>CM060924.1:138777696-141396446 GCA_030737875.1 Allium sativum
TCATTCATTCATCTATCGTCCTTCCAATCTCTTCGTCATCCAATTCATCTTCCTTCCATCCCCTCCGTCCTCTTTCACTCTTTTCATTTTATTTTTTATTTGTAATTAATGTTGAAAACTCAAAAACATCAAATAAACCGAATGCCTCCTTAAGTTTTTGCCCACTTCAACATAAAACTGACTGTGATATAGAATCTCAACTTTTAAACCACACAGAAACTCTCACCTCAAATAAATCACTAACAGATTACTCAATAAGAACTATGAACTCACCATTAATGAAGATTAAATTACACTGTATCCAAAAAGGAAAGCGTGTAGATGCAAGAAAATATCTCAAACCAAATAAATAGTACAGGTCAAAGCGCGAATGCGAAAGCAAATGCAAATGAAAAAAAAAGTGAAGCAGAAACCTAACACCTTTCTCACAAACTAGGATCTTAAAGACATCAAAGTTCAAATCCTACTAAAAATAATAATAATAACGTCAAATTGCATACTGAATCTCGAAACATCAGCCGACATATCATCCTGATGCACCGAAAAAAAACCAGTAAATAAACGGGAAAATCAAAAATTCAAAGATCTAGCGTACCAACAGTATGCAAACAGAGATCGGTAAGTAAAAAACAAAAAATAAAATCTAAGATACGGGATCAAAGTGAAAAAAGCAGACCTCTTATTATCGAAAGTGAAGTGAGGAAGAGTACTCATACCACCCTTCATATTCGCGATTTATCGATCCGAGTAGAACTGAGATTTTATGCAGTTGAATATAGAGAAGCAGAAGAAAAGGAGAGAGGATATAGAATTTTAGGGAAGAAAGACTGAGATAGTGTGCGTGAAGAGATAATGTGGTTGTTACTTGTTAGTGATGGCGAGAAGATCGGAGACGAGGAAGGAGGCGCATGGCCAAATTATTTTACTAATTGATACTCTTTTGCAATTTGGTCAATCTCCGAGTTTTTCCGTTTCTAGGAACTCTTTGAATCCCTTATATAGTTCGCTTTGCAGTATCCTACTTTTCCCAAAACCTTTAAAAGGCTATATAGGATTACTCAATGCTTTTCAAACTTACGATCTAAACTCTAAATTGTATTTATAAACTTGACAGAAAGATGATACGTTTAATTGTGTTTAATGTTCATATTTGTTATTTTTTTAATAAATTCCTGCAATATTAATGATTTGCAACTAAACATTTTGATGATTTTTAATTTAAATCGACTATTTAAACATAAAATTAGACATGACGGATGATGTAAAAGATATTAAGTGCTGACTTTTTTTATCGTTATAGAAATTTAGAAGGCAAACCAATAATGAACATTCATCCATAGTAAGTCCGATATTTTATTTAATAGTGTTATCATATAACCCAAATTAAACATTTATTAAAATAAAAAATAAATTGTGAAATTCACTTCACAAACTCATCTAAAGTTTAAAAAATGGTTGAAAACTAAATAATAATCGGACAACGTGTACGTAATGGATCTAAACTCAAACATAATAATTTTCATTCCTATTTGTCCTTAACGGCAAAAAAGTAAGACGAAAAGCACAAGCAAAATTTCTTTTACAAAAATATGAAACGAAAATAAATATTATCGCATGTCCAATCCAACGATGTGTGTACTAGTCAGTTAGCATTAAAAAGTCGAAGAAATACTACAATAGGATTCCAATAAAGAAAAATCATATTTCAAGAATAGACCTCTGCCAAAACTGATTACAAAATTATGTCTTATTTTCAAGTTTGTATATACTCTGGTACTACCAAGATTAACACCGAGACAGGCTAACGATGAAGGGGCATCGGACCTTCACAAGCATAGAAGAGTAATCCGACAGCAATGGCCCAACTCAAAATGAGGCCGAAAGCATAAGGGAAACATTCAGAACAAAAGGCAACTGGTACATTCACCAAAGGGTAAAGCTTGGATCTGATGAAAAGAAAGAATACCGGAAGGGTGGTTCCGAAACGATAGGGTCGTTCCGGCACGAGGGGAAACTAACGAGAAGTCACCCAAAACCGGAAGCTGATGAAGAGGAACAAAGAATTATGACCTGATACCAAAGAATGGTGAAAAGGCTATTGGCATTAACTTGCTTAACGCCGATACAGAAGAAGACGTAAGCATTAAAGGAAACTTACCGAAAGCCAACAACCAAGACTCAAGCTTAAAAATCACCGAAAGACAATTTCAGTAATCAACAGATAAGACACTGGAAGCACCCCTCTGGAAGATTGAAGCCCACTTCAGGAATAGGCCAAAAGGCAAGTTAAAAACTTTTAAAAGACAAGCTATCTACACTAATCCGCTTAGTCTTGACACCAAAAGGTGCGGCGGTTCCCGAAATAATACACATGAAGCATTAAGGAAAGCCTCATGAAGAATTAATAGCAACATCAAAAGCTTATAACTGGAAGCTCGTGACCGAAAACCAGCTATCCATACTAATAGGCTTGGTATCGATACAATGAAGGGATATACAACATAAAAGAGAAGTTCCAAAGACCGAGACCTTCCTTCCGAGAGCCGAGACCATCTTTCCGAGAGCCGAGACCATTCTTCTGAAAGCCAAGACCGGTACCCTAAAAAGCAATAAGCAAAGCCAAAAGAGCGACCAAGAGCCAAAGCAACCGGAACTAGGAGGAAAAGCGGCCTAACAGAGGCTTCTGCTGGCCCGATGGCAAAAGGGGCCCCGATTTGTCTATAAATAAGACCTTAGGGGTCTCATTCTCGAGGCCGAATTTTCATTTCTCAATCTTGTTATCTTTTCCTCAAGAGAAAACCCTAATTTCTCAATCAAGTTGGGGATTTCTTCAATTCTTGTAATATATCTGGAATTAAAAAAAGGAGTCCGAAACTTAAACGTTTCTCAATTTGATAATCATATTGTGTTTATAATGATTAGACAGGGATTTATCAGTAACCTTTCTTATGAAAAGGTTAATTACAATCCCTTCGTAAGAGGAAAGGTCGCAGGCAAAACCAAGGCTTTTCCCCTTTCGAATTTTCAATATGTGACTTAGCTCTTTCATAGTGAGCCTAATGCAACCCAACCCCGGAAGGGAGCTTGCTGTAAGCTTGTGACTTGATAACTGACATAACCAAAGTCCTTTTTTGGGTTGGCTCGATGTAGAAGTATCATATAAGTCGTTAAGTGTCATGGCATGTGAACAACCCGGGTGTTGCGAAGTATTAGCATGTTTCCTCTTAGCACAACGTATATCATTTTGTCCTGAATTTAAAGGTTATTATTGCATATGGTGTCGGACTTATTTAGTTTGTGAAGCCTCTCTCCCAAGGTCCTCACTGGCTTTGTAGTCTCGTAAGCATGATACTCACCCTTTGAGGGAAGAGTAACTAATTTTCGGACTTAAGATCATGATACCTAGGATACGGCTGAGCTCGTTAAGGTGACTGATTCAAAGTCACATTTCAATGACCTTTAGATCGGTCTTCCATCAAACTACTAAGCATGTGCACTGACAATCCTAGTTCGGGTGTTGACGAAAAATATCGTTAACATTTTGGTGCTAGAAGGAGGGCTTGAACCTCCGATTCCATTGTTTTATTATCAACTAATTTTGGTAAATTCATTACTTCATGATTAGGAAAGACTGAAGTCGAAAAGGATGGAAGAGCGAAATAAGGAATTAGCTCCTAACGTTACTATTGAGGAAAACATGGACCCGACATTCAACCTGAACAGTAACGAAGCAGAAGGAACTTCCAATCCAATGCAGCCACCAAATGCAAATACCATGGAGGAAAACACTGTTAAGCTCATAGCTTTAGAGAAGCAGGTCCAAGAAATGAAAGCTCAAATGAGTGTTGATCATGCTCAAAGATCTTCAAGGCTTACCAAGTCCAGTCTAAGGGAAGTGGATGAATCTCTAAAGAGAAAGGTTCCCGTCCAACAATCTGAGGGAAGGGAGAAACTCAAAGAAGCTTCCTCCAAGAAGAAAAGGTCCTTTCTGACAAGGGAAGATTACCAAGGAAACCAATGTAACCAGGAGCAATTTGGAAGCTCTACTTCTAAAGGTTATGATCCTAAAAGGATGAATTATGACAACACAGAGGCTTACCTCAAAGATATTGCTAAAAAACCGTCAAGGACTTGTTGGGAAGCAAAGGGAAAAGAACCCAAGATGATAGGGTTAATGACAATGAAAGAGTAGCCCCTTTCACCGACGAGATCATGAGCACTATAATACCATCTAGGGTGAAGGTTCTAACCATAACGTATCTCATGACTACTGACCCTGATGATCATCTAATGGCTTTCGATAGCCAAATGGATCTCTATAATGCTTCAGGGGTCGTCATATGCCGACTTTTTCTAGTAACCATGTAGGAAGCAGCGGCCAAATGGTATCGTCAGTATAGAGAGAATACCATCTACTCATGGAAACAGTTCGCCTATGAATTTTCCACATAGTTCTGCATCTGTAAAGATCTGATAGTTGATTACACGGTCAGTGCTAATATCAAGCAAAGGCAAGGGTCGTCCCTAGGTGATTATTTGAAAAAAAAATGTAGAAACACTGAATGCAAAAGATGTGAATGACCGTGACAAGCTAATTGTTGTGCATTTGGGGTTGATCAAGAACACCTCCTTTTGGAAAGAATTATACATTCACGGATGTAAAGACCTACAAGACTTCCACTTTCAAGCTGATAAGTTCATCCGCATGGATGAATTTTTCTTCATGAAGAAGAAGTTCGAGCCTCGAGGGGAAGGAGGAAAGCCGGGCTTTGGTAGAAAGTCTCAAGGTGAAGGGTTTGGTTTGGATGGAAATCAGAAGAGGCCAAGATGAGAGGATTCTAATTCCAACTCAGTCACTTTAAGCAAGCCCATATCTTTTGTGTATGCTGTGGCCAAAGAAAGGGTCAATAACTTTGTCATCTCGTTCAAAGCCAGGAATATCTCTTAACACCATGCTGGTGGAAAGTGTTGTGAATATCACAAGATAAACAGGCACAAAACTGATGAATGCAAGGTTTTGGATGGGATTATTCAAAAGCTTATCCGTGAGGGACATTTGAAAGAGTTTGTTCTAAACAAGCAACCATCTACCCAGCATGCAAATGGACAACAAAAGGTTTCAGCCAACGCAGTAGAAGCCGTTGTGGAGGAAGGTCATCTAGACTTTGGACCACCAATAAACCGAATCAATATGATCCATGGTGGGCCACACCATGCTGGAAATTGTCCAGTAGCCAGAAATTGATACCTAAAGGAAGCTCACGAAGGGATATTCTCCATCCGAGAGGAACCATCATTGAATGCCCGTTATACTCTTAAGATGCACAACCTGGTGATTTCTCCGGACGAGATAAAGAAAGGGGTCTGTCACCCACACAATGATCCTCTCATGATAACAGCTCAGATTGGGCTTTCTATCAGATTGGGGTCTATTAAACCAAAATTCCGAGACGGACGCAACGGTAAAGCCGTTTTACTTAATTCTAAATATTTAATTATGTAATTCCCATTTTATTATCTTTAAAGTATGGTTGTAGTGTATTAAATTTTGGGGTGTTACATTCTCCCCTACTTAAAGGATTTCGTCCCCAAAGTCTCCAAGTTAAGAAGAATGTTATTATCCTAACAACCATCCACAACCATTGACTCATCCATTATCTACAGGCATCCATTGTTCTTAAGAATTTTTAATGGTTGTATGAACATATGCAAAGGTGTTGTGTGTATATCTCCTTACACTAATGCGAAAATCAAGCAGTCGACTGATTCAGTTGACCTCGTTAATGCAATATATGTTTGTGCCATGTATCCGATATGTATGCAAATAATCCTAATATAACATATAAACTCTACTAGGTGCACAACCATTCACCAAAATGCTACATCCATATGGTGATTCGCCCATTTTCATCTATAGAAAATTAAAATGCACACGCATCCATATGCAATAAGTGGGTGCTTGAACCGATCTAGTGCGTAATGTGTATATGCATCCACAAGCAACCAATAGAAAACACTTGCATCAACTTGCAACCATCAATCATAACATCTCTCAAACACATATTTCCAACCATTGGATTCTACCTAAGGATCGATGGTTCAAACGATAGGATAAACATACTTGAATGATAGAAGCAAATGCAAAGTAAAAACTTTGAAAAGAAGTCAAGAACGTACTTTCAAAAAGAAAATGATAGGAGGCGTGAACCCTATCTTCTGGTTCCCATGTCGCATCTTCGCGGTCTTCTTCCCACTGTACCTTTACCAATTTTATTTCTTTGTTGGGTAGCTTCTTGATCTCTTATCCAAGAATATGAGTAGGAACTCGTCTCACTTGCGTGTTCTTCTCAACTTCCACATCCTCAAGGGTGCTCGACTCTACTATCTCTACCACATCATATAGACATTTCCTTAAATGGGAAACATGAAACACATTGTGTACACCCGCCAGTCTGTCTGGTAGTCTGATCTTATAGGCCACCTAACCTATCCTCTCCACTATAGGGAATGGTCCTACAAATCTCGGCGACAACTTCCATACTGAACCAAAGTGAACTACATTCCTTAGCGGTCATACTTTATTGAAGACCATATCTCCCACTTCGAATTCCAAATCGGTCCTCCTTTTATTGGTATATGATTTATGTCTGTCCTGAGCTACTTTCATTCTTCGGCAGATAAGGTCAATCTTCTTGGAAGTGTCTCGAATCATCTCAGGTACAAGCAGAAGTCTGTCCGTAGACTCCCACCAGCAAGTTAGCGATCTGCAAGGTCGTCCATATAATGCTTCGAAGGGTTCCATGCCTATGCTCGATTGGTAATTATTGTTGGCAAACTCAATCGATGGGAGATGCTCCTCCCAAGTCCCTCCGAAATCTAGGATACACAGTTTCAGAAGATCCTCAAGAACTCTATTCACCCTCTCAGTATTTCCATCTGTCTGAGGGTGGTATGTCGTGCTGAAACATAGTTGTGTACCTAACGCCTCTTGTAAGCTCTTCCAAAACTCACTAGTGAAGATGGGATCGCCGTCACTTACTATACTGGAAGGTACCATATGCAGTCGGACTATCTCTCGAAGATATAAAGATGCCAACCAAGTTGTCGTCCTCTTACTCTTAACATGAATAAAATGAGCGCTCTTCGTAAGTCTATCCACTATCACCCAAATGCTCATATTTCCATTCCTGGATCGAGGCAATCCATCAGTGAAATCCATAGAGAAACTCACCCACATCCATTGTGGGACATCTAAGGGCTGAAGTAATCCGTCAGGTTTCCTTTGTTCAGCCTTTACTGGCTGGCACGCCAAGATCGAGCTACAAATTCAGCCACATCTTTCTTTATGCCAGTCCAAAAGAAAACTCTCTTCATGTCACGATATATCTCGTCGCTGCCCAGATGGATAGTCATCCGAGAATGATGGGCTTCTTCAAGCCCTGTCTTTAGCAATTCCCCAATCCTAGGGACACATAGCCTTCTATCTCGTCTTAGCCACCGTTTCTCGTCCACAGCGCATCTAGCCAGGTGACTAGAAGTCTCTCCTCTACTAAGCCTGTCCAAGATGTATGATACCTACGGGGCCTCCCGCTGCATAGATCTAATATGCTCCAACAAAGTAGGTCTTACCTCCAATGATATTAATAATCCCAATGTGAAATTCGTAGATGACTTAAAATCGAAGGTTGAGATGTACTCCAAGCCCCGCCTTTCTACGAATAGAGGACTCAAAGTCATCCTCTGCCTACTTAATGTGTCTGCCACCACATTACCCTAATCGGGGTATAATCTATCTCAAAGTTATAGGAAGCTAGGAAATCCATCCACTATTGTTGCCTTAGGTTGAGGTCCTTCTGTGAGAACAAGTATTTGTGCGACCTATGATCTGTATATAGCTCAAATCTCTCTCCAAGTAGATAATGTCGCAAAGACTTCATTGAGAAGAAGTATTAAGCGATTCTAGAAAACTGGCCATCACCGAGGATGTAGGAAATTTCGAGAGTTCTACCATGACAAGTAAAAGTCTAACCACTCTCTTTTCACAATCAAGGATGGCACCATACATGGCTAGCCAATCCATGCTTAGAATCGAACCATGTCCTATAAAGCCCAACATGTATGTGTCGCATTCAAACTCGACGCCCAAGATAGAAATTCTCAAACCCCTACATATCATAGATAAATGAGTCGTACCTCCTATGGGGTTTGAGACCACTACAAGATCAGAGATTATACTAGTATTATGGTGCAGATTATCTACTAAAGAACTGTATATAAATGAATGTGAAGCGCCAGAATCAAATAGGTTTCTAACAGGATGGTCAAAAAGGGAAATCAAACCTTCGACTGTGACTTTCGTACCTCGATCGGGTCCGCTAGCCTCAAGAGTATGCACTTATCCAGAATTTCCTACCCCTTGTCCTTGCTTGCTAGGGCATTTCTTAATGAAGTGTCCCATTTGTCCACAATTAAAGCAGGCTTTCTTCGCCTTTCCGCAGTCTTTCACAAAATGGCCCATAACTCCACAACCATGACACTTGATATCTTTCTTGGTCTGAGTCTTGTCAGGCTTTCCTCCTTTCTTTTACTTTCCTTTCTTGGGCCACCATTTCTGTTTATCGCCCTTAGTATGTGTCTCCTTAGTCTTACTGTCTTTCTTCTCATCCTTGCCATCTTCGTGCATAAGAAACATGTCAACCAACCTCTCAAACGTCGCACCCATCGGTACATGAGATAATGCAAGTCCTTGGAGAGGTTTGTTCAACCCTCTCGTAGGCCTAAGATCCTTCTTATGGGGTGTATTCACCAAGTCCAGACCAAATCTCGCCAGCTGATTGAACTTATTCATATAATCCTTAATAGACATGGCCCCTTGCTTCAAAGCTAAGAATCTTTCCATCTGTAATCCCTTTTCTGCCTGAAATAAAAACTTCATCTCGAATCTTTGTCGGAAATCATCCTAAGTAGCTATTGGTTGTCATTCTTACGTTACTTCCCACCAGAAGGAAGCTTCGTCCTTTAGTTGCCATGAGGCCAACTGTATCTTCCTCTTATCATCAAGCTTAAAAAGACCAAACACGTTCTTCGTTTCTCTTAGCCAATTCCGTGCCTCAACAAAGCTCTCTGTACCTCGAAACAGTTTTCCTCCTATAGCGCAAAAGTCTTTACATAGCTTAGAAAAGTTATCTCCTTGTCCTCCGGCAGGTGTCATTGCCTCAAGATACCTATGGAACCATGTCGGTAATAGAATGCCCTCGGGAAGATTGGGTGCCCTAGACATGCTGAAAAGAGAAGAATCAAAAGATTCAACAAGAGATCGAGAGAATATTGAATATGGCTTGACGAGATATGTTTTTCAAAAAAGGTTTTTAGTTGAAAATACTTTGCTTTTGAAAACAAAATTTCAAAACTTTTTCTCTATTCTTGTAACCTTCAGCTCTGATACCAAATGTGACACCCCACATCCGTTAATGTCACTCATAAGAGAATGCATTAGGTTTCGTGAAGCGCAATAGGTAAACAATACAAAAATTCACAAGAAAAATATAAAATAGGCAATGGAAAATTTCAACTTTATTATTGAAAATAAAACATAGTCTCAAAACATGTTACATCATCAAACCAGTTACATCAAAAACCAAGTATCTCAAATTTGTCTCATAATGCAAAATAACAAAGTGTCATAATATAACACTACACCCAAAAATCAATTTGAAACGGTAATAAAATGTTGCTAAAAATTTTAGAAACTCTTTACAAGTGTTGCAGATTAGTATGTTGTAGATATTTGCTACACTTATAATGCATTTCAGATTAACAAATTGTAATGCTTATTAGATGTTTCAGATTACCAATCTGAAACTCTTGGTTGGTGTTTCAGATTAACAATCAAACACTTGGTAGGTGTTTCAGAATGATAAACTACAACACCTAAAAAGTGTTGCAGTTTATCAATTTGAAATATTTACCAAGTGTATCAAATTTTTGGTCTGAAACATTTTGTGAGTGTTGCAATTTGAAACACTTATGAAGTGTTTCTAATTGACAAACTAGAACACTTCCAACATTTGCAAGC
This sequence comes from Allium sativum, assembly GCA_030737875.1. NCBI lineage: Eukaryota > Viridiplantae > Streptophyta > Magnoliopsida > Asparagales > Amaryllidaceae > Allium > Allium sativum. Next base: position 138,787,772 of record CM060924.1, read on the forward strand.
TATATATATATATATATATATATATATATATATATATATATATATATATGTATGTATGTATGTATGTGTGTGTGTGTGTTTTGCAATGACTCTAAGCCATTGCAAATTATTGTATGTATGTGTGTGTGTGTTTATATATATACACACACACACAATTTTTTTTTAATTTTGCTTCCTACTACAATATATGTATTGACCTTAAATCCATAGGTTACATCCACGCTTATTAGCACACAACAAAAAATCAAGTCTTCGTCAATATTGTGAAATAACATATATAACAATCACTTAACAATTTTATTTTAAAAAATATATACTTGGTAACTACTATAAATCACTCAAAGATTTGACATCTGGTGCACTACTTATTCTTACAATCAGCAATGCAACATATAACGATATTAACCAATCTTAGATAACTTATGCAAGGCATAGTATGTTTTCAAGCATATCTGATATTTGTCTACTTACTTGCAGAAATGGCTTCCCCTGCAATAATACAAACATCAAATTACCAAAAAAATCTAACTACTTCAAATCAATACAAAGCAAAAACCAAATCTAAATCTATTACAATATCTTCATCATGACAAATAAAAAGCATATTTGTACACAATATTGAGTATGGTGAATAGTGACCTTTTGAAAGTAGAATGCTACATGGAGCTCTGAAGTAATACCAGGTCAAGCAATCATTGGCCATTCTGATAGATAAGTGAAAAGGACTAAGAATCCTTTTCTGGCTGAATATGAGGAGTATAAGGTTAAATATAGAAACATACCGTCTTCTGTCCTAGAACAAAGCAATAAATTCTTCAAATGCTGCTACATTTCCGTCTCCTCTGCATGTTTATGAAAAAACATAATTATATCTAATAAAATAAATAGCACACAATTAGTACCTTAAAGAATTATACTTGCACCGCTGTTACAACAAACTTAGTTTTGTTAGACTGGTATTGATTGTGGGAAAAAGACTTCAGCATTTGCTACTTTCCAATCCAAGACTGATCAGTGGACATCGTCATATATATAAAATAAGAATTATAGTAATAATCTTAAGCAATAATTTTACTAATTAATTCGCAACATACTCTTAGAAATAAGTGCAAGACAAGTAGTGAATTTAACCAGCACTTTATTCATCTCTTCTCGAAGTTCCAATAGAATTTTATCAACTTGGATAAAGAAAGAGGGATTCCATTGCGTGCTAAAACTTTAGCTTTAGTAAATTTATCATTAACGTCCTTCTATAGTTGCTTCTCCTGAAAAATACAGGTTAGAAAATAATCATAATATTTAGCAAGAAAAATTCTAGCAGTAAACCTTTTTCTTTGCTTCAGCCAATTTTACTTTGATTCCTCTTCTTTCCTTGTTTGTGTTTCTTCTATGAATTTTCTCAACTCACGGAACAAAAATGCAAACAATGATATTATTATAGATGACAGCACAAACTACATTAAATTTAAAGTTTTCAACGTGGATCAATATTACTATTTATAAAGTTCAATTCATAACTAACCTGTTATACCTTCCGTTACTGAAACTGAAGCTAAAACTGCTGCTGAGACAATTATGAAGACTACTGTTGATAAACCTTCTATTGTTGAAACTATTACTGCTAATAAAACTGTATTGAAAAGCCTACTGAAGCTAATACTCCAAAAGATACTGATGCTAGTACCGAAGAAATGGCTAAACCTGCTGAGAAAGAGAGACTGGAAACTGTTACACCTGCCAAATCTATTGAAAAATTTGATCCTGGAGCTAAAGAGAAAGCAATTGAAGAAACTAAAAAGATAGTTGAAAAGACTGCTAAAAAGGAAGAAGAAGAAGCTTGTAAAACACTTAGTGAAAAATTAACAACAAGCGCTGAGAGAAATCTTGGGGATACTGCTCGCAAAAGAGGAAGGAAACCTGGAAGAGGATGTGGTAGAGGAAGAGGACCTATTAGTGAATCTATTCCCTTTAGGAAGAAATGAACTAGAGCTGAAGCCGGACTCAAATCATCTATGAAATATATTATTAACTGCTCGCAACATATTATTTTATACAGCAACATTTATTGTTCCAACAAAATGTACCAAAAAATCTTATTATTTCATATTATTAGTTTATACAACAACATTTATTATTCATGCCAATTATGCAAGTGCGGCCATGCTGCATGACTGGAATACAACAGAACATAATTAAATTGTGTATTTGATACTTCTATTGGCAATGACCTGCCTTAAATCATCTTAAAATAAAAAAATTAATGGTAACCCATTTTTTGAGCCAATAGTAATAATTAGGATTATACTGGTTTCCTGCATGAGCTTTTCCTTACCTACGGAAAGTCAAAATGTGTCCAAACAAATAGCCAAGTGCATTAACACATAACATCCAAATAGAATGGATTACGTACATGAAGTATCAAATTCAATGAAATAATTATTCCCACTTTCCGCTAACCTGAATTGTTTCACATTGAAGAAGTCTATTAATAAAATCCAGCAAGATATCTTTACTATACTCAGGATGACCTTAAATTCTTGAAATATGTTGTTCGTATCCAAATACTTTGACTCCAATCTTATCCGACCTTGCAATAATTTCAGCCTGAGGTGATAATTCCCATACCTATATAACGTAGTTTCAAAAGAAATGCACCAACTGTTTAAATAGTAACATACATAAAGAAAGATAATATGTACAGCTGTACACCTCATCCCGGTGACATTGGATAACATATAGTATCTCTCTTACTATCTCAAATTCACACGCACATGTTTCCTGAATAGTTCATGTTCCCTATTAGTGCACTAATTGGACCAATGAAAATCTAATGGAAAAAGAAAATGGTACTGCAATCTATGGTTCTAAATATTTATACATCAAGAATATATTAAATTTCAGGTGATAATGTTGTTATTTACCGGCGATACTTAGGAAAATCAGAATATTAGTGGTAGTAAAGAGAAGCATGACAAACACAGTGATGACACGGTATGTTCCTTGTAACACCCCACCTCCGCTAGGGTCACTCTTTCGGGGGCACTAGCTTCTGGGGGGCGTTAGAACTGGGTAAGCATGCATAATGATATATCAAGGCAGAACAAGAACATAAATGTATATATGTTAAACAGAGTAAGTGAGAATAAAACAGCGGAATATCTCAAACCATCTCAAAACAAGTCTAGTACATCATAAAGTCATCTGCCAAAATAAACATGTATAGTACATCATAAACAGAAATACTGAAATACATAGTGCTATCCCCAAAATAAAGATGATAAACCATAGCGATCTCAATGTCCAGACATACATGAGCTATCCAGTAAACAAGCAAGCGATCCAAGCTAAGCACCACTGTTCCCTCCCTGAGAACCTGGGGGGGGGGGAACGGAAGAAAAGAAGCGAAAGAAAACAGGTCAGTCAAAAAGACTGGTAAGCCCTACTACGATCAGTCTATAAACTAATAAAGTTAACATCATGATGGAAACTGAGATGAACATACTGGCAATAGATAAAGGTGTCATCACATAAGGAAGATTAAGCTTTGCACCACAGTGTACTAGCAAACTAACATAACAGGTATTGATCCCTCAACCCAAACTTTGGCCCAATAACATGAGGTGACCTTAATACAAGGTCCAGCCCAACGGTCTAGTCGATCGGCTCCCTATAAACCTAACACGTCAAGTGTTGGTGTCCATACGGCCCACATATGGTTGTAGTCAGACTGTGCTGGGTCCACCTTCGGGTGTATCAAGCCCTCGGGTGTCAACCCCAGACACCTAAGCAATAATGCACAGTCTAAACCTACTGGTACCCGTGCCTCGAGTTTGTCCAACACCGGACTACGTGCACGTCCGTAGCCCGCCTGGACCCGCACCGCTGTACCACTCAGCCGTCGCTTTGGTCGCTTACATCAGTCCAGTAATCGTGCCCCGCCCTAGCCTAGCCTCTAGGGTTGTGAATGATACCAAACTGGGATTACTGCTGGAACAGACCACGTTGCTAGGGTTTTCTAAGAGGGTTAAGTGTGGTTTAACCCCTCACTAATCATGGATTAAATTAGTTAAGTGTAACCAACAGTTCACCGCTTAACCCCATTTAATCCCTCGTATCCCCAAAATTGGTTAAGTATTAGTGGGCCATGACTTAACCCTAATCATGAGGCATTAATTAATTTAATTGTGCCTTAACCTCTCACATTAGACTTTGTTGCGGTTACTAGTTAAGCCAGGCGGGTCCGGGTAGCTTTACACCACAACTTGGTCTAACCTCGGGTCCAAGGTACACATGACCAACTTCTCACACTGGGTCCTATTGTTTGTAGCAACTAGTTAAGCCGGTCGGTTCCGGGTAGGTTTACGCTACAAACTCAACCCAACCTCGAGTTGGCCACACTTATGTTTTCTAAGTGTCATGTCCACTTTATTTTCAAAACATAATTACAAGTTTAACAATTACTTGGGTAGACCTAACTTAATAGGTAAATTCCCAAGGGGTAGACCTAACTTAATAGGTAAATTCCCAATCTTATATTTTCATGTATTTTAAGTTTTACCCCAACCCCCCCCCCCCCCCCAACGTCATTCTATCGCTTACATATTCGTCATAACGCATAAAGGATAGAAAGAGGGAACTTGGCACAACATACATGATAAATCTTACATATCATAATAAACATGCATAACATGTTGGACTTGCATAACTTAGCATAGTGAACTTGCATAAACATGCATAACTTGTTAAACTTGCAAATCATGGCATAGTGAACTTGCATAAACATGCATAACTTGTTAAACTTGCAAATCATGGCATAGTGAACTTGCATAAACATGCATAACTTATCAAACATGTGTAACATGGCATAGTGAACTCGCATAAGCATGCATAACTTATTAAACATGCATAACATAGCATAGTGAACTCGCATAAGCATGCATAACTTATTAAACATGCATAAATCCCAACTTTCATCACATATTAACTTTAGAGTTTCTAAAATGAAGGTAAGAGGGCTTACAAATATTATGAAGACACAAATCTACTAATAAAGATTGAGAAGCCCTTTATGCAAGCATATAAAAACCCAAAACAAAGCTCCAACTAACAAAAATCCCAAAAACTCTAGCTTAGCAAATAAAGCTTGCAACTTGATGATGTATGCAAGCTAATGATCATTCATACAACCTAGAAATGCTTGTATGAACATCAAAATCTTCATAGGAATGATTTTTGAAGAGGGTGGAGGCTAGGGTTTTTAGGTGGAGGCCATTTGAGAATTCAATTTGACATAGTTTGGTTGCTAGAATGAATAATGAGTGATTTAGGGTAGGTTAGGGTCTTATTTATAGATTAGGCTAGTGATTTAGACCGTAGGATTAACCCTAGGTTGAATTAGGTCCATCAGATTTCGGAATTCTCCAGAACCAAGCCACACAACCAAGCCCAAATCAAAAATGGTGCGCCAGGCAAAACTGCCCGGCCACCCCGTGTCGACAGGGCTGTCGACAGGGCAGTCGACACCCTTAGACCCCTGTCGACATGGGGGTCTTGGCGGGAGTTTTCCCGCCTGACGCCAGTTAGCCCTAATCCTTGTTTTTAATTTAAAATTTAAATCTGTTTTTAACATGGAAATTTCTGAAAACTTCAATGGGCCTTAACTGGGTCATACGGACTCCGATTTTCGAAAACTCGGACTCTGTTTCGCGTATTTTCCCGAGACGAACGCAATGGCATAGCCCGTTTCCCTTGATTCAGATTTTTAAATTAAGTTCTGCCTCAATTTATGTTATAACAGGTCATTGAAAATACGGGTTGTTACATTCTCCCCTCCTTAAAGGATTTCGTCCCCGAAATCTTCAAGTTAGGAAGAACGTATCCTACCATCCAATCATCCATCTACTCAAAGCATCATCCACGAGCAATCATTGTCCTTAAAAGATTCTAAATGCTGTATGAACATATGCAAAAGTGTGTGTATATGTACTTATCTAATGCAAAGATCAATGCAAAATATGTTAGTGAAATGTATCCATATGTATGCAAATCCCTAACATAATGTATAATATCTACATGCGTGCTCAATCATACATCCATATGCAACATCCATGTGATTGCATACAAATTTCATCCAAGAATAAGCATAAACACTCATGCACATGCAATATGAGGAGTGTGTGAGCCGATCTAGTGCCTAATGTGTATCATGCATCCACGAGTAACCACTTGCAAACACTTGCAACCACTTGCAACCATCAAACATAACATGTCTCAAACACATGTTTCATCCAAAGGGTTTCTACCTAAGGTTCTCATGACAAGATTAGCACGATAACTAGATAAACATGGATAGCAAAGAGAAAGATATGCTAACAAAGGAAAGAGATTGAGAGTGTACCCTCAAAAAGGAATGGATAAAGCCCACGCATCTTCTCCTCGGTTTCCCAAGTTGCATCTTCTTCGGCTTCACCCCATTGAACCTTCACCAACTTGACCTCACGATTCCTTAGCTTCTTGATCTCTGTTCCCAAGATACGAATCGGAGCTCTCCTCAAGGTAGCTTCTTTCTCTACTTCCACATCTTCTAGAACACTTGGCTCAACCACCTCTGCTGACTTATGCAAACACTTCCGGAGATGCGAAACATGAAAAACATTATGCACTCCAGCTAGCTTCTCGGGCAATTCCACTCTATAGGCCATCTGCCCGATCCTCTCTACCACTGGAAACGGTCCAACAAATCTTGGTGCTAACTTCCCTACTGCTCCAAACCGAACCACATTTCGCAAAGGAGAAACCTTCACGAAAACCATATCCCCAACATCAAACTCCAAATCAGTCCTTCGCCTATCAGCATAAGATTTCTGTCTGTCTTGGGCCGCCGTCATCCGTCTTCTAATCAACTCAACCTTCTCGGATGTATCTCTAATCATGTCAGGTCCAAGTATAAGCTTATCTGTAGTCTCCCACCAACATGTAGGTGACTTGCACGGTCTCCCATATAAAGCCTCAAATGGTGCCATCCCTATGCTTGCCTGATAACTGTTATTATATGCAAACTCAACAAGAGGAAGATGGTCTTCCCAAGTACCACCAAAGTCCAGAATACAAAGCCTCAATAGATCCTCGAGTACTCTATTTACCCTCTCGGTTTGACCGTCCGTCTGTGGGTGATAAGCAGTACTCAGATTCAACCTCGTGCCCATAGCCTCTTGCAAGCTATTCCAAAACTGACTTGTAAAGATTGGGTCACGGTCACTGACAATACTAGAAGGGACTCCATGAAGTCTCACAATCTCACGAAGGTATACGGACGCTAGCCAAGATGCGGTCATCTTGCTCTTTACTAGAATAAAATGAGCACTCTTCGTAAGTCTATCTACAATAACCCAAATGCTCGTATTCCCTTTCCTTGACCTTGGAAGCCCATCAATAAAGTCCATGGAGATACTCTCCCACTTCCATAGCGGGACCTCTAGAGGATGCAACAGCCCACCGGGCTTCTTCGACTCGGCTTTTACTCTTTGACAAACAACACATCTAGAGACAAACTCCGCCACATCCTTCTTCATTCCAGGCCAGAAGAAAATGCGCTTCATATCCTTATACATCTTATCTCCACCCGGATGTATAGTCAACTTGGAACGATGTGCTTCCTCAAGAACTTTCCTCACCAAGTCTTCCACCATCGGAACACAAAGCCTTCCGTCTCTCCTTAGCCAACCCTTATCATCTATAGAATATCGAGCAAGGTGACTAGATGTCTCCCCTCGAATCAGCTTATCCATAATCTCAATTATCTGAGGATCTTCCTTCTGCGAAGCCCCAACTTGATCTAGAAGGGTAGGCCTGAGCTCAAGAGATGCTAAAGAACCGGTCATCGACTCAACTGTCGAAGAGAAACCAAAGGTTGCCAAGAACTCTAAATTCTTCATCTCAACAAATAGAGGACTTAGTGTCAACCTTTTTCTACTCAACGCATCCGCTACGACATTCCCCTTGCCAGGGGTATAAGCTATATCAAAATCGTAGGACGCCAAGAATTCCATCCACCTTTGCTGCCTCAAGTTCAGATCCTTCTGCGAAAAGAGATACTTCAAAGACTTATGATCAGTATACAGCTCAAATCTCTCTCCCAGAAGATAATGACGCCAAGCCTTGAGTGCATATACTATCGCTGCCAGCTCTAGATCATGTGTGGGATAATTCTTCTCATGCACTTTGAGTTGTCTACCGCCAAAGCATATCACTCTGCCTTCTTGCATCAGAACAACTCCCAACCTCGTGCCACACGCATCGGTGTATACGGTAAACATCTTACCACCATCGGGTAAAGCTAGAACTGGTGCTGAGGTAAGGGCTCTCTTGAGTCTCTGAAAAGCAAGCTCACAGTCCATATCCCAAGCAAAAACTAAGTTCTTCTTCGTCAACTTAGTAAGAGGAGCGGATATCTTCACGAAGTCCTTGATGAACTTCCGGTAAAAACCTGCAAGACCTAGAAAACTTCTCACTTCGGTTGCATTCCTTGGAGTCTTCCAATCCTGCACAGCAACTACTTTAGCGGGATCCACTGCCAAGCCTTGCTTAGATACTATATGCCCAAGGAACCGAACTTCCCTTCTCCAAAAGTGACACTTGGAGAACTTGGCCTTTAACTGATGCGCTCTAAGCGTATCCATCACCTCTACAAGATGCCTCGCGTGCTCTTCTTCATCCTTGGAGAAGATCAGAATATCATCCACAAAGACCACGACAAACTTGTTCAAGAACTCTCGAAACACCCTACTCATCAAGTCCACGAAATACGCGGGTGCATTCGTCAAACCGAACGACATAACAAGCCATTCAAAGAATCCATCTGGAGTTCTGAATGCAGTCTTGTCTATACTATCTTCAGCCACTCTGAGCTGATGAAATCCAGTAGCAAGATCAAGCTGAGAGAAAATAGAAGCACCGACAAGCTGGTCAAAGAGATCATCGATCCTCGGTAACGGGTGTCTGTTCTTCTTAGTCAGTTCAACTCTCTATAGTCCACACAAAGTCGAAGAGAACCATCTGCCTTAGTAGCAAACACCACAGGCGCTCCCCATTCGGATATACTTCGTCTGATGAAGTTCTTCTCAAGCAACTCCTTTACTTGCTTGTTGAGCTCCCGTCTCTCACGCGGAGCCATGTGCCGAATGGGCAAAGAAACAGGCTTAGCATTATCCACCAGATAAATGCGAAAATCAATCTCTCGTTTAGGGGGCAACCCCTTAACTTCTTCAAAAACATCTGGATAATCTCGGACCACCCTTACAGACTGAAGGGTTTCCTCTGACGAGTCGAGAGATTCAAGATAGCACAACATGACGGGATCCTTCGGATTGCATGAAATCTCTAAGGTGTTGCCAAGGCGAGTCACAAGCCTCACAACCCTATGCTCACAATCAAGGATGGCTCCATATCTGGACAGCCAATCCATGCCCAATATCAATCCGTATCCCCTGAAACCAAGAACATACGCACTACACAAGAACTCTACACTGAGTATAGAGATCCTCAGATCCTCACATATCATAGATAGATGAGCAGAACCCCCAATGGGATTCGAAACACAAACGGGATCATCCACTAAGCTAGTACTAAGGTGCAAACTATCAACAAGATCAGATGAAATAAAGCTATGTGATGCACCAGAATCAAACAAGGTACGAACTGGAAGATCAGAAACATAAACAAGGTTCTCAACAGAAACACTACCTCGATCGGGAACTGGAGCGGTATTGAGAGCATGAACTTGCCCTCCTGAAGGTCCAGCCTGCCCTTTCTTCTTCGGGCATTCCTTGCTGAAGTGTCCAGTCTCACCACATGAAAAACATCCACCACTAAGCTTCCTTTTCTTCTTCCTACAATCCTTAGCAAAGTGTCCAGGCGCACCACAGTAATTGCACTTTCCCTTGCCTTTGTTGTTGTTCCCCTTCTTGTTCTTGCTCTGATTCCCCTGACTGCTTTGACCACCTTGATTGCCTTTACCTTGAGAATCAGTCTTCTTTGCTTGAGTATCACTCGACTTGACCTCTTTCTTTCCATCTCCTTGAAGTAGAGCCATATCGACCAAACTCTCAAAAGTAGCCTCATGCGGAATATGTGACATCGCCAAACCCTGCAGCGGCTCATTCAATCCTCTAGCAAATCGAAGAGCCTTCTTCTCAGGAGTGTTCACCATATCCAAACCAAAACGGGCCAGCTGATTAAACTTGTTCACATACTCCTTGACAGACATATCACCTTGCTTTAATGCAATGAACTTCTCCATCTGTAAATTCGCCTCAGCAGAAGATAGAAACTTGGCCACAAATCTAGCCCTCAAATCGGCCCAAGTCTCGACGGGCCTCGTCCCATTGGTGACCTCCCACCAATAAGCTGCTTCGTCCTTCAAAAGCCACACTGTCAATAAGATCTTCCTCTCGTCATCAATCCTAAAGATAGCAAACAAGTCCTCAGTGTCTTTCAGCCAATTCCTAGCTTCAACAAAAGATTCCGTGCCTAGGAAATTCTTGCCTCCCATCGCCTTGAAGTCTTTACAAACCTTCGTGAACTCAACCTGAGGATGCTGAGGGGGAGGAAGAGGAGCCTCAGCAACAGGAGGAGGAGGAACATTAGCAACAGGAGGAGGAATATTAACTACTGGGGGAGGAGGAACAGGAACCACCAGAGGAGGGACATTAGGGGGAGGATTCTCAACTACAGGAGGAGAAGTGGGAGTAGGGTTTGCGGGGCCGGCTGCCGCCCTAGCTTCTAGAAGTCTCCTATACCAGAGTGGTACATTTACTCCATCCGGGATGGCAAGATTCTCAGCCATACTGAAACGAAAGATAAGATTAGGTCAAGGGAACGAAGGATAACGCTAATGGCTTTTTGGGGAATAGCCTTTTAAAATACTAGACTTTTCTTTGGAAAATACTTTATACTTGTTTTGAAAATAGTCTTTCAAAAGTCTTCTAAAAAAAAACTTTTTGTTCTTTCTTGTAAACCATATGCTCTGATACCAAATTTGTAACACCCCACCTCCGCTAGGGTCACTCTTTCGGGGGCACTAGCTTCTGGGGGGCGTTAGAACTGGGTAAGCATGCATAATGATATATCAAGGCAGAACAAGAACATAAATGTATATATGTTAAAAAGAGTAAGTGAGAATAAAACAGCGGAATATCTCAAACCATCTCAAAACAAGTCTAGTACATCATAAAGTCATCTGCCAAAATAAACATGTCTAGTACATCATAAACAGAAATACTGAAATACATAGTGCTATCCCCAAAATAAAGATTATAAACCATAGCGAGCTCAATGTCCAGACATACATGAGCTATCCAGTAAACAAGCAAGCGATCCAAGCTAAGCACCACTGTTCCCTCCCTGAGAACCTGGGGGGGGAGGGGGGGAAACGGAAGAAAAGAAGCGAAAGAAAACAGGTCAGTCAAAAAGACTGGTAAGCCCTATTAGATCAGTCTATAAACTAATAAAGTTAACATCATGATGGAAACTGAGATGAACATACTGGCAATAGATAAAGGTGTCATCACATAAGGAAGATTAAGCTTTGCACCACAGTGTACTAGCAAACTAACATAACAGGTATTGATCCCTCAACCCAAACTTTGGCCCAATAACATGAGGTGACCTTAATACAAGGTCCAGCCCAATGGTCTAGTCGATCGGCTCCCTATAAACCTAACACGTCAAGTGTTGGTGTCCATACGGCCCACATATGGTTGTAGTCAGACTGTGCTGGGTCCACCTTCGGGTGTATCAAGCCCTCGGGTGTCAACCCCAGACACCTAAGTAATTATGCACAGTCTAAACCTACTGGTACCCGTGCCTCGAGTTTGTCCAACACCGGACTACGTGCACGTCCGTAGCCCGCCTGGACCCGCACCGCTGTACCACTCAGCCGTCGCTTTGGTCGCTTACATCAGTCCAGTAATCGTGCCCCGCCCTAGCCTAGCCTCTAGGGTTGTGAATGATACCAAACTGGGATTACTGCTGGAACAGACCACGTTGCTAGGGTTTTCTAAGAGGGTTAAGTGTGGTTTAACCCCTCACTAATCATGGATTAAATTAGTTAAGTGTAACCAACAGTTCACCGCTTAACCCCATTTAATCCCTCGTATCCCCAAAATTGGTTAAGTATTAGTGGGCCATGACTTAACCCTAATCATGAGGCATTAATTAATTTAATTGTGCCTTAACCTCTCACATTAGACTTTGTTGCGGTTACTAGTTAAGCCGGGCGGGTCCGGGTAGCTTTACACCACAACTTGGTCTAACCTCGGGTCCAAGGTACACATGACCAACTTCTCACACTGGGTCCTATTGTTTGTAGCAACTAGTTAAGCCGGTCGGTTCCGGGTAGGTTTACGCTACAAACTCAACCCAACCTCGAGTTGGCCACACTTATGTTTTCTAAGTGTCATGTCCGCTTTATTTTCAAAACATAATTACAAGTTTAACAATTACTTGGGTAGACCTAACTTAATAGGTAAATTCCCAAGGGGTAGACCTAACTTAATAGGTAAATTCCCAATCTTATATTTTCATGTATTTTAAGTTTTACCCCAAACCCCCCCCCCCCAACGTCATTCTATCGCTTACATATTCGTCATAACGCATAAAGGATAGAAAGAGGGAACTTGGCACAACATACATGATAAATCTTACATATCATAATAAACATGCATAACATGTTGGACTTGCATAACTTAGCATAGTGAACTTGCATAAACATGCATAACTTGTTAAACTTGCAAATCATGGCATAGTGAACTTGCATAAACATGCATAACTTGTTAAACTTGCAAATCATGGCATAGTGAACTTGCATAAACATGCATAACTTATCAAACATGTGTAACATGGCATAGTGAACTCGCATAAGCATGCATAACTTATTAAACATGCATAACATAGCATAGTGAACTCGCATAAGCATGCATAACTTATTAAACATGCATAAATCCCAACTTTCATCACATATTAACTTTAGAGTTTCTAAAATGAAGGTAAGAGGGCTTACAAATATTATGAAGACACAAATCTACTAATAAAGATTGAGAAGCCCTTTATGCAAGCATATAAAAACCCAAAACAAAGCTCCAACTAACAAAAATCCCAAAAACTCTAGCTTAGCAAATAAAGCTTGCAACTTGATGATGTATGCAAGCTAATGATCATTCATACAACTTAGAAATGCTTGTATGAACATCAAAATCTTCATAGGAATGATTTTTGAAGAGGGTGGAGGCTAGGGTTTTTAGGTGGAGGCCATTTGAGAATTCAATTTGACATAGTTTGGTTGCTAGAATGAATAATGAGTGATTTAGGGTAGGTTAGGGTCTTATTTATAGATTAGGCTAGTGATTTAGACCGTAGGATTAACCCTAGGTTGAATTAGGTCCATCAGATTTCGGAATTCTCCAGAACCAAGCCACACAACCAAGCCCAAATCAAAAATGGTGCGCCAGGCAAAACTGCCCGGCCACCCCGTGTCGACAGGGTTGTCGACAGGGCAGTCGACACCCTTAGACCCCTGTCGACATGCCTATCGACATGGGGGTCTTGGCGGGAGTTTTCCCGCCTGACGCCAGTTAGCCCTAATCCTTGTTTTTAATTTAAAATTTAAATCTGTTTTTAACATGGAAATTTCTGAAAACTTCAATGGGCCTTAACTGGGTCATACGGACTCCGATTTTCGAAAACTCGGACTCTATTTCGCGTATTTTCCCGAGACGAACGCAATGGCATAGCCCGTTTCCCTTGATTCAGATTTTTAAATTAAGTTCTGCCTCAATTTATGTTATAACAGGTCATTGAAAATACGGGTTGTTACATTCCTCCATAATTAGTGAGGGAAATATTGGTATATATGTATTGCAAATCACTGGACAAATTCAAATCAGTCTATAAACTCATGGCCTCGTTTTTGCATGATGTTCAGTTTATCGATGAACACAACACAAAGCCATCACACTATCTGACTTGGAATACAGACAATAAAACAAGGTAGCACGTATTCTGTTTAAACAGAGGTGAATACAAGCATGTAGAAACAACAGCAACCCATAAATTCAGAGTGGAACTATCATCTTTGTATGGTAATATACCAAATTATTTGGTGTATAAGGCTAGGAATCTTTGCAGCTTATCCAATACTGTATGCTTATGCACAAAACAAGGTATGTATTTGCCATGTTTTTTTAGTCCACCATGTACTTGCTATATTTTTACAAATATAAATTGAAAGACAAATAAAAAAGCATAATCCCATAATTCATAATTTTGATTTGCTGATTTTTGTTTAAAGTTTAACGAATGGATAAAAAAAGCATTGTCGGTACCTTGACATCTTTTTGTTTGTTTGTTTGTTTCATTTCTATGTAAATATAGACAAAACAAATAACAATAATAAAGTTTGTAATAATAACAACAAAGTTGGCTTTTGCTCGATCAATTACACAATTACCAATTTTCATCAAAACGAAGAGATCAATCCTATTTCATATGAGAAGTTGCAATATTTGCTATAAAGCTCAAATAATTGTGAAGTAAAATTAGGAAATTCAAAACAATAGAACTTAGAATTACTGTACATATATAGCTTCGGCATCTCTATCGGTTAGTTACAATGTAAGCAAAATTTTGATGCAACATCTCTACCGAGTAATGGCTACTCGAAATTGAGAACCTGGAAAGCTCGTCACGACATGAATGAATGAGTTTCCTCCTTGTTTTTTGATTTCTTCTCTAAACCATTGGTACATTCACTGTGATTACGTAGTGGAAAAACAATTGTATATGTTTTGAATTCGATCCAGATCTAAAAATCAAAACTACAAATCAAAGTAGAAATAAATGATGTGTTTCTAGTTTGAGAGAAAAAAAAACAATCCAACTAAAACAATGCAGATTGAAGTGATGTTACCTAACTATCTCGAAGAATATAGATCCGATTAAAATAGAAATAAACTATGCGGTTCCTTATTAGGGGTTCTGACAAGATACGGAAAGCGAAGGTCAAACAATTATTTAAGAGAAAAGGAAGGTTGATAATTGCGACGGGTATTTGAGAGCGGAGGAAGATCAAACGGGACGAGAGAGAACTAATTAGGAAAGGAGTGGCCGAATTTTAAAATTGAGATCGATTTTGTTCAGTTTATGTTGGAAGGTCGAGGGAAAACAAGGAAACAACTTCACTTGAGAATTAGATGATTACTTATGATTTTAAATAATCATGAATTAATATGGAAACACTTTAATTAAAAAGCGACACACTAGAAAACAATTACAGTCTAGAAACACTAAGCAATTGTTTCACTTAAAAAAACCATGTGTTTCTAATCTATGCATTTGGTGTAGTGTAAAACTATATCCCTCATAGCAAGCCATAACAGAGTAGAAAGTAAGTCAAAGCAGTGCATCTCAAAAAGTCCAGATCTAAGAAAGAGAAAGTCCTAAACACTGAGGAGTGCTTCCACTCGGAGGATCTGAGGGGGGAAAGGAAGAAAGAAGCGAAAACAAAAGGATCAGACATAAAGTCTGGTGAGTTCCAGCAATTTTAAAACATGCATAAAATAGAGATACCAAGATAGGTAAACAAGACTAGATGAGAAAGTACAGTGTCATAAAACAGGATAAACTGGATAAAAAGGAATGACAGGAATATACAGGAATAAACAGTGATTGAGTAATGCTTCACATTTATATCCCTAAAGCAGGTTTTGTCTGCACCAATACTAGTATAACAGGATTAGGCATTACCCTAATTACTTAACAGAAACAACAGATTTAAACAGTAGAATCAGACAGCAAAAATAAACAGTAGGATTAGGTGTACCCTAATTACATAACAGGATTATGTGGTACCCTAATTACATAACAACAAGATTAGGTGTACTTTATTTACTACCCATGCAACCGGTTCCCTAATACGTAAATACCCTATGTCAGACCCAACAGTAGGGTGTATCACTCCTTAGCCCAGCAACTTATATGACACAAACCTATTTACTGGTGTTACAACAGCTTAGTTTCCCTAATTGGACTCATGTACGCTCATGACTTTGCCGGAACGCGCCCATACCCACCTTCCCCATCTGAACCTCTTACTATCCAGTTTAGTAAAGCATGCTCTAGCCCCTACCTAGTGTGAGGCCCTCTAACAAAATGTTAACAGGGATATTGACTAATATGTGCTCCCCAAAACCCGATACAATGGTAGAGCGAGAGACCTCTTAGCTTATTAATAATCAGGTTTAACCTAGCAGGTTTAGGTTTACTAATAAGCGTGGTTGTAATATTACATATTATTATGTGTGTACAACCCTTCCCTAAAACATCTGCCCAGATGTATGTATAATTACCTAGGTACTTACATAATTTCAACATGTCCTTTTATTTAATGTCTATATTAAGTCAATTCTAACATGTTTATACATATGCATACTATTCCATTCAATTATGTCCCCAAATTATAACATCTACAAGTTTATGCATATTACCTCTTTCTATCACATCCCCAAGTTACAGAAAGTACAAGTATATGCATATTATCCTTTTCCAAATTACAGACAGTCCTCAAATTAAACATATGCTCCAAATTCCTCTTTTCATGTCATTTATTATTAACTCAATTTTAATCATACGCAAACTCAAATCGAATATGGCCTAGGCTTCCGAAGGCCTAGGCTTAGCGTAAACAAAAAGGGAAAATAGAGGAAGGAGAATAGAGATAAATCACATAGGCATATAGGCAAGACTGGAAATAAACTAAAATAGTAGAAATAGGGAAAAGGAAGATAGATACACATAACCAATTAATTATATGACAGTAAAAGCATATAGTTTACTTTTAACAACGGCATATGTGATTAACAGTGAAGAACATGCATAGTAATTATCTTATAAACACTGTATGTTCTAATCCAATTTTATTTAACTGTCATGATATAGTTCTAGGAATCAGATCTGAAAAATAACAGGGAACTCGCAGCCGGTCTTGGTGAAGAAGAGATTAGATCTTATATATATAGAGGAAGACTAGATCTTATATATATATATGCATATATATATATATATACGTATATATGCCGTTGTAGAAAGTCCACTTCTATCTCTTTTACTATTGTATGCAAATCTTGTATTTTGAGTTATCTTTGTAGATCTAGGCTTCGGCAGCATCTCCCCATTATACACACACACACACACACATATATATACACACACACACACACACTCTTTAGAATAGATTCATGGAGGCAGAAGGTATGAAGAAATTGTCTATATTGGAATAGGAGAGAGCCACCTATTATAGATTCACAGAGTTAACGTCGGCCTTTATATTCTAGGGTTTTAATCTAACCCGAACATGTAGCGCTAAGTCAGCAATGAACCTGGCCAGAAAAATAGTCCAGATAAAGAGAAATGAACCAACCCAGATAGTCACTGGGTCGACCCATTGATCAACCTACCAATGCTTGGGTCGACCCAGGCCAAACGTGGGTTGTTCGACAACGGTCTAGAATCCTTGTTTATTTTCCCGCTTCGTATCATTTTAACATTTTGAATTTTATTTATATACAAGCCCTTTATATGTATACAAACTTCTAATGCTCGTAACTTCTTCATGCGTTGTCCGTTTTACACAAATTTAGAGTCTATCTAAATCAAAATTTCAAGACGAATGCAACGTAAAAGCCGGTTTTACTTAATTTTGAATATTTAATTAAGTAATTCCCATTTTGTTATCTTTAAAGTATGGTTATAGTGTATTAAATTTTGGGGTGTTATAGGGAGAGTGTAACAACCCGTATTTTTCAAATATTTAAATTATTAAATTTGATATGATCATTGAATATTTGATGGTTATAAATAAAATTTGATGATTTAATTATGTAATTATATGGCATAATCTTAATTAAATTGATTAATGTATGAAATTCAACTTTTTATAGCAACAATAACTTGTATTGACTATAAAAGAAACTATAATTTTGTTTGCACTATTAAATATTAGAATTTGAAATTTAATATTAAAATATTAGATTAAACGGAGTTAATAAATTTATAAATAAAATCTAATGATTGAACTGTGAAGATTAATGATGTAAACTTAATTAAATGGTTTAAGAAATGGAACTCAATTTATTTTGATAATATATACTTGTATTGATTGCAACAAAACTATGATTTACTTTATATCGATAAACATTGAAATTTGAAATTTAAATATCAAAATATTTGAATGAAATTGATTTTAATTTATTTAAAATTGAAAATTTAAAATTGAACTTGGTAAATAATAAAAATTGGATTTAATATAAATAAAATTTTATTTACAATGTTGATTTGAATGAAGTTAAAGAACTTTGAAATTTAATTTAAAATGCGAATAAATGAAAATTTAAATATTATATATTATTTAACCCATTAAAATAGACATTTTGCAAATGATTACGGAATTCGATGAAATTAGTTTCATTGGATCTGGAATTGTAAATTATAGCAGGATATCATATTTCGTGGCTATCAGAGATTTTGTATTATCGTATGAGTACGTGTTGTACAAAAATATAACTGAACATAGTAATAAGATAGTACCTTAAACATTTTGCCTATAAATTATCATTAACTCTAACCTAATCCGCATCTTTATCCATTCAGTTTTCATTGCCGTGATAAACCAAATGGCCGCCACTATTAGCAATTCCTTCATCAAATTATATAAAATCAAATTGTCAAATTATATGGTATGTCGTGTAGGAAATAGTTAAGAAAACTCATAAGAAGCTCATAAGAAATATGCTAAGTGTTGATCCACTCTTTATTGATCTTTGATTTGGAATACATAAGTGGTTACAATAGGAATCTCCAATTTGATTTAAAAATTAGGGTTTAATCTAGAATAAAAGAATACAAGAATGAGAAATCGATCCCGAAAATGAGACCCCTAGGGTCTTATTTATAGACAAATCAGGCCCCTTTTTGCTATTAGGCGAGTAGAAGGCCCTGATAACCACTTTTCCCATTGTTTTCAGTTACTTGGCTCTCGGCCACTCTTTTGGCTTTGCTTATTGCTTTTAAGGTGTCGGTCCCGGCTCTCGAAGGGATGGTCCCATTCTTTGGAACTTCTTTTTGATGTCATATATGTCTTCTTTGTATCGGTACCAAGCCTGTCGGTATGGATAGCTTTAGGAAAGCTCCCAGATATAGGCTTCTGAATATAGTCTTCCGGATATATGCTTCTGGTCATGAGCTTTTGGTCTTGCTATTAGTACTTCGTGAAACTTGTCTTTATGCTTCAAAAGTATGGTTACGGATCCGCCACCCTTGTCGGTATCAACACTAAGTAAATTAGTGTGGATAACTCGTCTCTCCTAGGGGCTCTAACTTGTCTTTCGGTAGATCTCTGAAGCATGTTTCGACTTTTCGGAAGGGTGTTTCTGGTGTTTTATTGGTAGATTGTTAAAGTGGCCTCTCGATTACTATCTAATTGATGTTCCGGTAGCTGACTTCCAGACAACTTCCTTATGTTTTGAACTTTGTGTATTTTATGCTCTCGTTCCTTAATGTATCGGCATTAAGCAAGTCAATGCTAATAGCCCTTTCGTCCTTCTAGGACTTGGGTTGCAGTGTTCCTGGCCTCTCTCTTTATTAGCTCCCGTTTTTGGATGACTTCTTACAGGTTTCCCTTCATGCCGAAACTATCCTACCAGTGGTCTTTATTCATATAGGATTTATAGTTCTTTCCTTGATGATGGTGTCAGTTTCTTGTCCTTTCGGATACTTCGTTAGGATTTTGGTTTGTCCTATGCTTGGTCACTGCTTACGGATTACTTTCTTCTACTTACTACGGTCCGTTACTGTGACGTCCCCAAAACCCTGTGCTACGGTGTTAAGGATAATCATTGGAATATAACACATTAATCATCATTAGCTGAGTACATATAATAGCATAAGCAAGAAATAGAATAATTTACACAAGTATGACAGCGGAATCATATACATATCACAACATCAGAGAGCACAGTGCAGGATACTACTTAGTGCATAAAGATACATGATCAGTCTACATCGCCTGAGGCAGAATCGTATACATAGAGAGTACATAAAGAAACATCAGTTTACATCGCCTGAGGCGGAATCATATACATATACAGTAATGGCGGAAAAATCAATAGTCAACACTGTGTAGTTAGGCCTTGCCATGAGCCAAAAGGTGCACCTCTGCTGCGGTGCAAAGCCAAAATACGCCAGCTACCTGTTACTGGGCTGCCTGTGTGAAAATAAGGGGCACCCGAGTTTGCAAGGTGAAACAAACTATGAGTTAGTCATGGGACTGGTATGAGAAATCTACTTGACTAATTAAACAACAATAATAAGGCAAATCAAAGGACCACGCCACTTTCGCGAACGGATTTACTCCAATGAGTGCTAGTGCATGAAATAAAGTAAATTATTAAATCATCGCAATACTTTTTATAAAAATGAAGCCATTATAAGACTCAGGTCCCATCACACAATGCAACGCAAGCCGGAGGATAGAGTTTTTATATAATGGCCAAGAGATGCTTCATACGTATAAACAAAAGTGTTTGATATTATTACTAGTGCATATATGTTTCAAAAGCGAGTTCAATCATAAATATTAATCATAGACGGCATAAATCACCTATACCACTATGTCGCCATACTAGAAATACAATCAAATCCGCAATTTCGTATTGGAAATTGGATTCCATCATGAGTCAAGGCAAGAGGCAAGCTCCTCTCCGTTCGAGATACTCTAGGAAATGCCTCAGGATCGCACACAGCGGTCCTTGGAATCGGCTGGGCCGGTCCTCTCTTACTTTTGAGGATTGGCAATTCCTGAACACACATTTCTCGGTCCTTACAGACCTATAATCGAGGCGCCTCGCATTCCAACAACCACACAGGTGAAAAGTATATATAAATGTCTGGGTTGGTAAGTCACTGACACCACCATAGCTAGAAAGAAACGTCATGTTCTTCCAGCGGTCACTATCCCGTTTTTGACTCATACCGAGGTGTGAGGCTCGTGAATCAACGCTATACACAAAGCTACGCCACACAGGCTATGCTTTGATCATCAACCACAAGACTTTGCTTTGCAACAGAAGCCTTGATCATATGCCACTTAGGCATGCCACACAGGCAATTTACTCCATGCGACTGATTTCTATCGATATATAACCTCTGAGCTCGTACGTCTCAGAGAAGGGCGTTAAGAAAAAGAATAAATTCCCCGCCGCCAAACAGATATATATTTAATAAAGATCAATCAGCACAGAACAAAATCCAATGTCAGACACACAGTCCATTTACAAGTTCGTTCTAGATTTGAACGAAGCCGGAGGCACCAAATTCCTCGCATATCCATACAATCAACAATACGTCCGGACGGTTACCGCTTCAGCTCCTTCAAGGTAGCTACTCTAATTATGAGCATCAGTAGCGCCCATCCATCCATTGTGAAGATCGTCAGTCTTGAACCGTCTTCAACTCTTCGACTTATAACCGTCGATCGATTATTTGAAATGAGAATTAACTCAGCCTTTTCAAATAATCCACGTATATTTAGATTTTCAAATCAATTCTTCACATGGTTAAATCATTTGACATTCACATTTCAGTTCTTTATTATAATTTTCATGTTAAACACATTCAACCACCAAATATCCAACAAACCAAGCAAAGTCGGTTTATTTCCATCCTATATCGTCAATAATATTTTATAACGATATATCGCCATTTTTTATTTATTTAAAAACGGCCTTATTTAATTAAATTACATTTCAGGTCGTGCCGAGGCACTGGCGCTATTTTTCCCCAAATTTGTTTTACACATATCTGAAAATCTAACCGTTGGATTTCAACAAAGTTTATATCATTGGGAAGATATTCCCAAAGCGAACCCAACGGTTCCAGTTTCGTGAAAATCCGATAGTCGGATCTTTCGGTATAATCATTTGAAATTACGATTTCAAAATACGAACTACATGGCCTCGATTCGTTTTAATTTAATTTATATTTATATAAATATAATTCATTCGGCGATTTCTATATCGTTATCACTTCAAATATTTCACTAACACCTTTATATTTCAAAAAATTTCTCCATAACCTCCTTTGTAAGGGAAGGGGTTTGGAAATTTATTTGGCCGTATTAGGTACCCAATAAATCCTAATAAGCATACACATATTTATAGTGATATATTCCGGTGTCCACAGAGGAGTGTGTATAGATCATAACTCCAGAGAATAAATTCTCGTCACCCTATAAATGGTTTTTGTGCCTTAATGACCAGAGAGACGTGTTTATTGTCATCTCTAGACCCATGTGGGGTTTTTATTAATCTTGCAATTTACCGTTACAATTTATATAGTCCAGATCATTCATCAGTTCAACCTGTAATATATAGTCATCGCTATACAAGCCTCTCGCTCGTATGGTAAATCTTCAACCTCGTCACACAAGCTCCAAATGCTTATGTGGTATATGATAAAGTATGTCTATCGTCAAGAAGTATGCCATATAGTGTAGTTCAAAATTAATTGTTACTATCCTATGGCGATGTTTATTATTACACGCAGAACAACTAGCACTCCGCATCCAATGTCATTCACAGGAGTTGATATGATAATAAAATTTGCACATCCAACTCATCAAGGTTTACCTATTTGTCGGGCACACAAATAAATTCTTTACTCAACAGCTAATCCATTTCTTGTTCAACACATGTATATATATGTGCAAAACTAAGCTAAAAATAATATTTCTAGCAAACAAAGGTTTATTTCCACTTATGGTTATTTTTAACACTTCATGTTTCGCATACAAATGATATTTTTGGCGAACAAAAATATATTTCAACACATGACTATTTTATTTAGTTCGACTACATGTCAAAAATAATATTCATAGCAAATAAATATTTGATTCAACACTTGAATATTTTTAGCTAATCATTTACATGATAAAATGATATTTTTATCGTCTAAAATATTTATTCAACACATGAACATTTTTAGCACATCATATTCACAATAAAAATGTAAATTTTATTGTTCCATCTATATATCCAACACATGAATATTATCCACTTCACACATACGATAAAAATATGATTTTTATCGTTCTAATCCTTTATTCAACACATGAATAATTTCTATAGTTTATATATATATAATAAAAATGTGATATTTTATGTTAAAACAATTTATTTAAAACGTGAATAGTTTATATAGTTTACATATGTGGTAAAATGTTATTTTTTTTTATTTTCAAGGAATTTTATTCATCACATGAATTTCTATTCAACACATGAATATGGTTTCAACACATGATTTCTATTCAATACATGAATATAGTTTCAACATATGAAAATAATTCTAACACATGAATATTATTGAAAATTTCGGCAGCATAACGGCAGGGTATTTAAAACCGACACCGTCCCGAGTACGGCTCCTCGCTCTACCTTAAAACCTCGTGATTTTTGACAATGGGGATTTCATACATCTAATTCGCACGCAGGCGAGTATGTTTTTCTTTTCCACAATTTATTCAAATTTTGTTTCAATCACAAATGGGTATTTTTCAACCACAATGGTATTTTTCTACCACATCCAAACAATATCAACCATAAACAATCCTATCAACCATTCGCATTATTCACCAAAATTTTCACAACAATTCACAATCAATAAATATCGCCCATGGTTTGGGGACGAGGGGAGTATATATATATATTCGTATAAAAATATATTTTATTTCCATTCCAACACACATATCATTTATACAATGCATGTATAATTCATACTTCGCTCATACAACTTATACAACGCGTGTACATGAGGTATACAACACGTATATAATTTATATTTCGCTTATATAACTTATACAACACATGTCCATTCACATTTCAGTTTTGAAATCTCACATTGGTTGTTGCTTTTCTAAAAATCCTAGCAAGCTCAAAAAAATCCCCGGACACTGCTAGACTGTAGAGAGCGTCCTTACGGTCATGATGTTTCCTGTTTCATCGAATTTCGTTAATACACGATAAAGATACGATTTTTCAAAGTTTGCAACACTTTATAGTGTAAAAACAGTTCAAAGTAAACAACAGCCGCACCATTCAACAAGGGTTCGAAACTAGGTTTAAGTTTTACTCGAAATCCATGGCACGGAGTTAAGATCTGGTTGCGTCACGTCGAAGAGGGAGGAGGGGGCTTTCAATCGCCAGCGGTGGCGTTCAACTCGGTGGCGCGGTTGAGGGGTGGCGGTGCACGAAAGTTCGGAACTTTGGAGGAGGAGATCTCGACGCAGGAGTGATGATAGGGGGAGTTCTTTATATGGATTTGAAGAGGAGGAGAGCTACAAAAAATTGCAAAGGGGGAGGGGCTGAAGATGAACGTGGCGATCGGAAATCGCCTGGGAAGTGGCGAACACAGTTCCGCCGTCGAGAGATAAGCGGGGGGGGGGGGGGGGGTGTTGAGCGAAATTTTTTATTTTTAATTTATGAAAGGAAAATTCCCATTGGGCGAGGCTTTATTTAATTTTTAAAATAGGGTTTCTCCACCCGGACGCCAATTCAAACCCAACGACTGTCGCCTCTAGCTAAATACCCCCATTCCGAACACAATGGGATATGTTTCGTATGCCAATTCGACTGTTACAGTCAGTTATTCTTCAAATTAAAATATAAAACATTCAATATTCGATTTGAACGTACATTTCAATTTGCCAGGGCCACAAACTGATTCAAAAAATTCCAGAAAAATAAATCTAGCTATGTTTTGACTCTATGGTCCCAACAAAACTAGTTTCGTAAAATTCTGAGACCGTTTGAAAAATAGCCATTCTCTGGTCGATCCAATTTAACAGAAATCAACCAAACACGTTTTCTTTTGCCACGCTCACATACTAGCTTCAAAAATTATGAAATTTGAAACCTAGCAATAATTTGACATCCCGAATCCAACAAAAATGGTTTCATTGAATTCCGAGGACGTTTGCAAAATGTCTATTTTCAAGGGCTATATATTCTCCATAACGACCTTTCTGAAAATTCATTTGGCCATAACTTTTGATTCCCGCTATGAAACTTCGATTTTTCAGGTTCGTTAGAAAGATATTCATAAACAGATTTAAATATTTTTGGTTTCACTGAAATCCATTTTACTTTGCACCCGGTACAGTCAGTCAAAGTTTGAATACAAATTTTCAAACTGCCGCACCATTTCTAATTCATTATTTTATTGAAATATTCTATTTCAATTGTTTAAATTCTTTAAAATAACCAATTTAAAAATTTTAAATTGGCTCGTATTTTCCGGGTTGTTACAATCTCCCCCACTTAAATTTTTTCGTCCCCGAAAAGGAAACAGCAGTACAGTAGGAAACAGAAATGGAAATGCAAAGTATTGTAAAGGTACCTTGCACCGGAGTTAGTCAGAGATGTCCACTCTGCATTTGGGGTAAGCTTGCTTAATGCTTTCCTCAATCTCCCAAGTACAGTCTCTAGGATCACTACTCCACTGCACTTTAACTAAATGAACCTTTTTGCTCCTTAGCTCTTTAGTTTCTTTGCGGACAATTTTTAATGGCTCTCTTCCGACTGCTAATTCTGGAGTAATTTCCAAATCCTGTTGCGCTGCTTCTTCTACAACAAGATCCGGGTCATGCACATGTCTTCTAAGTTAGGATACATGAAACACATTATGCACTCCAGATAACCAATCAGGTAATGAAAACCTATAAGCAAGGGTTCCAATTCGTTCAAGTATAGGAAAGGGGCCAACAAATCTGGATGCCAACTTCCCAGTTTTACCGAATCGGATTACTCCTCTCATCGGAGAAACTTTCAAATAAACATAATCTCCAACAACGAATGCCACATCTCTTCTTCTAGAATCCACATAACTTTTCTGTCGGCTTTGCGCGGTTTTCAATCATTTCTTGATGAAATCGACTTTGTCAGAAGCTTCTCGAATCATATCGGGTCCCAACACAAGTTTGTTGCCCGGTTCTACCCAACATGCGGGAGATCTACAAATCTACCGTATAATGCTTCAAATGGGGATATTTTTAAACTTGGCTGATAGGTGTTGTTATATGAGAATTCTGCCAAATGCAAGTGATCTTCCCATGATACGCCGAAATCAATAATACAAGCCCGCAGTAAATCTTCTAAAATTCTATTCACCCTCTCAGTTTGGCCATCTGTCTGAGGGTGATAAGCGGTGCTCAGGTTCAGTTTTGTTCCCAATTCTGTCTAGAATGCCTCCCACAATTTGCTAGCAAAAATTGGTTATCTATCACTGACTATGCTGATGGGAACTCTGCGCAGCTTAACAATTTCTTTGAAATAAATCTGTGCTAGAGTTTGGGCAGTTCTATTGGATCTAACAGGTATGAAATGGGCGGTCTTCGTTAAGCAATCTTGGTTCGGGGCAAACCATCAATGAAATCCATGGAAATCTGTTCCCATTTCCAACCTGGGACTTCAAACGGTTGCAACAGTCCAGCCAGCTTTTGTTGGTCGCTCTTGACTAGTTGACAAGTAGGGCACCTGCTAACATATAAGGAAATGTCCCTCTTCATCACCTTCCACCAGAAAGTGCGCTTAATATCATTTTACATTTTACTCACTCCAGGATGAATGCAAAGCTTTGACTTATGGCATTCATCGAGCACCTCCCTTTTGAGCTCAGGGATGTCGGGAACACAAATTCTCCCATTTAATCTCATAACTCCCTCACTATCCACTTGGAAACGAGAGCTTTCGCCTTTTTGAATTATTTTGATCATCTCTTTAACAAAATTGTCGTTTTTCTATAGAACAAAGATCTTGTCATTCAATGAAGACGTAACGATAAAACTGACGATGGTTTCATTCTTTCTACTGAGCGCGTCAGCTACTATCTTAGCCTTTCGCGGCGTATACAGGATATCCAGATCATATGCTGAGAGAAATTCTAGCCAACGCTGTTGTCTCAAGTTCAGATCTTTCTGGGTGAACAAATACTTCAATGATTGATGATCTGTAAACAATTCAACTTTCTCACCAAATAAGTAATGCCTCCAGATTTTCAAAGCAAAAACGATGGCTAGCAACTCAAGATCATGAGTTACATAATTCTTCTCATGCGGTTTCAGCTGGCGGCTTGCATAAGTGACTACTTGGCCTCTTTGCATTAATACTTCACCAAGACCTCTAATAGAAGCATCTGTCCAAACCGCCAAATCCTGATTGCAATCGATAATGGTTAATACTGGAGCGGTTGTCAATTTCGATTTCAATTCCTGGAAAGCTTCCTCACAGTCGGAAGTCCACCTAAACTTCTCGTGCTTCTTTATAAGCTTCATTAATGGACGGGATATCTTTGAAAAATCCTTAATGAATTTTCGATAATAACTAGCCAACCCCATAAAACTTCTGACCTTGGTGGGTGTAGTAGGCTGTTTCCAGTCTTGAATTGCTGTAATTTTGCTCGAATCTACAGAAATTCCTTCCTTTGACACGACATGGCCAAGGAACTTCCCCTCTTCTTGCTAGAAGACACATTTAGAGAATTTGGCTTTGAAGACATTCTTTCTCAGAATCCCCAATACTTGTTCTAGATGTCTTTCATGCTCGGCTTCGTATTTCATTAACCAATCTAGCCCGAGAATGATATCGAACTCAGGAAAATCCATAACGACTAGATCAAAAGGAAACCGGTATTAAGAAAAAGAAGCAGGTACTTTACAATATGAACTGAGAATAATAGAACCCCCTATTGGATCATGAACCCTAACTAATTCTTTAAGCTTTCTTTGTTTTAACCTTAAATTGTTAACTCTATTAATTGCAATAAAACTATGTGATGCATCCATGTCAAATAATACAGAAACGGGAATATTTTTAATTGTAAGGGTACCTCCCAAAACATTGGGTTTACTTGCTCCGTCGGAAGCAGCCGGCGGGTTTGCCCCGTCATACACATGAGCAACCTCGGCCTTCTTAAGCAAGGGACAATCTTTGACAAGATGTCCTGTTCTGCGGCAGTTAAAGCATGAACGAGGGTTCTGAGAGCTCTGGCTTGACCCTTGAGAGTTGGTCTTCTGCCGTTTCGGGGCTGTGCACACATTAGAGTAGTGCCCCACCTTGCCACAATTGTAGCAGCTTCCCTTTGGCGGCTTGCTAGTCTGCTGATTTTGGCTGGTTTGTAGAGGGCTTGTGTTTATTCCCCGCCTGGCTTTTAGCACGGTCCAGATCAAGGTTCCTTTGGTCCAGGTCCTCATAATTACAAGTCATCTCCACTAAGTCTGAGAATGCTAGCTTGATGTGGATCATTGCCCTGTTTTGGTACTTACGCTTTAGCGCGTGGATGAACCTCTTGTTCTTGGACTTAGCAGTCGCGATGAGCTCTGGGGCATAGCGAGATAACTGTGTAAACTTGTTCAAATAGTCTTGCACAGAGAGATTTCCTTGCTGGAGGTTTGCAAATTCGTCATGCATGCGCTCAATCGCCTGCTCTGGGATGAACTTTTCTTTGAACAAGTCTTTGAACTCATCCCACGTTCTACCTGCATTTCTGTTCTCTACGGTGATGGCTTCCCACCATAATTTTACTTCATCTTGCAAGAGCCAAGCGCCCATGAATGCTTTGTCTTGATCTCCGAGCCTCAGGCCTCCCAAGATCTTTTCGCATGTCTTTAACCATGCTAGGGCCTCAATCACCGTACCAGTTCTGGAGAAGATTTTGCCTCCTAGATTCTTATATCTTTTGGCCACTCGGTCGAGCTCGAATGGCTGGGCGGTTGGTGGTTGTATCAATGGTCCTTCTGCAGCGGGGTTATCCCCTTGGCCTCTGCCTCGGCCTCCACGGCCTTCTCTTGCGGCTGCAGCTCTGGTAGCCATTTCTCAAGTTCTGTATAAGCAAGGAAAGAGTCGACTCTCAGAAATGATAATTTTATTATATGGTACTATAGAAGAACTTAAGGAAAGACAACGATGTACTGATCAAATTATTTTTGCTATTCTGCTTAGCTCATTCTAGGACATTACTAGTCCTATCTCTAATGAGCTACTCGCCTTAGATTACTACTGATTCTATTCTGACGAGGTGTTTAATGTGTTAAATTCCAGAACTAAGGTTAACCAAAGCTCTGATACCAGCTGTGACGTTCCCAAAACCCCATGCTACGGTGTTAAGGATAATCATTGGAATATAACACATTAATCATCATTAGCAAAGTACAGATAATAGCATAAGCAGAAAATAGAATAATTTACACAAATATGACAGCGGAATCATATACATATCACAACATCAGAGAGCACGGTGCAGGATACTACTTAGTCCATAAAGATACATGATCAGTCTACATCGCCTGAGGCGGAATCATATACATAAAGAAACATCAGTCTACATCGCCTGAGGCGGAATCATATACATATACAGTAATGGCGGAAAAATCAATAGTCAACACTGTGTAGTCAAGCCTCGCCATGAGCCAAAAGGTGCACCTCTGCTGCAGTGCAAAGCCAAAATATGCCAGCTACCTGTTACTCGGATGCCTGTGTGAAAATAAGGGGCACCCGAGTTTGCAAGGTGAAACAAACTACGAGTCAGTCATGGGACTGGTATGAGAAATCTACTTGACTAATTAAACAACAATAATAAGGCAAATCAAAGGACCACGCCACTTTCGCGGAAAGGGTTTACTCCAATGAGTGCTAGTGCACAAAATAAAGTAAATTATTAAATCATCGCAATGCTTTTTATAAAAATGAAGCCATTATAAGACTCAGGTCCCATCACACAATGCAACGCAAGCCGGAGGATAGAGTTTTTATATAATGGCCAAGAGATGCTTCATACGTATAAACAAAAGTGTTTGATATTATTACTAGTGCATATATGTTTCAAAAGCGAATTCAATCATAAATATTAATCATAGACGGCATAAATCACCTATACCACTATGTCGCCATACTAGAAATACAATCAAATCCGCAATTTCGTATTGGAAATTGGATTCCATCATGAGTCAAGGCAAGAGGCAAGCTCCTCTCCGTTCGAGATACTCTAGGAAATGCCTCAGGATCGCACACAGCGGTCCTTGGAATCGGCTGGGTCGGTCATCTCTTGCTTTTGAGGATTGGCAATTCCTGAACACACGTTTCCCGGTCCTTACAGACCTATAATCGAGGCGCCTCGCATTCCAACACCACATAGGTGAAAAGTATATATAAATGTCAGGGCTAGTAAGTCACTGACACCACCATAGTTAGAAAGAAACGTCATGTTCTCCCTGCGGTCACTATCTCGTTTTTGACTCATACCGAGGTGCGAGGCTCGCGAATCAACGCTATACACAAAGCTATGCCACATAAGCTATGCTTTGATCATCAACCACAAGACTTTGCTTTGCAACAGAAGCCTTGATATGCCACTTAGGCGTCCACACAGGAAATTCACTCCATGCGACTGATTTCTATCGATATATAACCTCTGAGCTCGTACGTCTCAGAGAAGGGCGTTAAGCAAGAGAATAAATTCTCTGCCGCCAAACAGATATATATTTAATAAAGATCAATCAGCACAGAACAAAATCCAATGTCAGACACACAGTCCATTTACAAGTTCGTTCTGGGTTTGAACGAAGCCGGAGGCACCAAATCCCTCGCATATCCGTACAATCAACAATACGTCCGGACGGTTACCACTTTAGCTCCTTCAAGGTAGCTACTCCAATCATGAGCATCAGTAGTGCCCATCCATCCAATGTGAAGATCGTCGGTCTTGAACCATCTTCAACTCTTCGACTTCTAACCGTCGATCGATTATTTGAAATGAGAATTAACTCGGCCTTTTCAAATAATCCACGTATATTTAGATTTTCAAATCAATTCTTCACATGGTTAAATCATTCGACATTCACATTTCAGTTCTTTAGTATAATTTTCATGTCAAACACATTCAACCACCAAATATCCAGCAAACCAAGCAAAGTCGGTTTATTTCCATCCTATATCGTCAATAATATTTTATAACGATATGTCGCCATTTTTTATTTATTTAAAAACGACCTTATTTAATTAAACGACATTTCAGGTCGTGCCGAAGCACTAGCGCTGTTTTTCCCTAAATTTGTTTTACACATATCTGAAAATCTAACCATTGGATTTCAACAAAATGTTTATATCATTGGGAAGATATTCCCAAAGCGAACCCAACGGTTCCAGTTTCGTGAAAATCCGATGGTCGGATCTTTCAGTATAATTGTTTGAAGTTACGATTTCAAAACACGAACTTCACAGCCTCGATTCGTTTTAATTTAATTTATATATATATATATAAATACAATTCATTCGGCGATTTCTATATCGTTTTCACTTCAAATATTTCACTAACGCCTTTATATTTTGAAAATTTTTGCCATAACCTCCTTTGTACGGGAAGGGGTTTGGAAATTTATTGGGTTGTATTAGGTACCCAATAAATCCTAATAAGCATACACATATTTATAGTGATATATTCCGGTGTCCACAGGGGAGTGTGTATAGATCATAACTCCCGAGTATAAATTCTCGTCACCCTATAAATGGTTTTTGTGCCTTAATGACCAGAGAGACGTGTTTATTGTCATCTCCAGACCCGTGTGGGGTTTTTTATTAATCTTGCAATTTACAGTTACAATTTATATAGTCCAGATCAGTCATTAGTTCAACCTGCAATATATAGTCATCGCCATACAAGCCTCTCGCTCGTATGGTAAATCTTCAACCTCGTCACACAAGCTCCAAATGCTTATGTGGTATATGATGAAGTATGCGTATCGTCAAGAAGTATGCAATATAGTGTAGTTCAAAATTAATTGTTACTATCCTATGGCGATGTTTATTATTACACACAGAACAACTAGCACTCCGCATCCAATGGCATTCTCAAGAGTTGATATGATAATAAAATTTGCACATCCAACTCATCAAGGTTTACCTATTTGTCGGGCACACAAATAAATTCTTTACTCAACAGCTAATCCATTTCCTATTCAACACATGTATATATATGTGCAAAACTAAGCTAAAAATAATATTTCTAGCGAACAAAGGTTTATTTCCACTTATGGTTATTTTTAACACTTCACGTTTCGCATAAAAATGATATTTTTGGCGAACAAAAATATATTTCAACACATGACTATTTTATTTAGTTCGACTACATGTCAAAAATAATATTCATAGCAAATAAATATTTGTTTCAACACTTTAATATTTTTAGCTAATCATTTACATGATAAAAATGATATTTTTATCATCTAAAATATTTATTCAACACATGAACATTTTTAGCACTTCATATTCACAATAAAAATGTAAATTTTATTGTTCCATCTATATATTCAATACATGAATATTATCCACTTCACACATACGATAAAAATATGATTTTTATCGTTCTAATCCTTTATTCAACACATGAATAATTTCTATAGTTTATATATATAATATAAATGTGATATTTTATGTTAAAACAATTTATTTAAAACACGAATAGTTTATATAGTTTAGATATGTGGTAAAATGTTATTTTTTTATTTTCAAAGAATTTTATTCATCACATGGATTTCTATTCAACACATGAATTTCTATTCAACACATGAATACGGTTTCAACACATGAATTTCTATTCAACACATGAATATAGTTTCAACATATGAAAATAATTCTAACACATGAACATTATTGAAAATTTCGGCAGCATAACGGCAGGTTATTTAAAACCGGCACCGTCCCGAGTACGGCTCCTCGCTCTACCTTAAAACCTTGCGGTTTTTGACAATGGGGATTTCATACATCTAATTCGCACGCAGGCGAGTATGTTTTTCTTTTCCACAATTTATTCAAATTTTGTTTCAATCACAAATGGGTATTTTTCAACCACAATGTTATTTTTCAACCACATCCAAACAATATCAACCACAAACAATCCTATCAACCATTCGCATTATTCACCAAATTTTTCACAAGAATTCACAATCAATAAATATCGCCAATGGTTTATGGACGAGGGGAGTATGTGTATATATATATATTCGTATATAAATATATTTTATTTCCATTCCAACACATATATCATTTATACAATGCATGTATAATTCATACTTCGCTCATACAACTTATACAACGCGTGTACATGAGGTATACGACACGTGTATAATTTATATTTTGCTTATATAACTTATACAACACATGTCCATTCACATTTCAGTTTAGAAATCTCACATTGGTTGTTGCTTTTCTAAAATCCTAGCAAGCTCAGAAAAATCCCCGGACACTGCTAGACTGTAGAGAGCGTCCTTGCGGTCACATGTTTCCTGTTTCATCGAATTTCGTTAATACACGATAAAGATACGATTTTTCAAAGTTTGCAACACTTTAAAGTGTTAAAACAGTTCAAAATAAACAACAGCCGCACCTTTCAACAAGGGTTCGAAACTAGGTTTAAGTTTTACTCGAAATCCGTGGCACGGGGTTGAGATCTGGTTGTGTCACGTCGAAGAGGGAGGAGGGGGCTTTCAATCGCCGGCGGTGGCGTTCAACTCAGTGGCGCGGTTGAGGGGTGGCAACACACGAAAGTTCGGAACTTTGGAGGAGGAGATCTCGACGCAGGAGTGATGATAGGGGGAGTTCTTTATATGGATTTGAAGAGGAGGAGGGGAGCTACAAAAAGTTGCAAAGGGGGAGGGGCTGAAGATGAACGTGGCGATCGGAAATCGCCTGGGAAGTGGCGAACACAGTTCCGACATCGAGAGATAAGCGGGGGAAGGGGGGTGAGCGAATTTTTTTATTTTTAATTTATGAAAGGAAAATTCCTATTGGGCGAGGCTTTATTTAATTTTTAAAATAGGGTTTCTCCACCCGGACACCAATTCAAACCCAATGACTATCGCCCCTAGCTAAATACCCCCATTATGAATACAATGGTAAATGTTTTGTATGCCAATTCAACTGTTAAAGTCAGTTATTCTTCAAATTAAAATATAAAACATTCAATATTCGATTTGAACGTACATTTCAATTTGTCAGGGCCACAAACTGATTCGAAAAATTCCAGAAAAATAAATCTAGCTATGTTTTGACGCTATGGTCCCAACAAAACTAGTTTCGTCAAATTCTGAGACCGTTTGAAAAATGGCCATTTTCTGGTCGATCCAATTAACAAAAATCAACCAAACACGTTTTCTTTTGCCACGCTCACATACTAGCTTCAAAAATTATGAAATTTGAAACCTAGCAATAATTTGGCATCCCGGATCCAACAAAAGTGGTTTCGTCGAATTCCGAGGTCGTTTGCAAAATGTCTATTTTCAAGGGCTATATATTCTCCATAGCGACCTTTCTGAAAATTCATTTGGCCATAACTTTTGATTCCCACTATGAAACTTTGATTTTTCAGATTTGTTAGAAAGATATTCATAAACAGATTTAAATATTTTTGGTTTCACTGAAATCCATTTTATTTTGCACCCGTTACAGTCAGTCCAAGTTTGAATTCAAATTTTCAAACTGCCGCACCATTTCTAATTCATTATTTTATTGAAAAATTCTATTTCAATTATTTAAATTCTTTAAAATAACCAATTTAAAATTTTTAAATTGGATCGTATTTGCCGGGTTGTTACAGTTACTTCTTCACCAACAGCCTGTCTCAATGTTAATTTTGATAGTAACATTTGCCCCCCTTGTGAAGGGGTAATTTTGAATTTTCATATCAACTTTGATATTCTTTCGGTGTTTCGGTTATGTGCCTCTTGATCTCCCTTGATCAGGCCCGTCGGTCGTTTCTTGCTTGTACGGCTTGGATTTCAAAAGTTAATTGACATAATTATTACCTCTTCTTCTTCCTTCTTTTTTCTGCAACATCAATTACTTAAACCAGATACTGTTCTCTTAGAATTTCTCCAGTTTTTCGAGAATCTCAAATTCGATCCTCTGTAAATCTCTTCATTTCAATTATAAGTAAGTGTTTAGGTTAAGCACTTAAACTAATTTAGGATTCAATCAGGATTTTTGCGTGTTTTATACTAATTATAGAATCATAAGCCGTTTAGATAATGGTTACGGCGAACTAAACAAATGTTCTATCTTCCCAATGTAATTTTCCCAAGGGTTGGGGGGGGGGTCGAAATGCAAAAATTACATATAAAGAAGGTTATTCCCTATTACAAATTGAAACCCTATGCCTCCGGTGCTGGTGAACCAACCATCACTGTTGTCGGCTAGTTTATTCCGCTTTTACCGACACCATTTCCCGTATTTATTTAGTATATAAGATTCGAATTGGTTTGAAGAAGATGAATCATCCGAAAGAGATGTCAAAATGTTCGCTCCCTTTCAATTTTGGTGTCGGTAAAATCTGAGAATTTTATGGCCATAATGTTTCGACTTTGATTTCAAATGTATCGGTATGAAACCAGTCAAGCTCTTGATAGCGACTTGGGATTACTTGGTTCCAGTTTAACCGTTACTAGTTTCTTTAGGGAGCTTATTCTTTCCGGCACCCATCTTTCACTCTTTTGGATTTGGTGCCAGAACGATCAACTTTGTCGTCACTTTAAGAGCTTAACTATTTCTAAGTAAATGTGAATCATCCATGAACTTTTGCTAATATTATATTTGCATCTAGCTCAATATGTGATAACTTAAATTCATAGTATTGATAGGTTTCTATGTTGCTTACCCATTTCGTGTAAATGGACATGTTAATGCATGTGTTATGAAGTATATCACCTGGCAGCACTATGTCTGAAAAGAGCCCTAGCCAATCAAAGTCTGGTGATCCCAGCACCTCTCGGAAGAAGAAGCCGCTTACTTTGAAAGTGTCTCTTATTACTTCTCAGGACGAAGTAAACACCATCCTTGATAACTTTGGAATGTCTAGGGTGGATTCCATTCCTGCCAATATTCGGGATAATATCAAAAATCCTCCAGAAGGTTACTTCGCATATTATGCCATCCATATTTGGCGTGGGGGCATCTTTCCCTTTCCAACTTTTATTTTCTCGACTCTTATGAGATCTAGGAATTGCGCCTATCCAACTTATGCCGAACGCCTACACTTTGCTTTTATGTCTCGAAGTTTTAGCACTCGAGTCGGGTCAAGCCTCTCTTACTTCCAACCTTATTCAACATTTGATACAATTTTTGAAAGGGGCGGACTCTCCCATTTTGCGTGCCAATCCTGTGAAGAATACTACTAGCAATAATATTAGTAGGACTAAACCCTAGGATAATAAGTAATTTTTTATTAAATGCCATGCTGGCATTTCAGGCGACTTTGCAGATTTTGGTGAGCTTTCCTGTTTCTCCGTGAGTAACTATATTTTTCCTAGGCTTTGTTTGACCTTACTTTCTTCTCAAATCCTGTTTCCAAGGGGATTTCTTTAACGAAGAGTGAATCACGCGCTCTTGAAGTTATTTCCAAATCATTTAAGGAGCCACAAAGTCGATCGATTTTGGCGACTTTGGACAAATTGTGTCAGTATAACCTTCTTCGTGTTGGAAAAAGATCCTAGGGCAACCAACCATCCATTTCTTAGGCTCCAAACGTTTAACTTTGGGTTCGAATGCGTTCACTACTCCATCTCCTTTGTTTCCAGGTATCTTGATTGGGTTCAAAATTTTCTTTTGTGGAACAACTTTAATTCGTAAGATTTTCACCTATAAGTTTTCTTTTGGATTTGCACTTATTCAGGGGCCTTGTCTTCTGGAGTTATAACTCCCATCGATGCTCTAGATCAATCAAGTGTCGTTGCTATCAAGAGGTTGGCCGAATTGATCACTGAGCCTCTAGCTAAAAGATTGAAACATGATGTTTCTGCTTCTCTCTCGGGATACTAGTGCTAGAGTTGCTGGCCAAGAAATATCTGGTCTCACAGCCTTTGCAGTCGATTCTCCTGTTGTCACTACTTCTGCCTCTCCCGAGGGTGCTTCTGGCTATGAATGTGAGGGTCGTGTTTTACCGTCGACCCTTCCGAGTGTGTTAGAAAAGGACAAACATGCCATGACCTAAGCTTCTACTTCTCAACATGTCAACCCCCCAAGGTTTTTCGTACCAACGATGAGCTTTGATGAACTTGTAAAGCTTGCTCTTTCTCACCCCGAAATTATGAATATTTCATTACCTTCTGCTTCTTCAGATGAGAGGATTTTTTTCAGCATCTTATCAATCAGCCGCTCTCAGTACATATTTTTCTTTCTTAACCTTTCTCCTATCTTTAATTTGTTATGGTGGCTAATGGGATTCCACTTCTTTCTTTAGTTGCTAAAAGATGGCTGCTGTCTAAAACAATACCTTCCTCCTCTTTTTCGGAGGTTAACCGGCTCCGGGGGGTGAATGATGCTTTAAGTGATGAATGCAAGAGGTTGAAGTCTTCTCTTGAACATGCCAAGGTAGATCTTGAAAAAGAGAGGTGCGCGATGGGTCTTTTGTCTGATCAAGTTTCAATCTTCGAGCACAAAATAGCAGAAAATGTGGTTAGCCATGCTGATGAACTCAAGATGAAGGATGAGAAACTCTCTCATGCGGCGCGGATAATTTATGAGGCCAAGGGCAGAATCTCTGACTTTTTGCGAGTCCATCTTCCTCATATAAAGGCTGAATACTATGAGGATGCCTTATTCACGTCCTTTCTGATAGCCTTCGGATTCTTCCCGAGATGTAAACTACTACCGTTCCACCTTTTATTAGGGATAGAGTCATGGAAAGGATCAGGTTAGGCAAGCAAGGAGCCGGGATGTCAGAGAAGGGCAAACTCAAAGGTGAAGATCTCTTATATATTGAGGACCTTTTTGATGACTATGGTGATGAAGAGGAGTATTCAATCTTTGTTGATGATGATGGAGGCGATGATAGTGGTGGTCCCGACATCGATAACCGTCGAGATGAACATGATAAGGACGGGAATGATCCTTCTGCGGCTGCTGGGGTTTCACCTGATTCAACAAAAACCGGTTCTGATGTTGTAGGTGCTTGTGCTTCTCCGCGAGGTTCTGACTCTCCTCCAACTAACAAAGGTGGTACTTCTGAGACTTTGGGAGGAAAGCAATTTACCCAACCTGATGTTCCTCTTTGCCAGGTATAGCCTTTGCTTCTTGTCATGCCTTTTCCTTCTTTGTATATAGTGGTAACTAGTTTCCTGTCATTGCATTGTATAGACCCAAAGAAATATCGTCTCACGACTTAGAGAAGAATTAGATAAAAAAACAGAGGGAAATAACTCGATCCTATATAAAGCAAGAAGGGTTGTTAAAAGAATATAATACTTTATCTCGAAAATATCGTGATCGGGAGAAGAGCATATCTAAGCACATGTCTTATAAGGAGCACGAAGCAGCGCTAAGACCGAAGAGAGCTCGTAAGCACGGAGAGGCTATTCGGGAGGAAAACAAGGAGTTGATGACCTTATTTTGGATGTTGATCGAGGACAGATACATTTTAGTTAACTTTTTGTATGAAGCTTATAAACGATACACAACAGTAGACATTTCTTTTCCAGAGGATCATAGTGGGGGTTTAATACGTCGCCTTCATAGGCTTTATCTAGACGAGTTTGGGTCAGACCCACATCTCGGGTTTGTTGGAATCTTGAAAGGGTTCACTCAATTCCTAGGGACCTTCCTCCAGAAAAGCTTAAGTATAATAAGAATAGGTTTATCACCAAACCATTTAAGAGGTCGATTTTGTATGAGCAGGAGGAGTATTTGTAAGCTTGATGTTGTGATTGTGTATAACATGTATGGAATTCTATTCATCATATGTGGCTGTTAATTCTCTTTTTAACGTTGTGACGGAACCTTGTTTACCATGAAGATGCATTATGTTTGACTTATAGACTGAGAAAGGAGTTTTTGACAACATCCTCTCAGGATTTTAGGAGAAAACATTTTCTAAGAGAGCTTAAGAGTGTTTATACGATATTCTCCCAGCTTCCCCTTAACTTTTGGGTGATGATCGTGAGGCGATTTTAAAAAGACTTAGGATTGAGCATGCTGAGCTGATATGTAAACAATAAATGTACTGACAAGTGAATTTGAACCCTTGTAACTCTTTTTGGTTCATGTGTTTATCAAAGCGATTGAAGGTTGGTTTTTGAATTAAATTCATGCAAAGCTTTTATATAGAAATATAACACTACTCTTGTGGGTAATTTTTTTTATGCATAACTACTTTTATTCTTGTGAGTAGGTGGATAGACATGAAACCTTTCTGTCTCAAGATGATGTGTCACTAGCAAATAAGGGACCCTCTACATCCCGAGAGAGAATGATCTTATTTCAAAGTTTATCTATCAAGCATTTGAATGAGAGAATAGAAGCCTTGAAAGGTTAATTAGAGGAACATGACAGAGTTATCTTTGGATTAAAGAAGTATTTAAGGACCAATCCATCTATTGATTTTGGGGATGAATTAAGAGGTTTACGTTAGCACATAACTAATTTGGAAATTGAGTTAGATAATGTTAATGAAAAATGTAAGACATGGGAATACTCCTTTAAGAACATTCTTGTTATAACGGTGTCTCAGCCTTCTAGTGCCGCATCTAAGCCTAGGGCCCCCAGCCTCTCAAAAGCATTTTTATCTGAAGAAACCCCTTCAAAGGTTAGGAGAATCAGTCGTTTTGGAGTGGTTTAAGAGAGTGATAGCCGAGATGAAAATAATTTATGACACCTAATTAATTGAGGACACGTTCAGTCGCACTAACCGATACATTGATCAAATCAGACATTTGCAAGAGGAAAGGCCTGATCTACGTGTGAACATCTTTGAGTTGGAAAACGACAATAAGTCTCTAAGGGCTATGTGCAGAGCTTTTGATAGGGCCTTGAGTCTCCAAATAAAACACTCTGATGACTCTAGTGAGACTAGTAGAAAAGTGTGCAAGAATAACGAGCTTCTAAGTATTACGATTCGCCGTGCTATCATTCCTCCTTTATTCGAGGAGGAAGGGGAACATGATACTTGATCATGTTTGCAATTGCAATGTATTTGTATCCATATTTAACAATCAATGATGCAATCTATGTAAATGAACTTGCAAATTGTGTGTGTTGCTCGCCATGTGATTTTTGTTTGTATTAAATAAGAATAATAATGATTTGTGCGTAAGAGGGTTAAGAAATCTCCCAGAGTAAGACGGAAGGTTACTATCTTTGTTCGTAACCCCTTCTTAATAATTGACTCGGGATTTTCCTCAAGGTTTTACTAATCCCTCTCCTGAGGTGAAAATTTAAATCTTTGTAACCCAAATTAGGGCATTAACAAGAAATGGATAGAGTGCTTCTTCTGACGATGTCTGGAAGCTTTCGTCCATATTCCATATTGAAATTTTTTAACGACGTCTGGGAATTTTCCCTTGATGATAATAGAATTCCAAATTCAACCCCTGTTCGGGTTACTTAATAGAGAACCGGAAACCCACTTCCGGTATTTAATAGAAATCCCGAATTAACCAAGGTTCATATATTTAATAAAAATCCCGAACTAACCCAGATTTAGGTATTTAATAGAAATCCCGAACTAACCCAAATTTGGGTATTTAATAGAAGACCAGAAACCCCTTGCCGGTAATCAGTTTTGTTTCCCCATTTGGATTTGATTTATGAAGCAGAGGATGTATGTGCTTCTTGAGCCACTCTCTGGGCTTTTATTGTCAAAGTAGAGGATATACGTGCTTTATTGGCCACTCTCTGGGCCTGTGCATCCAGTGCACTTGGCTAGCTTATCCACAAGCAGGTCCCAAGGACTTACCCATCCTCTCTCCAGGAGGTGCCTTATCCTGACCATTGTAGGCGATGATAAGGTCTTATATGCTTAAACCGGGCCATCGTAGACGCGGAATTAAAGCTTACTCTTTCGATGCTCTACCTAGCTATCATAGATGGTGATAGAATCTTACACTCCACCCCCACCGAGGGGTGCCTTATCCTGGCCACCATAGGTGATGACAAGGGTTTGTGCTCCCTTCTGCGGGTAGCGCGGAACATAAGCAGAGGTAGGATGTGCTCTTCTGCGAGCAGATGTAGGACGTGCTTAGTTCATAGCAGA
The DNA here is from genome assembly GCA_030737875.1 of Allium sativum. Taxonomy (NCBI): domain Eukaryota; kingdom Viridiplantae; phylum Streptophyta; class Magnoliopsida; order Asparagales; family Amaryllidaceae; genus Allium; species Allium sativum. The sequence continues at coordinate 138,828,938 of CM060924.1, forward strand.
GGCAGGGCATACTCTTCTACGAACAGAGGCAGGGCGTGCTAATTAGATGCTCTATCATCACCATTTCTGGTATGGGTTGGAGGCTTATGCTTTTGATGCTTTAACCTGGCCCTTTCTATTTTGGCCGCAGAGAAAGGCTTACACATCACCCCCTCCGGGGGGTGCCTTGCCCTGTCCAGCTTGGCGGTGACCGGGGATTTTATCCCTTTATGATTTGACCCTTCTTTATTCCTTTCGAGTTTTGAGAGGGTCTTTATCCCATAACTATGTAGATAATCCTTTTCTCCAAGAATCTATTGTTGTGGTTGACTACATTTTCTTTACATATCTGTGTAGTTTTCCTTAGCTTAAGAAGTTGATAATCATCCCCTCTAGGACTCTGCAATGATTAGTTTCATGTCCATTCATCATATGGTAGTAGAAATAAGGCCCTCCCAACTTAGCTTCATTCTTGGGTTTCTTCTTTATGATGGCCAAAAGTTTAACTCATGTTTAGCCAGGAAGTAGAGACCCTCGATTGATGTAGTGAGCTCACACCCTTTTGCTAATCTTGACTCGAAGGCTTTCTTTTGATGTTGCAACTTATCCTTTTTGCCATTTGATTCCATTATCTCCTCTTTATCTTCGAATTTTCTTTTAGTTGTGTCTCAGTGCAAGAGCGTACCCCTTTTAAACTCTTTCGCAATAGGGTAAACGAATCCTTTCTCGACTCCCCGCTCAAATATCGTTCCCTTAGCTTGTGTTTGGATGTCTTTCCTGATATAAGAAAAGGGGTTATATACCTCCGTTGTTGGATTGCTTAGGGAGAAGATCGGGGTTGGTCCCAAATGGAAAGGGTTAATGCTCCAATGATCAGGATCATAAGGCTCTACACCTTTTTCTTTATCTTGAATGTGCAAGGTTTCTATCTTAACCTTCTCAATTATCCATGGCTCATTAACACTTGATGTAACCATGGGAAACTCATTAATTACTCATAGATCCTTCTATTCATAATTTCTGCTTCTTCAAACTTTAGTCCAACCGAGGACGGAACAACAGAATTAGATATGGGGTAAGATTAAACACAAGGTCGGAGGTTCAAGCCTTCCTTCTAGCACCAAGATGTTAACGATATTCTTCGTTAACACCGGAGATAGGTCTACATAAGTGGATCTAAGGGGAAAACAGGGTTATTTAACTTCCTCAAGCTTGATTTAGTTCACCTTTCCTAGATATCAAGGTCCAAAGCCCAAAAGATTAGTTACTCTTCCCTCAGGGGTTGAGCATCACGCTTAAGCGACTTAAGATCCAACAGTTATCTTGGGACAAGGTTTCCCTAAGCACAACCCTCAGTAGAAGGCTAAATGGCTTGTAGGAAAGGGTTTTACTATTGCTTTGCGGAAGGGTTTAGACTTGAATATGAATCCATGACCATGTAGAAGGCATACGGTATGTGGTGTAGGAAATAACTAAGAAAACTCATAAGAAGCTCATAAGAAATATGCTAAGTGTTGATCTACTCTTTCTTGATCTTTGATTCAGAATACATAAGTAGTTACAATATAAATCCCCAATTTGATTTAGAAATTAGGGTTTACTCTAGAAGAAAGTAATACAAGAATGAGAAATGAAAAATCGGTCCTGAAAATGAGACCCCTAGGGTCTAATTTATAGACAAATCGGGCCCCCTTTTGCTATTGGGCCAACAGAAGCCCCTGCCGACCGCTTTTCCCTTTGTTCTGGTTACTTTGGCTCTCGACCACTCTTTTGGCTTTGCTTATTTATTTTAAGGTGCCACTCCCAGCTCTCGAAGGGACTATACTAGTTTTGGAACTTCTTTTTGATGTCATATCTATCTTCTTTGTATCGGTAACAAGCCTGTCGGTATGGATAGCTTTAGGAAGGCTCCCCGATACAGGCTCCCGGATATAGGCTTCCAGATAGGCTTCCGGATATAGTCTTCCAGATATATGCTTCCAGTCATGAGCTTTCAGTCTTGCTATTAGTTCTTCATGAAACTTGTCTTTGTGCTTCAAAAGTATGGTTACAGATCAACCACCCCTGTTGGTATCAACATCAACACTAAGTTAGTTTGGATAGCTTATCTCTCCTAGAGGCTCTGACTTGTCTTTTGGTTGATCTCTGAAGCATGTTTTGACTTTTCGAAAGGGTGCTTCCGGTGTTTTACCGATAGCTTGTTAAAGTGGCCTCTTGGTAACCATCTAATTGGGGTTCCAGTAGATGACTTTCGGACAACTACCTTATGTTTCGAACTTTGCACTTTTGATGCTCTCGTTCCTTAATGTATCAGCATTAAGCAAGTTAATTCCGATAGCCTTTTCGTCCTTTTGGGTCTCGGGTTGCAGTGTTCCTGGCCTCTCTCTTCGTTAGCTCCCGGGTTTGAATGACTTTTTGTCGGTTGCCCTTCATGCCAGAACTATCTTGCTGGTAGTCTTTCTTCATATCGGATTTATAGTTCTTTCCTTGATGATGGTCTCGGTTGCTTGTCCTTCCGGATACTTCGTTTATGCTTTTGGTTTGTCCTATGCCTAATCATTGCTTACGGATTACTTTCTTTTACTTGTGACGGCCCGTTACCCCTTCACCGACAGCCTGTCTCGGTGTTAATTTTGGTAAACATTTTTCTTTCTATGAATGGGTCATTTTATTGGGTTGTGCGTGAGTGGTATTTGGTTGGAGGGAGAAGAAGATTAGCTGGATGCTAACATGGCATGGGTGAGGTTGCTTTTATTTATTTATTTTATGTTCGTTTAAAATTCATATGTTCAAAGATTATTAACTCTTGCATACGAACTCGAATTTACTCGCGGTTTTTACCGTTAGAAGCATATCAAAATTTTGAACAACATGGAACTAGTTTGGTTGGATTTGGGGACCATTCAATTTTGGGCCTATTTTGGAGTTCAAACGCGTTCTAGATTAAGATGAGTGATTAAACCCACTAACACTTAACTAAAATATTAGAATGTTGGTTAAACTGAAATCATGTTATGATATTATTGTATATTGATTGCTGGTTGGTAGTTCAAAATTTCATATTTATGTTAATTGGCATTAGTAGTGTAATTTATATTTGATTGTTAGTTTAAATTTTACAGTTATTTTAAATTTTAACATTTAATTGCTAGTTTAAAACCCGACATCTGAAGATTAGTTAATTTATACGATATTTAACTGTTTAGATGTATTAACTTGATGGGTGGCTTTGACTGATATATTTGACATGTTGATGTTTAAAAGCTGTAATGACTCAGATTTTTGGTCGATTAATTCTAAACATTTAATATTGTCTTAAATGTTGAGTTGATAATATAAATAATTTTGTTTATTGAGTTATTGATTTAATAATCGAAATACGATTTAATATCGAATATATCAAATTATCGTAATACAATAACGATAATAATTGAAGTCGAAGTTAAAACTAAATCTAAATAATTTAGATGATCAATATAAAATTCTATTTGGATATAAATGATAATAATAATTTATTATCGAGATATTGGTTGTTTTTGAAATTAAATTATATTATATTGATTTAAATTGAAACTTTTTCAAGTGACCTCGGATTTCAACGGGACCAATTTTATAAAATCCGTAAGAGTTAATTATGCTTGAATTTCCAATTTCATGTTAATTAAAGTTAATGTGTAACTGTGTGCAATCTAAACGTGTATCGATTCACGTTGAGGATAAAAAGGGACCTATACAAACGATTTTGAATTCGATGAAACCAGTTCCATCGTGTCCGAAATATTAAGTTACGGTAGAATATCAAATTTCATCCTGATCGGAGCTCGTCTACGGTAGTTTTAGCATATTACTTCATACATAAGTTTAATTAATTAATAAAATATAAAATTTCTTAGCTTCCTGGATACACTAATGCATTTAGCTTCTTAGGTACACTTCATCCCTATTTAAAACCGCTACCCTTAGCCCATTTTCTCTCTATTTTCGTTCATTCTCAGGGAAACAAACATTGAAAATCCTTCTTCATAAAAACATTTTAAAATCGGATGAAAAATGGAAAGGGATCTCCTTTCTTCCTCTATTATGAAATTTGTATACTTCCCTTTTGTTTCCTTGTCTCTATTCAAACCCAAACCTTTTTTTTCTTCTTTTATATAAGCTTGTGTCCTTTCCTTCCTCTAAAAAAAAAATCAAACGCAGTATTAGAATAAATAGAATTCGAATAAATCAAAACAGGAAGGCGATTTAAGTCAACATGACAAGGGGAAACAAGGATGAGGTTCGGCTCAGCGGATGTCACGACTGTGCTCGTACAATGGAGGTGATTGCTAGATTCGAGCACAACATTGGGAAAGGCGACGTAGTCACAAGGGAGATGGTCAAGCCTCGATTTCAGATATGGGTGAGATGCGCTTCCTACAGGGGTCACCATCTATTTATGGAATCAGCAATACAATTTTTGATGGGAATCGACAATGATAAGTGTCGATGGGTTTGCTACTGGTCGAGTAGGGGTCGAAGAACAGAAGTGGAAGGAAGGCAACGAGTCGGAGATGATAGTGACAGGGTTGAAGGCTCGTGGGTAAGAGCGGAATGGTGGTGATGTCAGGTGTAATGACCCTGGGATTTTATCGACCTTGGTTACTGACGTAAACTCAATGTCGACTATGCAAGCATCAGAAAACACCGGATATTCCATGAAAGAAATTAGAGGGTGAGAATAAATAAGATAGAAACTTAGAATAGAAGAAGAAGAACATCACAACACCAGAGTAACACGAACCTCACAGTTGAACGAATAACATATAATATATAACATAACTTTGAAATATAAATCTGTACTTGAATATACATATCATTTCCAAAGTACAGCACTTACAACACAACAGAAATAACCATAGCTATATAATTCTGAAGCCTCCAGCTCCAGCTCTCCAAATATATCTGTAAATCCCGACTACTTGACTGCCTGTACATGATTGGGCACCCAAGAGTTTAGGGAAAATAAAACATAATAAACTCCAGGTCAGTCATGCGTGACTGGTGTGAGTAAACTCAAATCATTTGTTTAACTTTAAAAATCCTTTCAAAAGAAAGAATAATCATAAGACCGATCCACTCATAAACACGGATGATTTTTACCTTACGATAACCCAAATCATTTGTAAAACAATATTATTCTGATATTATAATAATGTCTAACACAAGTGATATCAATCTAGTAGAAACGCTTGCATCTAACGTTCTACAAATATAATATACAATCAAAACCGCGGGCTCTCATTTGGGAAATGGATTCCACCTATGACAAGGTATGGATCCACATTCCGCTCAGTGTACTCTAGAAGCGATACACTGGAGTTCAACAAGAACATCTTGCATCTCGGCCACATATGACCAACCACTCATTTCGCTTGAGTGTATCGAATATATTGTCACCTTACGGTTGGTAAACCAACATAACTATTCCCGGGAGATACAGAATTGAAAGAAGTAACAAATATGAATATTCTCTAGATGATGACAATATACCCTAATTGGTTGCGAACCAGTTAGCCATGTTGCCTGCCCGATTTCTGTCATTTCCCAATTGATGAGGCTGGAGGTCATAACGTATCCTTCAACAGATGTCACATCGTTATACCCATCAAATCACAAATTGATTTCCCCAAAAATACCACAGGTATAAGCTAAGAGAAACGAATTCCTCCGCCACCAACGTAAATACGTTTCAAACGATCAACTTACGTGATCCACTAGTTATACTCTGTCAAACATTCTTCCATACAGGTTGTACTGGGACTGGACAAACCGAAGGCACTATTCTGTAAACAGGATAGCCCTTGCATAACTTCGTCTTCAATTTGTCTTCGATTTATTTGATTCGAAACGCTAACGCCCATACGGAGTGGTTCTCAGATAATAACCCAACCAGTCTCTCTATATTGACGACGGGAAAATGGTCAAAAACTTCGATAGTCGGTGAGTTAACTATCAAAGAAAAACACGTGTGCAAACACCGATATTATTTCTAGATGGAAATTATATCGATCAATCATCATTCATCATATATATCTTAAATTAATTTATCATTAGTTTATTCATTCTCCATTTCCTGTTTCCGTATATACACAGAAATTATTATTTTCTAAATTTAGAAAATATAAGTTATTAATCATTGGAAAACATTTCCATCTCCTTTCCACGTATCACTGTCATTCCAGTATTCTTTACCATCCAACATTTCATTTTCTATGATCAGAAAATATCTCTGATTATATTTGGAAAACGTTTCCAAAACTCATTCCTTGGATTTAAACGAATGTTTAAATAAAACATCGCCATGCCAATTCAAACCATTACCTTTGTTAACTATATCCACTTAACCAACCTTCACTATCAAACCTTACCATTCCTTCATTAATAAGGAAGTCAATCAAGTTGGGGTAGAATTACCTCTTAGACCTTAACTGAACAATGTTTTAACTTTGAAATAGTCGAAGTTTATCTTTTAAATCTTTAACAAACTTCCTTACGTAACTCTTGGATTTCGCTTTACGAATCCACTTCTTTTACAGAAATCATTTGATAATAACATTATTGTTATAATCCCATGCTTCTGAATTACATTAACTTAAGTATAACTTTTATTCCTTAATTTAAATAAATAAATAACCAATTTATTAAATAAACAAATCTTGATTTAAAAACCGGAAAGTAAATAGTACTTTCCGACATTCAATATAATCGAATTTCAACGTATAACTCTCTCTCTCTCTCGAATAAACTCTATTCGATAACTCTTTCCTTCGAATAAACTATATTCAATAATCACTCTTAAAATAGCCATATTCGATTAACTCTATTCAATTAACACTATTCGATTAACTCTAATCGATTTACTCTTATCAGTTAGTTCTATTTGATTAACTCTATTCTATTAACTATATTTGATTAACTCTATTGGATTAACTCTTTTTGATTAACCCTAATCGAAAAACTCTTATCAATTTACTCCTATCAACTTACTCCCATCAATTTACTCCTTTCGAATAAACTATATTTGATTAACCCCTTTCTCTATTCGAATAAACTATATTCGATAACTCCTTTTAACTCTATTCGAATAAACTATATTCGATATCTCCTTTTAACTCTATTCGAATAAACTAACATTCGGTAACTCCTTTCGAATAAACTATATTTGATTAACCCCTTTCTCTATTCGAATAAATTATATTCGATATCTCCTTTTAACTCCATTCAAATAAACTAAGATTCGATAACTCCATTCGAATAACTAATATTCGATAACCCTTTCGAATAACAAATATTCGATAACTCCTTCCGAATAACTAATATTCGATAATCTCCCTTTCGAATAAACTATATTCGATTAACTCTCTTCGAATATCTAATATTCGATAAATCTCTCTTTCGAATAACTAATCTTCGATAACCCTCTCGTTCGAATAACTAATATTCGATTAAATCTCTTCGGATATCTAATATTCGATAATCTCTCTTCGAATAACTAATATTCGATAACCTCTCTTTCGAATAACTAATATCCGATTAATCTCTCTTTCGAATAACTAATATTCGATAACCCTTTCTTCAATTAACTCTATTCGATTACTCTAATCGATTAATTCTAACTCTTATTGATTAACTCTAATTCGATTAACTCTACTCTAATCGGTTAATTCTACTCTCTAATCGATTAACTCTATTTGATTAACTCTAACTGGTTAACTCTAACTGGTTAACTCTAATTGGTTAACTCTAACTCTAATCGATTAACTATAATTCGATTAATTCCTTTGATTAACTCCTTTGATTAACTCTTCGAACATATTCAGTTTCAAATATCGATGTTGAAATCGATTCTTACTTCTCTATATAAGTCCTGACTTATATATTCTATTTATCCAATGATAAAATTTTTATTTAATTTATAAAATATTATTTATAAATTTATCTTCTCCACTTATCTATTAAAATAGATTTCTATTTAAAATCTACTTTAAATTCATATTCTGTTATACCATTGTGCGAAGCACGGGTCTAAACTTTCCTTAGTGTAAAACTCTCTTTTTATCCACTTCTTTCATTTTTCAAGTATTCCCTTTAAAATTCTATTTATTTTCTAAATAAATATTTCCTTTATAATTCTATTTATTTTCTAAATAAATATTTCCATTACACTTCTATTTATTTTCTAAATAAATATTTCCTTTACACTTCTATTTATTTTCTAAATAAATAATCCTTTTGCATTTCTTTTATAAGTATTTTCCTTTATATTTGTTTTACAAATAATTCCCATTATATTTGTTTTACAAATAATTCTCTTTTTCAACTCTTTGACTTTATAATTATTTCCTCTTATAAAATCCTTTTCCTTTTATATATAAAATCCATTGATTTATATATAAATAATTTATTTTCAAAATATACTTTGAAAATCCCCTTTTTACATCCCAGTATTTCTTACGGTATTTAGAATACCAGACAACAGTGATCGATATCATTCAAACACACATAATCAACAACAGATTATATATCACATCATATATCACAATATATGAAACAAAACAGTATTTTATATATTGAGGAACCCAGTTGGGTCCCTCTAACCTGTTTTCCTGCATCACAGATGTTAAACAATATAATTAACATCGATTTCATTTAACTATGAAATATTCTTCTAAACAGAATCAATATTTGGTTAACGATTTATATATATATCGTTATCTATAATTTCAACCAATACATAAATTCAACCAAACAGTTAACACACAGCAATCAATAGATCATTATCAGTTCTAAAAATACGTTATAGAAATATAACTGTTCAGAGTTGGTAAGTTTTACTCACATTGGACGATCATCGTTAATAACGGTAACTGTTGATGATTTGAATCAGGCATTTTATTTTCTTCGAAATCCTCACGAGCTCCCCATCATTCCAATATTTCACAAATTTGTAATATATGTTGATACGGGTCGAACGCCCTTTTCCTGTCGGATTCTGATAACGTATTCACTCGATATTAAAATCATAAGTTAATTTCTTATTTAAATTAATTTAAAACTTAAATTAAAGCTTAAACTAAAACTTAATCGGACCTCACCTTTTCTCGGCCCAACTCAACATGAGACCAGACCCGCACGCTACAACAAATGGAACTTCATGTTCACCATTTTGTCTTACACATTTCTGCCTATTCACATATGTTATCTTTCCCATTTCTGCTAATTCACCACGTCCTTCATCCCCTTTTTCCTTACTTCTCTCAGCACACGTTTTCACCATACTCACCAAACAATACCATTCTCACAAACTAAAACTACCCTTTTCTAAGTGTCACCATTGTCAACGTTATTTTCCTCTACATAAAAGTCCTATCACCTGCTCCCTTTTATCACCACTCTCATGCCCTTTATACTCCCTTCCTTTACCATTATGATGTCCATCTCCACACGCTGTATCAAAGTAAGACAACTCCATTTATTTTCTCCAATCCCGCTCGACATCCGAACCTACTCCGAACTCGTCTCTACCCTCTCCTTTAACTCGACCACCTCCTCTTCAAAATGTTCAATTCACATCTCCCTTTCTCTTCGCCACCTCGTGTATTAATCCGCTGAACCCAAAGGACCTGCGTCATCGTTTGTTACGCATTCACCCAGGAAAGGACCAAATGAACCTCCTCCTCACCGCAAACACCATACTACACTTCAAATCGATGATCCATACTTGTGTTACCAGAATTTCTAAGCCCTAGGGCCACGGTTTTTAATTGGAACTCCAGAAAAGTATATCAAGCTATACGAAATTGGTACCAGCGTGAAGAGAATTGAAACCACAACTCATTTGTATTTATTCCATGATTTTAGGATTTTTGTTTGAATTCTTTTGGTTTTTCTAAAGTGGATTTTTCATGTTTTGGGTTTCTAGAAGTGGCGGCCTCTTTTGATTTTCTACTGGAAATGGATTTAGGTCATATGGTAGAGAACTTAAGGGAATTTTATAAGCAAAAGTTTTAGATACCTTCTGTCCTGTTCATTTTCAAACCAAGGATCTCTACTCCATACCCTTTTTGTTTTACGTTGGCATGACTTAGACCACTAGCCTTGAATTGTCAAGCAGAATGCTCCGGTAAATACAAGTAATATATATTTTATATTTTAAAAGCTTAGTGCACGGTTACATAAAATTTCATATGTTTCTATGGATCACTATAGACAGAAGTAAACATACCGTTGTGACAAGAAATGCCCCACGTTCATAAAAATATAATAATATAGACCCGTTAACTTATTCTGTGAAACCCCAAAATATTGATTAAGGGTGCAAAATACTCCAAATAAAAAGTTGTGTATTTAATTAATTAAAAATTACAGTAAAATTCTAAAAATTAAATTATAACTACATCTAAAATGATTTGTCCAATTTCTAAGCCAATATTTAATTAAACAACGATTTAAATCTCTAAATCACTATTTAAATAATTATATAAATTAATTATTATACCGTAAAAATACGGGACGTACATTCTTTCCCCCTTAAAATAATTTCATCCGCGAAATTGCTAAGGTAGAAAACAAACCCTGTTGACTGGTTAGAACTATTGTAATAACCCGGAAATCTGGGCCAGTTTAAAATTTTTATTTTGGCAATTTTAGCGAATTTTGAATATTTAAAATAGATTATTTTAAATAATAACGGCGAGAAATTTATTTTGAATATAATTCGAACGTATATATTATATAGATCATCGTTAGAATATAAATAATTATTTATAATTATAAAAGGAATTGAAAACGGCGCAGTAGTTCGATTTCAAAATTCAAATGAATGTACCGGGTGCAAAATAAACCGGATTTTAGTGAAACCAAAAATATTAGAATCTATTTGTATATATCTCTCCAACGAATCCAAAAGATTGAAATTTCATAGCGGGGATCAAAAGATATGTCCAGTTGAAAATTCTGAATAGTCGCTATGGAATTCAGGCCCTTAAAAATAGCCATTTTGCAAACGACCTCGGATTTCGATGAAACCACTTTTGTTGGATCCGCGATGTCAAACTATTGCTAGGTTTCAAATTTCATAATTTTTCGAATCAATATGTGGGCATGGCAAAGGAAAACGCGTTTGACCAGTTTAAGTTGATTTTAATCGACTGAAAATTGGTCATTTTTCAAACGGTCTCGGAATTCGACGAAATTAGTTTTGTTAGGACCGTATCGTCAATACGAAGCTAGAAAATATTTTTCTGGAATTTTTCGAGTTGGTATGTGGCCCCGGTAAATTGAAATGCACGTTCAAATTCAATATATAGAGTTATATGTTGATTTTGACGAAAACTGGTCGAAACGATCGAATTAGCTTACGATACATATCCCATTGTGTTCGAAATGGGGGTAATTAGCTATGGACGATAGTCGGTGGGCCTCGTTTCGGAGGCGAAATAAAAAGTTGCTTTTTGAAATAAAATAAAATAATATATATAATTATATTATCACTACATTCTCTCTCTCCCCTTTTACCTTTCCTCCCTGTCAGTTTCAAATTAATAAAAAAAAAGAGAAGAACGTAACCCTAACCCCACGCGCCGCCGCCACCCGGGGATCACCGCACTACCGCTCTTCACGCCGCCGACCACCAACTTCACCCTCTCCTCCTCCATCCGCCATCTCCTCTCCCCTCAGCTCCTCTTTCCTCTTTGATTTAAACTCTTCCCCTTTCCAGCGTCGCCGGCAGGCCCACAGCCGATCGTCGTCGCCGCCTGCAAGGACAACCGACCACCCAGCACCCCTTTCCGACCCCATGTGCCACCTAACCCCGTCCGTGAACCCCCCTTCTCCTTCTTTTTACTGTAAGTATCTCTATTTATTTAATTTAGTTAGTTTATTCAATTTTCTTTTATGTTTTATATATAACGTAAATAATAGTTTTGATTTTTATAACGTAAATAATAGTTTTGATTTTTATAACGTAAATAATAGTTTTGATTTTTATAGCGTAAGAAAATCGATTTTAAATAGCAAAGAGTTTGATTTTTAACTAGAGAAAAGGGACGACTTTTATAAAATTATAAAGACATGATTTTTATAGTAAAAGGCGAAATAAAAATTGGATTTTGATTCAAGTGAAAGATTCGATTTTTATAAACAGTAAAAATTCGATTTTTATATATTGAATTGCGTAGTAAAAATTCGATTTTTATATATTGAATAGCGTAGTAAAAATTCGATTTTTATATATTGAATAGCGTAGAAAAAAATTCGATTTTTATATATTGAATAGCGAAGTAAAAATTTGATTTTTATATAGGCAGTGAATACGGATGACGAAAGTGACGAAAGAAGAGATAGTGAAGATTTCCTACCTAAGAAGAGTCGTGGCGTTGGATTAGCTAATCTGTGAGAACTTCTCACCTTTTAATTTTGTTTTTCTAGTTAAAATATATACTCGGATGCAGACGGTGTTTAGTAGCACCCGACACCCGTCGTCCACGGACCATGGACGGCTTGTATGCTTGTTTGTTTGATTTTGATGTGTAGTTGATTGTGTGATGTGAAGTGAAATGGAATAAAATATTTATGTAGTTAAAAATATTTTATAGTTGAAAATATAATTTTTAACATGAAAATGAAATAAATTAATACAAAACAAATCGAACAATTTGTTTATCTACACACATTTGACTGATATTGATTGGGACGATAAATTTTACACATCGCCCAACAGCACAAATAAAATCTGTGTTTGATTATTTGGAACCCCACACGGGTATTGGGATGATATATGACATACACTAATCCCAATAATTAGTTGTATGTCGATCGATTGATTGACAGCCTGTTATAAGCGTTAAATATTTATATTTGATGCTTATACAGTGTAGAATGCACTTTGGATGATGGTTGATTATTCATCGTTGTTATTGTATACATGTGTTGTAGAAAATCCATATAATTAACATTATATGATAATTGATTGGGCCTCATTCCATATTTGAAAAAGAAATATTTGAAAAAGAAATATTTGAAATAGAAATATTGGAAAAAGAAATATTTGAAAAAGAAATATTTGAAATAGAAATATTTGAAATAGAATATTTGAAAATAGAAATATATGAAGCCGTGTTTGATTAGATTGACGCCATTTTGACGTGAACGATATTTATATCGATTTTATTCATTTTATAATGAATATCGAAAGTGATTTCAAAATCTGATATTTTGAAAAGAATTGAAGTCGAATAGAAATTGAATAGAAATGAATTCGAATAGAAATTGAATATAATTGAATTCGAATAGAAATTGAATATAATTGAATTCGAATTGAAATTGAATATAAATGAATTCGAATTGAAATTGAATAGAATTGAATTCGAATTGAAATTGAAAGGAATTGAATTGAAATCGATTTGAAATCGATTTGAAATGAATTTAAAACGAATTTATATTGGAATATTCAATTTTGATTTGAAATTGAATATGAAGTTGAAACCGTTTTGAAAATGAATTTAAAACGATTTATAAAGCACGTTTTGAATTGAAATCGACGAAGTATATATTATATATATAATATATATAATATAATGGCCTGAATAGAACGCGCCGCGCTGCGGTAGTTCGTGAATTTCGACCATTGACTTCGAATGGATATTGCGGGAGATCCGACCGTAGGATTCTCCTGAAACCGGAACCTTTGGGTTCGTATCGAAAAGAGCTTTCTAACGAATATTAGAAATTTGAAATCTAACGGTTGGATTTGGAATTTTGTCCAAATCAAACTTGGAAAAGGTCGCTGTAAGTGCAGTTCGATGGCCATTGATGGAAATCGACTGTACGGGCCTTGATAAAATTATTAAAAATAGTAATAATTTGTGTAAAATCATAAGAAATGATTTGTGAAGAATTGGGATGAAAAACTCTATATTTGAAAAGATAAAAATAGATTTTTATCGAAATGAACTAGTTTTGAACTAGAATAATAATTTATTTGTTTTTAGAATAAATAAATTGAATTTGAAATGGTTTTGAAAAATAACCAGAATTTCCAATAATTGAATTGGAATGGATTTGAATCGAAATTGTCTTTGGAATATTTCGATGTTGGATTTCGTGATTATACAGATGTTGTTATGGAAATTTGAAAGATATATTAATATCGTTATTTCCAATACGATAGTTGTTGGTCGTAGAATTTGATATTGAATATAAACCGATATATTTTCTATTCAGAGCCTTGTATTTAATATCAAATGTGATTTGGGTTTGTCGTGAATGGTGTCTTCATTAACACTGTTCTTAAGCCCAGTTGAGAAAAGATTAAATCTTTTTATTTAGATTTAATGAAGTGTACCAATTAAATAATATTTAATTGAATTGATATTGATTTTTGGGTTTATCGTGAACAGTGTTTTAATTTAACCCGATAATTAATGGAATGTGATTTTGGGTTTATCGTGAACCGTGTTTTAAATGACACCGATTATTTAACCCAGTTAAAGATTAATACTAAGTGGAGTTTTAATGAATCTTTAATTAGATTGAAAATATCGAAAATGGGGTATCACCAGTTTTGCTCCAGGCGATAGTTAAATCTTTAATTAGATTTGAACGTGTAATGGTAATTGAATTTACCAATAACACCGTGGTGTTAGATATGAAGTATTACCAGTTTTACTTCATGGGATGAATAGGTTGGGATTGGGAAATAAAATAAATGATTACTTCGGTGTGGATCGCTAATCCCGACTAGTTTGAATTGATATTCAAAAAGGAGATTAAAGAATAAATTTAAAGAATTTATCTTTGATAAAATTAATGGGAACCTTTTCCAAAATATAAGAATATTTGAATAAAAGAATATTCTGAATTGGAATGAGGCGTATGTTGTGTTTGTGTAACACATGTTTATTATATACGCGAGTTATTCGGAAAGACCGGGTTTATCCCATTCTGAATAACTGATACGACGATAATTCGAAGATGAAGACGGTGGTCGAAGACCGGAGGTCTTCATGTCGTTTGGGTAATTACTGATGATCTTGATTGGGCTGTACACCCAAGAAGATGGAAACAGTTGGTGATCGTCCAGACGTACTTGGAGATCGATGGATATGCGGGGTACTAGGTGCCTCCAGTTTCGTTCAGACCCAGAACGGACTTGTAAATAGACTGTGTGTCTGACATTGGATTTCAGTCTGTGTGATTGATTTCTATTAAATATATATCTGTTTGGCGGCGGAGAATTTATTCTCTTGCTTAACGCCCTTCTCTGAGACATACGAGCTCAGGGATTATATATTGATGGATATCCAACGCATGGAGTGAATTGCCTGTGTGGCATGCCTAAGTGGCAAATGATCAAGGCTTCTGTTGAAAAGCAAAGTCTTGTGGTTGATGATCAAAGCACAGCCTGTGTGGCGTGGCTTTGTGTAACGTTGAATCGCGAGAATCACACCCCGATGTGAACCAAAACGGGAGACGGACATCAGGGGGGACATGCGTTTTCTTTCTAGCTAGAAGTGGCGTCAGTGGTTTTACACGCCCTAACGAGTTTGACTTATGTGGTTGTTGCTGTTGCGAGGCGCCTCGGTTTGATCAGACGATCCGGGTCCGATGGAGTCATTTGTTGGCTCATTTACGCCCCATAGGGCGGAGAAACGTAGTGTTCAGGCATTATAATCCACATCGGTGGACCGGCCTTGACGATCCAAGGTATGGTTGCGGCTGTGCCTGAGACTCGGGCTAGACAATCTCGAATCGGTTGAGGACTATCTTTTGCCTCGGTTCATAGATGGAAATCCAATTTCCAAATACGTGACATTTGCGGTTTTATTTGTAGAGCCTAGTATGGCGACATGATATATGGTACCCATGCCGTCTATGATTGATACTTATGATTTGAAATTGTTTTATACACTATGCACTTGTAATAGTATCAAATGATTTGTTTTAAACGTACTAAGCATATTTGGCTATTATAAGGGAAAACCCTATCCCCCGGCTTGCGTTGCATTGTGTGATAGGACCTGGGTCTTATAATAGCTTCATTTTTTTTCCAAAAAGCATTGCGCTGTTTTGTTATATGCACTGGTATTCTTGGGGGGAAACCCGTTCCGTGTTATACGGCGTGGTCCCTTGATATATCTGATTTAAAGTAAAGTTTTAAATAACTGTTTTAGTTCTCACACCAGTCCCATGACTGACCTGGAGTATATTGTTTTAACCTAAACTCTGGGTGCCCTTATTTTGACATGGGCAGCTAGTAGTTTTGGTTTTGCAGATTTATATTCACAGGATCCTAGTTTACAGCTGGAATGATATTCAGAAAGCTTTGTATCCATATATCTCTTCTAGTTGTGTATTGTATTATTTTCCGCTGCTATGTAATGTATTGTAATCTCTGATATTTATCGAATGTGTAATATTGATTTATACTCTGTATATTCTTGTATTCTGATGGAATTGTTGTATTATACAATGAAATGTTCTCCGTCCGCGTTCTATTTTGTCATGTTCTCGAAACAATCAGGCGTTTCGAACGGTCTAGATCGGTTTAGCGACTGATTCGGATCGAGCGAAATTCCTTTTTGTCGCATTTGGTATCAAAGCTTTGGTTTACAAAGCTCAGAGAACAGGACACATTAGAACCATACGAAAGAATTCATCAGAAATTGGATTAGTAATATCCAATGGGAATGACTCGTTAGAGATGGGATTAGTAGTATCCTAGAACGAGTGTGAAGAGTATATTTTTAAAATGAAAACAAGTTTTGTTTTAAAAATTTAAATCACTTATTCATATTTGATCATTTATTATTTATGAATTTGGACAATCCAATATATAAAGATTTTGCATATACGTCTTGCAAACGTGTATTCGAAGTTTTAATGTATTGGATAGTTATAGAATCACACTCTAGTGCCCGGGGATAATTCTGGTGATGGGGCACCATCGCTAGTATTTATTTTCGAGTTTCGAAAGTGAGATTTCTATATATTTCCATTAGACTGGTGTGAGAACCAAAACTAGATAGGGCTTATTGTTGTGATTTGGCATCAAAAATCTGATTTTTGACTATGTATCAAAGTTATGAATTTCAAAAGCTAATCAACTAATTGATTGATGGTTGTGTTGTTGATTATTGGTTGATTTATTTAAATTTGTACCATATAGCCCAATTAAACCAAATAGTGAATTGTATTGAAATTTGGTCGCATTTGCTTGCATATACATGTACTTACATTGAACAAGTCGTAGCAAGGAGGCTAGAGCATAGAATAAAATTTGTTTGCCCGACAAATAGGTACATGTTTATCATAATTTACTGTTTTGTTTGGGTGATGATGATTTTATGAGCCACTTGGCTTTTTCTTTTTCTTTTTCTTTTTGAGATCAGAGGGCCTGTATGGCAATTTCGGGATTTTCTCGTTGCTCCCGGTGCAGGGGAGGTTATGGCGAAATTTTTCGAAAATTTAGGATGTTAGCCAAATTTTTGAAAAGTTCTTAGTAACTGAAAAGTTGAAGAACTTAAGCCGTAGTGGAAACAGTGGAAGTTGAGTTGATTTGTGAAACAACTTTCGGCTTTGTTCCTTTTCGGGGACGAAAAGTTTTAAGTGGGGGAGATTGTAATAACCCGGAAATCTGGGCCAGTTTAAAAATTTTATTTTGGCAATTTTAGCGAATTTTGAATATTTAAAATAGATTATTTTAAATAATAACGGCGAGAAATTTATTTTGAATATAATTCGAACGTATATATTATATAGATCGTCGTTAGAATATAAATAAATATTTATAATTATAAAAGGAATTGAAAACGGCGCGGTAGTTCGATTTCAAAATTCAAATGAATGTACCGGGTGCAAAATAAACCGGATTTTAGTGAAACTAAAAATATTAGAATCTATTTGTAAATATCTCTCCAACGAATCCGAAAGATTGAAATTTCATAGCGGGGATCAAAAGATATGTCCAGTTAAAAATTCTGAATAGTCGCTATGGAATTCAGGCCCTTAAAAATAGCCATTTTGCAAACGACCTCGGATTTCGACGAAACCACTTCTGTTGGATCCGCGATGTAAAATTATTGCTAGGTTTAAAATTTCATAATTTTTCGAATTAATATGTGGGCGTGGCAAAGGAAAACGCGTTTGACCAGTTTTAGTTGATTTTAATCGACTGGAAATTGGCCATTTTTCAAACGGTCACGGAATTCGACGAAATTAGTTTTGTTAGGACCGTATCGTCAATACGAAGCTTGAAAATATTTTTCTGGAATTTTTCGACTTAGTATGCGGCCCCGGTAAATTGAAATGCACGTTCAAATTCAATATATAGAGTTATATGTTGATTTTGATGAAAACTGGTCGAAACGATCGAATTAGCTTACGATACATATCCCATTGTGTTCGAAATGGGGGTAATTAGCTATGGACGACAGTCGGTGGGCCTCGTTTCGAAGGCGAAATAAAAAGTTGCTTTTTGAAATAAAATAAAATAATATATATAATTTTATTATTACTACATTCTCTCTCTCCCCTTTTACCTTTCCTCCCCGTCAGTTTCAAATTAATAAAAAAAAAGAGAAGAACGTAAACCTAACCGCACGCGCCTTCGACACCCGGGGATCACCGCACCGTCGCTCTTCACGCCGCCGACCACCAACCTCACCCTCTCCTCCTCCAGCCGCCATCTCCTCTCTCCTCAGCTCCTCTTTCCTCTTTGATTTAAACTCTTCCCCTTTCCAGCGTCGCCGGCCACCACCGGGCCCACAGCCGATCGCCGCCGCCGCCTGCAAGGATAGCCGACCACCCAGCACCCCTTTCCGACCCCATGTGCCACCTGACCCCGTCCGTCAACCCCCCTTCTCCTTCTTTTTACTGTAAGTATCTCTATTTATTTAATTTAGTTAGTTTATTCAATTTTCTTTTCTGTTTTATATATAACGTAAATAATAGTTTTGATTTTTATAACGTAAATAATAGTTTTGATTTTTATAACATAAATAATAGTTTTGATTTTTATAGCGTAAGAGAATCGATTTTAAATAGCGAAGAGTTTGATTTTTAACTAGAGAAAAGGGACGACTTTTATAAAATTATAAAGACATGAGTTTTATAGTAAAAGGCGAAATAAAAATTGGATTTTGATTCAAGTGAAAGATTCGATTTTTATAAACAGTAAAAATTCGATTTTTATATATTGAATTGTGTAGTAAAAATTCGATTTTTATATATTGAATAGCGTAGTAAAAATTCGATTTTTATATATTGAATAGCGTAGAAAAAATTCGATTTTTATATATTGAATAGCGAAGTAAAAATTTGATTTTTATATAGGTAGTGAATACGGATGACGAAAGTGACGAAAGAAGAGATGGTGAAGATTTCCTACCTAAGAAGAGTCGTGGCGTTGGATTAGCTAATCTGTGAGAACTTCTCACCTTTTAATTTTGTTTTTCTAGTTAAAATATATACTAGGATGCAGAGGGTGTTTGGTAGCACCCGACACCCGTCGTCCACGGACCATGGACGGCTTGTATGCTTGTTTGTTTGATTTTGATGTGTAGTTGATTGTGCGATGTGAAGTGAAATGGAATAAAATATAAATGTAGTTAAAAATATTTTATAGTTGAAAATATAATTTTTAACATGAAAATGAAATAAATTAATACAAAACAAATCGAACGATTTGTTTATCTACACACATTTGACTGATATTGATTGGGACGATAAATTTTACACATCGGCCAACAGCACAAATAAAATCTGTGTTTGATTGTTTGAAACCCCACACGGGTATTGGGATGATATATGACATACACTAATCCCAATAATTAGTTGTATGTCGATCGATTGATTGACAGCCTGTTATAAGCGTTAAATATTTATATTCGATGTTTATACAGTGTAGAATGCACTTTGGATGATGGTTGATTATTCATCGTTGTTATTGTAACACCCGTGTATTCTAAAACAGTGAAATTCACAAATTAAAGTATAATTAATTTCAAATCAAAGAATTAAGGGAAACGGGATACACCATTGCGTTCGTCTCGGAATTCTGCTTGGGATAGAGTCCGAGTTTGCGTAAAACGGACTCCGTATGAAAAAGATATGGCCTCCGGAAGTTTCAGAATTCAGTTTAAAATTCAAACAGCTCAGAAAACCAATTCAAATTTCAAAAATCAGGCCAGATTGGTCTGGGCAGGAATTTTCCCGCCCAAGGCACCCAGGTCGATTGGGTAGTAGACCTGGGCTACCCAGGTCGACTGGGTAGTCGACATGGGACTACATAGTCGACCTGGGGGTCGACTGGGGGGTGGACCTGGCCCTTGAGCCAGGTCGAACCCAGCCCCCCCTGGCTGGCCTGGTCTGTGCTTGGTCGAATTCCTGAGCCTTGCCTTGTCACTAGGGCTAGGTGTCAGCTCCTAATTAGTCTCTCCTTCAAACGAACGGCTATTATTAAACCAAGCTCCATCGACGGTCCTAATCAATTCACAAACTCTATAAAAAGGACCTAAGACTCCACCTAATTCACACAAACAAAAATGAAGATGAGACCGTCATGCTGCTGAGGAAAGACTAGGAGTAGCCGTCAAAATTGAGAGACAATTAGGAGACAATTCGAAAGCTTAAAGCAACGTCAATTAAATCAAAACAACGCCTACAACAAAGGATAGCATCTCCAAATTTAGAATTTAGATTCCTGAATTGAAGATTTGTCATACGTTGTAAGTAGAGTGCTATTCCGATATGAATGAATAATTTTGTTTTGACTTGTGTAAACGAGAAATGGAATTGTGCTTAGTTTGTGGTGATGATAATTCATAATTGTATGTTGCTATGATTTTAATCGATTTGGGAAGTTGTGGTATAACGATGTTAGACCTATTGGATAATGGCAAGTATATGATTCATGTTGGAAGTTAACGACTATATGTTGTGGTAGTTTATTTGAGATTCATGCAAGTATATGGTTCACTATTATGCCCACATGATGTATATTTTTTTTTATAATCACTTTTAGCGTAGTTGGATCCATTTGGGTATTATGACTCATATGAATTTATGTTGGAATTGGCATCATGATTCAAGTGTAAAACCATACTTTTGTATTAGGGACAAAAGTAAGCATCTTTGTGAACTTGTGTTGACTCTTTGAACATGACTAAACTATGTTTGGTGTTATGCCTAATTGAAAAACATGTTTTAGGCCTATGTTGTTATCAAAATCATATGATAATATATGTGACACATAATTAAGTTAGATTTACATTCCAATTGCAAGTTTATATGAATAGATTAAAAACCATGATTTCATGTTTAGGTATGTTTATGCCATGATTATATGAATAGATCAAAAACCATGATTCATGTTTAGGTATGTTTATGCCATGATTATATGCTATTACAATGCAAGTTCACAAGTGCCTAATTCATGTTGATTGGATCGTTATGTTGCAAGTTCATGCGTTCACACTCCCCTTTTTGATGTTACTTGGAATATATAAACACCATGTTCTAAGCCTCCCCTTTTTCATGTGGCTAAGTTGGGTTTAAATGTTAAACCCAACATATGTTATATTGTAGCGAACGTATAAAACGGGGGTAATGACGTTTCGGTTAAAATATAAACATATGTGTTGGCATGTTTGACGCATGCCAACGACCTTGAAAACAATTAATTGGTATAAACTAATTTTACCCAATAAAGATGAATTTGAATAATGGGCCGCAAATATTTACATATAAAAAGAAAAGAGACAAAATATGTAAATTTAGAAAATACGATGTGTTTAACCCGAGGTTGGATTGAGTTGTGATGTAAACCTGCCCGGAACCGCCCGGCTGTCCAGTAGTCACAACAATACCTATCCAATGTGGGTGATTAAACATTGAGCCCAATAAAGACCCGAGGTTAGACTGAGTTGTGACGTAAGACTGCCCGGAACCAACCGGCAGCAGGCAGTCACAACAATACCTGTCTAATGTGAGAGGTCGAGGCTTTAATAAGACAATTAAGGCTGAGTCAGGATAGATAGGATTAAGTAAATTGAATTAATACTTAATCAAAATGGAACATGCTAAACTATACAGACTGATTGGGGGTTAGGTTTACAAAACACTTAACCAACTTAGCATGTTGGCTAGAAATAGAAAACCTAGTAGCGGGGGACCCTTTTCAGCAGTAACCCTACAAGGTGTATCAGGATACCCTGAACTAGGCAGGGTGGGGCACGATTACTGGGCTGACTATAAGAGGTCAAATCGACGACGGTGATGCAGCAGTGTAGGTTCTAACGGGGTGCGGGCGTGCACACACTCCGACGCAGAAAAATAAGGCACTGGGCACCAGTAGTATACCTGTGCATTCTAGAATTGTGTCAGGCCGCCACCATGGGACTTGATACACCCCATGGTTGGACCAGCATAGGTAACTACAACATCGGGGGCCGTAAGACACATGTAACTATGCGAGTAGGAGCCGATCATTAGAAACGGATCACTTCACCCTGATTATGGGGTTCCTGTTGGGAACTAGTTTATATGGATGCAGAGATTAATATGGGGTACGATAAGTATATTCGACTCTAGACAACTTAACTTAGTTTATGGTGCTTTCCCATTTTCAGTTTATACTTATCATGCCCAGTTCTTTATTCATAGACTGAATAGTCCTAGACTTACTCAGGCTTTATGTCTGACTCTACTTTTCTTTCGTCTTCTTTTCTTTCATTTCCCCCCAGGTCCACAGGGAGGGAATACCGCAGCTTGACCAGTTTTCACATCCAGCTTGAAGAGAAAGAATGTATTGCTTGGATCTCTTTCGTTTTGGACTATGGCTTTGGATTGCAACTATGGGGACTTATGCAGTTTACTTTTGTTTTTATGCTTCTTTAAGTTATGAAATCAAGACAGTTATGAAAATGTAATGGTTTTTGGAAGTATTGTAAGACAATTATGACATGGTTTGTGTATCACGTATTTTGTTGAAATAAAAATTGCTGTTGTTTTCCGCTGTTCAAAAATATGTGTATTCATATCTGTCTTGTGTATCTGTGACTTATACTTATAAACCTCCACCAAAATTAGGGCATTCCCTTTGAGAGTGACCCTAACGGAGGTGGGGTGTTTCACTTGGTATCAGAGCATAGGTTACCAAATAAGATAAAAAGTTTTGAAAATTCATTTCCAAAAAGAAAATTTAAAGAAGCATTTTTAAAGATAAAATGTTATTCTATTTTAAAAAGACAGACTTCAAGAAGGGTGGGAAAGACAACAAAGAGAAGAGGAAGTGTACTTTCTGTGGCAAAGTGGGGCACTTGGTGAAAGATTGCCGGAAAAAGAAGGCCAAGATGAATGGTGGGTGCTTTTCTTGCGGTGAAACATGCCATATGGCTAAGGATTGCCCAAAGAAACAATGGCAGGGGCAGAGGGCTGGATCCACCTCAGGGGCACAGGTTCATGTGCTAGAAGCGCCACCTCTGCAACAGCGAGGTATAAATACTTCTGTAGAAAGTGTAGTTTATCTTTATGATCACCCAGTTCGCACTTTATTTGATTCTGGCGCATCACACTCCTTTATTTCATCTGCTTTAGTAGAATCTCTGCACCTAGAAACAAGTATGGTAGAGGACCCCTTAATTGTTTCAAATCCAGTTGGGGGCCCAGCTCATCTGTCTATGATCTGTGTGGGATTGAAAATTTCTATTCTAAGCGTAGAATTTAGATGTAGTGCCTTTGTTTTGGGCTTCTCGGGATATGGTTTGATTTTGGGCATGGATTGGCTATCCAGTAATGGTGCCATCCTTGATTGTGAGAAAAAGGTGGTTAGGCTTCTGACCCAACTCGGTAACACTCTGGAAATTACTTGTAATCCCTCGTATGCGGTTATGCTTAGTTATCTTGAATCGCTAGATGCTTCTGTTGAAAGTTTGCAATCGGTTGGAGTGGTCCGGGAATATCCGGATGTCTTCGAAGAGGTGAAGGGCTTACCTCCGAAGCGGGAGATAGACTTCCGCATATATCTTGTAGATAATGCAAAGCCCGTTGCGTTGCCCGTTAGACACATGGCTCCGCGGGAAAGGAAAGAGCTCAGTAAACAGATTAAATAGCTTCTAGAGAAGGGGTTCATTAGGAGGAGTATTTCAGAATGGGGCGCTTCAGTGGTGTTCGCCACAAAGGCGGATGGTTCACTCCGTCTGTGTGTTGACTATAGGGAGCTCAACAAGCTAACGAAAAAGAATAGGCACCCTCTCCCCAGAATTGATGATCTGTTTGATCAGCTTGTAGGAGCGTCTGTTTTCTCACAACTCGATTTAGCGACCGACTTTCATCAGATAAGGGTGGCTGAAGATAGTATCGATAAGACAGCATTCAGAACCCCAGACAGCTTCTTTGAATGGCTTGTCATGCCTTTTGGCCTGACAAACGCACCCGCTTACTTCGTGGACCTAATGAGTAGGGTGTTCAGAGATTTCCTCAATAAGTTCGTAGTGGTCTTCGTAGATGATATCTTGATCTTCTCAAAGAGTGGAGAAGAACATGCTCAGCACTTAAGGGCAATCATGGAAACTCTGCGAGTCCATCAGCTAAAAGCCAAATTCTCCAAATGCCACTTTTGGAGAGAAGAAGTGAGGTTCCTTGGGCACATAGTATCCAAAGAAGGGTTAGTTGTGGACCCTGCTAAGATAGTAGCGGTACAGGATTGGAAGACACCAAGGAATGCAACTGAGGTCCGAAGTTTTCTAGGACTAGCAGGTTTCTACCAAAAATTCATAAGGGATTTTTCGAAAATCTCAGCTCCGCTCACAAGGCTGACCAAGAAGAATCTAGTGTTCAATTGGGACTTGGATTGCGAGTTTGCTTTCCAACGACTAAAAAGGGCTCTTACAACAGCCCCAGTTTTGACGTTGCCAGATGGAAGCAAGATGTTCACAGTTTATACAGATGCATGTAGGACAGGGCTAGGCGCTGTCTTAATGTAAGAAGTAAGGGTAGTAGCTTATGGTGGAAGGCAGTTGAAAGTGCATGAAAAGAACTACCCGACCCACGATCTTGAGTTAGCTGCCATCGTCTTTGCACTCAAGTCTTGGCGACATTATCTCCTAGGTGAGAAGTTCGAACTTTACACTGACCATAAATCGTTGAAATATCTTTTCTCGCAGAAAGATCTTAACTTGAGGCAACAGAGATGGATGGAGTTTCTTGCCTCGTACGATTTCAAGATCTCCTACACTCCGGACAAAGGCAATGTAGTGGCAGACGCGTTGAGCCGAAAGAAACTGACCCTAAGCCCGCTGTTTGTTGAAAGGCAAAGCCTAGAGTTTATAGCCAGTTTTAACTTTAGGCCCTCCTCCGATTTTGTACTGGGTCTGCTAGCATCTCTCGAAGTACGCCCGACTTTAGTGGACTCAATAGGGACAGCACAACGCGAAGACCCTCAGCTTGTGGAGACGATTTATAGGCTAATTAGGGGTGAGACTTCAAGTCACCTCAACAGATACTCCATCGACGATAAGGGTTGGCTAAGGCGAGACGGAAGATTATGCGTCCCACAGACAAGGGATTTAGTAAAGAAGGTCCTCGAGGAAGCACATCACTCCAAGATGACAATACATCCAGGCGGAGATAAAATGTACAAGGACATAAAGAGAACTTTCTTTTGGAGCGGCATGAAGAAAGACGTGGCAGAATTCGTTTCAAAGTGCATGGTTTGCCAACAGGTTAAGGCAGAACAGAAAAAGCCTGGCGGTTTGCTCCATCCGCTAGAGGTCCCGCAGTGGAAGTGGGATAGCATCTCAATGGACTTCATTGATGGGCTGCCTAGGTCTAGAAGAGGAAACACTGACATTTGGGTAATAGTGGATAGGCTTACTAAAAGCGCCCACTTTTTACCTGTCAAGAGTAAAAGAACTGCCTCATCCCTAGCATCTCTTTATCTCAAGGAAATTGTTCGACTCCATGGAATACCATCCAGCATTGTTAGTGACCGAGACCCTATCTTCACAAGTGAGTTTTGGCGGAGTCTGCAAGAAGCGGTAGGCACACAGTTATGTTTGAGCACAGCTTATCATCCCCAAACCGACGGCCAGACAGAAAGAGTGAACAGAGTTTTGGAGGACCTTTTAAGACTGTGCGTCCTTGACTTCGGAGGGACGTGGGAAGACCATCTTCCTTTGGTAGAATTTGCCTACAACAACAGCTACCAAGCCACCATCGGAAAGGCACCCTTCGAAGCTTTATATGGAAGACCGTGTCGATCGCCCACTTGTTGGTCGGAGTCTACTGATAAGCTCATACTTGGGCCAGATATGATCCGAGAGACTTCAGAGAAGGTAGACTTGATACGAAGAAGGATGAAGACAGCCCAAGACAGACAGAAATCCTACGCCGACAAGAGGAGGACCGACCTTGAATTTGAGGTTGGGGACAAAGTTTTTCTTAAGGTATCTCCGCTAAGGAACGTTGTTCGTTTTGGAACCACAGGAAAGCTAGCACCAAGGTTCGTAGGGCCATTTCCTATCATTGAGAAAATTGGGAAAATGTCCTATAGATTAGAGCTACCCGAAAAACTAGACGGAGTTCACAATGTTTTTCATGTTTCGCACCTCCAAAAATGTCTACATGAATCTGCTGAAGTGGTAGAGCCAAGCATCCTAGAAGAAGCTGAAGTGGAACGCGAAGCAACCGTGAGGAAAGTTCCAACCCGCATCTTAGGAACTGAAGTGAAAAAGCTACGCAACCGCGAAGTCAAGCTCGTCAAAGTTCAATGGAGCGACGCCGAGGAGGACACAACTTGGGAAACTGAAGCTAGAATACGCGCAGCCTACCCTTTTCTTTTCGAGGGTACATTTTTTATCTTTCTTTTTCCTTAAGTTGCGCTTTTATCTATCTTTTTAGGTATATCTCCTCGACCTTATCTTTTAGGTAGAAACCCTTTGGATGAAAACATGTAATTGAAACATGTTATGGATGATGGTTGCAAGTGGTTGCAAGTGATTGCTAGTGGTTGCTCGTGGTTGCATACACACACACAATTTAGGTTTTAGATCGGCTCAGTCACTGCATATTGCATATGCATATATGTATTTATATTCGTATATGGTTGAAGTTTAATGTGTTGTCATATGGATGTTGCATTTATATATGAATGATTGTGCACTCATGTAGAATCATGAATAGGGAAATTTGCATACATAATGGATTCATGACACTTACATAATTTGCATTAAGGAGGTCAACTGAATCAGTAGGCCGCCTGATTTTGCATTAGATAAGTACATGTACACTCACTTCGCATATGATCATGAAGCATTAGAAGTCTTTTAAGGACAATGGATACTCGTGTTTGATGGATGAGTAGATGGACGTTTGGATGTTAGGATATACATTCTTCCTGAACTTGAAGATTTCGGGGATGAAATCCTTTTTAAGTGGGGGAGAATGTAACACCTGTGTATTCTATAACAGTGAAATTCACAAATTAAAGTATAATTAATTTCAAATCAAAAAATTAAGGGAAACGGGATACGCCATTGCGTTCGTCTCGGAATTCTTCTTGGGATAGAGTCCGAGTTTGCATAAAACGGACTCCGTATGAAAATGATATGGCCTCCGGAAGTTTCAGAATTCAGTTTAAAATTCAAACAGCTCAGAAAACCAATTCAAATTTCAAAAATCGGGCCAGATTGGCCAGGGCAGGAATTTTCCCGCCCAAGGCACCCAGGTCGACTGGGTAGTCGACCTGGGCTGGCCAGGTCGACTGGGTAATCGACCTGGGGCACCCAGGTCGACTACATAGTCGACCTGGGGGTTGACTGGGGGGTCGACCTGGCCCATGAGCCAAGTCGAACCCAGCCCCCCTGGCTGGCCTGGTCTGTGCTTGGCCGAATTCCTGAGCCTTGCCTTGTCACTATGGCTAGGTGTCAGCTCCTGATTGGTCTCTCCTTCAAACGAACAGCTATTATTAAACCAAGCTCCATCGACGGTCCTAAACAATTCACAAACTCTATAAAAAGGACCTAAGACTCCACCTAATTCACACAAACAAAAATGAAGATGAGACCGTCATGCTGCTGAGGAAAGACTAGGAGTAGCCGTCAAAATTGAGAGACAATTAGGAGACAATTCGAAAGCTTAAAGCAACGTCAATTAAATCAAAACAACGCCTACAACAAAGGATAGCATCTCCAAATTCAGAATTCAGATTCCTGAATTGAAGATTCGTCATACGTTGTAAGTAGAGTGCTATTCCGATATGAATGAATAATTGTGTTTTGATTTGGGTAAACGAGAAATGGAATTGTACTTAGTTTGTGGTGATGATAATTCATAATTGTATGTTGCTATGATTTTAATCGATTTGGAATGTTGTGGTATAACGATGTTAGACCTATTGGATAATGGCAAGTATATGATTCATGTTGGAAGTTAACGACTATATGTTGTGGTAGTTTATTTGAGATTCATGCAAGTATATGGTTCACTATTATGCCAACATGATGTATATTTTTTTTATAATCACTTTTAGCGTAGTTGGATCCATTTGGGTATTATGACTCATATGAATTTATGTTGGAATTGGCATCATGATTCAAGTGTAAAACCATACTTTTGTATTAGGGACAAAAGTAAGCATCTTTGTGAACTTGTGTTGACTCTTTGAACATGACTAAACTATGTTTGGTGTTATGCCTAATTGAAAAACATGTTTTAGGCCTATGTTGTTATCAAAATTATATGATAATATACGTGACACATAATTAAGTTAGATTTACATTCCAATTGCAAGTTTATATGAATAGATTAAAAACCATGATTTCATATTTAGGTATGTTTATGCCATGATTATATGAATAGATCAAAAACCATGATTCATGTTTAGGTATGTTTATGCCATGATTATATGCTATTACAATGCAAGTTCACAAGTGCCTAATTCATGTTGATTAGATCGTTATGTTCCAAGTTCATACGTTCACACTCCCCTTTTTGATGTTACTTAGAATATATAAACACCATGTTCTAAGCCTCCCCTTTTTCATGTGGCTAAGTTGGGTTTAAATGTTAAACCCAACATATGTTATATTGTAGCGAACGTATAAAACGGGGGTAATGACGTTTGGGTTAAAATATAAACATATGTGTTGGCATGTTTGACGCATGCTAACGACCTTGAAAACAATTAAGTGGTATAAATTAATTTTACCCAATAAAGATGAATTTGAATAATGGGCCGCAAATATTTACATATAAAAAGAAAAGAGACAAAATATGTAAATTTAGAAAATACGATGTGTTTAACCCGAGGTTGGATTGAGTTGTGATGTAAACCTGCCTGGAACCGCCCGGAACCGCCCGGCTGTCCAGTAGTCAAAACAATACCTATCCAATGTGGGTGGTTAAACATTGAGCCCAATAAAGACCCGAGGTTAGACTGAGTTGTGACGTAAGACTGTCCGGAACCAACCGGCAACAGGCAGTCACAACAATACATATCTAATGTGAGAGGTCGAGGCTTTAATAAGACAATTAAGGCTGAGTCAGGATTGATAGGATTAAGTAAATCGAATTAATACTTAATCAAAATGGAACATGCTAAACTATACAGACTGATTGGGGGTTAGGTTTACAAAACACTTAACCAACTTAGCATGTTGGCTAGAAATAGAAAACCTAGTAGCGGGGGACCCTTTTCAGCAGTAACCCTACAAGGTGTATCAGGATACCCTGAACTAGGCAGGGTGGGGCACGATTATTGGGCTGACTATAAGAGGTCAAATCAACGACGGTGGTGCAGTAGTGTAGGTTCTAACGGGGTGCGGGCGTGCACACACTCCGGCGCAGAAAAATAAGGCATTGGGCACCAGTAGTATACATGTGCATTCTAGAGTTGTGTCGGGCCGCCACCATGGGATTTGATACACCCCATGGTGGGACCAGCATAGGTAACTACAACATCGGGGGCCGTAAGACACATGTAACTATGCGAGTAGGAGACGATCATTAGAAATAGATCACTTCACCCTGATTATGGGGTGCCTATTGGGAACTAGTTTATATGGATGCAGAGATTAATATGGGGTACGATAAGTATATTCGACTCTAGACAACTTAACTTAGTTTATGGTGCTTTCCCATTTCCAGTTTATACTTATCATTCCCAGTTCTTTATTCATAGACTGAATAGTCCTAGACTTACTCAGGCTTTATGTCTGACTCTACTTTTCTTTTGTTTCCCCCCCCCCCCCCCCCCAGGTCCACAGGGAGAGAATACCGCAGCTTGACCAGTTTTCACATCCAGCTTGAAGAGAAAGAATGTATTGCTTGGATCTCTTTCGTTTTGGACTATGGCTTTGGATTGCAACTATGGGGGCTTATGCAGTTTACTTTTGTTTTTATGCTTCTTTAAGTTATGAAATCAAGACAGTTATGAAAATGTAGTGGTTTTTGGAAGTATTGTAAGACAACTATGACATGGTTTGTGTAACACGTATTTTGTTGAAATAAAAATTGCTGTTGTTTTCCGCTGTTCAAAAATATGTGTATTCATATCTGTCTTGTGTATCTGTGACTTATACTTATAAACCTCCACCAAAATTAGGGTATTCCCTTTGAGAGTGACCCTAACGGAGGTGGGGTGTTTCAGTTATTGTATACATGTGTTGTAGAAAATCCATATAATTAACATTATATGGTAATTGATTGGGTCTCATTCCATATTTGAAAAAGTAATATTTGAAATAGAAATATTTGAAATAGAAATATTTGAAATAGAAATATTGGAAAAAGAAATATTTGAAAAAGAAATATTTGAAATAGAAATATTTGAAATAGAATATTTGAAAATAGAAATATATGAAGCCGTGTTTGATTAGATTGACGCCATTTTGACGTGAACGATATTTATATCGATTTTATTCATTTTATAATGAATATCGAAAGTGATTTCAAAATCTAATATTTTGAAAAGAATTGAATTCGAACAGAAATTGAATAGAAATGAATTCGAATAGAAATTGAATATAATTGAATTCAAATTGAAATTGAATATAAATGAATTCGAATTGAAATTGAATAGAATTGAATTCGAATTGAAATTGAAAGGAATTGAATTCGAATTAAATTGAAATTGAATTGAAATCGATTTGAAATGAATTTAAAACGAATTTATATTGGAATATTCAATTTTGATTTGAAATTGAATATGAAGTTGAAATCATTTTGAAAATGAATTTAAAACGTTTTATAAAGCACGTTTTGAATTGAAATCGATGAAGTATATATTATATATATAATATAATGGCCTGAATAGAACGCGTCGCGCTGCGGTAGTTCGTGAATTTCGACCATTGACTTCGAATGGATATTGCGGGAGATCCGACCGTCGGATTCTCCTGAAACCAGAACCGTTGGGTTCGTATCGAAAAGAGCTTTCTAACGAATATTAGAAATTTGAAATCTAACGGTTGGATTTGGAATTATGTCCAAATCAAACTTGGAAAAGGTCGTTGTAAGTGCAGTTCGATGGCCATTGATGGAAATTGACTGTACGGGCCTTGATAAAATTATTAAAAATAGTAATAATTTGTGTAAAATCATAAGAAATGATTTGTGAAGAATTGGGATGAAAAACTCTATATTTGAAAAGATAAAAATAGATTTTTATTGAAATGAACTAGTTTTGTACTAGAATAATAATTTATTTGTTTTTAGAATAAATAAATTGAATTTGAAATGGTTTTGAAATATAACCAGAATTTCCAATAATTGAATTGGAATGGATTTGAATTGAAATTGTCTTTGGAATATTTTGATGTTGGATTTTGTGATTATACAGATGTTGTTATGGAAATTTGAAAGATATATTAATATTGTTATTGTTATTTCCAATACGATAGTTGTTGGTCGTAGAATTTGATATTGAATCTAAGCCAATATATTTTCTATTCAGAGCCTTGTATTTAATATCAAATATGATTTGGGTTTGACGTGAATAGTGTCTTCATTGACACTGTTCTTAAGCCCAGTTGAGGAAAGATTAAATCTTTTTATTTAGATTTAATGAAGTGTACCAATTAAATAATATTTAATTGAATTGATATTGATTTTTGGGTTTATCGTGAACAGTGTTTTAAATAACACTTGTTCTTTAACCCGATAATTAATGGAATGTGATTTTGGGTTTATCGTGAACCGTGTTTTAAATGACACCGATTCTTTAACCCAGTTAAAGATTAAAACTAAGTGGAGTTTTAATGATAATTAGATTGAAAATATCGAAAATGGGGTATCACCAGTTTTGCTCCAGGCGATAGTTAAATCTTTAATTAGATTTGAACGTGTAATGGTAATTGAATTTACTGATAACACAGTGGTGTTACATATGAAGTATTACCAGTTTTACTTCATGGGATGAATAGGTTGGGATTGGGAAATAAAATAAATGATTACTTCGGTGTGGTTCGCTAATCCCGACTAGTTTGAATTGATATTCAAAAAGGAGATTAAAGAATAAATTTAAAGAATTTATCTTTGATAAAATTAATGGGAACCTTTCCCAAAATATAAGAATATTTGAATAAAAGAATATTCTGAATTGGAATGAGGCGTATGTTGTGTTTGTGTAACACATGTTTATTATATATGCGAGTTATTCGGAAAGACCGGGTTTATCCCATTCTGAATAACTGATACGACGATAAGTCGAAGATGAAGACGGTGGTCGAAGACCGGAGGTCTTCACGTCGTTTGGGTAATTACTGATGATCTTGATTGGGCTGTACACCCAAGAAGATGGAAACAGTTGGTGATTGTCCAGACGTACTTGGAGATCGATGGATATGCGGGGTACTAGGTGCCTCCGGTTTCGTTCAGACCCAGAACGGACTTGTAAATGGACTGTGTGTCTGACATTGGATTTCAGTCTATGTGATTGATTTCTATTAAATACATATCTGTTTGGCGGCGGAGAATTTATTCTCTTGCTTAACGCCCTTCTCTGAGACATACGAGCTCATGGGTTATATATTGATGGATATCCAGCGTATGGAGTGAATTGCCTGTGTGGCATGCCTAAGTGGCAAATGATCAAGGCTTCTGTTGAAAAGCAAAGTCTTGTGGTTGGTGATCAAAGCACGGCCTGTGTGGCGTGGCTTTGTGTAACGTTGAATCGCGAGCCTCACACCCCGGTGTGAACCAAAACGGGAGACGGACATCAGGGGGGACATGCATTTTCTTTCTAGCTAGAAGTGGCGTCAGTGGTTTTACATGCCCTGACGAGTTTGACTTATGTGGTTGTTGCTGTTGCGAGGCACCTCGATTTGATCGGACGATCCGGGTCCGATGGAGTCATTTGTTGGCTCATTTACGCCCCATAGGGCGGAGAAACGTAGTGTTCAGGCATTATAATCCACATCGGTGGACCGGCCCTGATGATCCAAGGTACGGTTCCGGTTGTGCCTGAGACTCGGGCTAGACAGTCTCGAACCGGTTGAGGACTATCTTTTGCCTCGGTTCATATATGGAAATCCAATTTCCAAATACGTGACATTTGCGGTTTTATTTGTAGATCCTAGTATGGCGACATGATATATGGTACCCATGCCGTCTATGATTGATACTTATGATTTGAAATTGTTTTATACACTATGCACTTGTAATAGTATCAAATGATTTGTTTTAAACGTACTAAGCATATTTGGCTATTATAAGGGAAAACCCTATCCCCCGGCTTGCGTTGCATTGTGTGATAGGACCTGGGTCTTATAATAGCTTCATTTTTTTTCCAAAAAGCATTGCGCTGTTTTGTTATATGCACTGGTATTCTTGGGAGGAAACCCGTTCCGTGTTATACGGCGTGGTCCCTTGATATATCTGATTTAAAGTAAAATTTTAAATAACTGTTTTAGTTCTCACACCAGTCCCATGACTGACCTGGAGTTTATTGTTTTAACCTAAACTCTGGGTGCCCTTATTTTGACACGGGCAGCTAGTAGTTTTGGTTTTGCATATTTATATTCACAGGATCCTGGTTTACAGCTGGAATGATATCCGGAAAGCTTTGTATCCGTATATCTCTTCTAGTTGTGTATTGTATTATTTTCCGCTGCTATGTAATGTATTGTAATCTCTGATATTTATCGAATGCGTAATATTGATTTATACTCTGTATATTCTTGTATTCCGATGGAATTGTTGTATTATACAATAAATTTTCTCCGTCCGCGTTCTATTTTGTCGTGTTCTCGAAACAATCAGGCGTTTCGAACGGTCTAGATCGATTTAGCGACTGATTCAGATCGAGCGAAATTCCTTTTCGTCACAACTTATCTGTTCACTTCTTAACTTTAATTTTAACTGAACCAATTTAATTTTAATTCAATATTTATTTAATTCTTATCAACAAAAAATTTCAAAAATCCTGAAAATTTTCTAACACCCGAAATTTTTGAAAAATTTCGCCAGCATCGCCTTTGCACTGGTCAATCGGTACAACTACAACTCTCCTTCTTGCGCCATCTCCAACCCAAAAGAAAATCAAACAGCCAAGCGGCTTGCCACATCGGCTCATAAATCTCATACCATATGAACTATAAACTTGTACCTTTTTGTCGGGCATATCATTATATCCTTTACATCTGTTGCTAATTCAGCATATACCAATGTCATATCAATCAAACTTCAATCACTTTTATCTCCAACACCACCATTCGCTTATATCCAATCCAAATATCATTTCAAACTCGAGTTTCATTCTCGATTCTAAACTCTTAACTTGATTATCAAATTACACTTCAAATTCGAATCTCATAAATCCAATTTGTCTCGATATCATTCTAATTCAATTTTAGTTACCACTTAACTGGCATTATTTCAAATTCCAAATTTTCTTTCATAAATTTCTATTTAGTTTGTTTTATTTCATACAATCTTCACCTGATAGTTTCAAATAGCTTAGCCTTTCCAAAAATCAAATATCATTTTCTGGAATTTCAAAACAACTTGCTTTTCCCAAAACAATTCATAAACAAAAATTTTGGTAGCAATCCATCACTTAGCAACTCGAAAATGACACTGATGATGTGGCCATCATCATCGGGGTTATTTTCCAGCTTATTGAGTGATTTCAATACTATAACAAATTTCAAAACCATATTTAAACACCTTCATTTTGAAATCACTTTCAAAATATCATTTGAAATGCTTTAAACAACTTAAAATCTCCCAGGATTTAAAATTTTCATATATTAAATTCAAATCTATTTACAAACACTTCTACAAATCTCCAGAGTTTTAATTCCAATTCTGATTTAATTTCAGATTTAATTCATTTTGATTTCATATATTTCACTTATATGATTTCTGATTGGTTATTTACATAACCATTTAATTTATAATCTTACTCGATTATAATAACAACCAATATATCCAATATATTATAATTCCAATATATATATTTTCTCTATATCAAAATATACTTTGGGTAAAAGTATTTTCATTTACCCTCTTTTCAAAACATATCGTGTCGACCCATCATATTTGAGTGTTTAAAAACTCCTACCGATACAGTGGACCAAACTGATCGACCAGAATTCACAAACTCCTCAACCAATAATCTCCACAATATAAAATTATTTTTATATCCAATAACAAATACGCGCTCATATATATACACACAAACTCAATCTAGGGTATTGCTAACCCCATCTCTACCGAGTCACGCCACAGAGCCAAGGTAATTACTTAACCTTAAGTTCTGATACTACTGTAACGACCCAGGGATTTTATCGACCTTGATTACCGACATAAACTCAATGTGACTATTCAAGCATCGGAAAACACCGGATAGTCCATGAAAGAAATTATAGGGTGAGAATAGATAAGATAGAAACTTAGAATAGAAGAAGAAGAAGAACATCACAACATCAGAGTAACACGAACCTCACAGCGGAACGAATAACATATAATATATAACATAACTTTGAAATATAAATCTGTACTTGAATATACATATCATTTGCAAAGTACAACACTTACAACACAGCGGAAATAACCATAGCTATATAATTCTAAACCCTCCTGCTCCATCTCTCCAAATATATCTGTAAATCCCGACTACTTGACTGCCCATACATAATTGGGCACCCAAGAGTTTAGGGAAAATAAAACTAAATAAACTCCGGGTCAGTCATGTGACTGGTGTGAGTAAACTCAAATCATTTGTTAAAATTTAAAAATCCTTTCAAACGAAAGAATAATCGTAACACCGATCCACTCATAAACACGGATGGCATTTACATTGCGATAACCCAAATCATTTGTAAAACAATATTATTGTTGTATTATAATAATGTCTAACACCATAGAAACGCTTGTATCTAACGTTCTACATATATAATATATAATCAAAACCACGGGCTCTTATTTGGGGAATGGATTCCAACTATGACAAGGTATGGATCCACCCTCCGCTCAGTGTACTCTAGAAGTGATACACTGGAGTTCAACAAGAACATTCTTGCAACTCGGTCACACATGACTGACCACTTATTTCGCTTGAGTGTATCGAATATATTGTCACCTTACAGTTGGTAAACCAACATAACCATTCCCGAGAGATACAGAATTGAAAGAAGTAACAAATATGAATATTCTCTAGATGGTGACAATATACCCTAACTGGTTGCGAACCACTTAGCCATGCTGCCTGCCCGATTTCTGTCGTTTCCCAGTTGATGAGGCTGGAGGTCATAACGTATCCTTCAACAGATTACTCATTCATTCACTTCCACATTGTCATACCCGTCAAATCACAAATTGATTTTCCCAAAAATACCACAGGTATAAGCTAAGAGAAATGAATTCCTCCGCCACCAACGTAAATACGTTTGAAACGATCAACTTACGTGATCCACCAGATATACTCTATCAAACATTCTTCCATACAGGTTGTCCTGGGACTGGACAAACCGAAGGCACTATTCTGTAAACAGGATAGCCCTTGCATAACTCCGCCTTCAATTTGTCTTCGATCTATTTGATTCGAAACGCTAACGCCCATACGAAGTGGTTTTCGGATAATAACCCAACCGGTCTCTCCGTATTGACGACGAAAAAAAGGTCAAAAACTTCGATAGTCGGTGAGTTAACTATCAAAGAAAAACACGTGTGCAAACAACGATATTATTTATGGATGGAAATTATATCGATCAATCATCATTCATCATTTATCTCTTAAATTAATTTATCATTAATTCATTCATTCTCCATTTCATGTTTCCGTATATACACAGAAATTCTTATTTTCTAAATTTAGAAAATATATGTTATTAATCATTGGAAAACATTTCCATCTCCTTTCCACGTATCACTGTCATTCCAGTATTCTTTACCATCCAACATTCTCTATGATTAGAAAATATCTCTAATTATATATGGAAAACGTTTCCAAAACTCATTCCTTGGATTTAAACAGATGTTTAAATAAAACATCGCTATGCCAATTCAAACCATTACCTTCATTAACTATATTCACTTAACCAACCTTCACTATCAAACCTTACCATTCATTCATTAAGAAGGAAATCAATCAAGTTGGGGTATAATTACCTCTCAGACCTTAACTGAACAACGTTTTAACTTCGAAATACTCAAAGTTTATCTTTTAAATCTTTAACAAACTTCCTTACGTAACTCTCGGATTTCTCTTTACGAATCCACTTCCTTTACAGAAATCATTTGATAATAACATTAGTGTTATAATCCCATTCTTCCGAACTATATTAACTTAAGTATATCTTTTATTCCTTAATTTAAATAAATAAATAAATGATTTATTAAATAAACAAATCTTGATTTAAAAACCGGAAAGTAAATAGTACTTTCCAACATTCGATATATCAACGTATAACTCTCTCTCAAATAAAATATATTCGATAACTCTTTCCTTCGAATAACTATATTCAATAATCACTCTTCGGATAGCCATATTCGATTAACTCTATTCAATTAACACTATTCGATTAACTCTAATCGATTTACTCTTATCAGTTAGTTCTATTTAATTAACTTTATTCTATTAACTTTATTTGATTAACTCTATTGGATTAACTCTTTTTGATTAACCCTAATTGATTAACTCTTATCAATTAACTCCTATCAATTTACTCCTTTCGAATAAACTATATTTGATTAACCCCTTTCTCTATTCGAATAAACTATATTCGATAACTCCTTTTAACTCTATTCGAAAAAACTATATTCGATATCTCCTTTTAACTCTATTCGAATAAACTAACCTTCGGTAACTCCTTTCGAATAAACTATATTTGATTAACCCCTTTCTCTATTCGAATAAACTATATTTGATATCTCCTTTTAACTCAATTCGAATAAACTAACACTCGATAACTCCATTCGAATAATTAATATTCGATAACCCTTTCGAATAACAATAATTCGATATCTCCTTTCGAATAACTAATATTCGATAATCTCTCCTTCGAATAAACTATATTCGATTAACTCTCTTCGAATATCTAATACTCGATAAATCTCTCTTTGGAATAACAAATATTCGATAACCCTCTCT
Organism: Allium sativum; assembly: GCA_030737875.1. Lineage (NCBI taxonomy): Eukaryota > Viridiplantae > Streptophyta > Magnoliopsida > Asparagales > Amaryllidaceae > Allium > Allium sativum. The sequence goes on from CM060924.1 coordinate 138,867,546, forward strand.
TTCGAATAACTAATATTCGATTAATTCTCTTAGAGTATCTAACATTCGATAATCTCTCTTCGAATAATTAATATTCGATAACCTCTCTTTCGAATAACTAATATCCGATTAATCTCTCTTTCGAATAACTAATATTCGATAACCCTTTCTTCAATTAACTCTATCCAATTACTTTAATCGATTAACTCTAACTCTAATCGATTAACTCTACTCTAATCGATTAACTCTACTCTCTAATCGATTAACTCTATTTGATTAACTCTAACTGGTTAACTCTAACTAGCTAACTCTAACTGGTTAACTCTAACTCTAATCGATTAACTATAATTCGATTAATTCCTTTGATTAACTCCTTTGATTAACACCTTTGATTAACTCTTCAACCATATTCAGTTTCAAATATCGATATTGAAATCGATTCTAACTTCTTTATATAAGTCCTGACTAATATATTCTATTTATCCAATGATAAACATTTTATTTGATTTATAAAATATTGTTTATAAATTTATCTTCTCCACCTATCTGTTAAAATAGATTTCTATTTAAAATCTACTTTAAATTCATATTCTGTTATACCCGTATGCGAAGCACGAGTCTAAACTTTCCTTAGTGTAAAATTCTCTTTTTATCCACCTCTTTCATTTTTCAAGTATTCCCTTTAAAATTCTATTTATTTTCTAAATAAATATTTCCATTATAATTCTATTTATTTTCTAAATAAATATTTCCTTTACACTTCTATTTATTTTCTAAATAAATATTTCCTTTACACTTCTATTTATTTTCTAAATTAATAATCCTTTTGCATTTCTTTTATAAGTATTTTCCTTTATATTTGTTTTACAAATAATTTCCTTTATATTTGTTTTACAAATAATTCTCTTTTTCAACTCTTTGACTTTATAATTATTTTCTTTTATAAAATCCTTTTCCTTTTGTATATAAAATCCATTGATTTATATATAAATAAATTATTTTCAAAATATACTTTTGAAAATCCCCTTTTTACATCCTGGTATTTCTTACGGTATTTAAAAATACCAGAAAACAGTGATCGATATCATTCAAACATACATAATCAACAACAGATTACATATCACATCATATATCATAATATATGAAACAAAACAGTATTTTATATATTGAGGAACCCAGTTGGGTCCTTCCAACCTGTTTCCCTGCATCACAGATGTTAAACAATATAATTTACATTGATTTCATTTCACTATGAAATATTCTGCTAAACAGAATCAATATTTGATTAACGATTTGTGTATATATTGTTATCTATAATTTCAACCAATACATAAGCAATTCAACCAAACAGTTAACACACAGCAATCAACAGATCATTATCAGTTCTAAAAATACGTTATAGAAATATAACTGTTTAGGGTTGGTGAGTTTTACTCTCATTGGACGATCATCGTTAATAACGGTAACTGTTGATGATTTGAATTAGGCATTTTATATTCTTCGAAATCCTCACGAGCTCCCCATCATTCCAATATTCCACAAACTTGTAATATATGTTGATACGGTTCGAACGCCCTTTTCCCGTCGGATTCTGATAACGTATTCACTCGATATTAAAATCATAAGTTAATTTCTTATTTAAATTAATTTAAAACTTGAATTAAAACTTAAACTAAAACTTAATCGGACCTCACCTTTTCTCGGCCCAACTCAACATGAGACCAGACCCGCATGCTACAACTAATGGAACTTCATGTTCACCATTTTGTCTTACATGTTTCTGCCTATTCACATATGTTATCTTTCCCATTTCTGCAAATTCACCACGTCCATCATCCCCTTTTTCCTTACTTCTCTCAGCTCATGTTTTCACCATACTCACCAAACAATACCATTCTCACAAACTAAAACTACCCTTTTCTGAGTATCACCATTGTCAACGTTATTTTCCTTACTCTCATGCCCTTTATACTCCCTTCCTTCACCAATATGATGCCCACCTCCACACGCTGTATCAAATTAGGACAACGCCATTTATTTTCTCTAATCCCGCTCGACATCCGAACCTACTCCGGACTCGTCTCCACCCTCTCCTTTAACTCGACCACCTCCTCTTCAAAATTTTCAATTGCATCTCCCTTTCTCTTCGCCACTTCGTGTATCAATCCGCTGAACCCAAAGGACCTGCGTCATCTTTTGTTACGCATTCACCCAGGAAAGAACCAAATGAACCTCCTCCTCACCGCAAATACCATACTACACTTCAAATCGATGATCCATACTTGTGTTACCAGAATTTCTAAGCCCTGGGACCACAATTTTTATTTGGAACTCTAGAAAAGTATATCGAGTTGTACGAAATTGTTACCATCGTGAAGAGAATTGAAACCACAACTCGTTTGTATTTATTCCATGATTTTAGGATTTTTTTTGAATTCTTTTGATTTTTCTAAAGTGGATTTTTCATGTTTTGGGTTTCTAGAAGTGGAGGCCTCTTTTGATTTTCTACTGGAAATGGATTTAGGTCATACGGTAGAGAATTTAAGGGTATTTTATAAGCAAAAGGTTTAGATACCTTATGTCGTGTTAATTTTCAAACCAAGGTTCTCTACTCCATACCCTTTTTGTTTCACGTTGGCGTGACTTAGACCACTAGCCTTGAATTATCAAGCAGAATGCTCCAGTAAATACAAGTAATATATATTCTATATTTTTAAAGCTTAGTGCACGGTTACATAAAATTTCATATGTTTCTATGGATCGCTATAGACAGAAGTAAGCATAGCGTTGTGACAAGAAATGCCCCACGTTCATAAAAATATAATAATATAGATCCATTAACTTATTCCGTGAAACCTCAAAATATTGATTATGGGTGCAGAATACTCCAAATAAAAACTTGTGTATTTAATTAATTAAAAATTACAGTAAAATTCTAAAAATTTAAATTATAACTACGTCTAAAAGGATTTGTCCAATTTCGAAGCCAATATTTAATTAAACAACGATTTAAATCTCAAATCACTATTTAAATAATTAAATAAATAAATTATTATACCCTAAAAATATGGGATGTTACATCATGCTTCGTTAGTCGTTGGTGAAGGGCACTCCAGCACTGGAAAAAAACACAATAGTTACTGTGTTTGGGGGAAGGTCTAGATTTCCAATAGCAGGAATGATGTTGAGTTGGAGCAGCAGGAATTTGCAGTAAAGAAGCACTGAGGGTAAGGTTGATGTTTAAACTATCACTTCATTTAAAATTTAGTTTAATATTAAAAGTGGTTAACTTATATAAACCGTAAATGAATTTATGCGAGGTCCGAAATTCACGAACAGGATGAAAGTGGGTGGTAGCCTTGAAAATTACAATCTGGAATTTTATTCAAAAACTATCAAAATCAATACAAGGGAATACCAATTTGGAATCGAAACAGAATGCCAATAGTAAAAATCAAGGTGAGTAAATTCACTCTCTGGATTCATTTATAATTTATTATAAACAAATATTTAATTAATTTAATTTTATATTTTGTTTTTTTGGTTGTTTGGATGCATTGAAATATTATTGTGGCTATTATATATATATATTAGTTATACTTAGGCTTGGTGGGTATGGTGTATATATATATATATATATATATATATATTGGGTATTTCCCACGGTACCATTAGCAGATGCCCGCAGTATCATTAGCGGATGATTTCCCTATGCGCCCCACAATATATATAGTGGATGACCTTCTATACCGCGATATCCTGTCTTGAAGCAGGATGGGTATTATTTATGTTGGCTAACATCTGTGGATGCCGGAAAACAGGTTGGAGGGATCCAACTGGATTCCTCAACATTAATTATTTGTTTGTTTTGATATATATTATGTGTTAGAAAATCTATGATTGATAATTAGGTGTTTTGGATGTTTGAATATCACTAGCCCTAAATATTGATATATAAAAATATCATGGAAAGGAAAATTTGAAATTTAAAAGGGAAAAATCTATTTTTCTAAAGTAGATTTGAATTTCAAATGGGCTAGGAAATATTGAATAATAAAAATAAGAAGTTCATTTATAAATGATGATTATAAATGAAGTGAAATAAATTATCATTGGATAACTTGGGGAATGTAAATTCAAATGTGGATTTATGTAACAACCCGAAAATCTAGGCCAGTTTAAAAATTTTATTTTGGCAATTTTAGCGAATTTTGATTATTTAAAATGAATTATTTTAAATAATATCAACGAGAAATTTATTTTGAATATAATTCGAACGTATATATTATACGCGTCGTCGTTAGAATATAAATAATTATATATAATTATAAAAGGAATTGAAAATGGCGCGGTAGTTCGATAATTCGATTTCAAATTTCAATTGAATATACCGGGTGCAAAACAATCCGGATTTTAGTGAAACCAAAAACAATAGGATCTATTTGATAATATCTTTCCAACGAATCCGAAAAATCGAAATTTCATAGCGGGAATCAAAAGATATGTCCAGTTGAAAATTCTGAATAGTCGCTATGGAATTCAGGCCCTTAAAAATAGGAATTTTGCAAACGACCTCGGATTTCGACGAAGCCACTTTTGTTGGGTCCGTGATGTCAAGCTATTGCTAGATTCCAAATTTCATAATTTTTCGAATCAATATGTGAGCGTGGCAAAGGAAAACGCGTTTGACCAGTTTCAGTTGATTTTAATCGACTGGAAAATGGCCATTTTTCCAACGGTCTCAGAATTCGATGAAACTAGTTTTGTTAGGACCGTATCGTCAATACAAAGCTAGAAAATATTTTTCTAGAATTTTTAGAGCTCGTATGTGGCCCCGGTAATTTAAATTGTACGTTCAAATTGAATATATACTGATTTATGTTTTAAATTTGATGAAAACCTATCGTAATAGCCGAATCAGCTTACGATACATATCCCATTATGTTTGGAATGGGGGTAAAACGCAATGGACGACAGGCGGTGGGCCTCGTTTAGAGGTCGTATGTAAAAGTCAGCCTTTTGGGATTAAATAATTAATTGATTAAATAAAAATATATATAATACTCCTCTCTCCTTTCCCTTATATTCTGCCCCCCCCCCCCCCCGTTCGATTTAAAATCAAAATCACAAATAAAAAAAATAAAAAATAAATGGCGACAGGCGGAGGACGCCTCCACCCCGTCGATGGACGCCGCCCCCCAATCGATCATCGCGCCGCAGCTACCCCCCCCCCTTCTGCCTCGCGTCGATACCCCTGGCCCCCTCTCCCCATCGCACTCTCCTCCCTGCTCCGTTCAGACACCGCGACCCAAAAACCCCATCCCCCCTTCCATCGAAGACCACCACGACCGAAGACCCCCTCCCCCCTCCTGATCGACGCGCCGCAGCTACCCCCCCCCCTCTGTAAGTTTTCTTTTTGTGTTTTATTGTTTTATTTTATTTTTTCTTTACTCTTTTTAAATATATATATTTATATGTATAGTTTTAAAAACTGATTTTCTTTATAATGAAAAAGAAGGGTTTTTTTTAAAAAAAAAACATATGATTTTGTTAATCGAAAAGGTTAGATTTTGTTAATAGAAAAGGTTAGATTTAAAAAAAAATTAAAAAAATGTAGAAAGACGAGATTTTCGAAAATATAAAGATATGAATTTTTGAAAAGAAAAATATACATGGTTTTGAAATAAAAACAAGATTTTTGTAGTGTAAACATCGAAGTAAAGATAGCGAAGTAAAAATTCGATTTTTATATATTGAATAGCAAAGTAAAAATTCGATTTTTATATATTGAATAGCGAAGTAAAAATTCGATTTTTATATATTGAATAGCGAAGTAAAAATTCAATTTTTATATATTGAATAGCGAAGTAAAAATTCGATTTTTATATATTGAATAGCAAAGTAAAAATTCGATTTTTAAATATATGAAGTGATTATAAAAAAAATATGATTTTTAAATTGAAAGTGAACAAATAAAAATGTGATTTTTATATATGTAGTGGCTACGGGCAACGAAGATGACAAAGATGCGATAACGAAGAAGATTTCTATCAAGGAAGAGTTGTGGTATTGGATAGCTATTGGTGAGAATTTCTCACTCTTCAATTTCTTTTCTAGTTATATATATGTACTAGGATGCAGACGGTGTTTAGTAGCACCCGACACAATCGTCCACAGACCATGGACTTGTTTGTTTGATTGTATAGTTGGTTGGATTATTTGGTTTGAATTGAATGGTTTGGTGAAATGAAATTGATTTGATTGATGTGTGAATGGCGTGGGCCTTCACTAGACCGAGGATAAGGCTAGGCCTTGTCCCGTTTCTAGTATCGTGCCGTTATGCCGCCAAAATTTTCTAAAATATGGTAGAGAAATAAAAATATCATTTTATTGAATAAGTGAACCGAATAGAATATTCATAGTTTGAATAAAATATTAATCGTTTAAAATATAATTTTTAACGTGAATGTGAATAAATAAATATTCATTTACAAACCAGACGGTTTGTTTATGTACACCTATTTGAAGGACATTGATTGGGACGATAAATTTTACACATCGCCCAACTGCACAAATAAAATCTGTGTTTGTTGATTTGAAACCCCACACGGGTATTGGGATAATATATGACATACACTAATCCCAATAATTAGTTGTATGTCGATCGATTGATTGGCAGGCTGTTATAAGCATTAGATATCTATATTTGATGCTTATACAGTGTAGTGCACTTTGGATGATGGTTGATTATTTATCATTGCTATTATATACATGTGTTGTATGGAATCCATATAATTAACTTTATATGGTAATTGATTGGGCCTCATTCCAATTTAGAAAATAAAGAACATTATAAAGTAAAGGTTCATGTGTTGACTGTACTCATCCGTTGAGATTAGTCATGTGTTGAACGAAGTATTTTAACAATAAAAACTACATCTTTATCATATATATAATTAGAAACTAACTGGCAAATAGATAAGATGAGTGGTCTCCTGGATATTGATCTGATGTTGGTTTCGGCCTTCGGGGTTAATATTCAGGGAATCGTTCTCTTACTAATTTACGGTTGGAGTCTGATTTAATATCAAACGATAGATACCTTAATTTTTATAAAATATATTGAATAACAAAAATAGTCACACGTGGACAGTACTCATTCGTTGAGATTAGTCATGTGTTGACAAGAATAAATATTCATTTGTTGAATAGAATAACGGGATTATTGAAATATATAAAGCCGTGTGGATTAGAGATGCGCTATTTTGACGCGAACGATATTTATATCGATTATATTCGTTTTTTAAATAGAAAATGAATTGAATTTGATTTGATTTGAATATATAACGAATTTGATTTGAATTGAATATATAACGAATTGAATTTAAATTGAATATATAACGATTTGAATTCGAATTGAATAGAAAACCAATTTGATTCGAATTGAATAGGAAACGAAGTGAATTCGAATTGAATAGAAAACGAAATAAATCCGAATCGAATTAAAATCGATTTGAATTGAAATCAAATAGAAATGAAAGTAAAAAGGATTTATAATAGAAAATTCAATTTTGATTTGAATTTGAAATAAAGGTTGAAATTGTTTTTGAAACGAATTCAAAACTATTTATAAAATCCGTTTTAAATAGTAATCGACGAAATATATATTATATATAATATAATGGCCTGAATAGAACGCGCCGCGCCGCGGCAATTCGTGAATTTCGACCATTTATTTCAAACGGACATTACGGGAGATCCGACCGTCGGATTCTCCTAAAACCGGAACCGTTGGGTTCGTATCGAAAAGAGCTTTCTAACGAATATTTGAAATTTGAAATCTAACGGTTGGATTTGGAGATACGTCCAAATCAAATTCGAAAAAGGTCGCTGTAAGTGCAGTTCGATGGCCGTTGATGGAAATCGACTGTACGGGCCTTGATAAAATTATTAAAAATAGTGATAATTTGTGTAAAATCATAAGAAATGATTTGGGAAAAGTTGGGATGAAAAACTCCATATTTGAAAAGAAAAAAATAGATTTTTATAGAAATGAACTAGTTTTTAACAAAAATTAAAACCCATTTATTTTTAAATAAATAAATTGGATTTGAAACGGGTGTTAAATAGAATTGATTTGTGGGTTTGCCGTGGACAGTGTTTTAAAAAGACATTAGTTCTTTAACCCGATAATAAATAGAATGTGGTTTGGGTTTATCGTGAACTGTGTTTCAAAAGACATTAGTTCTTTAACCCAGTAAAAAGGAGTTTTAATGAATCTGCAATTAGATTGAAATGTGAATTGATAATTTAAATTATCAAATTTGGTAAATGAGCGAGAATGGAGTATCACCAGTTTTGCTCCAAAGCGATAGTTAAATCTTTAATTAGATTTGAACGTGAAATGGTAATTAATTTTACCGACAACACTGTGGTGTTAGATATGGAGTATTACCAGTTTTGCTTCATGGGATATATAGGTTGGGATTAGGAAATAAAATAAATAATTACTTCGGTGTGATTCGCTAATCTCGACTAGTTTAAAAAAAACCATAATTTGGTTTGAAATGACATCCAAAGGAAGAATATATGATAAATTTAGAAGAATTTATCTTGGATAAAATTAATGGGAACCTTTCCCTAAGAAGTGATTTCGTGAATAAAAGGATATTCTGCATTGGAATGAGGCGTATGTTGTGTTTGTCTAACATTTGTTTTTAATATACGCGGGTTGTTCGGGAAGGCCGGGTTTATACCCATTCTGAATAACCGATTCGACGATATGTCGAAGATGAAGACGGTGGTTGAAGACCGGAAGTCTTCACATCGTTTGGGTGATTACTGATGATCTTGATTGGGCTGTACACCCAAGATGAGGGAATCAGTTGGTTTTCGTTCAGACGTACTTGGAGATGGATGGATATGCGAGGAAAGTGCCTCCGGTTTCGTTCATACCCAGAACGAACTTGTAAATGGATTGTGTGTCTGACATTGGATTTTATTGTGTGTCTGACATTGGATTTTATTCTGTGTTGATTGATTTCTGTTAAATATACATCTGCTTGGCGGCGGAGAATTTATTCTCTTGCTTAACGCCCTTCTCTGAGACGTACGAGCTTAGAGGTTATATATCGATAGATATCAATCGCATGGCATGAATTGCCTGTGTGGCACGCTGAGTTGCATAGATCAAGGCTTCTGTTGAAAAGAAAAGTCTTGTGGTTGATGATCAAAGCACGACCTACATGGCAGCTTTGTGTATAGCGTGGATTCGTGAGCTTCACACCTCGGTATGAGTTAAAAACGGGATACGGACTGCAGGGAGAGCACGACGTTTCTTTCTAGCTTTGGTGGTGTCAGTGACTTACCAGCCCTGACATTTATATACTTTTCACCTATGTGGTTGTTGGATGAGGCGCCTGGATTTTAGGTCTATAAGGACCGGGAAACGTGTGTTCAGGAATTGCCAATCCTCAAACGTAAGAGAGGATCGGCCCTGAAGCATCCAAGGGTTACCCAGAGTGTGTAGTCCTGAGGCATTTGCTAGAGTGTCTCGAAGCGGAGAGGAGCTTGCCCCTTGCCTCGACTCATGACGGAAATCCACCTTCCAATACGAGATATTTCGGCTTTATTTGTAGAGCCTAGTATGGCGACATAGTAGCATGGGATGCTATGCCGTCTATGATTTATATTTATGATTGAAATTGTTTTGACACTATACACTTACTATAGTATCAAATGATTTGTTTTAAACGTACCAAGCATGTTTGGCTATTATAAGGGAAAACCCTATCCTCCGGCTTGCGTTGCATTGTGTGATGGGACCTGGGTCTTATAATAGCTTCATTTTTCGAAAAAGCATTGCGTTGTTTATTCTATGCACTGGTATTCTTGGGAGGAAACCCGTTCCGTGTTATACGGCGTGGTCCCTTGAATTACTCTCTTTTAAAGTAAAGTTTTAAAATAACTGTTTTAGTTCTCACACCAGTCACATGACTGACCTGGAGTTTATTGTTTTAACCTAAACTCTGGGTGCCCCTATTTTCCGCACTGGCAGCTAGTAGTTTTGGTTTTGCAGATTTATATTCACAGGATCCTGGTTCACAGCTGGAATGATATCCGGAAAGATCTCTATCCGTATATCACCTTCAGTTGTGCTTTGTATTATTTTCCGCTGCTATGTAATTTATTGTAATCTCTAATATTTATCGAATGTAATTTATTCATTCATACTCTGTACATTCTTGTATTCTGATGGAATTGTTGTAATAACGAATGAAATGTTATTCCGTCTGCGTTCATTTGTGTGTTGTTCTCAAAGTATCCGCTCTTTCCTTCACGGGGAAGTTACGGGTTCTCACAATTTATGTAACAGCTCGCATTTTACATACCGGAGGATCATAATTTTTTTTATTTTATTACCTAAGGGTTGGATCATTCTCACATTTTAATATGTTGTTGATGGGGATGTGCGACATGTCCATAATTTTTACCAATTTTGTTTGCGACCATTTTGCCCCTATCAGTCTTGTACAGGGAATAACTTTTGACTCGGATCGAATCAAGTGCTGAATCGGTTTTATTGGAAAGGAAATGATGATTCTCATTTCGTAGTGTTGTTACATTAAAGATTTTTTTCAGCGGTTTGGGAGGAATCCCTGTTTTAGTGTTTTATAGTTGTATGTCCAGGTTTTTAAAGTTGTAATGGGCTGATTTGGAAAGACCCATTAGTGGGTTGGTGGAAGGCTATAAATAGGGGGTAGAGGCATATAGAATAGTTTACTTTCTCCATTCTCTCATTTGGAAGAGCTAGAGGTCCTTCATTACTCCATCTTCTACACCTTTTCACCATTAAAGCTTAGAGGATTGAAGATCTACATCATCTGAAGCTAGATCTACGCCATTCCAAGAGAGAGTTTAGAGCAAATTCTTCACTGTTCGGATCTAGATCAAAGTGTTTTTTGGTTGTTTTGAAGAATTGGTAAGTGACTCACACGGATTCAATCAAGTATATGAGTTGTTTGATTATAAATTTCATCATTTTCAAGTTGTTTCACCTAGATCTACATCATGGTAAGTATATTTTCATACGAATCACCATAGGATCTAATCTAGTAATTTAAAACCGGTAATTTTCTATGTTAATTCATATGTTTATGCAAGTTTAGATCTATTATTTTATCGATTCATTATTTTATTATGATTTGGCGAATTTCACGTAATTGAATGATGATTATTGGTGTGTGGATGATTGTTAGTCGTTGCTTGAATTGATTGTTGGTTGGTTTCGAGATTGGTTGATTTTGGGATTAGAGTTGTGTGTAGCCAAGTATTCATGGGTTGGCTCAGATCAATAATGGATCAGCGACCGATCCAGGGATGGTTGAATCGAGATTGATTGATTTTAGGATTAGAGTTATATGCATTCGAGTATTCATGGATCGGCTCAGATCAGTAATGGATCGGCGACCGATCCAGTGATGGATCGGCAACCGATCCGGTAATGGTTGGTTGAATCGAGATTGGTTGATTTTGGGATTAGAGTTGTGTGCATTCGAGTATTCATGGATTGGCTCAAATCGTAATGGATCGATGACCGATCCAGTGATGGATCGGCGACCAACCCAGTGATGGTTCCGTGGGTGACCCAATGATGGATCCGCGACCGGATCTGCTACCGATCCAGTAATGGATCAGTGACCTATCCAGTGAGGAAAAAGTGACTGATCCAGTGATGGATCAGTGACCGATCCAGAGATGGATCAGTGACTGATTCAGTGAAAGTTTATCCTTGTTGGAAAATGGTCGTAGCTCCACGGTGAATTCTGACGGAATGTCCGAAGTGATGTGAGATGTTCGTTGATCATTGTAATGCAACGAATGTTAAGATGACTCAAAGTGATGAGTTATTGGATAGTGGTTGCTCAAGGGGGGTTAATTGAGCTAAGAATGGTCATCAGATTGGATGACTAGAGATATTGAAGGCTGAGAGATATCGTCGTCGTAGGTTCTAGCGGGCTCAAAGCAGGGGTAGTATAGACACGTCTAAAAGATCGATTGTATGGTCGAGTACCCTGGGTATCGTTGAAAGGCCTAGGTATGTATCGTCAAAAAGCGTATGGAGTTTTCTCTAGAACCGGGGTTACCTTTTTCCCTTGACGGATGACAGGATGTTATGGCTAGTCATACGATTAGCGATGGTTTCTAAGCAGGATTGGTAGTGATAGCTAGAGTCAGTCATGAGTGTTATCTGTTTGCTTGTACCGTCTCACGTAGATTATCTGACGTCGAAGGAGATGTTTCTTAGGTGCTTTTCTGATATTGATTTAGGCCTCTGGGGCTTGTGCTTGAGGGATGTTGAGCTCAATTAGGATGGTTTACGTGAGATATATAATTGGTTGTTATGATCGATATTGTTAGTTGTCTGGTTACCATGATATATGGTTGAAATGCTTGTTTTGTAAAGGCTATCACTGTCCGATGTGGGGAAGATGAGGTGGAGTTCTTCTCTAGTGAAGTAAATAGATTAGTTTGTTTATCTACTTATTCTCATACACTTTATTGATGATGTTAGTTAGTTGTTTTATCACTCACTAAGACTTTTGTTTGACTCATGGTTTTATGTTTCCCTCTTATTACCTTGGGTTGTTCATCCGATCTTTCGATGGGTAGACTAGGTAGCAGGTGATAGCTTAGTGAGGATGATGTTGCAGTACGGAGGCGAGCATGAGGCTGGCGTATTATCTTTTCTAGTATATAGTATCTGTTTTTCCGCTATTTGATGATTTACTCTAAGTGTTGTAGTGAGGCTTTATATACAGACTATGTTGTTGTATCCAGTTGATATGGAAAATCTTTTAGGATGTTATGAAAGTTTAAAAGATTAATATATGATGCTTCACTATTATTGCATGTTGTATATGTTCTATTATATTTTATCCTTGCGTTGTGAGTTCCGACAGGTTCCGCATTGTGTTTCATACATTGATGATCGTCCACAACTGTCTGGCACATCTTTCAGTGCGTTATTTCTCTTGTTAAGTGCAGGAGTTATGGGCGGTCGTCACAAGTGGATTTTGGATAGTTCGATTCCATGGTATCCCAAAGACAATAGTCAGTGATCGAGATCCATTGTTTACAAGTGGATGTTGGAAGAGTTTGCAAGAGACTTTAGGACCGACTTGTGTTTGAGTACGACTTATCATCCCCAAACCGATGGTCAAACCGAGAGGGTTAACCGAGTTTATGAAGATCTCCTAAGAGCTTGTGTATTAGACTTCGGGGGATTATGGGAAGACCATCTACATCTAGTTGAGTTTGCGTATAATTATAGCTACCCGTCGAACATTGGGATGGCACCATGTAAGGTGTTGTATGGTAGACCATGTAATTCTCCGGCATGTTGGTTAGAAACTAGGGATAAGTTGATACTTGGGCCTGAAATGATAAGAGAAACCTCATATTGTATCGTGATCATTTGGAAATAAATGAAAGCAGCCTAAGACCGTCAGAAGAGTTATGCCGATAAACGTCGAAAAGACTTGGAATTCGACAATGGTGATATGGTATTCGTGAAGATTTCTCCTTTTAAGCATGTGGTCCAATTCGGAAATAAAGAAAAGTTGGCCCCAAGATTCGTTGGACCATTTCCGATAATCGAGCGGATTGGAAAGCTCGCATATAGATTGGAGTTACCCGAGAAGATGTCGAGTGTGCATAATATTTTCCATGTGTCATTTCCACGGAAGTGCGTGCATGATTCGAATGTGGTGGTATCTCTAGAGCAGTATGAAGACCTAGAAGTCGAGTGCGTAGTTATGAGACCTCGTAAGCTGCTTCATGTTATGGGAATGACACTAAACAGATTAGGAGGAAGACGGTTAAGCTAGTCAAGGTACAATGGAGTGAGGATGGCGATGATTGCACATGGTAGAAGGAAGAGAGCATGATAGCGACCCATCCAAAACTCGTCGTTGGTATGACCCATTAGTATCGTGTCACCTTACTTCATTGTAACTTGTACTATTGCAGTTGTTTTTTGAATTCCGCGTGCTAAGATAAGGCTATGGATGCATGCTTTGATGGCTGCTAGTTTGGGTAATAGAATTGGCTGCCCATGGATGATAGGCATGATGAATTGTTTTGTTTGCTTGTGTTTGTTGGAATTTCGGGGGAGAAATTCTTAAAGGGGGGAGAGGAGAATGTAATAGCCTACATTTTATGTATGGAGGGTCGTAAAATATTTTTATTTTATTCCCTAAGGGTTGGATCATTCTCGTATTTTAATATGTTGTTTCTGGGGATGTAAGACATGTCCATAATTTTTACCAATTTTGTTTGTGAACATTTTGCCTCTATCAGTCTTGTATAGGGAATAACTTTTGACTCGGAATCAGGTGCTTAAATCGGTCTTATTGGAAAGGAAATGATGATTTCCATTCTGTAGAATGGTTACATTAAAGATTTGGTTCAGCGGCTTGAAAGGAATCGCTGTTTTAGTGTTTTACAGCCGGCTATTCAAAATTTTAAAGCCATAATGGGCTGATTCGGAGAGGCCCATTAGCGGGCTTGTGGAAGGCTATAAATAGGGGGTATGAGGCATGGAGAATAATTTACTTTCTCCATTCTCTCATTTGGAAGAGCTAGAGGTCCTCCATTACTCCATCTTCTACACCTTTCCACTGTTAATGCTTAGAGGATTGAAGATATACGTCATTTGAATCTAGATCTACGCCAATCCAATAGAGAGTTCATCGAATCGAAGAGTTTAGAGAAAATTCTTCGTTGTCCGGATCTAGATCTAAGTGTTTTTGGTTTGTTTTGGAGAATTGGTGTGATATGCATCTCTCACATGGATTCAATCAAATACATAAGTTGTTTGATCATAAATTTCATCATTTTCAAGTTGTTTCATCTAGATCTACATCATTGTAAGTATATTTTCACATGAATCACCATAGGATCTAATCTAGTAACTTAAAATTGGTAATCTCTATGTTAACTCATTTGTTAATGCAAGTTTAGATCTATTATTTTTTTGGTTCATTATTTTATCATGATTTAGTGAATTTCACATATGACGGTTATTGGTGTGTGGATGATTATTAATCGTTACCTGAATTGATTGTTGGTTGGTTGAATCGATATTGATTGATTTTGGGATTAGAGTTGTGTGCATTCGAGTATTCATGGATCGGCTCAGATCAGTAATGGATCGACGACCGATCCAGTGATGGATTGGTGACCATCCAGTGATGGATCAGCGACCGATCCGACAACCGATCCAGTGATGGATCGGCCACCGACTTAGTGATGGATCGGCCACCTACCCAGTGATGGGTCTGCGACCGACCCAGTGATGGATAGATGATCGACCTAGTGAGGAATCAGTGATGGATCAGTGACCGATCCAGAGGTGGATTAGTGACTGATTCAGTGAAATTTTATCCTTGTTAGAAAATGGTCGTAGCTCCAAGGTGGATTCTGACGGAATGTCCGAAGTGATGTGAGATGTTTGTTGATCGTTGAAATGCAACGAATGTGAAGATGACTCAAAGCGATGCGTTGTTGGATAATGGTTGCTTGAGGAGGGTTACTTGAGCTAAGAATGGTCATCAGGTTGGACGACTAGAGATATTGAAGGCTGAGAGACTATTGTTGTCGTAGGTTCTAGCGGGCTCAAAGCAAGGGTAAAATAAAGACGTCTCAAAGACCGATTGTATGGTCAAGTACCCTGGGTATCGTTGCTAGAACCGGGGTTACCATTAGCCCTTGACGGATGGCAGGATGATATGGCCAGTCATACGATTAGCGATGGTTTCTAAGCAGGATTGGTAGCGATAGCCAGAGCCAGTCATGAGTGTTGTTTGTTTGCTTGTACTGTCTCACATAGATTGTCTGACGTCAAAGGAGATGTTTCTTAGGTGCTTATCTGATATTGGTTTAGGCCTCTGGGGCTTGTGCTTGAGGGATGTTGAGCTCGATTAGGATGGTTCACGTGAGATATATAATTGGTTATTATGATTGATATTATTGGTTGTCTGGTTGCTATGGATATATGGTTGAAATGCTTGTTTTAAAAAGGCTATCACCATCCGATGTGGTGGAGTTCTTCTCTAGTGAAGTAGATAGATTAGTTTGTTTATCTACCTATTCTCGTACACTTTATTGATGATGTTAGTTAGCTATTTTATCGCTCACTAAGACTACTGTCTGACTCAAGATTTTATGTTTCCCTCTTATTACCTTGGATTGTTCATCCGATCTTTGGATGGGCAGATTGGGTAGTAGGTAACAGGTGATAGCTTGGTTAGGACAATGTTATAGTACGGAGGCGAGAAGGAGGCTAGCGTATTATCTTTTCTACTATATAGTATCTGTTTTCGGTTGTTTGATGGTTTACTCTGAGTGTTATAGTGAGGCTTTATGTATAGACTTTGATGTTGTGTCCAGTTGATATGGAAAAAATTTCAGGATGTTACAAAAGTTTGATATATGATGCTTCACTATTATTGCATGTTGTATATGTTCTATTATATTTTATCCCTGCGCTGTGAGTTACAACAGGTTCCGCATTGTGTTTCATACCTTGATGATCGTCCATAGCTGCCAGACACATCTTTCAGTGCATTATTTCTCCTGTTAAATGCAGGAGTTATGGGTGGTCATCACAATTTAAAAAGGGGAATTAAATTTAGTTTCGAAAAGAAACGATGAAATCTATTCCGATGTTCAGAATGCAATTTGAATTAAAATAAAAGCGTATGGACTGATGATAGAACTCGGCTATGTTGAATTCACAAAAATATTTTTTTCCATAATGGATAAAGGAATTGTATTACTTAGAAATTAAGATCTAAAATTTAAAATAAATTTATGTTATATATATATATAAGTTATAATAAATAAAATATTCCAGAGAAGGAATTATGTTTCAAATAGATTTTGAAATGGAAGTTGTTTTAATGTATAAAACAAGGAAATAAATTTATAAACGATGTTTATAAATTAAGTGGACAATTATCATGGGATAATTTGGAAATATAAATTCAAGCTTGAATTTAATAGGAATTAGAAATCATTTCGAAAAGGGAATGATGGATTTTATTTTGGATTTCGAAATGTAAAATGAATTGAGTTAGAACCAAGTAAGTTAAAATTTGAATTTGATTACATTGAATTTTATAAAATAATTTATTTCTAGAGGACTTGGAATTTAAAATAGAAAATTGAATTGTAAATAAATTTATAACTGAGTTACGAAATACTAGACGATTTAGGTTAATTGGGAGTATTAAGTTGGATTGAAAAAATTGGTTTAATATATACTAAAATGGAGTGAAATTTATTAATAAACGAAGTTTAAACATTTATATTTAAATATAATTAAAACGATCTCACTACAACGCGGTAGTTCGTAATTTGACGTTTCAGACTACGATTGAGTATACAGAACTCAAATTAATTCGGAATTCTTTGAAGCAAGAATCATCAGGACCGACTGAATAATAGTTTTCTAATGGAAGAGAAAAATATGGATTTCGTCTTATAGGTTTGAGTTATGTCAAAATCAAATTTTCCAGAAAAACAGCGCTATAATCGTTATTAAACCATAACGCTTTATTTAAAATAAATAAAAGGATTTTAAGTAAATAAAATTTGAATTCAAATAGAAAAACCAGATTTTTGTTATAAAATAAATATGAACTCAAGTGGAATAGATGAAGTGATTTTGGGAACAAAAATCAGATTTTTAATTATCGAATGAAGTTAACTAATTTCAAAAGAAGTTAGTTAGTAAAATTTTGGATGGAACTTAGCTTTGTTTAAGTGAATTGAATTTGTTAATTTAAATTGGGAATCGGAATATGAAATTTGGATTAGAATTTGGTAGCGAGCAAGGGGTTTGAGTTTGATTTGTGTATAAGTGAATGCAAATATATTTGGATGTGATATGTTCAAATTAAACAAATAAGCTAATTAAAAAATTAATTAGCAAATGGAAAGCGATTAAAGTGAAAAGTGTTGAATTGTTTTGAAACAAATTGGGAATGGGCATATATATGTTAAATAGGTATGGAATGAAGATTATAATTCGAGTACCCAACAAAAAGGTACACGTTTAAATTCCATATGAGATTTGACGAGCCTATTGGGCAAGCCACTTGGGTTTTTGATTTTCTTTTTGAATGGAATGGGCCTAGAGAGGCGATTTGTAGTTGTACCGATTGAACCGTACAAACGAGACGCTAGTGAAATTTTCTGGAAATTTAAGGAGTTAGAATATTTTTAAGAAAATGATAAATAGAAATCAATATATCAATATATATATAGAATTCGATAAGGAAATGAACTTAAAAATGGAACATTATAAACAAAAAGAAAATCTATAAATTTAAATCCAGAAATAATGGAAAGAGAAATGTATACACGTAAAAATAAGGGATAATTGGTTATATATGGTGCTGATTATTCGAGATAAGTGGTTTCGCTTGTTTTGAAGTTAAAGATGTTATTCAGTTAAGGTCCGAGAGGTAATTATACCCCAACTTGATTGATTTCATTATTAACCGATAAATAGGAAGATTCAGTCTCGAAGGTCAATGTTTAAATAAGATTTAGTTGAATGCGGTATTTTGGGTTTTTGTAATGATATTTTACACAACATTCATTTTAAGCGAAGTAAGTGGAATTTTGGAAATATAAAAATAAATATTTCCGAAGTATAGAAATAAATGAATTCGGGAAAGAGATAAGTAATTGGAATGTTTTCCAATTATAAATAGGAGATATTTTCTAAGTTTAGAAAATAAAAGAAGGTGATATAGGAAAATGTTTTCCAAATAGCGTAATAGGCCAAGACGATTGCTGAAAATATTGGGTTAACAAAAATTGATAAGGAAATGGAGAAGTGATTTAATTAATGAAATATTAATTAAGGGGCCCAGTGATTGTTTGATGTTTTGGATTAATGTTTGTTTTTCTTCGGTAGTTATTGTTTTCAATATGGAGAGAACGGTTGAATTATTATCCAAGAACCACTCTGTATCGGTAGCAGAATTGCGAATCAAATTATATGAAGACAAATCAAAGACGGAGTAAAGTGCAAGGGCGCTTTTTGTTAATCCTGGGTAGAAATTTCCTAAGATGGATTAATGGAAATTGTGCCTTTGGTTTCGTTCAGTCCTAGAACAAACATGAACGGATGAATGTCAAACAGAGTATTTTCAATGATCACATATGTTGGTCCGTACAAATATACATCTAATGGCAGAGAATTTATTCTTTTAGCATAATATCCAGAATAACATTGTGCAAATCAATTAGTGATTAACGGATCTAACAATGTGGCGTTCAAAGTGATTGTGCTATCAATAAAAGGTAAGTAATCGTAACCTCAAGCCTTGCAACCGGGAGATGGTGTAAAATCGGGTATGTCGCATGGCTAAGTGGGTTGCACCTAATTAGGGTGTATTGTCACCTGGTCTAGAGAAAATCCTTTTGCTTCTTTATCTTATCGCTGCTGCTGCTTCGGAACGGTTGCTAATCCCAACCTTGGGTGACAACACATTCGGTACTCCCAAGCGAAGTAAGGGGTAGGTCATGTTTATCCCGGGTTGCAAGATGTTCTTGTTGAACCTGGTGTATTCCTCTTTAGAGATACACTGTCGGAAGGTGGTCCCATACATTACCAGTTGGAATCCACTCTCTAATAAGAGCTCGCGGTTTTGATTGTATACTATGTATGTGGAGCGTGAGATGCAAGCGTTCTGCTAAGTTGTTATTTATTTGATTTAGACATTATTATAATATTAGAAGAGTATTGATTTCAAAGAATGTTTTGGGTTATCGTAAGGTAGAAACCATCCATGTTTATGTGCGGACCGGTCTTACGATTATCTTTTCTTTCGAAAAAGATTTTTGAAAAGTTAAACCAAGGTTGGAGTTTACTCACGCCAGTTCCATGACTGACCCATAATTTATTTTGTTTTGTTTTTACCCTAAACTCTTAAGTAACCAAATTTGTACGGGCAATCAAGTACTTCAGGTATTTACAGATACATGGAGAAGCTTGAAGCAGGAGGCTTCAGTGTTAGATATTCATTGTTTACTTTTTGTTGTGTTGTATTGTACTCTGATGATGGTATGTATATGTACACAGAAAATTTTGTATTCAAAAATCTGTTATATATACATTATATTTTATTCCGCTACGATGTGAGATTCTGTGTTGTTGTTTCTGTTCTTCTTCTATCTTTTTCTTCTTTAACCCATAGTGATTCATATTTCCATGCAATTTGGGTTGAATGTGTGGTATATTTAGTCAACTCAGATAGTACGGATTTGCGGGCCATTACAAAAGCCATGAATTTACCCGTTATTCACATTTTATATATGATTATTTGTTTGTGCTGATTAATCCCAATCATTTACCCTAGATATTACAAGCATCGAATAAACCCAAGATTAATCATTAAAATGAATTAAGAACGTAGGTTGAAATGATAAATACTTATGACTTCTAATTTGGATTGAAATGATATATATCCAATCCCAAAACACAAAAATTAAATTTTAAGTATTACTTGGCCATAAGATAGAGAATTTTATATGGACTTCGGTTGGTTAAATAAAAATGTGTATAATCTTGAACATTGAAATATTGATTATAAAATCGATTTCCTTTGAATATAAACTTTGAAATTTAAAATTTATGATTTGAAGGAAATTAGTTAACATTGTTAACTAAAGTTAAAAACGAATTGAATATGAACTGAATTTATCGAAATTGCATCATTTATCCATCTTTGAAAGTTACTTTAAATTTACTTGATTTAAAGTTATATTTGAATTGTGAACTCGAGATTATTATAAACTGAAATAATTCTAATTGAAAATTTCAAATATTTGAATTGGGTTGTTTGAATTTTGTTTAATTTGAATTGAAAGTTAAATCGAATTAAAATATCGAAGTTCAGTTGATTTGATTTGAAATGGGAATATGACTTTGAGTTATTTGAAAATATGGAAGAAACAATTCTTATTCCAATTATATTATTTTAACCATTATATAAACTATTTTACAAAGTAATTATTTTACTTTATAAACTATTCTGTTTTTTAACTTATACATAATAACTGTTTTAATAAAAACTTAAATAAATAACTATTTTACATTACAAACTATTTTATATTTTAACTTAGATATATATATATACACTGTTTGAATAAACTATTTTAATAACAAACTATTTATTTTATAAACTACTTTAATGTTTTAACTATATATATATATAACTAAATTTTGATAAATAATATTCTTATATTCAAAACTATTTATTTATAGTTTATTGTCCTAACTATTTGTTTCCAAACTTTTTCAGATATATATATATCTAAACTATTTTTATATACCTTTCAACTATTTTAAATATTCATATTGTTTTAAACTGGGATTGTTTCAAGATTTTGAGCTTGGTTTAAATTGAGATTTTAATAAGAAAGTATATCCTATTTTGAATATAAATGATTTTAAAGCAAATCTGATATTTCGATATGAAGTATGAACGATTGAAATGTATAGATCCGACCGGTGTGGAAAATTTAAATGTTTGGTTGTTAAAGAGACTAGGATCAGATATTGTCATGCTCTCTGCCAATACCGAAAATCACTTTAACAACTGTGCACATGGTGGAGAATCCAGAATGAAGTAGGATGGTTTGATGGACGATTCTGATATGAAGTACTAGCATGACCCTTGCTCGAATGATTCAACGTGATGTGACTGAAACAGGAGCTATGCCGAGACCAAGTAAGGTCATTCCTCCTATCGAGCATACTTCTTTGATACATTTGTATTATTTTTGTGATGGTGTCCACCTTTCGATTTTGATTATGTGAAGTATGTCTCCAGGTCGGTGGTAATAGCTGTTATGCGTTACCACTAGTTTGGATCTGCACCTTGGCATTCCTTGTGTGCCTTGTCACATGCCATATATGACCCCACTACGAGTTTGTTTTGTACCGTACCTATGGAGTGCTCCTTGAGTACCCCGCTTATAGTATTGTATAGGCTACGGGAATATATAAACAGTGTAAATGGTAACCCCGCTTACCCTATTTTGATACTTTACATTACTGAATAGACACTATTATAATAGCGGAATTATATAATATAGTATCTAGTTTAACAGATTTTTAAGAGATGGAAATTCCTATAACATCTCTTAAGTTATCGCACTCACAAACACATTGGATACAAGATGTGAATTACCGTAAGCATCTCTGATACCGTGACACTCATATTATTACCTATTTTAGATTTGACTGATATGTATTTTTGATTCGAATATTTTTTGTCTTTCCATTGGTGCTCGGATCAGCTTAAGTTTTTCAGTTAGCGAAGACCACCTTATATTGGAGGATCAAGACGAAGTTTAGTATATTATCTACTATCTTTTCCTACCACATCATTTCTGTTCCTCTGCATTATTGTATTATATTTGGTATGTATAACTTTGATAATTGTTGTAAAGCATAATCAAATGTATGTTTAAAAGTCTCATGAACTATTACTTATTTACTATATTTTGTTCTTCCACTGTGATACTATGTGATTGTTTTTCTTCTTTCTTTCTTTTCTTATATTTACCCCCAATAGCTATCTGTATTTTAGTTTTTTTGGGTCGACATGTGCGGATTATTGTCGACATAAATGTTAAAAAATTGTGGGTCGTTACAGTAACAATGGTTGGCATAAGGTTGTTTCCTTTCTTTTTTGTGGAATAATAAGAAAATGAATGAAGATCTGGAAAGTAGAGAGTTAGTAATTTGAAATTACGGTTAAAACTCTATGCTAACTTAATCTTAATAAATCCCTAACTGTTTTGCCTTCATTCGTTCGCCCTTTCTAGGATAACTTGTCTTTATTTTGTCTTATTGTTTAATCTAATTAACCATTTATACATTCAAATCCTCATGTTATGGCACTCCAAAAATATGATATGTTACAAATAATGTATCTAATCATTTATTGTGTACCCTTACACAATGAAAAAAAGACACAAGGGCACAAATGTATTACGAGGTTAAAAAATAACAGCCTCTTTTTTACATATCGAAGGATCTTAAAATGATTCCAGTTGATTTTTTATAATCATACGATTCCAATATTTGGGGTTATGGTTCTTACAAATATTTTACACATTTTTTATTTTTATAATTTTTATGTGGTAGTTTTACCTCCGAAAATCTATTTTCGGCTACAACTTTGTATACGAGCCAAATTTTATGCTTTAACTCATTTCATCACTTCAGGGTGGTGGTATCCGATTTGATAGAGTAGTCATATATGAAAACCATAACAGTGGTTAGGAAGTTATGCCATTTATAAGTTTTTAAAAACTACTGGTGAGGATTAGGGAAGGATTAGTGGGTTGAATTAGAAA
Organism: Allium sativum; assembly: GCA_030737875.1. Classification (NCBI taxonomy): domain Eukaryota; kingdom Viridiplantae; phylum Streptophyta; class Magnoliopsida; order Asparagales; family Amaryllidaceae; genus Allium; species Allium sativum. The sequence goes on from CM060924.1 coordinate 138,890,973, forward strand.
GCCAATTAGTCCAATCACTTTTGATTATAAATACGGGCTAAGAGAATCTATTTAAAAGTTTTATCTCATTTCATATCAGTCCCTGTAACGATCCATATTTTATCAATTGGATATTTAAATATTTTATTTAAGTATTGACCGTTAATTAGTTGAGTGACCATTCCAAAATTGATTCTCTATAAATGATCGAATCAGGACTTGAGACCAGCTCTATTGAGTTCAGATTGTTCACTATGTGGAGAAAAAGTTTGTGGATTATTATATTTTCAAATCAGGCGATTTATGTGTCAAAACCGTCTCGAAATATGTGTAAAATTGTCCTTTGCAAACTTTTTGAATACCCCAAGCTAAAAATAAATTTTCCTTAGTCTCGTTCGAGAGAAGGTTTATTCATTTTTTTATTTATAAATTAAGGGTCTCGCACTTTTAAATCTATTTCATTATTTTAGTTAATTTATATTCCAGTTCATTATTCTACCTAGACCAATTCTTCTATGTTCTGGATTGTTGAGATTTAATCTTATTTATGATAATTTGCATAAATCATCCAAAATATCCAAAAAGAAGAATATTAAAAATTACAAGGAATGAGTAAATTTTAATTTAAGGTATATTCCTTGTCATTTCCAAATTCCCGCTTTTTACCAAAAAGGATAATTTATTAAAACTCCACAAAACACGAACAATCTGAAACATGGAAAGGATCAAAATTCCTTGGCACTTCATGGGAAGGATCAAAATTCCTTGGCACTTCTATTGCTCGTAACCTTTCGCCTCGCCACAATTTGGATCATGGAACTTGTTTTTGGACTTAGAGATTGGATTGCAAGCACACGTATGGAATATAAATGAATTAAGAAAGGGCATGCTTTGCCCTTGGAGACTGGATCTGCCCTGACCCTACACCTTAGGTTGGTATTGAACCGTCCATTCGCGTCATGGATAGACATCCTATTCCTATTAATCATGGCCATGAGATGCTAGTGTCAATTTTGGAAATTAGTGTTAACTTCTAGATAGTGATAATCGAATTGTAGGTGTGATCCTTATGGTTTTGAAGTGGTAGATTGTCTCAACTGGATGTGGATTGTGCCAAGCGTACCCTTTTACCTTGGCTATTAGTAATTCTCGAAACCCATCGAACTTTAAGTTACTTGTTTGGGAAGCTTATGACGGCAGGAAGGATACATCAATTCATCTTATGTGCTACATGTGTCACATCGAAGTATGGGGGCATCAGATGATGTTTTGCCTAATTGTTTCCCTCTATTTCTTTTGGATATCACTACTATGTGGTTTCAGCAACTAGAATTAGGTTCTATGGAAAGTTGTAACACTCTTTTGGAAAATTTTATTAAGTAGTTTAATGTCCACATCTCTCGATTCAAGAACGTAATAACACTCACAACTAACATCCAAAGGACAAGAGAAACTCAAAATATTTTTTAAAATGGTTTAATGCAGCGACGACATTGGTAGACTAATTGGATTCGTTCATGGTTCTTATGGAAGCCTTTATCAACATATTGGATATGTTTGACTTTAAGGTTTCACCTAAAAGAGTTCCGATAATGGACCTTGGCGAGTTTTATGATTAGGAGGATAGACTTCTTCAGTAAGTAGATTTGAGAGCGGATAGAGAAACTCTCAAAGTTAATATGGTTAAAGGGGTTATCATTATGGATTTTGGAAGGATAAAGATAAAGGTAAAAGAAAATCTTTAGGTGGATTTAATCAGGATAATCAGCAATAGAGAGAATCTGATTTCTCTTGGTATACGGATCTCAATGCTTCTTTGAAGTAATTTAATTGGATGCTTGGGATACTATTCCATTTCAGAAGCCTATTGGAAGGGAATCAATGAAAAAAGAGTGGGAATATGATAAGCATTGTTTGTTCCATAACCTGATTGGTCATAACACAAATGAATATCGACATCTCAACGATATGATTGAAGAACGTGTTAGACATGGAGAACTGACAAAGTATATTTGGAATATCACTACGGTGGCGGAACAGGAGCAGCTTCTTATCACCTGAAATAGGAGCAAACCCAGACCTAGCCCACATAGGATAATCATCAACTGATTTGGATTTTGGATGGCTGAGCCGGCCTAGCCATGTACAAGATTAGAACTTATTCTCTAAACATGCTCTGTACCCAACGATGAACCATCCAACCACTTTAGTCAATAAATTTATAATAAAAAATGGCTAAGTCATCCCTCATATGTATGAAATTAGGAATTAATCCCTATGCATGCTCTATACCTGATGAAGAACCATAAGTTTTCTTTTGGATTTTGTAAAAAAATTAAATTCTGAAACTTTAATAAAACCACTTCACATATATGGACTATGCTTATGAAGTGAAATGTTGGGAATTGAATATTAAAACTTTAGTAACTGGTCCCCATGTATGGATTAAACTAGGGAAGGACCGGTCTTCTTATCAGGACTTGGCAAGGTTGCTCGGTCGGTCCTCGAGTATGGATTATACTCAGGAAGGTTTGGAATTTTTTGCAAGGATTCGGCAAAGTCACTCGAATGGATTTTGGAGGTATAGATTCTACCCACACTGGCTAGGTCTTTAGATGCCATGAATTTGGGATTTCTATTGGAATTCATCGATTTTCTGGATTTTGGACCTTGGTTATGGTTTTCTCAGTTTTATCGAATTTCTTGGTTTTCTAGATTTCTTGGATTATTGATTTACACTTAGGATACTTCGGATTTTCATTACTTTGGATTTTAGACTTGGTTTTCTATTATAAATATGATCTCGCGTGGTCATGAGATTTACGGACTACACTTATATTACGATGGAATGATCGAGGAATTCAAGATTTATAGTTGTTGGTTATTGGATTTATTTTGGATTTCTATTTGAATACTCTTGGATTATGACTTTTGGATTTTTGGATTATTGTATTATGCAAAACACGTCTTCCATCAAAATATATATATATTGAGTGGTAAGTATTAACCTGCCTTTTTGTAAGGCAGCTACGCTGATTTAGACTATCAGATAGCTTGGGACTTGAGCGGGTGAACTTATAAACTTAAGGTAACACAGACAAGCTTAGATTAAGCAGTAGGCTGGAAATAACTCGAAGTTATGGGATAGGAGTACTCAATTTATTCATGGACAATGGCCTTGGACCGGATCGATCTCGGCATGTTATTCAGATCGACCATAGTTTGGTGCATCAAATCGGCTATTGCATAACACTTTAGATCATTTCATATAGATCTGTGTAGTTAAAGCGCTTAACAGATTCAATGCGATGGAGGTGTAAAAAGCCAAAGCGGGGATAACATGTATAGATATATTCATAATATTTGTGTTTTTAAAATTTATACAAAAAAAATTCATAATTTTTATAATGTATAGATATATTTTTCAATCCACTTCTTTAAATAAGATATGGTGGAAATATCAAAATACAGCATAAATAAGGGACACATCGAGAATAGAGGAATATAACGAGGCTTAGAATGGAAAGATTATTTTTGAGGCTATTTGGGAAAATCACAGTTGTAGAAATCCGCTGTATGTTATAGTGGGGAATTAACTATATATATATAGATATAGATATAACTCAAATGCAATTTGGGCTTAACATATTTGGATAAACACTTGAACAACTTGAAGACCGATGATAAGACTTGGGGTTCAGATCAGCCTCATTGCTTCGGTACAGATCTGAACCTTGAATCGCTACCAAAATCTGATGATACTGTAATGGGCAATCGAACTCGTTCCTATATGACTTGGTCTATTTCATGGCATTGATTTTTCTCCTAAATTTTAGATTGATCTGAGCTTTTTTCAGCTAAGGATATAGGGTTTTGTGGCTCACTTAAACTATCTATTGGCTCTCATACACAAAAACTCTGTCATTGTCAAAATTCAAGCTTCTATTTCTCCACTTTCTTGTACTCAATCAAGTATTGTATTGCAATCTAATGGTATAAATAATATATTTCATTACAATTAATGTACCGATATTGTCAAATTACTATAATTTGCGTGTGATTTACTTTCATTTATAATTTGTGACCTGGATTTGTGCTATTATCAGTAATTGTTTATAACTTGCATCGACTCGTTGTTAGTGACCACATTTTCACTCTAACAATATTATATGATGATTTAAAAAAAATCTGCCTACTTTGGTAGATTGATCGGGACATAGTGTTATAGTAGAAGTTTATTACTACTATGTAAGGCATATTTAATATATGTGTCTATATGGTCTATACCAGATCCTTACTTTGTTTTCAAGTGCATTTCATGAAACCGACATACAAAAGAAGGCCATCAACGTATTTGCACTATTGGAAGAAATGATAAACAAGTGAGTGAGAAACATCCAATATATCATATGGTCGATGATTTAATATTTGAACATCACATCTTTGATGGATTATATATATACGCATATGAAAATTGGTATACTTTATTACTTATACCAACCATGTATGCTTCCATTATATGCCTCATCAAAACCTAGCAACCCCCTAACCTAAATGGATGCCTTGCAAGGAAAAAAGCTTATATAATTTCAATATATTGACAATACATATGCAAATCGAATATCATATGATACAAATTGACATTACAAAATGAAATAGATATTTGGACCCAAAAGGCAACATCAAGAAAAAGCTCGCCACCACAAACCCTTTTACTTCAAATTTCTTCTTCTCATAATCATCCAGAGTCTAATAATTCAATTCTCCATCTTCTCAATAACTCCTCATTCTACCTCGTTCGCAAAGTAGAAGATCCATTGTCTCGTGCCAGATATTTCACTTCTACTTCAACCTGACTCACTCTAGTAACTGCATTTTTTCTTCTATTCCCAAAGATCCTTGTGTTTCATTATTGCCAAATGTGATAGGTGGATGAAATGAAAGCATCTTCACACTCTGCAACTTATCTTTTCGGTTAATTATGTGAAGAAGAATAATCGCTTATACTGATAAGGAGTTTAAAGTGTTCGACATAATTCCCATCTTGAATTTCAACAATTTTCAGATGACTTCTGCGAACTCGCATTGGTAAAAAAGATGGTAAATCGATTCTACATCCTTGTGACATAAAGAGCATTATGCATCAGAAATTACGTCATGACTTTGTAGTCTATCTTTAGTGTTTTGATGGTTAGAAATTGCTAAATATGCGATCAACAACATTTTCCGGCTATTTTGTGATGCCATATAACTTTGTAACATACATTAACTTCATTTCTTTGTCTACTATAATCCCAAGCACGGTGAAATGTGAATGCACCTCCTTGACACCATTCATAGTGATCGGGTAGGTCAGATGTCGTTACTTTTATTCCTTGTATATGCTGGAAAACTCTCTTGTAGTCGCATGTAGCATAGGATTAAGTTACCATTACTAAAAATTGACGATACCCTTTCATTATAACCGCCAATAACTTGAAATCGACGTATTCCCAGGAGATCACCAAACATATAGAATTTATCCATGGTTCGAACCATAGAAGAGTGTTCGAACCATCAGTGAGAACTTTGTTAAATAATTGTAGGTCATGGGTTCTAAGACAAAGCATAGCCTTCCACGTACATGAAGAATTGTTATCAGTTGTCATGGACCAAAATGTTTTCTTGTACAATACTTAGAATCCATCCACCGACTCCACAAGATTTATTTTGATAGAAAATTTCATAAAAGCTTAATATTGGATGCTTTTTTTGAATTTGAGAACAACTTAAGGCCAATTCCACCTTCCCTCTTTGGTCTACATAATGTTTTCCACCTGATTTTATACTATGAATCACCCCTTAATTTTTTTACACATTGAGTTATGCTTGTCTAAAGTGTATTCTGGATTTTGTTAAACAAAGAGCCAGTATAAAACAAAGGGAGTGATGACAGTTTGAATCAGTTCTGCCATGCCGACAAAGCTAAAAAAACATGGCATCCCACCCTTGTATCTTAGCTTGTACTTTGTGCAGGAGGGAAGTACACTCTGAGTAATGCAGATAGTTAGAAGAAATGTGAATTCCAAATATTAGATAGGTAGAGTACCAACTGTAAATCCCAAAGCATGAGTGATACTAAGAACATGATTTGCATATTGGCTAAAATAGATCTTAGTCTTACATGCATTAACATTAAGATCAGAAAACCTGCTTGATTCAGTGAAAATAGTATGTGGAGAGGAAGCAGTGATCATATCAGATTCACCAAATATCATCAAGTCGCCAGCTTAGAGTAAATGAGTAATTATAGGAGCAAACTTATGAATAGTCTGAATTGGTTGCCAGTAGTAGCTGCATTAAGAAGAAATGTGAAATACTCCATCGCAATAGTAAATAAGTATGATGATAAAGGATCTCCTTGTCTAATCCCCTAAGTTGATGAAATAGACCCTTTAGGTATTCCTTATAGCAAAATATGGAACATAGGCATGGAGATGCAATTGTATACTAAGTTGATGGAATGAGTGGGGAATCCCATTGCTCTCAATGTATAACATATGAACTCTTTATTAATCATATCATATTCTTTGAGTAAATCCACTTTTACACAAAATTTCTTAATTCCAACCTTTTTAAAATCACATAGTAATACATGAGCAAGTAAGATATTATCTTCGATATAACAACCTTTGATAAAAGCACATTGATTTTGCAAAACCAAATAAAGTAGGAAAGTATTTATTCTGTTGCATAAAATTTTACTAAACACTTTACAAAACATGTTACAACATGAGATAAGCCGATAATGAACAATGTCAGAAGGCTTTTCATTCTTGGGGATAGGGGTAATAAAGGTATGATTACTACCCTTTGGCAACTTACCAAAGTTAAATATGTCTTGAACAACTTGGAAATAAGGAAAACTATCGTTCATAGGAGCATTGAACCGAGAACTGAAGTATGAGACAGCTTCAGATTTAATGTCGTTAGGTTTGCATAAAGGATCACTAGTGGGAGTAATAAATGCTTTGATATTATTTGAATAGCTACGCGTAAACATTTCAAAGTAAAAAAAAATTGGAATTAATATCACCATGTCGAAGCCAATGAACCTTATATTTTTGCTTTAAATCAATGCAAACGAATGAGAAAATGATGTTTAGCTTGCTTCATCTCCTCATATAGAGATATATTTGTTGGATCACTATCAGATGTAATCTCCAAATCCAATTTTTTTGTTCAGCCTCTTTTAAAATAAAGCCTTCTTTTGGTCTTAGCCGATTCCATTTCTTTTATTCATGTTTACATGCCTGTAGCTTATGCTGAAAAATATAACTATGAAATGCCCACGTGGATGCTTTTAATCCTTTAGTAATGCACTCAATATACCCACCATGAAGATGCCAGTCGTTTTTCAATCTAAAATGAAAACTTTTAGATCGATTAATAGGGATTAAATGCAGAATAATAGGGTTATGATCACTAGATAATTGGGAATAAGAAATGACCTTCATATTTGTAAATTTGTGAAGACAAATATGATTAACCAGAATCCTGTCAATTTTATTCGCAGTCTCTCTTCTCCTCCTGGTGAAGTTAAAACCAGCAGCTCTTGCCTGCATGAGATAGTTTTGAAAGGATCTAATTTGAGAAAAAGGGACTGATAAACCACTTTTTATCTAAAGGAGATGAGGAATCATTAAAATCCCCATTAAGAGCCACGCATCATCAATGATAGTTGCTTCTTGAATCATATGATGTCATAAATTATCGTGAAAGTCATTGTTGCCATAAATGATAGTATAATACATATAAAAGCCCCCAGCATTAGTAACAAAAATAGTTAAATGTTGTGAGGAAGATATCTAATATCTGTGGTCCAAACCGTGGTACCCCAAAGAAATAGATGTGACCTGAAAACTATGTTACCTGTTGTGGAAAATAACTCCAATTTATTGGAATTTTATTTTTGAACAAAGCTAAATTATGAGAATTTATTTTGTTTTCTACTAAACCCACCAAAGTGGGCTTAGTTTTAGTTAGAAGCGTGAATACATCGGACATACGCTACGATGAATTCATGCCTCTAACATTCGACGTAATAAAAGTCATTTTGTTCAAGTAGTGCTCGTTAAAGTTATTTTAGAAGGAACATTACCTGAAAGCTTACCCTTTCCATTCTCACTTTGTGAGTAATCAGCATTTTTGGTTACATAGTGTGAAACATCAATAAAATCTTACGTTGGAGTTTCCTCAGTCAAAGCATCAACAACATGATGAAATTCATCAAGGATTATGTCAGATAGTAAAGTAGTATTTAGGAAATCCAACTAATTAACATTTATTTTTGTATCTTGCTCAACAAGTGCCAGGTGGTTCAGTTTGATCTGATTGTGGCATTGAGGTGGAGGAAGGAACTGCTGGTGGTTATTTAGGTAGTCACTGCGGCTTGTTTATATCTTCATGAATGCTGCTTTTATGTCCAAAACATTTACATTTCATACATTTTGCAGGGATGTACTCAGATTCAACATTAACATACTTTTGCACTCCAATATGCAGAAGGATAGGAATTTGCTTTAGTAATTCAATTTCTACTCGAATTGCTAGTAAAATCCATATTCGAGTTTTAGTAGGGATAAATTTGTCAAAGTTGTACCCAAAATGCCATCAATCAATCATTAACAATTTGTCGAAGTAGAAGTATGTTGAACACTACATAATTCTATTATAGTCTGTACTTAATTCGAATTGAATAGTGAATCGATATAAAATAGAGATATGCACATGAAACTGTTTAGATGGTTTCCACACTTTGGTTGTAACGTCCCGTATTTTTGATCACTTCAGTTTTGAATATTTAAATTAGTTTAAATTATGAATTGGTAATATAAATGGAATTTTTATATTTATTTAAATGAAGTTGGACATATAAATATATAAAATATAAACGAGCTCGTAGCAGCGCGGTAGTTCGTAATATTTAGTTTTGAACTTCAGTTGAGCATACAGACTTCCTTATAAATCGGAATTCACTAAAACAAGATATATTCGAATTTGTTAAATAATTTTCTAATAAAAAGGAAAAATCGAGATTTCGTATTTTATATTGTGAGATATGTACAAATCAATTTTTTAGAAAATCGTTATGGAATCATTTATGAACCGTAACGATTTATTTAATAAAATAAATCGATTTCAAATCAGTTGAATATTTGTTTAACTTGAAAATGAAATATTAGGTTTAAAATTTAAGTTAGCGTATTCTGCAATTCAGTTTTTATATATATATATATGACAGTAATAATTTATTTGTTGTTTTTGAGTCACTGTATAATCTATCGAATTTAGTTTTAAATTGTCACTTAAAATTAGTGTCTTTTAACATGTTCCAGTGTGTTCAGAATATTGGTAGAACCCTAAGAATGAAGTTTTTTGCGCTCAAACAGGTGTTCGAAATCACAAGATATTTTGATTTAAAGGGGTTGAAGTCACTGCATTTAAATAAATAAAATCTAAATAAATAGGGGACGACCTAATTAATTAATGCAGGCTACTCTATAAAGCTACCTTTGTCTTCTCTTTTCACTTTCCCGTCCAAACTTCTTCCTTCTCCCTGAAGCTTTCAACAAGGTACACTGAAGTTATGCCTACTCCTACACCATAATGAATTGGACATTATTCCTATCCTCTCATCACCCTTTTATATAATCACCTCTCGCTTCGTATTTCCACATCCCAAACCAAACAAAATACAATTCATTTCCAAATCGAGAAATTCCATTTCTTTTTCCGCAATCCAATTTCAATTCCTTCGATCATTTAAAAATAAAATTAAAGGGGATCTAAAAATCAAACTTGCAACTTCAATCACAAGACCATGAAGCTCGAATCCTCATTCTGGAGCATCGCGATTGAAGAAGGGGCTACAGTGGCGCGATTTAGCAGATGCTAACGTCGATGTGGCTGCAACTAGAGTTCGACGATGGACTGGGGGAAATCAGAGATCGACAACGAGTGATGGGAAGTCTCTGCTTGGTTGTGCGCAGTAGAGTTTAAGTGGAGCGCGCTGAATGATGGATGAACAGGTCACTGCGAATTATAAAAGGGAGACGAGATCTTGAATGCGATTAGGATGTATTGGGGAAGTTCGATGATGACGAACTGGAAAAGTTGACGATGGTACTGCTGGGGTTTCGAACGAGATTTTGTGGGGGTTCAGAAGTGCGTGGATGTTGAAGATCGATTTGTGCTTTGTTGGATGGTGGAGGAGTGTACGGGTGTGCCAATGTAAGGAGTTCGATAATTGTTTTTTTTTACTATTGTGGTCTGTAGGTCTTTGGGAATGCCAGAGGCTATTAAAGGGAATGCGGATGTAAGTGTGATGGAATTTTGGTATGTTAGTTGAAGGTGGTTACGTTGCCTAGATATGGTGAGAAGATGGTGAGAGTGTGTCATTTTAGTATTGATAATCTGGATACATGGAAGTGGTTATGTGTAATGAGAATGGAATGACGATGAGCTATTCGATGAAATGTCCAAGAGAGAAATTGTAGTTTTGGAGCTGATTGCATTAATTGGTGTTATTCAGTGATTCACTGCGTCGATTAGTCGAGCAAAGCAATGTATACATTTTTTTACTTAAAATAAAAATGCATAGATTAATTTATTTACTAATTAAGTAATTTAAATAAATACTTGTTGGCACACTTTTTTGTCAAAGCTGTCACACTTCAAGTATTTGGGGAACAATGCGCTCAAGCATCAAAAAACACAAAGCAGTTGGGTCGAAGTCGCATCGCAAACGCAAGGAGACTTGAAACCACTATCAGGTGGTCTCTGTTGGGCCCAATGAACTCTTAGTCACACCGTCACCCAGGACCTTCGCACCTCCCACAAGATAGACTTCGCACCCGGTAGGTGCAAAAATCCGCACACAGCGGGCGCGAGAAAATCCACACCCAGCGGGCGCGAGAAAATCCGAACCAAGCAGGTGCGAAATTTACGCACCCAGCGGGCGCGAAAAAATCTGCACCTAGCATGTACGAAATTTCCGCACCTAGCGGGCGCTGGAAAATCCGCACCCAGCGGGCGCGAGAAAATCCGCACCCAACGGGCGCGAGAAAATCCGCAACCAGCGGGCGCGAGAAAATCCGCACCCAGTAGGGGCAAAATTTCCACACCTAGCAGGTGTGAAATTTCCGCACCTAGCAGGTGTGAAACTACCGCACCAAGCAGGTGCGAATTTTCGTGCCTGAAGCCGGGTTTGAAATTTCTGCATATGGCCTTGTTTTGGGTGCGAAAATTACTTCTTATGGGTCCCATTTCTCACTTACTCCCACCTAACCTTCCTCCTATAAATACCCCAAGCCTTGTCCTTCATGAGGGGTCTTCTCCCTTGGAATTTTTGGACCTTGAGAGCTCCAAACACTCATTAATGGCTTCCAACACCTCCACCATGGCCATGGGAGATGACATGGATGATTAAAATGTGGCATGCATGTTTTCCTTTAACACTTGAACATTAACAAGGATTGTGATGCAACTTTTGAACTTCATTGACATGAACACTAAACTTGACCAAGTCAACGCTTTTAAACGAAGAAGAAGAAGGGCAATTTAGTCAAAGTGTAGACCAAGCATATATTTTGCTATTCCATTGTAACACTTTGAACTTAGCAATTGTCCGAACTTGTACAACTTTGTAATCAACCAAAGATATGATGAATGATGATTATAAAGTGGACGTAGGTGTTAGTGCTGAACCACTATAAAACCTGTGTCTCCCCGCAATTACATACTTTACTGCTTATTTGGATAATTGTTCACACACACACATTTGGGTGTTGGCGTGCGATAATTTTGCCTGTCAACATTTTGGTGTGCCAGGTATAGGACACATAGCTTCGATCTCTGCATCGGATTAAGTACTTGGATTTGCCTTCAGATCTCGACTTAGGCTTCAGTTTTTTACTAGACTTCGCCACTTGCGTCTCGACATGGTAAAATGAAAATGGTTCGACGCTACCTCCGAGGCTCGGACCGTTAGTAGCGAGGATAATCAAGAACATTTTACCAATGAGGAACTCTCAGACTTGGTTACTCGAGAAGACTTAGCGGAATTGGCTAGAGGATTGATCGCTTGTCTGGATCAGCATCCAGAAGTTATGAACACGTTCCTCGCTCGGATTGAGTGTAGATCACACGATTTTGGAAGGTTGAATGACCAAATAGATGTCATTGGAACAAGTGCTTATGTTCTGCAGTTTGTAACTCGGGACATAGGGGCAACCTCGTACGCCCCCACAACAGGACGAAGCCGATCCTCGGATCAGCGTCGCTCCCTTAACATTCGGGGGTACCCCCATTCCCGATAGAAGCGCAGTCCTACAAGTTTTGGATACTCGAGCTTTGGTCACAAGTAAAGGAAAGCCCTGTAAGAAGGCTAGTAGACAATGTAGGTTCCCGAACCACTCGGAGCTTACTCACACTCTCGAGGACATCTACTGAGAGGTTCACCCTATTGCTCCTTTCACAAAGCCTCCCGCTCGGGAGTCCTCTCAACAAGAAAGAGATTCTAACTGACACTGCATATTTCATTACATCGCTGGTCACAATACAAATGAGTGTCATCATCTTAAGAATGCTATTGAAAAGCGCGTTAGAAATGGAGAATTGGAACGATTCGTTCGTATTCGGTCCGGCATGCCACAACAGGTACAACCACCAATTGTTATTCAAGATAGGCCCGAGCCTCATGCTCAGGGCCCCAATTCAAACTAAATCTCTCATTAGATATGATGTCTATGGTCCAAGCCTCTCTAACATCAGTATCTTACAGCTTTTCTGTTTTCTAATCTTATCATGGTTCTCTATTGCTCTCAAATAAGGTGCTCCTCACTCACGGCTTTCTCAATCTGGATCTACAGGCTCAAGTATTTGGGTTTCGACCCATCGCATTGAATTTAAGGGCCTTAGTCCTTTGGATGTATCCTCCCTTTTGGTTACTAATGAAAAGTCTACTTTTCTCGGCGCTGAATTATGAATGGTTATGTTTGTTTACCCATGTAATTGGAGCCGGCAAGATCCTAGGCACGCTCTTCACAAACAATAAGCTATTTGCTTTTCCTTAACAAATGAACTCGAATTTTTTTATAAAAAAAACGGCCAAATCTGTTTACCCATGCTCGAGAGCAGGCCGGCTTCCAAAGCATGCTCTTTACGAACGAAAAATCATTGGTTTTCTTGTGGCTTTACTAAAAATTCCCTAACTTTTATAACTCTAATAAAATTACTTAGCAAAGTAAGGATGCTTACTTGTGAAGTATGAAGTCAATAACCGGATTGCAAACTAGAATAGCCGTTTAGCAATCTTGGCTTCTCCTCCTACTTCGATGAGATTGCCTTTACTCGTGGCGAGTGTCGGATCATGTACGATCCATCTCGTTTGGATTAGTGGGTCGGCTTGTCAATGACCTTGGATTACATCGGGTACACTCGTTAATGACACGACGAGAATATCCACTCGTAACGGTCTCGGCCTCTTATCCTACTTCAATAAGGGTGCCATGACTCGACTTGCCAAGGTCATCTCACTCACACGAGATTGTCTTGAATGCCGCTTGCCAAGGTCATCTCGCGCACACGAGATTTCCTTGATTTCCACTTACCAAGGTCATCTCGCTCACACGAGATTTCCTTGATTGCCCCTTGCCAAGGTCATCTCGCTCACACGAGATTTCCTTGATTTCCCCTTGCCGAGGTCATCTCGCTCACACGAGATCTCCTTGATTGCCAAGGTCAACTCGCTCACACGAGATTTCCTTGATTGCCACTTGCCAAGGTCATCTCACTCACACGATATTTCCTTGATTGCCATTGCCAAGGTCATCTCGCTCACACAATATTTCCTTGATTGCCACTTGCCAAGGTCATCCCGCTCACACGAGATTTCCTTGATTTCCACTTGCCAAGGTCATCCCACTCACACTAGATTTCCTTGATTTCCACTTGCCAAGGTCATCTCGCTCACACGAGATTTCCTTGATTGCCACTTGCCAAGGTCATCTCGCTCGCACGAGATTTCCTTGATTGCCTGTAACACCCCACGTCCATTAATGTCACTCACAAAGGGAATGCATTAACTTCTATGGAGCGTTTTGAGTGAGTATAGAACAGAAACTTAACAACATGATAGATATAAACAGTAATTAAAAATTTAAAACTTTATTCATTACAGCGGTAAACACATAAGTTTGATAACATCATCAAATACCATAGTCAAAGTACATAATATCCATCTTGACTAAATCAAAGTACATAAATTGAAAGACATAACCCCAACACAAAATAGCCATAAATAAGACAAGCCGAACTTTTACTTCAGTGACCAAGCAATTTCTAAAAGCAAGAGATACAGCTGTCCAAAATCAAGCTCCACTGGTGCTAGTTCCACCCTGAGCACTTGGGGGGAAAAGGAAGAAAAGAGGAGGAAACAAAGGGGGTCAGACATAAAGTCTGGCGAGTGCCAAAATAACTAGGCTAAGGCATAAGTTGGAAAATAAGGAAATGACTGTGAACAATTGATTATAACAGAGTAAACAAGGAAATAAGATGAACAAAGATAACGTTAAAGGTGCACCTAAACCACTATAAGATATTTACTGTACTGCACCACCACTAGTTACCCTAAGGTTGATCCCGCCTACAGAACTTAATAATGATAATGGTAGTTTCATGCACCCCTAGTTGCCTTCATAGGTGCCGCCTGCCCCTATCTCCACTAGGTGTACCCACTACCCCCATGCGATCGGCTCCCTAGCTCGTAGATACCCATGCTGGCCCCACAGTGGGGTGTATCACTCCCCAAAGTGGCAACCCGATACCACCAATAATGCACGGCTTATACCTACACGATGCAACAACGTCTTACCTACCAGCCCGGGCCCACACACGCATATGAACCCGTTGGACTTGCGTTGCCACCGCTAACCCGTTTTGGCCTCTTACGGTCAAGCCCAGTATGCGTGTCCCGTCCTCGTCTTGGGTCGATCCCACAAAGATACGTATGAGTTATTGGTTGAAACGGGCCCCCATTACTTGACACAAGCTATCCACCTAAGCTTGGTCCCCTCTAGTACATCCCACTTAACCCTCTTCTTAGTCATGTTCACTTACATGTTTCAATTTTTGGTTAAGTGTTTCTAATCGTATTTCAAATGCCACCCAAGGCACCCTCTAAATTCCACATGCCACCTAAGGAACCCACTTAACCCCTATGTCCCACAACATATTTATCTAGTTAAGTGTTTCTTAATTCATTAAGGCCGAAACCTTATAAAGACCTTCCACATTAGACTGGCATTTGTGGCAGCTGGATTTGCCAGGCGGGTCCGGGCAGTCTTACACCACAAACGAGCCTAACCTCGTGTCTTTACAACTGTTACGCATTTAATTTATGCCTAAGACCTCCCACATTAGACTGGCATTTGTGGCAGCTGGATTTGCTGGGTGGGTCCGGGCAGTCTTACACCATAAAAGAGCCTAACCTCATGTCTTAGACGATTAATTACACAAAATTAATTATTCCCTAATTTGAATTACTTTTCCTATTCAAATTATCAATCAATTCCAAATTTAACTATGGCTATAATTGACTCAATTATGTCCATCTACTTACGGTATGCAAAATCATACCAATTTTCATCACAAATTTATTTTATGCCATTTAAGGCATTTATGTCAATTCTCAATATTAAATCTTTTAATATTATCCCATTAACCCACGTTGTACGTTCGTCCATTTAACGTAAAATATACGTTAGACTCGAATAGTCTAACTTATGGAATAAAGAGAAAACATCACAACATACATATAGATAAAACAAGATCTAAACATAAGGGGTGAACTTGCATGTGTGAATGAGGTTCTACATCTAAAACTTGCATAGTCCAAAGTTACAAACTTGCATAAAACTACATATGTCATAGATCTAAATCTAAAGGTGTAAACTTGCATAGGTAATAACCACAAACTTGCATAAACCATGTATGTCATGGATCTAACCATAAGGGGTAAACTTGCATAGGCATGATTCCTATTCCAAACATGTGTGTGTGTGTGTGTGTGTGTATATATATATATATATATATATATATATATATATATATATTTGCATATGTGGTTTATGCAACATAATGATGGTGTAAACTTACATCTAAACATGTAAACTAGCATGTAGAATTTAGCATATAACTCACACATGTCATAGCCTAACTTTAGGTCTAAAATAGATGTCATGAAACATGTAAAGTTATATATAAAATCTCACTAACTTGCATATGATCCATGCCTTAATTAACATCCTAACTTGCATACATACATATGATTTATCATATGAATCCACATAACCAAACTAGCATATGAAACATGATTGTACATAAGCCTATCATAGAATTACAACACAGATGATAACATCACAACTTTACAACATAGATGATAACATCATAGAATTTACAACATAGATGATAACATCATAGATTTTACAACATAAATGATAACATACAATTTTACAACATAGAATGATAACATGTGGTCAGTAATTCACAACATAACCATACAATCCGCATCATAACTCAATCCAATTAAATTGTTAATTATTTTATTAAAGAAATCGAACTCACAACTCAAAGAAGGTCTTGAGTTCTGAAGTTGAATTAGCTTTCCTTTGAAGAAGATTCGTTGTTAGAGTTGAATAGAATTGAATTTGATTGGCTTTCTTCCTCTCTAATTGGTGGCAGCTATTCTAGGTTGCAAGGTGACGGCATGGAGGCCATGAGTCTAATTATAATTTGAATTTAGGATTTGAGTCTACATGTCTTTTTATAGAGTTTAGGATTAATTTAAGCCATCCGATAAACCCAGAATTAATCCCAGCCAATCAGAGCAGATTAGAAACCCTAATGACTCAGCATGCAGTCATAAACAGGTCATCAATCAAATCTGCCTGGGGTGGGGGAAGGGGGAGGGGGCAGGTCGACCCTATGGTCGACCTGGTCAGGGTAGGTCGACCCCCAGGTCGACCCTATGGTCGACCTGTCCCTGGCGGGAAATTTCCCGTCTAGCCCATCTGACTCTGAAATTTTGAATTTTGAAGTCTGTTTTGAATTTTCTGAAACTTCTGATGGCCATAACTTCTTCATACGAAGTCCAATTCACGCATACTCGGACTCTATCTCAACTAGAATTTCGAGACGAACACAATGGCACAACCCGTTTCTCTTAATTCTCACATTTGAGATTAGTTACTCTTTAATTTGTGAACATTAATATTGAAAATTACAGGGTGTTACATTCTCCCCTCCTTAAAGGATTTCACCCCCGAAATCTCCAAGTTAAGGAGAAAGCATATCCTAACATCCAAACAACCATCTACTCAACCATCAAACACCGGCATCCATTGTCCTTATGAAATTCCTAATGCTGTATGAACATATGCAAGATGTGTGTGTATATGCTCTCTATCTAATGCAAAATCAGGCGGTCTACTGATTCAGTTGACCTCCTTAATGCAAACCATGATAGTGCCATGCATCCATTATGTATGCGAAAGAATCCTATCGATGCACATTATTTCTATATGTGTGCACAACCATTCACCAAAATGCAGCATCCATATGATAATATAACCATTATACATCCATTAACTTAAATATGCACACACATTTATATGCAATATGCAATATGAAGTGACTGAGACGATCTAGTGCCTAAAGTGTGTATATGTATCCACGAGCAACCACTAGTAAACACTTGCATCCACATGCATCCATCGTACATAACATGTCTCAAACACATGTTTCAACCATAGGACTTCCCTATCTAAAGGTCAAAGATACTAGCGAGAGGACATACTAAAGATAAAACAAGTATAAGCTAAGCGATAAAGGAGAAATTAAAGAATATACCCTTGAAAAGAAAAGGGTACAATGAACGCATCTTCTCTTCCGTCTCCCAAGTAGCGTTTCTCTCATCATCTCCCATTGCACTTTGACTAGCTTGACCTCTCGATTCCTCAACTTCTTAGTCTCCGACCCAAGAATGCACGTAGGAGCTCGTCGAATCGTCGCATCATGCTCGATCTCTACCTCTCTAAGCAAGCTCGGCTCCACCACTTCCGCGGTCTCATGCAAGCACTTCCTCAAATGTGATACATGGAATACATCGCGTACACCACTAAGTCTCTCGGGCAACTCCACTCTATACGCCATCTGTCCAATCCTCTCCTTAATAGGAAACGACCCTACGAACCTTGGTGCTAACTTCCCAATAGACCCAAAGCGAACCACATTCCGTAATGGAGACACCTTGACAAAGACCATGTCCCCAATATCAAACTCAAGATCTGTCCTCCTCTTGTCAGCATAAGATTTCTGCCTATCTTGCTCCGTCTTCATCCTCCTTCGAATCAAATCGATCTTTTCTGAAGTCTCTCTAATCATATCGGGTCCAAGCAAGATCTTATCTGTAGATTCCCACCAACATGTAGGCGAACGACACGGCCAACCATAAAGAGCCTCGAACGGTGCCATGCCAATGCTAGACTGAAAGCTATTATTATATGCAAACTCCACCAACGAAAGATGTTCCTCCCATGTACCTCCGAAGTCTAAGACACACAACCTCAATAGGTCCTCTAGAATATGATTCATCCTCTCGGTCTGGCCGTCCGTATGAGGATGGTATGCGATGCTCAAACATAACTGAGTCCCTACCGCCTCTTGCAAGCTCTTCCAAAACTCGCTAGTGAAGATAGGATCGCGGTCGCTCACTATGCTAGAAGGAACACCGTGCAAACGAACTATCTCTCTAATGTATACAGAGGCTAACATGGAGCAGTCCTCTTACTCTTTATGGGAATGAAATGGGTGCTCTTAGTAAGTATGTCTACCACGACCCAAATCCCCGTATTACCCTTCCTCGACCTCGGTAACCCATCAATAAAGTCCATCGAGACACTTTCCCACTTCCATTGTGGGACCTCCAATGGGTGAAGCAACCCACCGGGCTTCTTTTGCTCTGCTTTTACTTGTTGGCACACCAAGCATCTAGCAACAAACTCAGCCACATCCCTCTTCATGTCGGTCCAAAAGTAAACTCGTCTCATGTCCATGGACATCTTGTCCCCGCCGGGATGGGTGGTCATCTTCGAATGATGTGCATCATCAAGAATGTTCTTCCTCAAATTCTCGTCCCGTGGTACACAAAGTCTACCATCCCTACATAATCAACCCTTATCATCTAGGGTATACCTACGGAGATGGCTCGATGACTCCCCTCTTTTGAGCTTCTCTACTAACTCAACCAACTGTAGGTCATCTCATTGTGCCTCACCAATCCATCCTAAAAGCGTAGGTCTGACCTCTAAGGATGCTAGCAAACTGGGTACAAAGTCAACGGAAGGTCTAAAGTCAAACGTAGAGATGAACTCTAAGCTTCGCCGCTCAACAAACAACGGACTCAAGGACAACCTTTTCCTACTTAAGGCATGTGCCACCACGTTACCCTTACCAGGGGTATATTCTATCTCGAAATCGTAGGACACTAAGAATTCCATCCACCTTTGTTGCCTTAAGTTCAAGTCCTTCTGAAAGAACAAGTATTTTAGCGATTTGTGGTCAGTGAACAATTCGAATTTCTCACCAAGAAGATAATGGCGCCAAGACTTAAGCACAAAAACAATAGCGGCCAACTCTAGGTCATGTGTACGGTAATTTTTCTCATGCACTCTCAACTGCCTCCCTCCATAGGCTATTACCCTTCCCTCTTGCATTAAGACTGCACCTAATCCTGTCCCACAAGCATCTATATAAATGGTAAATGGCTTACTCCAATCTGGCAACACTAAGACTGGGGTTATGGTCAAAGCTCTCTTTAAACGTTGGAACGCATCATCACAATCTACGTCCCACGTGAAAACTAAGTTCTTCTTTGTCAAGCGTGTTAATGGGGATGATATTTTTGCGAAGTCTTTGATAAACTTCCTATGGTAGCCAGCCAACCCTAAGAAACTCCTCACCTCGGTAGCATTTTTAGCGACCTTCCAATCTTGGATGGCCACTACCTTCGCGGGATCCACAGCTATCCCTTCTTTAGAAACCACATGCCCTAAGAATCGCACTTCCTTCCTCCAAAAGTGACATTTAGAAAATTTAGCTTTAAGGCTATGCGCTCGAAGGGTCCCCAACACTTCCCTAAGATGCAGGGCATGCTCTTCCTCGCTTTTAGAAAAGATCAAGATGTCGTCCACAAAGACTACCACGAATTTATTAAGGTACTCCCTAAACACCATACTCATCAAGTCAACAAAGTATGCGGGGGCATTTGTCAAACCGAAGGGCATCACAAGTCACTCGAAGAAATCGTCCGGAGTCCTAAAGGCAGTCTTGTCTATGCTATCCTCGGCCACTCTCAACTGATGGAAACCAGTGGCTAAGTCCAACTGCGAAAACACTAAGGCGCCAACTAACTGATCGAAGAGATCGTCAATCCTCGGCAGTGGGTGCCTATTCTTCTTAATAAGCTTATTAAGTTCTCTATAGTCCACACAAAGTCTATGGGACTCATCCGCCTTCGTGGCAAATACTGCTGGAGCACCCCACTCCGATATACTACGTCTTATGAACCCCTTCTCAAGAATTTCTTTCACTTGCTTACTGAGTTCTCTTATCTCTCTAGGAGCCATGTGGCGCATTGGCAATGCAACTAGCTTTGCATTATCTACTAGATATATTCGAAAGTCTATCTCACGCTTTGGGGGTAAACCCCTCACCTCATCAAAGACGTCAATATATTCACGGACTATACGAACAGAATGTAAATCATCATCGGATGCATCAAGGGATTCTAGGTAGCTATGCACTACTGGACCTTTAGGGTTACAAGAAATATCAAGGATCCTTCCACCACGAGTCAATAATCTAACTACCCTTCTTTCACAATCTAGGATGGCCCCGTATCTAGTTAGCCAATCCATACCTAGAATCAAGCCGTAGCCCATGAAGCCAAGAACAAAGGCGTTGCATTCAAACCCAACGCCCAAGATAAACACTCTCAAATCCCGACAAATCATAGAAAGATGAGCCGAACCACCAATAGGATTTGAGACTACTAAGGAATCTGTAACTAAACTAGTATCTAGGTGCAGTGTTTCAACTAATGATGTAGAGATAAACGAATGTGATGCGCTAGAATCGAATAAAGTACGGACAGAATGATCAAACAGAAAAACTAAACTTTCAACGAAAATTGCTCTACCTCTTTCTTGCAGCGGTGGGACCATGAGAGCCTGAACATGCCCCCTTGCCTGCCCTGGTGCCATAAGAGCCTGCACCTGTCCTCCCGAGGTAGACCCTGCCCTCTGCCTTTTCCTTGGGCAGTCCTTAATCAGATGTCCCTCTTCGCCAAAGTGGAAACAACCAGTCTTCTTTTTCTTCCTATAATCTTTGTTTAGATGGCTTGGTGTCCCACAGTTAAAGCATCTCTTCTTTCCCTTACCATTGTTGCCTTTACCACCTTTCTTGTTCTGTTGTTGCTGTTGCGGTTTCTTTTGATCCCCTTTCTTCTCGGGTGCCTTATTAGCATTGGCGCCCTTCTACTCTTCATGCATAAGCGCCATGTCAACTAGTCTCTCAAAGGTAGCCCCGATGGGGATGTGGGTCATAGCTAACTAATGAAGCGGCTCGTTCAAACCTTTAACAAATCTTAGGGCCTTCTTTTCTGGTGTATTCACCAAGTCCAAGCCAAATCTCGCCAACTGATTGAATTTGTTGACGTATTCTTTCACTGATAGATTCCCTTGTTTCAACGCCAAAAACCTTTCCATGTATAAATTCTCTTCAGCCCGTGAGAGAAACTTTGCCTCAAACCTCCGCCTGAAATCTGGCCATGTATCAACTGGACGCTCTCCATTAGTGACCTCCCACCAAAACGAGGCCTCATCCTTCATTAGCCAGGCAGCTAAATGGACCTTTCTTCCATCTCCCACTTCAAAGATCCCAAACAATTCTTCCACCTCCTTTAGCCAATTTCGAGCTTCAACAAATGTCTCCGTCCCGTGAAAAGGTTTTCTACCCATTGCTCGAAAGTCCTTACATATCTTAGCAAAAGTATCAACACGAAGAGGAGGAGGAGGAGGAGCATTTGCTGGACCTGCAGTGGTGGCCCTAGTCTCCAAATACCTCCTAAACCATCCTGGTATCGGTATCCCCTCGGGTATCTCGGGAATTCCAGACATGCTGAAACGAAAAAGGAAAGATTCAATACAAAAGAACCGAAGGAAAGATATATGGCTCTTGGGGTTATGATTTCTAAAATAAGCCTTTCTCTTGAAAATACTTTCTTAAAACATACTTTTGAATGTACTTCTTTATAAAAGTGTTTTTGAAAAAACAGTTTTTCAAAATTCATATTTGTTTCGGTAACCTTCAGCTCTGATACCACGTGTAACACCCCACGTCCATTAATGTCACTCACAAAGGGAATGCATTAACTTTTGTGGAGCATTTTGAGTGAGTATAGAACAGAACTTAACAACAAGACAGATATAAACAGTAGTTAAAAATTTAAAACTTTATTCATTGCAGCGCTAAACACATAAGTTTGATTACATCATCAAATACCAGAGTCAAAGTACATAATATCCATCTTGACTAAATCAAAGTACATAAATTGAAAGACATAACCCCAACAAAAAATAGCCATAAATAAGATAGGCTGAACTTTTACTTCAGCGATCCAAGCAATTTCTAAAAGCAAGAGATACAGCTGTCCAAAATCAAGCTCCACTAGTGCTAGTTCCACCCTGAGCACCTGGGATGAAAAGGAAGAAAAGAGGAGGACACAAAGGGGGTCAGACATAAAGTCTGGCGAGTGCGATAACATTAACAATATAATTACCAAAATAACTAGGCTAAGGCATAAGTTGGAAAATAAGGAATGACTGTGAACAATTGAGTATAACAGAGTAAACAAGGAAATAAGATGAACAAAGATAACGTTAAAGGCGCACCTAAACCACTATAAGATATTTACTATACTGCACCACCACTAGTTACCCTAAGGCTGATCCCGCCTACAGAACTTAATAATGATAATGGTAGTTTCGTGCACCTCTAGTTGCCTTCATAGGTGCCGCCTGCCCCTATCTCCACTAGGTGTACCCACTACCCCCATGCGATCGGCTCCCTAAGTCATAGATACATGTGCTGGCCCCACAGTGGGGTGTATCACTCCCCAAAGTGGCAACCCGATACCACCAATAATGCACGGCTTATACCTACACGATGCAACAACGTCTTACCTACCAGCCCAGGCCTACACACGCATATGAACCCGTTGGACTTGTGTTGCTACCGCTAACCTGTTTTGGCCTCTTACGGTCAAAGACCTCCCACATTAGACTGGTATTTGTGGCAGCTGGATTTGCCGGGCGGGTCCGGGCAGTCTTACACCACAAACAAGCCTAACCTCGTGTCTTTACAACTGTTACGCATTTAATTTATGCCTAAGACCTCCCACATTAGACTGGCATTTGTGGCAGCTGGATTTGCTGGGCGGGTCCGGGCAGTCTTACACCACAAAAGAGCCTAACCTCGTGTCTTAGACGATTAATTACAAAAAATTAATTATTCCCCAATTTGAATTAATTTCCCTATTCAAATTATCAATCAATTCCAATTTAACTATGGCCATAATTAACTCAATTATTTCCATCTATTTATGGTATGCAAAATCATACCAATTTTCATCACAAATTTATTTTATGCCATTTAAGGCATTTATGCCAATTCTCAATATTAAATCTTTTAATATTATCCCATTACCCCCACGTTGTACGTTCGTTCGTTTAACGTAAAATATACGTTAGACTCAAATAGTCTAACTTATGGAATAAAGAGAAAGCATCACAACATACATATAGATAAAACTAGATCTAAACATAAAGGGTGAACTTGCATGTGTGAATGAGGTTCTACATCTAAAACTTGCATAGGACAAAGTTACAAACTTGCATAAAACTACATATGTCATAGATCTAAATCTAAAGGTGTAAACTTGCATAGGTAATAACCACAAACTTGCATAAACCATGTATGTCATGGATCTAACCATAAGGGGTAAACATGCATAGGCATGATTCCTATTCCAAACATATATATATATATATATATATATATATATATATTTGCATATGTGATTTATGCAACATAATGATGGTGTAAACTTACATCTAAACATGTAAACTAGCATGTAGAATTTAGCATATAACTCACACATGTCATAGCCTAACTTTAGGTCTAAAATAGATGTCATGAAACATGTAAGGTTATATATAAAATCTCACTAACTTGCATATGATCCATGCCTCAATTAACATCCTAACTTGCATACATACATATGATTTATCATATGAATCCACATAACCAAACTAGCATATGAAACATGATTATACATAAGCCTATCATAGAATTACAACACAGATGATAACATCACAACTTTACAACATAGATGATAGCATCATAGAATTTACAAAATAGATGATAACATCATAGATTTTACAACATAAATGATAACATACAATGTTACAACATAGAATGATAACATGCGGTCAATAATTCACAAGATAACCATATAATCCACATCATAACTCAATCCAATTAAATTGTTAATTATTTTATTAAAGAAATCGAACTCATAACTCAAAGAAGGTCTTGAGTTCTGAAATCTGAGTTCTGAAGTTGAATTAGCTTTCCTTTGAAGAAGGTTCATTGTTAGAGTTGAATAGAATTAAATTTGATTAACTTTCTTCCTCTCTAATTGGTGGCGAATATTCTAGGTTGCAAGGTGACGGCATGGAGGCCATGAGTCTAATTTTAATTTAATTTAGGGTTTCAGTCAACATGTCTTTTTATAGAGTTTAGGATTAATTTAAGTCGTCTGATCAACCCAGAATTAATCCCAGCCAATCAGAGCAGATCAGAAACCCTAATGACTCAACATATAGTCATAAACAGGTCATCAATCAAATCTGCCCGGGGAGGGGGGAGGGAGGTAGGATTAATTTAAGCCGTCCGATCAACCCAGAATTAATCCCAGCCAATCAGAGTAGGTCAGAAACCCTAATGACTCAGCATACAGTCATAAACAGGTCATCAATCAAATCTGCCCGGGGGGGGGGGGGGGGGAGGGGGGGGAGGGGGGCAGGTCGACCTGGTCAGGGTAGGTCGACCCTATGGTCGACCTGGCCCTGGCGATAAATTTCCCGCCTAGCCCATCTGACTCTGAAATTTTGAAATCTGTTTTGAATTTTCTGAAACTTCCGATGGCCATAACTTCTTCATACGAAGTCCAATTCACGCAAACTCGGACTCTATCTTAACCAGAATTCCGAGACGAACACAATGGCGCAACCCGTTTCCCTTAATTCTCACATCTGAGATTAGTTATTATTTAATTTGTTAACATTAATATTGAAAATTACGGGGTGTTACATTGCCACTTGCCAAGGTCATCTCGCTCACACGAGATTTCCTTGATTGCCACTTGCCAAGGTCATCTCTCTCACATGAGATTTCCTTGATTGCCACTTGCCAAGGTCATCTCGCTCACACGAGATTTCCTTGATTGCCACTTGCCAAGGTCATCTCGCTCACACAAGATTTCCTTGATTGCCACATGCCAAGGTCATCTCACCAATTTGAGATCTACTTGATTACTACATGCCAAGTTCATCTCACCAATGTGAGATCTCCTTGACTGTTACATGCCAAATTCATCTCACTAATGTGAGATCTCCTTGATTGCTACATGCCAAGTTCATCTCACCAATGTGAGATCTCCTTGATTGCTACATGCTAAGTTCATCTCACCAATGTGAGATCTCCTTGATTGATACATGCCAAGTTCATCTCACCAATGTGAGATCTCCTTGAATGCTACTTGCCAAGGCCACCTCACCAAAGTGAAATTTCCTTGAATGCTCTAACATGCCTTGGCTACCTCACCAACGTTTGATTGCATTGAATGCAGTCTATCAAATGAATACGATGACCTATGGAAGCCTTGTTGGCAACACGACAAGGCCGCTCACATATGGTTATGTGTACACCTTTTCAATGCAGGTTACTGGGCTCTTCCAGTCTCTTGGACACTGTGGCTGTTCTGGCTTTCTATAATACGATCCCAAGCGATCGACAGATTTCTCTCCTTGATAAGATCCCAAGCGAGCGTCGGATTTCTCTCCCTAATACGATCCCAAACGATCGTGGTCTTCCACTAATATGATCCGAAAAGATCACGGATTTCCAGCTTACCGACTTTGGTCTTCTAGATAATACGATCCGGCGTGGTCGTGACTCTTTTGTCTCATAAATATAGCAACTCGCTCCGGACTTCTCCCATCTTTGATCTCTGGATTTCTCTTCTCCTCGCAAAACATACCTTCCTTGGATCAAGCAAGACATGTTTTGGGGGGCTAATGTTGACATGCTTTTTTGTCAAAGCTGTCACACTTCAAGTATTTGGTGAGCAACATGCTCAAGCGTCAAAAAACACAAAGCAGTTGGGTCGAAGTCGCGTCGTAAACGCAAGGAGACTCGAAACCTGTATCCGGTGGCCTATGTCGGGCCCAATGGTCACATAGTCACCCAGGACCTTCGCATCTCCCATAAGACAGACTTCGCACCCGGCAGGAGCAAAAATCTGCACCAAGCGGGTGTAAAATTTCCACACCCAACGGGCGCGAGAAAATCCGCAACTAGCAGGTGCGAAATTTCCGCACCTAGCGGGCGCCGGAAAATCCGCACCCATCGGGCGTGAGAAAATCTGCATCCAGCGGGCGCGAGAAAATCCGCACCCAGCGGCACGAGAAAATTCGCAACCAGCAGGCGCGAGAAAATCCGCAACCAGCTGGAGTGAGAAAATTCGCACCCAGTAGGTGCGAAATTTCCGCACCAAGCAGGTGCGAAATTGCGCGCCTGAAGCCGGGTTTGAAATTTTTGCATGTGGCCTTGTCTTGTTTTGGGTGCGAAAATTGATTCTTGTGGGTCCCATTTCACACTTACTCCCACCTAACCTTCCTCCTATAAATACCCCAAACCTTGGCCTTCATGAGGGGTCTTCTCCCTTGGAATTTTTGGACCTTAAGAGCTCCAAACACTCATTAATGGCTTCCAACACCTCCACCATGGCCATGGGAGATGACATGGATGATTAAAACATGGCATGCATGATTTCCTTCAACACTTGAACATTAACAAGGATTGTGATGCTACTTTTGAACTTCATTGACATGAACACCAAACTTTGATATTGTTGACCAAGTCAACGCTTTTCAACGAAGAAGAAGAAGGGCAATTTAGTCAAAGTGTAGACCAAGCATATATTTTTCTATTCCATTGTAACACTTTTAACTTAACTATTGTCCAAACTTGTACAACTTTGTAATCAACCAAAGATATGATGAATGATGATTATAAAGAGGACGTAGGTGTTAGTGCCGAACCACTATAAAAGCTGTGTCTCCCCGCATTTACATACTTTACTGCTTATTTGTATAATTGTTCACACACACACACACACATTTGGGTATTGGCATGCGATAATTTGACCCGTCAACAATACTCATTAACCGTTAAATAAAAAAATGAATAATTGTAGGTTAATAAGTTCGGTTGAGATGATTCATAGATGCAGCAGTTTGGAATTTAAAACGAGATATTCATCAAAGGAAAAATCAAGGTGAGTTAACTCACTCAGTTAAATTATTGGGAACTATTTTTAATAGTTTATATTTTATTGATTGCTTGTTGGATGATTATTTGATTTATATAAAGTGATAATAGTATATATATAATATTATATAATAATATTAGTGATTGGTGAATGGATATTTCCCGCAGTACCATTAGCGGATCCCCGCAGTACCATTAGCGGATGATTTCACTATGCGCCCCACAATATATATAGTGGATGACCTTTTATACCGCGATATCCTACCTTGAAGCAGGATGGGTATTATTATTGTTGACAAACATCTGCGGATGCAGGAAAACAAGTTTGATGGATCCAACCGGATTCCTTAACATTTATTTAATTGTTTTTACATATATGTTGTTATATGATATGATTGATAACCTATGATAGTGTATGAGATTTTGGACGTGTATTAACATTTGACCTTGATTTCTGATATTCTTGAATGTCAAAAATAATAGATGGATTTTAAAATAGAATTTAAATATATAAAAGTGTTTAAAGAAAATTTTATATTCTAGTAGAAATGTTATTTGGAGCCGAATTATAAATGGAATTGAACACTAAAGATTTATTTTAACAAATAAAATGAGAAGTTGATTTTATATTTAACGTTTATAAAGAAGTGAAATTATTATTATTATTATTAAAGAATTCTGAATATATAACATGAGTATGAATTTGGAATGTATATGGGAATTGGGTTTAAAATCAATATTTGAAATAGATTTGAATTTTCCAACTGCAAATGAAAATTTTAAATAAGATATATATAAATCTATAATTAGAAGTTATAATAGAATTGAATTTGAAATGGCGATTATGAATTTAAGTCAAGAGAGGATTCGCATTAAGAGTTATTATTCATGGGTAAGGTGAATAAGGGTTGAAGCAAACAGTTTGAAAATGGGAATTTGATAAAAGGGAAGTTAGGAAGAGTTTTTAAGATTATAAATTTTGACTGGATTTAGGATGAACTATCTTTAATAAAATTATTAGATTGTATTAAAGAGTTTTATATATAATTTATAGATAATGAATATTAATAGTAAGAATTTGCAAATAATATTTATATACGAATATTTGGAATGGAATGAAGTTTTATTGAAATAAAACTGAGATGTGTGAAATAAACATATACATATGTTGTAAAGATTATTAATGGAATAAAGACTTGATATAGAACATGTTTTACGAAGATTAAAATGAAATTGAGTTGGTTAATGAAATTATATCATTATAAGAAAAATATTGTTTCCAGCATTAAAAATGAATAATGGTTAGCAAACGTTTTGTAAATTATATTTATAAGTAAAATTTTGAAATGGCTATAAGTTGAGATAAATATCTCATTTAAGTGATAAGTAATATTTGAGATTTTTATTCGTTTAGAAGTTAAGAAATGGAGTTAAGGAAATTAGAAACCAACTAGAGATTAGACAAGATGAATGATTTCCTGAGTGTTGATCTAATGTTGATTTCAGCCTTCGGGATTGATAATTAGGGAGTTATTCTCTTACTAGTTTACGGTTAGGGACTAATGACAAAGATGAGAAGTACATTATTAAATGGTTTTAAGATGAACTAATTTGAATATTCTTATATTAAAATAAGAAGAGGATTGAGTAATTCAATGTGGAAAATTTTAGAAGTGGTAATTAATGAATGATTAATTAAAGAGGCTAAATATTGAATAAGTAAAAAAATTCTTTTATGGATGAATGGTTGTTTATTTGATAGTTAAATAACCGACTATCAAATCTGACCCACATGCTTGTTGGTAGGGAAAGAACGGGATCAAATTTATATTCGAAAACATTCCGACCTGCAAATACGTAAATCCTTCGTTATATCTGACGTTGATCGAGATGGAATATCGAAGACCGTAGATATTCATAAAACGTAAGAACTACTTAAAATCTCTGGGTAGCTCCTTAGAGATATATTGTAGTTCTGTCGTGGTAGAAAATTTATGGATTGCAAGGACTACTCGCTACTGACCTATAGGGTGATTCCTATGATGTGGTAGTTAGGTTCCTTCGGTTTGTCTAGACCCAGGACAACTTGTATGGACGAATGTCCGACAGAGTATTTCTTAAAATTCACGTACATTTATTTTTACAAGCATACCGAGTTAGTGGCAAAGAAGGGCACTTCTTTTACACCCAAAGTATATTTGTGGACGCCAATTAGTGATTTGATGAATCTGACAATGTGACATTCAAAATGAATGGTAGGCAGATGTTCTAAAGGTAAATTTTAAAACCTCAAGCTTCACAACCGAGAAATGAAAAAAATCGGGCAGGCAGCTTGGCTAAGTGAGTCGCTCCCATTAGGATGTATTATCACCATCTAGAGAAAATTCATTGTTTATTCTTCTTTTCATTTTTGTATCTCCCGGGAACTGTTATGTTGCTAGCAACCGTAAGGTGACAAGACATTCGATATACTCAAGAGAAATGAGTGGCTGGTCATGTGTGGTCGGGTTGCAAGATGTTCTTCTTGAACCCATTGTATTCCCCTCTAGAGATACAATATCGGAAAGTGATTCCATACCTTGTCATAGTTGGAAGTCCATTCTCAAATAAGCATTTACGGTTTTTGATTTTATATTATATATGTAGAGCGTGAGGTGCGAGCATTCTACTAAATGTTAATTTATTTGGTTTAGAAATTATTATAATATCAGAAAAAATATGATTTCAAAAATGTTTTAGATTATTGTAAAGTAAAAACCTTCAGTGTTTATGTGTGGATTTAGTCTTACGATTATTATTTTATTTGAAAGGATTTTTAACTTAAAAATTAAGTTGGATGATACCAATAATTTATTTGAGTTTTTTTTCACGCTGGTTCACCAGATTGACCTGTTGCGTTTGTCATGCTCGGGCCAGACTGAGTTTTACAAGTTCAAGATCGGGTGATACGAATTTCAGAAGATGAGCTGGAAGAGTACAAATGTATGATTCATGTACAAATTTTTTTCCATTGTGTGCTGTAAATGAGGACAGGCTGCTACAACTGTCCATATGTGTTAAATAATCACTGTATTCTGGTAAATGTAAGTATTGCCTCAAGTTTTAAATAAATATTTATTTATGTATTGTATTTTATTCTAGTGCGATGCGAGACCATGTATTGTTGTTCTTCTTCTTTCTCCTATTCTTAATTAACTTTCTTTCTTCCTATTTCTCACGCTATTATTTATTTCTATCAGCTTTTCTGGATTTTCGATACTTAAATTTGGACATGGGATGTATTAGTGTCTGAATTCGAGAGTCGAAATTTCCAGGACGCTACAGTTGGTATCAGAGCAATGGTTTAGAAATAACCTTGCCTTTATGGTATAACTCGATAGAGATGGGGTTAGTAATACCCTAGATTGTGTTAAGTATATATATTTGAGAGAGTGTATTTTTATATTTTAAAAAAATGTTTTATATTATGTTACTTGATCGGTTCTATTTTGAATTGGAAACTGATACAATATTATCTTGTAAAAGGGTAAATGAAATAATTTTTGCCCAAATTTATTTTTGTATATAAAAGAAATAGTTTTCTTAAACTATGTGATATTTGATTGATTTGAATGAAATTCAAATGGAATTATGGAATGAACTAGTTTAATATAACCAGAAGATAAAATAAATAATGTTTGAAATAAGAATCAGAATGGGAAGCTAAGGAAAACAAGTTCCAATATAAATGAATGGGTTGAAACTTGGCTGGAGGTAAGTTAAATAGTTTGAATAGAAATTGTAACCATATTAAACTAAAATGAATTGTTAAATCAATATGGAATGAAATTTCTTGAATTTAAGTTGGAATATCATTCAATTGAATATTGATAACCTAAATAGAACTCGACGCATACAGTTTGAATGTATCGAGTGAAATAAGAAGTGAGTTGCAATAAATCCAATTTGAGTAGCTATAATTGAATATGACTTGAAATACTATTCAATCGAGTTGGGCTATGAAATTTAGTTTTGAAATGGAAGTGAATATGTGTGTGAATATAAACCCGGATTATGTAAACTTGAGTTGAATGAAATTGAATGAAAAATGAATCAAACTGAGTTTAATTAAACTTATAACTCAAGTGTAAATTGGAATTGTAAATTAGAACTTGGATCACAAATTAAATCTAGGCTTATTTGTAAGAAAATATATATGTGTTTGAACCTGGTTTTCTTAAACAATAACGAGTGAAGTAAGAAAACCAATTAATGGATAAATTGGCGAATTTAAAGTAAAAAGTTAAATCGATTGTGATCGAATAGGAATGGATGTGTATATGATTAAATAGGTTTATTGGATGGAAGCATAGTATGGAGAATAAATATGAGATGCCCAACAAAAAGGTACATGTTTAATTCAGTATGGGATATTATAAGCCTATTTGGCAAGCTGCTTGGATTTTTGATTTTATTTTTGATTGGAGAAGGCCCAGAGAGGCATTTTGTAGTTGTACCGATCAGCATATAATAAAGGAGACTCCGGCAAAATTTTCCAAAAAAATTGGGAGTTGAAATTTTTTCAACATTTTGGAAAAAATTTGTTAACAAAAAGTTTATCATATGTTAAGGATTTCTAATTGGAATTGGAAACTAGTAAGTTGGTTAAGTAGGAAAGATAGTGAGGTGCAAGTTGCATAAGTGGATTTTGAGAAGTTAATGAGATAGAGTTATTTTTCCTACTTAGAAGTTTCGGGAACTGAATTATTTTAAGGGGGAAGGAATATAACATCCCGAATTTTTGATCACTTCAGTTTTGAATATTTAAAGTAGTATAAATTTTGAATTGGTAATATAAATGGAATTTTTGTATTTATTTAAATGACGTTGAACGTGTATATATATATATATATATAATACAAACAAGCTCGCAGCGACGCGATAGTTCGTAATATTTAGTTTTGAACTTCAATTGAGCGTACAGACTTCATTATAATCGGAATTCTTTGAAACATGAAATATTCGAATTTATTGAATTATACTTTTCTAATAAAAAGGAAAAATCGAGATTTTGTATTTTATATTGTGAGATATGTCCAAATCAAATTTTTAGAAAATCGTTATGGAATCATTTGTGAACCATAACAATTTATTTATTAAAATAAATCGATTTCAAATCAGTTGAATATTGGTTTAACTTAGAAATGAAATACCGGGTTTAAAATTTCAGTTACTGTATTCTGCATTTCAGTTTGTGTATATATATATATATGATAGTAATAATTTATTCTATTATTTTTGAGTCAATGTATAATCTATCGAATTTAGTTTTAAATTGTCACTTAAATTAATATCTTCACCATACGATCGAATTAGGCTTTGGAACATGTTCCAATGTGTTCAGAATAGTGGTAGAACCCTAAGAATGACGTTTGTTGCGCTCAAATAGGTGTTCGAAATCACAAGATATTTTTATTTAAAGGGGTTGAAGTCGTCGCGTCTAAATAAATAAAATCTAAATAAATAGGGGACGACATAATTAATTAATGCAGGCAACTCTGTAAAGCTACCCCTGTCATCTCTTTTCACTTTCACGTCCAAACTTCTTCCTTCTCCACGAAACTTTCAACAAGGTACACTGAAGCTATGCTTACTCCTATACCCTACTGAATTGGACGTTGTTCCTATCCTCCCATCGCTCTTATATATAATCACCTGTTGCGTTCGTATTTCCACATCTCAAACCAAACAGAATACAATTCATTTCCAAATCAAGAAATTCCATTTCTTTTTCAACAAACCGATTTCAATACCTTCGATCATTTAAAAATAAAAATAAAGGGGATATAAAAATCAAACTCGCAACTTGAATAGCGAGACCATGAAGCTCGAATCCTCGTTCTGGAGCATCGCGATTGAAGAAGGTGGCTACAGTGGCGCGATTTATGAGAAAATGACGTCGATGTGGCTGCAACTGGAGTTCGACGATGGACTGGGGGAAATCAGAGATCGACAATGAGTAATGGGAAGTCTCTGGTTGTGCACAGTGGAGTTTAAGTGGAGTGCGTTGAATGATGGATGAACAGGGCACTACGAATTAGAAAAGGGAGACGAGAAATTGAATGTGACTAAAATGGATTAGGGAAGTTCAATGATGATGAATTGGGAAGGTTGATGATGGTACTGGTGGGGTTTCGAACGGGATGTTATGGGGGTTTGGCAGTATGTGGATGTTGTAGATCGATCTTCTTTGTTGGATGGTGGAGTGTATGAGTGTGCTAATGTAAGGAGTTCGATAGTTGTTTTTTTACTGTTGTGGTCTGCAAGTCTTTGGAAATGCCAAAGGCTAGTGAAGGGAATAAGGATGTAAGTGTGATGGAATTTTGATTTGTCGGTTGGAGGTGGTTACGTTGCCTGGATACAGTGAGAAGATGGTGAGAGTGTGGCATTTTAGTAGTGATAATTCAGATACATGGAAGTGGTCGTGTGTGATGAGAATGGAGTGATGATGAGCTGTTCGATGAAATGTCTAAGAGAGAAATTGCAGTTTTGGAGCTGATTGCATTAATTGGTGTTATTCAATGATTCATTACGTCGTTTAGTCGAGTAAAGCAACATTACATTTTTTTACTTAAAACAAAAATACATAGATTAATTTATTTATTCGTTAAGTAATTTTAATAAATACTCATTAATTGTTAAATAAAGAAAATGAATAATCGTAGGTTGATAAACTTGGTTGAGACGATTCATAGATGCGGCAATTTGGAATTTAAAACGAGATATTTAGCAAAGTAAAATTCAAGGTGAGTTAAACTCACTCAGTTAAATTATTGTAAACTATTTTTAATAGTTCAAATTTTATTGATTACTTGTTGGATGATTAATTGACTGATATAAAGTGATAATAGTGTATATATAATATTATATAATAATATTGGTGATTGGATATTTCTCGCAGTACCATTAGCGGATGCCCGCAGTACCATTAGTGGATGATTTCCCTATGCGCCCCACAATATATATAGTGGATGACCTTCTATACCGCGATATCCTGCCTTAAAACAGGATGGTATTATTATTGTTGACTAACATCTGTGGATGCAGGAAAACAGGTTGGAGGGATCCAACTGGATTCCTCAACATTTATTTAATTGTTTTTACGTATATGCTGTTATATGATATGATTGATAACCTGTGATAGTGTATGACAATTTGGATGTGTATTAGCATTTGACCTTGATTTTTGATATTCTTGAATGTCAAAAATAATAGATGGATTTTAAAACAGAATTTAAATATATAAAAGTATTTAAAGAAAAATTTATTTTCTTGTAGAAATGTTATTTGGAACCGAATTATAAATAGAATTAAACAGTAAAGATTTATTTCAACAAATAAAATGAGAAGTTGATTTTATAAGTAACGTTTATAAAGAAGTGAAATAATAATAATAATAATAATTAAAAAATTCAGAATATATAATATGATTATGAATTTGGAATGTATATGGGAATTGGGTTTAAAATCGATATTTGAAATAGATTTGATTTTTCCAACTACAAATGGAAATTTTAAATAAGATATATATAAATCTATAATTAGAAGTTATAATAGAATTGAATTTGAAATGGCGATTATGAATTCAAGTTTCGAGAGAGGATTTGTATTAAGAGTTATTATTCACGGGTAAGGTGAATAAGGGTTGAAGCAAACAGTTTGAAAATGGGAATTTGATAAAAGGGAAGTTAGGAAGAGTTTTTAAGATTATAAATTTTAACTGGATTTAAGATGAACTATCTTGGATAAAATTATTAGATGGTTGTTTTATCGCTCATTAAGACTGTTGTCTGACTCAAGGTTTTATGTTTCCTCTTATTACCTTGTGTTGTTCATCCGATTTTGGATGGGCAAACTGAGTAGCAGGTTACAAGTAGTAGAGCTTAGTGAGCCGAGGATGCAGATCGATGACAAGATGGAGGCTTACATACAAGTTTCTTACTACTATCTAGTATTTATGTTTCTGTTGTTTGATGTTTGACTCTGAGTGTTGTAGTGAGGTGAATTTGTACAAACACTTATGTCGTAATCCAAAGATGTAAGGATATTCTTTCAAGTTGTTGTGAAAGTTCAAGTTTCTGCTCAAATATGCTTCACTATTATTGCCTGTTGTATATGTTCTATTATATTTTATCCTTGCGCTGTGAGTTATACGACAGGTTCCGCATGTGTAATCTTACCTTGATGATTGTCCATAACTGCCTAGCACACCTTTTAGCACATTATTTCCCTTGTTAAGTGCAGGAGTTATGGGTGGTCGTTACACCCATGTGCAAGTGTAAGGAGGGGGCGTGGGAGAGAGAGAAGGAAGTGACTTGAGGTGATGGTTGCATAAGAAGAAGTGACGTTTCATAATGCATTTTTGTAAAATGTCTTAAATATTTTTCACCTCTCTGCTCCTATATAAATACCCCATCTCTCCCTTTCTCTTTCCTTTTCATTTCATTTCTTATTCCTTTTTTTTTCTAAGCTTCTCTAAACTCTTTATGGAGTCTTAGTGAAAAGAAATCAAACCAAAACAAAGAGGAGAGATCTTAAAACAAAAGTAAGTAATGGTAGAAGGCTCTCCTTCCACCAGAGACCCTTG
This sequence comes from Allium sativum, assembly GCA_030737875.1. NCBI lineage: Eukaryota > Viridiplantae > Streptophyta > Magnoliopsida > Asparagales > Amaryllidaceae > Allium > Allium sativum. The sequence continues at coordinate 138,927,352 of CM060924.1, forward strand.
CGCAACCAAGGAGGTGGCTTATGAGGGTCTTTGGCCATGGAATAGAGGGGGAGGCCGTGAGTTTTAAGGTGAAATTGAACTCAATGTTTCTTTGGAGGAATATGGAAGTTACATTTTGTGCTGGAGGCTCTGCCAGATGAGATCTAGAATATAGGCGGGCATTTGGGTGTGAAATCACAGCTTTGGTTAACTTTAAAGTTATTTTTTGATGATACTTGTTAATACTTATTAATACTTGTTTATGATGCTATTTTGAAGTTGATTAAGTTAATTTACAAGTTTGGTTGATGTTTGAGAAGTTTAGTGGTTAAATAATAAAGTTAGAAAGAAAACTAGTTAATATAATTTGATTTGGGATAACCAAATAAGTAAGGAACCATTGTTGTGGTTTAGATCTACATTTCATACATGTTAATATGGATGTTTTCTTGATGTTTGAAGTTGTGTATAGATTGGATGATGATAATTGAGTTTTCAAGAAGTTAGTAAGAAGTTAATAAGCTAATTCGGGGAATCAACAATATAAAAACTGAAAGGTTTGAACACCAATTCTAAGTGATAAATTTAAGTCTACACATGTTGTTTGATGATTTTTTGGACACGAATATTATGTTATTAGTATTTTATATGCAAGTCACCAATAATTTATGTTGTTAAGCACAAAAATGAGATACTCCCTGTTCGATCTAAAATGGTATTTGTTGTTTAATTAAATATATGAAAAGCTCAAAAGTGCATACTTTGGGAACTTGTATAGAATCATCTAAAAGATAAGGTTTTTTTTTATATTTTTGCTTATATAAGTCGACTACCGGTCAAACTAATTTTCATGAAAATTTGATAAGAAAACATGATCATTCGTTAAGAGATCATTAGATAAACTTCTGGAGAAAAAGCTCGGTTTTAAAAAGGGAACATTTAACTTTTCATAAAACTAATTAACACTCCACGAATTGTGTTGGAATGTAATGAAACTAATTTTCAAATCCATCATAAATATAAGGAAGTAATTCAAGGAATAGAAATGGGTCTTTACGTAGCAATAATTTTTGTTTCCAAAGTTTGCCAAAATTAAGGTTTTAAAGCAACTTTCGGGATTTCTAAATAAAATGTTTTAAACATAGTTTTTCGACCCAAACTTTTTGCAAATATTTTTGAAATAATTGAATATGATTTTAAGATTTATTTGGGAATTTTTCAAAGACTTTGAAAATCCGCCCAAAATTTGGGATTAACAGATTAAGCTAAAATTCACTTTAGCAGCAACTAGAGTAAATAAGAAAAAGGTGTATGTGGTGATTTCTAAGAGTACAGTCTAGTACCACCTGTGAAATCTAATTGGAAGTTTTTCCTACTATACGAGGGATAAGAATTTTCGAAAGGAAAGTCGGATATTTGACTAAGATCAGATAAAGTTTTCGGGAGATCAAAATAAAGATTTTGATTTGGCTCGTTGTCATAATAATTATTTTATTTAACATATCATAATAAATAAGATTTTATTTAATAAATATTTTGATTTGACTCGTTGTCATAATAAATATTTGATTTTCTATGTCATAATAAATAATATTTGATTTAATAAAGACTTTGATTTGACTTGTTGTCATAATAAAGATTTGATTTGACATGTCACAATATATAAGATTTGATTTAATAAAGATATTGATTTGATATATTGTCATAAGTAAAGATTAGATTTGACTTATTATAATAACAAGATGTGATTTGACCTATGGTCATAATAAATATTTGATTTGACTTATTATAATAATAAATTTTGATTGGACATATGATCATAATAGAGATTTGATTTGACTTATGTCAAAGTATTTTAAAAAAGCCGATCCAATTAAATGATAAACACTGAAGGGAAATATTTTATTGATGGTTGGTTTTGAAAAAAATTGGGATCAGATTTGGGTGATTACTGTCCGGAAACCACTTCAATTCAACTTACGAGTTTGAATGTGGAATCTATTGAAGATCGGGGAACTCTCCATTGTATTGAAGCTCAGAGATCTTAATGGTAAGCGAATTGCTTGTTGATAACCTTGGAGTCGCGCCCGAGGTAAATGAATAGCAGCGATCCCTTATTATGGGATCTTCGATGAGTTAAGGATCATGGCCACTACAAACTAGGGAAGTAGTGGGATGGTGCTTTCAGTTCATCATGTTCCTGGATGACTTGTAACGGACAAATGTTTGACAGAGTATTTCCAACGATCACAAACGTTGACTTTTACAGACATATCTTTTTGGTGGCAGGGATTTTAACCCTTAGCTTAACACCTAGAGTGCTTTTGTGGAAGTCAATTAGTGATTGATGGATCTGACAATGTGGCATTTTAAGATATGAAGTGTGTTAAAGTGAAAAAGGTAAAGACATTACCTTATCAAGACCTCACACCATGGAATAGCTGAAAAAGGGCATGCATCAAGGTTATGAGGTTGCATGCGATCTAGGAAGGATATGGTCATCACCCTTCTAGATTAAACACTGAATGTTGAATAAATAATGTGAGTACCCAAGATAGGTTGGTAATGACCGGAGCAAATGTCATATCGGGCCCATTTTCGAAGTCGAATCAGGGTCGACCTTGTAAGTGCATCGGGCGAGTAGGTCGGGTGCACTCTTCTAGAGGTGGACTATATGGTAGGGAAGTCCTTTACCCTAGCCATTGTTGGAAATTCATTTCTAGATAAGTTCCTATACTAATTCTATCATATAAGCTGAAGGTGAGTAATGGGCGTACCTTTCTGTTGTATTTAAATAAGTTAATTGAAAAGCATTTTCAAAGTTTAGACATTAATAAAATTATCAAATGATATGACGTATCAAAGGTTTTGGGTATCATAAGATAAAAACCCGTCAGTCAATTATTTATGGGTGTGGTCTTACGAGGCGCTATTCTTTCCAAAAGTCATTGTTTTGACATATCGTCATTTTGCCGTCAGTTTTTATTTATGACGGGGTTTTATATGATATTCTCACTTTCAAAGTCATTGTTTGTTTACCGATCTATGACACTATCATAGTCCTCTGGTTTGTGTTTCTTATGCTGGTATTTTCCCAAACCTAATCTAGGTGTTTTCAACGCTCGGGTCAGTTCCGAGTGGTTTTCAGTTTGGTTGAGGATGCTTGGAGTCGAGTATTGTTTTGTTGGGATGAAGCAAGATTTCTTGGATAGAGATCGTTTGGAGATTTCCTAAGGAGCTGGAGATCTTCATCTACGTATGGGCGTAGCTATATTGTTCCACTATGTTATTCATATATTTTTTAATTATATTTTCGCTATTCGTTGTGAGATTCTTTGGTATTCCGCTATTTTCTATTCTGTTTTTTGTTCATTTTAATTCACCATTGAGTTTCCGACTTTTCGCCGCTTGGGGAACTCATGGCTGAGGGCATCACTGCGAGTTTTCGAGAGTTGAATTTTTGGGTCCTCACAGGGGCTTGAAGTAACATCAAACATCTGAGCCAACGCTATGGATCATTGGTTCAGGACACCCTTGAAAGGCCTACCCTGAAACACAAAGAAGATGTCATCTTTGACTTTGTGAATGATAGAACCGAAGACATTAGAAGAGCATCGAAGGTGGCCTTGTTACGAGAGCACCATAGATGTCAGCAAATTAGACATGGGAGAAGGCAAAACAACACATACCGTAAGGTCTTTCCCTTTCTACCCTCCCACCAAAACTAAAGCAAGTCGAAGAGGGAGATAAAACTACTCCCTAGTCCAACCTTAGATTCAAAGAAAGACCAGACTAGACGGGAATAATTCCCCACAAAAAACAAATGAACAAATGATTTCACACCGCCTGCTACACGGCACTTACACCGAGACACAAGAGGGATCCCGATTCTCTTGATATTTCCATCAAATGGTAAACCATCATGGATGATTCTTGACATGAGAATGGAAATTTTAGGAGGAATATGGGTGTCATAAATAAAAGAAAAAGCAGGGATTCGCACAGCCGGGAGCCGAGCTGATCGCCATGCTGCACCAAGAGAAAAGAACCGACATCCCATCTGATCCCAACGCCGTGAGAGTTGGGGAAGGTTTTCACAGACTGCATACATTTCCAAGTTTCACTAGCGTAGGACGGAGTCCTAAAGAAGGCTGTCGGCAGCAAACTGCGATACTTGACATGAAGGAACAAAGCCTAAAGAGAGTTGTTGGATCGGAACTGAACCCACAGCTTACAAGCGTAAGCAATACAAATTTACAAACATCCGTAGGATTATGCAACCTCAGACCACCTTCTTGCTTAGGGTGATAAATGACATCCCAAGCTACCCAGTGGTGGCGTTTAGCATAACCTTTATTCCCTCAAAAGAAAGACGATGCCAAGGACCGGAAAGAGCGAAATAAGAAAGATGTGGGTGTTATGACAGCAGAGACATGAGGCCAGATAGAGTAAAGCACGGACTTAATGAGACAAGCCTATCGACTTGGGAAATGAGGGAAGAGTTCCAGCGGAAGATGTTACCTCTAGCTTTGTCTGTCAAAGGATCATAGATCGCATTGACCTTGCGTCCTCCGTACAAAACAACACCAAGTTAAGGAAGAGGTAAAGAAGCCCTGCTGAATCCGAGGAAGGTTTCAATCTAAGAAACCTTTTCCAGGTCCATCCACGAGGACAAAACGAAGCAACACTTCGAAGAATTGAAGAGCTGTCTAGAGCATCTCTCGTACTGGTGAAGAAAAGACAAGAGTCGCTGAAAAGAGCAGCGATTCCCATTAGAAAAAAATGATGATGTCATCCGCAAATGACAACAAAGAAATAACGAGGCACCCGGAAGGGATACCAAAACGATGGATATGTCCTTCTATAGTAAGAGTATGCACCCCATGGATAAAAACCACCGCAACAATAACAAACAGAGTCAGCGAAAAGGGATCCCCCTGACGTAGTCCGCTACCATAATAAAAGAACCCATTAATCGAGTCGTTAATGAGAACGGAAAACCAAAGCCAATCAGCGGCTCCGGAAAACCAAACACATGGAGAACCCTAATAATGAAAAATCAGGACATGTGATTGTAAGCCTTAGGCATGTACTGTTTTATCACCCGATTGGATCCTTAAACCTTTTGATCTATCTGAGAGACAAGCTCCTGAGAAAGCAGAGCGTTGTTAGTGATGAATCTCCCTTTAACAAAGCCTGCTTGTGACAATGAGATATTACGATTCAGAATAGGTGTTCGACGAGAGGTTAGCACCTTGAAAATGACTTTGCTCAAGAAGTTGCATAAACCGATAGGTCTAAAATCAGAGCAAGACCTGGGATTCTCGTACTTAGGGGTAAGGACAACATTGGTGGAGGTCCAACCTCTAGGGAGCAAACCACCCGAGAAGAAAAATTGGATTCCTAAGCAGAAGTCCAATTAAATGGTCGGCCAGACACTACGGTAAAAAATACTATTGAAACCATCCGGGTCACTAGCACTACCCTTACTAAGAGTAAACTCGCTCGATTTGATTTCCGATGAAGAGCGAGGGCAGAAGAGACCGTCCACTTCTTCGGGGAGTACCAACCTAGGGATAACGGACAATAGAAAAGGATCAGAAAAGGAAACAGAGGGATACAGAAAAAAGACTAAAAATGGGAAACTATAGTCGCTTTAACGTCGTCAGGAGAAGATGCTATGGACCGATCTAGTCGAAGGATTAGATGAATAGCCAAAAAAGCATTCTTCTTCCTAATGCTAGAATGGAAAAACTTCGAATTAGCATCACCATTATAACACCCAACACTTTTCAACACCCAAATTTCGACAAAAATCGAAACTCAAACACATCCGAGCATGGAGCGTGTATATCTGGTACCTCCAAATAAATGAGAATGAGCGTAATCAGAATACGATAAGATAACTCATAGCGGAAACAAAATAGGACAAACTAGTATTAACTCAAGTAACTACCTTTCTAATGTAAGTCACTTTGCCAATACCGAGATGAGAGAGAACGAGAACCGAAAGCCAAACTTAACACTTGTGGATACCCGACCTTCTCTAGAAAACCTGGGTGGTTGTAATGGGGAGGGGGGTCAGAACAACAAGATTCTGGTGAACAGAAAATGTACAACACAGATTATAATACATAGATGTATCCCGTTTGGTTCAACCCAAGATGTATGCCTACCAAGGTTAGTGATTCTAGCCTAACCTTGTAAATGTTTATGCTCGACCCTACTACTCTTCCCAAGGTAGTGTTTCAAGATATAATACCGAGATAGAACGTTTACGCATATATTCAAGAAGCCTTTAAACCATAATTAAACTGATTATTAAACCAAGAAGTGAACCCCTAACTGTGGAGTTCTTATATATACACATATACACACCTTTCCATCCACTTTCCCATTATTGTTTTCCGCCTCACTATCAATGATAGATAGGGTGGATTCTCCCGATCACTTCAGACCCTAGGCAGACTTATTGGTCAGTAGACTTATTAGTCACTTAATACCTCTCGATAACTAGTTCCACATGCTTATCAACTAGAGGGCACTAGCTATGGGCTCTACTAGTTAAAGATTCCGTCATTCACACATATACTCTTGCCCGTATAAGGCGAGAGATGGTATTTTATCGCACGTTATACCTATAGCTGACCTTATTGGATAACCCCCTTAGTCGTTTACTACTTCCCGTAGGGTAGGTAGTCATATCTGCCCTTTTTAGTTTCCAGGTTTGGTAGGCCCTGCACACTTACGCCATTTAAGGCCCCTAAACTGAAAGACCTACTCCTAGGTGGACTCTTCAATCCAGCCGCTTAAGACTCAGGAAGCGGACTGCACGAAGGTTATTAGGTTCGTGCCCTATTAGCCCTTAATACATTTCTCAGTGGGGATAAAGTGGGCCACATCATTACGTCCTTTTCCATTTAGCTACCCTCCACAGAAATATTATATACACAAGATATATTATCGTTACGAGTTCCTATGGTTAATAATATCTTTACATTATTAACCTACTAAGTCCAACTTTACTTTTAAATTGTAAGTTCTATGTTCATATAAATAAGGAATGTTATATCCTTTTTTACCCTGGGATATTTATTTAATTACTTCCCAAATTAGGCTTAGTATTTAAACAACAATCAATATCCATTAATCCCCTTATTACACCTATTTACTTCTTATTTCTTTATTTATCGCCCTTTATGACCATAACGGTCATATTTTCCTAAGGCAACCATTTATTAGTCCCAAGGTATCTATTTGTTGTACCCCAACAGACAATTACTATTCTTATCTACTTATTTATTTGTTGCTTATTATATATATATATATATATATATAAATGTGCACTAGATCTCTCACATTATGTTGACCACTTGTGAATGTTGTATTTGTCGGTCGGTTTCGGGGAGACTTCTATCACAAGTTGAACTTAACCTCATGCCTGGGTACATTTATATTTACACATTAGACCCTTCACATTAAGCTGATCACCTGTGGATGCTGGATTTCCCGGTCGGTTCCGGCCAGGCTTCTTCCACACGTTAAGCTTAACCTCGTGACTATATGTAGTATAATTCAAATTTTCTAATTGGGGTGTATAACATTAACCCTAATTAATTTAGGAATTGTAACCATTGTCCTATCATATTTACTTTCCCCATCCAACATTGGTTACAATTGTTATTTATTGATTTGTAGTCCCATTTATAACAAAAAATTATATTAATTGCTACAATGGTCACCACAAATATATTAAATTCAATATGGATTACATTTTCATATGGTTCCATAATTGAACATCATTCAAACATTCACTACAATGTATATTTTACTGTTTTACGCTGATTTGGATGGATGGATATATATATATATATATATATATATTTAGACGTATGTTTTCGTGTGGTCAACACAGTTATCTTTTATTCTTATTATTATTTTTAATTTAATGATTTGGTTTGATTAATAACCAGACATTCCTTTTTGCATTCAATCTTGGCAAAAGGTTCCAAATCTTACAAAAAGATTATTAGCTACAGTTATTGTAAATCATGCCTAATTAGTGAAATGGACATATTTGAAACCACAAGAAATTTATTTTTATTTTTATTTTGGGATAGTTGATGCAAACTACGCATAAATATGTATAATTACATTTATACGTTAATTTACACAATTTTCCCTTTGTAAATTATTTTGTCATATTTCTTGTGCTTTCAAAATAATGTCTTTTTGTTTAAAAAGAGGAAAACGACATATTTACAACAACTAAGCCAAAACCCAACAACATTGAATACAAACATGCATCTTTCTTTTTAAAATTTACAATCACACAACTTAACATTTTATCCAATATTCACATAATTTATTATTCAGCACTGAAAATAAAGATCTGGAATATAGCTACATCTAAATGGTCTTTAATGAGACTGATTTCTAGATCTACAGTGTTTTGCAATACACACTATACATTTTATAACATAACTGTAGGGAACATATATGAACAAATTTAGGAATCCCACGCCTAACCACAGTTCACAATATAAAAGTTTTAACAATGTTTACAAGTAGATCTGATGTATCAATAAAATTTCAATAATTTAATGAACATATCTGATGGAAATAGGCATAAAATTTTAAATCTAATTCAGATGAAATAAATTGGCTATTATAACTATATCATAAATTTCCCACTCAACTGCGAGCATCTAAATCCGAAGTTTGAACCTTTTAGGCCTACAATTCCCAAATTCTTATAAATCTACAATTTATTTGAAAAGAGGATAATTTTAGATCTATAGAAATGTAAGAAAATAGGAAGAGAGGAGAGAATCTAATTTGGAATGTAAATTCACGTTCTTTTCCATTGAATCTGATAATCCTCTCAATTCTATATGATCCGCATGTGATTTGTTGTATAAGAAAATATTTTTAATTAAGAAATTACGTTTGGAGAAGGAGGAAAATGACAGAGGTTCACTACTGCCAATAGATTTGTGTGGAAAAGAATGAGGTCTTACCCTTTATTTATAGTAGTGGAATTAGCCATGAACCGTTAGATTTGATTTATTAAACATCCGTCCATTCATATAACAAAATTTTATAACCAAACCCTAGTTGTCACTGCCTGGCTCGACCAAGCAGTCGCAGCTAGTGGCCGACTTGGTAGTGAGGTGGTTTGGGAAATATTTATTACTATGTATATAATATTCTATTTTATTTATTTTCCATCCGTTATTGTATTTCATCCGTAACTTTTTCATACGGACCCCGTTCGCGAAATTCCAAACATGAAAGTTGACCAAAATTCCGTGATAAATGTACCAGTTAAAGTTTCATGGTCAAATTCCATCATTTGCAGAAATTCCTATTTTTGAGATTCTAATTAAATAACTATTTATTATCAAAATTACGGGTTGTTACAACCATTGACTAACCATTTAAGCCTAGCCTTTTGATGAAGAAATTCATTCTCAATGCGAAGTTTAGAGTTGAAGATGAGTTAGGCCTGGACCTAGCTTGCCATATTAGAATCAAACGGATCGTCGTCGTAGGAAGATTCCGCAAGAATAAGAAACCCTTCCGCTGAGCGAATTCTATCTTAAATATTTTTAAACATCGAAGAATTCCAAGAACGGAGGCACGATTTAAGATGCCTAAGCATTCAGGAAAAACCAGTGATAGGACAAGTCGTGGGAGAAGACCAAGAATCTTTCACGGTCTGGTGAAAAGAGTGGTGGGAACACCACATGGACTGAAAGCGGAATGAAGAAGGACCAATCAAAGCGAGAGGGGAACAAACCAAAACCATCGACGCATGATCCGAATTGGTTCGATGCAGATGGGAAATAGTAAAAGAGTAGGAAAGGTTGAACCAACCTTCCGAACCGAAAACCCAATTTAGTCGGGAAAGGATATGACTATGTCCGTCTTGGTTGTTACACCAGGTAAAGGATGAGCCAACAAAAGACACTTCAGATAACCCAGATTCAATGATGAATGCATTGAATTCAGATACCGCAACTCGGTTGATAGAAGAATCCCCGCACTTTTCCGCTTGCGTAGAAACGACATTGAAGTCACCCTCGATGATCAAGGCTGCGAAGCCTAGATCAGCGAGTGCCATTATGTCAGACCAAAGGATCAAATGCTCAATTCAATCGCACTTGGCTTAGACCACCGAAAACAGAAATGGAGAGGAGAAGTTAAGGAACGAGCAAACCAAGGACAACAGTTGAGATGAGTCAAAAATGAAGTTAGCTGAGATGTCTTTGGCCCAAAGAATATAAATATTTTTAGAAACATTGGAAACACCTCCCCAAAACCCAAGCGAAAGAACGATATCTGATAGAAACTCAATGTCCATGAAAGGATATTGAAGTGCTACCAAAACGGATTGAGTGTTTCTTGACAATGCACGGAAGGCAAGCAAGTGGCGCATCGTTGCCAATGCCATGGATGTTCCAGAATATAAAATTCACAAATACAACAAAGAAGATAGAACAGAAACCAGAAAAAATGGATCAAAATAAAAAAAGAAAAAAACACACGGAGATGAGGTAAAGAGTGTGTCGAGTGGAAATAACGATCTGCTCAGCCATCACTATAGAGCGAGTGCGAATATTGCGCAAGGTTCGAGGCCTAGGACTCGAATGCCCTCGCGAATGTTTGGAAGAGGCCTCTCCTGGACGGGAGACAGAGAGCCTACTAAATGGAGACACTCCCAACATGACAGGTGGCGAACCCATGGAGACAGAGCCTACCACGCTTAACGTCGCCACGCGATAGTTCTTAGCAAGGCGAGATAAGTGATCACTAATTATCGAAATCTCGACCAATTTAAGCACAGAAAACAAGTGCGAAAAGGAGGTGGACTGGTAACTGAGCTAACAGTGTCCACAACCAATAGAGACGATGATGAAGACATAAGAAGAGGGTGGCATATAGTAACGCAAGGCGCCAACGTTACCTACACTGTGAGGACCCTCGGAAAGCAGAGTTATCAACAAATTGATAACTTTGTGCTACTAGAAGTGTCCTAAAGAAGGCAGGACAAAAAAACCAAGAAACAAAAGGCAACCGGAGGGCCACTATAACACCAGCAACAACCGGATGTTGTCGAACCAGCAAAACTAAGGAGCCGGTCAAGGCCACCTTATAGCTTCCAGCATAAGCGACCTCTATACGATCATGAACACTGGGACCATATTGGAACACATACGACCAAAACCAATGAAAAAAATACAACATCAACCGAATGCTACAAACAAATCATAGAATGATTTGCTATAATAAAGCCCAGCAAGACCCAAAGTGAACCAAGGGAAAATGCGAACACCACTTGTGGCACCACTGCTCGAGGCTAAAGCCATAGAACACAACGCCAACACAATGATATTACACAAAAACGAGGGACTGGTAAGAAGCCATAGCTATAGCACAGTCCAAGACAAACAAAAAGTCACACTGTCGACCTTGGAAATTAATAGCGAACCACAAAAACACCTAAGGGAAACCGAAAATCCAACATTCGAAACACGCAACACCACAATGCCAAAACGAGGGGCACATACAGAAAGGGAAGAGGACAGTGTGGATGTGACAAAACACAGGGTTGTCGGTGAAGACATAGCTTAAAAGCACCGCCATGCAACAAACCAATTGTTCACTACAACTTGAATTACAACCTCAGCAAGAGCATCAAGGAAACCGACAGATGAAAAGGAACAGAAATAAGAGAACCATACCTGACAAGGAATACCCAAGGGGAGAGCTAGTCTACGAAGGTCAACAAGGAGGATACCAAAAACAAAAAACGGAGTCGTCTTTTCTATCTTGCCAACTACATGGAGTGGCTGCATACGAAGGCTGGAAACATCCCAACGCTCACCAAAATCCATGTACCCTTCCTGGACCAACCACCACGCCGAAACCGAAAGGAAGACGCCACATAAGCTCCCACCAATTCACAAGGAACCAAATCCACAACACAAGTCGCCAACCTTTCAAGAGTATTGAAGCGATTGCTAATGCAAACAGGAGGAGCACAAGCCTTAGCACTACCCAAACCACCGGAAAACTCATCAAACCCCCGAGACACCGGTATGGAGTACGCAGTTACAACCTTAGACCACTTCGACGAACACAAAGAGGGACATATAAGGTAGCCTTTAGGTACACTACCAGAAAAGCTAACCCGAGGCCACTTCGAGACTGGTTGAGAGAATCACGACATCAATTTAGGTAAGAACCAAATGGGGGGATCAAATCCCCTGATCCAACAACCGCAGTCCCAACGGTCACAGCGTCGCAAAAGAGCAGCAAGAACCAAAAGAAGAAGGGGACAACCTCGAAACATGAATTCCAGCGATGGACTTTAGAAGGAATTGGGTAGGAGGATCAAATCCACTATACTAGTTTCTTCATAATCCAAAGACGAAGACAACCCAAGTTGAACCACTGGTTCACGCCTAACACGTCGCAGAACCAACGTGGAGGCCAAACTGCCACAAGACCAAGCAGTTGGAGCTGAGGGAGCTCCTAAACCCAAATAACAGGGAACCAACTCCAAGAAAGCAAAGCCAACTAGCACGAATATGTTACGATATAAAGCCTTAAAAGATGACAGGGACTTCACCTGTATCAGCACTGGAGACAAACCAATAACTGACCCGATAGTAGTAACAACCGCCTCGCAAATTGAGGAAATCGCTATGCAAGAGTAAACGAAAAACCCATTAGCATGAAATCGGAAATCCCTCTCGAAATTGTCCATGAAGCCCTAAATCGACCAACAAAACACATATTAGAAATATAACAAACGAGCCACAAAAGTGAGCCAGAGAGAGCAGTCGAGAGACAGGAGCTCTTAGTGAGAAGGAAGAAAAGTCACAGAGAGCAGGGAGAAACTAGAAATCGTAGAAGAGGGAGAGAGATTAGGTCGCCATTAAAAAATGAAAACGACCATTGTGAGTTTTAACTAGAAATCTTACAATATAAATATACACGCACGCACAGTACATACATACATATATATGGAGTGACTACTTGAACACAAAATTTTGATGCAAATCATAGGTTCACCCACTACCAATTTGTCCTCATGTGAGCGGTGAAAATCAAAGGGTTACCTAATGACTGAGAATTTGTATACCTCAATTTGTGTCAAATTTCTATGTCTAAATATATATATATATATATATATATATATATATATATATATATATATATATATATATATTACACTTATGAGATAGAATCAAGAGCACCCTAAATATTATTGCACCCTTTTAGCCCACTTAATTTCTACCACACATCCCCCCATTCTCTCACTAACTTTTTTTTTTACTAACCTATTTAATCATAAATAAGTCGCTATAATTCGGGTGCAAATAGGGTCCTAAGAAATTGGGGTGCCATAGAGCTATATATATGAGGAGCGTTCCGGGTCACTCTTGTTTTATAGCGTCTCTACCCTACTATGAGCTATACTAATTCAAAAACCACAAAAATTATGTAGATGTTCAATCCACATATATATTATCATCTATCCAAAATTTGAGTTCATTCCGACATTCGTAGAATAATATATTTGATGTTTAAATTCAACGGTCTAAATAAATGTCTAATTGATGAATAATTGAACTAAGATTTTGATTACGTTACGAATGTCGGAACAAACTCAAATTTGAGATAGATGCTAATATATATGTGGATTGAACATCTATAAAACCTCGTTGATTTTGCATTAGTGCAGCTCACGGTAGCATAAAGTTGGTAAAAGGGTGTCGCAAAACAAGAGTGGGTGAACCTCTTTATTGCACATGAACTATCCACAAGTAGTAGATGATCCGTATGTGTGTGGGGATGAAGAATGATAGAGATCGGACACTGCTATTTCCAGTTCCATAAACCCCGAGCCCAAATACAAAGTGTGTGAATTATTGTGTCTGCCATGATACTGCCTTTGCTTTCTTAATTTAACCTGCAAAGAAGAAATTATAGGCCTTGGGTTCCGGAGGACTGCAACCCTTCCACTGCTTTATCTCGTCAGCGGAACAAATTAAAAGACAGAAGACCAGTTTAGAAATAATTGCAATAATAAATAATTGCAATAATAATAAGTGAAATGCTATGCACACTCTACCTAAGAGAGACCTAAGAGAGAGTGAGCTTATATTTGCCGTCCGATTGATGGAAATAGGTTGACATTTATTAATTTCACATAACTAATGATTGATGCCAACCCATTTCCATCAATTATGTGGCAAGTATAAGCTCACTCTCACTTAGGGAGAGTGTGCTTAGCATTTCTCTAATAATAATATTAAAGTCTCACCATTTGGGAATATAGTTAAGCCGACAACAGCATGAATTGCATGACAATAATAGCATTAAACGTTGTTTCACGTGGATACGTCTGACGCTATTTCACTCCACCCATGATGATGTTTGTTACGTTAATTCCCTAATCTAACCTAACTAAACAATAGTCAAAATTAATTTGATAGGTTATTTTTTAAATGTAATCAATAAAATTAGAAGAAAAAAAAGTGTTTGAGTACGTGGGTTTATGTTGTTAATTATTTGCTTAATACTGTAGTCTGTAATGTATTATTGTTCATACGTGGGTACAAAATCAACAGTTAAAACTTCGTCTAATTCACGTGAAGAAGTTACTACAACTGAATAATAACAGTCTTTGCTTAGTAAAATAAAGTCGTACGTAACATATTATTTACTAAGTATAACAATTAGTTAGCATGGAACTATATCGTAAGTTCAAAATATAAAGTATTCGAACCGTAATGTTCATTCGTAGATGTGGTTCATTGATTAAGTTTCCTCAAATTTTTAGTTATTACAAACAAAGCCTCATATTTTCCACGTAAAACGCACATGAGTTGACATAAACATCATTCTAACAAAAAAAATATCCGATGTTACATATCTACTATCACATCACATGAGGTGAGACTATTTATTAAACCGTCATTCGTATTATAACAAGAAAATAGCTAGCCACAGTCACGTTTTGCGGAACTGTGAAACACTCGCAGCCTCACACAAAAAGGAAAAATTAAAACTAATTTTTTTTTTAAAAAAAAAAAATTACTATGAACTATGAATTCCACTCGGGGGCCCCACGACTATAAGCGACGGTGGCCTAGGCTAATGTTGCTTGTAGATCTCTCCTAACAATATGCAGGACAATCTAACAGTTATTGCTAAGTACGATGGCTAATAATCGCCAAGAACATCATAAATTCAACTAATATATGTACTGTAAAGCAATCGTAGTTTTAAAGTAATGAAGGAGATGAAAGGAGTGCCATCACACTCAATGAATGCATTATAAGGTACTACTTACACAGTACAAGTAATTTCATGTGGGTCAGAAAACGAAGCAGCCTATAGTCCATATTCTACCGCCCTTAATTGCAAACAGTTCATAATGCACACACCTCATCAATATTGCTATCTATTCAATCTCAAGGCCCAACGATAAGGCCCATTTACCGTCAATCCTGTGCTAAGCTAATCCCACAGCAGCATAAACCGATTGCGGGCTTGCAACCCACCATCCTCCGTAGTAAATTAGTTTACAACCTATTTTTAATTTAGATTTACTGTGTTTTCAACGTGCTTCCAAATAACGTGAATATCAATAGATTTGCATGCACATGTCATCTATACAAACCCTATACTCCGAATTCAGACAGAATGCTATTTTGATTAATACGTTGGCACATGATAATATTATTAAAAATAGTATTTATTATTTTAATGTTAAAATGAGAACTTTACTGTGCAATATATATAATAAATTTTGATGTGAAATACATAAACTATCAACTAGAATTATTATTATTGTTTATGTAAAATTTATGTTCTATAGCTTACGCAAACAATATGTATGTGTATTTGATAAAAATAAATTAAACTATTTTTGTTAATATAGATATACATGTTGAAATTGATGTATATTAGTAATTTATGTGATGAATTAGCAAATATTATTTAATAGATTTTGTTTAAATAAGTCGTAAATGTAAAATTGCGAAGTTAGTTTAACTACATATAGCAGGAAAATTTGAAAAGAAAGTTGTAAAAAAACATATAAATTTGTTGTGGAGTTATTGGTGTTCAAAAAGAATTTTATGATATAATATATGGTAAATTCTTCATATAAATAAACCATAACTTATTTATAAATTGAATTTCTCGTTATTATTGATATACATAGTTTATGTTATGTAGTTTATTCGTCGTTGTAGTTCCATGGAAAACTATATATTTGCTTTTTTTTTTAATATGAATATGGTTAATCTTGATGTGATTTATTAGACAGATCAATGAAAAATAGTTTGATAAAGTTATTTAAATAGTTTTAGATATTATGTAATTAATTATAAAATATGGTACTAAATGTGAAATGTTAGATAAGAATTGAATGAGACTTAAATGATTATAGAAATTTTGAAGTGTAGGTATTTGAAGCTATAAACATAATTTTGTCATTTTTAATATTTAAAAAAAATAGTTAATTAAATTTATTTAAATTACTTAAAATTTGGGTTTTGTAATAATTTAAATATGTGAACTTAAATATAAAACGTTAGGAGCTAACTCTTAATAAATAATTGTGTAAACTTTGAAATGTCCATATAAAAATGTATAATGACGAAAGAAGTAAAATAATGTGAAATAATAGTAAATAAGAGTAAAGCGGTAAATTAATTTAAAAAATTTTTTTTTAAAGAGAATTAAGGAGAAGAGAGAAAACTCCTAAACTAAGACGAGAGTTTTAAAAGGTTCTGCTTTACTATTATTTAATAAATTTGCATGCACGCTTACTAGAAATTACAACTTCGTCCCTTATGATTCCTCTGCTCCTTGTTCATTTGATAAAAGCGATTATTTTTTGAAGTGATTATCCACTAAATGACCATGAGAACCGTTAAACATCTATATATAAAAAATGAAGTTGCTTTGATTACATGTAAAAAGGTTGGAATGGTGTATTGAAGTTCCACTCTGGTCCATTTTCTAACTCCGGGCCACTATTTCTATCCGGCCAACCAAAAATTCAATTTTTATCATTCATATTTTTCTCTAATTTTTTGTACCTTAGTCGTTGTAAAACCATTAAATGCTTCAAGTGCGTACTACATCTATGAAATATAAATCTATTTTTCTTCTTTTTTTTTTTAAAAAAAAAGGAAAACCTTTTAAAGCTAATTTTTGAAAGAATAAAAGATATACACACTATTAAATGGGTATATTTGTTTGAAAGCTTATCTTAAACAAAGTTTAGTATTAAATAATGGTGTTATATATGTTAATAGTTACTAGCTATTACCTAATTTTCATTTTACTCGGTGCATGCTCTATATTACCCATGTAATATTTCATAATACCGCTAGGTATACTCAATTCAGATTTAAAAAACGAATCTCTCTGCATCCACCACAATATAGTGCATTGTCGTTTGATAATGTAGCCCCATTACGTCAAGCTACTCCATCGTGCCTCCCTCACTCGACAACCCACTGCTCCGTCACCACAATCCTCCGTCGTCCTAGTTTACTTTTACAACATGACTTCAAAAAATATCTAATTGATTCCAAACCATTCCAAACCAACAAATGCGTGAATGTTGAAGATGTTGATTGAAGATGGAGAAGTTGAAGACCGTGGATCTTCATGAGCGAAAGTATTATCTGTCTAATCTCTCTGATTAGCTCTCAAAGGTATTTCAACAGTGATTCTATCGTAATTGGAATCTTTCGGATTGCAAGCACTACTCGCTACTGATCCATAGGGTAATTCAAGGATGCGGTAGGAGGGTGCTTTCGGTTTGTCCAGTCCTAGGACAACTTGTATGGACGAATGTCCAATATAGTATTTCTAAAGGAGTCACGTACTTTGTTTTTTTCAAACGTACCAAGTTGGTTCCAAAGAAGGGAAACTTCTTTAGCTTAACAACCAAAGTATTTTTTTGGAAATCAATTAGTGATTTTCTGGCGGATCTGACGATGTTGCATTCAAAGTGAATGGTGACGTGCTACCTTAAAAAGGTAATTATAACCTCAAACCTCACAATCGAGAAATGAAAAATAAAGTTACATTTTATATTGTTTTATTTATGAAAAATAAAGTTACATTTGAATTATCTGCTTCATATTGTTTTATTCTCAAATTTTTTATCAAAATGTTCTTACCATAGAGCCTAAGTTCGATGAGCTAGTAATTCTTATCAGTTATTGTACAATACGCCTAAGAATACAAACAAACATTAAGTTGATAACCTATTCTATAATGATCATAAAAACAGTCATGAAACTAATATATGAGAAGAAGCATAGAAACATTGGTTTTAATGAGAAAGCTGAGCAAATGTTAATAATGGTAAAACATGCTAATGACCATTGACGAATGATGCCTGATATAACTCTCCTATTCATGCCGGAATAGTACAACTATACAAGTAACAATGAATATGCTTATTTCTTAGAATATATAATGACTTACTATTTGAATAGGTATACAGTGCCTTAGATGTGCATCAAGTTTTTGAAACTTTAATACATATATTTGTACATGGATTAAACATTTTTATGGCTTGGTAGTTAAAACTGTTAAAATGTAAATTATTCAGACGTATGGAATTCAGAGCCAGAAATCTGAGCTGAAAATATTTTGTTTGATCGGGTTTTTCACTAAAATATAGTTGCAATATTTTAAAGAGGGAATTTTGGGTATTTTCCTAGGTTTTTTATTCTTTTAAGTAAGCAGCTAACAATATTAATCATCTAGATATTCTCCCCATTCCTCAATTCGGTTATTGATCGAATTATAATTTGTTTATTTTTGGCTCATTCCATTAAGGGTAAACAAAAATTTATTCTTGGTGAATCAATAAAGATGGCGGTTGGAAGGAATATCTTATATTTGTGTTTTATTGCATATCTGTTTTGTTTTTCAATCAAAGTTACATCTTTATGATTTGCATAACTAAGTTCCTAGTGTATACGCTTCCGCAAAATCCGTTCATATCCATAATAGTCAGTATCGGAGCAGATCATCGCAAAGCGTAGAGTAAATTGGTTTGAAAAAAATCATTTTTGATGTCCAATATGATTTCGGTTGTGAAGATGGCTATTTTTTATGGGAGAAATTGAGGTATTTAGAAGCCTAAGATGAAGGTTGTTCTGAACCTCAATTGTCTTCATGATCCGATTGATGGAGATGTGAATAAACCTTCTGATGTATATAAGGGAAAATGGAAGAAGATGGATAAGAAGATGGTTGCTTGATTTGTCAATACCTTGATTGTTCGATTTTCCATCATGTGGCTATGTGAATCCGCAAAGGATTTGTGGGACGAGTTGATATCTTTGTATGAGTCAAGGAGTGCTACTAGAAAGGTTTTTCTAGTTTGAAAGTTGGTGCAAATGAGATTATGAAGAGAATTCTGTTGCATAACATTTGAATGAATTTCAAGATGTAATAAATCAATTGGCGAATTTAAATGTCAATTTTGATGATGAGTTACAGGCTCTTTTATTGATGAGTTCGCTTTCAGAAAATTGGGAAACTTTGGTTGTTTCTGAGTAATTCCAATGCTAATGGAACTATCTCTCTGGAAACCGTTCGAAGCAGCCTTTTGAATGAGGAGCTTCAGAGAAAAGGGGTCAGGTTTGAAAATAGTTCAAAGTGAGGCAGTGGTAGCAAAGTGAGGCTATAGTAGCAAAGGACTTAAAGAAAGATACAAATTGGAAGAAGAAAGTTAATGGTAAAGGTATTATCGTCTGTCATTATTGTAATAAGAAAGTTCATATACACAACAAGTGTCATGCTTATAAGAGAGACTAGAAGAAGGCTGCACATGGTGATAATAGTGATGATGTACATGTAGGTTTTGCTGAAGGTATTAATAGTGATGCTTCTTGTGATGTCTTTTTTAGTGAAGATAAGCTTTGGAAGATGGATTTGAGCGTGAGTTTTCTCATTTGTAGAGACATGAATTGTTTTTCCTCTTATTAAAAGAATGTTGGCCTGATTAGTACAATCAATGGAGTAGAGCTACCAGTTTGTGGCATTGGATATATCCGGTTTCGTATGCATAATGGTGTGGTTTGTGAAGTCTCTAAAGTTAGACATGTACCTACTTGTTTGTATAATATTATTTCTCTCGGTCAGTTGAATTGTTGCACTTATGAGACTTAAGGTGGAGTTTTGAGAGTGAAGAAAGGTGATCATGTTATGATGATTGTAACGGCTGGATTTTTCGACCCAGAAAATCAACATAAAAACACACTGTTGACTATTCAAGCATCGAAAACACCAGGACATTAATAGAAGAATTTAGAGGGTGAGAAAGAAAAGATAGAACTAATAGAATAGAAGAAGAAGAAGATCACAACTGAACAGAATCAGAGTAACACGAAACTCGCAGCGGAACAAATTAAGATGTATTATATAACATAACTTTGAATACAAAACTGTATTGTATATACATACCATTATCAGAGTACAATACATCATATCACAGCGGAAATAACTCTACATAACTAATGGTGAAGCTTCCTGCTTTTGAGCTCCTCCAAGTGAATCTGCAAAGCCTGAAACACTTGACTGCCCGTACAAATTTGGGCACCCAAGAGTTTAGGGAAAACAAACAAAATAAACTCTGGGTCAGTCATGGGACTGGTGTGAGTAAATTCCAACTATACGGTTTTACTTTGAAGAAAATCCTTTTGAAACAAAAGGATAATAGTAAGACCAGCCCACACATAAACATGGACGACTTTTACCTTACTATAACCCAAATTACTTGGATATCAAAAACAGTGATATTATGATAATGTCTAAACAAATAATTATCCAAGTAGCAGAACGCTTGCATCTCACGTTCCACATATATATAGTATAAAATCATAAACCGCAGGGCACTTATTGGAGATTGAATTTCAACAAACAAGGTATGGGAGCACCTTCTGAATAGTGTACTCTAGAGGGGATACACTCAGGGTTCAACAAGAACGTCTTGCAACCCGGCCACACATGACCGCTCACTCATTTAGCTTGAGTGTCGCGAATATATTGCCACCACGGTTGCAGGCCATCCAACCGTCATCCGAAGATACAGAATCGAAAAGAAGTATAAATATGAATTTTCTCTAGATCGGTGACAATACACCCTGCTTGGGGATGACCCAACTAGCCATGTTGCCTAGCCCAACTTCTGTCATTCCTGGTTGTGAGGCTAGAGGCTACGTCTATCTTCAGAACATCTGATCACCATTCACTTTGAATGCCACATCGTCAAATCCGTAATCACACATTGATTACACAAATGCACACTGGGTGTAGAATAAAGAGAAGTTATCTTCTCCCCACCAACTTGGTATATTCGTAAAATCAACGGCGTGACCGTTGGAAATACTCTGTCAGACACTCGTCCATACAAGTTGTCCCGGGACTGGACAAACAGAAAGCACCATTCTGGAACTGGACGACCCTTGCATTTAACTCCGTCTTCAATTATCTTTAGCATATCTAATTCGCAACGCTTATGCCTATACGGAGTGGTTTTCATATAATATATTCACCCGGTCTCCCCGTATTGACAACGATGGTCAAAGCACTTCGATAGTTGGTTATTTAGCTATCGGAGTAAAAACAAACATTCATTCAAATGAATAACTAACATCACACAACCACGGGCACTTTTATTTAACATTTCGTTTTATTGTTCAAATTCCCATATCTTACCAGATATTTCTCAAATCCCGTTTTAGCCTTTTCATACTTCTTGGAAAACATTTCCAGTTATTATAAACTCTTATTCTTTCATGTTCCAGAAACATACGTTATTAACGTTCGAACTCTTTCCATTAATTTCACATTCTTTATTTCTATACTTGGATAATCTATCCTCTTTATGTTGGAAAATATTTCCAATTTCATTATAAATATTTTAATCGGCCAACCGTTTACCTTTAAAAACATTATTCACTTAAAAATGTGAATACCATTCCTGTTATATAAATCTGAATACCTTTATCAAATAACTCTTTATTTAGAAAATCAATAACATTATCTCGTCTACCGAAATCTCTTTCATACTTTATATTCACAATCCACTTTATAAACTCTGTTCTCTAAGTCAACTTCTTATCAATATCCAATTGATAACTAAATGTTGATTCTTATCCTATTAACATTTGTTTATTTAAAACTAAATGTTAATTATCCTATCAGATTATAATTCCTAAAAATAATTTACTTTTAATACATTCGACATCGTCGAATCCCAGTTCCAAATCCTAATGGTTTAATTCTAATCACATTTCGAACATCGAAATGCTGTCATTAGTTTCTAATACGATTCCCCAATTCTTTTTCTAAACACTTTCTTATATTTCTTTGAACAAACGTCGTTACTTATTACTCTAGAATAAGTGGATTTCAAACCAAACTGTTACATTTCCTAGGAAGTGCTGCTATATATAAAAGTCATGCTTAAGTCAAATCAACAGCAGTAAATTTGTCGCTATAGTTCTAAACTTATCATACGCTATAATATTCTTATAACTAATTACAGTCACACTTACCTTATCAACAGCGTTATTTTATTGCTATAGTTCAACTTGTCATGCGCTGTAATATTCTTTGTTATAACTAATCTTGACATAACAGTCACACTTATCTTATCAACAGCGTTATTTTATCGCTATAATTCTAAGACTTGCATACGCTGCCATATTCCTTTTATACTAATCTTGACATCTATTTCCGTCACAAAAATCTTGACATCTCTTTCTGTTACAAAAATCTTGACATCTCTTTCCGTTACAAAAATCTTGACATCTCTTTCCGTTACAAACTGATATCGTTCCTAGGTAATAGCGAAGCCGTTCAAGTTGGGGTATTTTATTTACCTCTCAGACCTTGATCGACAACGTTCTTACCTTAGAACCGATACAAATCTGTATTCAAATTCCTTATTACTTAATATATTTATTAAATCGTATTTCCTTGTTGTATTTTGGAATATGGTTTTACAACACCATATCCTTACTTTGGAATCTCTGTGGTTTATGCATATTTAATTTAAACATTAACTCTTTGCTTTCTCAATTCCCTAGTTCTTATCTATAACTTCTTAAATGGTAATTAACTCTTATTAATTTCGATAAACTTATTTCTAACTTGTTTTCATTAGATTAATTAAAGACCAATAAATCTAATAATCATGTTCCCAAATAACAGTTGATTTGATCAACTCCATTCCATCAGTAAATTCGTTAACTGATTTTATTTACTTCTCAACATTAGATTAATATAATAAATCTAATAATATTTCTAAATATAGTTATCTTAAATATAATTATCCAAATATTAATCATAGGATAATTTCTGCTTAATAGACTGATTTAAATGTCAACAAATCGTTTTTATTTTATTTTATAGAAACGAACTCTAAAATACTGGTTTATAATAGAACTTCTATTATAGATTTAAACTTCGCTTTAATTATAAAAAATATAACTTTTATAATTATCTTCGTTGATTTGCCTGACGGCAAATCAACTTCAAAACGACGGGTTTATAGTCGACTGTTACCATTTCCCTAATCGGTATTGTTTATGTATTCATTAAAGCAAGTGCTGAATTTTCATTCAACATCGGTTATTCACACGGGTTTTAAATGTAATTCGGGTTCAAACAGTGCATACACAACAAACAATACATATAAATATCGAGGAATCCGGTCGGATTCCTCCAACCGGTTTCCCGCATCCACAGATGTCAGTCAACACAATTTTCACTAACTCTATACTAGGGGTTATTCTAATTGATGGAATCAGTGTCCAACTGATGATGTGTACATATATATGACGGTATAATATTCAACCAAATTAATTGTAATCTACCTAATCAACCATCACACAGCATTCAAACAACATTAAAATATAATTGCAATATTTTAAAATAGATCAGAGTTAGTGATTTTACTCACATTGGCGCGTTAACCGTTTAATAACGATTTGCGTCGGTACACCGGATCAGACGATATAATTTCCCTTTTGATTCCTTTTCTTCACGTTTTCTGCATATCCGCAAGTCACCATTTCTTACAGCTCGCCACTCACGCCACACTACAGTCTTCAACACGCACGTCCATCCTCTTGCATGTGAACAGCACCCACCTTCCATCAAGTCATCAAACGTGTGCATCCCCCTCTTCAAAATTCCACTGCACAGTACTTCGCCAACGCAGCCATCAACCAACTTCCCAGCTCCACAAAACGCACAGTCCAACCTTAAGTCCCCTTTCACCGCCCTGCCACTTTCCTTTCATTTCTTCAAATGCCAAACTGACCATGCTACCAACCTCAACTCCACACGTTCATGCTGAAACCACCCTCAACTCCACGCATACTCCTTTTATGACACACAGTGCATCACCACACTTTACTTGTTTAATGAATCTCACGTTTCTTTACTTCGAGGACTATTACACCAACTCTTTCCCCCTTCCATTTTTTGCTATTTATCCACAAACAACCTAGTAAAAGCTAAACCGAGATCATGATATACCTGCTCTTCATCACCTCTTCTCCTCTATGCAATCCGAGATCCACTCGTGCTTCTCACAAAACGTGGCGTCAGCTGCTGCTCCATTCATCCTTTTAATCAACTCGCAGGACTCCAGCATATTGCTAACGTCAAGCACTAACTGCTGCGTTTTATTATTATTTTATATATATATAGTTGAGTATCGTTTTCAGATTTAAAAGCCATGAAGCTTCAGCCGTTTTCCTTCCTGGAGCAACGAAGAAAGGAAGACTTCGATGTATATTTATAGGGTTATAACCCTTCACGGTCATGTAATAGGCTTGTAGGCGTTGAAAATTTACTTGGTTGCTGGCGGATTTGAAGGGTTAGATTGATGTGATATTAGCTAGGTAGGTCTCTATTTCTTTGTAATGAAGAATTAGGGTATAAATAGGACTGTAGGGTAGTCATGAAGTGGACGTTACTCTTCATTGCCAAGTAAAAGATTGTGGATACTGATAGGACGTGTGTTTTTATTTGTTTGCAGTGATATTTTGATTTGCTAAGAGATAGCAACAGCGAATTTACATTAGGGTAGGCTTCAAAGGAGGGGACGTGCATGTGTTTGTCTTAGATTTTCAATGTGATTCCAAGTTCCAACACAAATGTCCGCTGATGTGAAAATACAGAGTACGTATAACATAAGAATGAAGTTATAGGAAATTATAGACCTGTATCTCTTTTGTATAGGCCTACGTGCAGTGTGCTTCTCCTATTTGTAGCTTAAGTTTCCCATGTACTACCCTATGCGTGAAGAGTACTGTGTGAAGGCATGGTTTTAATTTACTTGAGCATTAAGTATTTGGGTAGGTTACTGTAAGGTAAGGTGAAAACATGTTGTTTCAAATCATACATATATGTGTACTGTTGGCCTTAGTATGTATAGGAAGGAATAGGTTGGTTTGGCGTTTTCTAGCATACTGAGATTTCCGCAATGGTTTCATATCTTGCTTTAAATTTGTTTTTTTTTGAAATTTAAGCACCCCGATATATCCAGTTTTGTTTACGTAAGGGCTGTTACGGACAGAGATGATAATACGATCGTGTCCAGCGAGGTGTCACGAGCCCAAAAATATAATAATACCGGTAGATTGATTCATATTTTGAAACCCCGAAATACCGATACAGGGTGCACAATTCTCCAAATAAAAAGTTGTCTATTTAATTATTTAAAAATTACAGTAAAATTCTAAAAATTAAATTATCGCTGCACCTCAAAAGAACCTTGTCCCGATTTGCAAACGATATCAAGTTATATCAAATAAACTGTTACGGTCGATATATGATTTTACAGCGACTTTCTGAATATTTGATATGGACATATCTTGCAGTCTACACAACGAAATCTTGGTTTTTCACTTCTGTTAGAAAGATACGGTTCAACAGATTCCAACGTTCCTTGTTTCGAAGAAATCCGATTCAAAAAGAGTCCGGTACACTCAGTTGAAGTTCAGAACGTTAAATTTCGAACTGCAGCGTCGTTATGGGCTCGATTATAATTAATATATATCTTTATACGTTCAACTTCGTTTTAATTAATATATAAATCCATTTATATTTCGAATTCGATATTTAAACTGATTTAAATATTCAAATATGAACCGACAAAAATGCGAGACGTTACAATGATCAGAGGATTTTTGGATGATAGAAACCCTTATAAATTGGTTGGTTTTGTAGTCGACTATAGGAAGTGAGTGATGGTCGAAAGACCTTGTCCACAACAAGATGAAGAGGTTAATATAACCACCACTGATGATTCTAGCATTGGATCATATTTCAAATATTACTACTAGACAAAGAGCTAATTTTCGACGTCAATTAATGACGCCATAGCGACACTGCGATGGTGCGACATCACTAAATTTACGTACATCACTAAAGCGTTACCAAGGCATGATAATTAACGATGCTTTTATGACACCGCACTAGAATTTTTTTACTATCATACCACTGCAGAAAGTTGCCTATGCCATTCCGATGCCCTAAAATTAATAAGTCATGCTTCATTTTCACACTAATGCATCTTCGAATGGGTCCATCTCTGAAATACAAAGATACTTTCCTCCCCCGATCTGAATTTAATCTAACATACCAAAAGCATCCAGCTCACCAATCCACTGCCCTTTTCTGTAATCGCACTTCACCAAATCAACCCACCTCCTAATTCTCACTTCAACAAATTAATCCCCTTCGCCATTTTCCAATAAAAAATAAAAAATCAATCCTCTTCATAATTAAAAACCTCCCCAAAAAATTTGAATCCCTCATTTTAGCATTTTTAAAAAAGTTTCGTCATCATATCCTCTTCAAGGTAGTATTTGTTCTTCATTGTTGGTTGTCGCGAAGGAATGGAATGCGATCCAAGAAAGGGGCTTTGAGGCTTGTGGGAAAGAGAGGACAACAGATCTAGATGGTGAAATTGGGTATATTGGCGATGTCATGAGTTCAGATCTAAGGTTTATTTATGGGCTTGGCTTTCAATTGTAAGGAGATTGCGATGGAGCGGTTCAAGGAGTTTGGATACGCGCGGTTTGATTATGGTAAGGACATCATCATCATGTTCTGAAATCTGAACTTCGTAATCTACCATTCTCTGATTACACTCAAGAGCTGAAGCTTTTGGCCTATTTGATTATGTTTATAGAATCTAATTGCGTAATGGAACCTAAAACTTTTAGCACATGATTATTTACTATAAAATTGATTTACACATCTACTTATTATAGTTTAAACACCATAGTAAAAACAATAGATTGTTGAATGAGATGGTGGTAACCGGAGACGTCGTAGATTTGATTGGTAGTGAGGGGTAAGGCACTTTCATGGATGTTTGATTTATGTGTGATGTGTTAGGGTCGCTGTTGATGAAGTTTTGTAGGGTTAGAAAATTTGGTGATTGAGGTAATGTTTGTTATATGCAGGAACGTTCGTTCTGGTTTGCTATAAAATTGATTTACCCATCGATTTTTTCTAGTAAAAACACTGCTAGTTTGTTACTAGATTTTCGGATTCACTACTGTTTTACGTAAAATTTTGGTAGTTAATTTCACTGGTTTCAGAAAAATTTGATGTCAAACTATTGCTTTTATTTAGAAATGGTTATGTCACGCATTTATGTGTATATTCTACTTGTTTCTTGAGCAAAAGTTCGCAATGGGGAAGTGACAAAGCACTGTTGATGCTGGTGTTGTTTCCAAAGTCTTAAGTTTCTTTCTTTCTCTCTCTCTACAATGAACCAAGGATTGTGTATTTAGAGAAATTATCAAAGGCAAGAAATTTTTTGTATTTCATGTGATAAAAAATTAACATTGCTCACTTAAATTGTAATATGCATGCGGAGAATACCGTCGAATATTGTAATATGCATGTAGAGAAATCAAGTAAGACGAAGGCTAGTATGGATGAGAAAGTTGATCTTGCTGAATGAGATAAGTGATTTCTAGGTTCAGATTATGACAAGCTGTTTTCAATTCTTCGTGTATTATGTTTATTTATTTTTTTAGTATTTTTATCTCTCTTTCTCACTTTTTTCTCTTCTCACTACTAGGAAGCAACTTACCTGGATATAAAGTGTTTTTCCGACATTGCTTGCGCAATCGTTCCTGATATGAGATTTTAAGTGAGCAACTACTCTTTATCGTGAAACACTGGATCTATAATTCTTGAATTTCTAATTGGCTTAGTCGATTTCTCTATTAGTTCTTGGACTTCACAGAATTATTTGGCTATGTAAGTTCTACAGAATATTAAACCCGCATGCTTTCCTGAAGAAATTTTATGTGTTTTCTTTTGTTGATTTTTGACAAGCTTTTGTGTTCATGCTAATTTTGTTGATTTCCGGCTTGATTTTTTCAAAGAGAATACATGATTGGGTGTAGATAGCGTAGATAAAATCAACTTTATATTTCATGTGAGCAATTTAAGTGAACAATGCTTATGCAATGTCTCGTCAAATGCAAAGAACGTCCTACTTAAGGAGCAAAACGGATTTTTCTATGATATTGTTGTTGGGCTGAATTTTCACCTATTATAGGGTTGTATTTCATGTATTTTGGATACTAAGGGATGAGGAGGAGAGTTATTAGAGAGGAACAATTGCAATTTTTATTGACACAAAACATGATACAAAGTGCACATATATATAGTGCTATGAGCCCAACGGCTAGTACAAAATATACCAAATATGTATGAGCATAACGGCTAGTATTAAATATACCAAGTATGCATGAGCCTAACGGCTAGTAGATAATGACAAAGCATGCTAAATATGATAAAAAAAACGTGTTCACACTCTAACGGCTCTATTGTAACGGCTCTATTGTCTTCATTATGCCCCCTTAGTTCGAACTGGGGTTTCCTTCTCATTCTGGCTTCTGCCTGCACTGATAACGCGAAGTTCCTCTCTCATTCTGATAAATTTTTTGGTCGAAAGGGCCTTTGTGAGAGCATCTGCTCTCTGATAGTATGCGGGTACATGACATATTGCAAGTCTTCCTGATTGCGTTCTTTCTCTCACAAAGTGGAGATCAATTTCAAGATGTTTCGTCCTTGAATGTTGAATAGGGTTTAGAGATAAAGATATTGTGCTCTTATTATCGCACCAAATGACCGGCTTTCGTCTTGGAGTGAAACCAAGCTCCTCCATCAGTGATTCTATCCACATGATTTCGGCTGTAGCGCTTGCCAGTGCATGGTACTCAGCTTCTGTGCTAGATCTTGATGTGGTATGTTGTTTCTTCGTACACCAGGAAATGATATTGGAACCGAGGTAAATGCAGTATCCTGAGACAGGCTTTCGATCGTCAATATCGTTGACCCAATCGGCATCGCTAAAGCACTGTAGATTAAGTTCCTTTTCTGAATTTAGGCGTATACCTTAATGTTTTGTGCCTTGTAAGTATCGTAACACTCTCTTTAATGCCGTCCAATGTTCTGATAAAGGGTTCTGCATGTATTGACTGAGTTTATTGACGCTGTAGCATATGTCTGGTCGAGTAATAGTTGCGTATTGTAACGCTCCTATTATGCTTCTATATTGTTTGGCATTGTCGATAGCTTCTCCTTTATGCTTAGATAGTCTTAGGTTACTAATCATAGGCGTAGGTAATGAGTTTGCCTTGTGCATATTTGCCCTTTGCAGTATTTCAGTGATATAATTTTGTTGGGATAATATTAATTCACCATTGTTTTTCCTAATCACTTGTATTCCAAGAAAATATTTTAGTTCCCCCAAGTCTTTAATGGCGAAATTTTGATCCAGCTTGTGAACGATTCTGTTTATTTCTTCGTTGTTGTCTCCTGTTATTAGCATGTCGTCAACGTATACTAGAATGAACACAGTTCCATGTATACCCTTCTTCATATATAGAGAATTGTCCGATTTAACTTGTGAGAAACCCATGTTAGACAAAGTTGACTTTAGCTTTTCATACCAAGCTCTCGAAGCTTGTTTTAAGCCATATATTGCTTTGTGTAGTTTGCATACTTTATCACCAGTACCATATCCTACAGGCTGTTGCATGTATACCGCTTCAGTCAATTCCCCATTCAAAATAGCATTGTTGACGTCCAGTTGCCTCACATTCCACCCTTTATTTGGAGCAATGGTCAGTATAATTATGATGGTTGTGGGTTTTATGACTGGGTAAAAAGTTTCATTGAAATCAAAACCAAATTGTTGCGCGTAACCTTTTGCAATCAGTCTGGCCTTGTATTTGTCAATAGATCCATCTTCTTTTCTTTTTATTTTGTATGTCCACCTACAGCCAATCACATTTTTGTGTTTTGGTTGAGTCACTAAGCTCCAAGTGTTGTTTTTTATGAGAGCTTTATATTCAATGTCCATTGCCTCTTTCCATTTGTTTGATCTTATAGCCTGAGTGAAATTCAATGGTTCGATCTCATTGGCAGAAATATTATATACTTTGGGTTTGAAGATGCCTCTCTTTGACCTGGTGATCATGTGATGTCCAGTTGATTGTGGTGGTGTTTGTTGCTGTGTATCATTGTTGCTGGTATTGTCAACATTGTTGTTGTTTTCTGTATCTTCACTATGCTGCATGTTTTGATGTATGTTTGTATCTTCTGAGTCATTGTGTGTCTCATTGGTTTGCTCGTTTGTTTGATCCATAGTTTCTTCCTGGGTGTTTAAATTGCTTGTGCGTTGTTGCTCTTCTTTTCTATCGATTGAAGGTGGTTCAGTAATGAATGGCTCGAACCGTATGTTATTGTTTATGCTTTGTTCCCCATCCTTTTTGCCGATTTGCTTTTCTGCATAAGGAAACTTTTTTTCATCAAATATCACATGCCTAGAAATATATATTTTTCCATTTTTGTCCATGCACTTATAACCTTTTTGGTTTTGTGCATACCCAATGAATGTGCATGGGCTTGATCTCATACTTAGTTTATGATTGTTATAGTCTCTCAAACATGGAAAACATAGACACCCATAGGCTTTCAGAAAACCATATTCTGGTCTAACACTGTATATCATTTCATGTGGGCTTTTATTGTTTAAGACTTTAGTTGGCAACTTGTTAATGAGGAATACAGATGTGTAGAAAGCTTCATTCCAATATTTCATGGGTAATGAGCTTTGTGATAACAAAGTTAGACCAGTCTCTACTATGTGTCGATGTTTTCTTTCGACTAAACCGTTTTGTTCGGACGTATGCGGGCAAGTTAATCTATGTTTGATCCCTCTTTTGAGAAAGTAATTAGTTAGAGGTTTAAACTCAGCTCCCCCATCTGTCTGAATAACCTTAACAGTACTGTTCATTTGTTTTTCGACATGAGTTATAAATTGCATAACTGTATTGCAAGCTTCTGATTTAGTTTTCAGCATGTATATCCAAGTATATCTAGAATAAGCATCCACAAAAGAAAGATAATACTTGTGTCCCTGATATGAATTTAGAGGCACGGGTCCCCACAAGTCAGCGGCTATAAGTTCCAATGGCTCATTATAGCTGGTTTCAGAATCACTAAAAGTTATTAGAGAGGAACAATTGCAATTTTTATTGATACAAAACATGATACAAAGTGCACATATATATAGTGCTATGAGCCCAACGGCTAGTACAAAATATACCAAATATGTATGAGCATAACGGCTAGTATTAAATATACCAAGTATGCATGAGCCTAACGGCTAGTAGATAATGACAAAGCATGCTAAATATGATAAAAAAACGTGTTCACACTCTAACGGCTCTATTGTAACGGCTCTATTGTCTTCATTATTGGAATGTATGTTGTTATGATCATTTTTAAGAAAATGGATTGCCTTATTATTGAATGCTGACTATATTATTTTTGTAGCTGGCTTAGTTTAACTTTGAAGGATTAGTGATCTCCAATGGTACAAATGAGAAGATTAGCAAGTTAAAGGCACAAAAAATAGAAAGTGCGCTTTAGACATGAAGATGGCAGTGGAGAGATACCACAATCAAATCTTAACACAACAGTAATATATTCATTTGCTAACATCTTATCGCAGAATGATTTATGTACCATATTTGTACTTATGTTATTAAGTGTTATTCAGACGTATCAGGTTGTAATCAAAGTTCTTTTGGGACTAAAATTGTATTTGATTATCGTGCTTTATTCATTAAATATACAAGTTTTGCATATATATTATTATTTGTGATTATATATATTGACGAGGTGGTATGTTTGGCATAGATGGTTTGGTTTTATATGCTAATTCTATTTCGTTTTCAATTGTAGCTAGCTAATGTAGGGGTGACAATTAGACCCGACCCGATGGACCCGCATCCAACCCAGAAGGTCTCGGTTCTAGGCGGGTCGGGTTTTGTCAAGTCTAAACTATACATTTCAAAAATATGGACCTGACCCGAGCTTCGGGTCAGGTCGGGTCGAGTTGAAGCTCGGGTCGGGTCTGGTCCGATTAAATAATAACACTAAAAATACATATATTTCAATGTTTTTTGGTTGGGTCTTTCGGGTCGGGTTTGACCGGGTCTTGATGGTATTTTTCATCACCTAGACCCGACCCAAGACTCATCGTGTTCGGTTTGGGTTCGGGTCTTTTCAGGTCGGGTTGGGTTTTCGGTTCTCAATTCTAATTGCCAGCCTTAAGCTGATGTGACAACGAATTTTCTACTTGAGTTTTGGTGTCACAATGTGATCACTATTATTGATGCCATTATGACGCTATATTCCTGATATAAACTTGCATCACAAAGGCATCGCTAATTTAGAGCGATGCCATAGGGATGACAATTTTGAGCCGTCTTAGCAATGCCATGCAATTTAGTGATGCCCATTTTTCTGACTTACATTTTACATTATACTGGCGTCACTACAAATTTTAGCGACGCCGTACAGACGACAAATAGGGTTAGAAAAACATAGATTTCTAGTAGTGTATGAGTCTTTATGTTGATGATGCTTGAGGGATCAATAGTAATCAGGTAAGGAACCCAGGTTAAGTGATAGACAGATGTCGAGCTATTTCAGGCATGGGTCTTCATGTTAATGATGCTTAAGGGATTCATGATGATCAGGTGATGAGCTTAGGTCAAGTGATAGATAGATGTCGACTTGGAAAATACACAAAGACAAGATAGAGATCTTTAGGTATTACAAACTTTTTAAAACGGTTTTGTGTGATGCACCTCATGAGAGAGATGCATCACTTGCAGACAGACGATGGTTGATTTTGTAATGTAGTTTGATTGAGATTTGGTGAATAGTGAAAGAGCTAGTGTTGACTTATTTGCTAATTATTGGAGTGCTGATGTGATTTCATATAAAGGTGGAGTGTTGTGATTTGTGATATTAAATCACATTTACATTGAAGAGGGAATGAGATTTAAAGTTTGAGAGCTCGATGTATCGCAAGACAAAGGTGGAAGGTATGAGATGGAGTTGCAGTGTGCATCAGCCCAATCCAGACGTCCGGATTGGGATTCCAGACATCTGGATTTTCTTATAGAACTCTGTCGAGAGCTATCCAGATGTATGGATATCAAATCCAGACGTCTGACTATTAAATCCAAACGTCTGAATGCTGATTCATACGTTTGGAATTCAGAGCCATATGTCCGAGTCGGAAATATTTTGTTTGACCTGATTTTTCTCCATGATATATTTGTGATATTATGAAGGGGCAATTTTAGGTATTTGCCAACGTTTTCTATTCTTTTATATAAACTGCTTTCAGAATTGGATCAAAGTAAGAGATCAAGGCTCTTAAGTAGTTGATCCAGGGTTAACCATGGTTCTTCCTTCTCCAACAATATTAGTCATCTAGATATTCTTTCTGTTTCTCAGTTAGGTTATTGATTCAATTGTAATTAATTTATTTTTGGCTCATTCCAATAAGTGTAAACAAAATTTGTATATGGTGAATCGATAAAGAGGGTGGTTGGGTGAAATATCTTGTATTTATGTTTTATTGCATAACCTTTTTTTTTCATTGCATAACCATTTTATTTTTCAGTCAAATTTATTTTTTTGGGATTTGGATAACTAATTTCATAGTTATAAACTTTCACAAAAGCCGTTAATTTCCACAAAAAGGGAGCAGTTACCATTCATGAACTCGCACTGCATTTTTCAAATACGATAGTCATATACTAATTGGAAGTAAGATACAAATTGGAAGAAGAAAGTTAATGGTAAAGGTACTGTCGTCTGTCATTATTGTAGTAAGAAAGTTCATATACACAACAATTGCCATGCTTATAAGAGAGACCAGAAGAAGGCTGCACATGGTGATTGTAGTGATGATGCACATGGAGATTTTGCTGAAGGTATCAATAGTGATGCTTCTTGTGATGTCTATTTTAGTGAAGATAAGCTTTGGAAGATGGATTTTAGAATGAGTTTTCTCGTTTGTAGAGATGTGAATTGTTTATCCTTTATTAAAAGAATGTTGGCACGATTAGTACAACCAATGGAGTAGAGCTACCAGTTTGTGGCATTGGATATATCCGGTTTCGTATGCATGATGGCGTGGTTTGTGAAGTCTCTAAAGTTAGATATGTACCCACTTGTTTGTATAATATTATTTCTCTCGATCAGTTGAATTGTCGTGGTTGCACTTATGAGACTTGAGGTGGAGTTGTGAGAGTGAAGAAAGGTGATCATGTTATGATGATCAGAGGATTTTTGGATGATAGAAACCCCTATAAATTGGTTGGTTTTGCAGTCAACTATGGGAAGTGAGTGATGGTCGAAAGATCTAGTCCACAACAAGATAAAGAGGTTAATATGACCACCGCTGATGATTCTAGCATTGGGATCATATTTCAAATATCACTACTATACAAAAAGCTAATTTTCTACATCAATTAATGACGCCATAGAGACACTGCGATGGTGCGGCGTCACTAAATTTACGTACATCACTAAAGCGTTACCAAGGCATGATAATTAACGATGCTTTTATGACACTGCACTAGATTTTTTTTTTTTTGCTATCATACTACCGTAGAAAGTTGCCTACGCCATTCTGACACCCTGTAATTAATATGTCATGCTTCAATTTTCCATCAATGCATCTTCGGATGGGTCCACCTCTGAAAGGTCCACCTCTGAAATAAAAAGAAACTTTCCTCCCTCGATCTGAATTTAGTCTTACATACCAAATGCATCCAGCTCGCCAATCCACTGCCCTTTTCCGTATTCGCACTTCACCAAATCAACCCACTGCCTAATTCTCACTTCAGCAAATTAATCCCCTTTGTCATTTTCCAATAAAAAATCAACCCCCTTCGTAATTAAAAACCTCCCCAAAAAATTTGAATCCCTCATTTTAGCATTTTTGAAAAAGTTTCGTCATAATATCCTCTTCAAGGTAGTATTTGTTCTTCATTATTGGTTTGCGCGAAGGAATGGAATGCGATCCAAGAAAGGGGCTTTGAGGCTTGTGGGAAAGAGAGGACAGCAGATCTAGATGGTGAAATTGGGTATATTGGCGATGTCATGAGTTCAGATCTAAGGTTTATTTATGGGCTTGGGTTCCAATGGTAAGGAGATTGTGATGGAGCGGTTCAAGGAGTTTGGATATGCGCGGTTTGATTATGGTAAGGACGTCAACATCATGTTCTGAAATCTGAACTTTGTAATCTACCGTTCTCTGATTACATCTCCAGAGCTGAAGCTTTTGGCCTATTTGATTATGTTTATGGAATCTAATTGCATAATGGGACCTAAAGCTTTTAGCACATGATTATTTACTATAAAATTTATTTACACATCTATTTATTATAGTTTAAACACCACTAGCAAAAACAATGGATTTTTGAATGAGATGGTGGTAACCGGAGAAGTCTTAGATTTGATTGGCAGTGAGGGGAATGTGTAAGGCACTTTCAGAGAGGTTTGATTTATGTGTGATGCGTTAGGGTCGCTGTTGATGAAGTTTTGTAGGGTTAGAAAATTTGGTGATTGAGGTAGTGTTTGTTATATGCAGGAACGTTCATTCTAGTTTGCTATAAAATTGATTTACCCATCGATTTGTTCTAGTAAAAACACCACTAGTTTGTTACTAGATTTTCGGATTCACTACTGTTTTACATAAAACTTTTGGTAATTAATTTCACTGGTTTCAAGAAATTTTGATGTGCAACTATTGCTTTTATTTTGAAATGGTTATGTCACACATATTTATGTGTATATTCTATTTGTTTCTTGAGCAAAGGTTCGCAATGGGGAAGGGATGAAGCACTGTTGATGCTGGTGTTGTTTCCAAAGTCTTAAAATTGATCTCTTTCTTTCTGTCTCCCTACATTAAACCAAGGATTGTGTACTTAGAGAAATTATCAAAGGCAAGAAATTTTTTGTATTTCATGTGATAAAAAATTGACATTGCTCACTTAAATTGTAATATGCATGTGGAGAATACCGTCGAATATTGTAATATGCATGCAGAGAAATTAGGTATGGCGAAGGCTAGTACGGATGAGGAAGGTGATCTTGCTGAATGAGATATGTGATTTCTAGGTACAGATTATGACAAGCTGTTTTCAATTCTTCGGGTATTATGTTTATTTATTCGTTTAGTATTTTATCTCTCTTTCTCACTTTTTCTCTTCTCACTACCAGGCAGCAACTTACCTAGATATAAAGTGTTTTTTCGACATCGCTTGCGCAATCGTTCCTAATATGAGATTTTAAGTGAGCAGCTACTCTTTATCGTGAAACACTAGATCTATAATTCTCGAATTTCTAGTTGGCTTAGTCGATTTCTCTATTCGTTCTTGGACTTCACAGAATTATTTGGCTATGTAAGTTCTACAGAATATTAAACCCACATGCTTTCATGAAGAAATTTTATGTGTTTTCTTTTATTGACTTTTGACAAGCTTTTGTGTTCATGCTAATTTGGTTGATTTCCGGCTTGTTTTGTTCAAAGAGAATACATGATTAGGTGTAGATAGCGTAGATAAAATCAAGCTTGTTTTGTTCAAAGAGAATACATGATTAGGTGTAGATAGCGTAGATAAAATCAACTTTATATTTCATGTGAGCAATTTAAGTGAACAATGCTTATGCGGTGTCTCGTCAAATGCAAAGAACGTCCTACTTAAGGAGCAAAATGGAATTTTCTATGATATTGTTGTTGGGATAAATTTTCACCTATTATAGGGTTGTATTTCATGTGTTTTGGAATGTATGCTTCTACGATCATTTTGAAAAAAATGCATTACCTTATTATTGAATGCTGACTATATTATATTTGTAGCTAGCTTAGTTTAATTTTGAAGAATCAGTGATCTCTAATGGTATAAATGAGAGGATTAGCAAGTCAAAGGCGCAAAAATTAGAAAGTGATCTCTAGACATTAAGATGGCATTGGAGAGATACTACAATCAAATCTTAACACAATGGTAGTATATTCATTTGTTAACAGCTTATCACAGCATGATTTGTGTACCCTATTTTTATTTATGTTATTAAGTGTTATTCAAACGTATCAGGTTGTAATTGTAGTTCTTTTGGGACTTAAATTGTATTTGATTATCGTAATTTATTCATTAAATATATAAGTTTTGCATATATATTATTGTTTGTGATTATATATATTGATGAGGTGGTATGTTTGGCATTGATGGTTTGGTTTTATATGTTAATTCTATTCTGTTTTCAATTGTAGCTAGCTGATGTAGGGGTGGAAATTAGACCCGACCCAATGGATCCGCACCCAACCCAGCGAGTCTTGGTTCTAGGCAGGTCGGGTTTTGTCCGGTCTAAACTATACATTTCAAAAATCTGGACCCGACCCGAGCTTCGGGTTGGGTCGGGTCGGGTCAGGTTAAAGCTCGATCGGGTCGGTTATTAAATAATAACACTGAAAATACATATATTTCAATATTTTTTGGTTGGGTCTTTCGGGTTGGGTCTTTTCGGGTTGGATTTGATCGGGTCTTGATGGTATTTTTCATCACCTAGACCCGACCCGAGACCCATCAAGTTTTATTCGGGTCCGGGTCTGATCGAGTTTTCGGTTCTCAGTTCTAATTGCCAGCCCTAAGTGTTGATGTGACAACAAATTTTCTACTAGAGTTTTGGTGTCACAATGTCGTCACTATTTAGTGATGCTGGCGCTATGTTCCTGATATAAACATGCATCACAAAGGCATCGCTAATTTTTAGCGATGCCATAGGGACAATAATTTTGAGGCCCTTAGCAACGCCATGCAATTTAGTGATGCCCATTTTTCTGACTTACATTTTACATCATAATAACATCACTAAAAAATTTAGCGACGCCGTACCGACGACGAATGAGGTTAGAAAAATGTAGATTTCTAGTAGTGTATGAGTCTTCATGTTGACGATGCTTGAGGTATCAATAGTAACCAATAAGGAGCCCAGGTTAAGTGATAGACGGATGTCAAGCTATTTCAGACATGGGTCTTCATGTTAATGATGCCCGAGTGATTCGATGATCAGGTGATGAGCTCAGGTTAAGTGATAGACAGATGTCGACATGGAAAATACACAAAGACAAGATAGAGATCTTTAGGTATTACAAACTTTTTAAAACGGTTTTGTGTGATGCACCTCATGAGGGAGATGCATAACTTGCAGACGGTGGTTGTTTTTGTAATGTAGTTTGATTAAGATTTGGTGAATAGTGAAAGAGCCAGTGATGACTTATTTGCTAATTATTGGAGTGTTGATGTGATTTCATATAAAGGTGGAGTGTTGTGATTTGTGATATTAAATCACATTACAGTAAAGAGGGCATGAGATTTGAAGTTTGGGAGCTCGATATATCACAAGACAAAGGTGGAAGGTGTGGGATGGAGTTACAGTGTGCATCAACCCAATCTAGACATCTGGATTGGGATTGCAGACATCCAGATTTTCTTAGAGAACTCTGCTGAGAGCTATCCGGATGTATGGATATCAAATCCAGACGTCTGAATGTTGATTTAGACGTTTGGAATTCAGAGCCATACGACTGAGCCAGGAATATTCCGTTTGATCGGGTTTTCTCCATGATATACTTGTGATACTTCGAAGGGCAATTTTGGGTATTTGCCTACGTTTTCTATTCTTCTATATAGTTGCTTTCAGAATTACATCAAAGTAAGAGATCGAGGCTCTTAACTAGTTGATCCAGGGTTAGCCATGGTTCTTCCTTCTCCAAAAATATTAGTCATCTAGATATTCTTTCTGTTTCTCAATTAGGTTATTGATTCAATTGTAATTAATTTATTTTTGGCTCATTCCAATAAGTGTAAAAAAATTTATTTATGGTGAATCAATAAAGAGGGTGGTTGGGTGAAATATCTTATATTTATGTTTTATTGCATAACCGTTTTGTTTTTCATTGTGTAACCATTTTACTTTTCAATCAAAGTTTTTTCTTTATGATTTAGATAATTAAGTTCATAGTTATAAACATCCACAAAAGCCGTTAATTTCCATAACAAGAGAGCAGTTACCATTCATGAACTCACACTACATTTTTCAATACGATAGTCACATAATATTTTCTTTAGCTTCTAGTATTAATTACCTGTCATTTGCATTCTATATATTCAAACGGGGCATTTTACCATAAGGGCCTCCTTTCGTCCGCTAATTAGTTTCTAGGACACGTCGTTACAATAATTATTTTCTAGGACAAAAATTAATTCGGCTATTTGTTCCTTCTATTCTTCATTTCCGTAAGCATTATTGAAGCTCAAAAAAACCCCAAATCGATTTCAAATCCACTTTCTTCTTCTTCTTTATACTTTCGAAATCAAATCTACTGCTAATCTACTTTCGAAACAAAATTGACTCAGTTGATTCATTGAAGAAATCAAACCGCATCACTTTTCTCAGTTGAACAAGTAAGTAATTGTTTATTTCTGCTGTTTTGTATATGTCGATTGCTGATGTTAATCGCCTCACCTTTGTTCAGCTGAAGAAACTAAAACGCAATTTCTATTTACTATTTGCATGACGCGATTTCTATTCAGTAGTTGTTGAAAAAGTACTTGTTTATCTTTGCTATTTGTTGTTTCTCGATTTTTTCTGTTTTCTATATATCGATTGTTTTTGTTAGCTGAAGTAAATAGTCATTTGCTGATTGATTTTATTTGTTATATAAAACTGTTCATATGTATATATTCAGTGGTAGAATTTATTTTGTTTGACAACTTAAAAAAACAAAGGTGTTTATCTTTTGATTTGAATCATTAATTACGTATTGAAATTTAGCAATATTTGAAAATTACTGATACATATAAAGATACTTGTTGTTTTTTTAATCATATATATATATATATATATTCAGTGGGTTAATAACACGTAATATGAACCAACTTATAGCGATGATAAAATTGTTCATACGTATATATTCAGTGGTACATGTTAATTTGTTTGATAGCTTAAAAAGATAAAGGTTTTTGTCTTTTGATTTAACATATATCTTTTCAAAACTGAATTTCAAATTTAACAATTTTTAAATGTTTAGTAGAATATCTTATTTTATTTCAGATTTAAAAAAGATAATTTCATTTATCTTTTCAAAAAAAAAAAAAACTGTTTTATGTTTGATATATCTACTGAATTTCACAAGTTGCTATTGTTTGTGTTTTATGTTACTATTTTTAAATTATATACATAAATTTAGTCTAAACTTGTTCTATTTTATTTTATTTCAGATTTAGAAAAGATAGTTGTATCTATCTTTTCAAAACTGAACTTCAGATTTAAAAAAGATAATTTTTTTAATGAAAACTGTTTTAGTTTTTTCGTAGAAAACCATTTTATTTTATGCTTTTTAACAGAAAAAAGATAAATAGTTTTATCTTTTTCTCAGGAAATCATAAAGCTTATACTTTTAACAGAAAAGATAAATGGTTTTATCTTTTTCTCAGAAAACTATTTAATTTTATGCTTTTTAACAGAAAACCATTTAAATGATTTTATCTTTTAACTATAATTAAATATTTATGGTCTGTCTTAAAATAGGTTAGAGGTATCTTTGTTTCTTCAAGTGAAGCCCGGCCTTTAGATTTAGAATGGAGCATTTTTATCCTCTTTTGTATTCATTTTTTTCAAGATGACATTCCTTTGATTTCTGCTTATGCACTCGGTGTGTAGCATGATGCTTGATTTGAGGTTATGCATCTATTAACAGTTTTTTATTTGTGCACACAGGAAGCGATCCAAGAGAAGTAAAAGCATGTCCGAAGGTTTGGGCTCAGGCTATTGCTTTGGCTTTTGGATCAAGTGTTAGTGGATGATCATCACTAACATTACTTACTAGTGTGTTGGTGATTCACATGTGAAAAAGAAAGGCAACATTATTGCTGGCATTCTTTGAACGATTCATTCGGCAATCTTCTCAAACATTTGATAAATTCATATGCATTTTCATTCTATACCAATAGATAAAAGAACTTATCTTTTATACAAAATAGCACTAGAAGCTGTCATCACAAATTGTATCTTTTAACTATAAGTGTAGACTCATACTAATCTGTATATATAGACACTTTTATAGTGTCTTTTGCTGCATTTTCTGTTTTATGTATATGGTTTGATTCGAGTCCCATATATACGGGTTGATTCTGTTTTTTTTATATTGGCACTTTATTCAATATGACATAGTAAAGATAATGCATTTGTTTCGTGCAGTTGTTTGTG
The DNA here is from genome assembly GCA_030737875.1 of Allium sativum. Classification (NCBI taxonomy): domain Eukaryota; kingdom Viridiplantae; phylum Streptophyta; class Magnoliopsida; order Asparagales; family Amaryllidaceae; genus Allium; species Allium sativum. The sequence continues at coordinate 138,969,094 of CM060924.1, forward strand.
TTTAACTGTTATTTGGAATACGATGTTGTTAGTTCTGTTCAAGCAGATAAATTGATTTTTTTTATTCTTATGTTGTCTTTTTATGTGTTTTGATTATGTTGTTGTGTCTGATTCAAATGATACACATCGATTTTTCAATCCTAGTAGTTGAATAAAAAGACAAAACAGTTTTTTTTTAAGTTTTAGTTAATCAACATATAAGTTATATGATTTCCTGAGAAAAACATAAAACCGTTTATCTTTTTTCTGTTAAAAATGGCGCCCTGAAGTGTTTAATTGCTATGGAATTTAGTCCTTAAAAGAATAAAAAATATTAATAATATAAAAGTGTTATTTTATTTTAAAACAAAAGTATAGTTTATACAATGAAGCTGCTGATATGTATTAGTTGTATAATACAACAAAACAGAAAAAAGATACATACGTTTATCTTTTCAGCGACATTTGCTATTTATACATCCATATTTCTCACCACACATATCATATACAACAGGTATCATGGCACCCCTTTATGACTTTATGAAACAATAATGAAAATAGTAAATTAATAGAAGAATTGTAACCATTTTTGGCTCTAAAAAGTAGTTTCAATTATCTTTTTTAAATCTGAAATAAAATAAGATATTCGATTTCACTTATCTTTTATCTTTTACTAAAAGATAGAAGCAACTAACTTTTTTAAATCTGAAATAAAATACGATAATCTACTAAACATCTAAAAATTGTTAATTACAAAAATTCAATTTTGTAATCAAAAATTAATTTTTATCATTAACATTGCATACTGCAACTAACAATTAACACATACATATATATATATATATATATATATATATATATATATATATATATATATATTCGACTATCTTTTTTAAATCTGAAGTTCAGTTTTGAAAAGATAGAAGCAACTATCTTTTTTAAACCTGAATAACATATAGTCAGTGGTCATTTGCTCATCAAACCAAACAAAAATGTAGTAAACTGTTTAAACAATTTTTAACAGGAAAAAGATAAATTGTTTTATCTTTTTCTCAGAAAAGCAGAAGAAAGATAAATATTTCTATTTTTATCTCAGAAAATCATTCATTCAAACTCATTACTATTGGACAATATATTTCTTACGTCACTTGGAGAATAGACAGTAGGCATTTCTCAGTTTATACCAGTCATCCTTCCAACAAATTAAAACTACCCAAACAATGCTATCGCCTGGATATTTGTTTATCAACAAAGCACATATTAGATAAATTGTCTAAACTAAAGAATAACAGGTCATATTCCCATCATGCAATTTGTGCATATGCTAAACAGTCCAAACAATGGCATAGCAGGTCATATGTTTACCTTTTACTTGCGTGTATATATATATACACACACACATATATTTTTAAACTGTCAAAACTAATGCATAACAGGTAAGGTGTTTACTAAACACACATATTTTGGATATATCAAACTGTCTAAGCACATATGTATATAACATATTATGTGCTTACTAAACAAACACATTTTACATATGTAAACATACCATCTAACCAACCTCATTACTACTGGACTATTCATTTCATAAATTCCATGGCAATTAAACACTTCAAGGCGCCATTTTTAACAAAAAAAAGATAAACGGTTTTATCTTTTTCTCAGGAAAACATATAACTTATACTTTTAATAGTAAAAGGATAAATGGATTTATCTTTTTCTCAGAAACCTATTTAATTTTATTCTTTTTAACAGAAACTCCTATAAAGTCTATATATATATATAACCTTGAAAAAGATAATTGTAATAAAACCAACCGTCGGCACAACAACACTGTGCGATTCCTATTAGGATCCGTTTGTATAATACTGTTAATAGTTTAAAGTAGTATAAGTTATATGTTTATCAAATTAATCATTAAATTTTCAACATCAACCGTTATAAAATCATCAACAAATTCATGTAAAAGGATATAACTTGATACATGCAATCGCCTGACAATAACATGACTAAAAATCAAACAACTGATTTGTTTGAAGCGTGAGATGTTGTTGACCTAAATGTAAAATATATTCTGATTCATTTGAAGCATGATATATTGCGGTTGTAGAAATAAAATTGAATCGTTCAATCGATTCGTTTAATTCACGATTCGATTTTGAAAATTGCCTATTTGATGAAGATCGACTAGGGAAAACGAAGATACGAAGTAACAGCCGCGACATTTTTTTGTCCTTGAAACTTATTTTTTAAAAGCCGTGTCTTTTAAACCAATTGGGCTGCAATCGGAAGCCCTTTACGCAAATTTCCACTATTCAGAAATGATTAATATCCTAAGAGAATGCTAGGGGAAAATCAATCGGTAGCAAAGTAGCATGTAAAGTCTTCAGTATGCAAGCATTATCAAACCTAAACGTATTGAAGCTTTTACAGAGACCCACATCAATTCTTTTAGGTTCATACCCCACTCTACGAAGTGATCTCTTTGTACTTAAGTTGTGTTCCACTTACTTAACCATGTTTTTCTTTCCACACACAGGTTCCTACAGTCAAATTTTAGAAACCAAATACATAGTTCATATATTAGATCGTCCTTGAACACAGTCGTATTTACATTAAGTTTACAAACAATTACAAGAACATCAAAAACTCCACTATCATAAGTTGATATATTTCAATCTATCACCACTTGCAATTACCACCGAATCCACAGAATCTTATTCCGATACCAAGCATGTCCAGCGGCGCTCATACAAAAACCAAGCCTAATCTTGAAAAGTTGACTGATATCACAATAATAGACAAAACAAGTGGCTTAGTGAGCCATAAGGTGAGGAACATGGTCAGATAGTACAAATAGACAAAAAGGAGAAATGGTAGGGGAACTAAAACATGGGAAAGGAGAAGTAGTGGAGTCAAGATGAAGGTATATGAGAACCGAATCTAGAGACAAAACGCGACGACGGCAGAAGAAACAGAATAAGGTAAAAATGAATAACGATTACAAATAATCCATGTATAATAACATCATTGGCTATATTATGATTGAGTTACTTTTATCATAATGTCGTTGTAGCTTTATAGAATCAGTGCCGGCCCTGACCGATACGTGGCCCTAGGCCAAATATTTGCTGGGGGCCCTTAATTTTGATGTGGAGAAAATGAAAACAAGAAGGAGAAGCTGTAAAAGGAGGAGCAGCTAAAACGTTGATAAGGCTGATAAGGCCTCTACAAGGTATCGATCCCAGGTCTCTCAAAAATAGAGCAACATCCACTACCATCTAACCAATGCTTCTTCCAAGACCAGAAACGTATCAACTTTCTTCAAAATGTCTGAAGTATGAGGCCCCTCATCTTCTTCTACCTCCTCCTCCCCGGTCCGGGGCCCTAGGCCGCCGCCTAGGCGGCCTATGCCCAGGGCCGGGCCTGTATAGAATAGTCAATTTAGTTTTTTCCTTCATATTTGTTATTAGTAAAATTTGCAGATCTCTTCCCTTTGTTTTTATTATTTCATTTTTCTCTTTATTTCATCAGAGTATTAATAAGGTATATGGTAATTGTTTTGTTACCGATTGGTATTCTCTTGTGTTGTACTTTATATAATATGTGGTGGTGCTACACAAGCACATTATTAAATTAATCCAATTCGTGAATAGATGCATGACCACTTATACATGCATATATACTTGTATATATAAGGTTAGGAAAATTCTATTTAAACCCAGAAATCTGCTGAGTATACCCATTTTTTTATAAAAAAATTTAGGACAAAACTACCCTGTTCGGTAATATTTTTTTTAAGTTTCTCAGCACACCTCATAGAAAAGGTACGTGGTGCCTTTAGGGCACCATGTAGGACCATTACGTGGTACCATGAAGGCACCACGTAGGGGCTCAACGAGGTGTCCTAAAGGCACCACGTAGTTGCTCTACGTGGTGCCTTTATGGCACCACGTTGGGTTATTATTTAGGAGAGCAAAATTGTCTTTTTTTTAATTGTGTATGGGTAAACTCAGCAAAACGCTGGGTTTAACCATTTTTTTTAGAGTTTCATGGGTATACTCAGCACATTTATGGGTTTAAATAGAATTTGCCATAAGGTTAATAGCCTTTAATAATAATGATGATGATAATAATAATAATATACTTTTAAACATGACCACAAGCGTTTATTTATAAAAATTGATTGTTTTGCAAGGTTATTATATATATATATATATATATATATATATATATATATAAGCAAACACACACATTCTCTCTCTCTCTCTCTCTCACATAAGTGTGTCAATATAATGATATAATACCTTTGTAATATGTTGGTGCACACTGTAAGGTTTTATATACATACATACATATATATATATATATATATATGTATGTATGTATATGTATAAACAAACACACACATTCTCTCTCTCTCTCACATAAGTGTGTCAATATAATGATATAATACCTTTGTAATATGTTGGTGCACACTGTAAGGTTTTATATACATACATATATATATATATATATATATATATATATATATATATATATATATGGAAAGTCTATTAGGACACAAATTTTAGACACGATTGGTGGCACAAGTGATCTCTACCATTGGATTTCCCTCTGAATTCCACCCCTTAGACACGATTAGTGACACAAGTGATCTCTACCATTGGATTTCCCTCTGAATTCCATCTCTTCATATAAGCACGAAAAGATCCAATAGTTGAGGCTTTGTGTATCTCAATTTATATCCAATTTTATGTTCAAATATCTGCATATATATATATATATATAATGTGAAAATTAGGCTCACGTCCTTAAAAATAAAGTTAATTAGGCTCACATCCTCCCCTTTTGAAATATATAAATCGCATCCCTATTTTCAAAACGTAGCTTTAATATTTCCGGAAATGCCCTCATCCGATTTTTAGGGGTATCGATTGTTTATAGGTTCGTATTAGGTTTTATTTTTTACAGGGATTTTTTTTTCTAATTCATGGCGGCGGCGGCTCCAGAAAAAACCCAAATCGTGATCCTCACTTCCAGCAAACAGCGACCGCCGCTCCAGCACCATCGATCAGCCCCCCTTCAGGCGACGCCGCTCCAGCACCAGGATCTGCCAAGGCGCCGCTACCCACTGGCGCACCCCCACCTCCAGCAACCAGCGACGACCACCATCGACCAGCCTCCCTTCATTCGAAGGCAGCAAACCGTCCACGGCAAACCCTCCGCCCTTTCCAGCTCCGGTGATCCAAAACCTAAAATTGTGTGAGTTTTTTTTTCCTTTTCATTCTGATTTTATTTGTAGGATACGTATAAGGTATTTTTATTATCATAAAAATATGATTTTTCATATGATAAGGACCTGAAAAAACAAAAATTCATGAAACTGTTGTTGGAACTTGTGGATTTTTGCTGAAATTCTGATAAAAAGCTGCGGACAATTATGCGTCTATTCTTAATATATGCATATCTGTACGTAATTTTTTATTAAACAATCAGAAAACATATTATTTTACAAATATATTCTTATTTCTATGCATATATGTAGAACACTTGCATATAAATATTCAGAAATTATTTTTACAGATGTTCCTTTTTTTTCAAATGATTGAAATCTGCATATAATTATTCAGAAATTACAAATATATTCATATTTCTATGCATATATGTGAGTTTTTTCCTATATTTTATGATTTTATTTGCAGGATACATATATGGTTTTTAGTAGCATAAAAATACGATTTTTCATATGATAAGGACTTGAAAAAACATAAATTCATGAAACTATTGTTAAAATTTGTGGATTTTTGCTGAAATTCTGATAAAAAGTTTCGGAGAAATATGCATCTATTCCTAATATATGCATATCTGTATGCAATTTTTTATTAAACAATCAGAAAATCATATTTTTTTACAAATATATTCATATTTCTATGCATCTATGTCGAATTCTTGCATATAAATATTCAAAAAATATTGTTATTTTGCTGAATTGTACGCATGTATTTATGTTAATCTGAAGCTGTTTTTGTAATTTAGGTTACTGCACAATAAGCTTATTAATGGTGATTTTCTTTTTTTGATAACAGTGTTCCGGCGGATATTGGTGTAGTGGTGTTGTTGAAGCTTGGTCGGCCATCTTATTCCAAAAGATTGAAATCTGCAGTTGTTTCTACAGAGACGAGTAGATGTGGTTTGTGCAATAAGCTGGGTCTCAACAAAATTATTTGTTCTACAAAAGACCATTAGCTCTGCTTTGTAAATGTTCTGAAATTCTTGATTTAGTATATGTAAATGTGGTCTGTACTTATTTCTTGATGTAGTAAATGTAAATGTTAAGAATTTTTTTCATGTAAGTATGCACATATTTCTGTTATTTGCATATATATATATATATATATATATATATATATATGCATCTTGTTATACTTATATGTATTTATTTTGTTGTCATTTTTTTTTGTTTCAGCAATTATGCAGTACAGTTCTGTATATGTATGCAATTATTTCGCTTAGTTGCATAAATGTATGCAATTTTATGCAATATTTGTATCTAAATGTCTAGTTTTTCGTAAAAATCAAAAAACTTGATTAAAAAAATGTAGTCACTACATTCAAGTAATAATTTATTTCTATCTAAAATTAACGTATGCACATGTATGCAATTATTTCACTTAGTTGCATAAATGTATGCAATTTTACGTAATATCTGTATCTAATTGTCTATTTTTTCGAAAAAATCAAAAAATAATAATTAAAAAAACGTTGTTGGACTGATCAACGGTTTTCCAGAATTGTAGGATTAGGTTTTGGGCGAGATTATAGGAGCAATAGACTGAGTAAATGAAATTTTTTAGGTGTGTAAGGGTAGATCAGGAATTTTTTTAGCCGAAATTCAAAAATAGGGATGTATTCTATATTATTTTTATCACCGGTTTTTTTTTTATATTTTGAAACTTAATAGGGACCTGTAAAAAACGCACCCTATATATCACCTAGCATTGTGCACCAATATAGTAAAAAGGTATTATATCATTTACATCAACTGTACATCCCTTATGTAAGGTGATCATAAATTCCAATGATCATAAACACCCTATTTTATTTGTTTCATGATTAGCAATTCAAGTTGCGAACGCAAATTTTAAATAAAAAATAAAACTAATAAAATTTGAAATTCAAGTTAAATTAATATAAAAATGAATGGAATAATAATAAAATCTAAATATTATAATTAAAAGTAAAATCGAAACAATTAGGAATTTTATATGCCCATTTTAACAAATGTACGCTCTATGTGGCTTAATCCAAATGAACTATTCATGAAAACACAAAATTAAAATCCAGTGGCCTTTGCTAGTAGTCCGATACTGGTGTCCAACCCTATCGAAGCTATCAGAACTTTTTCTTTTTTGCAAAGATCTAGTATTAGATATGGGCGAGTACGATTTCTATTGTAATTGTAATGACCCGTAATTTGGTAGGAGAATAATTAACTAATTTAATTATTAAATATCGCTTGGCGATATCGATAGCCCGAATTAAATAATATTTTTATTTAATTAATATAAATAACAGGATAATTTATTTCCGGAATAATCGGAAATATCAGGATTCACGATCTTGTGTGAACAGGACAAGTTAAAATATATAATTCAGTACATATTGAAATATATTGACGAGTATATTAAATAACGACAGTTGAACGTAAATTATATATTATAATTAAAATCGAGCTTGAAATGGTACTGCAGTTCGTAAATTGGCGATTCGAACTTCAACTGAATGTACAGGATTCGTTTTAAATCGGATTTCTGTGAAACAAGAAACGTGTGGAGCTGGTGGAGTATATCTTTCTAGTGGAAGAGAAAAATTAGGATTTCGTCGTGTAGATTTTGAGATATGTCCAAATCAAATTTTAAAATAGTCGCTATAGAATCGTTTATCGACCGTAACGGTTTATTCGATATAACTAGAGATCGGGTTTGAATTTAGACAAGGTTCTTTTGAGACATAACGATAATTTAATTTTTAGAATTTTATGGTAATTTTTAATTAATTAATTAAATAACTTTTTATTTGGAGTATTTTGCACCCTGTATCAGCGATTTTGGGGTTTCACAAAATGAGTTGAACTACCGATATTATTATATTTCTGGGATCGTGGCATATTGGTCATCACAATAATATTTTTACTTTTGTAGATAGCAGTCCGTTAAAGAACGTATATACATATATATAAGGAAAAGGATTAACCGCTACGTTGTGCTTGCCAACCTCAGAATCAATAAAAGAAATCCGATAAAGGCACCTCACTTCACATTAACAATTGTACTACCATTTCTCTATGTACAGTAGTACTTAGCTATGAAGTAAAGTAAAATATAAAATATACAATAGACTTTGGTATATTTCAGTGGACATGTGATGCCTATACCATGTTTCGGACAAGACCATTCACGCCTGTACCTCTTCAACAAGCAACATGAATTGTTAAATCAAAACTCTACTGTGCCTTAACAACGAAGGATAGAAATATATATTATTATACTTACTTTGGCAACTAAGGAAACCCACGTTCGTATGTCAATTCCTCAATACTTCAAACCCAAGTAACAAAGCTACCTACCATAGCAACTCCTTTCACTTCGCAGTAAATTGCTGTACACTTACTTACCGACCAAGGCTAAGGCTCGTACACTACTTCACATCACTTCAAGCAGCTAGATGTTTCTTTTCCTATCATACTTTCTGCGCAGCTACGTGCTATAACTTCACACCACACCAAAGAAAAACCTACGTGCCTACTGCCTTAACCATTAAGGTTCCTAATCCTATATATATAAACGAAAGTGTCCTCTGCTTCTTATTTTCCCATTTCCGGATCTAAAACCAAAAGCAACGTAGCTTTACCAAACCCTTAGTAAATCCATTTTTCCATTAAATCGAGCACGGCTTGTCTCGTCCCACTCCCCTTCACACTAGCTGTGCCCCACGTTGACTCCATCTATTTCTTCTGTTTCCCACGAAGTTAGCCGCCACCTTAAATTAAAGAAGATAATAGGGAAACGAACGGGATTAAACTGATGGGGGCGAGTTGCATCTAAGGGCGATGGAGATGTACGGCTCGAGATGAGCGAGGAGCGGGTGTTTGTATTCAAAAGGCTTCGGCATTTTTATTCTATGCGTGGAGATATTTATACTGGAAGCAACATTCGAAACGTGGTAGCATGGGGAAGTTTTGGAGGTGGGTGTTGTGCTGACGTGATGAAGAAGCTCGGCCTTGGTCAAACAGCGATGTAGTGGTGTCATATGGGATTGCCTGAATAGCATGGGAGGAAGATATGGCGTGCGGACTTTCAACAAATGTTGGGTTTTTCTTACAAAGGATTTGCGTTTTTCAGGAGAAGAAGGGAAAAGGCAGGTCACGTGAGAAGTGAAGGATGATGGTTACAGTTCTTGTTTTCATGATGTATTGATGGAGTGTGTAGTGCGTGAAAATAAATAATGGTGAAATATGCTTGGAAGTTGGTGAAGTACTGAAAGCCGTGACGGGTTCAACAATGATGAGGAGTTTAACGATGGGTTGTTTAGTGTATTTTGGGGTTGATCCGTGTGTAAAGCTGTCGTGGGTAGTACTATGGAAAGCAGTCGTTACCTGGATCCGCTACTAACAAGATAGATGCGAGTGATATGTATAGGGGATAATTTACAAAAGAAAATGGTGGTGAAGTCTTTGGTCATAATAGAAGCGAGCGGGATGTTTTTGTGCGTGGACAACATTAAGAAATGGTGTTGAATAATGGAGCAGTTACTGTAGCCTATTTGAGGAAGGAGAAAGTAACGGAGGCGGGTGTGTTTGTTTGGAGTGGGCCGACGTTGTTAATAAGAATTCAGCGAAACAAGATCCGTTAGGATCATAAGGACGACATCTACACACTGGAACTGACGGGGAGTGAATCGAAGCTCGTTACAATTTATAGCAAAATAAATTGTCCGTTCAAATCAAGCGATGATTATCGTTATTAACGATGATCGTTCAATGTAAGTAAAACTCACCAACTCTGAACAGTAATATTTTTATAACGTATTTTAGAACTGATAATTATCTGTTGATTGTTGTGTGTTGATTGGGTTGATTGAACTGCTAGTCAGTTAGTTGAAATTATATATATATATATATATATAAACCGTTATATATATATATTGATGTTGTTTATCAGAACATTTCATACTGAAATGAAGTTGATGTTATTTTAGTGTTTAACATCTGTGATGCAGGGGAACAGGTTGGAGGGACCCAACTGGGTTCCTCAATATATAAAATACTGTTTTGTTTCACATATTGTGATATGTGATGTGTTATATAATCTATGCTGATTATGTGTGCTTAGTTGATAGTAATCATAGTTATACAGTATTTTAAATACCAAGATGAATACTAGGAAGTAAAAAGAAAATTTTCAAAACGTATATTGAAAATGAAATATTTATAAAATCAAAGGATTTTTTAAAAGGAATATTTATTAGAAAATAAATAGAATCAAGTTAAAAGTGTTAAAGAAGATAGGGTATGGTTTTTGAGTAATTGGAACTTGTTCTACGTTGACTGAGTTGAGTAAATTTCAAAGTGTCGATCTGATGTTGGTTTCGTCCTTCGGGATTAACACTGAGAAGTTTATTCACTTATCAATTTATAATGAGGATCTAATGAATAGAAGTGAAGTGATAAAGGAATATTTATTTGGAAAATAAATAGGATAAAAAAAGGAAATCATTTTAAGTGATAAAACGTTGTTATAAGGAAAAACATTATAAGTGATTAAACTTTGTTATAAGGAAATCATTAAAAGTGATAAAACGCTGTTATAAGGAAAACATTATAAATGATTAAACGCTGTTAAAAAGGAAATCTTTCTAAGTGAAGAAACGTTATAAAAAGGACATTTTAAAGTGAAGAACCGGTACTAAAAGTAAATCTTTATAAATGGATAAACGTTATTAAAAGGAGTTAATCGAATATAAGTTATTCGAATCTGAGTTAATCAGTTAGAGTTAACTAGTTAGAGTTAATCAGTTATAGTCAATCAGTTAGAGTTAACCAGTTAGAGTTAATCAAATAGAGTTAATCGAATATGGTATTTGAGAGTTAGTAAATCGAATATGGTATTCGAAGGTTAATCAAGTTAGTTGAGTAGAGTTAAACAAGATTAGAAATTGACTGGAGATTAGTAAGTTGAATAGTTTTCTGAGTATCGATCCGATGTTGGTTTCGACCTTCGGGGTTTATACTTAGAGAATTGTTCTCTTATTAGTTACAGTTAGGGACTAATGGTTGTGGAATGGTAGTGATGCAGGAATGAGGATTGGAAATGTTTTCCAATGTTAATAACGTATATTTTCTAATCAGAGAAAATTAGGAATATGAATATATATACATATATATATATATATATATGTTGGATGATTGGATCGATATTTCCATTTGGAAATAAGATCATTGTGTGAACACCGACATGTTTCATTTGATAGTTAAATCACAGACTATCGAAGTTTTTACCATTTTAACGTTGTTAATATGGAGAGACCGGTTGGATTCTTATCCAAAGAACCACTCTGCATAAGCGTTGCGAATATGCCAAAGAAAATTGAAGAAGGAGTAAAGTGCAAGGGCTGTTGTATAAGTCTTAGATAACAGCGACTAAGATGGATGTACTGAATAGTGCCTTCGGTTTCGTTCAGTCCCAGAACGAACGTATATAGACGAGTGTCTGACAGAATATTTCCAATGATCAAATGGGTTGGTCTGTATAAATATATATGGTGGCAAAGGATTTATTCCCTTAGCATAACATCCAGAATATTTGTGCAAATCAACTAGTGATTAACGGATCTGACAATGTGGCATTCAAAGTGATCGTGTTATCAATGAATGGAAAGTAATCGTAGCCTCTGGCCTCAACAACCAGGAAATGACATAAATCGGGTATGCAGCATGGCTAAGTCGGTCGCACCGAAGTAGGGTGTATAATCACCTATCTAGAGAATATTCATTTGCTTCTTTAATCTATCAATGCTGTCCCATATATGTAACGGCCCGGAAATTTCGACAACTGGGATATGAGGTTTATTTAAGATTAAACTATTAATAATCAATGTTATATTGATACTTGAGTTTAAATTTCTAAACCAAACATATGGTTCTGGAGTATGAATTGAATATTGAATTCAGAATGGTCAGTTATGAATCGAATATTTGTTGGTGCGTATTTGAATTTGAATGTGGTTAGAATTAAATTTCGATTGAGAAATATAAACGGTCGAAATTTAAAATATACCTTATTGACGTTAAAATAAATTGGAGATTTTATTTAAATATATGGAAGTTGGCTGGATATGTGTGTATTTGCAGATATAAATAGATTGAAACTTAGCGTGCGAAATTTGGAAGAGAAAAAAAAAACGGAGTTATTTTGGCGGTAGAATAGGTAGAATAAAATTATATAGGGATCGCTCCTTTACGTAAAACACTGCGCTGTAAATTTCTTCGTGCCCAGGCCATCAAATATAGCCTGCACTAAGTAAAACCCGTAAACCATAAATTAAACAAAGGGTTCCTTCACTCTCACACTATCGATGCCTTCGCTTCCACGTAAACGTGGTAACCACGGTTCCTCTTCTATAAAATCCACGCCTTTTTCATTTCTTCAGTAAAACAGAATTTTCCTCCTTCCCAATCTTTAATGGTTTCCACCGAAACCCTTTCCCCTAAATTCCAACCGCCGTTGTTTCCTCAAAATCAAATCGCCTCTCGAAAATCATTCCTCCTCATTTTAATGGCGTCCACCCGAGTTGTATTTGCCCAACCCTAATCGAACTCGTTGACCTCGATTTGAAGCAAAATCGCGAGCCATCCAAGCCACTTCAGCACCATCGCACCCAGCTGAAGGCCACTGCCACCTATCGAAGCCGTCGGTCCCTCTCGTGAGCACCAAAAATCACATCTTTCTTCTAAAAAATTTTCCCATCAGAGAAGCTAGCGTGCCACTGTCGCAGCGGAGTTTCAACGGTCAGAAAATCGTGTAGTCGCCCTCTCCCTTTCACCATCATTGCGGGTGAGTTTCTTTTGGAACTCACACAGATTAATTATAGTTTAAGTATATCAACTTAGATATAAACTGCTATATAATAGTCGATTGCATCATGGTGTTGATTGCTTGGATGATGTTTGCGTGGTTTTTTTGTTATATGCTGGGTTGACATATCTAGTCGTGCTGCATCTTTCAACTGTGTTACCTAAAATCAAGAGTTTATTTACTGCATCAGTCCCTAATACACATACTCATGTGTATTTATAAACCGCTGTTGTATGTTAGAAGAATAATTAGTGTTAGTACATGAATCGAGTATCAAAAAAACCTTTTGCCTGTTTATATTTCCCCACATGTAAAGATGCATATTTCTTATCTTAAGATGCTACCCGAAATGGAATAAATTTCAAAATATACTTGAGATCAATATATGAAACTTTCATGTTAGAAATAGAGGTATGAACCTTTGTATTTGATTGGGCTGAGTTTTCTCCTCTGTTTTTAAATGCACAGGCAAACCTCAAATTAAACAGTAGCTATTATATCCTTAAACATTTTCGTGCAATACATAAATGTCCAGATACATGTTCGTAACAGCAACCTATGAGATTATTCTCAAAATCCTTAGTAAAAGCAATGGAGTATATTCGTGATAATCTAAATAAAATGAACGTTAGATGTTAAGTTTATTTACTATATACCTGTTCATAGTTCAGGTTTATGTATTCCGTTTACTTTGATTTCCAAAGGTTGATCATTAACGTTAAATTCCAACTAATGAGTACATATCACCTAACCGCTTATGTTGTGCATAATCATAGTGGGGTGTCGAGAATACTGTTCTATATGATCTTAATGTTGGGAAAATATGTTTCTGCTAGTAAATGGTCTCGGCCACTTCATTCTTTTAGTACCAAACACTCACAAAATTCCCCTTTGTTTGCTGTGTGAGTCCTCCCAGTGCATTCGGATATATGTGTTTATTTCTACTGAGTACACAACTAGTAGATAGGCTGAACATACTTGGGTAATCACTGAAAGGATTTTTAAACTTGTCGGTGTATTTTATAGAAGAGATAAGTATGGCAACCAGTAATATTAGCACCCTGCTTATCTCCAATGATGCTTTGTTGCCTACTGGTATTTTCCGTGACATCTGTCATAAACTGGGAACTGCATGTACCCTATATTATGCACCAATACTTTGAATATACATATCCCTTGCGTGTATACATGAAGGTAGTAGGCATCATTGATCTGCATGTCAAACTTAACACTGATTTTGTATTATATGACTGTGAATATAGGCACTATTATAAAAATATACCTAGTTGTTATCTGAGCACCCTATTATCTAGTTTAAAAAGGGTGCTGAAGTCCTGAACCACATGATATTCTATCTAACCTGCACTGGTCCATTCATGTAGGCTTGTTCATTTTTGAAAATCAGTTAGCCATGTAGATTCCTCCCAGCCACTTATCCCATCATTTGTTAAACTGCCTAAATTCTTTCTTGATTTGGCATGCAGTGATGGTTCTTAAAATGAATATATGTTGCACTGTGTATATTTGTCCACTTTTGAAATTCTTGTCTGGCTTGTGCACTTGAAAACTTAGCCTTGTGTTTGAACCATAGCAAGACTGATTTGACCTGAACCAATGTATACCTGAAAAGGTTTGATGCTCTTGCCATCTTTGAACTGCTGGCGTGATACCCATTGCACCTTACCGATACAGTGCATTTGTGTAAAATTGTTCCCAATAAAGCAAAAATTGCCATGACCGTGTGTATTTAATTCTCTGCAACTCGTTTGCTACCCTGTGCTTTGCATTTGAGATTCTGTCCCTCTTGGTATGCGGTGATGCACTTGAACGTGATGGAATATTAGTGTTTGCCCCTCTGAATTTCAGTGTACTCAGTATTTACGGTAGCGGGATGCCGGGGCAGTGCACACGTGTACTTGTACGCGTGTGTATATGCAGGCTTCCGTGACCGTTGTCCCTAAAATCAAATTGGTAAGCCCATATAGTATACCTGATTCTGAACAGATACTGGATACTTCACGTATGATATAATCGATGTTGGGAATCACTATTATCTTTCAGTTTATATTGAAGTTAATTTATTTGAACTATGATTAATCCTGACTCGAGTATTTTTATGTTTTGCATGGGATGCTCGAGTCAGACCCTGAGCATTTTAGGTTAAAGGTTTTCAGTCAGGATTCGAAGATCGATGAAGATGGGGATTTCTAGTTGGCGCACTCTGAAGATTTATACAGTAAAGATTTTCTTGTATTCAAAGTACACTTTATATTCTGCTGTAGAAAAATCCTTGTATTCAAAAATCATGATTTATAATTGGAAGTTTTATTTTTATATCTCATACAGTATTATTTATTATTCTGTATTCTCTGTGTTGATTCTGTTTCTAAACTCTGTAAGCTAAATACGCTCCGTCAGTTTTGGACGTTTTAAGTTGGTTTAATCACCAATTTGAAGCGGTCAAAAAGGCGGGTCGTTACAGGTGGTATCAGAGCTTTGGTTTATTCAAAGCGTAGCTTATCGAGTTTGAAATAGAATCGATACTGGAAAAGCGGATTTTGAAAATAAAAGATTTCGAAATATAAATTTGAAAAGTGTAACAAATTTCAAAATAAATTTTGAAAGGAAAAATATTTTGGAAATATTATATATTTTGAAAATTAGTATTTTGAAACTAATGCAGCGGAAATAAAAATTTATTTTGAGATTTGAAAATTTTATTCGGAATCCCCAGTCTTCAGAAGCCTTCGAATCCAGGTTTGCGAGAATTATTCTTCGATAAGATCCCTTTTAGATTTAAAATCAAAGTCCGTTGTCAGGTGATACCAAAGGAAGATAAGTATAGTAGAATCAACGAAACAATTTATCTAATCGGGTATTTTAGCATTCAAGGACAACTGAATTTATGGGAAATAAGAATTCGGATGAGATTTGAATGAAAAGAAAGAAACGATGAATTTTATTTTGATATTTTAAAATAAAATTAATAAAAAAATAAAATCGAAGAAAAAAAAAAGTTATGATTGAGATTCGATTATTCAGAACTTGGCAAGATAAATAATAATTGGGTTCAAACCAACAATGTACAATCGAATATGTGAACTCGATGGTAAATTATAAACTTGTTAATTAATTAACAAGAAGTATATGGCAAGCGAGAATTTTAAAGGAAGTGAATCACAAATGAGATGAAGCAAAATGTGAGTGAAGATGTTAAAAAGATTTTATAGAATGGTAAAAATATGAATATGATAATTGGAAATGTTTTCCAAAATATCGTGGGAGGCTATTGGGTATTGGTAAATCGAAATGGCAAGAGCTGAAGTGTGAAGAGCCGTACGACGAGGACGAAGAGCGGCAGAACGTAAGAGAAGTGGATTCGTAAATTGAATCCGAGAAATGGCGTAAACAATGTTTGATAAGAAATTGAGAATGAAGTTAAGGAATTTAGAAAGTGACTGGAGGTTAGTTAAGTGAATAATTTCCTGAGTGTTGATCTGATGTTGGTTTCGGCCTTCGGGGTTGATACTTAGGGAATTGTTCGCTTGCTAATTGATGGTCGAGGTGTGGACGTGAAGGAGTGATAATAATAAAAAAATAAAAAAAAAATTTGTGGAAAAAATATGGAATTTTGAGAGAATAAAGTTGTGGCTGAAGTGATGAATTTTTAATTAGAGGTTTGGAAGAAGAATTGGTTATAACCAATAAATTCATAAATTCGAGTTAAAGGAAATATTAGATATCTGAATTGGATAAGAGATCAAAGCTAAAATTTTGGGAATTTGAATAAGAATATGAGGATATTCAATTTTAGACGTTGGATATAAAAGTTTCCAAACTTATATGGAAAAATATATATGAAGATAGCGAATTCGGAAACCGCTAATTTGGAAGGTAATAAATTGAGATAAATGATAAATCTTATATAATAGAAATTATAAGAATGCAATGTTTGGAAATATGATTTAAAAGAAAATCTTATGTAAGTTGACATAAGTATGATTTATGAGGATTTTGAAATAAAATACTATATGTATATAGTATTATATGTTTTCAAGTCAAGATAAGGGAAGTACCATTCTTCTTCTTTGAATTTCGAGCTTATGTAAAAGGACTGCAGATAGCGCAATCTGCAGTGCTGCTGGTGGCGGTAGGTTGTCCGGACATAAAACTCATGAGTTGCCATTGAGCACGACTGCTAGCGAAATTCGCAGGGCTGCAGATAGCCTACGGCGGTCGGATGTTTCTTGAGGGAATCAGGTGTAACCATTGTGATCGCTGCGATCTAGAGTCGTTGGAATTCGACCGTGTAGCGAAATTCGCAGGGCTGTAGACAGCCTACGGCGGACGGATGTTTCTTGGGGGAACCAAGTGTAACCATTGTGACTGCTGCGATCTACAGTCGAATGTAAGGGCGTAATCCGTAGAGCTGTGAAAGCTTACGGGTATGGATGTTTCCTGGGGGACCCAGGCGTAACCATTGTATACCTGCGGTCCACAGTATTTGAGATATCTTAGTGATAGTGAGCCACCTGTTTGATGCAGCAGTTAGTCTTCGTGACTTGATTGGTCTTCGTGACCTGAGTTGTCTTTGTGACTTGATTTGTCCTTGTGACTTGACGAATCTTCATAATTCCATGATTGTTTTGTGACTCTGAGATAGAGCAGTTAACGCTCAGTGACCTCAGTTTCTCTGTTGATTCATAAATTTCTTCGGTTGATTTGTCCATGACGGAATTCGCAGGGAAGTGACTTTCTACGGATACGGATGTTTTCTGGGGGATCCAGACGAAACCATTGTGTATCTGCGATTCATGAACAATCAACGTTATCGATATCACATTGGTACTTTCCGTATCTGTTTTTAAAAGAAGAATTTTTGAAATATTTTCACTGGGAGTTGAAGCAAGGATGTATGTAGTACTTGGAGATTTTAGTCGTGCGCCCGGCCAGCGTATGCCTAACGTCTGTAAGAACGACAATAGACTTGTCAGACTTCGAGTTATAAAGTATTTTCGACTTTAAGAAACAAATCGATAATCTGAAATTGAAAGATTTACTTAACCAAATAAATTGAGAAAGATGATTTTTAATGGTTTTCAAGAACACGTCTTTGTAACAATACAAATATTTTCAGATTTTGAAAATTTTCAAGTTTTGAATATATAAATCATTGACTAGTAGAGAAGATATTATTTACACTCTTCGAAGAATGTTTGAAAAGGATAAATGGATTGAATGGGAAAATATTTGGATGAACGTGGATTATAAATATTAAGCGGAATGATGAATAATAAATATTGATAGATGAGGTTTATACAGAAATTTAGAATAATTTGAAATACAAAAATCCAGTTTATGCGTAAGATGAGATTCAAGAAGAGATTGGACTTGAAAAGAAATTTGATTTTTCTAAGTTAAGAAAAAGGGTTGATGATTTAAACTTTTGTATTTAAGTGTGGAAAAGTTTCACAAATGTTGAAGTATACATTGGTGTAATTTCTAACAATCTTTCCTTTTCGAGGACGAAAAGTTTTAAAGGGGGGAAGAATGTAACGGCCCGGAAATTTCGACAACTGGGATATGAGGTTTATTTAAGATTAAACTATTAATAATCAATGTTATATTGATACTTGAGTTTAAATTTCTAAACCAAACATATGGTTCTGGAGTATGAATTGAATATTGAATTCAGAATGGTCAGTTATGAATCGAATATTTGTTGGTGCGTATTTGAATTTGAATGTGGTTAGAATTAAATTTCGATTGAGAAATATAAACGGTCGAAATTTAAAATATACCTTATTGACGTTAAAATAAATTGGAGATTTTATTTAAATATATGGAAGTTGGCTGGATATGTGTGTATTTGCAGATATAAATAGATTGAAACTTAGCGTGCGAAATTTGGAAGAGAAAAAAAAAACGGAGTTATTTTGGCGGTAGAATAGGTAGAATAAAATTATATAGGGATCGCTCCTTTACGTAAAACACTGCGCTGTAAATTTCTTCGTGCCCAGGCCATCAAATATAGCCTGCACTAAGTAAAACCCGTAAACCATAAATTAAACAAAGGGTTCCTTCACTCTCACACTATCGATGCCTTCGCTTCCACGTAAACGTGGTAACCACGGTTCCTCTTCTATAAAATCCACGCCTTTTTCATTTCTTCAGTAAAACAGAATTTTCCTCCTTCCCAATCTTTAATGGTTTCCACCGAAACCCTTTCCCCTAAATTCCAACCGCCGTTGTTTCCTCAAAATCAAATCGCCTCTCGAAAATCATTCCTCCTCATTTTAATGGCGTCCACCCGAGTTGTATTTGCCCAACCCTAATCGAACTCGTTGACCTCGATTTGAAGCAAAATCGCGAGCCATCCAAGCCACTTCAGCACCATCGCACCCAGCTGAAGGCCACTGCCACCTATCGAAGCCGTCGGTCCCTCTCGTGAGCACCAAAAATCACATCTTTCTTCTAAAAAATTTTCCCATCAGAGAAGCTAGCGTGCCACTGTCGCAGCGGAGTTTCAACGGTCAGAAAATCGTGTAGTCGCCCTCTCCCTTTCACCATCATTGCGGGTGAGTTTCTTTTGGAACTCACACAGATTAATTATAGTTTAAGTATATCAACTTAGATATAAACTGCTATATAATAGTCGATTGCATCATGGTGTTGATTGCTTGGATGATGTTTGCGTGGTTTTTTTGTTATATGCTGGGTTGACATATCTAGTCGTGCTGCATCTTTCAACTGTGTTACCTAAAATCAAGAGTTTATTTACTGCATCAGTCCCTAATACACATACTCATGTGTATTTATAAACCGCTGTTGTATGTTAGAAGAATAATTAGTGTTAGTACATGAATCGAGTATCAAAAAAACCTTTTGCCTGTTTATATTTCCCCACATGTAAAGATGCATATTTCTTATCTTAAGATGCTACCCGAAATGGAATAAATTTCAAAATATACTTGAGATCAATATATGAAACTTTCGTGTTAGAAATAGAGGTATGAACCTTTGTATTTGATTGGGCTGAGTTTTCTCCTCTGTTTTTAAATGCACAGGCAAACCTCAAATTAAACAGTAGCTATTATATCCTTAAACATTTTCGTGCAATACATAAATGTCCAGATACATGTTCGTAACAGCAACCTATGAGATTATTCTCAAAATCCTTAGTAAAAGCAATGGAGTATATTCGTGATAATCTAAATAAAATGAACGTTAGATGTTAAGCTTATTTACTATATACCTGTTCATAGTTCAGGTTTATGTATTCCGTTTACTTTGATTTCCAAAGGTTGATCATTAACGTTAAATTCCAACTAATGAGTACATATCACCTAACCGCTTATGTTGTGCATAATCATAGTGGGGTGTCGAGAATACTGTTCTATATGATCTTAATGTTGGGAAAATATGTTTCTGCTAGTAAATGGTCTCGGCCACTTCATTCTTTTAGTACCAAACACTCACAAAATTCCCCTTTGTTTGCTGTGTGAGTCCTCCCAGTGCATTCGGATATATGTGTTTATTTCTACTGAGTACACAACTAGTAGATAGGCTGAACATACTTGGGTAATCACTGAAAGGATTTTTAAACTTGTCGGTGTATTTTATAGAAGAGATAAGTATGGCAACCAGTAATATTAGCACCCTGCTTATCTCCAATGATGCTTTGTTGCCTACTGGTATTTTCCGTGACATCTGTCATAAACTGGGAACTGCATGTACCCTATATTATGCACCAATACTTTGAATATACATATCCCTTGCGTGTATACATGAAGGTAGTAGGCATCATTGATCTGCATGTCAAACTTAACACTGATTTTGTATTATATGACTGTGAATATAGGCACTATTATAAAAATATACCTAGTTGTTATCTGAGCACCCTATTATCTAGTTTAAAAAGGGTGCTGAAGTCCTGAACCACATGATATTCTATCTAACCTGCACTGGTCCATTCATGTAGGCTTGTTCATTTTTGAAAATCAGTTAGCCATGTAGATTCCTCCCAGCCACTTATCCCATCATTTGTTAAACTGCCTAAATTCTTTCTTGATTTGGCATGCAGTGATGGTTCTTAAAATGAATATATGTTGCACTGTGTATATTTGTCCACTTTTGAAATTCTTGTCTGGCTTGTGCACTTGAAAACTTAGCCTTGTGTTTGAACCATAGCAAGACTGATTTGACCTGAACCAATGTATACCTGAAAAGGTTTGATGCTCTTGCCATCTTTGAACTGCTGGCGTGATACCCATTGCACCTTACCGATACAGTGCATTTGTGTAAAATTGTTCCCAATAAAGCAAAAATTGCCATGACCGTGTGTATTTAATTCTCTGCAACTCGTTTGCTACCCTGTGCTTTGCATTTGAGATTCTGTCCCTCTTGGTATGCGGTGATGCACTTGAACGTGATGGAATATTAGTGTTTGCCCCTCTGAATTTCAGTGTACTCAGTATTTACGGTAGCGGGATGCCGGGGCAGTGCACACGTGTACTTGTACGCGTGTGTATATGCAGGCTTCCGTGACCGTTGTCCCTAAAATCAAATTGGTAAGCCCATATAGTATACCTGATTCTGAACAGATACTGGATACTTCACGTATGATATAATCGATGTTGGGAATCACTATTATCTTTCAGTTTATATTGAAGTTAATTTATTTGAACTATGATTAATCCTGACTCGAGTATTTTTATGTTTTGCATGGGATGCTCGAGTCAGACCCTGAGCATTTTAGGTTAAAGGTTTTCAGTCAGGATTCGAAGATCGATGAAGATGGGGATTTCTAGTTGGCGCACTCTGAAGATTTATACAGTAAAGATTTTCTTGTATTCAAAGTATACTTTATATTCTGCTGTAGAAAAATCCTTGTATTCAAAAATCATGATTTATAATTGGAAGTTTTATTTTTATATCTCATACAGTATTATTTATTATTCTGTATTCTCTGTGTTGATTCTGTTTCTAAACTCTGTAAGCTAAATACGCTCCGTCAGTTTTGGACGTTTTAAGTTGGTTTAATCACCAATTTGAAGCGGTCAAAAAGGCGGGTCGTTACAATATATATATATATATATATATATATATATATATATATATATATATATATATATACGGGAACGGTTGCTGATCCCAACCGTTGGTGATGTACTTTCGATACACCCAAGCGAAATGAGTGGTCGGTCATGTGTGGCTGAGTTGCAAGATGTTCTTGTTGAACTCCAGTGTATCATTCCTAGAGTACACTGATCGGAAGGTGGTTCCATACTTGTCATAGTTGGAAATCCATTACCCAATATGTGCTTGCGGTTTTGATTGTATACCATATATGTAGAACATGAGATGAAAGCGTTTCTGCTAGATGATTATTATAGTTGTGGTTGATAGACATTATTATAATATCAAAAGGTTTTTGATATAAAGATATTTTGGATTCTCATAAGGGAAAAACCCGTTCCGTTATACGGCGTGGTCTTATGAGATATCGTTTACTTATTCGAACTGTTTAAAACTGTTTTACTCATACCAGTACCATGACTGACCCGGAGTTTATTTTGTTTTGTTTTCCCTAAACTCTTGGGTGCCCAATTTTCTACGGGCAGTCAAGTAGTCAGGATTTACATATACTTGAAGAGCTAGAGCAGGAGGTTTCAACGTTAGTTATCTAGTGTTATTTCCGCTGTATTGTAAGTATTGTACTCTGATGATAATGTTATGTATATACAGTCAAATCTTGTATTTCAAAAGCTGTTTATATATTATATTTTATTCCGCTGTGATGTGAGATTCGTGTTTACTCTGATGATGATGTTCTTCTTCTTCTATTCTATAAGTTCTATCTTATCTATTCTCACCCTCTAACTTCTTTCTATTAATTTCCTTATTTCCAGTGCAATTCGGGTTGGACTTGTGTTATTTAGTCAGCTCAAATTGGACCGGATTTTCGGGTCATTACAGTTGGTATCAGAGCTTAAGTTAAGCGAATTACCTTGGCTCTGTGGTGTAACTCAGTAGAGATGGGATTAGTAATATCCTAGATTGAGTTTGAGTGTATAAATATGAGTGAACGTATTTGTTATTTGATATACAAATTTGTTTTATATTGTGGAGCTTTATTGGTTGAGTGGCTTATGAATTCTGGTCGATAGTGGGGTACCACAATATCGATAGGGGTTTCTAAACACTCAAATATGATGACCCAACATGATATGTTTTGAAATTAACATAGTATAATATGTTGTATTGGTTGTTAGTATAATCGAATGAGACTATAAAAAAGTGAAATGGTTATAAATAACCAATCAGGATTCATATAAGTAAAGTATATGAAATGAGATGAATTAAATCTGAATTTAAATCAGAATTAGGAAATTAAAATAAGGAAATTTTAAGTTCCTGGGAGATTTTGAAAATGTTTTTCAACTTGAAAGGAATATAGTATTGAACTCACTTTGATCGCTGGGGAATAATTCCGATGATGGATCGATACATCATCGGTGTAATTTTCGAGTTGCTATGTGACGGATTACTACCAAAGATTTTGTTTTGAAATTGTTTTGCAGAAACAAGTTATTCAGGAATTCAAAGGATTTTGAATTGTTATTATGATTTCAAGTGATTTGAATAAACCCAGGAATTTAAATTTGGAAATTAAATTAGCTTATGAGTTAAAAAGGCGAACTAGTAAAAGTTATTTATAAATTGGGATTTAACTTGAAATAAGTGAATATGAATTTGAGTTGGTAAGTTGAGAGATTGAAATTTGAGATTAGAGTTTGAATGGAATTTTACTTGAGTACAAGCCAATAATTGTGTTGAGAATAAAGACAGATTGGAGTTTGATTTGGATGACATGATATATGCAAAATTGATAGCAGATGGTAGGGATCTAATGATATACCCGACAAAAAGGTATAAGTTTATAATTGAGATGAGTTTGGAATTTATGAGCCGAATTGGCAAGCCGCTTGGCTGTTTGATTTTCATTTGGGTTGGAGATAGCCTAGAGAGGAGAGTTGTGGTTTTACAGAGAGGGATGTACAAAGGAGGTTATGACAAAATTTTCTGCAAAATTTAGACGTTAGAAAATTTTCAGAATTTTTGAAAATTTTAGCTAGTCGGAATAAATTAATATTTTAGTAAATATTGATTGGTTCAGTTGAAACCGAAGTTGAGAGGTAAACAGATAAATATTAACCCAACAGATAGGGTCGTCCTCTACCTTAGCAATTTCGAGGACGAAATTATTTTAAGTGGGGAAGAATGTAATGACCTGTAATTTGGCAGGAGAATAATTAACTAATTTAATTATTAAATATCGCTTGGCGATATCGATAACTCTAATTAAATAATATTTTTATTTAATTAATATAAATAACATGATAATATATTTCCGGAATAATCGGAAATATCAGGATTCACGATCTTGTGTGAACAGGACAAGTTAAAATATATAATTCAGTATATATTGAAATATATTGATGAGTATATTAAATAACGACACTTGAACGTAAATAATATATTATAATTAAAATCGAGCTTGAAATGGCACAGCAGTTCGTAAATTGGCGATTCGAACTTCAACTGAATGTACAGGATTCGATTTAAATCGGATTTCTGTGAAACAAGAAACGTGTGGAGCTGGTGGAGTATATCTTTCTAGTGGAAGAGAAAAATCAAGATTTCGTCGTGTAGATTTTGAGATATGTCCAAACCAAATTTTAAAATAGTCGCTATAGAATCGTTTATCGACCGTAACGGTTTATTCGATATAACTAGAGATCGGGTTTGAATTTAGACAAGGTTCTTTTGGGACATAACGATAATTTAATTTTTAGAATTTTATGGTAATTTTTAATTAATTAAATAAACAACTTTTTATTTGGAGTATTTTGCACCCTGTATCAGCGATTTTGGGGTTTCACAAAATGAGTTGAACTACCGATATTATTATATTTCTGGGATCGTGGCATATTGGTCATCACAACAGTATTTTTATTTTTGTAGATAGCAGTCTGTTAAAGAACGTATATACATATATATATATAAGGGAAAGGATTAACCGCTACGTTGTGCTTGCCAACCTCAGAATCAATAAAAGAAATCCGATAAAGGCACCTCACTTCACATTAACAATTGTACTACCATTTCTCTATGTACAGTAGTACTTAGCTATGAAGTAAAGTACAATATAAAATATACAATAGACTTTGGTATATTTCAGTGGACATGTGATGCCTATACCATGTTCGGGACAAGACCATTCACGCCTGTACCTCTTCAACAAGCAACATGAATTGTTAAATCAAAACTCCACTGTGCCTTAACAACGAAGGATAGAAATATATATTAATATACTTACTTTGGCGACTAAGGAAACCCACGTTCGTATGTCAATTCCTAAATACTTCAAGCCCAAGTAACACAGCTACCTACCATAGCAACTCCTTTCACTTCGCAATAAATTGCTGTACACTTACTTACCGACCAAGGCTAAGGCTCGTACACTACTTCACACCACTTCAAGCAGCTAGATGTTTCTTTTCCTATCATACTTTCTGCGCAGCTACATGCTATAACTTCACACCACACCAAAGAAAAACCTACGTGCCTACTGCCTTAACCATTAAGGTTCCTAACCCTATATATATATAAACGAAAGTGTCCTCTGCTTCTTATTTTCCCATTTCCAGATCTAAAACCAAAAGCAACGTAGCTTTACCAAACCCTTAGTAAATCCATTTTTCCATTAAATCGAGCTCGGCTTGTCTCGTCCCACTCCCCTTCACACTAGCTTACCCCACGTTGACTCCATCTATTTCTTCTGTTTCCCACGAAGTTAGCCGCCACCTTAAATTAAAGAAGATAATAGGGAAACGAACGGGATTAAACTGATGGGGGCGAGTTGCATCTAAGGGCGATGGAGATGTACGGCTCGAGATGAGGGAGGAGCGGGTGTTTGTATTCAAAAGGCTTCGGCATTTTTATTCTGTGCGTGGAGATGTTTATACTGTAAGCAACATTCGAAACGAGGTAGCATGGGGAAGTTTTGGAGGTGGGTGTTGTGCTGACGTGATGAAGAAGCTCGGCCTTGGTCAAACAGCGATGTAGTGGTGTCATATGGGATTGCCTGAATAGCATGGGAGGAAGATATGGCGTGCGGACTTTCAACAAATGTTGGGTTTTGCTTACAGAGGATTTACGTTTTTGAGGAGAAGAAGGGAAAGGGCAGGTCACGTGAGAAGTGAAGGATGATGGTTACAGTTCTTATTTTCATGATGTATTGATGGAGTGTGTAGTGCGTGAAAATAAATAATGGTGAAATATGCTTGGAAGTTGGTGAAGTACTGAAAGCCGTGGCGGGTTCAACAATGATGAGGGGTTTAACGATGGGTTGTTTAGTGTATTTTGGGGTTGATCCAAGTGTAAAGCTGTCGGGGGTAGTACTATGGAAAGTAGTCATTACCTGGATCCGCTACTAACAAGATAGATGCGAGTGATATGTATTGGGGATAATTTACAAAAGAAAATGGTGGTGAAGTCTTTGGTCATAATAGAAGCGAGCGGGATGTTTTTGTGCGTAGACAACATTAAGAAATAGTGTTGAATAATGGAGCAGTTATTGTAGCCTATTTGAGGAAGGAGAAAGTAACGGAGGCGGGTGTGTTTGTTTGGAGTGGGCCGACGTTGTTAATAAGAATTCAGCGAAACAAGATCCGTTAGGATCGTATGGACGACATCTACACACTGGAACTGACGGGGAGTGAATCGAAGCTTGTTACAATTTATAGAAAAATAAATTGTCCGTTCAAATCAAGCGATGATTATCGTTATTAACGATGATCGTCCAATGTAAGTAAAACTCACCAACTCTGAACAGTTATATTTTTATAACGTATTTTAGAACTGATAATTATCTATTGATTGTTGTGTGTTGATTGGGTTGATTGAACTGCTAGTCAGTTAGTTGAAATTATATATATATATATATATATAAACCGTTATATATATATATTGATGTTGTTTATCAGAACATTTCATACTGAAATGAAGTTGATGTTATTTTAGTGTTTAACATCTGTGATGCAGGGGAACAGGTTGGAGGGACCCAACTGGGTTCCTCAATATATAAAATACTGTTTTGTTTCACATATTGTGATATGTGATGTGTTATATAATCTATGCTGATTATGTGTGCTTAGTTGATAGTAATCATAGTTATACAGTATTTTAAATACCAAGATGAATACTAGGAAGTAAAAAGAAAATTTTCAAAACGTATATTGAAAATGAAATATTTATAAAATCAAAGGATTTTATAAAAGGAATATTTATTAGAAAATAAATAGAATCGAGTTAAAAGTGTTAAAGAGGATAGGGTATGGTTTTTGATTAATTGGAACTTGTTCTACTTTGACTGAGTTGAGTAAATTTCAAAGTGTTGATCTGATGTTGGTTTCGGCCTTCGGGATTAACACTGAGAAGTTTATTCACTTATCAATTTATAATGAGGATCTAATGAATAGAAGTGAAGTGATAAAGGAATATTTATTTGGAAAATAAATAGGATAAAAAAAGGAAATCATTTTAAGTGATAAAACGCTGTTATAAGGAAAAACATTATAAGTGATTAAACATTGTTATAAGGAAATCATTATAAGTGATTAAACGCTGTTATAAGGAAAACATTATAAATGATTAAACGCTGTTAAAAAGGAAATCTTTCTAAGTGGAGAAACGTTATAAAAAGGTCATTTTAAAGTGAAGAACCGTTACTAAAAGTAAATCTTTATAAATGGATAAACGTTATTAAAAGGAGTTAATCGAATATAAGTTATTCGAATCTGAGTTAATCAGTTAGAGTTAATCAGTTAGAGTCAATCAGTTAGAGTTAACCAGTTAGAGTTAATCAAATAGAGTTAATCGAATATGGTATTTGAGAGTTAGTAAATCGAATATGGTATTCGAAGGTTAATCAAGTTAGTCGAGTAGAGTTAAACAAGATTAGAAACTGACTGGAGATTAGTAAGTTGAATAGTTTTCTGAGTATCGATCTGATGTTGGTTTCGGCCTTCGGGGTTTATACTTAGAGAATTGTTCTCTTACTAGTTACAGTTAGGGACTAATGGTTGTGGAATGGTAGTGATGCGGGAATGAGGATTGGAAATGTTTTCCAATGTTAATAACGTATATTTTCTAATTAGAGATAATTAGGAATTTGAATATATATATATGTTGGATGATTGGATCGATATTTCCATTTGGAAATAAGATCGTTGTGTGAACACCGACATGTTTCATTTGATAGTTAAATCACAGACTATCGAAGTTTTTACCATTTTAACGTTGTTAATATGGAGAGACCGGTTGGATTCTTATCCAAAGAACCACTCTATATTGGCATAAGCGTTGCGAATATGCCAAAGAAAATTGAAGACGGAGTAAAGTGCAAGGGCTGTTGTATAAGTCTTAGATAACAGCGACTAAGATGGATGTACTGAATAGTGCCTTCGGTTTCGTTCAGTCCCAGAACGAACGTATATAGACGAGTGTCTGACAGAATATTTCCAATGATCAAATGGGTTGGTCTGTATAAATATATATGGTGGCAACGAATTTATTCCCTTAGCATAACATCCAGAATATTTGTGCAAATCAACTAGTGAATAACGGATCTGACAATGTGGCATTCAAAGTGATCGTGTTATCAATGAATGGAAAGTAATCGTAGCCTCTGGCCTCAACAACCAGGAAATGACAAAAATCGGGCAGGCAGCATGGCTAAGTCAGTCGCACCGAAGTAGGGTGTATAATCACCTATCTAGAGAATATTCATTTGCTTCTTTAATCTGCTGTCCCATATATATATACGGGAACGGTTGCTGATCCCAACCGTTGGTGATGTACATTCGATACACTCAAGCGAAATGAGTGGTCAGTCATGTGTGGCTGAGTTGCAAGATGTTCTTGTTGAACTCCAGTGTATCGTTCCTAGAGTACACTGATCGGAAGGTGGTTCCATACCTTGTCATAGTTGGAAATCCATTACCCAATACGTTCTTGCGGTTTTGATTGTATACCATGTATGTAGAATGTGAGATGAAAGCGTTTCTGCTAGATGATTATTATAGTTGTGGTTGATAGACATTATTATAATATCAAAAGGTTTTTGATATAAAGATATTTTGGATTCTCATAAGGGAAAAACCCATTCCGTTATACGGCGTGGTCTTATGAGATATCGTTTACTTGTTCGAACTGTTTAAAACTGTTTTACTCATACCAGTCCCATGACTAACCCGGAGTTTATTTTGTTTTGTTTTCCCTAAACTCTTGGGTGTCCAATTTTCTACGGGCAGTCAAGTAGTCAGGATTTATAGATACTTGAAGAGCTGGAGCAGGATGCTTCAACGTTAGTTATCTAGTGTTATTTCCGTTGTATTGTAAGTATTGTACTCTGATGATAATGTTATGTATATACAATCAAATCTTGTATTTCAAAAGCTGTTTATATATTATATTTTATTCCGCTGCGATGTGAGATTCGTGTTTACTCTGATGATGATGTTCTTCTTCTTCTTCTTCTATTCTATAAGTTCTATCTTATCTATTCTCACCCTCTAACTTCTTTCTATTAATTTCCTGATTTCCAGTGCAATTCGGGTTGGACTTGTGTTATTTAGTCAGCTCAAATTGGACCGGATTTTCGGGTCATTACAGTAATGCATATGTGTTGGAATTTGAGGAATATGGTATTATGTTAGGCATGGATTGATGATCATTTTATGGGACCATCCTTAATTACGATAAGAAAGTTGCTTGCTTGAGAAGCCTTAGAGATCGTAGTTTAGAAATCCCTTGTAGAACTGGAAATAGGGATTCGACCTTATTGCATTCCTTACCGTCTGATTTGGAAGGTCCATCTTGGATGTTTGTTGTGTGCGGTTTTCCCGATGTCTTCAAGGAAGTCGTGGGACTTCCGTGAAAAAATTATAAATAAATATTTGTTTTAAATTTTAGACTTTGATCCCTTATATGTTACATGTTTTTGTGTCAATCTTCAACCAACCAGACGATTGTTTGGATTCATGATCTCCTTGTTATTCGACTGTTTTTGTACACGTCTTCCATGAAAAACGACGTTAATAATATCATTACTCTCACTAGTATTCTCCTTTTCCAAATAACTAATGTGTAACCCGAGTGTTGCACACTATAATCTTGTTAACAATAATAATTGTATTTTAGTTATTGTTTGAAACTGTACAATATACAACTTTTGAAAATGTTATTGTGATACATCAATTACAAACTAAAATGATATTCAATTAGCGTAACTATGTATATCTCTAGCTGTTAATGTCTTAACCAAGGAAAAAAATTAAGTTTCTTAATGGGGCAGATTGGCTCTGGTCCTTATTATATTTCAAAATACAAAAAAAAACTCAATGTCAAAATTTTTTATAAACTAGGTCCCTATTTTTCGAAAATCATCAAAAATTTAACAAAAAACAATGAATATTTTTACGAAAATTCAAAACATAATCATCATTGTATTCATGCATTAAAACTACAAAAAAATGAATTACAAACGAAGTAAAAAAAAGTGCACACTCCAGTATATTGCAGCAACTAATGCAACTATTTGCAATGGTTGCTGATATTGCTGCAACTTTTCCAATTATTTACAGCAAATGTAAACCGGTTGCTGATACATCAATAAATTTTATTAATAATTGCAGACTTTGTTGTAGTTTTTAATCCTCCTCAGTTTTACATCAACTGTAAATTATTTGCAGATATACCAGCAATCATACACAATATTTGCTGATATATGACCAAGTATTCATAGTCTTCCATCAACTGTATAATAGTTGCTGATATAATAGCAATTATTCAGAAGCCTTCCATCATTTTGAAAAATAGTTGCTGATATATCAGCAACTATATATTCGTGTTTCAACTAAAATGTGGGTTCATAATTGCTGAAATATTAGCAATTATTCAGTAAAATTGCTGATATTTCAGTTTTTTATTTTTGCAGAATACATCCGTGAATATTTGCATTTTTTATATAGCAGCACAAAAAAAACATTAAAACACGTTGCTACAGTAAAAAGAAGGATCCGCTTTACATCACTGTTGAGACATGTTGTAACACCCCATGGCCATTAATGTCACTCACAAAGGGAATGCATTAATGTCATGAAGCGTTATAGTAGTATAGAACAGATAAATTACAAGAATAAATAAATAAAACACAGCGGAAGATAAAACTTATTTCATAGCATCATAACTTCAAAACAAGCTTACATAAGTAGTCTCCAAAAACCATTACAACAGGATCAATTGTCTTTTCCAAAAACTTCAAAGTACATAAAGAAGCAAATACTTAAATAACATAAATGCATAAATCCCCACTGAGCATAAGCAAAGCCATAAAGATGAGAGAGTCCAAAGTGATACATCTACTCTCTTCAAGCAACTGAAAGAAATTGGCACTAAGCTGTAGTATTCCCTCCTTGCAAACCTGGGGGGGGGGGGGGGGAGGAAAGAAAAGAGGTGGAAACAAAACGGGTCAGACATAAAGTCTGGCGAGTCCAGTAATTTTAACAAATAATAGGTAAGGTAAATGATCAAGACATAAATAGGCATCATGATATGGCTGTAACATAGATAAGGTAGATAAAAAGGATGGAC
Organism: Allium sativum; assembly: GCA_030737875.1. Lineage (NCBI taxonomy): Eukaryota > Viridiplantae > Streptophyta > Magnoliopsida > Asparagales > Amaryllidaceae > Allium > Allium sativum. Next base: position 139,000,929 of record CM060924.1, read on the forward strand.
AAGATGATTCTGTTCCTAAGTACTAAGACAATCCTACACCTTGGCTAAGCGAACAACCCTCCAAGTACTAACCCCGAAGACCGAAGTCAACATCAGACTAGCACCCAAAGGACTATCCAACTCAACCAACATGTATTTCGTTACACCGCACTTTTTCTAAGTTACACCACATTACTTAATTACACCGCACATCTACTAGTCTCTATTTACTAAAGGTTGATCCCTTCCCACTAACTGTACCCATATGACAAACTTGGTAGTTACTTGTACCTAGCTGCTATCGTAGGTGCCGACTTGCTCCTACCACCGCTAAGGTACCCTTACCCTACCCATTCGATCGGCTCCCTAAACCCCATAGGCACCCATGCTGGCCCCACAGTGGGGTGTATCACTCCCCAAAGTGGCAACCCCGATACCAACATAAAATGCACGGCCATACCTACACGATGCAACAACGTCGTCTTACCTACCATCTCGGACCCATGCACGCACATAAACCTGTTGGACTCGCATTGCCACCACTATTCACGTTTTGATCTCTTACATTCAAGTCCAGTAAGCGTGCCCCAACCCCGGCCTAGTACCGGGCCCAATTAGATACTCAAACGGGTTAATGGTTGAAACGGGTCCCCCATCCGACACAAGCCTCCCACCTATGCTTGGTCCCCACTAGGTTTTTCTCCCACTTAACCATTTTAATTTAAATGTCCATGTCTTACACATGCTATGATTAAGTCCATACTTACATGTCATAATTTACATGTCTTATCTTATTCCGGCTAAGTCTATGTTTACATGTCATAATTTACATGTCACCCCACTTAACCCTCTAACCATACCCATGTCTTATTATGGTTAGTATTCCTTAATTCATTCCTTATGACGAACGGTGCATGACCTCCCACATTAGACCGAACGCTTTGTGGCCGCTGGATTTGCCGGGCGATTCCGGGCAATCTTACACCACAAACTGGGTCTAACCTCGTGTCATTAACTGTTGCGCCAACAATTCATTCCTTTGACCTCTCACATTAGACGTCCAATTGTGGCAGCTGGATTTGCCGGGCGGTTCCGGGCAGTCTTACGCCACAATTGCGCCTAACCTCGTGTCAAAGGTTTATTAATAATCGTATTTCACCCATACCCAATTTTCATGTCATGTATATCCAATTAAACATATAATCATGTTTATAATATTGCCTATTCCAAATTGTCACTAATTACATATTAATTAGCCTCAATTACAAATTTACAATTATAGGCAATTTCATCAATTCCATGTAATTCATACCCAAATATGCCAATTTCACATATTATCCAATTATCCAAAATATCCAATAATATCCAATTTTCCATATTTCACATATTCCCATCGTTCCCACGTATTTGTATTCGCGCGTATTTTTAACATAGGCTCGAAGGTAGCCTAGATCCAAAAATAAAAGGAATAGGGATAAGAAGAGAGAATCAAATCACAGAAAATTGGAATTAACACAACATCATGAAATAAAGGGGCATGTAAACTGGCATAGAGGCATAATGACAGATTCAACATGAATAAACTGATAAAGGTATGAACTTTACATAGAAACATAGGCATATGATGACATGAATCAAAAAGGTGAAGACTTGGATGAGATTTAAATTACATACATACATATGAATCCTCTTTACAACTTCATTATGTTACTTTTAATCCCATTATATTGTGAAAATCACCGTACTCACCTTTCGTGGTTAAAAAATAGAATTATGCACTGAAATTGGTGTAGAAACGTTGCGATGTTGCTGATTTATCTTCTTGAATTGTTGTAGAAGCTCTAATCTTTAATTTGAGTTGAAGTTGAACACTTGAGATTTGATTTAGAGGCGGCGGCTAAGGTTTAAGAGAGAATTTGACAGCATAATGGTGTCATAGATAATATTTATGAATTAGGGTTAGGTCTTAGGGTGTATATATAGGTGTAGGAAGTTATTTAGGCCTTAGGATTAACCCTAGAACTGATCTGGACCACTCAAATGTCATATCATCCCTTAGCGCGAATCGAGCCACGGGTTGGCAGCCAAACACCCTGGATTGACCTTTAGTCGACCCAGCGGGGCTTGGGTCGACTCCAAAAATGGTGTGGTTCGGCTATTCCCCCTCTCGATTCGCTGTTTTGAACTTTTTTTTGAATATTTATTTATTTAATATATATATATATATATATATTTCTCTCATATGCATACAAACTTCATGGCTTAATAACTTCTTCATAATTAACCATTTTCACACTAAACCACTTTTTGAACTGCGTTCACACTAAGCCACTTTTAGCCATTCCCCTAAAACAAAAATATGGCGCTGATGGGGATCGAACTCTATACCTCTTGTATGCAAGTCACATGTTCTAACCAAATGAGCTACTAAGTGTTTTGCTTACAAACCTTAGAACAATGCTAAACATCATTCTTTTCTCATTCCTCTTTTTCAAACAAATTATTCTTTAATTTGTTATTTTAATATTCTCAGAAAATACAGGGTGTTACACATGTAGCCGCTTTACATTTAATTTCAAAATAAGGATGCAATCATAATTTCCACTTTCTTAATTATGTATGTGTAAAAAATTTATATTGCGTGAGATATATTTATTATATGTATGATTGAATAAACGACTTTATCACTCTTGTTGTATAGTTTTTGTAGGTACAGTCAACTCTTATATTTTTGTAAAGATATATAAAAGAAGGAGTTAATGTTAAATAATAAGTTATTTAAATATTTTATAATCAACACAACGAATTCAATTAAAGAGTTGAATGTAAAAAAAATTTACAAAAGATTTGTACGTATTTATAATTGAGAAGTGCTCTTGTTTATTACCTGGTTTTAGTTTAAACAGTTTTATCTTTGTATTCAACCATGCATTTCATGTAATTGTAAGGGTCATACTTACGACTGTAATAATTGCAAAATGATGTTATATAGCATCAAGATGATTCGTAATTTGGATATGGTTTATAACATAATGAAATATGGGATGTTAATATTTTTTTTATCAACTCGTATATGCGTTCACATCTTAATGTTGTAAAATATGAATTTGTCCTTTAAAAATTGCTAAAAAAACGTTACGCAATAGATAACAACTTTTTCCGGGATAAATAAACGGGAATTTAAAAGAGGTATTATATATAAGTATGCATTTATGTTACTTCATTTGATTAAAGAAATTATTTTATTATTATTTTAATTCTATAGGAATATTGCATACATTCGGATTATCGTATTTTAAGATTTATTAGATAGACTAGTGAATTATAGTTAATCGGTTATTTAGATAGCTTAAATTTTAGATTTACACAATTAATTAGGTATATGGACTTGAGCATAAAATATTAAGAAGATCCGAGAAGGGTTTCTAAGTAACTGTACCAAAAAAATAGATGTTGAAGTTAATGAAATTCCGCATCTTAATATACGATAAACTTGTGAATGAATTATTACAAAATAAATTTATTATTATAGTTAATGTATATAATTTACGCTATGTATTTATATAATTTTTGTATCTAAATGGTTTTTTTAACCAATTCGTTGACGTGTCCAAAGTATGCATACTGAAATTTTTGAAACATTAGTTGACTAATTTTATCAATTAATTCAAATTTTGGATCAACAAATTAATTTAAATAAGTGAGTCTTAATGTAAAATACTGGGAGAAAGCTGAGAAATATTTATACATAACAGTAGAATTTTTAAAATTAGATATTTGAATGTAAAATAGTGTAATAGATTACTTTTTTTTTGAAAGAAAAATGTCTAGAAATAGAAGAGAGCACACATATAAAAAAAGGGTGCTATTATTCACACCCCACATTACACTTCCGGCCACCTTTCTAAAATTAATATAAATTATTATTTTTTATATTCTTCTGGCCAACCTATATTTTTTTCACCCAGTTATTCACCACCGTACTTCTCCTAAGAAAAATATATACTTCTCTACAATTTCAAATCCCAAACGCTTACAAAAGCAAATATTCTTTTAAGCCTAATAGAGATGGAAGATGAAGATAAAACAGAGGTTAGAATTGCTTGATTTTTATTATTTTCTATTATGCTATAGAATATGTTGTTAGGGTTCCTTTAATGGTTAAGATTTTTCATTGTGTCTTAGGATTATTTTTTCCGCTCCGTTGGAAATTTCAAGCTAGAAGGTCATTAAATTTGACGACGCTGTAATAAAGAATGTCAATGTAAGTTCTGACTTGTATGGATTTTATGCGTATAACTTACGTATCATCTTTTACAAATTGATACATTGATTATTTTTTTTGGTCATTCAATACATGGAGTATTTGAATGATGATAAATTGGATGACAAACATGATGGTTGTCATAATATGATGCAAGATGTTCAATCAAATGACTCAAAAGACATAAATGCATGATGTAAGTGGGAAGGAAGCGTTCATGTAGAGGAAGGTGCTGGTGGCCTCTAAATTTTTGGGTTATTAATTTAGATAGTGGCCAGAAGAGGAAATTTGAAATATTTGGGGTGCTTTTAGTTTTGGTGGCCAGAAGTGTAAATCGGGGTGTGAATAGTAACACCCTAAAAAAAACACGAAACAATAACTACCAACAAGCCTGGCAGGCAACTAACATCAAACAACACACAAAAAACAAACTACCTGAAGCTAAAACTAAAAATAAAAGAAATAGATGGATGAGCTCCGGAAAAACCACCACCCGTCGTACTTCAATATCAAGTTCCGGCAAGGCCACTACCTTATTATGAAGTACAACTACTCCTAACTAATACAACAATCGCTCTAAAAAATACAAAAAAATAGTATAACAAATATGAAGAAAGAGCTCTACAAAACCGATCTCTAAAAAGCACATCAATGAATATCAACAGACCTGTAACCTGAAATAAAACTAAATAAAAAGTAAGATAATATCGCATATATAAGTATGTGTGTGTATGTATATATATGTATGTATATATATGTATGTATATATATATTGAAAATTAGTACTCTTTATTGCTTTACCAATAAAAACCTCCTTTATATGCCTCGCTAAAACCTTGTAATCCCCCTAACCTAAGTGGGTGCCTTACAGGGAAAAAGAGCACATGTAAATTTGGTATACAAAAAGCATCAGAAAGCCAAAAGCAAAACAAATAAAACATGACTAAAAAAACAAGAAAACAAAGCCCACTTCTCACGGTCAAAAATAGACCTACTTATTCTCCTCCTCAAAATCACCATATCATCACTGTTAACCAGTATCCAACAAGTCAACGCCCCCATCGATCCAAAATTAAGGAATTTCTCAAGCTCCTCTCAGATTTGCTTCATTATTTCGAACCAGATAGGTTACTTCTCTTTCAATATGGGCTAAAGTAACAGAAACCGGAGTCTTTTTATTCTGAAATACTCTCAAATTTCTCTCTTTCTAGATAAAATAGATGGTAGAAGTGAAAGCTCCACAAGCAATGTCACGAACTTGATCAAAAGTTTTGAACGCAAAATGGATACTCCTTGCTTCATCCTTCAGATTATCCTGAATCAACGGAGGAAGAGAAAGCTTTAATCTTAAAGCAAGCCAGATAAAAGATTAGTAGTTACCCTCAAAGAACAAGTGCTTATTTGATTCAGAAGCACTTTCACACAATGCACACATATTATTCGTTATATTGCCATTACGAATAATTTTATACATGGTGTTTAGCCAACCCATAATAGCTACATACGAAATAAATGCCATTTTCTTGAAATTTTTCTTATGCCAAACTACTTCAAATGCAGAGTCTTTTACATCATATACTCTAGTAAATTCCCATGCTTTATGAAAAGAGAAGATTCCACCATTGTTCCATCCATAAGAATCACATCTATCATTTGGAAAGACTTCAATAGAGCAGACTTACCTAATCAGTTCTCTTGTAGCAGGGTGAATGTTAGGATCCAATTCTTCATTTCTAATGATAGTGCTCACTTTCTGATTAGCATGACCAAGAAGGTGTACCCTATCAAAGCCCAATAAGTCAACAAGACGTTGACAGTTTATTCATGGCTCATACCATAGGTATGTCTCTTCACCATTTGCAATTATTTTATTAAACAATTGTTTAGATCTAGAACGAAGTCTCAACATAGATTTCCCAGTAGAAGATGCATTGTTATCAAAAGTAATAGCCCAAAAAAATTTGTCTTTACAATATCTGTTGCACATCCACTTACTCCAGAGAGATTCTTCTGTTAAGAATTTCCATAATAATTTGGTACAAGCTGCTCTTTTTAGGTCAGAAAAATTCTTTAATCCAATCCCACCTTCTCCCTTTGGTTTACAAAAAGAATTCCAAGAAACCTTATGAGCTGAATCCCCCCAGAAAAAATCAGCACACATTGATTTTAATTTTCCCAAAGTAAATTCAGGAATCTGGTAAATGAATAACCAATATAAAATAATAGGATTTATGATGCCATTAATTAGTTCAGCTCTTCCAGCAAATGATAATAATTTGGACTCCCATCCTTGAATTTTACTTTGGACTCTCTGGATTAAAGAATTACATTCAGCATAATATAAGTAATTAGAAGATAATGACACTCCTAAATACTTAATAGGCAACATCTCCCTTTCATAACCAAGAATATTCAGAACTTCATCAGAATTTCTCGTTGAAGCATTGAAAAACACTTTAGTTTTTGCTGCATTTACCATAAGACCTGCATGTTCCTTTAAGTTATGAAAAATTTGCTGAAGAGTTGTAGCATTTTGCAAAGATGATTTCCCAAAAATCATGAGGTCATCTGCATATAGGAGGTGTGAAACAATAGGCTGAACAGTACTACTTGGTTGAAAAATTCTTGAATAGGTAGCAGAATCCATTTGATAAGTAAAATACTACATAGAAATGGCAAAAAGATATGGAGACAATGGATCTCCTTGTCGAATACCTCTAGTAGACTTGATAAAACCCCTTGGTACACCTTGAATTAAAATGGAAAAAGTAGCAGTAGTAATACATTCATAAATCAGATTAATGAAATGCACTGGAAAATTCATTAAGCTCATTATTTGACATATGCACTCTCTACTGACTTTGTCATATGCCTTTTGGAGATCAACTTTAACAAAAAACTTTGGCATTCCTCCTTTCTTGAAGTCTCTAAGAAGTTCATGAGCTAAAAGAATATTTTTCACCAATGTATCTTTCTTTACTAAAAGCACTTTGATTCTCAGATATCAAAAAAGGCAGGAAATGTTTTAATCTATTACAAAGGACTTTAGCAAAGATTTTATAATAAACATTACAACAGGAGATTGACCTATAGTGAGAGATTTCAGTGAGCTTTTCATTTTTAGGTACCAAAGTAATAAATGTATGGTTTATTGACTTTGGCAATTTACTAGAAGAGAAAATATCAGAAATAGCATAAAAAAGGTCACCTTTAAGCTCTTCCCAATGATATTTCATAAATTCGGAGTTAAGCCATCTGGACCAAGACTTGTGTCATCTTTGATAGAAAACAGAGCTTCTTGAATTTCTTCCATTGACACATCCTTTAATAAAAAATTATGACCTTGAACATTGATTGTTGCAATGGGTTGGAAAATGGGAATGGGAGTGGTACAGTCACCATTGAACAAATCAGAAAAATAGCTTAAAGCCTCTGCCTCAATCTCTTTTGGATTAAACAAAATATTCCCACTCTGATCTATTAAAGCTCTGATGTGATTATAAAATCTTCTGTTTGTCATTCTAGCATAGAAAATTTTTGAATTAGTATCTCCTTGTTGTAACCAAGCCAATTTGGATTGCTGTTTAAAACCATCAAAATAAATCTTTTGTAATCTTTGATACTCTTTTTTGGCTTCCAGGAAATTATCATACAAAAGAAGGTCCTCTGGGAATTGATCAGCTGCTTGTTAAAGATTAGACAAAGCCTCTTTAGGATTTTTCAGGTTTGTATTATTTTTCTCTCTTATTTTATTCCAATTCTTAAGCTCAGATTTGCAACTTTGTAGCTTCTGAAGAAATTGATAACTTTTAAAATCTCAAGTGACACAACATAAGCCTTTTGAAATTGCTTCATTATAGCCAAAAAAGCTTGGCCATTCATTTTTAAATCTAAAGGAAAACCCTTCACAAATGCAGTACGATGTAGGAATTAAATCCAAAAGAATGGGATTGTGGTCAGTTGAATTTTGAGAGTGAGATAAAGCTTTTAGACCTAAAAACTGGTTTAAATAGCAATTATTAACTAGGATTTTATCAATAAGAGTTGCAATGCCTTTTCTTCTCCAAGTAAGCAGAAAGACAAAAGGTTTAACCTCATTTAAAGCAGACTGGAAAACAAAATTTTGAAATTCTCTAATATGTTGATATGGCACTGAAAGACCACCACATTTATCAGTATGGGTAGCAAATGATGAATCACTAATCAAAGACTGCCACAAATTGACTCTGTCATTAAAGAAGTTACTGGCATATATCATAGATAACATCATAGCAAATCCACCCTTGTTAAATGTAGAAAATGTCATATGTTGAAAAGATGAAGCCACACAATTCAAATCCCACACATTAGAGTCCCAAATCACAAGAATACGCCCACTAGATACATCAGAATTATTTGATATGTATTTCCAGTTATTAGGAAGCATGGAACTGAACAAAGCTAAATTTAGATCAGACAGTTTATTCTCTACTAAACCAACAATAGTAGGTTTAGCAAGAGTTAGGAGTTTGAAAATCTCTTTCATACGCAAAAGAGAATTCATACCCCTAACATTCCAAGCTATAATTTCCATTTAATCAAGCTTGAGCTCCTTGTTGATCTTTTAGGAGGAGCAATGTTTTGAGAATCAACATTACCTTTGCTTTGCAAATAGCTTGGATTTTTGTCCACATAATATAATATATCTATATGTTTTCCTTTCTCTGAAATTAACTGATTACTGTCATCAAAAATTGAATCAGCTACATACTGAAGATCATAAGGGATAATAACAGAAGAAAGTTTATCATTTAAAGGCAAATCATCCAAAGAAACCGCAGAGACTTTGTTAGATTCTTCTGTAACTTTAGGTATTACTTCAATGTTATTAGAGGACTTTTTAGCTTCAATTGACTCCAAATGTTCATCATCATTACAAACAGATGAAGCACCAGCAACATTATCAGAAGAATTCCATCTAGGTTCCTTAATCTCTTCATGAAGACTATCATCATGTCCAAACACTTCACATTGGTTACATTTTGCAGGTACAAATTCATATTCTACTGAGATTTCTATTTTTTGACCATTTTGCAAAAGAACAAGCTCTGAAAATTTAAGATCAACTTGTGTATTAATAGAGATTAGGACTCTAGCATATTTAGTAGACTTCCTCTCATATGTATTCTCATCAATTAAGATAGGATTTGAAATAAAGCTAGCCACCAATTGCATCTATAGTCCATAATTCCATTGGTAGATTATGAAGACGAATCCAGATTTGGATTAAATCACTTCGAATATTATTAAAATCAAATCCAAGAATCCAGGCTTATTCCAATAATAATCGTCTAAAGTATGAATAAGTCGAACATTTAATAATTCTTGCATAATCCATCTGGTTCTCGAACTGATCAGCAAAATTATATGTCGAATTCACATGGATGTTATAATTACCTGAGGGCTTCCGGACTTTATTTATGTAATCCTTCAATTTAACTATCGATAACCTAAAATATAATGGAATAAAAGCTACGGTATAGATCCAAGCTGATTCTGATTTGTTATATGTTTTTTCAGGGATAATAACACAATCCGCAGAAGATTTTACATATGTCAGATTACGATTACTTGAGGAAAGCACATGAGCATCCTTTGGATCATGATTCTTAGATGGATTTACATGAATTGATGAAGAAGAAGGATTAGATGTATTTGAAATCGATTTAGATCTAGAATTGGAATTTGAATTTCGTGGATTTATGTCTTTGGCGGGATCCGCCATTGAAATGTATAACAGATGGAATAATATATATATATATACACACACACACACACACACACACACATATATATATATATATATATATTGAAAATTGGTATACTTGATTGCAAATATCAATCATATACTTTATTTATATGCCTCATCAAAATCTTATACCCCCTAACCTAAATGGGTGCGACATAAGGGAAAAGAGTACATATAAACTCCATATATTAACATTACAAAAAAAATCATCAGCATAAAACTCTCTCATATCTCTCTCCAGTCTCAAGCATAACAGACATATCATTCATGCATACAAAACATAAAATCTCTCCAAAAAGAAAGAAAGAAACATAGCTTTAGATGAAATATTATCTAGCATCAAACAACTATATTCCCCATCTTCTCAGCATCTCTTCATTTCTGCGTAACCATTTAGTTTTACTTCCATTATTCCTCACCAAATAAAATAACTCCTTCACTATCATATTTAGCCTCAACTCCTTCCGAATGGATTTGTTTTTGAAAATTCTTGAATTTATTTCTTGCAAAATTTGGTATATAATAGTTGTGAAAGCTGCACAAGCCACGCTAAGCATTTGATCTTTCTCTTTCAACCTATGTAGAATTTTCTCTGCCTCCATCCCTAAGTGACCTATATCATGTGTTGCTAGTCCAAGCTTCATGGAAACTGCACTCTATATATAACATGAATATTCACATTCGAAAAATAATTTATTCATGGATTCAATATTACCTTCACACAAAGAACAACTGCTATATTCTCCCAAACTAAATCTATTATGTCTTTCCTTTGTAGACAACCTATTATTCAAAGTAAGAAATGAGATAAATGACATTTTTCTTGCATTTTTGCTATGCCATACCACTTTATAACATGTCTTTACTGGTTTCCTATCCCTGGTTTTGTCCCAAGCTTTATGAAAGGTGAACTACCCTCCTTCATGTCATTCATAAAAATCATCATATGTTCCTTGTTTCAATACAACAGAGTTTACTTCATGTAAAACATCTCAAGTAGATGCATGCATGTACCCATTAATTCTACCATTTTCTATGATAGAAGAAACCATATCATTATTTCTACCCATCTGAGAGAATCTAGAAAAAACCAATTATATCCATAAGGTATTTGCTATTTATCCACGGTTCAAACCACAAATTTGTAAAAGTTCCAGAGATAATTGCTTTATTAAATAGTTGAATACCTGATGTTCTCAATCCACGAATGGTCTTCCATGTACTCGAAGCATGGTTATCCACCTGAATACTCCAAAAATGCTTATTACTACAACACTTAGCTTTCATCCAATCACTCCTCATTGATGTACCTGTTAGCTGTGCAGTTAAAGCGTTTAGCGGTATAGCTACGGAGGTGCAAAAAGGTGTAGCGGGGATAAAGCAGGGAAATAGCGGGTATGTAGCAGAGGCGCAAAAAGTTTCATTTGATGTAAAACTAAATATTTGAAAATTATTTAATCATCTTTCTCTCATTATATGTGTATATAAACTAATAATAATTAATCTAATATAACAAAATCATGGAATATCATAGTTGTACATGCTAAATTTGATGAGTGTAATTTATTGTTACCATAACAAAATTATTAGTATACCTCCTTAATGACATCTTTGAGTGAAAGAACTTTGTATTAATGTCACCATCTTGAAGCCATGTAACTTTTTCTTTTTTCTTGTAGCTCCAGTATTTGATTCATTTTTGTACATCGAGTGCTTGTTTTGCTTCTAACATACTCTCATATAATACCAGGTCCACTGGACCTGAATCACATGCACTTTTTTTTCTTTGAACAAAGCTTATGCTTCTAGAAGTGTTGCATTATCTTTTGGCCTGTTTTTGTTTCATTTTTTTAATTCATGTTTACAAGCTTCAATTTATGTAAGAAAATATAACTCGCAAAACCCCATCGTCTACAGTGTAAACCAAACTGAATACATCCTCCATATCCTTCTTTCGCATACCATTCATTTGAGTACCTAAAAGGATAACCCTTAACTGTAGAAGAGATAATGAGATCCAAAAGTATTGGATTGTGATCACTGGAATACTGAGATAGAGATAAAGCATTGGGTCCTTTTGGGACACGTCCCTGGAAGTTTTCAAAATAAAAACGGCATCTCTCTCTAAGTTTCCATGCAAACCTAATCCCTATTTGTATACTTACGAGTTTTTGCAAAAAAAAGTGCTGCCAAGTAAAAAAAAAATCAAAAATCTGCAAATATTCCCAGAAGACCACGAAAAAAAAAACTTGCATACATGTGTGCAAGTATTACCAATAGTTGCATACATGTATGCAACTGTTGCAGAAGGTGTTTCCATTGAAAATTTGGACCGAAACTTGCATACATGCGTGCAACTATTTGAAATACTTTCACACATATATGCAAATATAACATGAAGGAAACTTAAATGAAATTTTTCCTATGGATTGTTGCACAAATATGCGTAATTTTTCTGTTTTACTGCACACTTGAATGCAAATAAGTGTGAACAGATTTGCACGATTGTGAATTATTGTACACTTTGATGCAAGAATTCTGCAATACTTGCATAAATGTATGCAAGAAAACCAACATAGATGCATAACTGAAATACATGCACAGATATATGCAAGAAAATTCAAATATGCGCATACTATTATGCATTTAACTGCAGTTTCATTGTTTTTTTGGTTTTTAAAGTGTTTTTCGGTGGATTTTTCAACTGAATTTTTTTATGTTTTCATGTTTTATTTAAATATGAATTCACGTTTATTTATTTATTTATGAATTTTCGAAAAATAAGGACCTAATTTACAATAAGTTTAGGACCGGATATGAGCCTAATTTTGAAATTTAATAGGGACCTGTGCTTGATATTCACTAAAAAAGCATCTGAATCATTAAATTTTTGAAGACAACCATGGTTTACAAGGATTTTATCAAGATTATTAGGCATTCCTCTTTTCCTCCATGTGTAATTAATCCTTGAAGCTTTGATTTCTATCAGACCAGACTGAGAAAGACAATTATTCAAGGCTCTAATATATTGAAATGGCACTGGTAAACCTCCCCTTTTATCCAAGTGTGAAATTGAATTGCTAAAGTCTCTCATTAAAACCCATTCATCACTTATAGTATTTGACTCTTGAATAATGTGTTGCCATAGATTTTGTCTCTCCATATAGTTGTTACTAGCATATACTACTGATAAGAAAATAGATAGACCATTAGCATTTGTAACATTTACAGAAACATGCTGAAATGATGAACAAATCACACTCATTGACCATACATCAGAATTCCATAACAGTATAATTCTACCAGAGAAAGAAGTACCATCACACGGTAGAAAAACCCACTTTCTAGGAAGTAACCTACTAAACACTTGTAAATTAATGTTATTCAACTTATTTTCTAACAAGTCAACTACTGTCGGCTTGATTTTAGTCAAAAAGGATGAAACATCTCGCATATGCGTAGGTGAATTCATCCCTCTGACATTCTAGGTTATTATTGTCATTTGATCAACGAGTTGCTTCTTAAATCTCTTTTAGGAGAAGCAATGAAAGTGTTCTTAACTTTACCTTTTAGATGTGTTAAGTATTATATGTTCTTTGTTGATCAAGTTGATACATCATTTTGGTCCTCAGAAGGAGGTTCTTCAGTAATACTATCAGCTACATGATTCAAATTATCAGGTAAAATATCATAAGGGAGCTCAGTATTTAGAAAATCTTAGTCTGCTTCTTCCCTATTTATACCATCATTAGGAGAATCAGGTTGCATATCATTTGTTCCTGAACTACTATCCCCTGTGACATTATCATTCTGATTAGAGTCCATGCAGGTTCCTGTGACGAAAAGGAATTTCGCTCGATCCGAACCATTCGCTAAACCGACCTAGACTTTTCGAAACGCCTGATTGTTTTGAGAACACGACAAAATAGAACGCAGACGGAAGAACATTTCATTGTATATTACAACAATGCATCAGATTACAAGAATATACAGAGTATAAATGAATAAATATTACACAGAAATATCAGAGATTTAAATTACATTTAAATACATAGCAGCGGAAAATAATACAATACACAACTAGAAGAGATATACGGATACAGAGCTTTCCTGATATCGTTCCAGCTGTAAACCAGGATCCTGTGAATATAAATCTGAAAAACCAAAACTACTAGCTGCCCATGTCAAAATAAGGGCACCCAGAGTTTAGGTTAAAACAATAAACTCCAGGTCAGTCATGTGACTGGTGTGAGAACTAAAACAGTTATAAATCTTTATTTTAAAGTTAGGTAAATCAAGGGACCACGCCGTATAACACGTAACGGGTTTCCTCCCAAGAACCAGTGCATAACAACAAACGGCGCAATGTTAAATAAAGAAAAATGAAGCTATTATAAGACCCAGTTCCCATCACACAATGCAACGCAAGCCGGAGGATAGGGTTTTTACCTTATAATAGCCAAGAATGCTTGATACGTTTAAAACAAATCATTTGATACTATTATAAGTGCATAGTGTATAAAACAACTTCAAATCATAAGTATCAATCATAGACGGCATGGGTACCATATATTATGTCGCCATACTAGTCCTACAATTAAAACCGCAATGTCACGTATTTGGAAATTGGATTTCCGTCTGTGAACCGAGGCAAAAGATAGTCCTCAACCGATTCGAGACTGTCTAGCCCGAGCCTCAGGAACAGCCGCAACTGCCCCTTGGATCGTCAGGGCCGGTCCACCGATGTGGATTATTATGCCTGAACACTACGTTTCCCCGCCCTTTGGGGCGTAAATGAGCCAACGAATGACTCCATCGGACCCGGATCGTCCGATCAAACCGAGGCGCCTCGCAACAGCAACAACCACACAGGTGAAAAGTATATAAATGTCAGGGCTGGTAGGTCACTGACACCACCCTAGCTAGAAAGAAACGCATGCCCTCCCTGATGTCCTCTCCCGTTTTTGGTTCACAACCGGGGTGTGAGGCTCGCGAAGTAAACGTTACACAAAGCTACGCCACAAAGGCCGTGCTTCGATCATCAACCACAAGACTTTGCTTTTCAACAGAAGCCTTGATCATTTGCATCTTAGCATGCCACACAGACAAGCCACTCTATGCAACTGGTATCAGTCACACAGAATGAAATCCGATGTCAGACACACAGTCCATTTACAAGTCCGTTCTGGGTCTGAACGAAACCGGAGGCACCTAGTACCCCGCATATCCATCGATCTCCAAGTACGTCTGGACGATCACCAACTGTTTCCATCTTCTTGGGTGTACAGCCCAATCAAGATCATCAGTAATCACCCAAACGACGTGAAGACCTCCGGTCTTCGACCATCGTCGTCATCTTCGACTTATCGTCGTATCAGTTATTCAGAATGGGATAAACCCGGTCTTCCCGAATAACTCGCGTATATTTTAAATAAGTGTTACACAAACACAACATACGCCTCATTCCAATTCATCAGCCACTAACCGTAAATTAATCAAGAGAATAATTCCCCAAATATTAACCCCGTAGGCCGAAACCAACATCAGATCAAAATCCAGGAAACCATTCTGCTTAGCTAACCGACAGTTAGTTTCTAAATTTCACATTCATAGGGAAAGGTTCCCATTAATTTTATCAAAGATAAATCCTTTAAATTTATTCTTTAATCTATTTTTGAATATCGATTCAAACTAGTCAGGATTAACGAACCTTACCGAAGTAATCATTTGTTTTAATTTCCCAATCCCAACCTATTCATCCCATGAAGTAAAACTGGTTATACTTCATATCTAACACCACGGAGTTATCTGTAAATTCAATTACCATTTCACGTTCAAATCTAATTAAAGATTTAACTATCGCCTGGAGCAAAACTGGTGATACTCCATTCTCGATCATTTCAATCTAATTAAAGATTCATTAAAACTCCACTTAGTTTTAATCTTTGACCGGGTTAAAGAATCGGTGTCATTTAAAACACAGTTCACGATAAACCCAAAATCACATTCCATTAATTATCGGGTTAAAGAACGAGTGTTATTTAAAACACCATTCACGATAAACCCAAGAATCAATTCGAATTCAATTCCAATTGAATATTATTTAATTGGTATACTTCATTAAATTTAAATAAAAAGATTTAGTCTTTTCTCAACTAGGTTCAAGAATAGTGTTAGTCAAGACACCATTCACGACAAACCCAAATCACATTTGATATTAAACACAAGGCTCTAAATAGAAAATATATCGGCTTATATTCAATATCAAATTCTACGACCAACAGATATCGTATTAGAAATAACGATATATATATCTATATCTTTCAAATTTCCATAACAACATCTGTATAATCACGAAATCCAACATCGAAATATTCCGAAGACAATTTCGATTCAAATCCATTCCAATGCAATCATTGGAAATTCTGGTTATTTTCAAAACCATTTCAAATTCAATTTATTTATTTAAAAATAAATAGAATTATAATTCTAGTTCAAAACTAGTTCATTTCGATAAAAATCTATTTTTATCTTTTCAAATATGGAGTTTTTCATCCCAATTTTTCCCAAATCATTTCTTATGATTTTACACAAATTATTACTATTTTTAATAATTTTATCGAGGCCCATACAGTCGATTTCCATCACTGGCCATCGAACTGCACTTACAGCGACCTTTTTCAAATTTGATTTGGACATAATTCCAAATCCAACCGTTAGATTTCTAATTTCTCACATTCGTTAGAAAGCTCTTTTCGATACGAACCCAACGGTTCCGATTTTAGGAGAATCCGACGGTCGGATCTCCCGCAATAGCCATTCGAAGTCAATGGTCGAAATTCGCGAACTGCCGCGGCGCGGCGCGTTCTATTCAGGCCATTATATTATATATATAATATATAATATATATACTTCATCGATTTTCTTTTCAAATCGATTTATAAATCGTTTTAAATTCATTTTCAAAACGGTTTCAACTTCATATTCAATTTCAAATCAAAATTGAATATTCCAATTTAAATTCATTTTAAATTCATTTCAAATTGATTTCAATTCAAATTGATTTCTAATTCAATTTGATTTCTAATTCAATTTCAGTTCGTTTTCAATTCAATTCAATTTCGATTCGAATTCATTTCTATTCCATTTCAATTCGAATTCATTTATATTCAATTTCAATTTGAATTCATTTATATTCAATTTAGATTCGAATTCGTTTGTATTCAATTTCAATTCAAATTCATTTATATTCAATTTAAATTCGAATTCGTTTATATTCAATTTCAATTCGAATTTACTTATATTCAATTTCAATTCGAATTTATTTATATTCAATCCTATTCAAAATATCAGATTTTGAAATCACTTTCGATATTCATTATAAAATGAATAAAATCGATATAAATATCGTTCACGTCAAAATGGTGTCAATCTAATCAATACGGCTTCATATATTCCTATTTTCAAATATTCTATTTCAAATATTTCTTTTTCAAATATTTCTATTTTAAAACTGGAATGAGGCCCAATCAATTACCATATAATGTTAATTATATGGATTTTCTACAACACATGTATATATCAACAATGATGAATAATCAACCATCATCCAAAGTGCATCCTACACTGTATAAGCATCAAATATAAATATTCAACGCTTATAACAGCCTGTCGATCAATCGATCGACATACAACTAAACAATCGGGATTAGTGTACGTCAAATATCATCCCAATACCCGTGTGGGATTTCAAGCAATCAAACACAGATTTTTATTTGTGCAGTTGGGCGATGTGTAAAATTTATCGACCCAATCAATGTCCTTCAAATAGGTGTACATAAACAAACCGTCCGGTTTGTAAATGAATATTTATTTATTCACATTCACGTTAAAAAATTTATTTTTAACGAACAAACTATTTTATTCAACCTATGAATATTCTATTCGGTTCATTTATTAAATAAAATGTTATCTTTATTTTTCTAACTTATTTTTAGAAAATTTCGGCGGCATAACGGCACGATACTAGAAACGGGACAAGGCCTAGCCTTATCCCCGGTCTAGTGAAGGCCCACGCCATTCACACATCAATCAAATCAATTTCATTTCACCAAACAATTCAATTCAAACCAAATAATCTAACCAACTACACAACCAAACAATTAAACAAACAAGCCATCCATGGTCTGTGGATGACGGGTGTCGGGTGCTACTAAACACCGTCTGCATCCTAGTATATATTTATAACTAGAAAAATTAATTGAAGAGTGAGAAGTTCTCACAGATAAGCTAATCCAACGCTACGACTCTTCTTCTGTAGAAATCTTTGCCGCTCTTGCCTCTTGCCGCTTTCTCTGCCCGTATTCTCTACATATGTAAAAATCACATTTTTACTTCGTTATTCGATATATAAAAATCGAATTTTTACTTTGTTATTCAATATATAAAAATCGAATTTTTTTTACTTTGCTATTCAATATATAAAAATCGAATTTTTACTTTGCTATTCAATATATAAAAATCGAATTTTTACTTCGCTATTCAATATATAAAAATCGAATTTTTACTTCGCTATTCAATATATAAAAATCGAATTTTTACTTCGCTATTCAATATATAAAAATCGAATTTTTACTTTGCTATTCAATATATAAAAATCGAATTTTTACTTCGCTATTCAATATATAAAAATCGAATTTTTACTTTGCTAATCAATATATAAAAATCAAAATTTTACTTTGCTATTCAATGTATAAAAATCGAATTTTTACTTCGCTATTCAATATATAAAAATTGAATTTTTACTTCGCTATTTTCTATATAAAAATCGAATTTTTACTTCGCTATTTTCTATATAAAAATCAAATTTTTACTTTGCTATTCAATATATAAAAATCGAATTTTTACTTCGCTATTTTCTGTATAAAAATCGAATTTTTTACTTCGCTATTTTCTATATAAAAATCGAATTTTTTACTTTGCTATTCAATATATAAAAATCGAATTTTTACTTCGCTATTTTCTATATAAAGATTTCGCCCTTTTCTATTTTAAAAATCTAATCTTTTCTATTTTAAAAATCTAATCTTTTCTATTTTAAAAATCTAATCTTTTCTATTTAAAAATCTAATTTTTTCTATTTTCTAAAGATCTATTCTTTTTGTTTTCTAAAATATATATGTAATTTCAGATTTTTCTAATCAATGTTTATATATTTAAAACTGGAAATCAAAGAAAAACTCACCAATTTCTGGCGGTGAAGGGTGGTGCAGTGCATTTCAGAGGTGGTGGAGCTCCTTGCAGGCGGCGGCAGGCGAGGGTGAGGTGGCGCGACTGCTCTTGGCTCGTGCGGTCTTCGGTGGCGAGATGGGAGGGTCGCGGTGTTCGATTGAGGGTTGCGTGGAGGTTAGGGTTTGAGATTTTCGACCTTGAAGGGGGAGAGGCGGTCGGAGATAACTGGAAGGGGGGGTTGGCGACGGCCATGGGTGGCGAAGAGAGGCGGGGCGATGGCGGTCCGACGAGGGTGGAGGCGACGAGGTCCGCCTGGAGGGCGGTGGGCAATCGCGATTGTTTTTCCCTTTTTTTTTTCTTTTTATTCTTTTTTATTTCCTTTGAAAATGATTTCCAGGGGGGGAGGGGGCTGGTTAAGGAGAAAAGGAAGGGGGGATATTTTCTTTTTATTTATTTAATTATTTTATTTACCAAAAAGTTGACTTTTTATTTCGACCTCGAAACGAGGCCCACCGCCTGTCGTCCATAGCTAATTACCCCCATTCCGAATACAATGGGATATGTATCGCACGCTGATTAGACTGTTTCGATCAGTTTTCATCAAAATCAACATATAACTCTATATATTGAATTTGAACGCGCATTTCAATTTATCGGGCCCAATTACGAACTCTAAAAATTCCTGAAAAATATTTTCTAGCTTCGTATTGACGATACGGTCCTAACAAAACTAATTTCGTCGAATTCTGAGATCGTTCGAAAAATGGCCATTTTCCAGTCGATTAAAATCAACTGAAACTGGTCAAACGCATTTTCCTTTGCCACGCTCACATATTGATTTGAAAAGTTATGAAATTTGGAATCTAGCAATAATTTGACACTGCAGATCCAACAAAAGTGGTTTCGTCGAAATCCGAGGTCGTTTGCAAAATTCCCATTTTTAAGGGCCTGAATTCCATAGCGACTATTCAGAATTTTCAACTGGACATATCTTTTGATTCCCGTTACGAAATCTCGATTTTTCGGATTCATTGGAAAGATATTCCCAATTAGATCCTAATGTTTTTGGTTTCACTAAAATTCGGCTGGTTTTGCACCCGGTACATTCAATTGAAGTTTGAAATCGAATTATCGAACTACCGCGCCATTTTCAATTCTATTTATAATTATATATAATTATATATATTCTAACGACGACGTATATAATATATATATCAAATTCAATTCAAAAACATTTTTCTCGTCGATATTATTTAAAATAATCTATTTTAAATGTTCAAAATTCGCTAAAATTGCCAGAATAAAAATTTTAAACTGGCCCAGATTTTCGGGTTGTTACAGTTCCTTAGTTACCTCATGTACTTCTGATTTATGCCCAAAAACTTTGCATTTTGTCACATTTAAAAGGAACAAACTCATATTCCACTATTATTCCTTTTTTGTACAATTATGCAATAGAATAGGTATTCTGTCAAGCAGCTTATCTTCAATATTTATCCCAACCAAAATTCTAGCAAACTTAGTGACTTTCTTCTTAACTGTTATATCATCTACTCAAATGGGATCTCCTATAAAACTTGCAATCATCGAAAAAGCCTTATTAGTCCACATTTCCATATCAAGTTGATAGAGCTTAACCCAGATTTGCACCATATTAGCATGAAATACATACCCAGTATACCATTTAAATACCATCAGTAGTCTTCCAAAATAAGTTTAAGTCAAAGTTTTCAATACTGATAAACAATTCTCTACTAGTTCAAATTGAACTGTATAATGAAAGTCTGGAGTAATATGAACTAGGAAATTACCTTTTGGATGCCAAAATTTCGTTAGTGCTTCAAATTCACCACAGCTAGCTTAAAATCCACTAGATGAAGTGCAATAGTGTTTAACCATGAATATGCAAAAGCTTTAAATGCATCATTAGAAATAAAGATGTAGTTCTCAGGTGGTTTAACATACTCGAGAGAGAATAAATCTGCTTCAGGATTAGTAGATCCGTAGTTCCCATTCTTCTCTAAGGTAGAATCAGTCGAATTTGTTACTGGTGAAGTTGACGATGATTTCAGAGGAAGTTTTGGCGGGATTGTCGAAGAGGAAGCCCCTTCAAGTCCGCCATTTTAGAGAAAAAATTATATTAGGTTATTTAATGTTTCTATATATATATGTATATATATATATATGTGTGTGTGTGTGTGTGTGTGTGTGTGTGTGTATATATATGTGTGTGTGTGTGTGTGTGAATAAAGTAACAACATAAGATAAAGTGAGACAACTAAAAAAACCATAACCACAAAGATCAGTTACAAATACAAATTATATTGTAGCTAAAATGCTTAATAATTCTAATAAACAAACTCAAATTATTCCTAACCTTAGCGAGAAACATTTCGACTAGGATTCCTAAACAACTTATAACAAGGATTAGACATCCAATCTAAAACAAAAAGAAACAACCTTAATGATTGAATTATCTAGAGAACAAGAATTAGAATAAAACATTCTCTGATTTCTATCAAACCAAATAAACCAACATGTAATAGTTACTAAAGTATCAAGAATATACCTAGATTTAGAAATTAAATCAAATCTAAAAAAGTTTCAGTAAAAATCATAATACATGAAACTAGAAGAAAAAATAAAAATAAAAATTCTCAAGACCATATTTAAAATACAAAAAGTTTTAACACAAGGAAAAAAATAATCAACATTTTCATCAAATAAACTACAAAACAACATTTAGAATCAAAAAGAGTATTTTTCTTTCTTAACTGCTCAATGGTGTTTAACTTCTTGTGTATAATCAACCACATATGAAATTTAGCTTTAGGAGGAGCATTAGCCTTCCAAATAAATTTGAATTTAAGAAATTAAGTACCTGTAAAAATAAGGAGTGTATATATTGATTTAGAAGAGAACTTCAAACTCTTATCCAAACCCCAATAAATACTATTATAATCATTATCAATGTGATACAAGGATGATATACACTTAAATGTGTATATTTTATCCACTTATTTATCTTGTTTTATCTTTAAAAATAATTGATAATGTGTATTTATAGTCGTGTTTTCAGATTATTTATGATGAATAGATTGATGCACTTAATTGTTGAAAAGCTTGAAGAATTAATGCAAGAAGAGTGTTAAATTTAAGAGCTGGATTGAAGCTTGAAGACCTAAAGAAATGTTGTTGTTCAGCCACCTTCTGCTGCATACTTTAAAGTAAAGATTCAACGCTTTTAATAAAGATCGCTTGTTCAGATTATATGGAGTTCTCATTCATGCTCAAAACAATTAAAATTGATGCAATTTGATACCCGCAAGCTATGACAATTGCTAATCCATTCACACGCGTTCACATTTAGCTAATTGGTTTATTTGTTATTTTGGAAAAGGGCTTTTGTCCCACATTGTGTAATTGGCCACTTAGTCTTGGCTATGGCAACTATAAAAATACTTGTGTCCCTCACATTAGAGTGACATTGGGTTTTATTCTATAACTCTTCTCTAGAATAAAACTATTCTTCTCCTTCTCTTCTTAATTGTTATTTTATTCTATTTATGTTTATGTTGTTTATTTTCTTTTTCACTATTTCTTATTTATATCTAGCTAATCCCATTTAATTAGGGGGTGATGACGCTTAGACTAGATTTAATATGAATCACATAGCCAAAAAGATTAGGACTTTATTTATATACATCTGGATCTGAATCAAGGGTTAGATCTGAACTTTCACACTTTATGTCGTTTAGGAGCTATGCCCCTTCACAGGGTATATTCTAGTTCGATCTAACGCTTATCAGATATTGATCTGATTTTTAGGGTTTTAGAAATAAAATAGTGAATCTGTCTAATAGCCTATGGTTGTTTTAGAGCTTAGCTCTTGCATAGGCTATTCTTGTCGTTATTCACATATTTGTTTCTAGAAAACTAATTACCGTTGATTCATGTTTGTGACAGAAACATGAATTAGATCTGTATTAATCTATTTGGTTATTAACTCATATTAACCTAGTTTATGTCATTGTTCCCTAATTGCTTTCATTTATTATAAAAAAACTCTCTTTTTAATTTATTTTCTGTTATTTTCAAACAATCAAATCTTTGAAATAACTTGATTGGATTTATTAATTTAAATAATTTTGATCCTAGAGTTCGACACCCTTTACAACAACCCTAGTTGTTTAGGAAAGCCAAACGAATTTAACAGTTATTTACAATTGTTTAATTTGTTCGCAAACAAAGGACAACTTAGCACGTAACAAGGTAAATCGCCTGAAAACTAAGCCATCTAAAATATCAATAAAAGAAAAGTCCAACGGAGGATCTAAATTCGTCCTGTAAACCTCGTTAATCAAAACATTCTTAAAACAACGAATCTAAAAAAGCTCTTTAAATTCAACTTTAAGAGGCAATCGAGAAATCTAAGAGTCATGCTAAAAGAAAGTATTATCTTCCGAATGAACAGTTGAATTGAACCCTAAATTAAAAAAGTCAAAACATTTTAAAATAAAATTCCAGAAATAATAAAATCTATTAGCCAGTATAGAATTAGTATTAAAAACAATTCTACCACCATCATAATAAAATTCAGACACAATTTTCTTCCAAACTGCAGTCACATCTGGATTTGTAAATTTCCATAGCCATTTAGCTGACAAAGAAGAATTAAAATTACGTAAATTAATAACATCAAGACCACCATCCTTCTTCGATCTACAAGCTACATCCCAAATAACCAAACACATATACCACTACAAGTGTTTTTCCCACATCAGAGGAAATGGCGCCTAATCCTATCAATCACCCAATTAGGTAGACGATGCATAAACATCCAATAAGTAGGAATAGCAGACAAGATAAAACTAATAAGAACTAATCTACCAACTGTAGATAAAAATCTGGTATTTCAACAAGAAAGTCTATTATTAATCCTATCAATGATAATCAACCAATCTTCATGCTTGAGTTTAGAAGGCTTAGTCATAAAACCCAAATAATCAAAAGGAAAACTCATAATAGAACAATTCAAAGTATTAACAATTTGACTCTTAACATTATCAAAATCATTTAGAACCATAACTGAACTCTTATCAAATTAATTTTGAGACCGGAAAGCATCTCAAAACAATAAAGGATGAATTTCAAGGAAATAATGTGTTTGAGTAAATGAGAGGAAAATAAAAGAGTATCATCAGAAAATTGAAGAATAGATAAATCATTACTAAAAACCCCATTACCTACAAAACCTAAAACTCTATTCCCCACCACTTTCTTTATAATCTTGGTTAAAACATCTACAAGCAAAAGAGGTGATAAAGGTTTACCCTGTCTAAGTCCCCTTTTAAACTAAATTTTATTCCCCATAATCCCATTTATAGTTATACTAAAACAACCGGATTTAAGTCGAATAATAATCTAATTAACCCACCTCATACTAAAACCCCCAACTAACAATAAATCACAAATGAAATCCCAATCTAAGGAATCAAAAACCCTTTTTAAAATAGCACATGAAAAATTGTTCTTACAACACAAATTAATATATTCCTGGACAGCAGTAACACTATCCACTATATTCCTACCTTTTATAAAAGCAGTACGAGAACTATCAATGAAATCATTCATCTTAAAACTAAATCTGTTAGCTAAAATCTTGGTAATAACCTTCACAGAACAATTAATTAAAGAGATGAGTCTAAAATCTTTTAATTTATCAGCACCTAATTTGTTATGAATAAGAATAACATTCGCAAAATTAAATCTACCATTCTGTAGATTTATATTGTAAAAATCATTAAATAAATTTATAATATCAAATTTCAAAGAATCCAAAAAAGGTTTATAAAATAGAATATAAAATCCATCAGGACTGGGATCTTTATCACTAGGCATATCATTAATAGCCTTCCAAATCCCATGTTCAACGAATGGCTTGTCTAAATTAATAAATCAACTCTAGAATTTGAAGGATAAATATCATGCCATCTAACATTTATCCTCCTCTTAATTTTAGAGCCAAAAATTTGCCTATAATAGTTAGTAAAAGCCTCATTTAAATCTTTTTGAACAACTAATTCCACATCATCAACAAAAATAGAATGAATAAAATTGCTACGCCTTCTATCATTAGCCACACCATGAAAAAACCTTGAATTATTATCACCCTCTTTAATCCTCTGAATTCTAGCCCTCAGTTTCCACATGACCTCCTCTTTCTCAAGAACCAACTTAAGTTCATTCTTAAGACAATTTAGTTTATCTTTCTCAACATGACTAAGCATCATAACCTCACCCACCTTATCTAAATCAAACATCTCACACATAATTCTATCTTTCCTAATTCTAACACTACCAAAAACATACTTATTCCAACGTTTAAGAAAAAATCAAAGCTTACCTAGCTTCGAAACAAAAATCTTAGCATAACTGCAAGCATACAAACTATTAAAATATAACAAAGAATTCCATTTATAAGAAACCAAATAAGTAAAATTAGGATTTAAAAGTCATATTTTCTCAAATTTAAAGCTATTGTTAATAGAATAGCTAGACTCACACGAAAGAATAATAGGGAAATGATCTGAGTATAAAAATGGCATCCCCTTAACTTTATAGAAAGAAAACCTATCTTCAGCCTCATTACTAATGAAGAATCAGTCTAAAAGAGCAAAAGATGGAGAATCTCTGAAATTAGACCAAGTAAACGGTTTATTATTCAAAGGTAATTCAATCAAATTGCTAGCCAAAATAAAATCATTAAATTCCTCCATATTAGAGAAGTCTCCATCACATGGTGATCTCTCCCCCAAAAACCTAGTAACATTAAAATCTCCACCTACAATCCATTGACCAGGGCAAGATCTCTGAAATAAGAACATTCACCCTACAAAACTCTCCTCTCAATTTTAGAATGAGGACCACAAACATTAGAAATACACAAAATAGAATTATCAATATGGAATGATAAAATAACATGAAGGGAATGCTTCTAAGAATGAAGAAGCCTAAATTGGTTTTCCCGCCAACAAATCAGCAGAATGCCCCCTGAGGTACCAATAACCGGCAAACGATCCCAATGACGAAAATGGAAACCTCCAGTCTCCTATAAAATTTAAAACCAGGATTATCAATTTTAGATTCTTGTAACAAGCCAAATCAATGATAATCCTTAAAAATTCTCTAACTTTATCGCAATTTTTAAGATCATTAAAACCTCGGATGTTCCAACTAACTAATCTCAACATCTAAAATATATTTCCCTCTCTAATTATCTACTCTTGATAAAATCAACATCTAACTCAATATCAGAAGAAAAAAAAAGCAGTATCATCAACTAACTGACATAACTGACTAGTGGATAAACCACCCGAAGAAAATGGAGTATAACTACTACCATAAACAGAAATCATACCTGAGCCCTAATTCGAAGTGCTACTAATAGCATTCAAAACAGGGTACTTGCAAAAGATGATAAGGTAGATGATTTAATCCAAGCACTACGGAGAACAAACCCACTAGAAGGAACTACTCTCTTCGTCTACCCCTTCTTGTCGAAGAAGACAATGAGACCATAGAGCTGCTAGTAGTAATCTCTAATATATCAACAACCGAAATAGATTCATCTGAATCACTACCCCAATCAGTCGAAACTCCAAATCTCTCCACTATCTCATTGGACAAAGTAGACAAAAAAGAATAGGGACACTGCAATTAGGAAAAGATCATCCTACCCATCTTACCCAATAATAGGGAAAAAGTAAAATCATCAACAACAAAAACCATAACTTCCAAAACCAAAATCTCCAAATCTTACCAAGCTACCAGACATCACATGCTTAGTAGCATCAACCTTAGTCCCAAAAGAATACAACCCTTTTCTCACTAAAACAAAATCAATAATCACCTCACTCTTCAAAACATCACTGCCTGGCATTTTAATCATGACATCTACATTATTGGGCAACATTATAGAAAATTTAAAGCACCTTCTCAAACCAGATATGGCCTTCTTTACCAGACTATCAAAAAGAAATTCTCTGTCACCAAAAGAGCTCAGTAACTCATACCTATTGAACTAACTTAGACCATCAGCTCGAACCCAACATGTAGAAGGAAATGCCTAAATTGATCACAATCAAAGATATCACCATTTCATTTACCGTCATTTTCTATATAAGGAGAGCATTTCCTCCATTTACTTTCATTCCATTCGTTTTCTCACTTCATCCTTCTTTCTCACCTTAATGGCCATGGCTTCTTTGGCACGAAAAACTCTTCTCCTCCATCCTTTCTTTCCCTTTTCCTCCTCCATTGATTCGACCTTGCCTCCTCTCCTCCTCCCCTCTCCTCACATCCTTGCGCCTCCAACCACCAACAACCCGACCCCATCATGACCTTCTGCCCTTCCCCACTCACAGCCCCATCTCGTCCCTTCCTGCGCTACCTTCTTGCCACCCCACCCCCTAACTCAGACCAAAACACCACCCTCCTCTTGCTAAAGTTCGGCCACCCAATCTCCACAATCATACCCCACTTCGACCTCCTAGAATAAATAAAATATGTATTTAATAATAATAAAATATTTTTATGGTCAAAGTCGGTGAAGGTCAAAAGTCGATTCGTAGCTATCCGGTAGAGCTAGGCAAACCTGCTGTAAAGATTGGTGGAGTGAACCCTCGGTGAGAAGCTCTGCACTTATATTTCTTTATTACGTTTGTTTTGTTAATGGATCTTAATGGATGGTTAATTAACTGTTAAAAATGGTGTAAGCGTTGATTACCAAACGTTTATATGTATATACTTTGATATACATGTTAAATGATGGATGAATGTATGCTATGAATGTTGTAACGGTAGTTAGTGGTGATACTAGTTCATACTACACATGTTACACACACCAGTGTGGAGATATTTGGCTATTGATTAAGTCTCCCTCTTATCGAGTAATATAAATGAATATTTTATTCATTTAAATATAGTGGAAAAATGAAAGTTGGAATTTGATATCCGGAATTGTATAGAAATGAAACTGAAGTGATTTTGAGAAATTTCTGTAAAGGTCGGAATTGTATTAAATAGTGATTTGAAGATAAACGGCGTGTTTAAGTTTAATCGATTTAAATTGAAGTTCAACCTGGCTATATAGAAAGTGTTTTAGCTCAAACCAATTTTTTCATATAGCTTGTATATTATTCAAATTGAGTTCTGGAAAGTTTGGTTTTCAAAAGATTACTTTTTGAAAAATAATAATACTTTAATATTAATTAAAAATGAATATTTTAATTTTAAGTTGAAATTATGAAATGTTGTTTCGAAATAGTCTAATATATGTTTTAAATGGTTTTGTAAACTATTTTGAAGCAAATCGGATTATTTTTATTAAAAATATTAAATACGGTCAGAATAGAGCTTGTCGCGCAACAGTAGTTCGCGAATTTCAACATTTTAAACTGTCATAATGGATTCGTTTTAAGTCAGATTTCCTTCAAACGAAAAATGTTTGCTAGCTTTTAACAATAGTTTTCAAATGGAAAATGAATTTTCCAATTTCAATGAATAATTTTCAAGTTATGACCAAAACCGTTTTCAGTAAAAACCGAGGTAGTGTAGTTTAGGACCAAGTATGGAAATCAACTATAATGGATTTTTAGAAATTATGAAAAATATGAAAAAACTTTGGTAAATCTGAATAAATGTTTTCGAAGTGATTTGGGTAGATAATATAGAGTTTTAAAGTGATTTTCATCAATATAGTATAAACGCCTATTTGTAACGCTTTTGAACTTAATAACTGATTTTGAAGGTTTAGGCTTAATAATCAATATTCAACCTTTGTTAAACCAATTCAGAGGAGCAACGAAATGATTTTGATGATAAATAGAAGCTTCAAAAGTTAAGATGGGTTGAGACGTAATTGAAATATGGTATATCCACACTTTTTTTAAATGATGCTTATTATTCGGGAAGTCTGAGATTAGAACTTGTGTCTAAGAGCCATTGCGAATAATAATACAACATGGTGAAGAGATATTTGAAGACAATGATTGAAGTTCGGGAATCTTCACATCGTAGGGCTGCTCGTTTATGTCTCATATGAGTGGTCACCTATTATGACATTATATTGTAGCAGTGGTCCAGACGTACTCGAAAATTTTCTTGTTTTGCAAGGATCTCTCTTCTTTATTGGATGATGAATAAGGAGCCTTCGGTTTCTTTCAGACCCAGAACAGACGTGTATGGATGTGTATCTGACATTGTACTTTGTAATGTATGATTGGTCTTTACTAAAAATATTTCTGATAGGTAGCGAAGAATTTATTCTCTTAGCTTAACACTCTTCTTTGAGATGTACGAGCTCAAAGGCTATATGATTAGTGATTATCAATTATATGTTATAGAATGACAGTTTGACATACTAAGCGATTAACTATTGATGATCAAAGCATGTCTTAGTTAAGTGTAGCTTTGTGTAATGAGACTTTTGGCAAGCCTCACACCCTGGAAATGGCCAAAACATGAAAATTGCAGTGAGGATATGTGGCGTCGTCTCTTTCTAGATAAAAAGTGTACCATGGTAAGGAGCTCATGTATTACTTATGTGGCAGCTTCTACTTATGTGGATGTTGATGTTGCGGGGTCCTGGTTAAAGGTTGGTAATGATCGGGAGATGGCCTACTCAGGTATGCTCTAAGTTATCTAGTTAAGGGATAACCCGACCTTGCATTAGCAGAGAGCCGGTTTGATTTTTGGAAAATCCCTCTAGAGGTGCACGATCGGATAAGGAAGTTCCTTAGCCTAGTCATTTGTTGGAAATTCATTCTACACTATGAACCTATACGGTTTTAGTTGTATATTAAATGTCAACATAATGGGATAGAGCATTATGCTAGTTAGGATTGATACATCTATTTGTGAAATGATTTTTAAAACTAACAATAATATTAAATGGTTTTCGCTTATCAAGCGTTTTTTGCTATCATAAGGAGAAACCTCGCCAATGTGTGCATTTGCGTTGTGTGTGTGCCACGAGACCTCATGGTATCTTCATTTTCCAAAATGAATTGTGAATTTTATTGCACATAACAAATATATCGAGTTTCTCACACCGGTCCTAAGGCTGATCTGGAGTTTATTTGTTTCCCTTAAACTTCGGGTTGCCATAATTTCTACACGGGCAGCCTAGTAGTCAAGTTCTTGTAGCAGCTTCTTGGAGCATCTGTTAAGTCTTTGTTAGGGGCATTTTGGAGTCTTTCTGTGGAGTTTTTTAGAGCTATCGTTTGGAATTTTGTGGTTTAGAGCATTATGAGGTAAAGATGGATGTTTTTGGATTCACCCAGTATATCATAGTGTGTTTCCACTGTTTCATTTTGTATCCAGTTGGTAGTATAACTAGATATGTACATACTTTGATGTTGTATTTGTGATGTAACCTTGTAAGCCGGAAGTTATATAAATGGAAGATGTTATTTCTGTTTCATTGTGTTATTCTAATGTGTTATAATCCCATGCGATTCATATTCCGATGTTTGAAATTCTGGCATTTGAGTACTTGGATGTATTAAGTGTCGCTTTTCGAAGGTTGAAAATCTGGGTCGTCACAAATGTGGTATCAAAGCTTTAGTTTATACAAAACTTATGGGATATAACTCATTAGATAACTTATAAGAGATAGGGTTTGTAATAACCTGGAGTGAGTAAAACCCAATAAAACATAAATGGTTTGATACTCCCTAACATATTTCGTCTTTATGTCCTGATAGCATTTTCATACTATTTAGAAATAGTTGAAAATGAATGGTAGACGAGCGACAAGGTAGGGGAAGAAGTAGCACCACTACAAATAGTCACGATGGCACTATGGTTGATGAAGTTGAAAATCAAGATCAGCATCAGATGAATCATTCGGCTCTAAATAAGCACTATAAGAATTTGGGAGAAAACTCCTTCAAAGGATCAGAAAATATTATGGTGGCCTAAGCATGGATTAATTCAGGTGAGAAAATTTTCAAAGGCCTGAGCTTCGAAGAAAACCAGGACAGGATGTTAGTTACATGGCAACTATAGGGAAGAGCAGCAACGTAGTTGGAGATCATTGTTCAAGGGAAACCAGAAGAGGACTTTTCATGGAGCCGGTTTAAAGAAGCTTTTGAGGAAAGATACATGCCTTCGGCTGGTATTTCCAGGATGTATCAGGGGTTTCTGGACTTGAAGCAAGGAAATTTGTTTTTTGATGAATACTTGAATAATTTCAATGAGCTCTCTCGGTTTGGTCCATATCTAATCAACACTCCGTTGAAGAAGAATGAAAGGTTTATTAAAGGGATGAAGCCAAAGTATCATGAGAGGATGACCACACACGTAAAGTAATCTTTCGTCGATTTGGTGGATATGGGATATGGATACACTAGTATAGATCAACAAAAGGCACCATAGGAGAAGGAAAGCCATAGTAGTAGCAATTGGAAGATGAGAAAGTTCAACGGGAAGAAACCTGGCCGGAATAAAGGAAAGAAGGAAGTTAGGGAAGATCGTCTTAAGGATGTCACATGCTACAACTGCCAGAAAAAGGACATTATTCTAATAGCTACAACAAATCTAAGAAGACAAGCAAGCCAAGTCAAGGAATTAGGGAGTGTTATAATTGCTAGAAGCCTGGACAACTGATCAAGGACTGCTCAAGTATGAAGAATGCTGAAGTAGCAAAGGTTTATGCTATTGCAGAGGGTCCTTCCATCATTAAGGAGGGGAAGGGAAGGAAGTTCTGGAAGGTAATATTTTCATTGCTAATAAATTAGTCCAAGTTCTTTTTTATACCGGCACCTCACGTAGTTTCATCTCAAAACCATTGATGGAAGAATTAAAACTTGAACCTAAATCTGTGGACGAACCCGTTTGTGTAAGTAACCCAGTCGATAATCTCACCAGCCTATGTCTATATTGCAAGACTTTTCCTATATCTTATTTACATCATGAATTTCCTAAATCTATTTGTCTTAGGCTTTGACGAATTTGAAATTATACTTGGAATGAATTGGCTAAATAAGCATAAAGCAAACTTAGATTGTGAAAATAGAAAGGTATAGGTAAAAAAAAATCTTGGGAATTTTATTGAAATATCTTATGAGGACCCTAGCCTAAAAAGAGGCAATTTGATGTATACCTTGGGTTACCCTAGCACCGACATCAACCTTATAGCTATAGTTAGGGATTTTCCTAATGTATTCGAAGAAGTAAAAATCCGTCCTCCACACAGAGAAATTGGGTTTAAGATCGACCTAATACCTGATGCCCGACCATTTGTCCATCCTAGTCGGAGAATGGCCCCAAGAAAGGGAGAAGTGCTAAATAAACAGGTCTAGGAACTTTTGGAGAAATGATTTATTAGACCTAGCTGTTCAAATTGGGGGCCAGCTGTGGTATTCATAGCCAAGTCTGATGGTTCATTAAGATTATGCGTTGACTATCGAGACCTAAATAAACAAACTCTTATGAATAAACTAGTGTGAACCCGTGCACCGCACGCGGTCTATTATATAATGTTTTGGTGAACAACTCGAATATTAGACAATTAAGTAAAAAGCGCACAATACTTTCTAACAAAAAGCAGAATTTCTAAGCATAAATGGAGATCACATTCCGGAAATGTGCAATATTTGAATATGAAACTTTTTTGTACATTTTGAGATATAACCATTACATTCGCTCCTTTTTTATATATGCATATAAGGATACTTGGATATCAAAAGTAACACCAAAAAAACAACCAAAAAAACGTACTTAGTCGTTATGCATTAGACTCTCACATTTAAACCGTTATGCATTGGACACTCACATTTAAACATGCTTTTGTTGGTTCTAAAATCATCTTTCTTATCTTCTGGGCCTCGACCATGAATGACCTCCAGTTAAGCATGTTATTTAGAACTATCTATAGTTGCTTGCATCTTACAAAACATATAAGCCTAAAGAATGATAAAATAACAAATCGAATTACACAGTATGACACTCATATTATCCCAAAATCGAAGTTTGGGTTCATATATTTTCACATAGGCATCATTTTCTTGATCGTTGCACAAACCCATCTACGAAGTAATTTATTGAAATGCAGTAGAGACTGGAAGAAAAAAATCATTGGAAACCTGATAATGAATCCTTTTATGGCAAGCGTAATCCCATATAATTTTTATCTCCCTTTGTGTATATTTCGCAATCATCTTATTTCAATTCATACACTACAATCATCAAATAAGAATCGATAAAGAATGCTAATGTCCCCAACGGCTGTATCTTTTATTGCCAATCATCTCCAACAATCTCCCTCAGCTTTGTAGTCATTCATCTCCAGCTATCTCCATCAGCTTTATAACCTACATCTTTTGGGTCATAATAAAAAATTTAAATAAATAAACATTGTTAAGCATGCACACACACATATTTCAATGAAAAAGAACAACAAATCTATTTATTGATAAGAATTATGAATGATCACATCAATCACGATAGATCCTCAAATCTTATCCCCTTTATATCAAAATCTTGTAAGGTGGTTCATGTGAAGAGAAGTGCATCCTAACCTCGATGCTAAAAATGAAACTTGCAACAAACCAAATACATTGCCCAAGACGTGGTAAATCTTTTCTTCCTTACATATGTAGGCATCTAATAATAATCAAGAAAGCAGAAATATTTAGTGTTAGTTTGAGTTTAGTTAATTTTAAATTTTGGACATCTTTCAATACAAATACATCATAAAGAGTGATAGTGTGGTTCAGATTGTGGAATGTTAAATAAAACTCCATATTACCTTAAAAAAATTTGTCATCAGTTCAAAAACTTAAGCCATGCATATATACACAAATTTTGTCATCAGTTCTAAAACTTAAGCTTAAAAATTTTTGTCATCAATTCAAAAACTTAAGCCATGCATATATACACAAATTTTTCATCAGTTCTAAAACTTAAGCCATGCATATATACACATCACTTTTAAAAAAAGTTATGTATGTACATAAGTGTGTATACGTTGGGTGTGTGTGAGCATGTATGTATGTGCCTGGGTGTGAATATACGTGTCTCTATGTAAACCAGCACGGAAGCACGTCCGATAGACATACACAACTTTTTTGAACAAATCTAAAAAATGTTTTCTTTTTAAGTTACTTCTGATAAAACATTTATCGTTAGTGAATATCACACGCCTTATACTGTTAGATCATAGTATTCTGATCATTTGCTGCTTCACAGGAAAGTCATTTCTGGAGAGATATAAACTATTTGTATTAAACCTTACTGTTAAGACATTTCTAGATACTGATATCACATACCATATGTGCTTTTAGTGCAGTTCAAATGAGAATCATGGGTTCACGTATATTTCTAAGAAATTAAACATCAAACTACAGCTCATTCGCCACAATAAAGAAGAGGTTAAATTACAAAAGAAAATTGCACTTAGCTTTAACCTAAGCTGCATGCATTTTTGTAATAAATTTGGTGGCAGTATGAATAAAAGCTTCTGTGACAAAGCCTTCTTACAATAGGTATTTGTAAAAAATAATGTATAACAAATAAATAAATAAATATTATCAATGTAAAAAGTTCGACACATTCGTTCTCAAGTGTTTTGTATAGATTACAAAATGAAAAAGATTCATGCATTTTTCTTCTTGGAATCAAATAAAAATCATTATTAATAACCGTTGTCATAAGAACACACTATTTTACTTCAAACATATCCAAAACCGACTCTCTATCCATCAAAGCATCAACTAATCAAAACATTAAAAGACTCCAAAGCTAACCCACAATTAAAGCTTGTTTGTAACTGAGATGCAAGCAAGACCTGCTGTTACTACCAAAATCAACATTGAAGAAAGCTGGCGGTGAAGGGGTATCCATTAACTAAAAGCTCACGAAAGGCTCAATAGGGAGTGGGGACTAATAATGAAAGAGCGAGAGCAGGGAAAAGTAATCCGAAAGGCCGCTTTAACCAGTTTCTTCATCAACCAGTCTGACAAGACCGGTAAAATAGTATCGGTTTAACGGAAGGCTACGTGAAAAGAACCACTCCGACCTAGAACCAAAGAGATCAGAGACAACAAACCCGATGGGCGGAGCCCAAAGGAAATCTTTAGCAAATAACGTACTCAAAAACCGGTACATCCAAAGGCGAAAGCACTGAAGGCACTAAACCAAAGGAGCACAAAGGCCATCAGAACCAACTCCCAGAGCACCTATAACATAGATACCGAAAGGATGAAGTCACAAATGGCAGGAAGGACATTAGAAGCCATCCCTTGAGAATCCAGGCTACCACAGAAGCCCCATCGAATAGCTAACCAAGACTCGAGCGGGTAGACAGGATGCTCGTACTAATTCACTTAGTACCAAAACCCGAGGCGGTTTCGAACTGGTAGACATCAACATACACCACGAGGACAAGTTCCTCTAAGTATTTGCGAAAAAGCCGAAAGCCTACACCAGATAGCTCATACCCGCAAGCCCACATTCATGAGTCACTTCAAAGATTCAAGTATTGCTTAGGGACCAAGGCACCAAAAGCAACCGAAGGTCAAGTACTCGAAGCCAAGAATAAAACGACCGACAAGGATCTCTACGGGCCACGAGCCCGTCGACGGAAGAAGTCCCAGGCCACTATAAATAAGAACTCAGGGACCGCATAAAGGGGGCTCTTACTTTTTGTAATCTTGGAAAATAACTTAGGAAAGAACATTAATGGAGAATCCCTCCCTATAATCCCAATGTATATCCATTAAAAGCTCAATAAAAGAATATCTTCTTATGAGAAAAGCACTCGGTAAGTTTGTACTTCTATTTCTCTAATTGTAATAGTCGTAGTTTATTGTCAATTCTGTAGAGGAGCTCGAATTCGCGTCCATTACAACCTTGAATGGCCATTGAATCTCATTTATTGAGTTCAGACCCGATCTGGTGAACCTCAACGAGCCTGCACTTTTGAACCTTAGCCTCCCAATCCCTACCAAAGTCGATCAGAAAGGAGGATCGATCCATCCTACTTTCCCTTAAGATCCGTCGCCGCTAACTCATTTTCGATGTTGATGAAAAATATTGTTAACATTTTGGCGCTAGAAGGAGGGTCTAAACCTCCGACTTTGTGGTTAAGGGCCACAAATCTTCCTGTGTTGTTCCGTCCCAAATTGGACAAACTTTGAAGAAGAAAGGTTATGAGAAAGAGACCCAGACGAAGATTCTCAGGATCTTGAACGGATAAGTTAAGAACCACTAGCCATAGGTTGATGGAAGAACAAGAGCTAAGGGCAGAGGCTTTACGAGCAATAAGAGGGAAGAGGAAGTTGGAACTACATGCCTGCGAGGCAGGGAATAACAACTCTTCCCACTTGGAACAAACCCTGGAGTTCCCACCCATGGGATCTACATCAGAGGACATCAACGTTTTCCCCCACTTGAAGGACGCTCTCTACAGGAAGGTTAGGGGAATGACGCTCGAACGCGAAGTGATGGACAATTCCAACCGCTTCATCGACAGATGGATCAAAGAGGTGACAACTCAATGTCGATAGGTTCCAGAAGAAGGGAGCGAGAGTATGAGACCCGCAACTAAAACAAAGCATAAAAGGATTAGACCACGTCGGTGAAAAGGGAAACGTATGCCTAACATACCCCAGGAATGTCACCTCACTAGTTCTAAGGAGAATGCTTAGTTCTTAACCAAACACGAACTCGATCATTGGACCTCCACGAAGAAAAGACCTAATAACGAAAGGAAGATGGGAGGGCCTTATTGTCTTATCAGTTGATGGATGGACACAAGACTAATCAGTGCAGGGCTCTCGGGGAAGCTATTGTCAGACTCACCAGTCATGGTCGACTATGGGAATTTATCGAAAAATTAAGGTTAATTTGAGAAGGAAAACCCTTAGGAAAATGGTTAATGCATGTGTACCGATGTACGGAAAGCCCGCTCCTCGGATTTTTAGAAGGAAAACTCAAAAGGGGGACCGATTATCAACGGATTAAACCCCTCGACATCGCCAAATTGGCTGGGGAGGGGCATTCCCCCGGAGGGGGGGATGATTGTGTTAGTCTTTCTCCTTGCCCAAACCAGAGGGGGCAGGGTTAAAGCATTGAAAGCATAAGCCGCCGTTTCACACCAGAAATGGTCGTGGCAGTGCATTTAAAATTAGCATGCCCTGCCTCTGCTCGCAGAAGAGTACGCCCTGTCTCTACTCGAACTAAGCATGTCCTATCTCTTCTCATAGAAGAGAACGTCCTACCTCTACTTATGTTCCGCATTACCTGCAGAAGGGAGCGCAAACCCCTATCATCACCTATGATGGTCAGGATAGGGCACCCCTTGGAGAGGGGTGGCGTATAAGCCTCTACCAGTCCCTAAGATGGCTTGTGTAGAGAGGCAACAGAGTAAACCTTAGTTCTGTGCCTACGATGGCCCCGTCTATGTTTTTAGGCCCTCATTATCGCCTACGATGGTCAGGATAAGGCACCTCCTGGAGGGAGGTCGGGTAAGTCCTTGGTCCCTGCTTGTGGATAAGCTAGTAAAGCGCACCAGATGCGCAGGCCCAGAGAGTGGCCAACAAAGAACGTACATCCTATGCTTTGACTACGAGAGCTCGAGGGGAGGCTCAAGAAGCACGTACAACCTCTGCTTCCAAAATCAAATCCGAAGGGGATACTCGTTCTCTTAATACCGAAAGAGGTTTCGGTTCTTTATGCAAATACCCGAATCTGGGTCGATTCAGAGAATCTGGGTCGATTCAACGCTCTTTTAATACCGAAAGAGGTTTCGATTCTCTATGCAAATACCCGAATCTGGGTCTATTCGGCGCTCTCTTGATACCGAAAGAGGTTTCGGTTCTCTATGCAAATACCCGAATCTGGGTTGATTCGGCGCACTTTTAACACCGAAGGAGATTTCGG
This sequence comes from Allium sativum, assembly GCA_030737875.1. Lineage (NCBI taxonomy): Eukaryota > Viridiplantae > Streptophyta > Magnoliopsida > Asparagales > Amaryllidaceae > Allium > Allium sativum. The sequence goes on from CM060924.1 coordinate 139,039,139, forward strand.
TTTTCTATACTAATGCCCGAATCTGAGTCGATTCAGCGTTCCACTAACACCAAAATTCGTTTCGATCTTCCATGCTAATATCCAAATCTGAGTCGATTCGACACTTTCTCAATATCGAATGGGGTTCCGGTCTTCTATGCTAATACCTGAATCTAGATCCATTCAGCTCGTAAAAAATCTGGAATGGGTTCTAGTCTTTCAATACCAGAATCCCAGTGGAATTGGCTTCTCAACGAAGTCCCAAAGCATGCTGACAATCTCATGTGTCATAACCAGGGGCAATCCCGCGAAAAGAAAAACCTTCACTAGATGCAGTGTCACCAAGGCTACACTAAGCATTGAATACAACTCCCAACTCAAATAGAAAGAAAATCGCTTACCCCTCTCGGGAATTCCAGCAAGGATTCGAGGTTTGACACCAATAGTGGGCTTACAAAACCTTCAGGAAAGTATCTTCCACTTGTATATCCATTAGTTACTTTCTTTTTTCCTTTTGTATCAAATCCTTACGCAACTCTGGAAAGCGACATCGTATCGTAGCGTCGATCCAGAGAGCGAGCGAAAAGAAGATCGTAAACGATTTTAACAACATCCTATGAGAGACTATCCCTTGCTATTTATTCTAGGTGATTTTCCATTAGGAATATTTCAAGAATGATAGTTGGAAAAAAGCCCCCTTATCGACATGCAATACTGTTAAGTTTCCATTCATTGCAACACATTTGGAACACGATAACATCGTTCCTAACAAAAGAAAAATAATAACATCGAATAACACACGATCAATCCCACCAGAAATAGCGACACAAATCATCACATGGACACAACCTTTGTTCTAAGGAATAAAAATTTCCATGCCTAAAACATACAATAAAATTCTCTCTCTCATTCTGATTCTGGATTATGCAAGGCGAATTCCAAAGAAGCACGGTCCTCTTTAGCTTTCATCAACTCATCCTCCAACTTGTCAATCCGTTGATATAACCTGCCAACCTCTGCATCTGCGCCTTCAAAGAATCTCGTTGTCGGCTTATGTTGTAAACCACGGATAGCTTCATCCCTCTCTTTCAATTGCCTTTCCAGATAAGAGACTTGTTCCTTAAAGTTTGTGATCGTCACCTTCTGAAGATAATACATATTTTTGTATCCCGACGGGGGAGCATCACTAAAAATATCTATGATACCCATGGCGTTCAAGCTTCCCTCCCTAAATTGTGAGGGAGGGATCTGGAACGAATCCTCTTGACCACAGTCAAGGAGAAACATTGTAATACGAACATTGCAAACATTCCGTGTGTATTAACTACATCATACTTCTTTAAAAGGAAAGACAATCACATGATGTTCATTGATTCATGCACATCATAGGTACCGCGTTCACACTAGCACATCGCCAAAACACCATACACTACCGAGAATCACAAAGTTAACAGAATCCACAAACAAACCACAAAAGAAGGTATACTTAATACAACAACATTCAAAATCCCGCGTTAAAATCACCTATACTAAACCAAGCCTCTCGATATTTTCCTTAAAATTCTAAAATAAAGTGTCCAAAACATAACTGCAATTCAAGTCTTCGGAGAAACAGAGGATTGCTGTAGTACGGGAAAATTATTTACTAATGAAACTCAAGGGGAGAGAAAGACACTTTGAGAGCGAAAGCCATAACTGGGTGACATCAACATCAGAACTACTAGGAGCCGTCCTCTTCCCTGAGCCCGAAAAGCTTTCGTCCTTGAGAGGCCGCTCTTGAGACGTAAGGATAGGTTCTCCAGCACCTCCTTTGGACCCGCCTGCTTGATCTGTTTAACCTTATGCTTCTCCGCCTGCTATGTAAGGCTCCACCACGTCGTCCTCGTAATCTTCCACGAAATCATCAATAAACAACAGCAACACGGGATCAATCTTGTTCATTGGAGGAACCTTTGGCTCCCGTTTCACCTGCTCAATTTTCTCTAAGACCCTGCTCAATTTTCTCTAAGACCCTGCTCCGAATACAGGGATCAATTGAGGTAATGCTAAATTCTGAAAGCCTTCCGTAGTTGTTTGAAAATGCAAGGAGGAGGGCATCCTACTAATACTCTGTGGCGATATTGTTCAGATGGACGTTCAAAAATTTTGAAATTCTGTCGGTAGCTTCGTAACTAATCCTCCTCGCGAAGGCCAGCTGGGCGTCCATCTTGCCCATGTCAGCAGCGTACTCAATTTCTAGTTCCTCCTTCTGTGCACTGAGCTCCTCAACTTGCTTCGTCAAGCCCTCATTGGACTTCCTCACCTCTTCCAATAAAGTTGCCAATCCCTTCATTCATTGTCTCCCTCTACCCGCTCCTGTTGCAAAGCATCCACTTTTTCTACCAGCGCCTTATTCTCTTCCCTTAAGGTGTTGACCTCAGTCACCAAAGTGGAAAGTGGTCCTCGGGTGACGTACAAAGTTTTCATCATCTAGAGATGAAGAATAAGTAAAACAATACAACAAAAAGAGAAGGGGGGGGGCAAAAATCTCACCTTCATTGGTAAATTGTCCCTATATGCCGGGGGGCATCGGACAAGGAACTATTGATCCTCCCACGGCCTAGTTTTATTAATGACATCAGTGATCAACCTTTTGACCGGGTTGGCCCTCCAAATCGGTGATTCTGAGGTCTTGTGAACCCGGATCAGATGGCGGATGAGGTTGGGACTCGAAGAACTTTGACCTAATGCGAGCGCCAGGGCCTCCGTGCACAATAAGGTCGTATATGTGTTTGCCGAAAGTTGAATAGGAGCAACTCTCAAATCCTCCAAAAGCTTGCACAGAAAGGAAGGGAAAGGGATGAAAAGGAGAAAACCCCTATGCCAAATATGAATATCTGAATAAGCGAAGAAACCCTTGTGAGGATTCTTGAGGAAATCTGGGGAAGCAGCAACCTTGGCATCCACACCCACTATGCCAAAATTAACCAAGATGGCATCCATGGACTACTAGGATGTAATCAAAGATAACTTGGGCGCAAATGCCTTCTTAGGACGGGAAGCCTTGAAATCCTTGACCTTCTCCTTAACAGGGCTTGTATGAGACATGATCCTGCCTGGTCACATCGTTTCATGATAATACGATCAGTATGAGTATCTCTTATGCAAGCACTCCTGCCAATGGCATTATCAATATCATTAAATACCATTACACCTCGTTCAACATAGGGCAAGTAGGCGAAAACCTAAATCGAATCCAGATAGGGATACAGGGAAAATCACACCTGTTATACCTTAACTAACATTTTAGCTATGCCTAAAACAAATATCCTGAAGCCCTAAGCAAAAAACGACACGACTATAGGAAGAGGCAGTCCCAAGAATTCTTTCAGGAGTAATATTAGAAGTAGGACCTATCTCCATAGACAAGCATGATCTTAACTAACCCTCGTGTCAATTTTAACGCATATTTAGGACTGGAATTTATAGGAAATATGAAAATACACACCAGTAATCAAACTTGAGTCTTCAAGAAAAGGGGAATTCAAGCATTTTCTTCTATAAGAACAGTAATCTTGTTTAAGAATTTGATTTACAGATGAAAGACGAGAGTAGTAGGGAAGAGAAGCTATGTTCAAATTCCAAGATCAATCGTAGCCACACAAATATAAGCCAATCAACACTTCTGATTGAAGAAGATCGAGGGACCCTGACATAATGTTCCGAAAGAAAAGGCAAAAGTTTGACTTCTAAAGTCGAAAATACCCCTTCACTAAGAGGGGGGCAAGTGTTACTACCAAAATCAACATCGAAGAAAGTTGGCGGTGAAGGGGTATCCAATAACTAAAAGTTCACGAAAGGCTCAATAGAGAGTGAGGACTAATAACGAAAGAGCAAGAGCAGGGAAAAGTAATCCGAAAGGCCGCTTTAACCAATCTATTTGTCAAAACCAGTCTAACAAGACCCTTACGATAGTATCGGTTTAATGGAAGGCTTCGTGAAAAGAACCACTCCGACCTAGAACCAAAGAGATCGGAGATGACAAACCCGACGGGCGGAGCCCAAAGGAAATCTTCAGTAAATAACCTACTCAAACACCGGTACATCCAAAGGCAAAAGCACTGAAGGCACTAAACTGAAGGAGCACAAAGGCCATCGGAACTAACTCCCGGAGCACCTACAGCATAAATACCGAAAGGATGAAGTCACAAATTACAGGAAGGACATTAGAAGCCAACCCTTGAGAATCCAGGCTACCACAGAAGCCTCATTGAAAGGATAACCGAGACCCGAGCAGGTACACAGGCTGCTCGTTCTAACTCACTTAGTACCTAAACCCAAGGCGGTTTCGAACCGGCAGACATCAACATACACCATGAGGACAAGTTCCTATTAGTATTCGCGATAAAGCCGAAAGTCTACACCCGAAAGCTCATACCCACAAGCCCGCATGCATGAGTCACTTCAGAGATTCAAGTATTGCTCAGGGACTATGACCAAGGAACCAAAAGCAACCGAAGGTCAAGCATCCAAAGCCAAGAATAAAACGACCAACAAGGATCTCTACAGGCCACGAGCCGGTCGACGAAAGAAGTCCTGACCCACTATCTATAAGACCTCGGGGACTGCATAAAGGGGGACTCTTACTTTTTATAATCTTGGAAAACAACTTAGGAAAGAACATTAATGGAGAATCCCTCCCTATAATCCCAATGTATATCCTTTAAAAGCTCAATAAAAGGAGATCTTCTAATGAGAAAATTACTCTGTAAGTTTGTACTTCTATTTCTCTAATTATAATAGTCGTAGTTTATTGTCGATTCTGTAGAGGAGCTCGAATTCACATCCATTACACCCTTGAATGGCCATCGAATCTCGTTCATTGAGTTCAGGCCCGATTTGGTGAACCTCAACGAGCCTGCACCTTTGAACCTTAGCCTCCCAATCCCCACCAAAGTCGATCAGAAAAGAGGATCGATCCATCCAACTTTCCCTTAAGATCTGTCACCGCTAACTCATTTCTGGTGTTGACAAAAAATATCGTTAACACCTGCAAAACCACTATAATCTAACTTTTATTTTTTTTCTTTATGTAGCGAGCCATCTGAATTCAATGGATGTGGTCTCATATCCTGATTCAATCGTATGTCAAAATTCATATTTTGAAATCATCAATTAATTAATAATTAATCTTTAAATAAATTATTTAGATATACAATCAGTAAAATACAGATCCTTACACAAATTGAATACACCATTATCGGATAGTGGTTGGAACCACAATTACTTTTAGAAATCTTCTGGGTCGAAACCAAAAACTAAGTCCAAATGCATACTCATAAATTTATAAATAGTAAAGCTGCTTATAATCTAGATAATATGGGATATTAGGCAATATTCAAGTTCATATTGATGAATCACCAAGTTCAAATTCAATAAACTGATTCAGATTATTAGTCACTTTATTTCTAGTATCTACAAACACTTTAGGTGCATTTAAAGGTAACTTGAAAAAGAGAGTCATACCAAATAAAATGAGAGGGTGTTAAGTGAAAAATGAAGCAAAGAGAGGATACCTTCAAACAGTGGCGGAGCTAGCCTATGAAATCAAATAGGGCGGATTTTGTACAAAATTTTTAACTAAGAAGCTGCAAGTTCTGATTCATTTAAAAATGCTATTCTTTTTAATTTTATTTCTACAAATTTTGATTCTTTCCACATAAACAACGTGTAGTTTAATAATATGAATCACTGACATAGGGATAAGAAAACAAAATTAGTCAAAGCAGCAAAATTTATTACGTCGTATAGGGTAGCAACTTGAATTCACCTATGGCCAAAATCTGTCAGCTGGTTTTTGTAGAAGGAAAAATATAATTCAGGTGGGGCCTTGGCCTTAGCTGGGGCCAATGTGCCTCCGCCCCTGCCTTCAAATTGCTACTCATGAAAAATCAAACCAAATGCATCTTCTTAAAACAAAAGATTTTCAACTTAACTGATTGAAAACTCAGCGCACTGGAGCAACTTGTGAACCTTAGTCATGAACAAAGCTACCTCAGGTGAGGCTAGTAGAGTCCCAAAAACATAGTTGGAATAATGTTTTGCACCGTGGCCAAATAGTAAACCTACAAACACATAATCATCATAGATCATACTTCTGTGGTGCATCTAATCTTTGGAGGCAAGTATCTTGGCGGTTGCGATTTCAAATATGGCATTACTCCGAAACTGAAATGATGGTAAGTGTGTAAAGGTGGAATTGTCAGTTCAAAACAAAAAGTCCAAGGTTAAGGATTAAATCTTTTGTAATCATTTAAACAAATTCAGCACAAAAAATATACATATTTGAGATCAAATATAGAAAATAGTAAGTTGGAAATGATATTTGAATTAGGTTAGTAAAAGTACCGAGATCTGGCTAGCGGCTTCTTAGGATTGAGGAGATCGAGCTTTATATTCCCTTGCTTTCACAAAGCCATTTTTTGTTCGTTGGACACTCTTCACATCTTTTTTCTCTCTGTCTTAAATTGAGGCCTGATTAGTAGAAAAAAAAGGAGTAACGAGAGCGTAGTAGTTGTGTAAGACGCGGGTATGAATAAAGTGGATATAGAAAAATGACTTATATGCCCATAATTTGAGTGCATTTCTGAATTATGTTTGAAACAATATAAAAGTAGGGTCATTTTTGGAAGACCATAAAAGACTTCACTTTTGACTGTTTGACCCAAGGTTTTGCATTATAATATAAGATGTATATGTATGTATAAAGTACCAATTAAACATACTCATATATAGAAACATACCTATTTGGTCAAAATTTCACTTAATCTTACTAATTTCCAAATGAATATTGCATGCAAAAAATACAAAATATCAGTAATACTACTATAATCAACATGAAGAAAATACACAAACCATGATATATTAAAACCTGAATATCCATGTTGAATAGCAAGCAACTGAATAAAGGAGCAACAAAAACGTCTAGGTAGATGCCTTAATTATATTAGGATAGCATCCTTGTATAAATTTTCAAATTATTAACAAGCGATTGGGTTATTTTTCTTTATGCACGATGGCTGTTAAGCCATTAAATTTTTATGGTTGTTGATTTTCCTATGATTCAGATCTATTCAATCAATTTTTATAATCAATTAGTCAGGAAGCTGGACACTCTTTCTATTTATGTATTTGTTCTCATTTTTGCAGTGGTTATTATTCATCAAGAACTAGACTACGTGGAACAAAAAGTTATTAGGATGGTTAAACTACCTGCATATGTAGATTTTGCAATCATGTCATGATACATAATAGGAGTAGAGTAACTAATTTTGCAAACAATAGACAACATCTATTTTGTACGTTGTGAATGTTTGAAACCATTCAATGCATACAGTTAGGAGTGTTATATATCAACTTAGGGAATAAGTCGTATTTTTCAAGTGCAGAACAACCCATTATCTATTTCCTACAAAATGCATGTAAAAAAATATGCGAAAAGAACGTGTTCCTAGTATTCTACCTCAATCAACTAACAATTGTAATGACCCGGACTTTTTACACATCGAAAACACATTTCATCGACAAAAGCAAGATTTACAAAACATGCATGTTTCATTAAAACATTAAAACATGAATACCCATTTACTTGCAAACATGATTTCATAGACAAACATACACCTACACCTAGGTTGCAACTACACAAGAGAAAGCCTAGACTAGGGACTACTCTAGGACAATGATTTGAAAGCATTTGAACACTTGCACATGGCAATGTTTCCTTGTTTCAACATTTTCAATTTTTAAATCTTTTCATGTTCCCAAAAGCACTTGCATTTTGGCATATATATGTACTAGAAGCCACCAAAAATTTGTACAAATAAATAGAGTTCTTCACTACCCTAGTTAAGCCTCAAGAAATGTTTTTTTAGAGTTCTTTGCACAAACAAGTACTAGCCGTAAGCTAAAAACTGTGCAGAAAATTTCAGAGTTTTGTTTGCCTTGAATGCCAAGGTATTTGTATTTTATAATTTATGTTAAATCAATACATAACATATGAGAAAGGGGTAGACAAAAAGGCAGGTGAAAATTGAGCTAGTTAAGACAATAAGGACCTCTATTTTTGGCTAAAATCCTAGGATAGGAATTGTGAAGGACATAGGGTACATGGTGCATTTAAGGTGATGGTTCTTAGTGCACCAATTAAAATCCTTGCGCAGGAAAATATTTCACATAAAGTAGCTGCTAAGGCCATGTGAAGTCATAGGATTTTGTGTTGATTGTGTGAGAGAAATATTTTTTTTTAAAAAAAGTGGTCTTTCAAATGGCTTGCAAAAACTGAAAACTGTTTTTCTTTGTCTCTTCATTTCTAGACAACATTTTATACATTAATATTTTTATCATTTTACACTACTATATAAAGACCATGGCATGAACACTTTCATACACATTCTCAAACAATTCCAAACTAAATCAGCAAGAGGAAACCAGAGAGAAACTCTTAGAGCAAAGGTGAGTAAACTGCACTTGTATTTTCTGTTTTCACTACAGCAGTTTTTGCTATTATAACATGAAGTAATTATGGGTTTTCTGTTATGATCTTGTTCATATATACTGTCATGTTGTGTTGCTTGTTCGATAATGATGGAGTGATCACGGGTTTGAATATAGGAACCTTAAAGGTCTTACGCTGAAAGTTATGTTTACAGTATTTGTCATTAAACCATGTTTTGTTGATGGATCACTTATAAGTTTAGTAAACAGGGGATAGGGGCTTTTGAAAGAAGGAGTGTACCATGTTTTAAATCCTTGATATAAAGTGTGTAAGTTGTTAAAAAGGGAAGCAAAACTTGGAAAACCCTTCCCTGTATGTTCATCATGTCTTGTTTCTGTCAAACTGTGAATCATATCACGGGTTGATCTGTTAATACTGGTTAGTGATAAGGGTAAGATAGTTTACTGATTGCCATTACCCTTCTAGGACTTAAAAATGATTTCAGAAGTGGTAAAAACAATTTAAACAGTCACTGTGTGTTTAAACAGAAAACACCGTACCCACATTTTAAACCCCCTGTTTAACAAAAACTTCAAAAATGTTATTAAATTAAACCAGGTGTATGAATCAAATGCTAGAAGTGAATAATGATTTTAGGAAGTGGTTTAATAATTTTCAAAAGCCTGGATTGCCGGAAATTCAAGGATGATCAGAAAATGCAAAGGAGGAAAATTCCGACCACCTAGTTCGTTGGAGGTCATGGGGTTAAGGGAGAAGGATCATCGGGGATCGGTCAACATGGGAAAAATACCAGATAATTTTTCTAATGTATAGGGTTTGAGAAATCGATGGTTTTAGGGTAAATGGTGTATGTTTGGGTTCGGATTTTTCTTCATTAACTGCGCATCGTCGGAGCAGCTATTGGGGTGCGGTCCAGGGGGAACCTGGGCGTCAGGGTCGGGGGTCGACGCGGCCAAGAGGTGGTGACGTCTGGTGGTCGAGGGGAGGAGCAGCGAGGAGTTCTTTGAGGAGGCACTTTTGGGTGTAAAACTGATGGTACGGTCAGTTTTTGATTCGGATCGAGGGAAGGCATTTGGGTGGTGGCAACAGGATCAAGGGACGTAGGGTGGTTGGTGGCGACGACCAGTGGTGGTTGGAAGTGGGCCACGTGGCTGTACACGTGCACAGCTATGCACAACGAAAGAAGAAGAAGAAGAAGGAAAGGCACCGTGCTTGAAATTGGTCCTTTGCATCAGAATTTGGCATTTGAATCTGGCAATGTGCATTTGGATTTGGCACTTGCACTTGGCACTTGCATTTGGCATTGAGTTTGGTTTAGTTTGGCACTTAGATTAGTGACTTAACACTTTGGTTTTAATAAATTTTAAAACTTTAGTTATTTTAAAATCCAAGGTGATTATGGAAATGAATTAAAAGAGAAGTAAAAAGTTAAAGTAAGATTAACGCAAGTAAATATAATATGGTACTTGCGCTTTAATTAGTTTTTATAAGTTTTTGTTTTATAGTTTAAATTAGACAATTATAATTAAAATTGAAATAAGTGAAGTAAAATAATAATTTTTGCAAGTGGAAAAAGTGAATCAGGATCTGTCATGAATACTCGAGAAATACAGGAGTGACAATAATTATAATCTCAATTTATAATTAAAAATTGATTTTTATTTACATTGAAATATTTGGTTTAAAATAAGAATATTTTATTTACACTGAAATTGCCAAGTTCAAGTTTGTAAGTCAAAACCTCTGTCACAACAGAACTGATAATATTATACTGAACCGGTACAAACAAAAACAGTGTTTTTATTCTGTGTAGTTTGATAAATTGGAAAGAAAGAATTTTATTTAGTTAAGGGATCAAAGAAAATTTGACACAGAATTATACAGTATAAAAGCTGTAAATGAGAATTAAATTATAAATTTAATTCATTGTAAAGAATCAGAATTAAAGGCAGTCGAGAAAGAATAAATTTCTGAAAAGGATAATATAAGAATTCAATTTCAGGAGTGACGAACAAGATAGAAAGAAAACCCGTGCAGCGCGCACACTAAAATTGTCCGATTCTAAGATATGATCAAAATGCTAAATATAGGCAAGATGATCGAATACTGTTTGACTTGACTGTATATGCAGTTGATTTTAATCTGTTAGATTAAAGAATTTGAAAGAAAATGTTCGTAATCATTTCAAAGAGACCAGATTAATTTCTACTTTGATTTGATTAGACGCCGCGCGTCAGAGATGTTCAAGCCAAAGGCGACGGTATACCAGAAGATGATATCTTCGGTATGTTCAGTCCCAGAACAAACCCGAATGGACGAGTGTCTGACAACGTATATCAGTCAGATTCTACACATCGAATTTACGTAAGTATATTACGTTGGTGGCGGAGAAATTCGTTTCTCTTAGCTTTAGTGCCCGTGATATATTTGTGGAATCGAATGAGTATTTCTGATGGGTAGGACGATGTGGCATTCAAAGGAATGAACCTGTGATGATGGAAAGACGAGTCTAGCCTCAAGCCTCACACCCCGGAAATGACAAAAATCGGGCTGGCAGCATGGCTATGTGGGTCGCTCCCATTAGGGTGTAGTATCACCTATCTAGAGAAATTCTTATTGTTTCTTAATCTATCGATTCTGCCCATGCGGGGATGGTTGCCGTACACAACCATCGGTGATATACATTCGATACACTCAAGAGAAATGAGTGGTCGGTCATGTGAGGGCCGGGTTGCAAGAAGTTCTTGTTGAACCCAGATGTATTTGCCTCTAGAGATACATCAGCGGAAGGTGGACCCATACCTGGTCAAGTTGGAAATCAAATTTACCTAAGCGCCAAGCGGTTTTATTTGTATACTATATCGGAGAATGTAAGATGCAAGCATTCTCCTAGATTTCTAAATTATTTGTGAAAACCCTTGATATTATAATAATATCTGTTTTAAAAGTATACGAAGTGTTTTGATCTCATAAGGTAAAAACCCGTTCCGTACTTACGGCGTGGTCTTATGAGATATTTTCTTTGAACTGTTTTAAACTGTTTACTCATACCAGTCCCCGGACTGACCCGGAGTTTATTTTCTGTGTTTTCCCTTAAACTCTTGGGTATTCATAACGCTTGTTATGGATAGACAAGTGAATCAGGATGTAGAAACTTGTGAAGCTGGATGAAGATTACCTGTGTGCTGGTCTACCCACCTTATCTACTGTATAATTATGTGTGCAAGTTAGTCGTCTGTGTTATGTATAATTAATGATGTACTATGATTGGGTTGTGTCACAAGGCCTATGATGCTCTAATGTAAAATATTCCGCTGTGTAATATTATAAAGTATGATCTTTTTGTGAAAATTTCGCTGTGAGATTCTGATGTTCTGTGTTTTATCTTCTATCTCTTCTTATTTCTCATTAATGGCACAACTTGAGATGTGTTCAAAAGTTGGGTCGTTACAGTTGGTATCAGAGCTTAGGTTACTGATTACCTAGGCTTTAGGTGAGTATTAGAGAGCGTATTTTTATATAAAATTTAAAATGAACTTAAACAACTTGGATGTTATACCTAGATTAAATATACCCTATCAAGACTCGATTGACAACCTGTTATAGTCAGGTGATCAAAATGAGCACCCGTGCACGAAGAGGTCAAGCTAGAGGGTCGTCCACTACTACTGGTCGTACTATTGGATCCCAGGATCAAGTAGAAACAATGGAGGAAGTTGCACCAGTTCAACAAGACAAAAGTTTTGCGACTATTTGTAAGGAGTATACAACTCTAGGAGGAAAAGTATTCAAAGGGACGGAGTCTTTCAGTGAAGTTCAAGCCTGGATGAGATCATGTGAAAGGATTTTCAAAGGGTTGAAGTTGAATGACGATCAGAAACGTCTTTTGGCATCATGGCAACTTCAAGAAGCTGCTGGAACTTGGTGGGACGCTCAAACCGCTAATGTTCCTGAGGAAAGTTTTACTTGGGATAAGTTCAAAGAAGCTTTCGAAGCACAGTTTCTACCTGCGGCTGGAAAGACAAGGATGTATAGAGATTTTATCGATCTCAAGCAGGGAAATATGAAAGTATCAGAATATGAGAACAAATTCAATGCACTTTCTTGTTTCGGGCCAGAACTGATAAACACTTCACTTAAGAAGAATGAAATGTTCATAGCAGGATTAAAGGATAACCTACAAGTTCAGATGATTGGACATCTCAAGGTTCCATTCGTTGATCTAGTGGATATGGCTGTTCGTTATGAGGCACTGGAAAGTAAGAAGACAGTGGCAAAAGCAGCACAGACAGGAGGACCTAATAGTGGGAATCCAAATAAAAGAAAATTCAATCCGAACTGGAACAACAACAAGGGAATACCCGTGATGGGAGAAAAAGCCAAGGAGAGGTTCAAAGATACCACATGCCATAAATGTTTGCAGAAGGGACACATTGCCAAGTTCTGCACCAAGCCAGCAGCAGAAAAGCCACAGCAGACTCAGCAGCCGGGGCAACAGCAACCAAAGGGAACAAGTGATGTTATTCCACGGAAGTTTTCATGCTATAATTGTCATCAGCCTGGACACTTGGTTAAAGACTGTCCGCTTATAAAGAAGTCACAGCAACCAAAGGTCTACGCTTTAATGGATAAGCCATCAACTTCTGAGAGTGTGAAAATGGAAGATGTTTCAGAAGGTACCTTACTCTTTTCTTATAAAAGGAGTTAACAAACTAGGGTCAGCCCCGAGATAAAATGAATATGGGTGGATTAAATTGGGGTAATATCCAATCACATTAATACCGGAGATCGAGTTAGAATTTTAAATTGAGTCAAAATTTGGATTTTACTGAAATTGAGACTAGACTTAAGTATTTATTTGTGTATGGACTCAGTCAAAGTGAATGGGTCGATTTGTGAAAACAAATCATGTTTGAATCCCGAAATAGAGATGATTTAGTAAGTGAAGATTTTGGGTAATACTTAACGGAGTTAAGGAAATTGACTGATGAGTTAAGAGGGAATTTGGATAGATATTTTGGTTTGAATAAGATGTTGCTGATGTTGTTTTATTTATTGATGTGTGTTTATAAGTCGATAACTCTAATCTACTGCTTACAAATTTCGAGGACGAAATTTTTATAAGGGGGGTAGAATGTAATGACCCGGACTTTTTACACATCGAAAACACATTTCATCGACAAAAGCAAGATTTACAAAACATGCATGTTTCATTAAAACATTAAAACATGAATACCCATTTACTTGCAAACATGATTTCATAGACAAACATACACCTACACCTAGGTTGCAACTACACAAGAGAAAGCCAAGACTAGGGACTACTCAAGGACAATGATTTGAAAGCATTTGAACACTTGCACATGGCAATGTTTCCTTGTTTCAACATTTTCAATTTTTAAATCTTTTCATGTTCCCAAAAGCACTTGCATTTTGGCATATATATGTACTAGAAGCCACCAAAAATTTGTACAAATAAATAGAGTTCTTCACTACCCTAGTTAAGCCTCAAGAAATGTTTTTTTAGAGTTCTTTGCACAAACAAGTACTAGCCGTAAGCTAAAAACTGTGCAGAAAATTTCAGAGTTTTGTTTGCCTTGAATGCCAAGGTATTTTTATTTTATAATTTATGTTAAATCAATACATAACATATGAGAAAGGGGTAGACAAAAAGGCAGGTGAAAATTGAGCTAGTTAAGACAATAAGGACCTCTATTTTTGGCTAAAATCCTAGGATAGGAATTGTGAAGGACATAGGGTACATGGTGCATTTAAGGTGATGGTTCTTAGTGCACCAATTAAAATCCTTGCGCAGGAAAATATTTCACATAAAGTAGCTGCTAAGGCCATGTGAAGTCATAGGATTTTGTGTTGATTGTGTGAGAGAAATATTTTTTTTTAAAAAAAGTGGTCTTTCAAATGGCTTGCAAAAACTGAAAACTGTTTTTCTTTGTCTCTTCATTTCTAGACAACATTTTATACATTAATATTTTTATCATTTTACACTACTATATAAAGACCATGGCATGAACACTTTCATACACATTCTCAAACAATTCCAAACTAAATCAGCAAGAGGAAACCAGAGAGAAACTCTTAGAGCAAAGGTGAGTAAACTGCACTTGTATTTTCTGTTTTCACTACAGCAGTTTTTGCTGTTATAACATGAAGTAATTATGGGTTTTCTGTTATGATCTTGTTCATATATACTGTCATGTTGTGTTGCTTGTTCGATAATGATGGAGTGATCACGGGTTTGAATATAGGAACCTTAAAGGTCTTACGCTGAAAGTTATGTTTACAGTATTTGTCATTAAACCATGTTTTGTTGATGGATCACTTATAAGTTTAGTAAACAGGGGATAGGGGCTTTTGAAAGAAGGAGTGTACCATGTTTTAAATCCTTGATATAAAGTGTGTAAGTTGTTAAAAAGGGAAGCAAAACTTGGAAAACCCTTCCCTGTATGTTCATCATGTCTTGTTTCTGTCAAACTGTGAATCATATCACGGGTTGATCTGTTAATACTGGTTAGTGATAAGGGTAAGATAGTTTACTGATTGCCATTACCCTTCTAGGACTTAAAAATGATTTCAGAAGTGGTAAAAACAATTTAAACAGTCACTGTGTGTTTAAACAGAAAACACCGTACCCACATTTTAAACCCCCTGTTTAACAAAAACTTCAAAAATGTTATTAAATTAAACCAGGTGTATGAATCAAATGCTAGAAGTGAATAATGATTTTAGGAAGTGGTTTAATAATTTTCAAAAGCCTGGATTGCCGGAAATTCAAGGATGATCAGAAAATGCAAAGGAGGAAAATTCCGACCACCTAGTTCGTTGGAGGTCATGGGGTTAAGGGAGAAGGATCATCGGGGATCGGTCAACATGGGAAAAATACCAGATAATTTTTCTAATGTATAGGGTTTGAGAAATCGATGGTTTTAGGGTAAATGGTGTATGTTTGGGTTCGGATTTTTCTTCATTAACTGCGCATCGTCGGAGCAGCTATTGGGGTGCGGTCCAGGGGGAACCTGGGCGTCAGGGTCGGGGGTCGACGCGGCCAAGAGGTGGTGACGTCTGGTGGTCGAGGGGAGGAGCAGCGAGGAGTTCTTTGAGGAGGCACTTTTGGGTGTAAAACTGATGGTACGGTCAGTTTTTGATTCGGATCGAGGGAAGGCATTTGGGTGGTGGCAACAGGATCAAGGGACGTAGGGTGGTTGGTGGCGACGACCAGTGGTGGTTGGAAGTGGGCCACGTGGCTGTACACGTGCACAGCTATGCACAACGAAAGAAGAAGAAGAAGAAGGAAAGGCACCGTGCTTGAAATTGGTCCTTTGCATCAGAATTTGGCATTTGAATCTGGCACTGTGCATTTGGATTTGGCACTTGCACTTGGCACTTGCATTTGGCATTGAGTTTGGTTTAGTTTGGCACTTAGATTAGTGACTTAACACTTTGGTTTTAATAAATTTTAAAACTTTAGTTATTTTAAAATCCAAGGTGATTATGGAAATGAATTAAAAGAGAAGTAAAAAGTTAAAGTAAGATTAACGCAAGTAAATATAATATGGTACTTGCGCTTTAATTAGTTTTTATAAGTTTTTGTTTTATAGTTTAAATTAGACAATTATAATTAAAATTGAAATAAGTGAAGTAAAATAATAATTTTTGCAAGTGGAAAAAGTGAATCAGGATCTGCCATGAATACTCGAGAAATACAGGAGTGACAATAATTATAATCTCAATTTATAATTAAAAATTGATTTTTATTTACATTGAAATATTTGGTTTAAAATAAGAATATTTTATTTACACTGAAATTGCCAAGTTCAAGTTTGTAAGTCAAAACCTCTGTCACAACAGAACTGATAATATTATACTGAACCGGTACAAACAAAAACAGTGTTTTTATTCTGTGTAGTTTGATAAATTGGAAAGAAAGAATTTTATTTAGTTAAGGGATCAAAGAAAATTTGACACAGAATTATACAGTATAAAAGCTGTAAATGAGAATTAAATTATAAATTTAATTCATTGTAAAGAATCAGAATTAAAGGCAGTCGAGAAAGAATAAATTTCTGAAAAGGATAATATAAGAATTCAATTTCAGGAGTGACGAACAAGATAGAAAGAAAACCCGTGCAGCGCGCACACTAAAATTGTCCGATTCTAAGATATGATCAAAATGCTAAATATAGGCAAGATGATCGAATACTGTTTGACTTGACTGTATATGCAGTTGATTTTAATCTGTTAGATTAAAGAATTTGAAAGAAAATGTTCGTAATCATTTCAAAGAGACCAGATTAATTTCTACTTTGATTTGATTAGACGCCGCGCGTCAGAGATGTTCAAGCCAAAGGCGACGGTATACCAGAAGATGATATCTTCGGTATGTTCAGTCCCAGAACAAACCCGAATGGACGAGTGTCTGACAACGTATATCAGTCAGATTCTACACATCGAATTTACGTAAGTATATTACGTTGGTGGCGGAGAAATTCGTTTCTCTTAGCTTTAGTGCCCGTGATATATTTGGGGAATCGAATGAGTATTTCTGATGGGTAGGACGATGTGGCATTCAAAGGAATGAACCTGTGATGATGGAAAGACGAGTCTAGCCTCAAGCCTCACACCCCGGAAATGAGACAAATCGGGCTGGCAGCATGGCTATGTGGGTCGCTCCCATTAGGGTGTAGTATCACCTATCTAGAGAAATTCTTATTGTTTCTTAATCTATCGATTCTGCCCATGCGGGGATGGTTGCCGTACACAACCATCGGTGATATACATTCGATACACTCAAGAGAAATGAGTGGTCGGTCATGTGAGGGCCGGGTTGCAAGAAGTTCTTGTTGAACCCAGATGTATTTGCCTCTAGAGATACATCAGCGGAAGGTGGACCCATACCTGGTCAAGTTGGAAATCAAATTTACCTAAGCGCCAAGCGGTTTTATTTGTATACTATATCGGAGAATGTAAGATGCAAGCATTCTCCTAGATTTCTAAATTATTTGTGAAAACCCTTGATATTATAATAATATCTGTTTTAAAAGTATACGAAGTGTTTTGATCTCATAAGGTAAAAACCCGTTCCGTACTTACGGCGTGGTCTTATGAGATATTTTCTTTGAACTGTTTTAAACTGTTTACTCATACCAGTCCCCGGACTGACCCGGAGTTTATTTTCTGTGTTTTCCCTTAAACTCTTGGGTATTCATAACGCTTGTTATGGATAGACAAGTGAATCAGGATGTAGAAACTTGTGAAGCTGGATGAAGATTACCTGTGTGCTGGTCTACCCACCTTATCTACTGTATAATTATGTGTGCAAGTTAGTCGTCTGTGTTATGTATAATTAATGATGTACTATGATTGGGTTGTGTCACAAGGCCTATGATGCTCTAATGTAAAATATTCCGCTGTGTAATATTATAAAGTATGATCTTTTTGTGAAAATTTCGCTGTGAGATTCTGATGTTCTGTGTTTTATCTTCTATCTCTTCTTATTTCTCATTAATGGCACAACTTGAGATGTGTTCAAAAGTTGGGTCGTTACAACAATAGACCAAGTAGATGTAAGATATGGACTACGTACATTAGCAAAGATAACAGTTCAAAGTTAATAGTTGTGCATTAGTTGATTTAATTATATTTAGTGACATTGAATAATGTAAAATTCACAATAGTCAGTTAGTTCTAAAACAATAGTTTGGTTCAACACTCTAAACTCTAAGCCATAGCTAAAATAGATATCGTGGTTCATTTGATGTCCAATATATGAATGTGAATACGTGAAATGATCTTATTGGGCTAGTTGAATAAACTGAATAATACCAATAACGGTAAGTAAATGAATAATACAAACAAATTACTTCATTGTCGAAGCTTATAAGTTTAGGAAACTATGCATTAACATAATTATTTTTCCTAGACTTGGATTCCTCGTGTTCATAATGAATTTCTTCTATAGATACGTAGCAGAAAATGATATATTTATGTTAGAGAAACAATTAATTCTTCGTCCATAAGATCATCATCCATACAAATTCATGTAAAATCAAAGGAAAAAAATCAAAATATATAAAAATAATAATAAGCCAATGCTTTACATAGTGAGAAATAATTTGACAAAATAAGTTCATCTATAATTACAAAGCGTGTAACCGAGATTATCATTATAAACATAAATTCAGTATTTCTCCACTGGAATGAGCAAATCATTTTTTTCAACAAAACTGAATATACTTACAACGTGGAGGTAAAAGATGGGACATAATATGCTATAAAATATATAACTATAATGATTCTTGAGTGATGGAAATGGAAACTATTTATGTAAAATAGACATATCTTTGGTGTGAGGTCATTACTGACATCGTCAATAGATGCATATTGTAAAGGTATTCGATATGACATGGAAGATGAATATTTGCAGCCTTATATGGGATGTTTGCAGTCAGTTAAATGTTTATGGGATCATCAACAACCCATTATCCATAATTTGTCACTATTAACATTAACTGGGTGGAAAACATCTTTGATATGGCATTCAAGAAATTTTCATAAAAATTTTATGACCATTTTGCCTATTTGTAATCATTAATGTTAGTATGATAAATTGTTAAAACAAAATACTGAAAATGAATATTGATTGTTCCTCAATTATTGTGTGTTGGTAAAAAGGTACTAAAAATGAGTATAACTCACTCTTTTTTTTTTTGCAATTTGTTAAAAAACATAATTGATGTCAGAGTATGTTCCATCTCATTTCAACTGTAAATGTGGAAATTATTCACTATTTCGGCCTTTGTCCACGGTTTTCTATGTTGTTCGCTATTTTGATTGTACTCATTCTAGCTTATAAAGTTTTGCAAGTAGGTTGTCAATGCTTAAAAAAAATCCTACTCGTGATTTACAGTCAGATAAAAATATCAATTAAAATCAACATAAACTCTAGATTTTTTGCTGAAAGGATAAACAATTCATACTATAATTTACATAATTAAAAAAAAATTGAGTCAACAAATGGTGATCAAATGCCAAATAGACGATGCACAAAAATTCATTCGAATACAAAAATCTTGTAATGTAAGCCTTTACATAACAATTTACAATGAACATTGTTTTCAAGGAATACAATAATGATCAAGGCAACCAAAAGGAAACGTATCAGTAACTTGTGGAAATTTCAAATCAAGATAAGCAGGAGAACATATTTTCTCCTGGTTTAATAGCATTATATCATAAAGGAGTGTACACGTCTTAGGAACATTTTTTTAACTTGTATTGAAATGAATCTTATATGGGTTCATATCATGTATACCATAAGGATTACGACCATAAGGATTACGCATATTTTAATGTATATATGGGTTCCACTTTAATTCTCCTTTCTTTTTCTTCCTGCAACTTTAATTGAAGGGAGTAATATTGATCTTTAGTATTTTAAAATACCCTTAGTTATAGTTTGAACCGGGTGATATACAATTAAATCACTGTCCCAAAGAAAATACCAAAAAAGTTTGTCTAAAAATCGGTATAAAAAACATGGTTAGATCAAACAAAATAACGTAGCATTTCATAATCATAAAAATCAGCCAGTTATGAGGAAGTTGTATTTGTAAGAAAACCCTTGTATTGATGATTAAAAAGGCGATCAGTAGTTGAAGTGTAATTCAAAGGACGTTTGGACAACTTACGGGTTCTTAGGAAATTATAATGCAATAAAGTATCAAATATCATTCATCGAGCAGATATTTGAAATAACCAGTCAGAAGAAAAGTTTCCAATGTACTTCGACCAGATATTTGAAATGACCAGTCCGAAGAAAAGTTTCCAATGTACTTCCCATACTACGAATAAATTAAACATAGTATTAAATTTCACATGGTAGACAATGTTAATAGAACATAAACTAATAGTTCACATGTTTATTTCAAATCAAACATTTAGCCATAGTCCAAATTACCTTAACTGGAAATTTATTGAAAAGTTAGGCAAAAGCAAAAGATATTTGTTATTATTCATTAAATTCAAATTAATCCATTCATCGTTGAATAGGGGAAACAACAAAGAAAATTCTGCCTTTAAAACGCAATCAAGAGGTTCAAAAGTAAGCGAGTATTTTAATTTTAATATTTCATACATTCAAAGAACGCTATTGTAAATTATATTGAATGGAAAAAAATTATGCACTTTCAGTTTCTATATTGTGAGCATGAAAATAAAGCATTAAAAGTTTGTTAAATGTTACTCATAATATATCTAGTATTTTAATCACATATAACTAACTATATTTTTTTTGTTTACTATGATGATAGTTCACGTACACTTCCATGACTTTTTGCATGTATATAAAGGTGAATAGAAGAACCGGATATTCATTTTAGTTCTTTGACCCTTTTAATTCTTTGACCCATTCTTTTTCCATGCAAAAGAAAACAACAAATGCTAAGGTGAATATGGTGACATAAAAATGAAGATTATAAATCATGGAAAACAGAATAATATTGTTCTACAATCTTGTAGATACAACTATAATTTGAAAAGGTCAAGGACTATATATTCTTGCATAGTAGTATGATGACCATCATAAAAGAACCACATTTAATACCATTAATTACATTTTATATTATTCATGTAACTTACAGAATATGGATATAACTGGAAATCACCAAGTAATTGATTTTGATTTTCATATAGCACAATTAAATTTTTGAACAACGAAAACTCAAGAAGTCATAAATACCCAGTATGTATTATTTTATTAAATATGAACTCTCGCTATATGAGCCGGAATGCTCCATGCTAAAGATAGCGTAACATTCCAAATATTATGGGTTTGTGATCTACTATATAAGTAGGAATCTATTAAATCATAAGATCTAAGAACGACACAAAATTTAGGATTCCTAATTTATGATTGCTTTAATCTTTGAACAAGAAAGTAATATCGAAATGTGTAAATCTATTTTTACATACCGAAAATAAAATTTATTACTTGTATCTAAGATGGTATGATTATGCCATCATCATCTTCATCCTGCGTTAAAATACTTTCACACATCATTTGAAATGGAGGCGGCAACAATTTTGGCACCATCTTGAATATAATCAATATGAACCAAACAAAAAGAAAAAACTGTTTGATTGTTTGTTGCACAAAATTGGCCAAGCTATTAGTTATAATTCAAAGACAACAAAATATGACAAATTTTACCTCTCTTAGTTGGTTGTATAAAATTATATAATTATATAAATGTAATGTTGAATATGTGTATGTCAAAATGTATAATAATAATAATAATAGTGTAGGATCTAAATTAACCCTAGAGGGGGGGGGGGTGAATAGGGTTTATTGTAAATTAAATAAATTTAAAATAAAATAATAAATTGCAAAAAGAAAAATCACACACAGAAAATACCCAGCTTCGGCAAAACTGTGCCTACTGCTGCATTCAAGGTTTCTACTAGGAATTATAAACAATCTCTTCGCTTACAGACTCTTGTAAACTTGCGACCTTCGCTCCCGACTGTTTAAACCCTATGCTCAAGACCTTGACACAACTCGATCCGTTAAGTTGTGATTTTTCCAACTACAGAAACTAGTAGTGATTGACTCTAAGAGATGAAATTTGAATTTTAAAACAAGTAAAAGATAATAAAACCCTAGGAGTTTAAAGGTTAAGGGTTATCCCCTTTTTAACATAAGAGAAAAACGGCTCCCTTGTTTAATTGCTCCATCACTTTATTTTGTTTAGCCCAAATTTCCTTTGTCTCTCTCTGGAAATAGAAATGGCAGCTTAAAACTAGGGTTTCTTTGAGAACACTGAATCGAGATGCCTGGTTGATGAAAATCAGTTCTCTGCTGCTCGATTCTTCTTAGCTTCAATCTCTGGCGGCTTGTATCTTCTTCGATTGAATTTATAGGCTCTGATTCGGATTCAAGTTTTTCTCGATTTCTGGTATGGTTTTACTATTCGATTTTTTTTTTAATTGTGCTTGAACTTGGATGGGTCGAAACCAGTGATGAATCGGTGTATTTATAGGATTAAAATCCTAGATATATGCTCTGATTTCGTATAAGACTCGGTCTGATATTTTCGTAAATTTTGGACTTGAAATTTTTTGAAATTCTGGAGGTTTCTTCGAATTTAAACTTGAGTATATTGCATAAATCTTGGGCTTGAAGTCTTCGGCTACTCTGGAGATTTCTTTGATTAATTTTGGAATTTCATATCCTCTTTCATTTGACTTTGTCAACATGATTTTTAAACTGGAATTTTGCTGCCTTGGATTAACTACTTCATAAAGAAAACTGATACGAACAGATGCCTTGATTACACTTGTCTTTGAAATCGGTTTCTTTGATTTCTGGAACTTTAAAGTTTTTATTTCCTTTGCCTTGAAGTTCTTAAATAAGAACACATTTAAACTGATGCTTGTCTTAAAAAAAATGATTAGAACACATGCCACTCTACTTCCTTTTGAACAGATTAAAACAAGTACTGCTCTTTGAACTTTGCCGTGAACCATACTTAGAATTGAAAAAGAAGTACCCTTTGCTTGCTTCACCATCTTGGAAGTGATCGAGTCTGCAATTATGTTGTTCCTGTTCAAATGCAAAGTTGTTGTGTGTGTATCATTCCTGGCTTTGTATATGTTGTTCTTAGTTCATGATGCACCACTTAATTTGCCTTAACAAAACTGTTTTTCTCTGATTTTGTCATACTGATTTTGCTACCTTGATTTAGCCGTGCACCTGTTGTCCTCCTTTGTGCATTTTCTTCATTGATGTAGGACCTTTGCTTGAACTTGAACCTTCTTCCCTATTTGCCATGCATTGTACTTCATAATGTACATGTATATGATGCTTTACTCATAATTCATACATTTGTATATACTGTTGAACTTTAATTTGCTCCTGAACTCGACATTATGTTGGCTGAGTTGATCTTAAGCATGTCTCGACCACTTGACACACATGTTGCTGTTGTACTGATACAACTTTATACTTGTGTTCATGCTGTTGCTAACTTGTGCATGAGTTTAAACCATGCTTTCTTGCTATGTTTAACTTGCTGGAATTCCTGTTAGAGTTGCTGCATAATTTCTTCTGATTTATTTCAAACACTTGATGCACCTATGCTTGCCGCACCATTGTGCTCGGCCATTGTTCTATGTACTCTTTGTTAACTACTATGTACACTTGAACATTCTGACTTGTTTGAGCCTTGCCTGGATTTGTTGTTCATTTTCAGTTTGCATTTGAAATGAAACTTGTGCTCGACCA
Organism: Allium sativum; assembly: GCA_030737875.1. Taxonomy (NCBI): domain Eukaryota; kingdom Viridiplantae; phylum Streptophyta; class Magnoliopsida; order Asparagales; family Amaryllidaceae; genus Allium; species Allium sativum. Next base: position 139,062,910 of record CM060924.1, read on the forward strand.
TTTAGCCACTTTGATTTCATGTTGCATGTTTTGACAATTTTTGGTTTTCTATTTTTATTTTCACTTTTGGCTCGACCATTAGCACACTGATTTGCACTGAATCGAGACGGTCCATGTGGCTACTCCTCAGTCGTACACTGATCGACGAGGCAGTGCACACGTGTATGTATATGCACGTGTGTACATGCAGCCATCAGACGAATTGTTTCTGTTCCTGCATATCAGACAAAGTCTAGAAAAATGATGAGAAACACACCGTAATTCTGAGGCAAATAAAATTTAAAAGATAAATTTTTATTTGTTTGTTCATAATTTTATTTTTGTTTCAGTTTACTGCGTGTGTGTGTTTTGTGACAGGTATACAGGTGGCTGAACTGGATTGGAGCGCAGTGAAGACAGAAGTCTGAAAATAATGATGTTCATATGTGTCAATCTATATGAGTGAACTGTAGTGAGGAGCTGATGTACAGAAAATAGAAAGTTATACTGATATTTGTAAATGAACAAATTTAGTTGAAATAAAATATTATTTTATTGTGTTCAAACAAGTTTGTCTATCGTATTCAGTTTATATAAAAGTGCAAATTCCATATGATGTGTAATAACTGTGAATATACAATAGTGGAGTTATAGAGTCGTACTATTTCAGATTTTGAAATAAAATATTTAATTGAATAAATATATTGTGAATATATTCGATTGTGTATAATAGTATATTATTCAATAAATATTTATTTCTGTGAAAATAGTATAATTACAAACACATTTAAATAATATTATATGTTTGTTATCATCAAACAAAAATCATACTATTTTACTCAACAGTCTCCCCCTTTTGATGATGACAAACGTATACAAGATTTTGACTGTGTTAAATGTGTTTGATCGTGAAATATATTACTCCCCCTATTTGTATGCTCCCCCTACAACTAAGCTTCCCTTATTGATGCATAGATTTGAAAATTATGAAATAAATTAATCAGACACCAAATTTAAAGAAATATTTTACAAATGTTTACTCATCCATCAAAATTTTGACCATTCTCCCCCTTTTGTAATCATCAAAAGAATGACAGAAATTAAAACAGCGATGAATATAAACTAGAAATATGAGTCCAAATCAAGAGGAAAATATATCGTAAATCTCTTTTAATCAAACAAAAATCATAATATTTTTTGAATCAGAAGCAAATTTCACTTTCAGAATGAATGGATTTACGATGGATTTTATAGAATGAGGAGAGTTCAATAAAAATTGAATATTTGAATATAAATTTTAAAGATTTTAAATATAGAATGTGTTAAGCAGTTTCTAACCACGCATAGCCCAAAGGTCTTTTAAATGGGGTTAGTAGTAACTTAACTTTATCCTCTCTAATGAGTTCCATCCATGCACAACCCAAAGGTCTTTTAAGTGAGAATGGAAGCACATAGAGATTAAGGTAATTCACCCACGCATAACCGCAAGTACTTTTAAATGGGAGTGAGTACCAAGGATAAATTATTATTATTATTATTATTATTTTAATTCCAATAGTAATTAGAACTCCCCAAATTAAATAAAACCATGATGAATGACAGAAGTATGGTAGATATAGAAGATGGTCGTGAAATAAGCTCTAATTCAAAAAATATTATAAAATATGTCCAATCATCATGAGATTCAAAAATATTTCCTTATGATATGATAAAAAAATAATCTAGTCAATACTCATCACAATTTCAAGATCTGACATAACTTCAACGAGTTCCAAAATAGTTCAAATGATCAATCATTTAACTTTTGAATAACTATTTAAAACCTTTTTTTTTAAATGGATAATGATCAATCAATTTCTATAATTCCCAAATCTAAGCGTAATCGTATAAAATCTATCTTCGGGAAGAGGTTTTGTAAAAATATCAGCAAGTCGATAATCAGTTGAAATAAACTCAATACAAATATCTTCTCGTGAAATGTGATCTCTAATAAAATGGTGTCTCACATCTATGTGTTTAGTGCGTGAATGATGAACAGGATTATTAGACAGGTCTATAGCACTTTTACTATCACATTTTAGTGGTACATTTTTATAAATTAGACCAAAGTCTGAAAGAGTTTGCATCATCCATAGTATTTGAGCACAACAACTTCCTAAAGCAATGTATTCAACCTCAGTTGTGGATAAAGCAACACAATTTTGTTTTCGACTTGACCATGAGACCAACGAGTGTCCTAGCATAAAACAAGTCCCACTAGTGCTCTTTCTATCAACAAGGGATCCAGCATAATCAGCATCAGAATATCCAATTAATTCAAAATTATTGCATGCGGAGTTACATAAACCAAATTTGTGTGTGTGCAAGAGATATCTTAATATTCTTTTTATGGCTTTTAAGTGAGATTCTTTTGGATTAGACTGAAAGCGTGCACATAAACAAACAGCAAACATAATATCAGGCCTAGATGCAGTGAGATAAAGAAGTGAACCAATTATTCCACGATATTTTTTCTGATCAACTGCAACTCCTTTCTCATCTTTGTCAAGCTTGATTGAAGGACTCATCGGTGTTCTGAGTGGTTTTGCGTTTTCTAGTCCAAATCTTTTCAGCAATTCAGCAATGTATTTTGTTTGTGATATGAAAATACCCTTAGTGCTTTGTTTGATTTGAAATCCAAGGAAGTACTTTAATTCACCTACTAAGCTCATTTCGAATTTATCCTGCATGACTTTTTCAAATTTCTCGCACAAACAATCATTAGTAGCACCATATATAATATCATCAACATAAATTTGGACTATTAAAAATCATCACCTTCATGTAATAGAAATAATGAAGTGTCAGCACTGCCCTTTTTAAAACCTTTTTCCAAAAGATATGCACTCAAACACTCGTACCAAGCTCTAGGAGCTTGTTTAAGAACGTATAATGCTTTTTCAAGTTTAAATACATGATTTGGAAATTCATGATTTTCAAAACCAGGGGGTTGTTCCACAAAAACTTCTTCCTTTAATTCTCCATTTAAAAACGCACTTTTTACGTCCATTTGTTTAAGTTTGAAACCTTTGTAACATGCAAAACTGAGCAAAATTCTAATGGCTTCTAACCTAGCTACTGGTGCAAATGTCTCATCAAAATCAATGCCTTCAACTTGATTATATCCTTTTGCAACCAACCTAGCTTTGTTTCTAATTACATTTCCGGATTCATCAAGTTTATTTCTGAACACCCATTTAGTTCCTACTACTGGATAGTCATTTGGTCTAGGAACTAATTTCCAAACTTTATTCCGTTCAAATTGATTTAGTTCTTCTTGCATTGCTAAAATCCAACTTTCATCACTAAGTGCAATTTCAACATTTTTAGGTTCAATTTCAGAAATACAACAGCTGTGAATACAAAAGGCACATATATCTTTATTAAATGATGAACGAGTTCGTATACCTGCCGTTGGATTTCCTATTACCAATTCTGGAGGATGATTGGCTTTGAATTTCAACTTATCGACTTCAAATATTTGTTTTGTTGGATCATCACTTCCAGTCTTCTCTTTGCTATTTTCTTTTTCACCCTCATATGTAATTCCTTCATCGTTTTTCTCCTTGTTCACCGTATCCAGATCTGATTCATCAAATTTCACGTTTATGGTTTCAACAATAGTTTTCGATCGTTTGTTGAAGATTCGATACGCCTTGCTTCTTGAAGAGTAACCCATGAAAATTCCCTCATCAGCCTTTGATTCAAACTTACCAAGATGATCACCTGTATTAAGAAGATAACAGGGGCATCCAAAAACTCTAAAATATGAAATGTTAGGCTTTCTGTTAAACCACAATTCATAGGATGTTTTGTTAAGTATTGGTCTAATCATTACTCTGTTTATTTCATGGCAGGATGTATTAACTGCCTCTGCCCAAAAAGTCAAAGGCAAATTATATTCACTTAACATAGATCTAGCCAATTCCTGTAATGTACGATTTTTCCTTTCGACTACTCCATTTTGTTCAGGTGTTCGAGGAGCAGAAAATTCGTGTTTAAAGCCATTTTCTTCACAAAATTTTTCAAAATCCAAATTTTCAAATTCACCACCGTGATCACTTCTTATAGTTTTTATTGAAACACCTTTTTCATTTTGAACGAGTTTTGCAAACTTTGAAAAGTAATCAAAAGTTTCGGATTTTTTGGCTAGAAAATAAACCCATGTAAATCTAGAATAATCATCAACCAACACATAACAATAACGTTTTCCATTCAAGCTAGCAATTTCATTTGGTACACATAAATCCATGTGAATCAATTCAAGTACCCTATTAATACTAACAATATTTTTGGGACGAAATGATGAACGACTGAATTTTCCCATAGCACATGATTTACACACTTTATTATTTTTATATTTCTGATGTGGTAGTCCTCTTACCAATTCTTTTGATTCAAGTTTTTCCAAGAGACTCATACTAGCGTGACCCAATCTCCTATGCCATAAGAAAACTTCTTCATACGTAGCTACTAAACATCGTGAGAGAGTCAAATCATCAAATGAAATCGTATAAACATTTCCTTTTCTTTTTCCCGTGAACACAATACTGTTTGTGGATTTTTCAATAATTTTGCAAGATTCATTATCAAATATCACACTCATTCCTTTGTCACATAGTTGGCTTATGGAAATGAGATTATGATGCAAGTTTTCAACATATAAAATATCAGTTAAGGAGAAAGTACTATTACCTACTTTACCTTTACCGATAATTTTACATTTTCTGTTATCGCCCATTATCACACTTCCTCCTTTATGTTTTTCAAGGCTAAGGAACTTTAATTTATCTCCTGTCATATGTTTGGAACAACCTGAATCCAAGTACCATTCTTGTTGTTCCTTAGCCCGCCAACATACCTACATACGAGAAGAAGAGAATGACCTAGAGAAACTCATAGGTCTAATAAAATTAGTAACTGAAAATTTTTGATTTTGAACAACAGATCCTTTTGGAATCCAAATTTGTTTGTTCTTATCAAATCCAAATCTATTACAATTACTTGTCGACCCTTTTGGAACCCAAATTTGTATGAATTTTTTGTTATTGTTTCTACTTTGACATTTTTCATAGCTATGTCCAATTTTTCCACATTTTATACATTTAGTAAAAACACTTCCACCCTTCGCATTATCATTCATATTAATATGTGTTTTCCGAAATCCTGATCCTTTTCTATTATTAGCATATAATTGATTTCCAAGAAGCATCCTAAATGACTTTTCCCCTTTTGAAAACATACTTAATGCCATTTCAAGATTTTTTATTTTGGTTTTAAGTGCTGCATTTTCATTTACAAGAGAAGTGCATCTGTTGATGAAATTCTTTCTTTTTGTGTCATCACTTTCTTTTAAAGCCAAGTGTTCTTGTTTCAATTTCTCAAACTTTGCTTCAAGTTCTGTTTGCTCTTGTTTTAAAACCTTGCAGTTTTCACAATCAAGGTTTGTTACTTTTTCAAGCTCAGTTTCTAACCTATTGTTTTCGTGAACCAATTTTAACCTATCAGATTTTAATTTCTTAACTTTTACCTCAAGAGAATCAACAGTTTTGGTAAGATCATGACACATTAGGATTAAATCTTTATAAGAGTAATTTGGTACCTCGGTGGAATCTTCTTCACTACTTTCTGAATCTGACTGTGCCATAAGACACAAATTGGCTTCCTCTTTATCACTGTCGGAGTCTTCTTCTTCTCCTTCTTCATCATCCCATGTAGCTGCAAAAGCTTTCTTTTTCTTCTTCTTCTTTCTGTCTTTCTGAAGTAGTGGATAATTTGGTTTGATATGGCCTGGTTTATTGTAGTTGTAGCATATGACTTCATTGTCTGAGTTGTCTGAATTCTTGGATTTGTTGGATTTTGAATTCTTCTTTCGTGACTTGTATTTCTTGTTAGACCACTTTTTAAGAACCATTGCCAATTCTTCAATGGGATTCTCAGCTTCATCATTACTTTCAACAGTGCTGTTTAGAGCGATTGTCTTTTTCTTTGATTCTGACTCATCGCGTCCTTCTTTGGCTTTTAGCTCCATTTCATAAGCGATCAAGTTTCCAATCAACTCTTCTATTCTTAACTTACTTAGATCTTTTGATTCTTGAATGGCTGTTACTTTGGCTTCAAAGTTTGTTGGCAGTACTCTTAGTATTTTGCGTATTAATTCCACTTCAGTGTAGACTTTACCAAGAGCCCTAGCATTATAAATCAGTGTGGAAAATCGACCATACATCTCTTTTATATCTTCGTCTTTACGCATCGTGAAATTTTCATATTCATTGCAGAGTAGTGCAAGACGAGATTCTTTGACTTGTACTGTTCCTTCATGTGTAACTTCCAGAGTATGCCAAATTTCCTGCGCAGTTGAACAATGAGATATACGGTTAAACTCAGTTTTATCAAGAGCACAAATTAAAGCGTTCATTGCTTTGGCATCAGTTGAGAATAATTTTTTATCATTAGCATCCCACTTATCTTTTGGCTTAGGAATTTCAATATCATTAATAATCGTTACGGGAGGTTTGTAGCCTGTCTCAACGATATCCTATACATCATAATTGACTGAACTTAAGTAAATTTTCATCCTAGCTTTTCAATAGGCATAATCAGTTCCATTAAACATTGGTGGCCTAGCTATGGACTGACCCTCAGAAAAAGCGTTGTTAGACAAATTCATGACTCTAGAGTTAAAAATACCCGCTCTGATACCACTTGTAGGATCTAAATTAACCCTAGAGTGGGGGGGTGAATAAGGTTTATTGTAAATTAAATAAATTTAAAATAAAATAATAAATTGCAAAAAGAAAAATAACACACAGAAAATACCAGCTTCGGCAAAACTGTGCCTACTGCTGCATTCAAGGTTTCTACTAGGAATTATAAACAATCTCTTCGCTTACAGACTCTTGTAAACTTGCGACCTTCGCTCCCGACTGTTTAAACCCTACGCTCAAGACCTTGACACAACTCGATCCGTTAAGTTGTGATTTTTCCAACTACAGACACTAGTAGTTATTGACTCTAAGAGATGAAATTTGAATTTTAAAACAAGTAAAAGATAATAAAACCCTAAGAGTTTAAAGGTTAAGGGTTATCCCCTTTTTAACATAAGAGAAAAACGGCTCCCTTGATTAATTGCTCCACCACTTTATTTTGTTTAGCCCAAATTTCCTTTGTCTCTCTCTGGAAATAGAAATGGCGGCTTAAAAACTAGGGTTTCTTTGAGAACACTGAATCGAGATGCCTGGTTGATGAAAATCAGTTCTCTGCTGCTCGATTCTTTTAGCTTCAATCTCTGGCGGCTTGTATCTTCTTCGATTGAGTTTATAGGCTCTGATTCATATTCAAGTTTTTCTCGATTTCTGGTATGGTTTTACAATTTGATTTTTTTTAATTGTGCTTTTACTTGGATGGGTTGAAATCAGTGATGAATTGGTGTATTTATAGGATTAAAATCCTAGATATATGCTCTGATTTCGTATAAGACTCGGTCTGATATTTTCGTGTATTTTGGACTTGAATTTTTTTGAAATTCTGGAGGTTTCTTCGAATTTAAACTTGAGTATATTGCATAAATCTTGGGCTTGAAGTCTTCGGCTACTCTGGAGATTTCTTTGATTAATTCTGGAATTTCATATCCTCTTTCATTTGACTTTGTCAACATGATTTTTAAACTGGAATTTTGCTGCCTTGGATTAACTACTTCATAAAGAAAACTGATACGAACAGATGCCTTGATTACATTTGTCTTTGAAATCGGTTTCTTTGATTTCTGGAACTTTAAAGTTTTTATTTCCTTTGCCTTGAAGTTCTTAAATAAGAACACATTTAAACTGATGCTTGTCTTAAAAAAATGATTAGAACACATGCCACTCTACTTCCCTTTGAACAGATTAAAACAAGTACTGCTCTTTGAACTTTGCCGTGAACCATACTTAGAATTGAAAAAGCAGTACCCTTTGCTTGCTTCACCATCTTGGAAGTGATCGAGTCTGCAATTATGTTGTTCCTGTTCAAATGCAAAGTTGTTGTGTGTGTATCATTCCTGGCTTTGCATATGTTGTTCTTAGTTCATGATGCACCACTTAATTTGCCTTGACAAAATTGTTTTTCTCTGATTTTGTCATACTGATTTTGCTACCTTGATTTAGCCGTGCACCTGTTGTCCTCCTTTGTGCATTTTCTTCATTGATGTAGGACCTTTGCTTGAACTTGAACCTTCTTCCCTATTTGCCATGCATTGTACTTCATAATGTACATGTATATGATGCTTTACTCATAATTCATACATATGTATATACTGTTGAACTTTAATTTGCTCCTGAACTCGACATTATGTTGGCTGAGTTGATCTTAAGCATGTCTCGACCACTTGACACACATGTTGTTGCCGTACTGATGCAACTTTATACTTGTGTTCATGTTGTTGCTAACTTGTGCATGAGTTTAAACCATGCTTCCTTGCTATGTTTAACTAGCTGGAATTCCTATTAGAATTGCTGCATAATTTCTTCTGATTTATTTCAAACACTTGATGCACCTATGCTTGCCGCACCATTGTGCTCGTCCATTGTTCTATGTACTCTTTGTTAACTACTATGTACACTTGAACATTCTGACTTGTTTGAGCCTTGCCTGGATTTGTTGTTTATTTTCAGTTTGCATTTGAAATGAAACTTGTGCTCGACCATTTAGCCACTTTGATTTCATGTTGCATGTTTTGACAATTTTTGGTTTTCTATTTTTATTTTCACTTTTGGCTCGGCCATTAGCACACTGATTTGCACTGAATCGAGACGGTCCATGTGGCTACTCCTCAGTCGTACACTGATCGGCGAGGCAGTGCACACGTGTATGTATATGCACGTGTGTACATGCAGCCATCAGACGAATTTTTTCTGTTCCTGCATATTAGATAAAGTCTAGAAAAATGATGAGAAACACACCGTAATTCTGAGGCAAATAAAATTTAAAAAATAAATTTTTATTTGTTTGTTCATAGTTTTATTTTTGTTTCAGTTTACTGCGTGTGTGTGTGTTTTGTGACAGGTATACAGGTGGCTGGACTGGATTGGAGCGCAGTGAAGACTGAAAATAATGATGTTCATATGTGTCAATCTATATGAGTGAACTGTAGTGAGGAGCTGATGTACAGAAAATAGAAAGTTGTACTGATATTTGTAAAGGAACAGATTTGGTTGAAATAAAATATTATTTTATTGTGTTCAAACAAGTTTGTCTATCGTATTCAGTTTATATACAAGTGCAAATTCCGTATGATGTGTAATAACTGTGAATATACAATAGTGGAGTTATAGAGTCGTACTATTTCAGATTTTGAAATAAAATATTTAATTGAATAAATATACTGTGAATATATTCGATTGTGTATAATAGTATATTATTCAATAAATATTTATTTCTGTGAAAATAGTATAATTACAAACACATTTAAATAATATTATATGTTTGTTATCATCAAACAAAAATCATACTATTTTACTCAACAAATAGTAATAATTGTACATGTCACAACATATAAAGCTCAGATTGGTTTTATGTACATCAGTTGGTAAATCTGCAATACACGCACATATATATACATACATACACTGTCATTACTTAAAAAATCTTTTACTTATACTAAATCATTAATATTTATATTTTCGAGGAAAAAAGATCGGCAAATAATATAGTTTCGGACAAAAGCTGGTTTTCTAAATATTCTATTTATAATGAAGTTTATATTACTTTAAATAAAGCCATGCAACTAAATCTGATTCACTTTTGCGAAGTAAATAATTTCTTGGTTTTATGCAAAACTATGGAACTATCAAAACTACTATTTATCCATTTTATATTTGGTTCAAATGCATTAGACTATCATTATTTATGCAATATTTTTGCTGCTCGGAATTTGTTTCCATAACAGATGATGTCATATTCATTTGAAGAATCCTTGTTCGGCATTTATTCTTCCAAATTTCAATAGATGCTCGAAATTAGTTTGCATTAATGCATAAGGCTAAATATCTATGAATAAGGAGAAGGATTTAACATAGAAGAAACAGATCCCAAATTCCAAGTTTCACTACTTATACAACTAGCATAGTTCCGGATGAAAAATGGAATCCTGATGGGTGCAAAACTAATTCCAAATTTAATTTTATTATGGTACGTATATTTAAAAGTAAATGGGTACTTAATGTTTTCATGTTTCACTGAAAGAAAATCTATACCCATAGAATGATAAAAGTGAATAAAGGTTTTATTCCCTATAAAATTATTAAGAAAATAGCTAGAAATTAGGAATAGTTAAATAGCAATACAATTCAAAGTTGTAAATGTTATTGCACAAAAAGAAAACATAATGGGACATATGAGAGATTAAAGTGCATTGTACCATCCATTCTTTATTCATATGCAAAACGAAATAGATGAAAGAGTAAATTACTTTATCATATTCCTTTCACGCATGTATTAAATAGCTTCAAATTTTATACATATAATCGATTGGACTAATATTTATATAGGGAGTTTTGCTCATAGTATCAAATATAAACAAAATATTGGCATAACAAAACCTAGGTTATTTTTGATAGATGCTAAACTGGTTGCAGTTTGATGGATAAAAAGGAATAGACTGGACAAACTCCTCCTAATAGGATGCACCTTATTATGTATCTGTAGATGTGGCATCATTATATAATACTCATCTCGCCTTGTTGCATGTGATAGAAGTAGCAACATACAAATATATTTAAATACTACATACAATTTGCATATAAATGTATACTTCTATAAGTTAAACTTCTTATATTTTTATATATTTTGTAGTTCAAACTTGTTATATTGAAACACCATGTACAATTTGGATAAATAACCAAAATGGTTGAATTTAAATCAATATCTTGTAACATATCCTAAAAAAAATCCTAGGTTCTATGAATAAATACAAATTATAGTTCCTAAAGAAATAATGTCTAAATTCTTGATCTGGATCCCCACGAAGAAAAGAGATTGGAGAATACCAAAGTTTTTTTTCAAAAATGGGCAGTTGTAAAAAAAATTACAATCATAGCCGCTTAAATTTATAAAATCTTTCACATTGTCTATTTTTTGGTTCAGCCTGTAGCATCAAACATTAAAGTTACCATGAATCCATAATAATAATCACTAAATCACTGCACTTGGTTGGACTAACTATACTGTTGTAGAAGTGCAATAGGAATCTAACAACTAACCATTGTTACTGAATTTCCTTACCTTTTAATTTTATAGTAATAAAATAAATGGTTCTAATGACTTAAGAAACATAAATACAGTATCAGTAATGCAAAACCAAACAAACAAAACCTTCAAATAAAAGACAGTGTATGCTTACCTTTTAATCTAATAGTATTCCACTGAAAGGACATAGTATGAAAGAAGCATAAACAAAATAACATAAAAGTAAAAGAAAAAAAATATATGAAAAGGATGAATGTAAACAAATATAGAGTGTAATTTCCTTCAAGAACTAACAGATCCGTATAAATTTCAGCTGCAACAGCAAAAATCACACTTTGAACTATAAATTTTAGACTTGAAATATAATGTGTGTCCGCTGTAGAATCCCGTAATATGAGTTTAACTGGGACTAGGAAGAAAATCGTAAAATTAGCAAATCATCTCGATATTTCCTGGTTAAAATAAACCGGATAGGAAAAGAAGCGAAAAAACGACGTAATAAAGTGACAGAGGACATTACCTTACCACGACGATCAATAGATCCATGGAATTATGCAGAGGAGAGGCGCAGGTGAAGATGATGGTGGTAAACAATTCGATATTGTGAATGTTGGTAGCTCCAGTCGTTGCTATCAGGTAGGAATCATTGTGGGGGTACCTGGATCAAACGCAGTCGAAGTCATTTACGGATCCTGTAGAAGAACGGAGATGAATAGATTGGACGGAGGGGTAGATGAAATGAAAAGGAGGGAATTACAGGGAGTACGCATGCCTGCCGATCAGCTGGTTGAAGGCGAAAGGGAATAGACCCAATTGAATTTAGGGTTTAGCATGGAAAATCGATGGGGGTGTGAGATAATGAGTGGAGGGCGAATGGAGAGGAGAGATGGACAATAAACACTGCAAATAGGTCGTTGGGGAGGAAAAAGGCGACAATGGACAGCTAAGAGGGAGGAAGGATTATATGGATGAGAACATAAGCACAGAGAAAAAGGGAAAGAAAATGGTACGCGATTTAAAGGTGAGACAGTTGAGTACACATCACTCATGCTCACATTCTGCCATAATAAAAATTGAAGAGGGCTTGTGAGCCATCTAAAAGCAACTCAACTTTAACAGTATAGTATAGATATATGTTGCCTCGAATAGACGACTTATTTATTTAGTTAAGTGGTACCCAATTTTTCTTAAAAATGGACTTAGCAACTGGTTTTCATCAGCTTAGAATCGCTAAAGACTGTATCCATTTAATTGCTTTCTGTGGACCTGATACTCTTTATAAATGGTTAGTAATGCCATTCAGATTGACAAACGACCCCGCCTATTTTGTGGATTTAATGACTCGAGTGTTCCGTGAAGTATTGAAAAAATTTGTATTGGTTTTTATTGATGATATTCTGGTTTACTCCAAAACTGAGTAAGAGCATGTTGAGTATTTGAGAATTGCTTTGGAAATATTGAGAAAGTATGTGCTAAAGGCGAAGCTTTCTAAACGTTATTTTCGGGAAAGAGAAGTAAAGTCCCTTAGTCATATAATATCTGAGAAAGGAATTTCAGTAGACCCAGGAAAGCTTTTTTCCATTCTTGAGTAGAAATAACCTACAACACCAAAAGAAGTCCGGAGGTTTCCTGGGATTGGCAGGCTATTATAGGAAGTTTGTTCAAGATTTTTCAAGGATAGATCCTCCTTTGACCAAGTTAACAACAAAGAATGCAAAAATTTTCTAGTCTCCATGTGAAGAAGCCTTTCAGGAGCTAAAGAGAAGGTTGACATCTACTACAGTTTTGGCTATTATAAATGAAAATAAACTACTATCAGTTTATACGTATGCATGCAAAGGAGTTAATGCGGTTCTAATGCAAGAAGGCGGAATAATTGCCTATGCGAGCAGACGATTAAGACTTCATGAAAGGAATTACTCCACTCATGACTTAGAACTGCTAGCTATAATATTTTCTCTAAAAATATGGAGGCGCTATCTATTGGGAGAAACGTTTGGGCACTGACCACAAACCTCTAAAGTATTTGTTCACTGAGAAAGACTTGAGTTTAAGACAACAACGTTAGTTGGAATTTTCAGCATCTTATGATCTGGATATTCTATATGCATTGGAAAGACCAATGTTGTAGGCAATACTTTGAGTAGGAAATATGTTGCCAATGCTTATCTGATTATCACCCTAACTCTTATTGAAAAGATCGCTAGTAGGCAAGGAAAAGATGAAATTTTACAACGAACTACCAAAAGCTTACAACAAGGTGAAAAGACAAGTTTTGAAATTGATGATAAAGGTATTTTGAGGTTGAAAGGAAGAATTTATGTCCCCGATATTAAGGAACTGAAGAAAGAAATATTGGAGGAATGTCACAATTCCATATTCAATATCCACTCTGGAGTTAATAAAATGTATCGAGATGTTAAACGTAATTTTGGTGGAAGACAATGAAGAGGGACATATCTATCTATATCTGTCGATATGCAACTTGCCAACAAATTGAAAGTGAGCATTAGATAACTGCAGGATTGCTTTAGCCTCAACAAGTTCCAAAGTGGAAATGAGACCAAGTTTATGTGGATTTCATTGATGGATTGCCCAGATCTCGCAAAGGTAACGAAGAAATTTGGGTCATAGTAGATCGTCTAATTAAAAGTACCATTTCATCCCTGTTAGATTTACCAGAACCGCTGCGAGCCTTGCAGTATTATACATAAAGGAGATTGTCTGATTGGATGGGATAACGAGCAACATAGTAAGTGACAAAGATCCAATTTCCACTAGCCGTTTTTGGAAGCTTTTCAAGATGCTTTGGGAATGAGTCTCAAGTTCAGTACTTCTTATAACCCTCAAGCGGATGGACATACAAAAAGAGTTAATGGGATTTTAGAAGATCAGTTACGAGCATGTGTTCTTGATTTCAGATGTTCATGCGAGAATCATCCGCCCTTGGTTGAGTTTTCTTATAATAACATTTACCATGCTAGTATCAAGATGGCGCCTTTCGAAGCATTATATGGACGTTCGTGTAAGTCACCCATCTGTTGGATTGAGTTTGGAGATAGACTTGTTCTCGGACCCGACATAATCAGAGAAGCTACAAAGAAGTTAGGTCTGATTAAGAAGAAGTTAAAGATGCCCCAGGACCGACAAAAGAGCTATGCGAATCGAAGAAGGAGGGCACTAGAATTCGCAGTTGGAGATTGAGTATTCTTAAAAGTTTCTCCATTGCTTGGAGTTATAAGGTTTTGAAGAACGGGGAAATTAGCATCACGCTATATTAGGCCATTTCTTATTTTGGAAAGAGTTGGACCACTAACATATAAAGTTCAGTTACCTGAATGGCTATCAGGTGTGCATGATGTCTTTCACATATTGAATCCGAGGAAGTACGTTCACGACCCTAATCAGATTATTGAAGAAGCCGCTCAACAAGATTTAGAGATCACTCCAAATCTAGCAATCAAAAGAGAGCCTATAAAGATTATTGCTCGAGATGAAAAGAGGCTAAGAAATAAGACTGTTAAGTTGGTTAAAGTGCAATGGAGCAATGACCCCAAGGGTTACCTAGGAAACAGAAGAGACTTGCGGAAATTCTACCTCGACTGTGGAGTATACAACCCAGCTGCAACACCCCGAATTTGTACCGACACTAAAAGAGGATAAATCAAATAATAATTAATTTAATATTCAGAATTGAAAGAAACAAACTGCACCATTACGTCTGTCTTGAAATTCTGGTCAAGATAGACATTTGGTTTGCGTAAAACGGACACCGTATGAGGAAATTACGAGGGTTTTAAGTTTGTCTACACGCAGAAAAATTATATACATACGTGTGAGTCAGAGATGAGTCATAATTTTATCCTGAAAGATTCAAATTCAAAAAATGCCTCAGAGTGCCAAAATTCCCGCACTATGGGGGTGACCCCCCCTAGAGGGGTGTTGACCAAGGGGTCGATCCACCCACAAGGATGTCGACAACCCTAGGGCTTAGGTGGCAGTCGGTTTTATGGAGCTCTGCAGCTATAAATATATGGCTATTTCTCATATTTTCTTCATTAGAAGTCATGGAGGCCATACGCTGCTGGAGTGTGAACTGAACCGTTTCCAACAACAACATACTTTGCAAATCAAATTCAGAATTCTAGATCCGTTCTTTCTCAATTCTCAAAATCTAACGCTGTGAGTTTCTAGATTACTTTTAGGTTTAGATAAATGAAAGTAAATTGTGAAAGACTATGACTTGGATATGTTGTAAAGTATGATTCTACGCAAGTGTTAAACCATATGCCTATTCCTATAGATCCAATTCAATTGTGATTGTTCTATTGTGGATCTTGGTTTGTAACTATACTATGGTTAATTCTGTAAATTTGGACAGTTATATCATTGAATGGATCTAATCACTTATGTAAATCATGAACAATATGTCACCTTGAATTGATTAGAATTGGATCTTAACCTTTATCTCAATTGTAACTTTTATGACATGATATGAAATGTAGATGTGTAGATCTATTTCTAAATTAGTAGATCTAGTTTATATGGACTGTTAGACAGATTTAGACTATCACCTTATGTTATCATGTTAGATTTATTTTATGTGATCTAAATTGTCACCTTATGTTATCATGTTAGATCTATTTTATGTGATCTAAATTATCACCTTGTTATGATGACAATTTCATGTCCATGCCAGTATGTATGTTCACCTTATTATCATACAAGTTTATGTTGATGCCAAGATGATCATTTTAGTTATTTTCCCTATTATCGTTTATGACTAGGCTATTGTCTAGCCTAGGCATGTTGCCAATTTTGTGAGGGCGCTAGTTAAGGAACGGGGGAAAAGGGACAAAAATGGCATAATTAGAATATGAACATTTATGGACATGTAATTCAAATTATTGGGTAAAACAGATATTGACAACAATAAAAGGAAAGGATTAATTAATTGATTAATTAATTAAAAATGGAATGTTTAGTAATTACAATTAGGAATTGTATTTGTACTTATGACACGAGGTTAGGTTGTATTAGTGGCGGAAGTCTGCCCGGACCCGACCGACATATCCGATAACCACTAATACTGAACCTAATGTGGGAGGTCTAAGTACGTAAATACGAATTGGGCTATGACACGAGGTTAAGCCTAACTGTGGAATAAGTCTGCCCGAACCCGACCGGCATATCCAGCATCCACACGTTGTAGGCCTAACGTGGGAGGTCTAGCCCATTATAACAATAATTAGACATGGTATTGAGTTGGACGACTTAACCTAATTTAAAGATTGTATGATTATGAACTTAAGTTAGGGTTAAGTATAATTGGATGGGTAGTGGGTGGGTTAACTAAACTAGAGGGGGTGGGTAATATTTATATATAGGCCCACGAACTTAACCCAATAAGGTTATGTAATTAAAGACACATAGTGGTATACATAACCGGTAGATAATGT
Source organism: Allium sativum (assembly GCA_030737875.1). Taxonomy (NCBI): domain Eukaryota; kingdom Viridiplantae; phylum Streptophyta; class Magnoliopsida; order Asparagales; family Amaryllidaceae; genus Allium; species Allium sativum. The sequence continues at coordinate 139,079,610 of CM060924.1, forward strand.
AATGAAGTTATGTAATTAAAGACACCCTTTAGGGTAAGCATAACTGGTATGGGGCAATGTAATTAAAGACACCTAAGGGTATACATAGTCAGTGGAAAACCTAGTGGGGATACAAGACAAGGGGGAGAGCTTGTATCATATAGTGTGGGACCCATTTCAATCAGTAACCCGAAGTTGGTATCAAGTACAGAACTCCGTACTAGGCGGAGAAGGGGCACGCTTACTAGTTGATTGTAAGAGATCTAAACGAGACGGACGGTGTGGGCGGCGCAAACCGACCAGGGACATGTGCATGCATGGGCTGGGCAGAGGGGGCTAAGACGACTGTGACACTAGTAGATATGGTTGTGCACATCTTGGGTTTCCACTTTAGGAAGTGATACCTACTACTGTGGGGCCAGAACAGGATATCTACGGAGTAGGGAGCCGATCGATTAGGGTAGGGGTTAGGGTATACTTGGACGTATGACCTAAGCCTACCAACTTATAGACTTATAGTGGAAAGGATCATCTCATTTCAGTTATACTAGTAGTAGTGCAGAGTAATCATTAGTGAGGCACATACACCTTATCTTGCTTACCTAGCCACACCTGCCATTTATGTAGTAATCTCTCTCTTTTCCACTTTATATGCTTATCATGTTGCTTTTATTTATCTACTAGCTAAAAGTAACTAGACTCGCCAGACTTTATGTCTGACCCTGTTGTTTCTCCTTCTTTCTTCCCCCTCACCCAAGGTTCTCAGGGAGGAAACACTCAGACTTAATCATGACTCATATATCATCTTGCTAGGAGCTATTCTGAAGTATGGATCAAGTTCTTGTCTCTACTATGGCTTAACTCTTTTAATTTAGGGAAAAATATGTTTTTCATATTCTTATGTACTCTGATGATGCAAGACAGAAGTTATTTTATTGTAATGGTTTTTGTGACTTATTAAATTGTGGACCACGGTATTATGCTTTACGGTTGAAATAAAAATTTAAATTTTCCGCTGCTGCCTTATTTATATTTGTTTGGTAATTATTATGTGTCTGTTGACCTATAGCGCTTCACGAAACTTAATGCATTCTCTTAGTGAGTGACATTAATGGACGTGTTGTGTCACACTTGGTATCAGAGCTGAAGGTTACCAGATTAGATAGAAGTTTTTGGAAATTATTTTCAAAAAGGTTTTAAAAGGAAGTATTTTCAAAAGAAAAGTCTGTTTTGAAAAACATTCCCCAAAAAGCCATATTTCGTATCCTTTGGTCCTTTATCTAAATTTCTTCCTTTACCCTTTTTTTAGCATGTCTGGGGAAAAAACATCCCCCATATCCCAGAAGGCGTCACAATCCTGGATGGTTCCGTAAGTATTTGGAGGCCACAGTGCCGGTCGAAGGCCAAAGAGACGTTCCTCCCCTAGCTGCACCAGTTATTCCTCCTCCTTTTCCCCCTCCAAAAGCTGACAACTTGGCCAAGATCTGCAAAGACTTCCAGGCTATGGGAGGAAGGCCATTCCATGGGAACGAGACATTCGTAGAAGCTCGGAATTGGCTTAAGGAGATCGAGGATTTATTCAAAATCTTTGAAGTGGAGAATCAAAGAAAGATCCAGTTAGCTGCTTGGCTGTTAAAGGACGAAACCTCATTTTGGTGGGAAATCACCCAAGCTGGACGTCTGGTGGAAACTTGGGAAAATTTTAGACAGAGGTTCGAAATGAAATTTCTTTCCCAAGCTGAGAGAAGCATACAGATGGAGAGGTTCTAACACTCAAACAATGGAATTTGACGGTAAAAGAGTATTTGAACAAGTTCAACCAGCTGGCAAGGTTCAGGCTAGAGTTGGTGGATAAACCGCATAAAAAGGCTTTGCGATTTGCTGAAGGACTGAATGAGCCTCTGCACGATTTAGCCATGTCCCATATTCCAATGGGGGCCACCTTTGAAAAACTTGTTGATATGGCCCTAATGCATGAGGAGGACAAGGGAGAAAAGAAGGAAACAAAAGCTTAGGGGACATCGCAGAATAAGAAGGTGTGACCCAAGAAGGGGTAACAGCAACAGCAGCAACAACAGCAGAAGAAAGGAGGGAAAGATGATAAAGGCAGGGATAAGAGAAAATGTCACCATTGTGGAAAGGAGGGTCACCTGATCAAAGACTATAAGAGAAGGAAGGCTAATTGCTTTAATTGCGGAGAGGTCGGACACTTCTCTAAAGAGTGCCTGAAGAAACAGGGATCGTAGGGACAAGGTCAAAGAGCAGAGACTTTTGGAGGCCACGTGCATGATCTCGTGATCAGTGCTCCTGAAAGAGGTAGAAAAATTTACGTAGAAAGTTTAGTTTCTCTTTCAAACCATTCAATTAGAACACTTTTTGATTCTGGTGCTTCACACTTGTTTATATCAAGTTCTGTAGTTGAATATCTGCACTTAGTTGTTAGTATGGTAGTAGATCCAGTAGTCGTTTCAAACCCCATTGGTGGTTCGGATAATTTATCGATGATTTGTCGGGGTTTGAAAATATCTGTGTTAGGCGTCAAGTTTGAATGCGATGCGTATGTGCTTGGGTATATGGGCTATAGGTTGATTCTTGGAATGGATTAGCTTACCACGTATGGGGCCATCCTGGATTGTGAGAGGAGGGTTGTCAGACTCCTGACTTGCCATGGGAAGACCCTCGAAGTTTCTTGTGACCCCCAAGGGTCTGTTATGCTTAGCTTCCTAGAATCTTTAGATGCATCTATAGATGATTTGCAATTTGTTCCAGTGGTTCGAGATTATTCCGATGTTTTTGATGAGGTACGGGGTTTACCTCCAAGGCGCGAGATTGACTTTCGCATATATCCGGTAGACAATGCAAAGCCAGTTACATTACCAGTACGCCACATGGCTCCAAGGGAGAGGAGGGAGTTGAGTAAGCAAGTAGGAGAGCTACTGGAGAAAGGGTTTATCAGACGAAGCATATCGGAATGGGGTGCTCCAGTAGTATGCGCAACTAAAGCAGATGGTTCACTTTGTCTGTGTGTTGACTATAGAGAATTGAATGAGCTCACCAAGAAGAATAAGCACCCACTTCCGAGGATTGATGATTTATTTGACCAGCTTGTTAGTGCCTCGGTATTTTCTTAATTGAACCGGGCTATGGGGTTCCATCAGTTGTGGGTGGCTGAGGACAACATAGACAAGACTGCTTTCAGAACTCCGGACGGTTTCTTTGAATGGCTAATTATGCCTTTTGGGTTGACAAATGCACCCGCTTATTTTGTTGATTTGATGAGCATGGTGTTTTGGGAGTTCCTAAACAAATCCGTCGTAGTCTTCGTTGATGATATTTTGATCTTCTCCAAGAGTGAGGAAGAGCATGCCCAACATTTGAGAAAAGTTTTGAAAACTCTCCATGACCATCAGCTTAAGGCAAAGTTCTCCAAATGCAATTTTTGGAGAAAAGATGTGAGATTTTTAGGGCTTGTAATCTCCAAAGAAGGGATGTTTGTAGATCCCGCTAAGGTGGTTGCAGTGCAAGATTGGCAGATTCCTAAAAATGCAACCGAGGTGAGAAGCTTTCTTGGGTTGGCAGGTTATTATAGGAAGTTCATTAAGGACTTCGCGAAGATATCAGCCCCTCTCACCAGGTTAACAAAGAAGAATTTGGCATTTTCATGGGACATAGACTGTGACGTTGCTTTCCAACGACTGAAGAGGGCTCTGACAATAGCCCCAGTCTTGACCTTGCCTTATGGAAGTAAATTGTTTACTATTTACACTGATGTGTGCGATACAGGGCTTGGTGCGTTTCTGATGCAAGAAGGTAAAGTAATATGTTATGGGGGTAGACAGTTAAGAGTTCATGAGAAGAATTACCCTACCCATGATCTATGATATACACGTAAATGTGTATATTTTATCCGCTTGTTTATCTTGTTTTCTCTTAAAAATAATTGATACTGTATATTTATAGTTGTGTTTTCAGGTTATTTACGATGAATGGATGAATGCACTTAATTGTTGAAAAGATTGAAGAATTGGTGCAAGAAGAGTGTTGATTTTTAGAGCTGGATTAAAGCTTGAAGACCTAAAGAAATGTTGTTGTTCAATCACCTTCTGCTGCATATTTTAATGTCAAGATTCAATGCTTTTCCATAATGATCACTTGGATTTCTTATTCATTCTCAAGGCAATTGAAGTTGAAGCCCGCAACCTATTTTCTTTGCATGTGTTCACATTAGCTCATTTGCAAGACCTCTCATTCTACAGTTGCGTTCAAACTAGCCTATGTGTTATTTAAGATAAATCTTTTGTCCTACATTGTGTAATGAGCCTCTTAGTCTTAGCCAATGCAAATATAAATACATTGTATATCATTCATGTAAAAACACACTTAGTTTTATTATGTAATCTTTCTCATGGAATAAAACTCTTCTTCTCTGTTTTCTTTAGTTGTTTTTTATTTACATGTTATTTTCTTTTCTGCAAGTAGATTAGATTTATTTTATGCAAATAGAATAGGTTGTCCTTTATTTTATTTTTATTTTTTTTCTCCTTTCCTTCTCTTTTGTTGTTTTATTTTATTTATGTATATGTTATTTATTTTCTTTTTATCTTCTTCTTTAGCTATGTCTAGCTAATCCCCTTTGATTAGGGGTGATGACGCTTATAGATATGATTCAATATGAATCCCATAGCCAAAAGATGAGGACGTTATACATGTAGATCTAGATTTAAATCAAGGGTTAGATCTAAACCTTCATGTCCTATGTCGTTTAAGAGCTATGCTCCTTCACAGGGTATATTCGTGTTCGATCTAACAATTATCAGATTTAGATCTAATATTTACGGGTTTAGAAATAAATTAGTGAATCTGTCCTGATAGCCTATGGTTGTTTAAGAGCTTAGCTCCTGCATAGGCTATACTTGTTGTTATTCACATATTTGTTTCTAGAAACCTAATTATCATTGATTCATGTTAGTGACAGAAACATGAATTATATCTGTATTAATTCATTTGGCTATTGATGAATATTTATCTAATTTATGTCATTACTCCCTAATTGCTTTCTCTTATTATTAAAAACTCGTTTTTTTCTTATATTTTCTGTGTTTTCAACTAATCAAAGTTTCGGAATAACTTGATTGGATTTATTAGTTAAATAATTTTTGGTCCCAGAGTTCGAAACCCTCTACAACAATCCTTGTTGTTTAAGAAAGACGAACAGATTTTATAGTTGTTTACAATTGTTTAATTTGTTCACAAACAAATTTTGGCGCCGTTGCCGGGGATCAAAATAATTTTTATTTTTAAATCCTTCAGGTTATAATTTTTTTTCTTTTCTTTAGTTTTCGTTCATATAAAAAAAACAACAATTTTTTTTATTCCTTTTCAATATAAAAAAACACAAATTTTTTTTTCCTTTTTGCTAGTTTTATTTTATTTTCCTTCATTTATAATTTTTTTTTGCTTAGCTTTAATTTGCTATTGTTGATCTTCTAATTAAGAGAGGAAAAAAATTGCTATTTTTGGTTTGATTTCTTTCCCTTTCCATTGCCTTTCTTATTTCTTTCCGTTTCATTGCTTTCCATTTTTACAAATTAAATAAAAAAAATTATTGCTTTCCTTTTCCTCCATCTGTAAAATTCTTTCCTTCTCAGCCTTATTTTTCTTTGCCGTTTTACTTCCTTCCATAAATCCCAGCACCTCATATACCAAGACCGCACTCCTCCACCATTCATACATTCACAAGGTACCATCTTCACATCTCCCCTCCACTCCATACAACGACCCCTTTCTACCATAAGTACTCATCCACCAACAAAGCCTGTACAAGCCATCAACCCCAATCTACTATCTTCCTATCACAAACTCCCCTTGAGCAAATCCGCAACCAAACACCGCTAAATTCCGATTCCAATAGCAAAAACCTACTTCCTTGCCACAATACATCACCTCAACCATTCCTGCCTTGATCTGCCACCCTAAAACTCTTCCACCAACCTCACCTCAAACAGACCTCACCAACATCCTCTTCATGTTCAACTACAAATCAACCGCAACTTCTACAACATCACCTTTGCCAAAATTGCCTACTGCAAAACTATTGCAACCGCCTTCATCACCATCAGCTAACTTCACAACAAGGTCACACTGCCTCCTCTCAAACTACTCCATACACAACATCCATACTTAATCACCTCCCACCATCAGATCCTAATCTTCAGCAACAGACCACAACAATTCCACTTTCCAACCATCTCTCTTGCACCTTCCTTCTCCGACAAACTGAACCCGCTGCGTCCAGTCGCACTACAACTTCTTCAACATCAGAACAGTTGTTCCCCCCTCCTACCATAACACCTCCATCAATCTCATGTTACTCTCTACGAACAACCACCTCCCTGCTTTAGCTACCACCAGTGAACATCATCTCACCAATTCTGAAATGAATTAAAACATCCCCACCACTTCTCTACCATACTGTTGTTCATACACTTCACAAAACAGTCGCCTCCAATCACAACTTTTATTCTGTCAATTCCACAAACCCTTCCACCAGTCAACCATCCCTGTCTAAACGCAGATACCACATTCCCTTCAAGCTCATCTTCACAGCATCATCCAATCTTCACCACTACAGTCCATACACCCTCTGAATAATCATCTGCAGCACGCCACTCACCCCCTAAAGCTTCACACAAGCTTCATCACTCTCAACCTTTAACCAAACCGCAAACCCACTCAACAAAGAAATCGCATCTTCACCTGAGCTAAGCCTATTCTATCAACATCCTTACCATCTACCCAAATCACCAAATCCTGAAACCAAATCCGCAATCTTCCATCACCTAACCACCCCGGTCATACCATTAATCTTCCATTATACCCTCCACAGACCATCTCTATCTGAAACCTCCCACCGGATTCAGATCGAAACCCAAACCTTAATTCACGAACCAAAACTGATTCGAACTCGCAAGCCCAAGAACCCTCAACCGATTTAAAAAAAAGGAAGAAGCAAGTTCTTAGTTGTTCAAATCCACTATTTTGGTTTGATCAGTTGTTGTAATTGTGGTGTATTTTATAAAAAAGAAAAAAAAGGCGGCGTCTTTGTTTGGTGAACGCATGAAACCACTGGAAACTCCTGTATTTTGGCTTGGCTTGCGTGTATTTAGGCTTTAGGGTATTTTGAATTTGAAACTTCGGTTTTGAGTTTTCTTTAAACAAAAGTGTGGTTTGATCAATGCGTTTTGTGTTTTGTGTTTTAGGCCTAGGGGATTGAATTTGACACGGTGGACTGCAAGACATGTGTTTTAATTGCTTGAGTGAGCGACAGATTTTGTTTTAGAGTAAAATTTGTTTTTGTTGAGTTCCAATCGCAATCTAACTTTTGTTCAAGTTTTTTTTAGTTGAATTTAGTCTTGCTTGTTATTTTATTTTTAGACTAGTCGTTATGTTTGTTTAGTTTTCATTTTATTTCTTCCTTCTGATTTTTTTTGTTTCTTTTCTCTCCTTCTCTTAAAAAAAACAAAGAGAATTCAAATAAAGACCAAAGCGAAGAAGAAATTCAAGCGGAAAAATCAAAGGAAACGAAATCGAACAAAGCAAACAAAGCGGAATTTGAATTATTCGAGCGGTTGCACACCAAGTGGGGTGTGAACGTGCTAGCGCTACTCAGTTGCACTGGACGGACTGCCAATCTAGGTGAGAATTTCTAAACTCTATAGGTATTGTTGCTGCCTAAAAAATATATAATTTGCTTGCAAAGATTTTGTACAGGTGTCGCGGCTCGCTTGTAAAATTTTATTTCTGCGATTTATTATTCTGTGATTGTTCAGTGATTGATTATTCTGTCTGTTGATGTGTGGTTGGCAATTTTAAAACGAATGTGGGATAAATTGAAAAGCTTGTTTTTGAAATAAATTATTTTTCAAATCGAATCGAGGATTCCCCAAAGCTCATAGGACAAAATATTCATTAAATTGAAAATTAGGATTGATACTCTCTGAGGTGTCTAAGGAACGGTAGAGTCTAGAACTCAAACAAGTTCTTAAACCTTCAGTCATGTTTCTACGGTGATTCGTGGCACACTGATAACTCCTGTCCGAACCTGGCCTAGACTTGTATTCATATAATCCGAAGTTGTTAATTTTAACATATTTTTTTAAAAAAGTTTTCTTGAAAATGTCTCAATTCGCTTATTCCTACGGATTTTACGATAGTTGTGAAAATCAGTATAATCCATATAATTTTACACCAAATTCATATGGATATTTTAATAACAGGTATTATACAAACAATTTGGATTTTACGCCACCAACTTCTCAAAATTTTCAAAATAATCCTAATTGTACACCACCTAACTTTCAAAAAGATGATCAACCCTCAAGTCTTGAAATAAGTGTTCAAGTTCTACTTGAAGAAAGTCAAAGATTTAATGAATCCAGTCAATGATTAAGCGAATTAATGTCCATCAATTCAAGTCGAAGTTTTCAAAATAATCAAAATTTGAATTCGCTTCCAAATTCAAATGATTTTTATTATAACCCTTGCTAATTAAATTTCGAACTCCAAAATGAATTTCAAATTCAAAATGGAAACGTGAATGAATTTTCAAATGGTTTTGGCAATGGGAATAATTTCAATGATGGTGCGATTAACGATTTTTCTTCTCAGCAAATCCAAATTGAAAGTTCTCATGTAAATCATTATAAATTTGATTTTGTTGAGCAAGTGAATGAAATTCACGATAATCACACGAATTTGTTGCTTCAAGACTACTTGAGTTTTCCTAAAAAAACAAAATAATCAAAACCGAATGTGTGATGATTCAAATGATAATTCACCTTTGCCCACAATTGATGATTTTTATCTAACAACTTTTGAAATGGAGAAAAATGATGAAGTTGTTGAAAACTCTGTGATTGATTTGAATTTAAATTCTCTTGAAAACAAAGACGTCAATCTTCAAATTGATCTTCCTCTCTTAGATTCTGAAAATTTAGCAACTCTAGATTGTTAACTTGACAAATATGATGAAGTTGTTAACAACTGTTTAAGTGAGGATGACTTTAATGAGCGAAAATGTCTTAAATTGATTGACAATGATGTTGTTGGGTTTGAAACTGAAAATGAAACATTTGAAAACTTTGAAATTCTTGAGGATGAAAATAATGAAACCGCTGAATGTGATCTTAAGCAAAATAACGATTTTTCTGAAACTGTTGAAACTCTTTGCGATTTGATCGTTTAAACTGAACCTCACTGTGATCACTTATTTTTCAATGATAAATTTATGCAGTATATGTACTCTTTCTGGAATAACACTATTTTTGAGATAACATGATTTCGAAATTTACTGAAAATTCATTTGTTTGGTTTTAACTTTAGGTTTACGAATGAACCTTTAGTCAACAAAATTTCAAATATCAAAGCAAAACTGAACAATATTTCTCAAAACTAGTGTGGAGGTGAGAAAGATGCAAACGTCTCTCAATTTACACATCATTTGAACAAGTCAAACTTTGTTTTTGAAACTTTTCTGAACCCCGGCTCACGGACTTCTCTTTAGTTGCTATAGAAATTCAATTCGATCTTCGGATCAATTATAAGCTCAAAAATTTAAAATTAGCAACTCAAATTTTGAAAAACAAAATTTGTTTTTCCAAATCTGAAATGTAACATAAAATCCTTTATGATTTGGTTTTCTGTGCTTAAGCTGTGTCTCATAATCTTAATGAGGCTGATCCATTGGTCCATCGTGGACCGGTTCGTCTATTCGGAGACTGCATATTTTCTGCACGCACATTTGGTAAGTCGCACTAACCCTCTTTTGTATATATGTAAATATTTCTCTTCCGTTCGCTCATTGTGTCATGCATTGACTGTGGGGACACAGTCGAAATCAAGTGTGGAGGGTGTCTCATTTTCATTCAGTTTTGCATAGTTTAAGTTAGCATTTTTTTTCCTTTCTCTTTTTGCATTTTTTTCTTTTTCTTTCAAAAAAAAAGTTAAAGTTTCGCACTTCTATTTACTTTTAAATAAGACATGATGGAGTTAGCATATAATTTTTGTCGTTCGATTTAAATGTTTGGAAATTTACTTCTCTTAGCGGATAACGAAAGGAAAGTTTGAATTATGAGCAAATTTGGTGTAACTGGTATATTGGGAGATTCATGGGTGATGAGTATGAAATGTTTTCTGAATTGTAATCTGATTAAATGAATGGTTGATTTAGACTACTTGCGATAACATTTTAGATCTTTTAAGTGAAGTTGCGCTAAGATATCCTCGCTTAACTCTCTCTCTCTCTCTCTTATTTAAAAAAAAGAGAAGAAGAAAAAGAAAAGAAAAAAAAGAATGTATGTATATATTAATAATCCAAGGGTATCCAACATTGCTAGTACATCTCGCGTTTGTGTGCAAACCCGCCAAGCTCTTTCCGACAGCTTGTTGACAATGTCAGCGTCGGTATATCTTGGTCTCATTTTATGAATTATACACCTAAGGATTACCGATATCTTGTTGACAAAGTCAGCGTGGGTCTACACAATTCGCCAAGCTCTGTCCCAAACTCTCACGGGTGGCATACCTTGGTCTTTTCGGTTAGGTGTTTGTAAATAGTAATAATGTAAATATTTTGTAATAAAGAGAGAGTAAGCACTTGAAATCCAAGCACACTCTTCACTTATTTGACATAACTTGTTAACAAAAAGGAAGTTAAGATGCCGTTTTACGATTGTTGATATTGATTATAGAATTCATTTCATATTTACACTATGTTTCTATCAAAACAACTGGACAAGCTGGAGGAGTTTGTGACAATAACATGACTTTTGTTTGAAGTTTTGATTAGTAATGGACTCAAATTTCGACCCAAATTTGTGTTAGCTCATTCATGTAATATTTAAAAGTAAATTATCCATTTGTAAATATTCCTTTAAAAGCTTGCATTCTTCTTGTAACTATTTTCTAATCTTGCATTTTGTAAATATTTTTTGCGTTCAACTTTCGGATTTTGTAGGTAGTATCCACTGAAAACCCTCACGAGACAACACTCGTCCTACTGGGGACACCCAGAGGTTTAAAGGCTTGTTGCATATGCTCAATGCAGTCGTGCTCCCTACGAAAACGGATTTATCCTAGTTTTTTTTACTTTATTCGAGGACGAATAAAAAGATAAATGTGGGGGCATTTGATATACACGTAAATGTATACATTTTATCCACTTATTTATCTTGTTTTCTCTTAAAAATAATTGATACTGTGTATTTATAGTTGTGTTTTTAGGTTATTTACGATGAATGGATGAATGCACTTAATTGTTGAAAAGCTTGAAGAATTGGTGCAAGAAGAGTGTTGATTTTTAGAGTTGGATTAAAGCTTGAAGACCTAAAGAAATGTTGTTGTTCAATCACCTTCTGTTGCATATTTTAATGTCAAGATTCAATGCTTTTCCATAATGATCACTTGGAGTTCTTATTCATTCTCAGGGCAATTGGAGTTAAAGCTTGCAACCTATTTTCTTTGCATGTGTTCACATTGGCTCATTTGCAAGGCCTCTCATTCTACAGTTGCGTTCACACTGGCTTATGTGTTATTTAAGATAAATCTTTTGTCCCACATTGTGTAATGAGCCTCTTAGTCTTGGCCAATGCAAATATAAATACATTGCATCTCATTTATGTAAAAACACACATAGATTTATTCTGTAATTTTTCTCTTGGAATAGAACTCTTCTTCCTTGTTCTCTTTAGTTGTAGTTTTTTATTTACATGTTATTTTCTTTTCTGCAAGTAGATTAGATTTATTTTATGCAAATAGAATAGGTTGTCCTTTATTTTATTTTTATTTTTATTTTTTTCTCCTTCTCTTCTCTGTTGTTATTTTATTTTATTTATGTCTTTTTCTCTTCTTCTTTAGCTATGTCTAGCTAATCCCCTTTGATTAGGGGGTGATGACGCTTATAGATATGATTCAATATGAATCCCATAGCCAAAAGATGAGGACGTTATACATGTAGATCTGGATCTGAGTCAAGGGTTAGATCTGAACCTTCATATCCTATGTCGTTTAAGAGCTATGCTCCTTCATAGGGTATATTCGTGTTCGATCTAACAATTATCAGATTTGTATCTAATATTTACGGTTTTAGAAATAAATTAGTGAATCTGTCATAATAGCCTATGGTTGTTTAAGAGCTTAGCTCTTGCATTGGCTGTACTTGTTGTTATTCACATATTTGTTTCTAGAAACCTAATTATCATTGATTCATGTTAGTAACAAAAACATGAATTAGATCTGTATTAATTCATTTGGCTATTGATGAATATTTATCTAATTTATGTCATTACTCCCTAATTGCTTTCTCTTATTATTAAAAACTCGCTTTTTCTTATATTTTCTGTGTTTTCAACCAATCAAAATTTCGGAATAACTTGATTGGAATTTTAGTTAAATAATTTTTGGTCCCAGTGTTCGACACCCTCTACAACAATCCTTGCTGTTTAGGAAAGCCGAACAGATTTTACAGTTGTTTACATTTGTTTAATTTGTTCGCAAACAATCTAGTGCTAGCTACCATAGTATCTGTGTTAAAGACGTGGCGTCACTATTTACTTGGAGAAAAGTTCGAGTTATACACTAATCATAAATCTCTCAAGTATCTATTCTCACAGAAGGATCTAAACATTAAGGCAACAACGGTGGATGGAGTTCTTAGCTTCACATGATTTTAAGATTGCTTATAACCCTGGCAAGGGTAATGTGGTGGCAGACACACTAAGTAGGCAGAGGGTAGCCCTGAGTCCTCTGTTTGTGGAGAGAAAGAACTTGGAGTTCATATCAGCTTTTGAGTTTAGACCCTCCATCAAGGTTTTGCCTGATTTGTTTGCTTCCTTGGAGTTACGACCGATCCTTATGGATTAGATAGGAGCTTCGCAACAAGGTGACCCATAGATTCTAGACATCATGGATACGCTTAGAAGAGGGGAAACTTCTAGTCACCTCAGTAGATATGCCATAGATGAAAAGGGGTGGTTGTGACGAGATGGAAGGCTTTGTGTTCCTCAAACTGGAAGCTTGATAAAGGCAGTCCTAGAAGAAGCCCACCATTCTAAGATGACTATTCATCCAGGTGGTGAAAAGATGTATAGAGACATGAAGAGGGTTTTCTTTTGGGCTGGGATAAAGAAAGATGTGGCCGAATTTGTTTCTCAATGTTTAGTTTGCCAGCAAGTCAAAGATGAGCAAAAGAAGCCCGGTGGATTACTTCATCTTTTGGAGGTTCTGCAGTGAAAATAGGAGAGCCTCTCTATGGATTTCATAGATGGGTCGCCAAGATCGAAGAAAGATAACACCAGTATTTGGGTGGTAGTAGATAGACTCATTAAGAGCACTCACTTTGTTCCAGTTAAGAGTAGGAGGATGGCATCATGGTTAGCAGCAATTTATGTTCACGAGATAGTTCGTCTTCATGGAGTACCTTCCAACACCGTGAGCGATCGTGACCCCATCTTTACCGGCGAATTTTGGAGGAGATTACAAGACGCATTAGGTACACAGTTGTGTTTGAGCACCGCTTATCGTCCTCAGTCCGACGGACAGACGGAGAGGGTGAACAAGATTCTTGAAGATCTTTTAAGGCTGTGTATCCTAGACTTCGGAGGGACTTGGGAAGAGCATCTTCCTTTAGTAAAATTTGCCTATAATAACAGCTATCAGGCCAACATTAGCATCGCACCCTTCGAAGAATTGTATGGACGACCCTGTAGATTGCCAACTTGTTGGTGGGAATCTACAAAAAGATTATTACTTGGGTCAGATATGGTTAGGGAAACAGCCGTAAAGATTGACCTTATTCGATCGCGGATGAAGACAACTCAAGATAGGTAGAAGTCTTATGCAAAAAAGAGAAGGACTGACATCGAATTCGAAGTGGGAGACCTATTTTTTATCAAAGTATCACCTTTAAGGATTGTGGTTCGCTTCGGATCAGTAGGGAAGTTGGCACCTAGGTTTGTGGGACCATTTCCCATAACCGAGAGGATTGGCCAAATGGCCTACTAAGTAAAGCTCCCAGAAAATCTATCCGGTGTTCATGACGTTTTCCACGTCTCTCATATGCAGAAGTGCCTGCATGACACCGCGGAAGTTGTTGAGCCGAGTATGTTGGAAGAAGTCGAAGTGGAACGGGAGGCGACAGTCAGACGAGTCCCTACCCGTATTTTTGGGTCAGAGTTAAGAAGCTACGCAAAAAGGAGATCAAGGTGCTAAAGTTTCAATGGGAGGGTAACCCAGAAGATGCGACTTGGGAGACCGAAGACAAGATTCGTGCTTCGTACCCTTTCTTTTTCGAGGGTATGTTCTTAACTTCTTTCCTAAGTTTTATCAGTGCTTGTTTCTGCCAATAGAATATATCTTATCCATCGTATTTTCGACCTTTAGATAGAAATCCTATGGATGTAAACATGAGTTTGAAACATGTTATGTTTGATGGATGTAAGTGTTTGCTAGTGGTTGCCTGTAGACGCATATACACACACATTAGGCACTAAGATCGACTCAATCACTCTCATACTGCATATGGATGTGTGTGCATTTTATTTTCTTTTATGAATGGAAATGGATGAGTTAGCAGATGGATGTTACATTTGGACAAATGAATGTTCACAAATATAGAACTTACATGATATGATAGGTTTATTTGCATACATATTGGATTCATGGCACTAACATACATTGCATTAAGGAGGTCAACTGAATCAGTAGACCGCCTGATCTTCGCATTAGTGTTGGGACATATACACACACCTCCGAATATATTCATATAAGCATTAGAAATCTTTAAGGACAATGGATGCCAGTGATTGGTGGATGAGTAGATGGATGATGGATGGTAGGATATACATTCTTCTCAACTTAGAGATTTCGGGACGAAATCCCTTGAGTAGGGGAGAATGTAACACCCCGAATTTATACCGACACTAAAAGAGGAATAATTAAATAATAATTAATTTAATATTCAAAATTAGAGGAAACGGACTGCATGCGCCCGTCTCGAAATTCTGGTCAATATAGATATTTGGTTTGCGTAAAACGGACACCGTATGAGAAAGTTATGAGGGTTTTATATTTGTAAACGCGTAGAAAAATTATATACATACATGTGAGTCAGAGATGAGTCAGAGCTGAGTCATAATTTTATCCAGAAAGATTCAAATTCGAAAAATTCCTCAGAGCGCCAAAATTCCCGCTCTAGGGGGTTAACCCCCCTAGAGGGTTGTCGACCTAGGGGTCCACCCACCCACACGGGTGTCAACACCCCTAGGTCTTAGGTGGCAGTTGGTTTCAGGGGGCTCTGCAGCTACAAATATGTGTTCTCATATTTTCTTCATTAGAAGTCATGGCAACCATATGCTGCTAGAGTGTGAACTGAACTGTTTTTCTACAACAATATTGCAAATCAGATTCAGAATTCTAGATCTGTTCTTTCTCAATTCTCTAAACCTAACGCTATAAGTTTCTAGATTACTTTTAGGTTTAGATAAATGGAAGTAAACTGTGAAAGACTATGACTTGGATATGTTGCAAAGTATGATTCTATGCAAGTGTTAAATCATATGCCTATTCCTCTAGATCCAATTCAATTGTGATTGTTCTATTGTGGATCTTGGTTTGTAACTATATTATGGTTAATATAGATCTGTTAATTTGGACAGTTATATCATTGAATGGATCTAATCACTTATGTAAATCATGAACAATATGTCACCTTGAATTGGTTATAATTGAATCTAAACCTTTATCTCAATTGCAACTTTTATGACATGATATGATGTGTAGATCTATTTCTAAATTAGTAGATCTAGTTTATGTGGACTGTTAGACAGATTTAGATTATCACCTTATGTTATCATGTTAGATCTATTTTATGTGATCTAAATTGTAACCTTATGTTATCATGTTAGATCTATTTTATGTGATCTAAATTATCACCTTGTTATGATGACAATTTCATGTCCATGCCAGTATGTATGTTCACATTATTAGATCTATTTTATGTGATCTAAATTATCACCTTGTTATGATGACAATTTCATGTCCATGCCAGTATGTATGTTCACCTTATTATCATACAAGTTTATGCTGATGCCAAGATGATCATTTTAGTTATTTTCCCTATTATCGTTTATGACTAGGCTATTGTCTAGCCTAGGCATGTTGCCAATTTTGTGAGGGCGCTAGTTAAGGAACGGGGAAAAAGGGATAAAAATGGCATAATTAGAATATGAACATTTATGGACATGTAATTCAAATTATTAGGTAAAACAGATATTGACACCTATAAAAGTAAAGGATTAATTTATTGATTCATTAATTAAAAATGGAATGTTTAATAATTACAATTAGGAATTGTAATTGTACTTATGACACGAGGTTAGGTTGTATTAGTGGCGGAAGTCTGCCCGGACCCGACCGGCATATCCCGCATCCACGAATACTGAACCTAATGTAGGAGGTCTAAGTACGTAAATACGAATCGGGCTATGACACGAGGTTAGGCCCAACTGTGGAATAAGTCTGCCCGAACCCGACCAGCATATCCAGTATTCACACGTTGTAGGCCTAATGTGGGAGGTCTATCCCATTATAACCATAACTGGACATGGTATTGAGTTGGACTAATTAACCTAATTTAAAGATTGTATGATTATGAACTTAAGTTAGGGTTAAGTATAATTGGATGGGTAGTAGGTGGGTTAACTAAACTAGACGGGGTGGGTAATATTTATATATAGGCCCACGAACTTAACCCAATAAGGTTATGTAATTAAAGACACCTAGTGGTATACATAACCGGTAGATAATGCAATGAAGTTATGTAATTAAAGACACCCTTTAGGATAAGCATAACTGGTATGGGGCTATGTAATTAAAGACACCTAAGGGTATACATAGTCAGTGGAAAACCTAGTGGGGATACAAGACAAGCGGGAGAGCTTGTCTCATATTGTGTCGGACCCATTTTAGTCAGTAACCCGGAGTTAGTATCAAGTAAAGAACTCCGTACTAGGCGGAGAAGGGGCACACTTACTGATTGATTATAAGAGATCCAAACGAGATGGACAGTGTGGGCGGCGCAAACCGACCGGGGACATGTGCGCGCATGGACCGGGCAGAGGGTACTAAGATGACCGTGACACTAGTAGATATGGTTTTGCACATCTTGGGTTGCCACTTTAGGAAGTGATACCTTCTGCTATGGGGCTAGCACAGGATATCTATGGAGTAGGGAGCCGATCGATTAGGGTAGGGGTTAGGGTATACTTGGGCGTATGACCTAAGCCTACCCACTTATAGTGGAAGGGATCGTCTCATTTCAGTTATACTAGTAGTAGTGCAGAGTAATCATTAGTGAGGCACATACACCTTATCTTGCTTACCTTGTCACACCTGCCATTTTTGTAGTAATCTCTCTCTTATCCATTTTATATGCCTATCATGTTGCTTTTATTTACCTACTGGCTAAAAGTAATTAGACTCACCAGACTTTATGTCTGACTCTATTGTTTCTCCTTCTTTCTTTCGTCCCCCACTCCCCCCTCCCACCCCCACCCAGGTTCTCAGGGAGGAAACACTCAGACTTAATCAGGACTCAGATATCATCTTGCTAGGAGCTACTTCTGAAGTATGGCTCAAGTTCTTGTCTCTACTATGGCTTAACTCTTTTAATCTGGGGAAAATTATGTTTTTCATATTCTTATGTACTCTGATGATGCTAGACAGAAGTTATTTTATTATAATGGTTTTTGTGACTTATGAAATTGTGGACCACGGTATTATGCTTTATGGTTGAAATAAAAATTTAAATTTTCTGCTGCTGCCTTATTTATATCTATCTTGTAATTATATTGTGTCTGTTTGCCTATAGCGCTTCACGAAACTTAATGCATTCCCTTAGTGAGTGACATTAACGGACGTGGGGTGTCATAACAACCTAGCCCAACCCTTCGGTAAACTCCTTTCCTTATCTGTTTCCTTTTAGTTATTTCCTTCTTATGTGATTTCGAGGACATGATTCTTTTAAGGGGGTGAATGTTACGATCTGGAACTTTTGACTAGTTAAATAATTAATTTAGATGAATTTATAGATTAAATAAATTGAATTTGAATTACTGTAAATATATAAAGATAAGTTGTTTAGAATTATAAAATATAGTAGGGAAGTATTGTTAACGATATCTGTCATCAACACCGGGAATAGCTCTAAGGATGTAGACCTAAAGGAACAAAAGGAGTTATTCCTTCTACAAGCTTGAGTTAGTTCACTGTTTCCTAGATATCAAGGTCTGAAGCCCAAAGATTAGTTACTTTTCCTTCAAAGAGGTGAGTATCACGCTTATGAAGCTCAAAAACCAACAGTTACCTTGGGATAAGGGTTCCCTAAGCGCAATGCAAGTTAGAAGGCTAAATGGTTTATAGAAGGGTATTTTGGGTAACTTGGATTATGTAGTTAGCATTTCCGTGAAAAGCATTGGAGAAATCACCAACGCAAGTATTGAAGCAATCCTTGAAAATAGATCTGAAGTGTTAATTCTCTCTTTATTAATCACTTTGTTGAGTACATAGAAGTTTCTAAGTAAATTTCCGAAATCGATTTAGAAATTAGGGTTTACTCTATAAGAAATGAGTACAAGATTGGGAATGAGAAAAAGTCCCCTCAAGTGTGACCCCTGGGGTCTTATTTATAGACAAATCGGGCCCCTTTTTGCCCTCGACTTAGAAGATCCCCTTTTGGATGCAGTATCATGGTGTCGGCTTCTCTACACCTTTCAGTCTGGTTATCCCAACTTCAGCCGCTTTTCTTCCTTCTCAACATTGCTATTGGATTTGATCTTGCTTTCGGTGTACCGGCTTTGACTCTAAGAGCCTAACTTTGATGCTGCTTTTCACATGTATTGATGCCAAGTCCATTGGAATGGATAGCTTCCGGAATAACTTTTGATTCCTAACAACAAGCTTTGGATTCGATTGTGAGCTCTCGTAGCATTATTCTTGTGCTTTCATTTCTTAGGACTTCAGAACCTTCATTCCTGTTGGTATCGACACTAAGCATGTTAGTGTGGTAGCTCTTCTTCTTATAAGTTTCAGTTCACTTTTGGTGAGTCTTCGGAATTGGTCTCGATCCTGCGGAAGCATTATCTCGGTACATTCCCTGAAGTCTTTCGAAGCTGTCTTTCGGGGGTTGACAAGCTCTGTCTCCAATAGTTACCATTCAGAATGTTTCCTTTTTGTTTTTGTCTCTTACGGTTTAACATCTTTTCATTCTTTTGTATCGACACTAAGTTAATTAGTGTCGATAGCCCTTTCGTCTCCTTTTTCCTGGCTTGGTGCTTCTTGTTGTGTTCTGGACAATATAGGTCTCTCCTGGTTTCGGGCAATACGCTACCGGCACTTGCCCTTCTTTACTTGTCTCCAACTCCATGAGTTATGCTTTCAGAACTGAGTTGATGGACTTTAATGCTAACACTGCTTTATCGCTGTTACCTTTCATATCGGTATCAGGCTTTTCTCTCTTATGATGGTGCTGATGGCTTATTAACTAAACTGCCACTTTGATGCTTTCGGTCTTTATTGTCTCAATAGCCTGTTGTCGGTTTCATGCTTTAGGATCGTTCCTTTGAGCGAGATGAAGTCCGATACCCCCTTCACCGACAGTAGATTTTGGTGTTGAATTTGGTGGTAACATTCCCCTTATGAAGGGGTAATTTCGACTTTTCAAGTCAAACTTTGATTTTTCCTCTGTACTCTAGCTTCCCGCCTCTTGATATTCTTTAATCTGAGTCGTTGATTTGACCTTGTTTGTGTGGCCATGATTTAAGAAAAACTTTTGCATAAATACTTTTTCTTCTTCTTCGTTCTTTCACCTGCAAATCACATTATCTGAAAAATATCACCGTTCCTCGAGATTTCTACAAGCTTTGTTTAGAATTTCAAATCTGATTCTCTATAAGTATTTCAATTTTGATTAAAAGTAAAGAATTGAAATCATGTCGATAATATGATTAGGGAATTGATCAAGATTTTTTTTTTGTATTTAAGCACGAGTTTATATGATAAGTACATCTTAGATGATGACTAGTTTCGAATAACTTAGGTCATCCATTCCCCTGATATACTTTTGAGGTTAAAATGTTAAATTGACATGTGAAAAGTCAATTTCTATTACAACGAAGAATGTTATGCTTTCGGTACGAGTGAACTCAACACCTATTGCTGTCAACTCATTTTAGTCCCGATTTTGTTGATACTAATATTAGTATTTACTTGGCTTTTGACTCAACGGGTATTGATTCAGCATGAAAGTGTTGCTGAAAGCTATATTTCTCTTTCGGTTTTAGTATCCAAAAAATTAGGAGTTCAATGTTGAAGCATCTTGATTTTGGTTTCACATATACCGGATCTCGAGACCAGTTAGGCCTTCAGTGATGACACTCAATTGTTTGGTTATGGTTAAATCGACACCAAGTACTATCGATATTCTGGTTCTCTCGGCGCTCACCTTTCGCTCTTTGATTTTGGTTTCGAGGTAGTTAGTTTGGTCATCGCCGAAGACTGTACTATTCCTAGGTGCACATGACTTGCGTTTATATGCATGAATCTCGTTAAAATTAATCCTCATGATTAGTGTGGTATTTCATAATTTAAACTTCTAAGGTTAACAAGTTTTTGTGTTGTTTACCCATTTACGGGCAACATGAGCATATTTATGTAAAAGAATATGGTACTAATATACATGTTATGGAATGATATCACCTGGCAGTACCATGTCTGACAAAAAGAGCTCTGGCAAGCCAAAGTATAGTGATTCTAGTACCCCCTCCAAAAGAAGAAGTTGTTTACTTTGAAGCATTCCCTTATTGCTTCTTGAGATGAAGTGAACATTATCCTTTAGAGTTTTGGGATGCTCGGTATAGATGCCATTCCAGCTTCTGCTCAAAGTACCATTAAAGAACCGCCAAAAGGATACTTTGCATTCACTGCCATATCCATTTGGGCATGGGGGCTTTCTCCCTTTTTCGACCTTCATTTTCAGGCTACTGCGTGACTTGGGAATTGCTCCCATTCAGCTTTCACCAAACATTTATACTCTACTTTTATGTCTTGAAATTCTAGCACTTGAATCAGGCCAGGCTTCTCTTAGTAAGAACCTCATTCTCTATTTGTTGCATTTTTCTAAAGGAGAAAACTCCCCCATTTTACGTGCGAATCCAGTAAAGCAGTTGATTAGTGATAGTATCAACACGTCCAGACTTTAGGAAGATCAATTCTTCAATATCTGGTGCCCTCCTATCATCTCGGGCAATTTCGCTGATATTAGTAAGATTTTTGTGTTTGCAAAACAACTACGCCCTTTTCATGCTTTATCTGATTTCGTCTCTTTTCAGTTCCCACTTCAAAAAGCATAACTTTTTCAGACGGGAAGGACGGAGCTACCGAAGTTATCTTCAAAAAGGCTGAACAGTTAGGGTGTCGCTCAGCCTTGTTGGCTTTGAACAAGCTTTGCCAGTATCGCCTTCTTTCTGATGGACAAAAGATCCTGGGGCAATCACCTATTCATTTTTCTAGCGCCAAACACTTGAACTCTGGCTCCAATTCGTTTAGTGCATCATCTCCCTTCCGAGTACTTTGGGTAAGATCGTTTTTTTTCCAGAGCGATTTATGTTTGTAGGTTTCAGATTTCTTATCCTTTCTTTCACATTGGGTTAAGTTCCTCTACTTCCAAGGGTATATCTCCCATAGATTCCTTAGATCAGTTTGATGCTGATGCTAGAAAAAGGTTTGTTGAATCCATTACTGACCCTCCATCAAAAAGACCAAAGTATGACCTTTCCGCTTCTTCCTCCAAAGGTGTTGTTGCTACGACAGCTGAACAGGGGATTCCAGGTCCTATAGTTTCCCTTATTGATCCTATTATTGACTTTACCACTTCTACTGAAGATATTTCTAGAAGTAAGCTCGTGGGTCGTACTTCGTCATCGACTCCTCCAATTACACTAGATACGAGAGAAAACAGTTTAATCTCTCCTCCTTAACATATTAGTCTTCCAAGGCTTCATTTGCCAACCTTGGATTTTAGTGAACTTATGAGGCTCGCTCCCTCTTTTACCGAGGTTATCGACATTTCACTACCTTCCATTTCCTCAGATTGGGAAGGTTTTTGCCAGCATCTTGTTAAACAACAGCTTTTGGTATAGGTTTTCACTTCTTAATTTTTTCTTATATTTTTTATTTCATACGAAGGTTGACTGGATTTTACTTTCCTTTCTAGGTAACTAAAAGCTGGATTTTGTCCAGAGAAGCATCATCCTCATCTTCTATTGAGGTTGCCCAGCTTAGGGAAGAGAACACTTCTTTGAGAGTTAAAGTTGAGACTTTTCTAAGGCACAAGAACAAAGTGATGAATGTGAGAGATTGAAGGCTTCTCTTAAAAGAGTTGAGGCGGATCTTGAGAAGGAAGGCAAGCTAGAAGTCTTTTATCCGACCAAATCACGATCCTTAAGAGTCAACGGGAAGAATTAGTGGCAATCATGCCGACGAGATAAAAAAGAGGGACGACAGGCTTTTTAATGTGGCATGAATAATTTATGAGGCTAAGAATGTGATCTCTGAGTTCCTAAAAGATCATCTTCCTAAGGTTGCCATGGAATATTATGAAGAAGCTTTATTTCTTTCCTTTTCTGACAACTTCCAAAAATTTCTTGAAATGGAATTTACTTCCCTCCAACCCTCTATTCAGGCTAGTGTTAACCCCGTTGTGAAAATGCAGTTCAAAATTATGAAGTATGTGCAAACGTTGGCGTGCAGCTTCGTTTGGTTCGCAGTTTCACTTAGCTCGCGCTCCAGTTGGCACGCAATTTCAATTAGATCGCGGCATCATTTAGCTCGTGATTCAGTTTGACCCGTTCAACACCCTTGGTCCGTACAAACGACCTAAAGCATATAAGGATGGGACGACCTATGGGAACTTATAAATCAAAACGAATGCACGACCTAAAGTGTTGAAAGCATCCCACTTTGCAACAGTATAAAGCCATGCAAATATAATATGAAAGGACGACATTCTCATTATGTTTGTTTTCATGACTTGCCTTTGCAAAGACCACGTGAAAAGCTTTAGAACGTCCTCTCCATTCTAAGTCTATAGATTGCCAAAGGCCTTCTAGCTCGTTGCCATGTTGTCTAATATGGAGAACGACCGTGTTCAGACCATAGAGACTTCTATTTTCAAGTTGTAGGTCGGTGCTTTTATAACCAGGTCATGCCTTTAATGTTCAAATAAATGCATGAAACGTCTTAGGTCGCCACTTACATTATTAACAGTTCGTTTGCCACAATAATGGGTACGTTGGCTATTTTATACATGTCGGCTTGTTTCTTGCGCAAAAAGAAAGAGTTGGGTTGACATCACTGGACACGTGGCACAAAGCGATTGGAAGAGCAGACAAGATAATAAATCAAACAAAAACAATGGTTATTTAACTCGTTGATATAAGAGTGTTTTTAGGTTGTCCTTGTGGAGTTTTGGACGTGAGCAGCTTATGGTCTGTGCACTTGAAGACACGTGGTGGCTTGTTGCCTGAGAAGACAAGTTATATTAGTATGAGCTTCAGGATTCCTCCAAGGACGTATGACCCATGCATCCACGTGGCACGTACAATATGGTTGGGATAAGGTGGCACAATGTTTAGGTCGTATATGTCTTTAGACCATGTAAAATATATGCTAGGTCATTAAACATTCCCAAGGAGGACCAACGACCTAAGACCCGTTGTACCGTATTTACAATCATGCCACTCCCCACCAACTCCAATTATAAACACCCCTCATAATCCATATTGAAGGGAAGGAAAAAAAAATCATTCCTACAAGGAGGTGCCGCCAAATTCAAAGCTCACCTACAACTTCTCTAATGGCTTCTATGGATTCGACAACTCTTCTCCAACTTCATGTAGATCAAATCCATGCCCATGATCATTGAAGCTCTCTCCAATCGAATCTAAGCACCTTGAATCTCATTGAAGCTACAAGATAAACCACTTCAATATCATTCAAGTAATTTCATATCTTTTCCAATCCACTCTAAATCCGGATCTAATGCAAAACTCCTATCAAAACATGGAAAATGGGGGCAAAGTACTTAAGTGATTGAAAATCGATACTTCTACCATCACTAAGCTAGAGACCCTATCAATTCCTTGCTAAATACAAGAGAAGTTAGATCATAAAGAGAGCTAAAAGAGAGGAATGAATGTAATGAGGGGAAAATCCATATTTTGTAAGCACAAATATCATAATGAGAATTGATTAGAAGTGGACGTAGATTCATATTGAATCGAACCACTATAAAAAGTTTCTTGTCTTCATTTTTACACTTTTACTTTGCGATTGTTGCCTCATATTCTAATTCTAACCACAATTGGTGAAGTGCACTTTGTTTTCACCAAAAAATGACTCAAACACCAAAGGTACTAGAATCGTACTTCACCGATATAGTAAAAAAAAATGGCCATGCTTAATAACAATTGACAGTAAAATTGCAAATAAGGGAAAAATAGAGATGAGATTTAGAGTGGTTCAGCCTTGTTCCTGGCCTACATCCACTATGATGATTATTTGCATTCTTAAAAATGGAGATTACAAAATACATCAACTCTCTTTTTTCATACATCTCTGTATTCACTCAACATACTCTCATTTATACATATCAATCCTGGGATTTTATGAGAGAATGGTAGAGTTCGAGGAGGAGAATGACGGATGGATGATTGTAAAGGAGGATGTCTTTGATTTTTCGACTACAAGGTTGTACTGGACGCCATGGCCAAATCAGTGATGAGCTTTTGGATGGAGAAGATGATCCAAATCTTTTAGGAATGATAGAATTTAGCAGCACTTTGCGGGTTTAAAGATTCACCCCCCTTTATGTTGGTAGCCATGGCCTATTTATAGTGAGCCTCCATGGAGAAATGAGCTGAAGTTCATATATGCAAGCGACGGATCGTTTCAGCTGGTAATTACCAAAATGCCACTACCTGGTTGTTGCCAGCTGTCTGTATCTGTATCCAGCTGTCATATGCGAGCAACTTTGTAGGAGCGATCATTTTGAGTAGTCGAGTGAGCGATTTTAGTCAATGCTCTTTGGTCGTGGCTATATCTGGCACTTGGTGAATAGTTATCTAATTCGATTGATTGTGAAATGAGCGGGTGACTGGGATTGTACTCGTATTCGAGCGACTCTGGAGTGAAGTACGGGACTGGGATCAGTTCTTCTTTGTACTTTGCTTGACTGAATTCCTCGGTTTACGAATGTGTGACTTTCTCTCATTCGGATGCTCTTAGCAGGTATATTCATTCTTACTGCCTTTTCACCGCGCAATTTCTCAGTATGGTTGTGCTATGTGGTCGTCCTGATCCGGTTAAGTGAATGACTCATCTTGTTTTGCCGTTCGAGCGGCTTTGTTCTAATATGAACGACTGACCTTTGCTTTCGTGACCGGGTCACGACTTGCATCTGGCTTTGGTCTGAGACACGGGAACAAAAACGTTATGAGTGCTTGCTTTGTAGTTCTAACTCAGGCTCGGTCCTTTAAAGGATAAACATTTGAATCTTGTTATGTATGGTTGCTTCTTATTCTTTACGAGTCGCTTAAGCGCCTTGTCAATCAATATGCATGAGTGACCCTGATGGCGCTCGTTCTGTAGTTTAAGGTTTTGTAGTTTAATGCGCATATGGTTTTTTAGGGATCAACACTTGCCCCTCGAAGCTTATAATTTTCTGGCAGAAAGTTACTAGCTTCGACATGATTGATCGCAGCACTGTTTGGTAGGTTTGATCTAACTTCTTGAAGGGTCGTACGTGCAAAACTTAAGATTGTTCCAGTGTAGTGGATTGATATCGTCCCTTTCCGTGAGCGAGACTCCTATAATATCTTTTCATTGTTGCAAATGGCCGAATTATGGGACGCCAACTGGATCTTGATGGGACACTTATATGTGCAATCGAGCACTGAGTTGACGTGGTGAGAATGTTTTGCATGTATATCCTTTAATCTTCCCTCTTATTTAATTTTAACCTTCTTTATTTTACCTCTTCTCCTCAAAAATCTTTTTTTTCTTTTAGACTGTAGCCGTGGTAATTCACATTTTTTTCCTTTTTGTTCATCCCTTCTTCAAACACTATTTTTCCTTATTTTCTTGCTTAGTGTTTGCAGTAACACCTGTTCAATCAAAGCAGTTCTCATTTGGACCCGAAGCATCATGATCTTTTTGGGTGAGTTTTTTCTTTATTTTGCTTTGTTTTGTCTGAACAGTGGTATACCTCCAAGCTAAGATATTTTAAGTGTAGTCTGACTGGCATAAGTATGGATTAGGATCCTGATAATAATCAGATTTTGTCTAGCGAAGATCCCATTTCTGTAATTATCTTGAAGAATCTGAATCACCTATTGACTTTTGCAATCTAGATGTTGGTATTGCTCATAAGTTGTTCGATAGAATACCCCAGGCTTCTCTGGGTGAAATGTTTCTATTCACGTCTGAGTCTGGTTGGGTTACTTTCGGTCGTTTATGATTGTCGTTTGAGTCCATATTGCTTTTCTTTTTCTTCCTCTTTTTTTTTAAAATAGGCCGCCCAAGGATGACATTCTTTATGTCAAAGAGATTAAAGAAGAAATCGGTGAGAAAGGCCGGTAGCAAAAGGACGCTTCAAGGTAAAAAGAACTTGGGTGCAAATGATACGCAAAGCTATCATTCATTGGATGAACTCCATGTCCCAGACATTCAGGTTGCCCCCGATCAACTCCCGTTGGCTTCTCCGTCCATTACTTTAAACCCTGCCAACTTTCAAACGACTGTTCCGAGTCCTCTTTATGTTCCCAATCTTTGTCATCCCGAACTTGCTGAGCGATTTGAGGGTTGGTGCCCAGTTGGTACATATTCTGGTGTGTATATAGACCCGTTCGATCGATGGATTGTTGCAGGAAAAATGGATGCTATGAAGGATTGCATATTAGCTGAATTTAATCAGTTGGAGGCGCGTCCAAACTTGGCTAAGGACCTTATCAGAGAGGTCAAGAATTACATTGTAAAGCAATTGGGTGCTTGGCATACTCTTGTTATAGATCTTCAGAAGTCGAATAAAGAGAATGTTAGCGAATCTATGCTTTGGAAAAAGATAGGCTCGAGCTTTCAAGGCCCTTGAATCCTGGGAGAAGATCATTGCCTCCCTTATCTGAATGTTGTGCCTTTTTTAGTTTTATCTTTTATTATTTTCTCTATTGTTTTAAGATGATACATTTAGTCTGGGTTGTATATGCGGGTGCCAGCCTCGCTTATTATCGGACGCTCATGTTGGTGACTTTTATTGCCTGTTTTAGACCTTAGTGTGCTACGGTTTTTTTTTTAAAACCTAGCCACCTTTATGTTGGTGCGTCGCACGCTACACCTTTATTTTAATTTTCATGTTTGATCAGGTGCTCTTTTAATCGCGCGGTTACACCCGATTCACACTTTTTTATCGATTTATCTTGATGATTTGTTATTTACCATCAGTTATTACGCCCTTATTCGTATTCTCATAAGCGTGTTTGTTATTATTTTTTATTAAGTTGCATTCAACCCCGCGCCTGACTGACTTGTTGGACCAAGCCCTTCGGAGACTGGTTTTGAATATGTGCCCCCTAGGGAGGTCTTGGGTTATAAGTTTTCGACCCACCCTAGGCCTTGTTTGATATGATTTTTTTTTTCAAAAAAGGTCTAGAATGGATACCCCTTTGCGGCTAGGATTTCTGTTACCCCTTGCGGCTAGGATTTCTGGTTGTGATGGTCTTTCCAACATGTTTGTTGGGCCTTCCGACACTAGGACTGGGGTTTCCAGCCTAGTTTTTGTTTATTGCATTGCCCCTAGGAGGAGGACACTAATCCTTGTTACTGAATTTGGTTTCGATTTTAAGGAGTTTGTGTCCTGCACCCACCAAGGTGCCTCTTCGGGACTAGTAATTTTTATCCATAGGACAGATTTGGTAATATTCTTACATCTCTATCGAAGCCTAATGCCAATCCCTTGAATGGATGTTTGCTAAGAGTTCGGCATATTTCGCAATGAGAAGTGCAGCCCTATGACTTGTTGTTTGTCTTAGAACAACTTATTCTCTTGAGGCGATGCGCCTATTCATCCTTTTTGATTTTGCCTAATATTTGTGGTTTTCAAGCCGCTTTGCTTAAGATGTGCTTTGAGATTCTTCCCATTCCAGTTAACTGTATATGATCAATTGCTTCTATCATGCCTACATTCCAAGAGATCAGCTTTTAGCATGAACTGATAAATATGTACTTAGGTAAGCACATAATTGATTTTGATGCGCAGGAATTTTTGTAAGTAAACCATTGCTAAACATTTGCATGAATATAGCGAGTAACAAAACAGAGTAAAACAATTTTAGTAATAAGATAAAAAAAGAGTAGTAAAGCAAAGTAGTGGGGGTTTTTACCCAAGGCTCCATAATTAGGACACTAGTTACTGATCCTTAAGCAAGCGTTGGTTTCGGATTGGTTTGGCCCTTTTTCTTTAAATCTTGTTGCCCTTGTTCGCGGGGATCTGGAACAATTTTCATGGTCTTGTACGTATTGTTGCAAATGGTTTTTCCTGATAAGACCCTCGATTAATTACTTTAAATGCCTGCAGTCGTTGGTATCGTGTCCTGGTTGTTTAAGGAAATGAAAAAACCTTCCTGATTTCACAGCAGCATCTTTGACCTGCCTTTGTTTCAAGACTGGATCATGAAGATATTTCCAATACTATCATTAAGAGGAGTGAACTCAGAGTTCTTGAAAAAGCGTAGTTTCTTTTTAGCCTGGTTGTCTTTCCCTTTGTTGCTCCTTTTCTGACTATCAGAGCTACTTTGTGCATTACCTTTCTTCTTTATTTGTCCGTATGTTGAATTTTCTTCAATACTCATGTATTTTTCAGCTTTATTGAGCAATTGTTCGAGTGTATTTGGTTTCTTCTTCTTGATCCACTGTCCTAATCTGGTCTCTCTGCATATGGCCCCTTTCAAAGCCATCAGGACTAGGCGGGGCTTGAAATTTTCGACTTCAACCATTGCCATATTAAAGCGAGTGAGAAAAGCTTTGATGGACTCTCTTGGTCTTTGTCGTAGTACACTTAACTCCATAACATTCCGAACTCTGGATGCCTGGAGTTTGAATTACTTACTGAATAATTTAGCCAGGGGAGTAAAGTCGTCCACAGATTTCGGTGGTAGCTTTGTGAACCATAGGTAAGCCACCCCTTCTAAATAAATCGGGAAATATAAGCACTTGATCTCGTCGGTAGCGCATGCCCCCTTTCATATACTGATCATATTTTCACAGGAATATGTAAGGGTCGCTTGTCCCATTATAGGACTGCAACGTTGGTGGTTCGAATTTATGAGGATATACAGTCTTCTTAATCCTTTCAGTAAGTGGGGTTTTAGTTGGAAAGGGTTCCCATTCTTTTCGATCATCTTTCTTCTTTAGACTTTTTTCCACAATTTCATGTGTCATTCCCAAAATGTATTTTATTCTTTCTGCTCCGATCCATGGATTGAGCATCCTCTTCCTTGCCAACTTCTGGTTTAGGTGTATAATTGTGATCTAGAGTCAAGGAATTTGGGTATTCTTCAAGGAGGACTCTCCCTCTGGTGGCGGAGCTGTCTAGCCGCTCCGAGATTGTGTCATCGCAGTAGTCACGCTCATGTGTTTTGTTCTTTCCATGTTCCCGGTCGACGTGATACAACTTATTGAATGGAATTTTCCTGTTTCGAGCTTAAAGCAGAGAATTCTGCCTCAGATCCGTGACACATTTGAGTGAATGGAGAACAAGTGGCCCTTAGCGCGGCTTTCATGGTGGCGGCTTGAATAGCGAGTATTGACTCGAGTTTCTTCATCATTGCATTGTTCACAATAGTTATTTGACTCGTTAATCCTGTCATTGCTTCTTCCAATTCTTACCCGGTTACAATTTCTTCAACTCCAGGAAGTTCTCCTGCCCCAGAACGGGTAGTGGACGATGTGATGATATTAACACTGTTGATGAAGCTGTTGACTTCATCAGTGACTTCCCTCAGCATGTCCATGGTTCCAAGCACAATTTTCTCAGAGAATCTCATCGGACCTTATTAGGGAGAGACGTAAATTCGAGCCCCACGGTGGGTACCAAATGTTTTCACCAAAAAATGGCTCAAACACCAAAGGTACTAGAATTGTACTTCACCGATACGGTAAGAAAATAAATGGAGCCGTACTTAATAACAATTGATAGTAAAAATACGAATAAGGGAAAAATAGAGACGAGATTTAGAGTGGTTCAGCCTGTGCCAGGCCTACATCCACAAAGGCGATTATTTGCATTCTTAAAATGGAGATTACAAAATACATCAACTCTCTTTTTCCATACATCTCTATATTCACTCAACATACTCTCATTTATACATATCAATTCTGGGATTTTATGAGAGAATGGTAGAGTTCGAGGAGAAGAATGACAGATGGATGATTGTGAAGGAGGGTGTCTTTGATTTTTCGATTACAAGGTTGTACTGGACGCCATGGCCAAATCGGTGAAGAGCCTTTGAATGGAGAAGATGATCCAAATCTTTCAGGAATTATAGAATTTAGCAACACTTTGTGGTTTTAAAGATTCGCCCCCATTTATGTTGGCAGCCATGGCCTATTTATAGGCGAGTCTCCCCGTAGAAATGAGTTGAAGTTCATATATGCAAGCGACAGATCGTTTCAGCCGGTAATTACCAAAATGCCACTACCTGGTTGTTGCCAGCTGTCTGTATCTGTATCCACCTTTCATGTGCAAGCAACTTTATAGGAGCGATCGTTTTTAGTAGTCAAGTGAGCGACTTTAGTCAATGGTCTTCGGTCGTGGCTATATCTGGCACTTTGTGAATAGTTATCTGATTCGATTGATTGTGAAATGAGCGGGTGACTGGGATTGTACTCGAAGTCGAGCGACTCTGGAGTGAAGTACGGGACTGGGATCAGTTCTTCTTTGTGCTTTGCTTGACTGAATTCCTCTGTTTACGAATGTGCGACTTTCTCTCATTCGGACACTCTTAGCAGGTTGCTTAAGGATATTTATTCTTACTGCCTTTTCACCGCGCCGTTTCTCGGTATGGCTATGCTATGTTGTCGCTTCTGATCCGGTTAAGTGAATGACTCGTCTTGTTTTGTCGTTCCAGCAGCTTTGTTCTAATACGAATGACCGACCTTTGCTTCCGTGACCGGGTCACGACTTGCATCTGGCTTTGGTTTGAGACATGGGCACATAAAAACGATGTGAGTGCTTGCTTTGTAGTTCTAACTCAGGCTCAGTTCTTTAAAGGATAAACATTTGAATCTTGTTCTGTATGGTTGCTTATTATTCTTTGTGAGTCGCTTAAGCGCCTTGGTCAATCAATATGCATGAGCGACCCTGATGGCGCTCATTCTGTAGTTTCAGATTTTGTAGTTTAATGCACGTATGGTTTTTTAGGGATCAACACACATTTGCATCCTTGGTGTTGATTCCAATTTTGAGATCAACATTTGGCGACCACCGTGGGGCCGTGATCACATCTTCCTCCTTCGTATTCCTCTCAAGTTTTAATCCTTGCATTGAAGTTATAAATCCTTTCCGAAATAATGGCTAAATCAAAGAAGACCACAAGCAAAGACAATGAAGAGAATGACAATGTTGCTAATAATGAAGCTACTCCACTCGCTAACCATTTCGAAGTTGGAGAAAATTCGATGTCCAGGGTTAAAGTAACTAAAGCAGAACTAGATGCCGTTGTCACTAACTTGAGCCAACGAATGGAAATTTCCAATAAACCCTTAATCGACGCTAATAAAACCCTCGTGGATGTTAATCAAGCTTTGATGGATAAAGTGAGCGCTCTCCTAAACGCTCAAGTAAATCCCGCTCCTCCTCCGCAAATTTATGTCAATCTCGAAGAGAATGCAAACTAATTAGCCTCTGATCCTCACAATGATAACTTGGAAGGATTTGTTGACAAAGACGACGTTAATGTCGAAGACCCAAAGTTGAAATCCATAAACCATCCCGATCGAGATAACCGATGAGTTGCAAGTTCCGTCAAGGGGGCACCTTCTTATAGTGGAAGTAAAAGACCTAAATCCTTTAAACACGACCGCTCGCCATGACGAGCATTCGGAAAAGAGATCGAAGTCCATCCTCCGAAACAATGCAACTCGAAGGAATATATCGCGGATGTGGTAAAGAAAATCATGAAAGATAACATGCCTCGCAAGGTTAATGGAAGGGAATGGGACTTCTCCATTGGCAAAAATCCATTCACAAAGAAGATCCGCAAGGCTGAATTCCCCAAAAAGTTCACTCATCCTACTTTGCCTCCATATAACGGAAATGCTGATCCGAATCACTTCCTCTACAATTACGAGTGGCACATGAATGCAACCAAGGCAACGGATTAGATTAAATGCTTGTGCTTCCCTCTCTGTCTAGAAAGTGTCACATCATTATGGTTTATAAGGCTGCCACCCAAATCCGTCGATCGACTTGATGATTTACTCTGAAATTCAAAAAGCAGTTCAGGTTGCAAGCTATGAAAGCTAAGAATGATATTTCTTACGTCCATGAAGAAAAATCCAGGAGAATCTGTCAAATCTTTCCTCAAAAGGTTTAATGATGTTGTATCTTAAGTGAGTAACCCCGAACCTCGTATGATCTTAATGTCTCTAATCGGCGCTATAGACGAGAAGAGCAAATTTGGTAAATGGATTTAAATGAAAGAGCCAAGCACACTCAAGAAATTCTATAAAAAAGCCGAGGAGTACATTAGATTTGAAAATGGTCCAATACCTCTCCAGACTATTGATGCTAACCAGCTACTCGAAGCTCCCAAAAATACTACTACTCAATACAATCAGAAAAATACCGAAGGTCAGAAAAGAGGAGGTGACGGAAAGTAGGGGTGGCAATTAGACCCGACCCGATGGACCCGGACCTGACCCGTCGGGTCTCGGTTCTAGGCGGGTTGGTTTTGTCGGGTCTAAACTATACATTTCAAAAATCTGGACCTGACCCGAGCTTCGGTTCGGGTCGGGTTGGGTCGAAGCTCGAGTCAGGTCGGGCCGGTTCAGGTCTGGTTGAGTAATAACACCAAAAATACATATATTTCAATACTTTTTGGTCGGGTCTTTCAGGTTGGGTCTATGCAGGTCGGGTTTGATCGGGTCTTAATGGCATTTTTCATCACCTAGACCCGACCCGAGACCCATCGGTTCGGTTCGGGTTCGGGTCTTTTCAGATCGGTTCGGTTCGGGTTTTCGGTTCTCGGTTCTAATTGCCAGCCCTAACGGAAAGGAAAATCGAGACGGCAAGAAGCCACACTTTTCTAATCCATCAGAGCAAACACCTTTAAATGACACTCCATAAAACATCTTTGCTGCAACCAAAGACACCGAAGACTATCCAATACCTAAGCCTCAGAAAATCAGTGACCATCAAGCAAACTTTGGAAAGTTCTACCGATTCCATAATCGGCCAGGCCACAACACCAACGAGTGCAGGCATCTAAAATCGCTGATCGAAGAGCTGATTAGGAAGAATCATCTGCAATAATATGTGAAAAATCCACAATCCTCAAACACTGTTCCTAATCCCCAGGGCCAAAGGGCAACAAACAATGAGGCTTTGTTCAGACCATGCCAAGGCTAATCATCAACTGATAACTACTGACTGTGCTTCAATTCCAATGGCCCAGAATAAGCGATCAACATCGCCACTGCTTTACTTCATGCTCTGTTTCTACTTTAGTTCATGCTTTATTTCATGTTCTACTTTCTGTTATATTCAAAACTTCTTGTAAACAGTCTGCAGTAACCTGCAAGTGATGTACTGAGCTTCAGCTCTACGATTAAGATCATATTTGTCTGAATTAATTTCTATCCTGCAAGTCTCATGTTAAATCAAAACTTGATTAAAAATGATTTCATGTTGCAGTCTATCTGTCGAGTGCTTGTTCCTTCAGAATCCAACGAAGCATAGCGACCCCAACAACACTAACTCAAGTACCAAATGCAAAAATAGAAAAGCGCCGCCTTGAGAAGTGAATGGGAAAATCGCAAAGATTCAAACAATAAACAAGCGCCACGACAAATAAACAAGAACATTGTAGCTTTCATCGAAGGGGAATTCCTTTAAGTGAAAATTTCAAAGCTTCGATCCCCAATTCGAAATAGCCCGTCAAGTCAAACGTCCAATAAGGGAATTGGAGCCAACCCAGAGCTGGAATGACCAGCACCAAGTCGGAAGGACCGACAAACCTGATGTTGGAAGTACCAACATTAGGCCAAAAGGACCGGCAAACATGCTGGAAGGTCTAGCACCAAGTCGGAAGGACCGACAAACCTGATATTGGAAGTACCAACATCAGGCTGGAAGGACCGAGAAACACGCTGGAAGGACTAGCACCAAGTCGGAAGGACCGACAAACCTGATGTTGGAAGTACCTATATTAAGCCGGAAAGACCAGCAAACACACTGGAAGGACTAGTACAAACCAAAGTTCTCTCCAGGGGCACCCGATTGATCGTCAGTATCAGGAAGCACCTGATCCGATAACGACAAATATCGGGGTTTCAACCAAAGTCCTCTCCGGGGGCACCCGATTGATCGTTAGTATCAAGAAGCACTTGATTCGATAACGACAAATATTGGGGTTTCAACCAAAGTCCTCTATAGGGGCACCCGATTGATCGTCAGTATCAGGAAGCACCTAATCCGATAATGAAAAATATTGGGGTTTCAACCAAAGTCCTCTCCGGGGGCACCCGATTGATCATCAGTATCTGGAAGCACCTGATCTGATAACAACAAATATCGGGGTTTCAACCAAAGTCCTCTCCTGGGGTACCCGATTGATCGTCAGTATCAGGAAGCACCTGATCCAATAACGATAAATATCAGGGTTTCAACCAAAGTCCTATATGAGGCACCCGATTGATCGTCAATATCAGGAAGCACCTGATCCGATAACGACAAATATTGGGGTTTCAACCAAAGTCCTCTCCGGGGGCACCCGATTGATCGTCAGTATCAGGAAGCACCTAATCCCATAACGATAAATATCGGGGTTTCAACCAAAGTCCTCTACGAGGGCACCGGATTGATCGTCAGTATTAGGAAGCACCTGATCCGATAACGACAAACACCGGGGTCTCAACCAAAGTCCTCTACAGCGGCACCCAATTGATCATCAAAATCTGGAAGTACCTGATGCGATCATGATAAACATTAGGTTTTAACCAAAGTCCTTTCTAAAGGCACTCCTTCTAAAATTACCGACGCTTGGATTAATCAGTGTAATTGGGTGGAAAAGGCCTCCAGATGACTGAATCAACCAATCTGGATTGTAAACGGAGTTTGGACATTAATCACTTAACTTGCGTAGTGTTTGAAAATCTCAGACACAATAAGTGTTAAATTTAGCCCAAACAAGGGTATGAAACCTAAAATACATCACGTGGAGAAGACCGATAACAACCTCCTAAAACAAGGGCATAAATATCCGAGTCTTCTCTGAAAGAAAGCCAAAAAATCTCTTAGATGTGTATTTCTTAAATATGAAATATCGTGCATTGCCATGAAAATCAGAAATATGCAATGTTTTTGTTACTGTAAAACAGGTTGTAGCGGTGGAAAATAGCCCGAGTACAAACCAAGGCAATCAAACCCTAGCACAATACTGTCAACAACAAAATCTATAATTCAAAATTAGGACATCTACGACATCAACAGATAACAGATGCAAATCTCATATCGGGTCAAGCAAGCCAAATGATGTCAACAATAGCATTTATTTCGAAGTTCGCATTTTCCGCAAGCAAAAAATACAAGCTTCGAGGGGCAAATGTTAACCCCATTGTGAAAACGCGGTTCAAAATTATGAATCAAAACGAAATTCAATTAGCTTGCGCTCCAGTTGGCACACAATTTCAATTAGATCGCGGCATCATTTAGCTCGTGATTCAGTTTGACCCGTTCAACACCCTTGGTCCGTACAAATGGCCTAAAGCATATAACGCCAAAGGATGGGACGACCTGTGGGAACTTATAAATCAAAACGAATGCATGACCTAAAGTGTTAAAGGCATCCCACTTTGCAACAGTATAAAGCCATGCAAATATAATATGAAAGGATGGCATTCTCGTTATGTTTGTTTTCATGACTTGGCTTTGGAAAGACTACATGAAAAGCTTTA
This sequence comes from Allium sativum, assembly GCA_030737875.1. NCBI lineage: Eukaryota > Viridiplantae > Streptophyta > Magnoliopsida > Asparagales > Amaryllidaceae > Allium > Allium sativum. The sequence goes on from CM060924.1 coordinate 139,115,925, forward strand.
GAACGTCCTCTCCATTCTAAGTCCACAGATCGCCAAGGGCCTCCTAGGTAGCTGCCACGTCAGCTAATATGGAGAACGACCATGTTCAAACCTTAGAGGCTTCTATTTTCAGGACATAGGTCGGTGCTTTTATAACCAGGTCATTCCTTTAATTTTCAAATAATTGCATGAAACGTCTTAGGTCGTCACTTACATTATTAATCAGTTCGTTTGCCACAATAATGGGTACATTAGCTATTTTATACATGTTGGCTTGTTTCTTGTGCAAAAAGAAAGAGTTGGGTTGACATCACTAGACATGTGGCACTAAGAGATTGGAAGAGCAGACAAGATAATAAATCAAATGGAGAGAATGGTTATTTAACTCATTGATATAAGAGCTGTTTTAGGTCGTCCTTGTGGAGTTTTGGACCGTGACCATTTTTAGGTCTGTGCACTTGAAGACACGTGGTGGCTTGTTGCCTGAGAGGACGAGTTATATTAGTATGAGCTTCAGGATTCCTCTAAGGACGTATGACCCATGCATCCACGTGGAGCGCACAATATGGTTGGGATAAGGTGGCACAATGTTTAGGTCGTATATGTCTTTAGACCATGTAAAATATACACAAGGTCGTGAAACATTCCCAAGAAGGACCAACAACCTAAGACCCGTTGCACCATATTTACAATCATGTCACTCCCCACCAACTCCAATTATAAATACCCCTCATAATCCATATTGAAGGGAGGGGAAAAATTCATTCCTACAAGGAGGTGCCGCCAAATTCAAAGCTCACCTACAACTTCTCTAATGCTTCTATGGATTCAACAATTCTTCTCCAACTTCATGTAGATCAAATCCATGCCCATGATCATTAAATATCTCTCCAATTGAATCTAAGCACTTTGAATCTCATTGAAGCTACAAGATAAACCACTTCAAATCATTCAAGCAATTTCATATCTTCTCCAATCCACTCTAAATCTGGATCTAACGCAAAACTCCTATCAAATCATGGAAAAGGGGGGAAAGTACTTAGGTGATTGAAGATCCATGCTTCTACCACCACTAGGCTAGAGACCCTATCAATTCCTTGCCAAATTTAGGAGAAGTTAGATCATAAAGAGAGCTAAAAGAGAGGTATGAATGTAATGAGGGAAAATCCATATTTTGTAAGCACAAATATAATAATGAAAATTGATTAGAAGTGGACGTAGATTCATATTGAATCGAACCACTATAAAAAGTTTCTTGTTTTCATTTTTATACTTTTACTTTGCGATTGTGGCCTCATATTCTGATTCTAACCATAATCGGTGAAGTGCACATTTGCATCCTTGGTGTTGATTCCAATTTTGAGGTCAACATGTAGGGTCATGGAAAGGATCGCCTTAGCCAAACAGAGAGTTGAAGTGCCAAAGAAGGATAAACTCTAGCTTGAAGACCATTTATATATTGAGGACTTGCCTAATGATTTTGATGAGGAGAAGGAAGACATTGTTGCCGTTGATGATGAGGAAGGGAATAATTATGACAGTGATAAAGACGACACTGATTTCGGTGGTGGAATCCTATATGATGATATCTATAAGGATGGTAATGATTCCCCTCCTGCTACTGGAGGTTCTCATGCTTCCCAAGGCACAAACCCTGACTCTTTCAGTGCTTTCACTGATCTGAGCCCGAAGGAAATTTTCATTAAAGGGAGCAGCTCTTCTGGACCAAGGGGAACAAAATGACCTGTTCAGGCCGATATCCCAGCTTCTCAGGTATGGCTATCGTTGTTAAGTTGTTTCTTTTATTCTTGAGCTTAAGGTAATCTATCTTATGTAATGTTATATAGGCAAGGAAAAGTCTTGTTTCTCAATATAAAGCGGAATTAGATAAGAAACATAGGGAAATTATTATGTCCCAGTTAGAGCATAAAAGACTGTTGAAAGATTATAATGTCTTATTGCAAAAGTATCACGATCTCGACAGAAGTGCCTATAAACTTAATTTAATAAAGAACATGAAGTGGTGCTAAAACTGAGAAAAGCTCGAATTCGAAGGGAGGCAACTCTTGAAGAGAATAAGGAGTTGATGATGTTATTCTGGATGCTAATTAAGGATATAGATACTTTAATAGAGTTTTTGTATAAAGTTTATTATCGATTTTCGATGATAGACTTCTCCTTCTTAGGAGATCGTAGTGGTGGGTTGCTCCGATGCTCCATCGAAGTTATTTGGATGACTTCAGGACCGACCACTATCCTAGGGAATATTGAAACCTACCATGGGTTCTTTAAATCCCTAGAGACCTACCCTAGAGAAGCTTGTGTACAAGAATAATATATTTGTTATTGACTTGTTTAAAAGGTCAATTTTGTACGAACAGGAAGAAGACTTGTAAAACATAGTGTTGTGGATGTGTACTCATGGTAATGACTTTTCTTTTTATAGCTACTGATTTTCACTTTTGTGTTATGACATAACCTTATTTTTCGCAAAGGTATTTCAAAGGATGCTTGTTATTCAATATCTAGATTGAAAAGAGAATTCCTAATGAAAACATTATATAAATATGGAAATGATTATCTCCATGGAGCACTTAGGCGTATTTACATGAAATACACTTAACTTCCTTTTGACTTTTCTAGGCGATGATCGGGAAATAATTTTAAAGAGACTTAAGATCAAACATGCTGAATTGTTACGTAATCTAAACAATAGTCATTTTGATGGGTAAGCTTGTATCCTTGTAACTTCTGAAATGCATGTTACTGGACAGTTTAAAACTAGTTTGGATACATATTAAATTATTCTAGACAAGTAGAATGTTATAAATGTTGCCTTTTGGAAACAAAACTTCATGCATGATTAAATATTATTTTGCAAATAGGGAGATCGACTCCAGACTTCTCAGATTGGAGATGAATCATTGGTAACTGCATAATAGGGAGATGCTCTGGGAGAGGTGCCTCTTGTGATCCAAGAAAGAACCATTTTACTTCAAAATTTATCGATTAAGCATTTGAATGAACGATTTGATGCCTTAAAAGGGAAGTTAGAGGACATAGGTAGAATTATCATCAGACTTAGAAAGTATATAAAAACCAAACCATCTATTGATTTTGAGGAGGAGTAAAGTGGATTACACCAGCAAATAATTAATCTAGAGATTGAGATGGACAACGCAAACAAAGATGTAAAGCTTAGGAATTTTCTTTCAAGAACATCCCTTTGATAATTGTGTCTCAATCTCTCGAGACCTCAGCCGACCGCGAGACCTCAACCTCCAAGAAGTATTTTTATTTGAAGAACCCTCCCAAGGGTTACATGAATCGTTCATTTCCGTGTCGTACAACATAGCGATAGCCAATATGAAAAGTTATTACGATTCATAACTCAATGAAGACATATTTTGGCGTATTAACCATTATGTCTCTCAAATTAAACACTTGCAAGAGGAGAGAAATAACCCGCGAAAGATTGTTTTTGATTTGGAGAAAGATAACAAACCCTTAAGAGCTATGTGTAGAGCTTTCAATAGGGCTTTGAAACTTCAGATTAAACCCTCGGGAAAACTTGATGAGGTTCGTAAGAAGAGATGTAAACTTAATGAGCTATTGGGTATTGCGATTCGCCATGCTATCAATCCTCCTTTACCCGACGAGAAGGGGTGCATGACTTTTGATGTACTTGTATTATTGAGGCCTAATTTTTGTATTAAGGCAACTTAAAGGAATAAACTTGTAAATAGACTTGTATATTGTGTAAGTATAACTCGATGTGTGATTCTTGTTTGTATTTTGCCTAGCTAATTGTATGCACAAGTTTAAGAAATCTCCTTGTGAGTTGTGGAGGGACTTGATCTTTATTAGAAAGCCTTTTGTAAGCATACTTGAATTAATTTCTCGAATGTTGATAGTAGATCCCCTTCTTAGAAATAAGAATTAGAGTTTCTTGATCCAAATTAGGGCATTAACGATAGGAGCTTAGACATCCACCTTTGGCATTTACTAGAGGTCTCGAACCAAAACCAGATTCGAGTATTCGAAAGAAGACCAAAAATCCACTTATGGCATTGATAGAAGTCCCGAACCGACCCAGATTCGGGTATTTGATAGAAGACCAGAAATCCACTTCTGGCATTGATAAAAGTCCCAATCCGACCTAGATTCGTGTATTTGATAGAAGACCGGAAATCGCTTTCTGGTAATAAATAGAAGTGTAACCCCTCCTTTCGGGTTTATTAAGCAAAGTAGAGGATGTACGTGCTTTGTTAGCCACTCCCTAGGCTTATGATTGTCAAAGTAGGGGATGTACGTATTTTGTCGGCCACTCTCTGAGCCTGTGTATCTAGTGTGCTTGGCTAGCTTATTCTTAAACAGGGACCAAGGACTTACCCGACCTCCCTCTAGGAGGCGCCTTACCCTGGCCATCGTAGGCAGTGATAAGGGCTTAAATGATTTAACTGGGACATCGTAGACGCGGCTTAAAGGCATACGCTTTTGACGTACTACCATGGCCATCGTAGGCGGTGAAGAGGCTTTCACTCCACCCCCTTTAAGGGGTGCCTTAACCTAGCCATCATAGACGTAGATAAGGGTTTTTCGTTCCCTTCTGTGGGATACAAGGAACATAAGCAGAGGTCGGACTTGCTCTTCTACGAGCAGAGGTAGGACATGCTTAGTTCATAGCAGAGACAGGGCGTACTCTTCTATGACCAGAGGAATGGCATGCTAATTATATGCTCCATCCCGATCATTTCTGGCGTGGATCGAAGGCTTACACTTTTGATGCTTTAACCTAGCCCTTTCTGATTTGGGCACGGAGAAATGCTTACACACCACCCCCCTCCGAGGGGTGCTTGCCCTGTCCATTTTGGCGGTGATAAGAGTTTTTATTTATTTATTCATTTAACCCATTTTGGGTTGTCCCAATTTTTAAGAGGTTTCCCATACACTTAGTAATGTAGGCACTCTTTCTTCAAAGAATCTATTACTATACTTGACTATGTTGTCTTTACATATCTATACAGTTTCCCTTGACTAAAGAAATTGATGATCATCCCTTCTAGGACTCTGCAATGGTTAGTTTCATGCCCATTCAACATATGATAGTAGCAATAGGGTCCTCCCCATTTGACTTCATTTTTAGGATTCTTCTTTTGAGATGGCCAATAGTTGAGTCCATGTTTGGTTAGGAGGTAGATATTCTCAATAGATGTAGTAAGCTTGCACTCCTTTGGCAATCTTGACTCAAAAGCCCTCTTTTATCGTTGGAACTTAATCCTTTTGTTACTCAACCTTATTGGTTCTTCCTTATCCTCAAGCTTTCTTTTTGTAGATTGGGGTGCAACCTTCTTAGACCACCTTGATGCGATATGTTTGGGTTTCTCCAATGTCCTTCACTTAAATATAGTTCCTTGAGCTTGTGCATATATGGCCTTTTTCAGGTGAGTGAATAAGTTGTACCCTTTCGAGGTGGAAAAGTTCAATACAAAGATAGGGGTTGGATTTATGTGGAAAGAATTAATGCTCCAACAGTTAGGGTTATAGGGATCTACTTCCTTTTTCCACTTTTAACTTGTAGGACTTCCAATCTAAGCCTTGGTTCTTCTATCACTCCCAGGTCAGTAATACCTGACATAGCCATTTGGGATTTGGAAAATTCTTGTTAGGACTCTACACCCATTGTTCTTGCTTCTTCAAAGTCTAAGTCCAATCCAAGACGGAACAATTTAGTTATAAATGTGGTTGTTAACCACAAGGTCGGATGCTATCCCTCCTTCTAGCGCCAAAATATTAACAATATTTTTTGTCAACACCGAGAATAGGTCTAAGGATGTGGACCGAAAGGAATAAAAGGGGTTATTCAGCTTCTGCAAGCTTGAGTTAGTTCAGAGTTTCCTAGATATCAAGGTCTTAAGCCTGAAGATTAGTTATTATTCCTTTAAAGAGGTAGTATCACGCTTACGAAGCTCAAAAACCAATAGTTATTCTGGGATAAGGGTTCCTAAAGCGCAATGCACGTTATAAGGCTAAATGGTTTGTAAAAGGGCATTTTAGGTAACTTGGCTTATGTAGTAAGCATTTCCATGAGAAGCATTGGAAAAATCACCAATGCAAGTATTGAAGAAATCCATGAAAATGAATCTTAAGTACTAATTTTCTCTTTATTGATAATTTTGTTGAGTACATAGAAGTTCCTAAGTAAAATCCCCAAATCGATTTAGAAATTAGGGTTTACTCTATAACAAATGAGTACAAGATTAGGGAATGAGAAAAATTCCTCTCAAATTTGACCCTCTGGGTCTTATTTATAGACAAATCGGGTCCCCTTTTACCCTCGACTTAGCAGAAGCCCCTTTCAGATGCGGCAGCATGGTGTCAGCCGCTCTACACCTTTTGGTTCCAGTTGTCCCAGTTTCGACCACCTTTCTTTCTTCTCAACATTGCTATCAGATCTGACCATGCTTTTAGTGTACCTATTTTGACTCTAAGAGCTTTAATTTGATGTTGTTTTTCACATTTATCGATACCAAGTCCATTGGTATGGATAGCTTTCGGAACAACTTCCGGTTCTTAACAACAAGCTCTGGTTTCGGCTGTGAGCTCTCGTAGCATTATTCTTGTGCTTTCATTTCTTAGGACTTCAGAACCATCATCCCTGTTGGAATCGACACTAAGCACGTTATTGTGGTAGCTCTTCTTCTTATAAGTTTCAATTCACTTTTGGTGAGTCTTTGGAATTAATCTCGGTCCCGCGGAAGCATTCTCCCGGTACATCCCCGGAAGGCTTTCGAAGCTGTCTTTTGGGGGTTGACAAGCTCTGGCTCCAATAGTTACCTTTCAGAACGTTTCCCTTGTGTTTCTAACTCTTACAGTTCTAATATCTTTTCACTCTTTTGTATCGACACCAAGTTAATTAGTGCCGATAGCCCTTTCGTCTCCTTTTTCCTGACTTAGTGCTTCTTGTCGTGTTCCGGACAATATAGGGTTCTCTCCTGGGTTCGGGTTATAGGCTCCCGGCTCTTGCCCTTCTTTGCTTGTCTCCAACTCCACGAGTTATGGTTTCGAAACTGAGTTAATGGCCATTAGTGCCGACACGACTTTGTTGCTGTTACCTTTTGTATCGGTACCAGTCTTTTCTCCCTTATTTTGGTGTTGATGGCATGTTGACTAAATTGCCACTTTGATGCTTTCGTTCGTAAATGTCTCAATAGCCTATTGCCAGTTTCATGTTTTCGAATCATTCCTTTGAGCAAGTCGTGGTCTGATACCCCTTCATCGACAATAGGTTTCGGTGTTGAATTTGGTAATAATAATTATTTTTCAGAATATATTAAAGTATACATTGAAATATGGCCACACTTATAAGCGTTGCAAACTAGAAGCACTTTAAAAGTATTACAAAGATGTAACAAATGGGTAGGTAGGAAACCATGTGCATATACTCATTGTTTTAAAGAGTGGTTTCAAGGTTTTAATGTGGTAAGGATACATGTCCTGTTAGGTGAAACCATTTCTTTTGCTTTCTTTTCCTATATAAGGAGAGCATTTCCTCCTTTTTCATTCAATCCATTCATTTTCTCACTTCCTCCTTCTTTCTCACGTTAATGGACATGACTTCCATATCATGAAAAACTCTCCTCCTCCCTCTTTTTTCTCTCCTCCATTAACTTGGACTTGCCTCCTCTTATCCTCCCCTCCATTCGGCCTCCCATATCCTCCCCTCCTTGCGCCTCCAACCTCCTCCAACCCGACCCTACCATGACTTTCCCTCTTCCCCATTCACGGCTCCACCTCCTACCCTCTTTGCGCCACCTTCTTGCCACCACCACCACCCCCTAACTTGGCCCAAAACACCACCCCTACCAAAGTCTGATCACCCCATCACCACCACCATGCCCCACTTCGGCCTCCTCAAATAATATATTATTATTTTCGTCAAAGTCAGTGAAGGTTGAAAGTTGGTTTGTAGTCATATGGTATAGCTAGGCAGACATACGGTAAAGATTGGTGGAGTGGAACCCTCGGTGAGAAACTCTGCACTTATATTCGTTTATTATGTTTGTTTTGTTAATGGATGCTAATGGATAGTTAATTAGCTGTTAAAAATAGTGTAAGCGTTGATTACCGAATGCTTATGTAACACCCCGCATTTTTAACTTAAGATAATAAAATAAGAATAACTTAAGTTAATACTCAGAATAAAGTAAGACGGACTACGCCATTGCGTCCATCTCGAAATTCTAGTCACAATAGACATCTGGTTTGCGTAAATCGGACACCATATGAAGAAGTTATTAAGGTTTATAGTTTGTATACACGCAGGAAGAATATATACATTCATATATATATATTCGGTTCAAAAATTAAAAAATAGGTCCAAAATTTCAAAAATCGGTTCAAAATTCGAAATTTGGGAAGGCGGCTGATTTTCTGCCCAGGGATATCGACCTCCTAAGGGGGGTGTCTACCCCCTAAGGGGTGGGTCGACCCCCTACAACAGATTTTGGCAGATTAGGTTTCTTTGATACGTGGACATTTCTGATGGTTTTTAATCAAATATGAGGGTCCTGGTTTCTCTGATACACCTGTAAATAATTCTGTAGAGCTAACCCTAAACCTATTATTTCTGAGGCTACGCTGAAGCTCTACTGTTTTCCCTCTTCGTCCCCTAATCTATTCAAAAAATATAGTTTAGGTAAAATTCTGAATCTAAATCTAGAGGAAAGGAGCATATGCTTGTAAATGGGTATTCAGATCTCTTAACGAAGAAAGGTAACTTTCTAGATCCGATTATTCAAATCCCTTCCTCCTTCTTTCCTTTCTCTTTTAATGAAAATAATCAATCCATGGTCATTAGGTTTTGAATCCGATTAAGGGAAAACCGTGGATGTTAAAATTGGACCAAATCCAAAATTGGGAAAGCGTACAAGGTGAGTGGGTTTAAGCTATAGCCTTTAGATAATAATATGTTATCGTTTAGCATTCCCCTTTTTATTAATTGTGAAATTGCCAAATTAATTATAAATTATTGTTATAGCAAGTTGAGATGTTAATATGAATAATTCATACGTTGAATCAGTTAAAGTGTTGGAATGATTACATGTTGAACAAACTTGTTAGAATATGGGCAATGACTACTGTTGTTATAATAATATGATTCACTTGTGGCATATTATTGAGTAAATGACATGTTTAACTTGTTGGATTTGAATAATTACCCGATTGAATGTTTACATATCAAAATAGAATTAAACACATGTTAAAAAGGACATGCGACAAAATATAGGCATAATTTGGCGACATGTAAATTAAATTACAGTAAATACATGAAAAGGAGAATATGCCTAAAATTTACATGAAATAGGAATAATGGTTAAAGAACAAACATGCCTAGATTCACAGTAATTTGACACAGTAACGCTCTTAGACACGAGATTAGATTGCACTTGTAATAGAAGTCTGCCCGAAACCGCCAGGCATATCCTGCATTCACAAGTGGTAAATCTAATGTGAGAGCTAAGTGCATAATTAAAACATGTAATGGTACTAAGACACAAGGTTAAATCAACTTGTGGTAGAAGTCTGCTCGGACCCGCCTGGCGAATCCAACGTCCACAAGTATAGGCTTAATGTAAGAGGTCTAGTGCATATATATAAATATATATATATAACAAGATATGAATAAATGGTAATGCTGATAATTAAATGTCTACTTCATAAAATAAGAAACGAAGGGATGTAATGGACTGAATTAGTACGATATGAAGGAAAAGTGATGTATTTCCCTGAATAACCTATTTTTGAGAACGTGGTTGCAAGTAAGCCACAGTGAATAAAGTAAGAAAAAAGAAAGAAATTACTTGCCACCACGGATTTAGATGGGAATACGTTATGAAAATAAATCACTGATTCCTTCTATACATCAAACTGATAAGGTGCATGAAGTGTTTTCCTTAATTAAAATAAGGAACATATATTACAGTGAATGAAAAATACTGGAATACAACAGTAAAAGAAAATGGTTTAAATGTGGAATGATAATCACCTATTATAAATAATTAACATTAATGAGAATGTTGTATAATAGGTAGACTTGTCCTAGGGACAAGTGAAGATTATAACATTTAAGTTATAATAAACTAGTAAGGAAATGGGTAACTAATGAAATGGGATATGGGACACTTAATCAAGTAATCAGTAAATGGGGAAAGTCGAAAACCAATTGAGAAAAAGGGGAAAATATACGAAATATGAGAAGTTGTACTTAATTACAAATTAAGCAATCTGTAAACTTGGAAGTCTGAAACCCGCTGATAAGAATAACATGTTTGGACTTGTCCTAGGGACAAGAGGAAATTATAACATAGGTTATAATAAATGGGTAGAGAAACTTATTAATGAGCCTTAATTAAGAGAATTAAATTAATAAGTAAACAACGATAAGTTGTAGTAATGGTGTAAAATGGATTTATGATTAAATTAGAAAGAATGAGGAAAACTTATGAAATAAGTTATATTTAATCATAAATAATGACTGACATGTTAACAGAAAACACGTGAATTGAGATATACTTAATTACATATTAAGTAGAACATGTTATTATAATGATGAAATCAAACAAGAATAAAGAGGGGATTGTGGATTACAGACCCTGGACCACAATCTAGAGAATAGCATGTTGTGGACTTATTAATAAACTTAAATGGGTTAAGTTATATAACTGAAATAATAAGCAGAAGAACTTGGTAACTTGATTAATAATTCAATATGAATGAGAATAACCAAGTTAAATGGAAACCTGGTAAGGCAAGGCAAGCGCGTAAAAGAATGTTTAGACATAGGGTCTAACGACATATTAAAGTGAGGCGCTTGGACAAGTCCGCACGTTTGAGGGGGAATAACCCAACAGGGTAGATCATCGTGGTGTTATAAGGCACGAGGGGAGCACACATTCATCTGATTATTCTGACGGCTCCAAAGGACTGAAGGGGGAAGCACGCGGCTTCCTGAGATACGTAAGGTGCTTTTACTAGTCCACTGTGCGGTGCAGATGTTTAGGCTGTGTTCATAGAGGTTGGGTCTGCGCGTAACTACTAGGTGGGGGGGGCTTGATTGCAAAAGTAGCTATGCAGTCAGAATGCTGTGACGCGGTGACACCAGGGTGATTCGGCGGTCGCCTCAATGGGGAGGCAAAGGGTTACGAACAACAAGGACAGTAGATCATCGAACACCTCTCATCGGCAGCCAGTAGGATGCAGAAAGACTAGATCTAAAACCAATTGACCGTTAACCTTTCACTATCTTGGTACGGTGGTTGAGGAAAGACGCCAAATGGATGTTTAGATTGTTCTTTTTAGAGGCAGTCGTTTAGCTCTTGTAGTCTTTACTAGTTGAGGGAGGGGACGAGATGGGGCCATGGCCACCGTGAAAAAATACCCTAGGAATATCTGTATACATAGGCTCTTAAAGACGGCCCTGTATAGATATGGAAAAGCTCCCGACCGAGTTTCGTGTTTCTTGTATCGCCCTGCCATAGAACTCGGTGCACATTAGAAGACGTGTAGTTGAGCGTCGAGCTACAATTAACGATACGTACGTGGGACAATCTAGATACATGCATGGCAGCTCTAGTTGGTGTATCATAGATTTGATGGCATTACTCCGGTATGGAATCTGATTTGATCGATGGTGGCAGTCTGTATGCTTACGTTGCATAGTAATGACAGATATATACGGAACGTAACATTGTTATGTAGAGATCCATACGTCATCCGGCGTAGGATGAGGGACTGCGTTCATTCTGTGGCATTATGGTGGAGACCATGCAAGTGGGGTACCATGGGTTGTACCTCAGTATTGAGGGGTAGCTACATATATACTATACTAGGTTAATTTACTGGGAAGTAAATACGTACGACGTGTGTGTAAGCCTTGAGTGATGTTAACCCAACTAACCTAATAAATAAGAAAATATGATTGAACGGTATATGTTGTGTTATCCTAAGTGTATAATTTAAATCTAGTCAACAGAACTTGTGTTTTGACCCCCTCCTCATAACATACTAGCATGTTAAATTTGTGGCAAAGACATGATAGCCTTGGATACTGGTTATGCAGTATAATTAATACGGTAAGGCTATATTTTGATTATATTATATTTTATCCATTCCGCTGTGAGATATTTTCTGAGTTTTGACATGTTTTATGTCTTTGTCTTTTCCGCAGGATACCAGAGAAAACCGATCCAAGTTTCGATAGATTGGAATTTTGGAAAGAAAAAAAAACTGGTCTGTCGGAATTTGGGTTGTTACAGCTTATACGTATATATTGTGATATACATGCTATGTGATGGATGAATGGATGTTACGAAAGTTGTAATGACTGTCAGTGGTGATACTAGTTCATACTACACATGTTACACACTTGTGTGGACATATTTCAATATTGGTTAAGTCTCGTGCTTATCGGGTAATATAGATGAATATTTTTCTGATTTGAATATAGTGGAAAATTGAAAGTTGGAATTTGATATCCAAAATTGGATAAAAATCAAATTCAAGTGATTTTGAGAAACTTTTGTAAAGGTTGGAACTATATTAAATAGAGTTTTAACGATAAACGACATGTTTAAGTATTCGATTTAAATTGAAGTCGGTTTCGAAATTAAAATTTAGTTTGGCTTATATTCGTTTATTATGTTTGTTTTGTTAATGGATGATTAATTAGCTGTTAAAAATCGTGTAAGCGTTGATTACCGAACGCTTATACGTATATATTGTGATATACATGTTATGTGATGGATGAATGGATGTTATGAATGTTGTAATGACTATTAGTGGTGATACTAGCTCATACTACACATGTTACACACACGTGTGTGGATATATTTCAATACTGGTTAAGTCTCGTGCTTATCTGGTAATATAGATGAATATTTTACTGATTTGAATATAGTGGAAAATTGAAATTTGGAATTTGATATCCAAAATTGGATAAAAATCAATGAGAAACTTTTGTAAAGGTTGGAATTGTATAAAACAGAGTTTTAACGATAAACGACATGTTTAAGTATTCGATTTAAATTGAAGTCGGTTTTGAAATTAAAGTTTAGTTTGGCTTATATTCGTTTATTATGTTTGTTTTGTTAATAGATGTTAATGGATGGTTAACTAGCTGTTAAAAATGGTGTAAGCGTTGATTACCGAATGCTTATACGCATATACTGTGATATACATATGTGATGGATAAATGGATGTTATAAATGTTGTAATGACTGTTAGTGGTGACACTAGTTCATACTGCATATGTTACACACACTTGTGTGGATATATTTCAATATTGGTTAAGTCTCGTGCTTATCGATAAATATAGATGAATATTTTACTGATTTGAATATAGTGGAAAATTGAAAGTTGGAATTTGATATACAAAACTGGATAAAAACCAAATTCAAGTGATTTTGAGAAACTTTTTAAAGGTTGGAATTGTATTAAACAGAGTTTTAACGATAAACGACATGTTCAAGTATTCGATTTAAATTGAAGTCGGTTTTGAAATTAAAGTTTAGTTTGGCTTTTATTCGTCTATTATGTTTGTTTTGTTAATGGATGCTAATGGATGGTCAATTAGCTGTTTAAAATAGTGTAAGCGTTGATTACCGAACGCTTATACGTATATACTGTGATATACATGCTATATGATAGATGAATGGATGTTATTAATGTTGTAATGACTGTTAGTGGTGATACTAGTTCATACTACACATGTTACACACACTTGTGGATATATTTCAATATTGGTTAAGTATCGTGCTTATCGGGTAATATAGATGAATATTTTACTGATTTGAATATAGTGGAAAATTGAAAGTTGGAATTTGATATCCAAAATTAGATAAAAATCTAATTCAAGTGATTTTGAGAAACTTTTGTAAATGTTGGAATTGTATTAAATAGAGTTTTAACGATAAATGACATGTTTAAGTATTCGATTTAAATTGAAGTCGGTTTTAAAATTAAAGTTTAGTTTGGCTATATAGAAATGTTTTAACTCAAACCGATTGTTTCATATGGATTATATATTATTCAAATTGAGTTCTACAAAGGCTGGTTTTCAAAAGATTACTTTTTGGAAAATAATAATATTTTAATAATTAAATAATATTAATTAAAATGAATATTTTAGTTTTAAGTTGAAATTATGAAATGTTGCTTTGAAATAGTCTTATATATGTTTTACATGTTTTTTAAACTATTTTGAAGCAAATCGAATTATTTTTATTATAAATATAAAATACGGTCAGAATAGAGCTTGTTGCGCAGCGGCAGTTCGCGAATTTCGACCGTAGGCTTTAAACTGTCATAATGGATTCGTTTTAAGTCGGATTCCCTTCAAACAAAAAACGTTTGCTAGCTTTTAACAATAGTTTTCAAATGTAAAGAGAATTTTCCAATTTCGATGGATAATTTTCAAGTTATATCCAAAAATGTTTGTAATAAAAATCGCCGTAGCAGTTTAGTAACCAAATATGAAAATCAACTAAAACGGCTTTATAAAAATTATTAAAAATATGAAAATTTGTTGATAAATCATAATAAATGTTTTCAAAGTGATTTAGGTTGAAAATACAGAGTTTTAAAGTTATTTTCCATCAATTTAGTATAAATAGCATATTTGTAACGCTTATGAAACACTTTTACTCAATAATTGATTTTGAAGGTTTAGATTTAATAATCGATATCCAATCTTTTTCCATTTCAAAGGAGTAATGAAATGTTTTTGATGATGAGTAGAAGCTTCAAAAGTTAAGATGGGTTGAGACTTAATCGAAATCTAGTATATCCATACCGTATTTTAAATGACGCTTATTATTTGGGAAGTCTAGGATTAGAACTTGTGCTTGAAACCAATTCCGAATAATAATACGATGTGATGAAGAGACATTTGAAGATGATGATTGAAGATCAGGAATCTTCACATCGTAGGACTGCTTGTTGATGTCTCATATGAGTGACCGCTTATTATGAGATTATATTGTAGCAGTGGTCCGGATGTACTTGGAAATTTTTCGGATTTACAAGGACCTCTCTTCTTTATTGAATAAAGAATAAAGTGCTTTCGGTATCGTTCAGATCCAAAACGGACTTGTATGGATATGCGTCTGATATTGTACTTTGTAATGTATGATTGGTCTTTACTAAAGATATTTCTGATTGATAGCGGAGAATTTAGCTTCTCTGAGATGTACAAGCTCAAAAGTTATATAGTCAGTGGTTACCAATTATGTGTTATAGAATGAGTGTTGCATACTAAGTTATGAGTTATTAATGATCAAAGCATGGCTTAGTGAAGCGTAGCTTTGTGTAACGAGACTTCGGCAAGCCTCACATCCCAAAAATGACCAAAACAGGAAAAATGCAGTGAGGATATGGGGTATCATCTCCTTCTAGATAAAAAATGTATCATTGTATGGAGCCCAAGCAATACTTATGTGGCAACTTCTACTTATGTGGATGTTGATGTTGCAGGGCCCCGGTTAAAGGTTGGTAATGACCGGGAGATGACATACTTAGGCGTGGTCTAAGTTATCCAGTTAAGAGATAACCCGTCCTTGGTTAACAAAGAGCCGATTTGGTTCTCTGGACATCCCTCTAGAGGTGTACACATCAGATAAGGAAGTTTCTTAGCTTGATCATTTGTTGAAAATTCATTCTCCGCTACGAACTCATACGGTTTAGTTGTATACTGTATGTCAACATAATGAGATGTAGTATTGTGCTGGCTAGGATTGCTACATTTATTTGCGAAATGATTTTCAGCACTAATAATAATAATAATAATAATATCAAATGGTTTTGTTTATCAAACATTTTTTATCATAAGGAGAAATTTTACTCATGTGTGTATTTGCATTGTGTGTGTGCCGCCAGACCTTATGATAGCTTCATTTTTCAAAAAACATTGCGAATTTGATTGCGCATAACAAATATACGAGTTTTTCACACTAGTCTTATGACTGATCTGGAGTTTATTTGTTTTCCTCAAACTTTGGGTGCTCATAATTTTCTACACAGGCATCCTAGTAGTTAAGTTCTTGTAGCAACATCTTGGAGCATCTGTCGGGTCTTTGTTAGGAGCATTTTGGAGTCTTTCTGTGGAGTTTTTGTGAAGCTGTCTTTTAGAGCTTTTGTGCTTTAGAGCATTTTGAGGTGAAGATGGATGTTTTTGGATTCACCCCAGTATATCATAGTGTGCTTCCGTTGTTTCATTTTGTATTTGGTGATCAATATATCTGGATATGTACATACTCTAATGTTGTAGTTGTGATGTACCCGTTTGTAACCCAGATGTTGTATAAATGAAAGACGTTATTTCTATTTCGTTGTGCTGTTCTAATGTGTTATAATCTCAGACGATGCGGATTCCAATGTTTGAAATTTCGATATTTGAATACTTAGATGTATTAAATGTCGATTTTCAAATGTTGAAAATTAGGGTCTTATCAGACATGTGTAATTTCAGATAATTGTGATCAAAATTGATCTACCATCCCTGATGGGGTCTCGGACTGTTCTAACAGATCACATTTTATTTTCATTACTGGGATGAACGTAGAGTTACGTGCTAACGATGTATTACGTTTCTTTCTGTCTTTTTTTTTTTTTTTCTCATTTTTTATCCTCCATTTTTGCGTGTCCTAAAATGTAAAATATCGGGTGTCACAATTAATGGACCACGAGCATCTTAAAAAAAGGAAAAGAGACGATAATAAAAACAAAAATATATAAACAAGCGAAAGCAAACCCAATTTTTAATACCCGAAATCCACGGCGATATTTTTGTTGCGGGTCGGGTCTGTTCCAAAACCCGCCTTCTCTCCTCAAATACTCCAAATCCATGGCCGCAGGGAAACGCAATGAGATCCGAATGGGCTCGTTGCAGAACGATATCGGTACCGATAGAATCGAGATGGCGAATGGCAGTTTCATGAGTGACAACAAGGTGATGCGCAGGTCGAAGGAGAGGTTGATGACGCTGCCTACCATTCTGACACTTGGACGTGTCGCATCTGTTCCGATTCTCGTAAGCAGTAGGTTTATTTTGATCCTTGTTTTATTTCTTTGCGTAATTGGAATATATAATTATTGTTGGCATGTTCTTTTAGTGGAAATGAAAAACGATGTAAAGTTTATTAGTGCATCGTATTGATTTGGATTTTGAGTTGCGTTTTTTGCAAGTAAAAATAATATAGGTCACCTATTTATCATTCTTTTAGGGGATTGTTAAAGGGACTCCACATTTGGTTAAGGGGAGGACCAATTTTTATTTATTGTATAATTATTATGGGGAGGACAAAATAAATTAGCCTCCCCTTAAACATATAAATTAAAATTCCAATATTAACCTCCTATAATCCTCATTAATATAAACTATAAAGCCTAAACCTTAATTAATGGTTATACTTTAATGTTGCACATAAAAATAAACAATTGATATAGTTAATGTAATAGAGACACAAGAAAATTTCATGCGTAATCAGAAGACATCGGATTAGGTAATTAATTATAATTTCTTATTGGAATTGGTATGATTAATTTTAAATGCAAAAAGGAAAATTATGTTCTAATATGTTGTATCGAATTTTTGTAAGGCAAATTCTATTCATAAACCGATTTTTTTTTATGTATACCACTATTTTGCTAAAAATATATATTACTAAATTACCCTTTTTTATTGCATTTTTTTCTTTTTTAATGATAACCCATCAAACTAAAACACTGTAACTAACGATATTTGATTAAATCTATGTAAAACAATCTGAAGAACATAATGTATTTTTAAACATGAAACATAAAATTTGAATTACGAAAACTTTTACAAGTAAGTGATAATTAGAGTTATTTGATTTAAAAGCATGGTCTCTTTTGCTGAAATTAAGAATTTTTTGTAGCATAATAAATTGTATACGTACACTCAAAAAAATTAAAATCCATTTTACTAAATTTAAACTTTATTTAGTGATATAGGTTTCCTATTTTATGTAAATAACTTTAAAGTTTTGGAGGGGGAAGAGGAAGAAAAAATAAGGCTAGTATTGTAAAAAAAATGATGTATGAAAAGTAATTTTTAGTGTATAGTAGTTTATTTTATTTTATGGTGTATGTAAAGACGTTATTGATGTATGAATAGAATTAGCCTTTTTGTAATTGAGATGTTTTGTAATTTGCACGTTTGTTAGTTGCGCTGAATTTAGTAGGTTAGTGTGTAACATAAGTGACGAATCAGGGGTAGTTAGGTCTTTTTTTCTTTTTTTAAAATAAATCAGACCCTCCTTAACGAAAAAATATTAAACTGGAGTCCCCTTAAAATTATCCTCCCCTTAACCAAATTTGGAGTCCCTTTAACAATCCCTTCTTTTATTTGTCTTTCTAGGTTATAGATTTTACATTGCAGCTAGTAGAATGAAAACATAGTTCTGATTAGCCTCCTATCTACTTTGGGTATCGAGTATTTATACAAAATTGAAAATAAATAGACATCAAAATGGCAAAAGACATTTTGAACTGCTGTGTACTTCATATATACCAATGTAATCATTGAAACGTGTCTTACGATTTACAATGTTGTAAGGTATGTAGCAGGGACGGAACCGGGGGGGGGGGGGGTAAGTAGGGGCCATGCCCCCCCCCCCTTGATTCTAAAATATTAGATTTTTTTTTACTCTATTAATACAAAAATGACCATTTTTAAGGCATTTTTATTAGTACTTACACAATATTTTTGTCTAAAACTTGATAATATAGGATATTATAGGTTGAAATTAAGATTAATTCAGGGTAAACTAGTATAATTTTTTTTTTGGCCCCCCCCCCTTTGAATCGGCCCCTCGCTGAGCCAATTCCTGGTTTCGTCCCTGATATGTAGTAAATGAAATATTTAGCCATGTTTTGATGATAATGGCACCATACCCATACTAAAATGTTGGGTTCTGGGATCCTATATCTTTGACTTTGAATTAACCAAAGTACCAGTAAAAACGATGCCAAATTAATTATATAGAGTTTTCTTTTACCTGCATGGGTTTAGATTCCTAACAAAGACTCGTCAACAAGACAGTTGGTAAAGCGAGATAACTAAAACATAGTTATTAATGGCGCACAGCGCAAAAAGGCGCAACATCAATCTGGAGCCTTGGCGCACGGCGTGGCAAATGGCGCACGCCTTTCTGATTTACTGCGCAGTTTTGTTTTTTTAATTTAACATATAACAAATTTAAAAGTTCAGTGTTTTTTGCTAAAACATATGCAATCAAACTTTTTACTATTTTGCAAAAAGAAACATCATCATATTTGACATTATTAGCATAGAATTACAAGCATAATAGTTTTCAAAATCCAAAATAATAATACATATTACTAATAAACTAGAATTCCGAATCCGATTTAACAATCATATTTTCCAAATCAACATTTGCATCATCGGATTCATAAGGATAATTAGATTATATCAAGTCTTTTCACTGTTATGATGTGGTTATATTTAGCAACACAAAGGACAATTGGTGAGGAAGAATAGCATATCGATTGGTAATATTGTTTCCCTGATGCAATTGATAACTTTATGCCAAAAAAATAAAAATAAAGTGATAAATATTTATTGATAATCTATTTGGTGCATCTGCAAACTGTTTGAAATAAAATACACAGTCAATTTAAATACATGTTTTCTGTACAAGCAATATCACATTTGATATAGGAGTATTACATAAAATAAAATATATTTTCAATATTGATATATTTGTTTCTCTTTAAGGAAAAAAATGTAGAAAAGTCATCCCATCAGAACTCACAAAATAAATAAAAACCAAATACAAAACGTTAGCAAACGCAATAATATGGTCAATAATACTGTAGAAAAGCCATCCATCAGAACCCACAGAATAAATAAAAACAAATACAAAACGTTAGCAAACGCAATAATATGATCAATAGTAATTTTATGTGAAATGCAAAAAATGGAAAAATAAGCAAAAAACAAGCAAAAAACAAAAAACAAAACAAAAGACGCGCCATTTTGTGCCGTGCATCTTTTTTGCACCGCGCGCCTTTTGCTGCGCCTTCTCATATGCGCCGTGCCGCAAGAAGAAATGGCGCAGATGTCGCGCCGCGCCGTGTGTCATGGTGTGCGCCGTAGCGCGCTATTCACAACTATGAACTAAAATATAGGGATCCTACCCACAACTGAGTGGCCATTTATCCCTTGAGTGTTTGATATACACTGAAAAACATTTGTCGGACAATGAACTGGCTCTTTATATCTTGCACGTTTTTATTCCATACTTATATGAACATAGCAGAGCAATAGGCATTTCAGTTCTTCAAAATTATAAGGTGGCATTAAGAGACAGTACAAAGCGCTAAACAGGAAATTGTAACATTGTCGGGAGTCTAAACGTCCAACTGATAAAACATCGCTTAAGCAAAGCCTTTGGCAACATATATTTTATGACCATTCTATATTTAGTTATAAAAAAACTGCTAAGTCCTTGTTCAATGATCAATAAAGACCCATGATTCAGTTACATTCTAGCTGAACTCATTTCCAGTTGACCCAATAAGTCCCTTACTCGTCATTATTAATCTCTGCATGAATGGGGTCGTCTGGGGTGGACAACTGTAGAATCTTACCCTAGTACTAGAGAAATTATTTCGTAATTGGTCATTACACCTTATGCTTAAAAACCATGAGTCCAACAATGCATAAATTAAGCTTATAACAGCTTACATATTTATAACAATTAACAAGCTGTGTCGAATGTGACGTGTTCATGGTTGTTACGATGGTAAGTCGAGTCGATAGAGGTCCAATTAGTCGACTAGTGGACTAGTCGCAGACTAGTCGATAAATAAATAAATACATTAAAGTCTCCAGTAATTAAAGTAATATTGAATTTTGTATTTTTAATGGATAAAAAAGATACAATTCCAATAGTTAGAAGTACATTAAAGTCTCCAGTGATTAAAGTAGAAGTTAAATACTAAT
Organism: Allium sativum; assembly: GCA_030737875.1. NCBI lineage: Eukaryota > Viridiplantae > Streptophyta > Magnoliopsida > Asparagales > Amaryllidaceae > Allium > Allium sativum. Next base: position 139,136,950 of record CM060924.1, read on the forward strand.
TACTTCACTGAAAAGCTTTGAAAAAGAGTCCATCTTATAATTAATCATTTCAATTCTGACTGCCCACAAGTATTCAGTCCACACCAACACCTGAGGTCTTAATCCTAAATCTTCTTATCCATTCATATGAAACTAAAAACGATATCAGTCTATCAGATCCAATCAGATAAAAAGTTACAAACAGAAATGAAAACAAAATACGACATCAGATCCATACATACAAAAACGAAAAAGAGAAAATAAAACGAAAAAAGATATCAAATCGAACCTCATCTGCTCGATTTTGGTTGAAGTAGATGCTCGAATCCGCTCAAATTATCCTCAACGATGCTCGATTTGTTGTCAAAATTGAAAGTGATTTGCTGAAGGTGCATGTGTTAAGTTTTATTTATTTATTTATTTATTTTTCCAATTTTTCCTTTTGATTCCACTTTCGTTTGGTTTTCCTGTCTCTTATTCCTTCATCCTGCAGCTACTTCACGTTATTTTTGTTTTCTTCCTTCTATTACAACTTCCAATCAATAATTGGCAAGTCGAGACTTCCAATCGGGGCTTCAATCTCGACTAATCGACCCGTCGACGACTAGTCGGACTAGTCGAGCGTCTTGATAACAGTGGACGTGTTTTTATTATTACCTAGAATAGATAGTAAGATGCCCAACCGACAATAGCAGAAAAATAGCTCTAAACAACAAACACAAACCCAACACCGCAAGAATACAGCAGAACCCCGCTCACACTAAGAACAAAAAAAGAGCACAATATGCCTACAAGACCAGTTGAGAACCAATAATGCAAGGGGACTCCACGCAACCCCAATCAACTGACAACACCTAGATCACCAAGCACCCGCTACAAATGTCTCTCGCTCCCGGGAATGAAAGGAAAGCCTGCTATTGGGACAGTGGAATCGATCCAGCAGAAGACCTAAAATCCAACAGGCGTCGTGCTAGCTCGAGCTACCCAATGTTGCAAAGGACCCCGAAAGGATAAATAAATCCAAGATCCCACCACAATAAGCAAGCTAATCCAGAAACTGCACACAAACCAAAACCATCAGAGGGGGGCGGGGGGAGCGGGATGACCATCCAAAAGCAAAGCAAATCACCCAACACCAACTTGGGGAAAAGGTCCCACGAAAACATCAAAAACGCGAGCCAAACTCTGCGAACGTGCACCAAATTGCCCCAAGAAGGCCTCCCACGAAAGGTAAGGAAAACATCATCCTTAATCCGTCGAATGACAGAAGACCAGTTCATGGAAACCTCATCGAACATTGCCTTATTCTGAGCGCACCAAAGATGCCAACAGATCAGGCAAGAAACGAGGCGAAAAACGATAGATTGAAGGGACTGATCGCTGGAACCATCCCACCAAAGGCGAAACAAGTCAATAAAAGATAAAGCATTACCTCGGAGACCAACCAGATTCCTGAAGTAAGACCAGACAGAAGAAGCACAAATACCCTCAAAGAAAAGATGCTCAAAGATTCCACTTCTCAAAGAAAAGTTTTTACAAAATAAGTTGTGTAATTTAAAAGCGTATAAAGAAAAAAAGAAGTATATTCACAACATCCCATAACTCATAATTTGAATGCGCTCTTCCTTGATTCTACAATATAGCCAGAATGAGCTAACCTTGAACTCCAATTTCAAATTATGGCGCCTTAATTCTCTTTATACTTGAAATACATGAAAAGTACATACACATCAGGGACCTTTTTTTTGTTTTGTTTTTAATTAGCAAGTTTTATCATATATGTTATCACAATTAAATAAACCAGTGGATAGAAGCATTACTTGCTGTAGGAAATTAAATTAAATTTGCAGATCGAAACTTTTTCGAATTGCTATTTTTTCCATTATTTTTTTGTATAATCAATGAAGGGAAATTTTATAAAACACCTTTTTATAAGTTTCAAAATAAACGTCCATCCCTACTCAAAAACAGACTTCACAAAACACCCTGTAATTATTTTCAGAAAAAATTGCAGTTTTTCCTGCAATTGAAACTGTAAATATTTGCTCCAATAAACTGCGAGTGGTCATTAAAAATAATCACAGGAGTTTTTCGTCAAACCTTTTTTGGAAGGAGGTGATAATGGAATAAGCTTTGAAGATAAGGGTATCTTTAGTTTCCGCATTATCATATAAGAATATTTTTTTAAAACCAAATCCAAACTTGTAACTCAATTAAATACATGTGCATGCACGTAAGCTTTGATCTTTGTAGCCATTCTTTTAATTCAATACTAAAAGACTGGTATAACATTCTTTGTGCAAATTTTCTCGATTTGGGACTACAATAACTAATAAGAAAGTGTTTGCATGCTGTTGTAATCTTTTTGAATTATTTTTCAACTTGTCTGTTGTAGCACTCAAGTATTCATATCATGGTATCAGGTTCCGGCTGGAATGTGATACCATGACCAATCCGGTTCAGTTCCGGTTAGAGGCAGGACAGGATTAGGGTAAAAACTCGTCCTGCCGCTGCTGACAAAAGAAAAATAAGAAAATTTGAAGATAAAAAAGGCAATTGCTGTAGTAGGTTGGGGAGATGGGAGAGAAGCAAATTTTATCCATAACAGCAGTAAAATCAAGTTACAGATTTTCTCATAATCAATTCGGGCTTTAAAATAATAATGGATTGTTGTTCTCATGTTCGTCATCTTCATTCGAGCATATATTTGTAGGTTGTGTCTTCTTGCCTCTAGTCTTTCTCGTCTTCAAGGATGAACGTCGTTTTTTCTTCTCGTCATCGAGACTGAATTAATCTGGTAGGTTTAGGGTTCGGTTTATTGGGTATTAAGTATTGGCTGGGTGAATGCTTATGGGCTGGGCTATTTGTATTATTTATCTAGATTAGGCTATATTCAATGTTTAATGTTTATCTATTATGTGTCTAAATTCAATATACATTATATTTATTATGCAGATTAGGCTTAGACAAATGTTTAAGCTGTATTCTTTTATTTTATTTACAACATTTATTATTATTATTTTACTAAAAATATGAAAAATGTAGTGCTGGAATCAAAAACAAAACTAAAACTTCCGAAATTGATCGAAATAAAGAAAAATTAAAATGAGCGAAACCGAGATTGAGACCTGGTTCTCGAACATTGGTTCATATTGTACATCTGTTAATTACCTTGAACTTATGTAGTTGATAGAGCAGTATTTACATGAGAGTTAATGGTTACTATCTTCTGGATGGAAAACTGAACTTCTTGCCTTTGTTACTTCTTGGGAGTCAATTCCACAGTTATATTAGATAATAGCTTGAATATATTGCTGTGGAAATGAATTTTACACATTAACCCAAAAGAACGGTTTGCTTATTTTACCTGACACGATTATTTTCCTAATGTATAGCATTCTACTTTGATGGTTGGTGGGCAACCACTGCGACTACATGCATTTTTATCGCTGCTGCAATTACAGATTGGCTCGATGGCTATCTTGCTCGCAAGGTGTGTGAACTTCAATTCCCAATAGTCTACGTCTTTTGCAAAATACACCTTACAGAATGTTTATCTATGTGCAGGATATATTTTTGAATATACAGAAATCACTTTTAGATGCCTAATAAACTTCTCTTAAAAAAATATTTAGTATTTCTTGAATTATGTGGTTGAATCTACATTTAAGAGATTGCATTGGTAAGGTATAGTTTCTCTTCATGTGCAACACTGAGATTTATTCTAGAAATTTAGCAAATTTAATTTCCTTGTGTTTGCACATGATTAGTAGTATATTTGTGACTTCAATTTCCCCCCCTTTTCAGATGCGGCTAGGGACTGTATTTGGGGCATTTTTGGATCCTGTTGCTGATAAGGTTTCCATTTCTGTCTTGTTATTTTGGGTTACTGATTTTTTTTTGTCCCACCGTCTAAAGAAATTAAATGGCATGCACCGTCATATTTGGTTAATTGGACTGTCATATTCTCTGCTAATGCTAAATTTGGTGCAGCTTATGGTCGTTGCAACTTTGGTGTTACTATGCACCAAACCTTTAGAAGTCTCTTTGTTTGGCGATGTACCATGGTTAATTACAGCACCTTCAATTGCTATCATTGGCAGAGAGGTGAGCTGCTTAACTATTACTGTCTTTCTGATAAGTCATCATTCCACTTATGAGTTAATTGTCTTTCGTTAAAAGTTGCACTGTACTTAAGTCAATTATGTAGGTATATAGGCATTACAGTGAGCATTGCGTGCACAATTATAAATAAATTTTCCTTGATGGTTCAACAAGAAACTTAGTTGTGATGCAACAGAAGTATACAATTTTATAATGGAAGCTTAGCTTGGTAATTTTGGGTTTTTAGTAAGCAAGGAAGAAAACACAATATTAGTATTATGCACAAAGATTTTTCTGCTTTTCCATGATTTCCTTTTGCTTATCATTTTTTCTTTGGCAAAATTCCGTGCTTGTTTCAAGAAGCTTAAATTTGTATTTAATTATTATTCTGAATTATACTGCAAAATATAAGGATGGTCTGGTTAGAATATAAATCATGGAAAGATTATTTGAGGTTATCCACTGTATAATATAGTGAAACTAAGCCAATCACATACCCCTTGTTTCCCTTAGCTTTACCAACTGAGCACATACATCAACTATAAAGGAGTGTGATACGTGTAGAATTACATCAGAAGTTCCCAGTAATTGCATATCTGTGCAGTAATTAATTTTATTAGAAAGTAGAACTTGTATACTGGGCAAAGAAGCATGTATTTTGGTACAAAACGATAGAAATTGGCTTGACTGCTCAACATACTCATCGTTGCATTTAGTTCCACTAGCAGTGCTACCAAGTAGTAAATGCTTATCACTCGAATTCCAAAATACTTAAATCTTAACCAATATGACAATTGTGATGGTGAAACTTGCTAAACTTGCATATTTACCTGTAGATAACCATGTCAGCAGTTAGAGAGTGGGCTGCTTCTCAAAATACTAAATTTCTTCAGGTAATTGAAAAGCCTTTGAAAGTAATTTTGCAAAAATTCTTCATATATTATATATGTGTATTACATAAATGATTTTAAGATTGATGCCTTATATTTTTCATTTTAGGCTGTCGCTGTAAACAGTTTAGGAAAATGGAAAACTGCTTCACAAATGATAGCACTAACAATTCTTTTAGCTACAAGAGATCCAAGGTTTACCAACCGTTCCTATTATGATTATTACCCTATGTTTTTAGCATTCTTTAGTCTGTTTAGTCTATGCTTGATTTCTATTACATTTCTCGAAGCATTGCCTCACTAAATGAAAACAACCAAATGAGGTAAGGTAAAAAAAAAAAAAAAAAAAAGTCTTTTTAGGTATTGCTGGTGACTTTATTTTTTAATCCTATTAATTTATGATTATACTCCTTTTGGAAAATGCGTGTGCAGATCGTTTTATTGTCTTCCATCAAAAAAGCATTTTCCATAAAATCCAAACAATTCCATGTTTTATGAAGATATCAAAGAATAAATGAAAGCAGGGTTACTACATAAGCTTTACCGGTTATATCCATCAATTAGAGTTGAGGAAATGAAATGACAGTGTGTTGAAAACTTGGAATGGTGCATGAAATTTCCCTTCATGACTGCTGCTCTATTATATTTTCATATGCTTTAAACTTGAATCAATATGTGTACTGCAAAATCAGCATTTTTGTTAGAGGTACAAAATTTCCGTTAATCTTTTTTCCCTCTTTTGTTTTTTGTTTTTTGTTGCAGCCTAGCAGAGCAGCAATTTGCAGTTGTATCTGGAGTTGGATTGCTATATATGTCTGCTGGTCTTGCTCTATGGTCATTAGTTGTATACATGAAAAACATATGGAAAATTTCGCTCCAATAGTCACATCATATCCATATATATTAGATGATTAGCGTCAAATATACATGTATCATTCAATACCTTCAAACTGCCAATAATCTTGAAGTGGTGACGGAGATATATGCCTACCTAAGGTCGCCCTATTTATTACTATGATGAAGCTCAACGGAATTCGTATATTATTTAATCTTCGGCAAAAAGTTTTTTACTTGGAAGAGTTGGAGTTCGTCGATTCATTATTGGCTCATGCTATTTATAATGCCTACTTGAGGAACTTGTTTGAGGCTTACATTTGGATGTTTGCCCTATACGTGTGTTATGTAGAACATATTATAGTGTATACGTGAATCATATGAATATAAAATTTTATATAATAGTGTGGCTCATGGGGACAATGCATTAGCATTAATACACATATTGTATTGGTTAAACATGCTATCTGAGATTGCCACATGTTTTTTTATTTTGATTGATAGGCTTCTATGATGTACTGGAGATCTCCAATCATTCTATGATGTATTAAATAATTACTTATAATAGGCCAGTCACATTGATATGCACAGTAGTTGGTATAGACACGTTATAAAATATTTCATACATAGCCAATTAGGGCTAGGGTTATATGCATCACTTTTTGGTGGTTTTTTTTTTTTACATTTTTTTACATTTGCATTGTCAACCAATATAGAATCTTATTAACAGATGGTAGTCTACTATACATACATTTCATTCTTGAAATTTTGAGCTGGGAGTGACTTGTTTTGACTTTTACATGTTGTCTAGTATAAAGGTTGGTCGGCCGAACGATGTGTTATATCCTTTGATAGCTCATATGAGATGTTTGAGTCATATTTTGTGTATTTATTGGCTCTGGTTCAGGATGAGGTTAGAGAAGGTGATGTTATTGTAACACCGCGTAATTTTAACAACATTAAAGAGGACAAATTAAAAAAATAATTAATTTAATATTCGGAATTATGGGAAACGGACTTCGCCATTGCGTTCCTCTCGAAATTCTGGTCAAAATAGACAATCTGGTTTGCGTAAAACGGACGCCGTACGAAGAAGTTATGAAGATTTGAAGTTTGTATACGCGCAAGAATATATATATATATATATATATATATATATATATATATATATATATATAGATAGATAGAGAGAGAGAGAGAGAGAGAGAGAGGGAGAGAGAGAGAGAGAGAGAGAAATTCAAAAATCAGTTCAAAAATCGAAATTCGGGAGGGCGGCAAAAATCCTGCTTAGGGGTGTCGACCCCTCAAGGGGGTGTCGGCCCCTGGGTCGACCCCTCAAGGGGGGTTTCGACCCATGGGTCGACCCCATAAAGAGAGGGGGGGTCGACCCCCCTGCGTCAGATCTGGCAGATTAGGGTTTCGGGGCATCTATAAATATGACCTCATTTCTCATGTTATTGCACACCAAAAATAATGGAGAACTAGATGTTGCCTGTGCCCAGATCAAATCAAGTCTTTTCTTCTCCTGCAATCAAGTTATTCAAGCTTAGGGATCTGTGATTCAACGCTAGCAATCCCTTCTTTATTTTTCTAGATCCAAACACTGTGAGTTTAAATTACTTTTAGATTTAAATAATTAAAAAGTTAATCTTGATATGACTATAGCTTGGATCTATGCCTATGACCATTTGAATCACATTAGATCTGCTATAACCTGTTTATCGTAGTTATTCTGGATTATGAACTAGATCTGAACCTATACCTATTTATCATGTCAGATCTGCCTTTGATTGTAGATCTAATTTACTGTTTAGATCACCTTATACCTGTTCTATTATGTTTATGGCCAAATCAGATATGTTGTTAGTTGGACATCTAAATCATTATTTAGATCACATCATGCATATCCATATTATGTTAGAATCAGTTCTATTATCATATGTTCATTAGATCTGTTCTTATATGCCTACCTTGTCATTATGCCACTATATGTTTTATGCATGTTTCTGTCATTATATGTCCATCATGTTAGTGTGATCATCTCTGTTCTATTCTCTCTATCTTTTCCCTTTTATTTTTATATATAGCCAGGCTACCTTCGAGCCTAGGCATGCCACTGAAAGATGCGAATGCGTTAGATTTGGGAACAAGGGGAAAATGTTGAATTTGTGCATAACTTGAATAAATAATATTAATCTGGAGCATATGGTTCATTATGAACATAACTTGGTAAAAGGGGCATGAAAACCTATAACGATATAGGTAAATATGGTTAATAATGGAAATGCCTAACATTATAGTAATTAGAAACTGCAGCCACGCTTAGACACGAGGTTAAATTACACTTGTGGTGGAAGTCTGCCCTGAACCGCCCGGCATATCCAGCGACCGCAAGTGGTGAATCTAATATGAGGGGTCTAAGTGCATAAACACGAGGCATGTTAAGACACGAGGTTAAGTCCGACTTGTAGAAGAAGTCTGCCCGAAACCGACCGGCATATCCAGCATCCACAAGTGGTAGGCTTAATGTGGGAGGTCTAGCACATTACAACCATAAATGAATTTGGCAATAAAGTTTAATACTTAACCTAGTTGAATCCATAGGGATTACATGCACATACTGAATAAGGGTTAAGTAAACCTGTTTGAAACAGTGGGTGGATTAAGTATATCTGGGGTTGGTGGGTAATATTTATATATATAGGCCTGCAAACTTAACCTGTTGGGATTATGCAATTTTATGACACAAGTAGGTAGGCATAATCTGTGGAAAACCTAGTGGTGGGGATGCAAGACAAAGGGGAGAGCTTGCATCATTTTGCATGTGGGACCCGTTTCAGTCAGTAACCCATATATAGGTATCAAACGAGTACTCCGAACTAGGTCGGAGTCGGAGCACGGTTACTGGGCTGATTGTAAGAGATCCAAAAGTGGGGACGTTGTCTGACGGCGCGTTCCATCGGGGTCATGTGCGTACATGACTCTGCTTGCTCGGGAAAATAAGGCGTTGTGACATCAATATATATTGTTGTGCACATCCAGGAAATGAAGGGTTGCCACTTTAGGAAGTGATACACCCTACTGTGAGGTCAGTACATGGTATCTACGGAGTAGGGAGCCCATCGATTAGGGTAGTAATTAGGGTACATTTAGACTCCAGTATGTTTAGGAGCCTGTTATTACCCTCAGAGGTGATTCCGGAACGTTGGGTTGTCTATTGATTGTATGGGGTGAAAACCTCTCATTGAAAGTACACCTAAGTCTACCATCTTACAGTTGTTGGGATCATCTCATTCTGGTTATACTAGTGTTGGTGCAGAGAAATCATTGGAGAAGCGTATACATTCTATCATGTTTATCCTGTTTATCTTGTCATACCTGCCTTTTAAGTTGTTACCTTTCTTATCCACTTTATATGCCTGTCATGATACTTTTTCTTATTTATATGCTAAAAATAAATGGACTCGCCAGACTTTATGTTTGACCCATTTTGTTTTCTCTTCTTTCTCTTCCGTTTCCCCCTCCCTCCAAGGTTCTTAGGGTGGGAATACTCAAGCTTGATCAGGATTCTGCTATTTTCTTGCTTGGAGGTGCTTAGATGTATTGCTCGAGCTCTTATCTTTTCTACTATGGTTGTTTCTTTTGGGATTATGCTTCTTTTATTTCTGATGTTTTAAGCACAAGACAGAAATTTTAATGATGTACTGGGTTTATGTATTTTCGACTTATGACGTTTTGAACCACGATGCTTTATGATTAATAAAGTTCTTATATTCCGCTACTATGTTATATTTGTCTTATAATGTTTCTGTTTCTATTTACCTATAGCGCTTCACGAAACTTAATGCATTGTATTAATGAGTGACATTAACGGACATGGGGTGCCACACTTGGTATCAGAGCTAAAGGTTACCGGATTAGATAAAAGTTTAGAAAATTATTTTCAAAAAGGTTTTAAAGAAAGCATTTTTAAAAAGAAAAGTCTGTTTTGAAAAACATATTCCCCAAAGCCGTATGTAAAATCTTTCGATCCTTTGCCTGAATCTCTTTCCTTTTCTTTTCAGTATGTCTAGGGAACCTAATATTTCAGAAGGCGTTAAGATACTAGGCTGGTTCTTAGGTATCTAGAGGCCACGACGCCTACTGGTGGACAAGCTGACGTTCCTTCCCCAGCTGCACCTGTCGTTCCTCCTCCTCCTGTGAAGATAACTTCTCTAAGATCTGCAAAGATTTCTATGCTATGTGAGGAAAGCCATTCCGTGGAACCGAGACGTTCGTAGAGGCAAGGAATTGGCTCAAGGAAACGGAGGATCTATTTATTTTCGAAGTGAACGATTGTAGGAAGATTCAGTTAGCCGCCTGGCTACTGAAAGTTGAAGCTTCGTTCTGGTGGGAAGTAACACAACGGGGCGTCCGGTGGAAACTTGGGATGATTTTAGATAGAGGTTTGAAATGAAGTTTCTTTCTCAAGCTGAGAAAAACATGCAAATGGAAAGGTTCTTGGCGCTTAAGCAAGGAACCATGACTGTCAAAGAATATATGAACAAATTCAACCAGATAGCAAGGTTTGGATAGGAACTGGCAGTTACTCCGCATAAGAAAGCTTTGCGGTTTGTTAAAGGACCGAATGAACCCCTTCATGGGTTAGCTATGTCCCATATTCCAATGGGAGCAACTTTTTAAAGGCTCGTTGATATGACCTTGATGCATGAGGAAGAAAAAAGCGACAAGAAGGCAGTTAAGGTTGAGGAAACACAAAACAAGAAAGTATGGCCCAAGAAAGGACGAAAACAAAGAAGAAGAAGGGCGAAAAGAATGACAAGGCTAAGGATAAGAGGAAGTACCATAGTTGCGGACGTGAGGGTCACTTGGTAAAAGACTGCAAAAGAAGGAAGAATACTTGCTTCAATTATGGAGAGGTCGGGCGCTTTGCTAAGTAGTGCCCAAAGAAACAAGGACAAGGTCAAAGGGCAGGAGCTTCTGGAGGGCAAGTGCATGCTCTCGCGAACAATGCTTCAGATAGAGGTAGGAAAGTTTCCATGGAAGGTTTGATTTCTCTTTCCAATTGTCCTATTATAACTCTTTTTGATTCTGGCGCTTCACTTTATTTATATCTAATTCTGTGGTTGAGTCTCTGCGCCTAAATACTAGTATGGTAGTGGATCCCATTGTTGTCTCAAACCCCATTGGTGGTTCGGCTCATTTATCCATGATTTATCGCGGTTTGAGAATATTTGTGTTAGGCATCGAATTTGAGTGTGATGCATATGTGCTCGGTTTTATGGGCTATGATTTGATTCTAGCGATGGATTGGCTAACCATGTATGGTGCCATTTCTGGATTGTGAGAGGAGGGTCGTTGGACTTTTGACTTGCCATGGGAGGACCCTCAAAATTTCTTGTGACCCGCAAGGGTCTGTCATGCTTAGTTTCCTAGAGTCGCTTGATGCATCTATCGATGATCTGTACCAGTAGTCCGTGACTATCCTGATGTTTTTGATGAGGTACGGGGCTTACCTCTGAGGCGCGAGATCGATTTTCGTATATATTTGGTGGACAATGCAAAGCCAGTTGCATTTCCTGTGCGCCATATGGCTCCAAGAGAAAGGAGGGAGCTTAGTAAGCAAGTAGGGGAGCTACTTGAGAAAAGGTTTATTAGGCAAAGCATATCTGAATGACGTGCTCCGATGGTATTCGCAATTAAGGCGGATGTTTCGCTTCACTTATGTGTGGACTATAGGGAGTTGAACAAACTCACTAAGAAGAACAGGCACCCACTTCCGAGGATAGATGATCTGTTTGACCAACTTGTGGGTGCATCAATATTCTTTCAGTTAGACTTGGCCATGGAGTTTCATCAGTTGAGGGTGGCCGAGGACAGTATAGATAAGACAACTTTTAGAACTCCAGTTGGTTTCTTTGAATGGCTCGTTATGCCTTTTGGGTTGACGAATGCACCCGCCTATTTTGTTGATCTAATGAGTAGGGTGTTTCGGGAGTTTCTAAATAATCATTGTTGATGATATCTTGATCTTCTCAAAGAGCGAGGAAGAGCATGCCCAACATTTAAGAGAAGTTTTGAAAACTCTGCGTGCGCATCAGCTTAAGGCAAAGTTCTCCAAATGCCATTTTTGAAGAAAAGATGTGAGATTCCTAAGGCGTTAGTCTCCAAATATGGGATAGCAGTAGATCCTGCAAAGGTAGTTGCAGTTCTAGATTGGAAAATTCCGAAGAATGCAACGGAGGTGAGAAGTTTTCTTGGATTGGCAGGCTATTATAGGAAGTTCATTAAGGACTTCGCAAAGATATCAGCCCCAATCATCAGGCTAACGAAGAAGAATTTGACGTTTTCATGGGATATGGATTGTGATATTGCTTTCCAACGATTGAAGAGGGCTCTGACAACAACCCAGTCTTGACCTTACCCGATGGGAAAAAAGTGTTTACAGTATACACTGACGCATGTGATACAGGGCTTGGTGCGGTTCTGATGCAAGAGGGAAAGGTAGTATGGGGGTAGGCAGCTAAGGGTTCATGAGAAGAGCTACCCTACCCATGACTTAGAGCTAGCTGGCATAGTATTCGCGCTTAAGATGTGGCATCATTATTTGCTTGGAGAGAAGTTCGAGTTGTACACCGATCATAAATCTCTCAAGTACTTGTTCTTGCAGAAAGATCTTAATTTAAGGCAACAAAGGTGGATGGAGTTCCTAGCTTCCTATGGTTTCGAGATTGCTTATATCCCTGGCAAGGGTAATGTGGTGGAAGACGCACTAAATAGACAGAGGATGGCCTTAAGTCCTTTGTTTGTGGAGAGGAAAAGCTTGGAGTTCATATTGACTTTTGACTTTAGACCCTCCATCGAGTTTTTGCATAGTTTGTTTGCATCGCTAGAGATACGACCTACTCTTATTGATCAGATAGGAGCTTCGCAGCGAGAGGATCCACAGATTTTAGACATCTTGGATAGGCTCAGTAAAGGGGAGACTTCTAGTCACCTGAGTAGATATTCCATAGACGATAAAGGGTGGTTGCGATGAGATGGAAGGCTTTGTGTTCCCCAAATTGGGAGTTTGTTAGAGACAGTCCTAGAAGAACCCCATCATTCTAAGATGACTATTCATCCAGGCGGTGATATGATGTATAGAAACATGAAGAGGGTTTTCTTTTGGGTTGGGATGAAGAAAAACGTTGCAAAGTTTGTTTTTCAATGTTTAATTTGCCAGCAAATTAAAGCTGAGCAAAAGAAGCCCATTGGCTTACTTCATCCTTTGAAGGTTCCGTAGTGGAAGTGGGAGAGCGTCTCTATGGATTTCATAGATGGTTTGCCAAGATCAAAGAAAGGCAACACCAGTGTTTGGGTTGTTGTGGATAGACTTACTAAGAGCGCTCATTTCATTCCAGTTAAGAGCAAGAGGACAACAGCTTAGTTGGCGGCAGTTTACGTTCGTGAGATAGTCTGTCTTAACCGAGTACCTTCTAGCATCGTAAGCGATCGTGACCCCGTTTTCACCAGTGAATTTTGGAGGAGCTTGCAAGAAGCATTAGGTACACAGTTGTGTTTGAACACCGCTTATCACCCACATACGGATGGACAGACAGAAAGGGTGAATATAGTTCTTGAGGATCTTTTAAGGCTATGTATCCTAGACTTCGGAGGGACTTGGGAAATGCATCTTCCTTTAGTAGATTTCTCCTCAACAACAATTATCAAGCTAGCATTGCCATAACACCCTTTGAAGCATTATACAGACGACCCTGTAGATCACCAACTTGTTGGTGGGAATCTACAGAAAGATTACTACTTGGACCAGATATGGTTAGAGAGACATCCGAGAAGATTGACCTTATTAGACGACGAATGAAGACCGTTCAAGATAGGCAGAAATCCTATGCAGACAAGAGAAGGACTGGCATTGAGTTTGAGGTGGGAGACATGGTTTTCATTAAGGTGTCACCTTTAAGGAATGTGGTTCGCTTCGGATCTACATGGAAATTGGCACCAAGATTTGTAGGGCTATTTCTCATAACAGAAAGGATTGGCTAAATGGCCTATAGAGTAAGACTACCAAAGAGGCTATCCAGCTTCATGGTGTTTTCCATGTTTCTCGTCTGTGGAAGTGCTTGCATGATACCGCAGAAGTAGTTGAGCCAAGTATATTGGAGGAAGTAGAGGTGGAACGGGAGGCGACAATCATACGAGTTCCTACCCGTAGTCTTGGATCAGAAGTTAAGAAGCTACACAATAGAGAGGTCAAGTTGTTGAAGGTTCAGTGGGGAGATAACCCAGAGGATGCGACTTGGGAGACCGAAGACAAGATCCGTGCTTCGTACCCTTTTCTTTTCGAGGGTATGTTCTTAACTTCCTTTCCAACACTTTTATTTATGCTGCTTCTATCATTTATCGATCGAGTCTTCGACCTTTAGGTAGGAAACCCATGGATGTAAACATTTGTTTGAGACATGTTATGTTTGATGGATGCAAGTGAATGCAAGTGCTTTCTAGTGGTTTCCCGTGGATGCATATACACACACATTAGGCACTAGGTTGGCTCAATCACTCTCATACCGTATATAGATGTGTGTGCATTTTTCTTCTTTTAATGGATGGAAATGTATGTGTCATCATATGGATGTTGCATTTGAATGTAAGATCGTGCACCCATATAGAACTTACATGTTATAATAGGATTGTTGCATATATGTTGGACTCATGGCACTAACATACATTACATTAAGGAGGTCAACTGAATAAGTAGACCACCTGATTTTCGCACTAGTATAAGGACATATACACAAACCTTTGCATATGTTCATATAAGCATTAGAAGTCTTTAAGGACAATGGATGCTTGTGATTGGTGGATGAGTAGATGGATGTGGATGGTAGGATATACATTCTTCTTAACTTAGAGATTTCGGGGATGAAATCCTTTGAGTAGGGGAAAATTAACACCCCGTAATTTTAACAACACTAAAGAGGACAAATTAAAGAATAATCAACTTAATATTTAAAATTAAGGGAAACGGACTGTGTCATTGCGTTCGTCTCGGAATTCAGGTCAAAATAAACACGTGGTTTGCGTAAAACAGACACTGTATGAAGAAGTTATGAAGGTTTGAAGTTTGTATACGTGCAAGAATATATATATATATATATATATATATATGTATATTAATCCTAAAATTCAAAAATCTGGGGAAGGGTGGCAAAAATCCCTCTTAGGGGTGTCAACTCCTGGGTCGACCCTCAAGGGGGGTGTCGGCCCATGAGTCGACCCCATATGTAACACCCCACCTCCACTAGGATCACTCCTTAGAATGTACTAGCTTTGGAGGGGCGTTATTGTGAAGGTAAAACTTGCACAGAGATATCACAAGACAGAATATATAAAAATAAATATAAGTAAAGCAGCGGTAGCAGATAAAAACCCATCATCATCATCTCAGAAAACCAACATAGTCAAGTACATACTATCAAAATGTCATAATCCAAAATACAACATAAGTCTAGATACGTGATAACAAAATACATGGTAAAACATCAGTACTAATCCCCAGAAATAAAAGATAAGCCACAGCTAGCTCAGATCCATACATGAGCTATCCAACAAGCAAGTCAAAGATCCACTAAGCAGATGTAGTCCCTCCCTGAGAACCTGTGGGGGGGGGGGGGGGGAACGGAAGAAAAGAAGCGAAAGAAAACAGGTCAGTCAAAAAGACTGGTAAGCCCTACTACGATCAATCTATAAACGAATAAAGTTAACCGTACGATGGAAACTGAGATGAACATACTGGCAATAGATAAAGGTGACATCACATAGACGAGGTTAAACTTTGCACCACAGTGTACTAGCAAACCCACAAAACAGATCTTGATCCCTTAGCCCAAATTTTGGCCCAATAACATGAAGTGACCTTAGTATAAGGCCCAACCCAACGGTCTAGTCGATCGGCTCCCTATAAACCTAACACGTCGAGTGTTGGTGTCCATACGGCCCACATGGATGTAGTCGGACTGTGCTGGGTCCACCTTCGGGTGTATCAAGCCCTAAAGTGGCAACCCCAGACACCTAAGCAATAATGCACAGTCTAAGCCTACTGGTACCCGTGCCTCGAGTTTGTCCAACATCGGACTACGTGCACGTCCGTAGCCCGCCGGACCCGCACCGCTGTACCACTCAGCCGTCGCTTTGGTCGCTTACATCAGTCCAGTAATCGTGCCCTGCCCTAGCCTAGCCTCTAGGGTTGTGAATGATACCAAACTGGGATTACTGCTGGAACAGACCACGTTGCTAGGGTTTCTAAGAGGGTTAAGTGTGGTTTTAACCCCTCACTAAACCTGGATTAAATTAGCTAAGTGTAACCACTTAACCCCATCTAATCCTCGCATCCCCATTATTGGTTAAGTATTAGTGGGCCATGACTTAACCCTAATCATGAGGCATTAATTACTTAACGCACCCAACCTCTCACATTAGACATCCGTGGTTACCTGGGAAGATTTACACCACATCTAGGTCTAACCTCGGGTCTTATGGTGCAACATGACCAACTACCCACATTAGACCCCACGTTGTGGTTACCTGGGAAGATTTACACCACAACTAGGTCTAACCTCGAGTTGGCCATATTATGTTACCTAATGTCATGTCCACTTTAGAACATATTTACAAGTTAACATATACTTGGGTAGACCTAACTTAATAGGTAAATTCCCAAGGGGTAGACCTAACTTAATAGGTAAATTCCCAATCTTTTAGTTTCATGTATTTTTAAGTTTACCCAAACCCTCCCAACGTCATTATCTCGTTTACATATTCGTCATAACGTATAAGGGTAAAAAGGTAACTTGGCATAACATACATGGTGAACTTCACATGTCATAATAAACATGCATACATGTTAAACTTGCAAATCATGTCATGGTGAATTCGCATAAACATGTTTAACTTGCTAAATATGCATAACATGGTAAGGTGAACATGCATAAACCATTAAACTTGCATAACATGGTAAGGTGAACTTGCATAAGCATGCATAATCCATTAAACTTGCATAACATGGTAAGATAAACTTGCATGAACATGCATAACCCATGAAACATGTAAAACATGACATAATAAACTCGCATAAGCATGCATAACTTGTGAAACATGTAAAACATGGCATAGTAATCTCGCATATGCATGCATAACTTATGAAACATGTAAATCATGGTATAGTGAGTTCGCATAAGCATGCATAACTTATGAATCATATAAAACATGACATAGTGAGTTCGCATAAGCATGCATAATCAACTAAACTCACATAAATCTCAACTTTCACCAAACATTAACTTTAGAGTTTGTAAAGTGAAGGTAAGAGGGCTTACAAATATAAACAAGTCACAAATCCACCAAATAAGATGAAGAAGCCCTTTTAAAAACTCAAAACAAAGCCTCAAATAAGAAAACCCTTTTGCAAGATCCCAAAAACACAAACTTAGCAAATCAAACTTGCTACTTAATGAAGTATGCAAGTTATTAAGCACTCATACAACATAGAAAAGGTTGTATGATCATCATATCTTCATAGGATTTAACTTTGAGGAAGGTGGAGGCTAGGTTTTAGGTGGAGGCCATTTGAGGATTCAAATTGACATAGTTTAGTTGCTAGATTGATTAATGAGGCTTTAGGGTAGGATTAGGGGTATATTTATAGAAGATTAGAGTGTTTTTAGCCCTAGGATTAACCCTAGATTAGGTTTGGCCCGTCAGATCTCGGATTTCTCTAGAACCAAGCCACTTGACCCAACCCAAATCAGAAATGGTGCACCAGGCTGA
The DNA here is from genome assembly GCA_030737875.1 of Allium sativum. Taxonomy (NCBI): domain Eukaryota; kingdom Viridiplantae; phylum Streptophyta; class Magnoliopsida; order Asparagales; family Amaryllidaceae; genus Allium; species Allium sativum. The sequence continues at coordinate 139,154,583 of CM060924.1, forward strand.
ACTGCCTGGGCACCCCCTGTCGACAGGGCTGTCGACAGGGCAGTCGACACCCTAGGTGCCCTGTCGACATGCCTGTCGACATGGGCCCCCTGGCGGGAATTTTTCCCGCCTAACCCTGATTAGCCCTAATCCTTGATTTTAATTTTAAATTTAAATCTGTCTTTAGCATAGAAGTTTCTGAAAACTTCAATGGGCCTTAACTGGGTCATACGGACTCCGATTTTCGAAAACTCGGACTCTATTTCGCGTATTTTTCCGAGACGATCGCAATGGCATTGCCCGTTTCCCCTGATTCTGATTTTTGAATTAAATTCTGCCTCGATTTATGTTATAACAGTTTATTGAAAATACGGGTTGTTATATTCTCCCCTCCTTAAAGGATTTCGTCCCCGAAATCTTCAAGTTAGGAAGAACATATCCTACCATCCAACATCCATCTACTCAAAACATCATCCACGAGCAGCCATTGTCCTTAAAAGATTCTAAATGCTGTATGAACATATGCAAAAGTGTGTGTATATGTACTTATCTAATGCAATAATCAATGCAAAATATGTTAGTGAAATGTATCCATATGTATGCAAACCCCTATCATAATGTATAATCTCTATATGCGTGCTCAACCATACACCCATATGCAACATCCATGTGATCGCATACAAAGTTCGTCCAAGAATAAGCATAAACACTCATGCATATGCAATATGAGGAGTGTGTGAGCCGATCTAGTGCCTAATGTGTATCATGCATCCACGAGTAACCACTTGCAACCATCAAACATAACATGTCTCAAGCACATGTTTCATCAAAAGGGTTTCTACCTAAGGTTCTCATGACAAGTTTAGCATGATAACTAGATAAATATGGATAGCAAAGAGAAAGATATACTAACAAAAGAGATTGAGAGTGTACCCTCAAAAAGAAATGGATAAAGCCCACGCATCTTCTCCTCGGTTTCCCAAGTTGCGTCTTCTTCGGCTTCACCCCATTGAACTTTCACCAATCTGACCTCACGATTCCTTAGCTTCTTGGTCTCTGTCCCCAAGATACGAATCGGAGCTCTTCTTAAAGTTGCTTCTTTCTCTACTTCCGCGTCTTCAAGCATGCTAGGTTCAACCACCTCAGCGGACTCATGCAGGCACTTTCGGAGATGCGAGACATGAAAGACATTATGCACTCCGGACAGCTTCTCGGGCAATTGCACTTTATAAGCCATCTTCCCAATTCTCTCAATGATGGGGAAGGGTCCAACAAATCTCGGTGCTAGCTTCCCAACAGCTCCAAATCGGACCACATTCCGCAAAGGAGAAACCTTCACGAAAACCTTGTCCCCAACCTCAAACTCCAATTCAGACCTTCGCCTGTCAGCATAGGATTTCTGCCGGTCTTGGGCCGCTTTCATCCGTCTTCTAATCAACTCAACCTTCTCGGATGTATCCCTAATCATGTCGGGTCCAAGTATAAGCTTATCCGTGGATTCCCACCAACATGTAGGTGACTTGCACGGCCTCCCATATAAAGCCTCAAACGGCGCCATCCCTATGCTCGCCTGATAACTGTTGTTATACGCAAACTCGACAAGAGGAAGATGGTCTTCCCAAGCACCACCAAAATCCAGGATGCAAAGCCTCAACAAGTCCTCAAGTACCCTATTCACTCTTTCTGTTTGGCCGTCTGTTTGTGGGTGATAGGCCATACTCAGGTTCAATTTCGTGCCCATGGCCTCCTGCAAGCTGTTCCAGAACTGACTAGTAAAGATGGGGTCTCGGTCACTGACTATGCTGGAAGGGACTCCATGTAGTCGCACTATCTCACGAAGATATACTGATGCTAGTCCAGATGCTGTCCTTTTGCTCTTTACTGGGATAAAGTGAGCACTCTTCGTGAGCCTATCCACAATGACCCATATGCTCGTATTCCCCTTCCTGGACCTTGGAAGCCCATCAATAAAGTCCATAGAAATGCTCTCCCACTTCCATAGCGGGACCTCTAGTGGATGTAATAGCCCACCAGGCTTCTTCGACTCAGCTTTTACTCTTTGACAAATAACACATCTCGAGACAAACTCCGCCACATCCTTTTTCATTCCAGGCCAGAAGAAAACGCGCTTCATGTCCTTATACATCTTATCACCCCCTGGATGTATGGTCATCTTGGAGCGATGTGCTTCCTCGAGAACTTTCCTCACCAAGTCTTCTACCATCGGGACACAAAGCCTTCCATCTCTCCTCAGCCAACCCTTATCGTCTATAGAATATCGAGCAAGGTGACTAGATGTCTCCCCTCGAACCAGCTTATCCAAGATCTCAATTATCTAAGGGTCTTCCTTTTGCGAAGCCCCAACTTGATCTAGGAGGGTAGGCCTGAGCTCTAAAGATGCCAAAGAACCGGTCACCGACTCCATTGCCAAAGAGAAATCAAAGGTCGCTAAGAACTCTAAATTCTTCATCTCAACAAATAGAGGACTTAGTGTCAACCTTTTCCTACTCAACGCATCCGCTACAACATTCCCCTTGCCAGGGGTATAGGATATCTCAAAATCATAAGAAGCCAAAAATTCCATCCATCTCTGCTGTCTTAAGTTCAGGTCTTTCTGCGAAAGGAGATACTTCAAAGACTTATGATCAGTATATAACTCAAATCTCTCTCCCAGAAGATAATGACGCCATGCTTTGAGCGCATATACAATCGCTGCCAGCTCTAGATCATGAGTGGGATAATTCCGCTCATGCACCTTAAGTTGCCTCCCACCAAAACATATAACTCTGCCCTCTTGCATCAGAACGGCACCCAATCCCGTGCCACAAGCATCGGTGTACACGGTAAATATCTTACCACCATCGGGTAAGGCTAGAACTGGTGCGGAGGTAAGGGCTCTCTTGAGCTTCTGAAAAGCAAGCTCACAATCCATATCCCAAGCAAAGACTAAGTTCTTCTTCGTCAACTTAGTAAGAGGAGCGGATATCTTCGCGAAGTCCTTGATGAACTTCCGATAGAAACCCGCAAGACCCAGAAAGCTTCTCACCTCGGTTGCATTCTTTGGAGTCTTCCAATCCTGAACGGCAACCACCTTAGCGGGGTCCACCGCTAAGCCTTGCTTGGATACGATATGCCCAAGAAATCTGACTTCCCTTCTCCAAAAGTGGCATTTGGAGAACTTGGCTTTTAACTGGTGTGCTCTGAGTGTATCCATCACCTCTACTAGGTGCCTCGCATGCTCTTCCTCATCCTTGGAGAAGACTAGAATATCATCAACAAAGACCACGACAAACTTATTCAAGAACTCCCGAAACACCCTACTCATCAAATCCACAAAATACGCGGGTGCATTCGTCAAACCGAACGGCATAACAAGCCATTCAAAGAATCCGTCTGGAGTTCTGAATGCAGTCTTGTCTATACTGTCTTCAGCCACTCTGAGCTGATGAAAACCCGTAGCAAGATCAAGCTGAGAGAAAACAGAAGCACCAACAAGTTGATCAAAGAGATCGTCGATCCTCGGTAACGGGTGTCTGTTCTTCTTAGTCAGCTTATTCAATTCTCTATAATCCACACAGAGTCGAAGAGAGCCATCTGCCTTAGTTGCAAACACCACAGGCGCTCCCCATTCGGATATACTCCTTCTGATGAAGCCCTTCTCAAGCAGTTCTTTCACTTGCTTGCTCAGCTCCCGTCTCTCACGCGGAGCCATATGCCGAACGGGCAAAGAAACAGGTTTAGCATTATCTACCAGATAGATGCGAAAGTCAATCTCTCGTTTAGGGGGCAACCCCTTAACTTCTTCAAACACATCTGGATAATCCCGGACCACCCTTACAGACTGAAGGGCCTCCTCTGATGAGTCGAGAGATTCTAGATAGCATAACATGACGGGATTCTTCGGATTGCATGAAATCTCTAAGGTGTTGCCCAGGCGAGTCACAAGCCTTACAACCCTATGCTCACAATCCAGAATGGCTCCGTATCTAGACAGCCAATCCATGCCCAAGATCAATCCGTATCCCCTGAAACCTAGAACATACGCACTACACAAGAATTCAACGCTGAGTATAGAGATCTTCAGATCCTCACATATCATAGATAGATGAGCAGAACCCCCAATGGGATTCGAGACACAAACGGGATCATCCACTAAGCTAGTACTGAGGTGCAAGCTATCAACAAGATTAGACGAAATAAAGCTATGTGATGCACCGGAGTCAAACAAGGTACGCACTGGAAGATCAGAGATATAAACAAGGTTCTCAACAGAAACACTACCTCGCTCGGGAACTGAAGCGGCATTGAGAGCATGAACTTGCCCTCCTGAAGATCCAGCCTGTCCTTTCTTCTTTGGGCATTCTTTGCTGAAGTGCCCAGTCTCTCCACAAGAAAAGCATCCACCATTAAGCTTCCTTTTCTTCTTCCTGCAATCCTTAGCAAAATGCCCAGCTATGCCACAGTAATTGCACTTCCCCTTGCCTTTGTTGTTGCCCTTCTTGTTCTTATTCTGATTTCCTTGACTGCTTTGACCTTGGTTGCCTTTGCCTTGCGAATCAGCCTTCTTTGCTTGAGGATCGCCTGACTTGACTTCCTTCTTTCCCTCTCCCTGAAGCAGAGCCATATTGACCAAACTCTCGAAAGTGGCTCCATGCGGAATATGTGACATCGCCAAGCCCTGTAGCGGCTCGTTCAATCCTCTGGCAAATCGAAGAGCCTTCTTCTCCGGGGTGTTCACTATATCCAAACCAAAGCGGGCCAGCTGATTAAACTTGTTCACATACTCCTTGATCGACATATCACCTTGCTTTAATGAAATGAACTTCTCCATTTGTAAATTCGCCTCGGCTGAAGATAGAAACTTGGTCACAAATCTAGTCCTCAAATCGGCCCAAGTCTCAACGGGCCTCGTCCCATTGGTGACCTCCCACCAATAGGCCGCCTCATCCTTCAAAAGCCATACGGTCAATAAGATTTTCCTCTCGTCATCGATCCCAAAGATAGCAAACAAGTCCTCCGTGTCCTTCAGCCAATTCCTAGCTTCAACGAAAGATTCCGTGCCTAGGAAATTCTTGCCTCCCATTGCCTTGAAGTCTTTACAAACTTTTGTAAACTCAATCTGAGGATGCTGAGGGGGAAGAGGAGGAAGAGGAGCCTCAGCAACGGGAGGGGGAGGAACATTAGCAACGGGAGGGGGAATATTAGCTGCTGGAGGAGGGGGAGCAGGAACCACCGGAGGAGGGATATTAGGGATAGGATTCTCAACTACGGGAGGAGGAGTGGGAGTAGGGTTGGCGGGACCGGCTGCCGCCCTAGCTTCTTGGAGTCTCCTATACCAGAGTGGTACGTTCACTCCATCTGGGATGTCAAGATTCTCAGCCATACTGAAATAAAAGATAAGATAAGATCAGGTCAAGGGAACGAATGATAATGCTGATGGCTTTCGGGGATTAGCCTTAAAATAATCTAGACTTTATTTTGGAAAATACTTAGTAGGTCTTTGAAAATAGTTTTTCAAAAGGGGTTTTTTTTTTCAAAAGTTTTGTTCAATCTTGTTAACCTCGTGCTCTGATACCAAATGTAACACCCCACCTCCACTAGGATCACTCCTTAGAATGTACTAGCTTTGGAGGGGCGTTATTGTGAAGGTAAAACTTGCACAGAGATATCACAAGACAGAATATATAAAAATAAATATAAGTAAAGCAGCGGTAGCAGATAAAAACCCATCATCATCATCTCAGAAAACCAACATAGTCAAGTACATACTATCAAAATGTCATAATCCAAAATACAACATAAGTCTAGATACGTGATAACAAAATACATGGTAAAACATCAGTACTAATCCCCAGAAATAAAAGATAAGCCACAGCTAGCTCAGATCCATACATGAGCTATCCAACAAGCAAGTCAAAGATCCACTAAGCAGATGTAGTCCCTCCCTGAGAACCTGTGGGGGGGGGGGGGAAACGGAAGAAAAGAAGCGAAAGAAAACAGGTCAGTCAAAAAGACTGGTAAGCCCTACTACGATCAATCTATAAACGAATAAAGTTAACCGTACGATGGAAACTGAGATGAACATACTGGCAATAGATAAAGGTGACATCACATAGACGAGGTTAAACTTTGCACCACAGTGTACTAGCAAACCCACAAAACAGATCTTGATCCCTTAGCCCAAATTTTGGCCCAATAACATGAAGTGACCTTAGTATAAGGCCCAGCCCAACGGTCTAGTCGATCGGCTCCCTATAAACCTAACACGTCGAGTGTTGGTGTCCATACGGCCCACATGGATGTAGTCGGACTGTGCTGGGTCCACCTTCGGGTGTATCAAGCCCTAAAGTGGCAACCCCAGACACCTAAGCAATAATGCACAGTCTAAGCCTACTGGTACCCGTGCCTCGAGTTTGTCCAACATCGGACTACGTGCACGTCCGTAGCCCGCCGGACCCGCACCGCTGTACCACTCAGCCGTCGCTTTGGTCGCTTACATCAGTCCAGTAATCGTGCCCCGCCCTAGCCTAGCCTCTAGGGTTGTGAATGATACCAAACTGGGATTACTGCTGGAACAGACCACGTTGCTAGGGTTTCTAAGAGGGTTAAGTGTGGTTTTAACCCCTCACTAAACCTGGATTAAATTAGCTAAGTGTAACCACTTAACCCCATCTAATCCTCGCATCCCCATTATTGGTTAAGTATTAGTGGGCCATGACTTAACCCTAATCATGAGGCATTAATTACTTAACGCACCCAACCTCTCACATTAGACATCCGTGGTTACCTGGGAAGATTTACACCACGTCTAGGTCTAACCTCGGGTCTTATGGTGCAACATGACCAACTACCCACATTAGACCCCACGTTGTGGTTACTTGGGAAGATTTACACCACAACTAGGTCTAACCTCGAGTTGGCCATATTATGTTACCTAATGTCATGTCCACTTTAGAACATATTTACAAGTTAACATATACTTGGGTAGACCTAACTTAATAGGTAAATTCCCAAGGGGTAGACCTAACTTAATAGGTAAATTCCCAATCTTTTAGTTTCATGTATTTTTAAGTTTACCCAAACCCTCCCAACGTCATTATCTCGTTTACATATTCGTCATAACGTATAAGGGTAAAAAGGTAACTTGGCATAACATACATGGTGAACTTCACATGTCATAATAAACATGCATACATGTTAAACTTGCAAATCATGTCATGGTGAATTCGCATAAACATGTTTAACTTGCTAAATATGCATAACATGGTAAGGTGAACATGCATAAACCATTAAACTTGCATAACATGGTAAGGTGAACTTGCATAAGCATGCATAATCCATTAAACTTGCATAACATGGTAAGATAAACTTGCATGAACATGCATAACCCATGAAACATGTAAAACATGACATAATAAACTCGCATAAGCATGCATAACTTGTGAAACATGTAAAACATGGCATAGTAATCTCGCATATGCATGCATAACTTATGAAACATGTAAATCATGGTATAGTGAGTTCGCATAAGCATGCATAACTTATGAATCATATAAAACATGACATAGTGAGTTCGCATAAGCATGCATAATCAACTAAACTCACATAAATCTCAACTTTCACCAAACATTAACTTTAGAGTTTGTAAAGTGAAGGTAAGAGGGCTTACAAATATAAACAAGTCACAAATCCACCAAATAAGATGAAGAAGCCCTTTTAAAAACTCAAAACAAAGCCTCAAATAAGAAAACCCTTTTGCAAGATCCCAAAAACACAAACTTAGCAAATCAAACTTGCTACTTAATGAAGTATGCAAGTTATTAAGCACTCATACAACATAGAAAAGGTTGTATGATCATCATATCTTCATAGGATTTAACTTTGAGGAAGGTGGAGGCTAGGTTTTAGGTGGAGGCCATTTGAGGATTCAAATTGACATAGTTTAGTTGCTAGATTGATTAATGAGGCTTTAGGGTAGGATTAGGGGTATATTTATAGAAGATTAGAGTGTTTTTAGCCCTAGGATTAACCCTAGATTAGGTTTGGCCCGTCAGATCTCGGATTTCTCTAGAACCAAGCCACTTGACCCAACCCAAATCAGAAATGGTGCACCAGGCTGAACTGCCTGGGCACCCCCTGTCGACAGGGCTGTCGACAGGGCAGTCGACACCCTAGGTGCCCTGTCGACATGCCTGTCGACATGGGCCCCCTGGCGGGAATTTTTCCCGCCTAACCCTGATTAGCCCTAATCCTTGATTTTAATTTTAAATTTAAATCTGTCTTTAGCATAGAAGTTTCTGAAAACTTCAATGGGCCTTAACTGGGTCATACGGACTCCGATTTTCGAAAACTCGGACTCTATTTCGCGTATTTTTCCGAGACGATCGCAATGGCATAGCCCGTTTCCCCTGATTCTGATTTTTGAATTAAATTCTGCCTCGATTTATGTTATAACAGTTTATTGAAAATACGGGTTGTTATACCATAAGGGGGGTCGACCCCTCTGCGTCGGATCTTGCAGATTAGGGTTTCGAGGCATCTATAAATATGGCCTCATTTCTCATGTTTTTGCACACCAAAAATAATGGAGAACTAGATGCTGCCTCTACCCAAATCAAATCAAGTCTTTTCTTCTTCTGCAATCAAGTTATTCAAGCTTAGAGATCTGTGATTCAACGCTAGCAATCCCTTCTCTATTTTTCTAGATCCAAACACTATGAGTTTAAGTTACTTTAGATTTAAATAATTAAAAAGTCAATCTTGATATGACTATAACTTGGATCTATGCCTATGACCATTTGAATCAGATCTGCTATAACCTGTTTATCTTAGTTATTCTGATATGATTATGAACTAGATCTGAACCTATACCTAGTTATCATGTCAGATTTGCCTTTGATTGTAGATCTAATTCACTGTTTAGATCACCTTATACATGTTCTATTATGTTTATGGCCAAATCAGATATGTTATTAGTTGGACATCTAAATCGTTGTTTAGATCACATAATGCCTGTCCCTATTATGTTAGAATCGGTACTATTATCATATGTTCATTAGATCTGTTCCTATATGCCTACCTTATCATTATGCCACTATATGTTTTATGCATGTTTCTGCCATTATATGTCCATCATGTTAACGTGATCATCTATGTTCTATTCCCTGTGTCTTTTCCCTTTTATTTTTATATATAGCCAGGCTTCCTTCGAGCTTAGGCATGCCGCTGAAAGATGCGAATGCGTTAGATTTGGGAACAAGGGGAAAACGTTGAATTTGGGCATAACTTGAATAAATAATATTAATCTGGGCATATGGTTCATTATGAACATAACTTGGGAAAAATGGTATGAATACCTATAACGACATTGGTAAATTTGGTTAATAATGGAAATGCCTAGGATTACAGTAATTAGAAATTGTAACCGCGCTTAGACACGAGGTTAGATTACACTTGTGGTGGAAGTCTCCCCGGAACCGCCCGGCATATCCAGCGACCACAAGTAGTGAATCTAATGTGAGGTGTCTAAATGCATAAACACAAGACGTGTTAAGACACGAGGTTAAATCCGACTTGTGGAAGAAGTCTGCCCGGAACCGACCAGCATATCCAGCATCCACAAGTGGTAGGCTTAATGTGGGATGTCTAGCACATTATAACCATAAATGAACTATAAAGTTTAATACTTAACCTAGTTGAATCCATAGGGATTGTATGAACATACTAAATAAGGGTTAAGTAAACTTGTTTGAAACAGTGTGTGGATTAAGTATATCTGGGGTTGGTGTGTAATATTTATATATATAGGCCCACAAACTTAACCTATTGGGATTATGCAATTTTATGACACCAGTAGGTAGGCATAATCTGTGGAAAACCTAGAAGTGGGAATGCAAGACAAAGATGAGAGCTTGCATCATCATGTGTGTGGGACCCGTTTCAGTAAGTAACCCATATAGAGGTATCAAACGAGTACTCCGAACTAGGTCGGAGTCGAGGTAAGCTTACTGGACTGATTGTAAGAGATCCAAAAGTGGGGACAGTGTCTGACGGTGCATTCCATCGGGGTCATGTGTGTGCATGACTCTGCTTGCTTGGGAAAATAAAACGTTGTGACATCAGTAGATATGGTTGTGCACATCCGGAAAATGAAGGGTTGCCACTTTAGGGAGTGATACACCCTACTATGGGGATAGCACAGGGTATATACAGAGTAGGGAGACGATCGATTTGGGTAGTAATTAGGGTACATTATACTCCGGTATGTTTAGGATCCCGTTGTTACCCTCAGAGGTGATTCCAGAACGTTAGGCTGCCTGTAGGTTGTATGGGTTGAAAACCTCTCACTAGAGGTACACCTAAGTCTACCATCTTACAGATGTTAGGATCATCTCATTCTGGTAATACTAGTATTGGTGCAGAGAAATCATTGGAGAAGTGTATACACTCTATTATGTTTATCCTGTTTACCTTGTCATACCTACCATTTAAGTTGTTACCTTTCTTATCCACTTTATATACCTGTCATGGTACTTTTACTTATTTATATGCTAAAGGTAACTGGACTTGCCAGACTTTATGTCTGGCCCATTTTTTTCCTCATATTTCTCTTCTGTTTCCTCCCCAGGTTCTCAGGGTGGGAATACTCAAGCTTGATCAGGATTCTTCTATTGTCTTGCTTGGAGTTTCTTAGATGTATTGCTCGAGCACTTATCTTTTCTACTATGGTTGTTTCTTTTGGGAACTATGCTTCTTTTACTATTATACTCTGATGTTTTAAGTACAAGACAAAATTTTTAATGATGTACTGGGTTTATGTATTTTCAGACTTATGATGTTTTGAACCATGATGCTTTATGATTAATAAAGTTTTTAAATTCCGCTGCTATTTTATATCTGTCTTGTAATATTTTTGTTTTTGTTTACCTGTAACACTTCACGTAACTTAATGCATTCTCTTAATGAGTGACATTAATGGAAGTGGGGTGTCACAGTTATGCTTACATGTCTATATGGGTATATAATAAGCTATAGGAACGCTGATGGGTTGCACACTCTTGTTATACATCCATTTCTATTATATTTGTTTGATTCTTCGTTTTTTTGAAATAATAACGACATGATTAGAGTTGGATATCTAGTTGATTTGGTAGATGTTCGGACTTTATATTTACGACTACAATACTGTCATCCTTGGATATTTGTGTGTGGCTTTGAACACTTATGTATCACAATGGTCAAGATATATGTTTGATTTTGGTGTATCCTTTAATTTTGATATTATGAGTATACGACCAACATGCGTTCATGACTTGTTAATGAAGCCCGCATTAGTTTAATATTTACTTCCTCAGATAACGTTGTTGCGACAATGCTACGCATATGTACTGTGTTATGCTATAAAAACTCGGAATTTTGGCGATAACTAATTTAGTTATTTAATTAGATTTTGAAAATGGAACTTGACCACGAAATTTGCACCGTTGTGTTCGTAACGGAATTCTAGTCAACTTCCGTGTTTGAAATCTCGTGAACGGAGTCCCTATGAAAAATTTATGGGCAAATTACGAAAACGAATGGAAAATAATCAAAAGAGAATTATTTATATATAGCAATAAATAAATTTCCCCCATCCTACTGCCAGGTCGATTAGAGCGGCAGATCGAGGCAGTAGACCACTTGATCGACCATTTGGTCAATGTAGCAGGCGGCGGCTAGGGTTTATTATATATATATATATGTCTGATGGACAAATCTTTATTAAATTAAATATAACGGTCTAGGATCATTTCTGCGCCTATAAATAAAGGGCTAGACCCTCATTCTCTTATTCATATTTTCTGAAGGCAGTAACGAACCTTTACCATTTCCAATCCTCCAATCTCTTCCAAAACACAAATTATAAACATATGCTACAAGATTATATTCAAATTTATGAAAAAGAAATGGTTCTTTGGCTAAGTAATCTAAATTATTAAATTTCCTTCTTCAATTATTTCCTACTTTTCTTTCAAATCTACAAATCTAAACCTTTGTTTGTAAATCCACTTTGGAAATAAATTGTAGATCTATAGGATTAGGGAATATTAAGCATAAAAGCTGTGTCATATTGGATTTACATAGTTTTCAGGTGAGTGGGAAATTATATACATTATTTATAATAAACTATATAATTGTTTTGTGTTCAATTAGAATCATATGCCTAAAAGTTTATCAGATTTGTTGTTCTTATCAGATTTAAAATATTATGCTGAAAGTTTGGACATAGATTTGTAGGCCTTCTAAATATATATCATTGTATAACCTACAATTGTTGTTTAGATTTATTTAAGTTATTGTAAACCCCACGGGTCTGGAAATCGATCCCAAAAACGATTGATAGATTTATAATTTTTTCCAGATTCATAGAATTGGGTGTTTAATTGTAATTGTGCAATATTGGTTAAAATAATTAATAATTCTATTGTGTTTGGTATTGTTTGTGGTTTTACTTGATTATTGTAATTTTATCCTTTTTATTCTTTTTGTATAAAAAGACATTATTTGAAATCTACAAGGAAAATAAATAAACCAAATAAGAAGAGCTGTGCAAATTCACGTATTCTTGTATGTACTTTGCAATAGCTATTCTAAATAAAAAGCTAACTTGTTTCCTTGTGATTTGAAATGACGTCAAATCTTCTCCTTTTAATAGTTTGGGCAAAATTTGCAATAACTACAGTGAATAGCCTTTTATAAGATTTTGAATCTTATAACAAGATTAAACACAAAAATGGTTGTTTTGGTCGCTAGTTTAGACCAGAACATAAATAATAAATAAATATAAATTAGTAACTACATTAACTTCGCGTTTAAATATAAATATAAATATATATATTAATCTTATCCGTCCAAATCTACGTAAATGATGCTATTATTAAATAAATGTTTGTGTATAAATGTGTGTTTGAATTTGAAATGTTTCCATTTTATCGGAATAAATGTATGGTAATAACTCCCATAATAAATAGAAATTAAATGTTTTTGACCGTTGTAGCAATCAATATGGAATTTGTTGTAATAAAAGGGTCATAAGTAAGGTAATAACTATTATAACCATGAACATTTTAGGGGAAATAACTGAATATATATGATAAATATTCCTAAATGATTATAATTAAAATTGGTATTTAGGAATAGAGATTGTGACTCCGACTGGGGAATAAAAAAATAGCAAACTTATATATATTCACATAAAAATTAAATGGAATTAAATTTGTAATAATATTTGGGAGTTACAATAACTAGATTAGAATTCAAATCAGACCGATATGAATGGCATTTAATAGGATAACGAATGCTTTAGGAAAATATGACTGTTAGTGTCATAAATGGTAGGTTGTCTAGATGATAGAAATAGGCTAATTGATGCCTTAGGAAATATGACCAGCATGGTCATTAATGGTAGGTAACCTAATTAAAAGTACTAAACAAAATTAAAAAGGGGTTAATGGGAATTGATTGGCATAGTAAATGCTAAGTCAAATAAGGAAATAAACAATTAAACATCCTAGGATAGGAAGTTATAAGTTTTCCTTATTTTATCCTAGTCAATCTAGAATTAATATAATTAGAATCAAAATTGGACTTAGTAGGTTAATGATGTGAGGTCAGTTGCCTTATTCGACAGAAATCTACACTTTCCAACAGTCGGATATATGTACAACTAATGTGAGACACCATTAACCATAGGAACCTGTGACGATAGTTAATTGCATAGTGAGGATTATTTTCTAAAATAAGGTTTATCTCAAGTGTGAGGTACTAAGTGGTTGTAGGCCCCGCCATCTATTCCAAAAGAGGAAACCTTAAAAATGAAATAATTTATAAACATAAGTCTGCTTCGGGATAGAGATATTAAGTATTTAGATCCACCCTTAAAAGGGTATTAAGCGATCACATAGCTCACCTCTGCATAAAAAAGAAGCATTAAATGGCTATTGAGTACGAGTTTGGTAATCCCTGCGTAGGTCCGCTTCCTCTATGTATTAAGTGACCAGGTTGAGAGCCCCCCTTGGGATTAGGTATTAAATGACAGTTAAGGAGGTACCATAAGTCTGTCTATCCTGTAGGAAGTACTAAGTGGCTAAGGGATTATCTAATAAGGCCAGCTAGATAGTAACATGTTAGTCTGCCAAGAGGGTCTTAAATGGTGTAGCGCTGCTACCTAAACACTACAAGAAATTTGACCTTTACCTACCAATATTTTACCTATCAATAAATATTGGTAGGTAAAGAGAACCTTTATCTACCCATATTCAATGGTAAAAATTTATTGGTAGGTAAATATTGTCAATGTTATAGAATTGTTGAAGGATGATTATCTACCAATATTTATAGGTAGGTAAAATGTATTATCTACACATATACATAAGGTGAAGTTTTTTTGTGATTTATCCCTACATTTTTCTCATATCATTTTAAACTTTCATTAAAAATAATGCCGAGTTTTGTGATGACATGTCAAAAAAATTTAGGCAAATTCTATTTGTACACCATAAAATGTTTTAGATGCACCAATTTTTTAAATAAAGTCATATACACCATGTAACACCCCACCTCCGCTAGGGTCACTCACAAAGGGAATGCACTAGGTTTGGTGAAGCATTATCGAGGTAAACATGCATAGAAATATTACAAGACAGAACATATATATATAAAACAGCGGAAGTAAAACAAATTTCATTACCTTATAAAATAAGGTCTAAAGCCTTTTACGTCAGAATACATCAAAACCTGTCTTGTAATAGTAAAGAAGCATAAAACCATTTCATAAATTATTCCCTAAGTAAAACAGTAAAGTAGCCACAGCCAAGAAAAGTCCAAGCCATGCGTGATGACCTTCAAGTAGAAGAAGTCCGAACTAGATAACAGTGTTTCCTCCCTGAATAACCTGGGGGGGGGGGGGGGGAAACGGAAGACAAGAGGCGAAAGAAAACGGGGTCAGTCATAAAGACTGGTAAGTCCTATCTACTTCCAGTATAAAAATAGGTAAAGGTAACATGACATGCATAAACTGAAAGTAAACATAAGGATGACTACAAGATAGATAAACTAAAATAGGCTGAACTACTGTAGCAAGGTAAACTAAGATATCATGATAAACTACGGTGTCATGATAAGTCAAGGTATCACATCGTCCGGTTTCTATCAAGTATAATATCCCAAGGTATCTATCATGTATATTTCTCATGGTCCTATATTTGCTCTGCACCTCTCGTACTAGTATCCCAACCCGCGTCATGTGTTAACTATGAATGTCCCTTGCCCAATGTCATGTAATGGTCCATGTCAACCTAATATATAGCATATGTAGGTTTTTCCAACTCGTATGTGTATGTTTCTTTCCATGTATAAGATCAGTCCTTTGCCGTAGGCCATACGGGCTTTCCCATGTAAACGTTTTATCCTTGAGGTTATTTTGGACTGCTACCCTTGATCTAGTTATGTTTCCTTACCATGAACTATCGCGCGTCCACTTAGGATTTATGCCACCTAGGACCACTAGGGGTTATGCTACCTAATGAACGTTTCCGTGTCTCGGTTTGGGTTCAGGCCACCTAGGGCCACTAGGGATTATGCCACCCGTCAACCGCGCCCTTTATCCCGCGTATGTATCGTGAATCATTTTCCATGTCTAGACGCACATGTTCCTCAATGTGCCATCCGAGTTCCGTGCCAGGGCAAATCAAGAAATACGGAACTCGGTCGGGAGCTTTAAGTCGTCTGCTGATGCAGATATCGAGGTCTGTTTTTGTACCCGTGGCTATGGTCCCACGTGACCCCTCCCTCAACTACTGAAAGGAAACCCAAGAAAAAATCATTTATGAGAACTACACTACGGCCCATCGATGCCCATTTCCAGATAGCCAACCTCACCCATAACTCGATAGCTAGTATATGGTCTTTTGGGAGTTCCCTGCCTTTCCGTACGTACACGATTGACTAAAGATGGTAGGTAGTCGGCGACATGCTATCCCGGGGCAAAATCAAGTATCGTCGACTCCACGCTAATCCATCCCAGTTTTTAGGTCGCTTGCATAGCAACCAAGACATACTCTTGGCTCTTCTACCGCAGACCTTAACCTCTGTGAGGCCGGGTTTCATGGACCACTCGCCACCTCACAGGGGGATACCAAGAGTACCCTCACGTTCCCCGAAGCTTTCGCTTCGTCACCCAGTTCGCTGGAGCTTTTATCCAAGTCAGATAACTTGCTCCTCCTCGTATATTAAGCGATGACCTACCGTACCAGGTTACTCATCTCTTTATGAACTAGTCCATGTCCTTAGCTAAGAATTATTACTTAGTTACCCTTAACTAAGGTTTACCACTTAGCCCCTCTTTCCACTATCCTTGTTAACTATGATTTCCAACCCAGTCCCCTAAGCTAGGGTTTTGTTAAATGGGTTAAGTGTTGTTATCCAAGTTCATGACTTAACCCGCCTACGAATCATGTCAAGATTGGCTAAGTACTCAAGTTCAAGGCTTAGCCCCACAAGTTGGTTAGGTGTACCAAGAAGCTCATGACTTAACCCTATAAAGTCAAATTAGTTAAGTATTTATTTGTCTTAACCCTATCAGATTATCATGTTAGATTGATTAAGCATAGATTATCTTAATCCCATCAGATTATCGAGTCAGATTGGTTAAGTATGGGTTAGCTTAACCCCATCCACTGATCATATTACAATGGTTAAGCCTACTTTTAAAAGGTCTTGTGACTTAACCCTATCAGGTCCACCTATTAGATTGGTTAAGTGTAGGTTACTTAACCTCATCAAATCATCACGTATAATTGGTTAAGTATAAATTACTTAACCCCATTAAATTATCATATTAAATTAGTTAAGTATTGGTTACTTAACCCCACTGAATTACCAAGTTTAGATTGGTTAAGTGTTTAACTTAACCCCCTCGAATTCCCGTGTTTAGATTAGTTAAGTATAGGTTACTTAACCCCATCTAATTACCGTGTTTAGATCAGTTAAGCCTTAATTACTTAACCCCATCTAATTACCGTGTTTAGATTAGTTGAGCCTTAATTACTTAACCCCATCTAATTACCGTGTTTAGATTAGTTAAGCCTTAATTACTTAACCCTATCTAATTACCGTGTTTAGATTAGTTAAGCCTTAATTACTTAACACCATCTAATTACCAAGTCGGATTAGTTAAGTGTAAATTACTTAACCTCATCCCCTAATCATCTTGTATGGTTAAGTGTCATTAAGAAATCAAACCCGGTCCCACTTAACCTACCCATTCGTGTCATATTGGTTAAGTGTCATTAATCAAATTTACTTAACCTTATCATGTGACATTAATTTAATTAATGCACTCTCAACCACTCACATTAGACCTTGTTGTGGTTACTAGTTAAGCCGGGCGGGTCCGGGTAGTTTTACACCACAACCTAGTCTAACCTCGGGTCTTAAGCGCGACATGACCAACTTCTCACATTGGATCTTATTGTTTGTAGCCACTAGTTAAGCCGGGCGGGTCCGGGTAGATTTATGCTACAAACTCAACCCAACCTCGAGTTGGCCATTTTCATGTTTGGTCTAGTGTCTTGTTACACTTACAACTCACACGTGTCAAGTTTTCAAGTCCCATACTCAAAGCCAAAGTTACATGTTGTCACGTTTATACCAATTTACCTAAATCATGTTTCATGTCAATAAAATTTCCCCATAACATAACCCCAACGCTTTTAAACTCGCATATACATTCCCAACAACGCATAATGGATTAAAGAAGGAACTTGGCAAAGGCATGACAAAAAGGGTATAAGGCCACAAGTTAATCATAGTGGCATATGAGGCGTAAATGTGTTCACTAACTTGCATGTTACATTACTAAGCCTCAAAAACATGCATAACCCCAAACTTAGCACATAGGCGAATTATGATGATAAGTGACATAGAAAGATGCCTAGAAGTTCACATATAGCATTACATGCAAGTTATCATAAGGGATATGATAGCTCTCATGTTGCATAATGCAACATTCAACATAAAGCCTATAGCTTTTTAGCTCAAAGATCAAGATAATGTCTTTACAAACATGATGAGATACATAACATGATAGCATGTATGATACTTAATGTTCAAACCCAACTTGCAACATGAACATTTAACTTCACAGTTAATATCTAATAGTAGGAGGTGGCTTACAATGCTATGAAGGCAATAAAACGACATATAATACAAAGATTGAGACGAAGCCACTCAAACAACACCAAAACCCCCAAATGATAAGCTCCAAATGAAACCCTTGAGCAAATACCAATAGAAATCTTTGCTTTGAAGTAGAAAGGTTGCAACTTTGGCCTTGAATCGAGCTTAGCAACTCTCATGTAACTTAGAAACACTCAAATGATCATCTAATCTCTCAAGAGAATGAAGATAGAATTTATGACAAGAGGATGGAGGCTAGGGTTTTGAGTAGAGGCCATGATCACTAGAAATTTTGGCATAGTTTAGTTGTAGGATCAATTAATGAGGGTTCAGGCTAGGTTAGGGGTCTTTTTATAGAGATTAGGAGTAGTTTAGGCCGTTAGATTAACCCTAGGATAGAACCAAGCCCTCAAAAATCGTCACAAGCCTCCAAAACCGAGCCAAACAGCAAAACAGGTGCACCAGGTTGCCTGGGTCCGACCAGGCAGGTCGACCCTGGGGTCGACTCCCCAGTCGACCTCCCCTGGTCTGGCGGGAAATTTTCCCGCCTCTTCTGAATTCTGAAATTTGAATCTGTTTTCGTTTTCGAATTTTTCGTGAAACTTCCGAAGGCCATATCTCGGCCATACGGACTCCGATTTACGAAATTTCGGACTCTATTTCACGTATTTTTCCGAGACGAACACAATGGCATAGCTCGTTTTATCTGATTCAGATTTTATAATTCAATTCTGCCTTAATTCTTGATTTAACATGTTGAAAAATTTCGGGTTGTTACATTCTCCCCTCCTTTAAGGATTTCATCCCCGAAATCTCCAAGTTAGGAAGAACATATCCTACCATCCATCATCCATCTACTCAAAACATTATCCACATGCAACCATTGTCCTTAGACGATTTCTAATGCCATATGAACATATGCAGAACGTGTGTGTATATGCTCCTTAGCTAATGCTATTGATCAGGCCTGAATGATCTTTCTAATGCAAAATATGTTTAGTGCCATGAGTCCAACATGTATGCGAATAGTCCTAGTCATATAAGTACTATATGCGTGCACAAACATTCATTCATATGCAACATCCGCATGATAACACATTCAATTTCATCCATAAACAAGTATAGATACTCGTGCATATGCAACATGAAACGTGACCGCGTCAATCTAGTATCTAATGTGTATTCGCGCATCCACGAGCAACCACTTGCAACCAATTGCAACCTTATCAATCATAACATGTTTCAAATAAATGTTTACATCCATAGGGTTCTATCTAAGGTTCCCAAGATAAGATCGAGGAGATAAACAAGACAAACTCCTTACGGGGTTTGTAACCGAAACAGGACCGAGAGGATATCCACCAAGCGATAGCATGCAGTTAGCTCTACAGGTGAACCAAGGATCAACGATATACTCTTAAAGAGATATGATGCGCGCGTTTAGGCCGCATTTCCTTGAGCTTAATTCCATTGTACCTTGACCACCTTTGACTTCATGATTTTCGTAGCTCCTTGATTCCTATTTCCAAGGTATGAGTTGGAACTCTTTTCACTGTCGCCTCTCGTTCCACTTTCACTTATTCTTTCCCTAGTATGCTCGGTTCAAACATATCTGTATACTCATGCAAGCTCTCCAAAATTCGCTAGTGAAATCTGGATCTCGCTTACCGATGCCAATCCATGTTACCACGTGCACTTACTAGGGTGATTCCTATAACCCATGCTCAAGCGGAATGAACCATCCGTCTTATTGGCGGACGTTACTCGATTGGATTAGAGATTTTCGATAAGAGATTCTAGGTAACTAACAATGACAGAACCCAAAAGGTTACACGAGACTTCGAAGGTATTACCAAAGCAAGCCAAGAGTCTGACTACCCTCTTTTCAAAAACCGAGAATGGTATCCCTTGCTGGATAACCACTTTACCCCTAGAATCCATCCATGGCTCAACAATAAATGTATTACTTTTAATCTCAACACTTGGCATAGACGTTCTCAAATCCAACAAGTCATGAATAAATGGACCGACTCTCCAACCAGATTTTGGGACAAAACTGGGATCCTTTACCATGCTAGTACTAAGGTGCAGAGACTCAACTATCCAAGCAGACTTAAATGATACGATGATCCAGACAAAGTCTGGACGGAATGATAGAAAAGAACGACTAAACCTTTACCAGAAACGGTACCATCTCTTTTAGGTACCCTAGAAATGGGAGCGTACAATTGCCCTCTCCGATGATCTTGTCCTTGTCCTCCTTGATGGGCTAAGCCATACCAACAGTTGCTCATCCTTAAGCTCGCGTCCTTTATCCTTACTCTTATTATCCCTCCTTGTATCACGGCAACAGGTCTCTCGAGAACCACCTCCATCGTATGGAAAACACCTACGTGGCTAGACAAAGATTGGTCACAGTTAGAACTACTGTGACTACAGATGGAGGAAAGAAAGGAAAAGAGATTCAATCAAGGAATCAAAGGATAGTGCTAATGGCCTTTGGGGAATAGCCTTTCAAAACAAAACTTTTCTTGAAAAATGCTTCTTTGTAAACGGTTTTTCAAATAGTTTTCAGAAGGTTTTAAAAAGTTTTGCCCGGTCTGGTAACCTTCTGCTCTGATACCAAATGTAACACCCCACCTCCGCTAGGGTCACTCACAAAGGGAATGCACTAGGTTTGGTGAAGCATTATCGAGGTAAACATGCACAGAAATATTACAAGACAGAACATATATATATATAAAACAGCGAAAGTAAAAAAATTTCATTACCTTATAAAATAAGGTCTAAAGCCTTTTACGTCAGAATACATCAAAACCTGTCTTGTAATAGTAAAGAAGCATATAACCATTTCATAAATTATTCCCCAAGTAAAACAGTAAAGTAGCCACAGCCAAGAAAAGTCCAAGCCATGCGTGATGACCTTCAAGTAGAAAAAGTCCGAACTAGATAACAGTGTTTCCTCCCTGAATAACCTGGGGGGGGGGGGGAAACGGAAGACAAGAGGCGAAAGAAAACGGGGTCAGTCATAAAGACTGGTGTTAGACCCAAATGTGGTTCTAACACCCAAATTGATTAGAAACAAGATAAAATAAAACAGAAATAAAGATGAACACACAAGATTTATAGTGGTTCGGCGAAGAAATGCCTACGTCCACTTAGTTTTCACTGTATTCAGTAATTCAGTTACAAATGCAATGTAAGATTCACTCACAACTCACTTTTATTCACTCAAATGATCAAAACAAGAAATGAAAGATGATTTGGATTCTCCGGGAGTAAAGGAGTTCGGATGATGGAGGTACTTGGATTCTCAAAAATGCTGAAAAAGATCCTTCTCTTTGTCTCTAGATGGGGTATTTATAGGTGTGAATTCGCTTGAGACTTCATCCGGGTCGGGCCACATGTCATTCATCGCGTTCTCTTCGGGTTCGGATGAACTATCAGGTTGACAACACATCAAAGAGATGAACGTTAGGGGTAGGAATTAGTCATATCCGGTCCGGTTCTCCAGGCGATTTCATAGGAGATTTTCCTGGATCAGGGGTGCGGGTCGGAGATGTGCAGGTTGGGGGCTCGGATCGGAATACCCGATCCGAACCGGAGTAGCTTGGACGTCTCTCCTTCTCTAATCATACTCCGCTCCGCTCCAGCGTCGTGGCAAGCAGATGGCTTTCCGATCCACTTGAGATTTATTGGCCTTCCGATCCGATCAGATATGCTTTGCCAATTTATCCAGTAAGAGACATCCGATCCGAACAGAGAATTCTATCCGATCCGAACCGATATGCTGCTATCAATCTGAATTGTGGTGTTTTCTTCCGATCCGAACCGGAGTCTTATAACTTGAAATACTCTTCAATGGTTGGTTTCTTGACTTTGTGTTGCCTAGTTCACAAAGTAGGCTAACATTTTGCCCCCTCAAAGGATGCTTTCGTTGTACAAAGCGTGCTTTGATGTCGTTTAACCAGAATTGTCAAGAGTAATGCACAGATTTCTGTTCGGTTCGGCGTCCGACCCGAACACATTTTCTTCATTTCTGAGCAAATTTGGGAACTCATCTCGCCATGTAATGCTTCTTGCAGGTATGCTCCTCCTTTACTCTCCTTCTCTTCAATTCGAGTCGAATGCTGAATCAACGTGTGAAATTTCTACTCGGTTCGGATTCCGATCCGAAGCGTATTCGTGGATTTAGTTCTTAGACATTGGGCCTTCAGAGAGAGTTGTACTACTGGGCTTCCACTCCGGTCCGATCGGGCGAGACAAAATAGGGAGGCGAGGAGTCAACACCATTCTTTATATAAATTCACTACTACCTTCATTCTTTTCTCCTTCGTTTCTATTGCCGCTCGGACCTAAGTATTGAAAACATCAGAAACTCGAATATTCTGAAACTATCCCTCGTGGATTTCTTAACTCGAACACGTAGGTAGCTCTTTAATCTCGAATAGCTTCATAGTAATTGCTCTTGATTTCAATTTGTGTTGGATTGGGATGGTTTAGCCACAGGCTTCGCTTGAACTCCACGTCGTTACTGGTGGATGCGCCGTCGCTTCGAGGCGTTGCGAAGCTGGAGAGGGCAAATTTCTGCCCTTAACGATAGCTTTGACGATAACATGGACTTGTTTGTGAGAAAGGGGGGAAAGAGGAAGAAGACGAGGAGCGTGGTGACCAACTGGAGTCGGTTCGGGTAGAAGACGGAGGAGCGGAAAGGAAGAAGTAGGATAAGGGATCGGTCCGGGTTACACACTTTAGAAAGACAGGGAGGAAAGAAAACGTCGGTTCGGGTCGGAGAAGTGAAGGTTGAAGTAAATGGATCGGTTGAGTGGTGCTAGTTCGGTTCCGATCGGGCCATCCGATCCGATCAGATCAGTCCTGCTTCCGAACCCGTTGCTTCCCTTGTCTTGAACTGGCCCTGCTTTAATGATGCATCCGAACCGACTACTATCTGTGTTTGTATTGAGCCAGCCATCATATGTATATCCGAACCGAACCGAACGTATCAAACTTGGCACATAAAGACTACCCAATTAATTCAACTAACGCTTACTCTAGACGAATATGCTTCGCGGACAGTTAGGATAGTGCCTTGTGAACATAAACGAGAATCAAGGACAACTCTGACTATTACTTTCTCTTTAAAGCTTCGTCTTGCATTGTTGTACTTCTATTTTGTATTTCCCACATTTGCTGCACACACTTTAGTTCACACACATACACAAAAAGGGGACACGGGATAATTCACTCTAATCCGTGCTATTGCTTCTTCAATAGTTCCATGACAATGAGGCCCAGACGCTCTTCTCGTTTAGCTGAGAGGAAAGAAGCTCCAGAAACTTCCAACAAAACCACTCTTGAGGATATATCTTCTTCATCTGACCCAGAATGGGACAGCGAGGGTCCGGATTACGGAGTTGGTCATCGGGAAAGCGATGAAATGTCTTCAGAAAATGAAGTTTCCCTAGGCTTTGAGGAGGAAGGAGGGATTGGTGACAATCGAGCACCCGATGAATTTGACTCAGCCATTATATTGGAGTCACCTCCAGATTCCGTAGAATCAACAATTGACAACGACCGACTCGTGAGAATTTGCTTGAAGTATGGAATAATGAAGAGAGACACTTTAGTGCCCTCACGTTCTGACCGTCCCCATAACCCTCCAGAAGGATATATGACGGTCACTCGTCTGATGTGCATGGTTGGCGCCATTCCTCCATTCTCGCCTTTCATCGTCGACTTCTTAAGACAAATGCGGATTGCCCCCATGCAGCTGCATCCCAATTCATATGCCTATCTGCATACCTTATTCATAGCATATCGTGAAATTCTAGGCGTGGAACTTACGTTTGACGATGTTCATTTCTTCTATAATTTCAAACATCGGACTAGAGAAACCCCTTCTTTCTGTTACTTTGAGTCGGTCCCAAAGAGGAAGATAATCTCTACGCCGTTTAGCAGCAAAGCTGGAGATTCCAGACTAGAGTGGTTCTATATAAAGCAACAGTCTGGATGCGCCAGAAGATGGACAAAATCAAGTAAAGCACTGATTTTCTGATCCTGGACTCTATACACTTGAATCATCACCCTGACCTGTTTTCCTTTTTATTTGCAGTCGACAATCCCAAACAGGTATCAGACCAAGCGTTCTTTGATCGGATGCACCGTCTTCTCAATGGCGACCAAAAATTCCTGACTATTGACGAGGTCCTTAAAGATGAGTACCTTCATTTTCACGGGCTGCTATCCGTTTTCCGCAGCATCGGTCATGGGACGGTTCCCTATGCATATATTCCTCCAGTGGAAACAGTTCCAGAAATAGGAGAAGGCTCGGGAATTCCTGCAGCTTCTCTTCAAACTTCACCCTCTCCCTCTTCCACTCAAGATGATGAACTGGCTAATCTGGCCAAAAAACATCGTGAAGGGTATATTGCCCCCGAGGAAACTACCTCGGTAGACAAATCAAAATCTCCCCAAGGGTCGCCACTTCACGCTTCCGAAGGGGATGTTCCTAGCACCGACGAGCACATATTTCAGGGTTTGGGGGATCTCCCCTTACCCGAGACTATATATACTTCGGAAGATTTCAGAAAGGACCCTTTAGTCTTCACTTCTTCTGAAGAGACTACTCCTGCTAAGGCCAAAGAGCCTGCCCGCACCAGTCTAGCTTCAGACTCGGGTTGGTTGGGGGGACACACACACCACATAGGATGCACTTTACACCGTAGCACTAGCATTCATTGCACTTCTTTCTCCATGGATCCGTCGATTCTAAACTTTGTTTAATTTATCGTGCAGGTACAATGTCTCGATCCTCTTATGATATAAGAAAGCTTCGCCGCAGCATGTCCAATCCTCCTCAGGATGCTGAGTATAATCGCCGAGACGACCGTGGTAGGGAGGAAAGAAGACCCTATGATCCTTATCGATCTCGATCCTCACGCTCCCGCTCACCAGTTCGACCGGAACAAGAAAAATACAAAAGCTATCAAGGTCGTAGGGAGGAGGATAGACCACAATCTAGGGATTCCACTTCCTCCCATGAAAAGCGGAGTAGAGAGAAAACTCCTCCAAAGGAAACTGGGTCTAGAAGTAAGCAAAAAGTCCCTGCTACTAAGCGACCTCGGACAGACAAGGGTTCTACAGAATCTTCTTCAGGAAGGGACACTGAACTAACAATTCTCGCCCCTCCTCCACCAGATGCGGGAACCGCAGTAAGGCTGGCCTATTTAAAGGAGCAATTTCCCAAGCACTACTTCGAGACTCTGACCTTTCTACCTTCCCTTGAACCTATTTCTTCTAATTGGGCAGAGGAGGCCCGAGCAAAGATTGATTTGGTGGAAAAACAATATACCGAGATGTTCAAGTATTCCCGCACTCTTTCTAGAATCATCCGCACGCTAATGACAAATGCTGACTCAATGCACAAAACTGCGGAGGAAGATGCTAAGGCCCTAAAAACCTTAGGAAAAAATTTAGAAGATACTCAAGCTCAACTAGCTATCGCTCAGAAGAACGCTTCTAACTTCAAACAACAGTTTGAAGACATGCAAAAGCGCTATCATGATTTGCTTGAATCCCACACTCAGGAGCGTTCTGAGTTGAAGAAACAAGCTGACGAGGCCAAATCAGAGGCTGCTAAGACACGCCTTGCTTATGCTGAGCTTGAGCAGAAAAACGCCGAGTTAGCGAAAAGGAGTGCTGAGTTAGAAAAGAAAAACGCTGATTTGGCTTCAAAATTGTTAGAGGCGGAAAACAGGGCTGCTCTGGCTGAGGGCAACGTGGAATGCGCTATTAAATCTGCGGAGGAAACCCGCAAACAGCTATCAGAGGCGGAGGCCGATATTCAGGGCTTCGGCGAGCTAATGATCGAATTCTTCGCGCACATTATTCGTCGTCGAAACATTTCCTGGATCGAGGACTATCCATCCACTTTGGTTCATGTGTGGAATCAAATCGTCGAGTGGGAAAAAGAAGAGCTTAAAGTCGATTCCCTCGATGAAGATAAGCTGATGGAGAAGTACTTGAGAGACGACGAACCGGAGCGCCTAGCTGAAGGGCGCCGTCTAATTGCTGAGGCCATGGAAGAAGAGAGGCGGAAGTCTAAACAGAAAACCATTCCTGAAGCTGGTTCCTCTTCTTCTGCTCCTGTAACTCCCGAAGTAGAAGGGTATGATCCCGAAAACCCGGGAATTTCCCGAACAACTTTGCTATCTCCCATTCCTGAAATAACTCCAGAGGTAGTAGTCACCCCCGCTGAAAAGTCTTCAGAAGGTATTCCTATCTTTTCTCCTCAATTTGTCAAGGCTACTACTACCTTTGGCTACATGACTGAATGTTCGATGAGAAATCCTTTGCTCTCGCCTGAGTTGATAACCGATGTTTCTCATTTTGTAGGCGTTGAATCCTCCGCGAAGACAGATGTAGTTCAAGGAGCTACCACTGGGACAAAGCCCGCTGATAGGGTCAAAGAAGGGGAAGACAAGGCTGCTTCCACAGACCTGGGGGAAAGAAGTGAACCAACTAAGGTCACTACTCCCCATGATGAAGAAATGATTGCAGCTTTAAAAGACGACGGAGGAGACGAGGGGCATGATGAGGAACCGGAGATTGTAATAACCGGGGAATCGAAAAGCGCTGATGACGTTACCTTAGCTGCCATGAAGGCTGATCAAGACAAGCGCTTGCAATTAAAGGCTGAAGAATTAGACCCTGAGCTCCTCAAGCCCCTCGCAGTTGTGGATGCAGGTTCAAGGTTAGTTGTTAAGCTCTCCACTAGATCTATTACCGAAGAACTTGCTAAAAAATCTTCTCTTGATTCCAGTGCCCCGCCCTCCGGGAAAAAGTCTGCTGGCTCCAGTACTACATCTTCGGGGAAAAAGAAATCAAAGCGGATCTTGACTGAAGCCGAAAAGGAAGCAAAGGATGCGGAAAAAGCTGCCAAGAAATCGAAGGCTCATCCCAAACCCAAATAGTGGGTTCTCCTGTGTCCTTTTAGCATCTTTGTAAATCAATAAGTGCTGCCACAACAGCAGCTCCTGCACTTTCTTTTTTAGTTATTTCCCTGTACAAATTCATTCATTTGTAAATAAAAATAATTCACTTTTTGCAATGTTTATTTGTTAGCAGTTCTGCACTTATGTAAAAATGCATATCTACAGTTATGAAACAAAGTTGTGGAGAGGGGAGATATGTGTATGTATAGGTATCCCCAGTCAATCTCCATAAGTTATTCAGTGCTTAACCATGCAATCTGAATACTCCCGATTCTCTAACGGGATGGCATTTCCTGTGTCATCAATGCCTGTTGTTTTTCCTGGCATTTCTTTTATACTCTCTCTCATTCTCTTGAGAGTTAGAGTTCGAGTTCAGTCATTTGTCTATTCCCCGGTCGTTCAACGGGAAAAGATTTCTTTCTCGGCGCTCGGTCGGAGACGCCTTTATACTCTCTTTCTCTCTGGAAAGTTAGAGTTCGGAGTTGAACCTTTCTCAGCGCTCAGTCGGAGACGCTTTTATACTCTCTCTCTTTCTCTGGAGAGTTAGAGTTCGGAGTAGAATTTCTTTTTCAGCGCTCAGTCGGAGACGCTTTTATACTCTCTCTCTTTCTCTGGAGAGTTAGAGTTAAGAATGTCGTTTTCTCATTCTTTTATGTCTTATTGCACAAATGATCATTGTGCTTCTTTTTATGTCCAAGCTGTTTTCAACCTTTTTTAGGCTCTGAGTTATCCTGTATTTTATAATCACAACAGAACAACTAATAAATGTGAATGCATAAAAGTAAATGACACACAATATTTTTATAGTGGTTCAGCTAAGTCATAGCCTACATCCACTTTATAGTCCTTTATTCATATCACCGGATTTTCCCAAGGCAAGTCGTGCCTTATTACAGAGTTTATAGGAAGAACAGCGAAAAGTATAGCATTTCTAATCCAAATATCGCATTAAGTGTTGGGCATTCCATGCTCGAGGGACTTCTTCGCCATCTACGGTCGTTAACTTGAATGTTCCTTTATCAAGTTTCCGTTGGATGACAAAGGGTCCTTCCCATTTTGGGCCGAGGTGAGGAAGAGATGGAAAAACTCTCTTTAGCACCAAATCTCCTGGTTCAAAAGTTCTGAGGCGAACTTTTTTGTCATGATAGCGTGCCATCTGACGCCGATGTCTTGCTGCACGCAAGTCTGCTTCGTCCCTTTTCTCTTCGACTTCATCAAGAGACTCAAGTAAAAGTGCCCGATTTGTCATCGGGTCATAATACGTCACCCTGTGGGAAGGAACTTCCAGTTCAACCGGAATTACTGCTTCTGAGCCAAAGGAGAGAGAGAAAGGGGTATGACCGGTAGCCGTTTTAAACGTTGTTCGATATGCCCACATGGCTAGGGGCAATTCATCAACCCATTTTGCCTTTGCACGCTCTAATCGCTTCTTGAGGATGGATTTTATTACCTTGTTTATTGCCTCTACTTGCCCATTAGATTGTGGATTGGCAACTGCAGTATATCGTTTGTCTATCTTATATTTCTGGCAAAAGTTTCTGAATTCAGTGCTATCAAATTGGGTCCCGTTATCAGTAATAATCGTCCTTGGGATCCCGAATCGGCATATAATATTTCTGACCACAAAACTTATCACCTTTCTTGTGGTGATCTTAGTCAAGGGTTCAGCTTCCACCCACTTTGTAAAATAATCCACGGCTACTATGGCATACTTAGCCCCTCCTTTAGCGATCGGTAAAACTCCAATGATATCGATTCCCCATGTGGCAAATGGCCAAGGACTCACCATCGATTTAAGCTGGGTTGACGGTGCCCTGGGGATTTTGGCGAATCTCTGGCACCTATCGCAGCGTCGTGAATAATCAGCTGCATCTTTGTTGATCGTAGGCCAGAAGTATCCGTACCGCAATATTTTCTTTGCTAAAGTTTGACCTCCTGTATGATCTCCACACTCACCTTCGTGCACTTCTCTCAGTACACGCTTGATGTCGTCGTGTGCGATATATCGTAACAGGGGCATAGAAAATCCTTGTCTATAGAGAATATCGTCTTGTATAACATATCTGGTAGCTTTGCGCACTACAGCTCTCTTTTCACTCTTCTTTAATGGGAGTGTCCCATTCTTAAGAAAACTCTTGATTGGAGTCATCCATGACTCCTTCTCTGGTTCCGCTTCAAGAACGAATTCCATTTCCATTGACTCAAAGCTTGGCGACTCCAACGTTTCAATTGGAATTACCTCAGTCTCTTCTGGATTGTCAGAACTATCCAATTTTGCTAGTCTATCCGCTTTCTGGTTTTCTTCTCTGGGAATATGTGTTATGTTGTACCGCTCTAAGCTACTTAATAGCTCTTTCACTTTCTTGAGGTAAGCGACAAGTCGAGGTCCTCGAGCCGCGAATTCCTCTCGCACTTGACAAACAACAATCTTAGAGTCACAAAATATGTCCATCATTTTTACTCCGAGGTCTTTAGCGAGTTTCAGCCCGGCAATCAGGGCTTCATACTCAGAGTCATTGTTTGTTGCCGAAAATTCTAATCGCAGGGCGTAATATAACGACCGTCCCTCCGGAGTGACTAAGACAATTCCAGCTCCGGATCTTCGGTCATTTTTAGCTCCATCTGTATATAATTTCCACGGATTCATCTCTAGCCTATCCTCAGATTTGACCACTCGGTCATTGATTATTTCTTCCTCTGGAATGGTGAACTCCGCAATAAAGTCTGCTAGAGCTTGCCCCCTGATTGACTTTCATGGTTGAAAATTCAAATCAAACTGGCTTAGTTCTATGTTCCATTTAATCAATCTTCCCGACGCTTCGGGTCTCTGCAACACCTGTCTTAACGGCTGATCGGTGTATATGGTTATTGGATGGGCTTGGAAGTAGTGACGAAGCTTTCGGGATGCAATCAGGAGGCTGTAAGCAAGCTTCTCGATCTTTGGGTAGTTGCGCTCTGCCGCTGCTAATTTCTTACTCACATAGTATACTGGCCTTTGTACTTTATCTTCTTCTCGAACCAGGACTGTGCTGACAGCGTGAGCCGAGACGGCTAGATAAACAAATAGTTCTTCGTGATCTACGGGCTTTGATAAGATTGGCGGTTTTTCTAACAGCTCTAACAGATTTTGAAAAGCCTCGACACAATTGGGAGTCCACTGGAAGTTCTTCTTTCCCCCTTTTATCAAATCAAAAAATGGAACACATTTATCGGTGGCTTTGGAGATGAATCTACTCAGCGCCGCTACCTTCCCTGCCAGACTTTGGACGTCTTTAATTCTCCTTGGTTCTTTGATATTTCTAATCGCCGCTATCTGGCTAGGGTTGATCTCAATTCCTCGGGAACTTACAATGAAGCCAAGGAACTTTCCCGACGCCACTCCAAATGAACATTTTAAAGGATTCAATTTCATACGGTATTTTCGCAAGATACCAAACATTTCTGCTAAGTCTTGCGTATGACTGGAGGACTGCTTTGATTTAACAAGCATATCATCCACATAAACTTCCATAGTTTTTCCTATTTGATCATAAAACATTCTATTTACCAACCGCTGATAAGTAGCTCCAGCGTTTTTTAATCCGAAGGGCATTACAACATAACAATATAGCCCCAAATTCGTAATGAAACTTGTATGCTCTTGGTCTGGTACATGCATAGGAATTTGATTGTATCCAGAGTATGCATCCATGAAGGAGAGAAGTTCATGACCTGCTGTCGAGTCTACAAGCTGGTCAATCCTGGGAAGTGGGAAACTATCTTTTGGGTAAGCCTTATTTAAATCCGAAAAGTCAATACAAGTTCGCCACTTTCCGTTTGGCTTCGTTACCAAAACGGGATTCGATATCCAGTCGGGATAAGTCGAATCTCGAATAAATCCATTTTGCTTCAATTTCTCTACTTCCTCTTTGAGAGCAGCCGACCTCTCTGGGCCCAGCATGCGTCTCTTTTGCTTCACAGGCGGATGCTTCGGATTTACATTCAGTTTGTGACTGATAATGGAAGGCGATATCCCACACATGTCAGCATGGGTCCAGGCGAACACATCTAAGTTTGCCTTCAAGAAGTCTGTCAGCTCTTCAGCACGACGAGGATCCAATTGGGAACCAATCTTCAAAACTTTCGTCGGATCAGCTTTATCAACAGGAATTTCCACTGTCACTTCATTAGGAGTTGCATTCCTAGCCTCTGGTTCCTCGTCTTTTCTAGGATCCAGGTCTTCAGGCGTTCCTTTGGGCAACTCCCTTGGGTTCAATCTCTCTAATTGCTATGCCGAGTCCCCCTTTGAGGGAGATGAGGCATCCTTACTCTCAGCATTAACTCCTTTCATCAACATCTTCAGTTCGGCCACATAGCAGGCCCGTCCAGAAACCTGATCCCCTCTTATTACTCCAGTCCCGGCTTCGGTTGGGAACTTTAGTAACAAGCACCTAGGGGCGATACAAATTCTAAACTCAGCGAGGGCAGGTCTCCCTAAAAATGCGTTATATGGCGAATCTACGTCCAGTACTACAAACTGAAGCATTCGCACTCTTCTACGTTCTCCTTGCCCTAGGGTCACAGGCAACTCTATATATCCCATGGGAGCTGTCGTCGCTCCGTTGAAACCTCTAATCCATCCTTCACAAGGTTTCAGATCTTCGGGCTCAAGCTTCATCTGATCAAATGACTTCTTGAACAAAATATTAACGGAACTTCCGTTGTCTACTAATACCTTATGGACCAAAGCCGGCCCAATAGTGGTAGTAATAACCAACGGATCATTGGTGGGAGATTGTATCCCCGTGTTGTCTCGGCTGCGAAATACTACGTCGTCGAACATGGTTTTTTGTTGTTTTATAGGGGTGGCATCTTCCAAATCGTCACCTTCATTCACATCTAGATGCTTGGCAGCATTCACATATTGGTCCATTGACCTAAAACTTCGGATTGCCGGGTGAGGTCCGCCTACTATGGAGTTGATGACGATCCCTTTACCTTTCTGCTGCGCGGTAGGCTTAGGAGCAGGCAGGATTTGTTTTGGAGCCTGCTCTCCTTGCCCCCTGTCCCTCGGGGCAACCTTGTTCTCATCCAACTTTCCTTCACGCAGCAGTTTTTCAATTACATCCCTCAAATGCCGACACTCATTGGTCGAATGTCCATGTGTTCCGTGAAACAAGCAAAATTTGCCTGTCGCCATTTCTTTCTCGGTCGAATCACGAGGTGGCGGTCTTTTGTACTGCAACACATTGTACGTGTCCAGGTAAATATTTTCCAGGGTGTCATTCAATGGTGTGTAGTTCTCGTAGTTCTGGAATCGGGGCCTTTTGTTTGGGTCGCTTCCCCTATTTCTGTTTCTCCTATTACCGTTCGAATTACGGTTGTTGTTGTTTCCCCCATTTCCAGTATTGCTGTTTCCACCCTTGTTTCCTACATTTACTTCGACCTTGCCAGAACTTTCCCCAGACTGCTTCACGGCAATATTACTCTGCACATTTTCCTTTGAAGTTGTCTCGGACTTTCTTTTTCGGTTTGCCCTGGCTTCCTCCCGTCTCAGATAAATATCGGCTTTTTCGTAGAATATCGCCCTTGTGGGGGGTGTCTTCCCAGAAAGGTAGTCTCCAAACTCAGATTCAGGATCGACTCCTTCCTTCAATGCCATCAGAATAGTGGGCTCATGCGGGTCACTGACCTCAGTTACAGCTTGGTTAAAACGATCTAAATATGCCCTTAAAGACTCTCCTGGTGCCTGTTTGATTCTCGACAATTAATTAACACTCTTGGACTTTCGGGCATGTAATCGGAACTGGTTCATGAAACGCTCGCTTAGTTCTTTGTAATTAGAAATTGAACGAGGAGGAAGTCGGGTAAACCAAAATAATGCCACATCTTCTAGGTAGATTGGGAACGCTTTGCACTTTACTTCATCAGGGGCAGCAGCGGCATTCATAAGCCACGAATACCGCATCAAGTGCTGTCCTGGATCAGTCCTTCCGTTATATTTATCCATCTGTGGCAAGTTAAAGCGTCGGGGAAACTGGTAGTCTAGGATATCGTCAGTGAACGGAGTATGGCTTCGCTCAATGCCATAGTCTTCATTTGTATAATTCCGGCTCTCGGACATAATTCGGCGAACCATTGCCTGCACATCGGCACTCGTTAGGGGCTGCTCAGGTTCCCTGGCCCTAGTGTCCGAGTTCCTCCGGGGCTCTTGCTCAGGGGATGCCCTTCTTCTTCGAGCTGCCTCTGCTCGATTCCTTTCCCTGCGTTCCCGGTCGATCTCGGGAAGAGGGGACCGGAGTCTTTGCCCCCGAGTGGGGCTATCGTTTCCTAATGCTCGTGCGATATCCTCGCGAGATCCCAAAGATCCAAACGTTAGCTGCTCCACGTTCTGAGGTCGTTCGAGTGGCCTTCGTTCACGGGGCCTCTCTTCCTCGGAAGATGAAGATTGATCTACGGGTGTATGACGAACCGGTGATGGAGTTCTTTGCCGGCGGAGCTCATTGATTTCCCGACTCATGAGCCTCATATTTTCCTGCATCATGAGATTGGTGCGCTCATGAACTCTCATAGCTTCCCTCGTGCTCTCAAGCATATCAAGCAAGCGCGAGAAATCTCCTTGAGTGATGGGAGCAGATGGATTGACCTGGTCTCCAACCCTGGCAGCTGGAATTGGAGCATTCGCGGGGACTCGAGTAGATGTTCCAGCTTCACCAAGCATCGGGTCGGATCGGAGGTAGGAAGTCGGGTCGGATCGGAGCTGGGGTGCCTGGTCGGATCGGTGTGCAGCGAGCAACTCAGGTCGGTTCAGATTGGGCGAGTGCACTGCTTCAGAGTCTCCTACCCGGATCGGATCGGAGCTCTCCCCTTGCTGTCGGTTCGGATTTCCTGCATTGATTCTTCCTGCTGCCGAACTCTGCCCCCGAGACCTTGTTACAACAGCATGTTGCTGATCTTCACCAGCTCCATTTCCTTGAACAGACTGAACTTCCTTGCCTTTTCCTTTGGCCATGAGTTTTTGACAATTACTTCAACGAATGTAAGAAAGCGGAGAAACTTAAGGATTCACTTCTTTGAACTCAACGGTCCAAAAAGTAGAAAGAGATCCCGGAAAATAAAGAATTTAGATGAGGTTTCTCAGTGAAAGCACCAAAATGTTAGACCCAAATGTGGTTCTAACACCCAAATTGATTAGAAACAAGATAAAATAAAACAGAAATAAAGATGAACACACAAGATTTATAGTGGTTCGGCGAAGAAATGCCTATGTCCACTTAGTTTTCACTATATTCAGTAATTCAGTAATTCAGTTACAAATGCAATGTAAGATTCACTCACAACTCACTTTTGTTCACTCAAATGATCAAAACAAGAAATGAAAGATGATTTGGATTCTCCGGGAGTAAAGGAGTTCGGATGATGGAGGTACTTGGATTCTCAAAAATGCAGAAAAAGATCCTTCTCTTTGTCTCTAGATGGGGTATTTATAGGTGTGAATTCGCTTGAGACTTCATCCGGGTCGGGCCACATGTCATTCATCGCGTTCTCTTCGGGTTCGGATGAACTATCAGGTTGACAACACATCAAAGAGATGAACGTTAGGGGTAGGAATTAGTCATATCCGGTCCGGTTCTCCAGGCGATTTCATAGGAGATTTTCCTGGATCAGGGGTGCGGGTCGGAGATGTGCAGGTTGGGGGCTCGGATCGGAATACCCGATCCGAACCGGAGTAGCTTGGACGTCTCTCCTTCTCTAATCATACTCCGCTCCGCTCCAGCGTCGTGGCAAGCAGATGGCTTTCCGATCCACTTGAGATTTATTGGCCTTCCGATCCGATCAGATATGCTTTGCCAATTTATCCAGTAAGAGACATCCGATCCGAACAGAGAATTCTATCCGATCCGAACCGATATGCTGCTATCAATCTGAATTGTGGTGTTTTCTTCCGATCCGAACCGGAGTCTTATAACTTGAAATACTCTTCAATGGTTGGTTTCTTGACTTTGTGTTGCCTAGTTCACAAAGTAGGCTAACAACTGGTAAGTCCTATCTACTTCCAGTATAAAAATAGGTAAAGGTAACATGACATGCATAAACCGAAAGTAAACATAAGGATGACTACAAGATAGATAAACTAAAATAGGCTGAACTGCTGTAGCAAGGTAAACTAAGATATCATGATAAACTACGGTGTCATGATAAGTCAAGGTATCACATCGTCCGGTTTCCATCAAGTATAATATCCCAAGGTATCTATCATGTATATTTCTCATGGTCCTATATTTGCTCTGCACCTCTCATACTAGTATCCCAACCCGCGTCATGTGTTAACTATGAATGTCCCTTGCCCAATGTCATGTAATGGTCCATGTCAACCTAATATATAGCATATGTAGGTTTTCCCAACTCGTATGTGTATGTTTCTTTCCATGTATAAGATCAGTCTTTTGCCGTAGGCCATACGGGCTTTCCCATGTAAACGTTTTATCCTTGAGGTTATTTTGGACTGCTACCCTTGATCTAGTTATGTTTCCTTACCATGAACTATCGCGCGTCCACTTAGGATTTATGCCACCTAGGACCACTAGGGGTTATGCTACCTAATGAACGTTTCCGTGTCTCGGTTTGGGTTCAGGCCACCTAGGGCCACTAAGGATTATGCCACCCGTCAACCGCGCCCTTTATCCCGCGTATGTATCGTGAATCGTTTTCCATGTCTAGACGCACATGTTCCTCAATGTGCCATCCGAGTTTCGTGCCAGGGCAAATCAAGAAATACGGAACTCGGTCGGGAGCTTTAAGTCGTCTGCTGATGCAGATATCGAGGTCTGTTTTTGTACCCGTGGCTATGGTCCCACGTGACCCCTCCCTCAACTACTGAAAGGCAACCCAAGAAAAAATCATGTTTGAGAACTACACTACGGCCCATCGATGCCCATTTCCAGATAGCCAACCTCACCCATAACTCGATAGCTAGTATATGGTCTTTTGGGAGTTCCCTGCCTTTCCGTACTTACACGATTGACTAAAGATGGTAGGTAGTCGGTGACATGCTATCCCGAGGCAAAATCAAGTATCGTCGACTCCACGCTAATCCATCCCAGTCTTTAGGTCGCTCGCATAGCAACCAAGGCATACTCTTGGCTCTTCTACCGCAGACCTTAACCTCTGTGAGGCCGGGTTTCATGGACCACTCGCCACCTCACAGGGGGATACCAAGAGTACCCTCACGTTCTCCGAAGCTTTCGCTTCGTCACCCAGTTCGCTGGAGCTTTTATCCAAGTCAGATAACTTGCTCCTCCTCGTATATTAAGCGATGACCTACCGTACCAGGTTACTCATCTCTTTATGAACTAGTCCATGTCCTTAGCTAAGAATTATTACTTAGTTACCCTTAACTAAGGTTTACCACTTAGCCCCTCTTTCCACTATCCTTGTTAACTACGATTTCCAACCCAGTCCCCTGAGCTAGGGTTTTGTCAAATGGGTTAAGTGTTGTTATCCAAGTTCATGACTTAACCCGCCTACGAATCATGTCAAGATTGGCTAAGTACTCAAGTTCAAGGCTTAGCCCCACAAGTTGGTTAGGTGTACCAAGAAGCTCATGACTTAACCCTATCAAGTCAAATTGGTTAAGTATTTATTTGTCTTAACCCTATCAGATTATCATGTTAGATTGATTAAGCATAGATTATCTTAATCCCATCAGATTATCGAGTCGGATTGGTTAAGTCCATCCACTGATCATATTACAATGGTTAAGCCTACTTTTAAAAGGTCTTGTGACTTAACCCTACCAGGTCCACCTATTAGATTGGTTAAGTGTAGGTTACTTAACCTCATCAAATCATCACGTATAACTGGTTAAGTATAAGTTACTTAACCCCATTAAATTATCATATTAAATTAGTTAAGTATTGGTTACTTAACCCCACTGAATTACCAAGTTTAGATTGGTTAAGTGTTTAACTTAACCCCCTCGAATTCCCGTGTTTAGATTAGTTAAGTATAGGTTACTTAACCCCATCTAATTACCGTGTTTAGATCAGTTAAGCCTTAATTACTTAACCCCATCTAATTACCGTGTTTAGATTAGTTGAGCCTTAATTACTTAACCCCATCTAATTACCGTGTTTAGATTAGTTAAGCCTTAATTACTTAACCCTATCTAATTACCGTGTTTAGATTAGTTAAGCCTTAATTACTTAACCCCATCTAATTACCAAGTCGGATTAGTTAAGTGTAAATTACTTAACCTCATCCCCTAATCATCTTGTATGGTTAAGTGTCATTAAGAAATCAAACCCGGTCCCACTTAACCTACCCATTCGTGTCATATTGGTTAAGTGTCATTAATCAAATTTACTTAACCTTATCATGTGGCATTAATTTAATTAATGCACTCTCAGCCTCTCACATTAGACCTTGTTGTGGTTACTAGTTAAGCCGGGCGGGTCCGGGTAGTTTTACACCACAACCTAGTCTAACCTTGGGTCTTAAGCGCGACATGACCAACTTCTCACATTGGATCTTATTGTTTGTAGCCACTAGTTAAGCCGGGCGGGTCCGGGTAGATTTATGCTACAAACTCAACCCAACCTCGAGTTGGCCATTTTCATGTTTGGTCTAGTGTCTTGTTACACTTACAACTCACACGTGTCAAGTTTTCAAGTCCCATACTCAAAGCCAAAGTTACATGTTGTCACGTTTATACCAATTTACCTAAATCATGTTTCATGTCATTAAAATTTCCCCATAACATAACCCCAACGCTTTTAAACTCGCATATACATTCCCAACAACGCATAATGGATTAAAGAAGGAACTTGGCAAAGGCATGACAAAAAGGGTATAAGGCCACAAGTTAATCATGGTGGCATATGAGGCGTAAATGTGTTCACTAACTTGCATGTTACATTACTAAGCCTCAAAAACATGCATAACCCCAAACTTAGCACATAGGCGAATCATGATGATAAGTGACATAGAAAGATGCCTAGAAGTTCACATATAGCATTACATGCAAGTTATCATAAGGGATATGATAGCTCTCATGTTGCATAATGCAATATTCAACATAAAGCCTATAGCTTTTTAGCTCAAAGATCAAGATAATGTCTTTACAAACATGATGAGATACATAACATGATAGCATGTATGATACTTAATGTTCAAACCCAACTTGCAACATGAACATTTAACTTCATAGTTAATATCTAATAGTAGGAGGGGGCTTACAATGCTATGAAGGCAATAAAACGACATATAATACAAAGATTGAGACGAAGCCACTCAAGCGACACCAAAAACCCCAAATGATAAGCTCCAAATGAAACCCTTGAGCAAATACCAATAGAAATCTTTGCTTTGAAGTAGAAAGGTTGCAACTTTGGCCTTGAATCGAGCTTAGCAACTCTCATGTAACTTAGAAACACTCAAATGATCATCTAATCTCTCAAGAGAATGAAGATAGAATTTATGACAAGAGGATGGAGGCTAGGGTTTTGAGTAGAGGCCATGATCACTAGAAATTTTGGCATAGTTTAGTTGTAGGATCAATTAATGAGGGTTTAGGCTAGGTTAGGGGTCTTTTTATAGAGATTAGGAGTAGTTTAGGCCGTTAGATTAACCTTAGGATAGATCCAAGCCCTCAAAAATCGTCACAAGCCTCCAAAACCGAGCCAAACAGCAAAACAGGTGCACCAGGCTGCCTGGGTCCGACCAGGCAGGTCGACCCCCAGGTCGACCCTGGGGTCGACTCCCCGGTCGACCTGGGGCGGGGGGGTCGACTCCCCAGTCGACCTCCCCTGGTCTGGCGGGAAATTTTCCCGCCTCTTCTGAATTCTGAAATTTGAATCTGTTTTCGTTTTCGAATTTTTCGTGAAACTTCCGAAGGCCATATCTCGGCCATACGGACTTCGATTTACGAAATTTCGGACTCTATTTCGCGTATTTTTCCGAGACGAACACAATGGCACAGCTCGTTTTATCTGATTCAGATTTTATAATTCAATTCTGCTTTGATTCTTGATTTAACATGTTGAAAAATTTCGGGTTGTTACACACCACCTTTTGCTTTGTATATTCCATACATATGACTAAACAATCTTCAATTTAGAGTAAAATGAAATAATTGTTTGATTTTAGTATCTTTCTTTCATGCATTAGTCGAACTAAGAAACTTTGATTTTTAAAATCAATGAACTTTTGCAATCCAAATTCAAATCCTTAAAGATTCAAATTCATTTAATTATTCATTTTTTATAATTTAACTTTAAATTTTGAATAATAAAGTTTTAACTATTTAACTTTGATTTTACCTTAAAAATTGATTTTAATATAGAAAAATATAGAGAATAATTTAATGCTTAATGAACCATATTACTTTCAGTACTTAATTCAAAAACTTATTTTTGTGACTAATTTGAATTGCAAAATGTTAAAACTTATTACATATGAATATAACTAGAAAGCATATGAATAAATTTAATGCTTCAAGTAAAATTAGTTTAATTTTACATAATAACACAAAGAAATTTCAATTATTTTATAAATCAATTGTACCAATTTATATGATGTGGATATTCGAAATTTTTATCTTTTAATTTTGCCTTTGATTGTTTTTAAGTATGGATATTTTTATCTTTAATTCAATAAGGGTAATTTTGTCATCGATTTCATAAATTATTCTATTGTGCTTGTAAAGTAGTTTACGGTGTATAAATAAATTTGCCAAAAATATATTTTAGCAATTTTTTTAAATTGAAGATTTTGTTTACATATCCAAGCAATGTTTTTTGTAAAATCAATTCTTTATTAATTATTAATAATTATTTTGAAATATGAAATGATTAATAGTTATTGAATTGATAAACAATAACTAAATTGTAAATAATTAATATTAAATACTAATTCGTTAATAACTTATCATATATATAATTTTTTTTCTTTCAAACAATCGACTACAAAAGTTTTAATTTTAATTTTTTCTAAAATATTTCACAATTTCACACTAATATGTCATCATCTGAAATGATAATTTATTGCAGAAACACAATCCATACCATCCTCTCCGGCTATAAATTTAATAGTTTATTTTAAATCAAATCTAACGGTACAAATCTCAATTTAGGTGATCTCTTTTGTGTCCTTAATCTGCATAGCCTTTTTCGATTGGCCACGGTATAAACCAACAAAACAATTTCCAACGTTAAATTATCACTCAAATTTAAAAAAAAATTGAAATGCACGGTATATGTTCCGAATTACTTTTTCAGGTTAACACGGTTGACTTGTCCGTAAAATCAAATTTGATAACAGGAAATATTTTTTTAATGAGGCAAAATCCCTTTTCTTTTTCCGAGTTTGACAACAACAATTACAAATCATGATTATAATTTCCAAATTTCGTGCTTTATTCTTTCTTCTGGGATGTTAATCTCCGTTTCCAAATTCCCTTCTATCAATCTCCTCCTATTTCCATCTCGAGATTTCCATTTCTTTTTATTCTCTTGTTATTCTTATTAATGACTAAACCAAATTCTTCATCTTGCACCGCTAGCCCTTCCGCTCTTTGAGCCAGATCCCCTTTTCTTCTGATTTTCTCTACCTTTCAATGCCTCTCGCTTGAGCTCTCCGATTTGCTAATCGTATCAACTCTGATTTGCTTCTTCTTTGAAGTGGTATACGAGCTGAGTTCCCCGATTCATACTCTTCCTTCCCCTATTCCCATATAGTCTAACTAAGAGGTAAGCCAACTTTGCTCATCCTTCCTCTGTTCCCCAAATTTTTTTGGTTTTTTTACTGGTTTGCGTTTTAGAACAGAAAAAAAACTTGAAGTTCAATATAGTATTCTGGAAATTGTAAACCTGTTGAAAAAAGAACTTCCTGATTTATAATATTGGTACTTGAATATTGTGATTTTCGTAACTCGTGAGGATGCTGGAAAACTATTGAAAAAATACTTCGTGATCTATAATATTGGTGCTTTATATCTTCTAGTTTTATTCACTTCACATTAAGACCATAGTAGATGACGGGGTCACGATTTGAATGTGTTATAAGACATGATGATGCTTTTTGGATCATAGTACCTGATGGTTTCACGATTTGAATGTGTTATAAGACTTGATGATGCTTTTAATTTTTTTCCAATTATTCAAATACTTGCAAAAAATCTCAGGACAATCGACTATGGTATAGAAATAAATAATTTGTTTTTTGCTAACAAAATTTAGGTTCAAATGACTGTTTAATATAATAATTCTTTATTTAAGATCAACTTAATCCATTTACTTAGAACCTTTTTTTTTGCATAGCAAATTTACTCAGAACTTGGTACTAGCTATTTTATAACTCTGTAAACATGTAATTTATAATTTGGCTGAATTAAATGATAAGTTAAATTTACTCAGAACTTGGTACTAGCTATTTTATGTTAGTTGCATCAGCTTACATCAAATACTGACTTTACTATTTTATAAATTTGGTTGAATTAAATACTAACAAAATACATGTTCATGTAATTTTGTATGCCGTATCAGTAGAAATTTCTTTGTTTCTAACTTTATTGTTTAACTCTGTAATCATCCAACATTTTTACACAATGCATTATTATCATGTAGAGAATGTAAACATCTGCTTCAATTATAATCCATCATTATTGTCCTCCAGCTTTTAAGGAAAGCATACAGTAAGAGCAGATGTTTATTAGTGAATGACTATTGAGCATTGAACCTATTTTGAATAGAAACGAAATTAAACTTGGAATTTCATCTTTGAAATTTGTTTGAATTCAGATGAATTTTAAAATTGATTTTTTTTAAATTTGAGAAAAATTGAATCCAAATTCGTGACAATGAGAGAAACTTACTGTTACTACCAAAAATTAATGGCAGAGTGAGTTGGCGGTGAAGGGGTATCAGATGACAGAAGGCTCGCAGGAGGCCTAATAGAAAGTGGGAGCTAGATACCAAGAAGGACATTTATAACAAGAAGGAAATAATCCGAAAAGCCGCATCATCCAAAGTATTTACTCTCCTCCTAAGGTAAAAGATCGTAAAGAACTATGGGATATAACCGACAGAATCTATCCGCCAGGGTTAATCCAACAAGACCCTTCCAACAGTACCAGCTCAACGAAAGACTCCGTATGAGGAACCACCCAACTTCTAAAGCCAAGTAAGCCAGAAGCAATAAACCAATAAACAAAGCCCAAAGGAATCTTCAATAACGACCGACCCGAATGTTGACACACCTGAAGACGGAAGCATTGAAGGCACTAAACCGGACGAACGTGATGGCCATCCAGAACCAACTTCTGGAGCACCTACTGCATGGATACTGTAACACCCCGCCTCCGCTAGGGTCACTCGCAAGGGAATGCACTAGCTTTAGAGGGGCATTATTGGTAAACATGCACAGAAATATCACAAGACAGAACATACATAAATAGCGGAAGTAAAATCAAACTTTCATAGCATGAATAAATAAGGTCTAAAGCCTTTTACATCAGAGTACATCAAAACCTGTCTTGCAATAGTAAAGAAGCATAAAGACTTTTTAATAAATTATTCCCCAAGTAAAACAGTAAAGTAGCCATAGCCAAGAGAAGTCCAAGCCATCCGTGATGACCTTCAAGCAGAAGAAGTCCGAACTAAACAGCACTGTTTCCTCCCTGAAACCTGGGGGGGGGGGGGAACGGAAGAAAAGAGGCGAAACACAACAGGTCAGTCAAAAAGACTGAGTAAGTCCTATCTACTTCCAGTATAAAAACAGGTAAAGGTAACATGACATGCATAAACTGAAAGTAAACATAAGGATAACTACAAGATAGATAAACCAGGATAGCCGGTTGAACTACTGTGGCAAGGTAAACTAAGGTATCATGATAAACTGCGGTGTTATGATAAGTCAAGGTATCACATCGTCAGATTTCTATCGAGTACATTATCCCAAGGTATCTTCCCCGTCTAACATCCCACGGTATCTATTATGTATATTCTTCCTAGTTCTAACATGTATATTTGCTCTGCACCTCTCGTACTAGTATCCCAACCTTGTTATGTGTTAACCATGAATGTACCTTACTCAAAGTCGTGTAATGGTCCATGTCAACCTAATATATCGCATATATAGGTTACTCAACTCGTATGTTTCTTTCCATGTATATAAGTTCAGTCCTTTGCCGTACCTCGTACGGGCTTCCTCATGTCGTATTATCCTTGAAATCGTTTGGACTGTCACCCTTGTTCTAGCTAGGCTCTTCCGTATGAATCATCGTTTGAACTACTAGGACTTACGCTACCTAGCACCACTAGGGATTACGCTTACCTATTGCACGCTTTCGTATTTCGGTTTGGGTTAAACCACCTAGGCTACTAGGGATTACGCTAACCCTCAACCGCGCCCTTTTCCCTACGCATTCATCGTGAATCGTTTTTCTATAACTGTATGCACATGTATCACATCGTGCCATCCGAGTCCTGTCACAGGGCAGAACTAGAAATACAGGACTCGGTCGGGAGCTTTAGATTTATCTGCCGATGCAGTTACTAAGGTCTGCTTTTCTACACGTGGCTAGGGTCCCACGAGACCCCTCCCTCAACTAGTGAAAGGCAACACAAGAGAAAATCTTGCATGAGAACTACACTCCGGCCAACCCACATCCTACGGCCTACCTCACCCATAATTAGATAGCAAATTATGGTCTGTTGGGTGTCCCCTGCCTTTCCGTACGTACACGCTTGACTCAAGATGGTAGATGATCGACGAACTTGCTATCTCGGGCACCTTATGTATTCGCCGACTCACTGCTATCCACCCCAGTCTTTAGGTCGCTCGCATAGCAACCAAGGCATATTCTTGGTTCTTCTACCGCAGACCTCAACCTCTCGTGAGCCTAGTATAATGACCTGGTAGCTCACAGAGGGATCCCAAGAATATCCTCACGTTC
This sequence comes from Allium sativum, assembly GCA_030737875.1. Classification (NCBI taxonomy): domain Eukaryota; kingdom Viridiplantae; phylum Streptophyta; class Magnoliopsida; order Asparagales; family Amaryllidaceae; genus Allium; species Allium sativum. The sequence continues at coordinate 139,198,704 of CM060924.1, forward strand.
CCCGAAGACGCTGCTTCGTTACCCAGTTCGTTGGAGCCTTTATCCAAATCAGATAGCCTGCTCCTACACGCATACTTAAACGTTGACCTAACGTATCGGGTTACTGGTCTATCTAAGAAATGGTCCAAATTTCCTTGACTAAGAATTATTACTTAGTTTCCCTTAACTAAGGTTTACCACTTAGCCTTATTTCCATAATCATTGTTAACTATGGTTATTTACCAAATCCTCCGAATTAGGGTTTATCTAATGGGTTAAGTGTCACTTAAGTCCATAACTTAGCCCGTCTACAAACCATGTCGAAATTGGCTAAGTATCCAAGTCCAAGACTTAACCCTACAAACCATGTGTCAAGTTGGCTAAGTATATCAAGCAATCCATAACTTAACCTCGTCTAATTACCATTTTAGATTGGTTAATTATATAATTTAACTTGACCTTGTCATCAAATCGGTCAAGCGTATTCAAGTGATTCGTGACTTAGCCTTATCATGTTTTCACGTTAGATTGGTTAAGTACATATTAACTTAACCTCATCAAATTAATGAGTTAGATTGGTTAAGTATAGGTCACTTAACCTCATCAAATCATCGTGTTAAATTAGTTAAGTGTTTAACTTAACCCCATTAAATTACCAAGTGGGATTAATTAAGTCTAGGCTAACTTAACCCCATCTGATTACCATGTTTAGATTAGTTAAGCCTAATCTTAACACCATCCATTAACTGTATTCTACGGTTAAGTGTCATTAAGAGAATTTACTTAACCTTATCACGTTATCGTGTTGGATTGATTAAGTGTTGGTTAACTTAATCCCGTCCACTAGTCGTATAAAAATGGTCAAGTGTCATTAGGCAAATCGAGTTACTTAACCTACCCAAGCTTATCATGTTTTGTTAAGTATCATTAGCCTAATCAAATTACTTAACCCATTTGTCCATATCATATTTGGTTAAGCCTCATTAATCAAATTAACTTAACCCTATTACGTGGCATTAATTTAATTAATGCACCCTCAACCTCTCACATTAGACCTTGTTGTGGTTACTAGTTAAGCCGGGCAGGTCCGGGTAGATTTACACCACAACCTAGTCTAACCTCGGGTCTTAAGCGCGACAGGACCAACTTCTCACATTGGGTCCTATTGTTTGCAACTACTAGTTAGGCCGGTCGGTTCCGGGTAGTTTTACGTTGCAAACTCAACCCAACCTCGAGTTGGCCATACTTATATTATCTAAGTTCATCACGTTTCCAAAACATGTTACAAGTTTTTCAAGCATTTGGGTAGACCTAACTTAATAGGTAAATTCCCAAAGGGTAGACCTAACTTAATAGGTAAATTCCCAAGCTCATGTTTTTATGCATACTTACATGTCATCTTCCATGTTATCTTTCAAGTCATATTTTCAAGTATAAACACATGTCATATCCAAGTTAAGATTTTGCGACATGTTCATGTTTATCTAACTACCCAAAATCGTGTTTTTCCCAACGCAAGCAAAGCGAGTCAACATAGTAAGGATACTATATCACATATTGGTCTCAAAACATGCATGATGCCAAAAAGGGCTTGGCTTCCACATGCATAACATCATAAAGGGATTGGCCATAAACATGCATAGTGTCATAAGGTAATTTGGCCACAAACATGCATATTATCAAGAGGGATTTGGCCATAAACATGCACAACTTAAAAGAGGGGATTGGCCACGAGCATGCATAATCTCATAAAGGATTTGGCCACAAACTTGCATGTTAGCATAAGGGGTTTGGGTTCATAAACATGCATAAGCCCCAAAATCTTGTCTTAGCCAATGTTTCACAAGTAAAGTGGTTCCTAAAGGTTCATGCTAGCATTTCATGCATAAAGATCCAAACTTGCAAGTTAAACTAGGTTATGCATAGCATGAAAGGCATGATTAAGTCACTCACATGGCCTAAGATCATAAATATGAACACAAGAGGCATGGTAAGGTTCATATAGATTCGCATAATCATGTTTAGCCTCATTTCATCCCATGTCAACATTAAAAATACCGTTTTGATCCAAAAGTAGCTAGAACTTACTTAGTTAGGCCTAGGGAAAGGAGCATGAATCATCTTGGCTAAGAAAGGTGCCTCCTTTGTAGAAGAATCGCCATGGAACTCGCATAGGAATGTTGATTTGGCCTCGATTTGGTGTAGCAAGCTTGCACCTTTTGATTTGAACTTGATTTGAGTGCATAGGCTCTAGGGATTGGAGATGGAGGCCATGATCAAAATTAATTTTGGCAGCACTTAGTTGCTAGGTTTAATTTTTAGGGATTTAGGTTAGGTTTATGGTCTTTTTATAGAGATTAGGATAGTTTTAGGCCCTTAGATTAACCCTAGGATAGATTAGGACCATCAGATCTCGGAAGCTTCCAGACCCAGCCCAAGAACAAGACCAGGTGAGACAAACAGGTGCGCCAGGCTATTTGCCCCGGCCACCCCCTGTCGACAGGCAAGTCGACAGGGCTGTCGACTTGGTCTGGGCCCAAGTCGACAGGCCTGTCGACAGCCCTGTCGACATGGCCTAGGCGGGAAACTACCCGCCTAGCCCTAGACCTGATTTCCAAAACTGTTTCCGAAATTCAAATTTTCCAGAGATCTTCTTTGGGCCTTTAACGGGTCATACGGACTCCGATTTTCGAAAACTCGGACTCTATTTCGCGTATTTTTCCGAGACGAACGCAATGGCATAGCCCGTTTTACTTGATTCAGAATTTAAAATTAAATTCTGCCTTGATTCTCGTTTTAACATGTTATTGAAATACGGGTTGTTACATTCTCCCCACCTTTTAGGATTTCGTCCCCGAAATCTCTAAGTTAGGAAGAACATATCCTACCATCCATCATCCATCTACTCAAAACATCATCCACAAGCAACCATTGTCCTTAGATGATTTCTAATGCTGTATGAATATATGCAAAACGTGTGTGTATATGTTCCTTAGCTAATGCTAATGATCAGGCCTGAAAAATCTCTTGAATGCAAAAATATGTTTAGTGCTATGGATCCAACATGTATGCAAATAGTCCTAGTCATATATATACACTATATGCGTGCACAAACATTCATCCATATGCAACGTCCACATGGTAACACATTCAATTTCATCCATAAACAAGTATAAATACTCGTGCATATGCAATATGAAATGTGACCGAGGCGAGCTAGTATCTAATGTGTATTCGCGCATCCATGAGCAACCACTTGCAACCACTTGCAACCATATCAATCATAACATGTTTCAAATACATGTTTACATCCATAGGGTTCTACCTAAGATTCCCTGAAACAGGGTCGAGAAGATAAACAGGACAAACTCCTTACGGGGTTTGTAACAGAAAATAGGACCGAGAGGATGTCCACAAAAGATAGCCTACAAGTAAGCTATACAGAAAACAGGGATCAAGGATATACTCCCAAAAAGAGATATCATGCGCGTATCTAGTCTTTGACCATCAAAGTCGTCTTTTAACTTCGCGATTTTGTAGCTTCTTATTCCTGTTTCCATAACATGAGCTGGAACTCATTTCTTCGTCGCCTCTCGTTCCACTTGCACTTATCCTTTTCCTGGAATACTTGACGCCAATATGACTGCGTACTCATGATCTCATGCAAGCTTTCCAAAATTCACTAGTGAATCTCGGACCTCGTACCACAGGGTATTTCTCGTAGAAGAACTTCCTCTTGAAAGTAAACAAGTTACCGTGCGCACTTACTAGGGTAATTCCCATAACCCATACATAATCGAAGTAAACCATCCGTCTTATTGGCGAATTCTATTCAAACGGATTACCAACAACTGCATCCTGGGATTCTAGGTAACTAGCCATGACAGAACCCAAAAGGTTACATGAGACCAAGATGAGTCGAGAATCTAACTACCCTCTTTCCAAAACCGAGAATGGCTCCCCTTGCTGGATAACCACTTCATCCCTAGAATCCATCCACAACTTATAAACATAAGCATTATTTCCAAGCTCAACACTTGATATAGACATTCTCAAATCCAAACAAGCCATGAGTAAATGGACCGATCTTCCAATAGGACTTGAGACAAAAACGGGATCCTCTATTATACTAGTACTAAGGTGCAGAGACTCAACTACCGAAGCAGACTTAAATGATACGAACAACGAAGTCCTAACGGGATGATAGAGAAGAAAAGCTAAACCTTTGACAAGATCGTTACCCTCCTTCCGAGGTACTCCAGAAATGAGAGCATACTACTGCCCTCCCGATGATCTTGTCCTTGTCCCATAATACTTAACTATCCGCCCTGTTTCACCATGCCAAAGGTACTATCTCGCCATGGGTTTCATTGTTCATCTTTCTCCCTCCTTTGAGGACTAAGCCATACCAACAAGTTGCTCATCCTTAAGCTCGTATCCTTTATCCTTCTTTCCCACGATCCTTTCTTATAACGCGGTCACTGGTGTCTCGAGAACCACCTCCATCGTATGGAAAGCACTTTCGTAGGTAGAAAAGACTAGTCGCAGTTAAAACTACTGAGACTACAGATGGAGGAAAGAGAGGAAAAGAGACTCAATTAAGGAAACAAAGATAGTGTTAATGGCCTTTGGGGAATAGCCTTTTTCTTTTAAAAGAAAATTTTCTTGAAAAATGCTTCTTTGTAAACGGTTTTTCAAATAATTTTCAGAAGGTCTTTAAAAACTTTTGCCCAGTCTGGTAACCTTCTGCTCTGATACCAAATGTAACACCCCGCCTCCGCTAGGGTCACTCGCAAGGGAATGCACTAGCTTTAGAGGGGCATTATTGGTAAACATGCACAGAAATATCACAAGACAGAACATATATAAATAGCGGAAGTAAAATCAAACTTTCATAGCATGAATAAATAAGGTCTAAAGCCTTTTACATCAGAGTACATCAAAACCTGTCTTGCAATAGTAAAGAAGCATAAAGACTTTTTAATAAATTATTCCCCAAGTAAAACAGTAAAGTAGCCATAGCCAAGAGAAGTCCAAGCCATCCGTGATGAACTTCAAGCAGAAGAAGTCCAAACTAAACAGTATTGTTTCCTCCCTGAAACCTGGGGGGGGGGGGACGGAAGAAAAGAGGCGAAACACAACAGGTCAGTCAAAAAGACTGAGTAAGTCCTATCTACTTCCAGTATAAAAACAGGTAAAGGTAACATGACATGCATAAACTGAAAGTAAACATAAGGATAACTACAAGATAGATAAACCAGGATAGCCGGTTGAACTACTGTGGCAAGGTAAACTAAGGTATCATGATAAACTGCGGTGTTATGATAAGTCAAGGTATCACATCGTCAGATTTCTATCGAGTACATTATCCCAAGGTATCTTCCCCGTCTAACATCTCACGGTATCTATTATGTATATTCTTCCTAGTTCTAACATGTATATTTGCTCTGCACCTCTCGTACTAGTATCCCAACCTTGTTATGTGTTAACCATGAATGTCCCTTACTCAAAGTCGTGTAATGGTCCATGTCAACCTAATATATCGCATATATAGGTTACTCAACTCGTATGTTTCTTTCCATGTATATAAGTTCAGTCCTTTGCCATACCTCGTACGGGCTTCCTCATGTCGTATTATCCTTGAAATCGTTTGGACTGTCACCCTTGTTCTAGCTAGGATCTTCCGTATGAATCATCGTTTGAACTACTAGGACTTACGCCACCTAGCACCACTAGGGATTACGCTTACCTATTGCACGCTTTCGTATTTCGGTTTGGGTTAAACCACCTAGGCCACTAGGGATTACGCTAACCCTCAACCATGCCCTTTTCCCCACGCATTCATCGTGAATCGTTTTTCTATAACTGTATGCACATGTATCACATCGTGCCATCCGAGTCCTGTCACAGGGCAGAACTAGAAATACAGGACTCGGTCGGGAGCTTTAGATTTATCTGCCGATGCAGATACTAAGGTCTGCTTTTCTACACGTGGCTATGGTCCCACGAGACCCTCCCTCAATTAGTGAAAGGCAACACAAGAGAAAATCTTGCATGAGAACTACACTCCGGCCAGCCCACATCCTACGGCCTACCTCACCCATAATTAGATAGCAAATTATGGTCTGTTGGGTGTCCCCTGCCTTTCCGTACGTACACGCTTGACTCAAGATGGTAGATGATCGACGAACTTGCTATCTCGGGCACCTTATGTATTCGCCGACTCACTGCTATCCACCCCAGTCTTTAGGTCGCTCGCATAGCAACCAAGGCATATTCTTGGTTCTTCTACCGCAGACCTCAACCTCTCGTGAGCCTAGTATAATGACCTGGCAGCTCACAGAGGGATCCCAAGAATATCCTCACGTTCCCCGAAGTCGCTGCTTCGTTACCCAGTTCGTTGGAGCCTTTATCCAAATCAGATAGCCTGCTCCTACACGCATACTTAAACGTTGACCTAACGTATCGGGTTACTGGTCTATCTAAGAAATGGTCCAAATTTCCTTGACTAAGAATTATTACTTAGTTTCCCTTAACTAAGGTTTACCACTTAGCCTTATTTCCATAATCCTTGTTAACTATGGTTATTTACCAAATCCTCCGAATTAGGGTTTATCTAACGGGTTAAGTGTCACTTAAGTCCATAACTTAGCCCGTCTACAAACCATGTCAAAATTGGCTAAGTATCCAAGTCCAAGACTTAACCCTACAAACCATGTGTCAAGTTGGCTAAGTATATCAAGCAATCCATAACTTAACCTCGTCTAATTACCATTTTAGATTGGTTAATTATATAATTTAACTTGACCTTGTCATCAAATCGGTCAAGCGTATTCAAGTGATTCGTGACTTAGCCTTATCATGTTTTCACGTTAGATTGGTTAAGTACAGATTAACTTAACCTCATCAAATTAACGAGTTAGATTGGTTAAGTATAGGTCACTTAACCTCATCAAATCATCGTGTTAAATTAGTTAAGTGTTTAACTTAACCCCATTAAATTACCAAGTGGGATTAATTAAGTCTAGGCTAACTTAACCCCATCCGATTACCATGTTTAGATTAGTTAAGCCTAATCTTAACCCCATCCATTAACTGTATTCTACGGTTAAGTGTCATTAAGAGAATTTACTTAACCTTATCACGTTATCGTGTTGGATTGATTAAGTGTTGGTTAACTTAATCCCGTCCACTAGTCGTATAAAAATGGTCAAGTGTCATTAGGCAAATCGAGTTACTTAACCTACCCAAGCTTATCATGTTTTGTTTAGTATCATTAGCCTAATCAAATTACTTAACCCATTTGTCCATATCATATTTGGTTAAGCCTCATTAATCAAATTAACTTAACCCTATTATGTGGCATTAATTTAATTAATGCACCCTCAACCTCTCACATTAGACCTTGTTGTGGTTACTAGTTAAGCCGGGCGGGTCCGGGTAGATTTACACCACAACCTAGTCTAACCTCGGGTCTTAAGCGCGACAGGACCAACTTCTCACATTGGGTCCTATTGTTTGCAACTACTAGTTAGGCCGGTCGGTTACGGGTAGTTTTACGTTGCAAACTCAACCCAACCTCGAGTTGGCCATACTTATATTATCTAAGTTCATCACGTTTCCAAAACATGTTACAAGTTTTTCAAGCATTTGGGTAGACCTAACTTAATAGGTAAATTCCCAAAGGGTAGACCTAACTTAATAGGTAAATTCCCAAGCTCATGTTTTTATGCATACTTACATGTCATCTTCCATGTTATCTTTCAAGTCATATTTTCAAGTATAAACACATGTCATATCCAAGTTAAGATTTTGCGACATGTTCATGTTTATCTAACTACCCAAAATCGTGTTTTTCCCAACGCAAGCAAAGCGAGTCAACATAGTAAGGATACTATATCACATATTGGTCTCAAAACATGCATGATGCCAAAAAGGGCTTGGCTTCCACATGCATAACATCATAAAGGGATTGGCCATAAACATGCATAGTGTCATAAGGTAATTTGGCCACAAACATGCATATTATCAAGAGGGATTTGGCCATAAACATGCACAACTTAAAAGAGGGGATTGGCCACGAGCATGCATAATCTCATAAAGGATTTGGCCACAAACTTGCATGTTAGCATAAGGGGTTTGGGTTCATAAACATGCATAAGCCCCAAAATCTTGTCTTAGCCAATGTTTCACAAGTAAAGTGGTTCCTAAAGGTTCATGCTAGCATTTCATGCATAAAGATCCAAACTTGCAAGTTAAACTAGGTTATGCATAGCATGAAAGGCATGATTAAGTCACTCACATGGCCTAAGATCATAAATATGAACACAAGAGGCATGGTAAGGTTCATATAGATTCGCATAATCATGTTTAGCCTCATTTCATCCCATGTCAACATTAAAAATACCGTTTTGATCCAAAAGTAGCTAGAACTTACTTAGTTAGGCCTAGGGAAAGGAGCATGAATCATCTTGGCTAAGAAAGGTGCCTCCTTTGTAGAAGAATCGCCATGGAACTCGCATAGGAATGTTGATTTGGCCTCGATTTGGTGTAGCAAGCTTGCACCTTTTGATTTGAACTTGATTTGAGTGCATAGGCTCTAGGGATTGGAGATGGAGGCCATGATCAAAATTAATTTTGGCAGCACTTAGTTGCTAGGTTTAATTTTTAGGGATTTAGGTTAGGTTTAGGGTCTTTTTATAGAGATTAGGATAGTTTTAGGCCCTTAGATTAACCCTAGGATAGATTAGGACCATCAGATCTCGGAAGCTTCCAGACCCAGCCCAAGAACAAGACCAGGTGAGACAAACAGGTGCGCCAGGCTATTTGCCCCGGCCACCCCCTGTCGACAGGCAAGTCGACAGGGTTGTCGACTTGGTCTGGGCCCAAGTCGACAGGCCTGTCGACAGCCCTGTCGACATGGCCTAGGCGGGAAACTACCCGCCTACCCCAGACCTGATTTCCAAAATTGTTTCCGAAATTCAAATTTTCCAGAGATCTTCTTTGGACCTTTAACGGGTCATACGGACTCCGATTTTCGAAAACTCGGACTCTATTTCGCGTATTTTTCCGAGACGAACGCAATGGCATAGCCCATTTTACTTGATTCAGAATTTAAAATTAAATTCTGCCTTGATTCTCGTTTTAACATGTTATTGAAATACGGGTTGTTACAGATACCGAAAGGACGAATTCACAAATAACAGGGAATACACCAGGAACCATCCCTTGGGAATTTAGGCTACCACAAAAGCCCGACCGAAAGGCTAACCGAGACCCAAGCGGATATACAAGCTGCCCGTACTAATTCACTTAGTACCGAAACCCGTGGCGGCTTCGAACCGGCAGTTATCAACATACAACATGAGAGCAAACATCTCTAAGTATTCACGATAAAGCCGGTGGTCTACATCCGAGAGCTCGTACCGAGAACCTATATTTAGAACCATTGCCGAAGGCTCAAATTTCATCCAAAGACCATGACTGTCACTCCAAGAGTGGCCAAAAGTCAAGCACCCGAAACTCAAGGAAAAAGCAACCGGCAAGGACTTCCACAGGCCCAATAATCCATCAATGGAAGGAGCACCGAACCACTATAAATAAGACCCCAGAGGTCACATTCAAGGGATATTTCTGGCCTCTTAAACAATTGTACTCTTGAAATTAACTTAGCAGAGAGATCAATGAGGCCATCCTCCCTATGACATTCATGTACTCTCAGTGAAAATTGAATAAAAAGGAATCTATTACAAGAAAGTTGCTTTGTAAGTATGTACTACCATTTTCTGGTCATCACCATTGCGGTTATTTGTTTTCTTTTTCAGATTAAAACTAGATTTACTCCTCAATACACCCTCGAATAGGAAAAACATGCTTCATCCCTTGGGTCTAAAATCATCCTGCTTTCCCTTGGCAAACCCCTCCTTCTCCGATTCCACTTCCAGGGCGGCGACCCAATTTAACCCATAAAACAACCCACCAACCATTTCCTCCTTTAGATCCACCCTAGTCGACCTGTCTCCGGTGTTAACGAAAATATCGTTAACATTTTGGCGCTAGAAGGAGGGCCTGAACCTCCAACCTTGTGGTTAACCCTACCCCATACCTACCGGTGACTATTCCGTCCGGGACTAAGATCTTGAAGGGGCGAACATTATGAGTAAAGGATCTCCACCAACGACTAATAGATTTCCCATAGCTTGGGCGAATATCGACGAGCCATGGTCGATCGAAAGATTCAAATTAGAAAACCTTCATATCCAAGAGAAGAGAAGGACATATAGCCTTATGACCCTGATCGATGGAGCATTAACCCCTTCCACATAGGATCAACCCCAATTTTTTCCGTTTACCAACACTCGAATGAGAGAAAAAAATTCCTTTCTCCTCGCCAAAGAAGCTGTAACACCCCACACCCACTATGGTCACTCGCTAAGGGAATGCCATAACATCGGTGGAGTATTTTAAGTGAATATAGAACAGAAAAATTACAACAAGACAGATATAAGTAATACTTGAAAATTTTAAAACATCATTTCATTGCAGCGGAAAGTAAAACATGTTTGGTTACATCACAAAACCATAATAAGAGTCAAGTACAAAATATCCATCCTGATAAATAAAAGTACATAATCCCAATACATGAACTGATAGCCATAAAAGAAAGGGTAAGCTGAGCTCTACATCTATGGTCCAAGCTCCAAAAGAGAATAAAGCAGCCTGATCAAAGCCCACTCGTACTGGGCCCACTCTGATAACCTGAGGGTTGGAAAAAAAGATAAAAACAACGGGGTCAGACATAAGTCTGAGCGAGTCCTATAACTTTAACAATACAATCATTAAAGTAACCAGAGAAGACATAAGCTTGATATACGGTGTCGTCTGGGGATGAATGGCTACACTAAGCAGCTTGGTAGACTTAGGATAAACTAAGAAACGTAAAGACACATCTACCCTTCCAAAGGTAAATTACTAAACTGCACCACACCAGTCATTCCTAACTTAAAGGTTGATCCCACCCATGGACTTATAAAATTAACTTAATAGTTCTCGCGTACCCCTAGGTGACTGAGTAGACGCCACAGGGCCCTACAATCCACTAGGTGTACACACTACTCCCCATTCGATCGGCTCCCTAACGTAGATACCCGTGCTGGCCCCACCGTGGGGTGTACCATTCCCCAACGTGGCAACCTGATAAAACTAACGGTGCACGGCTTATATCTACACGATGCAACAACGTCTTAATTACCAACCCGGGTCCACACACGCATATGAAACCCGTTGGTCATGCGTTGCCACCGCTAACCCATTTTGGCCTCTTATAGTCAAGCCCAATATGCGTGTCCCATCACTCGACTAGAGTCGAGCCCACTAAGATACGTTTGGGATATTGGTTGAAATGGGCCCCCACAAGCTACCACCTAAGCTTGTTATTTCTAGTGAATCCCGCTTAACCCTTTAACTATGTCCACTTACATGTTATAAATTCTGGTTAAGTCATTAATCATATTTTAATTGCCATTCAAGGCACCCACTAGATTTCCACATGCCACCCAAAGCACTTACTTAACCCTTTAACCATGTTTTAATTACATGTTCCACTTTGGTTAAGTATTCTAATCGTATTTTCTATTGCCACCCAAGGCCCCCACTTAACCCCTCATGTCCCTCTACATGCTAATATGGTTAAGTGTTTCTTAATTAATTAATTAAGATCATGACCTCATAAAGACCTCTCACATTAGACCGTCTTTTATGACTGCTGGATATGCCGGTTGGGTCCGGGCAGCCTTACGTCATAAAAAGGGTCTAACCTCGTGTCTTTACTTTAATCACGTATTTAATTTGTGCCTAAGACCTCTCAGATTGGGCTAACATTTGTAGCAACTGGTTAAGCCGGTTGGGTCCGGGCAGTTTTACGCTACAACTGAGTCCAACCTCGTGTCTTAGTCGATTAATTACACCTAATTAATCACCCTCATAATTTATATTAATTATCCCTAATTAATTAATCATGTTTTCCAGAATATGGGTAGACCTAACTCAATAGGTAAATTCCCAACTCCGTAGTATGGGTAGACCTAACTCAATAGGTAAATTCCCAACTCCATAATATGGGTAGACCTAACTCAATAGGTAAATTCCCAATTATGTCCATTTAATTTATGTTACTCTTAAGCATACCCATTCCACATCATTTTATTAACATGCATACTAACCCCATCGTTCCCCACGTAATTCGTTCTCGTAACGTGACATAATAAAAGGGAAGATTCATCACAAATGTCATGGGTTTAACCAACATAGCTTATAACTTTATCATGGGTTCAAAAGGTGTCAACTTGCATATATGAGCATACATTAAACCCAACTAGCATTTAACCCAAACTTGCATTATGCATGTCATAAAAAGAGACAAACTTGCATATGAACTTGCACATAAACTTGCATATGAACTTGCACATAAACTTGCATGTGAACTTGCATAACATGTCATACATAGAGGCAAACTCGCATATGTTATGCATATCATAAAAAGAGACAAACTTGCATATGAACTTGCATCATAATAGGGTAAACATGCATATGTATGCATAGCATACAAAGGTGTCATCTTGCATATGTATGCATCTTATTTAGAAAAAGGGTAAACTTGCATGTCATAATGTATGCATAAAACCAAACACTTAGCATGCATAAAATCAAATACTTAGCATGCATAAAACCAAACACTTAGCATGCATAAAATCAAATACTTAGCATGCATAAAATCAAATACTTAGCATGCATAAGATCAAATACTTAGCATGCATAAAATCAAATACTTAGCATGCATAAAACCAAACACTTAGCATGCATAAAATCAAATACTTAGCATGCATAAAACCCAACGCTTAGCATGCATGAAACCCAATGCTTAGCATGCATGCAACCCATCACTTAACTTGCATAAACCCACATACTTAACTTGCATAAACATAGGGTTAACATTAAACATAGATTAGCAAACTAACATCATATCATATGACTTAAAACCCACAAATCCGCATACAAAACCGCATGATCTCATCATATCTCATCTACTTAATTTAGCAATTGGTTATTAAAGTGATAAAAACTCACCAAAACCAAGATTAGCAAACTTATGTAGTAGAACTAGTTGCTATACAAGAAGAAGATGATGATTAGAGGTTGATTAGCTTGCAACTTTCTTCATAAACTAGTGGTGGTTCCTCTCAAGTTTGATTTTGGCGGCATGGTGGCATCATTTCTATTTTTAGTATGAATTAGGGTAGTATTAGGGTGTATTTATAGATTAGGTGAGTGTTTTAGGCCCTTAGATTAACCCTAAATTAGATTAGGACCCTTAGATTTCGGAACCTTCCAGAAACCAGCCCTAAGACCAAGCCCAAACCCCAAACTGGTGCACCCAACCACAAAACTCTCTAGAAACTGTGCAGGTTTCCTGTCCCGACATGGGCGCACTTCCCAAGTGCGCCAGTGTATTTTTGTGCTGGCGCACTTCACAAGTGCGCCAGTGCATTTCTGGCCTGTTTCGGGTTTTTCTGCCTAACTTTGTTCGTCCATATCTCTTTCATACGGTACCCGTTTTACGCAAACTCGGACTCTATTTCGCGTATTTTTCCGAGACGAACGCAATGACGCAGCCCGTTTCCCCTGATTCTCACATCTGAGATTAATTATACTTTAATTACTAACCATTAGTGCTAATTGAAATTCGGGGTGTTACATTCTCCCCTACTTAAAGGATTTCGTCCTCGAAATCTCTAAGTTAAGAAGAACGTATCCTACCAACCAAACAACCATCTACTAAACCATCAACCACAAGCAACCATTATCCTTAGAAACTTCTAATGATGTATGAACATATGCAGAAAGTGTGTGTATATGTCTGTATACTAATGCAAAATCAGGCGGTCTACTGATTCAGTCGACCTCCTTATTGCAAACCATGATAGTGCCATGCATCCAATATGTATGCGAAACCCTATTGACACATACAATTTCTATATGCGTGCACAACCATACATAAAAATGCATCATCCACATGATAACACAGCCATGATACATCCATCAATCTAACTACCACATCCATTTATGCGATATGCAACATGAAGTGACTGAGCCGATCTAGTGCCTAATGTGTGTGTATATGCATCCACGAGCAACCACTAGCAAACAATTGCATCCACATGCATCCATCAACCATAACATGTTTCAAACACATGTTTCAACCATAGGTTTTACCCTATCTAAAGGTCATAGGTACTAGCGAGAGGATATACTAAAGATAAGATAAGTACTAGACAAGCGATAAAGGAGAAGTTAAAAGACATACTCTCAAAAAGAAATGGGTACAAAGAACGCATCTTCGCTTCCGTCTCCCAAGTAGCATTGCCCTCGTCTTCTCCCCATTGCACTTTAACTAGCTGAACTTCTCTATTCCTCAACTTCCTAGTTTCTGACCCAAGGATGCGAGTAGGAGCTCGTCGAATCGTCGCATCACGCTCTACCTCTACATCTCTAAGCAAGCTCGGCTCTACGACCTCTGCGGTCTCATGTAAGCACTTCCTCAAATGTGATACATGGAATACATCATGAACACCACTAAGTCTGTCGGGCAACTCCACCCTATATGCCATCCATCCAATCCTTTCCTTAATAGGAAACGGCCCAACAAACCTCGGTGCTAACTTCCCAACGGACCCAAAGCGAACAACATTTCTCAACGAAGATACTTTGACAAAAACCATGTCCCCAACCTCAAACTCAAGATCCGTCCTTCTCCGATCCGCATAAGATTTCTGTCTATCTTGCGCTGCCTTCATCCTTCTTCGAATCAAATCAATCTTCTCTGAAGTCTCTCTAACCATATCTGGCCCAAGCAAGATCTTATCCGTAGATTCCCACCAACATGTAGGAGATCGACAAGGCCTTCCATAAAGAGCTTTGAAAGGTGCCATGCCAATACTAGACTGAAAGCTGTTATTGTATGCGAACTCCACCAAAGGAAGATGTTCTTCCCATGTACCTCCAAAATCCAAGATACAAAGCCTCAAGAGATCTTCTAAGATATGGTTCACCCTCTCGGTCTGACCGTCCGTCTGAGGATGATATGCGGTGCTCAAACACAACTGAGTCCCTACCGCCTCTTGCAAACTTCTCCAAAACTCACTAGTGAAGATAGGATCTCGATCACTCACAATGCTAGATGGTACGCCATGCAATCTAACAATCTCTCTAACGTAGACTGAAGCAAGCCATGGAGCGGTCCTCTTACTCTTCACGGGTATAAAATGGGCACTCTTGGTAAGTCTGTCTACCACAACCCAAATTCCCGTATTGCCCTTCCTCGATCTCGGTAACCCATCGATGAAATCCATCGAGACACTATCCCACTTCCATTGCGGAACTTCCAATGGGTGTAGCAACCCACCGGGTTTCCTTTGCTCCGCTTTAACTTGTAGTCACACTAAGCATCTAGCCACATACTCGACCACATCTTTCTTCATACCGGCCCAGAAGAAAACTCTCTTCATGTCTTAGTACATTTTGTCTCCACCGGGATGAATAGTCATTCTTGAACGATGTGCATCATCCAAAATAGCCTTCTTCAAACCCTCATCTTGCGGTACACAAAGTCTACCGTCTCTATGCAACCATCCCCTATCATCTATGGTGTATCTACCCAAATGGCTGGACGACTCCCCCCTTATAAGCTTCTCTACCAACTCAACCAACTGTGGGTCGTCTCGCTGAGCCTCGCCAATCCGCCTCAAAAGAGTAGGCCTAACCTCCAAGGAGGCTAGCAAACCGGGTACAAAGTCAACGGAAGGTCTAAAGTCAAACATAGAATTAAACTCCAAGCTTCGCCATTCCACGAACAATGGACTCAAAGACAGCCTTTTTTCTGCTTAAGGCGTCTGCCACCACGTTACCCTTGCCAGGGGTATACGCTATCTCAAACTCATAGGATGCTAAGAATTCCATCCACCTTTGTTGTCTTAAGACAATGCGCTCAGAGAGTCTCCAACACTTCCCTAAGATGTAGGGCATGCTTTTCTCCACTTCTAGAGAAAATCAGGATATTCTCCCATGCAAAATCGTCACAACTATCCATCTCTCACGCAGACCACCCTAGTCGAACTCGACATCCCCCAAATGCAAGCCCCAAAGGCCTAAACCAATATCAGACAAACACCCAAGGGATACCTCCTTCGAATTCAGACGACCTACGTGAGATGATACTAGTAAAAACGGCTAAATAATTAAGCCCTTGTCCAACTCTGGATGTCCTTGCCAGTCTCGCTCCAAAACCACCGTTTATCCCATAACGGGCTTTGCTCAACCTATTGAGCACATACGAAAACTTATTTTGCTCCTAGAAAAGACCAAGATGTCATCCACCAAGATCATCACGAACTTATTTAGGTACTCCCTGAACACCCTTCTCATCAAATCAACAAAGTATGCGGAGGCGTTCGTCTAACCAAATGGCATCACCAGCCACTCATAAAACCATCCGGAGTCCTAAAGGCAATCTTCTCTATACTATCCTCAGCCACTCTCAACAGACGAAACCCCGTGGCTGAGTCCAACTTGCGAAAATACTGAGGCGCCAACCAACCGATCAAAGAGATCATCAATCCTCGGCAATGGGTGTCTATTCTTCTTTGTGAGTTTATTTAGTTCTCTTTAGCCTACACAAAGTCTGAGGGACCCATCCGCCTTCGTAGCAAAAACTACTGGAGCACCCCACTCCGATATACTTTGTCTTATGGACCCCTTCTCAAGCAACTCCCCTACTTGCTTATGGAGTTCCCTCCTCTCGCGAGGAGCCATGTGGCGCACTGGTAAAGGTACAGGTTTAGCATTGTCTACCAGATATATTCGGAAGTCAATCTCCCGCTCCGGAGGTAAGCCCTTCACCTCCTCAAACACATCCGAGTATTCCCGGACCACTCTAACAGATCGCAAACTCTCGACCGACGTGTCAAGCGATTCTAGATAACTTAGCATAACAGATTCCATGGGATTACAAGAGATCTCGAGAGTGTTACCCAAGCGGGTCATAAGCCTAACAACTCTCCCTTCAAAATCAAGAACGACACCCCTACTGGATAACCAGTCCATGCCCAAAACTAACCCATAGCTCGTGAAGCCCAAAAAGCATCACATCTACTCTCAACGCTAAGTATAGCAACTTTCAAACCCAAACACTTCATGGAGCCCCAATTGGGTTTGAAACAACTAAGGGATCATCTACTAACTGGTGTCTAAGTGCAGTGACTCAACTAACAATGATGAGATAAACGAACTCGATGCGTCAGAATTAAATAAAGTTCGAATCGGATAATAAAGAAATCCAAATTCCAACCTAGACGGTCTATCCCCATTTGGTACCCTAGTCGTGAGGGAATACAACTACCCTCTAGGAGATTCCGTACCTTGCCCTTGCCTCTTTGGACAATCCTAATAAGGTGTCCTATTCCTCCCAAAAGGATAACTACTCGCCTTCTTCATCCCATTCTCCACTCGTAACCTCCCACCAATGAGGTTTCATCCTTCATTAACCAAACAACTATTTGAGCCTTCCTCCCTTCGTCTATCCAATAGATACCTACCAGTCCTCCTCCTTCTTGAACCAACTTCTAATCTGACTAACGTCTAAGTCCCTTGAAGTGGTTTTCCATTCTTATCTATCTTAGAAAGGTCATCTATACGCGGAGGGGAAACTCAAAACGAGAGAGGAAGAGATTCAAAACGGAGAATTCGAAAGATATAGATATGGCTATTGGGGATTATGCTTTTCTTTCAAAAACTTTTCTTTTAAAAGACATGTTTTTGAAAATACTCCTTTCAAAAATATTCTTAGAAAATAGTTTTTCTAAAAATTTTATCTGTTCTGGTAACCTTAAGCTCTGATACCACGTGTAACACCCCACACCCGCTATGGTCACTCGCTAAGGGAATGCCATAACATCGGTGGAGTATTTTAAGTGAATATAGAACAGAAAAATTACAACAAGACAGATATAAGTAATACTTGAAAATTTTAAAACATCATTTCATTGCAGCGGAAAGTAAAACATGTTTGGTTACATCACAAAACCATAATAAGAGTCAAGTACAAAATATCCATCCTGATAAATAAAAGTACATAATCCCAATACATGAATTGATAGCCATAAAAGAAAGGGTAAGCTGAGCTCTACATCTATGGTCCAAGCTCCAAAAGAGAATAAAGCAGCCTGATCAAAGCCCACTCGTACTGGGCCCACTCTGATAACCTGAGGGTTGGAAAAAAAGATAAAAACAACGGGGTCAGACATAAGTCTGAGCGAGTCCTATAACTTTAACAATACAATCATTAAAGTAACCAGAGAAGACATAAGCTTGATATACGGTGTCGTCTGGGGATGAATGGCTACACTAAGCAGCTTGGTAGACTTAGGATAAACTAAGAAATGTAAAGACGCATCTACCCTTTCAAAGGTAAATTACTAAACTGCACCACACCAGTCATTCCTAACTTAAAGGTTGATCCCACCCATGGACTTATAAAATTAACTTAATAGTTCTCGCGTACCCCTAGGTGACTTAGTAGACGCCACAGGGCCCTACAATCCACTAGGTGTACACACTACTCCCCATTCGATCGGCTCCCTAACGTAGATACCCGTGCTGGCCCTACCGTGGGGTGTACCATTCCCCAACGTGGCAACCTGATAAAACTAACGGTGCATGGCTTATATCTACACGATGCAACAACGTCTTATTTACCAGCCCGGGTCCACACACGCATATGAAACCCGTTGGTCATGCGTTGCCACCGCTAACCCATTTTGGCCTCTTATAGTCAAGCCCAATATGCGTGTCCCGTCACTCGACTAGAGTCGAGCCCACTAAGATACGTTTGGGATATTGGTTGAAATGGGCCCCCACAAGCTACCACCTAAGCTTGTTATTTCTAGTGAATCCCGCTTAACCCTTTAACCATGTCCACTTACATGTTATAAATTCTGGTTAAGTCATTAATCATATTTTAATTGCCATTCAAGGCACCCACTAGATTTCCACATGCCACCCAAAGCACTTACTTAACCCTTTAACCATGTTTTAATTACATGTTCCACTTTGGTTAAGTATTCTAATCGTATTTTCTATTGCCACCCAAGGCCCCCACTTAACCCCTCATGTCCCTCTACATGCTAATATGGTTAAGTGTTTCTTAATTAATTAATTAATTAAGATCATGACCTCATAAAGACCTCTCACATTAGACCGTCTTTTATGACTGCTGGATATACCGGTTGGGTCCGGGCAGCCTTACGTCATAAAAAGGGTCTAACCTCGTGTCTTTACTTTAATCACGTATTTAATTTGTGCCTAAGACCTCTCACATTGGGCTAACATTTGTAGCAACTGGTTAATCCGGTTGGGTCCGGGCAGTTTTACGCTACAACTAAGTCCAACCTCGTGTCTTAGTCGATTAATTACACCTAATTAATCACCCTCATAATTTATATTAATTATCCCTAATTAATTAATCATGTTTTCCAGAATATGGGTAGACCTAAATCAATAGGTAAATTCCCAACTCCGTAGTATGGGTAGACCTAACTCAATAGGTAAATTCCCAACTCCATAATATGGGTAGACCTAACTCAATAGGTAAATTCCCAATTATGTCCATTTAATTTATGTTACTCTTAAGCATACCCATTCCACATCATTTTATTAACATGCATATTAACCCCATCGTTCCCCACGTAATTCGTTCTCGTAACGTGACATAATAAAAGGGAAGATTCATCACAAATGTCATGGGTTTAACCAACATAGCTTATAACTTTATCATGGGTTCAAAAGGTGTCAACTTGCATATATGAGCATACATTAAACCCAACTAGCATTTAACCCAAACTTGCATTATGCATGTCATAAAAAGAGACAAACTTGCATATGAACTTGCACATAAACTTGCATATGAACTTGCACATAAACTTGCATGTGAACTTGCATAACATGTCATACATAGAGGCAAACTCGCATATGTTATGCATATCATAAAAAGAGACAAACTTGCATATGAACTTGCATCATAATAGGGTAAACATGCATATGTATGCATAACATACAAAGGTGTCATCTTGCATATGTATGCATCTTATTTAGAAAAAGGGTAAACTTGCATGTCATAATGTATGCATAAAACCAAACACTTAGCATGCATAAAATCAATTACTTAGCATGCATAAAACCAAACACTTAGCATGCATAAAATCAAATACTTAGCATGCATAAAATCAAATACTTAGCATGCATAAGATCAAATACTTAGCATGCATAAAATCAAATACTTAGCATGCATAAAACCAAACACTTAGCATGCATAAAATCAAATACTTAGCATGCATAAAACCCAATGCTTAGCATGCATGAAACCCAATGCTTAGCATGCATGAAACCCATCACTTAACTTGCATAAACCCACATACTTAACTTGCATAAACATAGGGTTAACATTAAACATAGATTAGCAAACTAACATCATATCATATGACTTAAAACCCACAAATCCGCATGATCTCATCATATCTCATCTACTTAATTTAGCAATTGGTTATTAAAGTGATAGAAACTCACCAAAACCAAGATTAGCAAACTTATGTAGTAGAACAAGTTGCTATACAAGAAGAAGATGATGATTAGAGGTTGATTAGCTTGCAACTTTCTTCATAAACTAGTGGAGGTTCCTCTCAAGTTTGATTTTGGCTGCATGGTGGCATCATTTCTATTTTTAGTATGAATTAGGGTAGTATTAGGGTGTATTTATAGATTAGGTGAGTGTTTTAGGCCCTTAGATTAACCCTAAATTAGATTAGGACCCTTAGATTTCGGAACCTTCCAGAAACCAGCCCTAAGACCAAGCCCAAACCCCAAACTGGTGCACCCAACCACAGAACTCTCTAGAAACTGTGCAGGTTTCCTGTCCCGACATGGGCGCACTTCCCAAGTGCGCCAGTGTATTTTTGTGATGGCGCACTTCACAAGTGCGCCAGTGCATTTCTGGCCTGTTACGGGTTTTTCTGCCTAACTTCGTTCGTCCATATCTCTTTCATACGGTACCCGTTTTACGCAAACTCGGACTCTATTTCGCGTATTTTTCCGAGACGAACGCAATGACGCAGCCCGTTTCCCCTGATTCTCACATCTGAGATTAATTATACTTTAATTACTAACCATTAGTGTTAATTGAAATTCGGGGTGTTACAGAAGCCATCCTCACAAAGGCTAGAGAAACTATATTCGAACGAAGCACAGAGAAAAATCCTATCCCTCTGGATGAATGAAAGTCTGAAGAAGATATACCTCTATATCAAAGGGCAGTAAAAAAAAGTGTAGAGATAATGAAGGAATAAAAAATTGAATAGCGAAAACACCAAAATGCAGCGGCGAAAGAAGAATTTCGAGTCAAGATTACCAAAGGGTTATAAGCTCACTATATCGGTTGAGGGTATCTATTTCCTAACTAGAATTGAGTTAAATTTCTTCCGTCACCGAAAAAGAAACCAAAGAACGAAGCTAAGAGAGAAGGATCGTATTGCTACTATCATATGGTAAATGGACATGAAACCAACCATTGCATAGTGATGGAGGGGATGATCATCAAAATTTTGAACCAAGGAAAATTACAAAGTTATGTAAAGAAAGCATAGAAAGTCACGCCAATGAGACCGTCCTGAAATAGTAAGAAAAAGATTATTCCCCCTACTGCAAAGGAGAGAAACTCTATAAGTGAAATGACCGAGGAAAGGTCAGACCACAAATGGATAAAGAGAAGAAAAACCCTTGCCAGCACTAAATTTGTCCGGTCAAGGCATCCCCCGAAGGGGGATAGTGTGTTAGTCTTTCTTCATGCCCAAATCAGAGGGGGCAGGGTTAAAGCATCAAAAGCGTAAGCCGCTGTTTCACACCAGAAATGGTCGTGGTGGTGCATCTAAAATTAGCATGCCCTACCTCTTCTTGCAGAAGAGTACGCCTTGCCTCTGCTAGAACTAAGCACGTCCTACCTATGCTCGCAGAAGAGTGTGTCCTACCTTTGATTATGTTCCGTGTTACCCTTAGAAGGGAACACAAACCCCTATCATCGCCTACGATGGTCAGGATAGGGCACCCCTCGGAGGGGGGGGGGGGTGGCATATAAGCCTCTATGAGTGCCTAAGATGTCCCGTATAGAGCGTCAAAAGAGTAAACTTTAGTTCTGTGCCTACGAGTTCCCCGTTTAAGTTTATAAGCCCTTATCATCGTCTATGATGGTCAGGATAAGGCGCCTCCTGGAGGGAGGTCGGGTAAGTCCTTGGGCCCTGCTTGTGGATAAGCTAGCCAAGCGCTCCGGACGCACAGGCCCAAACAGTGGCCGACAAAGCACGTACATCATCTGCTTTGACATCAAAAGCCCAAGGAGAGGCTCAAGAAGTACGTACAACCTCTGCTTCCCAAATCAAATGCGAAGGGGATACTTACTTCATTAATACCGGGAGGGTTTTCGGTCTTCAATCTTTAAATACCCGAATCAAGGTGGATTAGGCTCTTCATTAATACCGAAAGGGTTCCCGGTCCTTGATTTCTAAATACCCAAATCTGGGTGGATCCAACTCTATATAAATAGCAGAAGAGGTTCCAGTCAACTATTATTAACACCCAAATCTAGGTTGATTCGATGTTTCATAGATACCGGAGGGGGTTCCGGTCTACTATTATCGACATCCGAATTCGGGTCGATCCAGCTCTGTACAAATACCGGAAGAGGTCCCGGTCAACTATTATTAATGCCCGAATCTGGGCAAGACTCAGTGTTTCACCGATGCCAAAGGAGATTCCTTCTACTACTATCTATACCCGAATCCGGATCGATTCGGCTCTGAACAAATGCCAGAGGGGAGGCAAGTTTTCCACATATTGACATCCAAAACTGGATGGAAGAAACCCTTTGTAAGTATTAAAAGAAGGTCCCAACCGTCGGGATGACAGCCCGAAGACCTCCAAGGAAATTATCTCAAATCAAAACACCCGTAGGTGTGCCTACGAAGGAAGACCCACAAAATTCGGAAGCTGACGGAAAGCTCATTGTCAGAAACAAGGCCGGACAAAAAAAAGGTTGTATTTTCTCATACTCAAAGAAAACCTCTTAAGTCATTCATCATACAAGCAATTCTCACTTATGTTTCATACCAACAGTTATTTACATATTAAGTGTTATCAATGCATAAGTTTATTCACCAAAATGATTACGTTCTCAGTACCCTCATCGTAAGCAAAATTATGTGTCACCATCACAAAATATCACTGAATATCTGGACCCTCTCCATCCTCGGGTAAAGGAGGGTCGATGGCATGACGAAGTGCAACACCTAATAGCTTGTTAAGTCTTTGAACTTTCCTACTTGTCTCGCCTAAGTGATCGGAAGGTTTGGGCTGGAGCTTCAAAGCTCTGTTGTAAGCCCTACACATTGCCCTGAGAGACTTATTTTCCTTTTCCGATTCAAAAACGCTTATGCGTAAATCATGATTTTCTTCTTGTAAAAGTATGATTTGGCCGGCATATCTGACGACACGATCGTGAGAATCCTTGATTAACCTAGTATCATAGATTCCTTTCATCTCGGCTACCATTCTTTTACACCACTCAGAAATAATCGTTTCCTTTAACCCCGGTGGCAGGTTATTCAAATAATAACATTTCTGAAGAACAGAGGCCTTACAAGCTGTCGCGACGCTAGAGGGCGAAGGCCCCCTCATTATAGGGATATTCTCGAAACAATGTTTCCACGTCTCACATTTTGTAGTAACATTGTTTAAATTGACTTCCAAGTCGATGACATGTTGACGAAGTTTTTTAGCTCATCCTCGAACTCGACAGAGGGTTTAGTCTTTATGTATGTCCTCAACCCCAGAATGGTCTTATCCTTCTCTTCTAACTGTCTTTTCAAAGTATTCACCCTCTCGGTCAAGTGTTTACTGGACAAATCCTAATGTAAGACCTTCCTTTCATAAGACATGAGGAGAACCTCTCTCATCGGCGACAACCCGCTCCGGAAGGAAGGGGTCTCGCGTTGATTAACCTGCCCACGGACATACAAGAAGGTAATTACGAATTTATTTTCTTTTCAGATTTTCGAAGGTTGTGTCCTCCTCTTTTCTTTACACAATCTACACGGGATAAACCCAGAGCCTACCAACTATGACGGAATAGGCATAAAGGTGAGTTTTAAAAACATCACTTTTTCATATGTTTATTGTTTACGCAGTGCCTCAGCATGTTTAATCCTAAGGTTATTTAATATTGCTTCATGGTCCCCACTCCGAAAGTTAAAGGAGAGCTGAGGAAATGCGGTGTAAATGCACTCAAGTCCCTCGAGGAGATGCGTTTCCTTGAAAGCATGAATAGGCGTCGTGCTAAACTCTTTTCTCAGCCTACAAATCATGCGTAATGCCTCCTCATAGTAAACTAAACTCTATCACAATGTAAATAATCATATTAGCCCTCACTGGTAACTAAACTCCACACAAGTGTCGCATAAGTTGCGGAACTAAATACACAAGTGTATCATCTGCCCAACATAAAAATGTTTTGAACTTCTTGTTACCTAACTCTGCTTAAGGAAGGAAAACATTTTTTCTTTTGTTTATTATAACGACAGGAAACTATTCAAAGTTAACCATCCAGGAAAAAGGAAAAAACGCGTCCAAAGTAAAAGTAATACCTGAAGAGAGGGAACTTCATGATCAACAACTCCCTTCCTTCCCGGAAAACCAGAGGGGCCATCTTCTCTAGGGAACGACGACTCAGAACTATGGACAATACGCTCGCCTAGGCAGTCGCCATCCCTGGGACTGATACTCCCACTCTCCTTATCGCTGCCAAAGGAGGCGGGAGCCACCCCCTCCTTGCCTAAATCATCCGAAAGTCTGTCGAAGTATAAAAGGTCCTCGACTGTAGGGTCACCCCTTCACGATGCCCCAGCTCCTTCCTCACCCAACTTAACCCTTTTCATTACTTGATCCAGGGTAAAGGAAGGAATATGGGAGGTTCGGAGTTCAGAAAGATTCTGAAGGTTGTCAGAAAAAAGATGAAATAGGGCATCTTTATAGCAATCAGACTTAATCTATCGAAGGTTGATTTGTAAGAAATAAAAAATCCTATCTTGGCTTGCATGAATGATCTGGGTGGCATGAGAAAGTTTTTAATCCTTCCTCCGAAGCTCATAAGCATGGGTAACCATGTCCTCCGTCATCCGATGATCTAAGGCCGATACCCTGTCAGGAGTTACATCCCTAGCCTACCTCTACTTTTCCAAGGCTAACCCGGCATGTTCTAAGAATGCCTTCAGCCTCTCACACTCTTCACTCAAAATTGCGTTAGCCTCCCGAAGCCAAGTAATTTCAGTAACAGAGGAAGAAGGGATGAGATGAGACACATGCCAGTTCTTAATAACCTGGGAAGGTATAAACACTCAGCATATAGTTGCGGTAGGCGGAAATCCCAAGAGTAAAAAGAAAAGGGCACACCTTAAGTTGTTGAGCAATCAGACACCGATAAAAATCCATCATGTCGTAAGAAGTGGGAGGCAGCGAAATATCAGACAATTTGGGCCCCGAAAGAAAAAGCTTCACAAGATCACTAAAATCTGACGGAAGATCAAGGGGTCTCGAAGAACCAATAGTCTGGGAAGCAGGAGTAGGCGGCATGGCACTTACACCCTCCCTGGATGTGCTTGAAGGAAACAATGAGAGGACCCCACTTCTCATTTCCCTACTGAAGACACTCCTAGAAATCATAGAGGTAGAGGTGTCGAACCTTAATCTCTTAGTGGCGAATCAGCAGGAGATTCAGTTAGCCTCTTATGAGCAGTCGCGATAGTTCGGTTCAAGGCATTAATAAGAGTTGGGGATTCCGAAGCCGGAACCCCTAGCCAAACGAAAGGTTAGGAAACGGTCGAAAGTGTGAAATGTTAGTATCAAAAAGAGATCTCAACATGGAAACTGTTGAATCAATAAAACATACCTGGGGATAAAGGAGCCGAAGGAGCGAACACCTCCGAACCTTCCAACAAGCGATTAGTACCAGGAAGATGGATAGGTGGGAGCCCCAATATCTTCTGTCCATGTGGAAGAAGGTTTTAAAGACACATCTTACCCTTGGTTAGTAGAGCAGACCGACTCGGCGGCTTTCGAGCAATTCCAAGATAAGCGTAGACATGCAAGATTCGTTCTCGGTTAAGGACACTCTCTCAAAAGTAAAATCTGAAAGAAGGGAATTAAGGATACATTACAAATTAGAAGATAAACACCTACAAAAGGTTAAGGGGGCTTACTACGATCATCAATTTGACCAGAAACACCGGAAGGATATTTAAAGAAGAAGAATTGGTCTTCCCAAGGCATAACCTTGCCCGCACAATCATTGACGATCTTCCGCAAAGGGGTAGCATGGAATAAGGGAAAGTTAACATCCCTTGGAAAGCGCATCAGATGACGATCGAGATTCGATGTAAGAGAAGCCTGACCCAATTCCAAAGCAAGTACCTCCAAGCATAAGAGTAATGTGTAGGTGCTGGGTAGAAGTTGAATTGGCGCGACTCCCAAATCCTATAGACTTCGAACCACATAAGGGGGAAAGGGAAAGGATCCCCCATGCCAGACAAGAATGGCTGAGTAGGCAAAGTATCCCTCAAGAGGATGCATGATGTCATGACGGTCAATAGCAGGAGTAGCCTCCACATTGTCCATGGCAAGAATGGAACTAACGTCATCTTGAGAAGTAACAAACGATTTCTACAAGAGAAGAGAATTTCCCCTCCTTGATAGACCACAAGCATCAATGGGTGATAAACCGGAACGTTTACCAAAGGTTTAAGCAGAGAACATCCTACGATAAGCTTCAAATCCTAAATGAACAAATAATCTGGCTTGAGAAATTAAGTTTGCAGGTGAAAGTGAAGAAGAAGCAGTGGTAATTGTTCAAGGATATTTACCTAAATCCCCACCGCACAAACAAGGACCAATCAACGCTCTCCGCCAAGGAAGATTGAAGGACGCCGATATGACGCTTCGAAAGAGACAAAGAGTTTGACTTGAAAAGTCAAAAACACCCCTTCACCAAAGAGGGGGCAAAAGTTACTACCAAAAATCAACAGCGGAGTGAGCTAGCAGTGAAGAGGTATCGGATGACCGTAGGCTCGCAGGAGGCCCAATAGAAAGTGGGAGCTAGATGCCAAGAAGGACAAGAACAAGAAGAAATAATCTGAAAAGCCTCATCATCTGAAGCCTTTACTCTCCCCCTAAGGGAAAAGATCATAAATAACTCTGGGATATAAACACAGGGTCTATCCGCCAGGGTTAATCCAACAAGCCCCTTCCGACAGTATCAGCTCAACGAAAGACTCCGTGTGAGGAACAACCTAACTTCTAAAGCCACTTAAGCTAGAAGCAATAAACCCGATAAACAAAGCCCAAAAGAATCTTCAATAATCACTGACTCGAATGCCAACACACTTGAAGATGGAAGCATCGAAGGAACTAAACCGGAAGAACGTGAAGGCCATCCAGAACCAACTTCCAGAGCACCTACTGCATGGATATAGAAAGGACGAATTCACAAATAATAGGGAAGACACCAGGAACCATCCTTTGGGAATCCAAGCCACGGCAAAAGCCCCGCCGAAAGGCTAACCGAGACCCAAGCGGATATATAGGCTACCTGTACTAATTCACTTGTACCGAAACTCGTGGCGGCTTCGAATCGGCAGTTATCAACACACAACATGAGAGCAAGCCTTTCTAAGTATTCACGATAAAGTCGGAGGCCTACATCCGAGAGCTCGTATCCGAGAGCCTATATTCAGAACCATTGACGAAGGCTCAAATTTCATCCAAGTACCATGACTGACACTTCAAGAGTGGCCGAAAGGCAAGCGCCTGAAACTCAGGGAAAAAGCAACCGGCAAGGACTTCCGCAGGCCCAATAGCCCATCAACGGAAGGAGCACCGAACCACTATAAATAAGACCCTAGAGGTCACATTCAAGGGATATTTTTGGCCTCTTAAACAATTGTGCTCTTAAAATTAACTTGCCAGAGAGATCAATGAGGGCATCCCCATTATAATATTCATGTACTCTCAGTGAAAATTGAATAAAAAAGAATCTATTACAAGAAAGTTGCTCTGTAAGTATGTATTACCATTTTCTGATCATCACCATTGCAGTTATTTGTTTTCTTTTTCAGATTAAATCTAGATTTCCTCCTCAATACACCCTCGAATAGGAAAAACATGCTTCGTCCCCTGGGTCTAGCCCGTCCTGATTGCCCTTGGCAAACCCCTCCTTCTCCGATTCCACTTCTAGGGCGGCGACCTGATTTAACCCATAAAACAACCCACCAACCAATTCCTCCTTTGGATTCACCCCAGTCGACCTGTTTCCGGTGTTGACGAAAAATATCATTTACACTTACCAATAATTGAACAACTGATGGTGGTTATAATGTTAAAAGAATGGAGGTTGAATTACTGATGCATGACATTGAAAATGAATGATTGTGGCAACGCAATGAAAACGAAGCAAGTGTTCCTTCTACAAAAAAGAAAAATAATGACTTGATAATTGTGTTTACCTACATTTTAAAATAAGCATTGATTTTTTTTTTAACATTTTGAGTTGATTGTTTTCCAAATAGTATGTGCAAATCAGTTTAGTTACTTAGTGAACAAAATTTTGAGTTGTTTTTTTTTTTACATTTTGAGTTGTTTACCTACAATTTAAAATAAGCATTGATTTTTTTACATTTTGAGTTGTTTTCCAAATAGTATGTGCAAATCGTTTTAAAATAAGCATTGATTTTTTTTACATTTTGAGTTGATTTTTTTTACATCTTGAGTTGATTGTGTTACATCTCGATTTTTTTACTTTAGTTTTTCTTCTTCTCAAAATAATGGACTACGGTTATGTGCTTCGCAATCATTTTTTCTTGCACTTCTTTCTTTTTGGCAACTAGCTTCTCTACCTTAGGCCATATGTGGCTAGCCTGAGGAGATGATAACAAATATATCAACATGGTTTTTAATGCTTTGGCCAATTCTTTAAGTAACCCATCTATTGTTTTGCGAGCTTATTTGTAAGTCTCAACATCACTCGTTCTTCATAACTCGTGTTATGATGCCCTTAATTTATCATGAACAACCAAACACTTATTTTTGATGTGTTCAACTGAGTTTGACCATTTATAATTGATGTATAGACAGAAAAAGATTCACGAACACAATAGCTTTTTTTTATATAAACTGATGTATCCTAATATAGTTCGATCTTTTACATAATATATCAAATAATCTTTCTCATCTACCTCTTTTCTAGACGTAGGTTCATCATCGGCTCTACCTGTCTATAACGAGGGATATTATTATTTTAGTTCACGGATCGTTATTGAATAAATATACCAAATAAACTTTTAGCAGAATATGCTGCTAGAGTGAATGAATTCATCAGTATTGCAAGGCACTCCATGGACTCTAATGGGATGGTGTTATGTCCTTGTTGTCAATGTGTGAATAAGAAATCACAACATATGCATGTGATAAAATTATGGATTTCTTAGTACTTACACAAGGTGGTATCACCATGGTGAGCAAGTAGAGAAAGAATAAGATGAGGGAGCACTCGATATCGAGGATAAAGTTGAAAATTCAAATCAACATGATGATTTGGCTGCAGGTCTTCATGATGCTATTGGTAGTAAGTATTTTGACATTGGTCTAGCTAGTGACTTCAACAATGAATCCTCATTTAATGTGGATGACAAATATGATGCATTGTTTGAATCACTTCATAAGCCTTCGTACAATAACTGTAAAGGTTTCTTTGTCTTAAGTGTAATGGTGAAGTTGATGAATCTCAAAGTAATTAACAAATGGATACATAAATCATTCGACAATCTTTTGGAGTATTTGAGAGAGATATTACCAGAGGGTAACCATTGTCCAGTTAATTATTATCAAACAAGGAAGCTTCTTTGTGAGGTGGGATTATGTTATGAACAAATTGACGTTTGTCAATACGATTGTGCACTATTCTATGGTGAGATTGCAAATGCTATGTCATGTCCTGTATGCAAATCTAATCGTTATGTAAGTGATCAAATCCTACACAAATGACTTAGATTGTTCCCTATCAAGGCACGACTGAAGCGATTGTTTAGTTCTAAGCATACTTCTAAAGATATGCGATGGCATAAAGAGGTACGAAAAAATTAAGATGGGATTTAACGTCATCCTGCTGGTGGGGATGATTGGAAGCATTTTGACAACGTTTATCCTGACTTTGCAGCTGATTCTAGAAGTGTACGAATGGTGTTGGCGTCAGATGGGTTTAACCCTTTCTCTAATATGACATCAACTTATAGTTTATGGCCAGTGATATTAATTCCGTATAACATGCCACCTTGGGCTTCTCCTAATGGAACAAACTATCTTATGTCTTTGCTCGTTCGATGTCCGAAATCTCCTGTAAAAGATTATGATGTGTTCTTGAAGCCTTTAGTTGAAGAGTTGAAAGAATCGTGGGAAGGAGTTAATGCATATGATATGCATGGTCAGTGCATGTTTAAACTTCGTGTTGCAATCTTGTGGACAATTAGTGATTTTTTCGCTTATGCATACTTGTCTGGATGGAGCACCGCTGGTAAATTAGCATGCCTTGTTTGTTTGGAAGATACAAGATCTAGAAGAATAACCAACAAACAATGTTTCATGGGACATCGATGCTATTTGAAAACAAACCATTTGTGGAGAAGGAGTAAAGAATATGATGGATCTACTGAATTACGTGGTCCTTCTAGAACTTTTACTGCTGATGACATTTTAAAGTAGTTGGATGAAATTCCTATTCGTACCATCTGTAAAGCTCCAAACAATTCTTTCAAAAAATGTAAGCATGGAGAGAATGAAATGAATTGGTGTAAAAGATGTGTTTTGTTTGAATTGCCATACTGGTCAAAGCTCTT
The DNA here is from genome assembly GCA_030737875.1 of Allium sativum. NCBI lineage: Eukaryota > Viridiplantae > Streptophyta > Magnoliopsida > Asparagales > Amaryllidaceae > Allium > Allium sativum. The sequence goes on from CM060924.1 coordinate 139,229,771, forward strand.
ACTGCGTCACAATCTTGATGTGATGCATATAGAATAAAATGTATGTGATAACATTATAGGAACACTTTTAGACATTGAAGGTAAATGAAAGATAATTTGAAAGCTCGTAAGGATTTAGAAAATCTAAATATTCGTAAAGAGCTTTGGCTGAAGATGGATCCTTCTAATAATAAGCTTGAGAAACCTCATGCTAGTTACACTTTGACGAAAAAAGAATGCAAAGAGTTTTGTAAATTCATTCAAAGTGTTAGACTACCGGATGGACATGCTTCAAATACTGGTTGATGTGTAACAGATAATGACAAACTAGGGGGAGTGAAAACTCATGATTGCCACGTTTTACATCATAAGATATTACCAACTACATTACTTCCATTTTTGAGAGACAAAATTCGTGGTGCTTTGATTGAACTTTGCTAGTTCTGTCAAAAAATTTGTGCTAAAACTTTACAAACTTCTAACATAGTAGAACTGAGAAATGGATTTGTAATCATTTTGTGCAAGTTGAAAAAAAACATTTCCTCCATAATTTTTAACCATTATGGTTCATCTTTGTGTTCACCTACCTGATTAAGTGTTGTTAGGTGCCGTTTCTTCGAGATGGATGTTTGTGACAGAACGCCATATGGGTTTGTATAAGAAATATGTGAGAAATATGTCTCGTCCCGATGGTTCAATAGCAGAAGCTTTTGTTGTAGATGAAGTTATAACTTTCTTGTCAAGATATGTTTCTACCATAGATACAAATTCACAAGACCCGAGCGAAATTGGGATATACCTTCTACAAATCATAAGATAGATGTTTTCAAATCCAATGTTCACCCGTTAAGGGGCATCAACTATCAAATTGCTACAAAATTGGAGAAAAGTCGTTCAATGGTATATATTGAACAATTCTATAGATGATATCAAATATTTTATTGAGTAAGTAACAACATTTTCCTTCTTCTATATTATCTTAGACTTATATCATTCACTTAGTCATAGAAATGCATTTGACTTGCTGTGATTATAAAAGGTTGCTAGAAGAAAAGGTCTTACGAATTCTGAAGTTCCTTTAGAGAATAAAGAATAATTTCCTTTGTGGTTCAAGAATAAGGTGATCGATTATCAATAATGGTTTTTTTCTAAATTCTTAAGTAGTGATATTATTCACTCATAATATAAATTCTTCCACATGATAGGTGTCTCAAATGAGAGTTCAAAACTCATCTCTTATCAATGATGAGTTGTATTCTTTATCTCAAGGTCCACATGAACGATACATCATCTACCAAAGTTGTATTGTAAACGGTGTTCGATTTTGATGTAGAACGTGATGATACTCTTAAGACATAATGTTCTGGAGTTTGCATTGAGGGTGATCATGATAATATTAATGACATATATTATGGTGTCCTGATTGAGATTCTACAGTTGTCATTTATTTTGGATCGAAAGGTGTTCTTATTTCGTTGCAAGTGGTATAACTCCAATCCAAAAGGTAGATCAATTGTTATGGATCATAATTTGACTTCCATCAATACGTCTACTGAGTGGTATTCTAATGAACCATTTATTTTGGCTTCTCAAGTGCAATAAGTTTTCTATTTGCTTGATATGAAGCATGGTTCAAATTGGAGGATTGTTCAAAAAGTATATCATCGATCTATTTATGACATTCCTAAAATGGCAGAAGACATAGTAATTAATGACGTTATTCAAGAATAAGAATCATTTCAATTGCCACCTTTTCAAACAACTGAGGATTTCATTGAAAGTCTTTAATTCGATTAGTTGTTCCCTCTCTAGCTCTCTCGGGCCAGTTTGTTGCTGATTTATTTTTAAACCAAAATCGAGATGTTGACAAAGAAGCTGACTTTGTGAAGATTTAGATGACGAAAATATATTTTAGTGGTGAAACATTTCTCCCAAGTGATGACAATAAAAGTACTACAGAATTAGAATGCGATGATGATGTAGAATCTTAATTCATAGTTGGGCATCAGTGGGACATATGATTATTTTATTTTGTTTCATTTTGTGGTAATAATCGAAGTTAGAGGAACTATTGTGCTTCTACAGATAATAATATTATATGAACAAAGACTGTAATTGTTATTTTATTTATTTTATTCTGATTTTGACTGCTAAAATAATGGATTGACTTCACATGTGTGCATATCAAACTAATTCAGTGTGGCATGTATCTTTAACACCTATTTCTTTTCCAACAAAAAGTAAGTTGTACTTTTTTTAAAAGCTACTCTTTAAGGTACTTAAATTCACGAAGGCTTCTATTATTGATGTGTTCCTTATTCAATCACTTTATTTTTGGTTTATTTCACAGAATTTCTATCATGGCACCTGGTCGCCGCATCACTCGGTCTACTGCTCAAAGTCAACAAGGTGAACCAACCATTGATTTGCCTACTCAAAGTACACAAGTCGGTCCCACTATTCGCTCAACTTTAGAGAATCAACAAGTTTGTCACGCTACTCGAACTAGGGTACAAAGTCAACAATATAGAACCACCACCCAATCTCATGTAGAGATAGAACAACCACAAGGCTACGTGCACTCTACAGTACAAAGTGAAAAAGTCAATATGACAACCCATTTTGATATCGAAAATAATAATCAATCTTCCCAAATTCCAAATGGTAAATTTAATGTCTTTCATAGTCATTTCTTTTGTAATTCTACTACATTAAATATGAATATATTATATCGTAGGACAAACACCTTCTTTCAAGGCACCTGGAACTACTCGTGGCTTGACAACTACAACAACAGCTAAAGCAACACCAACTGGAAAGTTGTCAGTGATCTTTCTTAGGGACTGCAAAATAGATCGTTTAGGAAAAGAAAACACTAGAAGGGGGGTGAATAGTGTTTGTAAGAATTTAAACAAAAATAAAAACTAGAGAGAATTATGGGATGAATCAAACACCATAAACCCAATCAGACACAGATTCAAACATAGATGCAAAATAAACAGAAATAAAAGTGCAGAAAAGGAAAGAATACACTGGATTTTATACTGGTTCGGATCACTCATGCGTCCAGTCCTGCACAACCTGGATTGTGAAGAGTTTTACTACTATTTTCAAATAGCCAAATACAACCTCCTTGATTTCACGGCTTAATAAGGAGACACTGACTCCTATCCCTTAATTCATGGCTCAACAAGGGCACACCGACTCCTATTCCTTGATTTCACGGCTACAAGGATACATCGATTACTCTTTGACTTGCAAATAGGGTTTATTCAACCCAAGCAATTACAAAAAAGTCCTATAACTCTTCAATAGCACTTGATTCAGACAGTAGAGAGTGTAGATAGAAGAAGATTTATCAAATCAGAAGTGAATTTGGTAGAGTATAAGTGTAAAAACCATAAAAGTGATTAAGAATAATGGTAGGATGAAAGAGGATGAAGATGGAGAAGAGATGTTAAAAAAAATTCGGTTTTCACCTCTTTTTATAGAGTATGAAGTATTGCAACGGTTCTGAAGCGTTTCAAACAGTGAAAAGACACTTCCCTTCAAAATTAGAAAAATAGCTATTATATGTCGACATACATATTTTGCTATGTCGACATAGTCATATGTAATTTTCATTTTCAAAGAATTTTTCAAGTATTTTGATATATAATTAATTCTAAAAATTCTTGAGTAAAATTCTAATGTTGTAAATCGATATTATACAATAGAAAAACATATGAAAACATATTTTTAAACTATATAAATATATTTATAAAATTATAAGGTTTTAAACTATATAAAATATAAATAAAATATATATAAAAAACTTAAGTTTGAAAAACAAAGAATAATAATAATAGAAACAAATATAAAAACAAAATAGAAAGAATTGAGAATAAAATAGAAAAACAAAATAGAGGGGATTCAGGAAAGAATTGAAAAATCAGAATTTGGATTTGGATTTGAACCTAGAGTGTTATTTAGAGTCTTACAAAATCTAGACTCTATAATTATATTAATCTTGAACTCTTGAAATCTTAATTACTCATGAGTCTTGAATCTACTCTGAATTCTGAATCTCTAAAAGCTCTTAAACTGTACAGTCTTCAGTATTAATTCCTGTATACAAATCCTGCACACACACACACACACACACACATATATATATATATTCTATACAAAAAGTGTTAGCATATATTTAATAATCAGTGATAATTGAAATAAGGTTGTTGTCATCAAAACTCCATTCTCTAACAATCTCCCCCTTTTTGATGATGACAACCTTAGTTTATAAAATATCATACCTGTATATATCTGCTTGATGATGTTCCTTCTAATACTCCCCCTGTCTGTAAGAATCCTATAAACTATGCCTATATTTTATAATTCCCCCCTTTGGCATTATCAAAAAGAAATTCTAAAAGTACTCCCCCTAAATCCTAGAACTATCTAAACATTTCCTATACTAAAGTAAAGTACTCCCTCTGAGTCCTAAATCTATAAAATACTCCCCCTAAATCCTATATCTATCTATACATATACTATTATAATATTCTATATAACTATCCCTGATTCTATGATACCCTTATATCTCCCTCTAACTCTATGATTCTAAGCCTAAAAGATTATAAATCCCCCTAAAATTATGACTATACTAGTCTAATAGAAGAATAATAAACAAGGCAATCTAATCAATGTTTATAATCAATTTTAACAATCAATCCAAACAAGAAATTCAAGCAAGCAATTCAAGCAAGAAATTCAAGCAATCTATTTAAGCAATTAAGTCAAGCAATCAAATTAAATAATATGTGTTAATAAACACTTTAAAATTAAACCTAGAAACTATAAAACTCCCCCTTAATCTAATACAAGAGTAAACCTCCAATTGTTAGGGGTCATCACTAACCATTGTGCTAGCCTATACTCTAGTTCCCTTAAAACTATAATAAGACTTTAATCTATACTTAGAAATAACTCTGATAAGATATCCTCAAAATTATGATATAAGTAAAGTAATTCAATCCAATCAAGTCAATCAATTTAATCAAGTAAGCCAATTCAATCAATTCAACCAAGCCAAACAAGTCAATTAAGTTAATCAAGGTAAGGTAAATATGTTATGTATTTGATTAATAGTTCTAGATAAAAAAAATCGTATTATATACTTGTTATGTGTGAAGTTAAAGTTAACATGTATTGTAGTGTATTGGTTATAATGCAATACGTTATATGCAAAATTATATGAAGTGATGCATTGAATGAAATGCAACTGGGATGTGAATGATTTTAATTTGAGATGTACTCTAATAATGATGTATGATATGAAATAAGATGTGTAATGATAGTATGCAGAATGATTTGATAATTATATCTATTTAGGTAAAATATATTCAAAGTACTATTTAATTATTATGAATTATTTGAATCAAACAAAGATAATGTTAATTTCTAGACTTATATTAATTATATTAATGAATTTGATTAACAGAATAGTAAAGATAAGAGTTTAATTAAAAACAATATTCATGATAAGTAGTAAAAATTCAGAAAAATAATGAAGTTAAATAATATTAGTAGGGTAAATATTGTAAAAATTGAAGTTCTTTCAAAAGAGAATATAAAATTTGTATAATATAAAGTAAGCTATATAAACATATATTCATAAGTATATATAAAGCTAATTTAAAAAGAACTTAAAATTTAATTTATGAGATACTCATTAATATTTTGATACAAATCAATTTTAAATTTATACTTTTAGAAATCAAAACCTATTTATTTGCTAAAAAACCATTTATACTTTAGAATGAAACATTATAAAGTAATCTATAAAACTTCTTATATTTAAACTACTTGAAAATATCATGTATATATATTTCATTATATTAAGTTAAATACAAGTTTTATAAATCTTAATAGGAAGTCAAAATAAGTATTAAGTTACAAATAGTATTTGTGATAATGTAACCCAAAATTGTTATGAAATCATAAGAATAATATATAAGTTAAACTATGCATGTTTAAACTATATAAAAGATGAATAAATTTATATTTTATAACAATATCAAAAAGTTTTATTAACTCTATATATCATATAAACATGTTTATATAATTTTATTAAATTATATATTTTAATATATATTTTTTGAAATCAGATATAATAAAATAAGTATATAGATAAATTTAATAACTAGAATTTTAACTAGCATTTTCTAATTGAAAAAGTTGGACGGAAGTTTGGAAGTTTAAATCTTTGAGATAAAAAAATTGAATTTCATTCTATAGACGGATATGTTAACATATAGATATATGTAAGTTGACATATATGTATTATTTTAAAGAGAATTATGATTTTGTGACTTTGTTTTTAAAATATCGATTTATGTTTCAGGTTTAACTATTTCGTGACATAATTCTAATCCTAACAAACATCCAAAATTTATTTTATTATTATATTAATTTTATTATAATTATTTTTGAATTTCAAATTTCAAAATTGAATTTCAAAGTTTAAATTTCAAATTTAAAACAAAGCAAAGCAAGCAAAACATCCATTCAACAAAAAATTTAAAAATAAATTAAGGCATACCCGATTTTTAGATCCATTTCTTCAATATTCTCTGAATTCTGAATTGATCTTCTGGAACTTGATGATGAGATCTGCTCTATTGCGACAGGCTCGTTTTTCTGATTAGAATAGTGTATTCATTTGCTGAATTTGAACACCGTATGAAAAAGATATTGAAGATTTAGTAGTTCAACCAACTTGGCGCCAAAATTTGAATTTGAATTTTGAATTTTGAATCAATGGACACTTCAACTACTATATAAAGGCCCAAAAGTCATGTCTCTTCATAACTACTCCTCCTCTTCTTCCTCTTCTCTTTTTCCACTTTTAATCAAACTTTCAGGAGGCATAACTTCTTCTTTTCTTAACGGGATTGGACGAAATCAGCTGTAAATCGAAGAGGAATTCAAGGACCACGATCTACTAGCAATTTGGGGATGAATTTGGATGGTATTGGGGTGCAACAAGTCGAAACAATAAGAGGTATGCATAAAATTCCATAACAGTTTTCAGTTTTGAATCACCAACTTCAAACTGCCATATCTCACCCAATTTTGATCAGAATTTGGCGATCTACCCTTCCAATCGACCACGAGAACGAGAATTACAATATGAAAAAGGATTTGAGATAAAATAGTCTAACCTATGGATGCAATTTGAAGATAACCGTGGACAGTTTTGGTATCCTTTTCTCTTTATTCACCAAAACTTCATTTGATCATTACTTGATCAATTCTTGACGGATTTACATGAAACCAACGACTTTATAAAGCAAATGAAGAGAAGTACAACATGAATATATGTTGTAGATGAAAATCCAAAGTTGTAAATTGATCTGGTATCCAGTTCTTTGTTGGCTTGCTTTATATATATCCATTTCTTCTTGATGTCTTTCAGCCATCATTACTCTTCTCCTCTTTTTGATTTCTACCATGTGATATCTCAATAGCCATGTAATACACCATTTCGGAATTTGTATTTCCAACAGGCACCTTTTCATAATTTGAATTTTCAGTAGTCACCATTTTAGAGTTTGAATCACCAACGGCCACTTTACCCATCTTTTCAACTTTTGAAATTTCAAAAGTCATATAGCACATCTTTTCTTACAAAACAACACAAGTTTTTTTTGGAATCAAATGACTTTTCAAAAAATAAAAGACTCTTCAAATAAACAAGTGACTTTTCATGTAATTAACAACAATTTTAAACAATAATATCACGACAATTTTGTAACACATTCATAAACCAAAAATTTCAAAATTTAAATCATTTCAAATTTAAAATTTTCAAAAATCAAATCATAGTAACTTGATTTTTCAATAAAATTTATTGCAGACTCATCTAATACTTGATGCAATACATGAATTAAAACTAGTGTTCAAAATTTGCCATTTAACATTTTCTAAAATCAGATTATGAACTTTTTGGAAGACCTTGCTCTGATACCAATTGTTAGGGACTGCGGAATGGATCGTTCAGGCAAAGCAAACACTAGAGGGGGGTGAATAGTGTTTGTAAGAATTTAAACAAAACTAAAATCTAGAGAGAACTATGGGATGAATCAAACACCACAAACACAATCACATACACATATTCAAACACATATGCAAAATAAATAGAAATAAAAGTGCAGAAAAGGAAATAATACATCAGATTTTATACTGGTTCGGATCACTCCTATGTCCAGTCCTGCACAATGCTAGATTGTGCAGAGTTTTATTACTATTTTCGATTGCCAAATACAACCTCCTTGATTTCATAGCTCAACAAGGAGACACTGACTCCTATCCCTTGATTCACGGCTCAACAAGGGCACACCGACTCTTATTCCTTGATTTCATGGCTACAAGGATACACTAGTTACTCTTTGACTTACAAACAGGGTTTATTTAATCCAAGCAATTACAAAACAACCCTATAACTCTTCAATAGCACTTGATTCAAAGAGTAGAGAGTGTAGAGAGAAGAAGTTTTATCAAATCAAAAGTGAATTCGGCAGAGTAGAAGTGTAAAAAACATAAAAATAATGGTAGAATGAAAAAGGATGAAGATAGAGAAGAAGAGATGTTAAAAAATTCGGTTTTAACCTCTTTTTATAGAGTATGAAGGTTTGCAACGGTTTTGAAGCGTTTCAAACAGTGAGAAGACACTTTCCTTCAAAAATAGAAAAATGGCTGTTATATGTCGACATACATATTTTGCTATGTCGACATAGTCATATGTAATTTTCATTTTCAAAGCATTTTTCAAGTATTTTGAATAAAATTAATTCTGAAAATTCTTGAGTAAGATTCTAATGTTGTAAATCAATATTATATGATAGAAAAACCTATGAAAACATATTTTTAAACTATATAAATATATTTATAAAATTATAAGGTTTTCAACTATATAAAATATAAATAAAGTATATATAAAAACAATTAAGTTTAAAAAACAAAGAAGAAGAATAATAGAAACAAATATAAAAACAAAATAGAAAGAATTGAGAATAATATAGGAAAACAAAATAGAGAGGATTGAGGAAAGAATTGAAAAATCAGAATTTGAATTTGGATTTGAAGCTGGAGTGCTATTTAGAGTCTTACAAAATCTAGACTCTATAATTATATTAATCTTGAACTCTTGAACTCTTAAAACGTTGATTACTCATGAGTCTTGAATCTACTCTGAATCTCTAAAAGCTCTTAAACTGTACAGTGTTCAGTATTAATTCCTGTATACAAATCCTGCACATACATACATACATATATATTCTATACAAAAAGTGTTACCACATTTTTTATAATCAATGATAATTGAAATAAGATTGTTGTCATCAAAACTCCATTCTCCAACAATTTTTGATGCAGAATGTCGTCAACCAATTTGTACTAATGCTGAGAGATTTAATAATGAGACTGGATTCATTATTCGAAATCATGGTACATTTCAATATAAAGAGTGTAGAATGGTCCCTGAAGATGTAAGAGCTCCATTGCAACGTTATATTTTGTTAAGTAGTTTCACAGTGTTACATTCATATTTGTAATGGCTAATTCTATTCATACACCTGTAGTTTCTTAACACACACCGTAAAATGAAATGAAATAGCATAAACTAAAATTTCTTTTCATACATCATGTCATTCACAAATTTACACTTTTATATTTTCATCATCTTCCCTCTTTGAACTCAAAATTAAATTACATAAAATTGGGAATGCATTGCAATCAATTCACTTTTTTTTAGAAAAATTGACACTAGTATTGTAAATTATTTGATTGTTTTTATTTTAAAAATCAGCACCACTTTTAGATGATTGAACACATTTGAATTAGAATGTTTAGTTGTAAAATCTGCATAAATTGATATTTTAAGTTTTATTAACTTCATAAAATTCTATAGATATAATCATATATTATTGATTTTAAAGTTTTACACAAATGCATTATGCGAAAGGGTTGAAAATGTAATTAAGTACAAGGGTAGCATAGTCATGGTTTTTCTTATTAAAACATTGGTGTATGTTAAGAAATTATTGTTGTATGAATAGAATTTGCTATTTCTAATACTTGTAGTTAATAGTATTTTGTTTTAAAGGAACATTTTGACATTACCCTAAATGATGAGACAACCAAAAAAATGCATTGATGAGAAAATTAGAAAAGCTTAGAAGGGTTATAAGTACAAGCTACACTTATACTTTAAAGAAATTAGAGGAGAAAATGATGTTGAGATAGTCAAGAGAAAACATCATCCAAACTTGAAAGAACAACAACAAGATTGGATGATTTTGTGTGATTGTTGGTGCTCTTCTAAATTTAAGGTAACATTTAATATTGTTGTTGTGATAGGAACAAAAGGCCTAACATACTATTTATGTGAAGTAATATGCAATTATCCTAATACTGCGTACCTTTATAATACTACGCAGTAATGATCCAAACATATTGATTACTATCTATGTAATATTTTTCCAATGCATTTTATTTGGACTTTTTTTTCTAGGAAAGAGCATTAAAGAACACTACCAATCGATCAAAAAGTAATGGGAGTCAAAAAATGGTTCAGTCTCTACACCGTGACATCACATTTGACGTAGAATGGTGTTAACTTCTAATACTGGTCAAATTGAGACATGGCGTCTAAAGCGTTATGACGCTGATAAGGGTTGGACTGGAGCAGAGCTCGAACCTTTATATGTAAGTATTTAAAACTTTATTTTTAAAATTAATATAGTTATCTAATACTTAATATAATGAAATATATCATTAGGATAAAATGATGGAGTTGAGAAGTCAACAACCTCCAGAAGAATTGTCTAATAAAGAGATTATGGAGCGTGTACTTGGACGTGATTCTATATATTTGAGAGGATGGGGTGATCTTCTAGTTTCACAACTTCTACCTCACATCAGGAAAATACAATGGATAATCAACCAACTTATGAAGAATTAGTTGAACGAATTAATGATATAACTTCCCGCCTTAATGCTACTAATGAACAACTTAGTGTGGTAGTAAATATACTTTGTCGTAACAATTTAATGGAGCTACCTTCACCATGTCCAACAGACCAAGCTTTAGATGTAGCTTTGAGAGGGTTACCATCTTGTTCAGTTCGATAGTCACAAGATGATTCTTATTTTATTTACATCAATTTGCTATGTAATAAACAATATGTAGTTTTTTATTTTGGTTTGGATAACCTTAGAAGTTTAACTTTATGATTTATTCTTGTATTGAATATTATATGGAATGTTAGCATTGACTGTTTCATTATTATATGTTTTTTCAGTATATTTCTAAAATAGAACAGTCATAAATAATTGTTTTTACCTTTTACCTACACATAACCATTCAATTTGACAAAAATATGAATTGTCCAATAAACTAATAAAATGATGCCATGTATGCTATTACAGTGACGCCATGTGGCACAATAACATTATTTAATGTAGACCAATGACATAGTGCCACGTGGAAAATCAAGAAAATGCCACGTGGTCTAACCAAATAATGCCACGTGGTCTAAAAAATGATGTCATATGCACTAATCAAATGATGACATATATACAAGTTATTGTTTGACAAATGAACCAACCATTAAATGCCAAGTGTCAACAATGATATATGCCATGTGTATACTACTGTGACAGTCATGTCAGTAGCCATGTAGGATGACACATCATTAGGCACATCAGTTGATGACTCATCATTTGAGTCATAATGTAGTGGGGTCCATTGATTCTTTTACCTACCAATATCAATAAGTATAGGTAAAGGCCTTTCTCTACTAACCTTTACCTACCAGTTTCTACCAATTCAGTATTGGTAGCTAAAATATATTACCTACCATCATGTTAGTTTTATCTACGCTTACAACTGGTAGGTAGGGACCCCATTTTCTTATAGTGAAACCTAGTATTAAGTGGCTAGTTACTAACTCTGCCTTATACGTGGTTTTGGGTATATGGGCGAATGCCGAAAGCCTTAAATTAGTAGGACTTGTAGCTAATGTCCTCTAATTTATATTAGTGTATTGTATACCATTAAGTAAGGTACTAAGTGATCGATAGATCCGCCTTGGGTCCTTATTGATCAAAAGGATCCACCCTTATCTTATATTAATAGTGAGGTAAGGTTAAGGTTCAACCTTTGTTCAAAGCTAGTTTAATAGCTGTCCATTTAGCATTATACTTAGAGCGGTCAGCTAGTTGATGAGTTTTGGTACAACTTGAACCTAGGACTCAGCTATAATAGTTGCATCCAAATTTCCCTCCATAACTTTCTTTCTTCCTTCCTCATATGGTGGAACCATATTTTATTCTTCTTCCCTTTCTTTGTTGTCGCCTCATCTTCTTCTTTTTCTATGCTAGTTTGCACATTAGATCTTGCGCTTTACTGGTACTCCAAGATCTAACCTCAATTTCTTCTCTTCGATCATTTCTTAGCTGATAATACCTATTTGCACTATCCGATCTTTCTCGTGCCATTTAATTCTCATTCCTAGGGAGATAGACCAATTTGTTGGATCGTATTGAGCATAAGAGTTCATCGCTTTAGGGCTAAGAGAAATTGTTGTAGCAGTTGGACTTGCACTGGTCCTCTATTTCCAAGTTTTTAGTAGGGCCGTTGTTTGAGTTGCATCTGCCTTTGCCATATCTTATTGGAATAGATTTTGACAAAGGCAAGCGCCATTTTAAAGGTGACGATTGTGCTGTCTTTGGATGGTCTTTCAGAGGAAGATCTCAATGAGATTTTTAGAGGTAACCGTGTTTCACATGGACTTGAATGATCTTTGGTTTAGTTGGCTTCGGAGATTTTGCAGCATATCTCATTTTCCTTAATGTCATTTTTGAGTTGGGTAATCTATGTTCTAAACGCCCATATAGATGTGTGATTCATTTAGCACATTATTCTGAAGATGAGAAGTTACGACTAGATTTCTCCTATGATGTGGGAATCAATCTTTTCTTCGATCGATGGCGTAACCATCATTTGTACCACATCATATTTGATTCAGCTTGTTGTCCATATATGTTGTTTTGCGGAGTTGCTTTCTGTATTTTCACCCATCCATTTTTATCTTTAAATAATGTTGGGTGAATCTCCGTGGAAAGTAGTTTTTTGGTATGTTTCTTTTGTCATAGCTAATTCTTTCTTGAGAGAGATGGTCATATGGAAACCTTCAACGACCCCAATAGTGTCTACAACACGAGGATAAGCATTTTACTGCCATGATATGACTAATCAAAGATCGTGGAAGGTGTTCGAGTTCCATCCGCGGAGCAAGGTGCCTCATTGTTTATAGGCATGTTTTGACATTATTATGTTGTTTTTTTTTTGTTTTTTCTCTTTCCAATAATTTTCTCTTGGCTTTGTGGTAGTTCGTGCTTGTGGCTGTTAGTGTTGTTGTTCTTGTAAATCGCACGACGATGCAATGCGATTTCATATATGTTTTTCTTTCATGCTTTGTTGTATTTAAAATTAGAAATTAAATCTCATCTTGTTATATAACTAACAGTTGTCTTGAAGCTGGAAAGTGTAGAATTCTGCGATGGTTAAATTTTAGCAAAGGACAGGTTTTTGCGTTGTTTCGTCATAGGTATATTTATTATTTATCACCTGTCCCTTTTGAGCGAAAATGTATTTTTGAGTTTTGTGTGTGGTTTTGGTTTTTGCACTTTTGTGCGACCAACTTCCTTCAATGCCATCATGTGACTTGAATCATTTAAGTTTTCGTAAAATTTATTTTAAAACTTCTTGCATATACTGTTTGAAAAAAAATCTCTCTTTCTTTTTAAAACTATTTTGTCTTACTTACTTCTATCCGATTTATGCAAAAACATGAATTTGGTATGGTGGTTTACACATGTTTAAACATCTGTTTTGTATCAAAATGAATGATTTAAATATAGAAAAGCGCACGTTACCAAAATTTTAGTTTTTGTAGAAACCTTGTATAGAAAGTAAACGATACTTAAAAAAGGAATTTCAAATTTACATAAGAATTTTTAAAGTGGAAATTTACTTTTATGGAAAATTTCGATTTTATAGTCACATGTAAAGCGTAAGGAAGATTTTGGATGATCTGTTTATGCATTATAGCGGTGTATTAGGAACGATGATGCATTAAAGACGTTAACGATAACAAGGAAAAGACTGTTTTAACCACGAAAATGTTGTTTCTATACCTTGTCGACGACGCGTGCGAGTTATTAATTGAATCATTTTACGTATTAGAGCTTGTCTTAAGCCTTCTTTGTTGTCTACAACTGAGAACTTTTGGAGTATTTTTGTGAAATTATAGAAAATTCCTCTGTACGACGGGAAATGGAAAATTTATAAGCGGAAAAAACATTGAATTTCTCTACTTTAATCTCTTTTTTCGTCTTAGGAGAAATTAATAGAAAACAATTTAGATGCGTTAACGTGTTGGACGGTAGGGTTTGGATGCAAAATTAGTTGTTTCATAGTTTTATTCATAGTCGTGTGAGGGTTATGGATGAAAATGTTTTCAAAAAGTTCCATTCATATAGCAAGCATAGTTTAGGATGAGTGTTTTGAAAAATTAAATGCATACATATAGAAGGATCTGATTTAGAATCATTATGTATGCATATTTTGTGGTTTTAACTCATTATGTACACTGTGCATGTGCGTACGTTGGTTGCAAAATTGAATGTACACTAAGTGGTTTTGTAGTTTAGGACAATAAGGCGCCATGGCTTTGTCAATGGTAAAATTTTGAGATGAAATTTCTTTTAAGGAGGGAAGAATGTAACAATCTGGAATTTTGACGGTAACTGATTTAGTTATTTAATTAGATTCCAAAAATTGATTTTTCGTAGACAACAGAATTTGACCATGAAACTTGCACTGTTGCATTTGTGACTGAATTCTGGTCAACTTGCTTGTTTGAAACTTTGCGAACAGGGTCCGTACGAAAAAGTTATAGACAAAAAATGATTAAAAGAGAATAACTTATGTTAGTTTATAGTAAACCACCGAGTAAGGTATTAAGTGATCAATAGTTCCACTTTGGGTCTTAGGTGATTGAAATGATCCACTCTTATCTTATATTGATAGTGAGGTCTTAAGTGGATATGTAGAAATAGTTAATCTCCTTATAAGATAGCAAGTAATTGAGAGCTCACCTCTTAATCATTGGTAGTTAGTTGAATGGTGGTTTAAAGGCTTCATACTTATGCATAAACATTCTACCTCAGTATTTCTTTATCATTATCATTTGGGATTACTACCTTGGGTATGGTAGTTTGTCGTTGTGCGTAATTCTTTACAAGGTCAGGTTAGAATTATTAGCCTTGTTAGACATATGTTTTGGTTCTAACCAATAGGATATATTTGTGTATCATAGACAGTGTTATACATTTTTCTACTCACCGGGACTTGTTGTTCTGACCCCCCCTCCTCGTAACAACTCTCGGGTTTATCTTGGGAAAGGAAGGGCTTAGCAGGTGTTCAGTTTGGTTTTCTGTTCTCGTTCTCTCATGCTCGATATTGATTGGCAATATGCTTTACGTAATTGCCTAGATAGGTATTAGTTATCTTGTTTTGTTTCCGCTATGAGTTGGTTTTATTTTACTTTGATTACGCCCATGCTCATTATTTGCAGGTACCATATTTACACTCTCCATTCTTGAATGGGTTTGGGTTTCGACTTTTGTCGAAATTCTGGCTTAGAAAAGTGTGAGGTGTTACATGTGCAAGGGGTGTATAATGATTGATGGATGCTAGACAACAAAAGGATATAAGGCACTACAACAACATTGTTGTTTGTCCCTTGTAGGAATATATTCACTTTATAAAGCAAAATGATGAGCATACCAATATTTTTCAATATTTTACTTTAAGGCATAGGGTACGTTTCCAGTTTTCTACATGCACTTTCAACCGGTATTTAAGGGAGTAGTATTGGTTGTAGTTATATGACATAGTTTACATTACTTCTGATCTGCTTCCATTAGACGATATGTACATATCTATTTAGGCTGGCCTAATGTATATTGCAAGTATAAGGACCATGAGATAGGTAGGTTGGTGGGACTTTTATTGTACCTAGAGATTTTGATGCATATTGCGCTCTGGTGGCCCCATGTGCATACTCCTTACCTGATTGCATATGGAATTCAATTTCTAATCATATGGACTGGTGTATCTCTTCTAGTAGAATTTCATTACTATCAGCTACATTTGTGTTCATGCTACTTCAGTAAACATATCCTAATATGTTTGATCCATTTGACATGCATTTGGAGCGTACGTGTTACAGGATGAGGTCGTTGGGCATCCAATATAGTAACCTTCATTTAAGGATGTTTAGGGTCTACCTTCTTTCGGTTTATATCATTTGCATTGGGTACGTGCGACCTTTTTGTTTTTGCATGTAATTCACTATCATTTAGAACCATGATATATGTATAATTTTTTAGATCATAGTATATTCAGTATATAGATGATGGAAGATAAATGATTGGTGCACTTGCGCACATGAAATTTGATTATACTCCGCTTATATATCAAGGTTATCAAACTACAATATAACAACAATATATTAAATATCAAACTCAAGCGATTCAGTATGAGGCTCAACTACATGATTGCTAAACAGATTAACAACAACATCAACTGCTACCAGAGCAACATGACTGGGCTGATGTCACTGATGATAGCGACAAAAATGTCAGCGATGACTAGAGGAGTGGTATAGGGTCATCTCATATCGACTGATGTTGTTTTATTCTTTCATACACGATTTATTGTTTCATACATGTATCTCAAAGTAGTGTATTTGAGATGTTAATGAAGATATTTATTATTCTCTTGTTGCATTCTTTTATTAGTCATATGATGGTTCTTCATATTTTCATTTTCATTTTGTGCTACATTCATAACATAAATAAAAGAAGTGATACAAATGTTCAGTTTGTAAACTAAAGCCATTGTGAGGGAATTTGAAATTCAAGGATTATTTCCATATAAACATTCATATGACACTTGATTTGTATGAACAGATTGATAAAACCCATAATATAATCATTTTGAATTCAATTATTTAAAATATTTTTGAATAATTAAATGATGGATTACATAACTCAGATAAAAATGTATCTAGTAATAATTAATGATGTAACACCCTGAATTTTTAACGACATTAAAGAGAACAAATTAAATAATAATTAATTTAATATTCAGAATTAGAGGAAACGGACCGCACCATTACGTCCGTCTCGAAATTCTAGTCAGGATAGACATTTGGTTTGTGAAAAAATGAACACCGTATGAAGAAGTTATGATGGTTTTAAGTTTGTATACGCACAGAAATATTATATATATATATGCATGAGTCAGAGGTGAGTCAGAGACGAGTCAAAATTCTATCCAGAGGATTCAAATTCAAAAAATTCCTCTAAGAGGCAAAATACCCGCTCTAGAGGGTCGATCCCCTTAGAGGGGTGTCGACCTAGGGGTCGACCCACCTACAGGGGTGTCGACACCCCTAGGGCTGACGTGGCACTCGATTTCAGGGGGTCTGGAAGCTATACATACATGTCCTATTCCTCATATTTTATTCATTGGAAGTCATGGAGGCAATATGCTGCTGGAGTGCAAACTAAACCGTTTTCTACAACATATTCTACAAATCCAATTCAGAAATTCTAGATCCATTCTTCCTCAATTCTCTAAACCTAACGCTGCGAGTTCTAGTTGTTTTTAGGTTTAGATAAATAAAAGTATACTTTGAAAGACTATGGATTTGATATGTTGTAAGTACGATTCTGTGTTAACGTGAAATCCTATATTATGTCATGACATATCTATTTTCCTAGATCTAATAAAATTGTGGTTATTCGATTATGTAGCTTATATGGATCTTAACTTGTAACCATGTTATGGTGGATGTACATCTATTAAATTGGACAGTTGTTACATTACTTAGATCTAGATCTTTATGTTAATCACCTTTCACCTGTCATATTGTAATCCATTGAGATATGTTGTAAACTTGACATATGAATCAATCTTTAGATCTAAACATGTTACTATGTCACCCTAACTATGCTAGATCTAAATCACACTTTATGGTTAATTAGATATCATTGTGTTGCTTTAACATCGTAGTTGCTACAAGTTCATCACTTTTATGTCTACCTTGCCATGATGATTACATGAATATTTACCTTGTTATCATACCAGTTTATGTTTATGTTTATGCCAAGATATGTTGAAACTATCACCTTCGTCATATTCCCTTTTCATTGTTGTAGCTAGGCTACTTTATAGCCTAGATGCTGCCAAAATGCATACAAATATGTTAGAGAGGAAATGGGGAAAACATGATTATAATTGGCATAATTTATGTAATATTCATATGAAATGGGACATGTAATTCAAATGGGGAAAACATAGAAATAGTTACCTATAATGACATAGGTAGATTTGGATTAATTTGGAATGTTTAGGAATTTACAATTAGGAATTGTAAATTGTACTTATGACACGAGGTTAGGTTACATTAGTGGTGGAAGTCTACCCGGACCCGACCGACATATCCAGCAGCCACTAATGTTGAACCTAATGTGGGAGGTCTAAGTATGAAGATATGAATTGGGCTTAGACACGAGGTTTGACCTAGCTGTGGAATAAGACTGCCCAGACCCGACCGACATATCCGCCATCCACACGTTGTCGGCCTAATGTGGGAGGTCTAACCCATTATAAAACCATAAATGGACATGGTAAAGAATTGGACTACTTAACATAATTTAATCCATAAAGATTGTATGACTATGAACTTAAATTAGGGTTAAGTAAAATTGGATAGGTAGTGGGTGGGTTAAGTAAATTAGAGGGAGTGGCTAATATTTACATATAGGCCCACGAACTTAACCCAATAAGGTTATGTAATTAAAGACACCTAGTGGTATACATAACTTGTAGATAATGCAATAAGGTTATGTAATTAAAGACACCTAATGGTATACATAACCAATAGATAATGTAATGAAGTTATGTAATTAAAGACACCCTTTAGGGTAAGCATAACTAGTATAAGGCTATGTAATTAAAGACACCTAAGGGTAAACATAGTCAGTGGAAAACCTAGCGAGGATACAAGACAAGGGGGAGAGCTTGTATCATATTGTGTGGGACCCATTTCAGTCAGTAACCCGGAGTTGGTATCAAGTAAAGAATTCCGTAGTAGGCGGAGAAGGGGCACACTTATTGATTGATTGTAAGAGATCCAAATGAGATGGATGGTGTGGGAGGCACAAACCGACCAAGGACATGTGCGTGCATGGGGCAGGCATAGGGGGCTAAGTAGACCGTGACACCAGTAGATATGGTTGTACACACCATGGGTTGCCACTTTAGGAAGTGATACCTCATACTGTGGGGCCAGCACATGATATCTACAGGGTAGGGAGCCGATCGATTAGGGTACTGGTTAGGGTATACTTGGACGTATGAGCTAAACCTACCAACTCATAGCGAAAGGGATTATCTCATTTCAGTTATACTAGTAATAATGCAGAGTAATCATTAGTGAGGCACATACACCTTATCTTGCTTACATTATCACACCTGCCATTTGTGTAGTGATCTCTCTTATCCACTTTATATGCTTGTTATGTTGCTTTTATTTATCTACTGGATAAAAGTAACTAGACTCGCCAGACTTTATGTCTGACGCTGTTGTTTCTCCTTCTTTCTTCCGTTCTCAGGGAGGAAACATTCAGACTTAATCAGGAATCAGATATCATCTTGCTATGAGCTGCTTCTAAAGTATGGCTCAAGTTCTTGTCTCTACTATGGCTTAACTCTTTAAATTTAGGGAAAATTTTGTTTTTCATATTCTTATGTACTCTGATGATGCAAGACAGAAGTTATTTTATTGTAATAGTTTTTGTGACTTATGAAATTGTGGACCATGGTATTATGACTTATGTTTGAAATAAAAGTTTAAATTTTCCATTTCTGCATTATTTATATCTATCTTGTAATTATTTTGTGTATGTTTACCTATAGCGCTTCACAAAACTTAATGCATTCCCTTAGTGAGTGACATTAACGGATGTGGGGTGTCACACTTGGTTTCAGAGCCAGGTTACCAGATTAAATATAAGTTTTTGAAAATTATATTCAAAAAGGTTTTAAAAGAAAGCATTTTCAAAAAGAAAGGTCCGTTTTGAAAATATTCCCCAAGAAGCCATATGTAATATCCTTCGGTCCTTTATCTAAATTTCTTCCTTTTTCCTTTTTCCGCATGTCTGGGGAACAAAACATTCATAATATCCTAGAGGGTGTCACAATACCCAGATGGTTCCGTAGGTATTTGAAGGCCACGGTACCTGCCGAAGGCCAAAGAGACGTTCCTCCCCCAGCTACACCAGTCATTCCTCCTCTTCCTCCTCCAAGGGCAGATAACTTCGCCAAGATCTGCAACGACTTCTTTGCTATGGGAGGGAGGGAAGCAATTCCATGGGAACGAGACATTCGTGGAAGCTCAGAATTGGCTTAAGGAGACTGAGGACTTATTCGTAATCTTTGAAGTGGAGGACCAAAGAAAGATTCGGTTAGCTGCTTGGCTGTTAAAGGATGAAGCCTCATTTTGGTGGGAAGTCACCTAAGATGGACGTCCGGTAGAAACTTGGAAAGATTTTAGACAGAGGTTCGAAATGAAATTTCTTTCCCAAGCTGAGAGAAGCATAAAGATGGAGAGGTTCTTAGCACTCAAACAAGGAAACTTGATGGTGAAGGAGTATGTGAACAAGTTCAACCAACTGGCAAGGTTAGGGTTAGAGTTGGTGGATACATCGCACAAAAGGGCTTTGTGGTTCGCTAAAGGGCTGAATGAGCCTCTGCATGGTTTAGCCTTGTCCCGTATTCCAATGGGGTCCACTTTTGAAAAGCTTGTTGATATGGCCCTAATGCATGAGGAGGACAAGGGAGAGAAGAAGGAAGCAAAGTTTGAGGGGACATCGCATAATAGGAAGGTATGGCTCAAGAAGGGGCGGCAACAACAACAAAAGAAAGGAGGAAAAGATGACAAAGACAGGGATAAGAGAAAATGTCACAATTGTGGAAAGGAGGGTCACTTGATCAAAGATTGTAAGAGAAGGAAGGCCAATTTCTTTAATTGCAGAGAGGTCAGACACTTCTCTAAAGACTGCCCAAAGAAACAGGGATCGCAGGGACAATGTCAAAGAGTAGGAACTTCTGGACGGAAGGTGCATGCTCTCGCGATTAGTGCTCCTGATGATGCACTCTGATGATGCAAGACAAAAGTTATTTTATTGTAATGGTTTTTGTGACTTATGAAATTGTGGACCACAGTATTATGACTTATGTTTGAAATAAAAGTTTAAATTTTCCATTGCTGCATTATTTATATCTGTCTTGTAATTATTCTGTGTATGTTTACCTATAGCGCTTCATGAAACTTAATGCATTCCCTTAGCGAGTGACATTAACGGACGTGGGTTGTCACACTTGGTATCAGAGTTGAAGGTTACCGGATTAGATAAAAGTTTTTGAAAATTATTTTCAAAAAGGTTTTAAAAGAAAGGTATTTTCAAAAGGAAAGTCTATTTTGAAAAACATTCCCTAAAAAGCCATATGTAGTATCCTTCGGTCCTTTATCTAAATTTTTCATTTTCCCTTTTCAGCATGTCTGGGGAACAAAATATCTCTATTCTCCCAGAGGGCATCACAATACCCAGATGGTTCCAAAGGTGTTTGGAGGCCACGGCGCCGGCTGAAGGCCAAAGAGACGTACCTCATCTAGTTGCACCAGTCATTCCTCCTCCTCCCCTCCAAAAGCTGACAACTTTGCCAATATCTGCAAAGACTTCCAGGCTGTGGGGGAAGGCCATTCCATGGTTACGAGACATTCGTAGAAGCTCGGAATTGGCTTAAGGAGACCAAGGACTTATTCGTAATCTTTAAAGTGGAGGACCGAAGAAAGATCCAGTTAGCTGCTTGGCTATTAAAGGACGAAGCCTCATTTTGGTGGGAAGTTACCCAAGCTGGACGTTTGGTTGAAACTTGTGAAGACTTTAGACAGAGGTTCGAAATGAAATTTCTTTCCCAAGCGAAGAGAAGCGTACAGATGGAGAGGTTCTTAACACTCAAACAAGGAAATTTGACGGTGAAGGAGTATGTGAACAAGTTCAACCAGCTGGCAAGGTTCGGGTTAGAGTTGGTGGATACACCGCATAAAAGGGCTTTGCGGTTTGCTAAAGAGCTAAATGAGCCTTTTCATGGTTTAGCCATGTCCCATCTTCCAATGGGGGCCACCTTTGAAAAGCTTTTTGATATGGCCCTAATGCATGAGGAGGACAAGAGAGAAAAGAAGGAAACAGAAGCTTAGAGGACATCGCAGAATAAGAAGGTGTGGCCCAAGAAAGGGCAGCAACAGCTGAGGAAAGGGGGGAAATATGATAAAGGCAAGGATAGGAGAAAATGTCACAATTATGGAAAGGAGGGTCATCTGATCAAAGATTGTAAGAGAAGGAAGGCCAATTGATTTAATTGCGGAGAGGTCGGACACTTCTCTAAATAGTGCCCGAAGAAACAGGCATCGCAAGGACAAGGTCAAAGAGTAGGGACTTTTGGAGGGCAGGTGCATGCTTTCGCGATCAGTGCTCCTGAAAGAGGTAGAAAATATCCATAGAAAGTTTAGTTTCTCTTTCAAGCCATCCAGTTAGAACACTTTTCGATTCTGGTGCTTCACACTCGTTTATATCTAGTTCTGTGGTTGAATCTCTACACTTAATTACTAGTATGGTAGTAGATCCCGTAGTTGTTTCAAACCCCATTGGTGGTTCGGCTCATTTATCGATGGTTTGTTGGGGTTTGAAAATATCTGTGTTAGGCATTGAATTTGAATGCGACGTGTATGTGCTCGGGTTTATGGGCTATGGGTTGATTCTAGGAATGGATTGGCTTACCATGTATGGGGCCATTCTGGGTTGTGAGAGGAGGGTTGTTAGACTCCCGAATTGTCATGGGAAGACTCTTGAAGTTTCTTGTGACCCTCAAGGGTCTATTATTCTTAGCTTCCTAGAGTCTCTAGATGCATCCATAGATGATTTGCAATCTGTTCCAGTGGTTCGAGATTACTCCAATGTTTTTGATGAGGTACGGGGTTAACCTCCAAGGCACGAAATTGACTTCCGCATATATCTTATGGACAATGCAAAGCCAGTTGCATTACCAGTACGCCACATGGCTCCAAGGGAGAGGAGGGAGCTGAATAAGCAATTAGGGGAGCTACTTAAGAAAGGGTTTATCAGACGAAGCATATCGGAATGGGTTGCTCTAGTAGTATTCGCAACTAAAGCGGATGGTTCACTTCGTCTATGTGTTAACTATGAAGAATTAAATAAGCTCACCAAGAAGAATAGACACCCGCTTCCGAGGATTGATGATTTATTTGATCAGCTTGTTGGTGCCTCGGTATTTTCTCAGTTGGACTTGGCTATGGGGTTCCATCAGTTGAGGGTGGCCGAGGACAGCATAGATAAGACTGCTTTCAGGACTCCAGACGGTTTCTTTGATTGGCTAGTTATGCCTTTTGGGTTGACAAATGCACCCGCCTATTTTGTTGATTTGATGAGTAGGGTGTTTCGGGAGTTCCTAAACAAATTTTTTGTAGTATTTGTTGATGATATTTTGATCTTCTCCAAGAGTGAAGAAGAGGATGCCTAACATTTAGGAGAAAATTTGAAAACTCTCCGTGACCATCAGCTAAAAGCAAAGTTCTCCAAATGCCATTTCTGGAGAAAGGAGGTGAGATTCTTAGGGCATGTAGTGTCCAAAGAAGGGATAGCTGTAGATCTCGCGAAGGTGGTTACATTACAAGATTGGCAGATTCCTTAAAATGCAACCGAGGTGAGAAGCTTTCTTGGGTTGGCAGGTTATTATAGGAAGTTCATTAAGGACCTCGCGAAGATATCAGCCCCTTTCACTAGGCTGACAAAGAAGAATTTGGCGTTTTCATGGTACATAACTATGACATTGCTTTCCAACGACTGAAGAAGGCTCTGACAACAGCTCCAGTCTTGACCTTTCCTGATGGGAGTAAAGTGTTTACTGTTTACACTGATGCATGTGATACAGGGCTTGGTGGGGTTCTGATGTAAGAAGGGAAAGTAATATGTTATGGGGGTAGATGGTTAAAGGTTCATGAGAAGAACTACCCCACGCATGATCTAGATCTAGCTGCCATAGTATTCGTGTTAAAGACGTGGTGTGATTATTTACTTGGAGAAAAGTTCGAGTTATACACCGATCATAAATCTCTCAAGTATCTATTCTCACAGAAGGATCTAAACTTAAGGCAACAACGGTGGATGGAGTTCTTAGCTTCATATGATTTTGAGATTGCTTATACGCCTGGCAAGGGTAATGTGGTGCCAGACGCACTAAGTAGGCAGAGGGTGGCCCTGAGTCCTCTTTTTGTGGAGAGAAAGAACTTGGAGTTCATACCAGCTTTTGATTTTAGACCCTCCATCGAGGTTTTGCCTGATTTATTTGCATCCTTGGAGATATGAACGACTCTTGTGGATCAGACAGGAGCTTCGCAGCAAGATGACCCACAGATTCTAGACATCATGGATAAGCTCAGAAGAGGGTAGACTTCTAGTCACCTCAATCGGTATGCCATAGATGAAAAGGGGTGATTGCGACGAGATGGAAGGCTTTATGTTCCTCGAAATGGAAGCTTGATAAAGGCAGTCCTAGAAGAACCCACCATTCTAAGATGACCATTCATCCAGGCGATGACAAGATCTACAGGGATATGAAGAGGGTTTTCTTTTGGGATGGGATGAAGAAGGATGTGGCTAAATTTGTTTCTCAATGTTTAGTTTGCCAGCAAGTCAAAGCTGAGCAAAAGAAGCCCGGTGAATTTCTTCATCCGTTGGAGGTTCCGCATTGGAAATGGGAGAGCGTCTCTATGGATTTCATAGATGGTTTGCCTAGATCAAAGAAAGGTAATACCCGTATTTGGGTGATAGTGGATAGGCTCACTAAGAGCGCTAACTTTATTCCAGTTAAGAGTAAGAGGATGACATCATGGTTGGCAACAATTTATGTCCGAGAGATAGTTCATCTTCATGCAGTACCTTCCAGCATCGTGAGCGATCGTGACCCCATATTTACTAGCAAATTTTCGAGGAGCTTGCAATAAGCATTAGGTACACAGTGTGTTTAAGCACTACTTATCATCCTCAGACCGATGGGCAGACGGAGAGGGTGAATATGATTCTAGAAGATCTTTTAAGGCTAGGTATCCTAGACTTAGCAGGGACTTGGGAAGAGCATCTTCCTTTAGTAGAGTTTTCCTATAATAACAGTTTTCAGGCTAGCATCGGCGTGGAACCCTTCGAAGCATTGTACGGACGACCTTGTAGATCGCCAACTTGTTGGTGGGAATCTACAGAAAGATTATTACTTGGACCAGATATGGTTAGAGAAACGTCCGAAAAGATTGACCTTATTCGACGGCGGATGAAGACAGCTCAAGATAGGCAGAAATCCTATGCAGACAAGGGAAGGACTGACATCAAGTTCAAAGTGGGAGACTTAGTTTTTATCAAAGTATCACCTCTGAGGAATGTGGTTCGCTTCAGATCAATAGGGAAGTTGGCACCTAGGCTTGTGGGACCAATCCCCATAACCGAGAGGATGGGCCAAATGGCCTACAGAGTAAAACTCCCAGAAAATCTATCTGGTTCATGACGTTTTCCATGTCTCTCATCTGCAGAAGTGCCTACATGACACCGCGAAAGTAGTTGAGCCAAGTATGTTGGAAGAAGTCGAAGTGGAATGGGAGGCGACAGTCAAACGATTCCCTACCCGTATTCTTGGGTAGAAGTTAAGAAGTTGCGCAACAAGGAGATCAAGTTGCTAAAGGTTCAATGGGGAGATAACCTAGAAGATGCGACTTGGGAGACCGAAGACAAGATTCGTGCTTCGTACCCTTTTCTTTTCAAGGGTATGTTCTTAACTCCTTTTCCTAAGTTTTGTCAGTGCTTGTTTCTGTCAATAGAATATATCTTATCCATCGTTTTTTCGACCTTTTGATAGGAATCCTATGGATGTAAACATGTGTTTGAAACATGTTATGATTGATGGATGCAAGTAGATGCAAGTGTTTGCTATTGGTTGCCTATGGGCGCATATACACACACATTAGGCACTAAGATCGGCTCGATCACTTTCATATTGCATATGGATGTGTGTGCATTTTCTCCTCTTTTATGGATGGAAATGGATGAACTGGCATATGGATGTTTCATTTGGACGAATGGGTATGCACACATATAGAACTTATATGATACAATAGGTCTATTTGCATACATATTGGATTCATGGCACTAACATACATTGCATTAAGGAGGTCAACTGAATCAGTAGACTGCCTGATCTTCGCATTAGTGTTGGGACATATACACACACCTTTGCGTATATTCATATAAGCATTAGAAATCTTTAAGGACAATGGATGCCAGTGATTGGTGGATGAGTAGATGGATGATGGATTGTAGGATATGCATTCTTCTCAACTTAGAGATTTCGGAGACGAAATCCTTTGAGTAGGGGAGAATGTAACACCCCGAATTTTTAGCGACATTAAAGAGAATAAATTAAATAATAGACATTAAAGACAATGGATGCACCATTGCGTCCGTCTCGAAATTCTGGTCAGGATAGACATTTGGTTTGCAAAAAACGGACACCGTATGAAGAAGTTATGAGGGTTTTAAGTATGTATACGCACAGAAATATTTTATATATATATATGCATGAGTCAGAGGTAAGTCAGAGATGAGTCAGAATTCTATCCTAAGGATTCAAATTCAAAAAATTCCTCTGAGCAGCAAAATTCCCGCTTTAGGGGGTCGTCCCCCTAGAGGATTGTCGATCTAGGGGTCGACTTACCCATATGGGTGTCGACACCCCTAGGGCGGACGTGGCACTTGATTTCAGGGGGTCTGGCAGCTATACATACATGTCCTATTCCTCATATTTTCTTCATTGGAAGTCATAAAGGCCATATGATGCTGGAGTGCGAACTGAACCGTTTTCTACAACATATTTTACAAATCCAATTCAGAAATTCTAGATCCGTTCTTCCTCAATTCTCTAAACCTAACGCTATGAGTTCTAGTTGTTTTTAGGTTTAGATAAATAAAAGTATACTTTGAAAGACTATGGATTGGTATGTAGTAAAGTACGATTTTATGTTAATGTGAAATCCTATACTATGTCATGACAGATCTATTTTCCTAGATCTAATAAAATTGTGGTCATTCGATTATGTAGCTTATGTGGATCTTAACTTGTAGCCATGTTATGGTGAATGTACATCTATTAAATTGGACAGTTGTAACATTACTTAGATCTAGATCTTTATGTTAATCACCTTTCACCTGTTATATTGTGATCCATTGAGATATGTTGTAAACTTGACATTTGAATCAATCTTTAGATCTAAACATGTTACTATGTCACCCTAACTATGCTAGATCTAAATAATTGGACACTTTATGGTTAATTTAGATCTCATTATGTTGCTTTGACATCGTAGTTGCTGCAAGTTCATCTCTTTTATGTCTACCTTGCCATGACGATTACATGACCATTCACCTTGTTATCGTACCAGTTTATGCCAAGATATGTTGAAACTATCACCTTCATCATATTCCCTTTTCACTGTTGTAACTAGGCTACTTTATAGCCTAGATGTTGCCAAAATGCATACGGATATGTAACAACCCGGGAAATCAGAACCATTTTTTTTTTTTGGCGGTTTGAACAAATTTTTGATATTTAAAATGATTTATTTTAATAATAACGACTAGAAATTAATTTTCGACGAAGTTAGAATGTATATATTTATTTAAATCGAAATTAGAATATAAATATTTATTTTAATTATAAAAGGAATTGGAAATGGCGCGATAGTTTGAAAATTCGATTTCAAATTTCAAATGAATGTACAGGATTCAAAATAAATAGGAGTTTAGTGAAACTAGAAATATTAGAATATGTTTGAAAATATCTTTCCAAGAATCCGAAGAATCCAAATTTCATAGCGGGAATAAAAAGTTATGCCCAGTTGAAAATTCAGAATAGTTGCTATGGAAATATAGCTCTTAAAAATAGCGCTTTTGCAAACGACCTCCGTTTTCGACGAGGCCACTTTAGTTGGATCCGAAATGTCAAATTATTGCTAGATTCCAATTTTCATAATTTATTGGATCAATATAGCATTACGTATTTAAATGCTTTTGACCAATTTCAGTTGAATTTAATCGACTGGAAAATGGCCATTTTTCAAACGGTCTCCAAATTTGACGAAATTAGTTTTGTTAGGACCATATTGTCAAAACATAGCCAGATTTATTTGTCTGGAATTTTTGAAGTCAGTATGTGGCCCTAGTAAATTAAAATGTGCGTTCAAATTAAATATATATTGTAATTTAAAGAAAAACTGATCGTAACCGCCGAACTGGCTTACGAAACATATCCCATTGTGTTCGGAATGGGAGTAATTAGCTAGAGGTGACAGTCGTTGAGTTTGGTTCGGAGTCTAAACGAAAATTTCACTTTTTAGAATTAAAAATATATATTTAATAAAATGGGCCAAGCCCTTAACTTCTCACACCTGGTCAACCCCTCCCTTCACCGTTCATTTCAAACAAAGAAAAAAATCGCGGAAGCCTCCCTACCCCAATCGCATGCCGCCGCCCACGATCCACCCTCCACCCTGGCACCGCCGTAGGCCACGCGCCGCCTTACCCTCCTCCTGTCGAGCCTCCTCCCTCTTTCTTCCTCTCTCTTCTCTTCGACTTCAAATCGAACCCATGCCCCCCAAACCCGAAGGAAACCTGCGCCCTGACCATTGGGACACACACATCCCCGCCTCCTACTCCCCTGGCCTCTACCGCCGTTCCCCCTGCTCCTCCTCCGCTGTACAAACCCGCAGCTGCTCAACAAAGGAAAGTAACCGCCACCACCATGCCGAAGACGCCATTCGCCACCTCCTCCTCGATCCGAGCATCAGAGGACCTTTCCCCATGTCCACCATGAGCTTTTATTTTAATTGTATTTATTTTTGTTAATAAAAATATGAATATCGTTTATAAAAATATGATCTTTACTTAGGTAAAAATATGGTCTTTAACTAGATAAATATAGGATTTTGACATGATAAAAGAATGGATTTTGATATGTAAAGATTAGATTTTTAACGGTGTAAAGATTAGATTTTTAACGGTGTAAAGATTAGATTTTTAACAGTGTAAAGATTAGA
Source organism: Allium sativum (assembly GCA_030737875.1). Lineage (NCBI taxonomy): Eukaryota > Viridiplantae > Streptophyta > Magnoliopsida > Asparagales > Amaryllidaceae > Allium > Allium sativum. The sequence continues at coordinate 139,259,146 of CM060924.1, forward strand.
TTTTTTAACATATAAAGAAGTGATTTTTTATATACACAACAACGATATAAAAATATGATTTTTATATATGTAACAACGATAATGATTTTTGTATGTTTGGATTTGAAATAAAGATGATATTTTTATCGAAGTAAGGATAGGATTTATCTTGCTCTGAAGAATAAATTTTCTTTGTCATGAGAAATATATTTGCTTTGATATGGAAAATATATTTTCTTTGATATGGAATATATGATTTTCCGATTTGAACATATATGACTTTTGGTTATAAGAAAATATGAAGTTGAATTTATAAAAATATGACCTTTATTATGAAGAGAGCGAAATAAAAAGATTTGATTTTTGAACTAGAAAAGATTTGATTTTTGAACTAGAAAGGTTTGATTTATATATATATGAAGTAGAGATAAAAATATGATTTTTATATATTCAATAGCGATATAAAAGTAGAATTTTTATATATATAGAGAAGTAAAAATATGATTTTTAATATATAAACATCATATTAAAAATGTGATTTTTAATATGAACAACGTAGAAAAGACTGCGTTGAATATCGGGCTAAACCAAGCTATTCAGAAATTTAGAAATTTAGAAATGAAATGGAGGAGTGGATCCCAAAGGTGAGAACTATTCACTTTAATTTAAATTTTCTAGTTAAAATATATACTAGGATGCAGACAGTGCTTAGCAGCACCCGACACCCGTCGTCCACAAACCATGGACGACTTGTTTGATTTGATTGTGTTGTGAAAATTGATTGTGATGTGGAATGCAATGAATAAAATATTCATAAGTTGAAATAAATATTTTACAGTTAAAAATATATTTTTTAACATGTATATGAATAAAATAAATATTCATTTACAAGTCGGACAATTTGTTTATGTACACCCATTTGACTGAAAATGATTGGGACGATATATTTTACACATCGCCCAACTGCACAAATAATAATCAGTGTTAGTTGTTTGAAAACCCCACACGGGTATTGGGATGATATTGGACATACACTAATCCCAATATTTAGTTGTATGTCAATCGATGGATTGACAGATTGTTGTAAGCGTTGATTATTTATATTTAACGCTTATGCAGTTGTGTGATGCACTGTGGATGATGGTTGACTGTGTTTGATTATTGTTGTGTACGTGTGTATAAAATCCATATAAATTACATTATATGGTAATTGACTGTGTCTGCTTCCAGTTCAGAAAGAAGGAATATTAAAAAAAACAAATATTTTAAAATGATGAATATTTTAAAATAATATTCTGTAAAGGATTAAAAGCTGATTTTGAAGTCCGATTTTGGATAGACACGAAATTATTGAAATATATAAAGCCATGTTGATTAGATTAGCCCATTTTGACGTGAACGATAGTTATATCGATTTTATTCATTCTTAAAATGAATATCGAAAAGGAATTGATTTCAAAATCTAATGTTCTGAAAATATTATCATTTATATATTAATGATATGGAATATTAAATTTTGATTTGAAATTGAATATGATGCTGAAATCATTTTGAAAACGAATTTAAAATGATTTATAATATACGTTTTAAATGAAAATCGACAAAATATATGTAATATATATATATATATATATATTATATATATATATAATGGCCTGAACAGAATGCGCCGCGCTGCGGCATTTCGCGAATTTCGACCATTGACTTTGAATTGACGTTACGGGAGATCCTACCGTCGGATTCTCCTAAAACTGGAACCGTTGGGTTCGTATCGAAAAGAGTTTTCCAACGAATATGAGAGATTTGAAATCTAACGGTTGGATTTGGAATTATGTCCAAATCAAATTTTGAAAAGGTCGTTGTAAGTGCAATTCAATGATCGTTTATGGAAATCGACTGTATGGGCCTTGATATAATTATTAAAAATTTTAATAATTTGTGTAAAATCATAATAAATGATTTGGAAAGAATTGGGATGAAAAATTCCATATTTGAAAAGATAAAAATATATTTTTATCGAAATGAACTAGTTATGAACTAGAATTAAAAATCCAATATTTTTAAATAAATAAATTAGGTTTGAAATGGTTTTAAAAATAACCAGAATTTCCAATATATGAATTGGAATGTGATTAACATAGAAATGTGTTTATTTTATGCTCTTATATCTTATCTTTTGTGCAAAAATAAATATTACTTGGGTCTTATTTTGTTACTTTTACAGATATTCCAACCCAGGCCGCACGCAACCAGAAAAGTAGAGAAATGGAGATCAGATTGCTATACATTTACATGTTGAAGAATTGTGGATGAAGATCTCACATCTAGTTGCTGTTGGACAAGAAAATGATTGATAAAAAGGCCATGCACATCTCAAATTAAAGGAGGCTTGCAAGAGAAAAGGAGAAAAAACCTAGAACTTGTTCCAAATTACAAAAAGCCCAAATTTACTAGATTTCACTAAGGCCCATTTGTAATTCTCATTGTAAACTCTTTTGTGAATTCCCTAAGGCCCATTTATCATTGTATTAGGGTTAGGGTTAGGGTTTGGTTATCTCCTATAAATACCCTTGTAATATCATTGTAGCCACCATCCTATTTTCTCTTCTTCTTCATTAATAAAGTTTCTAGTTCTCTTTTATTTTTCTGTATTTTTTATTTTCTTAGCAACTAGTGCCATCTACACTATTAGGTTTGGCAGAGTACTAGTTGTATTTTGCACTTCTTTTCATTAGTGATTGACCGTATGATTAGATTCAGCGGTAATCCTAATTTTAATTTCTGTTTGTTATTTCAATTTCTGCAGTTTTAATTTCTGTTCTTTTTATTGCGATCTTAGGTCATATTGGATTGAATATATATTTGATTAGATTCAGATCTATACTCAATTCAATAATAGTTTTATTGTTTTTCAAAATCAATCCCCAAGCTTCGTCTAACTCGCCTAAGAAATTATTTAAATAATTTGATTTAATTTGTCTCCCTGTGTTCGACCTGCATGCTACACACCTGTACGCTTGCAGTATTATTTCATAAATCGCGCTTTTCTAACTCATAGGAAAGCGTCGATCAGAAATGATTTGAATCGAAATTATATTCAGAATATTTCGATATTGGATTTCGTGATTATACGGTTATTGTGGAGGAATTTGGAAGAAATATATATATATATCGTTATTCCAATACGATATTTATTGATTTCAGAATTTGATATTGAATATAAGCCGATATAATTTCTATTCAGGGCCTTGTGTTTAATATTAAATGGGATTTTGAATTTGTCGTGAACTATGTTTTAAATGACACTGTTCTTAAACCAGTGTGAAAAGAATAAATCTTTTTAATTAAGATTTAAAGAAGAATTACTGATTAATTAACATTTAATTAGAACTGAAACTGGAATATGAATTGGGTCTATTGTGAAATGTGTTTTTAACGACATTCGTTCTTAACTCGATTTACAATGAAATGTGATTTGGAATTTATAAATCTTTTTAACAAGATTTAACGGGAATTTTCCAAAGTAAAGTTTTCCAATTTAATATATTAAATTGGAATTGAATGAAATTCGATTTGATAATAATGGAAATGAGCTTCTGTGGAGGAAGACTGTTAATATATATGGAATTTAAAAGGCTTTGTAATTATTCCATTTATATTATTAGTCGGATATGGAAATTGATATCGATTATATATTGATTTGTTTTTCGTGAAGTTTCCATTTTTATGGGAGAGGATTTGAGTTTATCGTGAACTGTGTTTTAAACGACATTAGTTCTTTAACCCAGTTAAAGGAAAGTTTACATGTCTGTCATTGTAATTCGATCTGTATGGTTGATCTCTTAAAAATATATATCTGTTTGGTGGCGGAGCATTTATTCTCTTGCTTAACACCCTTCTCTAAGACGTACGAGCTTAGAGGTTATATATCGGCAGAAATCAATCGTACAGTGTAGATTGTCGATGCGACTTGTTTGTGTTTCCATAGTTAAATAATCATTAATATTGATTTTTAGGAAGATTAAAACCAAGTGGTGTTTTAATGAATCCTTAATTAGATTTAAATGTGAATTGATAATTTAAATTATCAAATTTGGGAAATAATCGAGAATGGAGTATCACCAGTTTTGCCCCCAGCAATAGTTGAATCTTTAATTAGATTTGAATGTGAAATGGTAATTGAATTTACCGATAACACCGTGGTGTTAGATATGGAGTACGACCAGTTTTTCTCCATGGGGTGAATATGTTGGGATTGGGAATTTAAATAAATGGTTACTTCGGTAAGGTGCGTTAATCCCGACTAATTTGGATAAACCTTGATATGGTTTGAAATGATTTCTAAAGGAAGATTAAAGAATAAATTTTAAAGAATTTATCTTTGATAAAATTAATGGGAACCTTTCCCAAAGGATATGAATATTTAAATAAAAGAATATTCATAATTGGAATGGGGCGTATGTTGTGTTTTACAACACTTGTTTATTATATACGCGAGTTATTCAAAAATGCGGGGTTTATACCCATTCTGAATAACTGATTCGACAACAAGTCGACGATGAAGACAGTGGTTGAAGACCGGAGCTCTTCACATCGTTTGGATGATTACTGATGTCTTGATTGGGCTGTACACCCAAGACGAGGTAATAAGTGGTGATCGTCCAGACGTACTTGAAGATCGACCGGATATGCGAGGACCTCTCTCGTGTGTTGGACACACGGGACGAGGAATAAGGTGCCTCCGGTTTCGTTCAGACCTAGAACGAACTTGTAAATGAACGTGTATCTGACATTGGATTTTATTCTGTGTTGATTGATTTCTATTAATTATATATCTGTTTGGCGGCGGAGAATTTATTCTCTTGCTTAATGCCCTTCTCTGAGACGTACAAGCTAAAAGGTTGTATATCGATAGACATCAGTCGCATGACATGAATTGCCTGTGTGGCATGCTGAGATGCAAATGATCAAGGCTTCTGTTGAAAAGCAGAGTCTTGTGGTTGATGGTCAAAGCATGACCTTAAATGGCATAGCTTTGTGTATAGCGTTATTTCGCTACCTTACACCTCGGTATGAGTTAAAAACGGGATAAGAGACCCAAGGAGAACATGACGTTTTTTCTAGCTATGAGTGATGTCGGGGTTTTGCAAGCCCCGACATTGATATATTTTTACCTTTGTGGTTGTTGGAATGTGAGGCGCCTCGGATATATCGGTCTCTACGGAGTCGATGAATAGATCCTATAGGACTGGGAAACGTGTGTTCAGGAATAATTAATCCACTAAAGTAAGTGTGGACTGGCCTTGGAGGATCCAGGGGTTGCCCAGAGTGTGCAGTCCCGAGACTTTTGCTAGAGTGTCTCGAAGCGGAAAGGAGTACATCCCTTGCCTGGACTTATGATGAAAATCCAATTTCCAATACGTGGCATTTAGGTTTTGATTGTAGAGCCTAGTATGGAAACATGATATATTGTACCCATGCCATCTAGGATTGATACATTTATATTTGAAGTTGTTTTCATACACTTTACACTATAATAGTATCAAAATGATTTGTTTTAAACGTACCAAGCATGTTTGGCTATTATAAGGTAAAACTCCATCCTCCGGCTTGTGATGCATTGTGTGATGGGACCTGAGTCTTATAATAGCTTCATTTTTCCAAAAAGCATTGCACTGTTTATTCTATGCACTAGTATTCTTGGGAGGAAACCCGTTCCGTGTTATACGGCATGGTCCCTTGATTTACTTTATTTTTAAAGTAAAGATTTAATAACTGTTTTAGTTCTCACACCAGTCACATGACTGAACTGGAGTTTATTGTTTTAACCTAAAATCTGGGTGCCCCTATTTCCACACGGTCAGCTAATAGTTTTGGTTTTGCAGATTTATATTCACAGGATCCTGGTTTACAGCTGGAATGATATTCGGAAAGCTCTGTGTCCGTATATTTGTTTCAGTTGCTTTATGTATTATTTTTCTGCTGCATTGTAATTTAAATCTCTGATATTTCTTTGATGTATAATATTTATTCATACTCTATATATTCTTGTACGCTGATGTAAATTGTTGTAATAAGCAATGAGACGTTCTTTTGTTTGTGTTCTGATTTGTCGTGTTCTCATTACATTCCGGGCTTTCCTTTATGGGGAAGTTCGGGTCGTTACACGTGGTATTAGAGCTTTGATTTACAGTGCCCGAGAACAAGGTACATTAGAACCGAACGAAAGAATTCATCAGAGATTGGATTAGCAATATCCAATGAGAATGACTCATTAGAGATAAGATCAGTAGTATCCTAGAACAAGTGTGAAGAGTATATTTTTAAAATGAAAACAATTTTTGTTTTGAAAATTTAAAACCTTATACATATTTGAATATTTTATTTGTATTAAATTTGGACAATCCAATATATAAAGATTTTGCATATACGCCTTGCAAACGTGTATTCGAAGTTTGAATATGCTGGACAGATATAGAATCACACACTAGTCGCCCGGAGATGGTTCTGATGATTGGTATATCATCATCAGATTTCATGTTCGAGTTTCGAAAGTGGGATTTATGTATATATTTCCAATTGACTGGTGTGAGAACCAAAACTAGATAGGGGTATTGTTGTGATTTGGCACTAAAAACATGATTTTCTGTATATACATTCCAAAGTTATGAATTTGAAAATTTGTCAACAAATTGATTACTAGTTGTATTGTATGATTATTGGTTTGATTAATTAAATTTTTGAACCATTAGCCAAATCGAATCAAAATATTGAACTGACTTGAAAATTGTTTGAGATTGCATACATATACATGCATATATATAATGGACAGGTCATAGCAAGGAGGCTAGAGCAGAGGAATGAAATTGTATGCCTGACAAATAGGTACATGTTTACTAATTTATTGGGTTTGCATGATTTTATGAGCCGATTGACTTTTTCTTTTTCCTTTTGGGATGAGAGGGCCTGTGTGGCGGTTTGGGAATTTTCCCGATGCTCCCCGTACAAAGGAGGCTATGGTGAAATTTTTCGAAAATTTAGGGTGTTAGCCAAATTTTTGAAAAATTAGAAATTCTTAGAAACTGAAAATTTGAAGAATGAAAGCCAAACTGAAAGTTGAGTTGATTAGTTAAACAACTTTCAGCTCCATTCCGTTTCGAGGACGAAATTTTTTTAATTGGGGGAGATTGTAACAACACGGGAAATAAGAACCAATTTAATTTTTTCATTTTGGCGGTTTGAATGAATTTTGGATATTTAATATGATTTATTTTAATAATAATGACTAAAATTTTATTTTCGATGAAGTTAGAACATATATATTTATTTGAATCGAAATTAGAACATAAATATTTATTTTAATTATAAAAGGAATTGGAAATGGCGCGGTAGTTTGAAAATTCGATTTCAAATTTCAAATGAATTTTCAGGATTCAAAATAAACCGAATTTTAGTGAAACCAAAAATATTAGAATCTGTTTGAAAATGTCTTTCCAACGAATCCGAAAAACCCAAATTTCATAGCGGGAATAAAAAGTTATGCCCAGTTGAACATTCAGAATAGTCGCTATGGAAATATAGCCCTTAAAAATTACGATCGAGACCACTTTTGTTGGATCTGGAATGTCAAATTATTGCTAGATTCCAATTTTCATAATTTTTGGGATCAATATGTGAGCGTGGCAAATTTAAACGCGTTCGACCAATTTTAGTTGAATTTAATCGACTGGAAAATGGCCATTTTTCAAATGGCCTCCAAATTTGACGAAATTAGTTTTGTTAGGACTGTATTGTCAAAACGTAGCCAGAGTTATTTTTCTGGAATTTTTGGAGTCAGTATGTGGCCCTAGTAAATTAAAATGTGGGTTAAAATTAAATATATATTAATTTAAATTGTAATTTAAAGAAAAACTGATCGTAACAGCCGAACTGGCTTATGAAACATATCCCATTGTGTCTGGAGTGGGGGTAATTATCTAGGGGTGATAGTCATTTGATTTGGTTCATAGTCTGATCGAAAATTTCACTTTTTAGAATTAAAAATATATATTTAATAAAATGGGCCAAGCCCTTAACTTCTCACACCCGGTCACCCCCTCCCTTCACCGTTCATTTCAAACAAAGAAAAAAATCGTGGAATCCTCCCTCCCCCAATCACACACCGCCGCCCACGATCCGCCCTCCACCTGGCACCACCATAGGCCACACGCCGCCTCCCCCTCATCCTGCCGAGCCTCCTCCCTCTTCTCCTCCCTCCTCTCCTTCTCCCTCTCTCTTCTCTTCGACTTCAAATCGAACCCATGCCCCCAAACCCGAAGGAAACCTACGCCCTGACCACTAGGACCCGCGCACCCCCGCCTGCCACCTCCCCCGATGCCGCCTCCGACTCACTTGGCCTCCACCGCCGTTCCCCCTGCTCCTCCTCCACTATACAAACCCGCAGCTGCTCAACGAAGGAATGAAACTGCCACCACCATGCCGGAGACGCCATTCGCCACCTCCTCCTCGATCCGAGCAGTAGGGGACCTTCCCCCATGTCCACCGAGAGCTTTTATTTTAATTGTAGTTATTTTTGTTAATAAAAATATGAATATCGTTTATAAAAATGCGATCCTTACTTAGGTAAAAATATGGTCTTTAACTAGATAAATATAGGGTTTTGACATGATAAAAGAATATATTTCGATATATAAAGATTTGGTTTTTAACGGTTTAAAGATTTGATTTTTAACGGTGGAAAGATTAGATTTTTAACGGTGTAAAGATTAGATTTTTGACGGTGTAAAGATTAGTTTTTTAACATATAAAGAAGTGATTTTTATATACACAACAACGATATAAAAATATGAGTAACAACGATATAAAAATATGATTATTTCAATTTTTGGATTTGAAATATAGACGATACTTTTATCGAAGTAAGGATAGGATTTTCCTGGCTCTGAAGAATAAATTTTCTGTATCATGAGAAATATATTTGCTTTGATATAGAAAATATATTTTCTTTAATATGGAATATGTGACTTTTCGATTTGAACATATACGATTTTTGGTTATAAGAAAATATGAAGTTGAATTTATAAAAATATAACCTTTATTATGAAGAGAGCGAAATAAAAAGATTTGATTTTTGAACTAGGAAAGATTTGATTTTTGAACTAGAAAGGTTTGATTTTTATATATATGAAGTAGCGATAAAAATATGATTTTTATTTATTCAATATCGATATAAAAATAGAATTTTTATAAATATAGTGAAGTAAAAATATGATTTTTAATATGAACAGCGTATAAAAGACCGCGTTGAATATCGGGCTAAACCAAGCTATTCAGAAATGAAATGGAGGACTGGATCCTAAAGGTGAGAACTTCTCACGTTAATTTAAATTTTCTAGTTAAAATATATACTAGGATGCAGACGGTGCTTAGCAGCACCCGACACCCATCGTCCACAAACCATGGACGACTTGTTTGATTTGATTGCGTTATAAAAATTGATTGTGATGTGGAATGGAATGAATAAAATATTCATAAGTTGAAATAAATATTTTATAGTTAAAAATATAAATTTTAACGTGTATATGAATAAAATAAATATTCATTTACAAATCGGATGATTTGTTTATGTACACCCATTTGACTGATATTGATTGGGACGATATATTTTACACATCGCCCAACTGCACAAACAATAATCAGTGTTAGTTGTTTGAAAACCCCACACGGGAATTGGGATGATATTGGACATATACTAATCCTAATATTTAGTTGTATGTCAATCAACGGGTTGACAGACTGTTGTAAGCATTGATTATTTATATTTAACGCTTACGCAGTTGTGTAATGCACTCTGGATGATGGTTGACTGTGTTTGATTATTGCTGTGTACATGTGTGTATGGAATCCATATAAATTACATTATATGGTAATTGACTGTGTCTGATTCCAGTTCAAAATGGAGGAATATTTCAAAATAATGAATATTTTAAATTAATGAATATTTTAAAATAATATTCTCTAAAGGATTAAAAGCTGATTTTGAAGGCCGATTTTGGATTGACATGAAATTATTGAAATATATAAAGCCGTGTTGATTAGACTAGAGCCATTTTACATGAACGATAGTTATATCGATTTTATTCATTTTTAAAATGAATATCGAAAAGGAATTGATTTCAAAATCTAATGTTTTGAAAATATTATCATTTATATATTAATGATATGGAATATTCAATTTTGATTTGTAATTGAATATGAAGTTGAAATCGTTTTGAAAACGAATTTAAAACGATCTATAAAATACGTTTTAAATGGAAATCAATGATATATATATATATATATATATATATATATATATATATATATATATATATATATATAATGGCCTGAGTAGAACGCACCGCGCCGCGGTAGTTCGCGAATTCTGACCATTGACTTCGAATTGACGTTACGGGAGATCCGACCGTCGGATTCTCCTAGAACCAAAACCGTTGGGTTGGTGTCGAAAAGAGCTTTCCAATGAATATGATAGATTTGAAATCTACCAAATCAAATTTGGAAAAGGTCGTTGTAAGTGCAGTTCGATGACCGTTTATGGAAATCGACTGTATGGGCCTTGATAAAATTATTAAAAATATTAACAATTTGTGTAAAATCATAATAAATGATTTGGAAAAGAATTGGGATGAAAAATCCCATATTTGAAAAGATAAAAATATATTTTTATCGAAATGAACTAGTTATGAATTAGAATTAAAAATCCAATATTTTTAAATAAATTAATTGGTTTGAAATGGTTTTAAAAATAATCAGAATTTCCAATATATGAATTGGAATGGATTTGAATCGAAATTATATTCAGAATATTTCGATATTGAATTTCGTGATTATACGGATATTGTGGAGGAATTTGGAAGATATATATATCGTTATTCCAATACGATATTTATTGATATCAGAATTTGATATTGAATATAAGCCGATATAATTTCTATTCAGAGCCTTGTATTTAATATTCAATGGGATTTTGGGTTTGTCGTGAACTGTGTTTTAAATGACACTGTTCTTAAACTAGTGCGAAAAGAATAAATCTTTTTAATTAAGATTTAAATAAGAATTACCAATTAATTAACATTTAATTGGAATTGAAACTGGAATGTGAACTAGGTTTATTATGAACTGTGTTTTTAAAGACATTCGTTCTTTAACCCGAATTATAGTGAAATGTGATTTGGAATTTATAAATCATTTTATTAAGATTTAACGGGAATTTTCCAAAGTAAACTTTTCCAATTTAATATATTAAATTGGAATTGAATGGAATTCGATTTGATAATAATCGAAATGAGCTTCGGTGGAGGAAGACTGTTAATACGTATGGACTTTAAAAGGCATTGTCGTTATTCCATTTATATTATTAGTCGGATACGGAAATTGATATCGATTATATATTGATTTGTTTTTCCGTGAAGATTCCATTTTTATGGAAGAGGATTTGGGTTTATCGTGAATTTTGTTTTAAACGACATTAGTTCTTTAACCCTGTTAAAGGGAGGATTACATGTCTGTCATTGTATTTCGAACTGTATGGTTGATCTCTGCTAAATATACATCTGTTTGGTGGTGGAGAATTTATTCTCTTGCTTAACACCCTTCTCTAAGACGTACGAGCTTAGAGGTTATATATCGACAGAAATCAATAGTACGGTGTAGATTGTCGATGCGACATGTTTGTGTTTCCAAAGTTAAATAATCATTAATATTGATTTTTGGGAAGATTAAAACCAAGTGGTGTTCTAATGAATCCTTAATTTGATTGAAATATGGATTGATAATTTAAATTTTCAAATTTGGGAAATAATCGAGAATGGAGTATCACCAGTTTTGCTCCTAACCTTAGTTAAATCTTTAATTAGAATTGAACGTGAAATGGTAATTAAATTTACCGATAAAACCATGGTGTTAGATATGGAGTACGACCAGTTTTACTCCACGGGATGAATAGGTTGGGATTAGGAAATTAAATAAATGGTTACTTTGGTAAGGTGCGTTAATCCCGACTAGTTTGGATAAACTTTATATAGTTTGAAATGATATCTAAAGGAAGATTAAAGAATAAATTTTAAAGAATTTATCTTTGATAAAATTAATGGGAACCTTTCCCAAAGGATATAAATATTTAAATAAAAGTATATTCAGAATTGGAATGAGGCGTATGTTGTGTTTTACAACACTTGTTTATTATGTACGCAAGTTATTCATAAAGTTCGTGTTTATACCCATTCTGAATAACTAATTTGACGATAATTCGACGACGAAGAAGATGGTTGAAGACCGGAGGTATTAAAATCGTTTGGATGATTACTGATGTCTTGATTGGGCTGTACACCCAAGACGAGGTAAAAAGTGCTGATCGTCCGGACGTACTTGGAGATCGACCGGATATGCGAGGACCTCTCTCTTGTATTGGACATACGGGACGAAGGTGTCTCCAGTTTCGTTCAGACCTAGAATGACCTTGTAAATGGATGTGTGTCTGACATTGGATTTTATTCTATGTTGATTGATTTCTATTAAATATATATCTGTTTGGCGGCGGAAAATTTATTCTCTTGCTTAACGCCCTTCTCTGATACGTACGAGCTCAGATCTTATATATCGATAGACATTAGTCGCATGGCATGAATTGCCTGTGTGGCATGCTGAGATGCAAATGATCAAGGCTTCTGTTGAAAAGCAGGGTCTTGTGGTTGATGATCAAAGCACGACCTTAAATTCATAGCTTTGTGTATAGCGTTAATTCGCGAGCCTCACACCACGGTATGAGTTAGAAACGGGATAAAGGACCCAAGGAGAACATGACGTTTCTTTCTAGCTATGGGTGGCGTCGGGGTTTTGCAAGCCCTGGCATTGATATATTTTTACCTTTGTGGTTGTTGGAATGCGGGGCACCTCGGATATATCGGTCTCTACGGAGCCGATGGATAGGTTCTGTTGAACTGGGAAATGTGTGTTCATGAATAATTAATCCGCTAACGTAAGTGTGGACCGACCTTGGAGGATCCAGGGTTATCCAGAGTGTGCAGTCCTGAGACATTTGCTAGAGTGTCTCGAAGCGGAAAGGAGTACATCCCTTGCCTAAACTCATGATGAAAATCCAGTTTCCAATTAGTGACATTTCGGTTTTGATTGTAGAGCCCAGTATGGCGGCATGATACATGGTACCCATGCCGTCTAGGATTGATACATTTATATATGAATTTGTTTTCATACACTTTACACTATAATAGTATCAAAATGATTTGTTTTAAACGTACCAAGCATGTCTAGCTATTATAAGGTAAAACTCTATCCTTCGGCTTGCGTTGCATTGTGTGATGGGACCTGAGTCTTATAATAGCTTCATTTTTCCAAAAAGCATTGCACTGTTTATTCTATGCACTGGTATTCCTAGGAGGAAACCCGTTCCGTGTTATACGACGTGGTCCCTTGATTTACTTTATTTTTAAAGTAAAGATTTAATAACTGTTTTAGTTTTCACACCAGTCACATGACCGAGTTTTAACCTAAACTCTTGGTGCCCCTATTTCCACACGGGCAGCTAGTAGTTTTGGTTTTGTAGATTTATATTCATAGGATCCTGGTTTACAGCTGGAATGATATTCGGAAAGCTCTTATCCGTATATTTGTTTCAGTTGTGTTATGTATTATTTTTCCGCTGCATTGTAAAATAAATCTATGATATTTCTCTGATGTATAATATTTATTCATACTCTGTATATTCTTGTACCTGTTGTAATAAGCATGAAATGGTCTTCTGTTTGTGTTCTAATTTGTCGTGCTCTCATTACAATCCGGGCTTTCCTTTACGGGGAAGTTCGGGTCGTTACAAATATGTTAGAGAGGAAATGGGGAAAAAGGGATTATAATTGGCATAATTTATGTAATATTCATATGAAATGTGACAAGTAATTCAAATGGGGAAAAAATAGAAATAGTTACCTATAATGACATAGGTAGATTTGGATTAATTTGGAATGTTCAGTAATTTATAGTTAGGAGTTGTAAATTGTACTTATGACACGAGGTTAGGTTACATTAATGGTGGAAGTCTACCCGGACTCGACCGGCATATCCATCAGCAACTAATGTTGAACCTAATGTGGAAGTTCTAAGTACGCAAATACGAATCGGGCTAAGACACGAAGTTAAGCCCAACTGTGGAATAAGACTGCCGGGACCCGACCGACATATCCAGCATCCACACGTTGTAGGCCTAATGTGGGAGGTCTAGCCTATTATAAAACCATAAATGCACATGGTAAAGAATTGGACTACTTAACGTAATTTAATCCATAAAGATTGTATGACTATGAACTTAAATTAGGGTTAAGTAAAATTGGATGGGTAGTGGGTGGGTTAAGTAAATTAGAGGGAGTGGGTAATATTTACATATTGGCCCACGAACTTAACCCAATAAGGTTATGTAATTAAAGACACCTAGTTGTATACATAACTAGTAGATAATGCAATAAGGTTATGTAATTAAAGACACCTAGTGGTATACATAACCGGTAGATAATGTAATGAAGTTATGTAATTAAAGACACCCTTTAGGGTAAGCATAACTAGTATAGGGCTATGTAATTAAAGACACCTAAGGGTATACATAGTCAGTGGAAAACCTAGTGGGGATACAAGACAAGGGGGAGAGCTTCTATCACACTGTGTGGGACCCATTTAAGTCATTAACCTGGAGTTGGTATCTAGTAAAGAACTCCGTACTAGGCGGAGAAGGGGCACGCTTACTAATTTATTGTAAGGGATCCAAACGAGACAGATGGTGTGGGCGGCGCAAACCGACCGAGGACATGTGCGTGCATGGGCCGGGCATAGGGGGCTAAGATGATCGTGACACCAGTAGATATGATTGTTCACACCATGGGTTGCCACTTTAAGAAGTGATACCTCCTACTATGGGGCCAGCACATGATATCTACAGGGTAAGGAGTCGATCGATTAGGGTAGTGGTTAGGGTATACCTGGACATATGACCTAAACCTACCAACTCATAGTGGAAGGGATCATCTCATTTCAATTATACTAGTAATAATGCAGAGTAATCATTACTGAGGCACATACACCTTATCTTGCTTACCTTGTCACACCTGCCATTTGTGTAGTGATCTCTCTTATCCACTTTATATGCATATCATGTTGCTTTTATTTATCTACTAGCTAAAAGTAACTAGACTCGCTAGACTTTATGTCTGACCTTGTTGTTTCTTCTTCTTCCGTTTCTCCCCAGGTTCTCCGGGAGGAAACACTCAGACTTAATCAGGAATCAAATATCTTCTTGCTAGGAGCTGCTTCTGAAGTATGGCTCAAGTTCTTGTCTCTAATATGGCTTAACTCTTTAAATTTTGGGAAAATTATGTTTTTGGTATTCTTATGTACTCTGATGATGCAAGACCGAAGTTATCTTATTGTAACGGTTTTGTGATTTGTGAAATTGTGGACCACGGTATTATGACTTATATTTGAAATAAAAGTTTAAATTTTCTGCTACTGCCTTATTTATATCTGTCTTGTAATTATTCTATGTCTGTTTACCTATAGCGCTTCACGAAGCTTAATGCATTCCCTTAGTAAGTGACATTAACAGACGTGGGGTGTCACAAATGATGGTAAAATCATTCTAAAGTTTGATATACAAAAACATGTAATTTAGAGAAAAATTAGAAAATTTAACCAAAAAACATTTTCCTAGTTTTTGATTTTTTGGTGCTTAAAAGTTCTTGGAAACATTATAACGAATATTCACACATATATATACACCTTATTTAAGTATAATTAGAGTTAATAATATGCTTGAAAAATAGAAAAAGAAATAAAAGCGACGTGACTTAAAATCATCATTTGGAATAAAAGAATATAATAGTACATAGTACACTTAATTCATGGATTTTGTAAATATATTTGTACATTTGAGCTATTACGATGTTAGAAAAAGAGGAGAAGCAAGAGACGACATGACAAGGTAGGAGAGAGTGGACGTGATGATGTGGCTAGAGTTGAAAATCAGTTATGTATATACCGTTAAGGGTATTTTTGTAAATTCATGAATACATGTTATATAAAACATAAACTTCATTTTTTTCTCATTCTTATTATTTGTCTCTTCTTCATTTTCCAAAATACTTCTTTATACTCTTATTCATGGCTACCATGGATTTTAAATCATAAACCTTTATTTTCATTATTTTTTGAATTAAAACACTAAAACATCTTTCTTCCTTCTTTACATCACCATTTCCCCCAAAACAAGACCGACCTCACCACTTTAGCACCATGGTCGAGGCCAATCGACCTTAGAGCAATCCAAACCATCTCCATTTGGTCTTAAAGTTGAGATTTTGCAAAAAGGAACTCCATCTCTGTATCATTTGGAAGTTTGGGGAAGTACGACCCAGTCCAATTTCTTTTGTAACTAAAAATACCACCTTTACAATTTTTTTTAGTATTTATTATATGGATTGAAATTTATGATATTATCTTGAGTTTTTATATGTTTTTCTTGTGAGGAGTTGTTGGTTTGTCATTTTACTTAAAAGTCGACTTATGAGAAGGTAGTAAATAAGTTTGAGATTAGTTCATAATGTGACGTCCCATCCCGAGACCCGCACTAACAAAGAGTATTACTAGTTAATATTCCCTGTTAGTGTGGAAAATATGGATATTTAGGAGCAATCAACCGTAAGTCTTGTATTAAATAAGTATCGAGAACATCGATTAAATGCTCTATTTTTTTCCTTACCTCAAGTTGATGGACATACACAATTCAAGCTTAATACAATACTATGGTTGTTAATTGATGTACTAAGAACAAACAAAAATAACACAGTTCACAGAACAACAGATACATCATGTGGTTATATGAACTACACATATGTAGATACATCAAGAGTACCATACATAAGTAACACTTAAGTGGTTATATGAACCACACATATGTACAACATGTCCCAAATAAAAGGATATATAAATAAAAATGCGACTAGTAAACTATAAAAAATATGCTTAAGCATTCCAAAAAGGTCAATAAAAAAGTCCATAGTAAAAGAAAGCTAAGCAGGTGCTAGTAAGAGTCTATTCTTGAGGAACTCAATATGATCCGTATACATAAAATACACGAGTCAGTTTAGCTTAAACAAGATAGTTAGAGTAAGATAAGCAAAGGCAATGGAATAGGATGAGTGATTCGACTCGATAGAGAAGGAGCACTATAGTTTACATAAACAAGATATGTAAGATGTAAGTTCACTAAAATCTCAAGTATGGTTCTCATGTATAAGGTAATTCACAATGCATAAGTATTTCCAATAGTACATATATCCTAAGATCGAGGCTAAGGTAGTATAAAAGAAAATACTAAATCTCATAATATCAAGATGGAAACCACAAAATCACAATACATAGAACTCAATTACGAGTTCAAATCACAAAATATAACCACCATATTATAAATCCTCAATTAGCTTATAGGCTGTGTATATATAAATCCATATTCGCAAAATGGTGAAATATTTAGAAATTGCAAATTATAGAAATCAATGAATAATGAAATCTAGAAATAGCACAAACATTGGATCCATATTACAAATGGCGAGTCTAAGCTACGTTGCACGTGCATTACACAGATGGCTGAAGCCTTCCAAGCACCATTAACACAAACTTGGCGCCTAAGACAAAAGACCGGAAGGTCTAACACAAATGACCCGAAGGTCTAACAAAAATGGACCGAAAGCCTAGCATAAATGATCTGAAGGTGTAGTACTAGCATAACACAAATGACCCGAAGGTCCACGAAATGCGTTACCAACTCCCAAACGGTGGTAATAGTGTGTCTCATTTATTAGTTCACTATATGACAATCAATGTCACAATGGTGTAGGTTTAATTGAACAAGTCTGAAATTGATTGATATAATAAGCCTATGTGTTCCATACCATATGGTTCACTATATTGTTTAAGTCACATCCTCATTTTCTCGAATCGTGCAAAATCATATATTTTTTATATAGAAATTGATTCAAGCCATCTCCTTGTGAAGCCCTACTGATGTGGAACATAGAACCAATACTGTTTTAATGCAACTCATCTTGCTTCATTCATCCATTATAAATCGACTATTTATAATCGCTTCAAAATAAGTGTACGATGGAGTGTTTTTGTGATTCTTGAATTTACAAAATAATCAGACATCATCGATTGTGGGTTCTCGGTAGAGATGCTCAGAATATAGAATATGCAGGGTATGAAGATAGGCATAAGCTGTCGGGGTAGCTGCATTGGAGCTAAGTTCATGTAAGAAAGAATAGCCTTGACAAACCGACTGAAAGGATGGATGCGACCAATGATGCCCATATGACGAGAGCATATCTTTTTCTGAAGGGTTGTGCAGTGTTTGGAGAACAGCCAGTACCTGAACCTGATCAAATGGGATTCTGTGCTTAGCATATAACTTTTCAAGCTTGGGCTCATCCATCGTCGAGTGTCATGAATCAGTAGGATTATCGAGAAAAATAGCCCTTAGAAAAGTTTCAGGAGCGGAGCCAACTCCAACTGCATTGCCTCCACTGACTCCACCTTCAGCAACAATTTCCCTTCAACTGGCGGGACTACGGGCTGTTTGGCATGCACTTTTATTTGATATCGTGATTCATCACTATCCGGCTCAGTAGTTGAACTGGGTCCTGTAGTTGGGTCCTTGTATCTTGTATCCTTCTTAACTCCAACATCAGAGGATCTTGTGGAATATCTTCCAGTCATATTTCTTAGTACTCAATAAACATCACCAGTTAATGTGATTAATCTGTATCCTTATGTGTTACCTAATGTGTTGTGTGCAGTGAGGTGTGAAGACACATATAATAGCATTGACAGAGACAAAATATTGAAGACGAATTGCAAAAAGATGACTTGACCAACCGTCGTTCCCGATCATCCCATCGAGTTTTGATCAAGAACAGTTGTAGGCCCAACATTTCGCAAGATACGATGTTTTTTTTGGGCAGTTCATGTTCTTAGGCTCTATCCTAATTGTCTAGAAATTTGGATATGCTCTAAACCTAACCGTCAATAATTCTAACTGCCTAGTATGTATGTGAAGTCGCATCATCATTTCCTTGCGAATGATTAAATCCATAAGTTGCTAACAATCAAACAAGAAGGCCAAATCGACTAGACTCGGCCATCTCTAGACCAGCTAATTCTGGATCAGCCAAATCTGGGTTGACTAGATCCTAGTCGGCTAAAACTGGATCGTCCTACGACCTTGCCGATTCAGACTACACCGCACCCGACCCTTAGGTTTTTCAGCCCATCATTGTTTTATCCCTACTTTCTACTCTTCATGACCGCTTCTCCTTCCTCCAACCCCTTCCATCCACATGTCATAGCTTCATCTCCTCCTTCATGCCTTCCCGACTAGATCGACCGATTCTTGCAATTTTCTTCTCTCCATTCTGGCATCTTCCAAAATCACATCCACGCCTTGTCTTCGCCGCATCTGTCAATATTCGCCACCTTCTCCCTTAGACATGGTTATGACTAAACAATTTTATTTCATGAAAAAGTAATTAACAAAGTTGAAACCTACCGCTAATGTCACGATTCAAAGTCGTATCAGTTAGCATGATAACAAAGGGGATGAAAAAGGTAGAATCGGTGGTTGACCACTTGAACTTGGCTGATGAAGGATACTGAGTTCGATAAAGGCCGAAGTAGGGAGCAAATGAAAGAGAAGAAGAAAAAATGAGATAATGGGGAGGAGGGCCACACTTATATAGGAAGAAGGAGCACTTTTTGTGTTCTTCCCAATAAGACAGATTGCTTGGTTCTGCTATGCCGATCCAGAACAAGTGATCAATCCGGGTTGGCCACCGACCCAAAGTTTTTTTTTTAAAAAAGTGGGAAAATGAAGAGAAAAAAGAGGAGCGAGGGAATCATATAATATCGATGATGTTAAAAAATAGGCATGCCAATGCATATGGGTAAAAACTGACTCAATGCGATAGCGTGCTCGACTAGCGCGAATAACGACATTAAACGATAACGACCTACGTGTGTTTGAACACATGTGGGCGACGCGTAACACCCCACATCAGTTAATGCCACTCTTAAGAGAATGCATTAAGTTTCGTGAAGTGCAATAGGTAAATAGTAACAGAAATTCACAAGATAGATATAAGCAAATAACGGAAAATTCAACTTTTATTTAAAGTAAAACATTGTTTCAAATCAGGTTGATTGATATACACGTAAATGTGTATATTTTATCCGCATATTTATCTTATTTTATCTTTTAAATCATTGATACTGTGCATTTATAGTTGTGTTTATAGATTATTTTTGATGAATGGATTAACGCACTTAATTGTTGAAAAGCTTGAAGAATTTGTGCAAGAAGAGTGTTGAATTTTAGAGCTAGATTAAAGCTTGAAGACCTAAAGAAAAGTTGTTATTCAATCGCCTTCTGTTGCAAATTTTAAAGACAAGATTGAATGCTTTTCCATAATGATCACTTGGAGTTGTTATTCATTCTTAAGGCAATTGGAGTTGAAGCCCGCAACCTATTTTCCAGGACATCTACATGCATTCACATTGGTCTAGTTGCGAATTGGGCTAAGTTATTTGTCCCATATCATGTAATTTGCAAGGCTTCTCATTCATGCGCTGCACACATTCACATTGAGCTATTTGATTTATGTGCTATTTTGGAAAAGGGGTTTAGTCCCACATTGTGGAATTTGCCAAGTAGTCTTTGTCATATCAGCTATAAATACATTGTATCTCATTCATTATAAAACACATGGGCTTTTATTCTGTAATTCTCTTCTTGGAATAAAACCATTCTTTCTCTATTCTATTTAGTTTTAGTTTTATTTATGTTCATGTTATTTAGTTTCTTTTTCTTTTCCTCTTTAGCTATGTCTAGCTAATCCCCTTTGATTAGGGGGTGATAATGCTAATAGATATGATTCAACATGAATCACATAGCCAAAAGATTGAGGACTTTATACATGTAGATCTGGATCTGAATAAGGGTTAGATCCAAACCTTCATATTCTATGTCGTTTAAGAGCTATGCTCCTTCATAGGTATATTCGTGTTCGATCTAACAATTATCATATTTAGATCTAATTTTAGGGTTTTAGAAATTAATTAGTGAATCTGTCCTGATAGTCTATGGTTGTTTAAGAGCTCAGCACCTGCATAGGCTATGCTTGTCGTTATTTACTTATTTGTTTCTAAGAACCTAATTATCGTTGATTCATGTGTGTGACAGAAACATGAATTAGATCTATATTTATTTGTTGGCTATTAATGAGTGTGAATCCAATCTATGTCATTATCCCCTAATTGCTTTCTCTTATTATATAAATCTCTCTTTTTACTTAATTGCTGTTATTTTCTGTGTTTTTAATCAATCAAAATCCTAGAATAACTTGATTGGATTTATTAATTAAAATATTTTTGGTCCCAGAGTTCGACACCCTCTACAACAATCCTTGTTGTTTAGGAAAGCCGAATGGATTTTATAGTTGTTTACAATTGTTTAATTTGTTCGCAAACAAATTTTGGTGCCGTTGCCAGGGACCAAAATAATTTTTATTTTTAAATCCTTCGGGTTATAATTTTATTTCTATTTTATTATTAAAAAAAAGCAATTTTTTTTTTATTTTATGTCTTTTGTTTTCTTTTCATATATAGAAATATCTCTTGATTAGTTTTTGATTTGGTACTGCTGATTAAGAGAAATAAATAAAAAACTTGCAATTTTTGTTTTATTTGTTTTCTTTCTTTTGCTTTCCCTCCATTTGTTTACAAATTCTTTTTTTTACAATTTTTATAAATAAATTAAAAAAAGAATATTCCTTTGCAAATTTTCCTTCTGTGATACTCTTTTTTTCTCTAGTTTCTTTCCCGTTTTCATTGCAATTCCCTTCTCTGTCTTTCATTTATTTCTTTCCAATTTTCTACAAACTTCTTTTCTACTATTCCTTTCCTGTTTTCAATTTATTTAAAAAAATCCTTTTCTAATTCTATCTTGTTTTGTATTTAGTCAGTCCTTTCTTGCATCGTCTCCTTTCCAACTTCCTTTCCTATATAATACAATCTCATTCCCTCTTTACATTTGATTTCTTTTCTTGTACAAACTTTCTAATTAAAAAATTTTTGGCGATCTTCCTTTTCTTCTTTCTTATTTCTCTGATCACTTTCCTTTTTGCACTGCCATTAACCAATGCATATTGACACATACTTAACCAAATCCAAACCTTCTACTAAAACCACCTTTATCTTCATAGTTCAGCATTCACCAAATCCAAACTATACTTCTTCACCATCCTTCAAACATCCCTATATCATACCAATCAGATCATCTCCAGTTTTGAACTGATCTGTAACACCCCGTATTTTCTGTGAACGTGTAAGTAACAAATCAGAGAATAATTAAATTTTAAAATAAGAATCAAGGGAAACGGGTTGCGCCATTGCGTTCGTCTCAAAATTCTACTTGAGGTGGAGTCCGAGTTTGCATAAATCGGACTCCGTATGAAGAAGTTATGGCCCTCCGAAGTTTCAGAATTCAGTTTAAAATTCAAACAGCCCGAAAATCAGTTCAAATTTCAAAACAGGGTCAAAATTGGGTTGGGCGGGAAAATTCCCGCCCAGAACCCAGGTCGACCAGGGGGTCGACCTGGGTACCCAGGTCAACCAGGGTGTCGACCTGGGGGTCGACCTATGGGTCGACCTACCCGGTCGACCTGGTCAGGTCTGGATGACTCTTCTGGGCCTGCTGAGTCATCTGGGGTCTTCTGGATAGTTCTGAACTGATCTGATTGTTGGGGTTAAGTCTAGGGTTTATCTAATGGCTCTAATCTGATTGAAATCCTATAAAAACACCCCTAGACCTATTGTTTCTCTACACAACTTCATTCTACCTGTACTCTGCCTCCGTTCTTATTAAAAATAAAAATGGCGTCGCCACCCTGCTGAAATCAAAACTAGGACTGATGCACCTTCTTCCAACCTGAATAGAATTAAAAGCTAAATCAAATCTCATATCAAAATTTAGAGCCACAACAACAATTAAAGAGGAGTAATTCAATATTTCTGCATCAACAACAGTTTATTATCCTTTCTTAAAACCACGAAAGGCAAGTACAGTTATTTTCCGATATAAACTTTAATTATAATTGTGACATGATTGTAAATCTGAATTTGAGGTTGTGTATGTTCTGTTATGATCTATTTTACTCTGTATCTCTTTCTTTTTCTGTTCTATAGCCATGCTACCATGAGCCTGCGCCAAATCTCATAAGAGATTAACGCACAAACGCTAAACTTTGGGACAAATAATGAATGATGGCATAACTGGACATGACTAATCTGTGACTAAAAGGACATATGTTATAAACTAGATTTAGATCTATGCATATTCTGTGAATTGGAAGAAGAGGAACCATTATATGTTAACATGTGACTTGAGCCATTGGACATAATGCATATTCTGAATTAAGATATGTTATAATTTAAAGTTCTAGACGGTTGGGCATATTGTCTATGTAACGATACATGACTTGAGATAAAAAGAGAATATGACTTAGGTGTGAAGATCTATATTAAGATTTGATAACTATTAAAATGTGAATAACACCTAAGTGGGAGATTTTTGAATATATGACATGCATTGAAATCGATGGCTATATTTGGTATAATTTATATGTGAATCTTTTGTAATAGGTAAGTTAAACTAAATTTGGGACATGTGTTATATGGTAAATTATGACCATAATCGGTGCCATGTAAATTCAATGCAAACGTGGGGTATATGATCATATTGTGAATCATGACAACTATTTAGGCATGCAAACTTAGGCCGAATTTATAATTAGGCAAGATATGTCTATGTAACTTTAAGGAACGATTAAATTTGTTATATTGCCTAATCTGCTAGTTCTGTTGTACTGCCTAAACTGCTAATTAGATTGAATTGCCTAATCTGTTAATTATGTTAAATTGCTTTACCTGCTAAATCTGCTAAATCGCCTAATCTGCAAGATCTTTTATCTGTTTAATCTGTTGAATGGCGTAATCGGTTGGAACTGAAATGCTGAAATTTGAAGTATGTGAATCTGTAGGATCGAATTAAAATTGAGCAAAACTTGTTAATAGAACCTCGAATAATCTGCTGTAACTTGTACAGAAGTTAATTTGTTAAGTTAGCAGGATTAATCTGATATTAGCATAGTCTGTGAATGAATGCATTGGCTAAATATAAAACATGGCTAACTCAAGGTTAGAATGAGTTTGCGGCGTAATTCTGCCCGGAACCGCCCGGCACATCCAGTGGCCGCAAACAATAGGTTCTAATGTGATAAGTTAGTCATAACGTGCTTGAAACCCGAGGTTAGACTCAGTTTGCGGCAGAAATCTGCCCGGAGCTAACTGGCCTAACCAGTAGCCGCAAACTGTCAGTCTAATGTGAGAGGTCTACGCATTAATTTTTAATTAATACAAATATAAGATAAATGTGATGTCTAAAAAGAGTTGGGTGGATAGGGTTGAACCAATTGGACTAATGAATTTAACACACCCGTTTCGTGAATCTGTAGGCCCAATTACAAAGTTAGACAAACTTGTAAATCTGTTAATCTGATCCGTTAGTCTGAAAACTTGTGTGATCTGTGAACTAGTTGATCTGAACTTTGTATGTCTGAACTTGTAAACAAGTTAATCTGAAATCTGTTAGTCTGGGGACACAAGGTTAGGAGAGGGAAATTACTTATGTCATCTATTGTTTGGGACCCATATTAGTCAGTAACCCTTTCTGGTATCAAAACTTTGACCCAACGGTAGGTAGGGTTCGGGCACGCTTACTAAACTAATTATAAGTGGTTCGTTCTGATAATGGCGAGGGGTGTTGATGGTGCGTTCCAACCGGGTCATGTGCGTGCATGGATCCCGGTCTGCCTCCGAGGATGTAAGACGCCGTGACATCTGTAAATAGGTCTGTGTCATTTAAAGGTTGCCACTTTGGGGAGTGATACACTCTTTTGTGGGGCTGGCACAGGGTATTTATGTATTAGGGAGCCGATCGCTTGGGGTAGGGTTTTAGGGTACACTTAGTTCTGTCTGTTTCTGTTGGTACCGTCTGTTTCTGTTGGGTGATAACACCTGTCTGTTTCTGCGTGGTACCGTCTGTTCGGGTGGTAAAGGCCCATTTACTAGTGTACACCTAATTCTACATTCTATTTCCGTAGGGATTAATCTGTTTATGTTTCTGTACCTTCTGTTCGGGTGGTAAAGGCCCATTATTAGCATTATGTTTCTGTCTGTTTCTATTGGGGTGGTAAAGGCCCATTACTAGCATTCTCTTCTGTGGAAATTATTCTGTTCCCGTTTCTGTTTTAGTTAAACATTGAGGTGACACCTAATCCTGTTATACTAGTATTAGTGCAGAGGGGTGAAAAATAATATTATTCTGTTTCTTCTGATTAACTTAAGTATATCTGTTGCTCTAGTTACTATTATCTCTTATCCAGCTTATTTTCATGTCATCATTATTATTATATGTTCATATGCTGAAAGTCACTGGACTTGCCAGACTTTATGTCTGACCTTGCTTGTTTTCGCCCCTTTTTCTTCCGTTTCCCCCCAGGTTTCCAAGGAGGGAATACTTTAGCTTAATCCGAATTTCTTCTGCTTGAAGTACATAAAGTGCTTAAAGTATGGCTTGACTCCTTATGGCAGCTTCTGTAGGGATTATGATTTTAAAAACTATGCATTCTGAAGGCTTTTGTACAAGACTGATATTTTTTTACTTGAATTCTGATATTGTGATTTGAAAAAATGTAACCAAATTTGCTTCGGTTTCTGTTGTAATAAAGTTATAAATTTTTCAAATGTTGTTTTATCTGTCTTGTAAATTTCCGTTCTGTTTACTAAAACGCTCCATCAAGGTTAAGGCATTTTCTTTGTGAGTGACCTTAACGGAGGTGGGGTGTTAAATGATCAGCCAACATTCTCCTCACACAATCTGCCATACCCTAAACGCCTTCAGTTCAACCGTCCTTAGCCATCCACCCCATAACATCCACAAAGTCTGTCATACTCCATCCACAAAAATACCCCATCACCATCAAGAAACCTAGACCATCACCCATTACAACTGTTTACATCCATACCATAATCACCACACCGGTCAACATCCCTTCACAATATGGAGCACCACATATTCTTCTACCCTTCACTACAAACCTCTTTGCAACCTCATTCAACCCAAGTTCACCACAGCAGATCCGAAATACAACAGACCCAAGTCCCCTAAATTCCTTCATGGACATTTCCATACCACTGTCTTGCCAACTCCACTTCCTATCTTCTCCATACAAGCTTCACTTTGTTGCCTAGTCTCCTACACGCCAACCCTACACAACTGCTGTTACCACTCCCCCATCATCAAACTACCATAACATCTTACCACCATCCCACTCGCCACCTTGCCATTCCACAATCCAAATCCAAAATTCAGAACACTGCCATACCCTTCCCGATCACCAGATCTATCACTGCTCAAGCCAAACCCTATTTCGAGCAAAACCGTTGTTTTCCATCCACAATATCACTCCCAACAAAGTAGCATACTACTCCTTCATCCTATCATCACAGTTCCTCCTCCCAAACCACACACCTCTACACAAATAACTGTCAACCAATTCCAGTGAAGCAATCATTCCATACCCACGCTAGAATCCCCAAATCGCTCTCCTTACCCAAAATTACAATTCGAACTCAAAACCGTGACTCTGAAAAAACCTCCAAAATCGAAATTGAGCCAACCCCTGAAACCCTCCACCGTCACCGATTCAAATCGCCTAACCAAACCGGAACCACCAGTACAATTCGAACGTCGGCCATGCTCCACCCAGTTCTGCCTGAGACCAATTTCTGCATCAAACCATTGAAAGAAAACGCAAATCAAATTAATTTCAAAACCTGAAACCCATCACAAAAAAAGAGACAGATTGATTTCGTGTGTGTTAAAGGAAGTGTACGGTTTACTTTTGTTGGGAGAAAGGTTAGAGTTGTGGATATCTAACGTTTGGTTTGAGTTATGAGAATTTGAAGGACATTTAAGAATGTGGATTTTATTTTATATTATTGTTATAGAAGTGAAAGGCGCGCCTGAGTTGTGATTGTTTGGATGAACTAGACCACTTTGTTGAGTCTAGTTTTTATTTTGTTTATTTTCGTTTCTTGTTTAGATTAGTTTATTTTTTTATGGTCCGTTTTAGTTATTTATTTATTTTTTGTCTTTTCCTTTGTTTACTTAAAAAAAAGGAGAAATTTTTCGAAAGTGGGTACAGTGGAAATTAGAAAGAGGTCTTAAAAAAAATCGGGCTCCTAGCCCGAACCCGTGTCGCAGCGCTGTCAAACAATTAATAGGTAGCAAAAAAATAGAAAGCGGCGGACGATTCAAGGTTCGAGCGGTTGCACACCAAGTGGGGTGTGAACACGCTAGCGCGACTCAATTGCACTGGAAGGACTGCCGACCAAGGTGAGAATTTTCTAAACTCTACAGGTGCTCTGCTGCAAAAAAAAAAATAGACATTGCTTGTAAAAATCTTTTGCAGGGGCAGCGACTTGCTTGTAAAATCTTCTAATTTCTGTGATTGTTACTTCTACATCTTTATTCATTATGTTAAGGGAAATTCCCCAATTCACATAAGGTGAGGGATATCATCACCCTTTCCTTAGCCCACAAATTGTATTTCATTGTAGAATCTGACTAATAATAACGGTTAGACGTTGGACTTAAGGGAGTCGCGGGCTCATCTAGGGCTTAATTGTATTTTGATAGTTGATTCATTTGGAACAAATTATTTCTTGGTGTCTAGACTATGGCAGAGAAATAACTATTTATAAATATTACGGTGATTCATAAATATTATATCGGTTGTTACTCTGAAGGTACTTAAACCTTCGGCTGCATTGCTAGGGTGATTCCTGGTGCACCGATAACTCCTGTCCGTTAACTGGCTGAGAAATCTTTTGTTCTAAGTAATCAAACATATCACTATATAATTTTTGGTTAGGAGCTGTTAAGGAAAGAAAATTTCATCGTAGCCAATCTCTAAGTATTTGATTGTTGAAAAAAAATCAAAATTCCTCAAAAACAAATAAAAATTTGAAAAACAAAAAAATAAATAAAAATTTTAACTTCTTTTTATTCTTTAGCCCACGTTAGTTTTGTAGGTAGGAATTTTCCAAAACTCCCATTTAAAAAAAAAAAACTTTTCTTCTATCTCTCTCCTCTTTCTGAACTTCTCCATTGCATAAATTTCTTTGGCAAACTCTCTTCTTCTTCTTTCTAGTGCATGCAAACTTGGACCCGTGACCAAGAATCTCGTCGTTTAGTTAGAATCGAACCACCTTCTCTTTCCTTAAACCCCAATTTACTCAACCAACCTTTAGAAATGGCCAACGAGCCTGCACCTCGCACCTTGATGGACAGAATTCTTCCCGATAGAGTATCTGTCCCTTCTTGCATTCAGTTACTGTAACACCCCGTATTTCAGTTAATGCTAAAATTCACTAATTGCAGAATAAATAATCTCAAATATGAGAATTGGGGGAAACGGGCTGCGTCATTGCGTTCGTCTCGGAAAAATACGCGAAATAGAGTCCGAAATTTTGTAAATCGGAGTCCGTATGGCCCAGTTATGGCCCAATGAAGTTGGCAGAAAAATCAAGTTAAAAACAGATTTAGAAATGCAAAACCACATTTTGAAATTGGAGCCAGCGGGGGCCAGGCGGGAAACTTCCCGCCCTACCCATGTCGACAGGGCTGTCGACAGGCCTGTCGACTGGGGAGTCGACTGCCCTGTCGACTTGCCTGTCGACACGGCGTGTCGAGCCAGAGGGCCTGGGTGCACCAGGACTGGTTTTCTGGCTAGGGCTGGGCTGGGTTCTAGAGATTTCCTAAATCTGACGGACCTAATCTAACCTAGGGCTAATCCTATGGTCTAAAACACACCCTAATCCTATAAATACACCCTAATGCAAGCCTAATCCATACTAAAAATAGAAATGATGGCCTCATGCCGCCAAAATCAAACTTAAGAGGAGCCTCCACTAGTTTATGAAGGAAGTTGCAAGCTAATCAACCCCTAATCATCATCTTCTTCATATTTAGCAACTAGTTCTACTCCATAAGTTTGCTAATCTTGGTTTTGGTGAGTTTCTATCACTTTAACATCAATTGCTAAAGTAAGTAGATTAGGGGTAATGAGACTTATGGTCTTGAATGCGGATTAGTGAGTTTGAATCATTTGTAATGATATGCTACTCTATGTTTTCCTAAGTTTATGCATATTTAACAAGTGGGTTTATGCATGTTTAATAAGTTGGTTTATGCATGTTTAACAAGTGGGTTTATGCATGTTTAATAAGTGGGTTTATGCATATTTAACAAGTGGGTTTATGCATGTTTAACAAGTGAGTTATGCAAGTTCATATGCAAGTTATGCATGCTTATGCAAGTATGAGAATGCTTATGCAAGTTATGTATATGCTTAAATGCAAGTTTAACATGATATGCAAGTTATGCATGCTTATGCAAGTATGAGAATGCTTATGCAAGTTATGTATATGCTTAAATGCAAGTTTAACATGATATGCAAGTTATGCATGCTTATGCAAGTATGAGAATGCTTATGCAAGTTATGTATATGCTTAAATGCAAGTTTAACATGATATGCAAGTTATGCATGCTTATGCAAGTATGAGAATGCTTATGCAAGTTATGTGTATGCTTAAATGCATGTTTAACATGTTATGTAAGTTATGAGAATGCTTATATGCAAGTTCAACATGTTATGCAAGACAGGTGTATGATAATATGCAAGTTCATATGCAACATGTTATGCAAGTCATGTGTATGATAATATGCAGGTTTGGGTTAAATGTAGTTGGGTTAATATATGCTCATATATGCAAGTTGACATCCTCTTAACCCATGACAAAGTTATATGCTAAGATTTGGTTAAACCCATGATATTTGTGATGGATCTTCCCTTTATTATGTCATGAAATGAGAACGATTTACGTGGGGAACGATGGGGTTAATAAATATGTTAATAAAAGTATGATTGGGTATGATTAAGCATACCATAAAAATAAATTAACATAAGTGGGAATTTACCTATTGAGTTAGGTCTACCCCATGGGAATTTACCTATTGAGTTAGGTCTACCCATGTTATGAAAAATGTGTAACTAATTAGGGATAATTAATTATGGGGGTGATTAATTAGGTGTAATTAATCAACTAAGACACGAGGTTGGACCCTTTTGTAGCGGAAGTCTGCCCGGAACCGACCGGCCATCCAGCGGCTACAAATGATTGGCCCAATGTGAGAGGTCTTAGTCATAAATTAAATACGTGATTAAAGTAAAGACACGAGGTTAGACCCTTTTGATGACAGAAGTCTGCCCGGAACCAACCGGCATATCCAGCAGTCATAAAAGACGGTCTAATGTGAGAGGTCTTTATGAGGTCATGATCTTAATTAATTAATTAAGAAACACTTAACCATATTAGCATGTAGAGGGACATGAGGGGTTAAGTGGGTGCCTTGGGTGGCATGTGGAAATCTAGTGGTTGCCTTGGGTGGCAATAGAAAATACGATTAGAATACTTAACCAAAGTGGAAACATGTAATTAAACATGATTAAAGGGTTAAGTGGGATGCACTAGAAAAAGGGACAAGCTTAGGTGGGTAGCTTGTGGGGGCCCATTTCAACCAGTAACCCATATGTATCTTATTGGGCTCGACCCATGTCGAGGACGGGACACGCGTACTGGGCTTGACTATAAGAGGCCAAACGGGGTAGCGGTGGCAACGCAAGTCCAACGGGTTTCATATGCGTGTGTGGACCCGGGCTGGTAGGTAAGACGTTGTTGCATCGTGTAGATATAAGCCGTGCACCGTTGTTGTATCGGGTTGCCACTTTGGGGAGTGATACACCCCATTGTGGGGCCGGCACGGGTATCTACGGTAGGGAGCCGATCATTTGGGAGTAGTGGTTACACCTAGTGGAGATAGGGGCAGACGGCACCTATGTAGTCAGCTAGGGGTATACGAGACTACTAGGGAAATTTTATAAGTCCTTGGGAGGGATCAACCTTTAAGTAGAAATGACTGGTGTGGTGCAGTGTAGTAATTATCCTTGGGTGGGTAAATGCGTCTTTACAGTTATCTTAGTTATCCTAAGTCTACCAAGCTGCTTAGTGTAGCCATTTATCCCCAGACATTACCGTATGTCAAGTTTATGTCTTCTCTGGTTACTTTAATGATTGTATTGTTAAAGTTATAGGACTCGCTCAGACTTATGTCTGACCCCGTTGTTTTTATCTTTTTCCCAACCCTCAGGTTCTCAGAGTGGGCCCAACACGAGTGGGCTTTGATCAAGCTGCTTTTATTACTCTCTTGGAGCTTGGACCCTAGATGTACAGCTCAGTTTACCCTTTTCTATTATGGCTATCAGTTCATGTATTGGGATTATGTATTTTTATTTAGCAGGATGGATATTTGTACTTGACTTCTATTATGGTTTTGTGATGTAACCAGACATGTTTTATTTTCCGCTGCAATTGAAATGATGTTTTAAATTTTCAAAGTATTACTTATATCTGTCTTGCTGTAATTACTCTGTTCTATATTCACTCAAAATACTCCACCGATGTTATGGCATTCCCTTAGAGAGTGACCATAGCGGGCGTGGGGTGTTACACGTGGTATCAGAGCAAAGGTTACCGGAACAGATAAAATTTTTAGAAAACTATTTTTCTATAAACATTTTTGGAAGAGATATTTTCAAAAACATGTCTTTAAAGAGAAAAGTTTTTGAAAGAAAAGCATAATCCCTGATAGCCATATCTTTATCTTTCGAATTCTCCGTTTTGAATCTTTCCTTTTTCGTTTCAGCACGGCTGAGGATCTTAACTTTCCGGAGGGTGTAACGATACCAGTATGGTATAGGAGATTGATGGAGGCTAGGGCCACCACTGCGGGTCCAGAAAATGTTCCTCCACCAACCGTAGCACCCGATCTTCCTCTTCCCCCTCCTCCTCACACGGATACTTTTGCTAAGACTTACAAGGAATTTAAAGCTATGGGAGGAAAACCTTTTCAAGG
Organism: Allium sativum; assembly: GCA_030737875.1. Lineage (NCBI taxonomy): Eukaryota > Viridiplantae > Streptophyta > Magnoliopsida > Asparagales > Amaryllidaceae > Allium > Allium sativum. The sequence goes on from CM060924.1 coordinate 139,291,391, forward strand.
ATCTGAAACTTTTGTGGAGGCTAGAGATTGGCTTAAGGAGGTGGAAGAGTTGATAGATATCTTTGAGATGGAAGAAGGAAAGAAAGTCAAGTTAGCTGCTTGGTTAATGAAAGGAGAGGCCTCATTCTGGTGGGAGGTCACTAATGGAGAACGCCCCGTTGACTCTTGGGCGGATTTTAGGCAAAGATTTGTGGCAAAGTTTCTCTCAAGGGCGGAGGAAAACTTGTATATGGAAAGATTCTTGACCCAAAAGCAAGGAAATCTCTCAGTGAAGGAATATGTCAACAAGTTTAATCAATTGGCAAGGTTTGGCCTAGACATGGTGAATACACCGGAGAAGAAGGCTTTGAGGTTCGTGAAAGGCTTGAATGAACCAATGCATGGGTTGGCTATGACTCATATCCCTATGGGGGCCACCTTCGAGAAGGTAGTTGACATGGCACTCATGCATGAAGAAGAGAAGGGTCCCAATGCTAATAAGGCACCCGAGAAGAAGGGAGATCAAAAGAGACCTCAGCAACAACAGCAAAATAAAGGTGGGAAAGGCAACGGTGGCAAGGGCAAGAAGAAGAAGTGTTTCAATTGTGGGACACCTGACCACCTAAGCAAGGATTGTCGCAAGAAGAAGAAGACTGGCTGCTTCCACTGTGGCGAAGCAGGGCATCTAGTGAAAGACTGTCCTAAGAAGAGGCAAAGGACGGGGTCTACCTCAGGAGGACAGGTGCAAGCTCTTATGGCACCGGGTCAGGCTAGGGGGCAAGTACAGGCTCTCGCGGTCCCACCGATTCAGGAAAGAGGTAGAACTATTTCCGTTGAAAGTTTGGTTTTTCTATTTGATCATCCTGTCTGAACATTGTTTGATTCTGGCGCATCGCATTCGTTTATCTCATCATCATTAGTCGAGTCACTGCACTTAGACACCAGTCTGGTAGATGATCCCTTGGTTGTTTCAAACCCAATTGGGGGCTCCACTTATTTGTCCATGATATGTTTGGGTTTGAAGATTTCTATACTTAGCATTGAGTTTAGATGTGATGCTTTTGTGTTGGGCTTCACGGGCTATGGGTTGATTTTGGGCATGGACTGGTTATCCAGTAATGGTGCCGTTCTTGATTGCGAAAGGAGAGTTGTTAGGCTCATGACCCGCTTGGACAACACTCTCGAGATCTCTTGTAATCCCATGGATTCTGTTATGCTAAGTTATCTTGAATCGCTTGACGCTTCGGTCGAGAGTTTGCAATCTGTTAGAGTGGTCCGGGAATACTCGGATGTGTTTGAGGAGGTGAAGGGCTTACCCCCGAAGCGGGAGATTGACTTCCGAATATATCTGGTGGATAATGTTGAACCTGTATCTTTACCAGTGCGCCACATGGCTCCTCGTGAGGGGAGGGAACTCCATAAGCAAGTAGGGGAGTTGCTTGAGAAGGGGTTCATAAGACGGAGTATATCGGAGTGGGGTGCTCCAGTAGTATTTGCTACAAAGGCGGATGGGTCCCTCAGACTTTGTGTAGACTATAGAGAACTCAACAAGCTCACAAAGAAGAATAGACACCCATTGCCGAGGATTGATGATCTTTTCGATCAGTTGGTTGGCGCTTCAGTATTTTCTCAGTTGGACTTAGCCACGGGGTTTCATCAGTTGAGGGTGGCTGAGGATAGCATAGACAAGACTGCCTTTAGGACTCCGGATGGTTTCTATGAGTGGCTGGTGATGCCATTTGGGTTGACGAACGCCCCTGCATACTTTGTGGATTTGATGAGTAGGGTGTTCAGGGAGTTCCTTAATAAATTCGTGGTGGTCTTTGTGGATGATATCTTAGTATTTTCTAAGAGTGAGAAGAGCATGCCCTACATCTTGGGGAGGTATTGAAGACTCTTCGAGCACATAGCCTTAAGGCTAAATTCTCTAAATGTCACTTCTGGAGGAAGGAAGTGCGGTTCTTGGGGCACGTGGTCTCCAAGGAAGGGATAGCTGTGGATCCCGTGAAGGTAGTATCAATTCAGGATTGGAAGGTTCCGAAGAATGCTACCGAAGTAAGAAGTTTCTTGGGGTTGGCGGGTTATTATAGGAAGTTTATTAAAGACTTCGCGAAGATATCAGCCCCATTAACCCGCTTAACGAAGAAGAATCTTGTTTTCGCATGGGACGTAGATTGTGATGATGCGTTCCGACGGTTAAAGAGAGCTTTAACCATTGCTCCAGTTTTAGTGTTGCCGGATGGGAGCAAGCCATTTGTGGTCTATACCGATGCTTGTAGGACAGGACTGGGCGCAGTCTTAATGCAAGAGGGAAGGGTAATAGCCTATGGTGGAAGGCAGTTGAGAGTGCATGAGAAAAATTACCCTACCCATGATTTAGAGTTGGCCGCTATTGTTTTTGCGCTTAAGCTTTGGCGCCATTATCTTCTTGGTGAGAGATTCGAATTATTCACTGACCACAAATCATTGAAGTACTTGTTTTCTCAGAAGGATTTGAATTTGAGACAGCAAAGGTGGATGGAGTTCTTAGCATCCTATGATTTCGAGATAGCGTATACCCCTGGCAAGGGTAACGTGGTGGCGGACGCCTTGAGCAGAAAAAGGTTGTCCTTGAGTCCATTGTTCGTGGAACAACGAAGCTTGGAATTTATCTCGATGTTTGATTTCAGACCTTCCGTTGATTATGTACCCGGTTTGATAGCTTCCTTGGAGGTTAGACCTACTCTTTTGGGGCGGATTGGAGAAGCACAGAGGGACGACCCACAGTTGGTTGAGTTGGTGGAGAAGCTCATAAGGGGGAAGTCGTCCAGCCATTTGAGTAGGTACACCCTGGACGATAGGGGGTGCTTGCGTAGAGACGGTAGACTTTGTGTACCGCAAGACGAGGGTTTGAGGAAGGTTATTCTTGATGATGCACACCGTTCTAGGATGACCATTCATCCCGGTGGGGAAAGATGTACCAGGACATGAAGAGGGTGTTCTTCTGGGCCGGTATGAAGAAAGATGTGGCCGAGTATGTCGCTCGATGCTTGGTGTGCCAACAAGTGAAGGCGGAGAAAAAGAAACCAGGTGGGTTGTTTCACCCATTGGAAGTTCCGCAATGGAAGTGGGATAGTGTCTCGATGGATTTTATTGACGGGTTACCCAGATCGAGAAAGGGTAATACGGGAATTTGGGTGGTGGTAGACAGACTTACTAAGAGCGCCCATTTCATACCAGTGAAGAGCAAGAGGACCGCTCCATGGCTAGCTTCTGTATATCTTCGTGAGATAGTTCGATTGTATGGGGTACCCTCTAGCATAGTGAGTGATCGAGATCCTATCTTCACTAGCGAGTTCTGGAGAAGTTTGCAAGAAGCAGTGGGGACTCAATTGTGTCTGAGCACCGCATATCATCCTCAGACGAACGGCCAGACTGAGAGGGTGAATCGTGTTCTAGAAGACCTTTTGAGGCTTTGTATCTTAGATTTTGGAGGTACATGGGAAGAGCATCTTCCATTGGTGGAGTTCGCATATAATAACAGCTTTCAGTCCAGTATTGGTATGGCTCCTTTCGAAGCTCTTTATGGAAGGCCTTGTCGATCACCTACATGTTGGTGGGAATCTACGGATAAGATCTTGCTTGGGCCTGATATGATTAGGGAGACTTCTGAGAAGATTGACTTGATTCGAAGAAGGATGAAAGCAGCGCAGGATAGGCAAAAATCTTATGCGGACAAGAGAAGGACGGATCTTGAGTTTGAAGTTGGGGACATGGTCTTTGTCAAAGTGTCTCCGTTACGAAATGTGGTTCGCTTTGGATCTGTTGGGAAGTTAGCACCAAGGTTCGTGGGGCCATTTCCTATTAAGGAAAGGATTGGACGGATGGCATATAGAGTGGAGTTGCCCGACAGACTTAGTGGTGTACATGATGTATTCCATGTGTCCCATTTAAGGAAGTGCTTACATGAAACTGCAGAGGTGGTAGAGCCAAGCTTGCTTAGAGAAGTGGAAGTAGAACGTGATGCAACGATTCGACGAGCTCCTACTCGCATCCTTGGGTCAGAGACTAGGAAGTTGAGAAACAGAGAGGTTCAACTAGTCAAAGTGCAATGGGGAGAAGATGAGAGCGACGCAACTTGGGAGACGGAAGCGAAGATGCGTTCATTGTACCCATTTCTTTTTAAGGGTATGTCTTTAACTTCTCCTTTATCGTTTGTCTAGTACTTATCTTATCTTTAGTATGTCCTCTCGTTAGTACTGTTTGACCTTTAGATAGGGTAAACCTATGGTTGAAACATGTGTTTGAGACATGTTATGGTTGATGGATGTAAGTGGATGCAAGTGTTTGCTAGTGGTTGCTCGTGGATGCATATACACACACTCTAGGCACTAGATCGGCTCAATCACTTCATATTGCATATTGCATAAAATTGTGTGTAGGAAACTATATTTATGGATGTATAATGATTGTGTTATCATATGGATGATGCATTTTGGTGAATGATTGTGCACTCATGTAGATATTGTATGTGTCGATAGGATTCTCTCGCATACATAATGGATGCATGGCACTATCATGGTTTGCATATGTTCATACATTAGATAGGGAACATATACACACACTCTTTGCATATGCTCATACATCATTAGAAATTGTTTTAAGGACAATGTATGCCCGTGTTTGATGGATAGAGTAGATGGTTGTTTGGATGGTAGGATATGCATTCTCCTTAGCTTAGAGATTTCCGGGACGAAATCCTTTAAGGAGGGGAGAATGTAACACCCCGTATTTCAGTTAATGCTAAAATTCACTAATTGCAGAATAAATAATCTCAAATATGAGAATTGGGGGAAACGGGCTGCGTCATTGCGTTCGTCTCGGAAAAATACGCGAAATAGAGTCCGAAATTTTGTAAATCGGAGTCCGTATGGCCCAGTTATGGCCCAATGAAGTTGGCAGAAAAATCAAGTTAAAAACAGATTTAGAAATGCAAAACCAGATTTTGAAATTGGAGCCAGCGGGGGCCAGGCGGGAAACTTCCCGCCCTACCCATGTCGACAGGGCTGTCGACAGGCCTGTCGACTGGGGAGTCGACTGCCCTGTCGACTTGCCTGTCGACACGGCGTGTCGAGCCAGAGGGCCTGGGTGCACCAGGACTGGTTTTCTGGCTAGGGCTGGGCTCTAGAGATTTCCTAAATCTGACGGACCTAATCTAACCTAGGGCTAATCCTATGGTCTAAAACACACCCTAATCCTATAAATACACCCTAATGCAAGCCTAATCCATACTAAAAATAGAAATGATGGCCTCATGCCGCCAAAATCAAACTTAAGAGGAGCCTCCACTAGTTTATGAAGGAAGTTGCAAGCTAATCAACCCCTAATCATCATCTTCTTCATATTTAGCAACTAGTTCTACTCCATAAGTTTGCTAATATTGGTTTTGGTGAGTTTCTATCACTTTAACATCAATTGCTAAAGTAAGTAGATTAGGGGTAATGAGACTTATGGTCTTGAATGCAGATTAGTGAGTTTGAATCATTTGTAATGATATGCTACTCTATGTTTTCCTAAGTTTATGCATATTTAACAAGTGGGTTTATGCATGTTTAATAAGTTGGTTTATGCATGTTTAACAAGTGGGTTTATGCATGTTTAATAAGTGGGTTTATGCATATTTAACAAGTGGGTTTATGCATGTTTAACAAGTGAGTTATGCAAGTTCATATGCAAGTTATGCATGCTTAAGCAAGTATGAGAATGCTTATGCAAGTTATGTATATGCTTAAATGCAAGTTTAACATGATATGCAAGTTATGCATGCTTATGCAAGTATGAGAATGCTTATGCAAGTTATGTATATGCTTAAATGCAAGTTTAACATGATATGCAAGTTATGCATGCTTATGCAAGTATGAGAATGCTTATGCAAGTTATGTATATGCTTAAATGCAAGTTTAACATGATATGCAAGTTATGCATGCTTATGCAAGTATGAGAATGCTTATGCAAGTTATGTGTATGCTTAAATGCATGTTTAACATGTTATGTAAGTTATGAGAATGCTTATATGCAAGTTCAACATGTTATGCAAGACAGGTGTATGATAATATGCAAGTTCATATGCAACATGTTATGCAAGTCATGTGTATGATAATATGCAGGTTTGGGTTAAATGTAGTTGGGTTAATATATGCTCATATATGCAAGTTGACATCCTCTTAACCCATGACAAAGTTATATGCTAAGATTTGGTTAAACCCATGATATTTGTGATGGATCTTCCCTTTATTATGTCATGAAATGAGAACGATTTACGTGGGGAACGATGGGGTTAATAAATATGTTAATAAAAGTATGATTGGGTATGATTAAGCATACCATAAAAATAAATTAACATAAGTGGGAATTTACCTATTGAGTTAGGTCTACCCCATGGGAATTTACCTATTGAGTTAGGTCTACCCATGTTATGAAAAATGTGTAACTAATTAGGGATAATTAATTATGGGGGTGATTAATTAGGTGTAATTAATCAACTAAGACACGAGGTTGGACCCTTTTGTAGCGGAAGTCTGCCCGGAACCGACCGGCCATCCAGCGGCTACAAATGATTGGCCCAATGTGAGAGGTCTTAGTCATAAATTAAATACGTGATTAAAGTAAAGACACGAGGTTAGACCCTTTTGATGACAGAAGTCTGCCCGGAACCAACCGGCATATCCAGCAGTCATAAAAGACGGTCTAATGTGAGAGGTCTTTATGAGGTCATGATCTTAATTAATTAATTAAGAAACACTTAACCATATTAGCATGTAGAGGGACATGAGGGGTTAAGTGGGTGCCTTGGGTGGCATGTGGAAATCTAGTGGTTGCCTTGGGTGGCAATAGAAAATACGATTAGAATACTTAACCAAAGTGGAAACATGTAATTAAACATGATTAAAGGGTTAAGTGGGATGCACTAGAAAAAGGGACAAGCTTAGGTGGGTAGCTTGTGGGGGCCCATTTCAACCAGTAACCCATATGTATCTTATTGGGCTCGACCCATGTCGAGGACGGGACACGCGTACTGGGCTTGACTATAAGAGGCCAAACGGGGTAGCGGTGGCAACGCAAGTCCAACGGGTTTCATATGCGTGTGTGGACCCGGGCTGGTAGGTAAGACGTTGTTGCATCGTGTAGATATAAGCCGTGCACCGTTGTTGTATCGGGTTGCCACTTTGGGGAGTGATACACCCCATTGTGGGGCCGGCACGGGTATCTACGGTAGGGAGCCGATCATTTGGGAGTAGTGGTTACACCTAGTGGAGATAGGGGCAGACGGCACCTATGTAGTCAGCTAGGGGTATACGAGACTACTGGGGAAATTTTCTAAGTCCTTGGGAGGGATCAACCTTTAAGTAGAAATGACTGGTGTGGTGCAGTGTAGTAATTATCCTTGGGTGGGTAAATGCGTCTTTACAGTTATCTTAGTTATCCTAAGTCTACCAAGCTGCTTAGTGTAGCCATTTATCCCCAGACATTACCGTATGTCAAGTTTATGTCTTCTCTGGTTACTTTAATGATTGTATTGTTAAAGTTATAGGACTCGCTCAGACTTATGTCTGACCCCGTTGTTTTTATCTTTTTCCCAACCCTCAGGTTCTCAGAGTGGGCCCAGCACGAGTGGGCTTTGATCAGGCTGCTTTTATTACTCTCTTGGAGCTTGGACCCTAGATGTACAGCTCAGTTTACCCTTTTCTATTATGGCTATCAGTTCATGTATTGGGATTATGTATTTTTATTTAGCAGGATGGATATTTGTACTTGACTTCTATTATGGTTTTGTGATGTAACCAGACATGTTTTATTTTCCGCTGCAATTGAAATGATGTTTTAAATTTTCAAAGTATTACTTATATATGTCTTGTTGTAATTACTCTGTTCTATATTCACTCAAAATACTCCACCGATGTTATGGCATTCCCTTAGAGAGTGACCATAGCGGGCGTGGGGTGTTACAGTTACCCAATCCTGTGGGTAACCACTTTGAATTCCGATCGAGTCAGATAAACATCCTTCCCAAATTCAGAAAATTTTCTCATGATGAACCATATAGTTTCTTAATGAAATATGAATATGCTTGTGCAACCTTTAAATTACAACAGCTATGCGAGGATGGTATTAAACTTCGTTTGATTCCATTCGCACTAACTAACTCCGCAGAAAAATGGTTTCGTAGCTTGCCCCCAAATTCAATTAAAAAATGGGATGAATTTACAGTAGTTTTCTTAAAAAAGTTCTACCCCCAGAAAAAACGACTAGAGTCAGAAATGAAATCACTAACTTCCACCAAAAAGGGGGTGAATCTTTTTGGCAATACTTCAAAAGATTTAAAGAACTGTTGTTAAGTTGTCCCCATCATGGTTATGAAACATGGTCTTTATGTCGAACTTTATATGATGGAATCGATAATAGTTCCAGAAAAATGTTAGAATCCATGTGTTAGGGTAATTTTCTAAAACAGATTGATGTAGAAGCTTGGGAATTTCTAGACGAGTTAGCAGAAAAATCGAAACAATGGGAACAAACTAATGAAAAATCTCTCTATTCTCGATCCAGTAGTAATTCTATTGAATCATCATCATCTTCTTCTAATACTCTTGTTGATTCTATACTGAACGTTGTTAGAACACACACACAGTCTAATAACATTTCCCAAGCCATGTGTCACATATGTCTTAACTCTAATCATACAGCTGATGACTCCCCAGTCCCTTGAGCAAGTAAATGCTTTCAACAGACCCAACAACCACCCAAATCTTTCTTATGGTCCGAATAACCCTCTGATGAATAGACCTTCGAATCGAGCATTTTCGAACAATGTTGTGAACCCTCCTCTTAGGCAAAATTAGTACACTTCGAACCAGACGCCTTTCCACAATCAAACGATTGCATCCCAATATGAAAAACGCCTTTCTACGATTGAGGGGAATTTATCTGAGGTGAGCAACCTATTAGCGCAAATGACTAAGCAAAGTGTTGAAAATCAAAACAACTTAGACAACTCCTTGCAATCATATATGCAAAACACGAATCAAAAAATGAGTGAACTTCAAAAACAAATGTCTCAACTTAACGCTAGATTAAGTGAAAGGGAAAAGGTTACGTTTCCACGTCAACCCATTCAAAACCCTAGAGGACAAAATTCAAACCCCAACCAAATTCACATCATTCAGGATTCAAACGTTAGTCAATTGAATGCTGTCACGAATCTTAGATCCGGCAAAAAGATTGACAACCATGTGGTCAACCCAAATGCTTTACCGGACGATCTTCCAAACCCTCTCGAAAATTCGACCAACTCAGATCAAAACATTAAGCCAATTTCTGACAAGGACCATCCTCAAACTCAAGTAGCCCAACCTACTAAGTTGTCAACTCCAATTCCTCATAGACTCCGACCTAGGAAAAAGACGGATCAGCTAGAAAAGATCCTTGAAATATTTAAGCAAATTAAAGTGAACATTCCTCTTTTAGATATTATACAATAAGTTCCACAGTACGTGAAATTTCTAAAAGATTTGTGCACTAAAATATGTCATACACATGTACCTAAGAAAGTGTTTCTGGCGGCAACTCTAAGCGAAGTCTTGTCCCAATCAATGCCAGTGAAATACAAAGATCCTGGCTGCCCCACAATATCATTTACTATTGGGGACAAGAAAATTGATGGATAACTGCTAGACTTAGGTGCTAGTGTTTACTTGCTTCCATATTTCGTCTATCGCTAATTAGGGCTAGGAGAACTGAAACCCACCAAGGTTACCCTTCAGTTTGCTGACCGTTCAATTAAGAAACCTGTAGGCGAAATCGATGATGTATTGATCAAAATAGGCGAATTCATCTTTCCTGTTGATTTCATTGTCCTAGAAACTCAACAGGTAAGCAATCCTGCAAACCAGATCCCTTTGATTCTAGGACGACCCTTCTTAGCAACCTCTAATGCACTTATCAACTGTAGAAATGGGTCTATGAAACTTTCTTTCGGTAGCATGACTGTCGAGCTAAACATCTTTAAAACCAAAAACTCTCCTAACTCTTATGTGGACCAGTTTTATGAAATCCATGCTGTCCACGATAATGAATCTGAGCTCGACCATCTGAATAATGAAATTGAATCCAATTACGAAACTTTTTCAAGATATTCTCGAAAATGTATCTGTTTCGATTCCTGTCGAGCCACTCACAATTGAGTCTATCCCTCAACCAATTTCTTCGGTTGAGTCGTCCCCAAAATCTGACCTCAAAGTGCTGCCCAGTCATCTTTAGTACGCTTACTTAGGAGACAATGAAACTTTTCCTATCATTATCGCTTCTGACCTTACTTTAGAACAGGAACAATTGCTCCTTCCTATCCTTAAGAAAAATAAGGAAGCAATTGGTTGGTCCATAGATGATATTAAGGGGATTAGTCCTTCGGTAGTCCAACATCGAATCCACCTTATTGATGATGCCAAACCTACTCGTGATCCCCAGTGTCGACTAAACCCTATCATGAAAGAAGCAGTTCGTGCTGAAATCCTTAAATGTCTTGACAATGGACTCATCTACCCAATTTCCGATAGTCAATGGGTTAGTCCGATTCATGTCGTACCTAAGAAATCAGGGACTACCGCGATCCAAAATGAAGCTAACGAGCTTATCCCAACCCGCACCCAAACCGGTTGGCATATCTGCATTAACTATAGGAAATTTAATGCTGCAACACGTAAGGATCGTTTCCCTCTTCCATTTATCGATCAAATGTTAGAACGGCTAGCCGGTCACGAGTACAATTGTTTCCTTGACGGGTACTTGGGCTATAATAAAATCCCTATCGCCCTTGAGGACCAAGAGAAAACCACTTTCACTTGTCTATTTGGTACATTTGCGTACCGTCGTATGCCTTTTAGTCTCTGTAATGCACCAACAACCTTTCAGAGGTGCATGATTAGCATTTTTTCTGATATGATCGAGCGATTTTTGGAAGTGTTCATGGATAATTTTTCCATCTTCGGGGATTCTTACATTGAGTGTTTACATCACCTGGATCTTGTTCTTAACCGTTGCGAAGATAAACACTTAATGCTTAATTGGGAAAAGTGTCACTTCATGGTCAAACATGGCATTGTTTTAGGATATGTCATCTCTAATAAAGGAATTGAAGTAGACAAAGCCAAAATTGAGGTTATCTTGAGTCTTCCCATTCCCAAATCCGTTAAGGACATCCGATCCTTTTCAGGTCATGCTGGCTTCTATCGTCGCTTTATAAAGGATTTTAGCAAAATCACTCGACCTTTGACCATTCTTCTTGGTAAGGATGTTCCTTTCGACTTCAATTCTGATTGCATTTCATCTTTTGAGCATCTTAAAAATGAACTTATCTCCGCCCCGATCATCTGCTCTCCTAATTGGAAGCTTCCTTTTGAAATCATGTGTGATGCCTCGAATTTCGCTTTTGGCACTATCTTAGGACAACGAATCAATAAAATTCTTCATGTCATTTACTACGCGAGTAAGACTCTGAACGACGCTCAAATCAACTATACAACCACTGAAAAAGAACTCTTGGTAGTCGTTTTCGCTCTAGAAAAATTCAGACCATATCTAGTTGGCTCACACATCACCGTTCACACCGATCATTACGCACTTAGGTACCTTTTCTCTAAAAAGTATGCTAAGGCTCGTCTCGTTCTTTGGATCCTTCTACTTCAAGAATTTGACCTTACCATTAAGGATAAAAAAGGATCTGACAATGTTATTGCAGACCACTTGTCTCGTCTTCCAAATGCCCCGTCTTCTTCTCTTCCAATCAACGAGAACTTCCCGGATGAACAACTCTTTTCGTTGTTCACTGATCCTTGATTCGCTGACATTGCCAACTACTTGGTCACCAAGCAGACCCCTTATTTTTGGTCCAAGCAGGATAAACACAAATTCTTTTCCCAAGTGAAACATTTTTTCTAGGACGATCCCTATCTTTTCAAGTATTGTCCCGATCAAATCATTCGAAGGTGTGTTCCCGACATTGAAACTCACAGTGTCCTCATTTTCTGTCATGACCAAGCCTGTGGTGGTCACTTCGGTCCCAAAAAGACAGCCAAAAATGTTCTCCAATCGGGTTTCTACTGGCCCAACCTTTTCAAAGACGCGTACGAAATTTGCAAAACTTGTGATCGATGTCAATTTTTTGGGAAAATTTCTAAACGGAATATGATGCTCCTAAACCCCTTTCTAGAGGTCGAAATTTTTGATGTTTGGGGTATAGACTTCATGGGACCCTTCCCTAATTCTTTTGGGAACCTTTACATTCTCTTAGCTGTAGATTATGTTTCTAAATGGGTCGAAGCTGTTCCATGTAAAACAAATAATAACAAGGTTGTTGTGCGCTTCTTGAAAGAAAATATCTTCTCTAGGTTTGGCACACCTCGCCCAATAATTAGTGATAATGGGACACACTTCTGTAATCTTTCTTTTGAATCCCTCATGAGAAAGTATTCGATAACCCACAAGCTATCCACTCCGTACCATCCTCAAACTTGTGGGCAGGTTGAAGTATTGAATAGGCAGATTAAGCAAATCCTTAAGAAAACTATAAATCAAAATTGTAAAGATTGGTCCCAAAAGTTAAATGACGCTCTTTGGGCTTACCGCACCGCTTTCAAAACAAACTTAGGTATGTCCCCTTATCGGTTGATTTTTGGTAAGCCGTGTCACTTTCCAGTTGAACTCGAACATAGGGCATTATGGGCAATAAAGACTTTAAATCTTGACTTAGAGCAAGCAGGAGAACTTCAGAAGCTTCAACTTAATGAACTTGATGAAATTCGAAATGATGCCTATGAAAATGAATGAATTTACAAGGACAAAACGGAAGTTTTTCATGATAAATCAATTTCACGTAAAACTTTCATGCCAGGTCAAAAAGTTTTATTATATGACTCAAGATTGCATTTATTTCCGGGTAAGTTAAAATCTAGATGGACAAGACCTTACACTGTACGGACTGTTTTTCCGTATGGTGCGGTAGAAATTGAGAATCCAACTGATGGATCATCCTATAAGGTCAATGGTCAACGCCTTAAACCTTACTTGGCACCAATACCCAACCAAGAGGAAGAGCTCATGGTCCTCCATGAGCCACATTACATTCGGTAAGACGCACTAACCCTCTTTTGTACATATGTAAATATTCTCTTATTTGTTTTTCCCTTTCACTAAGATATGTCTAATTAACGACTGTGAGGACACAGTCACACTCAAGTAGGGGGGGGGGGGAGGGGGAATTTACATTACATCAGCAATCAAATTTTATGAACTAGGTCATTCGTTGAACAAGGATTAACTTAAATTCATAAACAACACCTTGGTTCTTGTTTGATAAGTTGAATTGTTGGGTGATGGGAATGAACATTATTTATTCATTGAGTCGTAATTTGTCTTTTTTAAGATGCTAGCTTGAGACTGTGCAGACGTTAGTCGTGTTCTGGAGTAAGCGTGTCAACCTTTGTTATACATATTAGAATGTGCAAGTAAAAAAAAAAGATTTTGCACCCACATTTGTTGGATTTTCTGAGTTCGTTTTCATGCATAATATTTTCTTTTCCACTCAAATTTTCAAAATCGTAAGTTCTAAAATCCACTTGGTCCAATTAAAGAGAAATGACTCATTGTTGCGTTCTTCTTCGATATCCCACATTATTCAAACCCAAGTTTTAGTCGAATTACATCCATGTTTCGACAAGTTTTTCATATATTGGTATACTAAGAACCTTGTACTGATTTATTTTCAAAGTTTCAGAAACATCACTTTTTATACCAATATTGCACTACCCACTCCGTACTTGTTTTAAGGTAGGATAACCATATACCACATCTTATTTTATATGGGTTATCTATCTTATAAAACTTTTCTTATCATTCCTTTCAGCTTTTTGTATAACATCAATCCAGACTTGTGTGTTGAATTAGGGTTATAGAAGTAGAGTAACTAGGGCACAAAACTTTCCTTTCATGAAGTGTTGGTTTAGTAGAGGAGGAATCAAATGAAATAATGTACGGTATCATTCCATTCCATCTCCACTCACCATTCATCATGCAAAAAAAAAAAAAAATGCAATGAAGAGAAAATCTCTCAGGATAAAATAGTCATTCATCATTCTTGACTATAAAACATTCATTTCCATTCATCCACATCCATCATACCGTATTTAGAAGCAAGGATTGCAGTAGAGGAGATGAAAGGAAACAAAAAAAGTTCATATGTGTCTTAGTATTACTTTATCTTTTGTAATTTGAAGTTTAACTAATACACTTGCTCTCGTATCTAGAATTTTTTTGGAACTTACAAAATTTTCCTTCATCTATGCATAACTCACATTCAATACAGTACAATTACACTGGTGCAAAATTATTCAAAAAAAAAGAGAAGAATAAATGATTGGGTGCACCTTATCGATGTGTAGAACTTTGGTTGATGCCACACTCTTTACCTTTAAGACAATTATAGTGTTATCAAGGAATTACGATTCAGCTTGAAAATTTTAATTCATTTTTGCACCAATTATGGGATGGACAATTTGGGACTAAACTGTTATTATTGAATTTAGGTGAATTCCTTGGAATGTGAAAGACCTTAAATATATTTCTGATTAATCCGCGTACTTAAGACGCTTTGGATTTGTAGGTAGTATCCACTGAAAACCCTCATGAGACAACACTCGTCCTACTAGAGACACTTAGGGGTTTAACGGCTTGTTGCATACGCTAAATGCAATCGTGTTTCCTACGAAAGTGTGACATATCTTAGTTTAGTTTATTCGAGGACGAATAAAAAGATAAGTGTAGGGGTATTTGATATACACGTAAATGTGTATGTTTTATCCACATATTTATCTTATTTTATCTTTTAATTAATACTGTGCATTTATAGTTGTGTTTATAGATTATTTTTGATGAATGGATTAACGCACTTAATTGTTGAAAAGCTTGAAGAATTTGTGCAAGAAGAGTGTTGAATTTTAGAGCTGGATTAAAGCTTGAAGACCTGAAGAAAAGTTGCTATTCAATCTCCTTCTGTTGCATATTTTAATGACAAGATTCAATGCTTTTCCATAATGATCACTTGGAGTTGTTATTCATTCTCAAGGCAATTGGAGTTGAAGCCCGCAACCTATTTTCCATGACATCTGCATGCATTCACATTGGTCTAGTTGCTAATTGGACTAAGTTATTTGTCCCATATCACGTAATTTGCAAGGCTTCTCATTCATGCGCTGCACGCGTTCACATTCAGCTATTTGATTTATGTGCTATTTTGGAAAAGGGGTTTTGTCCCACATTGTGGAATTTGCCAAGTAGTCTTTGTCATATCAGCTATAAATACATTGTATCTCATTCATTATAAAACATATTAGGTTTTATTCTGTATTTCTCTTCTTGGAATAAAATCATTCTTCCTCTGTTCTATTTAGTTTTAGTTTTATTTATGTTCATGTTATTTAGTTTCTTTTTCTCTTCTTCTTTAGCTATGTCTAGCTAATTTCCTTTGATTAGGGGGTGATGACGCTAATAGATATGATTCAACATGAATCACATAGCCAAAAGATTGAGGACTTTATACATGTAGATCTGGATCTGAATAAGGGTTAGATCTGAACCTTCATATTCTGTGTCGTTTAAGAGCTATGCTCCTTCACAGGGTATATTCGTGTTTGATCTAAAAATTATCAGATTTAGATCTAATTTTAGGGTTTTAGAAATTAATTAGTGAATCTGTCCTGATAGTCTATGGTTGTTTAAGAACTCAGCTCCTGCATTGGCTATGCTTGTCGCTATTTACTTATTTGTTTCTAAGAGTCTAATTATCGTTGATTCGTGTGTGTGACAGAAACATGAATTAGATCTATATTTATTTGTTGGCTATTGATGAGTGTGAATCCAGTCTATGTCATTATCCCCTAATTGCTTTCTCTTATTATATAAATCTCTCTTTTTATTTAATTGCTGTTATTTTCTGTGTTTTCAATCAATCAAAATCCTAGAATAACTTGATTGGATTTATTAATTAAAATATTTTTGGTCCCAGAGTTCGACACCCTCTACAACAATCCTTGTTGTTTAGGAAAGACGAACGAATTTTACAGTTGTTTACAATTGTTTAATTTGTTCGCAAACATTGCATCATCAAACTAGTTACATCAAAAACCAAGAAGCTCAAATCTGTCTCATAATGCAAAATATTATAGTGCAATAATACAAAACCATATCCCCCATAGCATGCTATAACAGGGTAGAAAGTAAATCAAAGCGGTAGATCTGAGAAAGTCCATATCTATAACAACCCGTAATTTTGTTAACATTAAAGAGGATAAATTAATTAATAATTAATTTAATATTAAGAATTAAGGGAAACAGACTATGTTATTACGTCCATCTCGAAATTCTAGTCAGGATAGACACCTAGTTTGCGTAAAACAGATAACATATGAAGAAGTTACGAACGATAAAATTTTGACATTCAAACCAGGTATAACTAGCGCACTTCACAAGTGCGTCAAGGCAATTTTACACTGGCGCACCTGTAAAGTGCGAACATAGGAGTTTTTGGGTATTCGGGCCTTTTTCCAAGTGAGAGGCGACTCGCAACCTGATTCACCCTAGGGCTTATGTGGCAGTCAGTTCCAGAGGGTTTTGCAGCTATAAATATTCCTCAATTCTTTTGTTTTCTTCACAAATAATCAATGGCGGCCAAACTCTGCCGGTGTGTGAATTGAAGTGGATCCCTTATCTTATTCTATCAACTAAGGAAAATCAAATCCAAAAATCCAAGATCCATTCTTTCTCTATTCTCTACACCTAACGCTGTGAGTTTCTAGTTATTTTTAGGTCTAAATGAATAGAAGTAAATTATGAAAGACTGTGATTTGGATACATTATAAAACTTGAATCTATGCTATTGTTAGATCTTATACTATGTCATGATAGATCTAATTCTTTAGATCTAATGTAGTTGTGGTTATTATATTATATTGCCTATATGGATCTTGACTTGTAACTATGTTGTGGTGAATGTAAATCTATTAATTTTGACAGTTGCAACGTTGGTTAGATCTAAATCACCTTTTACACGTCATATTGCAATCAACTTAGATATGTTGTAAATTGGACATGTGAATCCATATTTAGATCTAAACATGCTATTATGTCATTCTAATGGTGTTAGAACTATTTTAACCTCTAGATCTGAATTATGTGATCTAATTTAACACCTTGTGTTATCATGTTAGATTTATTTTAACCTCTAGATCTTAATTATGTGATCTAATTTATCACCTTGTATTATCATGTCAGATCTACTTTAACCTCTAGATCTGAATTATATGATCTAATTTATCACCTTGTGTTATCATGTTAGATCTAAACTGATTGGACATCTAAATTGTTAATTTAGATCTTACTATGCTTATTGTGACATCATAGTTATGTTAGAATCAACTGACTGCCAACCGTTCATCAGTTTTTATGTCTACCATGTTATGATGACAATTTCATGTCCATGCCAGTATGTATGTTCACCTTATTATCATGCTAGTTTATGTTTATGCCAAGATGATCACTTTGGTTATATTCCCATTATTTTCCCTATTATCATTTATGACTAAGCTATTGTCTAGCCTAGGCATGCTGCCAATTTTGTGAGGGCGCTAGTTAAGGAACGAGGGAAAAAGGGTTAATAATGGCATAATTTGAATATGAACATTTTTGGACATATAATTCAAATTATTGGGTAAAGTGGGTATTAACACCTATAAAGCGAAAGGCTTAATTAATTGATTAATTAATTAAAAATGGAATGTCTAGTAATTACGATTAGGAATTGTAATTGTACTTATGACAAGAGGTTAGGTTGCATTAGTGGTGGAAGTCTGTCCGGACCCGGCCGGCATATCTAGCAGCCACTAATGTTGAACCTAATGTGGGAGGTCTAAGTACGCAGATACAAATAGGGCTAGGACACGATGTTAGGCCCCAACTATGGAATAAGACTGCCTGGACCCGACCAACATATCCAACATCTACACGTTGTAGGCCTAATGTGGGAGGTCTAGCTCATTTTAAACCATAAATGGACATGGTTATGAATTGGACTACTTAATCAAATCTAATCCATAGGGATTGCATGATATTAAGCTAAGGTTAGGGTTAAGTAAATTGATTGGAATAGTGGATGGGTTAAATAAATCTGGAGGGGGTGGGTAATATTTACATATAGACCCACGAACTTAACCCAATAAGGTTATGTAATTAAAGACACCTAGTGGTATACATAACTAGAGAAAATAATAAAGTTATGTAATTAAAGACTCCTTTTAGGGTAAGCATAACTGGTATAGGGCTCTGTAATTAAAGAAACCTAAAGGTATACACAATCAGTGAAAACCTAGTGGGGGATACAAGACAAAGGGGAG
The DNA here is from genome assembly GCA_030737875.1 of Allium sativum. NCBI lineage: Eukaryota > Viridiplantae > Streptophyta > Magnoliopsida > Asparagales > Amaryllidaceae > Allium > Allium sativum. The sequence goes on from CM060924.1 coordinate 139,309,846, forward strand.
AGCTTGTATCATATTGTGTGGGACCCATTTCAGTCAGTGACCCAGAGTAAGTATCAAATAAAAATGCTTCGTACTAGGCGGATAGGGGACAAGCTTACTATCTGATTGTAAGAGATCCGAACGTGGAGGACGGTGTGGGCGGCGCAAACCGACCAGGCTATATGCGTGCATGAGCCGGACATAGGGGGATAAGACGACCGTGACACCAGTAGATATGGGGCTGTGCATATCAGTGAAGGGTTTCCACTGTAGGACGTGATACATCCTACCATGGGGCCGACACAGAATATCTATGGAGTGGGGATCCAATCGATTAGGGTAGTGGTTAGGGTATATTTTGGACATATGCCCTAAGTCTACCACCTTATAGTGGAAAGGATCATCTCATTCTGGTTATACTAGTAATAGTGCAGAGTAATCATTAGAGAAGTGTATTCACCTTACCCTATCTACCTTGTTACACCTGCCATTTATGTATTTACCTCTCTTATCCACTTTATATGCCTATCATGTTACTTTTATTTATTTACTGGCTAAAAGTAACTAGACACGCCAGACTTTATGTCTGACCCTTTTTGTTTCTCCTTCTTTCTTTTGTTCCCTCCCACCTGGGTTCTCAGGGAGGAAACACTCAGGCTTAGTTAGGACTCAGATGTCATCTTGCTAGGAGCTACTTCTGAAGTATGGCTCAAGTTTTTGTCTCTACTATGGCTTAACTCTTTCAATTAGGGAATTATGTTTTTATATTTTTATGCGTTTTGACGATGGAAGACAGAAGTTATTTTTATTGTAATTGTTTTTGTGACTTATGGTATTGTGGACCATGGTATTATGTTTTATGTTGAAATAAAAATTTAAATTTCCGCTGCTATCTTATTTATATCTGTCTTGTAATTATTCTGTGTTTGTTTACCTATAACGCTTCACGAAACTTAATGCATTCCCTTAGTGAGTGACATTAATAGACGTGGGGTGTCACACTTGGTATCTGAGCCAAAGATTACCAGATTAGATAAAAGTTTTTGAAAATTATTTTCAAAAAGGTTTTAAAAGAAAGCATTTTCAAGAAGAAAAGTCTGTTTTGAAAAACATTCCCTAAAAAGCCATATGTAGTATCCTTCGGTCCTTTATCTATATTTCTTCCTTTTTCAGCATGTCTGGGGAACAAAACATTCCTAATATCCCAGAGGGCGTCACAATACCCGGATGGTTCCGTAGATATTTGGAGGCCATGGCACCTCCCGAAGGCCAACGAAATGTTCCTCTCCCAGCTGCACCAGTCATTCCTCCTCCTCCCCCTCTAAGAGCAGATAACTTCGCCAAGATCTGCAAGGACATCCGTGCTATGTAAGGGAAGCCATTCCATGGGAACGAGATATTCGTAGAAGCTCAGAATTGTCTCAAGAAGACCAAGGATTTATTCGTAATCTTTGAAATAGAGGATAGAAGTAAGGTTCAATTAACTGCCAGGCTATTGAAGGATGAAGCCTTATTTTTGTGGGAAGTCACTCAGGCTGGACGTCCGATGGAAACTTGGGAAGATTTTAGACAAAGGTTCAAAATGAAATTTCTTTCCCAAGCAGAAAGAAGCATGCAGATGGAGAGATTCTTAGCACTCGAACAAGGAAACTTGATGGTAAAAGAGTATGTGAATAAATTTACCAACTAGCAAGGTTCGTTTTAGAGTTGATGGATACGCCGCACAAAAGGGCTTTGCGGTTGATAAAGGGCTGAATGAGCCTCTACATGGTTTAGCCATGTCCTATATTCCAATGGGGGCCACTTTTGAAAAGCTTGTTGATATGGCCCTAATGCATGAGGAAGACAAGGGAGAAAAGAAGGCTGAGGAGACGTCGCAAAATAGGAAGGTGTGGCCTAAGAAGGGGCAGCAGCAATAGCAATAACAGCAGAAGAAAGGAGGGAAAAATGATAAAGGCAAGGATAAAAGAAAATGTCACCATTGTGGGAAGGAAGGTCATCTGGTTAAAGACTATAAGTGAAGGAAGAACTCTTGCTACCACTGTGGAGAGGCCAGACACTTTGCAAAAGAGTGCCCGAAGAAATGGGGATCACAAGGACAAGGTCAAAGGGCAGGAAATTCTGGAGGGCAGGTGCATGCTCTCGCGACCAGTGCTGCTGATAGAGGTAGAAAGATTTCTGTGGAAGGTTTAATTTCTCTTTCAAACCATCCTATTAAAACACTCTTTGATTCTGGTGCCTCACATTTATTTATATCAAGTTCTGTAGTTGAATCTCTGCACTTAATTACTAGTATAGTAGTAGATCCCGTAGTTGTTTTAAACCCCATTAGTGGTTCGTCTCATTTATCCATGATTTGTCGGGGTTTGAAAATATCTTTGTTAGGCGTCGAGTTTGAATGCGACATGTATGTGCTCGGGTTTATGGGCTATGGATTGATTCTAGGAATGGATTGGCTTACTACATATGGTGCCATTCTGGATTGTAAAAAGAGGGTTGTTAGGCTTCTGACTTGTCACGGGAGAACCCTCGAGATTTCGTGTGACCCACAAGGGTCAGTTATGCTTAGTTTCCTAGAGTCTCTTGATGCATCTATCAACAATCTGCAATCCATTCTAGTAGTCTGGGATTTTTCCGACGTTTTTGATGAGATTCAGGGTTTATCTCTGAGGCGCGAGATCGACTTTCATATATATATTTAGTGGACAATGCAAAGCCAGTTGCACTGCCAGTGCGCCACATGGCACCAAGGGAAAGGAGGGACCTGAGTAAGCAAGTAGGGGAGCTTCTTGAGAAAGGGTTTATCAGACAAAGCATATCTAAATGGGGTGCTCCAGTAGTGTTCACAACTAAGGCGGATTGTTCGCTTTGTTTGTGTGTTGATTATAGAGAGCTGGATAAATTCACTAAGAAGAATAGACACCCACTTCCGAGGATTGATGATTTATTTGATCAGCTTGTTGGTGCCTCGGTATTTTCCCAGTTAGACTTGGCCATGGGGTTCCATCAGTTGAGGGTGGCTGAGGACAGTGTAGATAAGGCTACCTTTAGGACTCCGGACGGTTTCTTTGAATGGCTAGTTATGCCTTTTGGGCTAACGAATGCACCCGCCTATTTTGTCGACCTGATGAGTGGGGTGTTTCGGGAGTTCCTAAATAAATTTGTTGTAGTTTTTGTCGATGATATTTTGATCTTCTCTAAAAGCGAAGAAGAGAACGCCCAACATTTGAGAGAAGTTTTGAAAACTCTCCGTGACCATCAGCTTAAAGCAAAATTCTCCAAATGCCATTTTTTTGGAGAAATGAGGTGAGATACTTAGGGCATGTGGTCTCCAAAGAAGGGATAGCTGTAGATCCCGCGAAGGTGGTTGCATTGCAAGATTGACAGGTTCCTAAAAATGCAACCGAGGTGAGAAGCTTTCTTAGGTTAGCAGGTTACTATAGGAAGTTCATTAAGGACTTCACAAAGATATCAACCCCACTCACTAGGCTAACGAAGAAGAACTTTGCATTCTCATGGGATATAGACTATGACGTTTCTTTCCAACGACTGAAGAGGGCTCTGACAATAGCCCCAGTCTTGACCTTACCTGATGGTAATAAGGTGTTTACTATTTACACTGATGCGTGTGGTACGTGGCTTGATGCGGTTCTAATACAAGAAAGGAAAGTAGTGTGTTATGGGGATAGACAGTTGAGAGTTCATGAAAAGAACTACCCCACCCATGATCTAGAGCTAGCTTCCATAGTGTTAACGTTAAAGACGTGACTTAATTATTTCTTGGAGAGAAGTTCGAGTTATACACCAATCATAGGTCTCTCAAGTATCTGTTCTCGCAAAAGGATCTCAATTTAAGGCAACAACGGTGAATGGAGTTTCTAACTTCTTATGATTTTGATATTTCTTATACCCTGGCAAGGGTAATGCAGTGACAGGGTGGCCCTAAGTCCTCTGTTTGTGTAAAGAAAGAACTTGGAGTTCATATCAGTTTTTGATTTTAGACCCTCCATCGAGATTTTGCCTGATTTGTTTGCATCCTTGGAGATATGACTGACTCATATGGACCAGATCATAGCTTCACAACAAGTGACCTGCAAATTTTTGACATCATGGATAAGCTCAGAAGAGGGGAGACTTCTAGTCACCTCAGCAGATATGCCATAGATGAAAAGGGGTGGTTGCGACGAGATGGAAGGCTTTGTGCTCCTCAAACCGAAGCTTGATAAAGGCAGTCCTAGAAGAAGCCCACCATTCTAAGGTGACCATTCATCCAGGTGGTGATAAGATGTATAGGGACATGAAGAGGGTTTTCTTTTGGGCTGGGATGAAGAAACATGTGGTCGAATTTGTTTCTCAATGTTTAGTTTGCCAGCAAGTCAAAGCTAAGCAAAAGATGCCCGGTGGATTATTTCATTCGTTGGAGGTTCCGCAGTGGAAATGGGAGAGCGTCTCTATGGATTTCATAGATGGTTTTCCTAGATCGATGAAAGGCAATACCAGTATCTGGGTTGTGGTGGATAGACTCACTAAGAGAGCTCACTTTATTCTAGTTAAGAGTAAGAGGACGGCATTGTGGTTGGCAGCAATTTATGCGCGTGGGATAGTTCGTCTTCATGGAGTACCGTCCAGCATCATGAGCGATCGTGACCCTATCTTTACCAGCAAACTTTGGAGGAGATTGCAAGAAGCATTAGGTACACAATTGTGTTTGAGTCACTACACCAAAACAAGGGATTCCCAACAAGTATAGGTGTTACAAATAATTTCTGTAACACTTTTATGTGTTACCAAAGGCATGTGAGGAATTGTCCAGCCATATTTGTAACAATTATAACTGTTACAAACATAATAATTGCTAACGCTTATAAGTGTTGGAACTAAAAGATATGGTAACACTTACAAATGTTACAAGCATATTCACTGCTAACACTTGAAGATATGGTAACACTTATAAGAGTTACAAACGTATTCATTGCTAACACTTATAAATGTTGGAACCATAAGATATGGTAACACTTATAAGAGTTACAAACATATTCATTGCTAATACTTATAAATGTCAGTATCATAATCCTACTAATACTTATAAATGTTGGAATACATAAATTTCTAACACTTATGAGTATATATAACATGTCTACATGATTTTCAGTCACATATATAATTCAACATATCAATTCAAATAAAAGTATTTGGTACACTTCCATATTTCAAATTCAACAATGTCACTTTTGCATAATGCTTCCAATTTCAATATACCATAATATCAAGTTCAAATTACAAAAAACAATACAAAGTTTTACTAAAGATACATAGAATTTTAGATACTACGAAGGTGAAAGGATGAAGCAATGTCGGTACCATAGTAAGAAAGGATGAAGCAAATGATTTAAGAGCATCGTTGAATTGGATTGACACTTGACTAGCCACTTGACTTGCAACTTGATTTTGTAATTCCATATACCATTGACGAAAATCGTCCTTTTTATTCTTGTCGGCAATTGCTTTTGAAGCTTGCATCATCTTTATCTGCTTTACGGAATAAGAGGAGCTAATTGCAAGACAATAATTTTTCCTTTTATCAGAACCAAAAACTTTGGAGATAGGATCATTGTTAAGATCAAACATATTTGCTTTCCTGTTGCCATTACATTCCAAATTCTATTTTTTTTCCTCCTCCACAAGTGCCTACAAAATATAAATGCACTCATTTTTACAGAAATAGCAAATTGCAAAATTGATAAATAACAAATGTATTTGCAAAACTGATAGATAATAAGTTATCATTCCAAAACTGACAAATAACAAGTGAATTCCTAAACAGAAAAATTAAGAGGAATTAAAGTTCCATTTAATTCTATACTTTTCCTATCAAATAAGACACTTGATTGAGTAAGAACTGTTGTTTCAAAGTCTTAAAAAAACCAAATGCATGCATTCTGATTTCACGTGGAGGTAATTAGTTGAGTCAATGACCAACAGGGATAGCAATTGCTTGCACTCTTTTTTTTTCATAGTTGACACTTGACAATTCAGAAGACCAAAAAATTTTAATTGCATTTGTGAGCTATCAATGACCAACATGGATTTATATGCATATAAAGTATATGTATACGCATACTTGTACTATTGGTCAACAGGGATTTATATGCATATTGGTCATTGACAGTTCTCAAATAGAAAGACCAACAGGGAAATGCAGGGATGGATTCATATATTGGAATATGTAAGGAATGAATATGCAGCGATGGATTCATATATTGGAGTATGCAGGGAATGAATATTCAGGGATGGATTCATTTTATAAATTGTGACCAGAATAATAAAAATATACCGAAGTGCTCAGTTCAGTTTTCGCGCGAAAACTGAGCTGCTCAGTTCGCGCGAAAACTAAAATGAGCAGCTCAGTTATAAACAATGATAATGGAATATAGCATGGCGTATTAATATAATTTTAAATAAATTTCGGTATGGAGGGAATAAAGTGTATTACGTACGTGCATAACAGTTTACTATTTTGTAGTAAATAATCGCATGAAACAGTCACCTATAAACAATGACAACGGATTATAATATGGTGTATTGCTATAATTTTAATTAAATTTCAGTGTGGAGGGGATAAAGTGGATTGTGTACACGCATAACAATTTACTATCTTTTAATAGACGATGTCTACTTTGCAGGTAGAAATCAAACGTCAAATGTGAAATAAACACAGAGGAAGTAAAGCATGGGTAAGATATGTAGGAACGATGCTGGTTATCAAAAGCTATAACTATATCCAAAGCTAGTTAATTCAAAATAAATGTCCTTGCATAGTGGAACATCGTATGAATAACTGTGGGTGTGTTAGATTATGATTAATAGAAACTACAATCCCCAAAAGGTGTTAAAGTAACAATCGAGCAAACTAAAGTCTGGAAGTCACAATTAGATTATCTGTCAAGCCAGTGTTTTTACATAGTTGTTTATTAATTATTGAAACATGACAATGATTTTATTGAAAACAAGTTAAGCTACTAAGAGACGACAATACTAATTTAGGACAACTGGTATATATATGGCAAGATAGATTGCTTTATAGTTGTTATAGTGTAACATGTGACGACAACAGCAAGGACTAAAACTGGCAAGATAGATTGCTTTGTAGTATAACATGTGACGATGTAGGCTTATAGCTTATTTGATGAAGGCTACAATACCAATTTAGGACAACTAGTATATATATGTACAACAAAAGGAAAGAATTAGCAGCAACTACAGTAGGCAAGTCATATGCTTGGTTGTTACATCTTGAAATTTTCTGTTGACTTAGTACCAAACTGAGCTGCTAAGTTCAGTTTTCGCACGAACTGAGCTACTAAGTTCAGTTTTCACGCGAAAACATCCATTAATGACCCGACATGTCAATACTGTCACAAAGCATAAGCTATTTGAGTTTCATAATAGTTAAAATGTAACTATTAATCATACCTGATATTTCGTTCACATGGATTTTTCTTCCAGCTGAAACCAAAGCTTTGCCCCATGCCATGCAGTCATATTTTTTTTTCCTTTTCTGGATTGACTCCCAAGTTAAGCACCTCTCTGGTGAGAAATGAATACAATTTCCTGGTACGGATTTTTCTTGTTAAAATGATGGTGAAACCAGTGTATAAAACATGATTGATGAAATAATCTAAAATATACATTAAGCATTACATGGATTACTTGGATGAGTTTTATCAATATTGAAATTCACCGACACAATGAGCTAATTGATAGATTGTGGCACAGATTGGTTCGCATTTAAGATAGTAATAACTTTGGGTGATACAATTCATAATATCATAAAATGATGCTGCAATTTATAACTTACAATTTCAATAAAAAGGTTGACATGAAGCAATCATCTTCTTTAATACCAAAATTTCTAAACATGCTAAATTAAGGAGAGAAACAACAATTTAGTTTCCTGTAAATCATAGGAAATTGTAGCATAAATATTTTCTTATTCATCCACCCATGGGGGGATTACTTAATAAGCCATTTGTGAAATGGAAGTGGAAGAAAATCGTTATTACAAGAATTCTTTTGGTTAAAATTATTAAAAAAAAATAGTCGTTTCAATATAGGTATGTAATGAAAATTTTAAATTAATTTCTATGCATGTTTTTTTTGGGCCCATATCCAAAGTATGCATACACTAGACATTTGTAGGCTTGCATTTTAACATTAAAAAAAGTTCCATAAATTTAGTTCGAATAGAGCATGACTGCTGACATGCTTTCATCCATTTCACATAAATATTGCATAAGCCTAGGTCAGACAAGGACACAAGGAACACCGTGACCATTTTCTACTCTGTACATTCCATTAATTGAAAACAAAATTGTCTCAAAATGATATTTTAGGGCCAAGACAAAAATCTCTACTAATTATCATCTCGCCATTTCAAATTACCTCAGGCTTACATATCTAATATCATGCAACTACCACAATCCATCAACAATCCACCTCCATTGACAATTACTGGAGAACTAGCACATCAATCTATAGTGAATGTGATTGCATCATATATCATATTTAGATCAATATGCAAGTGATTTCATTTGGCTTGACAATCATTATTAGATAATCTACTCAACACTGTTGTCGCAATCATTGTGAAGAGGCTCCTTATAATTGCTACTAAATTGTTTTTTAGTTATGGAGTATATACTTGAAGAAGCATACTCAACATATTGAGGCATGAACCTGCCATTGTAATTAAAAGGTTAGTTCTACCTTTTCAGTATCTTGCAATGACTAGAGCATCATAAAACTGCTTTCCTTGAGCTGCTGTACAAAACTAACTAATTCATCTGTTAAATCCTCTTGAAGTTTTCTATTTATAAAAGTAAAAACTGGTTACGAGCTCCAATTGTTACCAAACAGTGTTAAAATGAATAAAGAAAAGATATTTTCAACACCACCGAGCACAAATAGCTCAAATAAAATAGTAAGTATAAATAATTTAGGACACTTTTTCCTGGAGCAATATGACATAAAGCTAAAGATAACTAGAGATTAACAAACTAACTCAATATCAAAAGGAAAAAAAGGCAATGATTTGTGCAGACACATTTAGTTTAAACTGTGCTTCGGTTCGGTTTTAAACCAAGCCATAGGCGCAGTAAAACTGAGCTTTGTAGGCTCAGTTTTACTGAGCCTTTTAGGCTCAATTTTACTGAGCCGAGTGACTCAGTTTAAGCCGTATCTTTATTTATTAAGAGTGCCTGGAATATATTGGATTTCCCTGCTTCTCTCTATCTCTCCTTAGTTCTTCGATAGCATCCATTTGGCTTAGTTAGCTAAGTGACTCAGGAGGATGGTGCGGCTACCCTTACGCGAGAGGCTCAGTTTTACTGAGCCGAGTGACTCGGTTTAAACTGAGCTTCGGCTCTGTTTAAACTGAGCTTCAGCTCGGTTTAAACTGAGCCGAAGCTCAGTTTAAACCGAGTCACTCGGCTCAGTAAAACTGAGCCAACAAGGCTCAGTTTTACTGAGCCGAGGCTCAGTGAAACTAATATTTAGCATCAGGTGCAGTTAGTTTAAATGCGTTATGTAAAAGGTTTCCATGGTGGCTTCGACATCCCCCCACCCTCCTCTCTTTCTTTCTAACGGTCTATGTATACTCAGATATATCTACACAATTTTATCCCAAGTAAAAAGCAAAAATGCAAAGTAGAATGTAAGCTCACCCGCGCTAGAAGATTTATATGTGGAAGTTCTGCGTAAGCTTGTTTGTTTCTCTTTCCACTTATAATTTCTAAAACCAATACACGAAAACTATAAACATCTAATTTGACCGGGAAAGCAACTTCCATTGCATACTCAGGTGACATGTATCCACTGCAGTATCAATGCTGTAGGCATAGGAAGGTTATAATATCACAAGGCCACATACTCATAATATATGCTACAGCTAATTATAAAAATAAAATGAAAATATGCAGGCTTGCACATTCAAACTCATGTGTACACACTTCACAAACATATCAACCTTACACGCATGCCCATCTATTTACATGCACACATAGATCACGCACACAAGCGCACACTCATACATTAAGTGTATCAATATACATTTATATTGAGAAGCATAGAAAATAGAATACCCTATCTTTTCATCCTTACGCCCTCTTTATGTAGTTAATTTATATTGAGAAGCACATCATACAGTTTCTATATTACAATTGGAAATATCTAAAATAAAAAAGTTCGACTAACTGCATTGTAGAAAGAAGAAATATGCGCAAAGTCACCAAAGCACCCACAAAGATCACCTACCTTTCTCAACTGAAAGGTTATACTGATAATTTGTATAAGAATATTTTCTACTAAAAAATAAAAAAAGAGTACTGGAACCAAATAACCATTGGCGTTGTTCATTTTTTAGGAATAAATGGTATCAAGATGTCTAATGATTAAGATCTCTTTTTCGTAATTTTTGGTGGTGCATGCTTCTATTTCCAAATAAAAAGTTTTCACTGTAGAAATTAAATGGGTAATTAAAAAGAACTACAACATGCAGTTATGAAGAAAGACTTTAACATGGTATTCTACAAAATCTCAATAACGGATGAATAATTCTTAAAGGAAAGTTACAGGCAAAGACCAAATTTTAAACTAAATTTGACGTTCTACCACCTTTTGCTTCCAATTTTGAAGTGAAAAAAGTTGCATAATTTGTCCTTATCAATCCAAATATCACAATTAACAAAGCAACACAAGCAAAAAACTAATCTAGTGCAAAAATAACTTTGTATTTATTTAACAGTACTTTATCCAAGAGGTTTAGAAACATAACCGAAGAATATCATTTATTCCACTTTTATCCGAAAATAATAAAGAAAATGTAAAATCTATTTCTACCCATTAAAATGTTGAATAGCTTCCTAAAAAACCAATCTTATGCTTAGCTTTTCCAATTAGTTTTTTCTTTCAGGAAAACTCGCAGTGACTACCCTCAAGAAAACTCACAATGACATTGCAAGTTGCTCTTAAGATGCAATGCAAAGACACATGTATGGTACCCTAATGACATCTAATATAGTATAATTTAAAGTACTTAGAAAACAGAATTCCGGCAGTAAGCACCATCCCACCAACTGCCCATGAATGGATTTTCAAATGTTCAAATGCTGGAAAATGGAGTTAATGAATGGTTACAAGAAAAAGGAAATCAATTTTGATACTATATAATATAAAAAGCATAACGTGAAAAGTATTAAATACATAATGAAAATTCTAAAACACCTAAAGTTGTATTTTATGTTTTGCGAAGATCACAATGTATTAAAAATATATACTCTTGTTTCTAATCATATCATAGCTATTCTATAATTTCATTGCTATGAAAATATAAGAAGCAAAGAATAACCATAACCTGTAGCATTTTGAACCCATGCAAGCAAAACTCGGAAGACCAAGCTGTTGTTACTACAGTATTTAACAATTTATAAACAATTAATTAATATATATGCAGTGAAGAAAGATCACGTGAGCAGTAAAATGATGGTAAATTGCAAGTAGGTATGCTTTAATAAGAGATCATGTGAATGAAGGATTGCTAAAGTGCCATCTGTTGAACTGAAATATACAAAATTCCAATACATTAGAGTCAATTAAATACGATTACCTATATGGAACTGCGAATATTTTGTTCTTAGATCTACAACAACCAAATTATTTATTATGCATTTTTGTTCGTCTGGGAGACTTGTTTATAAGCTAGTTTTACAGGAATTTGATTAATTTTGGTTTTTTTTCCAATCCTATCATCTAAGCCAGCTTATGATAGATATATGCAATTGTCATAGTGAAATACTTTTCATGAACTAAGAAGAAATATTGCAGCATTATTTCAATATGTGAACCTCTTTTATATAAGCATCATGTACATATTACAAACATGTATTAGATAAAAAATAGATAACGCATGAGAAGAAAATCTTACTGTGTTTTAGTCCACATAATTGTCTGTCGTTGCTTCGGTTTCCATGGCGAAATAGTTAAGATATTTCTGTGGCAAAAGACTAACAGAACTAAATGAGAAACGAGAGATAAGGGAAGGACTATTGAGTTATTAAGGATGTGTGGTTTGCTCATTCTGCAACTATAATTTTATTCTGTGTGAATAATTAGTTGCCTTCTACATTGAACATTCATATACCATGCTAACGGGCTAACAGGAACTATATACATATTAGGAAAAATATAATGAATCATAAATATGTCAAAGATATCCTCGGCCTTTGTAACGACCCTGATTTTCGAACAAATTATTTTAATTATTTTATATTGTTTTAAATATTGAGTTGATAATATAAATGAATTTTTATATTAAGTTATCAATTTAAAAATCAATTTCGATTTAATATCGAATACATCGAATTATCATAATACGAAAATGGTAATAATTGAATTCAAATTTAAAACCGAATCGAAACAGTTCAAATAATCAGTATAAATCATATTTGAGTATAGAAGATAATAATAATAATTTATTATCAAGGAATAAATTGATTTGAATTTAAATTATTTATTTAATATGATTATTTTAGATATACGTTCGAATTTAAATATTCTGTTGAGTTCAGAATAGTGTTATAACATTGAAACGGCAGTGGTTACGTTAAAATAGCGGTTCGCAGTTTAAGAAATAGACCCCGATATTATTTTAGTTTATAAGCACGAGATCAAATCAATATCTGTTTAAATTAAAGTGAAAATCTCTTTAAATCAAATCGAAATCGTTTTAAAAAGGAAAAAATCCCTTGATATCAAATCGAATTAAAAACAAATCAAATCAAATCGTATTAATGGCTAGTGTACTTCTGCCCCTTTTCTATCGCTTATAAATTGCGATACATCCTCCCCCTATTTAGACATTTCATTCCTCAGCAAATTCAAGTCTACCTTTCTTCCTTTGTCCCTTTTCCTCTTTCAGCAACTCAGAAATCGAAGCCTGTTCTTTCCTTCTTGTAACACCCCACCTCCGTTAAGGTCACTCACAAAGGGAATGCCTTAACTTTGGTGGAGCATTTTAGTAAACAGAACAAAAACTTACAAGACAGATAAAACAGTACTTGAAATTTTTTAACTTTATTACAGCGGAAACATAAATTAATATGGTTACATCCTTTCAAATTTCAGAATTCAAGTACAAAATATCAGTCTTGTACAAAAGCCTTCAAAATGCATGGTTTAAAATCATAATCCCCATGGAACGGAAGCTATACAGAGCCAATCCATACTTTAAGCACTTCAAGCAAAGAGAAATCCGGATCAAGCTAAAGTATTCCCTCCTTGGATAACCTGGGGGGAAACGGAAGAAAGGAGACGAAACAACAAGGGTCAGACAAAAAGTCTGGCAAGTCCAGTGACTTTCAGCATATGAACAGATAATAATAATATGATATGAACATAAAACTGGATGTGAGATAACTGTAACAGGTGTAGCAGATATAACAGAAAAACAGAATGATATAAACTATTGTTTTACACTTCTCTGCACTAATACTAGTATAACAGAATTAGGTGTCACCCTAATGTCTAAACTGAAATGGAAACGGGTACAGAATAATCTAACAGAAACAGGATGCTAATAATGGGTCTTTACTACCCGATCAGAAACAGACAGAAGCAGAAACAGATTAATCCCTACGGAAACAGAATGTAGAATTAGGTGTACACTAGTAATGGGCCTTTACCACCCGAGCAGACGGTACCACGCAGAAACAGACAAGTGTTACCACCCAGAAGAAACAGACGGTACCAACAGAAACAGACAGAACTAAGTGTACCCTAAAACCCTACCCCAAGCGATCGGCTCCCTAATACATAAATATCCTGTGTCGGCCCCATAGTAGGGTGTATCACTCCCTAAAGTGACAACCAATTGGCACAGACCTATTTACAGATGTCACGGCGTCTTACATCCTCAGAGGCAGACCGGGATCCATGCACGCACATGACCCGGTTAGAACGCACCATCAACACCCCTTGCCATTATCAGAATGAATCACTTATAATTAGTTCAGTAAGCGTGCCCGGACCCTACCTACTGTTGGTCAAAGTTTTGATACCAGAAAGGGTTACTGACTAATATGGGTCCCAAACAACAGATGACACAAGTAATTCCCCTCCTAACCTTGTGTCCCCAGACTAACAGATCTTAGATTAACTTGTTTACAAGTTTAGACATACAGAATTCAGATTTACTAGTTCACAGATTAAGTTAACAAGTTTTCAGACTAACAGATCAGATGTACAGATTTTTCAGATTTGTCTAACTTTGTATTGGGCCTACAGATTCATGGACGGGTTTACTACACCTATTAATCCAGTTGGTTTAACCCTATTTTCCCCCAATACGTTTTAGACGTCATTATTATCTTAGATTTGCATTAATTAATTATTAATGCCCAGACCTCTCACATTAGGTCGCTAGCTTGTGGCCGCTGGATGGGCCGGGCGGTTCCGGGCAGACTTCTGCCACAAGCCAGACCTAACCTCGTGTCTTAAGCAGGTTATGACTAACTTCTCACATTAGAACCTATTGTTTGCGGCCACTGGATGTGCCGGGCGGTTCCGGGCAGAATTACGCCGCAAACTCATTCTAACCTCGAGTTAGTCACGTTTATCTTTGCGGCCAATTAATTAATAATTTACCATTTATGCGCACGCCCAATATATATGCCAATTCAGGTTATATCAATAACAGGATGATTATATCAACACAGCAGATAACAGATTTTAGCAGATAACAGATTTTATATGACTTAACGGATTTAACAGATTTAGCAACTTAGCAAATTTTGGCATATAACAGGTTAGGCATTTCAACTGACAAATTTAACAGATTAGGCATTTCAATCTAATTAGCAGTCTAGGCAATATAACAAAACTAGCAGTTTAGTCAACTTGGCAAATTAGCAGATTTAGCAAATTTAATATTTCTAAAGGTTCTATTTACATGCCTTGCCTAATCATAAATTGGCCTAAATTCATATGCCTACATAATTGTCATGATTCACAACATATACTCCATGTTTGCATAAGCGGAGAATATGGACATAATTTGCCATATAACATATGTTCCAATTTTTGTTAAACTAGCATTTTACAGCAGATTCACATATAAATTATACCAAATATAACCATTAATTTCAATGCATGCCATATATCCAAAAATCCCTATTTATGTGTAATCACAATAATAGATATCCTAATTAATGTAAATCTTTACACCTAAGTTTCCATATCTTCTTCTTTTTAAGTCATGAATCATTATGCAAACTATACCCAACAATCTAAATCTTTAAATCATATCTTCTAAAAATCAGATCTTGACTTTTATATGCATTTTGTCCAAAGTCTCAAATCATATGTAATCTTACAGTGGTTCGTCTTCTTCTTTTATCACAGAATATGCATAGGTCTAAAACTAGTTTATAACATATGCTTATTTTTTCTAATTAATTACAGATCTAAATAACATATGTTCATTTCTCTAATTAGTTACAGATCTAGATTACAACGTACACTATGCATACAACATATATAAATTATATGTTTACAGTCAAATTCATGCATCCAATCCCAAGTCATATGTCAATATATTTTATGCCTCAGATCTAAAGTCATATGTTCAATTCAGTCTCGTCAAATTTCGCATCATTCATTATTTATCCCAAAATTTGCGTTCATACGTTAATCTCTTATGAGATTAGGCACAGGCTCGTGGTAGCCTGGCTATAGAAACAGAAAGGAAGCAGAAAGGGATACAGAACAGTCACAGAAAAACAGATCTGACAGATATACAATCTCAGATTCAGATTTAAAAGCATATCAGAATTATAATTAATGTTTATAGCAGAAAATAACTGTACTTGCCTTGATTGGATTAAAGGAAGAACTTTAGTTGTTACAGAATTGTTGCAGAAGCTTTTATCTCAAATTTGAATTTAGGATGATGTTGATTGACTTCTAGTTTTGATTCTAGCAGAGTAGCGATGCCATTTTTATTTTTAATTAGAAGAAGAGAGCAATGGAGGCTAGAGAATTGTGTAAGAGACTTAGGTTTAGGTTAGGGATGTATTTATAGGAGGATAGGGTGATTTAGAGCCTTCAGATCAGTCCAGAAGTCATCAGAATCACACAGCTCGAATACACATCATCCAGCCACTCAAAAGAAGACATGTCACCTCAGAACACTCCAGAATTCGGTGCTGGATTTGTATGGGCGCACTTGGCAGGTGCGCCAGTGTATTTTTGTACTGGCGCACTTCACAAGTGCGCCAGTGTATTCTGGCCTGTTTCCGGTTTTTCTGCCTAACTTCGTTCGTCCATATCTTCTTCATACGGACTCCGATTTACGCAAATTCGGACTCTATTTCGCGTATTTTTCCGAGACGAACGCAATGGCGCAACCCGTTTCCCTTATTTATTCTCCTAAAAATTAATTATACCTTGATTTTTAACTCTTATGTTTACAGAAAATACGGGGTGTTACATTCTCCCCTCCTTAGAGGATTTCGTCCCCGAAATCTTCAAGTTAAGAAGAATGTGTCCTACTATCCAATCACCCATCTACTCAACCATCATCCACAAGCATCCATTTTCCTTAGAAAACTTCTAATGTTCTATGAACATATGCAAAAGTGTGTGTATATGTTCCTTATCTAATGCAAAGATCAGGCGGTCTACTGATTCAGTTGACCTCTTTAATGCGAATTATGTCAGTGTCATGAGTCCAACATGTATGCAATAGAATTCTAATGATATATATTATTTCTATATAAGTGCACAATCATTCACTCAAATGCAACATCCATGTGCTGAATCAATCATTTTGCATCCACAAGAATTGAAAAATGCTCACCCATCCATATGCAGTATGAGAGTGTTTTCGAGCCGATCTAGTGCCTAGTGTGTGTATATGCATCCACGGGCAACCACTAGCAACCAATTGCATCCACTTGCAACCATCAAACATAACATGTCTCAAACACATGTTTACACCCATTAGTTTCTACCTAAAGTTCGAAGATTCGATCGATAGGATACAGTCAAATGATGGAAGCGAGTACAGATAGAACGAAAATTTGGTTCCCATTAGACATGGGTCCTAAGTATCGGCCCCAAAGACCGAAACCAACATCAAATTGACACCCAGAGGATTACCTTCTTTAGACAATGTCAAAACTGGAAATCCTATCAAAAGTATTTAGATATTTACAGACTACTGGTACAGATCAGGTTCCCTAATGATTCTTAGGAAGCTAAGCATGATAAAATCATACCCCACGAAAACTCAGAATGTATGCATCATACTTGACGCCTAACACAGATATCCCTCAAACCCCAATCTCAAACAGATGATCCATAACCCTTATGGGTCCGAGTCTACAGCGGAATTCAGAAATAATACTAGTATTAAAGTGCAGAGTATCGATTACAAAATCAAAATACCAGAATCAGAAAAAGTCTTAACTCCATAATCAGATAAAGAAATTAAACCTACTATAGAAATTTTCCTATTTCTATCCTAGCCACTAGCCTCAAGAGTGTTCGCCTGCCCTCCTTGTCCTCGTCTCTTCGGGCAGTCCCTAATGAAGTGTCCCATCTCCCCACAGTTGAAGCAAGCGCCCTTCCTTTTTCTGCAATCCTTGTTCAGATGAGTCGAGCTCCCACAAGTAAAGCACTTTTTCCCCTTCTTATCTTCAGACTTCTCATCCTTCTTTTGTGTTTCCTTTTTGGGCCCCGCTTTCTTATTCTGTGGTTCTTCCTTCTTTGTCTCTTTCGGGCCCTTGTCTTCCTCGTGCAGTAGTGCCATATCCACCAATTTCTCGTAAGTTGCTCCCATGGGTACATGGGTCATGGCTAGGCTGTGCAGTGGCTCATTCAATCCTTTAACAAAGCGGAGAGCCTTTTTATGCTGAGTGTTGACTAAATCCAATCCGAATCTTGCTAGTTGGTTGAACTGGTTGACGTATTCCTTGACCGTCATACTTCCTTGCTTAAGAGATAAGAACTTTTCCAATTGTAAACTTCGTTCAGCTTGTGAGAGGAATTTTGTCTCAAACCTTGTTCTGAAATCCATCCATGTCTCAATCAGCCTCTCGGCGTTAGTGACTTCCCACCAGTAGGAAGCTTCGTCTTTGAGCAGCCATACTGCCAACTGTACCTTCTGCCTATCGTCCACCTCGAAGATAACGAATAGATCCTCAGTTTCTTTGAGCCAATTCCTTGCTTCTACGAATGATTCAGTTCCTTTGAAATCCTTCCCACCCATGGCCCTAAAATCTCTACAGATCTTTGAGAAAGCAATTGCACGAGGAGGGGGTGGAAGAGGGGGATCATTTGCTGGACGTGCAGCGGCGGTCCTAGCCTCAAGATATTGACGAAACCAACCGGGTACATGAACACCCTCTGGTATCTCAGATGCTTCAGACATGCTGGAACGAAAAAGGAAAGGTTCAATACAAAAAGGACTGAAAGAAAGATATATGGCTCTTGGGGATCATGTTTTTCAAAATAAGCTTTATTTTTGAAAATACTTCCTTCCAAAACCTTTTTGAAAATAGTTTTCAAAAACTTTACCCAATCTGGTAACCTTCAGCACTGATACCAAGTGTAACACCCCACCTCCGTTAAGGTCACTCACAAAGGGAATGCCTTAACTTTGGTGGAGCATTTTAGTAAACAGAACAGAAACTTACAAGACAAATAAAACAGTACTTGAAATTTTTTAACTTTATTACAGCGGAAACAGAAATTAATATGGTTACATCCTTTCAAATTTCAGAATTCAAGCACAAAATATCAGTCTTGTACAAAAGCCTTCAAAATGCATGGTTTAAAATCATAATCCCCATGGAACGGAAGCTATACAGAGCCAAGCCATACTTTAAGCACTTCAAGCAAAGAGAAATCCGGATCAAGCTAAAGTATTCCCTCCTTGGATAACCTGGGGGGGAAACGGAAGAAAGGAGGCAAAACAACAAGGGTCAGACAAAAAGTCTGGCAAGTCCAGTGACTTTCAGCATATGAACAGATAATAATAATATGATATGAACATAAAACTGGATGTGAGATAACTGTAACAGGTGTAGCAGATATAACAGAAAAACAGAATGATATAAACTATTTTTTTACACTTCTCTGCACTAATACTAGTATAACAGAATTAGGTGTCACCCTAATGTCTAAACTGAAATGGAAACGGGTACAGAATAATCTAACAGAAACAGGATGCTAATAATGGGCCTTTACTACCCGATCAGAAACAGACAGAAGCAGAAACAGATTAATCCCTACGGAAACAGAATGTAGAATTAGGTGTACACTAGTAATGGGCCTTTACCACCCGAACAGACGGTACCACGCAGAAACAGACAAGTGTTACCACCCAACAGAAACAGACGGTACCAACAGAAACAGACAGAACTAAGTGTACCCTAAAACCCTACCCCAAGCGATCGGCTCCCTAATACATAAATATCCTGTGTCGGCCCCACAGTAGGGTGTATCACTCCCTAAAGTGACAACCAATTGGCACAGACCTATTTACAGATGTCACGGCGTCTTACATCCTCAGAGGCAGACCGGGATCCATGCACGCACATGACCCGGTTAGAACGCACCATCAACACCCCTCGCCATTATCAGAATGAATCACTTATAATTAGTTCAGTAAGCGTGCCCGGACCCTACCTACTGTTGGGTCAAAGTTTTGATACCAGAAAGGGTTACTGACTAATATGGGTCCCAAACAACAGATGACACAAGTAATTCCCCTCCTAACCTTGTGTCCCCAGACTAACAGATCTCAGATTAACTTGTTTACAAGTTCAGACATACAGAATTCAGATTTACTAGTTCACAGATTAAGTTAACAAGTTTTCAGACTAACAAATCAGATGTACAGATTTTTCAGATTTGTCTAACTTTGTATTGGGCCTACAGATTCATGGACGGGTTTACTACACCTATTAATCCAGTTGGTTTAACCCTATTTTCCCCCAATACGTTTTAGACGTCATTCTTATCTTAGATTTGCATTAATTAATTATTAATGCCCAGACCTCTCACATTAGGTCGCTAGCTTGTGGCCGCTGGATGGGCCGGGCGGTTCCGGGCAGACTTCTGCCACAAGCCAGACCTAACCTCGTGTCTTAAGCAGGTTATGACTAACTTCTCACATTAGAACCTATTGTTTGCGGCCACTGGATGTGCCGGGCGGTTCCGGGCAGAATTACGCCGCAAACTCATTCTAACCTCGAGTTAGTCACGTTTATCTTTGCGGCCAATTAATTAATAATTTACCATTTAAGCGCACGCCCAATATATATGCCAATTCAGGTTATATCAATAACAGGATGATTATATCAACACAGCAGATAACAGATTTTATATGACTTAACGGATTTAACAGATTTAGCAACTTAGCAAATTTTGGCATATAACAGGTTAGGCATTTCAACTGACAAATTTAACAGATTAGGCATTTCAATCTAATTAGCAGTCTAGGCAATATAACAAAACTAGCAGTTTAGTCAACTTGGCAAATTAGCAGATTTAGCAAATTTAATATTTCTAAAGGTTCTATTTACATGCCTTGCCTAATCATAAATTGGCCTAAATTCATATGCCTACATAATTGTCATGATTCACAACATATACTCCATGTTTGCATAAGCGGAGAATGTGGACATAATTTGCCATATAACATATGTTCCAATTTTTGTTAAACTAGCATTTTACAGCAGATTCACATATAAATTATACCAAATATAACCATTAATTTCAATGCATGCCATATATCCAAAAATCCCTATTTATGTGTAATCACAATAATAGATATCCTAATTAATGTAAATCTTTACACCTAAGTTTCCATATCTTCTTCTTTTTAAGTCATGAATCATTATGCAAACTATACCCAACAATCTAAATCTTTAAATCATATCTTCTAAAAATCAGATCTTGACTTTTATATGCATTTTGTCCAAAGTCTCAAATCATATGTAATCTTACAGTGGTTCGTCTTCTTCTTTTATCACAGAATATGCATAGGTCTAAAACTAGTTTATAACATATGCTTATTTTTTCTAATTAATTACAGATCTAAATAACATATGTTCATTTCTCTAATTAGTTACAGATCTAGATTACAACGTACACTATGCATACAACATATATAAATTATATGTTTACAGTCAAATTCATGCATCCAATCCCAAGTCATATGTCAATATATTTTATGCCTCAGATCTAAAGTCATATGTTCAATTCAGTCTCGTCAAATTTCGCATCATTCATTATTTATCCCAAAATTTGTGTTCATACGTTAATCTCTTATGAGATTAGGCACAGGCTCGTGGTAGCCTGGCTATAGAAACAGAAAGGAAGCAGAAAGGGATACAGAACAGTCACAGAAAAACAGATCTGACAGATATACAATCTCAGATTCAGATTTAAAAGCATATCAGAATTATAATTAATGTTTATAGCAGAAAATAACTGTACTTGCCTTGATTGGATTAAAGGAAGAACTTTAGTTGTTACAGAATTGTTGCAGAAGCTTTTATCTCAAATTTGAATTTAGGATGATGTTGATTGACTTCTAGTTTTGATTCTAGCAGAGTAGCGACGCCATTTTTATTTTTAATTAGAAGAAGAGAGCAATGGAGGCTAGAGAATTGTGTAAGAGACTTAGGTTTAGGTTAGGGATGTATTTATAGGAGGATAGGGTGATTTAGAGCCTTCAGATCAGTCCAGAAGTCATCAGAATCGCACAGCTCGAATACACATCATCCAGCCACTCAAAAGAAGACACGTCACCTCAGAACACTCCAGAATTCGGTGCTGGATTTGTATGGGCGCACTTGGCAGGTGCGCCAGTGTATTTTTGTACTGGCGCACTTCACAAGTGCGCCAGTGTATTCTGGCCTGTTTCCGGTTTTTCTGCCTAACTTCGTTCGTCCATATCTTCTTCATACGGACTCCGATTTACGCAAATTCGGACTCTATTTCGCGTATTTTTCCGAGACGAACGCAATGGCGCAACCTGTTTCCCTTATTTATTCCCCTAAAAATTAATTATACCTTGATTTTTAACTCTTATGTTTACAGAAAATACGGGGTGTTACACTTCTCCTCAAATTCTTAATTTCGAGAATCAAATACCAAATAAAACAATATGAGTTCGAATCCGTTCCAATATGAAAAGGGGGAAACTCTGATCGATCAGTTTGTATTCGAACTCCAGTTCGATTTTGGCATTGAAATGGAAGTCGTGATGTTGAATTAGGGGACTGCGAATCTGGGGACGGGTTCGAATTAAGTTATGATAATGAGATTTGAGGCACTGTGATTTCAGACTGATGCTGGTGGGGGATGCGAACTACAATTCGATGGTGATATGAGGTTCGATGGTGTGAGGTTTGGAAGAGTGCGATTTGTTAATTGAGGATGATGGATAATATGGAGTTCGAACTGAGGGAATTAGGGGTTCAATATATGGTGATTAAGGAGTTCGATCTTTATTATTAGTGATGGTGGACTTAAGGCGATGGAGTTGTTCTTCTGTGAACAACGAAAAAGGTTCGTTAATTTTGTATTGTAAGCTGTATTTCGAACTGGATTAATAATTTGGGGAAGACGCTATTTTGTATTAGGGCTGCGTAGTCGCATGACGAGGTGGAGTTTGAACTGAATGTCGGAGGAGTTTTGGCCTGGATATAAGGTATTGCAGTGGAGTATATGGAAGGGTATGGTCTGTAAATCTTGGAGATAAAGGTGTGCAGGAAAAGAAAAGTCATTGATGTTATGCAGGGGGGCTAATGGAGTTGAAGCTTTGTACTGGTAATGAAGGTTGGATGGCAAGGTGATGTGAATGCAGAAAAGGGAAGTCTGTTGGACAGTAAAATGTATTGTAGTGAGGGATGAAGATTTAAAAGTGGATTTAAGGTATAATTTATTTAATTAAATTAATTAAAAATGATTAATTATATTTATATATATATAGGTGTCATGTATACAACTTGTAGAAATAACAACATTGTCATACGGTTTCAGATCCAAGTGAAATGAAGCGCATTAGAGTCGTATCAATAATATCTAAGCATACAAACTAGACTGGAGGCCGATTGACAAGCCGTTGCCTCGATTGGTCGAGATTTGCATAAGAATAAGGTAAACACTTTTAAGTAATTTAAAATACTTAGCAGAATTTATTTATCTAAATGTTAAATTAATTAAATAAATTGGAAATGTTTAATTTAATATATATATATATTCTGTGAATTCGTCTAAGATAGTTTATTTAAGTGGTTTAAATAAATAATGCAAATTGATGAATGAAGATTTAATTAATTATAGGTGCAAATAAAAATTTATTCGAGATGATTCGAGTAAATTGGTAGCCACAACTTGAAATTTAAAATGGATATTCAGCAAAGGAAAAATCAAGGTGAGTAAATCTCACTTAAAAATTTATTTTTAACATTTAAAATAAATGGTTGGCTGCTTGGATGCATTTGCAAATTATTTATCAGTTTGATTATTATACCTAGGCTCGGTGATTGTGGTTATTGGATATTTCCCGCAGTATTATTAGCGGATGCCCGCAGTATCATTGGCGTATGACCCTACGCCCACGTATATAAGTGGATCCCCTTTTATACCGCAATATCCTGCCTTGAAGTAGGATTGGTATTACTTATGTGACTAACATCTGTGGATGCAGGGAAAACAGGTTGGAGTAATCCAATTGGATTCCTCAAATTTATTTATTGTCGTTTGCCTATTTATATGTGTGTTATGTGTTGAATTGGATTGACGGTTTGCTTATTTGGGTATTTAAATATCACTGGCCCTAGAAATTGATATTTAAAAATATAAAAAGGGATTTTTAGATTTTAAAAGGAAAATATATTTTTTCGAATAGAAATTGAATTTTAGTTTTGGCTAGCAAAATGTAGGCTTGTTTTTAGAAATAAAAACATGTAGTTGAATTTATGAATGATGTTCATAATTGAGTAGAAAAATTACCATCGGATAATTTTGAAATGCAAACTCAAGTGTTAATTTGGAAAAGGAAATTTATTTTTCCAAAAATAGGTTGGGATTTGAAATCGGAAACTTGTTTTAATATTTAAAACAAGAAGTGTTATTTATAAATGATTTTTATAAATAAAATAAGGGAATTTTTATTGGATAATTCACCTAAATCTAGGTATGAACTTAAAAGGAATTTTTAAATGGAAAAGAAAGGGAAATTTTACTTTTCGAAATAGAAATGGTATTACGAATAAATTGAGAAATATTAACTTGTTTTTAAAATAAAAAACAAGTTATCGAAATTATAAACGCTGGTTATAAATAGGAAAAAAATATTATCATTTGATAGTATTAAAATTTAATTTCAAGTGAGGGATTAAATAAGGAAATTTATCTTTCGAAGTTGAAATTTGAATTTCAAATTTAATACGAAATATAAGCTTGTTTTAAATGTTTAAAGCAAGAAGTAAAATTTATAAACAATGTTTATAAATAGAAGGGGATAAATTATCATGAGATGATTTAAGCATTTAAATTCAAATTTGAATTTAAAAAGAGATTTATAACTTGAAATCGTTTCAAAGGGAAACGATGAAATTTATTCCGATATTCGGAATGTAAACTGAATTTAAATAAATCCACACGGATTTATGATTTTAACTCGACTATATCGAATACATAGAATAAAATTTATATTTAAGAAGATATTGGAATTGTATTAAAGGTAAATTTAAGTTTTAAATGAATACAGACTTTATAGATATAAGTTATGGAAATTAAATATTTTCAAATATACTTGAGATTCAACAGAAAAATCAAATATTCCAAAATAGAAATCAAGTTTCAATAGATTATTTAGATGGAAATCGAATCTAATAAAGAAGTGAATTTATAAACAAGGTTTATATATGTGATGAAGTAACTTCCATCAAGCAAATTTGGAAGTAAATTTCCAAATGGAAGAAATGGAATGGATGGTGAGGTTTAAATCAAGTTTTGATATTACAGGCTTTTATTCATCTCGAGATAAGAACGTCGTCGATCAAGGTCTGAGAGGTAATTAAAATACCCCAACTTTAACGACTTCACTATTATCAAGAGATGATATTAGTTTGTAATGGTGAAAGATGTTGAATTTATGGATTATTTCCATGAAAGAAGATTTCATATTTGAATTTGATTATATCGAACTTTAATAAAATAATTCATGGAAATTGGACTTGAATATAAAAATTTGAGTTTGAAACTGAGTTATGGACATGGTATAAAATAATTGACGAGTTTGGAAATCAGAATTTTTGACTTTAGATTCGTATAACTGGTTTACTTTCAAAAATATTGAAAGTGGAATATAGATCTATTTACTAAACGACGTTTTAAACGTTATATAATTTTTTTTATTAAAATGAACTCGTCGCGGCGTTGTAGTTCGTAATTTAACGATTCGAACTTCAATTGAGTATACAGAATTCAATATAAGTTGGAATTTGATGAAACAAGAAATGTCCGGACCTATTGAATGATAGTTTTCTAATGGAAGAGAAAAATCTTTATTTCGTCGTATAGATTTTTAGTTATGTCAAAATCAAATTTTCAGAAAAACAGCGCCATAATCGTTTTAAACCATAACAGTTTATTAAATAAAATAAATGGATGCTGAGTGAATAAATCCGAATTTCCAATAGTAAAAATCTAGATTTGAGTCATAAATTAAATATAAACTCCAGTGGAGTAGACGAAGTGATTTTGGGATAAAAGATCGAATTTTTAAGCATCGAATGAAATTAACTAATTTCTTTGAAATTTGTTACTATAGTTTTGGCCGAAATTAACTTTATTGAAGTGAATTAAATTTGTTATTTGAATTGGGAAATCTGAATATGAAACTTGAATCAATTTTTGGAATTTGACATTGGGATTGAATTCAACTTATATATAAGCGAATGAAAGTATATTCAAACGAGAGAGGTTCAAACTGAATGTGGATTAAGTAAAAAGGGGTAAACTGGAAATTAAGCGTTAAAGGGGATGCGATTAAAATATTAAAGCGTTGAATTGATTATAAATTGTGAATGATTGAGTAAATTGTAAGGCAGGTATGGGATGAAGTTATGAAGAGAGTATGAAGGTTATAATTTAAGTGCCCGACAAAAAGGTACATGTTTCAATTTCCATATGAGGTTTTATGCGCCGAATCGGCAAGCCACTTGGCTTTTTGATTTTCTTTTTGACTGGAAAGGGCCTAGAGAGGCGATTTGAGGTTTGAACTATTTGCCGGTACAAAGGAGGTTATGGCGAATTTTCCAGACATTTAAGGAGTTAGAATATTTTTAAGAAAATTTTGATAATAGAAATCGATATAACGATATATATAGAATTCGCTAAGAAAATGTATTGAAAATGAAATATTAGAAAGGGCCAGTGATTGTGAAATTGTTTGATGGATGTTTATTTTTCGTTTGATAGTTAAAACACCGGCTATCAAAGATTTTTACCATCGTTGTCGATACGGAGAAACCGGTTGGATTTAATATCCGAAAACTACTCCGTATAGGCATAGGCATTGCGAATTAGATTATGCTAAAAAATATCGAAGACGGAGTGGAATGCAAGGGCTGTTATGTTTGTCCAGTTCCAGGACAACGTGTACGGACGAATGTCTGACAAAGTATCCCTAACGGTCACATAAGACGATCATTCCAAGGTATTACGTCTGGTGGCGGAGAAATTAGTTTCTCTTAGCTTTTATACCCGTAATATTTTTGAGAAGATTAACTAGTGATTCGACGGGTTTGACGATGTGGCATTCAAATTGTTTGGTGGCCAGATGTTCTAAAAGATAGACGTAGCCTCAAACCTCACAACCGGAAATGACAAAAATCAGGCAGGCAACATGGCTATGTAGGTAGCTCCCATTAGGGTGTATAATCACCTATCTAGAGAAATTCCTTTTACTTCTTTAATCTATTTCGATGCTATCCCTTTTCGGGAAACGGTGGTTTGAGCCCAACCATTGGTGACATACATTCGATACACTCAAGCGAAATGAGTGGTCGGTCATGTGTGGGCCGGGTTGCAAGACGTTCTTGTTGAACCCAGGTGTATTCGCCTCTAGAGATACATCATCGGCAGGTGGTCCCATACCTTGTCATCGTTGGAATCCAATCTCCAATAAGCGCCCTGCGGTTTTTGATTTTATACTATGTATGTAGAGCGTGAGATGCAAGCGTTCTACTATTTGGTTATTTATTTGATTAGACATTAGTATAATATCACTGGATTTTGATATCAAAAATGGTTTGGGTTATAGTAAGGTAAAAACCGTCCGTGTTTATGTGTGGACTGGTCTTACTATTATCCTTTTCTTTCAAAAGATTTTTGAAGTTAAACCATATGATTGGAGTTTACTCACACCAGTCCCATGACTGACCCAGAGTTTGTTTTGTTTTGTTTTTCCTAAACTCTTGGGTGGCCAAATTTGTACGGGCAGTCAAGTGTTTCAGGCTTTTACAGATACACTTAAAGGAGCTAGAAGCAGGAGGCTTCACCCTTAGTTTTCTAGAGTTATTTCCGTTGTATCAAATGTTATGTTGTACTCTGATGATGGTATGTATATATGTACAAAACAAATTTTATATTTCAAAGCTTATGTTATATAATATATTTTATTCGTTCCGCTGTCAGGTTCTGTATTGTTATTTCTGTTCTTCTTCTATCTTATCTATTTTCTTTAACCCTAATGACTCGTATTTCTGTATTATTTGAGTTGGACGTGTGTTGTATTAGTCAGCTCAGATAGTATGGATTTGCGGGCCACTACAGCTGGTATCAGAGCTTAGGTTGAGCGAACACCTAGGCTTTTGTGGGGGTTTACTCATTAGAGATAGGGTCAGTAGTACCCTAGAATGAGTTGAGTATATATATGAGAGAGCATATTTGTAAGTTGATATAAAAATTGTTTTATATTGTGTTGGCTTGTCTGTTGAGTGGTTTATAGATTCTGGTCGAATCGTGGGACACCACGACATCGATAGGAGTTTCTAAACACTTGAACAGAACAATTGACATAAAATTGTTTTAAAGTGGATAAATTATATAATTTTATCCAAAATTATATTTTGTTATAAAAGTAAATAAATTTCTAGAATTATTTATATATGGATGAGTTGGTTGCTATAACTAGATTATACATTTGAAATGGTTATATATAAAATCAAATAGAACTTGTATATGAATAATATATGCAAATGTGATCAACTAAAATTGAATTCAAACCGTAAATTGGAATTTAAATCCCGAAAGGTTGGAAAATATTCTTTCAAGGTATATTAGAATAATATAGCATTATTTTGGGAAGGATTTTGGATAAAAATCGTTTTAATGGATTTTGAAAGTGATAAAGCATGGAACTCACTTCAGTGGCTGGAAAATAATTCTGATGATGACTGCAGCACCATCAGTGTTCATTTTCGAGTTTCTAAGTGATGGATTTGCTACCTTAGTGGGATTCTCAATGAAAATTTATTTCAGAAAACAAGTTATTTGGGAAAATTCAAATATTATAGATTTGAAATGGTTATAAATATATGTATATATTTATGGGATTTCAAAAGGATTTGAAATAAAAACCTGGGTATTTGAATTCTGGCATTTAAATTTAACTTAAGCAAGTTAAATGAATCGAAATGAATAAATTGATCAAAATCAATTTAATGGAATATGAATTGATTGTAGATCATTCAAATTAAATGAAAGAAAACCAGAGGTTTGTGGGTACTGAAATTCTTTGAAATATAAAGAGTTGAGTTTCAGCATAAGTATGTTTTGAAAAGTACATAGGTTTGTAGCATTTTTCTTATCTTAGCAATTTCGGGGACGAAATTCTTTTAAGGGGGGAGAATGTAACGACCCTGATTTTCGAACAAATTATTTTAAATATTTTATATTATTTTAAATATTGAGTTGACAATATAAATGAATTTTTATATTAAGTTATCGACTTAAAAATCAATTTCGATTTAATATCGAATACATCGAATTATCGTAATACGAAAACGGTAATAATTGAATTCAAATTTAAAACTGAGTCGAAATAGTTCAAATAATCAATATATATCATAATTGTGTATAGAAGATAATAATAATAAATTATTATCAAGGAATAAATTGATTTGAATTTAAATTATATTTATTTAATATGGTTATTTTATATATACGTTCGAATTTAAAATTTATAATCTATTCTGTTGTGTTCAGAATAGTGTTATAACGTTGAAACGATAGTGGTTACGTTAAAATAGCGGCTCGCGGTTTAAGAAATAGACCCCGATATTATTTTAGTGGATAAGCACGAGATCAAATCAATATCTGTTTAAATTAAAGTGAAAATCTCTCTAAATCAAATCGATATCGTTTTGAAAAGAAAAAAAAAACCTTGATATCAAATCGAATTAAAAACAAATCAAATCGTATTAATGGCTAGTGTACTTCTGTCCCTTTTCTATTGCTTATAAATTGCGATACCTCCTTCCCCTATTTAGACATTTCATTCCTCAGCAAATTCAAGTATGCCTTTCTTCTTTGTCCCTTTTCTTCTTTCAGCAACTCAGAAATCGAAGCCTGTTCTTTCCTTCTCCTCAAATTCTTAATTTCGAAAATCAAATACCAAATAAAACAATACGAGTTCGAATCCATTCCAACATGAAAAGGGGGAAACTTTGATCAATCAGTTTGTATTCGAACTCCAGTTCGATTTTGGCACTGAAATGGAAGTCACGATGTTGAATCAGGGGACTGCGAATCTGGGGACGAGTTCGAATTAAGTTATGATAGTGAGATTTGAGGCACTATGATTTCAGACTGACGCTGGTGGGGGATGTGAACTACAATTCGATGGTGATATGAGGTTCGATGGTGTGAGGTTTGGAAGAGTGCGATCTGTTAATTGAGGATGATGGATAATATGGATTTCGAACTGAGGGAATTAGGGGTTCGATGTATGGTGATTAAGGAGTTCGATCTTTGTTATTGGTGATGGTGGACTTAAGTCGATGGAGTTGTTCTTCTGTGAACAACGAAAACGGTTCGTTTTTATTTTGTATTGTAAGCAGTATTTCGAACTGGATTAATAATTTGGGGAAGTCGCTATTTTGTATTAGGGCTGGGTAGTCGCATGACGAGGTGAAGTTTGAACTGAATGTCAGAGGAGTTTTGGCCTGGATATAAGGTATTGCAGTGGAGTATATGGAAGGGTGTGGTCTGTAAATCTTGGAGATAAAGGTGAGCAGGAAATGAAAAGTCATTGATGTTATGCAGGGGGACTAATGGAGTTGAAGCTTTGTATTGGTAATGGAGGTTGGATGGCAAGGTGATGTGAATGCAGAAAAGGGAAATCTATTGGACAGTAAAATGTATTGCAGTGAGGGATGAAGATTTAAAAGTGGATTTAAGGTATAATTTATTTAATTAAATTAATTAAAAATGATTAATTATATTTATATATATAGGTGTGTTGTATACAACTTGTAGAAATAACAACATTGTCATATTGTGTCAGATCCAAGTGAAATGAAGTGCATTAGAGTCATATCAATAATATCTAAGCATACAAACTAGATTGGAGGCCGATTGACAAGTCGTTGCCTCGATTGGTCGAGATTGGCATAAGAATAAGGTAAACACTTTTAAGTAATTTAAAATACTCAGCAGAATTTATTTATCTAAATGTTAAGTTAATTAAATAAATTGGAAATGTTTAATTTAATATATATATTCTGTGAATTCGTCTAAGATAGTTTATTTAAGTGGTTTAAATAAATAATGCAAATTGATGAATAAAGATTTAATTAATTATAGGTGCAAATAAAAATTTATTCGAGATGATTCGAGTAAATTGGTAGCCGCAACTTGAAATTTAAAATGGATATTATGAAAAGGAAAAATCGAGGTGAGTAAATCTCACTTGAAAAATTATTTTTATCATTTAAAATAAATGGTTGGCTGCTTGGATGTATTTGCAAATTATTTATTAGTCTGATTATTATACCTAGGCTTGGTGATTGTGGTTATTGGATATTTCCCACAGTATTATGAGTGAATGCCCGCAGTATCGTTGGCGGATGACCCTACGCCCACGTATATAAGTGGATCCCCTTTTATACCGCGATATCCTGCCTTGAAGCAGGATTGGTATTACTTATGTGACTAACATCGGTGGTTGCAAGGAAAACAGGTTGGAGGGATCCAATTGGATTCATCAAATTTATTTATTGTCTTTTTCCTATTTATATGTGTGTTATGTGTTGAATTGGATTGATGGTTTACTTATTTGGGTATTTAAATATCACTGGCCCTAGAGATTGATATTTAAAAATATAAAAAGGAATTTTTAGATTTTAGAAGGAAAATATATTTTTCCGAATAGAAATTGAATTTCAGATTTGGCTAGGAAAATATGGGCTTGTTTTTAGAAATAAAAACAAGTAGTTGAATTTATGAACGATGTTCATAATTGAGTAGAAAAATTACCATTGGATAATTTTGAAATGCAAACTCAAGTGTTAATTTGGAAAAGGAAATTTATTTTTCCAAAAATATGTTAGGATTTGAAACCGGAAACTTGTTTTAATATTTAAAACAAGAAGTGTTATTTATAAATGATTTTTATAAAAAAAATAAGGGAATTTTTATTGGATAATTCATTTAAATCCAGGTTTGAACTTAAAAGGGATTTTTAGATGGAAAAGAAAGGGAAATTTTACATTTCGAAATAGAAATGGTATTTCGAATAAATTTGGAAATATTAACTTGTTTTTAAAATAAAAATCAAGTTATCAAAATTATAAATGCTGGTTATAAATGGGAAAAAAATATTATCATTTGATAGTATTAAACTTTAATTTCACGTGAGTGATTAAATAAGGAAATTTATCTTTTGAAGTGGAAATTTGAATTTCAAATGGAATACGAAATATAAGCTTGTTTTAAATGTTTAAAACAAGAAGTAAAATTTATAAACAATGTTTATAAATAGAAGGAGATAACTTATCATGAGATGATTTGAGCATTTAAATTCAAATTTGAATTTAAAAAGATATTTATAACTTGAAATCATTTCAAAGGGAAACGATGAAATTTATTTCGATATTCGGAATGTAAACTGAATTTAAATAAATCCACACGGATTTATGATTTTAACTCGACTATGTCGAATACATAGAATAAAATTTATATTTAAGAAGATATTAGAATTGTATTAAAGGTAAATTTAAGTTTTAATATGAATATAGACTTTATAGATATAAGTTATGGAAATTAATTATTCTCAAATATACTTGAGATTCAGAAGAGAAATCAAATATTCCAAAATAGAAATCGAGTTTCAATAGATTATTTAGATGGAAGTCGAATCTAATAAAGAAGTGAATTTATAAACAAGGTTTATATATGTGATGAAGTAACTTTCATCGAGCAAATTTGGAAGTAAATTTCCAAATGGAAGAAATGGAATGGAGGGTGAGGTTTAAATCAAGTTTTGATATTACAGGCTTTTATTCATCACGAGATAAGAACGTCGTCGATCAAGGTCTGAGAGGTAATTAAAATACCACAACTTGAACGACTTCATTATTATCAAGAGATTATATTAGTTTGTAATAGTGAAAGAAGTTGAATTTATGGATTATTTCCATGAAAGAAGATTTAATATTTGAATTTGATTATATCGAACTTTAATAAAATAATTCATGGAAATTGGACTTGAATATAGAAATTTGAGTTTGAAACTGAGTTATGGATATGGTATAAAATAATCGACGAGTTTGGAAATCGGAATTTTTAACTTTAGATTCGGATAACTGGTTTACTTTCAAAAATATGGAAAGTGGAATTGAGATCTATTTACTAAACGATGTTTTAAACGTTATATAATTTTTTTAATTAAAACGAACTCGTCGCGGCGTGGTAGTTCGTAATTTAACGATTCGAACTTCAATTGAGTATACAGAACTCAATATAAGTCGGAATTTGATGAAACAAGAAACGCCCGGACCTATTGAATGATAGTTTTCTAATGAAAGAGAAAAATCTTGATTTCGTTGTATAGATTTTGTGTTTTGTCAAAATCAAATTTTCAGAAAAACAACGCCATAATCGTTTTAAACCATAACGGTTTATTAAATAAAATAAATGGATGTTGAGTGAATAAAAATCCGAATTTCCAATAGTAAAAATCCAGATTTGAGTCATAAATTAAATATAAACTCCAATGGAGTAGACGAAGTGATTTTTGGGATAAAAGATCGGATTTTAAGTATCGAACGAAATTAACTAATTTCTTTGAAATTTGTTACTATTGTTTTGGCCGAAATTAACTTTATTGAAGTGAATTAAATTTGTTATTTGAATTGGGAAATCTGAATATGAAACTTGAATCAATTTTTGGAATTTGACATTGGGATAGAATTCAACTTATATATAAAAGCGAATGAAAGTATATTTAAACGAGAGAGGTTCAAACTGAATGTGGATTAAGTAAAAAGGGTAAACTGGAAATTAAGCGTTAAAGAGGATGCGATTAAAATATTAAAGCGTTGAATTGATTATAAATTGTGAATGATTGAGTAAATTGTAAGGCAGGTATGGGATGAAGTTATGAAGAGAGTATGAAGGTTATAATTTAAGTGCCCGACAAAAAGGTACATGTTTCAATTTCCATATGAGGTTTTATGCGCGAATCGGCAAGCCACTTGGCTTTTTGATTTTCTTTTTGAATGGAAAGGGCCTAGAGAGGAGAGTTGAGGTTTGAACTATTTTCCGGTACAAAGGAGGTTATGGAGAATTTTTCCGGAAATTTAAGGAGTTAGAATATTTTTAAGAAAATTTTGATAATAGAAGTCGATATAACGATATATATAGAATTCGCTAAGAAAATAGATTGAAAATGAAATATTAGAAAGGGCCAGTGATTGTGAAATTGTTTGATGGATGTTTATTTTTCCTTCGATAGTTAAAACACCGGCTATCAAAGATTTTTACCATCGTTGTCGATACGGAGAAACCGGTTGGATTTAATATCCGAAAACTACTCCGTATAGGCATAGGTGTTGCGAATTAGATTATGCTAAAAAAAATCGAAGACGGAGTGGAATGCAAGGGCTGTTATGTTTGTCCAGTTCTAGGTCAGCATGTACGGACGAATGTCTGACAGAGTATCTTTAACGGTCACATAAGACGATCTTTTCAAGGTATTACGTCTGGTGGCGGAGAAATTAGTTTCTCTTAGCTTTTATACCCGTAATATTTTTTAGAAGATTAACTAGTGATTCAACGGGTTTGACGATGTGCATTCAAAGTGTTTGGTGGCTAGATGTTCTAAAAGATAGACGTAGCCTCAAGCCTCAAAACCGGAAATGACAAAAATCGTGCAGGCAGCATGGCTATGTTGGTCGCTTCCATTAGGGTGTATAATCACTTATCTAGAGAAATTCCTTTTACTTCTTTAATCTATTTCGATGCTGTCCCTTTTCGGGAAACGGTGGTTTAAGCCCAACCGTTGGTGATATACATTAGATACACTCAAGCGAAATGAGTGGTCAGTCATGTGTGGGCCGAGCTGCAAGACGTTCTTGTTGAACCCAGGTGTATTCGCCTCTAGAGATACATCATCAGCAGGTGGTCCCATACCTTGTCATTGTTGGAATCCCATCTCTAATAAGCGCCCTGCGGTTTTTGATTTTATACTATGTATGTAGAGCGTGAGATGCAAGCGTTCTACTATTTGGTTATTTATTTGATTAGACATTAGTATAATATCACTGGATTTTGATATCAAAAATGGTTTGGGTTATAGTAAGGTAAAAACCGTCCGTGTTTATGTGTGGACTGGTCTTACTGTTATCCTTTTCTTTCAAAAGATTTTTGAAGTTAAACCATATGATTGGAGTTTACTCACACCAGTCCCATGACTGACCCAGAGTTTGTTTTGTTTTTCCTAAACTCTTGGGTGGCCAAATTTGTACGGGCAGTCAAGTGTTTCAGGCTTTTACAGATACACTTAAAGGAGCTGGAAGCAGAAGGCTTCACCGTTAGTTTTCTAGAGTTATTTCCGCTGTATCAAATGTTATATTGTACCCCGATGATGGTATATATATATGTACAAAACAAATTTTGTATTTCAAAGCTTATGTTATATAATATATTTTATTCGTTCCGCTGTGAGGTTCTGTATTGTTATTTCTGTTCTTCTTCTATCTTTTCTATTTTCTTTAACCCTAATGACTCGTATTTCTGTATTATTTGAGTTGGACGTGTGTTGTATTAGTCAGCTCAGATAGTATGGATTTGCGGGCCACTACGGCCTTGCATTAGTCTTCAAGTTTACCCACTCTATTTATACTTTGTTACAGTTTTGAATTACATTCATTACCTTAATTTGTCTTTCTTATTTAATTCCCTGATTAATGTTTGTTATAAATGGCAGTCAATATATTATTACCGTTAATCCGATTAATGCAATGTTTGTTAATTTATTTCTCTTTCCAGTTAATGTATCAATTAAAGCATTATTTATTTCTATTGCTGGAGCACTAAAAGGAAACATTTCAAAACTATATATCTCATATATTGTGTTATTTTTGTTGTACTTTTATGTAATAATAGCGATCTGGTCTGAATTTTCATTATGAACTCATAACCTAGTAATCCATAGATATCACGACAACAGATAAGTTGCCCAAGTTCATCCAGTAATATTTGGTAATCATTTAATTATGGATTGCCAAAATTTGGTGATATTTTATACCACACTTGGATGCTAAATATTCTCATAAATTACCATTTAAAACAGTGGAATGTTTTTATACTAAATGTAGGAACCAACTCTTGGGGTCTTCAAAATCAACTCTTTAATTAATAAAATATAATTTTGAGAAATATTTTATCAATATAATTGACATAAAGGATTATAAATGGTGAAATGCAAGTTATTAAGCTTACTTATTGCTAACATATAATAATTTCAGTTATTGCTAGCAGGTTATAAAATATAAAACTAGACAACTCAACATTAAAAAATAAAATAGAAAAAGTAATAATAAATGCATATAGTATAACAGTCAATGTCTGTTTCCTCTAAAATTCTATTTAGGAAGTGCAATGTTGTCAAATGACACAATTTGAAAGTAATTTTTGAGATTAAGCTAACTTTATATTTAAATGGTAGTTATAGACAACATATACAAATCTCAATGGACATCATATTAGGAAACAAATATTAAAATGCTTAGGTGGTACTTTAGGAATTCTTTTATTCACAATGCAAGAATAGCAATAACTAACTTTCATTTTTTTCCCATGAAATTAACAGTGGGAACTTGCACTGTTTTTCCAAACCACATTGCAACATGGTCATTCAGCTTTTCATACAACAAAAAGATCAATTGCAGTCCAAACTGAAAACAAACTAAAATATCATTTACTGATTACATCTTGTCTGGATTACAAGAGTCCTCATGTTACTTGGGTAGTCGCGACTTACAAATTGATAATCCATTAATCTAGTAATTTAAAAGTTAACTTAATGGATAGCACCTGCCTAAACTTTGAAAAGATAAAGTGGAACTCACACTTAATCTAAAACGCGAAGTGAAGGGAGAAAAACATATACAAATTCTATAAAATAAGTAGCAGTGGGATCACATAAATCAATTTCCTTCTCACTGTATTGATATTATTATACCAAATAAGTCGGTTCCTAAATTTATACCAAAATTTCCATGTCTACCCAATCATCTATGCCATTCCACTTTTCTTAACTATTAACAAGTCCAACAAAACAACAATTTATAGATGGGACACAAAACACCAACATAATGATTTCTAGCATTCACCTATTTAAATTATACTGACATCGAAGAATAACCAAAGCATATGATGAAACTCAAAGAATAAATAAAGAAAATCAAATCACCTGTCACACAAAATCAAAAACGACGTCGATTGCATTGCGAGGTCAAAGTCTCTGAAGCCGCAGTCCCTAATTCGAACGTCACCTGATATCCAATTCGAAGTCCAGAATTTTGAAGCTGAAGTCACCAATTCGAACTCAATGTCCCCTTTTTTTATCGCGTACGAAGAACAAGCGTTGAGAGAGGGATTGGGAGAAGGATTAGGGTTTGGCTGAAAACAACAATTAGTTTACTATTTTGCCACCATGGCATAAGTGTTGATTAGGTGTACCAACATAAATAAGTGTTGTGAATAAAAAAATCATAATTATGTATTTTTGGTGACACATGTTTACTATAGCAACACATATTTGTGTCACTTGTCTATAACACAAATAAGTGTTGGAAGTTGAAAAAAATAAGTGTTGCCAAATGGCCATTATGGTGTAGTGAGCACCGCTTATCGTCCTCAGACTAATGGACAAACATAGAGGGTGAACAGGATTCTTGAAAATCTTTTGAGGCTGTGTATCCTGGACTTCGGAGGGACTTGGGAAGAGCATCTTCCTTTAGTAGAGTTTGCCTATAATAACAGTTATCAAGCTTGCATCGGCGTGGCACCTTTCGAAGCATTGTACGGACGACCCTGTAGATTACCAACTTGTTGGTGGGAGTCTATAGAAAGATTATTACTTGGACCAGATATGGTTAGGGAAACATCTGAAAAGATTGACATTATTCGATGGCGGATGAAGACAGCTCAAGATAGGCAGAAATCCTATACAGACAAGAGAAGGACTGACCTCGAATTTGAAGTAGGAGACTTGGTTTTTATCAAAGTGTCACCTCTGAAAAATGTGGTTTGCTTCGGATCAGTAGGGAAGTTGACACCTAGGTTTGTGGGACCATTTCCCATAACCAAGAGGATTGGCCAAATGGCCTATGGATAAAACTCCCAGATAATCTATCCGGCGTTCATGATGTTTTCCACATTTCCCATCTGCGGAAGTGCCTGCATGACACCGCAGTAATCGTTGAGCCGAGTGTGTTGGAAGAAGTCGAAGTGGAACGGGAGGCGACAGTCAGGCGAGTCCCTACACGTATTCTGGGATCAGAATTTAAGAAGCTACATAATAAAGAGATCAAGTTGCTAAAGGTTCAATGGGGGGGATAACCCAGTGGATGCGACTTGGGAGACCGAAGACAAGATTCGTGCTTCGTACCCTTTTCTTTTCGAGGGTAGGTTCTTAACTCCTTTTTCCAAAGCTTTATCAGTACTTGCTTCTATCATTTGAGTATGTCCTATCAATAGTATTTTCGACCTTTAGATAGGAATCCTATGGATGTAAACATGTGTTTGAGACATGTTATGATTGATGGATGTAAGTGGACGCAAGTGTTTGCTAGTGGTTTCCTATGGATGCATACACACACATTACGTACTAGATCGGCTCAATCACTCTCATACTGCATATGGATGTGTGTGCATTTTCTTTTATTTTATGGATGGAAATGGATGAACTAGCATATGGATGTTACATTTGGATGAATGAGTGTGCACACATATAGAGCTTACATGTTATAATAGGATTATTTGCATAAATATTGGATTCATGGCACTAACATACATTGCATTAAGGAGGTCAACAGAATCACTAGACCATCTGATCTTTGCATTAGTATTGGGACATATACACACACCTTTGCATATATTCATGTAAGCATTAGAAATCCTTAAGGACAACGGATGCCAGTGATTGATGGATGAGTAGATGAATGATGGATGGTAGGATATGCATTCTTATCAACTTGAAGATTTCAGGGACGAAATCCTTTAAGTGGGGGGAATGTAACACCCCGTAATTTTGTTAACAATAAAGAAGATAAATTAAATAATAATTAATTTAATATTAAGAATTAAGGGAAAAGACTACATCATTACGTCCTTCTCGAAAATCTGGCCAGGATAGATACCTAGTTTGCGTAAAACAGATAACATATAGAGAAGTTACGAATGATAAAATTTTGACATTCAAACTAGTCATAACTGGCGCACTTCATAAGTGCACCAAGGCAATTTTACACTGGTGCACCTATAAAGTGCGCCCATAGGAGTTTTTGGGTATTCGGGCCTTTTTCCAAGTGGGAGGCGACCCGCAACCTGATTCACCCTAGGGCTTATGTGGTAGTCGGTTCTAGAGGGTTCTGCAGCTATAAATATACCTTATTTCTCTTATTTTCTTAACAAAGAATCAATGGCGGCCAAACTCTACCAGTGTGTGAATTCAAATGGATCCCTTATCTTCTTCTATCAACTAAGGCAAATCAAATCCAGAAATCCAAGATCTATTCTTTCTCTATTCTCTACCTAACGCTGTGAGTTTGTAGTTAGTTTTAGGTTTAGATGAATAGAAGTAAATTATGAAAGACTGTGATTTGGATACGTTGTAAACCTTGAATCTATGCTATTGTTAGATCTTATACTATATCGTGATAGATCTATTTCTTTAGATCTAATGCAATTATGGTTATTATATTATATTTCCTATGTGGATCTTGACTTGTAACTATGTTGTGGTGAATGTAAATCTATTAATTTTTACAGTTGCAACATTGGTTAGATTTAATTCTGTATGTAAATCACCTTCACCTGTCATATTGCAATCAACTTAGATATGTTGTAACTTGGACATGTGAATCCATGTTTAGATCTAAACATGATATTATGTCATTCTAATGGTGTTAGATCTATTTTAACCTCTAGATCTGAATTATGTGATCTAATTTATCACCTTGTGTTATCTTGTTAGATCTAGTTTAAACTCTAGATCTGAAGTATGTTGTCTAATTTATCACCTTGTGTTATCATGTCAGATCTGTTTTAACCTCTAGATCTGAATTATGTGAACTAATTTATCACCTTATGTTATCATGTTAGATCTAAACCGATTGGACATCTAAGTTGCTAATTTAGATCTTACTATGCTTATTGTGACATCATAGTTATGTTAGAATCAATTGACTGCCAACCGTCCATCAGTTTTATGTCCACCTTGTTATGACGATAATTTCATGTCCATGCCAGTATGTATGTTCACCTTATAATCATGCTAGTTTATGTTTACGCCAAGATGATCACTTTGGTTATATTCCCATTA
Organism: Allium sativum; assembly: GCA_030737875.1. Lineage (NCBI taxonomy): Eukaryota > Viridiplantae > Streptophyta > Magnoliopsida > Asparagales > Amaryllidaceae > Allium > Allium sativum. The sequence goes on from CM060924.1 coordinate 139,350,020, forward strand.
TTTTCGCTATTATCGTTTATGACTAGGTTATTGTCTTGCCTAGGCATGCTGCCAATTTTGTGAGGGCGCTAGTTAAGGAATGGGGGAAAAGGGTTAATAATTTCATAATTTGAATATGAACAATTTTGGACATATAATTCAAATTATTGGTAAAGTGGGCATTAACACCTACAAAGGGAAAGGCTTAATTAATTGATTAATTAATTAAAAATGGAATGTCTAGTAATTACAATTAGGAATTGTAATTGTACTTATGACACGATGTTAGGTTACATTAGTGGTGGAAGTTTGCCTTGACCCAACCGGCATATCCAGAAGCCACTAATGTTGAACCTAATATGGGAGGTCTAAGTACGCAAATACGAATCGGGCTAAGACACGAGATTAGGCCCAACTGTGGAATAAGACTGCCCGTACCCGACCGGCATATCCAGCATCTATAGGTTGTAGGCCTAATGTGGGAGGTCTAGCCGATTACAAACCATAAATGGACATGGTATTGAATTGGACTACTTAACCAAATCTAATCCATAGGGATTGTATGATATTGAACTAAGGTTAGGGTTAAGAAAATTGATTGGAATAGTGGATGGGTTAAGTAAATCTGGAGGGGGATGGTAATATTTACATATAGGTCCACGAACTTAACCCCATAAGATTATTATAACACCCCACAATTTTAAAACATGACATGAGAGATAATTGAAGAATACTTATTTTTTATAAGAAGAATTAAGGGAAACGGGCTATACCATTGCGTTCATCTCAGAATTCCGCTTGGAATAGAATCCAAGTTTGCGTAAATCGGATATCATATGAAGAAGCTATGAAGCTAACAAAATTTCAGTTTAAAATAGAATTTATTTAAATAATAATCAAAAATCAAAAATGAATTCAAAATTTGAAATCAGCGAAAAGGGATGAGCAGGAAAATTCCCGCTCGTGGGTGTCGACCCCCCCAGAGGGTGTCGACATGGGTTTCGACCCCCATAAGGGGTGTCGACCCCCCTATACGGGTGTCGACCGCCATCTTCCCAGATCTGCTCGACGTGTTTTGATGGTCTAGGGCTGATGTGTCCTTCTGGAATTGGCTGGATGACGTGTTTTTCTGGTTTGGATGGTTCAGATGGTTCCTAATCTAATCTAAAGGTCCTAATACACCTAGTACTCCTATAAATAGACACCTAAACCTAACCCTAATTTTATTACACTAATCCATGGTGCCTCCATGATGCTCAAAACTGAATTAGCCTAGCCATTCTTCTCCACCAATGCAAATCAGAATAAGAGTATTCAAATTTGAAGATAAGAATCAAATTCTACAACAACGGTTTAGCTAATCAAATTCAGAAATCAGAATTCAGATCTATTCTCTCTCCTAAATCCTGTTGCTGTGAGTCTATGTTACTTTCACATATAATTAAAAAGTAATTGTGATAGGATTGTAAATTGGATTTAATGATCATGTCTGTAAGCAAGACGAATCGTATCAAGTTTTGTAGATTTCTTTTCTTTCAGATTCATACCCAAATTACTGTTATCATCTGCCTATTGGATCTATTTTATTGTTCTATGCCAGTTCATGTTTCATATGCCTATTTTATGCCAATTTTGATGTCATGATTCTCTTCCCTTCTTCTTTCCCTTTTTCTTTATGAGATTAGGCTAACTTCGAGCCTAACATATTGCATTGAGATTTGCGTACGAATAACGTTGGAACGATTGGGAAAAGTTTGGGAAAATATTAAATAATATGTAACTGGGCATAAATTGATTTGTAATCATGTAATTGATTTGGGGCATAAACTGGTACAACTTATATACATGGAATTATAGGCATGACTTGGATTGGAATTATAAACATAACTTGAATTGGAAATTATTGGCAATTTGAATATATGTAATAAGTCAGAACTTGAATTTGTGTTTGTAGAAAAGAAGAGATAATGAACGCCTAAGGCACGAGGTTAGACTTGGTTTGCAGTAGAAGTCTGCCCGGAACCACCCAGCATATCCAGCAACCGCAAACGGCAGTCTAATATGAGAGGTCAAAGACATAAATTAGATGCGTAATAATGCAAAGGCACGAGGTTAGATTCGGTTTGCGGTATAAGCCTGTCCGGAACCGCCCGACATATCCAGCAACCACAAAATGGCAATCTAATGTGAGGGGTCTTGCAAGATTACAGTTATAATACATTAATGAACACTTAACCAAGATAAGACATGTAATTAGACATGAGGATGATAAAGGGTTAAGTGGGTAACATGGGTAGCATGTGAAACATAATAAAAGCACTTAATCAAGACAAGACATGTGACTAGACATGGGGATAAAGAGGTGTTAAGTGGGAATTCCTAGTAGGGACCAAGCGTAGGAGGGAAGCTTGTGTCAAATGAGTGGACCCTTTTCAACCAGTAACCCATTTTAGTATCTATATGAGCTCGAACTAGGTTAAGGACAGGGACACGCTTACTGGGGTTGATTGTAAGAGGTCAACAAAGAGTTAGCGACGGCAGTGCAAGTCCAATGGAGTCATGTGCGTGCATGGGTCCAGGCTGGTAGGTAAGATGTTGTTGCATCGTGTAGGTATAAGTTGTGCATTTCAGTAGTATTAGGGTTGCCACCTTAGAGAGTGATACACCTTACTGTAGGACCAACACAGGTATCTACGAGGTTAGTGAGCCGATCGAATGGGGAGGGTAGTGGGTACAACTAGTGGTGGTAGGAGAAAGTGGGCACCTACGAGAGTAGCTAGGGGTACACGAAGCTACCATTATTATGATTAGTAGGGAGGGGTCATCTTTTAGTATGTAACTAGTATGTGGTACGGTGCAGAGCGTATCTTATAGTGGTTAGAAGCGCAATCGATGTCCTATCTTACCTACCTTGTTATATTTGCTTATGTTACAGTCATCTCTTATATCCAGTTTATGTTCTTATCTTGTTACTTTACTGATTATATTGTTAAAGTCACTAGACTCGCCAGACTTGTGTATGACCCTTTTTGTTTCGCCTCTTTTTTTTTCTTTTCCACCCCAGGTCCTCAGGGTGGGATTAGTGAAGCTTGACTTGGACCTCTTTCTTCTTGAAGTGCTTGGAAGTGTTGAAAGTAACCCTCATCTTTATCTCTTTTCCATTATGACTATTTGGAGTGGGATTATGGTTTTACTTTTATGTACTCTGATAATAAATTTGTTCAAGATGGATATTTGTGTACTTGACTCTAGTATGTGGTTTTAATGTTGTAACCAAACATGTTTTGCTTTTCCGCTGCAATAAATAAATTTCAAATTTTCTTAATTACCATTTTATATATTTGTCTTGTGATATTCTATTCTTTATTCTTATAATGCTCCATGAAAGTTAATGCATTCCCTTAGTGAGTGACATTAATGGACGTGGGGTGTTACACGTGATATCAGAGCTGAAGGTTACCAGAACAGATAAAAGATTTTGAAAACTGTTTTCAAATGCATTTTTAGAAACAAGTATTTTCAAAAACATGCTTTAAAGAGGGTATTTTCAAGAGAATAGTTTATTATGAAAAACATAATCCCTAAAAACCCAAATACATCTTTCGATTCTCTGTTTTGAATCTCTTCCTTTTTCCCTTCAGCATGCTGAGGAACCCATTATATCCGAGGGCGTACAGATACCGTGTTGGCTCATAAGGTATCTGGAGGCTAGGGCTACTGCCGCAGTCCCAGCAGACGTTCCTCCTCCCCCAGCTGCAGCCGCTCCTCCTCCCCGTGTAGATGCTTTTTCTAAGATATGCAAAGACTTTCGTGAGATGTGCGGAAAGCCGTTTTATGGGACTGAGACGTTTATGGTGGCTCGGAATTGGCTCAAGGAAGTGGAGGACTTGTTTGGTATCTTTGAGATAGACGAGGGAAGGAAAGTTCAACTAGCTACTTGGTTAATGAAGGATGAAGCTTCCTTTTGGTGGGAATTAACTAATGGAGGACGTGCAGTGGAGACGTGGATGGACTTTAGATGAAGGTTCGAGTTGAAATTTCTTTCACAAGCGGAGGAGAGTTTATACATGGAGAGGTTCTTGGCTTTGAAACAAGGGAGTTTGTCTGTGAAGGAGTACGTTAACAAGTTTAACCAGTTAGCAAGATTTGGTATGGAATTAGTTAATACACCACATATGAAGGCTTTGAGATTTGCCAAGGGTCTGAACGAACCGTTACACGGGTTGGCTGTGTCCCACATTCCTATGGGGGCTACTTTCGAGAATCTTGTTGACATGGTGTTGATGCATGAAGAGGAGAAAGGTGCTAATGTAGATAAGGCATACAATAAGAAAGGGGATCCAGAGAAGGCACAACAACAACAAAAGAAGGGCCGTAAAGATAACAAGGGTTCAAAGAAAAGGAAGTGTGACAATTGTGGAATACCTGGCCATTTGAAGAAGGATTGTAGGAAGAAGAAGAAGACGGGTTGCTTCCAATGTGGTGAGGCAGGACATATGATTAAAGACTGCCCAAGGAGGCAAGGACAAGGGCAAGGACAGGATCTACTTCTGGAGGACAGGTTCATGCTCTCATGGCACCTAAACAAGAGAGAGGTAGAAACATTTCTGTTGAAAGTTTGATTTTCCTTTTCGATCATCCTGTACATACTTTTTTTGATTCTGGTGCTTCACATTCGTTTATATCTGCTTTTGTTGTTGAGTCTCTGTACCTAGATACTAGTATAGTAGTGGATCCCATGGTTTTCTCAAATCCTATTGGGGATACGGCTCATCAATCTATGTTATGTCAGTATTTGAGAATATATGTATATGGCGTTGAGTTCGAATGCAATGCTTATGTACTTGGCTTCACGGGCTATGGGTTGATTCTAGGAATGGATTGGCTAGCCGGGTATAATGCCATTCTCGACTGTGAAAAGAGGGTAATTAGACTGTTGACTAGTTTGGATAATACTCTCGATATCTCATGCGATCCTAAGGGTTCTGTTATGCTTATCTACTTAGAATCTCTTGACACGTCTATTGATGATTTGCAATCTATTAGAGTAGTCCGCGAGTATGCAGATGTCTTTGAGGAGGTTAGGGACTTACCTCCAAAACACAAGATAGATTTCCGTATATATTTGGTGGACAATGCAAAGCCAGTTGCATTGCCAGTGCGCCACATGGCTCCAAAAGAAAGGAGGGAGCTTAGTAAACAAGTGAAAGAGTTGCTTGAGAAAGGGTTCATAAGAAGAAGTATCTCGGAGTGGGGTGCTCCTGTTATTTTTGCTATAAAGGCTGATGGTTCGCTTAGATTGTGCATGGACTGTAGGGAGCTGAATAAACTCACAAAGAAGAACAAACACCCATTGCCGAGGATAAATGATTTGTTCGATCAATTGGTTGGTGCTTCGATTTTCTCGTAGGTGCACTTAGCTATAGGATTTCATCAGTTGAGGGTAGCTGAGGATAGTATAAATGAGACTGCTTTTAGAACTCCCTACGGTTTCTTCGAATGGCTCGTCATGCCTTTTGGGTTGACGAATGCACCCGCATATTTCGTAGACTTGATGAGTAGGATGTTTAGGGGGTTTCTAAACAAGTTCATGGTGGTCTTTGTGGATGATATCTTGATATTCTCTAGAAGCAAGGAAGAACATGCCCTACATCTTAAGGAAGTCTTAGAGACCCTTCGAGCACATCAACTCAAAGCTAAGTTCTCTAAATTTCATTTTTAGGGAAAGGAAGTGAGGTTCTTAGGGAACATGGTCTCTAGGGAAGGGATAGCAGTGGATCCCGCGAAGGTGGTAGCAATCCATGATTGGAAGGTTCCTAGAAACGCAACGGATGTAAGAAGTTTTCTAGGGTTGGCGGGCTATTATAAAAAGTTCAACAAGGACTTTGCCAAGATATCAGCCCCACTTACACGGTTGACGAAAAAGAATTTAACCTTTACTTGGGATGTTGACTATGATGATGCTTTCCAATGTTTGAAGAGGGCATTGACGACAACTCCAATTTTAGTTTTGCTGGATAGGAGTAAACCGTTCACAGTGTATACTGATGCTTGCGGGACAGGGCTTGGCGCAGTTTTGATGCAAGAAGGAAGGGTGATATGCTATGGTGGAAGGTAGTTAAAGGTCCATGAGAAGAATTACCCTACCCACGATTTAGAGTTAGCTGCAATAGTTTTTGCGCTTAAGTCTTGGCGCCATTACTTGCTTGGTGAGAGGTTTGAGTTGTATACAGACCATAAGTCACTAAAATACCTATTCTCTCAAAAAGATCTAAACTTAAGGCAATAGAGGTGGATGGAGTTCTTAGCATTCTACGATTTTGAGATTGCATATACCCCTGGAAAGGGTAACGTTGTAGCTGATGCCTTGAGTAGAAAGAAGTTGACTTTGGATCCTTTGTTTATCGTGCGACATAGTTTAAAGTATATCTCTACCTTTGACTTTAGACCCTCTATCGATTATGTACCCGATTTGTTGGCATCGTTAGAGGTACGACCTAAGCTTTTGGGACAGATAGGTGCGGCACAAAGAGATGACCTATAGTTGATAGAGATAGTAGACAAGCTCATAAGAGGGGAGTCTTCGACCATCTTAGTAGGTATACTATCGATGACAAAGGTTGGTTGCGTAAGGATGGGAGACTTTGAGAAAGACAATCCTTGAAGAAGCACATCGTTCTAAGATGACCATACATCTCGGTGGTAACAAGATGTATAGGGACATGAAGCGAGTTTTCTTTTAGGCCGGAATAAAGAAGGATATGGCTGAGTTCGTTTCTAGATGCTTAGTGTGCCAGCAAGTCAAGGCTGAGCAAAAGAAACCTGGTGGTTTGCTTCACCCTTTAGAGGTTCTACAGTGGAAATGGGAAAGTGTTTCGATGGATTTCGTCAACGCGTTGCCGAGGTCAAGGAAGGTTAATACGGGGACTTGGGTTGAAGCAGATAGACTTACCAAGAGCGCCCATTTCATTCCCGTTAAGAGTAAAAGAACAGCTGCACGGTTAGCATCTATTTATCTCCGAGAGATAGTTCGTCTACACGACAAACCTTCTAGTATCTCGAGTGATCGAGATCACATTTTCACTAGTGAGTTTTGGAAGAGCTTGCAAGAGGCGGTAGTAACATAATTGTGTTTGAGCACCGCTTATCACCCCTAGATGGATGGCCAAACAGAAAGAGTGAATCAGATTTTAGAAGATCATTTGAGGTTATGCATCTTGGACTTTGAAGGGACATGGAAGGAACATCTTCCATTAGTAGAGTTCGCCTACACCAACAACTATCAGGCTAGTATTGGTATGGAACCTTTTGAAGCTCTATATGGACGACCTTGCCGATCACCGACTTGTTGGTGGGAATCTACGGATAAGATTTTGCTTGGGCCGAGATGGTTAGAGAAACTTCAGAGAAGATAGGCTTGATTCGAAGATGCATGAAGATGGCACAAGACCAACAAAATTCATACGCTGATAAAAGAAGAACCGATCTTGAGTTCGATGTTGGAGACATTGTTTTTATTAAAGTGTCACCATTGAGGAATGTAGTTCGTTTTGGATATGTCGGGAAATTGGCACCAAGGTTCGTAGGGCCATTCCCCATTATAGAAAGAATTGGACAGATGGCCTACAGAGTGAAGCTGCCTGAGAAGCTTAGTGGTGCTCATGATGTATTTCACGTATTGCATTTGAGGAAGTGTTTACACGATACCGCGGAAGTAGTAAAGCCGAGCATGCTTAGAGAAGCGGAAATAGAGCGAGATGCCATGGTTAGACGAGTTCTTACATGCATCCTTGGATCGGAGGTCAAGAAATTACGCAACCGAGAGGTCAAGTTGGTTAAAGTCCAGTGGGGAGATGATCAAGGAGACACGACTTGGGAGACTGAAGACAAGATACGCGCGTTGTACCCTTTCCTTTTTGTGGGTATGTTCTTAACTTCTCCTTTTTCTACCGCTTTGTTTATACTTGTTTTATCCTTTAGTGTATCCTCTCGATTATATTTTCGACCGTTAGGTAGAAAATCTTATGGTTGTAAACATGTGTTTGAGACATGTTATGTTTGGTGGATGCAAGTGGATGTAAGTGTTTGCTAGTGGTTGCTCGTGGATGCATTTACACACACATTAGGCACTAAATCGGCTCAATCACTTTCATACTGCATATAAATGAGTGTGTATATTTAAGTTAGTGGATGTATATGGAATGTGTTATCATATGGATGCTGCATTTTAATGAATGGTTGTGCACTCATATAGAAATGATATGTGTCATTAGGATTCTTTTGCATACATAATGGATGCATGGCACTATCATGTTTCGCATTAAGGAGGTCAACCGAATCAGTAGTCCGCCTGATCTTTGCATTAGATAGGGGACATATACACCCACTTTTGCATATATTCATATAATATTAGAAATCTTTTAAGGATAATGAATTCTTTTAGATGATGGATGAGTAGATGGATGATGGATGGTAGGACACATTCTTCTTAACTTTAAGATTTCGAGGACGAAATCCTTTAAGGAGGGGAGAATGTAACACCCTGTAATTTTAAAACATGACATGAGAGGTAATTAAAGAATACTTAATTTTTATTAGAAGAATTAAGGAAAATAGGCTATGCCATTATGTTCGTCTCGGAATTCTGCTTGGAATAGAGTCCGAGTTTGCGTAAATCGGATATCATATGAAGAAGTTATGAAGCTTAGAAGATTTCAGTTTAAAACAGAATTTATTTAAATAATAACTAAAAATCAAAAACAAATTCAAAATTCGAAATCAGCGAAAAGGAATGAGCGGGAAAATTCCCGCTCGTGGGTGTCGACCCCCCATAAGGGGTGTCGACCCCTATCTGCCTAGATCTGGCCGACGTGTTTTGGTGCTCTAGGGATGATGTGTCCTTCTGGGATTGGTTGAATGACGTAATTTTCTGGTTTAGATGGTTCAGATGGTTCCTAGTCTAATCTTAAGGTCCTAATACACCTAAACCTAACCCTAATTTCATTACACTAATCCATGGCGCCTCCATGCTGCTCAAATCTGAATTAACCTAGCCTTTCTTCTCCACCAAAGCAAATCAGAATAAGAGTATTCAAATTTGAAGATAAGAGTCAAATTCTACAACAACGGTTTAGCTAATCAAATTTAGAAATCAAAATTTAGATCTATCCTCTCTCCTAAATCCTGTTGCTATGAGTCTATGTTACTTTCACATATAATTAAAAAGTAATTGTGATAGAATTGTAAACTGGATTTAATGATCATGCCTGTAAGTAGGACGAATCATATCAAGTTTTGTAGATTTCTTATCTTTCAGATTCATACCCAAATTACTGTTATCATATGCCTATTGGATCTATTTTATCGTTCTATGTCAGTTCATGTTTCTTTTGCCAATTTTGATGTCATAATTCTCTTCCCTTCTTCTTTCCCTTTTTTTTATGAGATTAGGCTAACTTCGAGCCTAACATATTGCGTTGAGATTTGAGTACGAATAACGTTGGAATGATTAGGAAAATTTTGGGTAAATATTGAATAATATGTAATTGGGCATAAATTGATTTGTAATCTTGTAACTGATTTGGGGCATAAATTGGTACAATTTTTATACATGGAATTACAGGCATGACTTGGATTGGAAATATAAACGTAACTTGAATTGGAAATTATGGGCAATTGGAATATATGTAATAAGTCAGAACTTGAATTTGGGTTTGTAGAAAAGAAGAGATAACGAACGCCTAAGACATGAGGTTAGACTTGGTTTGCGGTAGAAGTCTGCCCGGAACCGCCCGGCATATTCAGCAACTGCAAACGGCAGTCTAATGTGAGAGGTCAAAGGCAGAAATTAGATGCATAATAATGCAAAGACATGAAGTTAGATTCAGTTTGCGGTATAAGCCTGCTCGGAACCGCCCGGCATATCCAGCAACCGCAAAACGACAATCTAATGTGAGGGGTCTTGCAAGATTACGGTTATAATAAATTAATGAACACTTAACCAAGATAAGACATGTGATTAGACATGAGGATGATAAAGGGTTAAGTGGGTAACATGGGTAGCATGTGAAACATAATAAAAGCACTTAACCAAGATGAGACATGTGATTAGACATAGGGATAAAGAGGGGTCAAGTGGGATTTCCTAGTGGGGACCAAGCGTAGGAGGGAGGCTTGTGTCAAGTGAGCGGACCCTTTTCAACCATTAACCCATTTTAGTATCTATATGAGCTCAAACTAGGTCGAGGACAGGGACACACTTACTGGGGTTGATTGTAAGAGGTCAATAAAGATTAGCGATGGCAGTGTAAGTCCAACGGAGTCATTTGCGTGCACGGGTCTAGGCTAGTAGGTAAGACGTTGTTGCATCGTGTAGGTATAAGCTATGCATTTCAGTAGTATTGGGGTTGCCACTTTAGGGAGTGATACACCCTATTGTGGGACCCGCACATGTATCTATGAGGTTAGGGAGCCGATGGAATGGGGAGGGTAGTGGGTACAACTAGTGGTGGTAGGAGCAAGGGGGTACCTACAAGAGTAGCTAGGGGTACACAATGCTACCATTATTATGATTAGTAGGGAGGGATCATTTTTTAGTATGTAACTAGTATGTGGTACGGTGTAGAGCATATCTTACAGTGGTTAGAAGCGCAGTTGATGTCCTATCTTATCTACCTTGTTAGCCTTGTCATATCTGCTTATGTTATAGTCATCTCTTACATCCAGTTTATGTTCTTATCCTGTTACTTTATTGATTATATTGTTGAAGTCACTAGACCCGCCAGATTTATGTCTGACCCTTCTTGTTTCGCCTCTTTTCTTTCTTCCCCCCCCCCCAGGTCCTCAGGGTGGGATTAGTGAAGCTTGACTTGGACCTCTTTCTTCTTGAAGTGCTTGGAAGTGTTGAAAGTAGCGCTCATCTTTATCTCTTTTCCATTATGGCTATTTGGAGTGGGATTATGGTTTTACTTTTATGTACTCTGATAATAATTTTGTTCAAGATGGATATTTGTGTACTTGGCTCTAATATGTGGTTTTGATGTTGTAACCAAACATGTTTTTGCTTTTCCGATGCAATGAATAAATTTTAAATTTTCTTCAGTACCATTTTATATATTTGTCTTGTGATATTTTGTTCTATACTCTTATAATACTCCATGAAAGTTAATGCATTTTCTTAGTGAGTGACATTAATGGACGTGGGGTGTTACGGTTATGTAATTAAAGACACCTAGTGGTATACATAAAGTTATGTAATAAAAGACACCTTTTAGGGTAAGCATAACTGGTATAGGGCTATGTGATTAAAGACACCTAGTGGTATTCATAGTCAGTGAAAAACCTAGTGAGGGATACAAGACAAAGGGGAGAGATTGTATCATATTGTATAGGACCCATTTCAGTCAGTAACCCGGAGTAAGTATCAAATAAAATGCTCCATACTAGGCGGAGAGGGGATACGCTTACTGACTGATTGTAAGAGATCCAAACATGGAGGACGGTGTGGGCGGCACAAACTGACCGTGCTATGTGCGTGCATGAGCTGGGAAGAGGGGGATAAGACGACCGTGACATCAGTAGATATAGGGTTGTGCATATAAGTGAAGGGTTGCCACTATAGGATGTGATACATCCTACCGTGGGGCCGGCACAGAATATCTACGGAGTAGGGAGCCGATCGATTAGGGTAGTGGTTAGGGTATATTTTGGACATATGCCCTAAGTCTACCACCTTATAGTGGAAGGGATCATCTCATTATGGTTATATTAGCAATAGTGCAGAGTAATCATTAGAAAAGGGTATACATCATACCCTGTCTACCTTGTCACACCTGCCATTTATGTATTGACCTCTCTTATCCACTTTATATGCCTATCATGTTACTTTTATTTATTTACTGGCTAAAAGTTACTAGACTCGCTAGACTTTATGTCTGACACCTTTTTGTTTCTCCTTCTTTCTTCTGTTCCCCCTCCCCTCTCCCCCCGGGTTCTCAGGGAGGAAACATTTAGACTTAGTCAAGACTCAGATATCATCTTGCTAGGGCTACTTCTGAAGTATGGCTCTAGTTCTTGTTTTTACTATGGCTTAACTCTTTCAATTAGGGAATTATGTTTTTTTATATTCTTATGTACTCTGATGATGCAAGACAAAAGTTATTTTATTATAATGGTTTTTGTGACTTATGGTATTGTGGACCATGGTATTATGATTTATGTTGAAATAAAAATTTAACTTTCCGCTGCTATCTTATTTATATCTGTCTTGTAATTATTCTGTGTCTGTTTACCTATAGTGCTTCACAAAACTTAATGCATTCCCTTAGTGAGTGACATTAACGGACGTGGGGTGTCACAATATACATGCTGAAAGAGAAAATCCTAATCACTGAGGAGTGCTACCACTTTGAGGACCTGAGGGGGTGGAAAAGGAAGAGAAAGAAGCAAAACAAAAATAGGTTAGACATAAAGCCTGGCGAGTTCCAGTGATGTTCAGTATATGCATAAAATAGAGGTATCAAGACAGATAAACAATACTGGATGAGAAAGTACAGTAGCATATAAGGCAACAGGTAAACAAGATATACAGGGCATCAAGATAAAATAGTGATCGAGTAAAGCTTCTCATTTATATCCCTAAAACAGGTTTTCTCTGCACCAATACTAGTATAATAGGATTAGGCGTTAACCTAATTACAAAAAAGGAACAGGATTTGGTGTTAACCTAATTACTTAACAGAAAAAACACAATTACAATAGGATTACAGTAGGATTAGGTGTTACCCTAATTACGATCCATTTGATTGGCTCCCAACTATGTAAATACCCTATGTCAGCCCCAGCAGTAGGGTGTATCACTCCCTAACCTAGCAACTTATATAACACGGACCTACTTACTGGTGTTACACAGGCTTAGTTTCCCTAATTGGACTCATGCATGCTCATGACTCAGCCGGAACGTGCCCGTACTCACCTTCCTTGTTTGAACCTCTTACTATCCAGTTCAGTAAAGCGTGCCCTGGCCACTACCTAGTGTGAGGCCCTCTAACAAAATACCAATAGGGATACTAGATGTTATGGATTCCACACAGTAAGATTGACACAAGCCAAACCCCCTAAGCTTGTGCCCCAAAGTAACTAGGATTTGAGAGTCACAAGAACCCAATGCAATAGCAGAACAAGGGATCTCTTAGCTTATTAATAATCAAGTTTAACTTAGTAGGTTAATGTTCATTGATAAGCGTGGTTGTAATATATATTATGTGTGTACAACCGTTTCCCAAAACCAACACCTGCCTAAATGTATATAATTACTATAGTAACTCAGTTTACCTAACCTACATCTGGTACTTACGTTATTTAGCCATGTCCTTTACTTAACGTCTGTATTAAGTCAAATTTAACATGTTTACACATATGCATACTATTCATTTTTATTATATTCCCAAATTATAGCATGTACAAGTTTATGCATACTATCCCTTTTTATTATATTCCCAAATTACATCATGTACAAGTTTATGCATACTATCCCTTTTTATTATATTCCCAAATTACAGTCAAACAGTCATCAGTTTAACAATATGCCCAAATAACCTTTTTTCATTGTCATTTCTTATTATCCTAATTTAACTATATGCAATCTTAAATCGAACATGGCCTAGGCTAAGCATAAATAAAAGGGAAAAAATATAAGGATGAAAATAGAATCAAATCCAACTGTAAGTAGGCATATAAACAAGACTGGAAATAAATTAACAACAGAATAGGGAAAAGGAAGATAGGTATGCATAACTAATTAATCAACTGACAGTAAAAGAACATATATTACTATAACAATGACGTAGATGAATAACAATAAAATAATAGGTATAGAAATTAACTTATAGGCACTGTATTTTCCAGGTCCAATTTTATTTACTGTCATGCTATATTTTTGGGTATTAGATCTGAAAATAATATGAAACTCATAGTGGGTCTTAGTGAACCAATTTATATATATATATGTATGTATGTATGTATGTATATATGCCATTGTAGAAAAGTCCACTTCTATCTTTTTGTTGTTGTAGAGTAGTCTGAATTGTCCTTGCTATTTTATATTTGGGCAGCTGAGATGGCCCGAACTTCCCGATCGGCCTAAACCGAACAGGAACGCAGATTGGTTTGAGAACACGACTCATCAGAACACAAACATGGGAATATTTCATTGCTATCACAGCAATTTCCATCAGAGTACATGATATCAGAGTTCAAATAAAAAGTATACAGTGGAAAACAATATTAGAGATTTAAATTACACAATAGCGGAAATTATAGTACATGAATAAAAAGTGCAGCGGAAAACATCAACTACCACAACTGAAAGAAATACATGGATACAGAGCATTCCAAATATAGCTCCAGCCATAATCCAGGATCCTATGAAAAGAAATATTTGGAAAACCAAACTACTAGTTGCCCGTGTGGAAAATATGGGCACCCATTGTTTAGGCAAAAACAATAAACTCCGAGTCAGTCATGGGACCGGTGTGAGAACTAAAATAGTTATTAACTTCATTTTTAATGTTAGGTAAATCAAGGGACCATGCCATATAACTCGGAACGGGTTTTGCTCCCAAGAATACCATAAAACGTACATCACAATGCTAAAAGGACAAATGAAGCTATTATAAGACTTAGGTCCCATCACACATTGCAACGCAAGCCGGAGGATAGAGTTTTACCTTATAATGGCCAAACATGCTTGATATGCAAAATTTATCTTTTATTATTACTAGTCCATAGTGAAGAAAACAACTTCAAATATAAATGTATCATTCATAGGCGGCATAGGTACCATATATTATGTCGCCATATGGGTTTACAACTAAAATCATGAAATCGTGTATTGGAAATTGGATTCCATCTATGAACCAAGGCAAGGGATCTTCCTTCTGAATTTGAGATACTCTAGCCCATGCCTCGGGACTCACTCGCAAGTGCACCTAGAGAGGAAGGGTTGGTCCACACCTAACGTTTGTGGATTAGTAATTCCTGAACAATATGTGTCCCTATCCTATTGTGATAACCACAAACTTCCGTAGTACGAAAGCAAGGATAATCATTGGAATATTACATATTTATAACAACAACTGATCTAAGATAACAGCATAACACATAAACCATAGCAGAGGAAATAGAAATGTCATCAACATCACAACATTAGAACATCAGAGTGGCACAGTTACAGGATACAATTCAGCATATAAAGTCTCAGCGAATAGAAATATGTCTAAAACTCCATCAAATACAACATAGATAAATGATGTCTAAATGTCTCAAAGTAGAAATAAAAGATAAAATTGATCTTCGCCTTTCGTTCATAAGCATACTCCAATCCAGCACATGTCCAAAACAACCTGAACCTGTCACTTGGATGCCCATGTGAAAAAGAGGGCACTCGAGTTTGCAAAGTGAAACAAACTACGAGTCAGTCATGGGAATGGCATGAGAAATCTAACTTATCCAATAATATGGCTAATCACATGACCACGCCGCTAATGCGAAATGGGTTTACTACATTGGATTGCCAGTGCATAAATTAAATAATTTTTCATTCAAAACAACGCAATGCTTTTTAGAAAAATGAAAACATTATAAGACTCAAGTCCCATCACATAATGCAATGCAAATCGAAGGATAGAGTTTTACCTTATAATGATCAAACATGCTTGGTACATGGAAAATAATATTTTAATATTATTATTAGTGTCTAATCAGTTTTAAAATACTTCAAAGTAAATGTATCAATCCTAGACGGCATAGTACCCCATCCTACTATGTCGCCATATATAGGTATACAATCAAATCTGTAATGTCATATTGGAAATTGGGTTTCCATCAGGAGTCAAGGCTAGGGACGATCTCCTTACCGATTCGAGACACTCTAGCAAATGTCACAATATCACACCTATGGGCAACCCTTAGATCCTCCAAGGCCGATCCACAAATACTTTAGTGGATTAGTTATGCCTGAACACACGTTTCCCGGTCCTATTGAACCTATCAATTGGTCACTATCGACCAATATATCCGAGGCCTCGTAATCCATCATCCACATAAGTAAAAATATCTGGGATCCATACCATGACACCACTTCTAGCTAGAAAGAAACGCATGAACTTCTTGGGTCCTTTATCCAGTTTTTGACTCCTACCGAGATGTAAGGCTCGCGAAGTACCGCTATACACAAAGCTATGCCTAAATGGGCTGTGCTTTGATCGTCAACCACAAGGCTCTGCTTTTCAACAAAAGCCTTGATCATTTGCATATTGGCATGCCACATTGACAATCCACGCCATGTGATCAATAAATATCAATATATAACCTTTGAGCTCGTGCGTCTCCGAGAAGAGTGTTAAGCCAGAGAATAAGTTCTCCGCCACCAAACAGATATATATTAAATAGAAATCAATTTACATGAAATGAAATCCAATGTCATACACACATCCATTTACAAGTCCGTTCTGGGTCTGAACGAAACCGGAGACACCTTATTCCTTGTCCCGTATGTCCAATACGGAAGAGAGGGGCTCGCTTATCCGGACAATCAACAAGTACGTCCGGACAACTACCACTTTAACCCTTTACTGGGAGCTACCCAATGTCGGACATCAATAGTCATCCATTCGATGTGAAGATTGCCGGTCTTCAATCACCGTCTTCAATATCTTCGATTTAAATCATCGTATAATTATTTAGGAGTCGGTGTCTCCTTGTTGAGCCATGAAATAAAGGAGGGTGTATTTGACTATTGGAAATAGTAATAAAATTCTGCGCAATCCAGCGTTGTGCTGGACTGGACGTAGGAGTAATCCGAACCAATATAAAATCTGGTGTGTTCTTTCCTTTTCTACATTTTTTTTCGGTTTATTTTTCATTTATATTTTAATCTGTGATTGTGTTTGTGGTGTTAGATTCATCTCATAGATAACATAGATTTAAAATTTGTTTAAATTCTTACAAACACTATTCACCCCCTCTAGTGTGTGCTTTTCCTTAACGATCCATTCCGTATTCCCTAACAGTTGGTATTAGAGCAAGGTCTTTCAAAAAGTTCATAATATGATTTTTGAAAATAGAGATAATGGCAACCAACACTGGTAGCAATAATAGTTCTTTTATAGAGGGCCAATCCACTGTTAGACCACCATTGTTTAATGGTAGTAATTATTCATATTGGGCATGTAGAATGAAAATTTATTTACAGTCTGTAGGATTAGACACATGGAATAGTACACAAAATGAATATATTGAACCCACAACTGCATTTACACAATGGAAAAATGAACAAAAGGCTGCTGCATAAAGCAATTATAAAGCCATGAATATGTTATTTTGTTCATTATATAGGAATGAGTTTAATAGAGTATCGGTATGTAAGACTGCTTATGAAATCTGGAGAACTTTACAAGTTACTCAAGAAGGAACTAGTAAAGTTAAACAGACTAAGATAGGCATGATAGTTAATCATTTTGAATTATTCAAAATGAACGAGAATGAGTCTATTTCAGATATGTATTGCAGATTTCAAGAGATAGTGCATTCACTAACAACATTTGGGAAAACTTATTCAGAAGCAGATCAAGTCAAAAAATATTAAGTTCACTAACTCAAGAATGGGATCAGAAGACTTTGGCTATAGAAGACGACAACGATGTCAATGAAATGAAAATTGAAGAATTAATTGAAAATTTGATGTTATATGAAGTTCAATATCAGAAAAGAAAAGAAAATAGATCAACTGAAAAGAAATCTATTGCACTGAAAGCAACAACAAATGATTCTGACTCGAGTAGTGAAGACGATGAAGAAACGACACTCATGACAAATCATTTTAGAAGATTTCTAAAATATAGAAGGAAGGGTTATAATCAAGAAAATACAAACTAAATGATGGACAATGTTTTAACTGAAACAAACAAGGTCATGTAAAGAAAATGTATCCATATCCAGACAAATCTACTCAATAAATGGACAACATCAATTCATCAAGGAAAAGAAAGAAAGCATATGTAGCAACATTAAATGATTCAGAATTTTCATCAAGTGATGAAGAACCAGAAAGTGGAAATACAAATATATGCTTTACAACAATTCAGAGTTCAGAAGATCATGAAGAAAAGGATCAAAAAACTAGGTACGCATTAGTTAAATTTTAATTTTATTTGGTTGAATGGTTGCTTTGTTTGTTTGCTTTGGTTTGAACTTAAAAACTTTAAAAAACAGATAACTTTTTTGAAATTTGAAATTCAAATTTGAAATTTGAAATTCAAATTTGAAATTTGAAATTTGAAATTTGAAATTCAAAATAATAATATAATATTAAATAACCAATAAATTAATAAAATAAATTGTCTGTGTGTTTATTAGGATTAGAATTATTTCAAGAAATCGTTAAAACTTGAAATATAGATCGATAACATTTTTCAAAAACTTAAAAATCCAATTCCCTTTTGAAATAAACCTAGTATGTTGACATACAGAAAAATACATGTCGACATATCCAACCAGTTTTAAATTTAAATTTTAAATTTCAAAAGTTTGAACTTTCAAACTTCCCTCCAATCTTTTCACCAACTTCCAAGGTCTGAAAATGTGTCCTTTCAATATGAAAGTTGTGCCTATTCAATTCATGTTCATTCAATTCATATCTATTCATTTTATATATATATCCTTTCTACCTTTCATTCGCAACTCAAAACAATATTCTTCATATCTATCCTCTTCAAAATTATCATTTCAATGGCTTCCTCAAGTTCATCTCAGAAATTGAAGATAATCAAAATCATTAAAGGTTATCTTTACAATGATAAAGAGGCCACCAAAACCTATGGTCACTATTTAGCAAATGCTAAAGTTATCACGGGTGCTTTTGCCGTCTTTAGCGATTTTCCATCTTATGATCTTGTCTCTCTTTTCAAACACAACGAAGTCTTGAGCCTAATTGACTCTCATGATAACGACGAAGTATGTTATCCCAAACTCGTGAAGATGTTTTATGAAAATCTCAATCGTGGATTTTACAAAGGAAACGAAAACCAAATTTGGAGTAGTTTCAAGGGAACTCAAATTGTTCTCAATGCCGAACTTTTAGGCGAAATTCCAAATTGTAGAAGCGTAGGCTCGGATTTCTCAACTTTTGCTATCGACGAAACCGATATGGAAACCTTTCATGATATCTTCGAAGATGGTGCTCCAATGGTTTCAAAAATCGTTTCTTACGTCCAAAAACAAGAATTGTCAACCTTCTCCTTCAAAATACCATCACTTCCTGTTCCGGAAATTTCAACAATCCAACTCTTAAATTCCAAAAGGCTCTCTTTGCTATTATGGGTTGTTATCTTATCAATTGGGCGGATATGATTCTAAATGAAATTAAGCCCATAGATTTATTTGCAAGAGTAAACACTCTCTACTATGGTGTTTACCTCACTCGTATTTTCAAACACTTTAATGTTGATCTTCATGGAGAAGAATTTGTACCTAGAAAAGTGTTTGACGCATCAAACATTCACCTCATGCAAATTCCTCTCACTTTCAAACCTAATGAGACATTTGAGGCTAAATAAGCTCGATTACAACAAGAACAAGACCCATTGGAAGTCGAAGAAGAAGAAGAGACTTTTATGGAAAGTACAGAGTATCCAACCTCAAAACGTATCTACAAAGACACAATTGTTCAAAATCAAGTGAAAATCTTCAACAATCAAAAGAAGCTTAACAAGAGGCTTTCCAAAATATCCAAATTCATGGTCAAGATAGGAAGAAAGCTTGGAATTTCATCTTCCTCATCATCATCCGAAAACTTGGCCATCTAGTTTGATCTATCTTTATGTATCTCCTTGTATTTGCTTTCAAATCTCGTATCTAAAGTGTGTCTTGTTTAGTTGGATGTATTTGCTTTCTATTAAGTAATGAATGGAGTTTTATTTCTAATTAAATCATCTTTATGTTTTTGAAAAATTGTAAAACAAATTATAATATTACAAGAGTTCAAAAGAATTCAAAAAAATTCAAAACTCACTATAGTATGTCGACATGACAAAAAGAGTATGTCGACATATAATTGACATATTTTCAAATTATTTCAAATTTTAAATTAAAATAACTACTCATGTCCATTCAAAAATCCAACGAATTCCAGACCTTATTTAATTCCATTCCTCTTAGAAAACATCATTATTCCATTACTTCTTCTTCCTTAATCATTTCTCATAAAATCCATGGTAAATCCTATTCATAATGTTAGTGAAAACCTAGAAGAAACTCTCAATTCGTTCAAAAACATCCTCTCTATCATTCTACAAAATCTGTGTCATCTTGAATTAAGTCAAATAAAGATGTTCGAACAACAAATACTTTAACGCAATGCGATGGCTAATCTCTTCTCTTTTCAGAGATGAAGAAAATAATCTTGCAAAGGATCCACCAACCAAAGATGATGAAGATTGGGAAGTAATTAAGAAGGATCCTATCTTTGGAGAAGATGGTTAGGTTGAAGTTCCATGAAACGTTTAATTATTCTGTACGATTTGTTTAAGAATTCTAAAAACATACGGTGTGGTGTGATTTGGATTCTATTATTTGAAACTTGTATATATTAAGACATATGGTGCGATTTGATTTGGTTTGATTTTTTTTTTTTGTGTGTGTGTGTGTATATATATCAGACAAACATATGTAATAATAATACTTGGATTGGTTTGTATTTAATCATCATATTAGGTATTATTTTTTATTTGAATAGATTAAGGGAGTATTTTACATAGAAATAGTTACTAGATTAAGGGGGTATTTTTTTATTAAGATAGTTACTTAAATTCCCAATTGACTCTATTAATTGGGAATTTATTTTGCAAATGTTCAAGCATAGGGGATTCTCTCAGCGTTTGTGCAATTTGATTGATTGTATTCTTAGGACAAGCCATTCGTCGATTTTAATCAACGACAATATTTGGGGTTTATTTAAATTGAACAGGGGATTGAGGCAAGGAGATCCCTTATCTCCTCTTATATTTGTGTCAGTTGCAGATGTCTTTAACCAAATGATCAAAAGAGTTATAGCTAACAATTTCTTTGATGGGATTCATCTTCCAAATTCCTCCTTAGCTATTTCCAATCTCCAATTTGCAGATGATACAATTATCTTTTCCTCTCCTGACTTAAATCATATTTATTGTCTTAAAGTTGTGCTTTATATTTTTGAGCTCATTTCAGGTTTGTCTATTAATTTTTCCAAAAGCTCAATCATAATGTTAGGAAATGCTGACCATCT
Organism: Allium sativum; assembly: GCA_030737875.1. Classification (NCBI taxonomy): domain Eukaryota; kingdom Viridiplantae; phylum Streptophyta; class Magnoliopsida; order Asparagales; family Amaryllidaceae; genus Allium; species Allium sativum. Next base: position 139,371,318 of record CM060924.1, read on the forward strand.
TGGCCCTTCAATTTCTTCCATTTTAAATTGCTCGATTCACAAATTTCCTATTCAGTATTTGGGAATTCCTTTTAGACCCCCTAAACTCCATAAATCTGATTGGTTTCCTCTCATTCATAAAATTAAGCAGAGATTAACTTCCTGGAAAGCTAATACCTTATCCTCTGCTGGTCGTTTAGTGTTAGTTAAAGATGTTTTATCTTCTTTACCAACATATTGGATGACTATACACAAATTTCCTAAATGGGTAATTTCAAAAATTGTTTCAATCAGGAGTTCTTTTCTATGGAATGGCAACAAGGTCAAAAAATTGGTCAACTGGAAAACTGTTTGCTTACATACTAATCAGGGGGGTTTGGGCATTATTAACCTTTTTAACTTCAATATGGCTTTTTTATCAAAATGGTTATGGCGTACAATTACTCCTGGTTCTTTCTTATGGAAAGATTGGATCCTTTCTCTCTACTATTCCAATAATTCTCATTTAGTTTTGCACTCTCTTCCTTCTGTTAAGCCTTCTCCCTTCTGGTCAGGGGTTATATCTTGTATTCCTCGTATTAAAAATTTGTTTCATGTCAAATTGGGAAATGGATAATCTTGTTTATTCTGGTATGATATTTGGCATGGACATATTCCCCTTTTTCAAGCTTTTTCCTCTCTATTTCCTTTCATTTCTAATGAATTTTCCTCTATAGCAAATCTGTTGCACATTGGTCCCGCATCGCTGTGCCCTTCTACCATTTTTAATGCACGAGTTCTAGATAATTTGATGCTTGCTTCAAACCTGATCATGCACACTCATCCTTCCCTCTCTCCTGATTGTTATTTTTGGGCTCTGTCACTAAAAAGAGGTTTTTCTGTTGCTTCAGTGTATAATTATTTGAATTTCTCTGGAAGGTTATTCTCTTTTTCCAGAATCTGGAAAATTCATCTTCCTTCAAAGGTTCTTTTCTTCAACTGGTTTTTGATTCATGGTAAAATCAATACAAGAGCTAAGTTGCATAGACTTAACTTGACCGAGGATCCCCATTGTGCTCTTTGCTCTAACCATATTGACACTCTTGATCATCTTTTCTTTGACTGTGAATACTCTTTCCCTGTTCTTGCAGCCACTAGTTCCTTCCTGCTTGGTTTTGTGCCTGAAATTACTTCAGTGTTTGATCATTGGGAATTCAATGACGCAAATGTTGCTCTGGACTCCTTTTTAGCAGTATTTTGTTGGTGTATTTGAAAAGAAAGGAATGCAGTGATATTTAGTAAACCACAGAAGATATTTAGAGGATTATACAATCTCATAATTTTCTGTTTTAACTCATGGTTAGGTCTAGCTCCTCCCACTGCCAGCTTCATGCTTGCCCTGCCGGCAACCAATAGTCCAGCGGAGTCAGTGGGTTCTAACCATGGAGATTCAAGCCCGGATTTGCACTAATTTGCATATGATTGTTTGGGTTAGTTTGTTATACTGTTGTGACTCCTTTTGGCTTCTATATGATCCGCATATTTCCTTAGCTTTGTTTTGGGTGGTCTAGCTACTATTGTATTGTTTGTTTTGGCTTGAACTATTATATAATTATCACTCTCGTGCAATCGTATTATAGGCCACCAGTTGGGCATGTCAACTGGGCTATATATATATATTAATATTAAGTCTAATCGGCTGTGTAGTTTCGCTCTACACATCCGTCCTACTCAAAAAAAAAAAAAAACCAAAGGGGGAGAAATAAAAAAATATAGGCATAGTTTATAGGATTCTTACAGACAGAGGGAGTACAGAAGGAACATCATCAAACAGGTATATACATTTATGATATTTTATAAACTAAGGTTGTCATCATCAAAAGGGGGAGATTGTTGGAGAATGGAGTTTTGATGACAACAACCTTATTTCAATTATCATTGATTACAAAATATATACTAACACATTTTGTATAGAATATATATATATATATATATATATATATATATGCAGGAATTATTTACAGGAAATATTACTAAAGGCTGTACAGTTATAAAGATAATAGAGATTCATAGATCAGAGAAATTTCAAGACACATGAGTAATCAAGATTTTAAGAGTTCAAGATTAATATAGTTATAGAGTCTAGATTTTGTAAGACTCTAAATAGCACTCCAGGATCAAATTCAAATTCAAAATTTTCAAATTCAAATTCTAATTCTCAATACTATCCTCAATCCTCTCTATTTTATATTTCTATTTGTTTCTATTTTTATTCTTCTTTGTTTTTCAAACTTAAGTTTTTTTATACACTTTATATTTATACTTTATATAGTTTAAAACCTTATAATTTTATAAATATATGTATGTAATTTAAATTTATGTTTTCATATGTTTTTCTATCATATAATATTAATTTACAACACTAGAATTTTACTCAAGAATTCCCAGAATTACTTTTATATAAAAACACTTGGAAAATGCTTTAAAATTTAAAATTTCAAAGGTGTATCTCGACATATAACTGTCACTTTTTCCAATTTTGAAAGGAAGTGTCTTTTCACTATTTGAAACGATTCAGAACCATTGCAACCTTTCATACTCTATAAAAAGGGGTTAAAACCGATTTTTTTAATAATATTTTCTTCTCTAACTTCATCCTCTTTCTCTTCGCCATTATTCTTAATCATTTTTATGATTCTTACACTTATACTCTACCGAATTCAATTCTGTTTTAATAAAACTTCTTCTCTCTACACTCTCTACTCTTCGAATCAAGTGCTATTGAAGAGTTATAGGGCTGTTTTGTAATTGCTTGGGTTGAATAAACCATGTTTGTAAGCCAAAGAGGAATCAGTGTATCCTTGTAGCCGTGAAATCAAGGAATAGGAAACGGTGTGTCTTTGTTGAGCCGTGAAATCAAGGAATAGCAGTCGGTATCTCCTTGTTGAGTCGTGAAATCAACGAGGGTGTATTTGACTATTGGAAATAGTAATAAAATTCTGTGCAATCCAGCGTTGTGCGAGACTGGACGTAGGAGTAATCCGAACTAGTATAAAACCAGGTGTGTTCTTTCTTTTTCTGCATTTTTATTTCTGTTTATTTTGCATTTGTATTTGAATCTGTGTTTGTGATTGTGTTTGTGATGTTAGATTCATCTCGTAGTTAACATTAGATTTAAATTTTGTTTAAATTCTTACAAATACTATTCACTCTCCTTTAGTGTTTGCTTTGCCTTAACTATCCATTCCGCTTTCCCTAACAAGTTCCATGTTGTAGAGCTCAGCTCCACGATTCTAACACAATTTGAATCGTTCGATTTTGTCTCTGCTTGCAAAAGATATTAACATTTAAACTTTAATAACTTTAATAAACTATCTTAAGATGATTATTATATTAATTACATTAATAAACCAACATTTTAATTCCTTCCTTCATCGTTCTACTCCAGCACGAGAAACCTATCTCGATATACCCCCAATCACCCTTGTGCGTGCCTCCTGGAATGACCGGACCAAGATCAGAGGGTGCCACGACGAAGAGCACCTCACCCTCCACCTACGCCTGCGGCGGCGCGTTGTCCGATGCCCCGCTCCTCGAAATCCACACCGAACATCACCGGTTCCAGCTCAAAATTCGAGCAAAACAGGTCATGGAATTTCATCATTCTTGTATGAATTGAAAGAGCACAAGATTCTCTACCGTTTTTGTTTTATAAATTCTGAAAATCATTGAATAAATTAGAAGAAAAAGGGGAGGGAAGATCGGAAGAGGGTTGTCTTTGAGTTTGGAAATGGCGGATCAAGGAAAGTTTGACCACGTAGAAATCAACTTAGGGTTTGACCAGAAATTGATATATATATATATATACTTGAATTATATTATTATTTTATTCATTCTTTACTTGTTTTAAGCTCCGAACTCCAAATTAATACCAACGACTGTTGCTTCTAGCCAAATACTCTCGTTCCAGACACATTAAGATATGTTTTATAAGCTGATTCGATTGTTTCGATCGGTTTTTTATCAAAATTAAAATATAGATTAATGTAACGTTTAATATTGAATTTCAACGTACATTTTAATTTACTGGGGCCGCATACTAGCTCCAAAAATTATGAAAATTGAAATCTCTCTATGTTTTGACGATACAGTCCTATTAAAATTAATTTCGTCGAATTTGGAGGCCGTTTGAAAAATGACCTTTTTATTAGCTTATTAAACTTAAGCTGAAATTGAAAATGCGTTTAAATTTACCATGTTTACATATTAATTCCAAATGACTTTAAAATTTTAAACCAGACAATAGTTTGACGTTCCGGATCCAACAAAGGTGGTTTCATCGAAAACGGAGGTTGTTTGCAAACTGGCTATTTTTAAGGGCTATATATATATATATATTAAAATATAAATAAATTCTATAGCGACTATTTGAAATTTTAAACTGGGCATAACTTACAATTTATAAAACAAAATATAAAATTTTCACAATCATTGGAAAGATATAATTAAATAGATTCTACCTTTCTTGTTTTATCAAATTCTGATTTATATTGAATTCTTTTTTTTTTTTTTTTTTTTTGGCAAAGCCGACGGGGTTGATTGGTCCCCTACCACTTTATTAATAACTATAGAGGATACAAAGAAATAAAAATAGAACACAAAAAAAACATAGTAACAAGTTATCAAGCACGAAGAAGCACAAAAACACAAAAAACAAACTAACGGAGAACCCTTTGGAGACGCGCCAAATCAGGAACTGCTCCATATACCAAGGTAAATAACGTGGCTCATTAATTAGTTACCATTCCAAAGTTGCTGCAGTACATGAGATTTTAGATGGGATTTGTTAATGCATGTTTCAGGAGTGAAAATCCTGGCGTTCCTTATTTTCCTTATTAGAAGAATAAACTTTTTCTATAAAAAGGAGACGAGTTTGGCTCTGCCGTCTTTCTTCAATATGTGGAGATGTAGATGCTTCCATTCCTCGGTGCAGCTTTGATCCACATCGTTACGCCCAGTCCATGCCATCGCTTCCTTCCAAGCATTGAAGATGTTTGGGCATTCAAAGAACAAATGCTCCACGTTTTCCGGAAGAGATTGGTAGAAGGTACAGTGGATAGGCACAAAGATCCCACGTGAGAGAAGCTTCACTCTAGTAAAAATTGGATTATGGATGACCTTCCATAAGAAAAAAGTTTTCCTTGGCTTCATTGTGCCTATTCCAAATAATTATTTGCCACCTACATCGTGGCAAGAGTGTTATACCCATCAAAGAGTTGTACATATTTTTTATTGTAAACCGCTCACCTGTCCAATTCCATGACGTGTAATTGTTGCTAGGCACCATAGGAGGAAGAGCAAGAATCTTGTTCCATATTTCATTACAGCAAGGGGTAGCAACTCTCGGCATTTCGAATCTGTCATTAAATAAAGGATTACCAATAGTAGCATGATCCGAGACACCAGATAAAAAAAAATCCTGATGCGGAATGACTTTATTAAGAATAATACCGTGATCAAGCCAAGATCGTATGTAACACCCCGTATTTTCTGTAAACATAAGAGTTAAAAATCAAAGTATAATTAATTTTTAGGAGAATAAATAAGGGAAACGGGTTGCGCCATTGTGTTCGTCTCGGAAAAATACGCGAAATAGAGTCCGAATTTGCGTAAATCGGAGTCCGTATGAAGAAGATATGGACGAACGAAGTTAGGCAGAAAGACCGGAAACAGGCCAGAATACACTGGCGCACTTGTGAAGTGCGCCAGTACAAAAATACACTGGCGCACCTGCCAAGTGCGCCCATACAAATCCAGCATCGAATTCTGGAGTGTTCTGAGGTGACGTGTCTTCTTTTGAGTGGCTGGATGATGTGTATTCGAGCTGTGCGATTCTGATGACTTCTGGACTGATCTGAAGGCTCTAAATCACCCTATCCTCCTATAAATACATCCCTAACCTAAACCTAAGTCTCTTACACAATTCTCTAGCCTCCATTGCTCTCTTCTTCTAATTAAAAATAAAAATGGCGTCGCTACTCTACTAGAATCAAAACTAGAAGTCAATCAACATCATCCTAAATTCAAATTTGAGATAAAAGCTTCTGCAACAATTCTGTAACAACTAAAGTTCTTTCTTTAATCCAATCAAGGCAAGTACAGTTATTTTCTGCTATAAACATTAATTATAATTCTGATATGCTTTTAAATCTGAATCTGAGATTGTATATCTGTCAGATCTGTTTTTCTGTGACTGTTCTGTATCCCTTTCTGCTTCCTTTCTGTTTCTATAGCCAGGCTACCACGAGCCTGTGCCTAATCTCATAAGAGATTAACGTATGAACGAAAATTTTGGGATAAATAATGAATGATGCGAAATTTGACGAGACTGAATTGAACATATGACTTTAGATCTGAGGCATAAAATATATTGACATATGACTTGGGATTGGATGCATGAATTTGACTGTAAACATATAATTTATATATGTTGTATGCATAGTGTACGTTGTAATCTAGATCTGTAACTAATTAGAGAAATGAACATATGTTATTTAGATCTGTAATTAATTAGAAAAATAAGCATATGTTATAAACTAGTTTTAGACCTATGCATATTCTGTGATAAAAGAAGAAGAGGAACCACTGTAAGATTACATATGATTTGAGACTTTGGACAAAATGCATATAAAAGTCAAGATCTGATTTTTAGAAGATATGATTTAAAGATTTAGATTGTTGGGTATAGTTTGCATAATGATTCATGACTTAAAAAGAAGAAGATACGGAAACTTAGGTGTAAAGATTTACATTAATTAGGATATCTATTATTGTGATTACACCTAAATAGGGATTTTTGGATATATGGCATGCATTGAAATTAATGGTTATATTTAGTATAATTTATATGTGAATCTGCTGTAAAATGCTAGTTTAACAAAAATTGGAACATATGTTATATGGCAAATTATGTCCATATTCTGCGCTTATGCAAACATGGAGTATATGTTGTGAATCATGACAATTATGTAGGCATATGAATTTAGGCCAATTTATGATTAGGCAAGGCATGTAAATAGAACCTTTAGAAATATTAAATTTGCTAAATCTGCTAATTTGCCAAGTTGCCTAAACTGCTAGTTTTGTTATATTGCCTAGACTGCTAATTAGATTGAAATGCCTAATCTGTTAAATTTGTCGGTTGAAATGCCTAACCTGTTATATGCCAAAATCTGCTAAGTTGCTAAATCTGTTAAATCCGTTAAGTCATATAAAATCTGTTATCTGCTAAAATCTGTTATCTGCTGTGTTGATATAATCATCCTGTTATTGATATAATCTGAATTGGCATATATATTGGGCGTGCGCATAAACGGTAAATTATTAATTAATTGGCCGCAAAGATAAACGTGACTAACTCGAGGTTAGAATGAGTTTGCGGCGTAATTCTGCCCGGAACCGCCCGGCACATCCAGTGGCCGCAAACAATAGGTTCTAATGTGAGAAGTTAGTCATAACCTGCTTAAGACACGAGGTTAGGTCTGGCTTGTGGCAGAAGTCTGCCCGGAACCGCCCGGCCCATCCAGCGGCCACAAGCTAGCGACTTAATGTGAGAGGTCTGGGCATTAATAATTAATTAATGCAAATCTAAGATAAAAATGATGTCTAAAACATATTGGGGAAAATAGGGTTAAACCAACTGGATTAATAGGCGTAGTAAACCCGTCCATGAATCTGTAGGCCCAATACAAATTTAGACAAATCTGAAAAATCTGTACATCTGATCTGTTAGTCTGAAAACTTGTTAACTTAATCTGTGAACTAGTAAATCTAAATTCTGTATGTCTGAACTTGTAAACAAGTTAATCTGAGATCTGTTAGTCTGGGGACACAAGGTTAGGAGGGGAATTACTTGTGTCATCTGTTGTTTGGGACCCATATTAGTCAGTAACCCTTTCTGGTATCAAAACTTTGACCCAACATTAGGTAGGGTCCGGGAACGCTTACTGAACTAATTATAAGTGGTATATTCTGATAATGGCGAGGGGTGTTGATGGTGCGTTCCAACCGGGTCATGTGCGTGCATGGATCCCGGTCTGCCTCTGAGGATGTAAGACGCCGTGACATCTGTAAATAGGTCTGTGCCAATTGGTTGTCACTTTAGGGAGTGATACACCCTACTGTGGGGCCGACACAGGATATTTATGTATTAGGGAGCCGATCGCTTGGGGTAGGGTTTTAGGGTACGCTTAGTTCTGTCTGTTTCTGTTGGTACCGTCTGTTTCTGTTGGGTGGTAACACCTGTCTGTTTCTGTGTGGTACCGTCTGTTCGGGTGGTAAAGGCCCATTACTAGTGTACACCTAATTCTACATTCTGTTTCCGTAGGGATAAATCTATTTATGCTTCTGTCTGTTTCTGATCGGGTAGTAAAGGTCCATTATTAGCATTCTGTTTCTGTTAAAGTATTCTGTACCCGTTCCTGCTTCAATTTAGACATTAGGGTGACACGTAATTCTGCTATACTAGTATTAGTGCAGAGAAGTGTAAAACAATAGTTTATATCATTCTGTTTTTCTGTTATATCTGCTACACCTGTTACAGTTATCTCACATCCAGTTTTATGTTCATATCATATTATTATTATCTGTTCATATGCTGAAAGTCACTGGACTTGCCAAACTTTTTGTCTGACCCTTGTTGTTTCGCCTCCTTTCTTCCGTTTCCCCCCCCAGGTTATCCAAGGAGGGAATACTTTAGCTTGATCCGGATTTCTCTTTGCTTGAAGTGCTTAAAGTATGGCTTGGCTCTGTATAGCTTCCGTTCCATGGGGATTATGATTTTAAACCATGCATTTTGAAGGCTTTTGAACAAGACTGATATTTTGTACTTGAATTCTGAAATTTGAAAGGATGTAACCATATTAATTTCTGTTTCCGCTGTAATAAAGTTAAAAATTTTCAAGTACTGTTTTATCTGTCTTGTAAGTTTCTGTTCTGTTTACTAAAATGCTCCACCAAAGTTAAGGCATTCCCTTTGTGAGTGACCTTAACGGAGGTAGGGTGTTACATCGTACCAAAAACTTATATTTAAGTATGCAGCTGGCTTAAACTTAAAGAAGGGAAAAATTTCTAATCTAATTTTAAAAATACTGATCCAGGTCCAACTTAGATTGTAAGGCGGTTCCATAGTCCAGAAGTGGTGATATGAAATGATATGTTTTTTGGACCAAGCAACCCAGATACTGTTAATATTATTCAGGTTATCTACATGCTCAACAAATGCAGCTTTATTCCAAATCATAGTGTTTATAATTCCTAGGCCACTGTTTGATAGCAGCTTTTCCATAAATTTAAATGAAATTGGGGCAGAAAATTTAATGTGAATACTCCCCTTCCAGAAAAATCTCATAAATGCAGTTCTAAGCATTTTGAGTAATTTATGTGGCAGAATATAAGTTCTAGTCCAATACATGTGCATGGAAATAATTACAGATTTAACTAAAATAAGTCTACCTGCTTGATTGAGCATGTTATTCGACCAGCAGTTCATGCAACTCGTAATCCCATTGTAGAGAGGGAGGCATTGAGCAGTTGTGATACGAGAAGTCGTCAGTGGCAACCCAAGGTAGTTCATGGTCTCACGGTTGATATTAAGACCGGTGACAGCTTGAAGTTCAGCAGCAACTTTAGGCTCAATCCCTGCAACATTAAGTTCTGATTTCGCCAAGTTTATTCGCAATCCTATTATCTTATAAAATTTATCTAGAATACTCTTGATGTTGATCATGGTATCTTTGTCAGGCGTGCAAAAAACAATTAGATCATCAGCAAAAAGGAGAGACATGATTTGAGTATCATAACATTTAGGGCGGAGCTTGAAATTGTTGTTACTAACAGCTTCATCAAACAACCTAGTTAAGAGTTCCATAACTATTATGAATATATATGCTGACATAGGGTCTCTTTGACGAATACCTATCTTGCTCTTAAAGAAGCCCACCGTTGATCCATTGATATTAATAGAAAAATTTACCGTTGAAAGGCATTCATATATCCAAGCTAAAATATTAGCGGGGAAATTCATGTAAGTTAAAATTCTGATGATGGAATCCCAGTGCAATGAATTAAAAGCCTTTTTGATATCAAGTTTTAGCATGGCTCTTGGCATTGTGTTTTTCTATTGTAAGCTTTTAAGAGTTCGTGTGCCGCAAGCACATTATCTAGGATGCTCCGATTAGTCAGAAAAGAAGATTGATTCGGGAGATTATATTAGAAAGAACACTTTTAAGACTTTCGCAATAATTTTAGCTATATATTTGTAAGTGGTGTTGAAACACGCAATAGGATGAAAGTCATTAACATGATCAGCATTCTTACTTTAAGGTATAAGGGCTAGAACAGTATTGTTAAAGGAGGCCATAAGCTTAGCATTAAAAAAAAGATATAGCTTTGCAAACATCTTTACCAACAATGTTCCAATAGTTAGTATAAGATTTGGCATTAAAGCCATTGGGACCTCCACTAGAAGAATTATTTAGTGAGAACATAGCATTTTTAATTTCATCGTTAGTAACCTACAACCTTAGGGTATCATGATCGCTTTGGTTCAGGTTCGGAAGAATATTAGGGTTAAAATCCGAGAAACTAGGGACAAAGTCATTAACATTACCAAATAAAGTAGTGAAATGATTAATAAAAGCTACCTGAATTCCAACTTGCGTGTTTTGCAGGTTGTTATCATAATACTTGATCATAAATATGTTTTCTCTAGTTTGCTTCGCTTTCAGCGCGCGATGAAAGAAGGTAGAGTTCTTATCGCCTTCCTTTATCCAGTGCAGTCTAGCTTTTTAGCGCTTCATAGAAGCCTCAGAGTACATAGCATTTTTCAGTTTTTGCACATATTCACTTTCCAAAGCGGTGAGAGACGGATTAGTAATGTCATTAAGCATGGCCGATTGGACCGTGGCAAGCCTTTCAGCTAACACCTCAAAAAGCTTTGAGCTCCTACCAAATCTTTCACTAGCCCGAGATTTTAACATATATTTAAGCTGTTTAAGCTTTTTATGCAGCACTAACATGGGGTTTCCATAGATTTTTTTGATTCCAGGTTGTTAATGCGGTGTCATTAAAGTCAGTCTTGTTTAACCAAGTATTGAAAAATTTGAAACACAGCTTCCTACTAATACTTTGATCACCTAAAGAAAGAATTAGAGGTGAGTGATCAGAGATATTAGGAAGCGGCATGTAATTGTGGATGGTAGGCCAAGTGTTCAGTGTTGTGTATGTACAAAAAGAGTTGTCAATTTTTGAAAAGGTTCTCGGACCATTTTTTTCCCCTTATCATTCCAAGTGAACTCTACGCCGGAGGCGTTAATCTCAATCAAATTATTATCGTGAATGGCAGTGTTAAGCGGGATTAATTCAAAAAATGTAACAGTGGACCCACCAGCCCTGTCGGAAAGTTGAAGGGGAGAGTTAAAGTCACCACCAACAATCCAAGGGTGTGAGTTTTTCCTAATGTTAAGAACCAAAGAACACATTTCATTCCTAGCATTCATAGAGTTCCTAGCATAAATGAAGGTGATATAATAAGAAGTGTTAGTTGGCAGGTGCACATTGTGGCAATGAACTAACTGGTCTGAGGATAAGACTTTAGGGAGATTGTGAATGTTAGTGTCAAAAATAATACAAATTCTACCGTGAGCAGCTTCATTCAAATTATGAATAAGATTCCAAGAGGGGTTAATATACCTTGCTGCTCTTACCATAAGTGTAGCATTAAGTTTTGTTTCCAGGATTGCCAAAATGGTTAGGTTATGATCGATGATAAGTCCTTACATGCATCAAGTTTAAAGTCCCGATGCGCTCCTCGCACATTCCAAACCGCTATATTTTGTAACTTTGGGTAAAGTTTATATTGAATTCTATATATTCATTCAAAGTTTAAAATCAAATTTTCAAATTACCACGCCATTTCGAGTTCGTTTTAATTAAATTTTAAATTTATACGTTCTTACTTGATTTTAAATTAATTTTTCGTCGTTTATTCTCAAAATAAATCATCTAAAATATTTAATTTCCATGAAAATCAATTAAAAATAAATTTTAAATTGGTTCTGAAAATACGGGTTGTTACAGCAGCACCTCAGTAGTTCTATGTATATATTAATCCTAGAAAAGCATTTAGAGGAAGAAGGAGGAAGAATGATTTTGTGTGTGTTGAACAAATGAGGTTGCATGCCTTTATATAGACTACCTAGGACAATCCACCACCGTTAGATATTAGGTTTTCAATCTTAGCCTTACACGTAATGTTGAGTCAGCAGACGAATCCAGAATTAAAAAAAGCCCAAGTTCCGAAGTCAAAATCGGGCCTGCATGCGGGTGGGGCAACCCACCGTCATACTGGGTCGACCCACTTAGCCTTGGGTCGACCCATAGGTTGACCCAGGTAGGGCATGGGTCGCCCTATGACTGTTGCTTCCTATGCAGATTTATCAGTTTGAATTTATTTGAATTTATTCATATATAATCTTCTTATGTATATGCACACAAACTTCTATGGTTCATAACTTCTTCATACATTATCCGATTTACGCAAACTTGGGGTCTGTCTAAACCAGAATTCCGAAAGAAATGCAATGGTAAAGTCGGTTTTACTTAATTATGAATATGTAATTATATAGTATTCATTTTATTGTATTTACAGAATGGTTATAGTGTATTAAATTTTGGGGTGTTACATTCTCCCCTACTTAAAGGTTTCGTCCTTGAAATCTCCAAGTTAAGAAGAATGTTTTTACTTTAACAACCACCTATAATAATCTACTCATCCATCATCCACTGGATCCATTATCCTTAAGAATTTCTAATGCTTGTATGAACATATGCAAAAAGTCTTACTAATACGAAAATCAAACAGTCGACTGATTCGGTTGACCCCATTAATGCAATATATGTCTGTGCCATGTATCCAATATGCATGCAAAAAAAAGAGTCATAGTATAACATATAAGCTCTATATGTGTGCACAATCATTCACCAAAATGCAACATCCATATGATGATTCACCCATTTCCATCCATATAAAATTAAAATGCGCATACATCCATATACAATATGTAAGTGCTTGAGTCGATCTAGTGCCTAGTGTGTGTATGTGTGTCCATCAACAACCACTAGGAAACACTTGCATCCACTTGCAATCATCAACCATTACATATTTCAAATACATGTTTCCAAACATTGGATTCTACCTAAGGATCGAAGGTTCGAATGATAGAATAAACATACTTGAATGATAGAAGCAAATGCGAATTTATAAGCTTGGAAAAGAAATTAAGAATGTATTATCAAAAATAAAAGGGTAAGAAGCGTGAATCTTGTCTTCGGGTTCTTATATCGCATCTCCGCGGTCTTCTTCCCACTGTACCTTCAACAGTCTGATTTCTTTGTTCCGTAGTTTCTTAACCTTTGATCCAAGAATATGAGTTGGAACTCTTCTCACCGATGCTTCCTTCTAAACTTTCACATCTTCAAGTGATGCTCGGCTCTACTATCTCTACCGCATCATGTAGATATTTCCTCAAATGGTAAACGTGAAATGCATCATATGTACCTTACAGTCTGTCCGGTAGTCTAATCCTATAAGCTATTTGACCTATTCTCTCCACTATAGGGAATGGCCCTACAAACCTCGGTGCCAACTTCCCTACCGAGCCAAAGAGAACTATATTCCTTAACGATGATACTTTAATGAAGATCATATCTCCTACTTTGAATTCCAAATTGGTCCTCATTTTATCGGCATATGACTTCTGTCAGATAAGATCAATCTTCTCAGAAGTCTCTCGAATCATCTCAGGTCCAAGTAGAAGTATGTACGTAGACTCCCACTAACAAGTCGGCGATCTGCAAGGTCGTCTGTATAATGCTTCGAAGGGTGTTATGCCTATGCTTGACTGATAACTGTTGTTGTAGGCAAACTCAACCAATGGGAGATGCTCCTCCCAAGTCCCTTTAAAATCTAGGATATATAATCTTAGAAGATCCTCAAGAACTCTATTCACCCTCTAAGTTTATCCATCGGTCTGAAGGTGGTATGTCATGCTCAGACGTTGTTGTGTACCTAATGTCTCTTGTAAGCTCTTCCAAAACTCACTAGTAAAGATGGGGTCATGGTCGCTTACTATAATGGAAGGTACCCCATTAAGTCGAACTATCTCACAAAGGTATACAGATGATAGCCAAGTTGTCGTCCTCTTACTCTTGACAGGAATAAAGTGAGCGTTCTTCATAAGTTTGTCCACCACCACCCAAATACTAGTATTGCCCTTCCTTCATCTAGGCAGTCCATCAATGAATTCCATAGAGGCACTCTCCTACTTCCTTTTTGGGACATCCAAGGGTTGAACCAATCCGCCAGGTTTCCTCTGTTCAGCCTTTACTCGTTGGCAAGTCAAATATTGGGCTATGAATTCCACCACGGCCTTCTTCAAACCAGTCCAAAAGAAACTCTCTTATGTCATGATACATATTGTCGCCACCCTGATGGATAGTCATCCGAGAATGATGAGCTTCCTCAAGCACTGCCTTTAGCAATTCCCCAATTCTTAGGACACATAGCCTTCCATCTCGCCTTAACCACCCTTTCTCGTCCATAGTATATCTAGTTAGGTGATTAAAAGTCTCCCCTCTACCAAGCCTGTCCAAGATGCCTACTATCTGCGGGTCCTCTCGCTGCATAGATCCAATACTCTCCATGAGAGTAGGTCGCACCTCCAATGATGCTAATAATCCCAATGTGAAATCCATAGATGGCTTAAAATCGGAGGTCGATATAAACTCCAAGCTCCACCTTTCTACGAATAGAGGATTCAAAGTCATCCTCTACCTACTCAACGCGTCCTCCACTACATTACCCTTGCTCGAGGTATAAGCTTTCTCAATTAATTCGTAGGACGCTAGGAACTCCATCCAACGTTGTTGCCTTAGGTTAAGATCTTTCTGTGAGAACAAGTATATAAGCGACTTATGATTCGTGTATAGCTCAAATCTCTCCCCAAGTAGATAATGTCGCCAAGGCTTCAATGCGAACACTATTGTAGCCAATCTAGATCATGGGTAGGGTAGCTCTTCTCATGAACTCTCAAATGTCTTCTACCATAGCATACTATGCTCCCTTCTTGCAATAGAACGACATCAAGTCCTGTACTACAAGCATCTGTGTAGACCGTGAACATCTTGCTTCCATCAGGGAGAGTCAGAACTGGGCTTGTTGTCAGAGCCCTCTTCAATCTATGGAAGGCATCCTCGTGATCAATGCTCCATGAAAAAGCCAAGTTCTACTTTGTCAATCGGGTGAGTGGGGATTTTATCCTTGCAAAGTCCTTGATAAACTTTCTGTAATAACCCGCCAACCCTGGAAAGCTTCTCACCTCTGTCGCATTCTTCAGAGTCCTTCAATCTTGAACTGCAACGACTTTGGTGGAGTCCACTTCTATCCCGTCCTTGGAGAGTACATGCCCTAGGAACCTTACTTCCTTCCTCCAAAAGTGACACTTACAAAATTTTGCCTTGAGCTGATGTGATCTGAGAGTGCGTAGAACCTCTCCTAAATGTAAGGCATGCTCCTCCTCATTCTTTGAGAAGATCATAATATCATCCCCAAAGGCCACCACAAACTTGTTCAGAAACTCTCTAAACACCCTACTCATCAAGTCCACAAAATATGCGAGTGCATTTGTTAGCCAAAAAAGCATAACCAGCCACTCAAAGAAACCGCATTGAGTTCTGAATGCAGTCTTATCAATACTGTCCTCTGCCACCCTCAACTGATGAAATAACGTGGCCGAATCCATCTACGAGAAGACAAGTGTGCCTACTAGCTGATCAAGCAAGTCGTCAATCCTTGGAAGCGGGTGCCCATTCTTCTTGGTGAGCTTATTCAGCTCTCTATAGTCCATGCATAGATGAAGTAAGCCGTCTACCTTAGTTGTAAAGATGATTGGAGCTTCCCACTCTGATATGATCCGTCTAATAAATCCTTTATCGAATAGCTCCCCTACTTGCTTGCTGAGCTCCCTCCTGTCTCTAGGAGCCACTTGTCACATCAGTAGAGCGACTGGCTTCGCATTATCTACTAAATAAATACGGAAGTCTATCTCACTCCTTGGAGGTAATCCCCTAACCTTATCAAATAGTCCAGATAATCTCTGACAATGGATACTGATCGCAAATCGTCAACTGGAGTATCAAGCGAATCTAGGAAACTGAGCATAACTGACCACCGTAGGTCACACGAAATCTCGAGAGTTCTCCCTTGGCACGTCAGAAGCCTCACAACTCTCCTACCACAGTCTATGATAGCACCACACATGGCAAGCCAATCCATTCCTAAAATCAAACCATTGCCCATAAAGCCTAGCACGTACGTGTCGCATTCAAACTTGACGCCCACGATAAAAATTCGCAAACCCCTACATATCTTGGATAATAATTCGTACCTCCTATGGGATTTGAGACTACTATAGGATCAGGGACTAATCTAGTATTAAGGTGCATACTATCTACTAAAGAACTGGATACAAATGAATATGAAGCGCCAAAATCAAAGAGGGTTCTAACAGGATAGTAAAAAGGGGAAATCAAGCCTTCAACAGTGACTTTCGAACCTCGATCAGGTCCACTAGCCTCAAGAGCATGTACTTGTCCAGAAGATCCTTCCCCTTGTCCTTTCTTGCAAGGGAATTGCTTAGTGAAGTGTCCCACTTGACCACAATTAAAACAGGCTTTCTTTGTCTTTCTAAAGTCTTTCACAAAATGACCCAAAGCTCCGCAATCATGACACTTGATATCTTTCTTGATCTGACCCTTTTCAGGCTTTCCTCCTTTCTTTTGTGTTCCCTTCTTGGGCCACCACTGTTTTTTCTCGCCTTTAGCCTATGTATCTTCATCCTTGCTGCCTTTCTTCTCATCCTTTCCATCTTCGTGCATTAGAGCCATGTCAACCAGCCTCTCAAATGTCGCCCCCATTTGTATATGAGATAATGCAAGTCCTTAGAGAGGTTGATTCAACCCTCTCGCAAACCTAAGAGCCTACTTATGTAGCGTATTTACCAAGTCCAGACCGGATCTCGCTAGCTGATTATACTTCCTTAACAGACATGTCTCCTTGTTTCGAAGCCAAGAATCTCTCGATTTGTAATCCTTCTTCTGCTTGAGATAAAAGCTTCATATCAAATATCTATCTAAAATCATGCCAAGTTGCTACTGGTTGTCCTGCCTGTGTCACCTCCTACCAGTATTAACCTTCGTCCTTCAGTTTCTGTGAGGCTAACTATATCTTCCTCTTATCGTCAAGCTCAAAAAGACCAAACACGTTCTCCGTTTCTCTAAGCCAATTTTGCGCCTCAATAAAGCTCTCGGTACCACAGAACGGTTTTCCTCACATAGCACAAAAGTCCTTACAAAGCTTAAAAAGGTTATCTACTAATGGAGCTACTGTGGCTGCAACTTGGGGGTAGGGCATCTCCTTGAACTCCGACAGGTGTCGTAGCCTCTACATACCTACGAAACCATATTGGTAGTGGAATGACCTCAGTAAGATTGGGTACCCAAACATGCTGAAAAGGGAAGAAACAAAAGATTCAACCAGATATCGAGAGAATATTGAATATGGCTTGAGGAGGTATGTTTTTCAAGAAAAGTTTTTTATCTGAAAATACTTTGCTTTTTGTAAACAATTTTTCAAAAATTTTCTCCGATCTTGTAACCTCCAGCTTTGATACCAAATGTGACACCCCACATACGTTAATGTCACTCTTAAGAGAATGCATTAAGCTTTGTGAAGCACAATAGGTAAATAGTAACAAAAATTTACAAGATAGATATAAGCAAACAGCGGAAAATTCAACTTTTATTTAAAGTAAAACATTGTTTCGAATTAGGTTACATCATCAAACCAGTTACATAAAAAACCGAGAAACTCAAATCTGTCTCATAATGCAAAATATCATACTTGTAACAACCCGAAAATCTGGGCCAGTTTAAAATTTTTATTTTTGGCAATTTTGGCGAATGTTGAACATTTGAAATGAATTATTTTAAATAATATCGACGAGAAATTTATTTTGAATAGAAGTAGAACGTATATATTATATACATCGTCGTTAGAATATAAATAATTATATATAATTATAAATAGAATTGAAAATGGCGTGGTAGTTCGATAATTCGATTTCAAACTTCAATTGAATGTACCGGGTGCAAAACAATCCGGATTTTAGTGAAACCAAAAACATTAGGATCTAATTAAGAATATCTTTCCAACGAATCCGACAAATTGAAATTCCATAGCGGGAATCAAAGATATGTCCAGTTGAAAATTCTGAATAGTCGCTATGGAATTCAGGCCCTTAAAAATGGGAATTTTGCAAACGACCTCGGATTTCGATGAAACCACTTTTGTTGGATCCGTGATGTCAAATTTTTGCTAGGTTTCAAATTTCATAATTTTTTGAATCAATATGTGAGCGTGGCAAAGGAAAATGCGTTTGACCAGTTTCAGTCGATTTTAATCGACTGGAAAATGGCCATTTTTCTAACGGTCTCAGAATTCGACGAAACTAGTTTTGTTAGGACCGTATCGTCAATACGAAGATAGAAAATATTGTTCTGGGATTTATAGAGTTAGTATGTGACCTCGGTAAATTGAAATGTGCGTTCAAAATCAATATATAGAGTTATAGGTTGATTTTGACGAAAACTGATCGAAACAGTCTACGATACATATCCCATTGTGTTCGGAATGGGGGTCAAATGCTATGGACGACAGGTGGTGGGCCTCGTTTAGAGGTCGTATGTAAAAGTCAACTTTTTGAAATTAAAATAAATAAATAAAACTTTTCTCTTTCCTCTCCCCTTAAACTCCTCTGGCTCCCCCCCCCCCCCCCCGATTTCATTTCACAGAAGAAAGAAAGAAAGAAAAGAGAAACCGAACGTCGAACCACCGATCGCCGCCGCCCCTGGTTCCTCCGCCTCGCGCCAGGCCGCTCCGCCTCCCCTCAGGTCACCGCTCCTTCTTCCCCGACCTCCTCCTTCGAACCCGCCCTCTCCTCTTCGATTTCAGCCCACCGCGCCGCTTCCCATCGCAACAGCACCCTCCCCCCCCGGGCGCCAGCAGCTCCGGCGCCACCTCGCTATCTCAGACCGACGCTGCACCACCCCCTTGCTCCGACGAACTGCGGTCCCCTTTTTTTTATATCGCTGTAAGTTTTCTTATTCATTAATTTAGTTTATTTTAAAACTGAAATTTAGTTTAGTTTAAAAACTGAAAATTTATTTATTTTAAACTGAAAACTTGTTTATTTTAAAACAGAAAAGATATGATCTTTAGAATAGAAAAGATTAGATTTTTTAAATAGAAAAATTAGATTTTTTAAATAGAAAAGATTAGATTTTTTAAATAAAAAAGATTAGATTTTTTAAATAGAAAAGATTAGATTTTTAAAATAGAAAAGATTAGATTTTAAAATAGAAAAGATTAGATTTTTTAAAATAGAAAAGATTAGATTTTTTAAAATAAAAAGTTTAGATTTTTAAAATAAAAAGATTAGATTTTTAAAATAGAAAAGATTAGATTTTTGAAATTTGAAAAGGCGAAATCTTTATATTTGAAAAGGAGAAATCTTTATATTTGAAATTTTTTAAATAGAAAAGATTAGATTTTAAAATAGAAAAGATTAGATTTTTTAAAATAGAAAAGATTAGATTTTTTAAAATAAAAAGATTAGATTTTCAAAATAAAAAGATTAGATTTTTAAAATAGAAAAGATTAGATTTTTGAAATTTGAAAAGGCGAAATCTTTATATTTGAAAAGGAGAAATCTTTATATTTGAAAAGGCGAAATCTTTATATTTGAAAAGGCGAAATCTTTATCTATATAGTAGCGTTGTAAAAATATAATTTTTGTCTATATAGTAGCGATGTAAAATAGAATTTTTATCCATATAGCGTGATTATAAAAATGGGATTTTTTATATACATGGCAACTAAGTAAAAATTCGATTTTTATATATTGAATAGCGAAGTAAAAATTCGATTTTCATATATTGAATAGCGAAGTAAAAATTTGATTTTTATGTATTGAATAGTAAAGTAAAAATTCGATTTTTACATATGTAGAGAATACGGGCAACGAAAGCGACAAAAAGGCGAGAACGATGAAGATTTCTATCAATGAAGAGTCGTGGAATTGGGATAGCTATCGGTGAGAACTTCTCACTCTAAATTTCTTTTTCTAGTTATATATATATATATATACTAGGATGCAGACGGTGCTTAGTAGCACCCGACACCATTGTCCACAGACCATGGACTTGTTTTTTTGGTTGTGTAGTTGGTTAGATTATTTGATTTGAACTTGATTGTTTGGTGAAATGGAATGGATTGATTGATATGTGTATGGCATGGGCCATCACTAGACCGGGGATAAGGCTAGGCCTTGTCCCGTTTCTAGTATCATGCCGTTATGCCGCCGAAATTTTCTAAAATAAGTTAGAAAAATAAAGATATCGTTTTATTTAATAAATGAACCGAATAGAATATTCATAGGTTGAATAAAATAATTTGGTCGTTGAAAATATAATTTTTAACATGAACGTGAATAAATAAATATTCATTTACAAACCGGACGGTTTGTTTATGTACACCTATTTGAAGGACATTGATTGGGACGATAAATTTTACGCATCGCCCAACCGCACAAATAAAATCTGTGTTTGATTGTTTGAAACCCCACACGGGTATTAATTGACAGGCTGTTATAAGCGTTAGACATCTATATTTGATGCTTATACAGTGTAGTGCACTTTGGATGATGGTTGATTATTTATCGTTGTTATTATATACATGTGTTGTATGGAATCCATATAATTAACTTTATATGGTAATTGATTGGGCCTCACTCCAATCGGAAAAATAAAAAATATTATAGAATAAAAGTTCATGTGTTGACAATACTCATCAGTTGAGATTAGTCATGTGTTGAACGAAATATTTTAACAATAAAATTTACATCTTTATCATATAGAAAATTAGAAACTAACTGGAAAATATATAAGATGAGTGGTCTCCTGGATGTTGATTTGATGTTGGTTTCTGCCTTCGGGGTTTATATTCAGGGAATCATTCTCTTACTAATTTACGGTTGGAGTCTGATTTTAAATCAAACGATAGATACCATAATTTTTATAAAATATATTAAATAACAAAAATAGTCACACGTGGACAGTACTCATTTGTTGAGATTAGTCATGTGTTGACAAATATTTGTTAAATAGAATAACGAAGTCATTGAAAAATATAAAGCCATGCCGATTAGAGATGCGCTATTTTGACGCGAACGATATTTATATCGATTATATTCGTTTTTATAATTTGATATGAATGGAAAACGAATTTGATTTGAACAGAAAATGAATTTGATTTGAATTGAATAGAAAACGAATTTGATTTGATTTGAATAGAAAACGAATTTGATTTGAATTGAATAGAAAACGAATTCGAATTGAATTGAAAAGAAAATGAATTCGAATCGAATTAGAATCGATTTGAATTGAAATCAAATAGAAATGAAAGTAAAAAGGATTTATAATAGAAAATTCAATTTTGATTTGAATTAGAAATAAAAGTTTGAATTTGTTTTTGAAACGAATTTAAAACTATTTATAAAATTTGTTTTAAATAGAAATCGATGAAATATATTATATATATAATATAATGGCCTGAATAGAACGCGCCGCGCCGCATCAGTTCATGGATTTCGACCATTTATTTCAAACGGACATTGCGGGAGATCCGACCATCGGATTCTCCTAAAACTGGAACCGTTGGGTTCGTATCGAAAAGAGCTTTCCAATGAATATTAGAAATTTGAAATCTAACGGTTGGATTTGGGATTATGTCCAAATCAAATTTGGAAAAGGTCGCTGTAAGTGCAGTTCGATGGCCGTTGATGGAAATCGACTGTACGGGCCTTGATAAAATTATTAAAAATAGTAATAATTTGTGTAAAATCATACTAAATGATTTGGGAAAAATTAGGATGAAAAACTCCATATTTGAAGAGATAAAAATAGATTTTTATCGAAATGAACTAGTTTTGAATTAAAATTAAACCCGTTTATTTTTAAATAAATAAATTGGATTTGAAATGGAATTTAAATAGAATTGATTTGTGGGTTTATCGTGAGGGGTGTTTTAAATAACACTTGTTCTTTAACCCGATGAATAAATAGAATGTGATTTGGGTTAGTCGGGAACTGTGTTTTAAATGACATTAGTTCTTTAACCCAGTAAAAGGAGTTTTAATGAATCTGCAATTAGATTGAAATTTGAATTGATATTTTAAATTATCAAATTTAGAAAGTGAGCGAGAATGGAGTATCACCAGTTTTGCTCCAAAGCGATAGTTAAATCTTTAATTAAATTTGAACGTGAAATGGTAATTAATTTTACCGATAACACCGTGGTGTTATATATGGAGTATTACCAGTTTTGCTTCATGGGATAAATAGGTTGGGATTGGGAAATAAAATAAATAATTACTTCGGTGTGGTTCGCTAATCTCGACTAGTTTGGAAAACCATAATTTGGTTTGATATGACATCCAATGGAAGATTAAAGAATAAATTTTAAAGAATTTATGCTTGATAAAATTAATGGGAACCTTTCACTAAGAATAAGAAATTTAGAAACTAGCTATGGGTTAGTTAAGAAGAATGGTTTCCTGGGTATTGATCTGATGTTGGTTTCGGCCTTTGGGGTTAATATTTGGGGAATTGCTCTCTTACTGATTTACGGTTAGTGATCGATGAATTGGAATGAGGTGTATGTTGTGTTTGTGTAACATTTGTTTTTAATATACGCGGGTTGTTCGGAAAGGCCGGGTTTATACCTATTCTGAATAACCGATTCGACGATATGTCGAAGATGAAGACGGTGGTCAAAGACCGGAAGTCTTCACATCGTTTGGATAATTACTGACGATCCTGATTGGGCTGTACACCCAAGAGGATGGAAATAGTTGGTGGTCATCCAAACGTACTTGGAGATCGATGGATATGCGAGGAAAGTGCCTCCGGTTTCGTTCAGACCCAGAACGAACTTGTAAATGGATTGTGTGTCTGATATTGGATTTTATTCTGTGTTGATTGATTTCTGTTAAATACGTATCTGTTTAGCGGCAGAGAATTTATTCTCTTGCTTAACGCCCTTCTCTGAGACGTACGAGCTTAGAGGTTATATATCGATAGATATCAATCGCATAGCATGAATTGCCTGTGTGGCACGCTGAGTTGCATGGATCAAGGCTTCTGTTGAAAAGCAAAGTCTTGTGGTTGATGATCAAAGCACGGCCTTTGTGGCATAGCTTTGTGTATAATGTGAATTCGCGAGCCTCACACCTCGGTATGAGTCAAAAACGGGATAGTGACTACGGGGAGAGCACGACGTTTCTTTCTAGCTTTGGTGGTGTCAGTGACTTACCAGCCCTGACATTTATATACTTTTCACCTATGTGGTTGTTGGATGAGGCACCTCGATTTTAGGTCTGTAAGGACCGGGAAACGTGTGTTCAGGCATAATTAATCCTCAAACGTAAGAGAGGACCGGCCCTGAAGATCCAGGGGTTACCCAGAGTGTGTAGTCCTGAGGCGTTTTCTAGAGTGTCTCGAAAGCGGAGAGGAGCTTGCCCCTTGCCTCTACTCATGACGGAAATCCAATTTCCAATACGTGTATTTCAGCTTTATTTGTAGAGCCTAGTATGGCGACATAGTAGCATGGGATGTTATGCCGTCTATGATTTATATTTATGATTGAAATTGTTTTGACACTATACACTTATTATAGTATCAAATGATTTGTTTTAAACGTACCAAGCATGTCTGGCTATTATAAGGGAAAACCCTATCCTCTGGCTTGCATTGCATTGTGTGATGGGACCTGGGTCTTATAATAGCTTCATTTTTTGAAAAAGCATTGCGTTGTTTATTCTATGCACTGGTGTTCTTGGGAGGAAACCCGTTCCGTGTTATACGGCGTGGTCCCTTGAATTACTCTCTTTTAAAGTAAAGTTTTAAATAAATGTTTTAGTTCTCACACCAGTCACATGAATGACCTAGAGTTTATTGTTTTAACCTAAACTCTGGGTGCCCTTATTTTCTACACGGTCAGCTAGTAGTTTTGGTTTTGCAGATTTATATTCACAGGATCATGGTTTACAGCTGGAATGATATCCGGAAAGCTCTGTATCCGTATATCACCTTCAGTAAAGATTTGTATTATTTTCCGCTGCTATGTAATTTATTGTAATCTCTGATATTTGTCGAATGTAATTTATTCATTTATACTCTGTATATTCTTGTATTCTGATGGAATTGTTGTAATAACAATGAAATGTTCTTCCGTCTGCGTTCTGTTTTGTCATGTTCTCAAAACAATCAGGGGTTTCGAACGGTCTTGGTCGGTTTAACGACCGATTCGGATCGAGCGAAATTCCAGGCCGTCACAATACTGCAATAATACAAAACCATATCACTCATAGAATGCCGTAGTAGAGTAGAAAGTAAATCAAAGCGGTATATCTGAGAAAGTCCAGATCCAAGCTGAAAGAAGAAATCCTAATAAATGACAAGTGTTACCACTTTGAGGACCTGAGTGGGGGGAAGGAAGAGAAAGAAGCGAAACAAAATATGTCAGGCATAAATTCTAGCGGGTTCTAGTGATTTTCAGTATATGCATAAAATAGAGGTATCAAAACAGATAAACAAAATCGGATGAGAAAGTATAGTAGCATATAAGGCAACAGGTAAACAAGATAAACATGGTAACAAGATAAAACAGTGATCGAGTAAAGCTTCTCATTTATATCCCCAAAACATGTTTTCTCCGCACCAATAGTAGTATAACAGTATTAGGCGTTAACCTAATTACACAACAGGAATAAGATTAGGTGTTAACCTAATTACTTAACAGAAACAGAAGGATTACAACAAAATTACTATAAAATTAGGTGTTACCCTTATTATATAACAGGATAGGTGTTACCTTAATTACTACCCATGCGATCGGCTCCCTACTACGTAAATACCCTGTGTCAGCCCCGCCAGTAGTGTGTATCACTCCCTAACTCAACAATTTATATAACACAGACCTATTTACTGGTGTTATAGCAGCATAGTTTCCCTAATCGGACCCATGAACGCTAATGACTCCGCCGGAACGCGCCCGTACTCACCTTCTCATTTGAACCTCTTACTATCCATTTTAGTAAAGCGTGCCCTATCCTCAACCTAATGCGAGGCCCTCTAACAAAATACCAACAGGGATACTAACTGATATGGGTTTCATACAGCAAGATTTACACAAGCCAAACCCCCTAAGTTTGTGCACCTAAGTAACTAGGATTTAAGGGTCCTCAAAACCCGATATAACAGCTGAAATAGGGACCTCTTAGCTTATTAATAATCAGGTTTAACTTAGCATGTTTAAGTTCATTAATAAGCATGGTTGTAATATTTATTATGTGTGCATAACCCTTTCCCAAAACCAACACCTGCCCAGATGTATATAATTACTATAATAGTTCAGTTTACCTAACCTACATCTGGTACTTACACTATTTTAACATGTCCTTTACTTAATGTTTGTATTAAGTCAAATCTAACATGTTTACACATATGCATACTATTCCTTTTTATTATATTCCGAAATTACAGCATGTACAAGTTTATGCATGCTATCCCTTTTTATTATATTCCCAAATTACATCATCTACAAGTTTATGCATAATATCCCTTTTTATTATATTCCCAAATTATAGTCAAACAGTCCTTAGTTTAACAATATGCCTAAATTCCCCTTTTTCATTGTCATTTCTTGTTATCCTAATTTATACACATTCTTAAATCGGACATGGCATAGGATTTTTATGGCCTAGGCTTAGCGTAAGTAAAAGGGAAAAATAAAAGGAGAAGAATATAATCAAATCCAACTGTATAAAACAGGCATTTATAGTAAAAAAGACTGGAAATAAATTAAAAACAGAATAGGGAAAAGGAAGATAGATACGCATAACTAATTAATTAACTAACAATAAAAGAACATATATTACTGTAACAATGACATAAATGAATAACAGTAAAAGCACAGGTATAGAAATTAATTTATAGGCACTTTATGTTCTAGATCCAATTTTATTTACTATCATGATATATTTCTAGGTATCAGATTTGAAAATAACATGAAACTCACAATGGGTCTTGGTAATGAAGAGATTATCTCTTTATATACATATATATGCCATTGTAGAAAAGTCCACTTCTATCTTTTTGTTGTTGTAGAGCAGTCTGAGTTGTCCTTGTTTTGTATTTGGGCAACACCTCAGTAGTTCTATGTATATATTAATCCCAGAAAAGGGTTTAGAGGAAGGAGGAAGAATGATTTTTTGTGTGTAGAACAAATAAGGTTGCATGCCTTTATATAGACTACCTAGGTCAATCCACCACCATTAGATATTAGGTTTTCAAACTTAGCCTTACACGTTATGTTGAGTCAGCAGACGAATCTAGAATTAAAAACAGTCCAGGTTCATAACATAGAATCGGGCCTGCATGCGGGTGGGACAACCCACCATCATCCTCGATTGACCCACTTTGCCTTGGGACGACCCATAGGTTGACCCAGGCAGGGCATGGGTTGCTCCATGACCATTTCTTCCTGCGTAGATTTATCGGTTTGGATTTATTTATATATAATCTTTTTATATATATACAAACTTATAAGGTTCATAACTTCTTCATATGTTATCCGATTTATGCAAACTTAGGGTCTATCAGAACTAGAATTCCGCGATGAACGCAATGGTAAAGTCGGTTTTACTTAATTTTGAATATTTAATTAATTTATAGTACGGTTATAGTGTATTAAATTTTGGGGTGTTACATGATGACTCAAAATGCAAAACCAAATGAAGAGATAAATTCGACCTTTTGACTCAATGACCCTCGAGCATTTACCTTTGATTGACAAGGGTTTCCAATTAGAAGACTTTATCTTAACAGATTCACTTAAAGACACAGTAAGATGAGTGCTCGGCTATTTATATGGACATGAAAGGCTTAGACGTCATGACTTTTCAAAAGGACATGACTATTCATCATCGTTATTTCAATGAAGATGGCTATCACTTCTAAAACGACGCTGATAGAAGCAGACTCCCAGATAATTCAAAGCACATTATGCTTGCGATGCGACATACTTTTGGGGCAAAATGTCGACCCGCCTTTTAATAAAAACCTTCTTGCTTCCAAAATTTTCATGGTCAAATCATTTGAGGATTGGATACAAGTGAACTGAAGTCCCCCGAGACCAGATCGACCAAGAAACTACCCTAAGTTCGGTTAAGTGGAGTGCTTCAAATTGGCCATATAAGCCTACTCGGTTCGGCATGCCTTTGGGTCATCCAACTTAAACTACTTTGGATCTGTGCACTTCACAATACTTGGGATTGGCATGAGTTAGCATTTCAGTTTAGCCTGGAACCCTTTATACTAAATTAGATCGATGCTCATGAGCTAGAGCATCGCGTTGTGGCTCTAACTATTTTTCCAAGACAACTTGAACTAAAATAGGATTACTCCCAAGATAAAACAACTGTAGACTCAAGGAAAAGGCAGGATGCACCTTCACGAGCGGTCAGGCAAAGTGGCCTCCATAGCGCCACATATCCAGATTGACACAACCCCGGAGCGACATAATGCATGTCCATACGGATCTAGCCGAATCAAATTTGGGCTTGTATATGACATGCCCCACTGTGTAGCACTACTTTGCCCACTCACTCCATTGCTCCCACTTTCTCGCCTTCTCACTATGTCGATGCGAATTTCGAACATGACCTATAAATACCACCTTGTAACACATTGAGAAGGATCTTATTCAAATATTGGGTACTCTGACTTTATTGCCTCATATGGACTGAAGTTTATCTCAATTTTACTCTCTGTAACCATCAAAATACCGAGAAATTAGTTTAAATTATGAAGTGGTCGTAGGCACATCTGAGCCAAACCACTATAAACTATGTGTTATCTTTATTTTGCTCCTTTTCAATTTTCTTTCTTCATTTTCTATTCTCTACTTTCAACTTTGGGGGGTTGAACAAATTTTGGTGTTAATGGAAAAGAATCAAAATTCAAATAGTACGAATTTGAATTAAATAAAATATAACAATCCAATCTAAACCAAATATCCGTACTTCTAAATTTTAATATTTATTCAGATTTTGAGTTTTAATGCCAATTTACGTAAAACTCAACACAGTATATGTTAGCCTACTTTGTGAAGTTAGGCAACACAAAGTCGAGAAACCAAACATTGAAGGGTATTTTTAATTATAAGGCTTCGGTTCGGATTGAAGGAAAACACTACAGTTCAGATTGATAGCTGCAGTTGTTCGGATCGGATAGGGTCCTCTGTTCGGATCGGGTTAGAGCAGCATATTGGTTCGGATCGGATAGAGTTCTTTGTTCGGATCGGTGATCTCTTACTGGATAGATTGGTAAGGCATATCCAATCGGATCGGAAGGCAATTAAATCTCGAATGGATCGGAAAACCATCTGCTTGCCACAGCACTGGAGCGAAGCGGAATAGGTTAGAGAAGGAGAGACACCCAAGCCAATCCGGTTCGGGTCGGGTATCCCGATCCGAACCCCTTACCTGCATATCTCCGACCCGCACCCATGATCCATATTAGTCTCCTGTAAAATCGCCTGGAGAACCGGACCGGCTATGACTAATTCCTACCCCTAACGTCCTTCCTTTTGATGTGTTGTCAACCTGACAGTTCATCCGAACCCGAAGAGAATGCGATGGATGAGACGTGTCCCGACCCGGATCAAGTCTCAAGCAAATTCACACCTATAAATACCCCATCTGGAGACAAAAAGAAGGATCTTTTTCAGCACTTAAAGAATTCAATCACCTCCAACATCCGAACTCCATTACTCCCGGAAAATCCAAATCATCTTTTATTTCTTGTTTTAGTCAATTGAGTGAACAAAAGTGAGTTGTGAGTGAATCTATCATTGTATTTGCAACTGAATTATTGAATATAGTAAAGAATAAGTGGACGTAGGCATTTGTTTGCCAAACCACTATAAATCTTGTGTGTTCATTTTTATTTCTATCTCATTTTATCTTGTTTCAAATCAATTTGGGTGTTAGAACCACTTTTGGGTCTAACATTTTGGTGCTTTCACTGAGAATCCTCATCTAAATTCTTTATTTTCCGGGATCTCTTTCTACTTTTTGGACCGTCGAGTTCAAAGAAGTGAATCCTTAAGTTTCTCCGCTTTCTTACATTCGTTGAAGTAATTGTCAAAGACTCATGGCCAAAGGAAAAGGCAAGGAAGTTCAGTCTTTTCGAGGAAATGGAGCTGGCGAAGATCAGCAAAATGCTATTGTAACAAGGTCTCGGGGGCAGAGTTCAGCAGCAGGAAGAATCAATGCAGGAAATCCGAACCGCCAGCAGGGGGAGAGCTCTGATCCGATCCGGGTAGGAGACTCTGAAGCAGTGCATTCCCCCAATCTGAACCGACCCGAACTGCCTGCTGCGCTCCGATCCGACCAAACACCCCAGCTCCGATCCGACCCGACCTCTAACCTCCGACCCGACCCGATGCTTGGTGAAGCTGGAACTTCTACTCGAGTCCCTACGAATGCTCCAATTCCAGCTGCCAGGGTTGGAGATCAGGTCAATCCATCTGCCCCATCACTCAAGGAGATTTTTCGCGCTTGCTTGATATGCTTGAGAGCACAAGGGAAGCTATGAGAGTTCATGAGCGCACTAATCTCATGATGCAGGAAAATATGAGGCTCATGAGTCGGGAGATTAGCGAACTCCGTCGGCAACGGACTCCGTCACCGGTTCATCACACACCAGTAGATCAATCTTCATCTTCCGAGGAAGAGAGGCCCCGTGAACGGAGGCCACTCGAACGACCTCAGAATGTGGAGCAGCTAACATTTGGATCTTTGGGATCTCGCGAGGATATCGCACGAGCATTAGGAAACGATGACCCCACTCGGGGGCAAAGACTCCAGTCCCCTCTTCCCGAGATCGACCGGGAACGCAGGGAATGGAATCGAGCAGAGGCAGCTCGAAGAAGAAGGGCATCTCCTGAGCAAGAGCCCAGAAGGAACTCGGATACTAGGGCCAGGGAACCTGAGCAGCCCCTAACTAGTGCCGATGTACAGGCAATGGTTCGCCGAATTATGTCCGAGAGCCGGAATTATACAAATGAAGACTACGGCATTGAGCGAAGCCATACTCCGTTCACTGACGATATCCTCGACTTCCAGTTTCCCCGACGCTTTAACTTGCCACAGATGGACAAATATAACGGAAGGACTGATCCAGGACAGCATTTGATGCGGTATTCGTGGCTCATGAATGCCGCTGCTGCCCCTGATGAAGTGAAGTGCAAAGCGTTCCCAATCTACCTAGAAGATGTGGCATTATTCTGGTTTACCCGACTTCCTCCTCGTTCAATTTCTAATTACAAAGAACTAAGCGAGCGTTTCATGAACCAGTTCCGACTACATGCCCGAAAGTCCAAGAGTGTTATTGAATTGTCGAGAATCAAACAGGCGCCAGGAGAGTCTTTAAGGGCATATATGGATCGTTTTAACCAAGCCGTAACTGAGGTTAGTGACCCGCACGAGCCCACTATTCTGATGGCATTGAAGGAAGGAGTCGATCCTAAATTCGAGTTTGGAGACTACCTTTCTGGGAAAACACCCCCCACAAGGGCGATATTCTACGAAAAAGCCGATATTTATCTAAGACGAGAGGAAGCCAGGGCAAACCGAAAGAGAAAGTCTGAGACAGCTTCAAAGGAGAATGTGCAGAGTAATATTGCCGTGAAGCAGTCTGGGGAAAGTTCTGGCAAGGTTGAAGTAAATGTAGGAAACAAGGGTGGAAACAGCAATACTGGAAATGCGGGAAACAACAACAACCGTAATTCGAACAGTAACAGAAGAAACAGAAATAGGGGAAGTGACCCTAACAAAAGGCCCCGATTCCAGAACTACGAGAACTATACACCATTGAATGACACCCTAGAAAATATTTACCTGGATACGTACAATGTGTTGCAGTACAAAAGACCGCCACCTCGTGATTCGACCGAGAAAGAAATGGCGACAGGGAAATTTTGCTTGTTTCACGGAACACATGGACATTCGACCAATGAATGTCGGCATTTGAGGGATGTAATTGAAAAGCTGCTGCGTGAAGGAAAGTTGGATGAGTACAAAGTTGCCCCGAGGGACAGGGGGCAAGGAGAGCAGGCTCCAAAACAGATCCTACCTGCTCCTAAGCCTACCGCGCAGCAGAAAGGTAAAGGGATTGTCATCAACTCCATAGTAGGCGGACCTCACCCGGTAATCCGAAGTTTTAGGTCCATGGACCAATATGTGAATGCTGCCAAGCATCTAGATGTGAATAAAGGTGACGATTTGGAAGATGTCACCCCCATAAAACAACAAAAAACCATGTTCGATGACGTGGTATTTCGCAGCCGAGACAACACGGGGATACAATCTCCCACCAATGATCCGTTGGTTATTACCACCACCATTGGGCCGGCCTTGGTCCATAAGGTATTAGTAGACAACGGAAGTTCCGTTAATATTTTGTTCAAAAAGTCATTTGATCAGATGAAGCTTGAGCCCGAGGATCTGAAACCTTGCGAAGGATGGATTAGAGGCTTCAACAGAGCGACGACAGCTCCCATGGGATATATAGAATTGCCCGTGACCCTAGGGCAAGGAGAACGTAGAAGAGTGCGAATGCTTCAGTTCGTAGTATTGGACGTAGATTCGCCATATAACGCATTTTTAGGGAGACCTGCCCTCACTGAATTTAGAGTTTGTATCGCCCCTTGGTGCTTGTTACTAAAGTTCCCAACCGAAGCCGGGACTGGAGTAATAAGAGGGGATCAGGTTTCTGGACGGGCCTGCTATGTGGCCGAACTGAAGATGTTGATGAAAGGAGTTAATGCTGAGAGTAAGGATGCCTCGTCTCCCTCGAAGGGGGACTCGGCATAGCAATTAGAGAGATTGAACCCAAGGGAGTTGCCCAAAGGAACGCCTGAAGACCTGGATCCTAGAAAAGACGAGGAACCAGAGGCTAGGAATGCAACTCCTAATGAAGCGACAGTGGAAATTCCTGTTGATAAAGCTGATCCGACGAAAGTTTTGAAGATTGGTTCCCAATTGGATCCACGTCGTGCTGAAGAACTGACAGACTTCTTGAAGGCAAACTTAGATGTGTTCGCCTGGACCCATGCTGACATGTGTGGGATATCACCTTCCATTATCAGTCACAAATTGAATGTAAATCCGAAGCATCCGCCTGTGAAGCAAAAGAGACGCGTGCTGGGCCCAGAGAGGTCGGCTGCTCTCAAAGAGGAAGTAGAGAAATTGAAGCAAAATGGATTTATTCGAGATTCGACTTATCCCGACTGGATATCGAATCCCGTCTTGGTAAAGAAGCCAAACGGAAAGTGGCGAACTTGTATTGACTTTTCAGATTTAAATAAGGCTTGCCCAAAAGATAGTTTCCCACTTCGCAGGATTGACCAGCTTGTAGACTCGACAGCAGGTCATGAACTTCTCTCTTTCATGGATGCATACTCTGGATACAACCAAATTCCTATGCATGTACCAGACCAAGAGCATACGAGTTTCATTACGAATTTGGGGCTATATTGCTATGTTGTAATGCCATTCGGATTAAAAAACGCTGGAGCTACTTATCAGCGGTTGGTAAATAGAATGTTTTATGATCAAATACGAAAAACTATGGAAGTTTATGTAGATGATATGCTTGTTAAATCAAAGCAGTCTTCCAGTCATACGCAAGACTTAGCGGAAATGTTTGGTATCTTGCGAAAGTACCGTATGAAATTGAATCCTTTAAAATGTTCATTTGGAGTGGCGTCGGGAAAGTTCCTCGGCTTCATTGTGAGTTCCCGAGGAATTGAGATCAACCCTAGCCAGATAGCAGCGATTAGAAACATCAACGAACCAAGGAGAATTAAAGACGTCCAAAGTCTGGCAGGGAAGGTAGCGGCGCTGAGTAGATTCATCTCCAAAGCCACCGATAAATGTGTTCCGTTTTTAGATTTAATAAAAAGGGGAAAGAAGAACTTCCAATGGACTCCCGATTGTGTTTAGGCCTTTCAAAATCTGTTAGAACTACTAGAGAAACCGCCAATCTTATCAAAGCCCGTAGATCACGAAGAATTATTTGTTTATCTAGCAGTCTCGGCTCACGCTGTCAGCACAGCACTGGTTCGAGAAGAAGACAAAGTACAAAGGCCAGTATACTATGTGAGTAAGAAATTAGCAGCGGCAGAGCGCAACTACCCAAAGATTGAGAAGCTTGCTTACAGCCTCCTGATTGCATCCCGAAAACTTCGTCACTACTTCCAAGCCCATCCAATAACCATATACACCGATCAGCCGTTAAGACAGGTGTTGCAGAGACCCGAAGCATCGGGAAGGTTGATTAAATGGAACATAGAACTAAGCCAGTTTGATTTGAATTTTCAACCACGAAAATCAATCAGGGGGCAAGCTCTAGCAGACTTTATTGCGGAGTTCACCGTTCTAGAGGAGGAAATAATCAATGACCGAGTGGTCAAATCCGAGGATAAGCTAGAGATGAATCCGTGGAAATTATATACAGATGGAGCTAAAAATGACCGAAGGTCCGGAGCTGGAATTGTCTTAGTCACTCCCGAGGGACGGTCGTTATATTACGCCCTGCGATTAGAATTTTCAGCAACTAACAATGATACTGAGTATGAAGCCCTGATTGCCGGGCTGAAACTTGCTAAAGACCTCGGAGTAAAAATGATGGACGTATTTTGTGACTCTAAGATTGTTGTTTGTCAAGTGCGAGAGGAATTCGCGGCTCGAGGACCTCGACTTATTGCCTATCTCAGGAAAGTGAAAGAGCTATTGAATAGCTTAGAGCGGTACAACATAACGCATATTCCCAGAGTTGAAAACCAGAAAGCGGATAGACTGGCAAAACTAGCTAGTTCTGACAATCCAGAAGGGGCTGAGGTAATTCCAATTGAAACGTTGGAGTCACCAAGCTTTGAGTCAATGGAAATTGAATTCGCTCTTGAAGCGGAACCAGAGAAGGAGTCATGGATGACTCCAATTAAGAATTTCCTTAAGAATGGGACACTCCCATCGAGGAAGAGTGAGAAAAGAGCTGTAGTTCGCAAAGCAACCAGATATGTTATGCAAGATGATACTCTCTACAGACAAGGATTTTCTATGCCCCTGTTACGATGTATCGCACACGACGACATCAAGCGTGTACTAAGAGAAGTGCACGAAGGTGAGTGTGGAGATCATACAGGAGGTCAAACTTTAGCAAAGAAAATATTACGGTACGGATACTTCTGGCCTACGATCAACAAAGATGCAGCTGATTATTCACGACGCTGCGATAAGTGCCAGAGATTCGCCAAAATCCCCAGGGCACCGTCAACCCAGCTTAAATCGATGGTGAGTCCCTGGCCATTTGCCACATGGGGAATTGATATCATTGGAGTTTTACCGATTGCTAAAGGAGGAGCTAAGTATGCAATAGTAGCCGTGGATTATTTCACAAAGTGGGTGGAAGCTGAGCCCTTGACTAAGATCACCACAAGAAAGGTGATAAGTTTTGTGGTCAGAAATATTATATGCCGATTCGGAATCCCAAGGACGATTGTTACTGACAACGGGACCCAATTTGATAGCTCTGAATTCAGAAATTTTTGCCAGAAATATAAGATAGACAAACGATATACTGCAGTTGCCTATCCACAATCGAATGGGCAAGTAGAGGCAATAAACAAGGTAATAAAATCCATCCTCAAGAAGCGATTAGAGCGTGCAAAGGCAAAATGGGTTGATGAATTGCCCCTAGCTTTGTGGGCATACCGAACAACGTTTAAAACGGCTACCGGTCATACCCCTTTCTCTCTCTCCTTTGGCTCAGAAGCAGTAATTCCAGTTGAACTGGAAGTTCCTTCCCACAGGGTGACGTATTATGACCCGATGACGAATCGGGCACTTTTACTTGAGTCTCTTGATGAAATCGAAGAGAAAAGGGACGAAGCAGACTTGCGTGCAGCAAGACATCGGCGTCAGATGGCACGCTATTATGACAAAAAAGTTCGTCTCAAAACTTTTGAACCAGGAGATTTGGTGCTAAAGAGAGTTTTTCCATCCCTTCCTCACCTCGGCCCAAAATGGGAAGGACCCTTTGTCATCCAACGGAAACTTGAAAAAGGAACCTTCAAGTTAACGACCGTAGATGGCGAAGAAGTTCCTCGAGCATGGAATGCCCAACACTTAATGCGATATTTGGATTAGAAATGCTATATTTTTTGTTATTTTTACTGTGGATTCTGTAACAAGACATGCTTTGCCTTGGGAAAATCTGATGATATGAATAAAGGACTATAAAGTGGACGTAGGCTACGACTTAGCTGAACCACTATAAAAATATTGTGTGTTATTTACTTTTATGCATTTACATTCATTAGTTGTTCTGTTGTGATTATAAAATACAGGATAACTCAGAGCCTAAAAAGGTTGAAAACAGTTTGGACATAAAAAGAAGCACAATGATTATTTGTGCAATAAGACGTAAAAGAATGAGAAAACGACATTCTAACTCTAACTCTCCAGAGAAAGAGGGAGAGTATAAAAGCGTCTCAGACTGAGCGCTGAAAAAGAAATTCTATTCTTAACTCTAACTCTCCAGAGAAAGAGAGAGAGTATAAAAGCGTCTCCGACTGAGCGCTGAGAAAGAGGTTCAACTCCGAACTCTAACTTTCCAGAGAGAAAGAGAGTATAAAGGCGTCTCCGACCGAGCGCCGAGAAAGAAATCTTTTCCCGTTGAACGACCGGGGAATAAACAAATAACTGAACTCGAACTCTAACTCTCAAGAGAATGAGAGAGAGTATAAAAGAAATGCCAGGAAAAACAACAGGTATTGATGACACAGGAAATGCTATCCCGTTAGAGAATCGGGAGCATTCAGATTGCATGGTTAAGCATTGAATAACTTATGGAAATTGACTGGGGACATATATACATACACATATCTCCCCTCTCCACAACTTTGTTTCATAACTATAGACATGCATTTTTACATAAGTGCAGAACTGCTAACAAATAAACATTGCAAAAAGTGAATTATTTTTATTTACAAATGAATGAATTTGTACAGGGAAATAACTAAAAAAGAAAGTGCGGAAGCTGCTGTTGTAGCAGCACTTATTGGTTTACAAAGATGCTAAAAGGACACAGGGGAACCCACTATTTGGGTTTGGGATGAGCCTTCGATTTCTTGGCAGCTTTTTCAGCATCCTTTGCTTCCTTCTCGGCTTCAGTCAAGATTCGTTTTGATTTCTTTTTCCCTGAAGATGTAGTACTGGAGCCAGCAGACTTCTTCCCGGTGGGCGGGGCACTGGAATCAAGAGAAGATTTTTTAGCAAGTTCTTCGGTAATAGATCTAGTTGAGAGCTTAACAACTAACCTTGAACCTGCATCCACAACTGCGAGGGGCTTGAGGACCTCAGGGTCTAATTCTTCAGCTTTTAATTGCAAGCGCTTGTCTTGATCGGCCTTCATGGCCGCCAAGGTAACGTCATCGGCGCTTTTTGACTCCCCGGTTATTGTAACCTCCGGTTCCTCATCATGCCCCTCGTCTCCTCTGTCGTCTTTTAAAGCTACAATCATTTCTTCATCATGGGGAGTAGTGACCTTAGTTGGCTCACTTCTTTCCCCCAGGTCTGTGGAAGCAGCCTTGTCTTCCCCTTCTTTGACCCTATCAGCGGGCTTTGTCCCAGCGGTAGCTCCTTGAGCTACATCTGTCTTTGCGGATGATTCAACGCCTACAAAATGAGAAACATCGGTTATCAACTCAGGCGAAAGCAAAGGATTTCTCATCGAACGTTCAATCATGTAGCCAAAGGTAGTAGTAGCCTTGGCAAATTGAGGAGAAAAGATAGGGATACCTTCTGAAGACTTTTCAGCGGGGGTGACTACTACCTCTGGAGTTATTTCAGGAATGGGAGATAGCAAAGTTGTTCGGGGAATTCCCGGGTTTTCGGGATCATACCCTTCTACTTCGGGAGTTACAGGAGCAGAAGAAGAGGAACCAGCTTCAGGAATGATTTTCTGTTTAGACTTCCGCCTCTCTTCTTCCATGGCCTCAGCAATTAGACGGCGCCCTTCAGCTAGGCGCTCCGGTTCGTCGTCTCTCAAGTATTTCTCCATCAGCTTATCTTCATCGAGGGAATCGACCTTAAGTTCTTCTTTTTCCCACTCGACGATTTGATTCCACACTTGAACCAGAGTAGATGGATAGTCCTCGATCCAGGAAATGTTTCGACGACGAATAATGTGCGCGAAGAATTCAATCATTAGCTCGCCGAAGCCCTGAATATCAGCCTCCGCCTCTGATAGTTGTTTGCGGGTTTCCTCCGCAGATTTAATAGCGCATTCCACATTGCCCTCAGCCAGAGCAGCCCTGTTTTCCGCCTCCAACAATTTTAAAGCCAAGTCAGCGTTCTTCTTTTCTAACTCAGCACTCCTTTTCGCTAACTCGGCGTTTTTCTGCTCAAGCTCAGCATAAGCAAGGCGTGTCTTAGCAGCCTCTGATTTGGCCTCGTCAGCTTGCTTCTTCAACTCAGAACGCTCCTGAGTGTGGGACTCAAGTAAGTCATGATAACGCTTTTGCATGTCCTCAAATTGTTGTTTGAAATTAGAAGCGTTCTTTTGAGCGACAGCTAGTTGGGCTTGAGTGTCTTCTAGGTCCTTTCCTAAGGTTTTTAAGGCCTTAGCATCCTCCTCTGCAGTCTTTTGCATTGAGTCAGCATTTGTCATTAGAGTGCGGATGATTCTAGAAAGATTGCGGGAATACTTGAACATCTCGGTATATTGTTTTTCCACCAAATCAATTTTTGCCTTGGCCTCCTCTGCCCAATTAGAAGAAATAGGTTCAAGGGTAGGTAGAAAGGTCAGAGTCTCGAAGTAGTGCTCGGGAAATTGCTCCTTTAAATATGCCAGCTTTACTGCGGTTCCCGCATCTGGTGGAGGAGGAGCGAGGATTGTTAGTTCGGTGTCCCTTCCTGAAGAAGATTCTGTAGAACCCTTGTCTGTCCTAGGTCGTTTAGTAGCAGGGACTTTTTGCTTGCTTCGAGACCCAGTTTCCTTCGGAGGAGTTTTCTCTCTACTCCGCTTTTCATGGGAGGAGGTGGAATCCCTAGATTGCGGTCTATCCTCCTCCCTGCGACCTTGATAGCTCTTGTATTTCTCTTGTTCCGGTCGAACTGGTGAGCGGGAGCGTGAGGGTCGAGATCGATAGGGATCATAGGGTCTTCTTTCCTCCCTACCAC
Source organism: Allium sativum (assembly GCA_030737875.1). Classification (NCBI taxonomy): domain Eukaryota; kingdom Viridiplantae; phylum Streptophyta; class Magnoliopsida; order Asparagales; family Amaryllidaceae; genus Allium; species Allium sativum. The sequence goes on from CM060924.1 coordinate 139,409,822, forward strand.
GGTCATCCCAGCGATCATACTCGACATCCTGAGGAGGATTGGACATGCTGCGACGAAGCTTTCTTATATCATAATAGGACCGAGACATTGTACCTGCACGATAAAATAAACGAAGTTTAGAATCAATGGGTTCATGGAGAAAGAAGTGCAATGAATGCTAATGCTGTGGTATAAAGTGCATCCTAAGTGGTGTGTGTGGAATACTTGAACATCTCGGTATATTGTTTTTCCACCAAATCAATTTTTGCCTTGGCCTCCTCTGCCCAATTAGAAGAAATAGGTTCAAGGGTAGGTAGAAAGGTCAGAGTCTCGAAGTAGTGCTCGGGAAATTGCTCCTTTAAATATGCCAGCTTTACTGCGGTTCCCGCATCTGGTGGAGGAGGAGCGAGGATTGTTAGTTCGGTGTCCCTTCCTGAAGAAGATTCTGTAGAACCCTTGTCTGTCCTAGGTCGTTTAGTAGCAGGGACTTTTTGCTTGCTTCGAGACCCAGTTTCCTTCGGAGGAGTTTTCTCTCTACTCCGCTTTTCATGGGAGGAGGTGGAATCCCTAGATTGCGGTCTATCCTCCTCCCTACGACCTTGATAGCTCTTGTATTTCTCTTGTTCCGGTCGAACTGGTGAGCGGGAGCGTGAGGGTCGAGATCGATAGGGATCATAGGGTCTTCTTTCCTCCCTACCACGGTCATCCCGACGATCATACTCGACATCCTGAGGAGGATTGGACATGCTGCGACGAAGCTTTCTTATATCATAATAGGACCGAGACATTGTACCTGCATGATAAAATAAACGAAGTTTAGAATCAATGGGTTCATGGAGAAAGAAGTGCAATGAATGCTAATGCTGTGGTATAAAGTGCATCCTAAGTGGTGTGTGTGTCCCCCCAACCAACCCGAGTCTGAAGCTAGACTGGTGCGGGCCGGCTCTTTGGCCTTAGCAGGAGTAGTTTCTTCAGAAGAAGTGAAGACTAAAGGGTCCTTCCTGAAATCCTCTGAAGTATATATAGTCTCAGGTAAGGGGAGATCCCCCAAACCCTAAAATATGTGCTCGTCAGTGCTAGGAACATCCCCTTCGGAAGCGCGAAGTGGCGACTCTTGGGAAGACTTTGACTTGTCTGGAGAAGTAGTTTCCTCGGGGGCAATATACCCTTCACGATGTTTTTCGGCCAGATTAGCCAGTTCGTCATCTTGTGTGGAAGAGGGAGAAGGTGAAGTTTGAAGAGGAGCTGCAGGAATTCCCGAGCCTTCTCCTATCTCTGGAACTGTTTCCACTGGAGGAATGTATGCATAAGGGACCGTCCCATGACCGTTGCTACGGAAAACGGATAGCAGCCCGTGAAAATGAAGATATTCATCTTTAAGGACCTCGTCGATAGTCAGGAATTTTTGGTCGCCATTAAGAAGACGGTGCATCCGATCAAAGAACACTTGGTCTGATATCTGTTTGGGATTGTCGACTGCAAACAAAAAGGAAAACAGGTCAGGGTGATGATTCAAGTTTATAGAGTCCGGGTTCAGAAAATCAACGCTTTACTTGATTTTGTCCATCTCCTGGCGCATCCAGACTATTGCTTTATATAGAACCACTCTAGTCTGGAATCTCCAGCTTTACTGCTAAACGGCGTAGAGATTATCTTCCTTTTTGGGACTGATTCAAAGTAACAGAAAGATGGAGTTTCTCTAGTCCGATGTTTGAAATTATAGAAGAAATGAACATCATCGAACGTGAGCTCTACGCCTAGAATTTCACGATATGCTATGAATAAGGTATGCAGATAGGCATATGAATTGGGATGCAGCTGCATGGGGGCAATCCGCATTTGTCTTAAGAAATCAACGATGAAAGGCGAGAATGGAGGAATGGCGCCGACCATGCACATCAGTCGAGTGACCGTCATATATCCTTCCGGAGGGTTGTGGGGACGGTCAGAGCGTGAGGGTACTAGGGTGTCCCTTTTCATTATTCCATACTTCAAGCAAATTCGAACAAGTCGGTCGTTGTCGATTGTCGATTCTACAGAATCTGGAGGTGACTCCAATATAATGGCTGAGTCAAATTCATCGGGTGCTCGATTGTCACCAATCCCTCCTTCCTCCTCAAAGCCTAGGGAAACTTCATTTTCTGAAGACATTTCGTCGCTTTCCCGATGACCAACTCCGTAATCCGGACCCTCACTGTCCCATTCTGGGTTAGATGAAGAAGATATATCCTCAAGAGTGGTTTTGTTGGAAGTTTCCGGAGCTTCTTTCCTCTCAGCTAGACGAGAAGAGCGTCTGGGCCTCATTGTCATGGAACTATTGAAGAAGCAATAGCACGGATTAGAGTAAATTATCCCGTGTCTCCCTTTTTGTATATGTGTGTGAACTAAAGTGTGTGCAGCAAATGTGGGAAATACAAAATAAAAGTACAGCAATGTAAGACGAAGCTTTAAAGAGAAAGTGATAGTCAGAGTTGTTCTTAATTCTCGTTTATGTTCACAAGGCACTATCCTAACTGTCCGCGAAGCATATTCGTCTAGAGTAAGTGTTAGTTGAATTAGTTGGGTAGTCTTTATGTGCCAAGTTTGATACGTTCAGTTCGGTTCGGATATGCATATGATGGCTGGCTCAATACAAATACAGATAACAGTCGGTTCGGGTGCTTCATTAAGGCAAGGTCAGTTCAAGACAAGGAAAACAATGGGTTCGGAAGCAGGACTGATCTGATCGGATCGGATGACCTGATCCGAACCGAACCGAACCAGCACCACTTAACCGGTCCATTTATTTCAACCTCTTATCCCATTCACTTCTCCGACCCGAACCGACATTTTCTTTCCTTCCCGTCTTTCTAAAGTATGAAACCCGAACCGATCCCCTTTCCTTCTCCTTCCTTTTTGCTCCTTCGTCTTCTACCCGAACCAGCTCCAATTTGTCATCACGCTCCTCATCTTCTTCCTCTTCCCCCCCTACTCGCAAACAAATCTGTTCTATCGTCAAAGCTATCGTTAAGGACAAATATTTGCCCTCTCCAGCTTCGCAACGCCTCGAAGTGATGGCGGATCCACCAGTAACGACGTGGAGTTCAAGTAAAGCCCCATGGCTAAACCATCCCAGTCAACCACGAATTGAAATCAAGTACAGTTACAACGAAGTTACTCGAGATTAAAAAGCTACCTATATGTTCGATTTGAGAAATCTACGAGGAATAGTTTCAGAATATTCGAGTTTCTGACGTTTTCAATACTAGGGTTGGGAGCGGCAGCAGAAAAGAAGAAGGAAGGAAGGAAGATAGTGGCGGATTTATATAAGGGGTGATGTTGACTCCTCGTATTCCTATTCTTTCTCACCCGCTCGGACCGGAGTGAAGGCCCAATAGCACAACTCTGTCTGAAGGCCCAACGTCCAAGAACCAAACCCACGAAAGCGCTTCGGATCGGAATCCGAACTGAGCAAATTTCACACATTAATTTAGCATCCGACTCGAATTAAGTTCAAACGAGAGACAAAAGAAGGGCATACCCGAGAGAAGCACTATGTGTCGAGAAAAATTCCCAAACTTGTTCAGAAATGAAAAAAATGTGCTCGAGTCAGACACCGAACCGAATAGAAATCTGTGCATTCCTCCTGACCATTCCGATTTAAGGACTAGCATTTTGAACGACATCAAAGCACGCTTCGTATACAACAGAAGCATCCTTTGAGGGGGCAAAATGTTAGCCTACTTTGTGAAGTTAGGCAACACAAAGTCGAGAAACCAAACATTGAAGGGTATTTTTAATTATAAGGCTTCGGTTCGGATTGAAGGAAAACACTACAGTTCAGATTGATAGCTGCAGTTGTTCGGATCGGATAGGGTCCTCTGTTCGGATCGGGTTAGAGCAGCATATTGGTTCGGATCGGATAGAGTTCTTTGTTCGGATCGGTGATCTCTTACTGGATAGATTGGTAAGGCATATCCAATCGGATCAGAAGGCAATTAAATCTCGAATGGATCGGAAAACCATCTGCTTGCCACAGCACTGGAGCGGAGCGGAATAGGTTAGAGAAGGAGAGACACCCAAGCCAATCCGGTTCGGGTCGGGTATCCCGATCCGAACCCCTTACCTGCATATCTCCGACCCGCACCCATGATCCATATTAGTCTCCTGTAAAATCGCCTGGAGAACCGGACCGGCTATGACTAATTCCTACCCCTAACGTCCTTCCTTTTGATGTGTTGTCAACCTGACAGTTCATCCGAACCCGAAGAGAATGCGATGGATGACACGTGTCCCGACCCGGATCAAGTCTCAAGCAAATTCACACCTATAAATACCCCATCTGGAGACAAAAAGAAGGATCTTTTTCAGCACTTAAAGAATTCAATCACCTCCAACATCCGAACTCCATTACTCCCGGAAAATCCAAATCATCTTTTATTTCTTGTTTTAGTCAATTGAGTGAACAAAAGTGAGTTGTGAGTGAATCTATCATTGTATTTGCAACTGAATTATTGAATATAGTAAAGAATAAGTGGACGTAGGCATTTGTTTGCCGAACCACTATAAATCTTGTGTGTTCATTTTTATTTCTATCTCATTTTATCTTGTTTCAAATCAATTTGGGTGTTAGAACCACTTTTGGGTCTAACAGTATAAATTGTATAAATTTATAGTATAGCTATGGTTTCTAAATTAGTTTACAACATAAATTCCAATTCTAAACCATTTACCTCGAAATTTATTTTGAATTTGAATTCTAAATTCATTTTTATTCCATTACCTTAGTTTAAAATGCATTCAAAGTTTAATATTAGGTTTTATCATTTAAATCAAATTCTTTAAAATTCAAAATTAATCTTTAAATCAGTTAAATAATTAAAGCTTTATTTAACCTTCATATGAATTAAGATCATTAGATTAAATTAAATATTTCATTAAATCAAATTGAAAAAAACTGCTAGCGAAACAAAACGGGTCTTCCTTTAAAAGAAAAATGGTAACCGACTTAATTTCTTAATATAAATCTCGCTCAAAAGACAAATTAATCTTTGACTCAGATAACAGATTTGCTGGACCACCAGATTCTAATCATTCTCAGATGCATGCTGATCAATATCGTTCAAATCCAGTTCGAGAAATTATTCGAAGACCGGATATTGAATCAACATAAGAATTTCCAGATCTGGTTATGAAAGACCAGTTAGACTCTCAGGCAAGCAATTAAAAGGTAAATTTTACACATACTAAGTCTTGGTTAGAAGCTATTAGAGAAAATAAATCTCATCAAAGTGCAGTTCAGTCCGCTTATTATGAGCCAGAGATTATTGACAATGTCGGACATGCGTTAATCAGTGAAAACTTAGTCAAAACAGCTAGAGATAAATGGGAGAATTCAATTGTATTTTATGTTTATGGTAGAAAACCATATTATAATTACTTTAAATACTATATTGATAGAAATTGGGGATTGAAAGGTAATTATAATCTGTATTCTAGAGACAATGGGTTCTATATCATTAAGTTTGAACTGATTGAAGATTGTGATAGAGTGCTTGCTACTGGTCCATATTTTTATAACAAGAGATTGGTGTTTATGAAAAAAATATGTTCCTGGAATGAAATTAGCTAGATAATTTCTCAACTCTATTCCTATATGGATTAAATTTCCTAATCTTGACTTGGATTTCTGGACAATTGAGGCTATAAGTAGGATAGCTTCAACTCTAGGTTATCCTATTAGAATGGACACTGTGACTGAGTACATTTCTCGGATTTCATTTGCAAGAGTATCGGTAGAAGTTAAAATAGATTTTAAATTCCCCGAAATGGTTCTTATAAATTTTTTTAATGGGGATTTGGTTTGGCAAAAAGTTCTATATGAGTGGAAATCGGATGCATGTACTAATTGTAAAGTATTTGGACACTCCAATATTTCATGCAAATCTAGTAGGGTGTGGATTCCTAAAGATAATGTCACAACTGATAATATAGTGGATGTTGATGTGGATGTTAATGATAAAGTTATGTTTAGGCAAAAGAATCAAGTGAAAGATTTAGGAGTGAAGTCAAATGATGAAAGAATAACAGGTAGAAATATCAGCTATGAATTAACAGGGCTTGATATTCATTTAACATAGAAATATGTTGAGAACAATTTCAATCCTTTTAATATTCTGGCAAGAGAAATAGATGGGAAGCAGTAAACAGGTTTGAATGATTTAAAAGTTAGTGACATAGTTGGAATCTCTGCTAATTTTAATGATGGAGAAAAGATAATTCAAGACAAAGAGGTAGTGAAGAATTTGAAAGTTCATTCTAAGAAAGATATATGTGAAAACGACAAAGATGGTTTTAGTAATAAGGAATTTAATATGGTAGAAGATAAGGTTGGTAAATCAGATAATCTTGGGGTTTGTAGTGAGTTTCATAATGTCGAAGATGAAGTAAGTAAAGATTTTCTTATCGAAGAATCTGATAGTTCTTATAATTCGTACAGCTCTTCTAACAGTTTCAAAAGGAGGAAAATGAAATTTAAACCCAGTAAATTTAATAAGGATAACAAATTTTTAACCCAAGAACCCTTGGTAGAGGAAAACCCAGAATGGGTTAAACTTGTAAATGAATTCCAAACTCGAACTAAAACCAGAAAAGCAAAGGGTAGAGGTAATCCAAATGGAGTAGCTAATGGAGGGTGGCAAATAAATGAATGAATTGGGATTTCTTTTAATATGTTCTGTGTGTTAATTATTCTTTAGTTTTTGCAATATGATATTCATGTTTTGGAGTATACTTTATGTTCTGATGCTATGTAATCGACCTTATGATTAGTGAGGTATCAGTTGCTTATTCTTGGCTGCTCTGATATGGTATATAAGAATTGTTGCCGGAACATAATCTACTGGCGTATTGTCTGAAGGCATCTTAGTGTTGGATCTTCCATTACCATATATTTTAGATGTTTGGTGCGTGGTGGGCCTTCTTCGTGGGCTGATAAGGTTATGTTGTGGTCTTCCTTTTTGGGGTTATGTTTTCGTCTTATCTGGGAGTTTTTTTTGGTTTAGTGTGTATTTATGTTGTGTGCTGTGGGCATGGTGTTGTATCTTTCTGTTTGAGTTGGCTTCTTATTTTGTAGAGTTTTTGTTGTATGTGTGTTGTATTTGTGCCAATACAATCTTTTGTAACTATTTCTTAATGTATTTAAGTACCCCTCTTTTGTTCAAATTTGAGAAAAAATTAAAATTAAATCTTAATATATAACTAAATTTATAAATTAATCTTGAATGTTTAGGTTAAAACCATTCATTAAATCAATTAAGTTTTAATTCATAAATTCAAGTTTAATATCTCAATCATTAATTCAAACTTAAAATATAAATCAAATTTCTAAATTAGTTTGTTTGAATCAAAACATAATTATAAACTATGGAAAATAATTTTATTTGACCAGCGGTGTCCATATATGATTTTCTATCTTATGGTCAAGTTATTGAAGTATGTGTCATTTCAACTCATAGTGATTTAATAATCAGGTATATATCATTTCAACTTGTATCCTAATTCAATGTCATAATCATTTTCCTATGTATTATAAAATGATAGGAAATTGTAGTGTGATAACAGGGATTATGTCAAAATAAATAGACAATTCTGAATAATTATACAAACATCGTAACAAGCATAACAATCTTGAGTCAATCAATATTATTCAGATGATTAACAACTATTATGTCATATAGTTAACAAATAACACGTGAATATCAACATAAATGACTACAATGTCAACTACAACATAAACATTTCATGCGAATATCAACATTTGCTGATAAACATCAACCGTGAAATACCACCTTTCGTGGTTACAGTAATAAGCAATCAAGAAGACAAGCAAACAAACTCCGACACAAACCACAAAACACGACAACGACAATCGAACAACACTAAGTGTTTTCACTCTTTTTTTAGATGAGGCACGAGAGAGAAGAGAGGATAAGATCGGGCTAGGGCTGTGCGAGAAGAGGCTATGCTAGGGAGGGTTTTCGTTGACTATAAATGGATGAAAACTGAGGGCTCGGTGCAGGATTTGGACGCCAGAGGCTTGTCGCGTAAGAGAAGAGTATGGCTCATGAGTTGGTCGGTGATGTGGGTAGGTGTATTGGTGGGGGCGATGGTAGAAGGGGGCATGGATCTGGGTGAAGTGGAGGAGATATGGTTTAGGAAGGTACAAGATTTTGGGATCCTGTAGGTTTCGGGCGTCGTATGATTTGATGTGTTGAAGGTGGAAGCAGAAGCCATAAGGGTTGCGAGGATGGGTAGAGGTTGCTAGAGTGGAGGATGAAGGTGATGACGATTTGCGGAAGTTGGGTCTTAGGAAAGAAATTGGAAAGAAAAGAACATGGTTTTTTTCTTTGAAAGTGAATGGATGAGCAGGAAAAAGAGAAAGATTTACGTGAACAGACAAAAGAATGTGAAATGAATGAACAGGCAAACAACTATTAGAATTCCACCTGATTTCTCAAATTCTCAAACCCAAATTTTTTATATCTTAGAGTTTAAGGCATAATTTGTTTTGACGGGCAAAACTGTCGCACGCCAACACCCAAATGTGCGTGTGTATGAACAATTATCCAAATAAGCGGTAAAGTATGTAAATGCGGAGAGACACAACTTTTATAGTGGTTCGACACTAACACCTACATCCACTTTATAATCATTATTCATCATTTCTTTGGTTGATTACAAGGTTGTACAAGTTCGAATAATAGCTAAGTTCAAGGTGTTACAACGGAATGGCAAAATATAGGCTTATTCTACACTTTGACTAAATTGCCCTTCTTCTTCTTCGTTGAAAAGCGTTGACTTGGTCAACAATATCCAAGATTGGTGTTCATGTCCATGAAGTTCAAAAGTAGCATAAAATTCCTTGTTAATGTTCAATGTTGAAGGAAAACATGCATGCCATATTTTAATTATCCATGTCATCTCTCATGGCCATGGTGGAGGTGTTGGAAGCCATTAATGAGTGTTTGGAGCTTTCAAGGTCCAAAAATTCCAAGGGAGAAGACCCTGAATGAAGGCCAAGGCTTGGGGTATATATATGAGCATGGTTAGGTGGGAGTAGGTGAGCAACGGGACCCACAATAGCAATTTTCGCACCCCTAAAGCAAGCCATATGCAGAAAATTTGCACCCCCTGATGCGGGATCGGATTTTTGAACCCCTCCGAAGTGGGTTCGAAATTTCGAACCCACTGGTGGGGCTCGAAATTTCGACCCCACCAGGGGGTTCGAAATTTCGAACTCACCAGTAGGGTTCGGAATTTCGACCCACCAGGGGGGTTTGAAAATTTGACCCCGCCAAGGGGTTCGAAATTTCGACCCTGCCGGGGGGTTCAAAATTTTGACTCCACCAAAGGATCACGAAATTTCGAACACCGAGGAGAGATTCGAAATTGATAGTGTGAGGCAGAAATCATGCTACAGATGGAGTCGAAATTTCTGAGTGCAAAGTGAAGGAATCTGAGTTTTCATGAGTCTGAACTAAAGCGATATGAGCTTCCGGCATGGAGAAAATCGGATGAATCGGGCAGTGCCCACAGGTCGATCCCCGCCGGGACTGTGGGGCCCCGGACCCCCACCGGCGCTGCGCTCGGACCCGCCTGATGGCTCTCCTTCGGCTCAGAGCATGACTCGCCTTTTGTTCGGGGCACGACTCGACTAGGAGTTCATTGGGCCTGATAGAGGCCCCTTGTATAGGCTTCGGGTCTCCTTACATTTGTGACGCGACTTCGACCTTGCTGCTTCGTGTTTTTAGACGCTTGAGCGCGTTGCTCAGCAAATACTTGAAGTATGACAGCTTCTACAAAAAAGCATGTCAACAATTTGTGAATGAGTAGGAATAGGATAATGAATAAAGTGGTCAAAGATTTACACATATGTACAATTTGAATTTACACTTACTGAAAAAATCGTACATTGAGAGCAATAAATATCCGAATTTCACGAAATAGAAAATGGCGGCATTCTTAGAAAAAACCCTAGTATTTAAAAAAACTTTGAATTTCGGAAATATTTTATTTTCAATGATATTCAGTCATTAACTGAATTTTGAGAAGAGATTCAAACTTGCGTATTTTACTACAAAATTTAATACTTCATTACATTTAGTTTAACATATTTTAAATCTTAAATTTCATTATTTAATTTAAATTCTAAATTCTAAGTCAAATTTAAGTTAAATATATTAATTTAAAACGATAAAATTTTGTGAGTCTTTGCATTCTGTCTCATTCAAAAAATTTCATCCTCGAAAGGAATGGTGTAAATATATCAATCATACTTAGATTTAGTTTAAACAAAATACTTAACAAGTAAACTTTTACTTAGTTTTCAACTTTTTGGAATAAAATGAGTTATAGGATTTTAACGTCATATTTTTTTTTCTAAAAACTGAAATTATGGAAAATTTCGGCAGCATCTACTTTGCACTGCTCGATCGGTAAAATTTACAATTTATATATAACAACAAATATACACCTTAACTGAGTGATGAGACATCCTAAACCATAGAGAAACAATATATTATACCAAAGTATGATACGTAATTCGATACATGTAACCTTTATTAGCGTTTAAGGAAGATTGCTTTTTTTTTTGGCAAAGCCGACCAGTTTTTAAGGTGACTGCAAGCACATTTATTATAACTAAAAATAAATTACAGTGTAGTATAGGTGATTGTTAGTAGCCAATCAACTACGGTTTTTAAAGTGGACCGTCCATCACATACGCTGGATTGAAGTGCCCAATTCACTGTACGAAGAAAAGCAGGAGTGAAGCAGAGATGCTTTAACTACTATGTTTCCTAACAACTAGTCTCCAATGGCTGAGCGAGGAGAAGATGAGGTGGAGGCAGAAGATGAGGAAGAAGACCCAGGGCATATGTTATTCAGCAATATGGCAAAGAGACTAGGAAGGTTAGGAAAATAACCAAGATGGTTCCTGTCATATACAAATTTTCTATCCCAAGAATCATCAGACAAGATACCAGCATTACAGTCCCTATATACACCGTCAGTATAAAGCTTCAAATCATTCCTATCATCAAAGTAATGCAAAAACCTAATTTCTATACTTCCATCTTCTTCATCATCCGATACAAACTTATATTAGACCTTACTAAGGGGATCATACCTCATTCCTGAACCTAGATGAACCCAGGATTTCTCTTGAAAGATCCGTACAACAGTTCTGTCAATAGCTCTCTGAGCAGGTACATCATCAACAACTGGGATAACAACAACATCCACTTCAACATGTTTATGGGGGATATCAACGATTTTGATTTTAGGTACCCATTTACGAAGGGGAGGTTACACAACTGGATTTTTAGGCTTAGGGGGGAATTAGTTATATGTTATCAAGCATCACTGATATGACCAAATGATTGGCAATATGTGCATAGTTCCAATTGCCAAGTGTACTAAACATCAACATAATTGTCTAATCCATCAATTGAGACCTTAAGCCTAGAAGGTAGTAGTTTATTTGGAGTTATTTCAATTAATTATTTCGCAAAAACTAGATTTTTCCTACCCTCCGTATTAGCATCAAAACATTTGAATTTACCTACTCTTCTAGCCAACCAATTCAAGCACGGTAGTGTTTGCAAAACAGAAGAAATCCTAGTGAATATAGTCCATATCGGGATAGATTGCACCCTTTCTCTGACACTCAATCGTTGTACTCCACGATGTAATGATATAATATTTCCCTCCTATAATAGGCGGATCAGATTCAATCACTTTCCTTCCTTCCTCTGCATATGAAAATTTGAAATAATACATACCATTCACATAATTAACACAGAGCCCACCCCTCATATTCCAAGCTTTACGACAGTGCTCACGTACATCATCATACGACACACACGAGTTTAGAAAGAACCTCATAAGGTGATCCTTCCAGATATCAAATCCTTCCTGAACAATCTCTTCTGGTAGAGAAGGATCATCAGGGTCAGTAGTGAACTCACGCAGGTAGTAATTTCCTATGCAGTGAGGAAGAGAAGCAAATAAAGACGAAAAGGTTGGTATATGCTTAGGTTGTGGCATTTGTAAATTCACGACAGGTTTCATTAAAAATTTTGCATTATTATTTGAAGTAGTATTGTTCACTATAAGGGGAGTTACTGTAGCATTGGCACAAGCACTTGGAGTGCATTTCGGAAACTCGGTAGGATTGATTATAGTGAACGAAATGGAAGGCACAATAACATCATTTCTCGAATCATTACTCAACTCCATACGTGTTTCATGATCTTCCTCATTGTTAACGTTCAACCCAACATCAGTATTTAAAACCTCAGTATTACCTTTCTCAGATTCAAGGGGGGCATGGGCCTCAGACCACTTCAATGGAGGAGCGTTAGAAAGAAGCCCAAAATCATAGATTGCACGGGTGACGTCAGACCCGACAAAGGAAGAGTCGGCCTTGAAGTAGCAACATTTGCGATTTCATACAGATCAGGGTTTTCATAAGCTGCTTCAAAAGCCATCGCACTCGTCGAAGGTCCGGAAAGCGAATACCCTGATTTAGGTTCACTCAGCTCAGATTAAGGTGATTTCCGATGCTTTTTCTCCATTGAGAGAGGGATGGAAGGTTACAGAAGAGAGCGTAGAGGAAGAAAAGAGATGAGGGATAGCGGGGTAGTAGGACGTGGGAGAGGTGAGGGAGTATGGAGGAGGCGGCGAAGAAAAACCATCAATCGCTAGACGCCATTTTGAAATTTTTTTATTAACCCCAAATATTCAAGATGCTTATTTTTAGCAAGCAAAATCAATATAATGCCAAGCATATGCCATCCACATTTATTAAGTACTCAATAATAGAGAGTCATGTATATATAAAGTAAAATCAATTAACATAACATTCTTGACATGGGAAATTGTCGTCGATACAACACACGCAAACCCTCAAGGGTATATGTAGCAGAAACACGGTAATCCAAGTCCAAAGTAAAGAAATGCAGGGAGAACACAGCCTTTTATAGTAGTTCTGCACTAACGCCTACGTCCACTTCATAGTAATCATTCATCGTATAATAGTTGATTACAAGAGTTGTAAAAGTAAAGACAATATTTGTGTATAAAGCATTGCAATAGAACAACAAAATATTTGTTAATTTTAAACTTTGACCAAAATGCCTTTCTTCTTCTTCGTTGGGAGAAAAATATGTTGACTTGGTCAACAATGTCCAAAAAGTAGCTCCAGTGTCTAAGAAATCCAAAAATATTCAAAAACAGTCCAAAAGTAGTGAAAAAGTCCTTCTGAATGTCCAAAAGTTGAAGGAAAATGTTTGCGCAACATTTTAGAGGTCCAAGCTATGTCCAATAGTCATGGATAAGAAGGTGGCTGCCATTAATGATGCTTGAGAGCTCCAAGAAGTCCAAAATACCAAATCAGAACCAACCCTTTGAATGCCAAGCTTGGGGGTATTCATAGGTGCAAACACATATGAAATTTGCATCCTAAATTTAGAGTCGAAAAACCAAAGTTAAGCGGAAATTTCATATCCCTATGTCAGGAAATTTCAGATCCCACGAAAACAGCTGAAAATGTGTGTTGATCAGGCTAAAAATGCTGATCAACATGGTAAAACCTTATGCCAAAATGATCTGCCACATTTCTGGCCATTTACCACTTTATGATTTTTGAATCTCAAAAAATCAGTGAAAACATGTGTTTGGCAGGCCTTTTTCGGTGATTCGCTTGTGCTTGCACCGTGCCAGACAACTTTGCCACTTTCCTTTTGTAATTTCAAATCTCTGTCTCGTGCTAAATTTCGAATCCCTCGATATGCTCTGCCTATTTTGAGTGCCAGATCTCATATCCCCTCAGTTTGGCACATTTCGAATCCCTTGTGCGAGCCATGATTTTCTTTGTCATGGTTGATAAGTGACTGGGGATTTCGAGTCCCTGGAGTGGTTTGAAATGAAGGGATACGAAATTCTCCCTTGCCAAGCCAATTTGCTGAACCATTTTTTTGTGTGATCTGAGTGAGTGCGACGAGTGGATCCGAGCCCTTTTCTCGTGTTGATCCATGGTTTTTAAAGATGTCAAATTTGCCAAATCCAGCATTTTATCAATTTTACCAAGGTGATCAGACCATGTCAAGCACACGTTTTTGCCTTGATCCACCGTGTTTTTTTTTGTTGTTTTTCCAACGTGCCAAACTTGACAAATGTGCCAAGTTTACCAGATTTAACAATTTTTCCAAGGTGATCAACCAAGGTTTTGACCATGGTTTGTTGCGATTTTCCCCATGCCGACCAAGCATTTTTGACATGCCGAAGTAGTTTTTGCCAATTTGTCAAATTTTGATGCCATGAGCCGCGCAAGCAATTTTTCGTGATCGACGCTTGTCATTCAGCTGTTTTTGAGTGTATGACCTTGTTTTTTTTTTTTTACCAAAATCATATATTTTTGCGCGATGAGTTTTGCCATATGATCAGACTGAAACGCTCAAGCATTTTGGGCTGATCGGACAGAGCCGATCATGTATTTTTACTACGCCATCTTTTCCGAGTCCATGACGACGATTTTACAAATTGACGCCATTTTCAATCCTTTTCCGAACACGTCGCAATTTCGACCAAATCACTTTGTGTTTTCTTGCGCTATTATTGATGCTTGAGCGCGTTGTTAACCAAAATCTTGACGTTTAACAGCTTCAACCAAAAAATGTGTCAACAAACATAACTATATAATATCCATATGCATCATCATAGCAACACAATAAAAGAAACAACCAAGTAAACATATATGTGCCGATTGACACATAAGCATAGCAATTTATATTTCTAACATCAACTATTTAATCTGTACACTTTCATTTACATCCAATCCAATTACTTTTAGTTCATTAACTTCCAGTTGTTTGACAATCTTTTCACTTACATTTGATTCATTTATTTTCAAGTTACTTATTTACTTACAATCAATAGTTTTATAGTAAATTATTATACTTTCATTAATTTGCATTCAATTATCAACATTCATTTCCTTAATAGTCCAAGAGATTTGCATTCAGTGAAATCAAATTTTGTTACACTGAAATATTAATATTCATTTTACCACTTAAGTTCATTTTTATTTCATCTCAGATTCGATTCCATTTGATTCCCTTAAGTTAGTTTCAATTTATAATTCATTTTTCCATTTAATACCAAATTTAGTAGTGAAACACTTCATTTATCGTTCTTAAGTTTATATTTATTTTAAAAGGCTCATTTTTCTTTTATTATAATTTATTCAAACTATTAATTATCCTAAAACTCACAATTAATTTTTTTACAACATTTCCGCAAATTTATCTTATATTTTTCAACTAATTTACGAAGATATAACTTATAATTTATTTATTCCTTATGTTCACATTAATTTACTTCAATAATATTCTTTATTTTTTTCTTCTTCTCTAATCAATTTAATTACTCATCATTTCGTAAACATTAACTAAATGTTGAATATTTATTATAATAACGAAATTTCATATATAAGCATGTTTTAACAAAATTTCATATTGAAACATTGTATTACTAAAATTCGTGTTTGTATAATATTCCATGACATATCTTTATTAACGTTTTAACATTTTATCATTTTAGGTAAGTTTCATATATGTTTTTAGGATGCAATTGAATATTATTCATTTTATTCATTTTGTTTTAACATTAATGATTAGTAGTTTCATACTTTGTTCCAAAGTTTAGTATCTTAAGAGTTACAACTTTGATTTATGTCTTCTGAAAGCTTCAGACCATCCAAAACTATCAAAAATTTCATTTATTTAGATAACTTAATTTAAGAACCAAAACCGCCTTTATTTCAAAAGATTAAGAATTAAATACATACATATATCACTTTATATCAAAACATACTTCAAGATTTAAATCCAAATTTGTATTACAAAACACAATTCCGTAATAAAGCTACTATCATCTTCTCCACCCAGACCACCTAATCCTCCAATACAGAAAGCGACATTTTTCCCCGTCGTTGAAATAAGCCTTGTCTTGCACTTCGAAGTCTTATGACAAAGCAATCGCGAGGGATCAACTTCTGGCTGTAAATTTCTAACTCATGATCGAAAAATAAAGTTTGTGAAATTACCAGATTAATACGTCTTCTTACCATAACATGTATTCAACTTTTCAAAAGAAGACTGGCATGATACTATTGTGCTTTACCCAGTTGAGTTCAAACTATCATTTGTGAAACTAAAGGAATACATCACTAAAGGTTGGAAGCAAAAGGGTGAATTCCACCATCATATTGCATCAAAATTCCATATTACTGTTCAATTTCAAAAAACTGAGGATTTTGATGCTGTTTACAATGCTCCACATACTGCTACTACAGTTAACTTCTTATGTTAGACAAGTGGTTCCCAGGAAATGATTTTGATAAATTAGTACTTCCGAAGTGCAAGTTTAGGTTAGACTACACAATTTGGATACGGAACAGTGGTCATTAGATGCACTATCTATGATTGCAAGTTTTATTGGCCGCCCCATTCAAGTTGATGAAAACACAATAATGAAAAAGTACGCAAAGTATGCAAGACTACTTATTACTATTAACTTGGATTCTGAATTGATGAACAAAATACTTATTCTGCTACATACTGGTGCAAGAAAAGAAATACTAGTCGAATATGAATTTGTGCCATTTAAGTGTGACAAATGCAAAAAAATTGGTCATAAGACCAGTGTACATTATACAACTACACAGCCTAATGGATTCCTAAATAATAATTTGAAATGTCAAGTACCTCCAATCAAAATGACACAAACTGTGAAAATGTGAATTTAGCAGACTCTATTACTACTGTTACCCAGTCAACTTCCTCCACTGGTGATCAATACAAAAATGAAATTTTATTCCTAAAAATCAAACTGAGTACTAAGGTAGAATCATAGTGTTGTGCGGTACTGTAGTGTGGTTTATTGAAGTGAAAGCATCTCCTTTCCAACATCTTGCAGTTAAGGCAATTAATGGTGGTGGAATTACACTAATAGTGATATACACTAATAAGCAGTTTCATGACATACAGATATAATGGTGACAAATATTTTTTTTGGCAAGGCCGACTGGTTTTTATAGTGGACCGACCACTGTTTATTAGAAAGAAAGATTAGAAAGAGACCCTGCATAGGAATAAAGTCTCAAGCTGGTTTGAAGTGCCAGCACACTGAACATTTACAAAATAAAAGAAAAGGTTAACAAGCAAAAACTACCCTCAAGAAGGATTGTAGGAAGCATACCTAACAAAACCGACAGTATAATCAATAGCATGAAAGCAGAATAAAATCTCTGCACACTTAAGCAGCAGAACTTTCATTAACTTCAAATGGATCCGCCAAAGAAAGAAAATTCATAAACAATTTGGGAAGACCTATAATATAGAAGGCCGACTCAATGGAGAATATAAATGATCTATCCCGAGAATCATCATTAAGTACATTGCTATTAAGCTCACCATACGACCAATCAATAGAAAGATAAAGCTCATTATCTAAAGCAAGGTAATATAAGAATCGAAGGTCATCATTATCGTTTGCAATGAAGCGGTAGAAATTTTTGTTTTTAGTGTTATATCTCATTTCCAAAGCAGTATGAATCCAGGTTGAATCAGCCGAAACGGGTAAAAAAAAAGGGAAATCTTATTAGCCGGAGGTTTGAGATCAATTGGGTGGATGTTTAAGGTTTTAGTGACAGGAGGAGGGTCATTAGGAGTTTCTGTTGCAACAGCCACCAGAGAAGCGGGAGCAGCAACAGGAGGAACAACCTTCTTGACCCAACGACAAACATGTGGTTTAGGGAGAGGTATCTTGGCAGGAGGCAGAGTAGTAAGGGGAAGCTTGCAAGCGGTGGAAATGTGACCAAAGGAATGACATGTGGTACAAATATCAGGGGTCCATCCATAACGAACCCTGACAACAACAACAATGTCAGGGGATAGCTGGACTTTAATAGAAGTAGGCAATGGTTTGTCAGGGGAGATCCCAATGAGGGCTTTCGTATATACAAGCTTCTCATGGGCCGTAGTGTTAGCATCAAAACATCTGAACTTACCTATATGACATGCGAGCCAGTTCAAACCAATCAGAGGTTGTGGAACGGATGGGATCTGTGAAAAATATGTCCAGACAGGAATGGAGAGCACTGCTCCCTAGCACTAGAAATAGTATAGGACAATTTGGAAACAATGAAAGGCTTACCTTCAATTAGAAAAGGCTCAGACTGCAAAAGACAGAGACGTTCCTTAGTGCTAGAGAACTTGAAATAACACATCGATTCAGATAAATTATTTTGACATCACCTCTCAACTTCCATAACCTACTACAAATGGACTTAGGATCATTTATGCGTTGCATGGGATCTAAGAAAAACCCAATGATATAACCAGACCAAAAGCTGGCACCAACATCAATGAGATCAGAGGAGAGCTACGACACTCCATCAACCAGGGTAGGGACAAAGTCGACAGGGAAGTAGTCTCCAAAATTACTAGGGAGAGTTGTAAAAAGGGATGTCCAATCTTTGTATGCGGGAGATGGCTGAAACTAGATGGGTATGGAATTTTGTCAAACACTTTGCGTGACAAGCATAGGGTCTGGCAAAACACCACAATCCGCACCTGAACTGGCCAAACCACCAACCGCAATAAGATTACCATCACCCCATTTACCAACACTAGCAGAAACTTCCTCTAACACTTCGCCAAAATAACCAAAAGAATTAGGGTTTTGCGAATTACCAACCTTCAATGGAGTAGGTGCATTATGTGATAGTAAAGGAGCTATCGGGGCATAGGGAAGGGCCAGTAAAACCACATAGGAAGCGATGGCAGGAGGCAGACCAGACACATTCTCAAAACTAACATCGCGATTTGGAGATGACGCAGGTGATACCGATTTGTATTGAGAGGAGAGCTCTTTGTCTTGCAGGTCACGAGGATGTAAAGAGTGAAATCACGATTCAATGTTTCGAGGTCACCATTAGAGTTTTTTTTTGACATATGAAAACTGTAATTTTGATGGGGACAAATGATTCAAGAAGTAGTATTAATATAGGATCTATGGGTGCTCATGGGTGATTTCAACAATGCCACTTCTCCTTAGATAAGAAAAAGGGCTACTAGTTCCTTTTCAGCACTTATGATCATTTAACAACTGCTTACAACCAGCTAGCTTAATTGAAATTAAAGCCATTAATTTAACTACACATAGAGAAAGAGGGGAATAGTTACACAGACAAGATATTTGTAAACCATTTTTGTTTAAATAAGTTCATCAATATGGAGGCTTCATCCCTATCTTACATGTCCAGTGATCATAAGTCGTTGCTGCTTGATTTTATTCCTGTTGATCATTCAAAAGATTATCCATTCAGATATAATAATGAACAAAGTTCAAGGAAGGGTATCTCGAATATATTCACTGAGGTTTAGCTGCCATTACCAAGGGTTATTCAAGATATGTGTTCCAAGAAAAATTACAAGCGTGTAAACAAGAAATGAATAGTTGGAACAAAAATCATACGAAAGATGATACATACCTTCTTAAGGCTAAGATTTTTTTAACAATCTATAAATGGAATTTGATCGTGATCCTATAAACTAAGAATTATTTAAAGAAATGTTGTAAGCCAAATATCGACTTCCTATTCAACAACATATAAAATTTTGGAGTATTAAACAAGAGGCTAAAGTCTTATAGCTACAACAAGTGGGTACAAACTCCAAATTTTTCTACTAAAAAATGTCATTTTGTTGACTCACAAACAATATTAAGCCATTTATTTCAGATACTGGTGACTGCTTTATAAATCTGAGGATATTGAAAATGAAGCTATTGCTTATTTCTCCTCATTATACAATGATGCAGTTAGTAGTGACTTCCTTGATTTTCAACCAATAACAATGGTTTTCTCTAACGGTTATCAACTTCTATTGCAACCAATGTCTATAACTAAAGTTAAACAATTAGTTTTTTCGGTGCATGATGAATCAAGCCCAGGACCAGATGGATTAAATGCTAAAATTTTAAGCTTTACTAGGGTGACATCAAAATGGATTTGTTGGAAATAGAACAAGATATGTTTTGATCTCCAAAACTCCCATAGCAAATTAACCACAATTTTTTAGCTCTTATTCCTAAGATAGAAAGGTCAACTGACATCTCCAATTACCAACATGTTTCCTGTTGCAACATGTATTATAAGGTGTTGGCAAAAATAGTATGCAACATACTCAAACATTAATAGCCATCTTTAGTTTCCTAAAATCAACATGCATCTATTAGTGGCAGATATATAGGTGATAATATTTTTTTGGCATATGAATTATTTCACAACTTCAAAAAAGCAAGAGTGCATAAGTTCTGCATTAAAGTTGAATTACAAAAGGCATATGATAGATAAACAGAGGATTCATTTGGCACATTATGCAAAAAATGGGGTTTCGTACTCATTTCATAAATGAGATATATGAATGTATTTCAACAACAACATTTTCTATCTTATTTCAGGGAGTTTCAAAAGTAGGGGATTCGAAAAGGTAACCCTCTATCCCTCCCATTTATTTTCAATCCCAATGGAATATTTCACTTTCTGCTTGAATGAAGCTACATTATGAATATATTTCATCCAGTTCACTCTTTTACTCCTCGAGTTACTCACTAACTTTGTGAAGATGACCTTATGGTATTAGCTAAAAGAAATATGGCTAACGCTACTAGTTTACAAACCACCTTCTACAAATTGGGTTTGCATTTTGGTCTTAATGTTAATACCTTTAAAACCAACATTTATTTCATTTCTGATGGTACTAATGTATAGCAAATTAAAGACATTATGGGGGTTTCCAAACTAGAAGATTGCCTATCAAGTACCTAGGGGTTCCCTTTCATGGAATTACATCTATTATTCAGATTGCCAATCCTTCCTACATCGTGTATAGATGAAAATTCAGACATGGGATGCTAAGGGTGCGTTCACTTTATAGTTTTTAATTTTGAGTTTTTGCATGTACAAAAGTACGAACGACACACACATAAGTGAAAAAGAATTGTTTTGCAAAACGAAGTTAACACACAAAACCAAAAACAACTTTTTATCATTTTCCATATTTTAAGAAACAACGGAAGGACGAAAACAAATTCATCCATCCACCGTCCTTCCGTCCCCTTCGTCGTTCCCTCCGTTTTTAATCCGTCACATCCATTATACTTCAAATTTTCATAACTTTCATAATTAACGCTGAAAACTAAAAACTCAAAACACAAAATAAACCAAAAACTACCTGAATTTCTGAGTTTCGCCGGTTGTGCAGAATTAATTCAAATAGTTATAACTCTCATTTGTACTTTACTGGCTCTTTGTATACCAACTCCCAAAGAGCATCTCCAACAAAGCATGCTTCTTCCTCTTAATTGAGGATACATCAGTGAAATGGTCCCCAACAGATGTTGGGACCGTAATATTAAGGGAAATGTTACGGCGCTGAATTTATCGGCTTTTAATGAAGTGAGCCGATTTTTTCGGCGCACGCAGACAAAATCGGCGCGTTTCATCATGAGCAGATAAATTCGGCGCGGGTTCCCTTAACATTTTAATTTTTTACCAATCCTAGCTCATATATTAATATAAAACAATAAAATCATTATTATTTTCATAGAAAACGGTTATGTTTTCGAAGACTGAAATAAACTAGTTTAGCTTCAAATCATAATAACGGCTGGTTAATAACACGTACAAATACAATAAAAAGCGATTGGTAAAATAAAAAAGTACAACATCATTACTGCATAAATTCGTGTAATCATAAAATAAAAAACGAGTTCGGACAAGCAAGCTTCATAACTAGGTATCGCCATAGTTGTTCCATAATTGATTCATAAGATCTTTTTGCAGCCGTTTATGGAGCTGTGCATCTCTAAACATAATCTGATGGTTCAAATGAATGTTGAAGTCCTCTTCTGTTATTGATGTATTTTTTTTGAAATACTTCGGGTGCTTGTGAAGCACCTTCATATTCATAGTGGCGTTGCCCTTCATCTATATCTCTTTCATCTTCTATAATCATGTTGTGTAGAATAATGCAGGAAAACATGATGGTAGATGTCTTTTTCCTAGACCACAACTGACATGGATTGCTTATCATTGCAAACCTAGATTGTAAAACACACCGAATGGTCATTTTACATCTTTTCATTGTCCCTCATACATCGCTACGAATTTGACTTGTTTAGGAGTCAATGGATTTGGACATGTTTTAACAATGGTGCTCCATTTCGAGTAAATGCCATCACCTAAGTAATAGCCATGGTTGTAAGTATTTTGGCCTAGGGTAAATGTTAAAGGAGGTACCTGACCTTAAGCAAGATCATTAAACAGATGGGATCTTTCTATAACATTTAAGTCATTTTTCGAACCGGGGATTCCAAAGAAAGTGTGCCATATCCACAGATCGTACGATGCTACAACTTCCAAAATGATGGTTGGTCACCTTTCCTTGTCATTGCATGCACCTTATAATCCCTTAGGGCAGTTCTTCCATTCCCAATGCATATAGTCTAGACTTCCTAACATGCTCGTTCATCCCCTGCTTTTGTGCATCTCTCTAGTTTGCACTACATTTGCTTCGTTCAGAGACCTTACGTATTCTTCTCCGTAGACGTCCACCATAGCTAGACAGAAATTTTCAAGTGTTTTAAGTGTTGTGCACTTTGCTATTCGGTATGCATTGTCCAACGCATCAGCAGGAGTGCCAGAAGCTAACATTATCATAGCGGCCCTCATTTTCTGTTCGCCGGATAACCCCTGTGTCTTTGATGCATTTTGTTTGTACTTAACCATTGTTACCTTGAATATCCAAAGAAATAGATTTCTCTGCATCTTGTATCTTCTACGAAACATATTAGGACCGTAAGTGTTGTTGTTGTTGAAGTAATCTTGCATCAGAGACTTATGATATTTAGCTTGATTTCGGTGTATAAACTTCCTTCCAGGAGCTGATCCCCCTCGAGTTGTTGATGATGAACCGTAGGCTTCATGGTATAAGTCCTGGATTTCTTGTATTTTATCTACTTCCTCTTGAAGGATTTCCTCTTCCTCCGAATCTCTATTAAAATCCATCATGCATTTCATAAAATTGGAATCCATTTTTGTTTGTGAATACGTTTGGAATTGAGATATGGTTTGTAATGTTGTTATTGTATATAAGGTATGAGGTCTTGGTAAGTGGGTAGCTTTATTGGACACAGTGCTCCTTTATTGGATAAAGTGATCCTTTATTGGACATAGTGCTCCTCTATTGGTACGAGTGCTCCTTTATTGGACAAAGTTCTTCCTTACTGTAAAGATTGCCCCTTTATTGGTACGAGTGATCCTGTATTTGACAGAGTGATCCTTTATTGGATAGAGTGCACCTTTATCGGTACCTGTGTTGGTCCAGTTTGTAGTGTGCAACGTTGTCATCAAAATATAGCCAATGAATTTAACAATTAGGGTCATCCACGTAATATAACCAAAGAATTTAAGAAGAAGGGTCATCCGCATAATGTAGCCAAGCAATTTAAGAAGAAGGGTCATCCATGTAATATAGCCAAGGAATTAAACTGTGTGCATCTTTATTGGTTGGAGTGTACATTGTGTTGTGTGCCTCTTTATTGGACAGAGTGCTTCTTTATTGGACATGGTGCTCCTTTATTGGACAGAGTGCTCCAAGCTCGAGCAGAATTCCATAGAGACTATTAGAAAATTTTGATTTGGACATAAAACAAAATCTACAAGACGAAAACTCAAATTTTCTCTTCCTATAGGAAAATATTATCAAATAGATTTGAACTTTTCTTGTTTTGAGAAATTCCAACTTATATTGAATCCTATATACCCATTTAAAGTTCAATACGTTATATTACAAACTAAGCTCGTTTTATAATGAAATTATAAACTAAATGTTTTAATCATCATTTAATAAACTAAATCATTAATATAACTAAAAAAACAACATTAAATCCTTCTAAATTCTCGTTTACGTTAACATTACATAGAACATCATAAAATATAGATAATAAAGGGTCCGGTACAAAGAACATCATAACATATAGTTGTCGACATGAATAAACATAACATGTATATAATAAAGTGTAGTACAACATGCATCAACGTGACATATAAAAACAAGCAAACATGAAAAAATAACATAAAGTCCACTACATCAAGCCATACACATATATACATCATGATAACCAAAAACAAAATATCATCATCAGGATCCCTATGAAAGTCATCCTAAATCCGCAACATCATCATCATCATCATGCTCAAACTCCTTACCATCATGCTCTATGTCATCCCCGCTATCATCCTCGCTACAATACTGAATAAGGTCGTCATCGTCACTACCCCCTCCCGGTTCGCCACCACCACCTAATCCTCCACCCCTTCCCGATCCTCTAGCACCACCTGAACCTCCAGCAGTACATGATCCTCCAACGGTAACTGATGCTCCTGTATCACCACCACCCTCTGTTGCCGCTAGTCGGGCTGGTAAGTCATCGATCTAAGCCTGCAAACCCTGAATTATCGCCTGGTGCTCATGATATAATGACTTAGAATGTAGCAGGGACATCTCTTGAATAGCGGTAATATGTCGCCTATGCTGGTCTAGCTGGGGTGCAAACAACAAATATAGAACATATAAAATCAGTTTCTATAACTTAGAAAATACAAGGTAATAAATTCACAAGTACAAAAATTACCTCATATGCTGGATATAATCCAGCAGTGGGGATACTGACTGCCATGTGATCAGGTGGGTAGATAATAGGCAGGGATAGCTGTGTACCGCTAAGATCGAATGCTTGGAATGTGTCGGCCATAGCGAAATCCATAGGCTGGTTAGAGTACTGTGAAGGGGCCAGGTCAAAAGTAAATGGTAGAGGATGAACTCTACCGATAACCAATTGGGGACCACTATGATCGGAGTTCACACCCGCATATAATCTGGAAACGTGTACCGCCTAGGAGCTACTCGATGCCAATAAGTGTCAAAATCTGCTCCGAGTAATAAAATATCGTCTGTATCAACCCATGATGCCTGCCTCATACCCTATATGTACTATCTCCATATAGAACGATGTAGCCCGAACATATCATCGGGAAGAGGTGGATCTCCGGGTATGCGCAACTCACCGGGCCCTGATAACAACAACGATATCCCAAGAACCAAATAGGAAGGTGTGCCGGTGGGAGCAAGAGGACACGATGCACAGATAAACAACATGCAGTGACGAGCGGGTGGGCATCAGGTAGCGGGTCACCCACTGATGGTAGCATCCAATAAGAAGTCCATGGTGCTCGTAATATGTTCCCCCTCTCCCTTATATCCATCTGAGAATGAGCCTCCATAAATTCATGTCCCACACCAGCAAGAACACGTCGAACTACGTGACTAGCCTCTCATCTACGCATGCATGGGAAAAAGTCCCTGGCGGTATGACTGGATGGCCTCCATGCGTGGCTGCATGTTGGCCGTGTACTCGTAGTACCAACACAACATCATGTACCAAAATCCAAACATCTGTTGAACCGCTCCAAAAGTGTAAGAGTCAAGAGCGGCGTATAGATAACCCAATATAGATGAGCCCCAATCAATCATATGCAGCTACTCTAAATCGGCTACTGCTGCTAGGTAGCCTAATCGAATCGTACTCCTTTAGTTCAAAAAGAATGTCGAACTAGTGAAATATAAAAGGGTAGCCTGAAATATTGTGTCCCTGCAAATCTGCTACATCCACACATGTTGTAATGTACTCTAGTAAATATACGACGGAAACAACACCATTGGATATATGATCGAGTGACAAAGATGACTATAAGTAAGACTCGGGTGACTCATGGGGGGGGGGGGGGGTTAAATAGGCAGGAGACTCTATCAGGAAGGCCAATCTCAGTCTCCGTAAGCATGTAAAAATTGACTGGGGTGATACCTACCTCAAAATTGGGGGAGTGGAAAGTGTGTGTCGTAAGCTACCATCTCTCCAATAAGGCCTCTAGAAATAGTCAATCGAAAGACTGGGGTGGCCTAATCTATAAAAATGGACCGAACGGACTAGCCTGTAACCTCTCTTGAATATAGTGGTAATATGTCGAGGGCTTGTGAGCTAAACTTCGCCCAGCTCCCTCGAACATAAATGCACTGTGTCTATTCAAAACAAGTTTTTTTCTTGGTAAATAAACTATAACTATAATAACAACAGTATTACCTACGTAATTTGGTAAACTATTTAATAGTTCGTACTGTAACTATATGGTAATTTGGTAAACTATATGGTATTTAACAGTTCATACTAAACTATTTAAAAGTTCATACTACCTACGTAATTTGGTAAACTATTTAACATTTCATACTCTAACTACATAGTAATTTGGTAAACTATGTGGTGTTTGACAGTTCATACTAAACTATTTAACAATTCATACTACCTACGTAATTCGATAAACTCTGACTATGTGTTAAATTTAAGATTTATACTGGAATGGTAACGACCGCAGTAAACGAACGGTGAGTGAATCCCTCTGGCAACTCATAAAGGATCCATAAGTCCTGAATCGTTGTCTCAGCGGGTGGTGGAGGGTGCGCTGGACCAGCTGCGTCATCCAACTGAGGCCGAATTGTACGTCTTCTAATCTTCGTAATACGTGGCGACATCCCGACGTCTCGATCAATAAAAAATTAAAAAGGAGGAAAATGGGGAAGAATGAGGGGTTAAGACCTAGCGCGCCATATTTATAGGCGCGCTAGGAGCACATGCCGATTTTATCGGCTCACGAGGGTTACAAGCCGATAAAATCGGCAAGCACTGACTTAATTAAGGCACGTCGATAAAATTGACGTACAACTGTTGGGTCTTCTCTTCGGTTTCTCCCTAAATATTACGGATCGTAAGATTACAATCTGTAACCTTGTTAGAGATGTTGTAAGCATACTTTAGATAAACTACAAGCTTTATGTTTATATTTTTATTGGGTGGGTCCGAACATAAAGTTAGTTGGGAAAAAATATGTAAACCCATAATTGAAAGCGATATAGGTCTTAAATTGTTCACTGATCGAATAAAGGCAGCATGTATCAAGTTTATGTGGATCTTCCTTTCCAAAGAAAATTTATAGAGTATGTGGATAGCCAGAAGGTACTTCCATAGGAAACAATTCTAGAATATGCATGTAGATAATAACTCATCTTGCATATGGAAATCATTATTATGGTTAAGGATTCAAGCTAAATAATATTCCAAAAATCTATTTCTAATCATTCTAACGCCTTCGTTTGGTTTAAACTATGGACTAACTCTAAGTGCTTGGTAGACTTAATTGAATTTCATAGATACCATGCAATTGGTAAGGCTAGTGAAACAGTATCTGCTATTGTGTGCCAACAAGAACTCAGACCTTATTGCATGCTGCAACTCGAGAGATGGCTGATGAAATATGTACCCTTGCATATAAATTTACCTACTAACACTTATGAATGGGGTGAAGGTGGTGCTTTTACTTTCGCTAATGCTTGGCAGAAAATCAGAATTAAGTATGGAAGTAGGGATTATTTTAAAGTAATATAGCATTCAAAGAATAGCCAAAAGATACCTTTTATTTCCTATTTAACTATTTTAAATCGACTAAGTAAAAAATACAGGTTACTCGAGTTTGGTGTGTTACATGTTTTTACTAGTGTTCTATGTACCAGATAAATTGAATCGTCCCAACATTTATTCTTTCATTGTGATTGTTCTTCATACATCTAGTGTTCGATAAAGCTCGATCTGCAGCTTTCTTCAAACGTATTACCATAAATCGAGGATGAGGCATAATATCTGAATTTAAAATTTAGGAGAAAAGATCAAGTTAAAGATGTGGCATTTGCGGCTTATACCTATGCAATTTATCATATTTGGCAGGATAATTTTCAGGCTTATGCCTGTTTTGGGAAAAAATAACACCAATAGACTATTTTTTATTACAGGTTTAGACCTACTCAAGTGTATACGAAGAGGAATTCTAGGAATTCGCACAAACATGAATTCCGAAAACTCACCGTGTACGACCTGCTACACATAACCCAACTCGAGAGCATTATCCCCATTCTCTCTTCACTTTTTTCCCTTTCCCCATTTCTTCAGTACCCGAAAACCCAAAAAAATCCAACTTCAAATTCACCCATTTGTCCTCCTTTTCATTCCAAAAATCTTACAGTGGCTAGCACATCCGGCGTACAACACGAAATCGGTAAAAATGAAACCCTAACTTTTAATTTTGAAATTAGGTCATATAATTTTAAGTATATAGCTTATGGGACTGTGACACCCCACGTCCGTTAATGTCACTCACAAAGGGAATGCATTAAGTTTCATGAAGAGTTATAGGTGAATAAACGCAGAATATTACAAGACATATATAAATAAGATAGCAACGGAAATTCAAATTTTTATTTCAAACACAAATCATACATCGTGGTCCAAAATACCATAAGTCATGAAAACCATTACAACAATATAACTTCTGTCTTTTGCCATCAAAGTACATAAATACTTAAAAGAAAACATAATTCCCCAAATGAAAGAGACAAAGCCATAGTAGAGATAAGAACTTGAGCCATACTTCGAAAGCAGCTCTAGTAAGATGATAACTGATCCCTGACTAAGCCTGAGCGTTTCGTCCCTCAAAACCTGAGGGGGGAACCGGAAGAAAGAAGGAGAAACAAAAAGGGTCAGACATAAAGTTGGCGAGTCCAGTTACTTTTAACAAGTAAATAAATAAAAGTAGCATGACATGCATATAAAGTGGATAAGAGATATCACTACATAAATGGCAGGTGTGACAAGGTAGACAGGATAAGGTGAATACGCTTCCCTAATGATTACTGTGCACTATTACTAGTATAACCAGAAAATGATCCCTTACACTTCAAGATGGTAGACTTAGGCATACATCCAAATGTACCCTATCTACTACCCTAATCGATCGGCTTCGTACTCCGTAGATAATCTATGCTAGCCCCACAGTAGGATGTATCACGTCCTAAAGTGGCAACCCCTCACTGATATGCATAGCCCTATATCTACAGGTATCACAGTCGTTTTATCCCCTTCATCCTGGCTCATGAACGCACATGGCTTGGTCGGTTTGCGCTGCCAACACCGCCTCCACGTTTGGATCTCTTACAATCAGTCAATAAGCGTGCCCCTTCTCCACCTAGTTCAGAGTTCTCTACTCGATACATACTCCGGGTTACTGACTGAAACGGGTTCCACACAATATGATATAAGCTCTCCCCTTTGTCTTGTATCCCCCACTAGGTTTTCATTGGCTATGTATACCACTAGGTGTCTTTAATTACATAACCCTATCATTTCTACAAGTTATGCTTACCCTAAAAGGTGTCTTTAATTACATAACTTTATTATTTCCACCGGTTATGTATACCACTAGGTGTCTTTAATTACATAACCTTATTAGGTTAAGTTTGTGGGCCTATATGTAAATATTACCCACGCCCTTAGATTTACTTAACCCACCCACTGTCCAACCAATTTTTACTTAACCCTGACCTTAGTTCATAATCATACAATCCCTATGGATTAGATTAGGTTAAGTAGTCCAATTCATTACCATGTCCATTTATGGTTTATAACGGGCTAGACCTCCCACATTAGGCCTGCAACTTGTGGATGCTAGATATGTCAGTCGGGTCCGGGCAGACTTCTTCCACAAGTTGGGCCTAACCTTGTGTCATAGCTCGATTCGTATTTGTGCACTTAGACCTCTCAAATTAGGTTCAACATTAGTGGCTGTTGGATATGCCAGTTGGGTTCGGGCAGACTTCCACCACTAATGCAACCTAACCTCGTGTCATAAGTGCAATCATAATTTTTAATTGTAATCTTAAACATTCCATAATTATCCAAATTTACCTATGTATTATAGGTGATTATGCACCTTTTTCCCCATTTGAATTGTATGTCCAATTCATATAAACATTACTTAAATTATGCCAATTCTAACCTTCCCCCCCCCCCCGTTCCTTAACTAATGTGTTCGCTTATATTTAGAGGCATCTAGGCTAGAAAGTAACCTAGTCATAACAATAAAAGGAAAGGTGATGGGAATATGACAAAGGTGATTGTTTTGGCATAAACATAAACTAGCATGGTGATAAGGTGGAGATATAAGCATAAATCTAATGAACTTTTCGAGTAGGATAAATCTAATGAACTTGTGGTAGTTATTGATTCTAACATAACTATGATGCCATAATAAGCATAATAAGATCTAAAATAACAATTTAGATGTCCAACTGGTTTAGATCTAATATGATAGGCATAAGGTGATAAACTAGATCTGATTAGCAATTTAGATGTATGTCTATATAATTCAGATCCAATAGTTAAAACTAGATCTAGCACAAATAAGGTCAAGATCCACATCATAGAATGTTACAATAGAGAGAGCATATATTTTGATTTATGAAATCAAAATATATGTTCTCTATATTATGTGCTCCAGAACTGAGTGCCATTTGATTTCTACTCTATGTTATCTCTATAAGGTAGTGAATTAATATTATTTTCTCCAGAACTGAGTGCCATTTGATGTCTACTCTATCTTATCTATATAATTTAGTGAATTAATATTATGCGCCCCAGAACTGAGTTCCATTTGATTTCTACTCCATCTTATCTCTATAAGGTAGTGAATTAATATTATGTGCTCTAGAACTGAGTGCCATTTGATTTCTACTCTATCTTATCTCTATAACATAGTGACTTAATATTATGTGCTCTCTAGAGAGCATATATTTTAATTTATGAAATCAAAATATATGCTCTCTAGAGAGCATATATTTTGATTTCATAAATCAAAATATAGAGAGCATATATTTTTGATTTCATATATTTATGAAATCATATGAAATCAAAATATATGCTCTCTATCCAACAAGATAGAGATTTAGATCAATAGTTAAAAATAGATCTAACACAAATTAGGTCAAGATACACATCATAAAATGCCACAAAGGTTACAATAGGTCCAACAAGATAGAGATTTAGATCCAAGTTATACTCAATTTAGAATGTCATATGTTCGCAATTTACAATGGATCTAATATAATATAGGCACATGAACAAATCCAAACTATTGTCATATCACATTTACTTTTATAGATTTAAATCTAAAAGAAATTAGGAACTCATAGAGTTTGGATTTGAAAATAGAGAAAGAATGGATCTTGGATCTCTAACAGATTTGCTTTGGTTGATAGTTGTAGGAGATTAACGGATCCAATTCAGTTTGCTTTGGTTGATAGTTGTAGGAGATTAACGGATCCAATTCAGTTCAGATACCGGCAGAGTTTGGCCCCCATGGATTTTCAATGAAGAAAACAAGAAAAATGACCATGTATTTATAGCTGCCAACCCCTTTGAAACTGACTGCCACATCAGCTCTAAGGGCGTCGACACCCCTATAGGTGGGTCGACCCTGGTGTCGACACCCCTTAAGGGGAGTCGACCTCGGTGTCTACACTCTTCCAAGGGGGTCGACCCCCTAGAGTGGGAAATTAGCCGCCAGATGAATTTTCGATTTTTGGACCCTTTCTGGATAAGTGCTGACTCATATCTGACTCATAGGTTATCATGTGTACATACATATTTGTTCTGCGCGTATACAAACTAAAACCCTCATAACTTCTTCATATGGTGTCCATTTTATGCAAAACAAATGTCTATCTTAATCAGAATTTCGAGACGGACGCAATAGCGTAGTCTGTTTTCGTGATTATTAAATTAATTATTATTTAATTTATCCTCTTTTAGTGTTGTTAAAATTTCGGGCTTTACAGGAACTGATTGTAGCTTACTATTATGAAGTTTGTATGTTGTTATTACAAATTTTGTTGTGTACATTGTTTACATTATTGATTTTAGCCTGTTAGTTATATAATGGTCGGTTATTGGGTGTTTTGGTTTGGATTTAGTATGGTTTTAGACAATGCGGTTGAATACAAACGAGTTTCATGAAGTTGAGTCGGATAATAAGCTTGTTTGTTAAAAGTTAAGATGGTTGGAACACAAGTTTGACGACTCGTTGAAGCTGTGTATTTTATAGACGTGTGCAAATTGAAAAAAATCATTGTATTGGTTTGGAAATGTTGTCGTAGATAATTTTCCTTACTTATGCAAATGATTAGAAAGATATAACATGTTTAAGGAAGCAGAGCATGTTTAAAATCGTTTTAGAATAGTATAACATGTTCTATAAAATAGTACTTATGTAAACATCTTTAATAGTTAATTCTACATTTTGTAGAGTATTTTGAGATGAAGCATGAACCAGTTGATCTGAGCGTGTTATATCTTCAGCAGCAACATAGGATATCAGACCCTAGTCATATGCAGGTGGATTTTTGTAAATGTTTTCATTTATGTTGTTTAGTATTCTTTTCTGCATTGGACATCAAACCACTTTTTTGTTATCTATTAAAATTTCAGAGTGAGAAGTCAGAGTTTGTCATTGATCACTTGACATCACTTAAGAAAGTGACATCCTCGCGTCCTTATCGAGATTGAGCAGGCTAGATTTATGTACATTTTTAGATTAGGATACATCCAACTTGATCATTATCTTGTTGGTGCTTTAGCAGATAGGTGGAGGCCTGAGGCATCCACGTTTCACTTACCAGTCGGTGAAATGACTATTACCTTGGGAGATGTGGCTGTTTTACTAGGATTGCCTATTGAAGGCAATGTTGTTGCATATGGTGGCGTGTGATATGATTTATTTGCAGCTTTCTCGCGACCTACTTGGGCTAGATCCACTGGCCGATCAAGTAAGGGGTGGTGAGTCGGTTGAGATGACATGGTACCGTAACCAGTTAACACATGATATTCCTAAAGATGCCACCGAGATTCAGCTTCAACAGCGGGCTCATTGCATTAAACTGCACATTATTTTTTACAGATTGATGGTCGATTATGCCAAGACCCGTATAGATTTGAGATAGCTACCGTATTTAGCTGACCTCGGGCAGTGCGCTACATATTCATTGAGTAGTGCAGTTTGGCCTATACATATCAGGAGATGTCTAAGATCACGCTCTTATAGTTTGGCTATATTGCAGGTTGCATGACACTAGTTTATGCTAGAACCATATTTCTATAATTTACTATTATACAATATGATGCATCATTCTCTTGTCTTATTAGTATATTTTCAAATGCAGCTTTGGTCCTGGACGTATCTTCCTGTAGAAAGACTATCAATGATGCTTAATCCCATCGATGCATCGATTCCACTTGGGTCTAGGTATACTTATTGATCGTTTATTTTATTAAACACGATATATAACATTTCTAGGTATATAATATAGTATATTTTATATCATGTAATAGGTGGGTTATGTAACTACCCGCATAATTTACGCTTATTTAATTAAGAGATTTATTCAAATTGTCGAATCTAGAGTTTGGTTTCAAACCCAAGATTTTTGACTTTTTGTAAATGGATGATTTGGACTCGAAACAACTTCCATTGAGTTCAGAATTTCGTTTAAAACATTTTGAGTATAAACATCGATACCTTTGGAGTTGGATGAAATTTGGCCATTTTCTCATTTGAGTGTATGACAAAAATATCACATTTTTGCATACGGATGAATTTCGACTCGAAACCACTTCCATTGAGTTCAAAATGTCGTTTACGTGATTAAAAAGTGTAAGCATCGATGTATTCTGAGATTCAAAAATTTGGCACATTGGTTGGGTCTTGGTTTATCTAAACTAGCCCACCTTATAACCTCCAAATCGGCCCACTCTCCCACATTATCTTCCTCTCTTTAAAACTTAAGTAAAAATGGGGAAAGGAATGGGAAATTAAAATTCCCTAAGCTCTAGCTTAATCTTGGAGGTCCCATTCTTGAGGAAATCAAGTCTAGAAGATTAGGTAAGCCTCCTCTTCATCTTCTCCAGCTTATCTCTTCTTCTATTTTTGAGAATTCCTATGACCTAACTCTTAGGAAATTCATTTCTTTGTGTTTAGATTGGATATTTGCATGCAATATTTGAAGAGAGGTTATTACAGCTAAGCTTTGGATTTATTTCTTCCTTCTAGCAAGTAAACGTGAGTTCTTTATGGACTCACATCTATGCGACAAACTATTGGCTTGTACAAGAGTAATTTAGTGTCCTTTTGAGTTTGCATATGCTATTGAATTGGTTAGGGTAGTGTAACTTAGCTGACATCATGTGTATATGTTTCATTGAGTTGAAATTATAGCTAGGAAATTGTTCACATAACCTAATTCATATGATATCAGTTGATTTGCGATATTGTGAAGCTCCGTTGTTGCCTTGGTAAAGTTCTAAGTCTTCACAAGTCACTTGAATCATATTTGATTGCTTTGTTTGGAAAATTTGTTCATTTTGGAATTTATAATCAAAACGATTGCAATCTTATGTATATATGTTTGTGCACGTGAATTTTATGTTTTGAGTTGTTTCGATGAGCTTATGAGGCCTTATTATCATCTAGATCAAGTGCATAGCCTCCATAGTTCACCGGAAATGATTCATTTATGATTTGGCTAAAAAATAACCAAATTGGGTTGTTTGACAGTCAACAGTCGACTGGTAAAAATGGACTAGTCGAATGGTACCTGCTACCCGAAAATTGATGTCTGCTGGTAAGTTGACCAGTCGACTGGTTCAAAAATGACCAATCAACTGGTCCTGCTATTTTTCTGCAGTTGACAAGTGGAGACCACAGTCGACTATATATGAAACACCCCACCTCCGTTAAGGTCACTCACAAAGGGAATGCCTTAACTTTAGTGGAGCATTTTAGGTAAAATATGCAGATAAATTACAAGACAGACAAATAAAGCAGTGGAAAATAAAGTCATTTTATAAACAATGTGGTTCAGTCAAGCTTTTACAATAGTTGTCTCAATCATACTTAAAAGTAATACATAGAACTTCTGTCTTGATTTAAAAACATCTAAGTATAAAAGAAGCATAAAAATAACAATGATATTCCCCAATAGAGCGTGGACCAGCCATAGCAGTGGAAGAGAGAGTCCAAAGCAATACATCGACTATCTTCGAGCTTGGAAAGAAAACTGAGCTAAGTGGTAACATTTCCTCCCTGTGAAACTGGGGGGGGGGGGGGAGGGGAAACGGAAGGAAAGAGGCAAAACAAAACTAGGTCAGACATAAGTCTGGTAAGTATAGATATGATATGATAAGGCAAGGATAACAAGATAACATACAATTAGTATAGATATGATAAGGATAACAAGATAACATACGATTAGTATAGATATGATAAGGCAAGATAAACTGAATGCACTTCTACTCATTCTCTGCTTCGCTACTACCTTGTTATTCTGATTTTTATATCTCTGCACCACCTAACTAGTGCCCCAACTAGTAATCTATAAAATGATCATATTGTAATGTGATCCCAATCCCCGCAATTGTGGTAGCCTTCAGGTGTACATCTATCGTGAGGATTCCACCTCTATCTTCCTAATTGCCATGAACATGTTAGATGTACCCTTACTATCCTATCGATCGGCTCCTTACTCGTATTAATTTTTCCTTGTTTCTGTGTCAATCGGTCCTCTCTTGCATGTAGATACCCTGTGCTGGTCCCACCATGAGGTGTATCAATCCTTATGATAGCAACCCGATACGATTCAAGATGCACAGTGTATAACTCCTGGTACCCAGTGCCTGCTTATTCCCACTCCGGAGTATGTGCACGCCCGTAAACCTTCGGAACCTACACTGACGTACCCCATGCCGCTATTTTGACTGCTTATAATCAGCCCAGTAATCACGCACCACCCTGCCTAGTTCAGGGTACCATGATACATCTATGTGGGTTACTACTGAAATGGGTCCCCGTTACTAGGGTTTCCTACTGGTTAAGTTTGTGGGCCTATATTTACTAATATTACCCACCAACCTGATATGTACTTAACCCTCCCACTGATTCAAGCATGTTTATTTAATGGTTAAGTTTGTGGGCCTATATTTACTAATATTACGCACCCAACTAGATATGTACTTAACCCTCCCACCGATCCAAGCATGTTTATTTAACGGTTAAGTTTGTGGGCCTATATTTACTAATATTACCCACCCAACTTGATATGTACTTAACCCTCCTCACTCATCATGTTGGATTGGTTAAGTGTTTTCTAATAACTTAACCCTGTTCGTCCGTCCAGTTAGATTGGTCAAGTGTAGCTTGTTAACTTAACCCCACGTGTTCATCATGTTGTATTGGTTAAGTGTCATCGATCAATTCAAGTTAACTTAACCCACCTACTTGTCATGTTACTTTGGTTAAGTGTTGCCTTCTTTTGTTAACTTAACCCTACCACATATCAAGTTATATTGGTTAAGTGTTGCCCTCTTGTTTTAACTCAACCTTACCACAAATCAAGTTATATTGGTTAAGTGTTTCTTATTACTTAACCCTACCCATTCATCATGCTATACTGATTAAGTGTTTCCTATTAACTTAACTCTAGTCATTCATCTTGTTATATTGGTTAAGCGTTTATCATTAACTTAACCCTAGTCATTTCTTAGCATGTCTTGTTCATTAGCATTAATTGATTTATTAATGCCCCAATGTCTCACATTAGATATGTGTTGTTGCGGTTAGTGGATGTGCCGGGCGGTTCCGGGCAGTTTTACACCATAACTCAGTCTAACCTCGGATTTTTCTTGGGCATGATGCACTAACCTCTCACATTAGATAGGTGTTGTTGTGGTTACTGGATGTGCCGGGCGGTTCCGGGCAGTTTTACACCACAACTCAATCTAACCTCGGGTTAGGCATATTCGTATTTTCACTAATTTACATATTTACAGTTTATATGTAAATTATTCACAATTGTTGTCAATTTCAGATTATGCCACATTTACCATAAATGTCCAAGTCTAGATTTATATGCTAATTATCCCAACCAGTCATGTTCCAATTCTCAAGTTATGCCCAACAAAGCTAATTGTAAGTTATGGCCCCAAATTCAATTTCAAGTTATTACTCAAAATAGGCTACACCTAATCTTCCCAAGTTTGTAATAATAGTCATTCCCAAAATCCACTATGCATTACGTTTGGCATCCTAAATCAATAGTTAAGCCTAAGCTAGATATAATATTCCAATTTACAGTTTATGCCTAAAACTAGGTTTTTCATGCTAAATTTCATACTTTGCCATTCATGCCCATTCTAGGTTCAATATGTCAAATTACATATTCCATAATTCATGTCAAATTACCCCCAAATTGCATCTTAACAGTCATGCCATAATACATATTCCAAATTATGCCAAATAAATGTCAATTTCATGTTATACCCAATTACCCCCGCATTCATAACGTACGTATTTCGAGATTCAACGCAAGATTCGTGAAATAAGCGGAGAAACAATATGAAACATAAGAGGCATAAGAATAGGCATATGATGATAAGAACTATTGGTCCAATAAATTTGATATACCAAATTGACAAGTTTTGCATAGAATACATTGCAGGCATATAGATACGATATGAATATCATTATGAACCATCACAGACGTATAGGTTTGACAAGAGTTATATCATGAACTTAAATAGGATTAAAATTTCGATATACAACAAGGATAGATATGATTGGACCAATTCCATAGTCAATAATGATTCCCAAAGGCATATACAAACACAGATTCAAATGAAAGGATTACTTTCATCAGGCATAAATCTAATGGATTAGATTTGAATAACATCACAAGCACAAATCTAATAGATTAGATTTGATAAATCAAAAAGGATTATCTCATAATCAAATATAACTTAGATTCATATTATTACATGCCAAGAATTTCAATTAAGAATTCACATCTGAAAGTAACTTGAACTTATAAAAAGAGAATGATTCTTGTATTTCTAGAATCTGTTTTCTAAAACTGAAAAGCGATCCCTTGACGTAGATTATCGATTCTATAATTTAGATTTGATTCTTAGAAAATAGTTGTTGAAGTCATTGAATTGGCCTTTGAATCTCTACTAGAATTCTAAACTTGATTTCTTAAAGAACTTGAGCAGCATAAGGACATCTTTAATTAATTTGGATATGAATTAGGGTAGAGTATAGGCATAATGTTGTGTAGAAAAAACTGTAGCCTTAGGGGTGTTTATATAGCATAGGGTTCAATGAATCTGGTCAGAACGGTCGTCCAAATGCAGAAAAACGAACCAGTCCTCAGATCTGGAAATAGGGGGGACCCCCTGGTCGACCTATTCGACCCAGGTCGACCCCTTGGTCGACCTGGGTCCAAGGCGGGAAATTTCCCGCCTAGCCCGGGTGTGTGATTTGAATTTTAAATTTAAATATGAGCTGTTTTATTTTATTTAAATTCCTCAAACTTCTGAGGGCCATAACATCCTCATACGAAGTCCGATTTACGAAAACTTGGACTCTATTCCAGGCAGAATTTCAAGATGAACGTAATGGCGTAACCCGTTTCCCTTAATTCTCACTTTAAAAATTAAGTATTCTTTAATTCGTTCTTTTAATATTCTCATAAAATACGGGGTGTTACAATATAGGTTGTTTCAGGTTCTTTCCCGACACCACTTTATTCAACTCGAAGAAGAGGAAACGGAAGCAACCTTTCCGAAAGATTATTAGGCGAGGGGAGCAAGCAGACTGCCTTAGACCAGTCCTTACTTTACCTGATTGTGCAAGAAACTAAGTCCGTCTGGCATGGCAGGCAGGGAAGACAACTCGCTTTGAGAGCCGAGCTCGACCAGCGGATACCATGGTCGAATGTATTGGTTGTTTTAGGCTCTTTCCTGACCGATTTTCATCCCGTTCAGACTTTTTCTATGACTTCCCAGTTTTCCTGATTCATTGTTTTCTACATTTCAGCTTAATGAAATTTCGGATTATTCATGGTGATTGAATTTATAATCGATAGTCATGAGATTTAATTCACATTATTAAAATGTGATTTTTCGTTTGATTGTTATTTTGATCGCTATTACACGAGATTTGCCACTTCGAAATTATACAAAAGGGTTTAATATTATTAGTAGATACCAATTTTTTTATTAAAATGGTTTCTAATCCTTTATAAAATGCTTTATAAATGTACTAATATATGATTTTATAAACCTTTTTATCATTCGTATGAGAAATCTAATTAAACGCCTTAGTAAAAATAAGGACTATAACCCCTTATGTTTGCTTTGACGGTTAATTCTTGACTTGTTCGATTGAACATTAGGGCAATGATTATTTTATATTCCTAGTGGAATATACAACTTGTCTGTAAATATTCGAGTAGAGCAAGTGGTTATGGGACATGTATCTCGACCCTTATACTTACTAGCTTAGTGTAGTTTACAATAAACTTGGTCAATTCTGATTAATCCGACCTATGGGTCACACAGATGATCTTCGGATCATCCCGAGGAGCTTCGGCTCATGCAGTCTTCGAATTGGCGATGAACTTTAGATCATCTTGAGGAACTTCGGTTCCGGTGGATCTTCAGATCATTCCGACCTTCTAGTCATCTGGACTTTCTTCAGATCATCTTAAGGAACTTCGGTTCATTCGTTTATATCTTTCATCTTCGAATAATTTCGTATCGGCAAGATACGCATGGAATATTTCCTATTTTCATGTAGACTTGATCGGAGACATCATTTCTCATGAATATTCATTTGCTGAGATCAGGTTATATATTTCGTGTTGACTTGATGGGTGACATCATTTCTCGCGATTAGTCATGTTTTGATATCATGTTATCTATATTGCATTGACTTGATGGGTGACATCATTTCTCGTAAATAGCTATATCTTTAGAGTGTAATAATCTATTATATAGCTTTGTATTTTCTTCGACATATTTTATGGACATTTCCGAGACTTCACATTTATTAGTGATTATTGTTGTTATTGCTCCTATGTCATTATCTATTTATATCCCTATTTCTATCTCAGTTTATTATGATGAGTACAGCTAGGATGATCCGCTTGTTGTTTATTCTTATAAATAATACTCTAGTCAGACCGAGTATTATAGGTGCTTACGTTGGATTTCTAGCAGGGACCAATTCTTGGCTTTTTGCTATCTACATTAGAGTTGTAGTTCTTGTTTATACATGTATCTTAGAGTTTTCATGTATACATATTCTTTTGGTTCGAACTTGTATTTATTCTCATGTGTTATACTCATATCTAATTCCGTCTTAGTGATGTGAATATCTTTTTCTGACTCTGATTTTATTGTTATGTATTTTATATTGCTTTCTGAATTATATATAGCCGTTGTGTATTTTGAACTTGAATTAGATGTGTCGGATTTTCTCATGAGATTTGAAAAGTAAGACCACATTATCTGATACGTTTAACACTCATTCAAAGCTATTATACAGATGGTCGCTCCTCAACGGCCTTTTTCTTTAGGTTATCATTGCTTGCAATGGTCTTGGCTAACACAAGTACTGAGGTGGGGTATTACAGGTTGGATATAAGAGTACGCGACATACACCACGACGAAGTGTGCAGTTTTACCGCAATGAATTGGACGTCCTTGATTAAGAAAAGATTACATGGATAACTTGGCACACTTCCACCCATGTGCAGAGCTCATAGGTACCTTTGGGCAGCTAGAGTACCTATGATAGCCTTCACAACCACCGCTTGGTACCTTCCCAATAGGGTTATGAGATAGTTTGGCTTGATGCAACATATACCGGATGATGCGCCTCCTTACTTACAGGGTAACAGTGAGCAGGACTTTCCGATACTTGTTGCTATGCGGAATAACTACCACAACTATATTAGGATGGAGAGCGAGCCCACCATTTCTACGATGCAGTACATGAGGTGGTACTGGAAAATTACAAGACACTATGTCCTTCATCCATCAGTTTATTCGGCGTGACGATCCCAAAAACCCGTACGACGGTGTTAAGGATAATCATTGGAATATAACACATTAATCATCATTAGCAGAGTACAGATAATAGCATAAGCAGCAAATAAAATAATTTACATAAATATGACAGCGGAATCATAATATGTCACAACATCAGAGAGCACAGTGTAGGATATAACTTAGTGCATAAAAGTACATGATCAGTCTACATCGCCATAAGCGATACATATACATAGAGAATACATAAAAGAAATATCAGTCTACATTGCCAGAAGCGGAATCATATACATAGATAATAATGGCAGAATACCAATAGTCAACACTGAGAAGTCAAGCCTCACCATGAGCCAAAAGATGCACTCTCTGCTGTAGGGCAAAGCCAGAATATGTCCAGCTATCTGGTACCAGGCTGCCCGTGTGAAAATAAGGGCACTCGAGTATGCAAGGTGAAACAAACTACGAGTCAGTCATGGGACTGGTATGAGAAATCTACTTAACTAATTGAACACAATAATAAGGCAAATCATAGGACCATGCCACTTTCGCGGAACGGGTTTACTCCAATGATTGCTAGTGCATGAAATAAAGTAAATTATTAAATCATCGCAATGCTATTTATAAAAATGAAGCCAATATAAGACTCAAGTCCCATCACACAATGCAACGCAAGCCGGAGGATAGAGTTTTACCTTATAATGGCTAAGAAATGTTTGATACATATAAAACGAAAGTGTTTGATATTATTACTAGTGCATATATGTTTCAAAAGCAACTTCCATCATAAATATCAATCATAGACGGCATGGGTACCATATATCATGTCGCCATACTTGTAATACAATCAAATCCGCAATTTCGTATTGGAAATTGGATTCCATCATGAGTCGAGGAAAGGGGCAAGCTCCTCTCCGTTCGAGACACTCTAGCAAATGCCTCCGGACCACACACAGCGATCCTTGGATCCTCCAAGGCTGGTCCTTTCTTACTTTTGAGGATTAATTATTCCTGAACACATGTTTCCCGGTCCTATAGGACCTATAATCGAGGCGCCTCGCATTCCAACAACTACACAGGTAAAAGTAATATAAATGTTAGGGCTGGTAGGTCACTGACATCACCCATAGCTAGAAAGAAACGTCGTGCACTCCTTGGGTCCTTAACCCGTTTTGGACTCATACCGAGGTGTGAGGCTCGCGAATCAACGCTATATACAAAGCTACGCCATGCAGGCCATGCTTTGATCATCAACCACAAGACTTTGCTTTTCAACAGAAGCCTTGATCAACTGCCACTTAGGCATGCCACACAGGCAATTCACTCCATGCGACTAATTTCTATCGATATATAACCTCTGAGCTCGTACGTCTCAGAGAAGGGCGTTAAGAAAGAGAATAAATTCTCCACTGCCAAACAAATATATATTTAATAGAGATCAATCAGCATAGAACAAAATCTAATGTCAGACACACAGTCCATTTACAAGTTCGTTATGGGTCTGAACGAAGCCGGAGGCACCATATTCCTCGCATATCCGTACAATAAAAAACTACGTCTGGACGACTACCACTTTAGCTCCTTCAAGGTAGCTACTACAATCATGAGCATCAGTAGCGCACATCCATCCACTGTAAAGATCGTCGGTCTTGAACCGCCTTCATCTCTTCGACTTCTAATCGTCGATCAATTATTTGAAATGAGAATTAACTCGGCCTTTTCAAATAATTCACGTATATTTAGATTTTCAAATCACTTCTTCCCATGGTTAAATTATTCGACATTCACATTTCAGTTCTTTAGTATAATTTTCATGTCAAACACATTCAACCATCAAATATCAAGCAAACCAAGTAGAATCAGTTTATTTCCATTCTATATCATCTATAATATTTTATAACGATATATCGCCATTTTTATTTATTTAAAAATGGCCCTATTTAATTAAACGACGTTTCAGGTCGTGTCGAGGCACTGGCGCTGTTTTTCCCTAAATTTGTTTTACACGTATCTGAAAATCTAACCATTGGATCTCAACAAAGTTTATTTCGTTGGGAAGATATTCCCAAAGCGAACCAACGGTTCTAGTTTCGTGAAAATCCGATGGTCGGATCTTTCGGTATAATCGTTTGAAGTTACGATTTCAAAACGCGAACTGCAGGGGCTCGATTCGTTTTATTTAATTTATATATATATATATAATTTACTCGACGATTTCAATATCGTTTTCAC
The DNA here is from genome assembly GCA_030737875.1 of Allium sativum. NCBI lineage: Eukaryota > Viridiplantae > Streptophyta > Magnoliopsida > Asparagales > Amaryllidaceae > Allium > Allium sativum. Next base: position 139,453,073 of record CM060924.1, read on the forward strand.
TTCAAATATTTCACTAACGCCTTTAAATTTCAGAAAATTTCGCCATAACCTCCTTTGTACGGGAAGGGGTTTGGAAATTTATTGGGTCGTATTAGGTACCCAATAAATCCTAATAAGCATGCACATATTTATAGTGATATATTCCGGTGTCCACATGGGAGTGTGTATAGATCATAACTCCAAAGAATAAATTCTCGTCACCTTATAAATGGTTTTTGTGCCTTAGTGACCAGAGAGACGTGTTTATTGTCATCTCCAGACCCGTGTGGGGTTTTTATTAATCTTGCAACTTACCGGTACAATTTATATAGTCCAGATCAGTTCAACCTGTAATATATAGTCATCGCCATACAAGCCTCTCGCTCGTATGGTAAATCTTCAACCTCGTCACACAAGCTCCAAATGCTTATGTGGTATATGATGAAGTATGCCTATCTTCAAGAAGTATTCCATGTAGTGTAGTTCAAAATTAATTGTTACTATCCTATGGCGACGTTTATTATTACACACAGAACAACCAGCACTCCGCATCCAATGGCATTCACAGGAGTTGATATAATAATAAATTTGTGCATTCAACTCATTAAGGTTTGCCTATTTGTCGGGCACGCAAATAAATTCTTTACTCAACAGCTAATCCATTTTCCTATTCAACACATGTAAATATATATATATATGTGTGTGTGTGTGTGTGTGTGCAAAACTAAGCTAAAAATAATATTTCTAGCGAACAAAGGTTTATTTCCACACATGGTTATTTTTAACACTCTTACACATGTTAAAAATAATATTTTTAACCCATACATATTTATTTGAACAAGTGATTATTTTTAACACTTCACATTTCGCATAGAAATGATATTTTTAGCGAACAAAAATATATTTCAACACATGACTATTTTATTTAGTTCACATACATGTTAAAATAATATCCATAGCAAACAAATATTTATTTCAACACTTGTATATTTTTAGCGAGTCGTTTACATGATAAAAATGAGATTTTTATCATCAAAAATATTTATTCAACACATGAACATTTTTAGCACTTCATACTTCGTATACAAATGATATTTTTGGCGAACAAAAATATATTTCAATACTTGTATATTTTTAGCGAGTCGTTTACATTATAAAAATGATATTTTTGTCATCAAAAATATTTATTCAACACGTGAACATTTTTAGCACTTCATATTCATAATAAAAATGTAGATTTTATTATTTAATCTATATATTCAACACATGAATATTTTTGACTTCCCACATACGATAAAAATATGATTTTTATCGTTCTAGTCCTTTATTCAAGACATGAATATTTTCTATGGTTTATATATATAATAAAAATGTGATTTTTATTGTTAAAATAATTTATTTAAAACACGAATAGTGTATATATTTTATATATGTGATAAAATGTTATTTTTATCTTTCAAAGAATTTTATTCGTCACATGAATTTCTATTCAACACATGAATATGGTTTCAACACATGAATTTCTATTCAACACATGAATATGGTTTCAACACATGAATTTCTATTCAACACATGAATATGGTTTCAACACATGAATTTCTATCCAACACATGAATATGGTTTCAACACATAAAATATAATTCTAACACATGAATATTATTGAAAATTTTGGCAGCATAACGACAAGGTATTTAAAACCGGCAGCATCCCGAGTACGGCTTCTCGCTCTACCTTAAAACCTCGTGGTTTTTGACAATGGGGATTTCATACATCTAGTTCGCACGCAGGCGAGTATGTTTTTCTTTTCCATAACCTATTCTAAATTTGTTTCAACCACAAACGGGTATTTTTCAACCACAATGGTATTTTTCAACCACAATCCAAACAACATCAACCACAAACAATCCTATAAACTATTCACATTATTTACCAAAATTTTCACCCTAATTCACAATCAATAAATATCGTCCATGGTTTGTGGACGAGGGGAGTATATATAAATAAGTATATTTTATTCCAACACATATATGATTTATACAATGCATGTATAATTCATATATCGCTCATATAACTTATACAACGCATGTACATGAGGTATACAACACGTATATAATTTAAATTTCGCTTGTATAACTTATACAATACATTTCCATTCACATTTCAGTTTAGAAATCTAACATTGGTTTGTTGCTTTGCTAAAAATCGTAGCGAGCTCAGAAAAATCCATGGACACTTCTAGAATGTGGAGAGTGTCGACATGGTCCCGATGTCTCCTGTTTCATCGAATTTCATCAACATAGCAAAAAGATACGATTTCTATTGTAAAATCATAAACCGTAGCTCTTTAAAGTGCTATAGAACAGTTTAAAATAAATTAAACCGGTACCTTCTGAAATTCTTCAAAACGAGGTTTCAATTTTTCTTAAAATCCGTAGCTCTATACTGAAATCGAGTAGCACCACGGTGTAGGGCTTGGTGAGGCGCGCACGTCGAGGTCAGGGGGGTCCCACTCGCACGTAGATCGAGGGCAGGGCGGCGTGGTGAAGTCCTGAACTTTGAGGAGGTCGTTCTCGTCGATGGTTGCACAAGGGGAGGGGCACCTGGTATGGATTTGACGAGGGAGGAGAGCTCTTCAAAAAGTTGAACTGGGTCGTGGTGAAAGGGTAAGCGGTTTCGCCGGAAAATGGTCGGGAAGAGGGGAAGCTCTTCCGCCATCGAGCAAGTTACGATTGGCCCATGCTTTATTTAATTTTTAAAATAGTGTTTCTCCATACGAACTCCAATCCAAAACCAACGACTGTCGCCCCTAACTAAATACCCCCATCCCGAACACAATGGGATATGTTTCGTAAGCCAATTTGACTATTACATTCGGTTATTCTTCAAATTAAAATATAAAACATTCAATATTCGATTTGAACATACATTTCAATTTGCCAGGGCCACAAACTAATTCGAAAAATTCCAGAAAAATAAATCTAGCTATGTTTTGACGATACGGTCCCAACAACACTAGTTTCGTCGAATTCTGAGACCATTTGAAAAATGGCCATTTTCTGGTCGATCCAATTTAACAGAAATCAACCAAACACATTTTCCTTTGCCAAGCTCACATTTTAGCTTCTAAAATTATGGAATTTGAAACCTAGCAATAATTTGACATCTCGGATCCAACAAATGTGGTTTCGTCGAATTCCGAGGTCGTTTGCAAAATGTCTATTTTCAAGGACTATATATTCTCTATAGCGACCTTTTTGAAAATTTATTTGGCCATAACTTTTGATTCCTGCTATGAAACTTCGATTTTTCAGATTCGTTAGAAAGATACTCATAAATAGATTTAAATATTTTTGGTTTCACTAAAATCCATTTTATTTTGCACCCGGTATAGTCAGCTAAAGTTTGAATTCAAATTTTCAAACTGTCACACCATTTCTAACTCTTTATTTTATTGAAATATTCTATTTTAATTGCCTTAATCTCTTTAAAATAACCAATTTAAAACTTTTAAATTGGCTCGTATTTTTTGGGTTGTTACAATCTCCCCCACTTAAAACTTTTCGTCCCCGAAAAGGAAACAGCAGTACAGTAGGAAACAAAAATGGAAATGCAAAGTATTGTAAAGGTACCTTGCACCGGAGTTAGTCAGAGATGTCCACTCTACACTTGGGGTAAGCTTGCTTAATGTTTTCCTCAGTCTCCTAGGTACAGTCTCTAGGATCACTACTCCACTTCACTTTAACTAGATGAACTTTCTTGTTCCTTAGCTCTTTAGTTTCTTTTCCAACAATTTTTAACGGCTCTCTTCTGACTGCTAATTCTGGAGTAATTTCCAAGTCCTGTTGCGCTGCTTCTTCTATAACAAAATCTGGATCATGTATATGTTTTCTAAGTTGAGATACATGAAACACATTATGTACTCCAGGCAACCAATCAGGTAATTGAACCCTATAAGCAGGAGTTCCAATTCGTTCAAGAATAGGAAAGGGGCCAATAAATCTGGGTGCCAACTTCCCAGTTTTACCGAATCAGATTACTCCTCTCATCGGAGAAACTTTCAAATAAACATAATCACCAACAGCGAATGCCAAATCTCTTCTTCTAGAATCCGCATAACTCTTCTGTCGGCTTTGAGCAGTTTTCAATCGTTTCTTGGTGAAATCGACTTTATCTGATGCTTCTCGAATCATATCGGGTCCCAACACAAGTCTGTTGCCAGGTTCTACCCAACATGCAGGAGATCTGCACGGTCTACCGTATAATGCTTCAAATGGAGACATTTTCAAACTTGCTTGATAACTGTTGTTATATGAGAATTCTGCCAAATGCAAGTGATCTTCCCATGACCCGCCAAAATCAATAATACAAGCCCGTAGTAAATCTTCTAGAATCTTGTTCACCCTCTTAGTTTGGCCATCTATCTGAGGGTGATACGTGGTGTTCTGGTTTAGTTTAGTTCCTAATTCTGTCTGGAATGCCTCCCAGAATTTTCTAGCAAATATTGGGTATCTATCACTGACTATGCTGATGGGAACTCCATGCAGCTTAACAATTTCTTTGAAACAAATTTGTGCTAGACTTTGGGCGGTTCTATTAGATCTGACAGGTATGAAATGGGTGGCTTCGTGAAGCGATCTGCGATCACCCAAATACTGTCATTACCTTTCTTGGTTCGGGGCAAACCATCTATGAAGTCCATGGAAATTTGTTCCCACTTCCAACCTGGGATTTCCAACGGTTGCAACAATCCGGCCAGCTTTTGTTGATCACTCTTGACCAGTTGGCAAGTAGGGCACCTGCTAACATATAAATAAATGTCCCTATTCATGGACCTCCACCAGAAGGTGCGTTTGAGATCGTTGTACATCTTACTTACCCCGGTATGAATGCAAAGCTTGGATTTATGACATTCATCAAGCACCTCCCTTTTGAGCTCTGGGATGTTGGGAACACAGATCCTCCCTTTTAATCTCAGAACTTCTTCCTTATCCACTTGAAAACTCGAGGGCTCGCCTTTCTGTATTCTCTCTCTGATCCTTTGAATGAAGTGATCATTCTTCTGAAGAGCAGATATTTTATCAATCAATGAAGGCATAATTATAAGATTGGCAATGATTGCAGTTTTTCTGCTATGTGCATCAGCTACAACGTTGGCTTTCCCCGGAGTATACAGAATATCTAGATCATATGCTGCGAGAAATTCTATCCAACGCTGTTGTCTTAAGTTCAGATCTTTATGGGTGAACAAATACTTCAATGATTGATGGTCGGTAAACAATTCTAATTTCTCACCCAATAAGTAATGTCTCTAGATTTTCAAGGCAAAAATGATGGCTAGCAACTCAAGATCATGAGTTACATAATTCTTCTCATGCGGTTTCAGCTGGCGGCTTGCATAAGCGGCTACTTAGCCTCTTTGAATTAATACTGCACCAAGACCTCTAATAGAAGCATCCGTCCAAACCATCAAATCCTGATTACCATCGATAATGGTTAATACTGGATCGGTTGTCAATTTTGATTTCAATTCCTGGAAAGCTTCCTCACAGTCGGAAGTCCACTTAAATCTCTCGCGCTTCTTCGTAAGCTTTGTTAATGGACCGGATATCTTCGAAAAATCCTTAATGATTTTCGATAATAACTAGCCAACCCCATGAAACTTCGGACTTCTGTGGGTGTAGTAGGTTGCTTCCACTCTTGAATTGCTATAATTTTTCTCGGATCTACAAAAATTCCTTCCTTTGACACGACCTAGCCAAGGAACTTCACCTCTTCCTGCTAGAAGATACATTTAGAGAATTTGGCTTTGAAGACGTTCTTTCTCAGAATCCCCAATACTTGTTTTAAATGTTTTTCATGCTCGACTTTTGATTTGGAGTAGATTAAAATATCATCGATGAATACCAAAACAAATTTATTCAGAACTTCTCTGAACACCCTATTCATTAGATCGACGAAGTATGCTGGAGTGTTGCATAAGCCGAACGACATTACTACCCATTCGTAAAATATGTCTGAACCTCTGAAAGCTGTCAAAGGAACACACTCTTCTGCAATTCTCAGTTGATGGAAACCTGTAGCTAGGTCCATTCTGGAAAATACTCTCGCCCTATTTAATTGGTCTAACAGATCATCGATGCGGGGTAAAGGGTATTTGTTTTTGAGCGTCTTCTTGTTGAGGCCTCGGTAATCAACACACAATCGGAGAGTACTGTTTGACTTAGGAACAAACACTACAGCTTCACCCCAACTAGAAAAGCTAGGTATGATCAGACCCTTCTATAGTAGTTGACGAGTTTGATCGTCTGATTCTTCTTTTTCTTTTGGAGTCATTCTTTCAATTGGATGTACCACTGGTATAGCATTCGGAATTAGATCGATTCTGAATTCAATCTCTCTTTGCGGAGGTAAGTTCTCAACTTATTCAAACATATCCGCATAGTTTTTAACAACAAGAATCTTTTCTCTCAGTTTCTGAGCTGTGGCATGGTATATATATTCCCGAGCTTCGTTTCAACTTTAACGATTCTTTCGGCACATCTAACTTCGGCCTTGTATTTTGTTAACCACTCCAACCCGAGAATAACATCGAATTCGGAGAAATTCATGATGATTAAATTAATAGGAAACTTGTAGAAAGAATAGGAGATGGGTACTCTGCAATATATGCTGAGAACAAGAGATCCTCCTACCGGGTTATGAACTCTAATTGGTTCTTTAAGGTCTCTTACTTTTAACTTTAACTTGTGAACAATGTTACATGCAATAAAACTACGTGATGCACCCGTGTCAAATAATACAAAAACAGGAACATTTTTAATTGTAAGGGTACCTCTTAGAACATCGGGTTTACCTGATCCATCAGTGATAGCCGGCGGGTTTGCCCCGTCATAAACATGAGCAACTTCTGCCTTCTTTAGCAATGGACAATCTTTGACGAGATGCCCTGTTCGGCGGGAGTTGAAGCATGATCTCTAACTCTAAGGGGTTTGACTTGAGCTTTATGGGTTTGTCTTCTACCGCTTTGGAGCGATGCACACATTAGAATAATGCCCCATCTTACCGCAATTAAAGCAGCTTCCCGTGGGTGGCTTACTAGCTTGTTAATTTATGGATGCTGCATTGCTGGTCTCAGGTTGGCTCCCAGATGTCTTGCGTTTGCTTCCCGCTTGACTCTTGGCGCGGTCTAGATATAGGTTCCTCTGGTCCAAGTCTTCATAGTGGCAGGCCATTTCCACCAAGTCTGAAAATGAAAGTTTGATGTGGCTCATGGCTCTATCCTGGTACTTGCGATTAAGCCCATGTATGAACCTTTTGTTATTTGCCTTGGCAGTCGTGATAAGCTCTGGTGCGTAACGAGACAACTGCGTGAACTTATTGAGGTAGTCCTGGAGGAGAGGTCTCCCTGCTGGGGATTTGCAAATTCATCATGCATGCGCTCCATCGCTTGTTCGGGGATGAACTTCCCCTTGAACAATGTCTTGAACTCATCCCAAGTCCTCACCACATTTTGGTCCTCAGCGGTGACGGCATCCCACCATAATTCGGCCTCGTCTTGTAAAAGCCAGGTGCACATAAATGCCTTGTCTTGATCTCCGAGTCTCAAGCCACCTAAGATCTTTTCACACGTTTTAAACCAAGCCAAGGCTTCTGTCACTGTGCCAGTTCCTGAAAAGGTCTTGCCCCCAAGATTCTTATATCTCTTCGCCACTCGGTCTAGCTCGAATGGCTGGGCAGCTGGTGGTTGTATCAATAGCCCTTCTGCAATAGGGATTTCCCCGCGTCCTCTGCCTCGGCCTTCTTGGCCTCCTCGGCCTCCTCTAGCTGCTGCTGCTTGGGTAGCCATCTATCAAGTTCTGTTTAAGCAAGAAAAGGGTCAAGCTCACAGAAACGATAATTTTAATATATGGTAAAGAAGAAGAACTTAAGGAAAGACAATGATGTACTAATCAAATTATTTTTGCTATTCTGCTTAGCTCATTCTAGGACATTACTGATCCTATCTCTAATGAGCTACTCGCCTTAGAACACTACTGAGTCTATTCTGACGAGGTGTTTAATGTGTTAAATTCCAGAACTAAGATTAACCAAAGCTCTGATACCACCTGTGACGATCCCAAAACCCCGTACGACGGTGTTAAGGATAATCATTGGAATATAACACATTAATCATCATTAGCAGAGAACAGATAATAGCATAAGTAGCAAATAAAATAATTTACATAAATATAACAGCGGAATCATAATATATCACAACATCAGAGAGCACAGTGTAGGATACAACTTAGTGCATAAAAGTACATGACCAGTCTACATTGTCATATGCGGTACAAAAACATAGAGAGTACATAAAAGAAATATCATTCTACATCGCCAGAAGCGGAATCATATACATAGATAATAATGGCGGAATATCAATAGACAACACTGAGAAGTCAAGCCTCGCCATGAGCCAAAAGATGCACTCTCTGCTGTAGTACAAAGCCAAAATATGTCCTGCTACCTGGTACTAGGCTGCCCGTGTGAAAATAAGGGTACCCGAGTTTGCAAGGTGAAACAAACTACGAGTCAGTCATGGGGCTGGTATGAGAAATCTACTTAACTAATTAAACACAATAAAAAGGCAAATCATAGGACCATGCCACTTTCGTGGAATGGGTTTTCTCCAATGATTGCTAGTGCATGAAATAAAGTAAATTATTAAATCATCGCAATGCTTTTTATAGAAATGAAGCCATTATAAGACTTAAGTCCCATCACACAATGTAACGCAAGCCAGAAGATAGTGTTTTACCTTATAATGGCCAAGAAATGCTTGATACGTATAAAACAAAAGTGTTTGATATTATTACTAGTGCATATATGTTTCAAAAGCAACTTCCATCATAAATATCAATCATAGACGGCATTGGTACATATATCATGTCGCCATACTAGTAATACAATCAAATCCACAATTTCGTATCGGAAATTGGATTCCATCATGAGTCATGGCAAGGGGCAAGCTCCTCTCTGTTCGAGACACTCTAGCAAATGTCTCAGGACCACACACAGCGATCCTTGGATCCTCCAAGGCCGATCCTCTCTTACTTTTGAGGATTAATTATTCCTGAACACACGTTTCCCGGTCATATAGGACTTATAATCGAAGCGCCTCGCATTCCAACAACCACATAGGTAAAAGTAATATAAATGTCAGGGCAGGTAGGTCACTGACATCACCCATAGCTAGAAAGAAACGTCGTGCACTCCTTTGGTCCTTATCCCGTTTTGGACTCATACCGAGGTGTGAGGCTCGCGAATCAACGCTATACACAAAGCTACGCCACACATGCCATGCTTTGATCATCAACCACAAGACTTTGCTTTTCAACAGAAGCCTTGATCATCTGCTACTTAGGCATGCCACACAGGCAATTCACTCCATGCGACTGATTTTTATCGATATATAACCTCTAAGCTCGTATGAATCAGAGAAGGGCGTTAAGCAAGAGAAAAAATTCTCCGCCGCCAAACAAATATATATATTTAATAGAGATCAATCAGCACAAAACAAAATCCAATGTCAGACACACAGTACATTTACAAGTTCGTTCTGGGTCTGAACGAAGGCAGAGGCACCATATTCCTCGCATATCCGTACAATCAACAAATACATCCGGACGGCTACCACTTCAGCTCCTTCAAGGTTGCTACTCCAATCATGAGCATCAGTAGCGCCCATCCATCCGACATAAAGATTATTGGTCTTGAACCATCTTCATCTCTTCGACTTCTAATCGTCGATCAATTATTTGAAATGAGAATTAACTCGGCCTTTTCAAATAATTCATGTATATTTAGATTTTCAAATCACTTCTTCCCATGGTTAAATTATTCGAAATTCACATTTCAGTTCTTTAGTATAATTTTCATGTCAAACACATTCAACCATCAAATATCAAGCAAACCAAGTAGAGTCGGTTTATTTCTATTTTATATCGTCTATAATATTTTATAACGATATATCACCATTTTTTTGGTTTAAAATTGGCCCTTTTTAATTAAACGACGTTTCAGGTCGTGCCGAGGCACTGGCACTATTTTTCCCTAAATTTGTTTTACACGTATTTGAAAATCTAACCGTTGGATCTCAACAAAGTTTATATCATTGGGAAGATATTCCCAAAGCGAACCCAACGGTTCCAGTTTCGTGAAAATCCGATGGTCGGATATTTCAGTATAATCGTTTGAAGTTACGATTTCAAAACGCGAACTGCAGGGGCTAGACTCGTTTTATTTAATTTATATATATATATATATATATATATATATATAATCTACTCGACAATTTCAATATAGTTTTCACTTCAAATATTTCACTAACGCCTTTAAATTTTAAAAAATTTCACCATAACCTCCTTTGTACGGGAAGGGGTTTGGAAATTTATTGGGCCGTATTAGGTACCCAATAAATCCTAATAAGCATGCACATATTTATAGTGATATATTCCAGTGTCCAAAGGGGAGTGTGTATAGATCATAACTCCAGAGAATAAATTCTCGTCACCCTATAAATGGTTTTTGGGCCTTAATGACCAGAGAGACGTGTTTATTGTCATCTCCAGACCCGTGTGGTTTTTTTTTTATTAATTTTGCAATTTACCGTTACAATTTATATAGTCCAGATCAGTCATCAGTTCAACCTGTAATATATAGTCATCGCCATACAAGCCTCTCGCTCATATGGTAAATATTCAACCTCGTTGCATAAGCTCCAAATGCTTATGTGGTATATGATGAAGTATGCCTATCTTAAAGAAGTATGCCATGTAGTGTAGTTCAAAATTAATTGTTACTATCCTATGGCGACGTTTATTATTACACACAGAACAACCAGCACTCCGCATCCAATGGCATTCACAAGAGTTGATATAATAATAAAATTGCGCATCCAACTCATTAAGGTTTACCTATTTGCCGGGCACGCAAATAAATTCTTTACTCAACAGCTAATCCATTTTCCTGTTGAACACACACACATGTGTGTGTGTGTGTGTGTGTGTATATATATATATATGTGCAAAACTAAGCTAAAAATAATATTTCTAGCGAACAAAGGTTTATTTCCACACATGGTTATTTTTAACACTTCCTATACATGTTAAAAATAATATTTTCAACCCACACATATTTATTTGAACAAGTGATTATTTTTAACACTTCACATTTCGCATAGAAATGATATTTTTAGCGAACAAAAATATATTTCAACACATGAATATTTTATTTAGTTCACATACAAGTTAAAAATAATATCTATAGCAAACAAATATTTATTTCAACACTTATATATTTTTAGCGAGTCGTTTACATGATAAAAATGATATTTTTATCATCAAAAATATTTATTCAACACATGAACATTTTTAGCACTTCATACTTCGTATAAAAATGATATTTTTGGAAACAAAAATATATTTCAACACTTGTATATTTTTAGCGAGTCGTTTACATGATAAAAATGATATTTTTATCATCAAAAATATTTATTCAACACGTGAACATTTTTAGCACTTCATATTCATAATAAAAATGTAGATGTTATTGTTCAATCTATATATTCAACACATGAATATTATCGAATTCCCACATAAGATAAAAATATGATTTTTATCATTCTAGTCCTTTATTCAACATGAATATTTTCTATAGTTTATATATATAATAAAAATGTGATATTTATTGTTAAAACAATTTATTTAAAACACGAATAGTTTATATAGTTTATATATGTGATAAAATGTTATTTTTATCTTTCAAAGAATTTTATTCAACACATGAATTTCTATTCAACACATGAATTTCTATTCAACATATGAATATGGTTTCAACACATGAATTTCTATTCAACACATGAATATGGTTTCAACACATGAATTTCTATTCAGCACATGAATATGGTTTCAACACATGAAATATACTTCAAACACATGAATATTATTGAAAATTTCGGCAGCATAACGACAGGGTATTCAAAACCGGCACCGTCCCGAGTACGGCTCCTCGCTCTCCCTTAAAACCTCGCGGTTTTTGACAATGGGGATTTCATACATCTTGTTCGCACGCAGGCGAGTATGTTTTTCTTTTCCACAACCTATTCTAAATTTGTTTCAACCACAAACAGGTATTTTTCAACCATAATGGTATTTTTCAACCACAATCCAAACAACATCAACCACAAACAATCCTATCAACCATTCGCATTATTCACCAAATTTTTCACGCCAATTCACAATCAATAAATATCGTCCATGGTTTGGGGATGAGGGGAGTATATATATATATATATAAGTATATTTTATTCCAACACACATATGATTTATACAATGCATATATAATTCATACATCGCTCATATAACTTATACAACGCATGTACATTAGGTATACAACACTTATATAATTTATATTTCGCTTATATAACTTATACAATACATTTCCATTCACATTTCAGTTTAGAAATCTCACATTGTTTTGTTGCTTTGCTAAAAATCGTAGCGAGCTCAAAAAATCCACGGACACTTCTAGAATGTGGAGAGTGTCGACACGGTCCCGATATCTCCTGTTTCATCGAATTTCTTTAACATAGCAAAAAGATACGATTTTTATTGTAAAATCATGAAACGTAGCGCTTTAAAGTGCTATAGAACAGTTTAAAATAATTTAAACCATTACCTTCTGAAATTCTTCAAAACTAGGTTTCAATCTTTCTCAAAATCCGTAGCACTATACTGAAATCGAGTAGCACCACGGTGTAGGGCTTGGTGAGGCGCGCACGTCGAGGTCAGGGGGGTCCACTCGCACATAGATCGAGGGCAGGGCGGCGCGGTAAAGTCCTGAACTTTGAGGAGGTCGTTCTCATCGATGGTTGCACGAGGGGAGGAGCACCTGGCATGTATTTGACGAGGGAGGAGAGGTCTTCAAAAATTTGAAGTAGGTCGAGGTGAAAGGGTGAGCGGTTTTGCCGGAAAATGGTCGGGAAGGGGGGAAGCTCTTCCGCCGTCGAGCGAGTTACGGGGAGGGGGGGAGGGGGTTTGAGATTTTTTTTAATAAAATTAAATTATGAAGGAAAAATATGATTGGCCCGTGCTTTTTTTAATTTTTAAAATAGTGTTTCTCCGTATGAACTCCAATCCAAACCCAACGACTGTTGCCCCTAGCTAAATACCCCCATCCCGAACACAATAGGATATGTTTCGTAACCCAGTTCGACTGTTACAGTCAGTTATTCTTCAAATTAAAATATAAAACATTCAATATTCGATTTGAACGTACATTTCAATTTGCCAGGGCCACAGACTGATTCAAAAAAATTCTAGAAAAATAAATCTAGCTATGTTTTGACGATACGGTCCCAACAAAACTAGTTTCGTTGAATTCTGAGACCGTTTGAAAAATGGCCATTTTCTGGTCGATCCAATTTAACAGAAATCAACCAATCACATTTTCCTTTGCCACGCTCATATTTTAACTTCTAAAATTATGGAATTTGAAACCTAGCAATAATTTGACATTCCGGATCCAACAAAAGTGGTTTCGTCGAATTCCGAGGTCGTTTGCAAAATGTCTATTTTCAAGGACTATATATTCTCTATAGCGACCTTTCTGAAAATTCATTTTGCCATAACTTTTGATTACCGCTATGAAACTTCGATTTTTCAGATTCGTTAGAAAGATACTCATAAACAGATTTAAATATTTTTGGTTTCACTAAAATCCGTTTTATTTTGCACCCGGTACAGTTGGCTAAAGTTTGAATTCAAATTTTCAAGCTGTCGCACCATTTCTAACTCTTTATTTTATTGAAATATTCTATTTCAATTGCATTAATCTCTTTAAAATAACCAATTTAAATTTTTTAAATTGGCTCGTATTTTCTGGGTTGTTACATGCACCGTATGTTCCCAGAGCACAACTACGGAGGAACGTGATAAGCTGATGTGCGTAGTAATATTTACAATTAATTTCATTTATTTAATGTATCTAATTTATTTTAAATTTGTAGGTTGTTGGTATTAACTGTGCATGGGAAGAAGCAAAAAAGCACTGTCAAAGGCAGACAGACGAGGAGGGAAGGACTATGTGCACAAACATACAAAAGATTTTAGATGTGATCTTGTGTAGAAACAAACTTGATCGGCCGAAACCACGATCTCCTCCTCCTCTTCTAATAGGTCCTCCTCTTGCAGGTCCATCAAGCCCACCTCCTCCTCCTCTTCTAGCAGCTGCGGAGCATGAAGAGTTTTTACATTGCCTATCGCAACCCGCATCTACCTTACCTACTTCAGCTAGTGTGCGACGACACAGAAGTAGTAGCAGTAGTGGTTCATCATCAAATTCCACACCATAGGTCAGGCGGTCAAGGCGAGAGTAGTGCACGTATGTTTGATTATAGAAGTATGTTGGTATAATTATTCGGTATGATTGTAATTGGAATGTTTGTAGTTGGTATGTTCGGGTATTTAGTTTTGTTATGTGGTTTATGTTGATTGGTTAGGCTTTGTAGTTGGAAAGTCACTATGAAATCATTTTTAAATCATAATGATTTATTAAATTAAAAGATTTTAAATATAAATTGAACGTCGCTTAACTTCTAATTGAAATTAAACATTTGATTTGATCTAGAACTAATTCAAAACTTGTGATTTCACTGCACTCTGCCATGAAACAGTTGAGTTGACTACGAAGTTGTGATAATTGAGATAAAGTTGTCGATGTGATAAAGCTGAGTTAACAAGTCTTAATGATTAAAGCTATGCAGATGTGACTTGATTTATTAAAGCTGTCATTATAGCTGTTACAATTCCTCTATATAAACTTGCTCTATTAAAGAGCACCCAACCTTTCTTCCTCTCTTCATTATTATCTGCCTCAAACTTGTAAGGTAATAAATTTGTTCACTTATGTACTCTACGACTCGTCAATATTACTCATTCATTTCAATTTTTAACTTTTTATCTAGGTCTGAATGGCTAATTGGGAACTCGATGATGAAACCTTGGTTTAAATGTACACTGTGTATGAATGTGGTAAGCAAACAGCGGAAGATGTTGAATTTATTCCCGAAACGCAAATGGAATTCCAAGTAGAGGCTGCATAAGTAGCGTCCGAACTCTTTAGTGCCTCGCAACCAAACGTTGAAGTCCAATAGATCAGTTCAAAAATCCCTCAATGCTCGGTTGAAGGAAGTATTAGCTCGACATAACCCTAACAAGTCAAGCTCTAGCAGAACGGGTCGCTCAATCCTATACTAGTGCGGAGTCGAATGTAATGTTCTTGTTTCTAAAAGTCAGACGAATGCAGGCCGTTGCTTTTATGGTTGCAAATCGTACATTGATGCACAGAATTTCCAGGGATTGCAAAGTTGTAATTTTTTTCATGGATCGATCCACCGTTGACAGAGAGGGGTGTCCAGTATGCACTTGAGATGCAAGATGAGGTTAATCGCTTGGAAAGAATGAATGTTACAGTAAAGGCTGAAATGCTTCATGGGTGCTACAGATTACCCGGAAACTATGGGTCGTAGTGATGTTGTATTGGGTCTTTTTTGTGTTGTATTTGGGCGGTCGTAATTAAATGTTGTGTTGTATTTGGTCGTTCGGTCGTACTTATATTTTATGTTGTATCTCTTCTACAGCATCTTATCTTTTTAATGGGTACTTGAATTGGATGGAAGCAATTTGTAATGAATTAAGTGAAGTGATTGTTTGTAATCCATAAATTAGCAAGTACTGAACAATGTTTGTAAGTTCTATGTAAAAGTGGCTTTGGGTCCCATTTAGATGTTAGGTATTGATATTCGTATTAATTAAACGATGTTTGAACGTATAATTTATAATATAATTTAAAATGAGCTCGTAACATCGCGGCAGTTCGTACTTCTACGGTTTTAACTTTAACTAAATATACGTGATTTGTTATAAATCGAATTTCTTTGAAATAAGAAACGTTCAAATCTATTGAACTATATATTTCTAATGGTAGTGAAAAATCAAGATTTTGTCTTATAGATTGTGAGTTATGTCTAAATCAAAATTTTTAAAAAGTCGCTATGGAATCATTTATAAACCATAACAATTTATCAAATAAATATAAGCGATTTTTAATATAAATTGAATGTCAATTTTAGTGTAAAAATAATTAGTCAACATAGCGTTACAACATTTTGTTATTCAGAAATTACCAAGTTGGGAATAATGTTTGTATGTTGTGTGTAAACTTGTTTGAATGTGAACATATAGACCTGTTTCTGTTTTTGCATTGGCCATTTTTAAAACTTCGCATGTTGGCGAATTCTTAAATTTCTTTAACGCAAAAACAGAAACAAGTCTATATGTGGTAATAAGTTTAAAACATGGCTAAATCAGTTAATTTTTCTATTTAGCAAGAGAAAAATTGCTGCATATTACAGAACTGAATAGCTAGCAACACAAAAAAAATTAAGCACATAAAGAGCGAGGTAAGATACCTGGTCAATGGCAATGGCAGTTCGACGCAGAGGACGAGACAAATTCTTGAGCTCCTGCAGTGATGGAGGATCGAACTTAATGATTTTGGTTGAATCTGCATCGAAGGAAGAAGAAGAAGAAGAAGGGATAGTAGTGACGGGTTTGTCTTAAAAAACTGGGTTGGGCCTGATTTGTTTATTATTTCATTTGTTTTCTCCTATTTTTTTAGGGCATTGTTATTTGAAATCCAAAATTGATTAAGGGGTAATTCATTTTCTGTTTTTTTTAATTACTAAGAGGAGGACGTTACAAAGTGACCCTCCCTTAAAATTAAATTATAATATGGCCAAACTTCCCTTGCTTTGATAATTGAGGCATGCATTTATCGGCTGTTACTAACACTCCATTTTTGGTTAAGGGGGGACTCAGTTGAAATTCGATAAGATGATGCCGAATTTATCAGTGGAATTCGGTAGGGGTACGTCGAGTTTAAGTCTGAAATTGGGGACGAGCTGCTGAAAATGATTAAAATGGATAACAGTGGGGGTACATCGAATTTTTGTTTTTGAACGTGACGCACCATAATCAAAACTGAAGTGTCGATAATAACATCCAAGAGGTAAAATAGGGGTATTTTCGTATATAAATTTTTGTGTTCAGAATGCCCCATAACAATTTAAATATGACTGAAGTGCGCTTAAAATTGATCACCCCTTAACTAATTTTAGAGTGCGAATAACAATGGCCTTTTTTAGATTCAATGTAACTTAGATATATAATGTTAATATATGGAACTTATATGCACTCCTTTCCCTTTTAAGGCACCCATCTAGGATAGGGAGTTGCAAGGTCTTGATGAGGAGTAAATACATGATCGGTTAAAGCGTGCCAATTAAAAAAAAGTATTTTCCAAAGCTTTAGAGAACAAATGTTTTCCGAAGGTGTCGAAATTTTAGTTGTTAAAATTATTTCATTAACTAATTTCCAAAACATTATTGTGTCAGATTGCATTGTTCGAGTGTTTTGAAATCCCTAACGAAAACGTAGCTGGGTATATCGACCAGAACCTCAAACTCGACCTCTACAAAACAAACAAAAAATATAAAACAGTTCATATTCCAATTATGTTTTCCTCTTGAAATCAACTAGTATTTCATACATTACTTACCTAGGACGAATTTTCCAAATTTCTAATTGTCATACTTATGGAATATAATTAATATTATGCTTATACCTAGAAATTTATTGTCTTCACAACCATTTTGTAATTTATTTTCTAATTAAAATTCAGTTCCTTGATTAACCATTTTAGTAGAATTCTCAAAATTTTATTATTAGATAATCATGATCTATTTCCATGTATAATTTCAATTATGTGTGCTTTACACAAAATATCATTTCCCTTTTTAAAATACAATCATTTATTTATAAATTATCATTCTAGGAGAGATTGAGGATGGGTTTAGAATGAAGAGTCGAGATCTAGAAATCTTAATCAAAGAAATCCTAGCAAGGAAGATGGGTTCGAAAAGAATGGAAATTTAGGGAAAAATATTCACATTTTTAAAGCAATTTATATTTTCACAATATGTTCTCTCAAGATGATTCCACTCATTCTAGGGTAATACCTTATCTCTATGACTTTAAACCTCATAAGCTAGGGTTTTGTCAAACCAAAGCTCTGAAACCAACTGTAATGACCAGCCATTTCAAGCGATTTGAGTAGACAATAAAACCACACTATCCAACTTGAATTGTTCAAAATGACAGTTGTTGTTATTTTGGGGTTTAATAAGAATCACAACATAGAATCATAAACACCAAAAAATACAATATCTTGTAGCAGAATAAAATAATACAATAGTAGTTCATGAAGCTACTAAATACAATGTCAGAATTTCAAAAGTAACTATAGAGAAAGGCAAAATACATAGGATTTCATTACTAATACATGCTACCATAAGTAGAGGAATAATTGGAAATAGATGAAAAGATAGAGTCTTCATAGTTCTTCGTCCCCAAGGGTGAATCTCAAAATATGTGATAGTCAGGATAACCTGAGCATAAAGTAAAACAAAATACTCGAGTCAGGACTAACATTCTTATGCAAGTAAACCAACTTCAAGTGAAATGTACAAGAAACTCAAAAGACATGTGGGATCTCCATCCTTTAAGGATCCATCAAACTTTATACATATAATAGAATACGCTACTATACAATGTCTATTAGTAAAGTATAATATTGAAAATAGTGTTAAGGCATTACATATTTCCCTTTATCATATTTTTTAAATGTTCTCATGCAGTTTAAATATCAAGCACCAGCAGACCATCAATAGATAGGAATGCACTGTGATACAACATCAAATCAAACTCATGGTGGGCTCAATCAAGACAATATGACAAGGCACATGAGGCAATATCCATAGTAGAATTCTACCGGATTGCAGAACCGGGCTGGTGGTAGTGCACAGTCGTAGCTACCGTCCAACTCGAACAACACACCTATAAGTCGAGGGATCACATCAAATCAAATCCGTTGGATCTAGATTAACCCCAGAGGAGGGGTGAATTGGGTATATTACAGTTTTACGAGATACTAAAATTATCACAACACAGATTGCAATAGAGAAAATAAAATGCAAAAATGAATGACACGAATTTTACCTAGCTTCGGTAAACCCCTATCTACTGCTGCATTCCCAATTTTTTTTAATAGAATCAAAACAATCTCTATGCTTAAAAATCCCCATAAACTCGTGACACCCGCTCACAACTATTCTAATCCTATTCTCAAAACCTGGACTGATCTATATCCTCTAGATCAGATTTTCCCCGAACTACAAACCCGTAACTCGTAAACCCTAGTTTGAAATAATCTCGAAAACCTATGGATTGGTTATAAAAGAAAACAAAAATAAAACAATAAAATAAAGTTAAAATCCTATAAGACCGTAATAAAGAAAATTATTGGCCTCATATTTATTTTTATTCTTTGTCCCTCAAAGCAATGTCAATTGAAATTAAAAATAGGGTTTTACCTCCAAATCAGATCGCGACTTCAAACTTGTTTTTCTGGAAATTTGTTCTTTGATGATCTTCGAATGTGGTTCTTCTTGGTCGATGATTTGGGCTCTTACGATCAAAAAACGTGAGTACTCTAATTTGGTTTTTCTGTTTTCTCTTAAATTTGTTGCTTGGTTTTTCCGATAGTTGCCTGTGATGAATTGTGTGAAATTTATAGTGTATAGAAACCCTTTGATTACTCTCTGATTTATTGTGTGACTTGGCCTTGATTTTTTTGTGATATGCGTGGTTGATTTCCTGGAATACATGTCGCAAATGTCTGAATTGTTTTTTTGGAAACACCCGAATGAATTTCTATTGCTCTTGTGTATTTATGGAAACCTTTTGAATTAAAAATTGATTTCTTTCCAGTATGGAGTCATCGAATTTGTTGACGATAACTTTCCTGAAACTTGTGATGTACCCGGTCTTGTGTTTGTCCCATGTGAATTCTTGAATAGATTTGCAATATCCAATTGCCAAATTTAACACATGTTAGCAATGGAAAAATAGAAATTATACTGTTTATTCGAACCAGAGAATTTAAAAAAAATATTTTATTCCTTTGGGCCATTCGATCATTTCATTTGCACTTAAACTCTTTATTGTGGCTCGGCGTATCCATGAGTATATATCTATGCGGAGTATTTATGTGCATATACACACACCTAGTTGTTTGTGTATATGAATATCATTTGAGACTTGTAAGTGTGCCAATCTTGTTGAGCTCTTATAACTGATGTCACGCCATTGACACATTGTACATGTTGTTGCACTATATATATATATATATATATATATATATATATATATATTAAAAATAGGTAAATTTTTATTTCAGCCTATAAAGCCGGCTTGGACCAAATAATACAATTCCCGATCTACTACAGGAGACATAATACATCCAACTGTTAACTTTTCGTTCATTCTACAAGAAACTGCAAAAGTAAACAAAAAGTTCCCAATTGTCAAAATTAGGGCAGTAGCTAAATTTCATGGCGACCGCAGATTCTCTCTTCGCCTTCCTCCAATCACTGCCCTCCAGTTCCACTTCTCCAATTGCAATAGTTCTCGTTCCATTGCAGTGGTGAGATACTTCGGTTTAATTCTGCCAATAATTATTGCAATTTCTCGATTAATCATCGCAGCGTTTACTAACATGTCTTTTTCTTTCTTCTTGAAAGCACGCGTGTTGCGTTCTCGCCATGTCTGCCACACTGTGGTTGCGAGGCCAACCTTGCCAACCTCTATCATCAATTGTGACATATTACTCCCATTGTGCAGGTAGTTGATTTCTTCCTCTAAGCTTCCAATTTGATCGGTATTGAAACATTTTAGTTTTTGAATGGCCCACAACCTTCTACTGTACTGAAACCCGAAGAAAAGATGGTTAAGCATCTCCCTTTCTTTATTACAAAGATAGCATGTGTCTTCATCTATGATACCCCAGCTATGCAGTCTTTCTTTGGTAGGCAGCCTGTCTAGGATAGCTTTGTATAGGACTTGAGACATTTTTGGTGGACAAGACCTTGACCAAACCACTTTGCTCCAAGATACCTGTTCATGCTCATGTCTAATGCCCTCCCAAAAATTTATAAAAATAAATTTGCCTTCAGATCACTTCCTTTTGTCTCCAGCTTTGTTAGGGTTAATAGTTTTGTCTGCAAGTTCATTTGCTAAAGTGCGTGCTATCAAGTTATTATTGTAGATCCAAGTGTTGTTTGAGATAATTGAGTTCACATTAACTGTTGTTGCACCATTGGCTGAAAAACTATCCCAGCCATGTCTATCAATTAGACTTTGACCATTCAACCATGGGTCACGCCACAAGTCAGTTGAATTCCCATTGGCTATCTCTCGCTGAATTCGGCTCTTAAGCTCTTGTCTGAATTTCAGGCATGTTTTCCAAATAATTGATGAATCGTTGTCAATGGGCGAGGTTCAGAAGTTGCTTTTATTGTATCTGGCCCTCATCCGCACATCCCATAAATTATTTGAAGAGATTAAGTTCCAGGCTAGTTTCAGCCCATATGCTTTTTTGAGTTCAAATAAAATTTTCATTCCAACTCCTCCCTCGTTTTTGGGCCTACATAGAAGCTTGTAGCTGATTTTGTTCAAACCTCCCTTCCAAATAAAATTTTCACATACTGTATTAATTTAACTATCGAGAAATCTGGAATTTGGAAATTTTGTAGCCAAAATCTGACTTTTGAAATGATTACAGTGTGAACCAATTCCACTCTCCCAGCAAAAGACAGTAGTTTAGATCTCCAGCCCTATAATTTTTCACGAATACCATCTACTAGTTTACCACACTTAGCATTTGTAATAGTGTTATTTGACAGAGGCACCCCCAAGTACTTAACTGGGAGAGTACCCTCTGGAACACCATTTGCTTCTAGAAATTCATTCTTGCATCTACAGAATTTGCTGAAGTAGAATTTAGTTTTGAGATCATTCGCCTTGAGCCCAACCCATCTCTCTATGTTGCTGAAAATGTGTTTCAGTTGGGTAATAGCTGAAAAGGAGGCCTTAAACACCACTAATAAATCATTAGCATAGATCAGATGAGTGACTAGTGGTTGATGATTATAAATTGGCAAAATCAAGCTTTGCTCATTTGCCAATTCCATTTGCAGTGTGAACCATTCCATAGCCAATGCAAAGAGGTATGGGGATAGAGGGTCTCCTTGTCTAATTCCCCTGGTGCTAATGATATATCCCTTGGGTACACCATTGATGATGATAAAGTATGTAGGGGAGTTGAGCCAAAATCGAATTAGGTTTAAAAGGTTGGCAGGTAGGCCCATAGAGCTTAGCATGTGTATGATGAATTCTCGATTGACTCTATCATAGGCTTTATGTAGGTCAATTTTTAGACAAAGCTTATCCGCCCCTTTCTTATTGAATTCTAGAACAAGTTCGTATGCCATAAGTGAATTTTCAGAAATGTATCTCCCTTTTGTAAAGGCACTTTGGCATTGAGAGATTAGGTCTGGTAGCACTAGATTTAGTCTATTGCAGATGATTTTTCTTAGCACTTTGTACACCACATTGCAACATGCTATCGGTTTGTAGCCTTCAATTCTGGTAGGGTTCTGCACTTTGGGTATTAGTGAAATAAAAGTATGATTTATTTCCCTAATAAATTCACCTGAATTTAAAGCCTACTGATAAGCTGCTAACATAAGTTTTTTACAGGTTTTTCCAGTGCAATTTGAAGAAGGCTGCCCCCATTCTGTCAGGCCCGGGGCTGGAATCAATGTGGATGGAGAAGAAAGCACTCTTCAGTTCCCCCTTGCGGATGTCACTACCCAGCAGCAACCTCCCCTCAGCAGATATTTGCCTTCTACACTCAATGTTGGGTAAGTCTTCATCATATTCCACATTAAGAAGGTCAGTATAATATGCAATAGCTATATCTTCAAGCAGCTTAATCTGCTTTGAGGAATCTCCCTGTTCATTTAAACAATTAAGTAAATTGTTATAATGTTTTCTTTGCGATATTTTAGTATAAAAATATTCGTTGCATTCATCTCCCTATATTAGCCACTTTTCTTTAGCTTTTTGCTTGATTTCCAGTGATTTTTTTTATAAAGCTTCTTTAATTTGCCTCTGCACTTCATAGAAATCATTGTTCAAACCATCGTTAAGAGGTCTAAGTCAAGTAGGCTTTGAATGTGTTCGAGTTGAAGTTGAAGTCCCTAAATTGTGTCTCCCTCTTTTGGGCTTAAATTTGTTCCATTCTTTCAATCTGGTTTTGCATTGTTTTATAGCCATCACTAATTTGAACATGTTATTCCCTTCTGGAACATTGAAATTGATTGCATCATGATATCCATGAATAAGGTGCCAATGGTTAGCGTATCTGAAAGGTTTGCCTTTGATGTTCGTGGCATCATTGAACCTTATAAGCAGTGAGGAATGGTCACTTGTGCATGAGGCCAAGACAGTAGCGTTAAGCCCATTGATCTGGTTTAGCAAGTTTGCATTTGCAAGTGCTCGATCAAGTCTTGTTGATATTTTCTTTGCATCACCACTTCTCCATGTATACTGCAGACCTGAGTGGGGAATTTCTGATAATTTACTTGCTAATACGCAATTATTGAATTCAGAAACTTGGGATAGCTTGAGGTTAAGTCCACCTTTTTTCTCATTTGTACGTAGAACAACATTAAAGTCTCCTAAAACCAACCAAGGTGACTGCATTTTCTTGGCAATTTCATTGATGGTTTTCCATAACTGGACTCGTTCAAAAGCCCAGTTGCTAGCATATACAAATGAAACGTAAATGTCAAGTCCTCCAACATTAGTTGCACGAATATTAACTTGTTGCTTATCATAAGTCAAACAGGCACATTTCCAACGCATCACATCCCAAAAAATGACGATACGGCCTTTTAAGGAGGTGTTTAGGTTATCAGTACTGTGCCACTGGTCACCCATACGATTTTTGAAAAATTCTATGTTTTCATGCGAAAATTTGTTTTCTAAAACTGTAATTATTGAGGGCTTATACTTATCCCTAAAGTTGCACAGGTCTAATTGACGAGTGTCATTATTTAGACCCCTAACATTCTAGCATAAGATTGGCATTATGATTTGGTGGCTTTGCTCCTTGTGACTGGAGCAGCACCAACCATGCCACTGGTAGCAACAACTTTCTTCTCCCTTTGTTTGAATTGAGCATTGTATTTGTTATTTACTTCAGTAAGTCCACTAATGTTGGGTTCATCTGAATTTTCTTCCTCGGAGTCATCCAGTTGAATATCCAACCGCCGAATATCATCCAGAGTCTCTGGTTCCTTATCTACGTCCACCACTTGACTGGGTTCCTCATGTTGACGAACTGGACATGAGTCATCCACCACTGCCTGAGCTTGTGCCTGATTTTGATTTGGATATGTACGAAATGTTGCGGATCAGTCTCCACCACATTAGGCGATGGAGGAATGGTGATATTTGATGTAGATACTATATACGTGTTGGCTTCATTGTGTACAGCTCTTTTTGGCGTAGCCGGATTTTTGGAAATGATAGCTTCCGGGGAAATAGATTTCCTTACCCACATTTTGTCTAGTGTAACTGTAGAACAATATGTAACTGAATACCAAAAACATTTGCAAGTGGTGCATCTGGGTAGGACAAACTCGTACTCGACTGACTGCACATAAGTGTTTCCATGTTTATCATAAGCTTTGATGTATTTTGGAAGTTCTGAATCAGTTGTAATTTCAATTAAAACTTTGGCATAACTGATTTTTTTGACCATTTTTGTGTTTTCATCTATTTCCAGTGGTTTGCCAATGATACTGGCTAATTTATTGATGCATCTAGCGTTCCATAACGCTAGGTTAGATTGGATATGATGTGAGCATCGCTTTTTCAAAATTAAATTCTTCCATCTATTTCTTCATAAATATAATTTTTCTATCCATGAACCATGGACCTCCTTTAAGAATTCTTTCATAGTCTTCCTTCAGTTGAAACTTTATAAGAAAGAAACTATTTTCCCTTGGGTATACATCCCATGTCCCTTTGGGCTTCCATATCCTTTTAATGTAGGTATTAAGTAGACAAAATAAGGTCTTTTACCTGCCATGTAGACATAAATTGAGTTTTCCCAAATCTTATTAGATTCAGCATAGTCCAGATAGTCTATGACTTGATATTTCGCGCCACCAGTTTGCAGCGGCAAAAAATACTACAGGTCACCAGAGATCTTGATCTGCGAATCGAAAACGTCTTCCCAGTTTTTAGGGTTTTGGTTGTTTGGCCTTTGAGCAATGCGTGGGGGTTGTCTGAGAATGTCAGCAAACATTTGATTCCCCTTGCGTTGGGCCTCCTGCCATCCACTACCGTCATCATCTTCTTTTTCTCCAGCTAGGGTTTCTGGGGGAATGGGTGTGGCCGCCATTAAAATAATATATATACATACTGCATATACATACATACATATATATATATATATATATGCACAGATATATGTGTGTACATGACATTATAGTTGTTGTTGCTATGTCCTCTTTTATACTGGTGCACCTTGCATTCACGTATTTATGTGCTCTTCCATGTTTGCTGCACTATTTGTGTCGGTGCTTGCACCATTCTTGCTTGTTTGTGCGCCTTCTATATAAATACATATATGTATATATACGTATTGTAATGGCCTGCAAATTCGTATTATCTGATTTGACGAATAACACCATATGTCCAACCCAAATTGCACAGAAATACGAATCATTATTAGAAAGAAGTTTGAGGATGAAAAATATAAAGAAAGAAATATTAGAACAGAAGAATACGAAGATCAAAAACTCACAGCGGAACGAATAAAATATATTATATAACATAACTTTTGAAATACAAATCAGTAACTTTGTATACCTACCATCATCAGAGCACAACAGTTATTCCTGGAACAGTTATAAACACCTGTTTCCAAATACAACATAGTACACAGCGGAAATATGATAGTCTATAACTAACAGGCGAAGCCTCCTGCTTTAAGCTCCTCCAAGTGAATCTGAAAAATCCCGACTACTTGACTGCCCGTACAAATTTGGGCACCCAAGAGTTTAGGGAAAACAAACAAAATAAACTCTGGGTCAGTCATGGGACTAGTGTGAGTAAACTCCAACCATTTGTTTAACATTCAAAATCCTTCTGAAAGAAAGGATAATAGTAAGACCAGCCCACACATAAACTTGGACGGTTTTTACCTTACTATAACTCAAAACACCTTATTACGAAAATCCAGTGATATTATAATAGTGTCTAAATCAAATAAATAACAATCTAGCGGAACGCTTGCATCTCACGCTCCATATATAATATAAAATCAAAAACCGCAGGGCGCTTATTGGAGATTGGATTCCGACTATGACAAGGTATGGAACCACCTTCCGATAATGTATCTCTAGAGGGGAATACACCGGGTTCGACAAGAACATCTTGCAACCTGGCCCATACGTGACCGACCACTCATTTCACTTGAGTGTATCAAATGTATATCACCAACGGTTGGGATCAGCAATCGTTTCCCAAAAGGGACAACATCGATAGATTAAAGAAGTAAAAGGAATTTCTCTAGATAGGTGATTATACACCCTAATGGGAGCGACCCAAATAGCCATGCTGCTTGCCCAAATTTTGTGATTTCCCGGTTGTTGAGGCCTGAGGCTACGATTACTTATCATTCCTTGATAGCACAATCACTTTGAATGCCACATTGTCAGATCCGTTAATCACTAATTGATTTGCACAAATACATTCTGGATATTATGCTAAGAGAATAAATTCTCTGCCACCATATATATTTATATAGACCAATATATATGATCATTGGAAATAGTTTGTCAGACATTCGTCCATTTACATTCGTTCTGGGATTGAACGAAACCGAAGGCACCATTTCTATTAATAGAAAAAGTCCTTGCACTTTACTCCGTCTTCGATTATCCTCATATAATGTGATTCGCAGCGTTACTGCCAATATGGAGTGGTTCACGGATAATAATCCAATCGGTCTCTCCATATTGACAATGATATTGACAAACACTTCGATAGTTGGTTATTTAACTATCGAAGAAAAACAAACAAACATTCCAACCATCAAACAAATCACTAGGCCTCTTAATTAATAATTCATTAATTAAATCACTTCTTCATTTCCTTACCAATATTTGTTAACCAAATATTTTCAATAATCATCTTGGTCTCTTATGCTGTTTGGAAAACATTTCCATATTTCGCCATCTTTTATTTTCTATACTTAGAAAATATCTTCTATTAATAATTGGAAAATATTCCAATCACTTCTTCGTTTCATGACCATTAATTTCTATACTTAGGGAAATATTTATTATTATATTTCTAAATTTTCCCTTACTTGGGTTAAAACGAATGTTATGTAAAACATCGCTACAACAACCCAAAATACTGCATTTGACTAAATTTCTTTAAAACATTTCTCTTCGAGACCGAATCTTGCTATTTATCAGCTAATAATGAAATCAATCGAGTTGGGGTATAATTACCTCTCAGACCTTGACTGAAAATATTATTAACTTCAAAATAGACAAGACCGCTAACTCGAATAATCAACACTATATTAAACCAATTTTCCATTTCTAAAACCAATATACATTTCTCTTTCTGTTTTTGAAAAATCTAATTTATAGATTTCCTTTTTGTTTATAATATTCTATTTTTTATTTCATTTCCTTATCGAATTCTATATATATCGATACATTGATTTCTAATTATCAAATTTTCTTAAAAATATTCTAACTCTTTAAATTTTCAGAAAAATTCGCCATAACCTCCTTTGTACCGGCAAATAGTTCAAACCTCAGCTCGCTTCTCTAGGCCATTTCCATTCAAAAGGAAAATCAAAAATCCAAGTGGCTTGCCGATTCGGTGCATAAAACCTCATATGGAATTTAAACGTGTACCTTTTTGTCAGGTACACAAATTATAATCTTCATATACTTCATTCCTTACATGTCTAACACATCCAAATATTCCCATTAGGTTTCACTCAATCCATTCGTCTTAACCCAATTCGCTAATTTATTTTCTAATTAGCTATTGTGCCTATTTCACTTCTTTGTTTGAATATAACATGTTCAAATAAAATATTTACTTGCTTATAACCAAATTGAATTCCAATTTCAATTCAAGTTTCCTTTTCGATTTCGAATATAAATTTCCAAATCGAATTCACTAATTCAAAGCCTAATATAAATTCAAAATCTCATTAACTAATTACTATTCAAATTAGTAATTCTACTCAATAATTAAAAATCTAATTTCTGTTTCAAAAATCAATTCATTACTCCACTTGAGTTCAGATATATTTTACAACTTAAGTATGGATTTTTCTAATGTATATCTAAGTT
Source organism: Allium sativum (assembly GCA_030737875.1). Lineage (NCBI taxonomy): Eukaryota > Viridiplantae > Streptophyta > Magnoliopsida > Asparagales > Amaryllidaceae > Allium > Allium sativum. The sequence goes on from CM060924.1 coordinate 139,481,508, forward strand.
TTATTTGCCTAAAACCCTAATTTTTAATTAAATAAACCATTATAGTTTTATAATGATTATGGCGCTGTTTTTCTGAAAATTTGATTTTGACATAACTAAAAATATATTCGACGAAATTCAGAAATTTTCTTCCATTAGAAAACTATTATTCAATCAGTCATGACAACTCTTGCTTCACAGGATTCCAACTTAAATTGAGTTATGTATACTCAATTGAAGTTCAAAACGCCAATTTACGAACTATCGTGCTGCGGTGAGTTCGTTTTAATTACATTTAATATATAAACGTTTTAAACTTCGTTTATATATAAATTCCACTTCCATTCTAATATATTATATATATATAAGATAGGCTTTCCAAATTTAAGTTAAACATTTCGATTTTTCTGGATCATCGATTTTCATAACTCAATTGTAAATTTTATTTACAACTCTATCTCACATATAATATTCCAATTCTTTTGGAGATAAAATATAAATTATTTGGATTTATTTCAATTCTGTTTACAATCCCCATTCTGAAATATATTTCGTCATTCTCACAAAATGATTTCAAATTCTATATTCAATTTCTACTTTCAATTTCTATTTTCAATTTCTATTTTCACTTTCCATTTTCAATTTCTATTTTCAACTTTAAACTCTGAATTATCCAATGATAATCTATTTCAACAGATTTATAAATATTGTTTATAAATCCAATGTAACGACCCGCATTCTATGCATCGCAGGATCGTAGAATATTTATTTCTTTCACTTATGAAGTCGTATGGTCATGTAACTTTGGGAGACGACTATTGGAGTCATTTCCCATGTTCATGATTTTTGCCGATTTTTAAATGACCATTTTGCCCCTAACTGATACTGTTTTGGTCATAACTTTTGACGGGAAAGGAATTTTGACCTGAAACCACTCCCATTAGACTCGTTTGATGGTTTACAATTCCGTAGAGTGGTCACATTAGCCAAACGGACTCACCATTTGGGAGATATGGCTGAAACAAGTTTCAGATAGTGAAAAACTGCTTAACCGGGCCTAATTAGGGTGATTAGCAAGAGGACCCATGACCCATTTCGGGATTAGAGATGTATAGGGGCTGGTTAGGGTTAGAAAACATTTCTTTCAGCCACCACTTTCATTCTTGGAACCCTAGCAATGGCCTCCAACACGCAAATCAACTTCTAATCACTTTCTAATCAAGTTTTGGCTTAATCAACATCAAATCAAGGAAGATCTTCACCAAAACTGTAGTAGAGCTGCTGTGTTTTGCACTAATTACAGTTTTATTTGTGGCCAAGGTGAGTGATTTGCATAGTTTTGCACTAATTACGGTTAATTAAGGGTAATTAGTGAAGATTAGCGAATTTATAAACTAATAAATTCTGGAAAAATATTTATAAATTCTTAAATAATGTTTTAGTCCTCTGTTTGAAATTTAGTTTGATTTGGTTAAGTTTTACTAATCATATCATTAGTTTTTCCTAAACATGCTTAGGGGAAAATATGGGATTTTGACTATGTTTGATCCATTTAACCTTGTCATATTGTTGTTTTGATGTTTGGGGTCTCTTCTATTTGTTGCTACGACTGTATGGTATGCTTTGTGATTGTCTAGAAGTGATAGATTGGTCGAAAACGTCGTCAAATGGCGTAAAACAGTCGCTGGAAAGTCGTAGGAAATATGCAGGGTTTCGAACCGGATCAGATTATTAGGCTCGGATCGGATAGGCGAACCGGGCAAGTGGAGTCGATTCGGATTGGAACTTAGCATAAGGGGCTTGGCAAGAAGGAAGGCCATTTGCTTAGAATTGGAGTTTGGCAGGGGATCGGATCGGAGAGACCAACAGGGGATCGGATCGGAGAGACCAAAAGGATAGGATCGGATCGGGTGAATGAAGAGGGACGGGATCGGGCGAATGAAGAGGGATGGGATCGGGTATCTAGGAGGGAGCAACCACCGAACCAAATCAGGAGGCAACCACCGAGCCGCAGCCACACAGAGAGCATCCGAACCGAACCAAGCTGATGGGGAACAGCCTAACCGAACTGCACCCAAGATCATACTAAGAGGCACTAGACCGAACCGAACCAATGAGGACTGGAGCACTATGCATATCCGAACCGAGTGCTATTACTACTACGCGACGATTTTCTGAAGACCAACTCCAATTCGATCAAAACCCGAGATGCAAAGGAGGTCCAAATGAGGAGCTTTGACTCAGGATCCAGATGGGAACCAATGAGTGAGCTTCATGATTGGGCTTTGCTGCAGGACGTGTGCCAAGGGGTTGTCGATGTCTGTGACTTTGAATCACTATATGTAGGGAGTACGTGAACGGATTCAGGGCCACAGTGGCCTAGGTACGACTAAAGGGCTATAGACCAATGAAGTGGGGTCATTTGTAAAGATTTGGTCATGACTCCATGAGGTGAGCTTGGTAGTAGCAGTAGTTGCACAAGTCGAACTCCGTCACTACTTCGATGGGTCTAGTGATTGATAGTGGTGGACATCGTATGCTTTACGCACCGAGTGAGAGATGTGAGGATGGTTGTTATGCTTGATATGTTTGCCATCATCATGACATACACACCCCCAACCCCGTATTCTTTACACCATTTGTTATGACACCTTAGAGTATTGTACGATATGTAGTGCTAACTCTTTGGTTGTAGGTCCAGGTTCAGGTATGGTTTAGTATACCTGTTATTGTTCTGTTTAGCTGTTTACCGCTCATACCAGACATTTTGTCTGACCCAGAGTTTTATGTCTCTTCTTATTACTCTGGGTGCTCTCACGAGCAGACTAGAGGCAGGTTAGCTGGGTATGCACGAGTAGTTGATCCGGAGATGAGCAGGAGGCTTTCACGTATGATACATATAGTATTCTCCCTGTGTTATTGAAGATCACTGCTTGGGCATTAGTAGTGCATCTTCTACTTTAGCTTTTTTTTCTTTAGAGACAGTAATTTGGAAAGTTGTAATAAGCTGTATTTGGATTTCCGCTGCTATGTTGGTTTAGTTTCAGCTTATGCACTGTCTCGCCTGTTTTATGTCAAGATTATGTTATTATTATATTTTGTTCCATGCGCTGTGAGGCATTCTACAGGTTCCTTGTTAGTTCATTCTCTTCTTTTCTTTCTTTGGCGACCGTTCCATGCTAGTCGGGCATGTGTACAGCGCACCTTCGGAGGAAATGCAGACTGGTGTGGGGCGGGCCGTCACACTTGGTATCAGAGCTCTAGGTTGCGTAGTTAACCTAGGGAAGTTATCAGGGAGAGATAGTATACGTATATGAGAGCGAGTATTTGTGATTATTTTGGTTTTTAAAAGCTATATATATATATATATTATTAGTATAGCTAAGGATGAAGTCGCACTGCACTGACACCACCAAGAGGATGGTTAATCGTTTTCTCTGTGCAGATTTAACGATGAGCCGATACGTAAGAGGTGCCGGTAGAGGAGCCAATAATGGGAATGCTGCTGACATGAGGACGATGTTTTCTGATCTTATGAGGGAGATGCTTAGAGATGTTCAGAGGGGAGCTCCCAATGGTGGTAACGGTGGTGGTCCAATAGCGTAGGCGCCTAGGGTCGATTTCGCCAAGCTGAACAAGGATTATACTAGTCTTGATAGGAAGCCATTCCATGGAACGGAATCGGCCACGGATGTTCAAGATTGGTTGGATAGCTGCGAGCGTATGTTCGAAGACTTGGGTATCGAGGATGCGATGAAAAGAAGGCTAGCATCCCGTTAGCTGCAAGGACGGGCAATGAATTGATGGAATGCTATAAAGGCAGCTACTCTCGAGGATCAGATTACTGGGGATCAGTTTTTAAGGCTCTCTTTAGCGATAAGTTCATTCCAGCTGCTCAGAAGTCAGTGTTGTTTAAGAAATTTTTGGAGCTCAAACAGAATGGCAGAGCTGTCTCGGAGTACATTGCCGAATTCGACACTTTGTCGAATTATGGGTTATCTCTTATTGATACTGCCGAGAAGAAGAACGAGATGTTCATAACTGGCTTGGATCAGTACTTGAGGGAGAGGCTAATTAACCACATCGATGAGACGTTTGAATCGATTGTAGGGATAGGATTGAGGTCAGAGAGCCTTTACCCTAAGTCGAAGACTGAGGTTGCATCTGCAGAAGAGCCAAAGCCGCAAGCAAGTGGTGGAGGCAAGAGTGGTTCTCAGAATAAGAGGAAGCAGAACCAGAATAAGGATGGCCAGAAAAAGAATAAGAAAGATGTTGAGTGCTTCAGCTGTGGTAAGAAGGGCCATCATGCTAGTAATTGTCGGGCCAAGCCAGCGGATAGAAAGTGCTTCAACTGTGGACAAGTGGGACATCACAAGGACAAGTGTTCGCAACCCCCTAAAGAAAAGCAGATGGTGAAAGCATATGCCCTTAATGTTATTCCTTCTTCGTCGAATGCCCCAACTGCGGCGGAGAAGGGAAAGAATGTCGTTATTCAAGGTATGCTTTCTGTTTATGATGTTCCTGTTAGCGTTTTGTTTGATACCGGAGCTTCCAGTTCTTTCATATCTAGTGACCTGGTAGATATGTTGGGATTGGAGCCCGAGATTGTCGATAGGCCTTTAGTAGTGACGAACGAACCCGATTGGTGGTTCGACTAATCTTAGCGTGATTTGTCGTAATGTGGTCTTATCGCTTCATGGATGCATGTTTGTTTGTGATTGCTTTGTTTTGGACTTTACTGGGTTTGGAATTATTTTGGGAGTAGATTGGCTCCAAAGATACGGGGTGGTGGTAGACTGTGAGGGCTTTTAAGTGACAGCTAGAGCGGATGATGGACAGAGGGTAGTGTTTGGTGGTCTACCTAGTGATGAGGTAATGGCTAGTTTTCTAAATTCCCTCGAGATCCCGCAAAGTGAGTTGTCAGGTTTGCCCGTGGTTGGCCAGTATCCGGACGTCTTCGAGGAAGTGACCGGGCTTCCACCACACCGAGAGATTGAGTTTCGTATTGATTGAGTGAAATATGCCAGACCTATAGTGATGCCACTTCGTCGTATGACACCAAGGGAGCAGCGAGATCTCGGGGTGCAAGTCAGCGATCTTTTGAAGAAGGGATTTATCAGAAGGAGTGTTTCTGAATGGGGAGCACCAGTTGTGTTTGCTACCAAGGAGGATGGTTCCCTTCGTTTGTGTGTAGACTACCGCGAGTTGAATAAAGTGACGAGGAAGAATAAGTATCCTCTACCGCAGATAGATGATTTGTTTAATCAGTTGAGTGGTGCAAGAGTATTTTCTCAGTTGGATCTCGCGACAGGTTTTCATCAGCTTAGAGTGGAAGCTGAGAGTATAGCTAAAACAACATTTCGGACGCCGTCTGGATTTTATGAGTGGATGGTCATGCCATTCGGGCTGACCAATGCCCCAGCATATTTTGTGGATCTTATGAATAGGGTATTCAGAGATCAGTTGAATAAGTTTGTCCTTGTGTTCGTAGATGATATTTTGGTCTATTCGAAGACAGAGGAAGAACACAAGGAACATTTAAGAATAGTGATGGAGGTGTTGAGAAAACACCAGTTGAAAGCAAAGTTTTCTAAGTGTCACTTCTAGAGGAGGGAAGTGAGATTCTTGGGCCATGTTGTTTCGGAGAATGGTATTGTCGTGGATCCTGCGAAGGTGGCTACGGCACAAGATTGGTCTACGCCCAAGAATGCAACGGACATAAGAAATTTCTTGGGGTTAGCTGGATATTATCGTAAGTTTATCCAAGACTTCTCCAAGATAGCAGCACCGTTGACTCAGTTGACCAAGAAGAATCAAGCTTTTGTCTGGGACGAAAAGTGCGAGAATGCATTCAAGAGTCTAAAGGACAAGTTGACATGTGCACCAGTGTTAGCCATTTCTAAGTGGAATAAAGAGATGACGGTATATACAGATGCATGTGGTACCGGACTAGGTGCTGTATTGATGCAAGGAGGTAGGGTTGTCGCTTATGCAAGTCGGCAACTGAAACTGCACGAGAAAAGATACCCTACCCATGATTTGGAATTGGCAGAAATCGTGTTCACATTGAAGATGTGGATACATTATCTCTTGGGAGAAAGATTCGAGTTGTTTACCGATCATAAATCGTTGAAGTATCTTTTCTCTCAGAAGGATCTAAATCTCCGATAGCAAAGATGGTTAGAGTTCTTGGCTTCCTATGATTTCGATATCGCATATACACCTGGAAAGGGGAATGCGGTGGCTGATGCATTGAGTAGAAGACATGCCACTTTAGGGGCTATGTTTCTAGAATGTAAACAACTAGAGTACATCGCTGAGTATGATTTCAGACCAAAGTGCGAATTGGATCCAGAGATGTTAGCAAGTTTGACGATCAAACCCACTTTGATTGAGCGGATCGGCTCTAGTCAGAGTGACGATCCTAATCTATTGGAAATCATCTCCAAGTTAGAGATGGGTATCGATGAGGAGATGAACAAGTATGGGCTTGGTCGAGATTGATGGCTTAGAAAGAATGGAAGGCTTGTTGTACCCAATGTCAATGGATTGAGAAATGAAGTGCTTAGAGAATGTCATCACTCAAAACTGACTATATATCCCAGTGGTAACAAGATGTACCGAGACTTGATGCAGACCTACTACTGGGAAGGGATGAAAAGAGACACTGGGAAGTTTATATCCAAATGCATGAATTGCCAGCTAGTTAAAGCTGAGCAAAAGAAACCTAGTGGTTTGCTACAACCATTAGAAATTCCAAAATGGATATGGGAACAAGTGTCAATGGATTTCATTGATGGGTTACCAAGGACTAGATCGGGCCATGATAACATTTGGGTGATTGTGGACCGATTGACTAAGAGTGCAAGATTTATACCCGTCAAGTCAAACAGGACAGCAGCTAAGCTAGCTGAACTATATGTAAAGTGGGTAGTGAGATTTCATGGAATACCCAAAGGCATTGTGAGTGACCGAGATCCGTTGTTCACTAGTGGATTTTGGAGGAGCTTACAAGAGGCGTTGTGATCAGAACTACATCTCAGTACCGTGTATCATCCTCAAACGACGGACAGACAGAGAGGGTGAATCGCGTGTTAGAAGATCTCTTGAGAGCTTGCATATTGGATTTTGGTGGATCATGGGATGACCATTTGCATCTAGTAGAGTTTGCATATAATAATAATTATCAATCCAGTATTGGTATGGCTCCATTTGAAGCTTTGTACGGAAGGCCGTGCAACTCATCGTCATGTTGGGTAGAAACTGGTGAGAAGTTTATGCTTGTACCCGATGTGATAAGAGAAATTTCAGACAAGATTAAGGTTATCCAACAGCGAATGAAGGCTGCCCAAGATAGGCAGAAGAGTTATGCTGATAAAAGGAGAAGAGAATTAAAGTTCTCCATTGGCGACTTGGTGTTTGTCAAGATTTCTCCGTTGAAGAGCGTGATATGATTTGGCAGGAGAGGCAAGTTAGCACCAAGATTCGTTGGTCCGTTCCCAGTTCTAGAGCAAATTGGGAATTTGGCATATAGAGTTGAATTACCAGAGAAGATGGTAGGAGTTCACAACGTATTTCATGTTTCCCAGTTAAGGAAGTTCGTACACGACCCAGATGTGACTATTTCACCTGATAAGTTGGATGATATCGAAGTTGAACCAGAGGCGGTTAGGAACCGCAGGCCTATGCGTATTGTTGGGAACGATACGAAGTAGCTTCGAAGGAAGGCGGTGAAATTAGTCAAAGTTCAATGGGGCGAGAATGAGAATGACTGTACTTGGGAGACAGAGGAGAGCATTAGGAAGACGTATCTAGAACTCTTCGCCTGGTAAGATTTCAGTTTCGATTAGTCTTCCTGCATGCTAGGATAGGCCTGTTTTGTTTGTTTTGCATGTTTGATTATTGTTTGTGGCCGGTAGGCATGCGGGATCCTTTGTATGTTTTGGGTTAAAGAATTTCGGGGATGAAATTTCTTAAGGGGGGGAGAATGTAACGATCCGCATTCTACGCATCGCAGGATCGTAGAATATTTATTTCTTTCACGTACTAAGTCGTATGGTCATGTAACTTTGGGAGACGGCTATTGGGGTCATTTCCCATGTTCATGATTTTTGCCGATTTTTAAATGACCATTTTGCCCTTGGTTGATACTGTTTTGGCCAAAACTTTTGACTGGAAAGGAATTTTTACCTGAAACCACTTACATTAGACTTGTTTGATGGTTTACAATTCCGTAGAGTGGTCACATTAGCCAAACGGACTCACTGTTTGGGAGATATGGCTGAAACAAGTTTCAGATAGTGAAAAACAGCTTATCCGGGCCTAATTAAGGTGATTAGCAAGAGGGCCCATGACCCATTTCGGGATTAGAGATGTATAGGGACTGATTAGGGTTAGAAAACATTTCTTTCAGCCGCCACTTTCATTCTTGGAACCCTAGCAATGGCCTCCAACACCCAAATCAACTTCTAATCACTTTCTAATCAAGTTTTGGCTTAATCAACATCAAATCAAGGAAGATCTTCACCAAAACAGTAGTAGAGCTGCTGTGTTGCATTGGTATTCGCGCCCAAACAGTAGAATTTCAGTTCTAAAGGTTTTATTTGTGGCCAAGGTGAGTGATTTGCATAGTTTTGCACTAATTACGGTTAATTAAGGGTAATTAGTGAAGATTAGCGAATTTATAAACTAATAAATTCTGGAAAAATATTTATAAATTCTTGAATAATGTTTTAGACCTCTATTAGAAATTAGTTTGATTTGGTTAAGTTTTACTAATCATATCATTAGTTTTGCCTAAACATGCTTAGGGGAAAATATGAGATTTTGGCTATGTTTGATCCATTTAACCTTGTCATATTGTTGTTTTGGTGTTTGGGGTGACTTCTATTTGTTGCTATGACTGTATGGTATGCTTTGCGATTGTCTAGAAGTGATAGATTGGTCGAAAACGCCATCGAATGGCGTAAAACAGTCGTTGGAAAGTAGTAGGAAATATGCAGGGTTTCGAACCAGATCGGATCGGATTATTGGGCTCGGATCGGATAGGGGAATCGGGCAAGTGGACTCGATTCGGATTGGAACTTAGCATAAAGGGCTTGGTGAGAAGGAAGGTGTTAGATCGAAATTTGGACCTAACACCCAAATTGTTATGAACTGTAGAAAATTTTAAATGAAGAATAAGGAAAAAGAAAATAACACTCAGAATTTATAGTGGTTCGGCGTTAACGAGCCTACGTCCACTTTATATCTTATTGATTGTGCTTTAAAAGCTAATACAACAATGATTTCTCTCAATATTTCAGTGGTTTGACAACAATGGCGGATTCAGTACTCAATATTGCCAAAAGGATCCCGAAAAATGCCAAGCTCTGGGCTATTTATAGTTGATTTTGTCAGGCGGATCGCGGACACGTGGCACGAATCCCGAGATCATCGGATCGCATCGCCACCGTTGAAGAAACAGTCAAACTAGCCGTTGTGGACAGGTGTCGTGATTTGCTTGAAAATCGGATCGTGCAGATGGGGAGAATTGGCCCGGATAACGGTTGGGGACACGTGTCGCCAGATCCGTGCGATTCGGATCGCTGAAGACTAGCTCGCGCTTGAACAAGTCAGAGGGTTCGCTATGCACCAGGGGATCGGATCGGTTCGCTTGGGGTATCAATGTAAGCTTGGATCGGATCGCCCAGCTACGCCGTTCGCTGATGAGATGGGACGATCCGTAGAGACGCGATCCGATATTTGGGCGAGACGACGGTGCGTGATTCGATATCGAGCGAAACGATGATGCGCGATCCATTCCTTCATGTTCTTAGATACTGTGGTTTCCTGCTTTCCTCTTACGAATGATCCTGGGTGGCTTGGTCAAAAAGCGAGCCAACATTTTGCCCCCTCGAAGTATGTTTTATCGATGATGGAACATGCTTCGAAGATTCTCATTTACCTTCTCCTGAAGGGACGTAAATCAACAGTCGCATTGGTTCAAATCGACACATGTATGAATCGGATCGCCATAGGGCGACACGGTCCGATTTGGTCATCTGCTCGTCTCGTGCCGAGTACCTAGGCCTTTGTGCGAAACGGGGCGTATTTTCCTTCGAGCCGTGTTGGGCTTTGAGTTTTGTGGGCCATCGTTTCAAAGCGGTCCGTGGGCTTCTATGCGATTCCATCTTTGGATCGTGGCCTGCATGGTGCTTCGTGGACCGAATAAGACAAAGAAGGGGAGACAAACGGTCACCTTCTTTGCCTATATAAGCCGACCCCCTCCCCTTCATTCTCCTTCTTCTTTCTTTTCTACCGAATCGTTTCGCCTACATTATCCAGGAGCGAACCCAAATCTTTTGACCCTTCGAAAATCCAAGCATTCTTTCAATCCTTAGAAAGGTAACCCCACTAAAAGTAGTCTTATTTGCGAACGCCGCTCTTCCACGAACTTTCTCGACTGGAAACGGTGAGAATTCGTGCTTTCCTGACGAGATCATCAAAATGCCATGGCCAAGTGACGTAGAGCTCGGAGTTCGAAGAAGGAAAGGAGAGGAGGAAAACGGAGGAGGAAGAAGAAGAAGACAGAAGGCCGTTTCGGTTCGTGGTCAAAGATGGAAGACGAACGCGAGTGGCGAGACGACAGATCAAGGTGGCCACGAAGGGACGGATCGTGGGAGTCGCAACGGTTCATGAAGGGGCGATCCCTTCATCCGGCGATTCGATGGGGGGCGATTCCTATGCTCCGCGAGTCGAAAAAGGGGGGCGATCCCTATGCTTTGCGATCCGTCCTACAGCTAACGATACGAAGAAATTTCAGACTTTAATCAACGTCCTGTCACCATAAAACTTTGAACAGTTAGGCTGGAACCGCGACGTTGGACTTTCTGGACTAAATGACCTCATGATTTGACTGCATATGACGACTAACGACTTCTGATAACCTTGACTGCTTTCATGCTTTATTATTATTTTTAATAATGCGCACACACAAGCACACACACCGGCACTTGCACACACGGGGGACGGGTAGTGTTAATCTTATTGTTCATATTTTCTCGTCCTAGCAGCAATGTCGAACGATCACTCTTCCTCAAGATCTGTAGCAGAAGCGGAATCCGAGACTCCTGAACAGTATAATCCTCAAATTCGTCCAATCAATCCAGGAGGTGAAGATTCTGGATCTGAGTATGAAGCCACAGAATCAGATCCGACAGAAAGTACTTCATCCAGCAACAACTCCGAGTCTGACGAGCGAGCTCCGGACGAAATCCCAGGCGCAGTCGGGATAGATAAATTCTCTGATTCTTTAGCGTCCGAGCTTGACGAGATAAAACTCAAGAGAATCTGCTTAAGACACGGCATTCCTTGGGACGATGTCCTGACACCCAGAAGCAAAGATAGACCCCATCTAGCACCGGAAGGGTATATGGCGATTAGTCGAACAATGTGTCTAGTAGGAGCTATCCCTCCGTTCCCTCCGATTGCCATCGAAACTTTAAGACGACTGGGCATCGCTCTAATGCAGCTCCATCCAAACGCCTACGCATCGTTATATACCTTGTACATTGCATATGCGGAGATCTTACATGCCGAACTTAAATTTAGAGATTTGACGTTCTTCTTTCTTTTCAAGCACCGTTCTTCGGCAACTCCAACCTTCTCCTTCTTTGAGTCGGTGGCGAATAGGAAGGTCTTATACGATGGGTACAGCAATATAGGGGATCCCAAATCAGATTGGTTTTATATCAAGAGACAAGCCGGATGCTCACGAAGATGGCTTAAATCAAGTAAGCTTCGATCATATAATCGAATATCTTGCTCGAGGAGTCTAAGTACTAATATTCTTCCGCTTTTTCCTTCGTTTCGAACAGATCATGTCTTCCCGAAAACGGAGGGTCCTCTATACAGCAATCGGTTAGCCATTCTTTCACAAAGCAGATCCGACTTTCTAAGGATCAAAAAATGCATTACTGACGACAATCTCCATAAGCATCGCCTCCTAGACAGAAGATTTGGACTTGGCACCGGCGGCAAACCCTATAAATACTTGCCCCCAGCAGAGGGAGAGGGAACTTCACAAGCGGTAGAAACAACTGAATTTCGCAAAAGTCCTTCTCTGATAGTCATCCAAGACGACGAAGACTTGAATATATACAGAGGGGATGAGTCCCGTGGTGATGTGTCGAAGGAAATCCCTACCTCTGCTCCAATGGAAACTGTTGGCGATGACGACTTGACAGAAGAACAGTTATTTGACGAGCTGAATAAAATCTCTCTACCCGATATTGAATATACAGAAAAAGACTTCGGCGAGGAGCCTTTCTTTTCTGCTCCCGAAGAGGCGACTGCTTCAACAAGGGGACGAGAAACGGGTCAGATAAGCCTGTCTCCAGGCCCGGGTCTGTTAGGGGGAATTATATGGGATGCACACCTCACACACACTGTCTGACTTTGCGCTCTAACTTTGCGGGTATTCAAAGTTTTAATATATTCTTTTCTTTTTTTTTGCAGGAACGATGTCTCGTAGGAAATCTTATTCGTACCGTTCTCTCCGCGAAGGCACCCCCAGCCTTCGTCCGGGTACTGAGCGCCCTCGCGGTCCTCCACATAGGCCGAGCTCCTCGCAACCTCGATCTCCACCCAAATCAACCTCTACCAGGCCTTCGAGTCATCCGACAATTCCGACCGGGGGAAAGACACTTCCAAAAGAGTTGACTCCTCCAAAGAGTGCGCCTTCCCACAGTCGGTCGTCCAAAAGGCGTCACGAATCCAAAGATAGGGACAGAGATTCATCCAAAGAAACTGAGCAAGAGAGAAGTGACATTGCTCCTACCAGCCAACCAGAGTTAGCTGCCCCCGGTTCACGGGATTACGTCCATGGTCCCGAGATCCAAGGTAGGCTGGAAAAGCTACGGGAACAATTTCCAGGAATGTTCTTTGACAGGATGGTCTTTGTTCCTGCCTTGGAACCGGTCCCTAAAAATTGGGATGATGAAGTTATCGGGCACATCCAGCACGCAGCCAGACAATACGAGATGATGAAAAAACACGCAGCCAATCTTTCGGAATTCGTCCGAAAACTCGAAGTAGAAGCACATAGGTCTAAAGCAAAACTTGAAAACAACGAGTGGGCTAGGACAAAATTGGAGAAGGACCTGGAAGATGCTCATGCCCAGCTTGCTTTAGCACGGAGGGACGCTGAAAGTTATAAGACCGAATTAGAGAATGCCAAACAGCGCTTTCATTCTGAACTGGACTCCAATAGCCAAGAAAAAATGGCTTTAAAGAAGGAGGTTGAATATCTAAAAATGGCCAACGCCGAGTTGAAAACAGCGCAAGGCCATTTTGAAGCTGAGAGAGCTGCCTGGGAGGCGGAAAAAGCGAGTCTAAAAGAAAGTTTGGCTCTGGCAGAAGCAGAAAAGGTGATTTTGAATGACCAGGTTGCGGATGCGGAGAGACGGGCAGCTCTTGCCGAAAAGAACGTTGAGAGCGCCATTGAAATGGCCACTGCTTCTAACAACAAACTCCTTGCAAGAGAGAAAGAGATTGAGGGGTTTGAAGAGATGATTTTTGATTTCCTCGGCCAAGTTCTTAAAACTCGCAACATCTCATGGATCCCGGATTACCATGTTACTTTGGCCAACTTATGGGATGCCATTGTGGAGGGCGAAAAATACAGACTGGGTGTCGAAGAGATCAACGAGGATGAATTGATGAAGAGCATCCTAAGAGTCAACGAGCCCGAGGACCTGGCAGAGGATCGTCGCCTAATCCTGGCGGAAATGGAGAAGGAGAGAACCATGGCTAAAGGTAAAAGCAAAATTGACGAAGGTTCCAGTTCCGACGTGAAGCCTAAAACCTCCGAAGTTGAGGAGTACCATCCTGACGATCCGCTAATCCCTTTAGGCCTAACTCCCGTGGTTGTTGGAGCATCCGGATCTACTCAAGAGGGAGCATCTGCTGAAGGTATCTCTCTCTTTTCCCCGCAATTTGCTAAATCAATTGCGAATTGCCGTCGTTTGGCAGAACAACCAATTGAATTAGTAATGTGTGTCTCTCGTAATGCAGGTGGCGAGCCCGTCGACAAGGGCGCTGGAAAAGAGAGAGAGGTGGAGAAGGAGACTGCCCTGTCGGGTGCTGGTATTGATGTTTCAGAGCGGGTCGAGGTCACAACAGTAGAAGGAAGCATCCCGGTGCCTAGCGCCGATGTACCAAAGATGCTGAGACTATCAAAGCTTTAAAAGACTTGGATGGTCGTCATGTGGATGACGAAGAGGACATTACCGGCACCAAAAAGGCCGACGATGATGATGATGATGAAGAGCCCCTGGCCAGTCGGAAAGCCAGACAAGAGAAAGAGTTGGCTTCAAAGAAGGTGGGGGATGAGGCTTTGGACATAGTCCCTCTTGCAGAATTCGATCCCAAAACTGGGATGATTGTGAAAATCCAGACCAAATCCATCAGCCGGCAGCTTCACTTTGCAAACCCCGATGACTTCCCGACTTCCCTCTCCAGTAGAAGCAAGAGAAAAGAGGTGGAAGAGGAGGTCTCAGAGGGGTCGGACGTTCCCCTTGTAGGCAAGCGGAAGAGGAAGAAGGGGGATCCATCTGAAGCCGACAAGGGGAGGCTGGAGAGGCAGAAGCAAGAAAAGAAATCAAAGCATAAATAGGATGTTCGTAGTTTATTGGTATTTTGTCTTTAGGTTTTCCACTGGCCAGGAAGTGTAATTGTGAGACTGGTCCTCACTTTTGTTTCTAGATTGTTTTCACTTTGTTGATTCGCAGTACATAAACAAGGATTTGTTTCTCCTTATATCATTGTGTACCTGTATTCATAGAAACTTTCTACGTTTAGTCGTTAGCCAACTATTAATAATTATAAGTCAGTCAATCAACAGGAAGAAGAATGTTCATGCTATGTTACACTGTTATATCAAAGTTTAGTGTTTGCATATGAGTGCCTGGTGCCCCCCAATCAGTTGTTACCGTAGCACCTGACTGGGGTTCACTAGGGATTAGTTAGTACTAACAGCAAGTTGCCCCTTATTTCTGGGTACGGGGGTATAAGAGATCCCATGGGATATCAGTAGTTCAGTCAACCCTCGTTCCTTTAGTAGGGAATAAGTTCTTTCTCAGCGCTCAATCGGAGACGCTTTTGTACTGTCTCTCTTTCTGGAGAGTTTTACGCTTGGCGATTCATTCGCTCCCCGATCCTTCAGCGGGGAAGGAGCTATTTCTCAGCGCTCAATCGGAGACGCCTTTATACTCTCTCTCTCTGGAGAGTTAGAGTTCGAGCTCAGCGATTCACTCGCTCCCCGATCCTTCAGCGGGAAAGGAGCTCTTTCTCAGCGCCAAATCATGGACGCTTTTATACTCTCTCTCGACTCTGGAGAGTTAGAGTTGGGACTCAGCAGTCTGCAATCATGCACGCTCATCAAACTCGTCTTAGGTTTACATTTTAATCCAAGCTCCGAGGATTAAAACCAGTCGGACAAGCAGTTGGAGCATTTGCCAAGGCTTTGGGTTCCTCTGATTAGTTTACGAGAGGAACTGTTGGCATCGGACTTCGGGTACCTGCATTATTCACACTGATTTTCATAGGCAAATAAATAAAGATGCAATAAAGGTAAATGACACACAGTATTTTTATAGTGGTTCGGTCGAATCATGACCTACGTCCACTTTATAATCTCTCGCTTTAAGGAATTAGACTGTTCTAGGCAAGTCATGCCCTGTACATAGTTTTTTTTTTTAACAAAGCAAAAGAATAAATTTGAAACTTCTCATGTTAAATATGGTCGTAGATGTTGGGCATTCCACGCTCTGGGGATTTCCTTTCCATCTACGGTTGCCAGCTTGAAGGTTCCATTATCAAGCTTGCTGAGAATAGAGTACGGTCCTTCCCACTTTGCTCCCATATGAGTTGGGGGTGGAAAGACACGTTTCAGAACCAAGTCTCCGGGTTCCCAGGTTCGGGCTCGGACCTTTTTGTTGTAATATCGGGCGACCTGTTGTTTGCATCTTAGGGCACGCAGGTCTGCTTCATCCCTCTTTTCTTCGATCATATCCAGGGACTCAAGGAGCAATTCATTATTGGTCATTGGATCATAATAGGTCACCCGATGAGAAGGTACCTTTATCTCCATCGGGATGACTGCTTCCGTTCCAAAAGCGAGGGAGAACAGGGTATGTCCTGTCGCTGATTTATATGTCGTCCTGTGAGCCCATAGCGCCAAGGGCAATTCATCAGCCCACATGGCTCTAGCCAGCTTCATTCTTCTTTTCAGAATAGACTTAATTACTTTATTTGCAGCTTCGACTTGCCCGTTTGATTGTGGGTGTGCCACGGAGGTGTACCGATTCTCAATGTGGTATTTTTGGCAGAAGTCTCTGAATTCAGCACTATCAAATTGAGTTCCGTTGTCTGTTATCACAATCTTTGGAATCCCAAATCGATAGATGATGTTTCTCACGATGAAGTTGATCACCCGTTTAGTTGTGATTGTAGTTAGTGGTTCTGCCTCGACCCACTTAGTGAAATAATCTACGGCCACAATAGCGAACTTTGCTCCGCCCCTCGCTATGGGGAGACTTCCTATGATATCAATTCCCCACATAGCAAAAGGCCATGGACTCATCATTGTTTTTAACTGACTTGGAGGCGCTCTAGGTATCTTTGAAAAATCTCTGGCACGCATCACATCGTCGCGCATATCTTACTGCATCCTTGTTTATGGTAGGCCAGAAATAACCATGCCGCAATACCTTTTTTGCCAAAGTTTGCCCTCCAGTGTGGTCGCCACATTCGCCTTCGTGGACTTCTTGCAGCACACGTTTGATGTCATCATGGGCTATACACCGAAGGAGGGGCATTGAAAACCCTTGTCTATAAAGAACTCCGCCTTGCAGTACGTATCAGGCGGCTTTACGAATCACTTTACGCCTCTCGCTTTTCTTGGTCGGAAGCGCTCCATCCATTAGGAAATTCTTTATAGGGGTCATCCACGACTCCCTTTCTGGTTCCGTCTCTAGTACTAGGTCGATTTCCATTTGATCAATGCTGGGCGACCGAAGTACTTCAATGAGGGCTAGCCCTATCACTTCAGGATCGTTAGAACTAGCCATCTTTGCCAACTTGTCTGCCTGCTGATTTTCTGACCGCGGAATATGAGATATGCTGTAGTGATCAAACTCATTCAGCAGTTCTTTCACTTTCTTTAAGTATAGAATCAATCTTGCACTTTTAGCTTGGAATCTTCCAGTGACTTGATTCACAACTAACTTGGAGTCGCAAAAGATGTTCAGCTTTGTGACTTCTAGTTCCTTTGCAATCTTTAATCCGGCTATCAGAGCTTCATATTCGGAATCGTTGTTAGTGGCCTGAAACTCCATTCGGATGGCATAGGTTATCAATCGTTTCTCGGGGGTTTCAAGTACTATTCCGGCGCCGGATCTTTCGTCGTTCCTAGCACCATCAGTATATAATTTCCAGGCATCAGGATCGAAAAGTAACTTTGAGGGTTCCACTTCTTCGTTTGATATATCTTCTTCAGGAACAGTGAACTCTGCTATGAAGTCGGCTATCACTTGCCCCCGAATTGACCGTCTGGGCTGAAAGTTCAAGTCAAATTGACTTAACTCAATATTCCATTTGAGTAACCTTCCAGATGCCTCCGGTCTCTGTAAAACTTGCTTGAGTGGATGATCAGTGTATATGGTAATAGGATGTGCCTGAAAGTAGTGCCGAAGTTTTCTGGAGGCAATCAGTAAACTATACGCCAGTTTTTCTATCCGTGGATAATAACGCTCTGCTGCTGTCAATTTTTTGCTCACATAATACACAGGTCTTTGGACCTTATCCTCTTCCCTTACCAACGCTGAGCTGATTGCATGAGATGATACTGCCAAATACATGAATAAGTCCTCATGGTCTATTGGTTTAGATAGAATTGGAGGTTTCTCCAAGTGCCTGAGCAAATTCTGAAACGCTTCTACGCAGTCAGGTGTCCATTTAAAGTGGCGTTTTCCTCGCTTTATTAATTCGAAGAATGGGATGCACTTATCCGTAGCCCTGGAGATAAATCTGCTTAGTGCAGCCACTTTTCCGGCAAGGCTTTGCACATCCCTAATTTGCTTAGGTTCCTGAATGTTTCTGATTGCCGCGATCTGGTCTGGATTAATCTCGATACCGCGTGAACTGACAATGAATCCCAAGAATTTTCCAAAAGCAACACCGAATGAACATTTGGTTGGATTGAGTTTCATTCCATACTTTCGAAGAATGCCGAACATCTCTGCCAAGTCAGTAGTGTGTTGAGAGGATTGCTTGGATTTAACCAACATATCGTCGACGTATACTTCCATTGTTTTCCCGATTTGGTTATAAAACATTCTGTTGACCAAACGTTGGTACGTAGCGCCTGCGTTCTTCAAATCAAAGGGCATTACTACGTAACAATATAATCCCAGATCAGTGATAAAACTAGTATGCTCTTGATCTGGAATATGCATTGGAATTTGGTTGTATCCTGAATAAGCATCCATAAATGAGAGAAGCTCGTGACCTGCCGTCGAGTCTACCAACTGGTCAATTCGAGGTAATGGGAAACTATCTTTTGGACAAGCTTTGTTCAAATCCGAGAAGTCGATACACGTTCGCCACTTCCCGTTGGCCTTCTTTACCAGGACTGGATTTGAAATCTAGTCTGGGTAGGTTGAATCTCTGATAAACCCGTTACTTTTTAGCTTTCCAACCTCTTCTTTCAAGGCAGCAGACCTCTCCGGGCCCAACATTCGCCTTTTTTGCTTTACTGGAGGATGTTTGGGGTTAATGCTCAAAGAATGGCTCATGATTGATGGGGATATCCCGCACATGTCTGCATGGGTCCAAGCAAATACATCCAAGTTGTTCTTTAAGAAATTCGTCAATTCTTCAGCAAGATTCGGACTTAACTGGGATCCAATCTTAAGGACCTTCTCCGGGTCACTGTCATCGATTGGTACATCCACAGTTGCCTCGTTGGGAGTCGCCGTTCTGCCCTCGGGTTCTTGATCCTCTCTGGGATCTATATCCTCGGGCATCACTCTAGGCAACTCTCCAACAATTATCCTCTTTGGTTGCTATAAGGTTTCCGCCCCCAAAGGGGGAGGAGTGCCTTTAGTTTCGATATCCCCGCCGTTGCGAAGCAACTTTAGTTCGGCAACATAACACGCTCGCGCAGCAACTTGATCCCCTCTGACGATACCAATGCCAGCTTCTGTGGGGAATTTCAATAGCAAGCACCAGGGGGCTATACAGGCTCTGAACTTTGCGAGGGCCGGTCGGCCCAAGAAGGCATTGTATGGCGATTCGACATCCAAAACCACAAAGGGAAGGATTCTCACTCTCTGGCGTTCTCCTTCCCCAAGTGTAACTGGCAATTCTACATAACCCATAGGTGCGGTGGATGCTCCGTTGAATCCACGGATCCATCCTTGGCAGGGCTTCAAGTCTTTTATCTCAAGATTCATCTGGTCAAAGGCCTTTTTGAAAAGAATATTAACGGAACTCCCGTTGTCCACCAGAACCTTATGAACAGTGGCTGGCCCAATGGGTATCGTAATTACAAGTGGATCTTCAGTTGGAGCATGGACTCCGATGCTTTCTCGTTCTCGGAAAACAACGTCATCAGTCATCATCTTCTGTTGCTTCACCGGGATACTGTCCTCGGGGTTGCTACATTCCCCCACTTTGAGGTGTTGTTTGGCTGCATTGACGTATTGATCTAAAGCTTTGGAACTGTGCCCAGCAAGATAAAGTCCACCGATCACGGTATTGATAACAATATTCTTTCCCTTTTGCTGAGCAGTTGGCCTAGTAGCAAGTTGATTTTGATTCTGATTCGGGGCCTGCACTGCTTGCCCCCTGTCCCTAGGCGTTACTCTGTATTCATCTAGCTTCCCTTCTCGAAGCAGCCTTTCGACTACGTCCCTCAGGTGACGGCATTCATTCGTCGAATGGCCGTGAATTTGATGAAAGAGACAAAACTTTCCTGTCTCACGCTCTTTCTCTGTCGATTCTCTAGGAGGTGGCCTCTTATTTTGGAGGACTTCGTACGCATCCATAAAGATATTTTCCAGGGTATCACTTATGGGTGTATAACTTTCAAAGGCCTTGGGACGAGTCCTTCTCTGGGAGTCGTTCCCTCGGCCCCTCTTCCGGTTGTTGCCGTTACCATTGTTGTTGTTACCTGGCTGGCGACCACCCTGATTCTGATTTCCGACGTTAACTTCAACTTTCCCGGAGCTGTCTCCAGTCTGTTTGATGGCGACATTGCTCTGAATTTCCTCCTTATCAGTTGTTTTAACCTTTCGGTTTGCGTATACCTATTCCCGGCGTAGATGTACATTGGCTTTCTCATAGAATAACTCTCTGGTGTGGGGTGGTTTGCCTGCCAAGTACCTCCCGAATTCAGTGTCCTTATCCACTCCATCAATTAGTGCTACGACAATGGTCGGCTCATGAGGATCTTTAACCTCAGTGGCGGCCAAATTGAAACGATCCAGGTACATCTTTAGACTCTCGCCTGGTTGCTGTTTGACAAGGAATAAATCGATCACGCTTTTTGTCTTCTGTGCGTAGATACGGAATTGTTCTACGAACTTCTCGCTCAGTTCCCTGAAGCTAGAAATCGATCTCGCCGGCAGGCGAGTAAACCATAGCAAAGCCACGTCTTCCAGGAATATGGGAAACGCTTTACACTTAACCGCGTCAGAAGCGGCGGCAGCGGTCATCGACCAAGAGTATCTCATTAGGTGCTGGATAGGATCAGATCTTCCTGCATATCGGTTCATTTGTGGCATGTTGAAACGCCTTGGAAAAGTCGCATCCAAAATATCGTCAGTAAAAGGGGTATGACTGCGGTCGATCCCCCAATCTTCGTTCCGCTGTCCACGGCTGTCGGCCAGAATCTGGTGAACCATGGCTGTAACGTTTGCATTAGTCAAAGGAGGTTCAGGGTCAGTGCCTCTGGCCCGACGAGGTTCTCTGATCTCTCTTCGGGGAGCAGTCACAAAATCCGAGGCTTGGACAGGGCTTCGCTGCCCCCTATTATCATGGGTATGCGTGCGGCGACGGGGCTGAGGTGGTCTGTCATGCACAGGACTGTTCACATCTCGAGTCCTGAGAGCCGTTGCTTGACCATTCATATTACGGTTCGTGGGCCCTGCCCCTAGTTCTTCTTCTTCCTGTGAGGGCAGAGTCCCGAACCGAAGCAGTTCTATGTTTTCGGCTCTCTCATATGGTCGCCGCGGAGGTCTTGGCGATTCTTCAGATGAAGAAGAATATACTGGGGTGAGTGGACGAACCGGCGATGCTCTTTGTCTTGCTAGCTCATCAAGTCTTCTATCCATAGCCGTCAAATTTTGCCGTAGGATGGAACTTTCCTGCCTTTGGGCAGCCAACTCATCAAACAACCTATCCCACATTTCGATGAAGCGAGAGAGATCCCCCTCAGTGACAGGAGCGGCAGGATCATAGTGGTCATCATCACTCTCTCTTATGCGCAAAGAGCTAGAACCGGGTCGAGCAGAGGTTCCAGGACGATAGGAGTGGGTCATAGGTTCTTTTCCAGGTCGAGTTGTATTCTGACCATCAGTTCGGATAGCTGCGGTTCGTGGAGGGCGATTCGCCGCGCCCCCCTGAGATCGACTCGTGGTCGTGGTACGTAGAGGCTGCGAGGTGTTGCCGCGGGATCGAGTAATAACCCCTTCAGTGGCACGGATCGTCTCGTTCTCATCGACTCGGAACGAGGTGTCTTCGTCGGATCGGATCGCCTCCTGCGCTCCGCGATGCAGAGTTTCTTCGTTGCCCAGTTCGTGCACACTCTCCTCAATCGTTTCGTTGGTCTGCGAAACTTTAGATCTTTTTCCAGCCATGATATCCGACTCGCTGGAATCCTCAAAGAAGCGAATAGCGAAACTTTAGGACTGAGTCTCTCAGTGAAAGCACCAAAAATGTTAGATCAAAATTTGGACCTAACACCCAAATTGTTATGAACTGTAGAAAATTTTAAATGAAGAACAAGGAAAAAGAAAATAACACTCAGAATTTATAGTGGTTCGGCGTTAACGAGCCTACGTCCACTTTATATCTTATTGATTGTGCTTTAAAAGCTAATACAACAATGATTTCTCTCAATATTTCAGTGGTTTGACAACAATGGCGGATTCAGTACTCAATATTGCCAAAAGGATCCCGAAAAATGCCAAGCTCTGGGCTATTTATAGCTGATTTTGTCAGGCGGATCGCGGACACGTGGTACGAATCCCGAGATCATCGGATCGCATCGCCACCGTTGAAGAAACAGTCAAACTAGCCGTTGTGGACAGGTGTCATGATTTGCTTGAAAATCGGATCGTGCAGATGGGGAGAATTGGCCCGGATAACGGTTGGGGACACGTGTCGCCAGATCCGTGCGATTCGGATCGCTGAAGACTAGCTCGCGCTTGAACAAGTCAGAGGGTTCGCTATGCACCAGGGGATCGGATCGGTTCGCTCGGGGTATCAATGCAAGCTTGGATCGGATCGCCCAGCTACGCCGTTCGCTGATGAGATGGGACGATCCGTAGAGACGCAATCCGGTATTTGGGCAAGACGACGGTGCGCGATTCGATATCGAGCGAAACGATGATGCGCGATCCATTCCTTCATGTTCTTAGATACTGTGGTTTCCTGCTTTCCTCTTACGAATGATCCTGGGTGGCTTGGTCAAAAAGCGAGCCAACAGAAGGTCATTTTCTTAGAATTGGAGTTTGGCAGGGGATCAGATCGAAGAGGCCAACAGGGGATCGGATCGGAGAGACCAACAGGGGATCAGATCGGAGAGACCAAAAGGATAGGATCGGATCAGGCAAATGAAGAGGGACGGGATCGGATCGGGAAAATGAAGAGGGATGGGATCAGATCAGATATCTAGGAGGGAGAAACCACCGAACCGAACCAGGAGGCAACCACCGAGTCGCACCCAGACAGAGAGCATCCGAACCGAACCGAGTTGATGGGGAACATCCTAACCGAACCGCACCCAGGAGCATATTAAGAGGCACTAGACCGAACCGAACCAATGAAGACTGGAGCACTATGCATATCCGAACCGAGTGCTATTACTACTACGCGACGACTTTCTGAAGACCAACTCCAATTCGACCAAAACCCGAGATGCAAAGGAGGTCCAAATGAGGAGCTTTGACTCAGGATTCAGATGGGAACCAATGAGTGAGCTTCATGATTGGGCTTTGCTGCGGGACGTGTGCCAAGGGGCTGTCGATGTCTATGACTTTGAATCATTATGTGTAGGGAGTACGTGAATGGATTCAGGGCCACAGTGGCCTAGGTACGACTAAAGGGCTATAGACCAATGAAGTGGGGTCATTTGTAAAGATTTGGTCATGACTCCATGAGGTGAGCTTGGTAGTAGCAGTAGTTGTACAAGTCGAACTCCGTCACTACTTCGATGGGTCTAGTAATTAATAGTGGTGGACATCGTATGCTTTACGCACTGAGTGAGAGATGTGAGGATGGTTTCTATGCTTGATATGTTTGCCATCATTATGACATACACACCCCCAACCCCGTATTCTTTACACCATTTGTTATGGCACCTTAGAGTATTGTACGGTATGTAGTGCTAACTCTTTGGTTGCAGGTCCAGGTTCAGGTGTGGTTTAGTATACCTGTTATTGTTCTGTTTAGCTGCTTATCGCTCATACCAGACTTTTTGTCTGACCCAGAGTTTTATGTCTCTTATTATTACTCTGGGTGCTCTCACGAGCAGACTAGAGACAGGTTAGCTGGGTATGCACGAGTAGCTGATCCGGAGACGAGCAGGAGGCTTTCACATATGATACATATAGTATTCTCCCTGTGTTGTTGAAGATCACTGCTTGGGCATTAGTAGTGCATCTTCTACTTTAGCTTTCTTTTGCTTTAGAGACAGTAATTTGGAAAGTTGTAATAAGCTGTATTTGGATTTCCGCTGCTATGTTGGTTTAGTTTCAGCTTATGCATTGTCTCGCCTGTTTTATGTCAAGATTATGTTATTATTATATTTTGTTCCACGCGCTGTGAGACATTTTGCAGCTTCCTTGTTAGTTCATTCTCTTCTTTCCTTTCTTTGGCGACCATTCCGTGCTAGTCGGGCATGTGTACAGCGCACCTTCGGAGGAAATGCAGGCTGGTGCGGGGCGGGCCGTCACATCCAACTTCATTGTTTATATAATAAAACAAGCTTCATTTAAAAAATTCTATTTAAAAAAAACTTATTTTGGAATATTTTATTTATTTTAACTTATCCATATATAACATAGAATCTATTTTAATATTTAATTTAAATATTAGTCTCTAATTAATTCAATTCTAATATTCCTTCTTGAAGTAATTTATTTTATAAACATAGTATAATCTAACTTAATTATCCAATTAAATTTCCATTCCGAACATTCGAATAGATTTCATCGTTTTGTATTTAAAATGATTTCCAATTCATATTTTTAAATTCACATTTGAATTTAACTTTCCCAATTATCTATTTTATTTATATACACCATTTATAAATTCATTTCAATTTCCTGTATTATTTAGTTTATAAACACCGTTTATAAATTCATTACTTGTTTATATTTTTCAAAACAAGTAAATATTCCTAAACCCATACGAAATTCAAATTCTATTTTAGAAAAAAAATAGAATTTTCCTTTTAATCTAAAAATCCCTTTTCACAATATTTTTATAAATTAACATTTTTGCCCAGTGATATTTAAACATCCAAAACACTCAATTATCAAATCACGGGTTTTATAACACATCATATATGATAATATATATATGAATACAAACAAACAATAATAGTTTTGAGGAATCCAGTTGGATCCCTCTAACCTGTTTTTCCTGCATCCACAGACGTTAGCCAACATAAATAATACCCATCCTGCTTCGAGGCAAGATATTGCGGTATAGAACGTCATCCACTATCATAGCGTGGGGCGATAGGGTCATCCGCTAATGATACTGCGGGCATCCACTAATGGTATTGCGGGAAATATCCAACCACCAATATATATAATAACCACAAATACCAATCCTGAATAACTAATATATATTTTATAACCACAATATTATTTTAATGCATGCAAACAACCAACAAACAATTATTTTTAACTGATAAAAATAATTCTAAATAAAATTTGAGTGAGATTTATTCACCGTGATTTTAAATTGACAGAATAAATCGGAGATGTTTGATTTAAATTTCATCTGCCTCCTGAATGATCCAAATCCATTTCCCGCTACGAGTCCAACTCATTGATAACGTTCGAAGTCTAATTTTTGTTTGAATTAAAATTTCATTTTTTAATAAGTACCCGTACAATCCAAATATAATTAAAATTTGATTCCTTTATTTAAGATAGTTACCTTAGTGCGAAGAAGCCATTACCTAATCCCTTGTTTACTTCTTCTGCACATTCACCAAAACAACAAACGAAATTCTAACCCACCACGCAAGTTAACCCCATCTTCATCAACATGGAAGATCACAGTAGGATTTAGATCACAATTATGCAGTGTCCCTTCTATTTATTTCCCATGAATTAATTAATACCTAACTCTCCTCCTAATACTTCTTCTCGAATGCAAATTTCAATTTTGTTTGTACCATTCCAGCCTCCTACCATACCTTCTCCTTCTTCCCACACTCATTTCTTCATGGGACCTTAAACTGACCTTTCCATCGTTCTTTTCTACGCAAACTACATCGAGCTGTCAACTTCACTTCAAGCCCACAGTGTCTCCCTATATCGCGGCTCCGCCCCCTTCGCTGTCACAATTACAGGTGGCAACCCTTTTAATTTCGAAAACCACTTTAAAATTCAAAACTAAAACTGTGTGATGCTATTAACATGAATCTTACCTCCAAATTGATAATCGCTACCCAAATCGAACCCTTGTTCGTTGTTCCTAAAGATGAGAATTGCACAGGCCCATCGCATCCAAATCACAAGCTTGAAAACCATCGCGAGTTACTCAGCAAAGACTGTTCACCATCTCCAAACTAGCGATTCCCCATACTGCACCATCGAGACACAAACGAGCTTCTCTTGGCATGCCTAGCGATGAACCCTAGGTCTAATCTCGAGCACCCAAAAATCGCGATCGAGCCCTCTATAACGCGTATCCATGTGAAGAACAGGTCGATGCAAGCTTCACGAAATAAATTACATGATTTTTAATTATAGGAGGAAGCGGATTTTCTTCTGAAACTTGGATTTGGAATTAAAGGAATGAGTAAGCTGTCACATTTTATAAAGGGAAAAGGGAAACAAAGTACACAATGTATTAAATGGTGGTTGGGTTAAGTACATAGCAAATATATTTAAAAATATTTGATTTAGATTTTAAATATAATTAAATTAAATTTGATTTGACTTAAAGAGATTTTTATTCTTTTTAAAACGATATCGATTTGATTTCGAACCTATCCATAATAAAATATCTCAGGGTCCATTAATTTAAACCACAAACCGCTATATTAACGTAACCACTGTTGTTTCAACAGTGTAACACTATTCTAAACTAACTGAATATATTTTGATAGTTAATTTGAACGTAAATATAAATAACCAAAATAAGTTAATTCAATATAATTTAAATTCAAAAACAAATAAATTCTTCCATAATAAATTATTATTTATTATCGTATATATATTCAAACAGAATTTAATTTCATCATCTGAATTGTTTTGATTCAGTTTTATCTTTGAATTGAATTATTTCAGATCCCAGTAGTACGATAATTATATATTTTCGAAATAACTTGTATTTCGATTATTAAATCAGTAATTCAATATAAAATATCATTTATATTATCAACTAAATATTTAAATCCATATTAAATATTTAAAGTAAATCAACAAAAAATCTGGGTCGTTACATTATTTCACCCTTAATAAAATTTCATCCCCGAAATTTCTGAGGTAGAAAAGTGCTTCAAACCCATTAACTTTTCAAAACTCATTTATGTTGAAACTCAATATTTCAACTTTCAAGAAATTTAGTTCAACCAAAACTTTTGGTTTTCATTCATTTAATTCGAATGATCTACAATCAATACATTTACATCCAATCTGTATTCCATTAATCTATTCAAATTGATTCTAGTCAATTTATTTACTTCAATCCATTTAACTTTCTTTAAGTTAAATTTTAATTTCAAAATTCAAATTCCCCGGTTTCATTTCAAATCCTTTTGAAATCACACAAATATATACACATATATTTATAACCATTTCAAATTCAAACATTTAAATTTTCAAACCAGCTTGTTTTCTTTCAAACAAATTTCCTTCAAAAACATTTCTAAGGTGTAACGACCCAGAAAATCTGAACCAATTTAAAAAAATTTAATTGACTAATTTGGTGAATTTAAATTATTTAAAATAAATATTTTAAATAATAACGACGAAAAGTAAGTTTGAATCGACATTAGAAAATAAATATAATTAATTCTAATTATAAACAAGGCCTGAAATGGTGCAGTAGTTTCAAATTTTGAATTCAAACTTTGACGGACTGTACCGGGTGCAAAACAAAACGGATTTTAGTGAAACCAAAAGTAATTAAATCTATTAGTGAATATCTTTCTAACAAATCTAAAAAATCGAAGTTTCATAGCGGAAAGCAAAAGCTATGGCCAAATGAATTTTCAGAAAGGTCGCTATAGAGTTTATATAGCCCGTGAAAATGGCCATTTCGCAAACGACCTAGGAATTCGACGAAACCACTTTTGTTGGATCCGGGATGTCAAATTATTACTAGGTTTCAAATTTCATAATTTTTGAAGCTAGTATGTGAGCATGGCAAAGGAAAACGTGTTTTGGTCAATTACAGTTAAATTGGATCGATCAGAAATGGGCCATTTTTCAATCGGTCTCAGAATTCGAAGAAACTAGTTTTGTTGGGACCGTTTCGTCAAAACATAGCTAGATTTATTTTTCTGGAATTTTTCGAATCATTTTGTGGCCCTGACAAATTGAAATGTACGTTCGAATTAAATATTGAATGTTTTATATTTTAATTTGAATGAAAACTGACTAAAATAGTCGAATGGGCCTACGAAACATATCCCATTGTGTTCGGAATGGGGGTATTTAGTTAGGGACGACAGTCGTTGGGTTTGGATTGGAGTTCGTATGTGACAAGGGGTATTTACGGATTTTAAATAAATTAAAAATTAATTATAAAACCCCCTAGCCAAGCAGAATTTGACACTTCATCATCTCTCTCCCCGATCCTCTACTGCGCGCAACGGAAAAAAGGTCGCCACCTTCTCTCTTCGATTTCTCCTCCACCCCTCAACGAAATCGAGCGCCACCACCTACGTTTTGAAGCCCGTCCTCTCCTCTTCAAATCTGTCCTGAACTCGCCCCCTATCGCCTCGCCTGCTTCGAGTTTCGTGCCCTCAAAGGTCGGGACTTCCATTCTCCGCCGAGTTCGCCAGAGGCCACCGATCAGGGCACAACCACCGGGCGCGGGAAGCAGTCACTTCCCTCTTTGACGTTGTGCAAGCGGATCTTCGTATCGTGCAACGGTTGGATCGAAAAGTTGAAACTTAGTTTTGAACGAATTGTGAAGGTAACGCCTGATTTTAAATTAAACTATATTATAGCAGTTTAAAGCGCTACGGTTTTTGATTTCACTGTAAAAATCATATCTTTTTCGTTTGTTGACGAAATTCAGTGAAACAAGAGATAGTGGACTCATGTGGATGTCTTCTACATTCTAGAAGAGACCGCATATTTTTCTGAGCCTTCTGCTATTTTTAGTGGAGTGGAACGCAATATGAGATTTCTAAATTATAAACGATATGGAAAACGACGATGTATAAATTATATAGTCGATGTATGAGTTATATAAGCGTTGTACACCTCATGTATAAGCGTTGTATAAGTTGTACAGTCGATGTATAAGTTACATATGCATTGTAAATATTATATATGTGTGAAATAGAAGTGAAATGCTTATATATATATATACATACACCCCTAGTCCACAAACCATGGGCGATATTTATTGGTTGTGATCGGTGTGAAAATTGGTTGATAGCGAATGGTTGATTTGAATTATTTGTGGTTTGAAATTGATTGATTGTGGTTGAAAAATACCCATTTGTGGTTGAGAATTATTTGGTTGAAACCACATAGGATTAGTTTGTGGAAATGAAAAAAATATACATGCCGCCTACGTGCGAAATAGATGCATGAAATCCCCGTTGTCAAAAGCTGCGAGGCTTTAAGGTAGAGCGAGGAGCCGTACTAGGGACGACCCCGGTTTTAACTACCCTGCCGTTATGCTGCCGAAATTTTGAATAATATTCATGTGTTAGAATTATTTTCATGTGTTGGAACTATATTCGTGTGTTGAATAGAAATTCATATGTTGAACGACATTCGTGTTTTGAAATAAATTGTTTCATAATGAAAATCGTATTTTTATCATCTATATGAACTATATAAAATAGTCGTGTTTTGAAATAAATTGTTTGCAATAAAAATCACATTTTTGCTTTATATATACGAACTATAAAAAACCTTCATGTGTTGAATAGAAATTCATATGTTGAACGACGTTCGTGTTTTGAAATAAATTGTTTCATAATAAAAATCATATTTTTATCATCTATATGAACTATATAAAATAGTCGTGTTTTGAAATCAATTGTTTTGCAATAAAAATCACATTTTTACTTTATATATACGAACTATAGAAGACCTTCATGTGTTGAATAGAAATTCATTCGTTGAATAGAAATTCAGGTATTGAATGGTATTCGTGTTTTGAAATAAATTGCTTTATAATAAAAATCATATTTTTATCATCTATATGAACTATGTAAAATAGTCATGTTTTGAAAGAAATTGTTTTATAAAAAAAATCATATTTTTATCATCTATATGAACTATATAAAATAGTCCTATTTTGAAATAAATAGTTTTACAATGAAAAATCACATTTTTATTATATACATGAATTGTTAAAAATAGTGAAGTGTTGAAATAGAAGTCAGTTGGATAAAAATACCATTTTTATCAAAGGGATGAAAAGAATATGGTTTTGAAATCGAAGAATCGATTATATATATATATATATAATTAAAATAAATCGAATAACGAAGCTGCAGTTCGTGTTTTGAAACCGTGATTTCAAACGATTAGTGCGGAAGATCCGACCATCGGATTTTCCCAAAACCGAAACCGTTGGGTTCGCTTTGGAAATATCTTTCCAACGACACCAACTTTGTAAAGATCCAACGGTTGGATTGTCTGGAATGTTTAATTCAAATCTGAAGAAAAACAGCGCCAGAATCGATTATATTTATATATATATATAACTAAATTAAATTGAATAACGACGTTGTAGTTCGTATTTTGAAATCGAAACTTCAAACGATTGTACCGGGAGATCCGACCGTCGGATTTTCCCGAAACTATAACCATTGGATTCGTTTTGAAAAGATCTTTCTAATGATATAAATTTTGTGAAGATCCAACGGTTGGATTGTCTGGAATGTTTAATTCAAATCTAAAGAAAAACAGCGCCAAAATCGATTATTTATATATAAATATAATTAAATTAAATCGAATAACGACGCTGCAGTTCGTATTTTGAAATCGAAACTTCAAACGATTGTACCGGGAGATCCGACCATCAGATATTCCCGAAATTGGAACCGTTGGATTCGTTTTGAAAAGATCTTTCTAGTGATATAAATTTTGTGATGATCCAACGGTTAGATTTTCAGATATGTGTAAATCAAATCTGAAGAAAAAGAGCGCCATGACCGCGTTATGGCCTGAAGCGTCGTTTGAATAAATTAGCTATTTTTAAAAAAATAAAAATAGCGATAAATCATTATAAAATATTATAAACAATATGGAATGTGAAATTTAGAAACTAACTGAAGGTTGGCTAAGTCGAATGGTTCCCTGGATTTTGATCTGATGTTGGTTTCGGCCTTCGGGGTGAATATTTGGGAAATCGTTCTCTTACTGATTTACGGTTAGTGACTAATGAATTGGAATAAAGTGTATGTCGTGTTTATGTAGCATTTGTTTATTATATACGCGAGTTGCTCAGAAAGACCGGGTTTATCCCATTTTGAATAACTGAGTCGACGATAAGAAGTCGAAGATGAAGACGGTGGTCAAAGACCGGAGATCTTCATCTCGTTCGGATGGTAACTGATGTCCTGATTGGGAAGCATCCCGAAATATGGATAATGAGTGGTGATCGTCTAGACGTACGTGGAGATCAATGGGTATGCGAGGTATATAGTGCCTCCGGTTTTGTTCAGACCCAGAACGGACTTGTAGATGGACCGTGTGTCTGACATTGGAATTCATTCTGTGTGATTGATAACCATCAGTTACATGGTGTGAATTGCCTATGTGGCATGCTAAGATGCAGTGATCAGGGCTTCTGTTGAAAAGCAAAGTCTTGTGGTTGATGATCAAAGCATCGCCTGTGTGGCATAGCTTTGTGTATAACGTGAATTCGCGAACCTCACACCCCGGTATGAACCAGAAACGGGAGAGGACCTCAGGGAGGACATGCGTCTCTTTCTAGGTAGAGGTGGTGTTAGTGCTTGAACTGGCTGAAATTTATATTATATTCACCTGTGTGGTTGTTGCTGTTGCGAGGCGCCTCGGTTTTATCGGTCGATACGGGACCAATGGAGTCATTCGTTGGTTCATTTGCGCCCCATAGGGCGGGGAGACGTATTGTTCAGGCATAATAATCCACATCGGTGGACCGGCCCTGACGATCCAAGGGTCACTCGAGCTCTGATCCTGAGACATGGTAGGCTAGATTGCCTCGAAGTCGGTAAGGACTATATTTTGCCTTGGTTCATGACTGAAATCCAATTTCCAAATATGGCATCGTGCGGTTTTGATTGTAAACCTATATTTGGCGACATAGTGGCATGGGACGCTCATGTCGTCTAAGATTGATATTTATGATTGTGTATAAAATTAGAAGCTAACTGCAAACGAGCTAAGATGGGTGGTTTCCTTGGTATTGGTCTGATGTTGGTTTCGGCCTTCGGGGTTAATACTTAGGTGATCGTTCTCTTACTATTTTACAGTTGGAGTCTGATTAAGAATTGAATGACAAAGTTTACATTTTAAATGATTTGTTTTGCTCGTATCAAGCATATTTTGGTCGATATAAGGTAAAACTCTATCCTTCGGTTTGCGTTGCATTGTGTGATGGGACTTGAGTCTTGTATCGGCTTCATTTTTATAAAAAGCATTGCGATGTTTAAAAGAATTATTTGTTTTAAAGCACTGGCAATCCAATGAAGTAAACCCGTTCCGCGAAAGTGGCGTGGTCTTGTGATTAGCCATATTATAAATGTGTTAAGTAGATTTCTCATACCAGTCCCATGACTGACTAGTAGTTTGTTTCACTTGCAAACTCGGGTGCCCCTTTTTCTACACAGGCAGCCTTGTTTTCAGGTTTTAGCTGGCTCTTTCTGGATAGCTGGAGCTGAAGATGGATTCTATCATTTATCTCTTTTTATGCTGTTCAGCTCCTATTGTACATATTATGTTTGTTTCCCGCTGTAGACATTTATGTATAGCTGAACTGTATTTGTAGTAAGTATGATCCTGTATACTGCGTAACTCTGATGATTATGTTTATCCAGTGTATTATTTGTTCATTATCTGGTGTACTTATTTATTTCTGTTCTGCTATTATCTGTTTATGTATTATATTCCAAAGATTACCCTTAAGACCATCGTACGGGGTTTTTGGGGTCGTCACAGCGTGGTATAGAGCTTTGGTTAAGCTTAGTTCTGGAATATAACATATGAACGAACTCGTCAGAAATAGAACTAGTAGTGTTCTAGGACGGGTAACTCATTACAGATAGGATCAGTAATATCCTAGTATGAGTAAAGCAGAATGAAATACACCCCAATAGACACATTTACATTTGAAGTATATGTTTCTATGTTTTAAAATACCTTTTCTGTTGACCTGACACTTTGTCTACTAATTGCAAACGTACTAGAAAATGAGTGGCAGAAACAGAAATAATCGTATGGCTCGACAAGCTAATGAGCTAGTTGTGCTCCCGTAGCCAGAATCAGATATAGAAGTTCTATTCAAGAGATCTCGAAATCTGGGTGGATCACCATTCTTAGGCAAAGAATCCATTATGGAAACACAAGCTTGGATTCGTTTTGCAGAGAAAATATTTGAAGGTTTAAAGTTGAGAGATGACCAGAAAAGATTACAGGTGTCTTGGGCACTCAAAGAAGAAGCTTTGTTTTGGTGGGATTCGATTATTAAAGATAACCCCGAAGGTGATATCACCTGGGATAGATGTAAAGTGATTTTCTTAGAAAGATTTACCCCTCTTGAAAAAACTGAGCGGTTATGTGATGAATTCTCTTATCTGATACAAGGAGATATGACCATCCCAGAATATCATAAGAAATTCAACGAACTTTCTCACTTTGCTCCACATCTAATTCAAAATCCGAAGAGGAAGAATTTGAGGTTTATTCATGGTCTGCAAAGAAAATATCATAATAGTGTAATAAAGAATGTGAAGCTTCCCTTTTCTGAAATGATATATATGGCCTACCAGTATGAGGATCTCGATAGGAAAGGTATGTTGCGAGACGAAGAAGAAATCAGTTCTAGCAGCAAAAGAAAATTCGAAGCTGATAGCCCAGAGACAAGGCGCAGCCTGAGGCAAGTACGAAGGCTGAGGTCAGAAAAAGGCCAAAGGTCAGTCAGAAAAAAGTAAATACAGTCGTATGTCTAAAGTGTGATCAGCAAGGGCATTTGATGAGGAACTGTAGATCCTCGAACAGATGAACGGATGATGGGTCTAAATCCGAGAAGAATTTTCAAGAAAATAGAAAGTGTAGTCAATGCCAACAGGCCATTCATCTTTCAAAGGCCTGCCCGCTATTCAGAAAACCTGAGCCAGTACATGTAAATGAAGTGGCAGAAGTGCATGCATCCTCATCTCTTCAAGAAAGGCCGGATGTTTTAGAAGGCACGCTTATTGTCAAAGATATTCCAGTTAAAGTATTGTTTGACACCGGCGCGTCGCGAAGCTTTGTTGCAAAGAATGCGGTTAAGAAACTGGATTTGAATTTGAGGAAGCTCAAAGAACCAATGACTGTCCATAATCCGGTTGGGGGTTCCCTCAATCTCAGTTGGGTTTGTGGGGTGCCGGTTTCCTTTTCTCGTTATCGGTTCCCTACCATCGCGGTCATCATGAATTTTACAGAATTTGATCTTGTCTTGGGGTTAGACTGGTTGACCAAATATGAAGCTGAGGTTAAATGCGCCGACAGAGTCGTAAAGGCGAAGATTAAATCAGGTGATTATATAACCATTGCCTGTGAAGGTCAAAATTCTAATAGAAAAGACTTCTGGGCAGCTTTGGATGTTTCTCCAGCTCAAATAGAAAATATCCCTATAGTCACAGAGAATGTTCATGACCTCATAAAGATTTTTCGTGTCGTCAAGAATTCTGCGGACGTGTTCGAAGAAGTTGTCAGCTTACCTCCGTAGAGAGAAATTGATTTCAAGATCGCTTTAATTCCGAATGCAAGGCCAGTAGTGCACGCTATTCGGAGAATGACTCTAAAGGAGAAAGAAGAACTAGACAATCAAACTCGACAGCTTGTATGGAAGGGTCTAATCAGGCCTAGTTTCTCTTATTGGGGAGCAGCAGTGGTGTTTGTCCCAAAGTCTAACGGTACTCTGCGACTATGTGTGGATTATCGTGATTTGAACAAGCAGACCATAAAGAATAAATATCTATTGCCGCGAATCGATGATTTATTGGATCATCTGAATGGAGCACAAGTATTTTCAAGGATGGATCTAGCTACAGGTTTCCATCAGCTTCGTATTGCCGAAGAGTGTGTTCCTATGACAACATTCAGAGGTCCAGACTTATTCTATGAGTGGTTAGTAATGCCGTTTGGCTTATGTAACGCTCCAGCTTACTTCGTTGATTTGATGAATCGAGTGTTCAGAGGAGTCCTGAATAAGTTTGTTCTGGTTTTTATTGATGATATTTTAATCTTCTCTAAGTCAAAGGCCGAACATGAAAAACATTTGGAGCAGGTTCTAGAAATTCTGAGAAGGAATGTATTGAATGCTAAACTGTCCAAATGTATATTCTGGCAAGATGAAGTAAAATTTCTTGGCTATGTCATATCGAAAGAAGGAATTGCTGTGGATCCAAGTAAAATCATAGCTATTTAAAATTGGAAACAACCTAGTACTCCCACAGAAGTCCGAAGTTTTCTTGGATTGGCTAGTTATTACCGGAAGTTCGTTAAAGATTTTTCGAAGATATCTAGTCACTTAATGAAGCTTACAAAGAAGCACTCAAAATTCAAGTGGACTCCAGAATGTGAAGAGGCTTTTGAGGAGCTAAAGTTAAGATTAACAACGGCTCTAGTATTAACGATAATTGACGGCAATCAGGACTTTAAAGTCTGGACAAATGCCTCTAGAGAAGGCCTTGGTGCAGTATTAATGCAAAGAGGTCAAGTGGTTGCTTATGCTAGCTGTCAGCTGAAGCCACATGAAAAGAACTACGTCACTCGTGATCTTGAGTTGTTGGCTATAGTGTTTGCTTTGAAAATCTGGAGACACTATCTTTTGGGTGAGAAATTCGAACTGTTCACAGATCATCAGTCGCTAAAGTATATGTTCACTCAGAAAGATTTGAATCTGAGACAACAACGTTGGCTAGAGTTCCTTGCAGCATACGATTTTGAGATTCTGTATACTCTAAGGAAAGCCAATGTCGTGGCCGATGCGTTAAGTAGAAAGAATGTAATGATCGCCAGTTTTATCATTGCGACTTCTTTGATTGACAAGATATCTTCTCTCCAAAAGGACGACAAATTTATTAAAGGAATGAGCCATTAGATTCGTGAAGGCAATGCTTCGGATTTCCAGCTCGATAGTGAAGGGATTCTGAGGTTACAAGGACGAATTTGTGTTCAAGAAATTCCTGAACTCAGAAGAGATGTGCTTGATGAATGCCACAAATCTAAGCTCAATATCCATCCGGGTGTGAATAAAATGTATAACGATATCAAGCGAACATTCTGGTGGAAATCGCTGAAAAGAGACATCTCTATATATGTTAGAAGGTGCCCTACTTGTCAGCTAGTCAAAAGCGACCAACAGAAACTGGCTGGATTGTTGCAACCGCTGGACGTTCCAGGTTGGAAGTGGGAACATATTTCCATGGACTTCATAGATGGTTTGCCCAGAACCAGAAAAGGAAATGACAGTATTTGGGTGATCGTAGATCGCTTCACGAAGACCGCCCATTTTATACCTGTCAGATCGAACCGAACTGCTCAGAGTCTGGCGCAGATATATTTCAAGGAAATTGTTAGGCTGCATGGCGTGCCGATCAGTATAGTCAGTGATAGAGATCCAATATTTACTAGCAAATTTTGGGAGGCATTTCAAGTAGAACTGGGAACGAAGCTGAACTTAAGCACCGCTTATCATCCTCAGACAGATGGTCAGACTGAGAGGGTGAATCTTGGAAGATCTGTTGCGGGCTTGTGTTCTTGACTTTGGTGGATCATGGGAAGACCATTTACATTTGGCGGAGTTCTCGTACAACAATAGTTACCAAGCGAGCCTGACAATGTCACCATTCGAAGCATTGTATGGTAGACCGTGCCGATCTCCTGCTTGTTGGGTCGAACCTGGTAATAGACTTGTATTGGGACCTGATATGATCCATGATGCTGCGGACAAAGTTGATTTTGTTAAGAAACGATTACTCGCCGCTCAAAGCCGACAGAAGAGCTATGACGATAAGAGAAGAAGAGATATATCATTTGTTGTTGGCGACTATGTATATTTGAAATTATCGCCGATGAGAGGAGTTATCCGGTTCGGTAAAACAGGGAAATTGGTGCCCAAATTCATTGGCTCGTTTCCTATCCTTGAACGGGTTGGAACTCTCGCATATAGGGTTCAATTGCCTGATTGGCTGCCTAGAGTACATGATGTATTTCACGTATCTCAACTTCGAAAGCATGTTCATGACCCAGACTTGGTTGTGGAAGAGGCCGCACAGCAGGATATTGAAATTACTCCAGAGTTGGCTGTGAGAAGAGAGCCGCTAAAGATTATCGGCAAAGAAACCAAAGAGCCGAGGAACAAGAAGGTTCACTTAGTCAAAGTGCAATGGAGTGGAGATCCGCGAGATTGTACTTGGGAAACTGAGGAGAGCATTCAGAAAGCCCATCCTAAGTGTCGAGTGGATATCTCTGATTGACTCCGGTGCAAGGTACATTTACCATATTTTGAAATTTCCAGTTGTTCTCTACTTTGTTGTTATTTTCCTTTCATGGATGTGAACTTTTAATTCTATAGTGTGAATGATTTTAAAAGAGTATAGGATTAGTACATTTTTGAAAAGTTAAAAATAAAATTGATTGTTGTTTGTGTGGTGTGATAGTGGATTTGATTAATTAAATTATTAGAACGATAGTTAATTTAATTAATACGAGAATGAGTAGTAAAATTTATTCGATTATATCACGTATTGAACTGATTTAAAAATAGATAGAAATATATACATGTGCATTATATACGTTTGAACAGGTAAATGGATTAGCTGTTGAGTAAAGAATTTATTTGCGTGCCCGACAGATAGGTAAACCTTAACGAGTTGGATGCGCAATTTTATTATCATATCAACTCCTGTGAATGCCATTGGATGCGGAGTGCTGGTTGTTCTATGTGTAATAATAAACGTCGCCATAAGATAGTAACAATTAATTTTGAACTACACTACATGGCATACTTCTGGAAGATAGGCATACTTCATCATATCCCACATAAGCATTTGGAGCTTGTGTGACGAGGTTGAAGATTTACCATACGAGCGAGAGGCTTGTAGGGCGATGACTATATATTACAGGTTGAACTGATGACTGATATGGACCATATAAAATTGTAACGATAAATTGCCAGATTAATAAAAACCCCACATGGGTCTGGAGTTGACAATAATCACGTCTCTCTAGTTATTAGATACAGCACATGGATTATTTATTTCCCACACGGGACGAGGTGAAGAGAATTTATTCTCTGGAGCAATTAAAAATACACACTCCCTCAGGCTTAGACAGGGTGACGAGAATTTATCCTCTGGAGTTATTATCTATACACTCTCCCCTGTAAACACCAGAATATATCACTATAAATATGTGTATGCTTTATAGGATTTATTCGGTACCTAATACGGCCCAATAAATTTCCAAACCCCTCCCCGTACAAAGGAGGTTATGGCGTAATTTTTCGAAAATTCCGGGTGTTAGCCAAATTTATGAAGAATTTGAAAATTCTCAAAAACTGAAAAGTTGGAGAATGGAAGCCAGATTGAACGTAGAGTTGATCAATCAAACCACTTTCGACTTTGTTCATTTTCGGGGACGAAAAGTTTTAAGTGGGGGAGATTGTAACAACCCGGAAAATCTAAACCAATTTAAAAATTTTAAATTGGCTAATTTGGTGAATTTAAATTATTTAAAATAAATATTTTAAATAATAACGATGAAAAGTAAGTTTGAATCGACGTTAGAAAATAAATATAATTAATTCTAATTATAAACAAGGCCTGAAATGGCGCGGTAGTTTCAAAATTTGAATTCAAACTTTGACGGACTGTATCGGGTACAAAACAAAAAGGATTTTAGTGAAACCAAAAATATTTAATTCTATTAGTGAATATCTTTCTAATGAATCTGAAAAATCGAAGTTTCATAGCGGGAAGCAGAATTTATGGCCAAATGAATTTTCAGAAAGGTCGCTATAGAGTTTATATAGCCCGTGAAAATGGCCATTTTGCAAACGACCTCGGAGTTCGACGAAACCACTTTTGTTGGATCCGAGATGTCAAATTATTGCTAGGTTTCAAATTTCATAATTTTTGAAGCTAGTATGTGAGCATGGCAAAGGAAAACGTGTTTTGGTCAATTACAGTTAAATTGGATCGACCGGAAATGGGCCATTTTTCAAACGGTCTCAGAATTCGACAAAACCAGTTTTGTTGGGTCCGTATCGTCAAAACATAGCCAGATTTATTTTTCTGGAATTTTTCGAATCAGTTTGTGGCTCCGGCAAATTGAAATGTACGTTCAAATTAAATATTGAATGTTTTATATTTTAATTTGAATGAAAACTGACTAAAACGGTCGAATGGGCCTATGAAACATATCCCATTGTGTTCGGAATGAGGGTATTTAGTTAGGGACGACAGTCGTTGGGTTTGGATTGGAGTTCGTATGTGACAAGGGGTATTTTCGGATTTTAAATAAACTAAAAATTAATTATAAAACCCCCTAGCCAATCAGAATTCGACACTTCATCATCTCTCTCCCCGATCCTCTACTGCGCGCAACGAAAAATAGGTCGCCACCTTCTCTCTTCGATTTCTCCTCCATCCCTCAACGAAATCGAGCGCCACCACCCACGTTTTGAATTCCATCCTCTCCTCTTCAAATTCGTCCTGACCTCGCCCCCTATCGCCTCGCCTGCTTTGAGTTTCGTACCCTCAAAGGTTGGGACTTCCATTCGCCGCCGAGTTCGCCAGAGGCCACCGATCAGGGCGCAACCACCGGGCACGGGAAGCCCTCACTTCCCTCTTCGACGCTGTGCAAGCGGATCTTCGTA
The DNA here is from genome assembly GCA_030737875.1 of Allium sativum. Classification (NCBI taxonomy): domain Eukaryota; kingdom Viridiplantae; phylum Streptophyta; class Magnoliopsida; order Asparagales; family Amaryllidaceae; genus Allium; species Allium sativum. The sequence continues at coordinate 139,521,264 of CM060924.1, forward strand.
TCGTGCAACGGTTGGATCGAAAAGTTGAAACCTAGTTTTGAACGAATTGTGAAGGTAACATCTGATTTTAAATTAAACTATATTATAGCAGTTTAAAGCGCTACGGTTTTTGATTTCACTGTAAAAATCATTTCTTTTTCGTTTGTTGATGAAATTCAGTGAAACAAGAGATAGTGGACTCGTGTGGACGTCTTCTGCATTCTAGAAGAGACCGGATATTTTTTTGAGCCTTCTGCTATTTTTGGTGGAGTGGAACCCAATGTGAGATTTCTAAATTATAAACGATATGGAAAACGATGATGTATAAATTATATAGTCGATGTATGAGTTATATAAGCGTTGTACACCTCATGTATAAGCGTTGTATAAGTTGTACGGTCGATGTATAAGTTATATATGCGTTGTAAAAAATATATATGTGTTGAAATAGAAGTGAAATGCTTATATATATATATATATATATACACACACATACGCCCCTCGTCCACAAACCATGGGCAATATTTATTGGTTGTGATCGGTGTGAAAATTGGTTGATAGCGAATGGTTGATTTTTTTTTTTTGAAGCAAAAGGTAGTGAATCTAATGATTCACGCCTGGAGATATCATAAATATAGAGTTCGGTACAGTACAAGAAATATAGTATATGGACATCATTTACAATCCAGCCACAAAAAGAACATCAAAACCTGACGCAGCAGGTACATAATAAACTTAAACATAATAAGCATAATACATAAACAGCACCGAGAAGCTAGCCGCGCCTGCATTTGCGATCGTGAACCCTTGCAGCTATGGTGTCGACAAACTTCTCCTTTTCCATCCCTGCCCACAATAGAACATATTTAAGAATGATGAAGATAGTTTTATCAGGTGATTTCATCTTGAATTTGAACTTTCTAGAGTTTCTCTCATGCCATAATATCCATGTATAAGCGAAGTTAAGTAGAATAAAAAGACTCTTTTTATGTGTGTTGTCTAAATTTGGTAAAAAGGTTAACCAAAAATGTTGCTGGTCTTTGATTGAGTCCCTCCAGTCTAAGTTTAAATCTAGATATACGATACACTTCGTCCATACATAAAACGCAAAATCACATCTCCAGAAAACATGTTTATAGTCTTCATCAGCTTCATCACAGAAAGCACAACCAGTATTGACAACAAAACCCTTACGCCTTAGTCTGCAACCGGTATTCAGTCGATCATGAAGCACAGTCCACATATGAATCTTAACTTTCAGCGGCACCTTCTTTGTCTTCCACATTCGATCAAACTCCAGTCTTCTACAACCCGAAAAGGTAATCAGTTTATGTAGTGACCCGGATTTTGAGCGACTTTGGTTATCGACGTAAGCTCGACGTCGATAACCAAAACATCGAAAAATCCCGGTTGTTAATGAAAGAAATTAGAGGGTGAGAATAGATAAGGTAGAAACTTAGAATAGAAGAAGAAGAAGAACACAACATCAGAGTAACACGAACCTCACAGCGGAACGAATAACATATAATAGATAACATAACTTTGAAATATAACAGTTATGTATACAATAGCACTTATCAGAGTACAACACTTACAACACAGCGGAAATAACTATAGCTATATGATCCAGAAGCCTCCTGCTCCAGCTCTTCAAGTATACCTGTAAATTCTGACTACTTGACTGCCCATACAAATTTAGGCACCCAAGAGTTTAGGGAAAACAAAATAAACTCTGGGTCAGTCATGTGACTGGTGTGAATAAACTCAAATCATTTAAACAGGTATATGATATCTCATAAGACCACGCCGAGAATACGGAACGGGTTTTTCCCTTATGAGAATCCAAATAACTTTTCAAAGCAATATCATTCTGATATTATAATAATGTCTAAGTACAAATAAATATCAATCTAGCAGAAACGCTTGCATCTCACGTTACTGCATATATAGTATACAATCAAAATCGCAAGCACGTATTGGATGATTGGATTTCCAACTATGACAAGGTATGGAACCACCTTCCGATCAGTGTACTCTAGGAACGATACACTGGAGTTCAACAAGAACATCTTGCAACTCAGCCACACATGACCGTCCACTCATTTCGCTTGAGTGTATCGAATGTACATCACCAACGGTTGGGATCAGCAACCGTTCCCGTATATATATGGGACAGCATTGATAGATTTTAGAAACAAATGAATATTCTCTAGATAGGTGATTATACACCCTACTTCGGTGCGACCGACTTAGCCATGCTGCCTGCCCGATTTCTGTCATTTACCGGATGATGAGGCTAGAAGCTACGCTTTATCATCACATCAGATTCACTTCGAATGCCACATTGTTAGATCCATCGAAAATCACTAATTGACGTCAACAACAGTACATTACGTGTTAGCTAAAGAAGTTTCCTTCTCCGCTTCCACTCTTGGTACGGTTGAAGAAATCAAGGTACGTGACCTTTCTGGAAATACTCTGTCAGACATCCATCTTCATTCACTTAATATGTCACATCGTCATACCCGCCAAATCACAAATTGACTTATCCAAAAATAACACGGGTATACAGCTAAGAGAAACGAATTCCTCCGCCACCAAACGTGAATACGTTTGAACAGATCAACTTACGCGATCCATTGGATATACTCTGTCAGACCTTCGTCCATACAAGTTGTCCTGGGACTGGACAAACCGAAGGCACTATTCTGTAAACAGGATAGCCCTTGCATTTTTACTCCGTCTTCAATTATCTTTGGCATATATGATTCGCGACGCTTATGCCAATACAGAGTGGTTCTTTGGATAAAAATCCAACCGGTCTCTCCATATTAACAACGTTAAAATGGTCAAAACGTCGATAGTCTGTGATTTAACCATCAAAGAAAAACAAGTGTGCAAACAACGATATTATTCCCAGATGGAAATTATATCGAATAAACATCATTTAACATTAATCTCTTTAGTTTATTTATTTACTTATCTCCTGTTTCCCTATATTCTAAATTCTTATTTTTCTTTTATCAGAAAACATTTCTGATTCTCGTTTGGAAAACATTTCCAAAACTCCTTTACGATCAAACCTTACCATTTCTTAGTTAAGAAGGAAGTCACTCAAGTTGGGGTATAATTACCTCTCATACCTTAACTGAACAACGTTATAACTTCGAAATGGTCAAAGTTTATCTTTTAAATTTTTAACAACTTCTTTACGCCTTTCTCGGATTCAATTTTACTAATCCACTTCTATATTTAAAACATTGGTTATAACGATAACGTTATAATCCCTACTTTTGAATTATCTAACCTTAATTATAACTTCTATTCTTATTAGTGAATAATTAACCTAACACTTATTTATTTATAAATAAATAAATCTCTATTTAAACACTGGAAAGTATAAGTACTTTCCCGAATTCGATATAATCGAATTCGCCGATTAACTCTCTTCGAGAAATCACTATTTGATTAACTCTACTTCGAATAACCTATATTCGACTAACTCCTAGAATAAACGATATTCGATAATCTCTCTTCGAATAACTAATATTCGATAACTCTTCCTTTTCAAATATCTCATATTTGAAAATCTCACTTCGATTAAACTATAATCGATAACTCCCTTCGATGAAACTAACATCGATAACTCCTTTCGACGAAACTAACATCGATAACTCCTTTCGATGAAACAAACATCGATAACTCCTTTCGATGAAACTAACATCGATTTATTTAACTCGACGAACTTAACTCGACTAACTTAACTTGACTCGACTAACTCGACTTACTTGGTTCGACCAATTCGGTTCGATTAACTAGGCTCGCCTAACTTGACTAACTTAACTCGACTTACTTTGTTCGACCAATTTGATTCGATTAACTAGGCTCGACTAACTTGACTAACTTAACTCGACTTACTTGGTTCGACCAATTTGATTCGATTAACTAGGCTCGACTAACTTGACTAACTTAACTCGACTTACTTGGTTCGACCAATTTGATTCGATTAACTAGGCTCGACTAACTTGACTAACTCCTTTTACTAACGTTTATCCCTTTATAAAGATTTACTTTTCAGTAACGGTTCTTCACTTTATATATGTTCTTTTCGTAACGTTTTCAACTTTAAAAGTGTTGAGTTCACCTTCTATTTAAACTATCGGTGTTAAAACCAATTTCTACTTCTCTACATAAGTTCAGACTTATATATTCCATTTATCGAATGATAAATATTTTTTCTTTAATTTATAAATATCATTTATAAATTAATCTCCTTCTTTTATCTGTTAAAACAGATTCTATTTATTTATCAAATAAGTATCTCATTCTTATCCTGTTAAATTTCTAAATGAAAAATCTCTTTTTAATATCTTATTCAATTTCTAAATGAATAATCCCTTTTAAATATCTTATTGAATTTCTAAGTCAATAATCCTTTTTATAACATCTTATTCAATTCTTAAATGAATAATCCCTTTTAAAATATCTTATTCAAATTCTAAATGAATAAATCTCTTTTTAATATCTCAATCAATTTCTAAGTTAATATCTCCTTTATAACTTATTAAATATCTTATTCAATCTCTAGTTGAATAACTCACTTTATAAATATCTATTTATAAAGATTTCCCTTTTTTAATAATTCTACTCAACTGTATTTCCTATTTAAAAATATTCCATTTTTAAATATTTCTATTTATAAACATTCTATTTATAAATATTCGATTTCCAATATTCCGGTATGTTATGGTGTTTAACATATCAAATTTCGATGCCCAATATCGTCCATAACACACAATCAACAACAGGTGATAAATCACATCATATATCAAAATATATGAAAATCAATAAAATAACTGTTGAGGAATCCAGTCGAATTCCTCCAACCTGTTTCCCTGCATCCACAGATGTTATACAATAAAATCAACATCACTTTCAATTTCATATGATATATTCTGATAAACAGAATCAATACGGAAATTTAACTAACTGACTAGCAGTTCAATCAAACGATCAACACACAATCAAATAGCCAATATTTAACAATTCTAAAAATACAACTTGAAAATATAAACTGTTCAGAGTTAGTGAGATTTACTCACAGTTGCGCGTTAACTGTTGAATAACGGTTTGCGTTCGTTGATTTGAGTCGGACAATTTATTTCGCAATAAATTGTAACGAGCTCCGATTGACTTGCAGTCAGCTCCATTGTGTTGCTCCCGTCCATACAATCCCAACGCAACTTACGGTTCGTCAATCTGGTTTTATATGACCGAGATATCACGTTACGAAGTTAATACATCATAAAAAGAATTTAACTTTGATTTAAAAATAACCCATGGGCTTTACTACCTCAGTCTGGCCCAAGTCTCCTTTACAAAAATCGGCCTCCAGGCATTTCCTTCCCCAAATCCTTCTAACTCATCCTCCTGTACATTTCGATCCCAAAATCCACCGTTTGACCGCCCCTTTGACCTCCGTTTCCTCCTCCTCTGACCATCGATTCCGAGCGCCAATACCACCGAATCACTCCCCATCCAAGCCTCCTCCCTCTCGTACCCTCAAACTCGAACTCGCCTCCCCCCGTCGAATGCGACAGGGCCAATCGCACTACAGGATGCGAACCCTATGCCCATCGAATCAACCGAAACTCACACACGAGGTGCAGTTCGCCTCGTTGAACCCAATTATCACCATCAACATTCGAATTAAAGCCTGAATCTCCCATAGTGGTGAACCCTAGTTTACTGTGCCAAAACCCCCCCTTCGAATTTCTGCGTCGAGTGTACCAAAACAGGTATGAGCGGGAAGCTTTGGGTCTGAGGAACTTACATATATGGCCTTTGGGATTTTTAGGAATTTTAATTCATTTGTTTCTGGTTTTTGGGAGAATGAGTTTTACTGTATATTGAGTTTCTGAGTTGCGGCGCTTTCCTGAAGTGGAAAATAGGGTTTAGCATTTTTAGACGGTATTTATAGTGTTTAGGATTATTATTTTTTATATTTTTAAAATGGCATCTTCTTGGTATATTCTCTTTTCTATATCCATTTTGCTTCTGTGGTCTGTCTTGACTGGTTTTATACCCTATTTCAAGTTGGTTTTGTTTGTGGTTGAGACCGAAGGCCCAGTGGCATGTGCCAGATCATAGAAAAATAAAGGGGATATTTCGAATTTTATTTTCGTATTTTATTTTCTCGTTTTCTCTTTGTCTTCGGTCCTTAAAAATCACTGCGATCACATACGATCTCCTAAAATCACAATAACTGACATGCCACTAGAGTTTGACATTACGAACCCAACGAAACTGGTTTCGTCGAATTCTGAGGTCGTTTGCAAAACTGGCTATTTTTAAAGCTCTAAATAACTCTTTTTAAATATATAAATATATTTAAAAACAATTAAATTAAATATTTATAAATAAATATTATCGTATATCCTCACATATGATATCGTACAGCTCCAGAATATCATATCAGAATTTACAGTTTGATATTTCAGATTTCAGATTTATCGATATTCAATTCATATCGAAAATCCTTTTATAACGTAAATAAAGCGTCGCAAATTATAAAGGAATTCTACAGCGACTTTTCTGAAATTTGATTTGGACATATCTCAAAATCTACACGACGAAATCCTGATTTTCCTCTTCCATTAGAAAGATATACTCCACCAGCTCCACACGTTTCTTGTTTCACAGAAATCCGGCTTAAAACGAACCCTGTACATTCAGTTGAAGTCTGAATCGCCAAATAGCGAACTGCCGCGCCATTTCAAGCTCTGTTTTAATTATATTAAAATTCTACGCTCAAACTGTCGTCGATTCAATATAATTGTTATTATATTTCGAATCGAAACTCCACCAAATCTCGTATGCTATTCAATTCACATGACATTGTGAATTTCACTGTTTCCGACTATTTGGACATTATAATATATTATTATATTATAATTATTAATTAAATATTCAATATTATTTAATTCACGTTCTCGATATGGATAAATCGATATTTAATAATTAAATAAATTAATTATTCAACAGCTAAAAATGCGGGTTACTACAATCTTCCCCCCTTAATAAAATTTCGTCCTCGAAATTGCTAAGCTAGGGGATGACCCTATCTTCTGGGTAAAAATTTATCTGTTTACCTCTTGTCTCCGGTTTCAACTGAACCAATTAATATCGACTAAAATATTAATTTATTCCGACTAACTAAATTTTCAAAAATTCTGAAAATTTTCTAACACCTTAACTTTTCGAAAATTTTTGCCAGCACCTCCTTTGTACTGGTCAATATCTCAAACTCCAACTCGCCTCTCTAGGCCTTCTTTAACCCAAAAGAAAATCAAACAGCCAAGCGGCTTGCCAATTCGGCTCATAAATCTCATATACATATATAATATAAACTGGTACCTTTTTGTCGGGAATATCAACTCTATCACTTCCATATGCTATCAACTCAGCATATACCAGTGTTATTTCCATCAAATTCCAATCAGTTCATATCCTCAAAACCAAATCGAATTTCATTAGAACCCCAATATCAAATTCCAAATTATTGACGTATCAATTTGGTTCCATTCTAGATTATCTCTAACCCATTCAATTTTATTTAACTCGGTTCAAGTTAATTTTTCAATTTGTTTCTACTATCTTATTCTATTTAACTTCATAAGTTAAAATTAAATTCCGAAACTTAATTTCCTGGGTCTATTTCAAATCAATTTGAAATTACAATGCCAATTCAAAACCTTTGAATTTCTAAACAACTTGTTTTCTCAAAACAATTCAAAAACAAATCTTTTGGTAGTAGTCCGTCACTTAGAACTCGAAAATGAACACTGATGATGTCGCGATTCATCATCGGGATCTATCTTCCAGCTATCGAAGTGAGTTCAATACTATATCACCTTCAAAACCATTACTAAATACTTCCATTTTGAAAACATTTCAAAATATCCTAGGAACTTAAAATTTCCTTATTTTAATTCCAATCTGATTTAAATTCAGTTTTTTCTTCATTTTATTTCATATACTTTACTTATATGAATTCTGATTAGTTATTTATAATCATTTTACCTCTTATAACCTCCTTCGATTATAATAACAAGCAACACAACCAATTATACTATGTTAATTTCAAAACATACCATGTCGGTTCATCGTGTTCAAGTGTTTATAAAACTCCTACCGATACAGTGGATCAAACCGATCGACCAGAATTTATAAGCCACTCAACCAATAAATCTACACAATATAAATCACTTTATATTAACTAACAAATACGCACTCGTATATGTACACTCAAACTCAGTCTAGGATATTACTAATCCCATCTCTACTGAATCACGCCACAGAGCCAAGGTAATAACTAAACCTCGCTCTGATACCAACTGTAGTGACCCGGATTTTGAGCGACCCGGATTTTGAGCGACTTTGGTTATCGACGTAAGCTCGACGTCGATAACCAAAACATTGAAAAATCCCGGTTCTTAATGAAAGAAATTAGAGGGTGAGAATAGATAAGGTAGAAACTTAGAATAGAAGAAGAAGAAGAACACAACATCAGAGTAACACGAACCTCACAGCGGAACAAATAACATATAATAGATAACATAACTTTGAAATATAACAGTTATGTATACAATAGCACTTATCAGAGTACAGCACTTACAACACAGCGGAAATAACTATAGCTATATGATCCAGAAGCCTCCTGCTCCAGCTCTTCAAGTATACCTGTAAATCCTGACTACTTGACTGCCTGTACAAATTTAGGCACCAAAGAGTTTAGGGAAAACAAAATAAACTCTGGGTCAGTCATGTGACTGGTGTGAATAAACTCAAATCATTTAAACAGGTATATGATATCTCATAAGACCACGCCGTGAATACGGAACGGGTTTTTCCCTTATGAGAATCCAAATAACTTTTCAAAGTAATATCATTCTGATATTATAATAATGTCTAAGTATAAATAAATATCAATCTAGCGGAAACGCTTGCATCTCACGTTACTACATATATAGTATACAATCAAAATCGCAAGCACGTATTGGATGATTGGATTTCCAACTCTGACAAGGTATGGAACCACCTACCGATCAGTGTACTCTAGGAACGATACACTGGAGTTCAACAAGAACATCTTGCAACTTAGCCACACATGACCGACCACTCATTTCGCTTGAGTGTATCGAATGTACATCACCAACAGTTGGGATCAGCAACCGTTCCCGTATATATATGGGAAAGCATTGATAGATTTTAGAAACAAATGAATATTCTCTAGATAGGCGATTATACACCCTACTTCGGTGCGACCGACTTAGCCATGCTGCCTGCCCGATTTCTGTCATTTACCGGATGATGAGGCTAGAAGCTACGCTTTATCATCACATCAGATTCACTTCGAATGCCACATTGTTAGATCCATCGAAAATCACTAATTGACGTCAACAACAGTACATTACGTGTTAGCTAAAGAAGTTTCCTTCTCCGCTTCCACTCTTGGTACGGTTGAAGAAATCAAGGTACGTGACCTTTCTGGAAATACTCTGTCAGACATCCATCTTCATTCACTTAAAATGTCACATCGTCATACCCGCCAAATCACAAATTGACTTATCCAAAAATAACACGGGTATACAGCTAAGAGAAACGAATTCCTCCGCCACCAAACGTGAATACGTTTGAACAGATCAACTTACGCGATCCATTGGATATACTCTGTCAGACCTTCGTCCATACAAGTTGTCCTGGGACTGGACAAACCGAAGGCACTATTCTGTAAACAGGATAGCCCTTGCATTTTTACTCCGTCTTCAATTATCTTTGGCATATATGATTCGCGACGCTTATGCCAATACAGAGTGGTTCTTTGGATAAAAATCCAACCGGTCTCTCCATATTAACAACGTTAAAATGGTCAAAACTTCGATAGTCTGTGATTTAACCATCAAAGAAAAACAAGTGTGTAAACAACGATATTATTCCCAAATGGAAATTATATCGAATAAACATCATTTAACATTAATCTCTTTAGTTCATTTATTTACTTATCTCCTGTTTCCCTATATTCTAAATTCTTATTTTTCTTTTATCAGAAAACATTTCTGATTCTCATTTGGAAAACATTTCCAAAACTCCTTTACGATCAAACCTTACCATTTCTTAGTTAAGAAGGAAGTCACTCAAGTTGGGGTATAATTACCTCTCAGACCTTAACTGAACAACGTTATAACTTCGAAATGGTCAAAGTTTATCTTTTAAATTTTTAACAACTTCTTTACGCCTTTCTCGGATTCAATTTTACTAATCCACTTATATATTTAAAACATTGGTTATAACGATAACGTTATACTCCCTACTTTTGAATTATCTAACCTTAATTATAACTTCTATTCTTATTAGTGAATAATTAACCTAACACTTATTTATTTATAAATAAATAAATCTCTATTTAAACACTGGAAAGTATAAGTACTTTCCCTAATTCGATATAATCGAATTCGCCAATTAACTCTCTTCGAGAAATCACTATTTGATTAACTCTACTTCGAATAACCTATATTCGACTAACTCCTCGAATAAACGATATTCGATAATCTCTCTTCGAATAACTAATATTCGATAACTCTTCCTTTTCAAATATCTCATATTTGAAAATCTCACTTCGATTAAACTATAATCGATAACTCCCTTCGATGAAACTAACATCGATAACTTCTTTCGATGAAACTAACATCGATAACTCCTTTCGATGAAACTAACATCGATAACTCCTTTCGATGAAACTAACATCGATTTATTTAACTCGACGAACTTAACTCGACTAACTTAACTTGACTCGACTAACTCGACTTACTTGGTTCGACCAATTCGGTTCGATTAACTAGGCTCGCCTAACTTGACTAACTTAACTCGACTTACTTGGTTCGACCAATTTGATTCGATTAACTAGGCTCGACTAACTTGACTAACTTAACTCGACTTACTTGGTTCGACCAATTTGATTCGATTAACTAGGCTCGACTAACTTGACTAACTTAACTCGACTTACTTGGTTCGACCAATTTGATTCGATTAACTAGGCTCGACTAACTTGACTAACTCCTTTTACTAACGTTTATCCCTTTATAAAGATTTACTTTTCAGTAACGGTTCTTCACTTTATATATGTTCTTTTCGTAACGTTTTCTACTTTAAAAGTGTTGAGTTCACCTTCTATTTAAACTATCGGTGTTAAAACCAATTTCTACTTCTCTATGTAAGTTCAGACTTATATATTCCATTTATCGAATGATAAATATTTTTTCTTTAATTTATAAATATCATTTATAAATTAATCTCCTTCTTTTATCTGTTAAAACAGATTCTATTTATTTATCAAATAAGTATCTCATTCTTATCCTATTAAATTTCTAAATTAAAAATCTCTTTTTAATATCTTATTCAATTTCTAAATGAATAATCCCTTTTAAATATCTTATTGAATTTCTAAGTCAATAATCCTTTTTATAACATCTTATTCAATTCTTAAATGAATAATCCCTTTTAAAATATCTTATTCAAATTCTAAATGAATAAATCTCTTTTTAATATCTCAATCAATTTCTAAGTTAATATCTCCTTTATAACTTATTAAATATCTTATTCAATCTCTAGTTGAATAACTCACTTTATAAATATCTTATTTATAAAGATTTCCCTTTTTAAATAATTCTACTCAGCCGTATTTCCTATTTAAAAATATTCCATTTTTAAATATTTCTATTTATAAACATTCTATTTATAAATATTCGATTTCCAATATTCCGGTATGTTATGGTGTTTAACATATCAAATTTCGATGCCCAATATCGTCCATAACACACAATAACCAACAGGTGATAAATCACATCATATATCAAAATATATGAAAATTAATAAAATAACTGTTGAGGAATCCAGTCGGATTCCTCCAACCTGTTTCCCTGCATCCACAGATGTTATACAATAAAATCAACATCACTTTCAATTTCATATGATATATTCTGATAAACAGAATCAATACGGAAATTTAACTAACTGACTAGCAGTTCAATCAAATGATCAACACACAATCAAACAGCCAATATTTAACAATTCTAAAAATACAACTTGAAAATATAAACTGTTCAGAGTTAGTGAGATTTACTCACAGTTGCGCGTTAACTGTTGAATAACGGTTTGCGTTCGTTGATTTGAGTCGGACAATTTATTTCGCAATAAATTGTAACGAGCTCCGACTTGCAGTCAGCTCCATTGTGTTGCTCCCGTCCGCACGATCCCAACGCAACTTACGGTTCGTCAATCTGGTTTCATATGACCGAGATATCGCGTTACGAAGTTAATACATCATAAAAAGAATTTAACTTTGATTTAAAAATAACCCATGGGCTTTACTACCTCAGTCTGGCCCAAGTCTCCTTTACAAAAGCCGGCCTCCAGGTATTTCCTTCCCCAAATCCTTCTAACTCATCCTCCTGTACATTTCGATCCCAAAATCCACCGTTTGACCGCCCCTTTGACCTCCGTTTCCTCCTCCTCTGACCATCGATTCCGAGCGCCAATACCACCGAATCACTCCCCATCCAAACCTCCTCCCTCTCGTACCCTCAAACTCGAACTCGCCTCCCCCCCCCCCCCCCCCCGTCGAATGCGACAGGGCTAATCGCACTACAGGATGCGAACCCTATGCCCATCGAATCAACCGAAACTCACACACGAGGTGCAGTTCGCCTCGTTGAACCCAATTATCACCATCAACATTCGAATTAAAGCCTGAATCTCCCATAGGGGTGAACCCTAGTTTACTGTGCCAAAACCCCCCCTTCGAATTTCTGCGTCGAGTGTACCAAAACAGGTATGAGCGGGAAGCTTTGGGTCTGAGGAACTTACATATATGGCCTTTGGGATTTTTAGGAATTTTAATTCATTTGTTTGTGATTTTTGGGAGAATGAGTTTTACTGTATATTGAGTTTCTGAGTTGCAGCGCTTTCCTGAAGTGGAAAATAGGGTTTAGCATTTTTAGACGGTATTTATAGTGTTTACGATTATTATTTTTTATATTTTTAAAATGGCATCTTCTTGGTATATTCTCTTTTCTATATCCATTTTGCTTCTGTGGTCTGTTCTTGACGGGTTTTATACCCTATTTCGAGTTTTGTGGTTGAGACCGAAGGCCCAGTGGCCTGTGCCAGATCATAGAAAAATAAAGGGGATATTTCGAATTTGATTTTCGTATTTTATTTTCTCGTTTTCTCTTTGTCTTCGGTCTTTAAAAATCACTGCGATCACATACGATCTCCTAAAATCACAATAACTGACATGCCACTAGAGTTTGACATTACGAACCCAACGAAACTGGTTTCGTCGAATTCTGAGGTCGTTTGCAAAACTGACTATTTTTAAAGCTCTAAATAACTCTTTTTAAATATATAAATATATTTAAAAACAATTAAATTAAATATTTATAAATAAATATTATCGTATATCCTCACATATGATATCGTACAGCTCCAGAATATCATATCAGAATTTACAGTTTGATATTTCAGATTTCAGATTTATCGATATTCAATTCATATCGAAAATCCTTTTATAACTTAAATAAAGCGTTGCAAATTATAAAAGAATTCTACAGCGACTTTTCTGAAATTTGATTTGGACATATCTCAAAATCTACACGACGAAATCCTAATTTTTCTCTTCCATTAGAAAGATATACTCCACCAGCTCCACACGCTTCTTGTTTCACAGAAATCCGGCTTAAAACGAACCCTGTACATTCAGTTGAAGTCTGAATCACCAAATAGCGAACTGCCGCGCCATTTCAAGCTCTGTTTTAATTATATTAAAATTCTACGCTCAAACTGTCGTCGATTCAATATAATTGTTATTATATTTCGAATCGAAACTCCACCAAATCTCGTATGCTATTCAATTCACATGATATTGTGAATTTCACTGTTACCGACTATTTGGATATTATAATATATTATTATATTATAAATATTAATTAAATATTCAATATTATTTAATTCACGTTCTCGATATCGATAAATCGATATTTAATAATTAAATAAATTAATTATTCAACAGCTAAAAATGTGGGTTACTACAATCTTCTCCCCTTAATAAAATTTCGTCCTCGAAATTGCTAAGCTAGGGGATGACCCTATCTTCTGGGTAAAAATTTATCTGTTTACCTCTTGTCTCCGGTTTCAACTGAACCAATTAATATCGACTAAAATATTAATTTATTCCGACTAACTAAATTTTCAAAAATTCTGAAAATTTTCTAACACCTTAACTTTTCGAAAATTTTTGCCAGCACCTCCTTTGTACTGGTCAATATCTCAAACTCCAACTCGCCTCTCTGGGCCTTCTTTAACCCAAAAGAAAATCAAACAGCCAAGCGGCTTGCCAATTCGGCTCATAAATCTCATATACATATATAATATAAACTGGTACCTTTTTGTCGGGAATATCAACTCTATCACTTCCATATGCTATCAACTCAGCATATACCAGTGTTATTTCCATCAAATTCCAATCAGTTCATATCCTCAAAACCAAATCGAATTTCATTCGAACCCCAATATCAAATTCCAAATTATTGACGTATCAATTTGGTTCCATTCTAGATTATCTCTAACCCATTCAATTTTATTTAACTCGGTTCAAGTTAATTTTTCAATTTGTTTCTACTATCTTATTCTATTTAACTTCATAAGTTAAAATTAAATTCCGAAACTTAATTTCCTGGGTCTATTTCAAATCAATTTGAAATTACAATGCCAATTCAAAACCTTTGAATTTCTAAACAACTTGTTTTCTCAAAACAATTCAAAAACAAAACTTTTGGTAGTAGTCCGTCACTTAGAACTCGAAAATGAACACTGATGATGTCGCGATTCATCATCAGGATCTATCTTCCAGCCATCGAAGTGAGTTCAATACTATATCACCTTCAAAACCATTACTAAATACTTCCATTTTGAAAAGATTTCAAAATCTCCCAAGAACTTAAAATTTCCTTATTTTAATTCCAATCTGATTTAAATTCAGATTTTTCTTCATTTTATTTCATATACTTTACTTATATGAATTCTGATTAGTTATTTATAATCATTTTACCTCTTATAACCTCCTTCGATTATAATAACAACCAACACAACCAATTATACTATGTTAATTTCAAAACATACCATGTCGGTTCATCGTGTTCACGTGTTTATAAAACTCCTACCGATACAGTGGATCAAACCGATCGACCAGAATTTATAAGCCACTCAACCAATAAATCTACACAATATAAATCACTTTATATTAACTAACAAATACGCACTCGTATATGTACACTCAAACTCAGTCTAGGATATTACTAGTCCCATCTCTACTGAATCACGCCACAGAGCCAAGGTAATAACTAAACCTCGCCCTGATACCAACTGTAGTGACCCGGATTTTGAGCGACTTTGGTTATCGACGTAAGCTCGAAGTCGATAACCAAAACATCGAAAAATACCAGTTGTTAATGAAAGAAATTAGAGGGTGAGAATAGATAAGGTAGAAACTTAGAATAGAAGAAGAAGAAGAACACAACATCAGAGTAACACGAACCTCACAGCGGAACGAATAACATATAATATATAACATAACTTTGAAATATAACAGTTATGTATACAATAGCACTTATCAGAGTACAGCACTTACAACACAGCGGAAATAACTATAGCTATATGATCCAGAAGCCTCCTGCTCCAGCTCTTCAAGTATACCTGTAAATCCTGACTACTTGACTGCCCGTACAAATTTAGGCACCCAAGAGTTTAGGGAAAACAAAATAAACTCTGGGTCAGTCATGTGACTGGTGTGAATAAACTCAAATCATTTAAACAGGTATATGATATCTCATAAGACCACGCCGTGAATACGGAACGGGTTTTTCCCTTATGAGAATCCAAATAACTTTTCAAAGTAATATCATTCTGATATTATAATAATGTCTAAGTACAAATAAATATCAATCTAGCAGAAACGCTTGCATCTCACGTTACTACATATATAGTATACAGTCAAAATCGCAAGCACGTATTGGATGATTGGATTTCCAACTATGACAAGGTATGGAACCACCTTCCGATCAGTGTACTCTAGGAACGATACACTGGAGTTCAACAAGAACATCTTGCAACTCAGCCACACATGACCGACCACTCATTTTGCTTGAGTGTATCGAATGTACATCACCAACGGTTGGGATCAGCAACCGTTCCCGTATATATATGGGACAGCATTGATAGATTTTAGAAACAAATGAATATTCTCTGGATAGGTGATTATACACCCTACTTCGGTGCGACTGACTTAGCCATGCTGCCTGCCCGATTTCTGTCATTTACCGGATGATGAGGCTAGAAGCTACGCTTTATCATCACATCAGATTCACTTCGAATGCCACATTGTTAGATCCATCGAAAATCACTAATTGACGTCAACAACGGTACATTACGTGTCAGCTAAAGAAGTTTCCTTCTCCGCTTCCACTCTTGGTACGGTTGAAGAAATCAAGGTACGTGACCTTTCTGGAAATACTCTGTCAGACATCCATCTTCATTCACTTAAAATGTCACATCGTCATACCCGCCAAATCACAAATTGACTTATCCAAAAATAACACGGGTATACAGCTAAGAGAAACGAATTCCTCCGCCACCAAACGTGAATACGTTTGAACAGATCAACTTACGCGATCCATTAGATATACTCTGTCAGACCTTCGTCCATACAAGTTGTCCTGGGACTGGACAAACCGAAGGCACTAATCTGTAAACAGGATAGCCCTTGCATTTTTACTCCGTCTTCAATTATCTTTGGCATATATGATTCACGACGCTTATGCCAATACAGAGTGGTTCTTTGGATAAAAATCCAACCGGTCTCTCCATATTAACAACGTTAAAATGGTCAAAACTTCGATAGTCTGTGATTTAACCATCAAAGAAAAACAAGTGTGCAAACAACGATATTATTCCCAGATGGAAATTATATCGAATAAACATCATTTAACATTAATCTCTTTAGTTCATTTATTTACTTATCTCCTGTTTCCCTATATTCTAAATTCTTATTTTTCTTTTATCAGAAAACATTTCTGATTCTCGTTTGGAAAACATTTCCAAAACTCCTTTACGATCAAACCTTACCATTTCTTAGTTAAGAAGGAAGTCACTCAAGTTGGGGTATAATTACCTCTCAGACCTTAACTGAACAACGTTATAACTACGAAATGGTCAAAGTTTATCTTTTAAATTTTTAACAACTTCTTTACGCCTTTCTCGGATTCAATTTTACTAATCCACTTCTATATTTAAAACATTGGTTATAACGATAACGTTATAATCCCTACTTTTGAATTATCTAACCTTAATTATAACTTCTATTCTTATTAGTGAATAATTAACCTAACACTTATTTATTTATAAATAAATATCTATTTAAACACTGGAAAGTATAAGTACTTTCCCGAATTCAATATAATCGAATTCGCCGATTAACTCTCTTCGAGAAATCACTATTTGATTAACTCTACTTCGAATAACCTATATTCGACTAACTCCTCGAATAAATGATATTCGATAATCTCTCTTCGAATAACTAATATTCGATAACTCTTCCTTTTCAAATATCTCATATTTTAAAATCTCACTTCGATTAAACTATAATCGATAACTCCCTTCGATGAAACTAACATCGATAACTCCTTTCGATGAAACTAACATCGATAACTCCTTTCGATGAAACTAATATCGATAACTCCTTTCGATGAAACTAACATCGATTTATTTAACTCGACGAACTTAACTCGACTAACTTAACTTGACTCGACTAACTCGACTTACTTGGTTCGACCAATTCGGTTCGATTAACTAGGCTCGCCTAACTTGATTAACTTAACTCGACTTACTTGGTTCGACCAATTTGATTCGATTAACTAGGCTCGACTAACTTGACTAACTTAACTCGGCTTACTTGGTTCGACCAATTTGATTCGATTAACTAGGCTCGACTAACTTGACTAACTTAACTCAACTTACTTGGTTCGACCAATTTGATTAGATTAACTAGGCTCGACTAACTTGACTAACTCCTTTTACTAACGTTTATCCCTTTATAAAGATTTACTTTTCAGTAACGGTTCTTCACTTTATATATGTTCTTTTCATAACATTTTCTACTTTAAAAGTGTTGAGTTCACCTTCTATTTAAACTATCGGTGTTAAAACCAATTTCTACTTCTCTATATAAGTTCAGACTTATATATTCCATTTATCGAATGATAAATATTTTTTCTTTAATTTATAAATATCATTTATAAATTAATCTCCTTCTTTTACCTGTTAAAACAGATTCTATTTATTTATCAAATAAGTATCTCATTCTTATACTGTTAAATTTCTAAATGAAAATTCTCTTTTTAATATCTTATTCAATTTCTAAATGAATAATCCCTTTTAAATATCTTATTGAATTTCTAAGTCAATAATCCTTTTTATAACATCTTATTCAATTCTTAAATGAATAATCCCTTTTAAAATATCTTATTCAAATTCTACATGAATAAATCTCTTTTTAATATCTCAATCAATTTCTAAGTTAATATCTCCTTTATAACTTATTAAATATCTTATTCAATCTCTAGTTGAATAACTCACTTTATAAATATCTTATTTATAAAGATTTCCCTTTTTAAATAATTCTACTCAACCGTATTTCCTATTTAAAAATATTCCATTTTTAAATATTTCTATTTATAAACATTCTATTTATAAATATTCGATTTCCAATATTCCGGTATGTTATGGTGTTTAACATATCAAATTTCGATGCCCAATATCGTCCATAACACACAATCAACAACAGGTGATAAATCACATCATATATCAAAATATATGAAAATCAATAAAATAACTGTTGAGGAATCCAGTCGGATTCCTCCAACCTGTTTCCCTGCATCCACAGATGTTATACAATAAAATCAACATCACTTTCAATTTCATATGATATATTCTGATAAACAGAATCAATACGGAAATTTAACTAACTGACTAGCAGTTCAATCAAATGATCAACACACAATCAAACAACCAATATTTAACAAATCTAAAAATACAATTTGAAAATATAAACTGTTCAGAGTTAGTGAGATTTACTCACAGTTGCGCGTTAACTGTTGAATAACGGTTTGCGTTCGTTGATTTGAGTCGGACAATTTATTTCGCAATAAATTGTAACGAGCTCCGATTGACTTGCAGTCAGCTCCATTGTGTTGCTCCCGTCCATACGATCCCAACGCAACTTACGGTTCGTCAATCTGGTTTCATATGACCGAGATATCGCGTTACGAAGTTAATACATCATAAAAAGAATTTAACTTTGATTTAAAAATAACCCATGGGCTTTACTACCTCAGTCTGGCCCAAGTCTCCTTTACAAAAGTCGGCCTCCAGGCATTTCCTTCCCCAAATCCTTCTAACTCATCCTCCTGTACATTTCGATCCCAAAATCCACCGTTTGACCGCCCCATTGACCACTGTTTCCTCCTCCTCTGACCATCGATTCTGAGCGCCAATACCACCGAATCACTCCCCATCCAAGCCTCCTCCTTCTCGTACCCTCAAACTCGAACTCGCCTCCCCCCGTCGAATGCGACAGGGCCAATCGCACTACAGGATGCGAACCCTATGCCCATCGAATCAACCGAAACTCACACACGAGGTGCAGTTCGCCTCGTTGAACCCAATTATCACCATCAACATTCGAATTAAAGCCTGAATCTCCCATAGGGGTGAACCCTAGTTTACTGTGCCAAAACCCCCCTTCGAATTTCTGCGTCGAGTGTACCAAAACAGGTATGAGCGGGAAGCTTTGGGTCTGAGGAACTTACATATATGGCCTTTGGGATTTTTAGGAATTTTAATTCATTTGTTTGTGATTTTTGGGAGAATGAGTTTTACTGTATATTGAGTTTCTGAGTTGCAGCGCTTTCCTGAAGTGGAAAATAGGGTTTAGGATTATTATTTTTTATATTTTTAAAATGGCATCTTCTTGGTATATTCTCTTTTCTATATCCATTTTGCTTCTGTGGTCTGTTCTTGACGGGTTTTATACCCTATTTCGAGTTGGTTTTGTTTGTGGTTGAGACCGAAGGCCCAGTGGCCTGTGCCAGATCATAGAAAAATAAAGGGGATATTTCGAATTTGATTTTCGTATTTTATTTTCTCGTTTTCTCTTTGTCTTCGGTCTTTAAAAATCACTGTGATCACATACGATCTCCTAAAATCACAATAACTGACATGCCACTAGAGTTTGACATTACGAACCCAACGAAACTGGTTTCGTCGAATTCTGAGGTCGTTTGCAAAACTGGCTATTTTTAAAGCTCTAAATAACTCTTTTTAAATATATAAATATATTTAAAAACAATTAAATTAAATATTTATAAATAAATATTATCGTATATCCTCACATATGATATCGTACAGCTCCAGAATATCATATCAGAATTTACAGTTTGATATTTCAGATTTCAGATTTATCGATATTCAATTCATATCGAAAATCCTTTTATAACGTAAATAAAGCGTCGCAAATTATAAAGGAATTCTACAGCGACTTTTCTGAAATTTGATTTGGACATATCTCAAAATCTACACGATGAAATCCTGATTTTTCTCTTCCATTAGAAAGATATACTCCACCAGCTCCACACGTTTCTTGTTTCACAGAAATCCGGCTTAAAACGAACCCTGTACATTCAGTTGAAGTCTGAATCGCCA
Source organism: Allium sativum (assembly GCA_030737875.1). Classification (NCBI taxonomy): domain Eukaryota; kingdom Viridiplantae; phylum Streptophyta; class Magnoliopsida; order Asparagales; family Amaryllidaceae; genus Allium; species Allium sativum. Next base: position 139,542,114 of record CM060924.1, read on the forward strand.
AATAGCGAACTGCCGCGCCATTTTAAGTCTGTTTTAATTATATTAAAATTCTACGCTCAAACTGTCGTCGATTCAATATAATTGTTATTATATTTCGAATCGAAACTCCACCAAATCTCGTATGCTATTCAATTCACATGATATTGTGAATTTCACTGTTTCCGACTATTTCGACATTATAATATATTATTATATTATAATTATTAATTAAATATTCAATATTACTTAATTCACGTTCTCGATATCGATAAATCGATATTTAATAATTAAATAAATTAATTATTCAACAGCTAAAAATGCGGGTTATTACAGTTTATGCACACTCCTAACCCGAAACATCTCCTTACTATCATCACCCATCCACACAAACTCATCTTTTCCTTCAGTTAAATGTACATTCTCCAACCACAAATATAGCTAGCAAAGTTGTTGAAGAGCATCACCAGAGACAAGTCGGCAGAAAGATAGTCTCCACTTAAAATCAGTAGCCTCAGAGTTATACATTTCTCCAACAGACCAGTGTGTGTTACATGCAATTTCAAATAGCTCCTTCAATTCCTCTTTCAATGGTATAGGCAATATCCAAGCGTCATGCCAGAATGATATGTTTAACCCATTACGAACCACCACTTTAGTGCCAATCTTGATCCACTGTGAGAAACTCATAACCCCTTTCCAGAAAACAGAGCAGCGTGACCAGTCCCTATTCCAGTCAAAAACACCCCCATAGTAAACATTTTTAATCCATTCTTTCCAAAGGGCTTTCTTTTCGCCAAGCATCAACCACAACCATTTGCAAAGAAGTGCAGCATTCATGTCTTTCAAGTTAAGCACACCTAAACCACCTTGATCTTTAGCTTTACAAACCTGCCCCCAAGAAACGAGACAACTTAATTTCTTAGTCTCCTTCTCGCCTGTCCAGAAAAATTTCCCTCGCATCATATCAATCATGTCTATGACCCATCCCGGACACCTGAAAAAGGAGAGCCAGTACAGAGGATTATTTGGTTGATTTGAATTGTTGATTTGAATTGTTTGTGGTTTGAAATTGATTGATTGTGGTTGAAAAATACCCATTTGTGGTTGAGAATTATTTGGTTGAAACCACATAGGATTAGTTTGTGGAAATGAAAAAAATATACATGCCGCCTGCGTGCGAACTAGATGCATGAAATCCCCATTGTCAAAAGCTGCGAGGCTTTAAGGTAGAGCGAGGAGCCGTACAAGGGACGGCCCCGGTTTTAACTACCCTGCCGTTATGCTGCCAAAATTTTGAATAATATTCATGTGTTAGAATTATTTTCATGTGTTGAAACTATATTCATGTGTTGAATAGAAATTCATATGTTTAACGACATTCGTGTTTTGAAATAAATTGTTTCATAATAAAAATCATATTTTTATCACCTATATGAACTATATAAAATAGTCGTGTTTTGAAATAAATTGTTTTGCAATAAAAATCACATTTTTACTTTATATATACGAACTATAGAAAACCTTTATGTGTTGAATAGAAATTCATTCGTTGAATAGAAATTCATATGTTGAACGACATTCGTGTTTTGAAATAAATTGTTTCATAATAAAAATCATATTTTTATCATCTATACGAACTATGTAAAATAGTCGTGTTTTGAAATAAATTGTTTTGCAATAAAAATCACATTTTTACTTTATATATACGAACTATAGAAAACCTTCATGTGTTGAATAGAAATTCATTCGTTGAATAGAAATTCATGTGTTGAATGGTATTCGTGTTTTGAAATAAATTGCTTTATAATAAAAATCATATTTTTATCATCTATATGAACTATATAAAATAGTCGTGTTTTGAAAGAAATTGTTTTATAAAAAAATCATATTTTTATCATCTATATGAACTATATAAAATAGTCTTGTTTTGAAATAAATAGTCTTACAATGAAAAATCACATTTTTATTATATACATGAATTGTTAAAAATAGTGAAGTGTTGAAATAGAAGTCAGTAGGATAAAAATATCATTTTTTATCAAAGGTATGAAAAGAATATGGTTTTGAAATCGAAGAATCGATTATATTTATATATATATATATAATTAAAATAAATCGAATAACGAAGCTGCAGTTCTTGTTTTGTAACCGTGACTTCAAACGATTAGTGCGGAAGATCCGACCATCGGATTTTCCCGAAACCGAAACCGTTGGGTTCGCTTTGGAAATATCTTTCCAACGGCACCAACTTTGTAAAGATCCAACGGTTTGATTGTCTGGAATGTTTAATTCAAATCTGAAGAAAAACAGCGCCAGAATCGATTATATATATATATATATAATTAAATTAAATCGAATAATGACGCTGCAGTTCGTATTTTGAAATCGAAACTTCAAACGATTGTACCGGGAGATCCGACCGTCGGATTTTCCCGAAACTGGAACCATTGGATTCGTTTTGAAAAGATCTTTCTAATGATATAAATTTTGTGAAGATCCAACGGTTTGATTGTCTGGAATGTTTAATTCAAATTTGAAGAAAAACAGCGCCAGAATCGATTATATATATATAAATATAATTAAATTAAATCGAATAACGACGCTGCAGTTCGTATTTTGAAATCAGAACTTCAAACGATTGTACCGGGAGATCCGACCGTCGGATTTTCCCGAAACTGGAACCGTTGGATTCGTTTTGAAAATATATTTCTAATGATATAAATTTTGTGAACATCCAATGGTTAGATTTTCAGATATGTGTAAATCAAATCTGAAGAAAAACAGCGCCACGGCCGCGTTATGGCCTGAAGCGTCGTTTGAATAAATTAGCTATTTTTAAATAAATAAAAATAGCGATAAATCGTTATAAAATATTATAAACGATATGGAATGTGAAATTTAGAAACTAACTGAAGGTTGGCTAAGTCGAATGGTTCCCTGGATTTTGATATGATGTTGGTTTCGGCCTACGGGGTTAATATTTGGGAAATCGTTCTCTTACTGATTTACGGTTAGTGTCTAATGAATTGGAATAAAGCGTATGTCGTGTTTATGTAGCACTTGTTTATTATATACGCGAGTTGCTCAGAAAGACCGGGTTTATCCCATTCTGAATAACTGAATCGACGATAAGAAGCCAAAGATGAAGACGGTGGTCGAAGAACGGAGATCTTCAGCTCGTTTGGATGGTAACTGATGTCCTGATTGGGAGGCATCCCGAAATATGGATAATGAGTGGTGATCGTCTAGACGTACGTGGAGATCGATGGGTATGCGAGGTATATAGTGCCTCCGGTTTCGTTCAGACCTAGAACGGACTTGTAGATGGACTGTGTGTCTGACATTGGAATTCATTTTGTGTGATTGATAACCATCAGTTACATGGTGTGAATTGCCTGTGTGGCAAGCTAAGATGCAGTGATCAGGGCTTCTGTTGAAAAGCAAAGTCTTGTGGTTGATGATCAAAGCACCGCCTGTGTGGCGTAGCTTTGTGTATAACGTGAATTCGCGAACCTCACACCCAGGTATGAACCAGAAACGGGAGAGGACCTCAGGGAGGACATGCGTCTCTTTCTAGCTAGAGGTGGTGTCAGTGCTTGAACTGGCTGACATTTATATTATATTCACCTGTGTGGTTGTTGCTGTTGCGAGGCGCCTCGGTTTTATCGGTCGATACGGGACCGATGGAGTCATTCGTTGGCTCATTTGCGCCCCATAGGTGGAGAGACGTATTGTTCAGGCACAATAATCCACATCGGTGGACCGGCCCTGATGATCCAAGGGTCACTCGAGCTCTGATCCTGAGACATGGTAGGCTTGATTGTCTCGAAGTCGGTAAGGACTATCTTTTGCCTTGGTTCATGACGGAAATCCAATTTCCAAATACGACATCGTGCGGTTTTGATTGTAAACCTATATTTTGCGACATAGTGGCATGGGGCGCTCATGTCGTTTATGATTGATATTTATGATTGTGTATAAAATTAGAAGCTAACTGCAAACAAGCTAAGATGGGTGGTTTCCTGGGTATTGGTCTGATGTTGGTTTCGGCCTTCGGGGTTAATACTTAGGGGATCGTTCTCTTACTATTTTACAGTTGGAGTCTGATTAAGAATTGAACGACAAAGTTTACATTTTAAATGATTTGTTTTGCTCGTATCAAGCATATTTTGGTCGATATAAGGTAAAACTCTATCCTCCGGTTTGCGTTGCATTGTGTGATGGGACTTGAGTCTTATATCGGCTTCATTTTTATAAAAAGCATTGCGATGTTTAAAAGAATTATTTGTTTTAAAGCACCGACACTCCAATGGAGTAAACTCGTTCCGTGAAAGTGGCGTGGTCCTGTGATTAGCCATATTATAAATGTGTTAAGTAGATTTCTCATACCAGTCCCATGACTGACTCGTAGTTTGTTTCACTTGCAAACTCGGGTGCCCCTTTTTCTACACAGGTAGCCATGTTTTCAGGTTTTAGCTGGCTCTTTCTGGATAGCTGGAGCTGAAGATGGATTCTATCATTTATCTCTTTTTATGTTGTTTAGCTCCTATTGTACATATTATGTTTGTTTTCCGATGTAGACATTTATGTATAGCTGAACTGTATTTGTACTAAGTATGATCCTGTATACTGTGTAACTCTGATGATTATGTTTATCCAGTGTATTATTTGTTCACTATCTGGTGTATTTATTTATTTTTGTTCTGCTATTATCTGTTTATGTGTTATATTCCAAAGATTACCCTTAACACCGTCGTACGGGGTTTTTGGGGTCGTCACATAAGGTAGCAATTTATCACTTAGAACTCAAAAATGAACACTAATGATGCTGCAGTCATCATCAGAATTATTTCCCAGCCACCGAAGTGAGTTCAGTGCTTAAACAATTTCAAACCCCATTAAAAATCCTTTTAGAACAAAGCTATATTGTTCTAATATACTTCAGAAAATATTTTCCAACTTCACAGGATTTAAATTCCAAATTATGGTTTGAATTTAATTTTAATTCTTCTCATTTGTATATATTTCATTCTTGTACAAATTCAGGTTGGTTATAAATAACCATTTCAATTTTTTTTATAATCTCATCTGATTATAATAATAACATCCAACATATCCATATATTATAATTTTAAAGAATTATTCCTTTCTATATAAAAATAGAATTTTGGGTAAAATTATTCCATTTACCCACATTAAAACAATACCATGTCGAAATTTTCTGTTCAAGTATTTAGAAATTCCTATCGACTTAGTGGCGTCCCACGATTCGATCAAAATTCATAAACCACTCAACAGACTAGCCGACACAATATAAAATAAATTTTTATATCAAATAACAAATACGCGCTGTCGTATAGATATACACTCAACTCATTCTAGGGCACTACTGACCCTATCTCTAATGAGCACATCCCAACAAGCCTAGGTATTCGCTCAACCTAAGCTCTGATACCAACTGTAATGGCCTGCAAATCCGTACTATCTAAGTTGACTAATAACACAACACGTCCAACCCAAATTGCATAGAAATATGAATCATTATTAGAAAGAAGTTAGAGGATGAGAAATATTATAATAGAAGAATACGAAGATCACAAACTCACAGCGGAACAAATAAAATATATTATATAACATAACTTTTGAAATACAAATCAGTAATTTTATATACATACCATCATCAGAGCACAACAAATATTCCTGGAATAGTTATAAACACCTGTTTCCAGATACCACATAGTACACAGCGGAAATACGATAGTCTATAACTAACAGGTGAAGCCTCCTGCTTCAAGATCCTCCAAGTGAATCTGAAAAATCCCAACTACTTGACTGCCCGCACAAATTTGGGAACCCAAGAGTTTAGGGAAAACAAACAAAATAAACTCCGGGTCAGTCATAGAACTGGTGTGAATAAACTCCAACCATTTGTTTAACTTTCAAAATCCTTCCGAAAGAAAGGATAATAGTAAGACCAGCCCACACATAAACATGGACGGTTTTTACCTTACTATAACTCAGAACACTTTAATACAAAATCCAGTGATATAATAATAGTGTCAAAATCAAATAAATAACAATCTAGCGGAACGCTTGCATTTCACGCTCCATATATAATATAAAATCAAAAACCGCAGGGCGCTTATTGAAGTTTGGATTCCGAGTATGACAAGGTATGGAACCACCTTCCGATAGTGTATCTCTAGAGGGGAATACACTGGGTTTGACAAGAACATCTTGCAACCCAGCCAACACGTGACCGACCACTTATTTCGCTTGAGTGCAATGGTTGGGATCAGCAACCGTTTCCCGAAAAGGGACAGCATCGATAGATTAAAGAAGTAAAAGGAATTTCTCTAGATAGGTGATTATACACCCTAATGGGAGCGACCCACATAGCTATGCTGCCTACCCGATTTTTGTCATTTCCCGGTTGTTGAGACCTGAGGCTACGATTACTTATCATTCCTTGATAGCACAATCACTTTGAATGCGACATTGTCAGATCCGTTAATCACTAATTGATTTGCACATGTAAGGCGACCCAATTTAATTGCATGCCAATTCTTCCATTATCCATTCATAAACATTAGCATGTATTTTAGTCTATTCTAAATTATTTTTAACCAACATATTTTTACTATCTACACTAAATGTATTACCCTCATTCATGGGTTAGTGAAACATATGAAAATCATGAAATTACATTTGAATTAATATATACTCTTTCTTTCTCCTTTAATACATCGCCCTATTTTCTAAAGCCAGTATCTTCACTAATCTATAATAAAAATCATTCATCATTATTAGAACATATTTTAAGATTACAAAAAAATTCAATGTTGTGGAAAGATCAATACTCCTCACTATTGTTCGGTTTCATTTGTCTTCAATGCTCTAATTTTCAATAATGTTCATTTTAAGAAATTATTTAATGGCACTTACCATTACAAATAGTTTAAGTGTTCTTGCTACTATTGCTCATTTATAGCCTAACCATAATATATAGCATGTATGTTAATCTCACAACTAATAAGGCACATGTAACTACAAGTATAAATTTGCAACTTTGATTGCATTAATTGAAAATCTGGAAGCTTTAGATAATTGAAGAGTTATATATTCATGTCTTTTATTTTACAACTATTTGTTATCAGTACTTTGTTTGGGCTAGATGATGAGCAATGATATTTTCTGTTTCAACTTAAATTCAATTTAGTAGGATTAAATAAAAAATTATTTTATTTCTTTTTCCGATTATTTTTTTTATATTTAGTTTTTTATACATGAGTCGACTATCTTAAGAATTCTCTAAATTTATTCTGATGATAATGCATTAACTAATATCTATAACTCTTTTAGAAGTTTAGATACAGGCCAGGCTACTAATTTTCAAAAAATTGATTAAAAATTTGTCGTTCTCATGTGTATTTAATCTGCTATGCTATCTGAGATTACCAGTTGCCTGATTTTTGTTTAAGTTAACATTTGTCTGAGATTTATATTATTCATTCAGGTCAACACAAAAGTTATACCATATGCTTCATATATTTGTTGAGATTGATAACTCAGACTTATAATAACCATTTGGGTATTGATTCTTATTTTTATCCGAATAGATTCATACATATAATGAATTGTTAGCTGATTTTTCTCAATTCAGTATATTTGTTCCTTTTGTATATCCAATTGTATTATTCGAATATCTACGTAGAACATTCAAACAGGACTATTTCACTTAGCATTTTTTAAATTAGTTTCCAACTATTATCTCTTAGTTGCAAGAAGTGAATATGATCACATATATAATATCAAATATGCTTCAAGGACCACAAGGAGATTCTCCACCGAAGTAAACCCTACTACTACCTATGATACTATAAACTTATCACCAAAAGAATATACACAGAGGAAATCTGTATTGTGTTACTAAAATCGAAAGTGTGGCTTATATGTCTTAAATTTATATCACATGAAATCAATCTAGGATGAAAAAAAAATTAATAGTGGATAAGAAAGAGGCTAAGTGGCTAAATTTAATAATGTATGTGAATATAAATGCATATTCGTATTTACTAAAATATTAATATCAATGGTATTTCTGATATTGCAAAAAGGTTGAACCACTATAAAGTATTTTGTTTATATAGTAGAAGGTTATCATCGTTATTTATATGAAAATGTATATAAATGTGACTTATGCCTAAATTAAAATTTCAAGTGTTTCATGCAGAACTCCAGTCAAATACCCATTTGTCTAAGTGTTTGACTTAACTTGAAGCATCAGTATTCATACTTACATTATAATTTTGATGTGCATTATTTTGTATGGTTAGTAGTGCATAATAATTTAAAGATCCCTAAAGATATATTTACGCTTATTATTGAAGAGAACTGCTACAGTCAGTTACTTCAACGTGACTAATAATGGCACTTGCTAACAGACGTCCTTCGGTTTTTTCATTTCAGTCCAAAATATATGTCCAGGGTTTCACAAAGCCTCGGTTTTGAACTAAAACGAAAAACAAAGAAGATAGATGTAAGCGAGTACGTAGCCAGTCGCTTTTGAGCATTTACATCTTCTTATTTTCTTTTTTTAATCCAACGCATGAAATTTTTCGCTTTTTATGATTGGTTATTACATCCGCTTCCTTTCCTTTACTCTTCTCCAACTTTTTTCCCACCCCTCAAATTTAATCTTCCTGTTCCAAACCCTCTTTTTCTTTTTCGATTCTTTTCCCAGTGTGGTTCCACTTATAAAATGGACATTTTTAATCGGAAAGCTGGTGGATTTTGGGGTTGAAGATCTCAACTTCTGGTGATCGCTCAACTTAAGGTATGAATTTGATATTATATACCTTTATTAAAAGCATCCTCTCATCTTTTGTATAATTTATCTAATCTGTTTTTATATTTTAGAAAACAAAACTAATTTCAACACGGCGAGCATATTTCTAATTTTATTTTCTCGAACTGGAGCAACTCTTTTTCCAAATCAAAGTGTTCCCAGGTGAATTACTAAACTATAATTTTAGAATAATTTATTTCTTTGCTCTGATTTCGTGACTGCTGTAACAACCCGAAAATCTGGGCCAGTTTAAAAATTTTTATTTTGGCAATTATAGCGAATTTTGAATATTTAAAATGAATTATTTTAAATAATATCGACGAAAAATTTATTTTGAATAGAATTCGATCGTATATATTATACGCGTCGTCGTTAGAATATAAATATTTATATATAATTATAAATAGAATTGAAAATGGCACGGTAGTTCGATAATTCGATTTCAAACTTCAATTGAATGTACCGGATGCAAAACAATCCGGATTTTAGTGAAACCAAAAATAATGGAATCTAATAGTGAATATCTTTCCAACGAATCCGAAAAATCAAGATTTCATATCGGGAATCAAAAGATATGTCCAGTTGAAAATTCTGAATAGTCGCTATGGAATTCAGGCCCTTAAAAAAATGGACATTTTGCAAACGACCTCGGATTTCGACGAAACTAGTTTTGTTGGGTCCGTGATGTAAAGTTATTGCTAGGTTTCAAATTTCATAATTTTTCGAATCAATATGTGAGCGTGGCATAGGAAAACGTGTTTTGACCATTTCAGTTGATTTTAATCGACTGGAAATTGGCCATTTTTCATACGGTCTCAGAATTCGACGAAACTAGTTTTGTTAGGACCGTATCGTCAATACGAAGCTAGAAAATATTTTTCTGGAATTTTTCTAGTTAGTATGTGACCCCAGTAATTTGAAATGTACGTTTAAAATTCAATATAGTGATTTAATTGTAAATTTCAACGGAAACTAATTGTAACGATCAAACCAGCTTACGATACATATCCCATTGTGTTCGGAATGGGGGTGAAACGCTATGGGCGACAGTCGGTGGGTCTCGTTTCGAAGTCAAATAAAAAGTCAACTCCTAGGGATAAAATAAATTAAAATTATTCAATATATATAATCTTTTTTTTATATAGCCCCCCCCCCCCCCGTTATTTTTTTCTTCTTCTCAGAATCAAATAAAAAAAAAAAAAAAAAGAGAAAGGGGATCGGACTCGCCCGCCGCCCCCTTGGCGATCGCCACCATCCGCCTGCCGCCCTCCGCCACTTCTTCCCTTCCTCCTCCCCCCTTGCCTTCCTCGACACCCACGCGAAGCCCCAGGCGCCAGAGCCGATCGCGACAGCCCTCTACCCAAAACCCGACACCCTTCTAACCCTAGCCTTCGCCGCTTCCCACAGACGCCGATGCCCCCCCCCTCTGCTCCGACGTGAAACGCCATCTCCAACCCCCCCCCCCCCCCCCATCTCTGAAAAATTCAATTTCCTGTAAGTATTTTTAATTTATTCATTTTTTATATATGAGCGTGATTAATTCAGTAATTATATGTTTTTGAATGTAAAGGATTTTTATTTATATTTTAACATAGAAAGATTTGATTTTTATCGATATATGAATAGATTTTCATTCGTATGAAGTATAGATTTTTAGATAGGAAAAGTTTATATTTTTAATAATAAAGATGTGATTTTTAAATATTAGAAATTATAAAATATAATTTTTGTAAGATAGAGAATATAAAAATATCATCTTTGTGTATGTAGCAAAATAAAAATCTGATTTTTATTTTATATACGTTGAAATCAAGTGATGAATTTAAAAAGGTGAACTTTGAAATAAAAATTCGATTTTTATATAATGAACTTTGAAATAAAAATTCGATTTTTATATAAAGAGCTTCGAAATAAAAATATGATTTTATATATTGAATAGCGAAGTAAAAATGTGATTTTTACGTATGTAGTGAAAGCAGCAACGAAGGTGACAAAAAGGCGAAACGACGAAGACTTCTGCAAATGAAGAGCCGTGGAGCTAGGATAGCTATATGTGAGAATTTCTCACCTTTCTATTTCTTTTCTAGTTATATATTTATACTAGGATGCAGACGGTGCTTAGTAGCACCCGACACAATCGTCCACAGACCATGGACTTGTTTGTTTGGTTGTTTGGTGATTGATTGCGATATTGGTTTGAATGTGGTTTGTGGTGTGAAAAATCGAATCGATAAATTGGTTAGGATTAGACGTGCGCCGTTATAAGGCGAAGGAGTAAGGCTAGGTTAGACTCTTACTCCAAAATCTTGTGGTTTGCATAACGAATTGATTTGATTGATGTGTGAATGGCGTGGGCCTTCACTAGACCGGGGATAAGGCTAGGCCTTGTCCCGTTTCTAGTATCGTGCCGTTATGCCGCCGAAATTTTCTAAAATATGTTAGAAAAATAAAAATACCATTTTATTTAAAGAATGAACTGAATAGAAATTCATATGTTGAAATAAAATGTTTTATCGTTAAAAATATAATTTTTAACGTGAATGTGAATAAATAAATATTCATTTACAAACCAGATGGTTTGTTTATGTACACCTATTGGAAGGACATTGATTGGGACGATAAATTTTACACATCGCCCAACTGCACGAATAAAATATTTGTTTGATTGTTTGAAACCCCACACGGGTGTTGGGATGAAATTTGAAGTTCACTCATCCTGATTGATTAAATATGTCGATCGATTGATTGACAGGCTGTTATAAGCGTTAGATATCTATATTTGATGCTTATACAGTGTAGTGCACTTTGGTTGATGGTTGATTATTTTTCAATGCTATTATACATGTGTTGTATGAAAATCCATATAATTAACTTTATATGGTAATTGTCTGGGCCTCATTCCAGTTTTAAAATAGAAATATTTGAAATAGAAATATTCGAAATGGAATATTTGAAAATATCAATATATGAAGCCGTGTTGATTAGATTGACGCCATTTTGACGTGAACGATATTTATATCGATTTTATTCATTTTAAAATGAATATTGAAAAGTGATTTCGAAATCGAATATTTTGAAATGAATTGAATTGAAAACGATTTCGAAATGAAATGAATTGAAAACGATTTCGAAATGAAATGAATTGAAAACGATTTCGAAATGAATTGAATTGAAAACGATTTCGAAATGAATTGAATTGAAAACGATTTCGAAATGAAATGAATTGAAAACGATTTCGAAATGAAATGAATTGAAAACGATTTCGAAATGAAATGAATTGAAAACGATTTCGAAATGAAATGAATTGAAAACGATTTCGAAATGAATTGAATTGAAAACGATTTCGAAATGGATTGAATTGAAAACGATTTCGAAATGAATTGAATTGAAAATGAATTCAAATTGAATTGAAATTTGAATTGAATAGAAATGAATTTTGAAACGAATTTATAAAGAAGAATTCAATTTTGATTTGAATTGAAAAGGAAGTTGAAATTGCTTTTGAAACGAATTTAAAACTATTTATATAATTCGTTTTAAATAAAAATCGACGAAGTATATATTATATATATTATATATATAATATAATGGCCTGAATAGAATGCGCCGCGCCGCGGCAGTTCGTGAATTTCGACCATTTATTTCAAACGGACATTGCGGGAGATCCGACCGTCGGATTCTCCTAAAACCGGAACCGTTGGGTTCGTATCGAAAAGAGCTTTCTAATGAATGTTAGAAATTTGAAATCTAACGGTTGGATTTGGAGATACGTCCAAATCAAATTCGAAAAAGGTCGCTGTAAGTGCAGTTCGATGGCCGTTAATGGAAATCGACTGTACGGGCCTTGATAAAATTATTAAAAATAGTAATAATTTGTGTAAAATCATAAGAAATGATTTGTGAAAGTTTGGGATGAAAAACTCCATATTTGAAAAGATAAAAATAGATTTTTATCGAAATGAACTAGTTTTGAACTAGAATTATAATTCTATTTATTTTTAAATAAATAAATTGAATTTGAAATGGTTTTGAAAATAATCAAAATTTCCAATGATTGCATTGGAGTGGATTTGAATCGAAATTGTCTTCGGAATATTTCGATGTTGGAATTCGTGATATTACAGGTGTTGTTATGGAAATTTGAAAGATATATATTTGTATCGTTATTTCCAATACGACATTTGTTAGTCGTAGAATTCGATATTGAATATAAGCCGATATATTTTCTATTCAGAGCCTTGTATTGAATATCGAATGTGATTTGGGTTTGTCGTGAATGGTGTCTTCACTAACACTGTTCTTGAACCCAGTTGAGAAAAGATTAAATCTGTTTATTTAGATTTAATGAAGTGTACCAATTAAATGATATTTAATTGGAATTGAATTGATATTGATTTTTGGGTTTATCGTGAACAGTGTTTTAAATAACACTTGTTCTTTAACCCGATAATTAATGAATGTGATTTGGGTTTGTCGTGAATGGTGTCTTCACTAACACTGTTCTTGAACCCAGCTGAGAAAAGATTAAATCTTTTGATTTAGATTTAATGAAGTGTACCAATTAAATAATATTTAATTGAAATTGAATGGATATTGATTTTTGGGTTTATCGTGAACAGTGTTTTAAATAACACTTGTTCTTGAACCCGATAATTAATGGGATGTGACTTTGGGTTTATCGTGAACCGTGTTTTAAATGACACTGATTCTTTAACCCAGTCACAGATTAAAACTAAGTGGAGTTTTAATGAATCTTTAATTAGATTGAAAAGATCGAGAATGGAGTATCACCAGTTTTGCTCCAGGCGATAGTTAAATCTTTAATTAGATTTGAATGTGAAATTTAGAAACTAACTGGCGGTTAGCCAAGCAGAATGGTTTTCTGGATATTGATCTGATGTTGGTTTCGGCCTTCGGGGTTAATATTTGGGGAATTATTCTCTTGATTAATTTACGGTTAGTGACTAATGAATTGGAATGAGGCGTATGTTGTGTTTGTGTAACACTTATTTAAAATATACGCGAGTTATTCGGAAAGACCGGGTTTATCCCATTCTGAGTAACTGATACGACGATAAGTCGAAGATGAAGACGATGGTCGAAGACCGGAGGTCTTCACGTCGTTTGGGTGATAACTGATGATCTTGATTGGGCTGTACACCCAAGAAGATGGAAACAGTTAGTGATCGTCCAGACGTACTTGGAGATCGATGGATATGCGGGGTACTAGGTGAATCCGGTTTCGTTCAGCCCCAGAACGGACTTGTAAATGGACTGTGTGTCTGACATTGGATTTTAGTCTGTGTGTTTGATTTCTATTAAATATATATCTGTTTGGCGGCAGAGAATTTATTCTCTTGCTTAACGCCCTTCTCTGAGACGTACGAGCTCAGGGGTTATATATTGATGGATATCAAACGCATGGAGTGAATTGCCTGTGTGGCATGCCTAAGTGGCAATTGATCGAGGCTTCTGTTGAAAAGCAAAGTCTTGTGGTGATGATCAAAGCACGGCCTTTGTGGCGTAGCTTTGTGTAACGTTAGCTTCGCGAGTTTCGCACCCCGGTTGTGAACCAAAAACGGGAGAGGACCTCAGGGAGGGCATGCGTTTCTTTCTAGTTAGAAGTGGCGTCAGTGGTTTTACACGCCCTGACGAGTTTGACTTATGTGGTTGTTGCTGTTGCGAGGCGCCTCGGATTGATCGGTCGTTCTCGAACCGATGGAGTCATTTAGTTGGCTCATTTACGCCCCAAAGGGCGGGGAAACGTATTGTTCAGGCACTATAATCCACATCGGTGGACCGGCCCTGTCGCTCCATGGGGCAGTTGCGGCTGTTCCTGTGGCTCGGGCTAGAGAGTCACGAATCGGTTGAGGACTATCTTTTGCCTCGGTTCATAGACGGAAATCCAATTTCCAAATACGTGACATTTGCGGTTTTAATTGTAGAACTAGTATGGCGACATGATATATGGTACCCATGCCGTCTATGATTGATACTTATGATTTGAAGTTGTTTTATACACTATGCACTTATAATAGTATCAAATGATTTGTTTTAAACGTATCAAGCATTCTTTGGCTGTTATAAGGGAAAACCCTATCCTCGGCTGCGTTGCATTGTGTGATGGGACCTGGGTCTTATAACAGCTTCATTCTTCTTTATTTAGCATTGCGCTGTTTGTTTTTGCACTGGTATTCTTGGGAGGAAACCCGTTCCGTGTTATACGGCGTGGTCCCTTGATTTACCTAATGATTTAAAATAAAGATTAATAACTGTTTTAGTTCTCACACCAGTCCCATGACTGACCTGGAGTTTATTGTTTTAACCTAAACTCTGGGTGCCCTTATTTTGACACGGGCAGCTAGTAGTTTTGGTTTTGCAGATTTATATTCACAGGATCCTGGTTTACAGCTGGAATGATATCCGGAAAGCTTTGTATCCGTATATCTCTTCTAGTTGTGTATTGTATTATTTTCCGCTGCTATGTATTTAAATGTAATTTAAATCTCTGATATTTCTGTGTAATATTCGTTTATACTCTGTATATTCTTGTATTCTGGTGCATTGTTGTAATATACAATGAAATGTTCTTCTGTATGCGTTCTGCTGTGGTTTGTTCTCGAACTATCCGACGCTTTCCTTTACGGGGAAGTTGCGGGTCTTCACACGTGGTATCAGAGCTTTGGTTTACAAAGCTAGAGAACAAGACACATTAGAAACATACGAAAGAATTCATCAGATATAGGGTCAGTAATATCCAATTAGAATGACTCGTTAGAGATAGGATCAGTAGTATCCTAGGACGAGTGTGAAGAGTATATTTTTCAAATGAAAACAAATTTTGTTTTGAAAATTTAAATCAATTATTCGTATTTGATTATTTATTTTATATTGATAAGGACAATCCGATATATAAAGATTTTGCATATATGTCTTGCAAACGTGTATTCGAAGTTTTAATATATTGGGTAGATATAGAATCCCTCTAGTGCCCGGGAGTAATTCTGGTGATGGGGCACTGTCGCCAGTATTTATTTTCGAGTGACGAAAGTGAGATTTCTATATATTTCCTATTGACTGGTGTGAGAACCAATATTAGATAGGGCCTATTGTTGTGATTTGGCATCAAAAATCTGATTCTTGACTATGTATCAAAATTATGAATTTCAAATGATAATTAACTAATTGATTGATGTTTGTGTTGTTTGTTCATTTGTTTGCTAATTTTGAACCATTTAGCCTAACTGAATCAAATATTGAATTGTATTGAAAATTGGTCGCATTTGCTTGCATATACATATATACATTGAACAGGTCATAGCAAGGAGGCTAGAGCAGAGAATAAAATTTGTTTGCCCGACAAATAGGTACATGTTTACTACATAATTTCCTGTTTTGTTTGGGTGATGATGATTTTGTGAGCCTATTGGCTAGCCGCTTGGCTTTTTCTTTTTCTTTTTGAGATCTGAAGGACCGGGGAAGCTATTCGAAATTCCCCGATGCTCCCGGTGCAGGGGAGGTTATGGCGAAATTTTTCGAAAATTTAGGGAGTTAGCCAAATTTTTGAAATTTTGAAAATTCTCAGAAACTGAAGAGTTGGAGAATGGAAGCCTGATCGAACGTAGAGTTGAATAATCAAACCACTTTCGACTTTGTTCCTTTTCGGGGACGAAAAGTTTTAAGTGGGGGAGATTGTAACAACCCGAAAATCTGGGCCAGTTTAAAAATTTTTATTTTGGCAATTATAGCGAATTTTGAATATTTAAAATGAATTATTTTAAATAATATCGACGAAAAATTTATTTTGAATAGAATTCGATCGTATATATTATACGCGTCGTCGTTAGAATATAAATATTTATATATAATTATAAATAGAATTGAAAATGGCGCGGTAGTTCGATAATTCGATTTCAAACTTCAATTGAATGTACCGGATGCAAAACAATCCGGATTTTAGGGAAACCAAAAATAATGGAATCTAATAGTGAATATCTTTCCAACGAATCCAAAAAATCAAGATTTCATATCGGGAATCAAAAGATATGTCCAGTTGAAAATTCTGAATAGTCGCTATGGAATTCAGGCCCTTAAAAAAATGGACATTTTGCAAACGACCTCGGATTTCGACGAAACCAGTTTTGTTGGGTCCGTGATGTAAAGTTATTGCTAGGTTTCAAATTTCATAATTTTTCGAATCAATATGTGAGCGTGGCATAGGAAAACGTGTTTTGACCATTTCAGTTGATTTTAATCGACTGGAAATTGGCCATTTTTCATACGGTCTCAGAATTCGACGAAACTAGTTTTGTTAGGACCGTATCGTCAATACGAAGCTAGAAAATATTTTTCTGGAATTTTTCTAGTTAGTATGTGACCCCAGTAATTTGAAATGTACGTTTAAAATTCAATATAGTGATTTAATTGTAAATTTCAACGGAAACTAATTGTAACGATCAAACCAGCTTACGATACATATCCCATTGTGTTCGGAATGGGGGTGAAACGCTATGGGCGACAGTCGGTGGGTCTCGTTTCGAAGTCAAATAAAAAGTCAACTCCTAGGGATAAAATAAATTAAAATTATTCAATATATATAATCTTTTTTTTATATAGGCCCCCCCCCCCCCCGTTATTTTTTTCTTCTTCTCAGAATCAAATAAAAAAAAAAAAAAAAAGAAGAGAAAGGGGATCGGACTCGCCCGCCGCCCCCTTGGCGATCGCCACCATCCGCCTGCCGCCCTCCGCCACTTCTTCCCTTCCTCCTCCCCCCTTGCCTTCCTCGACACCCACGCGAAGCCCCAGGCGCCAGAGCCGATCGCGACAGCCCTCTACCCAAAACCCGACACCCTTCTAACCCTAGCCTTCGCCGCTTCCCACAGACGCCGATGCCCCCCCCCCCTCTGCTCCGACGTGAAACGCCATCTCCAACCCCCCCCCCCCCATCTCTGAAAAATTCAATTTCCTGTAAGTATTTTTAATTTATTCATTTTTTATATATGAGCGTGATTAATTCAGTAATTATATGTTTTTGAATGTAAAGGATTTTTATTTATATTTTAACATAGAAAGATTTGATTTTTATCGATATATGAATAGATTTTCATTCGTATGAAGTATAGATTTTTAGATAGGAAAAGTTTATATTTTTAATAATAAAGATGTGATTTTTAAATAGTAGAAATTATAAAATATAATTTTTGTAAGATAGAGAATATAAAAATATCATCTTTGTGTATGTAGCAAAATAAAAATCTGATTTTTATTTTATATACGTTGAAATCAAGTGATGAATTTAAAAAGGTGAACTTTGAAATAAAAATTCGATTTTTATATAATGAACTTTGAAATAAAAATTCGATTTTTATATAAAGAGCTTCGAAATAAAAATATGATTTTATATATTGAATAGCGAAGTAAAAATGTGATTTTTACGTATGTAGTGAAAGCAGCAACGAAGGTGACAAAAAGGCGAAACGACGAAGACTTCTGCAAATGAAGAGCCGTGGAGCTAGGATAGCTATATGTGAGAATTTCTCACCTTTCTATTTCTTTTCTAGTTATATATTTATACTAGGATGCAGACGGTGCTTAGTAGCACCCGACACAATCGTCCACAGACCATGGACTTGTTTGTTTGGCTGTTTGGTGATTGATTGCGATATTGGTTTGAATGTGGTTTGTGGTGTGAAAAATCGAATCGATAAATTGGTTAGGATTAGACGTGCGCCGTTATAAGGCGAAGGAGTAAGGCTAGGTTAGACTCTTACTCCAAAATCTTGTGGTTTGCATAACGAATTGATTTGATTGATGTGTGAATGGCGTGGGCCTTCACTAGACCGGGGATAAGGCTAGGCCTTGTCCCGTTTCTAGTATCGTGCCGTTATGCCGCCGAAATTTTCTAAAATATGTTAGAAAAATAAAAATACCATTTTATTTAAAGAATGAACTGAATAGAAATTCATATGTTGAAATAAAATGTTTTATCGTTAAAAATATAATTTTTAACGTGAATGTGAATAAATAAATATTCATTTACAAACCAGATGGTTTGTTTATGTACACCTATTGGAAGGACATTGATTGGGACGATAAATTTTACACATCGCCCAACTGCACGAATAAAATATTTGTTTGATTGTTTGAAACCCCACACGGGTGTTGGGATGAAATTTGAAGTTCACTCATCCTGATTGATTAAATATGTCGATCGATTGATTGACAGGCTGTTATAAGCGTTAGATATCTATATTTGATGCTTATACAGTGTAGTGCACTTTGGTTGATGGTTGATTATTTTTCAATGCTATTATACATGTGTTGTATGAAAATCCATATAATTAACTTTATATGGTAATTGTCTGGGCCTCATTCCAGTTTTAAAATAGAAATATTTGAAATAGAAATATTCGAAATGGAATATTTGAAAATATCAATATATGAAGCCGTGTTGATTAGATTGACGCCATTTTGACGTGAACGATATTTATATCGATTTTATTCATTTTAAAATGAATATTGAAAAGTGATTTCGAAATCGAATATTTTGAAATGAATTGAATTGAAAACGATTTCGAAATGAAATGAATTGAAAACGATTTCGAAATGAAATGAATTGAAAACGATTTCGAAATGAATTGAATTGAAAACGATTTCGAAATGAATTGAATTGAAAACGATTTCGAAATGAAATGAATTGAAAACGATTTCGAAATGAAATGAATTGAAAACGATTTCGAAATGAAATGAATTGAAAACGATTTCGAAATGAAATGAATTGAAAACGATTTCGAAATGAATTGAATTGAAAACGATTTCGAAATGGATTGAATTGAAAACGATTTCGAAATGAATTGAATTGAAAATGAATTCAAATTGAATTGAAATTTGAATTGAATAGAAATGAATTTTGAAACGAATTTATAAAGAAGAATTCAATTTTGATTTGAATTGAAAAGGAAGTTGAAATTGCTTTTGAAACGAATTTAAAACTATTTATATAATTCGTTTTAAATAAAAATCGACGAAGTATATATTATATATATTATATATATAATATAATGGCCTGAATAGAACGCGCCGCGCCGCGGCAGTTCGTGAATTTCGACCATTTATTTCAAACGGACATTGCGGGAGATCCGACCGTCGGATTCTCCTAAAACCGGAACCGTTGGGTTCGTATCGAAAAGAGCTTTCTAATGAATGTTAGAAATTTGAAATCTAACGGTTGGATTTGGAGATACGTCCAAATCAAATTCGAAAAAGGTCGCTGTAAGTGCAGTTCGATGGCCGTTAATGGAAATCGACTGTACGGGCCTTGATAAAATTATTAAAAATAGTAATAATTTGTGTAAAATCATAAGAAATGATTTGTGAAAGTTTGGGATGAAAAACTCCATATTTGAAAAGATAAAAATAGATTTTTATCGAAATGAACTAGTTTTGAACTAGAATTATAATTCTATTTATTTTTAAATAAATAAATTGAATTTGAAATGGTTTTGAAAATAATCAAAATTTCCAATGATTGCATTGGAGTGGATTTGAATCGAAATTGTCTTCGGAATATTTCGATGTTGGAATTCGTGATATTACAGGTGTTGTTATGGAAATTTGAAAGATATATATTTGTATCGTTATTTCCAATACGACATTTGTTAGTCGTAGAATTCGATATTGAATATAAGCCGATATATTTTCTATTCAGAGCCTTGTATTGAATATCGAATGTGATTTGGGTTTGTCGTGAATGGTGTCTTCACTAACACTGTTCTTGAACCCAGTTGAGAAAAGATTAAATCTGTTTATTTAGATTTAATGAAGTGTACCAATTAAATGATATTTAATTGGAATTGAATTGATATTGATTTTTGGGTTTATCGTGAACAGTGTTTTAAATAACACTTGTTCTTTAACCCGATAATTAATGAATGTGATTTGGGTTTGTCGTGAATGGTGTCTTCACTAACACTGTTCTTGAACCCAGCTGAGAAAAGATTAAATCTTTTGATTTAGATTTAATGAAGTGTACCAATTAAATAATATTTAATTGAAATTGAATGGATATTGATTTTTGGGTTTATCGTGAACAGTGTTTTAAATAACACTTGTTCTTGAACCCGATAATTAATGGGATGTGACTTTGGGTTTATCGTGAACCGTGTTTTAAATGACACTGATTCTTTAACCCAGTCACAGATTAAAACTAAGTGGAGTTTTAATGAATCTTTAATTAGATTGAAAAGATCGAGAATGGAGTATCACCAGTTTTGCTCCAGGCGATAGTTAAATCTTTAATTAGATTTGAATGTGAAATTTAGAAACTAACTGGCGGTTAGCCAAGCAGAATGGTTTTCTGGATATTGATCTGATGTTGGTTTCGGCCTTCGGGGTTAATATTTGGGGAATTATTCTCTTGATTAATTTACGGTTAGTGACTAATGAATTGGAATGAGGCGTATGTTGTGTTTGTGTAACACTTATTTAAAATATACGCGAGTTATTCGGAAAGACCGGGTTTATCCCATTCTGAGTAACTGATACGACGATAAGTCGAAGATGAAGACGATGGTCGAAGACCAGAGGTCTTCACGTCGTTTGGGTGATAACTGATGATCTTGATTGGGCTGTACACCCAAGAAGATGGAAACAGTTAGTGATCGTCCAGACGTACTTGGAGATCGATGGATATGCGGGGTACTAGGTGCCTCCGGTTTCGTTCAGCCCCAGAACGGACTTGTAAATGGACTGTGTGTCTGACATTGGATTTTAGTCTGTGTGTTTGATTTCTATTAAATATATATCTGTTTGGCGGCAGAGAATTTATTCTCTTGCTTAACGCCCTTCTCTGAGACGTACGAGCTCAGGGGTTATATATTGATGGATATCAAACGCATGGAGTGAATTGCCTGTGTGGCATGCCTAAGTGGCAATTGATCGAGGCTTCTGTTGAAAAGCAAAGTCTTGTGGTGATGATCAAAGCACGGCCTTTGTGGCGTAGCTTTGTGTAACGTTAGCTTCGCGAGTTTCGCACCCCGGTTGTGAACCAAAAACGGGAGAGGACCTCAGGGAGGGCATGCGTTTCTTTCTAGTTAGAAGTGGCGTCAGTGGTTTTACACGCCCTGACGAGTTTGACTTATGTGGTTGTTGCTGTTGCGAGGCGCCTCGGATTGATCGGTCGTTCTCGAACCGATGGAGTCATTTAGTTGGCTCATTTACGCCCCAAAGGGCGGGGAAACGTATTGTTCAGGCACTATAATCCACATCGGTGGACCGGCCCTGTCGCTCCATGGGGCAGTTGCGGCTGTTCCTGTGGCTCGGGCTAGAGAGTCACGAATCGGTTGAGGACTATCTTTTGCCTCGGTTCATAGACGGAAATCCAATTTCCAAATACGTGACATTTGCGGTTTTAATTGTAGAACTAGTATGGCGACATGATATATGGTACCCATGCCGTCTATGATTGATACTTATGATTTGAAGTTGTTTTATACACTATGCACTTATAATAGTATCAAATGATTTGTTTTAAACGTATCAAGCATTCTTTGGCTGTTATAAGGGAAAACCCTATCCTCGGCTGCGTTGCATTGTGTGATGGGACCTGGGTCTTATAACAGCTTCATTCTTCTTTATTTAGCATTGCGCTGTTTGTTTTTGCACTGGTATTCTTGGGAGGAAACCCGTTCCGTGTTATACGGCGTGGTCCCTTGATTTACCTAATGATTTAAAATAAAGATTAATAACTGTTTTAGTTCTCACACCAGTCCCATGACTGACCTGGAGTTTATTGTTTTAACCTAAACTCTGGGTGCCCTTATTTTGACACGGGCAGCTAGTAGTTTTGGTTTTGCAGATTTATATTCACAGGATCCTGGTTTACAGCTGGAATGATATCCGGAAAGCTTTGTATCCGTATATCTCTTCTAGTTGTGTATTGTATTATTTTCCGCTGCTATGTATTTAAATGTAATTTAAATCTCTGATATTTCTGTGTAATATTCGTTTATACTCTGTATATTCTTGTATTCTGGTTCATTGTTGTAATATACAATGAAATGTTCTTCTGTATGCGTTCTGCTGTGGTTTGTTCTCGAACTATCCGACGCTTTCCTTTACGGGGAAGTTGCGGGTCTTTACAACTGCCCTTACTTTTCAATACATAAATTGACGATTTCATGTTAAAAAAAATAGAAAACAAAACTAATTTTAGCACATGCACCGGATTTCTGATTTTATTTTATCGAACTGAAGTAACTCTTCCTAGATCAAAGCGTTCCCAAGTGAATAACTAAACTATAATTTTCGAATATTTTGTTTTTTGCCCTCATTTCATGAATGCCCTTGCTTCTCAATACATAAATTGATGATTTCATGTATATTACTTAACTATGAATCCTTTGTTTAAATATACAACAAATGATGGACCAGTACCCCTTAACTGAATAAGAGTAAAATGCAGATGAGTTCAAAAAGTGCAGCTCAATGTACTTAAAATGTACTTTCATAATTCAAGTAACATAGATTTGTTGGACGGTCATATTTTCATTTATCATATGGTAATTTTTTTAGTTATTAACAATAGGAAACAATACAAGTTGATTAGGGCTAAAGATTCTTTCTTTCAAAGAAACATATGATTTCAAAAATGATGCTATACCTACATACCTTCTGAATTTGGAAGTTTTCTCGGGATAATTTCAAAATTGTAGTTTTGATGTGTGTATATTTGGCCATTCAATGGAAAATTGATTGCCTAACATAACTTTGATAGTTCACATATGATTATTAGGTACAGGATACTAGCTAACTGGGTGAGTACTCAGTGATTTTTCTTTTCTTAAACATTAGAAAAAAAATAACCATTGTTCTACCTGTTGGTATGATGAGTTGCATTGCATTACGTAAATAATAAATTATGCCAATCTTTACTTGCTCATTTATTAAAATGTAATAACTATATGTTGCTAAATTTGCATACCTGTTTTGCGAATGCAGAAGAAAACTGTTATCCTGCACTGATCGAGACTGCTATCATCATTTTTCAGCTGACTGGGTTAGGTAGATATCCTACCTTGATTTATACATAGTGACATCCTTTTCTGTACATTGGTATTTATTTCTGGGTTTTTAACAGTACTGCTAAATGTTTAAGATTGGCTAAGCTTCCAATCAATATCGTTCAACAAAAATCATAGTAGTCATGTAATTTTGCAGAAAATCAAATAAATAAAAATAAAAATATCTGCAGTCATAAGCATTTTCGCTTCTCAAAATGGTTGGACCGTTTGAAATTAATATATGTCATTGATCAATGCATGTGCTAAAAGTTTTATGATTTTCGAAGCTAATGTTTGGCTACGTATATTTTTATATACATGTTCGGTGATGAATCCTTCTAAGCATGGTTTCATCTATAGATGTGTGTGACTTTGTTATTGACAAAGCTGTCTTCTAAAGCTAAAACTGATTGTAACAACCCGTATTTTAAAAAAAAAACCTATTATAACATGAATCGAGGCAGAAATTAATTCTAAAATCTGAATTAAGGGAAAGGGGCTATGCCATTGCGTTCGTCTCGGAAAAATACGCGAAATAGAGTCCGAGTTTTTGAAAATCGGAGTCCGTATGACCCGATTAAGGCCCGACGAAGTTTTCAGAAAATTCCTAAGTAAAAACAGATTTAAATTTTAAGTTAAAAACAAGGGTTAGGGCACAGCTGGCGTCAGGCAGGAAAACTCCCGCCAAGACCCCCAAGTCGACAGGCATGTCGACAGGGGTCTAAGGGTGTCGACTGCCCTGTCGACAGCTCTGTCGACACGGGGTGCCCGGGCAGTTTTGCCTGGCGCACCATTTTTGATTTGGGCTTGGTTGTGTGGCTTAGTTCTAGAGAATTCCGAAATCTGACGGACCTAAACTAACCTAGGGTTAATCCTAGGGCTAAAAACACTCTAATCTTCTATAAATAAGACCCTAATCCTACCCTAAAACCCCATTATTCATTCTAGCAACCAAACTATGTCAAATTGATTTCTCAAATGGCCTCCACTTAAAAACCCTAGCCTCCATCCTCTTCAAAAATCATTCCTATGAAGATTTTGATGTTCATACAAGCATTTCTAAGTTGTATGAATGATCATTAGCTTGCATACATCATCAAGTTGCAAGCTTTATTGGTTAAGCTAGAGTTTTTGGGATTTTTGTTAAGAGTTTTCTTATTGGAGCTTTGTTTTGGGTTTTTATATGCTTGCATAAAGGGCTTCTAAATCTTTACTTGTAGATTTGTGTCTTCATAATATTAGTAAGCCCTCTTACCTTCATTTTAGAAACTCTAAAGTTAATATGTGATGAAAGTTGGGATTTATGCATGTTTAATAAGTTATGCATGCTTATGCGAGTTCACTATGCCATGTTACACATGTTTGATGAGTTATGCAAGTTCACTATGCTATGATTTGCAAGTTTAACAAGTTATGCATGTTTATGCAAGTTCACTATGCTAAGTTATGCAAGTCCAACATGTTATGCATGTTTATTATGATATGTAAGATTCATCATGTATGTTGTGCCAAGTTCCCTCTCTCCATCCTTTATGCGTTATGACGAATATGTAAGCGATAGAATAACTTTGGGGGGGTTTGGGTAAAACTTAAAAATACATGAAAATATAAGATTGGGAATTTACCTATTAAGTTAGGTCTACCCCTTGGGAATTTACCTATTAAGTTAGGTCTACCCAAGTATTTGTTAAACTTGTAATTATGTTTTGAAAATAAAGTGGACATGACACTTAGAAAACATAAGTGTGGCCAACTCGAGGTTGGGTTGAGTTTGTAGCGTAAACCTACCCGGAACCGACCGGCTTAACTAGTTGCTACAAACAATAGGACCCAATGTGAGAAGTTGGTCATGTGTACCTTGGACCCGAGGTTAGACCAAGTTGTGGTGTAAAGCTACCTGGACCCGCCCGGCTTAACTAGTAACCGCAACAAAGTCTAATGTGAGAGGTTAAGGCACAATTAAATTAATTAATGCCTCATGATTAGGGTTAAGTCATGGCCCACTAATACTTAACCAATTTTGGGGATACGAGGGATTAAATGGGGTTAAGTGGTGAACTGTTGGTTACACTTAACTAATTTAATCCATGATTAGTGAGGGGTTAAACCACACTTAACCCTCTTAGAAAACCCTAGCAACGTGGTCTGTTCCGGCAGTAATCCCAGTTTGGTATCATTCACAACCCTAGAAGCTAGGCTAGGGCGGGGCACGATTACTGGACTGATGTAAGCGACCAAAGCGACGGCTGAGTGGTACAACGGTGCGGGTCCAGGCGGGCTACGGACGTGCACGTAGTCCGGTGTTGGACAAACTCGAGGCACGGGTACCAGTAGGATTAGACTGTGCATTATTGCTTAGGTGTCTGGGGTTGACACCCGAAGGTGGACCCAGCACAGTCTGACTACAACCATATGTGGGCCGTATGGACACCAACACTTGACGTGTTAGGTTTATAGGGAGCCGATCGACTAGACCGTTGGGCTGGACCTTGTATTAAGGTCACCTCATGTTATTGGGCCAAAGTTTGGGCTGAGGGATCAATACCTGTTATGTTAGTTTGCTAGTACACTGTGGTGCAAAGCTTAATCTTCTTTATGTGATGTCACCTTTATCTATTGCCAGTATGTTCATCTCAGTTTCCATCATGATGTTAACTTTATTAGTTTATAGACTGATCGTAGTAGGGCTTACCAGTCTTTTTGACTGACCTGTTTTCTTTCGCCTCTTTTCTTCCGTTCCCCCCTCCCCCCCAGGTTCTCAGGGAGGGAATACAGGAGCTTAGCTTGGATCCTACCTGCTTTCTTGGATAGCTCATGTATGCTTTGGACTTGAGCTCGCTATGGTTTTTCTGCTTTGGGGATAGCTACTTATGTTTTTCTTTTCAGTTTTCAGATGATGTTGTTTATGTACTAGACTTATTTTATTTGGAAAATTGACATGATGTTGTACTAAGACTTGATTTGAAATGGTTTGAAAATCTTCCGCTGTTTATCTATGTTATTTACTCTGCTTTACATATATATTTATGTTCTTGTTCTGCCTTGATATATCATTATGCATGCTTACCCAATTCTAACGCCCCCCAGAAGCTAGTGCCCCCGAAAGAGTGACCCTAGCGGAGGTGGGGTGTTACAAATTTGGTATCAGAGCATATGGTTTACAAGAAAGAACAAAAAGTTTTTAAAAGACTTTTGAAAAACTATTTTCAAAACAAGTATAAAGTATTTTCCAAAGAAAAGTCTAGTATTTTAAAAGGCTATTCCCCCAAAAAGCCATTAGCGTTATCCTTCGTTCCCTTGACCTAATCTTATCTTATCTTTCGTTTCAGTATGGCTGAGAATCTTGCCATCCCGGATGGAGTAAACGTACCGCTCTGGTATAGGAGACTTCTAGAAGCTAGGGCGGCAGCTGGCCCCGAAAACCCTACTCCCACTCCTCCTCCTGTAGTTGAGAATCCTCCCCCTAATGTCCCTCCTCCGGTGGTTCCTATTCCTCCTCCTCCAGTTGCTGAGGCTCCTCTTCCTCCTCCTCCCCCTCAGCATCCTCAGGTTGAGTTCACGAAGGTTTGTAAAGACTTCAAGGCGATGGGAGGCAAGAATTTCCTAGGCACGGAATCTTTTGTTGAAGCTAGGAATTGGCTGAAAGACACTGAGGACTTGTTTGCTATCTTTAGGATTGATGACGAGAGGAAGATCTTATTGACAGTGTGGCTTTTGAAGGACAAAGCAGCCTATTGGTGGGAGGTCACCAATGGGACGAGGCCCATCGAGACTTGGGCCGATTTGAGGGCTAGATTTGTGGCCAAGTTTCTATCTTCTGCTGAGGCGAATTTACAGATGGAGAAGTTCATTGCATTAAAGCAAGGTGATATGTCTGTCAAGGAGTATGTGAACAAGTTTAATCAGCTGGCCCGTTTTGGTTTGGATATGGTGAACACTCCTGAGAAGAAGGCTCTTCGATTTGCTAGAGGGTTGAATGAGCCGCTGCAGGGTTTGGCGATGTCACATATTCCGCATGGGGCTACTTTTGAGAGTTTGGTCGATATGGCTCTACTTCAGGGAGATGGAAAGAAAGAGGTCACGTCGAGTGATACTCAAGCAAAGAAGACTGATTCTCAGGGTAAAGGCAATCAAGGTGGTCAAAGCAGTCAGGGGAATCAGAGCAAGAACAAGAAGGGGAACAACAACAAAGGCAAGGGAAAGTGCAATTACTGTGGTGCGCCTGGACACTTTGCTAAGGATTGTAGGAAGAAGAAAAGGAAGCTTAGTGGTGGATGTTTTTCCTGTGGTGAGACTGGACACTTCAGCAAGGAATGCCCGAAGAAGAAAGGGCAGGGTCAGACTCAGCGTGCTGGACCTTCAGGAGGGCAAGTTCATGCTCTCAATACTGCTCCAGTTCCCGATCGAGGTAGTATTTCTGTTGAGAACCTTGTTTATGTTTCCGATCTTCCAGTTCGTACCTTGTTTGATTTTGGTGCATCACATAGCTTTATTTCATCTGATCTTGTTGATAGTTTGCACCTTAGTACTAGCTTAGTGGATGATCCCGTTTGTGTTTCGAATCCCATTGGGGGTTCTGCTCATCTATCTATGATATGTGAGGATCTGAGGATCTCTATACTCAGTGTAGAGTTCTTGTGTAGTGCGTATGTTCTTGGTTTCAGGGGATACGGATTGATTTTGGGCATGGATTGGCTGTCTAGACATGGAGCCATTCTTGATTGTGAGCATAGGGTTGTGAGGCTTGTGACTCGCCTTGGCAACACCTTAGAGATTTCATGCAATCCGAAGGATCCCGTCATGTTGTGCTATCTTGAATCTCTCGACTCGTCAGAGGAAACCCTTCAGTCTGTAAGGGTGGTCCGAGATTATCCAGATGTTTTTGAAGAAGTTAAGGGGTTGCCCCCTAAACGAGAGATTGATTTTCGCATTTATCTGGTGGATAATGCTAAGCCTGTTTCTTTGCCCGTTCGGCACATGGCTCCGCGTGAGAGACAGGAGCTCAGCAAGCAAGTAAAGGAGTTGCTTGAGAAGAACTTCATCAGACGAAGTATATCCGAATGGGGAGCGCCTGTGGTGTTTGCTACTAAGGCAGATGGTTCTCTTCGACTTTGTGTGGACTATAGAGAGTTGAATAAGCTGACTAAGAAGAACAGACACCCATTACCGAGGATTGATGATCTTTTTGACCAGCTTGTTGGTGCTTCTGTTTTCTCTCAGCTTGATCTGGCTACTGGATTTCATCAGCTCAGAGTGGCTGAAGATAGTATAGACAAGACTGCATTCAGAACTCCAGATGGATTCTTTGAATGGCTTGTTATGCCGTTCGGTTTGACGAATGCACCCGCGTATTTCGTGGACTTGATGAGTAGGGTGTTTCGGGAGTTCTTGAACAAGTTTGTCGTGGTCTTTGTGGATGATATTCTGATCTTCTCCAAGGATGAAGAAGAGCACGCGAGGCATCTTGTAGAGGTGATGGATACGCTTAGAGCGCATCAGTTAAAGGCCAAGTTCTCCAAGTGTCACTTTTGGAGAAGGGAAGTTAGATTCCTTGGGCATATCGTATCCAAACAAGGCTTAGCGGTGGATCCCGCTAAGGTGGTTGCAGTTCAGGATTGGAAGACTCCAAGGAATGCAACCGAGGTGAGAAGTTTTCTAGGTCTTGCAGGTTTTTACCGGAAGTTCATCAAGGACTTCGCGAAGGTATCCGCTCTTCTTACTAAGTTAACGAAGAAGAACTTAGTTTTTGCTTGGGATATGGACTGTGAGCTTGCTTTTCAGAGACTCAAGAGAGCCCTTACCTCAGCACCAGTTCTAGCTTTACCCGATGGTGGTAAGATGTTTACCGTGTACAATGATGCTTGTGGCACGGGATTGGGCGCCGTTCTGATGCAAGAAGGCAGAGTTATATGTTTTGGTGGTAGGCAACTTAAGGTGCATGAGAAGAATTATCCCACTCATGATCTAGAGCTGGCAGCGATAGTATATGCACTCAAGGCTTGGCGTCATTATCTTCTGGGAGAAAGATTTGAGCTGTATACTGATCATAAGTCTTTGAAGTATCTCTTTTCGCAGAAGGATCTGAACTTGAGGCAGCAAAGGTGGATGGAATTCTTGGCGTCCTACAATTTTGATATAGCCTATACCCCTGGCAAGGGGAATGTTGTAACGGATGCGTTGAGTAGAAAAAGGTTGACACTAAGTCCTCTATTTGTTGAGATGAAGAATTTAGAGTTCTTGGCAACCTTTGATTTCTCTTTGGCAGTTGAGTCGATGACCGGTTCTTTAGCATCTCTTGAGCTCAGGCCTACCCTTCTGGATCAAGTTGGGGCTTCGCAGAAGGAAGACCCTCACATAGTTGAGATTATGGATAAGCTGACTCGAGGAGAGACGTCTAGTCACCTCGCTCGATATTCTGTTGATGACAAGGGTTGGCTGAGGAGAGATGGAAGGTTATGTGTTCCCATGGTAGAAAATTCAGTAAGAAAAGTTCTGGAGGAAGCGCATCGCTCTAAGTTGACTATACATCCAGGCGGGGATAAGATGTATAAAGATATGAAGCGCATTTTCTTCTGGCCTGGAATGAAGAAGGATGTGGCAGAGTTTGTCTCTAGATGTGTTGTTTGTCAGAAAGTAAAAGCCGAGTCGAAGAAGCCCGGTGGGCTATTGCATCCTCTAGAAGTCCCGCTATGGAAGTGGGAGAGTATTTCTATGGACTTTGTTGACGGATTGCCAAGGTCAAGAAAAGGGAATACAAGCATATGGGTCATTGTGGATAGGCTTACAAAGAGTGCTCATTTCATTCCGGTGAAGAGCAAAAGGACCGCATCTGGACTAGCATCAGTATATCTTCGTGAGATAGTACGACTACATGGAGTCCCTTCTAGCATAGTCAGTGACCGAGACCCCATCTTTACTAGTCAGTTCTGGAACAGTTTGCAGGGAGCTATGGGCACGAGGTTGAACCTGAGTACGGCTTATCACCCACAAACGGACGGTCAGACAGAAAGGGTGAATAGGGTACTTGAGGACTTGTTGAGGCTTTGCATTCTGGATTTTGGTGGTACTTGGGAAGACCATCTTCCTCTTGTGGAATTTGCTTATAATAACAGTTATCAAGCAAGCATTGGGATGGCACCGTTTGAGGCTTTATATGGGAGACCGTGCAAGTCACCTACATGTTGGTGGGAGACTACAGATAAGCTTATACTTGGACCTGACATGATTAGAGATACATCTGAGAAGGTCGAGTTGATTAGAAGACGGATGAAGGCGGCCCAAGACAGACAGAAATCTTATGCTGATAGGCGAAGGACTGATTTGGAGTTTGATGTTGGGGATATGGTTTTCGTAAAGGTTTCTCCTTTGCGGAATGTGGTGCGGTTTGGAGCAGTAGGAAAGTTAGCACCAAGGTTTGTTGGACCGTTTCCAGTTGTAGAGAGGATAGGGCAGATGGCCTATAGAGTGGAATTGCCCGAAAAGCTAGCTGGAGTGCATAATGTTTTTCATGTTTCGCATCTCCGGAAGTGTTTGCATAAGTCAGCAGAGGTGGTTGAGCCAAGTGTTCTAGAAGATGTGGAAGTAGAGAAAGAAGCTACCTTAAGGAGAGCTCCGATTCGTATCTTGGGGACAGAGATCAAGAAGCTAAGGAATCGTGAGGTCAAGTTGGTGAAGGTTCAATGGGGTGAAGCCGAGGAAGACGCAACTTGGGAAACTGAAGAGAAGATGCGTAGGCTTTATCCATTCCTTTTTGAGGGTACACTCTCAATCTCTTTATCTTCCCATGTCTATCTAGTTTATCTAGTCCATCGTGTCTATCTTAGCATGAGAACCTTAGGTAGAATCCTTTGGATGAAACATGGGTTTGAGACATGTTATGTTTGATGGTTGCAAGTGGTTGCAAGTATTTGCAAGTGGTTACCTGTGGATACATGATACACATTAGGCACTAGATCGGCTCACACACTCCTCATATTGCATGTGCATGAGTGTTTATGCTTATTCTTGGATGAAATTTGTATGCTATCACATGGATGTTGCATATGGATGTATGATTGAGCACGCATGTAGATATTATACATTATGTTAGGGATTTGCATACATATGGATACATTTCACTAACATATTTTGCATTGATCTTTGCATTAGATAAGTACATATACACACACTTTTGCATATGTTCATCCAGCATTTAGAATCTTGTAAGGACAATGATTACTCGTGGATGATGCTTTGAGTAGATGGGTGATTGGATGGTAGGATACGTTCTTCCTAACTTGAAGATTTCGGGGATGAAATCCTTTAAGGAGGGGAGAATGTAACAACCCGTATTTTCAAAAAAAAAAAACCTGTTATAACATGAATCGAGGCAGAAATTAATTCTAAAATCTGAATTAAGGGAAACGGGCTATGCCATTGCGTTCATCTCGGAAAAATACGCGAAATAGAGTCCGAGTTTTCGAAAATCGGAGTCCGTATGACCCGATTAAGGCCCGACGAAGTTTTCAGAAAATTCCTAAGTAAAAACAGATTTAAATTTTAAGTTTAAAACAAGGGTTAGGGCACAGCTGGCGTCAGGCGGGAAAACTCCCGCCAAGACCCCCAAGTCGACAGGCATGTCGACAGGGGTCTAAGGGTGTCGACTGCCCTGTCGACAGCTCTGTCGACACGGGGTGCCCGGGCAGTTTTGCCTGGCGCACCATTTTTGATTTGGGCTTGGTTGTGTGGCTTAGTTCTAGAGAATTCCGAAATCTGACGGACCTAAACTAACCTAGGGTTAATCCTAGGGCTAAAAACACTCTAATCTTCTATAAATAAGACCCTAATCCTACCCTAAAACCCCATTATTCATTCTAGCAACCAAACTATGTCAAATTGATTTCTCAAATGGCCTCCACTTAAAAACCCTAGCCTCCATCCTCTTCAAAAATCATTCCTATGAAGATTTTGATGTTCATACAAGCATTTCTAAGTTGTATGAATGATCATTAGCTTGCATACATCATCAAGTTGCAAGCTTTATTGGTTAAGCTAGAGTTTTTGGGATTTTTGTTAAGAGTTTTCTTATTGGAGCTTTGTTTTGGGTTTTTATATGCTTGCATAAAGGGCTTCTAAATCTTTACTTGTAGATTTGTGTCTTCATAATATTAGTAAGCCCTCTTACCTTCATTTTAGAAACTCTAAAGTTAATATGTGATGAAAGTTGGGATTTATGCATGTTTAATAAGTTATGCATGCTTATGCGAGTTCACTATGCCATGTTACACATGTTTGATGAGTTATGCAAGTTCACTATGCTATGATTTGCAAGTTTAACAAGTTATGCATGTTTATGCAAGTTCACTATGCTAAGTTATGCAAGTCCAACATGTTATGCATGTTTATTATGATATGTAAGATTCATCATGTATGTTGTGCCAAGTTCCCTCTCTCCATCCTTTATGCGTTATGACGAATATGTAAGCGATAGAATAACGTTGGGGGGGTTTGGGTAAAACTTAAAAATACATGAAAATATAAGATTGGGAATTTACCTATTAAGTTAGGTCTACCCCTTGGGAATTTACCTATTAAGTTAGGTCTACCCAAGTATTTGTTAAACTTGTAATTATGTTTTGAAAATAAAGTGGACATGACACTTAGAAAACATAAGTGTGGCCAACTCGAGGTTGGGTTGAGTTTGTAGCGTAAAACTACCCGGAACCGACCGGCTTAACTAGTTGCTACAAACAATAGGACCCAATGTGAGAAGTTGGTCATGTGTACCTTGGACCCGAGGTTAGACCAAGTTGTGGTGTAAAGCTACCCGGACCCGCCCGGCTTAACTAGTAACCGCAACAAAGTCTAATGTGAGAGGTTAAGGCACAATTAAATTAATTAATGCCTCATGATTAGGGTTAAGTCATGGCCCACTAATACTTAACCAATTTTGGGGATACGAGGGATTAAATGGGGTTAAGTGGTGAACTATTGGTTACACTTAACTAATTTAATCCATGATTAGTGAGGGGTTAAACCACACTTAACCCTCTTAGAAAACCCTAGCAACGTGGTCTGTTCCGGCAGTAATCCCAGTTTGGTATCATTCACAACCCTAGAAGCTAGGCTAGGGCGGGGCACGATTACTGGACTGATGTAAGCGACCAAAGCGACGGCTGAGTGGTACAGCGGTGCGGGTCCAGGCGGGCTACGGACGTGCACGTAGTCCGGTGTTGGACAAACTCGAGGCACGGGTACCAGTAGGATTAGACTGTGCATTATTGCTTAGGTGTCTGGGGTTGACACCAGAGGGCTTGATACACCCGAAGGTGGACCCAGCACAGTCTGACTACAACCATATGTGGGCCGTATGGACACCAACACTTGACGTGTTAGGTTTATAGGGAGCCGATCGACTAGACCGTTGGGCTGGACCTTGTATTAAGGTCACCTCATGTTATTGGGCCAAAGTTTGGGCTGAGGGATCAATACCTGTTATGTTAGTTTGCTAGTACACTGTGGTGCAAAGCTTAATCTTCTTTATGTGATGTCACCTTTATCTATTGCCAGTATGTTCATCTCAGTTTCCATCATGATGTTAACTTTATTAGTTTATAGACTGATCGTAGTAGGGCTTACCAGTCTTTTTGACTGACCTGTTTTCTTTCGCCTCTTTTCTTCCGTTCCCCCCCCCCCCAGGTTCTCAGGGAGGGAATACAGGAGCTTAGCTTGGATCCTACCTGCTTTCTTGGATAGCTCATGTATGCTTTGGACTTGAGCTCGCTACGATTTTTCTGCTTTGGGGATAGCTACTTATGTTTTTCTTTTCAGTTTTCAGATGATGTTGTTTATGTACTAGACTTATTTTATTTGGAAAATTGACATGATGTTGTACTAAGACTTGATTTGAAATGGTTTGAAAATCTTCCGCTGTTTATCTATGTTATTTACTCTGCTTTACATATATATATTTATGTTCTTGTTCTGCCTTGATATATCATTATGCATGCTTACCCAGTTCTAACGCCCCCCAGAAGCTAGTGCCCCCGAAAGAGTGACCCTAGCGGAGGTGGGGTGTTACACTGATGATGTTTTGGCTACAATCTAAATTGATCTAAAGCTGTTAGAAAGTTACTCCTCGCTAACAGTCAGGGAGGAGAAGTGTTGTGCGGACTCCCTGGTGTTACAACTACATAGTGCTGTAGATGATTGATGCTGATCTGATGACTCTATGCCTTTAAACATGCCGCTCCAAGCTAAAGGAATAGCTCATATGATGTGCGAGCCTAGGCAGGAGGCTGAGATTGGCTGAAATATATACTGGAGTTTGTGTGCTCTGTTCCAGAAAGAACTCAGGCGCCTGAAACTGGTAGAACGGAAGATTGCAATAGATATACAAATTTCGGGCTATAATATGGAAAGGATATGACGTGTGTGGTTGACGATCCAGAGGAGCATGCTTGATCAGAGCTGCATGAGAAAACTAATAAAAAGAAAGTGACTGGCCGCATACTCAGCATATGCTTGAAGTAATGAAATCGTTGTTGATTAAGTAAATATTCTATTTTTGATACGATATGCTAGTTTATGTAAGGCCCTTCATTAAAATTGGTGTTATATTTTTTTTCATTTTCTTTTGGCAATTCTCTGTTTAAATTAAAATTGGTCTGATAAAATTGATGGCTTAATTTAGAGGTTTTTTTTTAGTATTGGTACATTGTGATTTGTGGATTATATTAATCATTAGACAATCTTCCTAAACTATGTTTAATTTACAGAGTCTGGGTCAATGATAACTATCCGGTTTCTTGAACTAACTTAACAGGCTGGTGAAGCTTTCACTGAAATGTTAGGTTTGATGTTATTTGATTGTTTCATCTAAAATATTTCACATAGTGGACGTTGCATGCACAATAATTATCATGCAATGTTTTAGTCCAGAATAAGTTACAAATACGAACGTTGCTACATAGTTATTGTAATACACACAATCAAGCACATATTTTAGGGTATTTATGCCATAAGCAAGTTCAAATTACGCCACAGCCCGTTGCGTAGCACGGGCCACACACTAGTTTATTATTATATTTCTAAATTTCCACTTACTTGGGTTAAAACGAATGTTATGTAAAACATCGCTACAACAATCCAAAATACTGCATTCGACTAAATTTCCTTTAAATATTTCTCTTCGAGACTGAATCTTGCTATTTATCAGCTAATAATGAAATCAATCAGTTGGGGTACCTCTCAGACCTTGACTGAAAATATTATTAACTTCAAAACAGACAAGACCGCTAACTCGAATAATCAACACCATATTAAACCAATTTTCCATTTCTAAAACGTATATACATTTCTCTTTCTATTTTTAACAAATCTAATTTATAGATTTCCTTTTTGTTTATAATATTCTATTTTTTAGTTCATTTCCTTATCGAATTCTATATATATCGATACATTGATTTCTAATTATCAATTTTGTTTTTAAATATTCTAACTCCTTAAATTTCTGGAAAAATTCGCCATAACCTCCTTTGTACCGGCAAATAGTTCAAACCTCAACTCGCCTCTCTAGGCCATTTCCATCCAAAAAGAAAATCAAAAAGCCAAGTAGCTTGCCGATTCGGCGCATAAAACTTCATATGGAATTTAAACGTGTACCTTTTTGTCGGGCACACAAATTATAATCTTCATATACTTCATTCCATACCTGTCTAACACGTCCAAATATTCCCATTTGGTTTCACTCAATCCATTCGTCTTAACCCAATTCGCTAATTTATTTTCTAATTAGCTATTGTGCCTATTTCACTTCTTTGTTTGAATATAACATGTTCAATAAAATATTAACTTGCTTATAACCAAATTTAATTCCAATTTCAATTCAAGTTTCCTTTTTGATTTCGAATATAAGTTTCCAAATCGAATTCACTTTTTCAAAGCCCAATATCAATTCGAAATCTCATTAACTAATTACTGTTCAAATTAGTTAATTCTATTCAATAATTAAAAATCTGATTTTTATTTCAAAAATCAATTCATTACTCCACTTGAGTTCAGATATATTTTACAACTCAAGTCCGGATTTTTCTAATGTATATCTAAGTTTTTATTTTCCTAAAACCCTTATTTTTAATTAGATAAACCATTATGGTTTTATAATGATTATGGCGATGTTTTTATGAAAATGTGATTTTGACATAACTAAAAATATATTCGATGAAATTCAGAATTTTTCTTCCATTAGAAAACTATTATTCAATCGGTCCTGACGATTCTTGCTTCACAGGATTCCGACTTAAATTGAGTTCTATATATTCAATTAAAGTTCAAAACGCCAATTTACGAACTGTCGTGTTGCGGTGAGTTCGTTTTAATTATATTTAATATATAAACGTTTTAAACTTCGTTTATATATAAATTCCACTTCCATTCTATTATATTTTATATGTATATAAGATAGGCTTTCCAAATCTAAGTTAAACATTTCGTTTTTTCTAAATCATTAATTTTCATAACTCAATTGTAAATTTTATTTACAACTCTATCTTATATATAATATTCCAATTCTTTTGGGGATAAAATATAAATCCTTTGGATTTATTTCTATTCTATTTACAATCCCCATTCTGAAATATATTTCGTCGTTCTCACTAAATGATTTCAAATTCTATATTCGGTTTCTACTTTCAATTTCTATTTTCAATTTCTATTTTCACTTTCTATTTTCAATTTCTATTTTCAACTTTCTATCTCTAAATTATCCAATGATAACCTATTTCACCAGATTTATAAATATTGTTCATAAATCCAACTTCGTTGTTTATATAATAAAAAAGCTTCATTTCAAAAATTCTATTTTTAAAACAAAATCTTATTTGGGAATATTTTATTTATTTTAACTTATCCATATATAACATAGAATCTATTTTAATATTTAATTTAAATAATAGTCTCTAATTAATTCAATTTTAATATTCCTTCTTGAAGTAATTTATTTTATAAACTTAGTATAATCTAACTTAATTATCCAATTAAATTTCCATTCCGAACATTCGAATAGATTTCATCGTTTTCTATTTAAAACAATTTCCAATTCATATTTTTAAATTCACATTTGAATTTAATTTTCCCGATTATCCATTTTATTTACATACACCATTATAAATTCATTTCAAATTCCTGTATTATTTAATTTATGAACACCGTTTATAAATTCAATACTTGTTTATATTTTTCAAAACAAGTAAATATTCCTTAACCCATTCGAAATTCAAATTCTATTTTAGAAAAAATAGAATTTTTCTTTTAATCTAAAAATCCCTTTTCACAATATTTTTATAAATTAACATTTTTGCCCAGTGATATTTAAACATCCAAAACACTCAATTATCAAATCACGGGTTTTATAACACATCATATATGATAATATATATGAATACAAATAAACAATAATAGTTTTGAGGAATCCAGTTGGATCCCTCCAACCTGTTTTTCCTGCATCCACAGACGTTAGCCAACATAAATAATACCCATCCTGCTTCGAGGCAGGATATCGCGGTATAGAAGGTCATCCACTATTATAGCGTGGGGGCGTATAGGGTCATCCGCTAATGATACTGCGGGCATCTGCTAATGGTACTGCGGGAAATATCCAACCACCAATATATATATATATATATATGTATATAATAATCACAAACACCAATCCTGATTAACTATATATATTTTATAACAACAGTATTATTTCAATGCATGCAAACAACCAACAAACAATTATTTTTAATTGATAAAAATAATTCTAAATAAAATTTGAGTGAGATTTACTCACCGTGATTTTAAATTGACAGAATGAATTGGAGATGTTTGATTTAAATTTCATCTGCCTCCTGAAAGATCCAAATCCATTTCCCGTTACGAGTCCAACTCATTGACAACGTTCGAAGTCTGATTTTTGTTTGAATTAAAATTTCATTTTTTTATAAGTACCCGTACAATCCAAATATAATTAAAATTTTACTCCTTTATTTAAGATAATTACCTTAGTGCGAAGAAGCCATTGCCTAATCCCTTGTTTACTTTTTCTGCACATTCACCAAAACAACAACTGAAATCCTAACCCATAACGCAAGTTAACCCCATCTTCATCAACATAGAAGATCACAGCCGGATTCAGATCACAATTGTGCAGTGTCCCTTCTATTTATTTCCCCTGAATTAATTACACCTAACTCTCCTCCTAATACTTCTTCTCGAATGCAAATTTCAATTTTATTTGTACCATTCCAGCCTCCTACCATACCTTCTCCTTCTTCCCACACTCATTTCTTCACGGGACCTTAAACTGACCTTCCCATCGTTCTTTTCTACGCAAACTACATCGAGCTGTCAACTTCACTTCAAGCCCGCAGTGTCTCCCCATATCGCGACTCCACCCCCTTCGCTGTCATAATTACAGGTGGAGACACTTTTAATTTCGAAAACCACTTGAAAATTCAAAACTAAAACTGTGTGATGCTATTAACATGAATCTTACTCTAAATTGATAATCACTACCCAAATAGAACCCTTGTTCATTGTTCCTAAAGTCGAGAATTCCAAAGGCCCATCGCGTCCAAATCACAAGCTTGAAAACCATTGCGAGTTACTCAGCAAAGACCGAACCTCTAATTCACCATCTCCAAACTCGCAATTCCCCATACTGCACCATCGAGACACAAACGAGCTTCTTTTGGCATGCCTAGCAATGAACCTTAGGTTTAATTTCAAGCACCCAAAAATCGCGATCGAGCCCTCTATAACGCGTATCCATGTGAATAACAGGTCGATGCAAGCTTTACGAAATAAATTACATGATTTTAGGGATTTTTAATTATAGGAGGAAGCGGGTTTTCTTCTGAAACTTGGATTTGGAATTAAAGGAATGGGTAAGCTGTCGCATTTTATAAAGGGAAAAGGGAAACAAAGTACACAATGTATTAAATGGTGGTTGGGTTAAGTACATAGCAAATATATTTAAAAAGATTTGATTTAGATTTTAAATATAATTTAATTAAATTTGATTTGACTTAAAGAGATTTTTATTCTTTTTAAAATGATATTGATTTGATTTCGAACCTATCCACACTCAAATATCTCGGGGTCCATTAATTTAAACCACGAACCGCTATTTTAATGTAACCACTGTTGTTTCAACAGTGTAATACTATTCTGAACTAACTGGATATATTTTGATATTTAATTTGAACGTAAATATAAATAACCAAAATAAATTAATACAATATAATTTAAATTCAAAAACAAATAAATTCTTCCATAATAAATTATTATTTATTATCATATATATATTCAAACAAAATTTAATTTCATCTTCTGAATTGTTTTGATTCAGTTTTATCTTTGAATTGAATTATTTCAGATCCCGGTAGTACAATAATTATATGTATTCGAAATAACTTGTATTTCGATTATTAAATCGGTAATTCAATATAAAATATCATTTATATTATCAACAAAATATTTAAATCCATATTAAATATTTAAAGTAAATCGACCAAAAATCTGGGTTGTTACACGTATGTATGTGTATATATATATGAGTGTGTGTGTTGCTTCATAAGTGTTTATGTGCACTTGCTTGATTCATCTGGTGTACAATTACGCAGCAGCTCCATGTATTTTTGCACTTGTATACTTTATGTTTGTCCCGAGAATATGCAACCTTATAACTTGACTGGGCTTGGCTTGTTACACATACATGCTGCTATAATATATATATTTGAAGTTGCCCTTGTTTGTTTTGTCTTGTCCATTTTGTTCATTTTTGTATGATGCCACACCATGTACTTATGTCACTTGCCATAATCTGACTTGTTGTTACAAATATATTGCTCTTCACTGTTGTACACTTGTACATTATTGTGCCCCACCTGTGTTATCCTTGGGGTACACTACTTTGAAAACTACGAACTTATGCTTGAAGATGTACATTGATTCTCCACTGTACCCAAACCAGTTTTGCACTCTTTGTTGTCATATTAAACTGCCTTGTTCATGCCCTTTTGACCAGACAGTATATATCTATACCCGTGTGTACATTTAAACCTTGTTTATGTGATTTCTGGTTTGTGCTCACATGTATCTCTTGTAAAATGTATATATGATGCTCTTTCCTGAAGTGTTGCATGCATTTGTTCATGAGATTGTACACTAACTTGCCTTTATGTTGCATTCTACACTTTCCATTGTGAGCCTTAATCTGTTTACATGAGTTGCACCTAATTTTGATCATGCTACCTTATGTACGATGCACATATGTGCATGTTGCATATCATTGTCCTCTTGAACACATTTTTCATTTATTTGCCAGTTTTGTGGCTTGAGTCTGTACATGTTGCACCATGTTATTGCCTTGTGTATTTGCTCGAGTTTGTGCTCTACTGGGTCATGTTTGGTTGCTGTTTTCTTGCCTTTCTTGGCTGCACCATATAAAGTATCTTGTTCTTCCTGAACCATTTGCTGTGAACCTAAAATTTGGGCTTCATCTTTTGTACATGAGTTTGTACACTGCTATGTTTCCTTGTTGCTAGATGCTTGAGTATTTGCTGCCATGTATACATACATGTATATATATATACAATTGTGTGTATATATATTTCTATATGAGTGTTGCTCCATATGTGCTCTGTCACTTGCATTGAATTTCTTGGTTCATGTGCATTCATTGATATTTGACTAAAATTCCCCTGCACAAAATATATGTGTATATACATACACATGTATGTGTATACATGTATCGTGCATGTGCAGTTTATATATGTGAGTTATTTGAATGATAGGCGGTCTGTGAGCACTAGAGGTACAGTTTGCCTTGTGGTATTTACAGTGAATCACTATGAATATCACAAGCAGTCAGACACAGATAGATGTATATACATATCAGATCAAGTCAAGAAATATCATGAGAAACATACCAAAATTCTGAGGAAAGT
The DNA here is from genome assembly GCA_030737875.1 of Allium sativum. Classification (NCBI taxonomy): domain Eukaryota; kingdom Viridiplantae; phylum Streptophyta; class Magnoliopsida; order Asparagales; family Amaryllidaceae; genus Allium; species Allium sativum. The sequence continues at coordinate 139,583,972 of CM060924.1, forward strand.
AAAATTCAAAATAAATTTATATCTGCAAGAATTTAAAATTATTTTTGCTCCAGTTTACTTTGTATGTTTATGTGACAGGTATCCAGGTGACTGAACTGACTAAGAAGCAGATTGAAGACTAGTGTGTTAGTGAGTGAATATGTTCATGAGAGAGAGAGAGAGTAAGTAACTGAGTGTGTATATAAAATTGAGTGATAGAGTGTTTGTAGTGAGGAACAATGTATAAGAATGAAATTGTATATGAAATTGAAATGTAACTGAGTGAATGCTGAGTGTTGTACTGAGAGCTAAGTGTAATAAATCAATGAGACGTACAATACTGAAGTTAGAAAATATGTTCTATTGAATTGTCGAAATAAATATTATATTTAAACAAACTACAGTTTGAATACTTAAATACTTGTGTAGTAGTGTTATATTCAAATATAAATATTAATTTCAGTATGTGATGTTGTAGAATAGTGCAATTGCAAACACATTTATAGTGTGTGTGTGTGTGTGTGTGTGTATATATATATATATATCTGTGTGTGTGTGTTTTATCATTAAACAAAAATCATATTGTTATATACAACAATCTCCCCCTTTTGATGATGACAAACATATAATAAGATTTTGAATACAGTAAATGTGTTTGACAGTGAAATGTAGAACTCCCCCTATATGTATGCTCCCCCTACAATAGAACTGCCCCTATATATATGCATATGAGTGGGGAGAATAACTGAATTGAATTTCCAATATCTATGAAATATTCACTCTTAACCAAAATCTTAACCATTCTGCCCCTTTTGTTATCATCAAAAGGATATAGAAATCAAAATAATGATGAAATATTGACTAGAAATATAAAATCAGATCAAGAGAGAGACTGTTCATCATAAATCTCATTCAATCAAACAAAAATCATAATATTCCTTAAACTAGTGGCAAATTGCACATTGCAGAATGATGGATTTACGATGAATTTTATAAAATGGTGAGAGTTTTAAAAACATATGAATTCTAATTATTTCCACAGAAAAAATGAACACAAAATAGTGATGAATTTGGACTGTGGTTATAAATTCAAATCAAGTGAAAAAAAATCAAATAATCTCAAATCTCAATGACTATCAATCAAAAAAAAAATCATAATATTTCATAAAATATTAACATATTTCACAAATTAGAAAATGGATTGATAGATTGGTTTTTATACACCAAGGAAGATTTCTTATATATAAATTTTTGTTCTTTTCTTTTTTATTTTATTTTCTTTTTATTTTAAGAGCACACTAACCACGTATAACTATTAGGACTTTTAAATGGGATCAGTTGCAACTTAAATTATAAGTAATCTCATAACCATGCTTGACCATATCTTGGATTTTTAAATTAGGTTAGAGAAACACTTATTATATAAAATCTCCTCAGTATATAAAACCAAAATGGATGACAGAAATGTGGCAGATACAGAGATGGTTGTGAAATAAACTTCTACATTAATCATATTATGAAATATGCCTAATTGTACGGGGATTTTTGAAAATTTTCAATTATCTCTTTTTCTAAAAAATAATACATTAAATTTCCATCACAAATTTTGAAACAGTATATTCTTTAAGATAATTTTAAAAATATTAAACTCTCCACATTAAATAAAATCATGATGGGTGATAGAAGGACGATATAAAAAGAAGATGGTCGTGAAATGAGAACCAGTTAAAAGATATTATTAAACTATTCAATCATCATGAAAATTTAAATAATATTTCCTCTTGTCGTAAAGTACATTATAGTCACAACTCATCACAATTTCCAAAACCTGATAATAATTTTGATGAGTTCCAAATATAGTTCAATTTGGTCGATGATTTAAATTTTGAATAAAATACCAAAACTAATTTTAAAATTGAAAAAAAAAATCAATTACAAGAGGGATTCTGAAAGACCTATACAAGATGAGAATCAGTTTATAACAAATCAATCAATTGAATAAAAAGATTTTTCAACACTTATAGAACTAATACACTTGGGGCTCCTAATTGATCATAAAAGTCAACAAAAAAATTACACTAAAATTTTAGAATAAATTATCAAGCCCAAGCATACAAATTTAGCAATTCAGTTCCTTTTATCAGAGCAGCAGAAGAATCATTTTCAGAATAAGATTTACAAGACAAAATTCTAGAGTATTTATGTCAAGCCTAAGAGATGATTCAGAATCCATGATTAAAGACAGTTCATTTGAAATCACTTGAAGAGATGTGAAATTTTCAAGATTCAATGAATCAATCACATAAGATTATAATTTCAAATCCAAGAAGTGTAGGAGATTCAAGATATCAACAATTTCAAACTCAAATATCCAAGCAAAGTAATCATGATTAAAAATGAATTTCAATTCAGAATAGCCAAGCCAATCCAAAAACCAATGAGATTATCACATCGTAAAAATGGTAGTGTGTTGTAATGACAGTAGTCTGTTAAGTCTTTCCAAAAGGAATTTGTAGAAACTCAGAATAAAAAAGTTATGTGAAATTTCATTAGCTTTTAAATCAACAAAAATTTAGAATTTAGATTAACAGTGTTCAAGATATAATAAGAATGCTTCAGCACTGTTAGGAATTCAGGTATCAGAAAAAAAAAATTAAACTTCAAAACAATTGCGGGTATTTACAAATTTGAATTCATAATCTGGAAATCATCAAAACATGAGAAATTTAGATAAATGAATTTAAATTCCAGAAAATCATGAATATTGCAATTTAGAAAGCTCAAAAAAAAATATGGTAGTGTCAATAGTGAATCAGAATAAAAAGGAAGAATAAAGGAAAGACAAATAGAACGAGGAATAGATAATGAAGAATAAAAACAGAGAATATTAACAGAAATGAGTTTAGAGATCATACCTGATTTTCGGTAGGCATTTTGAATCTCAAACTCATCAATCTTGGCTAAGGAACGCTTATTGATTCGATGATATGGAACAACTTGAATATTATCTCTCTTTTGAAAAGTTGTTCCTTAGCCAGCCCCTGGCACCTAAGTGTTAAGAGGATCAAGTGTTCTAACAAAATTTGTAAAACCACTCCTAACTTTGTTCATGTCTTTCGGTACCTAAACCCGTTTATATACCAATTCGTTAGCATCAACTGATGTACCTTAGGAACCCAAATTCGTTTAGTTTTTCTCAAATTCATTTTACTCCTTTTTCGGATCCACAATTGTTTAACTGGATTATTACTAAACAAGTTCTCATCATATTTATGATTTAAAAATCCTTTGAAAATTTTAAAGTTCAAATTTTCAAAATGATCCTTTTCAAAGTTATTTGAAGGATTGTTAAAATCATCAAAATTACATTTTTCAACTGCTTTAATTTTCCCAAAGCCAAGACCACATTTATTTCCAACAGAAAATTGGTTTTGCAATAACATATTCAATGATTTTCCCCATTAGAGTTTTTTTCCAAAGTTGATTCAAGTCGTTGAATTTTGGATTTAAGATCACTATTTTTTTCATTAAATCTGAAAAACAATTTATAGCGACCTTCCTTTCAGCATTGCTATGATTCAAAATAAAATTTTCATTTTCAAGTAATTTAGTTTTGGCTTTGGATACAGTAATTTCAGTCAAAACGTTTTTGCTTTTCAGACTCAAGTTTTTCAAAAATTTCAATTTCTTTTCCAAAATCAATATTTTTGCTAAAAAACGATTTAGTTTTTAGCTTTTGTTTCTTGGAATCATGTTTGGAATTTTTAACCGTATTAAAATATTCAAACTCCATTTGCAAGATATTGTTCTTACAAATTAGTTCATCCACTTTTATTTTCTAAATTCATATTTTCTTTTTCAAGCTTTTGAAGAATTTTATTCTGACGAATTAAATCATTTTTCAAATTGAAACAATATTTTCAGTTAGAGTTTGAAGAAATTTTGGAGAAATCGAATTTTGATTCCAAATAATTAATTTTGCTTCACAACTCAGAACTCAGATTTCAAATTTTTGTTTTTCAAATTGAGACTATCAACAACTTTACTTAAATCAATACAAAGATGAACTGAATCTTCGTATGAAAAGTCTCCATCGCTATCAACGTCTGTTTCTTCATCTGTAACTCCTTTTAAGAATACATCTGAGTCTAAATTGACTTTTTAGGGTTTTGAGATGTTGTTGTCATTTCTTCCATACAGTGCATTGAGAGTATTCCAAATTTCCCGTGTAGTTAAACAATGGGAGATACGATTATACTGATCGTCATCAATATAAGAATATAAAATATGTGTAGCATGGGAATTAAACCTAGTATAATTCCTATCTACCATATCATATCCGTTGATAACAATATCCCAAAATTTAATAGATTTTAAATACAATTCCATTTTAGATTTCCAATTAAAAAAATCTGTTCCATTGAAAATATTTGGAACATTACTGGATCGACTCTCGCTAAACTGACAACTAGAATAATCCATGACTCTAGAGTTAATGAAAAATACATGCTTTGATACCACTTGTTGGATCTAGTTAACCCTACAGGCGGTGGATAGGGTTTGTTACAGTTTTACGAAATATCAAAATTATCATAGCATAGATTACAACAGAGAAAATAAATGACATAGATTTTACCCAGCTTTGGCAAACCCCTACTACTGCTGCATTCACATGATTTTTTACTAGAACTAAAACAATCTCTACGCTTACAAAATCCCTATAAACTCGCGACACTTCCTCACAACTATTCTAATCCTATGCTCAAAATCCTGGACTGATCTTTATCCCCAAGATCAAAATTTTCTCGAATTACAGACCCGTAACTCGTAAACCCTATGGATTGGTTACAAAAGAAAATAAAATAAAATAATAAAATAAAGACAAAACCCTCTGAGCCCTTAATAAAGAAAATTATCAACCTCCCCTTTATTTTTATTCTTTGTAACACAAAACAATGTCGACTGAAATAAAAAAAAGGTTTTGCCTCCAAATCAGATCGCAACTTCAAACTTGTTTTTCCAGAAATTTGTTCTTTGATAATCATCGAATGTGGTTGTTCTTGGTCTATTGACTTGGGCTCTTGAGATCGAATACCATGAGTACTTTAATTTGATTTTTCTTTTTGCTTTTGAATTTGTTGCTTGTATGGTTGCCTGTGATGAATTGTGTGAAATTTATAGGGTATAGGAACCCTTTGATTGCACTCTGATTTCTTATGTGACTTGTCCTTGATTGTTGTGTGATTTGCGTGGTTGATTTCCTGGAATACATGTCGTGATTTCTGAATTGTTTCTCTGGAAACACTTGAATGAATTTCCATTGCTCTTGCATATTTCTGGAAACCTTTTGAATTACGAAATTGATTTCTTTCTAGTATTGAGTCATCGAATTTGTTGATGAAAACTTTCCTGAAACTCGTGATGTACTTGGTCTTGTTTTTGTCCCTCCATGAATTCGTGAATAGATTTATAATATCCAATTTCCAAATTTAACACATGCCAACAATGTGAATCTTGTGCAGAGTACATATGTATATATATATATACACACACACACCCAGTTGTGTGTATACATGTATATCATTTGAGACTTGTTGTCGTGCCAATCTTTTTGAGCTCTTGAAACTAATGCCATGCCATTGACACAGTGTACACGCTGCTGCATTGTACATATATATGCACAGATTAGGACTTGAACAAAAATTGTGGAATTCTTTTAGCACTGGAACAAGATGAAACCTCAGCAGCTGTAATGACTTGGGTTTTTTAATCGATTTATTTTGAACGTTTAAATAGTGTGTTGATAATATAAATGGATTTTTATATTGAGTTATCGATTTAATAATCGAAATACAATTTATTTCGAATATATATAATCATCGTAATGCGCGAATCTGAAATAATTCATTTCGAAATTAAAAACATAGTCAAATTAATTCAAATGATTAATCGGAATTCTATTTGAATAGAAATGACGATAATAATAATTTCTTATCAAGGAATTAGTTGTTTTGAGTTTAATTTATATCGATTTAAATTAATATCTTCTCCATGTGATTGAATGAGGCTTCAAAATCTATTCCAGTGTGTCCATAATAGGGGTATAATCCTAGAAATGCCAGTTATCACGTTCAAATAGGAGTTCAGAACCCTAAATTATATTATTATAATATATAGTGGATAAGTTCAAACTCAAATCGCAGTTAAATCAAAATCTAATCGAAATTAATTACATTGTACTTTACCAATCCTAACCTATCACCTAATGTGTACCTTACGCAGACTATATTTCCTTAATGCTTAAGTGTTCATGTTTTATAAGTCACGTCCCTTTCTTTTAGCATTTCTTCCTTTCACTCCTTGGTAAATCAAAGAAAAAAATGCACCCTTTCTTTTAAAAATCACAATATGTTTTCTTTTACATTCATTTAAAACTGATCGAGAGTTTCAAGTTAAAATCGAAAATGGTTGTCGTTCAAAACAAGAAGAGTAAATCGCGGATTCATATCACAATAAGGATCGTGAATCCTGCAATCAGTCTGTAGCTCAATGTCAGGGACTCGGTGCTCGCGAATCAACAATTGATTTGGGATGACTTGTTAACGCGTGTGGGTTGTTACATTGATTTCTAGAAGTCGCGATTTAAGGGGTTAGGCTGAGGTGATTGGGGAACTTGCCATTGCGAGGAGGTACACTAGTAGGAGAACGGGGGAAATCGATGTGGGTTGATGTCGATGATTGCTACAGGGTTCATGGGTTCTCCTGTTCATTCGAAGGAAGGTCGAGCATCGAGTTTAGTGGGAATTCATGGTGAAGGATGGTGCATGATGTTTAGACTGAAATCCTGAGAGGCTTTGTCTATTGAACGGGGACTGGAAAAGGACGCTGAGCTAGAGAAGATGGATGGTCAAGGGCACGACAATGATTTATGGTAACAGGAAGTGGAGAATTCAAACAATGGCAAAGAAGTCAAGTAGGTGACTTAAAATTTTAAATTTATTTTAGTTAATAACGTATAATTATTTTCAGACTTGTAAGAAGTTTAAATTATTTGTCTGATAACAAACTTCAATAAAACGAGCTACGTTGGACTCGTACTAGGGATGATTAAGCAATGGTATTCAGACTGGAATAAATTATGAATTTAAAATCATGGTTAGTAATTCTCACTCAGAAATTTATTTTATTTTATTTTTATCGTTGAAATTATATTGTTGGGTGTTTGGATGCATTTAAATATTTTTGTGGCTATTATAAATATATTAGTTATTTTGGATTGGTGTTTGTGGCTATTATATATATGTATATATATTGGTGGTTGGATATTTCCCAAAGTACCATTAGTGGATGCCCGTAGTATCATTAGCGGATGATCCTATGCGCCCCACAATATATTATAGTGGATGACCTTCTATACCGCGATATCCTGACTCGAAGCAGGAGGGTTATTATTTATGTTGGCTAACGTCTGTGGATGCAGGAAAAACTGGTTTGAGCGATCCAATTGGATTCTTCAAAATATTATTATTTGTTTGTTTCCATATATATTATCATATATGATGTGTTAGAAAACCTGTGATTGATAATTGGGTGTTTTTAAATGTTTAAGTATCAATGGGTTTAAATATTGATTTATAAAAATATCCTGAAAATGGGATTTTGAAATTTAAACAGGAAATTATATTTTTCTGAAAATAAAATTTGAATTTTGAACGAGTTATGAAATATTAACTTGTTTAGAAAATAAAAACAAGTATTGAATTTATAAACGATGTTTATAAATTAAATAACGTGGGGAATTGAAGTAAAATTATAAACGGTGTTTATAAATGAAGGGAAATAAATTATCATTGGATAATATGAATATTTAAATTCAAATGTGAATTTAAATAAAGAAGTGGAAATCGTTTTAAATAGTAAACGATGAAATTTATTTCGGTATTTGGAATGTAGAATGAATTAAAATAAATCTGTATTGATTTATGATTTGAATTCGATTAGATCGAATTTATTTAAATAAAATATTTTCAGAAAAGATATTAGGATTGTATTAAATAGAAGTTTAAATTTTAATTTGAAAATAGATTCATCGTTTATATATATATGTTATAATCGATAAAATATTCCAGAATAGGAATTAGGTTTCAAATAGATTTTGAAATGAAACTGGTTTTAATATATGAAACAAGGAAGTTAAATTTATTAAAAAAAATGCTTATAAATTAAGTATGAAAATTATCATGGGATAAATTTGGAATTTTAAATTCAAGTATGAATTAAAAGTGAATTGGAAATAAGTTCGAAAAAGGGAATGACATATTTTATTTTGGAATTGGAAATATAAATGAAAATGAGTTAAATTTAAGGATTTAAAATTAGAATTCGATTATATTGAATTTTATAAATAATTTATTTATAAAGGAATTGGAATTCATTATAGAAGATTTAGTTATAAATAAATTATAACCGAATTATAAAATAATCGACGGTTAGAGAAAATCAGAAATATTAAGTTGAATTTGGAAAATTGGTTTAATTTATATTAAAACATATTAGAATGGAGTTGAAGTTTATTTATAAACGAAGTTTAAATGTTTATATTTAAATATAATTGAAATGAACTCGCCGCAGTGCGGTAGTTTGTAAATTGGCGTTTCGAACTAAAATTGAGTATATAAAACTCAATTTAAGTCGAATTCTTTGAAACAAGAAATATCAGGATCGATTTAATAATAGTTTTCTAATGAAAGAGAAAATTATGGATTTCATCTTATAGATTTTGAGTTATGTCAAAATCAAATTTCCAGATAAATAGCGCCATAAAATGGTTTATTAATTAAAATCAAAATATTTTAAATTAATAAAATATGGATTTTTACTTTAAAAATCCATATTTGAGTTGTAAAACAAATATGAACTCAAGTTGTGTAAATGAAATGATTTTTGAAACAAAAATCAGATTTATAATTTTTAGGTAGAATTAACTAATTTGAAGAATTATTAATTAATCAATTTTTGATCCAAAATTGGGTTTTGGTTAAGAAAATTGAACTGGTGAATTCATATTCGAAATCGAATATGAAACTTGAATTGAAAAATGGAATTCAATTGGTTTATAAGTAAAAAGTAAATATATATTAATGAGATATGCTCAATTAAATAGTGGAATATGCAAAGGAGCTAATTAAAGAATAAATTAGCGAATGAAGAGAATGAAGATTATAATTTAAGTGCCCGACGAAAACGTACACGTTTGAAATTCCATATGAGATTTTATGCACCGAATCGGCATGCCACTTGGCTTTTTGATCTTCTTTTTGAATGGAAAGGGTCTAGAGAGGCGAGTTAGAGTTTGAGCTATTGACCGGTACAAAGGAGGTGCCGGCGAATTTTTCTGGAAATGTAAGGAGATAGAATATTTTTAAGAAAAATTGATAACTATAAATTAATATATCGATATATATATAATTCGTTAAGGAAACGAACTTAAAATAGAATATTATAAACAAAAAGGAAATCTATAATTAATTCTGGTAAAAATAGAAAGAGAAATGTATACATGTTTTAAAAATGAATAATTGGATTTAATGGTGTTGATTATTCGAGGTAAGCGGTCTTGTTTGTTTTGAAGTTAAGGATGTTTTCAGTCAAGGTCTGAGAGGTAATTATACCCCAACTTGATTTATTTCATTATTTATCGATAAATAGGAAGATTCTGTCTCGAAGATCAATATTTGAAGAGATTTAGTTGAATACGATATTTTTGGGTTGTTATAACGGTGTTTTACACAGCATTCGTTTAACCCAAGTAAGTGGAATTTTGGAAATGTAATAACGAGTATTTCCTAAGTATATAAATGAAGGAGTTCGAGAAAGAGATAAGTAATTGGAATATTTTCCAAATATAAATTGAAAATATTTTTAAGTATAGAAGATAAAATAAGGCGATATATGAAAATGTTTTCCCAATAGCGTAAGAGGCCAAGATGATTTTTGAAAATATTTGGGTTAACAAATATTGATAAGGAAATGGAGAAGTGATTTAATTAATGGAATATTAATTAAGGGGCCAATGATTGTTTGATGTTATGAATGAATGGTTGTTTTTCTTCGATAGTTAATAACCGACTATCGAAGTATTTGCCAATATCGTTGTTAATATGGAGAGAGCGGTTGGATTATTATCCGAGAACCACTCTGTATTGGCAATAGCGTTGCGAACCAGATTATATAAAGACAATCGAAGAAGGAGTAAAGTGTAAGGGCTTTTCTATTAATCCTAAGTAGAAATTGCCTAAGATAGATTAATGGAAATTGTGCCTTCGATTTCGTTCAGTTCCAGAATGAGATTGTATGGACGAATGTTTGACAGAGTATTTCCAATGATCGCATATGTGGTTCTATGCAAATATATGTATAGTGGCGGAGAATTTATTCTCTTAGCATAATATCCAGATTAATATTTGTGCAAATCAATTAATGATTAATGGATCTGACAATGTGGCATTCAAAGTGATTGTGTTATCAATGAATGGTAAGTAATCATAGCCTCAGGCCTATACAACCGAGAAATAACAAAAATCGGGAAGGCAACATGGCTAAATGGGTAGCTCCCAATTAGGGTGTATTATCACCTATCGAGAGAAATTCATGTCATTCTTCATTCAATTCGATGTTGTCCCATTCGGGAAAACGGTTGCTGATCCCAATCGTTGGTGATACACATTCGATACACTCAAGCGAAATGAGTGGTCGGTCATGTATGGCCTGGTTACAAGATGTTCTTGTTGAACCCAGTGTATTCCTCTCTAGAGATACGTTATTGGAAGGTGGTTCCATACCTTGTCATAGTTGGAAATCCATTATCCAATAAATGCTCGCGGTTTTGGTTGTATACTATGTATGTAGAGCGTGAGATGCAAATGTTCTGCTAAATGATTATTTAGTTATGGTTGATAGACACTATTATAATATTAAAAGAGCTTTGATATAAAGATTAACGTTTCTTTCAAAAGGATTTTGAAAGTTAAATCAAGTGTTTTGGATTCTCATAAAGGGAAACCCCATTTTGTGTTCTTCGATGTGGTCTTATGAGATATCGTTTATTTTCTCAAATCATTTTAAATTGTTTACTCATACCGGTCCCAGAACTGACCCAGAGTTTATTTTCTATGTTTTCCCTAAACTCTTTGGTGCCCAAATTTGTATGGGCAGTCAATTAGTTCAGGATTTTATAGATTTATCTAAAGGAGCTTAGAGCAAGAGGCTTCAGCGTTATTTAGTTATTGTTTTTCCGCTATGTTCTAAGTGTTGTGCTCTGGTGATGATATGTATATACAGAAGAAAAAAATTACTCTAAAAGCTGATATAAATAAATAAATAAATATATATATATATTATTTTGTTCCGTTGCGATGTGAGATTTTGTATCGTTATTTTGTTCTTCTTCTACCTTTTTCTTCTTTATTAATAATGATTCGTATTTCTATGCAATTTGGGTTAGATGTGTAGTATATCTAGTCAACTCAGATAGTACAGATATTCATTTCGTTACAACAGCAGTAGAAGTTTCTTCATCTGAAAGCCATATTGTAACTGTTTTACATCCTCCAGTAGATGTAAACAAGCCCATTACTAATCATGCACTGAAATGGTGTAAGAGTCATGGAATGGAGCGTAAAGTGATGCTCTTATTAGATTAGATACATTGACCTCATCATGGGTCAAGCTTATTGCATTTCAGTATTTTATTGTATTTGTTTTTTGCATGTTTTTTTCTTTATGCATCGAGGTTAGTATGTTAACCGTATCTATGTATTGAATTTCACCAGTTAATAAATGTGTACCAAACTTCAATATATAAATATAGATATATGCACAATGTGTGTGACATTATAGTTGTTGCTGCTCTGTCCTCTTTTATTCTAGTGCACTTTTCATTCATGTATTTTTGTGCTCTTCCATGTTTGCAGCTCCATTTGTGTAGGTGCATGCACCATTCTTGCTTGTTTGTGCACCTGCTATACATATATGCATTTTATGTGTGTGTATATTTATGTTTGTGTGTGTTGCTCCACAAGTTTTTATGTGCACTTGCTTGATCCATCAGGTGTACAGCTACACATCAACTCCATGTATTTGTGCACTTGTGTACTTTGTGTTTGTCTCAAGCATATGCAGCCTTATAACTTGACTTGGATTGGCTTGTTACACATACATAATGTTGTACTATATATTTGAAGCTGACCTTGTTTGTTTTGTCTTATCCATTTTGTTCATTTGTGTACTCTTGCCTTTGTTTTAATCTAGCTCGACATGTGCTTGTAACCTTGTGTATGATGCCACGCTATGTACTTGTTTCACTTGTCATAATCTAGCTTGCTATTACATATATATGGCACTTCACTGTTGTACACTTGTACATTATTGTGCCCCACCTGTGTTATCCTTGGGTACACCACTTTGAAAACTGTTGACTTGTGCTTGAAGATGTACATTGATTCTCCATTGTGACCAAACCAATTTTGCACTTGCTGTTGGAATATTAAACTGCCTTATTCATTCCCCTTTGACCAGACAGTGTATATTTATATCATGTGTACATTTAAACCATTTTTATGTGATTGTTGTTTTGTACTCACATGTATCTCTTGTAAAATGTATATATGCTTGTAACACCCATTAAAATTCATAAGTATTAATAAATAAATAAATAAATAATTAAAAACAAGAAATTAAATGATATGGCTAGAAAATGAGATTTTGCTGCTTCAGGAATTTGGCTACGAAACTCTTTTATTTGGATTCGTGACGAAACTCTAAATTGTTTCATATATAATATGTTGAAAACGGTTAATGTATGAAGAAGTTATGAACAAATGAATTTGTGTAAGAACCCGTAACTTCCCCGTGAAGGAAAGCACGAATACTTTGAGAACAACACACAAAAGGACGCAGACGGAAGAACATTTCATTGTTATTACAACAATTCCATCAGATACAAGAATATACAGAGTAAAAATGAATAAATTACATTTGACAAATATCAGAGATTACAATAAATTACACAGCAACGGAAAAATATACAAAATACAACTGAAAGTGATACACGGATACAGAGCTTCCCGAGCATCGTTCCAGCTGTTAATCAGGACCCTGTGAATATAAATCTGCAAAACCAAAACTACTAGCTGCCCGTGTAGAAAATAGGGGCACCCAGAGTTTAGGTTAAAACAATAAACTCCAGGTCAGTCATGTGACTGGTGTGAGAACTAAAACAGTTATTAATATTGGTTTTTAAAGTTAGGTAAATCAAGGGACCACGCCGTATAACACGGAACGGGTTTCCTCCCAAGAATACCAGTGCATAGAACAAACAGCGCAATGCTAAATAAAGAAAAATGAAGCTGTTATAAGACCCAGGTCCCATCACACAATGCAACGCAAGCCGGAGGATAGGGTTTTTACCTTATAACAGCCAAAGCATGCTTGATACGTTTAAAACACATTATTTGATACTATTATAGGTGTATAGTGTCAAAACAATTTCAATCATAAATATCAGTCATAGGCGGCATGAATGACCCATACCACTATGTCGCCATACTAGGTTCTACAAATAAAACCGCACTATCACGTATTGGAAATTGGATTTCCGTCATGAGTCGAGGCAAGGGGCAAGCTCCTCTCCGCGTTCGAGACACTCTAGCAAATGTCCCAGGACCCCACTTTGATCCTTGGAATCGGCTGGGCCGGTCCTCTCTTACTTTTGAGGATTAGTTATTCCTGAACACACGTTTCCCGGTCCTTACAGACCTATATCCGAGGCGCCTCGTATCCAACAACCACACAGGTGAAAAGTATATAAATGTCAGGGCTGGTAGGTCACTGACACCACCCTAGCTAGAAAGAAACGTCGTGCTCTCCCAGCGGTCCGTCTCCCGTTTTTGACTCATACCGAGGTGTGAGGCTCGCGAATTCACGTTATACACAAAGCTACGCCACACAGGCCGTGCTTTGATCATCAACCACAAGACTTTGCTTTTCAACAGAAGCCTTGATCAATTGCCACTTACGCGTGCCACATTGGCAATTCACTTCATGCGACTGATGTCCATCGATATACAACCTCTGAGCTCGTACGTCTCAGAGAAGGGCGTTAAGCAAGAGAATAAATTCTCCGCCGCCAAACAGATGTATATTTAATAGAGATCAATCAACACAGAATAAAATCCAATGTCAGACACACAATCCATTTACAAGTTCGTTCTGGGTCTGAACGAAACTGGAGGCACTTTCCTCGCATATCCATCCACCTCCAAGTACGTCTGGACGATCACCAACTGATTCCCTCATCCTGGGTGTACAGCCCAATCAAGATCATCAGTAATCACCCAAACGATGTGAAGACTTCCGGTCTTCAACCACCGTCTTCATCTTCGACATCTCGTCGAATCGGTTATTCAGAATGGGTATAAACCCGGCCTTTCTGAATAACCCACATATATAATAAACGAATGTTACACAAACACAACAAACGCCTCATTCCAATTCAGAATATTCTTTTATTCACAAAATCACATTCTTAGGGAACGGTTCCCATTAATTTTATCCAAGATAAATTCTTCTAAATTTATTCTTTAATCTTCCTTTGGATATCATTTCAAACCATATTATGGTTTTCCAAACTAGTCGGGATTAGCGAACCACACCGAAGTAATTATTTGTTTTATTTCCCAATCCCAACCTATATATCCCATGGAGCAAAACTGGTAATACTCCATATCTAACACCACGGTGTTATCGGTAAAATTAATTACCATTTCACGTTCAAATCTAATTAAAGATTTAACTATCGCTTTGGAGCAAAACTGGTGGTACTCCATTCTCGATCACCTTTCAGATTTGATAATTTAAATTATCAATTCACATTTCAATCTAATTAAAGATTCATTAAAACTCCACTTAGTTTTAATCTTCCCAAAAATCAACATCCTGCCTTTAACTGGGTTAAAGAACCAATGTCATCCAAAACATGATTCACGACAAACCCAAATCACATTTGACATTAAACACCAGGCTTTGAATAGAAAATATATCGGCTTATATTCCATATCAAATTCTGAAACCAACAAATATCATATTGGAAATAACGATATAAAATATATCTTTCAAATTCCCATAGCAATATCTGTATAGTCATGAAGTCCAACATCGAAATATCCCGAAGATAATTTCGATTCAACTCCAGTCCAATCCACGTATTGGAAATATCGATTATTTTTAAAATCACTTTCAAATTCAATTTATTTATTTCAAAAATAAATTGATTTTAATTCTAGTTCAAAACTAGTTCATTTCGATAAAAATCTATTTTTATCATTTCAAATGTGGAGTTTTTCATCTCAGTTCTTTCCAATTCACATATTATGATTTTACACAAATTATCAATATTTTTAATAATTTTATCAAGGCCCGTACAGTCGATTTCCATCAACGGCCATCGAACTGCACTTACAGCGACCTTTTTCGAATTTGATTTGGACATAATTCCAAATCCAACCGTTAGATTTCAACTTTCTAATATTCATTGGAAAGCTCTTTTCGATACGAACCCAACGGTTCCGGTTTTAGGAGAATCCGACGGTCGGATCTCCCGCAGTGTCCGTTTGAAATAAATGGTCGAAATTCACGAACTGCCGCGGCGCGGCGCGTTCTATTCAGGCCATTATATAATATATATATATATATATATTATATATTTCGTCGATTTCCTTTTAAAACGAATTTTATAAATCGTTTTAACTTCGTTTCAAAACCATTTCAACACTATTTTCAATTCCAAATCGATTTGATTTCAATTCAATTCGAGTTCATTCCAATTCAATTCAAATTCAAATTCGTTTCAATTCAATTCAAATTCTAATTCGTTTTAATTCAATTCAATTTGAATTCATTTCAAATATTAATTCGTTTTAATTCGATTCAATTTGAATTCAATTCAAATATTAAATTTGAAATCACTTTTCCCATATTCATTATAAAACGAACAAAATCGATAGAAATATCGTTCACGTCAAAATGGTGCAACTCTAATCAACACGGCTTTATATTTTTCAAAAAACTTCTTTATTCTATTCAACAAATGAATATTTATCCCATTCAACACATGAATCTATATTTCTTTCAACACACGACTAATCTCAACACATGAGTACTGTCAACACATCATTATTTTTGTTATGTAAAATATTTTATAAAACTATGGTATCTATCGTTTGATTTTCAATTAGACTTCTACTAGGAAGTAGTTCTAATTTTAAATATGATAAAGATGTAAATTTCATTGTATAAAATATTTCACTCAACACATGAACATTGTCTACACATGACTATTTTTATATTCAACACATGAATTTTCTTTTATAATATTTATTATTTTCCCGATTGGAATGAGGCCCAATCAATCACCATATAATGTTAATTATACGGATTTCCATACAACACATGTATATAATAGCTTTGAAAAATAATCAACCATCAACCAAAGTGCACCACACAACTGCATAAGCATCCTATATAAATAATCGACGCTTACACAGTCTTTCGACCAATCGATCGACAATAATTAAATAATTGGGATTAGTGTACGCCAAATATCATCCCAACACCCGTGTGGGGTTTCAAATCAACAAACACACATTTTTGTTTGTGCAGTTGGGCGATGTGTAAAATTTATCAACCCAATCAATATCAGTCAAATCAGTGTAAATAAACAGATCGGCCGATTTGTTTATAAATATTTATTTATTCACCTTCACGTTAAAAATTATATTTTTAACGATAAACATTTTATTTTAACACATGAATTTCTATTAGTTCATTTATTCAATAAATTGATATTTTTATTTTTCTAACATATTTTAGAAAAATTCGGCGGCATAACGGCACGATACTAGAAACGGAACAAGGCCTAGCCTTATCCCCGGTCTAGTGAAGGCCCACGCCATTCACACATCAATCAAATCCATTCATTTCACCAAACAATTCAATTCAAACCAAATCATCTAACTAATTTATGCAACCAAACAAACAAGTCCATGGTTTGTGGACGATTGTGTCGGGTGCTACTAAGCACCGTCTGCATCCTAGTATATATATATAACTAGAAAAAGAGAATTTGAGTGAGAAGTTCTCACCGAAAGCTATCCAACTTCACGACACTTCATTTATAGAAATCTTCTTCATCCTCGCCTTTTTATCATCTTCTTTTGCCCGTAGTCACTACATATATAAAAATCACGCATTTTTATATTTCGATGTCTTTAAAATAAAAATCACATTTTTATTTATTTACTTTCAATTTAAAAATCATATTTTTATAATCACTTCATATATTTAAAAATCGAATTTTTACTATGCTATTCAATATATAAAAATCGAATTTTTACTTTCACGCTATATGGATAAAATTTCTATTTCCACACCGCTACTATATAGATAAAAAGAATTATATTTTTATCACCTTATTCTACATATAAAGATTTCGCCCTTTCAAAAATAAAGTTTTCGCCTTTATAAAAATAAAGTTTTCGCCTTTATAAAAATCACCACTTTATTTCAACGTATATAAAAAAAAATCAGATTTTTATTTCGCCACAAATACAAAGATGTTATTTTTATATTCTCTATCCTATAAAGATTATATTTTTAATACTTTAAAAATATAAAAATCATATTTTTAATATTTCTATATAGTAAAGATTATATTTTTAATACTTTAAAAATATAAAAATCATATTTTTATTGTCTTCCTAATATAAAAATTATATGTTTATTATCTTCACATCATAAAAATTACATCTTTCACCTATATAAATTCAGTTTTTTTTTTATACTATAAAAATTCAGTTTTTACCATATAGAAAAAAAATCAGTTTTTCTTACATAAAATAAAATCAGTCTAGAAAATAAATTATTTAATTAAATAAGAAAGCTTACTAACGATAGAGGTGGTGCGGTTTTTCTTGCAGGGGGGGGGGCTCGCCGTTGACTTCAGAAGAAGAGGGAGAGGAGCGGGATGGTCGGGGTGGCGCGCTGAGGTGGCGCAGGCGGAGGGCGAGGTCGGAGCTGCGGGGAGGCGAGTGGCGGCGGCTTTCGGTGGCTCCAGTGGTGGAGCGGTGCTGATTCGAGCGGTGTCAGCCGGGTTTCCTCGTTTGGAGCGAGGGACGAGGGAGGAGTTGCTGGAGACGAGGGGGGGAGCAATCGCCGGCGGCGCGGTGATCTTAGGAGCGGCGGCTCCGTTAATTAGATTTTTTTTCTCCTTTTTTTTTTGATCTGAATAACGAAAAGGAGGGAGGGGGGGCCAGAACGTTAAAAGGGGTGAGGAGATATTTTTTTTTTATTATTATTTTAATTACATAAAGTTGACTTTTACATACGACCTCAGAACGAGGCCCACCGCCTGTCGTCCATAGCGTTTTACCCCCATTCCGAACACAATGGGATATGTGTCGTAGGCCGATTCGGCTGTTACAATCAGTTTCCGTTGAATTTACATCTAAATCACTATATTGAATTTTAAACGTACATTTCAAATTACCAGGGTCGCATACTAACTCTAAAAATTCTCGAAAAATATTTTCTAGCTTCGTATTGACGATACGGTCCTAACAAAACTAGTTTCGTCGAATTCTGAGACCGTTAGAAAAATGGCCAATTTCCAGTCGATTAAAATCAACTGAAATGGTCAAAACACGTTTTCCTTTGCCACGCTCACATATTGATTCGAAAAATTATGAAATTTGGAATCTAGCAATAACTTGACACTGCGGATCCAACAAAAGTGGTTTCGTCGAAATCCGAGGTCGTTTGCTAAATGTCCATTTTTAAGGGCCTGAATTCCATAGCGACTATTCAGAATTTTCAACTGGACATAACTTTTGATTCCTGCTATGAAATTTCGATTTTTCGGATTCGTTGGAAAGATATTCTCAATTAGATCCCATTATTTTTGGTTTCACTAAAATCCGGATTGTTTTGCACCCGGTACATTCAATTGAAGTTTGAAATCGAATTATCGAACTACCGCGCCATTTTCAATTCCTTTTATAATTATATATAAATATTTATATTCTAACGACGACGCGTATAATATATACGTTCGAATTCTATTCAAAATAAATTTCTCGTCGATATTATTTAAAATAATTCATTTTAAATGTTCAAAATCCGCCAAAATTGCCAAAATAAAAATTTTAAACTAGCCCAGAATTTCCGGGTTATTACAATCTCCCCCACTTAAAACTTTTCGTCCCCGAAAAGGAACAAAGTCGAAAGTGGTTTGATTAATCAGATCTACATTCGATCTGGCTTCCATTCTCCAACTTTTCAGTTTCTGAGAATTTTCAAAATTTCAAAAATTTGGCTAACACCCTAAATTTTTGAAAAATTTCGCCATAACGTCCCCTGCACCGGGAGCATCGGGGAATTTCAAATAGCTTCCCCGGTCCTTCAGATCTCAAAAAGAAAAAGAAAAAGCCAAGCGGCTAGCCAATAGGCTCATAAAATCATCATCACCCAAACAAAACAGTAAATTATGTAGTAAACATGTACCTATTTGTCGGGCAAACAAATTTTATTCTCTGCTCTAGCCTCCTTGCTATGACCTGTTCAATATAAGTATATGTATATGCAAGCAAATACGACCAATTTTCAATACAATTCAAAATTTGATACAATTAGGCTAAATGGTTAAAAATTAGCAAACAAATAAACAAACAACACAAACATCAATCAATTAGTGGATTAGAGTTTCAAATTCATAATTTTGATATATATATAAAAAATCATGTTTTGATGCCAATTCACAACAAAGTATTCTAACTATATTAGTTTTGGTTCTCACACCAGCCTAATGGAAATATATAGATATCACACCTTCGAAACACGAATATAAATACTGATGATGTGGCCACATCACCAGAATTATCCCCGGGTGTCTAGAATGTGATTCTATATCTACCCAATATATTAAAATTTCGACTATACGTTCATGACGCGTATACGCGAAATCTATATATACTCGATTGTCCATATTCAAAATAAATAAATATTCAAATACGTATAAAACGATTTAAATTTTCAAAACAAAATTGTTTTCATTTGAAAAATATACTCTTCACACTCGTTCTAGGATACTACTGATCCTATCTCTAACGAGTCATTCTAATTGGATATTACTAACCCAATATCTGATGAATTCTTTCATATGGTTCTAATGTGTCTTGTTCTTGAGCTCTGTAAACCAAAGCTCTGATACCAAACTGTAAGAACCCGTAACTTCCCCGTGAAGGAAAGCACGAATACTTTGAGAACAACACACAAAAGGACGCAGACGGAAGAACATTTCATTGTTATTACAACAATTCCATCAGATACAAGAATATACAGAGTAAAAATGAATAAATTACATTTGACAAATATCAGAGATTACAATAAATTACACAGCAACGGAAAAATATACAAAATACAACTGAAAGTGATACACGGATACAGAGCTTCCCGAGCATCGTTCCAGCTGTTAATCAGGACCCTGTGAATATAAATCTGCAAAACCAAAACTACTAGCTGCCCGTGTAGAAAATAGGGGCACCCAGAGTTTAGGTTAAAACAATAAACTCCAGGTCAGTCATGTGACTGGTGTGAGAACTAAAACAGTTATTAATATTGGTTTTTAAAGTTAGGTAAATCAAGGGACCACGCCGTATAACACGGAACGGGTTTCCTCCCAAGAATACCAGTGCATAGAACAAACAGCGCAATGCTAAATAAAGAAAAATGAAGCTGTTATAAGACCCAGGTCCCATCACACAATGCAACGCAAGCCGGAGGATAGGGTTTTTACCTTATAACAGCCAAAGCATGCTTGATACGTTTAAAACACATTATTTGATACTATTATAGGTGTATAGTGTCAAAACAATTTCAATCATAAATATCAGTCATAGGCGGCATGAATGACCCATACCACTATGTCGCCATACTAGGTTCTACAAATAAAACCGCACTATCACGTATTGGAAATTGGATTTCCGTCATGAGTCGAGGCAAGGGGCAAGCTCCTCTCCGCGTTCGAGACACTCTAGCAAATGTCCCAGGACCCCACTTTGATCCTTGGAATCGGCTGGGCCGGTCCTCTCTTACTTTTGAGGATTAGTTATTCCTGAACACACGTTTCCCGGTCCTTACAGACCTATATCCGAGGCGCCTCGTATCCAACAACCACACAGGTGAAAAGTATATAAATGTCAGGGCTGGTAGGTCACTGACACCACCCTAGCTAGAAAGAAACGTCGTGCTCTCCCAGCGGTCCGTCTCCCGTTTTTGACTCATACCGAGGTGTGAGGCTCGCGAATTCACGTTATACACAAAGCTACGCCACACAGGCCGTGCTTTGATCATCAACCACAAGACTTTGCTTTTCAACAGAAGCCTTGATCAATTGCCACTTACGCGTGCCACATTGGCAATTCACTTCATGCGACTGATGTCCATCGATATACAACCTCTGAGCTCGTACGTCTCAGAGAAGGGCGTTAAGCAAGAGAATAAATTCTCCGCCGCCAAACAGATGTATATTTAATAGAGATCAATCAACACAGAATAAAATCCAATGTCAGACACACAATCCATTTACAAGTTCGTTCTGGGTCTGAACGAAACCGGAGGCACTTTCCTCGCATATCCATCCACCTCCAAGTACGTCTGGACGATCACCAACTGATTCCCTCATCCTGGGTGTACAGCCCAATCAAGATCATCAATAATCACCCAAACGATGTGAAGACTTCCGGTCTTCAACCACCGTCTTCATCTTCGACATCTCGTCGAATCGGTTATTCAGAATGGGTATAAACCCGGCCTTTCTGAATAACCCACGTATATAATAAACGAATGTTACACAAACACAACAAACGCCTCATTCCAATTCAGAATATTCTTTTATTCACAAAATCACATTCTTAGGGAACGGTTCCCATTAATTTTATCCAAGATAAATTCTTCTAAATTTATTCTTTAATCTTCCTTTGGATATCATTTCAAACCATATTATGGTTTTCCAAACTAGTCGGGATTAGCGAACCACACCGAAGTAATTATTTGTTTTATTTCCCAATCCCAACCTATATATCCCATGGAGAAAAACTGGTAATACTCCATATCTAACACCACGGTGTTATCGGTAAAATTAATTACCATTTCACGTTCAAATCTAATTAAAGATTTAACTATCGCTTTGGAGCAAAACTGGTGGTACTCCATTCTCGATCACCTTTCAGATTTGATAATTTAAATTATCAATTCACATTTCAATCTAATTAAAGATTCATTAAAACTCCACTTAGTTTTAATCTTCCCAAAAATCAACATCCTGCCTTTAACTGGGTTAAAGAACCAATGTCATCCAAAACATGATTCACGACAAACCCAAATCACATTTGACATTAAACACCAGGCTTTGAATAGAAAATATATCGGCTTATATTCCATATCAAATTCTGAAACCAACAAATATCGTATTGGAAATAACGATATAAAATATATCTTTCAAATTCCCATAGCAATATCTGTATAGTCACGAAGTCCAACATCGAAATATCCCGAAGATAATTTCGATTCAACTCCAGTCCAATCCACGTATTGGAAATATCGATTATTTTTAAAATCACTTTCAAATTCAATTTATTTATTTCAAAAATAAATTGATTTTAATTCTAGTTCAAAACTAGTTCATTTCGATAAAAATCTATTTTTATCATTTCAAATGTGGAGTTTTTCATCTCAGTTCTTTCCAATTCACATATTATGATTTTACACAAATTATCAATATTTTTAATAATTTTATCAAGGCCCGTACAGTCGATTTCCATCAACGGCCATCGAACTGCACTTACAGCGACCTTTTTCGAATTTGATTTGGACATAATTCCAAATCAACCGTTAGATTTCAATTCAATTCGAGTTCATTCCAATTCAATTCAAATTCAAATTCATTTCAATTCAATTCAAATTCTAATTCGTTTTAATTCAATTCAATTTGAATTCATTTCAAATATTAATTCGTTTTAATTCGATTCAATTTGAATTCATTTCAAATATTAAATTTGAAATCACTTTTCCCATATTCATTATAAAACGAACAAAATCGATAGAAATATCGTTCACGTCAAAATGGTGCAACTCTAATCAACACGGCTTTATATTTTTCAAAAAACTTCTTTATTCTATTCAACAAATGAATATTTATCCCATTCAACACATGAATCTATATTTGTTTCAACACACGACTAATCTCAACACATGAGTACTGTCAACACATCATTATTTTTGTTATGTAAAATATTTTATAAAACTATGGTATCTATCGTTTGATTTTCAATTAGACTTCTACTAGGAAGTAGTTCTAATTTTAAATATGATAAGATGTAAATTTCATTGTATAAAATATTTCACTCAACGCATGAACATTGTCTACACATGACTATTTTTATATTCAACACATGAATTTTCTTTTATAATATTTATTATTTTCCCGATTGGAATGAGGCCCAATCAATCACCATATAATGTTAATTATACGGATTTCCATACAACACATGTATATAATAGTTTTGAAAAATAATCAACCATCAACCAAAGTGCACCACACAACTGCATAAGCATCCTATATAAATAATCGACGCTTACACAGTCTGTCGACCAATCGATCGACAATAATTAAATAATTTGGATTAGTGTACGCCAAATATCATCCCAACACCCGTGTGGGGTTTCAAATCAACAAACACACATTTTTGTTTGTGCAGTTGGGCGATGTGTAAAATTTATCAACCCAATCAATATCAGTCAAATCAGTGTAAATAAACAGATCGGCCGATTTGTTTATAAATATTTATTTATTCACCTTCACGTTAAAAATTATATTTTTAACGATAAACATTTTATTTTAACACATGAATTTCTATTAGTTCATTTATTCAATAAATTGATATTTTTATTTTTCTAACATATTTTAGAAAAATTCGGCGGCATAACGGCACGATACTAGAAACGGAACAAGGCCTAGCCTTATCCCCGGTCTAGTGAAGGCCCACGCCATTCACACATCAATCAAATCCATTCATTTCACCAAACAATTCAATTCAAACCAAATCATCTAACTAATTTATGCAACCAAACAAACAAGTCCATGGTTTGTGGACGATTGTGTCGGGTGCTACTAAGCACCGTCTGCATCCTAGTATATATATATAACTAGAAAAAGAGAATTTGAGTGAGAAGTTCTCACCGAAAGCTATCCAACTTCATGACACTTCATTTATAGAAATCTTCTTCATCCTCGCCTTTTTATCATCTTCATTTGCCCGTAGTCACTACATATATAAAAATCACGCATTTTTATATTTCGATGTCTTTAAAATAAAAATCACATTTTTATTTATTTACTTTCAATTTAAAAATCATATTTTTATAATCACTTCATATATTTAAAAATCGAATTTTTACTATGCTATTCAATATATAAAAATCGAATTTTTACTTTCACGCTATATGGATAAAATTTCTATTTTCACACCGCTACTATATAGATAAAAAGAATTATATTTTTATCACCTTATTCTACATATAAAGATTTCGCCCTTTCAAAAATAAAGTTTTCGCCTTTATAAAAATAAAGTTTTCGCCTTTATAAAAATCACCACTTTATTTCAACGTATATAAAATAAAAATCAGATTTTTATTTCGCCACAAATACAAAGATGTTATTTTTATATTCTCTATCTTATAAAGATTATATTTTTAATACTTTAAAAATACAAAAATCATATTTTTAATATTTCTATATAGTAAAGATTATATTTTTAATACTTTAAAAATATAAAAATCATATTTTTATTGTCTTCCTAATATAAAAATTATATGTTTATTATCTTCACATCATAAAAATTACATCTTTCACCTATATAAATTCAGTTTTTTTTTTATACTATAAAAATTCAGTTTTTACCATATAGAAAAAAAATCAATTTTTAATGGAAAACAAAAATCAGTTTTTCTTATATAAAATAAAATCAGTCTAGAAAATAAATTATTTAATTAAATAAGAAAGCTTACTAACGATAGAGGTGGTGCGGTTTTTCTTGCAGGGGGGGGGCTCGCCGTTGACTTCAGAAGAAGAGGGAGAGGAGCGGGACGGTCGGGGTGGCGCGCTGAGGTTGCGCAGGCGGAGGGCGAGGTCGAGCTGCGGGGAGGCGAGTGGCGGCGGCTTTCGGTGGCTCCAGTGGTGGAGCGGTGCTGATTCGAGCGGTGTCAGCCGGGTTTCCACGTTTGGAGCGAGGGATGAGGGAGGAGTTGCTGGAGACGAGGGGGGAGCAATCGCCGGCGGCGCGGTGATCTTCAGGAGCGGCGGCTCCGTTAATTAGATTTTTTTTCTCTTTTTTTTTTTGATCTGAATAACGAAAAGGAGGGAGGGGGGGCCAGAACGTTAAAAGGGGTGAGGAGATATTATTTTTTTTATTTTTATTATTATTTTAATTACATAAAGTTGACTTTTACATACGACCTCAAAACGAGGCCCACCGCCTGTCGTCCATAGCGTTTTACCCTCATTCCGAACACAATGGGATATGTGTCGTAGGCCGATTCGGCTGTTACAATCAGTTTCCGTTGAATTTACATCTAAATCACTATATTGAATTTTAAACGTACATTTCAAATTACCAGGGTCGCATACTAACTCTAAAAATTCTCGAAAAATATTTTCTAGCTTCGTATTGACGATACGGTCCTAACAAAACTAGTTTCGTCGAATTCTGAGAACGTTAGAAAAATGGCCAATTTCCAGTCGATTAAAATCAACTGAAATGGTCAAAACACGTTTTCCTTTGCCACACTCACATATTGATTCGAAAAATTATGAAATTTGGAATCTAGCAATAACTTGACACTGCGGATCCAACAAAAGTGGTTTCGTCGAAATCCGAGGTCGTTTGCAAAATGTCCATTTTTAAGGGCCTGAATTCCATAGCGACTATTCAGAATTTTCAACTGGACATAACTTTTGATTCCCGCTTTGAAATTTCGATTTTTCGGATTCGTTGGAAAGATATTCTCAATTAGATCCCATTATTTTTGGTTTCACTAAAATCCGGATTGTTTTGCACCCGGTACATTCAATTGAAGTTTGAAATCGAATTATCGAACTACCGCGCCATTTTCAATTCCTTTTATAATTATATATAAATATTTATATTCTAACGACGACGCGTATAATATATACGTTCGAATTCTATTCAAAATAAATTTCTCGTCGATATTATTTAAAATAATTCATTTTAAATGTTCAAAATCCGCCAAAATTGCCAAAATAAAAATTTTAAACTGGCCCAGAATTTCCGGGTTATTACAATTTGGACAGTTATGTAGAATATATATATATATATAATTATGTGAATATTATATATATCGTCCAAATAATAATTTAAAATAAAAGAGGGAAATTCAAAATTTTAATTTTGAGATAAGATCTAAGGTACAACGTATATTGGATATATGAAAAGAATGAAGCAAATTAAGAACGTAATTAATAAAATAAACAGCTCATCAATGCAGTAAAATAGGGCGTTCCAGCCCGAAGGGGTCAACTGCTCCCCTTTAAGGGGGGTCGACCGCTAGGCGGTTGGGGAGCCCAATTCTACCTACATGGATAAGGGTTTTCTAAGAGATTATATTTATATGAAAGGCTCAGATTAAATTTTATTAATCTGACGGCTCATGCTCACACGAGCAAATATAAATAACCCTTCAAACCTCACACTAGAAACCCTAATCTTCTACACCTCTAGCCTTATGCTGTCGAATTCCATTGAAAAATAAAGAGAATAGGGCGAAGGTTTTTTCAGCTTCTCTAACTGCATTCTAAATCTCTCTATTTCAATTTATCTAAGTTTAGGATTTTGGAATTTAGCATAACAAATATGTATAAGACTCTAATTGTATGTTTCTTATATGTATATTGTTCGGAGAACAATCAGAACTCGCTTGAACGTTACGAACTGTTGCAGATCATGAAATTTTTACTATATCTCCGCTTAATTTGTGAGTGGAATCTAGTTTTTCTTAAAGGCATATTCATGATTTTAATAGTTTTCCATATGTATTAATATGCCTATGAAGATTTGGTTATTCGATAATATGAACAGGAAAATCCCCAAATCTTTTTTTTTGTAATTACGCATGAAATTGTCATAATGAATTTAGTTTATGGAATTGTGGTTTTTGCATTGAATTAAAGGTAAATATGAGTGTTGCACTATTATTTGTATTTTATACAATTCACCATTATTATCATTTAACTCAGCCTAATAAGGTTTGGATTTGAATTGTTTCATAGCTGAATTGGGTTAGAATCCTAATTTGGGTGTAAACACATTCATAGATTGAAATAAGTCACATGTAAACATTCTCAGGTGTATAACACCACAAAAAGGGTGAATTCGGTGAAATATGGATTGTAAACATACATGTGTGAATGTATGAAATACTCTACTTTTTATTTAATATTGAAATCATTTCCACATGCCTAGGATATATGTTTAAAATTTTATGTATATATGTTTTTCCATCCACTGCTACTTGTTATGTTATCATATTGTTATTATGCCAATGTTGTAGCGGTAAAAGTATGGAAAACCCAATTTGCATGCCTTAATTTGGAAAAGATGACAATTGCCATCTTGTTAGAACATTTCCCGTTTATACAAATGTTTACTTTAATTAGGTGCTATTATTAGTTTACTTATATAAACATAATCAATGTAAATGATGTTGCAATAACGTAATGAATGCGATTAGGTTAGAATTTGAATTTGAAATATCCCTTTAACTAATATATGTATATATATTTGTTTGCTTGTGTGTGCGTATATATATATCTCTACTACTAATAAGGTAAATTCATTACACTAGTTTACTTGCCGTCTTTTTGAAATTCCTAAATTGCCTAATTCCCTTCACCTCCGGTCCCATGCTTTCCTATTTCGTGAAATTCATCTTCCACAACGACAAAAAACATTCCGCTTACGTCTTAACTTCTACTGTTCTTCATACTAGAGATTCAAGAAAACTGCACTTTCTTGCAATTTAGGATCAGAGAAATGATTCTCTTCTTTTCTGATCTCAAACCCTATCAATAACGTAGGCTCTTACCTCCTAGTAGCATTTTTATGTATAATTGATTTGATTTGTTATGTGAATTTGGTTGATTTATTGTCGGTGTACCGATCCGATCCTATCTCTCTAATTCGATTTCAGTTCGTTGTAATTTTAGAATTGTTTTGTTTGTCTTGGATCCATTTATGTCGATTTAGTTTTTCAATCTCAACCCGGGGAATGTTTTATTTATTTATTTATTTATTTGAAATGCTTTCTGAACATCATAATGTTGATTTAGATGCAGTGAACAGATCGTTTCGATTTACAACTTTGGAGGGTGTTGACTTATTAATGTATTTATTTGATTGTAGGAAGTTGAGTTTGGTTTGACTGGATCAGGTAGGCATTTGAGTCATCTTACTTAATTTTGTGTGCGTTTAAATAGTGATGTAGCGATTTCATGTTTTGTAATGTGAGATATTTTTGTGCATTATAAGTATGAGAAAGTGGATAAGATTGGAGAAGGTACTTATGGAGTTGTCTACGAAGCACTGGATTGGATGACTAATGAGACACTTGCTTTGAAGAAGATTAGGTTGGAATAGAAAATGCCATTAGAGAAATATCACTGATGAAGGAAATGCAACATGATAACATTGTCAGGTAATTTCTTTTGTGATTTATGCATTTATGTTGGTGCATAATAAGGATGATTTTATTTTGCCATCAGTTAGGTGAATTAGTTGCTACAGTTCCGCTAATAGATCTATGTTTTAATTTAATGTAGTGAAAGCATTTTTGTTTGTTAGTTAGATCATTTGAAACAGGTCACCTATTTAGTACTCATATTTATAGCAAATATTACTGTTGTCTAGCTGTGTTAATAGATCATATACGCTAATTTAATACTATGATTGGTTATACCTCAGATTAAGATAATATTTGTGGTACTTTATCGTTGCCAACTCCTACTCGATTTACCTCAGCTAAAAAAGCGAATGCTTACCGAACGGACAATAAAAGCTCATATAATCAGTGATTATTGCGCTTTGGTTGTTTACTGAGCGTTACCTTACATTAGTTAAGTTGCCTTGATACCACATGGGTATAGTATGAACTACCATTACTCACAGTCAACTATAATATCTATACTATACTATATATAATGAGTAAAAATTCCTTGGATCTCAGCCCATCCACATGTATTTAAGATATGAAACGTCCCAGGTTTTCCAGCGCTCATTCATTTTACCATATTTTCAAATATTTATTATTTTTCGTCTTTGTCTGGCAGTTTGGCTTCTTTATCCATTTTTTCGCAAGTGTTGACATGGTCACGTAGCCTTCCCTGTTCACAGTAAAAATCCCTGATTTCAATACTTTTTTCTTTCAATACTACCGAAATTATTTCCATCCTTAGCCTTGACCTGGTTCTTATCATTTTAGTTGTAATGTCTACGGATGGTTTCTATCTTTGCAGCCTTTCAACCTCAATCGTGCACTTTGGCCATCATCTTTTGTTTGCTCCATCAAGTGCCAGAATTAGTTTCCACTGAAAAAAAGAGATCCCAAGTATCGATTCGTTCATCAAAGTCCTCCTACTCTCCACTTGGATCACCATTTCTTCAAATGGGTAGTTTATTATTATTTAGTCAGTAACATCTTTTTCTCTTTTATCTTCTATATCGAGTTATTTTATTCATTTACCCATTTTTTTGTACATAGATTGATTTGTATATTGGATTATTTCATTCACTAACTTCGTTTATAGAAGTAGAATGGAAATCGGTTTCTAATTATATTAATTGACATATAATCCGTTGAAATGAACTGAAGTACAATAAACTTATACTATAATTTATTCATCGCTTCTTAATGTTGAAATCAGGCTGTTACATTCCACATATCATGCTTCCTCAAGTTAACTGGATAAACATATTTTTAGCAACCTTAATATTCATATTGGTATTTGATCGGGTTAATATTATCCATGTTTTTTTATAAGTTGTAGTTTTCTTTTGTTTTTGCCTAGGTATATTAATAAAATAGAATGGAGGTGGTTTGAATCCTCATAATAGCGATCTTTAAACTACCACTGTTTAATAATTTATGATTCTCTACTACGTACTGAGCTATTTAGGATTTTGTTTCACTCACTTTCTCCATGCACATAGGATGCTCAAAGTTTTCTAAGTTTCAGGTGGTTAGTGGTGCCATCTTTTTGCCCAGCCTACTATTCTTATTGACCTATATACTCCTGTCTTATATGTTATTTCTCCTTTTGCTGTCAGGTAATTTTTCCTGGATTTACAGTTACTTTTTTTTCCTATGTGTTCTGGTAACTTCTTATCTTCCTGTATTGCTGTTATTTTTATAAAATTACACTATATATCCTTCACTTCTTTTGCAAGGGAAGCTAAGCAAAAACAACCATCATAGTGTAGTGAAATAGCACAATCTATTATGCGTATAAAAATGTACAATTAGAAAATGGAACCAAAAAACTGTTCATTGAAATCTCAGATGTATATTACATGGATCTATAGATGTTGTTTTTAGACATTTGGTATTTATATATGCAAGTTTGTAATATATAACATACTACATGTCAAATGGGTTGGACCATAAAGACAGGGTTCAAATCCGTGATCTCTTGCACCATGTATATTATAAGGACTTATAGATGTTTGTGCTACTAATTATTATCTTTATTAGTTGTCACTCCATACGCATGTTAAAATATCATATTTTAGGTTTATTTATAGTTGATATTTGAAACGCAGCTGTTTGAAGATCCATTTTAGGTTTATCATGGTTGTGGTTGCAAGAATATTTAGTTCATCTAATCATGTTAGTTAATTTCTGAGCATTGGTTTAGACGATGGAAAGGCATACATCTTATATGTTGATGTTAATAACCATAATTGAATGTTTTACATATGTATACAAAAATTAGTTGATTGTTCACATTAATGTTGTTTTTCAGTACATAAAACCAAAAGTGAAGAACTATTATACGAACTAACAATTGGTCACAAATTGATGTGTAGGACCAAACATCTGAAATTGTTTGTTTGAAATTTCACTGATTAAAGGTAAGTGATAAGTGGAATCTGCGCTTTTAGCTCCTCGGCTTATGTTTTCCTATGCTCTTTCCTTATAGTTTCGAACGATGCCACTCCATTAACTGTCAGTTTGCACATGGATTTTTAAAGCTTTGTTTACTTCACTTTGTTAATTTTTTTGCTTAAATTTGGGTTTTTACTATGTCCACGGTAGACAAATTGGATTACGATAGAGGATAGAATTTTAAGGTTACAACAAATCAGAGTACATTGCTTAAAGTATCTTACCTTTTGTATGTTTACATGATCTATTTCCAATATATGACTAATCATGTTCTTACCTTATTTTGGCACTGAAGGATAGGAAAAAAAACTCTGTTAGCCGCTTTCTAAAAATTTTGAATTAAATATGCCTTGAAATTGTAGTAACACTCTTTTTCTGTTATACCTTCAGTTTCTCATGTGTTCTTTTTTGTTTGGATAAATTGTTGTGTGCAATATGTGTAATGCTAAAAAAGCATATTTGTTATTTAAATCAGTACATGTTTTATTTTTCTAAATTCTTCATTTAATGCAATTTTTTTTCTACATCATTCCATGATTGATCTATCCCATCTCTTTCAAAGTTAGTACTAATACATGGATTTAGAATAAAGCACCAATGCAAAGGCTAAAGGATTGTTGATTCCATTCTTTATGGAGTGGACACTCGAGTGTTGCAACTTTTTTTTTACTGAAACATTAAAGGGATATAATTCATTTTTTACATGCATAGAATGGTTGCAATATATTTTTGGTGGAAATGCATGCTTCTGCAGTTCGTGTTTAGCAATCCACTTAATATGTTTACGGCAATTAAAATGTGGTATTCAGGATAATTTATTCATGACGGTTAAATACTGTTTTGGTGCTATTTCAAATTATTGTCCAATTTTTTTTAATGGTGAATAGTTAATTGGTAAATATCAGTATAAATTTTACCTTATTTGAAGGTTTGTTAAATTACTTTGTGAGCAATTATCGTTCAATTTGAAGTTCTTTTTTACAGCTATGATATTTCATGTTTAATTACCAATATAAATTTCATGTTCAATTTGAAATTTTCATTAATTATAACTGCTTTTCAGCTTGAATTTTTTATATTGATAACCTATATAAGTTCCTTGTTCAAGTTATGTTGTTCCATTTGAAATTTCTAAAAATTACTGAATAATTATTGTTCAATTTGAAATTTGTATAAATGCAAACTTTCCCAAATCAATGATAAGCATTTTTTTTTTTGCTCCATGAATCAGTGATAACCATACCGAGTTGGCCGAATCAATATTTTTTTTATAAGAATTGTACATCCATGGATTAAATATTGAAGCTTTTCTCCTGCTATTTTTATACTGACTCCTTATTCATGCATGAACCTATTTAAAACTGAAGCTCAGTGTTACACCCCAATTCCGTTAAGGTCACTCCCAAAGGGAATGCCTTAACTTCGGTGGAACGTTATAAGTAAATAGAACGGAAATTTACAAGACAGATATGTAAAGTAGTACTTGAAAAATTTATAACTTTATTACAGCAGAAACAGAAATAAGTTTGGTTACATCACAATACCAAAACCCAAGTACACAAATATCAGTCTTATACAAAATCCTTCAGAATGCATAATTTTTAAACCATAATCCCCAACAGAGAATGCCATAAATAGGTAGAATCAAAGCCAAGAAATATTTCAAGCACTTCTAGCACTTCAAGCAGATGGAACCTGAATCAAGCCCCTATACACCCTGAGAACCTGGGGGGAACGGAAGAAAAGAGGAGAAACAAACTAGGTCAGACATAAGTCTGGTGAGTCCAGTGACTTCCAGCATATAAACAGATAACAGTATCATGACATGTAAATAAAACTGGATGAGAGATAACCATAACAGGAGTAGCAGGTTAACAGAAGAGAGAGAAAGATATAGGCTAAACAAAGCTTCTTACTTGGTTTTCACTTCTCTGCACTAATACTAATATAACAGAATTAGGTGTTGTCCTAATGTCTAAACAGAAAACAGAATAATCTCTTCAGAAACGCGATGCTAGAAATGGGCCTTTATCACCCTAACAGAGGCAGACGTTCAGAAACAGAATGCTAGTAATGGGCCTTTACTACCCGAACAGAGATAGATGTCCAGAAACAGAATGCTAGTAATGGGCCTTTACTACCCGAACAGAGGAAGACGGTGCAGAAACAGAATGCTTGTAATGGGCCTTTACCACCCGAACAGAGACAAAAACAGAATAATCCCTATGGAAACAGAATATTAGAATTATGTGTACTCTAGTAATGGGCCTTTACCACCCCAATAGATGGTACCACATAGAAACAGATAGGTGTTACCACCCCAACAGAAATAGACGGTATTCCAACAGAAACAGACAGACCTAAGTGTACCCTAAATTCTACCCCAAGCGATCGGCTCCCTAATACATAAATACCCTGTGCCGGCCCCATAGAAGGGTGTATCACTCCCTAAAGTGGCAACCTATAGGCACAGACCTATTTACAGATGTCACGGTGTCTTACATCCTCAGGGCAGACCGAATCCATGCACGCACATGATCCGGTTGGAATGCGCCATCAACACCCCTCGCCATTATTAGAGTGAACATCTTACAATTAGTTCAGTAAGCGTGCCCTGGACCCCTACCTAGTGTTGGGTCATAATTAAGGTACCAGAAAGGGTTACTCAATAATATGGGTCCCAAACAACAGATGACACAAGTAATTACCGCTCCTAACTTTGTGTCCTCATGCTAACAGATTTCAGATTAACTTGCTTATAGATTTCAGATGTACAAAGTTCAGATTAACTAGTTCTCGGATTAGACATACAAGTTAAAAAGTTTACAGACTAATAGATCAGATATATAGATTAACAAATTTTCAGACTAACGGATCAGATATACAGATTAACAGACTTACAGATTGTTTCACCTAACCTTGTATTGGGCCTACAAATTTTCAAACGGGTTTATTAGATTCATCAGTCCAGTTGATTTAACCATATCTACCCAATACGTTTTAGGCATCATATTTATCTTAGATTTGCATTATTTAAATATTAATGCACAGACCTCTCACATTAGGTCGGTAGCTTGTGGCCGCTGGATGTGCCGGGCGGTTCCGGGCAGACTTCTGCCACAAGCCAGACCTAACCTCGTGTCTAAGCATCTTTATGCCTACGACCTCTCACATTAGACTGACAGTTTGCGGTTGCTGGTCAAGCCGGTTGGGTCTCGGCTGGCTTCTGCCGCAAACAGAGTCTAACCTCATGTCTCAACATTCTTATTTTAGCTAAAGTATTCATTCACAGATTATGCCAATATCAGACTAATTATGCCAATTCAACAAATTAACTTCTTTACAAGTTACAGTAGATTATCCAAAGTTCTATTAACATGTTTTTCTCAATTTTAGATCGAGTCTACAGATTTTCATACCCTAAATTACCGTATTCAGTTTCAATAGATTTAGTAGATTAGGCAATTTAACAGATTTAATCATTCCTTAAAATTCCATTGACATACCTCGCTTAATCATAAAATAAATCCTAATTTTATATGCTCAAATTATGGTCATAATTCACAATACAACATATGCCCCAAATTTCTAGTTAAATTTACATAGTGCAGAATATTCTCCAAAAATCCCAAATCATGATATGCAATATGAATTATGCCAAATTATAGCCTTTGATTTCAGCGTATGTCAAATATCCAAAATCCCCATTTAGGCGTATTCACAATTAATAGTTATCCTATTTTAATATAGATCTTTTACACCTAAATCATATATCCTTTTTCTTCCAAGTCATAGATCATCATATAAAATATGCCCCCAATTCTAGATCTTAAATTACAACATGTATTATGTCCTCAAAATTAAATCTTGAATTATAACATGCATTATGTTCCCAAATTACAAGTCATATGTTGTCATACAATAATTCTCCTTCTTCCAAATCATATACCATCATATATAGTATACTTAGATCTAGATCTTAAATTACAACATATGCCCTTTTCTTAAATCAGTCATGTCCAATTATGCATCATTCATTATTTTCCCCAAATTTAGCGTTCGTGCGTCAATCTCTTATGAGATTTGGCTCAGGCTCGTGGTAGCCTGGCTATAGAACAGAAGGAAGGAAGAGATACATAATAGTTACAATAATAAGATAGATTTACACAGAAAAACAGATCTGATAAACAGGAATAAGATAGATCTACACAGGAAAACAGATCTGATAAACAAGAATATGCATACTCTCCAATTCAAATTTATAACCATGTCAAGATCATAATTGAACTTCATATCTGAGAATAACTGTACTCACCTTGGTTGGATTTCAAAAGAAAAAGGGGTTGTAGTTGTTCTCTTTTAATCCTATTCAGATTGGAAGAAGAAGGAGCACTTGTTCTAGCTTAGATTTCAGTAGAGTAACGACGCCATTGATTTATATTAATATGAATTAGGGCAGAGTATAGGCGTAACGAAATTGTGTAGAGAGAAAGTGAGGTCTGGGGGTGTTTAAATAGCTTAGGAGCAACGAATCTGGTCAGAATGGGCGTCTAAATACAGAAAAATGAATCTATCCACAAATCCGGAAATAGGGGGTCGGTCGACCCCATGGTCGACCTGTTCTACCCAAGTCGATCCCTAGGTCGACCCCCTGGTCGACCCCCTAGTCGACCTAGGTCCTCAGCGGGAATTTTCCCGCCTAGCTCGTGTGTGTGATTTGAATTTCGAAACTTTGAATTTGAATTCGGGCTGGTTTTTTATTCTAAATCCCTGAAACTTCTAAGTCCATAACTTCTTCACACGGAGTCTGATTCACGCAAACTCAGACTCTATCTCAAGAAGAATTCTGAGACGAACGCAATGGCGCTAGCCGTTTCCCTTAATTCTTCTTTTAAAAATTAAATATACTTTGTTTTGTTACTTTATGTTCACAAAAATACGGGGTGTTACATTCTCCCCTCCTTAAAGAATTTCGTCCCCGGAATCTTCAAGTTAAGAAGAATGTGTCCTACCATCCAATCACTCATCTACCCAACCATCATCCATAAGCATCCATTGTCCTTAGAAAACTTCTAATGTTGTATGAACATATGCAAAAGTGTGTGTATATGTCTCTTATCTAATGCAAAGATCAGGCGGTCTACCGATTCAGTTGACCTCCCCGATGCGAATTATCTTAGTGCCATGAGTCCAATTATGTATGCAAGAAATCCTATTTGATACACATCATTTCTATATGAGTGCATAACCATTCATCCAAATGCAACATCCATGTGATGAGTCAATCATTTTGCATCCACAAAAATTGAAAAATGTACACACATCCATATGCAGTATGAGAGTGTTTTTGAGCCGATCTAGTGCCTAGTGTGTGTATATGCATCCACCACTAGCAACTACTTGCATCCACTTGCAACCATCAAACATAGCATGTCTCAAACACATGTTTACACCCAGTAGTTTCTACCGAAAGGTCGAAGAATCGATCGATAGGATACAGCCGAGTGATAGAAGCAAGTAAAAAAGTTCTGTTCCCATTAGACATCGGTTAAGAGAATAAATCCCTAAGTATCAACCCCGAAGACCGAAATCAACATCAGATTGACACTCAGAGAATTACTCCCATTAAACAATGTCAAAACTGGAAATCTACTTCACGCTTTGAGTAAAAACCTCTAACCTTATCAGAAATATTCAAATACTTATAGACTACTGGTACATATCAGATTATCAAATGATTTTTAAGAAACTAAGCATGATTAAACCCCACCATATCCCACAAAAACCAGAATGTATGCGTCAAAGTCAACTTAACGGTTAACACAGATACCTTTAAACCCCAACCTATCACAAACAGATGAGTCGTAACCCTTATGGGGTTTGAGACCATAGCGGGATCAGAAACAAGACTAGTATTAAAGTGCAGAGTCTCAATTACAAAATCAAAATGGCAGAATCAAAGAGAGTTTTAAATCAATAATCAGATAAGGAAATTAATCCATCTACAGAAATTTTCCTATCTCTGCCCTATCTGCCAGTCACGAGAGCATTCGCCTGCCCTCCAGAAGTAGGTTCTGCCCTCTTCCCTTGCCCACGTTTCTTCGGGCAGTCCCTAGTGAAGTGTCCCATTTCTCCATAGTTGAAGCAAGCGCCCTTCCTCTTTTTGGAATCTTGTTCAGATGAGTCAAGCTTCCACAAGTAAAGGACTTTTTCTCCTTCTTATCTTCAGACTTTTCATCCTTCTTTTGTGTTTCCTTTTTGGGCCACGCTTTCTTGTTCTATGGTCCTTCGAGCTTTTCCTATTTCTTCTCACTTTTGGCTTCCTCTTCAAGCATTAAAGCCATGTCAACCAATTTCTCGAAGGTAGCCCCCATAGGAATGTGGGTCATAGCCAACCTATGTAGCGGCTCATTCAAACCTTTAACGAATCTTAGGGCCTTCTTCTCAGGTGTGCTCACCAAGTCTAAGCCGAATCTCGCCAACTGATTGAACTTGTTGACGTACTCCTTCACTGATGAATTCAATTGCTTCAATGTTAAGAACCTCTCCATGTATAAATTATCTTCCACTCGTGAGAGGAATTTCATCTCGAACCTATGCCTGAAATCCATCCATGTCTCTACCGGACGCTCTCATTCGTGACCTCCCACCAAAACGAGGCTTCGTCCTTTATTAACCAAGCAGCTAATTGGACCTTCCTTCCATCTTCTATCTCGAAGATACCAAACTAATCTTCCACCTCCTTAAGCCAATTTCGAGCTTCAACAAACGTCTCTGACCCGTGAAAAGGTTTCCCGCCCATAGCCCGAAAGTCCTTGCATATCTTCAAAAAAGTATCAACGCGAGGAGGGGGAGGAGGAGGAACATCTGCTGGGCCTACGGCGGTGGCCCTAGCCTCCAGATATCTTCTGAACCAAGTTGGTATCGGTAAGCCCTCGGGTATCTCGGGTTCTCCAGACATGCTGAAAAGAAAAAGGGAGAGACTCAAAACGGAGAATCAAAAGACAGATATATGGCTTTTCGGGATTATGTTTTTCAAAATAAACTTTACTTTTGAAAATAATTCCTTTTTAAAACCTTTTTGAAAATAGTTTTCAAAAACTTTCTATCAAATCTGGTAACCTTCAGCTCTGATACCAAGTGTAACACCCCACTTCCGTTAAGGTCACTCGCAAAGGGAATGCCTTAACTTC
Organism: Allium sativum; assembly: GCA_030737875.1. Taxonomy (NCBI): domain Eukaryota; kingdom Viridiplantae; phylum Streptophyta; class Magnoliopsida; order Asparagales; family Amaryllidaceae; genus Allium; species Allium sativum. Next base: position 139,622,488 of record CM060924.1, read on the forward strand.
GGTGGAACGTTATAAGTAAACAGAACAGAAATTTACAAGACAGATATGTAAAGTGGTACTTGAAAATTTTATAACTTTATTACAACAGTAACAGAAATAAGATTGGTTACATCACAATACCAAAACCCAAGTACACAAATATCAGTCTTATACAAAATCCTTCAGAATGCATAATTTTTAAAGCCATAATCCCCAATAGAGAAATCCATAAATAGGTAGAATCAAAGCCAAGCAATATTTCAAGCACTTCTAGCACTTCAAGCAGATGGAACCTGAATCAAGCTCCTATGTTTCTACCCTGAGAACCTTGGGGGGGGGGGGGGGGGGACGGAAGAAAAGAGGCGAAACAAACTTGGTCAGACATAAGTCTGGTGAGTCTAGTGACTTCCAACATATAAACAGATAACAATATCATGACATGTAAATAAAACTGGATGAGAGATAACCATAACAGGAGTAGCAAGTTAATAGAAGAGACATAATGATATAGGCTAAACTAAGCTTCTTACTTGGTTCTCACTTCTCTGCACTAATACTAGTATAACAGAATTAGGTGTTGTCCTAATGTCTAAACAGAAAACAGAATGATCTCTTCAGAAACACGTTGCTAGATATGGGCCTTTATCACCCTAATAGAGGCAGACGTTCAGAAACAAAATGTTAGTAATGGGCCTTTACTACCCGAACAAAGACATACGTTCAGAAACAGAATGCTAGTAATGGGCCTTTACTACCCGAACAGAGACAGACGTTCAAAATCTTAGTAATGGGCCTTTACAACCCAAACAGAGGCAGACGGTACATAAATAGAATGCTAGTATTGGGCCTTTACCACCCGAACAGAGACAGAAATAGAATAACCCCTACGGAAACAGAATATTAGAATTAGGTATACACTAGTAATGGGCCTTTGCCACCCCAACAGACGGTACCACACAGAAACAGACAGGTGTTACCACCCCAACAGAAATAGACGGTACCCCAACAGAAACAGACAGAACTAAGTGTACCCTAAATTCTACCCCAAGTGATCGACTCCCTAATACATAAATACCATGTGCTGGCCCCACAAAAGGGTGTATCACTCCCTAAATTGGCAACCTATAGACACAGACCTATTTACAGATGTCACGGTGTCTTACATCCTCAGAGCAGACCGGATCCATGCACGCACATTACCCGGTTGGAATGCGCCATCAACACCCCTCGCCATTATCAGAGTGAACCTCTTACAATTAGTTCAGTAAGCGTGCCCTGGACCCCTACCTAGTGTTGGGTCATAATTTTGATACCAGAAAGGGTTACTCACTAATATGGGTCCCAAACAACAGATGACACAAGTAATTACCCCTCCTAACCTTGTATCCCCAAACTAACAGATTTCAGATGTACAAAGTTCAGATTAACTAGTTCTCGGATCATACATACAAGTTAACAAGTTTTCAGACTAACAGATCAGATACACAGATTAACAAGTTTTTAGACTAATGGTTCAGATATACAGATTAACAGACTTACAGATTGTTTCACCTAACCTTGTATTGGGCCTACAGATTTTCAAATGGGTTTATTAGATTCATCAGTCCAGTTGATTTAACCTTATCTACCCAATACGTTTTAGGCATCATATTTATTTTAGATTTGCATTATTTAAATATTAATGCACAGACCTCTCGCATTAGGTCGGTAGCTTGTGGCCGCTGGATGTGCCGGGCAGTTCCGGGCAGACTTCTGCCACAAGCCAGACCTAACCTCGTGTCTAAGCATCTTTATGCCTATGACCTCTCACATTAGACTAACAATTTTCAGTTGTTGGTTAAGCCAGTTGGGTCTGGGCAGGCTTCTGCCGCAAAAAGAGTCTAACCTCATATCTCAGCATTCTTATTTTAGCTAAAGTATTCATTCATAGATTATGCCAATATCAGACTAATTATGCCAATTCAACTAACTAACTTCTTTACAAGTTACAGCAGATTATCCAAAGTTCTATTAACATGTTTTGCTAAATTTTAGATCGATCCTACAGATTTTCATACCCCAAATTACCGTATTCAGTTTCAACAGATTTAGTAGATTAGGCAATTCAACAGATTTAATCATATCTTAAAATTCCATTGAAATACCTCGTTTAATCATAAAATTAAGCCTAATTTTACATGCTCAAATTATGGTCATAATTCACAATATAACATATGCCCCAAATTTCTAGTTAAATTTACATAGTGCAGAATATTCTCCAAAAACCCCAAATCATGATATACAATATGAATTATGCCTAATTATAGCCTTTGATTTCAGCGTATGTCAAATATCCAAAATCCCCATTTTGGCGTATTCACAATTAATAGTTATCCTATTTTAATATAGATCTTTTACGCCTAAATCATATATCCTTTTTCTTCCAAGTCATAGATTATCATATAAAATATGCCCCCAAATCTAGATCTTAGATTACAACATGTATTATGTCCTCAAAATCAGATCTTGAATTATAACATGCATTATGTTCCCAAATTACAAGTCATATGTTGTCATACAATAATTCTCCTTCTTCCAAATCATAAACCGTCATATATAGTATGCTTAGATCTAGATCTTAAATTACAACATATGCCCTTTTCTTAAATCAGTCACAAATCAGTCATGTCCAATTATGCATCATTCATTATTTTCCCCAAATTTAGCGTTCATGCGTCAATCTCTTATGAGATTTGGCTCAGGCTCGTGGTAGCCTGGCTATAGAACAGAAGGAAGGAAGAGATATAGAATAGTTACAATAATAAGACAGATCTACACAGAAAAACAGATCTGATAAACAGGAATAAGATAGATCTACACAGGAAAACAGATCTGATAAACAAGAATATGCATAATCTCCAATTCAGATTTATAACCATGTCAAGATCATAATTAAATTTCATATCTGAAAATAACTGTACTTACCTTGGTTGGATTCTAAAAGAAAAAGGGGTTGTAATTGTTCTCTTTTAATCCTATTCAGATTGGAAGAATAAGGAGCACTTGTTCTAGCTTAGCTTTCAGCAGAGTAACGACGCCATTGATTTATATTAATATGAATTAGGGCAGAGTGTAGGTGTAATGAAATTGTGTGGAGAGAAAGTGAGGTTTGGGGGTGTTTAAATAGCTTAGGAGCAACGAATCTGGTCAGAACAGGCGTCTAAATACAGAAAAACGAATCTGTCCACGGATCTGGAAATAAAGGGGAGGTCGACCCCTTGGTCGACATGTTCTACCCAGGTCGACCCCCTGGTCGACCCCATGATCGACCTGTTCTACCCAGGTCGACCCACTGGTCGATCTGGGTCCTGAGCGGGAATTTTCCCGCCCAGCTCGGGTGTGTGATTTGAATTCCGAAACTTTGAATTGGGATTCGGGCTGGTTTTTTATTCTAAATCCCTGAAACTTCTAAGTGCCATAACTTCTTCATTGGAGTCCGATTTACGCAAACTCGAACTCTATCTCAAGCAGAATTCTGAGACGAATGCAATGGCACAACCCTTTTCCCTTAATTCTTCCTTTTAAAATTAAATATACTTTGTTTTGTTACTTTATGTTCATAGAAAATACGGGGTGTTACACTCCTGCTACCTTTAGGAAAATTTGAACGTGAGAAAACTTCATCAGCATGTTAATTCCTATATATTGGTCTTACCATTGATATAGTGAAGCTTTTTTGCTTAATTTGATTTGCATGTTAATCTCAATTTTATGCCCCTTTTCTGTGTCACAGGATAGATAATTGCTACAGCTTCAAGCAAATTTGTTGAACATGAAATTCGTTGTGCTTACCTTAAATAACTACATATTATACTATTATTTTCTTCTGAAATTTCGTTCAATTATTAAAAGAATAAAATTTAGTGCTTATTTGCAGAAGAAAGATTACCGATTGGTAATTTGAACCTGCAATTAAAGTCAATGAGTGACTCTTTCTAAATAACTTATTTGCTTTTTATAACACCGACTAACTATACGTATCAAATAACTCTTTTAATAAATCACGCTTAGCTTTATCAGATGCAAATCTTTTTACTGCTTGATCTCAATTCAAACTTCTATGGTAACAGTACTTCTCAAATTGTTTCCTTCGTTATTGCATTTGTAGGTAATTCTGGCCTCTTTCTTTATAGGCAGCTTATTTTCTTTGTTCTTTCTTTGTAGACTACTCATCTGTATTTATATTCTTTCTTAACCTCATGGCATCTTATGTTCTCCTCGAAGAGCTTAGGTGGAGAAGTGGTCAGTGTCTTTGCTGGAGTGTCCTTTTCTAGGTATGCTATAATATTATTTTTTAAAATAACTTCTTTTACTTCATCTTTGTACTTGAACTTATCTTTACGGACTAGATTATTTGGGTCATTTATTTCAACTTAACCATATATATGGTGTGCCTAACTGAAATAGTGTTCTCCGTAAAAGCCTCAAAATTTCCCATGATCATTTCCACATCAAACATTGAAATAATGTATTTTCACCCACTTTAATTCAAAAAAAAAACCATGGCATTCCATTTTTATTCGTTTTAATTATAATTTAAAGGATTCTAAAATGGAAATGTAGTTATGATGTGTAATACAAGTTTATCAAATAACATTGTGAAATCTTAAATTCATATTTACAAGTTGCCTTTGAATTAGTGACTGAATGTATGTGCTAAATATTTAATTTGAGAGTTGAAAACATACCAAAGTACATAGCCCTCACCCAACATATGTTCTCAAAGGATTATGTTGTAGAGCTAGCTAATTTACAATCTATGTATCCACAATTCAAATAAATGTGGTAAGAAAAAACATGTATATATATACACATATGTTTGTATGTATATAAGATGGTGTTGATCAACAACAACATTCACTTTTTAAATAAGCAAAAACATTATTAAAACATTTTTCAATTGTTAGTTTGTAAAAAAGTATTTCCAGCAATGCATGTAATCTCTTACTCAGTATTGTTATTAAACTACCGCGACGATGATAATTAGCCGCACTTGATGAGGTATTATAGCAGTAATGCATATTATTTACAAACTCCTCTTTTTATTAAATTGTTTGAAGAGCATTTATTTCTGATTGAGGTTCACAATTGAGGTACATTTTTTTATTAGTAATTTAGACTCGTAGTATGATATATATAATTAGATGTATTTGCTCATTGAAGCATTCATGTTCGCTACATATAATTCCCTCTTTTTTCATTATTACCCCAAATATGGATTTTTTTTTGTACCATGAATAAGCACAGACAAAGTAAAGAACGAGAGATGAATTAAAGGTGAGAAATGAGTTAAAAAATTGAAATGTCCACGTCAAACTCAAGTTTTCGCTAATAGGATATGAAACAAATATTTGAAGAAAAATTATGCTTAAAAACAGTGAGTAAGATATGCATATGTAATGTGTCCAAACTTTGAATTAGTTTTTTGAAGAAGCCATTAGAGATGTTATATGGTGAAAAAAACAAGAATGACGTGCCCTTTTCTAACCATTATTACGGATTTGTGTTGTTTTTAGGGTAGGAAACCATCTTTTTCTATAGATAATATCATGGCATTTAATCGGCTAGGAAAAAAACCTATATTTTTACTCAATTAGACATTTTATATTGTATATAAATTTGTGTTTGTTACAAAAAGACATTACTTGGGTGCCATCAATTTGAATCAACTCAATTTTGTTGCCCATGCATTAAACATTCATATGGTTGTGGCAAGCAATTTTTTTTCATATACATCTTTTGTCAAAATTAGAACATATTTAAATAAGAACATCAAAACTTATGTTTGATGAATAATAATTAACACATAATAAACACCTGAATGTCATGTGTTTCAAGAGCTATATCTACCTTTTAAGACAAGTTTTATGGACCTAACAAGGTTTTCTTTATTTTAAATTATGATCTATAATCATTTTTATTCATTTAAAATGTTATTTTCTTAGTTATTAGTGGTCCTTCTATAATTTTCTTTTTTGAACAATCCACTTCTGAGAATATATGAATATTTTCTATATTATAGTAAATTGTAAAGAAATGTTGGCAAGTAGAGCAAGCCCGACAATATATGCATTTATGTTCACAAAGCCTGGATAATTGGCACACTCATTTTGCTTGAACTTTACATAGGGAATTATAATAGCATTATCACCTACGTAATTTAAGTGAATTAATATTTTGATTAAGTTTGAAAATTGTTGAAATGCTCTATGTTGCTGATTTGTTCTCAGGTGGATGCCTAAATGGTATGAACCTAATATATGACTAAAAGAGTTGTTATTTTAGTTGTGTCAATGAGTTATTCCTCATGTAGTTGCATTCAGCCACAAATCTATAGGCTTGCTGTCACTTATATATTTCTTACATTATTTTTCTAAATACCACAGGTAATATCTTTGAACCTGGAAATATCTTTGAACTAACAAAATATAATGTAATGTGAATGAGGAGTTGATCTGCCATGGGATTAGGTGTTTGGGAGGGAGGAATCAGGTTTGTGTTTTCCCCAAAAAAATTTTGATTTCTGTCTTCGGTTTTGAAGCTTGACTTGCAGCTTTTATTGATTGTGGTTTTGATTCGGTATGTTCATGTTGTTTAGGAGAAAGTTTGTGGGTGAAATTAACTTTATAATTTTATGAAAAGATGACAGAAACTGCTCTCAGAGATTTTAATACTCTGCCAGTTTCAAGATTAGAGAAGAAGAATGGTCTTATTAAAGGAGACCTTAAACCTGATATTGAAAATAGCAATGACATGGTTGAGACCTCAAACCTTCCAGATCTTTCTTCAGTTGACACAAGTTTCAGTGTAAGGCACGCTTAATAAATATAATTCTCAATGTTTAGATGCTTACTTGCATATTATTATGCATGATGTGCTCACTATACGTTTTAGATTGTAAAAACATATGCAAGTTCACATCAGTTATACTTCTATGATTATTTTTTTGTTTATCGACAACTGCCGCTATCAATCGTCAATTGTTACTAAATTACAAGACCATACCCTTTGTCACCTTTTTTCTAGATAAATAAATTGTTTTACCATTGGAATGATATATGTTACCAAATAATTTGTATAACCATAGGTCTAACAGTTGCAGTGTTTTGTCAACAGCTTTGTCATTGGTAACTGAGTTTTACTACATGTCAATATGTGCAAGCTTTGCAAATTATACATCTTGCATTTTTGCTTGATTGCTCTTTCTTTCTTTTCTTCCTGCAAGCCTTTCTTCAGACTTGTTGCTCCTGAAAAAAGGTTAGAGATATGGTTTTAAAAAAAGAACATTTTCTCTACATATGTACACTAATGCTAAAATTCTTTGTATGTTGATAATCACTGTTACCTTTCATGTTTAATAAAGTTGCAGCCTATATATGCACACACTCTCCTCTTCAATTTTTTTGTTATATATATATATATATGCACGCTCCATGGCACCCCAAATTCCTAGTACCCCATTTGCACTCAATTTATAGCCACAAGTTTATAATTAATTAAGTTAGTGGGAAGAGAGAGTTAGTGGGAGGAGAGAGAAAGGGGAATATGTGGTGGAAATCAGGAGGGCTAAAGGGGTGCTACACTATTTGGGGTGCTCTTGATCTTATCCCATATATATATACATACATATATATATATATATATATTGCCATGACCAATAAGCATAATTGAATGTGACCACTCATTTTTTATTAATTCTTTGTCACAGTAATTCTCATTTTATGTTACTTGAATTTAAAAATAGGATCTCAAATACTATGATGTGGCATGATAGTTTTGCATAATTTTAAAATGCTTATTTCTAATGAGTTTCCTTTCATCCATTTTCTTTTAACAAACAGACTCACGTTCCTCAAAGTTATACATCAGTTGTGTGTTTGCTTGATAACCTATAAAGTTGCAGAGGGAATCCTCAAAGTTGTCAAATTAACAGATTTTGTAAAGTCTGCTGAGGTATTTTCATGTATACTTTACAGAGAGATCTAAATCAAGATAAAACCAAAAGAGATGCACTGAAGCGTTATGCAAGCATATTGTGCAGTGTAATATGTTATAGTTTCTGGCATATATTGAATGATGAAGGTCGGTAGCGGCAGTAGAAGTGGGTTTAAGCCTTAAGGTATTTTCATTTACCATTTAATCTATAAATTAAATGTTTGGATGTTGCAAAAATGCTCTTCTTATATTTTGGCAATATTGGATGAAACAAACCTGATATCAATATAAGTGCCTTAACCATCCCTGCAAAGTTTACCTATGTAGGTGACAGTTATTATGTTATTGTGATGATTTAGGACACATTGTGAGGTTGAGTACGATGAAGCCATGACTCTGCGGAGGGAGATGGAGAAGAGGGCTGTTTTGGCAGAGAGTATTTTGGAAGTAACACTCCAGTATCAATCTACCCAAATTGTAGCACGTTCTTCAAGAAGTACGTCAGGCGATCCAACTGCAAGTCCCAGGCATGATTTAACCCAAGAATTCCCTACCAAAAAAGTATGGTTGCTTTCAACACCATTTGCACTTGGTTGGCGTGACAAGCTAAAGGGGTAATCATTTATTTGTTGATTTGTCTTACATGTAGTGAAATGGCTCAATGCTTAAAATGTAATGTGGTTCTATCATGGAGTTGGAGATGTTTAAAGTGATAAGTTTTTAAAGAAATAATTCATGACCCGTGGTTTTGTACAAAGGAAAAAATCATTGTGATATTTAGAGTTCGGCATATTGGTTAATAGTTGTTATTTAGTTTACTGTATAGATCTTCTTGAATAACTCTATTATAGTTCCATAATAGTATTTCTATTCTATAATTATTTATAGGAATTGAACTGAGCTGATCATATTATGTATTGATGTTTTCCATTGATTATTATGTATTGATCGATCATGAATCATTGCTAAATGAAGGTATATTAATCTTAGTTTGCTACAGCTTAATTTTAAAATATATTGTGCCTTATATTTCGATGATGTTAGTTGACCAGTTTCATTTTCATATATGAAAGCATATATATGTTTATGATAGTGATACTCAATTTAAATATAGCACTCATTTGAAGAAAACACTAAATCTATGAGGAAAATTATCAGGAGAATGTGGAAAATTATCAGGAGAATGTTAATATGCATAATAAGTTTTCTGCATTCACTATTTACACATAAGGAAATTAATGCTTAAAACTGGCACAATGAGATTTATGCATATTTGTTCATATACCATTTCAAAGTAAAAAGAAGTTGTCTCATGTATTTATTTGTATAATGACTAATATTTCACAATAAATAAATTTGCTCTCGATTATCTTTGCACAATTTTAAGGAACGAGTTTAACATACTGGTGTATCATTTTAATACACTATAAAATGCCAATAATTTTGAACAATTCAGTATGAAATGCGTTGTAGTCGAATGAACTCTGTCAATTGTTAGATACATATTTATAATGTACACAAAATAAGTTTTAGTGCAAACTGCATGCAAAATGTTCAAATTTGTTAATGTAATCTTTAGGGTGGAGAATCTTTTGCGCAACTTGATGTTAATTTATATTAGAAAAGGATACTGCTATGTTTCATTTCATTACAGCTTCTGTTATCAAATAAATAAAATTTCATTAATAAATTGAAATATGGCGATGGAAGTGGCAAAGTACAACATTCACAAAAGATGAGCAAGGTACAACATACACCATGCATTTAATAATCAAGTCCAGGCAACTTTATATGTCACAAAACATAAGCAGCCAAATAGGTTTATCATGTGATTTTTTTATGCTTATTGTATTATATTGTACTGCATTCTATTCACACTTTTTTAACTTTAAACCACTTGGCATGTGCATTTTTAAGTATGTCATCTGTAATTCTTTTCTGTTATGGTGTCGGCCCAGAAAATGAGGAGAGGAAACATTTTCAACATAATTCGTATAGATAAACTTATAGAAATCTGTGTATCTATATTGAAATAAATTAGCTATGATGCGAAAAACCAAAGTTAAATCAGCAAAAATTCAAAATGTTTTCTATATCCATGTCCATCCTCTAAGCAAATAATGCAGCAACAGTTCAAAATTAAACTCATTTCCACTTTTCCTGACATTTATCTATGCACACGTCCATCGGACGTGCCTTCATTATACGAAACAGTTGAAGGGTAAGGCCTTGAAATATAAACGGTGGTGGCACAAAGGAAAAAAAAACTAAACACCATCGAAATGATAATCTAATATTAAGGACAAGGGGCTTCCTTCAAAAGATAATTTTACATATATGTTTCTACTTTGATATAAAAAAAAGCTACAAATACTCTCCATTATATGCAAATAGCATAATAAATGTAGATTATGCCATGAGTTGAAAGCATTGAAATTCTAAGCATTGATCATAGCAAGACAATATAAAACCTAATAAGGTAGAAAAAAACTTTATCACTTTCGAATATCATTTATTTAAATGTTTAACTACACAATAAATGTATTTACAACGAGTATTAATATAATATCAAAATACATAGAGAAAGTATCGATAAAATAACTTGACATAAGTTCATGAACAAAGTAGTTGAAAAAATAATTGGTTTAAACTAAAATTGGTACATAAAACATAATTGTTTATTATAAGTTGGATTTGAATGTCTGTGTACGTTGAACAAATTCATGAGGCCATTCAAGTGCGTTGGCAATATCTGAATGTGTTGATATGGTAAGCGATCATTTCACCTATTTTATTGTTATCTTTTTAAATAGCTATGCTATAAAATATAGCTCCACAATCAAATGCAGGTCCACCTGGACTTGCATATATATTCGTATATATAATGGCTTAAATATATATACATATATAAATAAGTGACACATAGACACGAGGTTAGTTGCCGTTTGTGGTAGAAGCCTGCCCGAAACCTACCGGAAAATCCAGCAACTAGAAGTAGGCCTAATTAATGCGAGACGTCTAGGTGCCTTGGGCCATTCATAAACTTCATACACTAGACACGAGGTTAAACCTACTTGTAGTCGAAGCCTGCCCGGAACTGACCGGCATATCCAGCATCTACATGTATATGGTTTAATTTGAGAGGTCAAGTGTATATATATTTATATAACTATATATATATAACTATATATATATAACTATATATATATAACTATATATATAAGTCTAATGTGTGAAAATAAATAGGTCTATGTTAACCCTCTTTTTGGCAAGAGTCTCAACGAACAAAGTCTAAACGCACAGTCAAATACAAAGCCGCATTTCAGGAAGCCCAGCAGCCAATAATGGGTCCAAGACAGTCACACATCGGTCCACGTCCAGATTCAACAAATAACAGCTCACTCCGGAAGAATAGACCTCCCATTCGACCGAGTTTATTGGAGTGAGTCGACCGATTATTTCGAGCTAGCGTGGAAATCTTCTATAGAGCTAGTCCACCTAATATCCTGACTTCCAAGGAGATAAAGGCGGTCAACCGTATGCGGACAAAGCTCTACTTTTGATATGCCTCTTCATGGATGCCACGTCAGCCACAACTTCCGAGGATACTATTTATGAACAGTGGAGTTGGCCTTCCAACCGCAACTCGAGCCAATGGATTGACTCCACGTGCCCGGGCCTTCCCGAAATGGCCGGACCATTTCACAACAGCCCAAGCTGCATTTTCCACCTATAAATACCTCCAAGCTTAAAGAGAAAAGGAGACTTCTTTTGGCCAGACGACTTCTATAAGCTTTTCAACTCTTCTCTTCTCCAGAATCTCAATCTCTCAAAAGGAAGAAAGGAAGATAATCATTTTCTTTCTTTTCTTCAAACAGAAAAAACATTGTACTTGTAATCAAAAGAAATGATATATAAAGTGGACGTAGGCATTGCCTTTGCCGAACCACTATAAAAATTATGTGTGTGCTCCCCGTTCTTTTACTTTTTTACTGCATTTTTTATCTTTAGTCGTGTGTTGATCACGCGATTGGGGGTTGATCATCACTAGTGACCAACTTTTGATGTCAATACTATGGCGTGCCAGGTAGGGGTAGCGCACCGACACCGCCATCGAGCTCCTGCTTATCTCAGGTCATGGCGAACAAATGAAAGAAATATGCAACATCCTCTCGTCCCGCAAACACAGATGCAGCCGATACCGATGCTGCAGAAGCAAGCCACGAAGCTTCCTCTTATGACGACAGATCTCGGTTCCTTACTCGGGACGACACAGACAAGATCTTGGTCGAACTCAGAGACCATATGACATCTCAGGGTAAAGTCCTCGAACGACAGCAGCAGTTGATGGATAACCTTCTCGGTCGACTAGAAACAGGGTTGAACGCTTCAACATCAATTCCTCCACAGGCCGAGACTGGGGCAGCAACTGACCTTCAATTTACTCAAAATCAGTCCACTGATCGGGCTACACCTTTATTTCATCCTGGTTTGGTCCCACCAACCAATCAAGCCCAGCTAGGAGTATCGCTTCCAACGACCAGCATGGTTGTAGCCATAGAACATCAGGAGGCAGGCGATCAAGATCTAGGTCATCTGGCAAATATGCCTCCACTCTTTGGAACATCTCGACCTGTCGAATCGGTCGAACTACCACAGGGTCCCTCAGAATCAACGCCATTCCCATTACAACCCGGGATCTTACCACAGACTAGTCTAACCACTCTTCCTCTTCAACGAAGAGCTGGAGTAGTCTTCCCTTCAAACAGGGAAGCCACCCTATCATGCCGGTCTTCACCGACGAAGAAGAAAACACTATTGTAAACCCTCCTAACCTCGCTTCAAACGGGGACAACCCAGGCCTCCGAACATCACATGCTATGCTGGATCAGCCTAGACCCTTTGTTACGGTTATGGCTCGACCCACTACTCATCAGGTTCCAGAGGGGCCATTTTGCCTAGAACCACCCGCCAGATCTCACCTTCCCTCACACCTTCACTCAGATCTCGGAGGTCGAACCCAGCCAACGGCCACCCTTCCGAGCATGCTTTTGCTGGATCCTCGTGCAGAACCTTCTCAAGAGACAGAATTGAGTTCATGGCAACGACTCCTCGGAGATGGGAGTCAGCTCGCAAGCATCATCGAATGCTTTACTCGGGGCAATTCTTCGCAGCAAGACATAGACAATGTCAACCGCAGCCCCTTCACTAGAGAAATCAGAAATTCTCGAAGTCCTCCGGACTTTAGGTTCCCAGCCATCGAGCCATACAACGGTCGCACTGACCCGACCATTCATCTCATGCGATACATGCGACATATGGAAGTACTTGGTGCATCAACCAATTTCATGGCTAAGTGCTTTACTCTCTTTCTCACAGATATAGCCGGTATGTGGTTTCGGCAGCTAACAAAGGAATCAATCAATAGTTGGAATACTCTGGTCACCCGCTTCATCGAGCAGTTTCGAGTGCATATCTCTCGACCGAAAAGTGTCATGTTTTTATCTACCATCAAACAGCGATCCGGAGAGACGCTAAGATCCTTCCTCGAAAGGTTCAACGCAGCTGTAGCATCTGTCGATCAGCCCGAGCCATCGATGGTGTTGATGGCAGCCATCACGGGAGTCCAGAAGAGATCAGAATTCTCGAACTCCTTAACCAGGGATCCTCCCAAATATATAGATGATTTTTACTTCGAGGCCGAGAGATTCCTCCGACAAGAGGATGCCAGCCTTGAAATGGAGAGCCTTGAAGTTTTAGTTGCCAAACAACAAGGTCCACTCAATGGCAATGGCCAGAATAAAGGAAGATGAAAGGCCCCGGAAAAGGATGAACGCAATGTCCAACCTCGAAATGAAAACAAATATGATCGATACACCGAGCTCAATTCTTCTTTGCTCGATATCTATCTCAATATGCGCGAGTCCTTCCCCACTCCAAGGCCACCTCGATGAGAACCGACCCAGATGGAACTTGACTCTGGCAAGCATTGTATATTCCACAACGTAGCTGGACATAATACAAATGATTGTCGACATCTGCGCGATCTCATCGAAGGACGAGTTAGAAAAGGGGAAATCGCTGAATATGTCAAAGATCGCGCCCCGGCCATGCCGCCGCGACCTTCTGCCCAAGCTCCTCAGGTTGGTCCGCGAACTCCTAGAAATGGAAAGGACCTTGAGACTAGCACTCGTGGAATTATCATTAATTAGATTCTTTATCTTTTCTTTTGATGTATTTCTTTCAATAACAAGGATGCCTTGATGCTCTGTAATCAATCGCCATCCCCGTAGAATTTCTTTGTAATAGTTGCTTAGCAGTTACGAACTTTACTTTTTGCAAAAGTAGATCGTGTTGTAAAATTTCTAAGACGAGCATGGTTAATGCTCCCCCCCCCCCCCCGTTCTATGTGGTTAGCGCGAAAGCCCACCACCACTTAAAACACCTACTCCTTCAAGTGAGTGAGGTTACATTTTCTTAAGCACGAGTGTGGATTACACTCTCTTTCTTTACACTACGAGTGTGCATAGCTCGTTAAACTAACTAACCTAACATGAGTCGAGCATGAGAAACACTTGCCCTAAGCCGAGTATGGTTAATACTCGCCCTATCTAAGATGAACCAGATTGGCGTTCGCCACTAAACTGAGCATGGTTTATGCTCGCCACTAAGCCGAGCATGGTTTACGCTCGCCACCAAGCCAGCATGGTTTATGCTCGCCACCCTCTAAAGCCAAGTGGAATAAAATGCTCGACCCATCACCCTTCTCCAAACGAGGATGTTTTGTTTTGTATTTGCAGGAACCAATTCTTATGGCGATCATTATCTCGGCCTTAATACGGTTCCCAGTAGTTGTCGGTTTTCTGGCCTTAATACGACCTGGCATGGTCGTCGGATTTCTGGTGCTAATACAACATCGGACCGTCGGTTTTCTGGCCTTAATTAGGGCTGCACAAAGTATGGGTTGGGTCGGGTTAGACCAAATACTTTATCCGACCCGCATAGGTATGGGTTTAAGTTAGCTCAACCCGTACCCGACCCTATATGAGGTTGGATATGGGTTGGGTTGAAGTATGGGTTGGGTCGGGTTAAGTAAGGTTGGGTTGGGTCACTTGAATACAATAAAAAATGAGAATTTGAGGGATTTTTTCTAAAAATTATATCAAAATGTTCAGCATAATATATCAGATTTTAGCTAGCATAATGCATTTAAAATAACCGATTCATTACAAGACATATAATTAAAAATTCGTTGTAAAACACATCATATGAAATTAATTTACTACATAGTTGAGCAAGTGTTTCATTTTAAAATACATTAAAATGCTCTTTAAAATATATTTATCAAATTCTATCTAGTTTGGATTGACATGAAATATTTTTTTGTACATTTATTATAGAATACATAAACACTATTCTAGGATTATACTATTCTAATTTTAATTGAATGGATATTAAATTAGTTTTTTTTTTTAAATAGGTTTGGGTTGGGTTAAAATGAGGTTGGGTTGAACAAAATGTCAAACCCGACCCGCATATAGTATGGGTTACAAATTGTAACCCATATCCAACCCGAACTAGGATGGGTTGGGTTGGGTTTATGTGGGTTGGGTCGGGTTGGTGGGTTGGGTCGGGTTGGATATGGGTTGTGTGCAGCCCTAGCCTTAATATGGTCCGGCGCGACCATAGCAGCTCAAGCATTTGTACTTCGGTCCAGATTTCAGAACACACCTCCCTCTGTCGATGAAGATGCATTCTGAGGGGCAAAGTGTTAACCCTCTTTTTGGCAAGAGTCTCAACGAACAAAGTCCAAACGCGCAATCAAATACAAAGCCGCATTTCAGGAAGCCCAACAGCCAATAATGGGTCCAAGAATGCCACACATCGGTCCACGTCCAGATTCAACAAATAACAGCTCACTCCGGAAGAATAGGCCTCCCATTCGACCGAGTTTATCGGAGTGAGTCGACCGATTATTTCGGGCTAGCGTGGAAATCTTCTATAGAGCTAGTCCACCTAATATCCCGACTTCCAAGGAGATAAAGGCGGTCAACCATATGCGGACAAAGCTCTACTTTTGATATGCCTCTTCATGGATGCCACATCAGCCACAACTTCCGAGGATACTATTTATGAACAGTGGAGTTGGTCTTCTAGCTGCAACTCGAGCCAATGGATTGACTCCACGTGTCTGGGCCTTCCCGAAATGGCCAGACCATTTCACAACAGCCCAAGCTGCATTTTCCACCTATAAATACCTCCAAGCTTAAAGAGAAAAGGAGACTTCTTTTGGCCAGACGGCTTCTATAAGCTTTTCATCTCTTCTCTTCTCCAAAATCTCAATCTCTTAAAAGGAAGAAAGGAAGATAATCATTTTCTTTCTTTTCTTCAAACAGAAAAAACATTGTAGTTGTAATCAAAAGAAAAAGAAATGATATATAAAGTGGACGTAGGCATTGTCTTTGCCGAACCACTATAAAAATTCTGTGTGTGCTCCCCGTTCTTTTACCTTTTTACTGCATTTTTTTATCTTTAGTCGTGTTTTGATCACGCGATTGGGGGTTGATCATCACTAGTAACCAACTTTTGACGTCAACAGTCTACTACGCCTTAAGAAGGTCTTAAGTGGGTGACTCATTTTTTTATCTAATTTGGTCTTAAGTGGTTAGGACTAGGATCCCTCCGAAGGTCCATTCCTTGGAGAGGAGCCAAAGTCATGGGAGCCACACTTATTAGTATTAAGATAGGTTATTGGGTCCCCCTTTTTTAAAAGTGGTTAGGCATAAAACGGTTACAGACTAGGGTAGTTCACGGGGATGTCCACTTCCTTTAGGAGATTGTAAGGGCTTAACTAGGGATAGGTTGGTAACTGAAAGGATATGTGGCCGTTGCATGCTCACCAACCCTTCTAAGGGAAGTCATAAGCAACATAAGTGTCCTGCCAGGTAATATCAGTTAAGTGGTAATGTTCGCAATACTAATTATCATATTACAAATGGGAGTATAGACTTAAGAACGTGGACGTACTAGGATGGGGTCTGAAAGGGCTAGGGTCCGCTCAGGGTTATAAGAGATAGTAACAATCTGCCCTTAACATGGACATAAGTGACTGTGAATGCCACGTCATTAGGTCTTTACCCTAAAAACACTAATGGGCGATTGACTTGGATATCCACCCCATTGGTTAGAAACTTGATTTTTGTTGTGTGCTGCATACACATACCTTGACATATGTAACCTGCTAAAAATATAGGGTATGGACATTAAGTAACACTATATTTTGGTCACACAGAACTTTATGTTCTGACCCCCTCTCCTTAACATCTAATAAGTCAGTAGGTGGGGTAAAGCCACAGATGAAATCATGACTGAAGCCGATGGAGAAGATGAAGCTATTATGATATTATTACTGGTTATTGCTTTATTTCTTTTGGGATCTTATGAGATTGAACTATCTGATGTACCTCTTGAATAAATGTGAATAAGACTTTGTATTTCTGAGATTTTGAAATAATGGTACATTTTTTTGAATATTATATTTTCTCTTTCCACTGTATGAGAATTCCATTCGAAGTATATGTTATTATTTGTGCAAATGTAATTCTTACAGGAATGAACAACCCATTTAGAATGGCTTTAAGTTTCGATGAGCCTTTTCTATGTCGAAATTTAGCTCATTCTTGGCGGGTTGTTACAATGTTGCTCTCCTTTGAAGTGTTACATGAATTTGTTCATAAGATTATACACTGACATGCCTCTATTGCATTCTACACTTGCTTCTTTATGCCTTGATATGTTTACATGAGTTGCACCTTGAATTTTGATTATGTTATTTTGTGTATGATGCACATCTGTGCATGTTGCATACACTGTCTTCCTCTTGAACACATTTTGCATTTATTTGCCAGTTTTGTGGCTTGAGTCTATACATGTTGCACCATATTGATGCCTTGTGTATTTTCTCGAGTTTGTGCATTATTGGGTCATGTTTGATTGTTTCTGTCTTGCCTTTCTTGGTAGCTCCATATTGAGTTTCTTGTTCTTTCTGAACCATTTGTTGTGAACCTGAAATTTGGGCTTCATCTTTTGTACATGAGTTTGTACACTGCTATGTTGCCTTGTTGCCTAATGCTTAGGTATTTGCTACCATGTATACATACATGTATTTATAAACAAAGGTTTATATATATAAGTTTGTATATGAGTGTTGCTCCATATGTGCTTTGTCACTTGCATTGAATTTCTTGTTCACGTGCATTCACTGATATTTGACCAAAATGCCTCTACACAAAATATATGTGTATATGCATACACATGCATGTGTATACATGTATGGTGCATGTGTAGTTTATATATGTGAGCTATTTGAATAAAGACAGCCAGTGAGCACTAGAGATACAGTCTGCCTTGTGGTATTTACATTGAATCACTATGAATATCACAAGTAGTCAGACACAGATAGATGTATATACATATCAGATCAAGTCAAGAAATATGATGAAAAACACACCAAAATTCTAAGGCAAATAAATTTATACCTGCTAGAATTTAAAATTATTTTTGTTCCAGTTTGCTGGATGTGTTTCTGTGATACATATGCAAGTGACTAGGCTGACTGAGAAGCAGATTGAAGACTAGTGTGCCAGTGAGTGTATTTATTCATGAGAGAGAGTGTAAGTAACTGAGTGTGTATATAAAATAGAGTGATAGAGTGTTTGTAGTGAGGAACAATTTATAATAATGAAATTGTATATGAAATTGAAATGTAATTGAGTGAACACAGAGTGTTGCAATGAGAGCTGAATGTAATAAATCACTGAGATGTACAATAGTGGAGTTAGATAATATGTACTATTGAAATGTTGAAATAAAATATTATATTTAAAAAAATACTACTTGAATATTCAAATTCTTGTGCAATAGTATTCTATTCAAAATATAAATATTTATTCTTGTATGTGATGTAGTAGAATAGTACAATTGCAAACATGTTTATAATATATATATATATATATATATATATATATATATGTTTGTTATCATCAAACAAAAATCATATTGTTATATACAACAAAATCAAACTGATAGACTGGGTTAGTAAATGAAGACCAATGTCCAATCGGAGAAGCGACCCCACTTGGCTTGGTTATGACTCATGTTGTAGTCATTCTAATTATGACACAAATGTCAAAGCTATCCATTATTGTTTTGTTTCTTTAATCCATTAATCGTTCGTCAAACCATCATACTTCATTCTAGATCATCCGCCCCATGCACAGTTGTTAAAGTGATTCCGCTATTGATAGAGACTATGTTAGTATTTTTCCCCATTCTCCTTAACAATCAAATGATTATTTCACACTGTTGTCATGTACATTTAAATAAATCATATTCTAATGTTATAAATCAGTTTACTTCAATTATTGATTTTCATTATCATTTACTTAAATAATTTAAATGTTTGATCCAATTTCAAATCACATAACTTAAATTATGCAATGGTTCATTTCCAAACTCACATTTTGATTCTAGATTTCAATATCACGAATATCGTTATTCAAAGAAATCTTTATATTAAAATAGTCCGAACTTAATTGCTCGGATTGGAAATATACTTTTAGTTGATATAGTTAAATTTAATGTAAAACAATATAAATAAATATTAACCAATATATATATATAATAGTTAGACTTTATTATAGATAATTTGATTAAAATTGTTATCGAATATGATAGTTAGGTTTAACTTTTAAAAGTTTAATCAAGATGGTATAAAAATATAGAGTAGTTAAATAAAATATATAACATAATTTTATTAAAATAGTTGAAAATATATAATAGTTATGAAAATAAATAGTAAAAGAGAAATTAGTTTAAAGAAAATAATCAAATTTCAAATAGTACTAATTTGAAATAATTTAAATATATTAATCCAATCCAAACCAATATTTATATTTCCAAAATTTGACTCAATATTAATTCAGATTTAGAATTACAATTCAATTCACTTAAAACTCAACATGGTATAAATTTCTAATTTAAACATGGTAATTCAGTTAGTTTGAAATGAAAATGTAATTCTAGACCATTTACTTCAAATTTGGTTTTGAACTTAAATTCTAAATTCATTTTCATTCATTTCCTTGGTTTAAAATACATTCAAAGTTTAATATCAGATTTTATCATTTAAATCAAATTCTTCAAAACTCAAAATAAATCTTTAAGTCAATTAAACAATTAAAGATTAATAAAATCTCATATCAACTTAAATCCTTAAATTAATTAACATCTTTCATTCAATTAAATTGAACAAAATTAAATTTATAATTAAATCTTAAAGTCTATAATTAAAATCTTGAGTCTTTAAATTAAAACCATTCATTAAATCAATTAAGTTTCCAATTCATAAATTCAAAATTAAATAATTAAGTGTCACAATGGTTTTCATATGCAGCATAAAATATTGAAAATTTGCAGTGTAATAAAATGAATCATGCCAAAATAAATAAATAGTTCTAAACAATCATACAAACCCCATAACAAACATAACAATCATAAGTCAATCAACATTATTATTATTGTTTTTGGCAAAGCCGACGGGGTTGAGTGGTCCCCTACCACTTTATTGATATACCGGAGACGAATACATAGGAAGACAAAAATAAAAAGAAGCACAGACAAAACACGACATATCAAGTACTACAAGAAGCTAACACAAAACAATGTTTACATTACTAGAATAAGATAAGGTTAGTATCCCAAGATTCCACGATCGAATGTAAATTTCAAAAAAAATATCCCTTCACGTGTGTTTTTCCATAGCAGCAGCTTCAATTGGATCAGGGTCTTAGCTTTAGCTGGTTCAAACTGTCGCACATTTCTCTCCAGCCAAATTTTGTGAACATATTTCTTCAAAACATAGGAGCAGATTCTAGTATTTCCACTCTTTCCTTTGCATTTCTGTCTACGCTCTTCCCAGTTGAAAGGTCTGCCATGAAAATTGCAAATTGCTTTCGACAACATCTCACACAAGATAGGCAGAATTGCACAACATTAATAGAAGATGTGATTTGTAGATTCTTGTTGAGCGTTGCAGAAAACATAGTTCGGTTCAACTTGAATCCCACGCAAAAGGAGATTGTCATTGGTCAAGAATACTTGATGATACGCCTTCCAAAATATGATATTCTCTTTAGCAATGTTTTCTTACCGCTGTATAATGCTATGCAATGCAACATAGTTCAAACATCTTATAATACAAAGTACATGCTTTTAATTGTGAACTGCTCACCTTGCAGCTTCCATGAATTATAAACTTCAAATCCAGCATGAAAGTTGAAAGAGTTTATCTTGGTCCAAACCGCTAAAGTGTTCTGATTTAATGCATTGGATAAGGCAAAGTGATTACCAGTCATTACACTAGCAACACAATTTTCCTGACCAATGCTAGTTTGCATCATCTCCATATATGTCAAATTGTTCTCAATTATGAACCCATGATCCAACCATGGATCATGCTAAAAACTGATCTAGTCAGGAGCTTTTAACCCAAATTTAAAGTAAGGTAGAAACTATGGTCTCAACTTTAATAAACTTCTCCAAGTCCAACTATTGTATTGATTTTCATTCATAGACTAGAAACTTTTGTCTTTGAGCACATGAGCATAAGACCAAAGTACCCAAATATTATTTTTCTTACATAGTATATCATTCATATGTCTGCCAAAGGTGGCAATATTCCACTTGCACATATTAACAATACCCAAACAACCTTTAGGTATTGGGTTTTCAAGCATAGAGAAGGATACTTAAGCTAAGTATCGCGTATGAATGTTCCCTTTCCACAGAAAATGCATAAAGGCAGTTCTTATCATATATATTAGTTCATGTGGTAGGATGAACTTTCTTTCCCAATATACTTGCATTGATATAACAATAGCTTTACCCGAAGTCAGTCTGCCAGCTGGACTGAGCGTCTTAAATGACCAACAGTTAATCCTGGCAGTAATTTTAGCATATATAGGTAAACATTACAGAGTGTTATTCTAGAAGTTGCTAAGGGTAAACCCAAATAAGAGATAGAGTCAAGATTGCATCTAAGGCCAGTGATAGCCTGATTTTGAATAATTTGGTGAATTGATAATCCAGAAGCCATAAATTCAGACTTATCAGCATTAATCTTAAGACCAATCATGGTATAGAAACTTTCCAGAGTATTCATAATGTTCAAAATAGTTGCAGTTTCAGGTTTGCAAAAACTAACTAGATCATCAGCAAACATAAGAGATGTTATACGTAGGCTACTACATTTAACATGTAACTTAAATTGATTGTTATCAACAAGTTCATCAAGCATTTTAGTGAGAAGCTATATTACAGTTATAAAAATGTATGCAGAAATGGGGTCCCCCTATCTTATCCCTTACTTTCAAAGAAACCAACTGGGGTTCCATTGACATTAACGGAAAAATGTGCAGATCTAATACAAGAGTATATCCAGACAACAAAACAAGGGAGAAAATTCATATAACTCATAATTATGATGATATCAATCCATTGAATTGAGTCAAAAGCCTTCCTTATATCAAGCTTAATCATTAATCTAGGGGAACTACGTTCAGATTTGTATCCTTTAAGAAGCTCATGTGCTAACAAAACATTATCTAGAATGCTCCTAGAAGGTACTAATGCTGATTGATTCATGGAAATGAATTCAGGAAGAATTAACTTAAATCTACTAGCAATAATCTTTGATATGCACTTGTATATAGTGTTGCAGCAAGAAATTGGTCTAAATGCAATGACAAAGCAAGCATTCTTAACTTTTGGAATTAAAGTAATTATAGTATTATTATAAGAGTGCATCAAATTTTCTATTTAAAGAATTGATGCACAGATTTGTAGACATCATATGTACAATGTTCCAACAATGCTTTAAAAGAACTACATTAAAGCCATCTGGGCCACCACAGGAGTTTTTGTTAAGTGTTAACATTAAAGTTTTAATTTCTTCATTAGTGATAGAAGCACTTAAAGTGTTGTAAGTGTTCAGCGCTAGGAGGATAATAAGGTTAATGTCTTCAATTTTGGGTTCGAAATTGTTGGTGTTACCAAATAGCTTAGTGAAATATTGAACGAAGGTAGAATGTATAGCAGGGATAGATGAATGTACCTGCCCATGAGTGTCAGTAACAAAGTGAATATTCTCTCTAGTGTGTTTGGCCTTCAGAACAACATGAAAGTAAGCTGTATTCCTATCTCCATCTTCTGCTATTTTATTCTTGATTTCTTCTTACTCAACAAAGACTCATAGTGCAATGCAGTTTTATAATTATTGGAGTATGTGTTTTCTACACTTGCAAGCTTAGGATTGAAGAGTTCGTTAGCCATTTGAGTTTGAACAACACCTAATTGTTGGCACAAGTGTATGGACTGAGTGCTACCACTACCATATTTATTTCTTGACCATGCTTTTAAGGTATACATAAGAGACTTAAGTTTTTTGTAAAGAATAAACATAGGATTACTAAAATTAGGAAGTTCCCACTGTTGCTTAATAATATTCAAAAATTCATGGTGAAAGATCCAATCGTTAAAAAATTGAAAACTGTGAAATCTCTTTATCTCATTTTCACCAAGTATAAGCACTTGGGGAGGGTGATGGAGGTGGTAGTTCATTAGCCAAATTAGGCCAAATATTTAGTGAAATTTTGTTACAAAAGCATGATCAATTCTAGAATAAGCTCGAGGGCCTTCTCTTTTACTGTTTTTCCCAGAAAAAGGCAGACCAAAAGAACTTATTTCAATGAGATCAGATTCATTAATGGCTATGTTAATGGCTCTTATTTCAGAAAGGGTAACATTTGTACCCCTTACTCTATCAGAGATCTTAATAGGATAGTTGAAATCACCATAAACCAACCAAGGATGTGTGTGTTGTCTAAAAGAAGGCAGTTGTAATAAAAATGTGTTCCTAGCAGCATAAGAGTTAGAGGCATATAAGAAGGTAAAGTAATATGACCTAGAAGTAGGTACGTGGAAATTGTGACAATGAATGTGTTGGCTTGATGTAGTCATAGTGGAAAACATGTGTACAGATTGACCATAAATTAGTAATATCCTACCATAACTAGAATCACTCAAGTTATGAATAAGTAACGAGATTGAATTGATGTACCTGGGAGCACAAAGAGTCAATTGTTCACTAAACTTTGTTTCCAGAATCGCCAGAGCACTGAGATTGTACTTTCTTATCAATTGTTTACATTACTCGAGCTTAGCATCAGAGTGAGCACCCCTAATGTTTCATACACGGATGATTTGCAACATTGGAAAATCAGCTTGTTTGTTGAGAACATTTGCCAGAGATCTCCTTTGGATCTGACTTGGGTCAGGTGTTATTATTTTATTCTTTTTTGTACTCTGCTTCTCTTTGCTGGCCTTCTCTGGATCATAGAGATGTGAATCTATTGCAGCTTTATATCATGGTGGGGGAGTTATGTCATTGTATGGCCGCTTTATGCGTTCAATTGTGTGGCTACAATTTCTAGCTTCATGTGATTCATTGACAGCTTTGACAGTATCAGTTACTAGATCAGATTGCAATTTAGTGGATGTGCCTTGTGCATGATCCTTATGGCCTTCACTGCATTCAACACTAGATGTAATAGAATAAAGAACGCTCAATGAAGGAACAACATTAGCAAGTGCAGGTTCGAAATCATTGTGATTATATCCAAAGATTGTTTCATCATTATTCACTGTTTCATTTGCATTACTATCATACTTTCCCACATCAGAGCTTGGGAGTTGGCATGGAGTAGATTTTTCACTGCTTGATGCTTCACATCCACTGGTAACAGTGGTTAAGTTATTGATATTATCGCTTTGAGGCTGTGTTCCTTCCACTATAATTGCTTCCATGATTAGTTTATTAGTTGTAAGTGGGTCACCCATATGTGTATCATCTTTGACCCTTTGCTCCTCAACTTCGTCTTGCAATAATGCGTAGCAGTTGCTGGTATTAAGTGGATCATTGCCTTTATCTTCTATTGTTAGATCCAAAAATGGCTCTAACACCCAAATTAGCAATAGTTCTAATAAAATGAAACCAAAAAGCAAAGGGAAACACATGATTTATAGTGATTCGGCATTAAAGAGCCTACGTCCACTTTCTACTCTTTGGATTGCTGATTTGAATGCAAATACAACAATAATTCTCACTCAATTTCACTCATACAATGCATGGATTCACTCAATCTCCTGTAAAATATACTTTAAAAGATGATTGTAATCTGAATATTGTAATGAAATTCGGTTGACAAAAGGGTTTCAGTTCTGAAATTTCCAAAAGATCCTCTCCAATGGGCCCTGGAGGTGTATTTATAGGTGAAAAGTTCTCTGTACTGGCTTCGGTTCGGATATACGTGGCCTTCATCCCATGAAAGTCGGGTTCGGATAGAATATGATGGTGACAGCACATCAGCTTAGTGCATGAACGTGGGTGAGTGGATGTGCAACCGCTCTGAGTCTTCAGGGAGTAGTGGGTCACGTTACCACTTCCGTCCTCCGAGTTCGGAACGGGTCAGAAATGGAAGTGTAAGTGAGGGGTACGGGTCGGTGTACACCGATGCGATCCGATTATGTTGATATTTTTCCACTTCTAGCTCCTCATTGTTTTGGATTTATTAGAGACTACCGATCCGATCCGGGATTCAAGGGCAGGTTCTTTTAGTTAACATCCTTCATAATTGATCTTCTAACTTTGTGTAGCCTGGTTCACAAAGTAGGCTAAAATTTTGCACCTTCGAAGTACGCGTCTATTGAAGATCGGGTGTGCTTCGAAATTTCCTATCTATCAGTTTCAGAATAAAGATCAATGAACAGTTGCTTCCATTCATTTGTGGAGATGTTTTTTTCATCAAGTCGCGTCTTTACTTGTCTATAAAAACATTATAGGATGTATGGATTTCTTTTGTTGTGTTAAAACAACTTTGAGAACTCTGTTTAGTACTCAAGTAGCTCCTCTAGGTACGCTTTTAAAATGTGTTCTAGTAATTTTTTCTTGAATCCATCTCACATGTTAGACTAGCATTATTGGACGTACTTCGATTCAGATCGACCCTATCAAATCCGGATCATATTCCAAACATCACCACGCAGGCGGACTGGACAGCTTCATGCGGGTTGGGCTTCTTTACTGGATGGATCGGTTTTAAGTGATGGGGGCCCATGTGAATACTAACAACCCCCTATCTTTGTATAAATTTGCAAAAATCCTCTTTTTCCTCTTTACTTTTCGCCGCCTTCTTCTTCGTTGCTCAACGCAAACCCTAGCCCCCAAATCTTATAATTCCCTTTAATCTTCCAATCAAATTAACAGGTGGGGTTCCAATTCCCTCATTAATCCTGTTTTAATCGATTCTAATCTGAATCTATAAGTAAATTTAGATGATTTCGTTGGCTGTCACATAAATTTCAATGCTGATCCTCATGTCCCTTCGCCATCGTTGCTGGCAGTTTAGTCACCACTTCGAGGTGGCTATGGAGGAGGTCGGAGCTGGAGTTGGACAGGTTGATTCATGTGAACTCAGTTGTAAGTGGGTTTTTGAGGGAAATGGGTTATATGGTGTTGAAGAGGAAGGAAGGAAGAAGAAAAGAAGGGAATCGGATCTTGGTAGAATGATGAAAAATTTAGGAGTAGTTGCATTTTGGCTCGAGGCGTCGGTTCGGTTCGAAGAAGGCGACAGTAATTACAGGGGAAAGTCAGATTGGATGGAGATGTTTTGGGGTATGGGCATTGTTGGGTTCGGTTCGTGGTTCTAGTATCCAATCCGATCAGATCCCAATAAGTCCATACACCTGATCCGATCTGCTCTAGAATGACGATAGAACCAACGTACCTCCACTTGCATATATTCGGTCCGAACCGGATAGTTTGAAGAGCTAATTGCCAACCCGAACCAATCTATCTGCAGGACACGAGTTGCTGTTCCGGACCATATGAGGCCTTACCTTCCAACTTGAATCCTTGATGCCCGATCCGAACTGAACATCCAACATGAAGCATAAATGAACTTAATTCGATCTAACCATGATTTAAGCATTACTTGCCAACACAGGGACAGTTAAGATAGAGCCTTTTTAGCTAGACTTTGTAGATTTGGCTAACACGCAACTTTGCTTCATGCTCCTTTTAATTAATGCTAACTTCTTCTTTTTTCCACTTTAGCACTGCATTCACAATTTAGTTCACACACATACACAGAGGGACACATGAAACTTTACTCTAATCCTTACTACTGTTTCTTCAATAGTACATCAGATATGACCGAGAGACGCTCATCTAGATTAGCAGAAAGAAGAGAAGTTGTGGGGACATCCGAGAATCCTGTCATTGAGGATGTATCTTCTACTTCCGATCCAGACTAGGATAGTGAAGGCCCAGATTATGAAATGGGAACTCAGTATAGTGAAGCATCGTCTGGAGGTAATGTTTCCCAAGGAAATGAAGAAGAAGGAGGGGTAGGAGATGGTCGTGCTCCCGACGAATTCAAGGATGCAGTTATCTTGGAATCACCTAAAGACTCGGTTGAATCGACGATTTATAATGACAGACTTGCCAGGATATGTTTAAAACACGGGGTTCTTCGAAGAGATACTAAGGTGCCATCTAAAACAGATCGTCCTCATAATCCATCGGAAGGGTATATGGCCATCACTAGACTAATGTGTTTTGTTGGAGCAATACCTCCATTCCCACCATTTATCGTCAATTTTCTGAGACAATTAAGGATTTCCCCCATGCAGCTTCTTCCCGACTCCTACGCTTATTTGTATACTCTGTATATAGATTATAAAGAAATTCTTGGTGAAGAGTTGACTTTCGAAGATGTTCACTTCTTTTACAACTTCAAGCATCGAAACAATGACACCCCGTCCTTCGTATATTTTGAATCGGTGCCAAAAAGAAAAATTATCACCGTCCCGTTTAGTAGTAATGCTGGGGATCCAAAACTTGAATGGTTTTATATCAAGCAACAACCCGGGTGTGCCATAAGATGGATCAAATCAAGTAGGGACTTAGATTTTTTTCGAGTTTCAGTTCCAGCCTTTATCTTACAATTATTAAGCGTTTCTTATTTTCTCTTTACAATTCCTAATCCTCCACAAGAGAAGCTTCCCATACAATTTGATCGTTTGAATCGATTACTTAATGGTGACCAAAAGTTCTTAACCATTAAGGATTGTTTCGTGGATGAATATCTGCATCGGCATCGTCTACTTGCCATAACTCGTAGCATAGGACATGGAGAAGGCCCTTACGTGTACATACCCCCAGTTGATATTATTCTTGAGACGGGAGATAGCTCTAAAAGTCCAACAGTACCCCTTAGGGACCTTCCTTCTCCATCTTCGACTCAGGATGATGAACTGGCGAACATAGCTGAGAAGGACAGAGATAAATATATCACTTCTGAAGACGTAGCTACCCCTAAGAGGCCAATTTCTCCAAAGGAGTTACCATCAGTCATTCCTTTAGGAGATAAAACTACATTTGATGACCCTATATATCGGGATTTAGCAGATCTTCCCTTGCCCAAGACCTTTTATACTGCAGTTGATTTTGCAACTAATCCCCTTACTCTCACTTCTAAGGAAGAAGTTACTCCCGTGAAGTCCAGGGAGACTACAGATACCAGCCTCAGTCCGGGCTCCAGTCTGTTTGGGGGGAATCACCACTTAGGAAACACACTACACCCTAGTACCGCATGTCACAGCACTTGAGTTTTATGTTAATGTTAACTCTAATATTCCTTCATTTCTTCTTATAGGTCAAATGGTGAGGCAGCGATATTATATGCGAGATGTTCGTTCGAGTATGCCCCCAATGGATCTCGACGAGAAGCATGATTGGCATGAGAGTAGGGGCAGAGATGATAGGAGGGATCGACCTCCAAGGCCTTATCGGTCTTCCCGTTCTCGATCCCTACACTACAAACACTCAGACAAGTGCAAGAATCAGCCTTCACATCATGAGAAGGATAAGTATAACGCTAAACCTCCTGCTCCATCTAAGGGCAAGACTCCTCAAGATGGTACCTCAAAAAGGGTTCCTGATCCAAAGGAGAAACAACCAAAATCGGGAAAGGATGCAAGAAAGAGCCGACCCACCGTGAAGCTATCTCGTCGTACTGTTGACATAACTACCACAAGACCGGTTATTCTTAATGATGAGAACCATGCCAGACTGGAAGTTCTGAGGCAGCAATTTACTAAACACCATTTCGGGCATATGCACTTTGTCCCAAAACTCGTACCGGTAAAAATTGATTGGGCCAGCAATGTTAAGGCTACTGTAGACAGTGTAGACGAGCAATATAGGGAGATGAAAAAATATGCAAAGACTCTTTCCAAAATTATTAGCGATCTGGTGGCAGATGTAAAAACTATGGTTGATGTCGCCGAGTATGATGCAAGGGCTATTGAAAATTCTGAGAGAGACCTGGAGGATGCCCAGACTAAACTTCTCTTGTCAACCGAATTTCATCACAATATTCAGATTATAATCATCTTTTAAAGTATATTTTAGAGGAGATTGAGTGCATCCATGCATTGTATGAGTGAAATTGAGTGAGAATTATTGTTGTATTTGCATTCAAATCATCAATCCAAAGAGTAGTAAGTGGACGTAGGCTCTTTAATGCCGAACCACTATAAATCGTGTGTTTCCCTTTGCTTTTTGGTTTCATTTTATTAGAACTATTGCTAATTTTGGTGTTAGAGCCATTTTTGGATCTAACATCTGTAGCATTGTTGTCTTTCACAAAGTCCGCAATTTTCTCTTTGTCAAGCTATTACCTCCTTCACTTTCATTTGCTATGGATGATAATCAGGGTAGGATAACACAAGTGGAACCTGTCGTATAACTCACAGTGCTAGGATAAAATATAATAGAACATATACAATAAGCAATAATAGTAAAGTAGAATTGAGCGGAATCTAAACTTTTTCATATCACCATGAAATATCCATACAACCTTGGATTACACTATAAGAGTCTGTACAATGAGCCTTACTACAAGTCACTCAGAGAATACATCAAACAACGGAAAACAACAATAAAAGATAGTAGCCAATAATACCCCATCCTCCTGCACATCGTCACTCAATAGCATCGTCCCCATCAAGATCTACTACCTGTCACCTGCTACTCAGTCTCTCCATCCACAACTGGATGAACAACCCAAGGTAATAAGAGGGAGACATAAAACCTTGAGTCAGACAACAGTCTTAGTGAGTGATAAACAACTATCTAACATCATCAATGAAGTACATGAGAATAGGCAGATTAATCAACTAATTTACCAACATCAATAGAGAAGAACTCAAACTCGTCTTCCCCACATACGACAGTGATAGCCTTTACAAAAATCAAGTAGAAACAAACTGTACATTCATGGCAATCAATTGTCAAGTGTAAACCATCTTATTTGATATCGACATCTCCAAGCACAAGCCTCGAAGGCCTAAACCAACATCAGACAAGCACCCAAGAGATATCTCCTTCGACGTCGAATAATCTACACAAGACGATACAAGCAAAAAAATCATCATCAACGACTCTGACTACCACCACCAATTTTTTTTTGAAATCATCGTTACTCGTATGACCGACTTAACATCCTGTCGTCCGTCAAGGGCTAATGGTAAACCCCAGTTCTAGTAAAACTTCATACGCCATCATGAATCGTATCTCTATGCCTACCATGATTGCCCAGGGTACTTAACTAATCGTATAGTCTTTTAGAAATCCCTATTATACCCCTGCTTTGAGTCCGCTAGAAACTACGACAACGATAATTCCTTGGCCTTCGTAACTCCGGTCGTCATCACCGACGACTATCCATAAGCTCAAAACACACTTGAGCTACCATTATTCATGAACTCAAAACACACTTGAATTGTCTGCATATTCGTTGCATTTCATCGATCAACAAACACATCACAACACATTAATCATTCCGCCTGAATATAACTTGAAGCCACATCCATTCCCAAACAAAAATAACAATTATATTTGGTCGATATTAGTCGGGTCGCTCCCCGTCCATCACTCAGGTCGTTAACCGACCCATCACCATAAATCGTCTTTGGGTCTCAGCGACCTATGACCTAAAGCCAGCTTCGACTGACCCAAGTATTACAACTCACTCTAGCCGACCCGCTTGTTTAGTGCTGACCCGACCCATCACGTTGCCTTCATGCATGCATACCAATGACCCATCATCTCCTCGTCTGACCCAACACCTTGCGACCTGACTTTGACCAACCCAACTTTCCATGACCCATCACTACAAGGCCCGATACTCGAACGACCCAGGCTGCATCCAATCCATCAAATCTAAGTCATCACAAACAAACGACCCGACCCAATTCCTCACGAACCATCACCATAACGACCCAACCATGTGCCAACAACCCTCGACCCATCAACACTAGCCAACCCATTAGCACAGATGCACGAACAACCTTTGTTCCCAATGACCCGACCTCATCCAATGCCATCAACGACCCGACTCATTAGTTCATACGACCCAACTCATTTTGTGCTCCCCAAGCTACGTGACCCATGCAAAATGACCCGACTTCGTTTCTTCCACAAATGGAAACGTCAATGCATGCAACTCATCCAAATCGATCAATTTAATCATCAATGCTTCATGCAGTCATCAGACAACACTTGCAAAACAATTATTCATCATACATTCATATAAAACTCACCAAGTCATGGTAAAACAATGAATAAACAAAATAATGGATCTAAACTATCATATACACATGAATTAACATAAGAATTATTGATTTATGTTGCTAGGTCAGATCCTATGGTGATTTGAATGAAAATATACTTATCATGATGTAGATCTAGGTAAAAACAACTTAAATGATGAAAATAAGATCAAACAACCCATATACTCGATTGAATCTTTGTAAGAGATACTTATCACTCACCAAATATTCAAACAAACTTGAAATCACTAAATTCTCAATCCGGACCGTGAAGAATGATCTTCAAACATCTCAATTTGATGTGATCCCACTTCATTCGATGTAGATCTAGCTTTGCTTGATGTAGATCTTCGATCCTCTTGCATAGATCTAGAATTTCAATGGAGGAAAGATGTATTTGATTGAGCAAGGAGGATCACTTGATCAACCAAATGAGAGAATGAAGAAAGCAAACTATTCTCCATGCCTCTACCCCCTATTTATAGCCTCTAACCAGCCAACAAATGGGCCACACCAATTCAGCCCATTAAAGGCTAGCCAAACCTATACAAAAATTATGTAGCACTAAAACAATGATTCCTCCAAAACCGCTAAACCAAATCTTTAATGTGACCAGTCTACAAAATTTGCATCAGCATTTCTTTCCAATGAAATTGATCTCAACACCTGATTCAATCCCAATCAAAAGTTATTTCATGTACAAAACTGACGGGGGGGAAATGATCACAAATAAAATTGATAAAAATTAGGACAGGTCTCACATCCTCAAAACCAACATATCAAAATATGAGAATGATCCCACCCTCGGGGAATTAAATAAAAATACTTTACGATCCTCTGATCGCCGAAATTCGAAGCAAACACAAGCAACTAAAACAATTCTACATGCCTACCATCCACAAACAGCCAATTTACCATCCAAACTAGCATCCATCAAGCCATGCATTCATAGCCTTAACCTAGCATGTGGATTCCTAACGAAATAGTACAAACTACAATCATGTAAGATGACATGATATTAATGGGTCATGCTGATGCAGAGTTCTGGATGGGTCGTCTTCATACTCTCTTCTGTCTCCCACATACAATCATCATCATCATCCTCACTCCACTGTACCTTGACAAGCTTAACCGTCTTCCTCCTAAGATGTTTCTTGTAATTCCCCACAACACAAAGCGGCTTATGAGGTTTTATAGCTATGGTCTAGACTATCGTAGATGGTCGAACGAATCTTGCGGCCAACTTTCCTTTGCTTCCGAACCGAACAACATTCTATAACGGCGAAATCTTCACGAAAACCATATCGCCAACATCGAACTCCAAAACGACACTTATTAATGTAACTCTTTTGACCGTCTTGGGCTGCCTTCATTCATTGCCTAATGATCTCAATACAATCTGAGGTCTCTCTTATCATCCTGGCCTAAGTACTAATTTATCTCCAGTTTCTAACCAACATGCCGGAGAATTACACGGTCTACCATACAACGCCTCGCATGGTTCCATCCCAATGCTCAACTGGTGGCTATTGTTATACGCAAACACAACTAGATGTAGATAGTCTTCCCATGATCCCCCGAAGTCCAATACACAAGCTCTTCGGAGATCTTCCAAAACTCGATTAACCCTCTCGACTTGACTATCAGTCTAGGATGATAAGCTGTACTTAAGCACGACTCAGTTCTAAAGTCTCTTGCAAACTTTTCAAACACCCACTCATGAATAATGGATCTCGATCACTTATTATGCTCTTCGAGATACCATGGGATCGAACTTTCATTTAATATAAATCTCAGCCAACTTCGATGTTGTCCTAGTCGATCTGATAGGAATCTACCTTGCACACTTGGTCAAACGATCCATGATGACCCAAATTCCTTTGTGTCCTACCTTGGTTCTTGGTAGTCCATTGATATCTGCTCCCACTTCCAAGTAGGAACTTCCCATGGCTGAAGCAATCCACTCGGCTTCTTCTATTCAGCTTTCACTAACTGACTGTTAATACACTTGGAAGTGAATTTTCCAACATCTCTTTTCATTCCTTCCCAGTAGTAGGCTCACTTCATGTCCTGATAGATCTTGTTACCACCAGGATAAACGTCAACTTTGAGTGATGACAGTCCCTCAGAACCTCATCTCTCAACCCATCGATATTAGGAACAATCAGTCGTCCTTTCTTTCGAAGCCAACCCTCTCATTCGATTTCGAATTCCTTATCCTATGGTTCCAACTTTTGGATATTCTCGACAAGCTTTGCATCACGCTTTTGGCTCTCACCAATCCTTTCGATGAGAGTAGGTCTTATCGATAAGCTTGCCAACATTCCAGGTTCCAACTCATACTGTGGTCTGAAATCAAATCCTGCCAAGTACTAGAGGTGCTTCCATTCCGAAAACATCACTCCCAAACTTGCATGTCTTCGACTCAACGCATCTGCCACTACGTTACCTTTACCAGGAGTATAGGCTATACCAAAATCCTACGATGTCAGAAACTCTAAGCACCGTTGCTGCCGAAGATTCAAATCCTTTTGGGAGAAAAGATACTTCAATGCCATATGATCCGCAAACAACTCGAATTGAACTCCCAACCGGTAATGTCTGCACATCTTCAAAGCAAACATTATAGTTGGCAACTCCAAATAATGAGTTGGATAATTCCTTTCGTACGGCTTCTTTGTCGACTTGCGTAGGCCACAACCTTATCCTTCTACATCAATATTGCCCCAAGTCTAGTACCACATGCATTGTTGTATACCACCATCTCTTCATTCCCACTCCGAATGGTCCAAACAGGAGCACTCGTCAATCTCTCTTTCAGGATTCCAAAATCTTGCTTACACTTTGCATTCCATATGAACACTTGATTTTTCTTCGTTAATCCTATTAGTGGTGCAGCTATCTTGGAGAAATCCTTTATAAAATGGAGATAATATCCTCCCAACCCAAGGAAACTCCGAACATTCTTCGCATTCTTAGGTTTATCCCAGTCCTGGATTGCAGCCACCTTAGCAGGGCAACCACTATTCCATTTCCAGAAACAACGTGGCCTAAGAACCTCACTTCAATCTTCCAGAAGTGACACTTTGAAAACTAAGCTCTTAGTTGATGCTTTCGCAAGTGCGTCTTATACTCTTCCTCATTGTGGGAGTAAACCAGAATATCACCCATGAATACAAGCACGAACTTGTTCAACTGATCCCTAAATACCCTATTCATAAGATCCACAAAATATGCTAGCACGTAAGTCAACCCAAATGGCATCACCAACCATTCGAAGAAACCAGATGGTGTCCTAAGAGAAGTTTTCGGCACATGATCCCTTGCCACCCTCAACTGGTGGAATCATGTTGCCAAAACAATCTGAGAAACACCCTGGCCTCGTGAAGCTGATCAAACAAGACGTCTATCCTTGGCAACAGATGCTTGTTCTTCTTGGTCACCTTGTAACACCCCGTAAATTTATAACATTAAAATTCACAAATTAAGGTATACTTAATTTTTAGAAAGGAATTAAGTGAAATGGGTTGCGCAGAGAAATATATATATATTGATATATATATATATACAAAAATTAAATAAATAAATATGCGAAAAAGTTCAAAACAGCAAATTGGGAGGGGGAATAACCGAACCAGCCCATTTTTGAGGTCGACCCGAGCCTCGCTAGGTTGACTAGGGGTTAATCCAGGGTGTTTGGCTGTCAACCCGTGGGCCGATTCGCTCAAATGCAGATTTTGCATTTGATTGGTTCTCATGGTTTAGTGTTAATCTAATGGTCCTAAATAACTTCCTACACCTATAAATACATCCTAATGCCAACCCTAAACCTAATTAAAATAGAATAGTTACCGTCATACCATCGCCATGGAAAT
The DNA here is from genome assembly GCA_030737875.1 of Allium sativum. NCBI lineage: Eukaryota > Viridiplantae > Streptophyta > Magnoliopsida > Asparagales > Amaryllidaceae > Allium > Allium sativum. The sequence continues at coordinate 139,658,109 of CM060924.1, forward strand.
CAATGGAGCCGCTGCCAACTAAGAAAGAAGAAAAGCAAATTCAGTTCTAATTCTCTCAACCCTAAAGCAAAGAAAAACTCTCTCTTTTCTTCTCTAAATTGTGAGTATGATGATCTTAACAAGATTATTATCATTTTAATTAGGTTGAGTTATGAATGGATTATGAGTAGATGATGTGAATTATCATATATGTTGTTGTAAACCCCTTTTGCTATCATGTATATTGTAAATCCAATGTTATGTGATGATGATATCTTATATGTTGTAAATCATGCTATGATGATGTTATGTATGTTGAAAGTTTCTATGCTAAGTTATGATGAATCATACATGTTAAAAAGGCCATGATGTTACCATCTATGCTAGTTAGTTCATATTAATCAAATCATCATGTTTGGGTTATGTTGATCTATATGACAAGTCACATATGCAAGTTAGATTGATTAGAAAAGTTATGAACATATGCCAAGACATCTATTATGACATCTAGAATTATGCTATGACATATGTGATATCCTATGCTAGTTCACACCATCATTATGTTGCCTAAAAACCCCATATGCAAGTTTATGTATAGATTTGGGCTATGATCATGTCATATAAATTGAGATATTTAACAAGTTGACACCTTTTGATCCTTAACATGTGTAGTTTATGCAAGTTTCACCCCTATTATGATTAGATTTATTTTAATTGTCTATATGTTGTGATAATTTATCTTTGTGCTAGGTGTTAGACTATACAAGTCTAGCCTATATTATGCGTTGAATAAGCGAACGTATAAATGTGGGGTAGGGGTAATATTAAGGATTTAATATTAAAAAGTTGGGGTGCAATTGATATGATTTTGCATGCCATAAGTGGATGGCCATAATTGAGTCAATTATGGACATCATTAAAAGTTGACTTAATTAATAATTTGAATAGGGAATTATTAAAACTGGGGTAAAAGATTTTAAGTGTTAATCAATGCTTAGGACACGAGTTTGGACTCGTTTGTGACGTAAACCTGCCCGGACCCACCCGGCAAATCCAGTGGTCACAAATGTCAGCCCAATGTGAGAGGTCCTAGGCCTAAACTAAAGCATAACGGTTATAAAGACACGAGGTTAGACTCTTTTATAGTGTAAGACTGCCCGGACCCGCCCGGCAAATCTAGCTGCCATAAATGCCAGTCTAATGTGAGAGGTCTTTATGAGGTTATGGCCTGAATGAATTGAGAAATACTTAACCAGATAAACATGTAAGGTGGGACATGGGGGTTAAGTAGGTGCCTTGGGTGGCATGAGGAATCTAGGGGTGCCCTTAGTGGCATGTGAAATACGATTAGTAAGACTTAACCAAACACACATGTAAATGAACATGACTAAGAGGGTTAAGTGGGATATACTAGTGACAAGCTTAGGTGGGTAGCTTGTGGGGGCCCATTTCGACCAGTATCCCAAACGTATCTTTGTGGGCTCGACCCAAGTCGAGGACGGGACACGCATGCTGGGTTCGACTGTAAGAGGCCAAAACGGGGAGCGGTGGCAACGCAAGTCCAACGGGTTTCATATGCGTGTGTGGACCCGGGCTGGTAGATAAGACGTTGTTGCATCGTGTAGGTATAAGCCGTGCATTCTTAAGTTGTATCGGGTTGCCACTTTAGGGGAGTGATACACCCCACTGTGGGGCCAGCACGGGTATCTACGAGTAGGGAGCCGATCGAAAGTGGGTAGTCGGGTACACCTAGTGGAGATAGGGGCAGACGACACCTATGTAGTCAGCTAGGGGTACGTAAGGCTATTTATAAAGTTTTTGTGTGAAGCAAGTGGGATCAAACAATAGGGTGACTGGTGTGGTGCAGTGTAGTAATGTGCGGTGCAATGTAGTAATCATTCGTTAGTAATTAGGTGTGCCTTTACCGTTATCTTTAACGTTATCTTAAACGCTATCTTTATCTTCCTAAGAGTTCATAGACTTTTACTTGTCTTCCAGCTTATGCCTTAGTCTAGTTATTTTGATAATAGTATTGTTAGAATTATCATACTTGCCAGACTTTATGTCTGACTCCCTCTATTTCTATCCTTTTTCTCCCTCCAGGTCCTCAGGTTGGGCCCAGCTCTAGTGGAGTTTGATTGAATTGCTTCATCTCTCTTTGGAAAGCTTGGACCATTGAAGTAAAGTCCAGCTTGTTATCTTTTTATTGGCTATTTATGTAATGGGATTATGTATTTTGTTTTTATGAAGATGGATATTGTACTTGGTTATGATCTATGGTTTTATGATGTAACAAACATGTTTAATTTCCACTGCAATAAAATGAAGTTTTAGATTTCCAAGTACTATTTACTATCTGTCTTGTTGTAATTTTTCTGTTCTATATTCACTTATAACCTCCATGGAAGTTAATGCATTCCCTTCGTGAGTGACATTAATGGACGTGGGGTGTTACACAAGAATTAAATGAACAAGAAATAAAATTGCATTAAACTGAGATTACATAAGAGAAATGACTAATAAGCCAAGGAAGAAAAATAGAGGTTTTGATTTCAGCCTCCACTCTAAACTAAATAAAATCCAAGATCCTTTTTACATCAACATACAAGGGTTATTTATACATGAGTAAAACTCTAATTCACTTTTAGCGTGCTACCAAGAATGCCCTTCAGGAAGTGTGGCCAACAAGTAATCATCAAGCTATGATTAATCCATCATCAAATTTGCCTGAAGCTTTAACATTCACTTATTTTTCCATTTGCTTCTAAGTGTAGTAAGTGGAAAGGTAGGTGGGGACCTCCATGATCATGTATGAGAATTATTTCCTCTTCATTCCTTTGTATGCATATAAATCTTTATGAAGCTCTCTTCCAAATGCACCAAATGTCTACAAAACAATGAAAAATGTCCAAGTAAAAATTCTCAAAATAACTTAAGCACAAAAATGACCATTTTTCCTTTGTATGATAATGAATGTATGATATTTTGAAATCAATTTAATTATGGTTTAAACGCGATAAAATATCCACATATGACATTTATTTAAACTAAACAAGGATACGTATGTGAATATAAATGTGCATTTTTAAGTGCACATCACAAACACAACCGGGGCACCCCATTAGGATACACTTTTCCAAATGAATCCTTTTACCAACAGGTCACGTACATGGACCTCTAACTCTCGATGTTCCTTAGGCACCAATCGCTTAAGAGGCATGGCGATTGGTCTAGCACCCTCGACCAAATCGATCTTGAACTCAATCTCGCGATGCAGCGGCAACCCTTTGGCCTTGTCAAACACATCATTAAACACACTTGCGATTGACACCGACGACAAGTATTCTCATGGAATTACAAGAAAATATAAATAGCTCACGAAGACACCATCTTCAGGCTTACGTTGAATCACAACAATTTGCCCTTCCATATTCCCGACTGTCACCTCCAACTTCTCGCAATCGCCTTTTGTCGCATACCTCTTGAGTCGGTTCATACCCAAAATAATTTCAAATCCAGCGAAGTTCAAAACAAAGCAATCACACACAAAGGAGCAATAACACTAGACCACAATAAATCATACACAAACTGGACGAACCCCCGACTGGATTAGTCGCGATCAATGGTCTATTACAAATCTCAGGTTCCAAACCCAAGCGACACACAAGCTCATTACAAATGAAAGAATGTGAGGCTCCAGTATCAAACAAAACACGAACTGAAACATCTCTAACGGAATGAATACCTTGAACGACAACACTCTTCCCTTTCTCATCTGTCGTAGGAGCCCTTGAAGACGATGGCATAGCTTCCAAACATATGACTTCACTATCTTCTTTCCCTCAGTTGGTTCTGGACAATGCTTCTTGAGATGCCCAGGCTTGCCATTGTTGTCACAGTTCCTCTTGGCTTTCAGATTCTTGCAATCACTGGAAAAATGGCCCTTTTGCTGGAAATTATAATAAGTCACTTCGCCTTTCTGCTTTTTCTGACCATCCATCCCTTTCTGTTGTTGTTTCTTCCTCTATTTGTTATTACCACCCTGTTGTGATTTCGGTTCTTCCTTAGCTGCAACAACAGTCTCTTCCTTGGGAAACAAACTCTCATGACTTAGAGCGTTTTCCATGATCTTCTCGTAAGTTTCATCCAAGTGATTAACCAATTGATTCCCAAGGTACTTGTCCAAGCCCATGACAAACTTCTCATTCTTCTGATACAGAGACTCAACATATGAACGAGCATACTTCAACAATGCTTCGAAGTCAGAAACATACTTCAGCACTGGTCTACCATTCTGCTTAAGCTCGACAAACCTCTTAAACAGAATAGACTTCTGAACGATAAAGATAAAATTCATCTCAAACTTAACTTGGAATTGCTCCCATGAAATTTCATCTTTTGGAATCTCTAGAGTGACAGAGTTCCACCAATTCACTGCCCTGTAGCTGTCCCGATGCAAGCTTCCTCTTGGTCGCATCGTCAATTACCAAGTCTCCAAAGATCTAAATGCAAGTATCAAGCCACCCTTGAATCTCTACAATTGGCTCTATCCCCTTAAACGGCTTTCCTCCTAAAGTAGTGGAGTCTTTGCATAACTTTGCGAAGTCCACCACCCTAGGTACTTGCACTTGAACTCCCACATCTACTGCAGTTGTCTCATGAGCGGGTGCCCTCCTCATGATCACTGCCACCATGGCCTCGAACATAGCCGGGTAGTCTGATATACCCCATTACCCCTACAAGTACAGTCTCCTCCATAGCAGTGTGCCTCGACGTTCGACGACTCATTCTAAATTTTAAAAAATAGAATCATTGGTCCATACATGTAAAAAACTGCAAATGGAGTTCAAATGGTATTATACTATACACTAATATATAGTATACATCCATCAAAAATCTACAAATACGTTTCTCATACGTTATTACGTCCTCAAACTTTAGCTAAAATCGATAACCAGAGCTCTGATACTAAATGTGATGACCGCCTACAACTCCTGCACTTAACAAGGGAAATAATGTGTTGAAAGACGTGCCAGGGAGCTATGGACAATTATCAGGGTCGGATAACACAAGCGGAACTTGTTGTATAACTCACAGCGCAAGGATAAAATATAATAGATTTTATACAACAGGAAATAATAATGAAGAAAAATTGAGCAGAATCTTAAACTTTTCATATCACCATGAAAATATCCATACAACTTTAGATTACACTATAAGAGTCTGTACACTAGGCCTCACTACAATTCACTCAGAGAATACATCAAACAGAGGAAAACAACAATAGAAGATAGTAGGAAATAATACGCCAAACTCCTGCTTGTCGTCGCTCAACAGCATCGTCCTCATCAAGATTTACTACATGTACCTGCTACTCAGTCTGCCTATCCACAACCGGATGAACAGCCCAAGGTAATAAGAGGGAGACATAAAACCTTGAGTCAGACAACTATCTTAATGAGTGATGAACAACTATCTAACATCATCAATAAAGTATATGAGAATAGGCAGATTAATCAACTAATCTACCAACATCAATAGAGAAGAACCCAAACCCGTCTTCGCCACATCCGACAGTAACAGCCTTCACAACAATCAAGTAGAAACAAATAGTACATTCATGGAAATTAGTCATCAAGCTTAGACTATCCTAATCGTTATCGACATCTCCTAAGCATAGGGCCCGAAGGCCAAAATCAACATCAGACAAGCACCCAAGAGATATCTCCTTCGACGTCGAATAATCTACACAAGACAATACACGCAAAACAATCATCAGCCATGACTTTAGCTATCACCGCCAATGATGCTTTGAAACCATCATTACTCATATGTTCGATTTAACATCCTGTCGTCCGTCAAAGGCAAATGGTAAACCCTGGTTTTAGCAAAACCCCATACGCCATCATGACTCGTATCTCTAAACCTATCATGATTGCCTAGGATACTCGACTAATTATCTAGTCTTTTAGGCGTCCCTATTGTGCCCCTGCTTTGAGCCCGCTAGAACCTACAACAACGATAATTCCCCGATCTTCATAACTCTAGTCATCATCATCGACGACTATCCATAAGCTTAAAACACACTTGAGTCGCCATTATCCGCGAACTCAAAACACATTTGAGTCGTCTGCATATTCACTGCATTTCATCGATCAATGAACACATCAAAACACTTCAATCATTCCATCTGAATATAACTTGAAGCCACATCCATTCCCAAACCAAAATAACAACTAAATTTGGTTGATATTAGTCAGTTTGTTCCCCATCCATCACTCAGTCATTAACCGACCCATCATCCTGAGTCGCCATTGGGTCTCAACGACCTACGACCCAAATCCAGCTTTAAACAGATCCAAGTTTTACAACTCGCTCTAGCTGACCCGCTTGTTTAGTGCTGACCCGACCCATCACGTTGCCTTCATGCATGCACACCAACGACCTATCATGTCCTCGGCCGAACCAACACCTTGCGACCTGACTTTGACTAACCTAGCTTTTCATGACCCATCACTACAACGACCGATACTCGAACGACTTAAGCTGCATCCAATCCATCAAGTCCAAGTCATCACCAACGAACGACCCAACCTAATTCCTCATGAACCATCACCATAATAACCCACCATGTGCCAACGACCCTCGACCCATCAACACTAGCCAACTCATCAGCACAGGTGCACAAACAATGTTGTTCCCAACGACCTGACCTCATGCCATGTCATCAATGACTGACTCATCACTTTGAATGACCCAACTCATTTCGTTCTCCCCAAGCCACACGACCCATGGAAAATTACCCAACTTTGATTCATCCATAAATGACAACATCAATGCGCGCAACTCATCCATATCGACCAATTCAATCACCAATACTTCATGCAATCATCAAACAACATTTGCACAACAATTATTCATCATACAATCATATGAAGTCACCAAGTCATGGTAAAACAATGAATAAACAAAATAATGGATCTAAACTCGCATATACATATGAATTAACATAAGAATTACCGGTTTAAGTTGTTAGGTTAGATCTTATGGTGATTCGAACGAAAATATACTTACCATGGTGTAGATCTAGGTGAAAACAACATAAAATGATAAAAATAAGACCAAACAACCCATATACTCGATTGAATCCATGTGAGAGATGCTTATCACTCACCAAATCTTCAAACAAATTGAAATCACTATATTTCCAATCCATATAGCGAAGTATGATCTTCAAACCTCTCAATTTGATGCGATCTCCCTTCAATCGATGTAGATCTAGCTTTGCTTGATGTAGATTATCAATCTTCTCACGTATATCTAAAATTTTCATAGAGGAAAAATGAATTTGATTGAGCAAGAAGGATTACGAGCTCAACCAAATGAGAGAATGAAGAAAGTAAACTATTCTCCATGCCTCTACCCCCTATTTATAGCCTCTAACCAGCCCACTAATGAGCCACACCAATTCAACCCATTAATGACTAACCAAACCTGTACAAAAATTGTGCAGTGCTAAAACAGCGATTCTTCACAAACCGCTGAACCAAATATTTGATGTGACCACTCTACGGAAATTGCATCACCATTTCCCTTCCAACGAAATTGATCTCAGCACCTGAGTCGATACCAGTCAAAAGATATTCCCTATAAAAAACTAACATGTGCAAAATGATCACAAATAAAATTGATAAAAATTACGGATATGTTTCACATCCCCATAACCAATATATCAAAATATGAGAATGATCCGACCCTCCGGGAATTAAAAAATACTTTACGATCCTCTGATATGTAAAATACGGGTCGTTACACATTTATAGGCCAGAAGTCACCAAACGTACTCTTGCCTTTTGGCTTACTGTATGTGTCATTTCTTTTGTTTCTTGTAACTTTTTGCCATTTTTGAACTTTATGAGGTAGAGGTTTTATACCATAGATATTGTCTACTTTCCTCACAAAGTTATTGGTTGCATTCGTCTGGTTGTTTGGAGCAACTACATTGGTGTTTATATCACTTGCTATCGTCTAATTTCTTCTTCCATTTACTATATTTTTAGTTTCTTTCTTGTTCTTGTTTCCCTTAGGTAAATGTTCCTTACCTGCATTTTCTTTACAACTATCATTAGAGTGCCCAAAGACCTTGCATTCAGTACATACTAGCGGCTTCCACTGGTATTTTACTCTAATTCTTTGAGTACCTCCTCCAGGTATCTTAACTAAGAAATCATTAACAAGCACTTTATCTAACTTTACTTCAATGAGGCATCTTGCAAATTCTAATCTTTCTAGCCTTTCTGTCTTTTTGTCTAAACATATCATCCTACCAAATCTACAAGCAAGCCAGTTAGTTCTAGGGTGTGACCAAGCGAATAAAGGTATATTTGAAAACTCTACCAAGACAGGAACTGCCTTAATTGAACCAAAAATATTGCTTATCTGTGGATCATAGGGTTTTATGATGCATAATTTGTTCCTCATTATGATTGGGTCTCCCATCAATATTTTTATACGATCATCTTGGCAGGTAAATTGGAATAAGAACAGTACTCCATTAGATTTAACCCTAAATGTACCTTTAAGCTCCAAGATCGCATTAACCTTCTAATGTACTGCAGTGTAGGAAAGTGGCGCGCCTAAAAAGAAGCCTACCAAAGAATCACTCCAAACTTTGGTACCCGCTTCGACTATTTCATCCGTGTAATCCATGGCGTCATCTGTGAAAGTCGATTACATGTCAACGGAGTTGTACTTCCCCACATTGCATGGCAGATGCTGAAAGAGGGAAGTCCAGCGCCGTTGACGCTGCGTTTGATTAGAAATATTTGAAAGAGGGGGAAAGTCCAAAGATGATGGGTCAGAAGTTGGGTCTGAAGGAGCAGGTGGAGGAATCGATGGCGGTGGAGGTTGCGGGATTTGAGGTGAGAAGATTGATGGGATGGGAGTGGTTGGCTCGAGTAGGAAGTGTTCAGAGAAATTTGGATGTCCGCCATTAACGATCAAATGTTCGAGAAAAAAATGATTTTTGATAATATTTAAAGAAGATATAACATAAACATTTATTTTAAACGATTAAAAACTATTATGTCATATAATTAACAACTACCAATCCGTGTGAATATCAATACAAATTAACTATAATATCAACTATAAAATAACCATTTCATGTGAATATCAATCTTGGCAATCAAATATCAGTCGTGAGTGAAATCCTACCTTTTATGGTTATGGAAACAAGCAATGATTCAAGAAAACATGCGAACGAACTCCGATATGAACTGCGACACACAACAATGTCAATTGAGCAACAACAAGCATTTTTTTCTCTCTTTTTTAGAAGAGGCATGAGAGAGGAAGAAGGACATGGTCGAACTAGGGATGTGTGAGAGGAGGCCGAGCTAGGAAGGGTTTGTGCTAGCTTGTAGGTGGATATGCCCCCCAAAGGCTCGTTATAGGATTTAGATGTTGGAGGCTTGTCAAGAGAGAAAGACAGAGGAGGGTGGCTTGTGAGTTGGTCGGTGACGTGGGTGAGGATTTTAGTGGGCATGTTGGTCGGAAGGGCAGCACAAATCTGGGTGAAGTACTGGAGGAGATGAGTCATGGTAAGGCGTGTGGGTTTGGGATCTGAAGGGTTTGGAACATGTTATGTTTAGGCACAATGAAGGCAGAGGCCAAGGCTATGGGGTTGCGAGGATGGGCGGAGGTTGCTGGAGTGGAGGATGGAGGTTATGCTGATTTGGAGAAGTTGGGTTTTGGGAAAGAACCGAGGAAGAAAAAAAGCGTGGTTCTTTTTTCTTTGAAAGTGAATGGATGGGTAGGAAAAGAAGGAGAATAATGCAAATAGAGGAAGAAAGGATATATAAAACAAAGAGAGAGATTTACGTGAACAGACAGACGAATGTTAAATGAACGAGCAGGCAAACTATTATTAAAATACCACGTGATTTCCCATATTCCCAAACATAGAGTTTTATGTCTCAAAATTTAAGGCAGTGATTTGTGAATTGACTGAAATAGGATAAGAGATAGAAGAGTTAAAGATATACACATATGTACAACAAGAATTTACGCATTTTTATGATAAACTCATAAATTCAAAACAATAAACGTACAAATTTTATGAAACGATTAATGGCATTATTCTTAGAAAAATATCAAGTATTTAAAAAAAAATGAATTTCAAAAATATTTTATTTTGAACGATTTTCAACCTTTAACTAAATTTTGCGAACAAATCACAATGCATATTTTGCTACAAAATTTAATCCTTTGCTACATTTTAAATCTCAAATTTCATTATTTAATTTAAATTCTAAATTTTTAAGTTAAATTCATATTTTGCTACAAAATTTAATCCTTTGCTACATTTTAAATCTCAAATTTCATTATTTAATTTAAATTCTAAAATTTTAAGTTAAATTTAGTTAACTATATTAATTTAAAATGTTAAAAATTATGATTCATTACAATGATAACTGAATTATTTTTATTTTGCATTTCAGTGACTAAAGAAGCTGCATTGCTTGGGATCACTGTAAACGGGCGACTGGAAAAGATAAAAATGTTAGCTGTTGTAACTACTATTCAAGAGTAATAAAATGAGTTGTTTATAGAATGGAGCACATCTTGCTCAAACTTCTGCAGATGTCAAATCTTGTTCAAATGTGCTAGAAGAAATGCAAAAGTGCATTGAAAAAAGAAAATGCAATTTTAGTGATAATGATGATGAGGCAGATAATTTGGGTATTGTTGTTAATAATATTCTTAATGCACAATTTTAAAAAAAGCAAAAGACCTTGAAGTCATGTAGAAGAAAGAAGATAAAAAATAGTTTGTTAGAAGATTTGCTGACTTTTTTATGCTAATGGTTCGCCTTTTCATTTAGTAAAGAGTCCTTTTTTAAAATTATGGCAGAGTGTATTTCTCTTTATAGAAAGGACTCAAAACTTCAAGTTACCATTAAATCCAAAATACTTTTTTTGCGAAAAGAAGTTGATAAAGCTAGTGTTTTTGAAGTCTATCAACACTTCTACAAGTATTAAAATGTTGAAAGTATTTATGATATGCTTATCAAACATGGTTGAAGAAGTAAGGGAACAAAATATAGTCCAAGTCGTTACCGATAGTGTGTTAGCTTATGTCAAGGCTGGTGAAATGTTGATGAGGGAAACAAATATTTTGGTGTCCTTGTTTGACTCATTGTTTGGATTTAATACAGACAGATATTAGTGAGTTGCTTACCCATATTAAGATTGTCAGAAATGTAAAAAAGATAACATTATTTTTTATAAATGTAGCCGACACTTAAATCTTATGTGGAAGTACACAAAGGGTAGACAATTAACTAGACTAGTAGTAACTAGGTTTGCTACCCAATATTTGAATTTTAAAAGTTTAGAGCTATGCGTGGTTTAGGAAAAATGAACGGGAAAATACCAATTTTATAAAAAGATGGAAGGAAAGAAAATTCTAGATATTATTTTTAACTAAAAGAAATTTCCGAAATGGGATAAAATATTTTTTGAAATGTATCATTTTGTTAGATAAAGTTCTAAGACTAGTAGACCATTAAACAAATTCAAGATTATATCCAAGAAGCCATGGACCAGGCCAAAGAAAAGATAACATCAAATTTTCAAAACGTCGAGTCAAGATACAAGGGAATATGAGATATAATTCATAATCGATGGAGTGCATAACTTTATGGACTTTTACATGCAGTTGGAATGTTGTTAAATCCAAATATCGTTATGACAACAATTTTATCATGGATTTGAAGTTAAAAGGGGGGCTATATAACACTGTAAATGAAATGTTTCCAACAAAAAAGAAAGGGATAAAATAAATAAAACTTGACATATATTGATTGGCGGAAGGATAGTTTAGAAGAATTATGGCAGTTGAAAGTCGTAAAACCAAACAACCTATTGAGATTTTTGTATTGTCATCGAAATTATTCATTTTATTATGTAACATTTAAAATTATATATATATATATATATATATATATATATATATTAATTACAGCATTGTTGTGGAAGAGCTATTGCAGTGAATGTCCAGAATTACAAAAGCTTGCAATAAGAGTTTTGAGTTTGACATGTGGTTCGACTAAATAAGGATGTAATTAGAGCACTTTTTTTTTGGCAAGGCCAACGGGGTTGAGTGGACCCCTACCACTTTTATTGATATACTCAGAAGATTACATAGCAACAAAGAAGGAAGCACAGCAGCAAAACAGGGAAAACCAGTATATCAACGCAGCTAAAAGAGACTAAAACACATATATACAGACAAAACTATGGCACAAAAATTCCAGGGTCGAAAGTAAATGAAAGCATTTTGAGCCCTTCCCTGATATCTTGCCAAAGTTGATGGCTCCATTGCATTGCGGTAAGCGCATGAGAGCTGTCGAATACCCGTTGGTTTCTTTCAGTCCATATACTTTTGACTACCTTCTTCAAAATGAAATTGAACAGCCTTGACTTAGGTCTTCTAACACCACTCTTTCTTTTGATGTAGCTCCATTGGTCTGGACTGTCCGTTGGGAAATTGATGTATCCAATTTGCTGCAGAACACCATGCCACAAGCTTTGAGATTTGTCACATTGAAAGAAAATGTGGTGGTGGTCTTCAGGGCAGTCTCCACAAAGCACACACCGAGCATTAATGTTCATCCCAAGGTTGATCAGTTTGTCTTTGGTTAGCAGAGCTCGGTTGATCACTTTCCAGAGAAGCAGATTCTCTTTCTGAGAGTTATCAAACTTCCAAATTTGTTTGTACCATCTGCATTTAACACTAGGTGAAGTACCATAAATTGCAATGTACATGTTTTTTATATTGAAACTCTCACCTTTCCAATTCCATGAAACCTGCTTAGAGTCTGATCTGCGGCAGTCTGAAGCTTCTATTCTTGTCCATAAAGCTTGAACATTGGACATGGTGGTGCTTGGCATGCAGAACTTGTTGTTTAAGATCAAGTCTTTCACTGTGGCGTTCTGATTTATACCAGCTTGCTGTTTCTCAAGATAATCCAGCTTATTGCTAATAATTAGTCCATAGTCAAGCCATGGGTCATCCCAGAAACTTATGCTTTCATAAGTACTGGGGCCATACTTGATAAAAGGGAGAATAACACTTTTCATGTTATTGATACTTCTCCAAGTCCAACTGAACCCTTGCCTTGTACTTAAAGACCAAAAGTTTTTGTTTTTAAGCACGTAGTTAAGAGACCAGAGAACCCATAAGCTGTTTTTTTTATTGATGATGTCATCAATGTTTTTGGCAATAGCTGCAAAGTTCCATTTTTTCATGTTAATCAGGCCCAGCCCACCATAGATAATGGGTTTTTCAAGCTTAGCAAAGGAAGTGAGAGCAATATATTTAGCATGTATACTACCTTTCCAGAAAAATCTCATGCATGCAGTTTTAATCATTTGATGGAGTTTATTTGGAAGTAAATAGGTCCTTGACCAATAAACTTGCATAGCAGTTGTCACAGTCTTAACAAGCGTTAGTCGACCAGCTTGACTAAGCAAGTGGTTAGACCAACAGTTTAGCCTGTGTGTTATTCTGTTAAACAGAGGAATACATTGCAATGTGGTAACTCTAGATGCTGCCATAGGCAAACCAAGGTAAGAAAGAGTAGAGATACTACATTGCAAGCCAGTTAGGTTTTGAATTTCAAGTTTACGAGCCTCACTAACCCCAGCAATCAAAATGTTGGATTTATCATAGTTAACTCTCAACCCTGTCATATCATAGAATTTATCTAGAGTAGACATAATGCTGATAAGAGTCTTATCTGTGGGTTTACAAAACAAAATTAGGTCGTCTGCAAACATCAAAGATGTTATTCTAGGATTAGAGCATTTGGGGTGCAGGTCATATAGATTATTAGTAACAAGCTGATTGAGCATACTTGTTAATAATTCCATAACAGTGATAAATATATATGCTGATATAGGGTCACCCTGTCTTATGCCTTGCTTACTTTTAAAGAAGCCAACATTAGTGGCATTAACATTAATAGAGAAGGAGGCAGAACTAATGCAAGCATAAATCCAAGCATTAAAGCATGCAGGAAAATTCATATAACTTAGAATTCTAGTGATAGAGGTCCATTGAATTGTATCAAAGGCTTTTCTTATGTCACGTTTGATCATTGCCCTAGGAGAAATGTATTTGTTGTTGTATCCTTTAATTAGTTCATGAGCTAGAAGAACATTGTCAAGAATGTTTCTATTAGGCAAGAAAGCAGATTGGTTAGGAGATATTATCATAGGTAGGACATGCTTAAGTCTAGATGCAATGATTTTAGTAATACACTTGTATATAGTGTTACAACAAGATATTGGTCTAAATGCATCAACCGAGTTAGCATTCTGAATTTTAGGAACTAGAGCTATAACAGTGTTGTTAAAAGCATCCAACATTTTGGCATTTTTAAAAAACTGTTTTACGGCCAAGCAAACATCCTTTTCTACTATTTTCCAGCATTTTGTATAGAAAACAGCGTTGAAACCATCAGGCCCCCCACAAGAATGCTGATTAAGAGAAAACATGGCCTCCTTAATCTCATTATCAGTGATAGTATTGCAAAGATACTCTTTCATTTCAGAGGAGATCTTAGGAAGTAACAAAGAGTTAATTTCATCAATTTGAGGGCAAAACATTTCAACATTACCAAAGAGATAAGAGAAGTAGTTAATGAAAGCATTCTGAATGGAAAGTTGATTGGAATATACCTGACCATGCACATCAATAATTGTGTGAATGTTTTCTTTGACCTGCTTTGCTTTGAGGGCTGCATGGAAAAAAGTTGAATTCCTATCCCCTTCTTGAAACCATTTTATTCTAGCTTTTTGTTTCCTCATCAAAGATTCAGAGATTAATGCTTTTTTGAGCTTTAAGGATGTTTCATGCTCCAAAAAAGAGAGAGATTGGTCAGTTGGGTTTGTTAGCATGTTTCTTTGAATGGTTTCAAGTTGATTTTGGATAATATTAGATTTGATATTGCCACTACCAAATTTTATATTAGACCAAAGTTTCAGAATGATTTTTAATGCTCTGAGTTTTTTGCTAAGGACAAACATAGGATTACCAAAAGAAGGAGAATCCCATGTTACTTTAACAGTTTGAAGAAAGTCATTCTCCCTAGTCCATGCATCAAAAAATCTAAAACTTGCTTTCCTATCAATCACACCATTATTCAGTTGAATAAACTGAGGAGAGTGATCAGAAAGAATAGGTAAATCAAGTTGATTATTGATACTTGGCCAACAATTCAGGGCAGCAATGTTACAAAAGGAGTGATCAATCTTGGAGAAGGTTCTTATACCATTTCTACTACAGTTATTCCAAGAGTAAGGAGGTCCTGAAGTGTTAATTTCAATCAGATCAGAATTCATGACAGCTAAATTTATATGTTTGACTTCATTTAATGAGACAGGGGAGCCCCCAATCCTGTCAATTAGTTTAAGTGGAGAATTGAAATCTCCACTAACTATCCAAGGAAGAAGGGGCTGCTTTAAGGAGGGTAAAGCATGGAAAAGATTATCTCTTGATGCAGAACTGTTATGGGCATAAATAAAGGTGCAAAAGAAGTTAGTGTCAGTGGGCAAGTGTTTAGTATGACAGTGGATGAATTGAGTTGTGGATTTTTCCTTTGTAAACTTGTATATAGTAGGGTCAAACATAATAAGTATCCTACCATAGCTAGCTTCATCTAAATTATGAATATAATGCCAATTAGAATCAATATACCTGGTTGCTCTTGTGGTGAGAGTAACATTCAGCTTGGTTTCCATAAGGATTAAAGCTGACAAGTTATTCTTCCTAATCAAAGCTTTGCACCTATCCAATTTGATGTCCATATGAGCTCCTCTAATGTTCCAAATGTAGATTTTGTGCATCATTATTAAACTCAATAGGAGGTTCTGAATTCCTTGACCTAGATCTGGTGTTCATCTTGTTGGAGTTAGTGTTGGAGTTGTTAGCAGAGGGCTTTGTTGTTTGCTTGATAGAACCACTTTTCTTGGTTGCCTTGTTGAGGAGGTTGGTTTTGTCTTGTTCTAAGCTTCTTGTTTCTATAACCTCTTTGTGGCCTGGAGGTGGAGTAATCTTGTTATAATTGTTGGCTACAGAGTTGCCATGATTTCCTGCATTTGGGTTATCCTTATCTGAATCTGAAGCCTGTTGGTTGTTGTTTGATTCATTAGTTGCATCAGTATTTCCTTTATTTAGTTCAGATTGATTTACATTATTTAAGCCCATGTTATCTCCAAGGGTTACCTCATCCTTGTCTCCTACTACTTCAGCTATAGCTGGAGTAGCTGAATTGGCACATACTTCATTATTTTCCTTGCTTTGTCCTTCTTTCATTTTGCTTTTATCGTTTACCTGGACTTGAGGCAGTTCCACCACAATGCAGTCATTTTGTAAGTCCGCATTAGGAACAGAGGCCTCATCAATTAGGGAGCCAAAACTATTATTTGTGAACTGATTATCTTCAGGGTTATTACTTGTTTTGTGCTGTTTACCATTGCTCTTTTGCTTAACTTTATCACTGATTTCACCATCCTCCAAAATGTAATCTCCCAGGTTAATTTCCTTCCTCTTGAATGTTGGCTTTATGTAACTCCTAGATTTATGTGCTGGGTTTAAGTGCTTGAAGGCAGTTTTGCTTCTCCTTTTCTCCAACTTATGCCAAGCATTATTCTTCTGTCCTAGTTCTCTGTTGCCATTCCTAAGTTGTTGCACTGAAGCTTCTTTGTTTTTATCTATGACATCTTTCTCAACTGTTTCTCCATTTTTTCCTTGATTTGGTTTACTGTTTTCTTTGTTACTCCTTTCCTTGTTAGTGTTTACTTCACACTCCACAGTTTTGTGACCAAAAACACAGCATTTAGAGCATAAGTGAGGTCTCCACAAGTACCCTACCTTGATTTTTTGAGTTCCTCCATCAGGCAAAGTAACTAGGAACTCTTCAACAAGTTCTTGATCTGGATTAATCTCTATTAAGCACTGAGCATACTGCAATCTTTCTATTTTTTCAGTGGTTTCATCTAGGCAGATTAACTGCCCTAATCTACTAGCCAACCAATTGATTCCAATATGGGACCAAGCAAATAGGGGGATGTTATAGAATCTAACCCACACTGGCACAGATTTAATTCTGCCTCTAACATTGCTAACATTTTGGTCATACGGTTTGACTATAAACAGTTTTTTTTGTAAAATGATAGGCTCACCCATGAGAGCTTTCTGCTTGTCTTCATCACAAGAGAACTGGAAGGTAAACAGTACCCCATCGGACTTTATACTTAGGTCACCTTTAGGTCTCCAGACAGCTCTGCATTTCTGAGCAACAGCTGTATACGAGAGGGGGTCATCGAGGAAGAAACCAACTAATTTATCATTCCAAACTTTAGATCCACCTTCCAGGACAAGGTCTGTGAACATCAAAGCATCTTTATGGTAAACAGGCTTGAGATTAACGGGTTTGTACTTCCCAGCGTTCCGCGGCATACGCTGGAAGGAAGTCCAAACTCGTTGATCATCTGGTTGAGGGGCAGATTGATTTGGGGAAAAAGAGTTGTTGGTGGTCCTTGCCAGATCTGGCTCCTTAGTTACTGGATGTGAGAGATTAGGGTTAGGTTTTGGAAGCGGGTTAGAGGGATCGATAGGGTTTGCTCTTAAGGAGGTGTGTTTAGGATCTGGAGGAGCTGGAGGAGGTTGGGTTTGAGGCGGAAGCGAAGTCGGAGGATCAATTTGCTGGGAAGAGGGGGATGAAAAGGGTTTTGGAACTGAAGTGGCGGCCGCCATTAAAACGACCGTTGGTCTGAAAATATTTTTATTATGCTCCTTAGAGCACTTTTGATCGCATGTAAAAATAACTGTTATTTCTAATATTAGTTCATTTTTCTTAACCTTTTTTATATTTCATATTCACATAAAAACAGAGAACCTTTTGGAATAAAAGAGACGTAATGCATTGTTATTTGTGAAATACAATCTTCAACTTGAACTTAGGCATGGAAAAAGAAATATAAATGATGAATTAGATCAAACGTGTTTATCGGACATGGATAGAGATGACGATTGAATATGTGAGTAAGAGGATCCTACTTTATCGATTGACATAACCTTGATGAATGTACAAAAATGTTTCAAAACTCATGACAGTGAAGCAAGATGGAAAATTCCCAATAAAACGAAAGCGTGGTAACTTTGTAAAAGTTATAAGTATTTTATAGGTTATAATTGAATGTCTCACAAACATATTAATATTACTTGTTTATATAGGTCCAATGAACACTTTGTATAAAGTAAATGAAAGAATATTTTAACTGAGGAAGAGGATGATGATTATGTCTACTCATTTTACAATGAGATAAATAAATGAAAATTGAAAAACAAGAAGAGAACAATGGTGAAAATGACGATAAATAATTGAAATTCGCTTCCTGTATTTTGTCGTGTTATGTTTTTTACTTGTTTTCTTTATATGAAAGCAATGTTTAGTTAGGATTGTTGTTATAAAAGCTATGCAATACCCAAAAGTAATATATTATCTCATCATGTTCTCTATGTGTATATCTTTTGTTTGAACAAATTAATCCAATAAATAGTATATTTCTCTTTTTCCGAAAATAAATGATATGGAACTTTTCTCCACGCATCAATCGTACTTCTAAAGATGCCTTTAAATTTCAATATTATTAACCCCATGAAAAATTGTAAATAACAAGTAGCGCATATATAAACAAATAAACAAATATAATTTAATAGCCAACATGTATGCATTTAACATTCAAGCGTAAAAATATTAAAATCTATGATTTATGATTTAAACCTCGATTCTGTTAAAAATACTAACTTTATATTTATGATTTAAACCCCAAATTGAAAATCTTGCTATGAGGTCATAATTTTCGGATCTAGATCTAATCTTTTCTATTTTCTCTTCCAATCTCAAATCTTTTCTCAGATCTGTGATTTTAACACATACACACACACACACACACACACACACACACACACACACACACACACACACACACACACATATATATATATATATATATATATATTCCCTTTTATACATCTCTTGAATTTGAAAAGTGACTAAAGTTGAATCAAGGATTATAATTCAGATCTTAAGGTTGGGAGCTCTTTTCTCTATGACTGAGAAATTATATTTACTATTTTACCATGTAAATTTATCTCATTGGCTATATTTGATTTATATGCATAAGACCTATTGTGATTTTGAATTGTAGGATATTTTGCAAGTAAGTAAATCTTATGCCTACATGTTTTTGCATAGATATATTTTAGTTATATTTTTTTACTCAAATTTGGAAATTGGTCCCAATGATATTTTATTCTATAAAATTAGTTGTTTTAATCCTAATTCATAATTGGCGATGAAATAGTAACAGTAATAGTTGATTTATGTTATTGCCTAATTTTTATACTTAGAGTTTTACATAGTTTAATTTGTAGGAAGAATATATGTTGGTTTTTATATATTTGTTTATATTCTTCATTTCTTCTTTTTAAAATACAACATTTTATTTAGTAAGAAATACTCATAAATCAAAAGGAAGAGATATATATAGTATATCTTTTTCTCTATATTTTATAGTGTGTATTCCAAATAAAATAAAGTATATATTCCTTGTGATTTTAGATCATTGACATTTTTTAGCATTAATGTATTTATGGAACGATATGGAATATCTTTCTAAGAAAAGTTGCTTTAGCAAATTGAATATATGTAAGCTTATTCTATTAGTTAAAGATGACTAGAATTCGTTAAATTTGGAAAAGCCTGAAATTGAAAGCATAATAATTATATAATAAATAATAAGAAATTTAAATAAATAATAAAAAGAATATTAAATTAATAAATGGATTAAAAACTAAATAAGGTTAAATTAACTTAAAATTTATACGCGCGTAACTCACGCTGAAGTAATAAATTAATAATAAGAATTAATAGGATAAACAATAAAATTAATAGGTTAACAACTATTAATTGGCAGGTACCAAATAATTAATGGGTGGGGGAAGACTACGACTATAATTAATTGGTAATTAATGACATTTATTAATGAAATTGATGTAGAGATTCAAATTAAAGAGGCAACAAAGTTATAAGTTAAAAAATAAGATTAAATCCAAAAGACTGAATAGAGACTAATGGAATAATGAAACTGGTAATAAATGGAATAGCTACAAAGATTACTAACTATAAAATTAGTGATTTAACCTAAATTCCATAGAAAATGTCCACTACGTTTAATGTGAAAATTTGGCATTTATGGTATTAAATGGTGGGATTTATGGGTAGATAATGTTTGACAAGTCCTATATTAAACGAGAATAGGAATAATCCAAACTTCGGATAATTAATTGTACTTACTGGTTTTGCGAGTGAGGTCGCTGGAGTAATTCGGTAGGAGTCTACCCTTTACTTTGAGGATACCAACAGTTGGATGTACTTACTACTGATGTGATACATCACTAAATAATAATCCTATGACTGCATGAGAGTTAATATTTCACCTTACTAAGTTATTAAATGGTCTAAAGAGAAGTGAGATATTTTTAAAATTACTTTAAGTGGTGTTTTATTAAGTGATCGTTAGGTTTAATCCCAACTTAAAGAAGAAACCTAATGAGAATTGATGAATTGAAATGACTAAGTTAGAAGAATTTTTTTCATGATAAACAACTTATGAAATGCCACAATGTTACAAGCCATAGAATGATGAAAGGACCTGCCTCATAATTGAGATATTAAATGGTTGGATCCACTATGAAGTTATTGTATAACCCCAGAGTAACTATGTAGTTATCGGATCCACCTAAGTATTGAAGGATCCACATCTTTTCAATTTGAAATATTAAATGACCGTATGAAGACGTGCAATGGAATCTCTAGAAGGGTCTAATTTCTAGGTATTAAGTGGTTCGGTTAGAATGCGCCTGAGGATAGGTGTTAAATGGTTGGTGTGGATACAAAGGGTCTATCTATCCTAAGGGAAGTATTAAGTAACTAGGGGTTACCATATAATGTTAACTAGATAGTAATACCAGGACCCACTGGGGAAAGCTCTTAATGGAGAAGAGTCTACCTATGATGTAAGTACTATGTGGCTGCTTACTATCTCTTGCAATACATGTTGTTTTCTTTTTTACTTAGGATTGGAATGTGACATAAATGCTTAAGTTTTAATAAACGTTTAGAAGTCCACATAGCTGGAACTTTCTAACCAACGATAATGTGATTTGGAAACCGCTCGTTAGTTCTTAAAAGATTGATGAGTGTACTTATCTTAAATAAGAGATTAGAGTCTGCCTTGATAGGTGAAACACCCCACCTTCGTTAAGGTCACTCACAAAATGAATGCCTTAATTTCGGTGGAGCATTATAGGTAAAAGATGCAGATAAATTACATAATAGACAATTAAAGCAGTGGCAAATAAATAAAACTTTATTTCATTGATAAGCAGCTTGTACAAAGATTGTTTTACAATACCAAAGTATCATGTCCTGTTTAACAAAAATAAAGAAGCATAAAATGATTTCCCAAATAAAGCATGAGCCAGCCATAGCAGTAGAAGAGAGAGTCCAAGGCAACACGTCAAAGAGTCTTCAAGCTTGAAAAGAGAAACGGTCCAAACAAACCTGAGCTATTCCCTCCCTAACTACCTAGGGGGGAAACGGAAGAAAAGAAGATGAGAGAAAATGGGTCAGACAATAAGTCTGGTAAGTTCGGTGATTACCAGCATTTAAACAAGTAAAAGGGATCATGACAGGAGTAACAGAACATAGGACAATACCCTAATATAAGACAAGATAGGTTGAACATGTGATCGCACTTATTACTATAATCTCTGCACCACCTAGATAGTGTCTCAACTAATAATCTGTATAATACAATCCCAACCCCCGCAGTTGTGGTAGCCTTCAGGTGTACATCTATAGTTGAGGATTCCACCTCAATCAGCCCAATTGCCATGAATATGTTAGATGTACCCTTACTACCATATCGATCGGCTCACTACCTGTATTAGCTTGTCATGTGTCTGTGTCAATCGGCCCTCTCTTGCGTGTAGCTACCCTGTGTTGGTCCCACCATAAGGTGTATCAATCCTTATGATAGCGACCCCCGACACGATTCAAGAATGCACAGTGTAAAACTATTGGTACCCATTGCCTACTTTTTCCCACTCCGGAGTATCTGCACGCCCGTAAACCGTCGGAACCTACACTGACGTACCCCTTGCCGTTATCTTTGACTGCTTATAATCAGCCCAGTAATCGTGCCCCACCCTGCCTAGTTTCAGGGTACCATGATACATCTATGTGGAATACTGCTGAAATGGGTCCCCGTTACTAGGGTTTCCTGCTGGTTAAGTTTGTGGGCCTATATATACAAATATTACCCACCTACACGAGATGCACTTAACCCTCCCATCGATCCAAGCATGTTTATATAATGGTTAAGTTTTGCGGGCCTATATTCACTAATATTACCCACCAACCTGACGTGTACTTAACCTCCTACTCGTCAAGTCGTGTTGGTTAAGTGGTTCTTATTAACTTAACCTTTCTCGCTTGTCTTGTTGGATTGGTTAAATGTGATTTATTAACTTAACCCCGTTCAGTCATCAGGTTATATTGGTTAAGTATTTCCCATTTAACTTAATCCCATTCGTTCATCAAGTTATATTGGTCAAGTGTCATTAATCAATTCAAGTTATCTTAACCCATCCACCCGTCACGTCATGTTGGTTAAGTGTTTCCTTCGGATATTGACTTGACCTTACCTCAAATCATGTTATATTGGTTAAGTGTTGCCCTCTCGTGTTAACTTAACCCTTCCCATACATCATGTTATATAATTGGTTAAGTGTTTTCCTCTTGTATTACTTAACCCCACCAAATATCATTATATATTTTGGTTAAGTGTTACCTTAGTTAACTAGACCCTATCATCTACTTATGTAACACCCCACTCCCGCTATGGTCACTCACTAAGGGAATGCCATAGCATCGGTGGAGTATTTTAGTGAATATAGAACAGAAAAATTACAACAAGACAGATATAAACAGTACTTGAAATTTAAAACATCATCTCATAACAGCGGAAGTAAAACATGTCTGGTTACATCATAAAACCAAAATAAAAGTCAAGTACAATATCCATCAAAATAAAGAAGTACATAATCCCACTCTCACACAATAGCCAAAGCAAAAGAAAAGATAACTGGATAACTGGAGCTTTACATCTATCCAAGCTCCTAAAGACTGGAACAGCAATCCGATCAAGCTCCACTACTGCTAGGATCCACCGTAGGACCTGAGGGTTGGGAAAAAGATAAAAACAACGGGGTCAGACATAAGTCTGAGCGAGTCCTGTAACTTTAACAATACAATCGTTAAAGTAACCAGAGAAGACATAAATTGATATACGGTAACATATAGGGATGAACGGCTATACTAAGCAGTCAACTAAACTAAGATAAAAGATAAAGACGCATCTACCCTTCCTAAGGTCAATTACTAAACTGCACCACACCAGTCGTTCCTAACTTAAAGGTTGATCCCACCTAAGGACTTATAAAATTACTTTAATAGTACTTGCGTACCCCTAGGTGTCCAAGTAAGCGCCACGGGGCCCTACTATCCACCAGGTGTACACACTACTCCCCATTCGATCGGCTCCCTAACGTAGATACCCGTGCTGGCCCCACCTTGGGGTGTAACATTCCCCAACGTGGCAACCCGATATAATTAACGGTGCACGGCTTATATCTACACGATGCAACAACGGCTTATCTACCAACCCGGGCCCACTCACGCATATGAAGCCCGTTGGACTTGCGTTGCCACCGCTAACCCGTTTTGGCCTCTTATAATCAAGCCCAATATGCGTGTCCCGTCACTCGACATGGGTCGAGCCCACAAAGATACGTTTGGGATATTGGTTGAAATGGGCCCCCACAAGCTACCCACTTAAGTTTGTCCCTTTTTCTAGTATACCCTACTTAACCCTTTAATCATGTTTAATTACATGTTTCCATTTTGGTTAAGTATTCTAATCGTATTTTCTATTGCCACCCAAGGCAACCACTAGATTTTCTCATGCCACCCAAGGCACCCACTTAACCCCTCATGTCCCTCTACATGCTAATATGGTTAAGTGTTTCTTAATTAATTAATTAAGAACGTAACCTTTGTAAAGACCTCTCACATTAGACTGTCTTTTATGACCGCTGGTTAAGCCGGTTGGTTCCGGGCAGCCTTATGTCATAACAGAGTCTAACCTCGTGTCTTTACATTAATCACGTATTTAGTTTGTGCCTAAGACCTCTCACATTGGGCTAACACTTGTAGCAACTGGTTAAGCCGGTTGGGTCCGGGCAGTTTTACGCTACAACTGAGTCCAACCTCGTGTCTTAGTCAATTAATTACACCTAATTAATCACCCTCATAATTTTATATTAATTATCCCTAATTAATCAAGTTTTTCTTAACATGGGTAGACCTAACTCAATAGGTAAATTCCCATGGGGTAGACCTAACTCAATAGGTAAATTCCCAACACATAGTATGGGTACACCTAACTAAATAGGCAAATTCCCATACTATGTTCATTTATTTTATATTATGCATAATTAAATTAATTTCACCCAATCTTATTAACCTATGCATTTAATTACCCCATCGTTCCCACGTAATTTCGTTCTCATGATATAACACATATAAAAGGTGTCAACTTGCATATGAATGAACATGTTTCAAAGGTGCCATCTTGCATATTAACAAACACATAACTTGCACATGCACTTGCATAACATGTCACATAACTTGCATATAATATGTCACATAACTTACATATTCACTTGCATAACAAACTTGCATATTAACTCATAGACTTGCATAATGTGTCATCATGAACTTGCATATTAACAAACATATAACTTGCATATTTACATACATGTAACTTGCATATTAACAAACATGTAACTTGCATATTTACTTACATGTGACTTGCATATTAACAAACATGTAACTTGCATATTAACAAACATGTAACTTGCATATTAACAAACATGTAACTTGCATATTCACATACATGTAACTTGCATAGCATATCACCATGAACTTGCATAACATGCATATGATTACATAGCCCACAACTTGCATATTTAGCATCATGCAATCATAACATACATCATATTAAACTTGCATAAACTTACATACTCAACATGCATAAACATACATACTCAACATGCATAAACATAAGATTAATGCTAACATCATATCATATGATTCAAAGCTCATTAACCCACATACAAAACCATAAATCCCATCACATCTCATCTAATTAGTTTACCAAAAGACCATCAAAGTGATAGAAACTCACAACTAGCAATTTTGCACACCAAAAGAAGAAGATTAAGATGCTAAGAAGGGATTAGAGGTTGATTAGAGAGTGATTAGCATGCAACCCTCTTCATTGATTTGTGGAGGCCATGATCAAGTTGCATTTTGCCATAGTTTAATTACAAGGATTAATTATGAATGAATTAGGGTAGGGTTGGGGTCTTATTTATAGGATTAGAAAGTGTTTTAGGCCCTTAGATTAACCCTAGATTAGATTAGGACCCTTAGATTTAGGAACCCTCTAGAACATAGCCCTAGACTCAGCCAAGAACAAACCTGGTGCACCCAGACCAGCAGGGCCGACACCCTGTGTCGACACCCCTGTCGACAGGGCTGTCGACACCCCTGTCGACACCCCTGTCGACATGGCTGTCGACACGGGGCTAGGCGGGAATTTTTCCCCCCCTTTCCTCTTTTGGCTCCAAACTTGTTTTTCAAATCTGAAATTTAAATTTAAACTTCCTAAAACTTCTTTGGGCCATAACCGGGCCATACGGACTCCGATTCTCGAAAACTCGGACTCTATTTCGCGTATTTTTCCGAGACGAACGCAATGACGCAGCCCGTTTCCCCTGGTTCTTCCATCTGAGATTAATTATACTTTAATTTCTAACCATTAGTGTTAATTGAAATTCGGGGTGTTACATTCTCCCCTACTTAAAGGATTTCGCCCTCGAAATCTCTAAGTTAAGAAGAACGTATCCTACCAACCAAACAACCATCTACTAAACCATCAACCACAAGCAACCATTATCCTTAGAAACTTCTAATGATGTATGTACATATGCAGAAAGTGTGTGTATATGTCCGTATACTAATGCAAAATCAGGCGGTCTACTGATTCAGTCGACCTCCTTAATGCAAACCATGATAGTGCCATGCATCCAATATGTATGCGAAACCCTATTGACACATACAAATTTCTACATGCGTGCACAACCATACACAAAAATGCATCATCCATATGATAACACAGCCATGATACATCCATCAATTCTATCTACCACATCCATTTATGCAATATGCAACATGAAGTGTCTGAGCCGATCTAGTGCCTAATGTGTGTGTATATGCATCCACGAGCAACCACTAGCAATCAATTGCATCCACATGCATCCATCAACCATAACATGTTTCAAACACATGTTTCAACCATAGGTTTTACCCTATCTAAAGGTCATAGGTACTAGCGAGAGGATATACTAAAGATAAGATAAGTACTAGACAAGCAATAAAGGAGAAGTTAAAAGACATACTCTCAAAAAGAAATGGATACAAAGAACGCATCTTCGCTTCCGTCTCCCAAGTAGCATTGCTTTCGTCATCTCCCCATTGCACTTTAACTAGCTGAACTTCTCTGTTCCTTAACTTCCTAGTTTCTGACCCAAGGATGCGAGTAGGAGCTCGTCGAATCGTCGCATCACGCTCTACCTCTACATCTCTAAGCAAGCTCGGCTCTACCACCTCTGCGGTCTCATGTAAGCACTTCCTCAAATGTGATACATGGAATACATCATGAACACCACTAAGTCTGTCGGGCAACTCCACCCTATATGCCATTCGTCCAATCCTTTCCTTAATAGGAAACGGCCCAACAAACCTTGGTGCTAACTTCCCAACGGACCCAAAGCGAACAACATTTCTCAATGGAGATACTTTGACAAAAACCATATCCCCAACCTCAAACTCAAGATCCGTCCTTCTCCGATCCGCATAAGATTTCTGTCTATCTTGCGCTGCCTTCATCCTTCTACGAATCAAATCAATCTTCTCTGAAGTCTCTCTAACCATATCTGGCCCAAGCAAGATCTTATCCGTAGATTCCCACCAACATGTAGGAGATCGACAAGGCCTTCCATAAAGAGCTTCGAAAGGAGCCATACCAATACTGGACTGAAAGCTGTTATTATATGCGAACTCCACCAAAGGAAGATGTTCTTCCCATGTACCTCCAAAATCCAAGATACAAAGCCTCAAGAGATCTTCTAAGATACGGTTCACCCTCTCGGTCTGACCGTCCGTCTGAGGATGATATGCGGTGCTCAAACACAACTGAGTCCCTACCGCCTCTTGCAAACTTCTCCAAAACTCACTAGTGAAGATAGGATCTCGATCACTCACAATGTTGGATGGTACGCCATGCAATCTAACAATCTCTCTAACATAGACTGAAGCAAGCCATGGAGCGGTCCTCTTACTCTTCACGGGTATAAAATGGGCACTCTTGGTAAGTCTGTCTACCACAACCCAAATTCCCGTATTGCCCTTCCTCGATCTCGGTAACCCATCGATGAAATCCATCGAGACACTATCCCACTTCCATTGCGGAACTTCCAATGGGTGTAGCAACCCACCGGGTTTCCTTTGCTCTGCTTTAACTTGTTGGCACACTAAGCATCTAGCCACATACTCGGCCACATCTTTCTTCATACCGGCCCAGAAGAAAACTCTCTTCATGTCTTGGTACATTTTGTCTCCACCGGGATGAATAGTCATTCTTGAACGATGTGCATCATCCAAAATAGCCTTCTTCAAACCCTCATCTTGCGGTACACAAAGTCTACCGTCCCTATGCAACCATCCCCTATCATCTATAGTGTATCTACCCAAATGGCTGGACGACTCCCCCCTCATAAGCTTCTCTACCAACTCATCCAACTGTGGGTCGTCTCGCTGAGCCTCGCCAATCCGTCCCAAAAGGGTAGGTCTAACTTCCAAGGATGCCAACAAACCAGGTACAAAGTCAACAGAAGGTCTGAAGTCGAACAAAGAAAGAAACTCCAAGCTTCGCCGTTCCACGAACAATGGACTCAAAGATAGCCTTTTTCTACTCAAGGCGTCTGCCACCACGTTACCCTTGCCAGGGGTATACGCTATCTCAAAATCATAGGATGCTAAGAACTCCATCCACCTTTGCTGTCTTAAATTTAGATCTTTCTGAGAGAATAAGTACTTCAATGATTTATGGTCAGTGAACAACTCGAATCTCTCACCAAGAAGATAATGGCGCCAAGACTTAAGTGCGAAAACAATCGCGGCCAACTCTAGATCATGGGTAGGGTAATTCTTCTCATGCACTCTCAATTGCCTCCCTCCATAAGCTATTACCCTTCCCTCCTGCATCAAGACTGCGCCCAATCCTGTCCCACAAGCATCGGTATAAACAACAAACGGCTTACTCCCATCTGGAAGCACTAAAACTGGAGCGGTGGTCAAAGCTCTCTTTAACCGTCGGAAAGCATCATCACAATCTACGTCCCATGAGAAAACCAGATTCTTCTTCGTCAAGCGGGTTAATGGGGCTGATATCTTCGCGAAGTCTTTAATGAACTTCCTATAATATCCTGCCAACCCCAAGAAACTTCTTACCTCGGTAGCATTTTTAGGAACTTTCCAATCCTGGATAGATACTATCTTTGCGGGATCCACAGCTATCCCTTCCTTAGAGACCACATGCCCTAAGAATCGCACCTCTCTTCTCCAAAAATGACATTTAGAGAATTTAGCTTTAAGACTATGTGCTCGAAGAGTCTCCAACACTTCCTTGAGATGTAAGGCATGCTCTTCTTCACTCTTGGAAAAGACCAAGATGTCATCCACAAAAACTACTACAAACTTATTCAGATACTCTCTGAACACTCTACTCATGAGATCAACAAAGTATGCAGGGGCGTTTGTCAACCCAAATGGCATCACTAGCCACTCATAAAAACCATCCGGAGTCCGGAAAGCAGTCTTCTCTATACTGTCCTCCGCCACTCTCAACTGATGAAACCCTGTAGCTAAGTCCATTTGCGAAAACACTGAGGCGCCAACCAACTGATCAAAGAGATCATCTATTCTCGGTAATGGGTGTCTATTCTTCTTCGTGAGCTTATTAAGTTCTCTATAATCCACACAAAGTCTGAGGGACCCATCCGCCTTTGTGGCAAATACTACTGGAGCTCCCCACTCCGATATACTTCGCCTTATGAACCCCTTCTCAAGCAACTCCCCTACTTGCTTATGAAGTTCTCTTCTCTCACGAGGAGCCATGTGGCGCACTGGCAAAGCCACTGGTTTGGCATTATCCACCAAATAAATTCGGAAATCTATCTCCCGCTTCGGAGGTAAATTCTTTACTTCTTCAAACACATCCGGATATTCCCGGACTACTCTGACAGAACGCAAACTCTCGACCGAAGCATCGAGTGATTCAAGATAACTTAGCAAAACAGATTCCATGGGATTACAAGAGATCTCGAGAGTATTACCCAAGCGGGTCATAAGCCTGACAACTCTCCTTTCACAATCAAGAACGGCACCATTACTGGATAACCAGTCCATGCCCAAAATCAACCCATAGCCCGTGAAGCCCAATACAAAAGCATCACATCTAAACTCAACGCTAAGTATAGAAATCTTCAAACCCAAACATATCATGGACAGATATATAGAGCCCCCAATTGGGTTTGAAACAACCAAGGGATCATCAACTAGACTGGTGTCTAAGTGCAGTGACTCAACTAACGATGATGAGATAAAAGAATGCGATGCGCCAGAGTCAAACAAAGTACGAACTGGATGATCACACAGAAAAACCAGACTTTCAACGGAAATAGTTCTACCTCTCTGCTGAATCGGTGGAACTGAGAGAGCCTGAACTTGCCCCCCTGACTGAGGTGGTGCTATAAGAGCTTGCACCTGACCTCCTGAGGTAGACCCCGTCTTCTGCCCCTTCTTTGGGCAGTTTTTCACAAGATGCCCTGCTTCACCACAATGAAAGCAACCGGTCTTCTTCTTTTTGCGACAATCCTTACTGAGGTGCCCTGGTGTCCCACAATTAAAGCACTTCTTCTTTGTCTTCTTCTTGTCACCATTGCCTTTTCCACCCTTGCCTTGATGTTGTTGTTGCGGTTTCTTCTGATCCCCCTTTTTCTCTGGTGCCTTAGAATTCTTATCATCCTCATGCATAAGTGCCATGTAGACAAGCTTCTCAAAGGTGGCCCCCATAGGAATGTGAGTCATAGCTATTCCTTGCAATGGTTCGTTCAAGCCTTTAACGAACCTCAAAGACTTCTTCTCCGGTGTATTCACTAACTCTATGCCAAACCTTGCTAATTGATTGAATTTGTTGACATATTCTTTCACCGTGAGATTCCCTTGCTTCAGATTCAAGAACTTCTCCATAAACAGATTCTCTTCCGCCCTTGAGAGAAACTTAGCCCCAAACCTTTGCTTGAAATCTGCCCAAGAGTCAACAGGGCGTTCTCCATTAGTGACCTCCCACCAGAATGAGGCCTCTCCCTTCATTAACCGAGCCGCCAACTTGACTTTCTTTCCCTCTTCCACTTCGAAGATATCTAGCAACTCTTCCACTTCCTTAAGCCAATCTCTAGCCTCTACGAAAGTCTCTGAACCTAGAAAAGGTTTTCCTCCTATAGCCTTGAACTCCTTGCAAACCTTAGCAAAATTATCCACTCTAGGCTGAGGAGGAGGAGCGGTTGTCTCTGGTGTAGTAGCATTGGCTGGACCCGCAGCCGCGGCCCTAGCCTCTTGCAACCTCCTATACCATAGTGGTATAACTAAACCCTCCGGGATGTTAAGATCTTCAGCCATGCTGAAACGAAAGAGGAAAGATTCAAAAAGGAGATTCCGAAAGATAAAGATATGGCTATTGGGGATTATGCTTTTCTTTTTCAAAAACTTTTTCTCTTAGAAGACATGCTTTTGAAAATACTTTCTTCGAAAATACTCTTAGAAAATAGTTTTTCTCAAAAAAAATTATCTGTTCTGGTAACCTTAAGCTCTGATACCACGTGTAACACCCCACTCCCGCTATGGTCACTCACTAAGGGAATGCCATAGCATCGGTGGAGTATTTTAGTGAATATAGAACAGAAAAATTACAACAAGACAGATATAAACAGTACTTGAAATTTAAAACATCATCTCATAACAGCGGAAGTAAAACATGTCTGGTTACATCATAAAACCAAAATAAAAGTCAAGTACAATATCCATCAAAATAAAGAAGTACATAATCCCACTCTCACACAATAGCCAAAGCAAAAGAAAAGATAACTGGATAACTGGAGCTTTACATCTATCCAAGCTCCTAAAGACTGGAACAGCAATCCGATCAAGCTCCACTACTGCTAGGATCCACCGTAGGACCTGAGGGTTGGGAAAAAGATAAAAACAACGGGGTCAGACATAAGTCTGAGCGAGTCCTATAACTTTAACAATACAATCGTTAAAGTAACCAGAGAAGACATAAATTGATATACGGTAACATATAGGGATGAACGGCTATACTAAGCAGTCAACTAAACTAAGATAAAAGATAAAGACGCATCTACCCTTCCTAAGGTCAATTACTAAACTGCACCACACCAGTCGTTCCTAACTTAAAGGTTGATCCCACCTAAGGACTTATAAAATTACTTTAATAGTACTTGCGTACCCCTAGGTGTCCAAGTAAGCGCCACGGGGCCCTACTATCCACCAGGTGTACACACTACTCCCCATTCGATCGGCTCCCTAACGTAGATACCCGTGCTGGCCCCACCTTGGGGTGTAACATTCCCCAACGTGGCAACCCGATATAATTAACGGTGCACGGCTTATATCTACACGATGCAACAACGGCTTATCTACCAACCCGGGCCCACTCACGCATATGAAGCCCGTTGGACTTGCGTTGCCACCGCTAACCCGTTTTGGCCTCTTATAATCAAGCCCAATATGCGTGTCCCGTCACTCGACATGGGTCGAGCCCACAAAGATACGTTTGGGATATTGGTTGAAATGGGCCCCCACAAGCTACCCACTTAAGCTTGTCCCTTTTTCTAGTATACCCTACTTAACCCTTTAATCATGTTTAATTACATGTTTCCATTTTGGTTAAGTATTCTAATCGTATTTTCTATTGCCACCCAAGGCAACCACTAGATTTTCTCATGCCACCCAAGGCACCCACTTAACCCCTCATGTCCCTCTACATGCTAATATGGTTAAGTGTTTCTTAATTAATTAATTAAGAACGTAACCTTTGTAAAGACCTCTCACATTAGACTGTCTTTTATGACCGCTGGTTAAGCCGGTTGGTTCCGGGCAGCCTTATGTCATAACAGAGTCTAACCTCGTGTCTTTACATTAATCACGTATTTAGTTTGTGCCTAAGACCTCTCACATTGGGCTAACACTTGTAGCAACTGGTTAAGCCGGTTGGGTCCGGGCAGTTTTACGCTACAACTGAGTCCAACCTCGTGTCTTAGTCAATTAATTACACCTAATTAATCACCCTCATAATTTTATATTAATTATCCCTAATTAATCAAGTTTTTCTTAACATGGGTAGACCTAACTCAATAGGTAAATTCCCATGGGGTAGACCTAACTCAATAGGTAAATTCCCAACACATAGTATGGGTACACCTAACTAAATAGGCAAATTCCCATACTATGTTCATTTATTTTATATTATGCATAATTAAATTAATTTCACCCAATCTTATTAACCTATGCATTTAATTACCCCATCGTTCCCACGTAATTTCGTTCTCATGATATAACACATATAAAAGGTGTCAACTTGCATATGAATGAACATGTTTCAAAGGTGCCATCTTGCATATTAACAAACACATAACTTGCACATGCACTTGCATAACATGTCACATAACTTGCATATAATATGTCACATAACTTACATATTCACTTGCATAACAAACTTGCATATTAACTCATAGACTTGCATAATGTGTCATCATGAACTTGCATATTAACAAACATATAACTTGCATATTTACATACATGTAACTTGCATATTAACAAACATGTAACTTGCATATTTACTTACATGTGACTTGCATATTAACAAACATGTAACTTGCATATTAACAAACATGTAACTTGCATATTAACAAACATGTAACTTGCATATTCACATACATGTAACTTGCATAGCATATCACCATGAACTTGCATAACATGCATATGATTACATAGCCCACAACTTGCATATTTAGCATCATGCAATCATAACATACATCATATTAAACTTGCATAAACTTACATACTCAACATGCATAAACATACATACTCAACATGCATAAACATAAGATTAATGCTAACATCATATCATATGATTCAAAGCTCATTAACCCACATACAAAACCATAAATCCCATCACATCTCATCTAATTAGTTTACCAAAAGACCATCAAAGTGATAGAAACTCACAACTAGCAATTTTGCACACCAAAAGAAGAAGATTAAGATGCTAAGAAGGGATTAGAGGTTGATTAGAGAGTGATTAGCATGCAACCCTCTTCATTGATTTGTGGAGGCCATGATCAAGTTGCATTTTGCCATAGTTTAATTACAAGGATTAATTATGAATGAATTAGGGTAGGGTTGGGGTCTTATTTATAGGATTAGAAAGTGTTTTAGGCCCTTAGATTAACCCTAGATTAGATTAGGACCCTTAGATTTAGGAACCCTCTAGAACATAGCCCTAGACTCAGCCAAGAACAAACCTGGTGCACCCAGACCAGCAGGGCCGACACCCTGTGTCGACACCCCTGTCGACAGGGCTGTCGACACCCCTGTCGACACCCCTGTCGACATGGTTGTCGACACGGGGCTAGGCGGGAATTTTTCCCCCCCTTTCCTCTTTTGGCTCCAAACTTGTTTTTCAAATCTGAAATTTAAATTTAAACTTCCTAAAACTTCTTTGGGCCATAACCGGGCCATACGGACTCCGATTCTCGAAAACTCGGACTCTATTTCGCGTATTTTTCCGAGACGAACGCAATGACGCAGCCCGTTTCCCCTGGTTCTTCCATCTGAGATTAATTATACTTTAATTTCTAACCATTAGTGTTAATTGAAATTCGGGGTGTTACAACTTAATTAACATGTTACAACGGTTAAGTGTTGTAAATTTACTTAACCTTACCCACTTGTCTAATTAACATGTTGTAATGGTTAAGTGTTCTAATTTTACTTAACCTCACTTACTTGCCTAGTTAACATGTTATTACGGTTAAGTGTTCTAAATTTACTTAACCTCACCCACTTGTCTAATTAACATGTTGTAACGGTTAAGTGTTCTAATTTTACTTAACCTCACTCACTTGCCTAGTTAACATGTTATTACGGTTAAGTGTTCTAAATTTACTTAACCTGACCCACTTGTCTAATTAACATGTTATAATGGTTAAGTGTTCTAATTTTACTTAACCTCACCCACTTGCCTAGTTAACATGTTATAATGGTTAAGTGTTTCCTTAATTACTTAACCCTATCAATCTTGACTTAACTTTAATTTATTCATTAAAGCACCAACCACTCACATTAGACAGGTCTTGTTGTGGTCACTAGATGTGTCGGTCGGTTCTGGGCAGGTTTACACCACAACTCAGTCTAACCTCGGGTTCTTTTGGGCTTGATGCACTAACCACCCACATTAGACAGGTCTTGTTGTGGTCACTAGATATGCCGGTCGGTTCCGGGCAGTTTTACACCACAACTCAGTCTAACCTCGGGTTAGGCATATTCGTCTTTTCTAAATTCCCATATTTTCTATGTATGTCTAATTCTTTATGTAAATTAATCTTAATTTAATCATGCCATAATTATCCTTTTGATTATGCTCATAACAAATGGTATATCAAATATACAAAATCTATGCCATGTAATTTTCATGTTTACCCTTCATACTTATAAGTAAATTATAAATCAATTATTGTCATGGCCCACTTTTCCCCTAAATCATATTCATAATCTTTGGTATATAAAAGTTATACCATTTAAATGCCACTAATCATTGGCATGTGCCAAACATGCCAATTACATATAATTTCATATTTACCCCAACGAAATAGCCCGTTTGTACTTACGCAAAATTACAAGGAATGTTAGGCTCGATATTTTAGCCTAACTTATAACCACAAAGGGAAAAGCGAAGAACATGAAATATTCTATCAGCATAAAAATATGTGACATATAGATTTGGCATAGGATAATGAACTTGCAAATTTAGATCCGATAATCATGAATCATAGCATATGAATTTACATATAACTACACAAATTAAACTTGTCATGTAAAAGTGAACTCGTGACTAAGTTGGATCTAATTATCATGTAAACTTGATATAGGTCTAGCATGAAGGTTTAATATATAAACACAATTTTAAACCACAACCTAGCATATTAACTTATTTATGCCAAAACATAAGAAAGCTACTATAAACATATTTAAATCACAACTTAGCATATTAACTTATGTGTGTTAAACATAAGAGAACTATTATAAACATATTCGAATCACAACGTAACATGATAACTTATGTGTGTTAAACATAAGAGAACTACTATAAACATATTCGAATCACAACTTAGCATGATAACTTATGTGTGTTAAACATAAGAGAGCTGCAATATCAAATATTGCAACAAAAATAGATTCAGCTTAACATGGATCTAAATATACATGAGTGTTGATCTAACATATAAGCATGTGTTTTAGATCATAAACTTGCAAGTAACCACCAAATTATAACATGACATGTTTCACCATTCAGTTGGCATAATAAATCCAATACCCAATCACAATAGATTCCAATAACTTTCAATATAGCACGCTCATCATCACAAACATATGATCAATCGCAACGGTAGTTTGAGAATCAAACTTTATTTATCTTATACATAGGCATCATTCCATATTCGAATTACAAGATGTCATGATTTCAATTAAAAGAACGTTTAAATCTACGTAATAACCAACTTACAAACTAAAAAGGAATTCTTGATTTCTGAAATCTGAATTATGAAATTGGTATGCTCGCCTTTGATGTAGATCATTGAATTTGATTACTTTTAATTTGATTTTGATATAGGCTTTTATCTCATTTCTGAATTGAAAGCGGTGACGGCTATTCCAAGTTCTCTATTGACGGCATGATAGTTCTAGTATTATTTTTGTGTGATTTTCAGGTTTGAGCATTGGGTTGCTTATATAGAATTTCAATTTAATTTGAGCCGTCGGATGATTCTAGGGTTAACCATAACCATTCAATCAGGATAGGGTGACATCTCAGCCCTAATGACTCAGCAAGGAGTCAGAAAGGACTCAGCAATGACTCACAGTATGGATTAGATCACACCAGAAAGCTGTGCAGGCTTTCTGCTCGGCCTGGGCGCACTTGGCAAGTGCGCCAGTGTATTTTTGTACTGGCGCACTTACCAAGTGCGCCAGTGCATTTTTTTCTCTTCTTTCTTCTGGTTTTCTGCTTTAACTTCGCTCATCCATATCTCCTTCATACGATGTCCGTTTTACGCAAACTCGGACTCTATCTCAAGTAGAATTCCGAGACGAACGCAATGGCGTAACCCGTATCCCTTAATTTTCACATTTGAAATTAAATATTCTTTGATTTGTTGCTATAACGTTAACAGAAAATACGGGTTGTTACATTCTCTCCTCCTTTTAGGATTTCGTCCCCGAAATCTTCAAGTAGAGAAGAACTTATATCCTACCATCCAATCACCCATCTACTCAACCATTCAATCACAAGCATCCATTGTCCTTAAAAAGGCTTCTAATGTTTTTCATGAATATATGCATAGTGTGTGTATATGTCCTTACCCAAATGCAAAATCAGGTGGTCTACTTATTCAGTTGACCTCCTTAATGCGAATCATGCCAGTGCCATGAGTTCATCATGTACGCAATTATTCCTTATCGTACTTTATAACTCCTACATGAGTGCACAATCATTCATACAAATGCAACATCCATATGATAACACATCAAGTTTCAATTCATATGTATAAAAATTCACTCATGCATATGCAATATGAAGGTGACTGAGCCGATCTAGTGCCTAATGTGTGTATATGCATCTACGAGCAACCACTAGAAAACACTTGCAACCACTTGCATCCACCGAACATAACATGTCTCAAACACATGTTTACATCCATTGGCTTCTACCTAAGGATCGAGGATAGGACCGAGAGGATATACTTAAAAGCTAAAGACTAGCATGCAAATAGATTTTTCAGAAAAAGAGGATTCAAGCATATACCCTCAAAAAGGGTAAGATGCGCGTATCTAGTTTTCAATCTTCTAAGTCGCATCTTCGTGAGCTTCACTCCACTGTACCTTAACTAATTTGACTTCATGATTGCGAAGCTTCTTGATTTCCATTTCCAAAACCCACTAGTAAAGATAGGACCTCGATCACTTACTATGCTAGAGGGTATCCAATGTTGTCGAACTATCTTTCCAAGATAAACAGATGTTAACCACGATACCAAGTGTATATAATTAGAGGTCTCTCTTCTACTTAGTTTATCCGTCATGTCACAATTCTGAGGGTCTGAAGCTAAAGGTTGCTAGTACTTTTTACCTCTCTTAAGGTCAGTCTTACTTAGGGTGCCAGCCCCAACCATTTATTTCTCACGCAAACCATCCTAGTCGAACTCGACATCCCTCAAGTACAAACCCCAAAGGCCTAAACCAATATCAGACAAGCACCCAAGGGATACCTCCTCTGAATTTGGACGATCTATGTGAGATGATACTAACAAAACAACCAAACCATTGAGCACTTTACCGACTCTGGCTATCCCCTCCAATCTTGCTCTAGAATTATCGTTGATCGCATAACTGGCTTTGCAGTGTCATCTAGATACATGCGGAAGTTTGTCTCAAGTTTTAGGGGGAAAACCCCTACCTAATCAAAACATCTTGCGTACTCATGGACTACTCCAACGGATCGAAAATCATCGATAGATAAATAAAGTGATTCTAGGTAGCTAAGACAAACTGGTCCCTTAGGATCGTACAAAATCTCAAGGGTATTCCCGGGGCAAGCCGAAAGTCTAACTACCTTTGTTTCACAATTACTAGCTAACCAATCAATGCGTAGAATCAACCGATAGCCCAAAAACATAAGAATTACACTTAGACTCAGTACTTAATATAATTATTCTCAAATCCTTACAAATCAAAGATAAATGAGCCGAACCACAATTGGATTTGAGAAAATAATGGGATCCTCTACTATATAAGCTCTAGGGTGCAGAGACTCAACTATGGAAGCAGATATAAACGAATGTGAAGTGCTAAAATCAGAAGGAGTACTAACAAGATAATAAAAAATGAAAAACTCTTTCAACTAAAATCTTACTGCCTCTCTCTCAAGTATGCTGGCGGTGAGAGCATGCACTTGCCTTTCGGAAAATCCTGTCCCTTGTTCTTTCCCTTGCCCTTAATTATACGACCCGTTATACCAAAATAAAGACACTTCCTCTTGTTTTAGGTTTTACTATTCTTTCCTCCCCTCCTTCGTGAACCAACTCCATATCCATGGGTTCTTCATCCTTGTGTTGTGCTCCTTAGCCAAACCCCCTCATTCTCAACTTTGCCATCCTTGTGTAACTTGTTGACATGTCTCTCGAAAACTGTCCCATCGCACGGAGAATCCTACAAAGCTCGAAAGAAAATTACGGCTACAGATGGAAGTTAGGCACTTATTTTCCCTTTGACAGGTGTCGTAGTCTCTTCAAGCCTACGGAACCATGCCGCGATGAGGTTACCTCCCAGAAAGCCAGGAGCCCCGGAGACTCAAGAAAGAAGGAAACAAGGATTCAAGCAGAGGGTCAAAGGATAGTGCATATGGCTTTAGGGAACATGCCTTTAAAACAAAACTTTTCTTTTGAAAATGCTTCTTTTAAAATTGTTTTGAAAATAATTTTTCAAATCTTTTATCTGATCCGGTAACCTTCAGCTCTGATACCAAGTGAAACACCCCACCTTTGTTAAGGTCACTCACAAAGGGAATGCCTTAATTTCGGTGGAGCATTATAGGTAAAATATGCAGATAAATTACAAGACAGACAATTAAAGCAGCGTCAAATAAATAAAACTTTATTTCATTGATAAACAGCTTGCACAAAGATTGTTTTACAATACCAAAGTATCATGTCTTTTTTAACAAAAATAAAGAAGCATAAAATGATTTCCCCAAATAAAGCATGAGCCAGCCATAGCAGTAGAAGAGAGAGTCCAAGGCAACACGTCAAAGAGTCTTTAAGCTTGGAAAGAGTAACGATCCAAACAAACCTGAGCTATTCCCTCCCTGACTACCTGGGGGGGAAACGGAAGAAAAGAAGACAAGAGAAAACGGGTCAAACAATAAGTCTGGTAAATTTGGTGATTACTAGCATTTAAACAAGTAAAAGGGATCATGACAGGAGTAACAGAACATAGGACAATACCCTAATATAAGACAAGATAGGTTGAACATGTGATTGCACCTATTACTATAATCTCTGCACCACCTAGCTAGTGTCTCAACTAATAATCTGTATAATACGATCCCAACCCCCGCAGTTGTGGTAGCCTTCAGGTGTACATCTATGGTTGAGGATTCCACCTCAATCAGCCCAATTGCCATGAATATGTTAGATGTACCCTTACTACCATATCGATCGGCTCCCTACCTGTATTAGCTTGTCATGTGTCTGTGACAATCGGCCCTCTCTTGCGTGTAGCTACCCTGTGCTGGTCCCACCATAAGGTGTATCAATCCTTATGATAGCGACCCCTGACACGATTCAAGAATGCACAGTGTAAAACTACTGGCACCCAGTGCCTGCTTTTTCCCACTCCGGAGTACGTGCACGCCCGTAAACCGTCGGAACCTACACTAACGTACCCCCTGCCTTTATCTTTGACCGCTTATAATCAGCCCAGTAATCATGCCCCACCCTGCCTAGTTTCAGGGTACTATGATACATCTACGTGGGTTACTGCTGAAATGGGTCCCCGTTACTAGGGTTTCCTGCTGGTTAAGTTTGTGGGCCTATATATACAAATATTACCCACCTACACGAGATGTACTTAACCCTCCTATCGATCCAAGCATGTTTATATAATGGTTAAGTTTTTGTGGGCCCATATTCACTAATATTACCCACCAACCCGACGTGTACTTAACCTTCCCACAGATTCAAGCATGTTCATTTAATGGTTAAGTTTTGTGGGCCTATATTTACTAATATTACCCACCAACCCGACGTGTACTTAAACCCCTACTCGTCAAGTCGTGTTGGTTAAGTGGTTCTTATTAACTTAACCTTTCTCGCTTGTCTTGTTGGATTGGTTAAATCTGATTTATTAACTTAACCCCGTTCAGTCATCAGGTAATATTGGTTAAGTATTTCCCATTTAACTTAATCCCATTCGTTCATCAATTTATATTGGTCAAGTGTCATTGATCAATTCAAGTTATCTTAACCCATCCACCCGTCACGTCATGTTGGTTAAGTGTTTCCTTCAGATGTTGACTTGACCTTACCTCAAATCATGTTATATTGGTTAAGTGTTGCCCTCTCGTGTTAACTTAACCCTTCCCATACATCATGTTATATAATTGGTTAAGTGTTTTCCTCTTGTATTACTTAACCCTACCACATGTCATTATATATTTTGGTTAAGTGTTACCTTAGTTAACTAAACCCTATCATTTGCTTAATTAACATGTTACAACGGTTAAGTGTTCTAAATTTATTTAACCTCGCCCACTTGTCTAATTAACATGTTGTAACGGTTATGTGTTCTAATTTTACTTAACCTCACCCACTTGCCTAGTTAACATATTATTACGGTTAAGTGTTCTAAATTTACTTAACCTCACCCACTTGTCTAATTAACATGTTGTAACGGTTAAGTGTTCTAATTTTACTTAACCTTTCCCACTTGCCTAGTTAACATGTTATTACGGTTAAGTGTTCTAAATTTACTTAACCTTACCCACTTGTCTAATTAACATGTTATAATGGTTAAGTGTTCTAATTTTACTTAACCTCACCCACTTGCCTAGTTAACATGTTATAATGGTTAAGTGTTTCCTTAATTACTTAACCCTATCAATCTTGACGTAGCTTTAATTTATTCATTAAAGCACCAACCACTCACATTAGACAGGTCTTGTTGTGGTCACTGGATGTGCCGGTCGGTTCCAGGCAGGTTTACACCACAACTCAGTCTAACCTCGGGTTCTTTTGGGCTTGATGCACTAACCACCCACATTAGACAGGTCTTATTGTGGTCACTGGATATGCCGATCGGTTCCGGGCAGTTTTACACCACAACTCAGTCTAACCTCGGGTTAGGCATATTCGTCTTTTCTATATTTCCATATTTTCTATGTATGTCTAATTCTTTATGTAAATTAATCTTAATTTAATCATGCCATAATTATCCTTTTTATTATGCACATAATAAATGGTATGTCAAATATACCAAATCTATGCCATGTAATTTTCATGTTTATCATTCATACTTATAAGTAAATTATAAATCAATTATTGTCATGGCCCACTTTTCTCCTAAATCATATTCATAATCTTTGGTATATAAAAGTTATACCATGTAAATGCCACTAATCATTGGCATGTGCCAAACATGCCAATTACATATAATTTCATATTTACCCCCAACGAAATCCCCCGTCTGTACGTTCGCAAAATTACAAGGAATGTTAGGCTCGATATTTTAGCCTAACTTATAACCATAAAAGGGAAAAGCGAAGAACATGAAATATTCTATCAGCATAAAAATATGTGACATATAGATTTGGCATAGGATAATGAACTTGCAAATTTAGATCCGATAATCATGAATCATAACATATGAATTTACATAGATCTACACAAATTAAACTTGTCATGTAAAAGTGAACTCGTGACTAAGTTGGATCTAATTATCATGTA
Organism: Allium sativum; assembly: GCA_030737875.1. Lineage (NCBI taxonomy): Eukaryota > Viridiplantae > Streptophyta > Magnoliopsida > Asparagales > Amaryllidaceae > Allium > Allium sativum. Next base: position 139,700,334 of record CM060924.1, read on the forward strand.
AACTTGATATAGGTCTAGCATGGAGGTTTAACATATAAACACAATTTTAAACCACAACCTAGCATATTAACTTATTTATGCCAAAACATAAGAAAGCTTATGTGTGTTAAACATAAGAGAACTACTATGAACATATTCGAATCACAACTTAGCATGATAACTTATGTGTGTTAAACATAAGAGAGCTACAAAATCAAATCTTGCAATATAAACAGATTCAGCTTAATATGGATCTAAATATACATGAGTGTTGATCTAACATATAAGCATGTATTTTAGATCATAAACTTGCAAGTAACCACCAAATTATAACATGACATGTTTCACTATTCAGTTGGCATAATAAATCCAATACCCAATCATAATAGATTCCAATAACTTTCAATATAGTACGCTCATCATCACAAACATATGATCAATCGCAACGGTAGTTTGAGAATCAAACTTTATTTATCTTATACATAGGCATCATTCTATATTCGAATTACAACATGTCATGATTTCAATTAAAAGAACATTTAAATCTACGTAATAACCAACTTACAAACTAAAAAGGAATTCTTGATTTCTGAAATCTGAATTCTGAAATTGGTATGCTCGCCTTTGATGTAGATTATTGAATTTGATTACTTTTAATTTGATTTTGATATAGGCTTTTATCTCATTTCTGAATTGAAAGCGGTGACGGCTATCCCAAGTTCTCTATTGACGGCATGATAGTTCTAGGATTATTTTTGTGTGATTTTCAGGTTTGAGCATTGGGTTGTTTATATAGAATTTTAATTTAATTTGAGCCGTCGGATGATTCTAGGGTTAACCATAACCATTCAATCAGGATAGGGTGACACCTCAGGCCTAATGACTCAGCAAGGAGTCAGAAAGGACTCAGCAATGACTCACAGTATGGATCATATCACACCAGAAAGATGCGCAAGCTTTCTGCTCAGCCCGGGCGCACTTGGCAAGTGCGCCAGTGTATTTTTGTACTGGCGCACTTCCCAAGTGCGCCAGTGCATTTTTCTCTTCTTTCTTCTGGTTTTCTGCTTTAATTTCATTGGTCCATATCTCCTTCATACGGTGTCCATTTTACGCAATCTCAGACTCTATCTCAAGCAGAATTCCGAGATGAACGCAATGGCGTAACCCGTATCCTTTAATTTTCACATTTAAAATTAAATATTTTTGATTTGTTACTATAACGTTAACAAAAAATACGGGGTGTTACAATAGGTCTTAAATGATCAATGGGTCTACATATCCTAAAAAGGTATTAATTGATTGTGCATGACCAAAAGTTGGCACATCACCGAAAGATTTTCACGATAGTGAAAATAAGTGTACAACAATGTAAATTTGTAGGGAGAAACACAAGGGAACAGTCAACGGTGTTTATAGTGGTTCGACTTATCAAAGCCAATGTCCATTTCGATAATTCAGCAATTTATTAATCAACCTTTACAAGTTACAAGGTGAAATCATCATTACTTTCGAGAGTACAAGAGCCATGAGGATCCCAAGTGCCAAATTGTTGGTAGGAGGAAGAAGAAGTCTTCCAATGGTGGTCCAAAAGCTTGGACAAAGGAGAAGAAGTTTGTAAATGTTCAATAAATCATGCCAAGTCCAAGAGGCAGCTGAAGTGCCCAAGCCTGGTTAAGAGTGCCAAAATCTATTCCAAGTGCTAAAGTCCAAGGATAAGCCAAGGAACCAAGATCCAACCCTATTTTCGTATCAAGTAGGAGTATTTATAGGAGAGGGGGCAGGTAGGAGCAAGTGAGAGCTAGGAGGGGTGGCAGACAGCCCACACTTTTCGTCTTCTGGGATCGGTACCGATCCCAGAAGCCTTAGTTGTTTTTTGTTCCTACGGGGAAGTCTTGAATGCTTTTCCCAGAGTTGGTCTTGCACTCAGGAATAAAAAGTTGTTAGTGATGATTTTCACTAATATGGAGTTTGTGTGTAGACCGATCTGATCCTAGGTAGGCTATGGGGATATGAATTTTGGAGGAAGGAGTTGTCCTATTGCAAATAGCGATCCAATCTTGGGATACAAAATCACAAATATCAGTCTCGGGAGTGTTAGACAGATTTGCCGAGTTGTCTGGAGTTTGGGGATTCATACCGATCCCAAAGGATGGTTTATTCCAATCCTTGAACACTTAGCTATTTGAAAGTTGTTCTGATGAGATGGAATGACCGTAGTTGCACGACTCTATCTAGACTTGATCTCTAAGCGTTCGGGTGGCACTTCTGAGTTGTTTAGCCACGCGATGGTCGATTCGTATTGGCTTGGGTTTGCTTCTAATAGCGCGTAACACTTGCCTCCCAAAGTATGTCTCATGTAAATATGATGTGCTTTAAATCGAGGCAAATATCTGGTGTCGAAAAAGATCTCCAAGCTATATCCCGTGAATGATCTTGACCTTTCCATTGAGAAGTATGTACCAGGAAGTGCGTTGTTTCGGAGCGGTTGCGACGCTTTTGTTAACGCTTGTTGGTACGAATGAGAAAGAATTTCTAGCATCATTGTGAGCTCTAATTGCTCAGACTGGAACTTGTCCGATTGGTTAGGCAAGTTTCAAATTCCTATTGATTCAGGAAATTAAATATTAGTTGCTGACTCCTTCTTACACCTGGGTGTGAATGAGTCCTTATCGGGATAGAGTCAGCACCCATGCACTCACACGTCTGCACAAGGTTTTGCACGATATAATCGGAGTTGTAAATGTAAAACATAACGAAGTTGATATGTTTGGATGTACGATCACATTGATTTGCTCTCGAAGCAGGATTGAGCTCGTGAGCATGACTTAGCAATCGAGGTTTCAAAAACAAGTGAATACGATCATAGTTAGGTTTGAACTTCATGTGTACCGATCCATGAGTTAGGATCCTAGAATTCCGATCCTTGAAATGTTGTTCCCAGGATTCTCGATCTCCAACATGGGTTTTTCTTAGAAGCAAGAAAAAAACATGGTATACGAAATTTCATTTCATATCCCAAATATTTCCCGAGAACCTGGATTTTCCTTGAGTTCCTAGGAGAACAAAAGTAGGATATGGAGGGGATGATTGGTAGTAGGGGATACAAAGGAGGGAGATTGAGTTTAGGATCAGTATAATGTGTTGTAGGAGTTTTTGTAGACTTCGAGGATCCGAAGTTGAATCGGGGAACACGAAAATTTCGCAAGTACTTGAGGATACGAAGTGTAATTTTGTATCATAGAAACTTAGCTAAATTTTTTTCTTCTTCGAGAGTTCGAAGTTGAGTTGTATTCTTTAGTTCTGAACTCGAGCTAGCAAACTTGAATCGTCACGCGATGTCGTGCAATTGGATTGAGATTGAAATCAAACGTATCGCAGCCAATTGGTGAAATGCTCGAAAAACGAACTTATTTGAATTGGCGATTAAAATATGCACATAGGATGTAGACATATGGTTGAATCATCAACTTCAGAAATCGATTCTTAATTCAATCATAACGTGATCGTGATTCGATCCAAGTTACGCATCGACAGTTAGGGATGACAATGGTTTTAGTTATGAAACTAAAGGTCGTCACTATGCTCCAAAGTGTTTGTTGCAGCGAGTCTCGGCTTGGAGGGATGCAGCAAATGACTTCTATGATGTATGACTTTTGATTTTGGATCTTCTTCTCCGCGTGGTGGGTTTTCTTCCTAAAGGTCACTCTAAGGGTCGCAGAGAAGATAATGATAATGAGGATGCAGGAACTAGTGGAGGATATGTGCCTCGGGCTCGCTTCTGGATGTGCCTCCCATCGTGCTTCCTGACGTGCCCCCAACTAGAGGGGAAGTGGCTAGAGCTTAAGAGGAAGTGGAAGGACATAACGACAATGACGAGGAGGTGTTTATTGGAGAATAAGGTTTTCTTTTAACTCAATTTCCCTCTCTGATGGGGGAGACATGTTGGGTGATGTTTTCAAATCGGTTCCTCCGGCGATGACCTTGGAGACCACTGTGTCAATGGAGGTGTTTGTTCTAAGTGCTCGAGTATTTTTACACTTTTTGGTATTTGTACCCATATAATGTAACCCGTCGTTACTCTTGATTCGGGTTGTTCAAGACTACGCTCTTGATGAACTCAAGTTGTGTGAGGTTTAAACGAACTGACTTCATTCTTAAGACTTCCTTTAGGTTATTAATCTCGAGTCGTGTGAAGTTAGGATGTAGTAGCTCCCCTCTCAGGACCTCCTTTCGGTCGTTGATCCCAAGTCGGGGGAGGATTGGTAACTCCACTCTTGGGAACTCTTTTCATTCGTTGATCCCAATTTGGGACAAGCTTTTGTAACTCCACTATTGGGACCTCCTTTCGGTCATTGGTCCCAAGACAGAAGGAGCTAAGAGATGGATGTCGTTGTTTCGTCCTTTATACTCTCCCATCGTTTTGTTTAGGTTAGGGTCGAGGGCGTCGTTGGTTTTCCAGTTTTACACTCGGATCCAAACTTTGAGGACCGAAGTCAACCAAGCAAGTGGTCAGTATCACACTTACTTAGCTGCTGAGTTGCCCCAAGTCCAGAGACTAAGGGTCGGAGTTGGACACTTAAATTAATAAGAATCATGAGTTATTTATACTCGGCCTCGTCGTTGGTTCGAGACTCGAGTTTACCTGATGAGGGCGGACCACTCCACAAGCTTTGAGTCTTTGTAAAGACTCAAGGTGGTGCACTCGTGCATGCCAGTCGCTCGTTTTTACAACTTGACATACTATGCATAGTTCGAGCAAGGGCTATACTTCAATCGGTTATGTTCACAACTTCAGATAGCATGTTGAAGTACAAGGTTACAATCGAATTATTTTTTGGAAATAAACAACAAGGTGTGACTCAAGTCAAATGAGGCGTTGTAGCGTCTTTGGTTCAAGCCACTTATTACTGCTGCAATCTTGTTGAGTCGAAAAGGTGATCCCTGACGATCTAGGCCAGCGTCAAGTGACTTGATGGTTGTAGTTCTTGGTGAGCGTTGAACACCTCGAAAACTTCAGTTGGAGGAGCCTGTTTGTATTGCTCACGCTCCCTCTAGAGGAAAGAATTCCCAATAGCGTCCCTCGGACGGTGATAGTTGACTATTTCATGATATTCAGGGTAAACATTGTTGATGGAGTTATTGAGAGGAGTGTAATCGTAAGCATCCTTGTCGTTTCCACCTTGAGAAGGCTTGTTTAGAGAATCAAAACCAAAGTTGTCAAAACCTTCTCTCGTTTGCTTAACAAGGACATCGTCTGGCACGATGCCCTGATGTGGATTGTCAAGATGACCAGGTTGAGCAGCTTGATTCCTACTAGCTTCTTCTTAGCATAGGAGTTGGTTGTCCTTCTCGTAGAAAGTTTCTGGGATTTTTGGTTATTTCCGATCGATCCAAGCGCCAAAGTTAGAATAAGGAAATATTCCCTTTTCAAGTTAGACGAGGATGGTACGGGGCTCTAGATCTTCGACTTCTGCCAAGACATTGTTAAATCTTTCAAGTTATCTCTTAAGCGACTCTCTAGAAATATCCAAGATGTCTTTGGGTCCAGTTACGTGCATCCTGGATTGTTTGACCAATCCCCTTGCGAGTTGGTGAAAGTAGTAAATGATTCTAGATAGAAGTCGAGAGAACCATGATAGAGCCACACCTTCAAAAAAGATGGGGAAGCACTTGCACTTCATGATGTTAATAGTATAGATAAAATTCATATGCCACTCGTAATAGTTTATAAAGTTTCTAGGATTAGAGTTCCCGAGTAAACCGTGAGTCGGGGAATGTCGAAGCGTCTAGCCATTCGGTGTTGAGCACATTTTAAATGAAGGGATTACATCTCTTACTGGTTTACCAAGCGTCCATGACGTGCCTCCATGATTCTACGAACCGTGTCGGTGAGAACCGGAGTTTGGATCTCTACTAGAATCCAGCGGTCGTGATCCAACTTGGGAGCGTGCAACCTAGGATGCCTCCTTGGATGGACATCTTCGTTGTTATAAGATTCATCAGTATTTGTTCTTTGATTGCGTGGAGCATTACACCATAACAGCCAATTTGGCACACAAGGATGCAGAGATAAAATACAGGTTAAAGTCGTATCACATTTGATAGTGCTTAGATCCATATCAAACTACATTTTGCGATCCGCACCATCCCAAACACCCTAAATGTGACCGTCCATCAATGAATCCGTGGATCAGTTAATTTGATATAGGTTTGGGCCAAATCTAATGCGTATCATATTGTGCATCACATTAGGCACTCAGAATAAAATTTTTGACCGCTCCCTTTTCCTTTTGTTTTACTTTAATGGTGACCCAATACCTAAATTAGGGTTTTCGATCACCAAGTCGTGCCTCCACCTTTCTCTAGAATCTCCTCCTCCGACAGAGATGAAAAACCCTTCCCTTCGATAGAATCGCAGCAACCCTTGGACTTTAGCCCTCCTTCGACAGCAGGTATGTTTTTCAATTGAATTGTGGCATGCATGTCTGATAGTAGGGAACAAATTGAAATCTTTGTGTGTTAGTTGATTGCTACTTTGTGTTATTGTGTTAGCTGTTTCAATTGAATTGGTATATGTTAGTGTGTTAGCTGATTGCTACTTTGTGTAAGGGACGGATTTTTGGTTATACCTTGGAATCCAAGAAATCAAATTTGAATCATGTTTTATGATAATGTAAAAAACATCTGAATTGCTATTGGAAACATGTATGGTATAATTTTAGATTGGGGTATATCCATGAAACAAAGAAATAACAATGAGATAGTCATAAGGATGCAGTAACCTTTACTAATGTTTAGATGTTTAATGTCAATTGTCGATAACCTGATTCTATTTGCAATAGCCATTTGATGATATGTTCTTTAGATCGTTTGCCATGTTGAATCAGAAATGTGGCGGAAACTAAGCAAATGGATGATTATAATTCAATATTTAACCATGATTTCATCGTCATTTGACTATTTGTTTGCCTTATGCTTGAAATTTAAATTGGGTTGTCTTATAACAAGTTTATTATGTTTTTAGAGATAACAAGTATACTGAAAATATATTAATAGGTTTGTTGAAAATTTTGGTAGATGGATGATTACTCAACTTTCTGGTTAATATTTTAATGAGCGATCCACCAGGTGGATGCATTTTCGCTCACGCGTAGGGTCGGGTATCCATGCTTATTAGGTTTATCTAAATGTCGGATGTTGTTGCACTTAACCTTAGTAAAAAGCTGCTTTCACTAGCACCTTTCCCCTACTTTGTAGCAGAGACTATAGTGTAAGTTGCACTACACAGTCTGCTTCAAAGAAACTGAAAGTTGCAAGTGAAAGCAGCTTTTTCCAAAGGTTAAATGAAGCGGCATTTGGCATTTGGATAAAGCTAATAAACATGGATTACTGACCCTGTGCGTGAGCTAATATGCATCCACCTAGTGGATCGCCCAGTAAATTCTTAATCAGAAAGGCGAGTATGTGTGTCATCTGAAGATGATGATTCAATATCTTTAGACGTTGGAACAGGTATATATTATTTTACACTTATCTCTACGTAGTATCTTACATAAGAATTGAATGGACATGTTGTGTGCATATCTTGAATATTCTTTTGGGTTATTTGTTCCTTTTTGTGTGTATAGGAGGATGTTCTGTATGCTAAGGTACGAACTACGGGTGTTGCAGATCGACTACAGTTCAGGTGATTCTTCTTTTGAGTTTCTAGGTTGTCTATGCAAGTTCATGAAATCATGTCATTAACATCATAAACATGTTAAGATAGATACAATTGACTAATATGCACACACACACAACACAAAGACACAATATTCCCTTCACTATTATCAGTACGGCGCTCGACTAGTCGCGACTAGTCATCGACTAGTCTACTAATCGAGATCAAACCATTGACATGAAGTCTCGACTTGCTTTTTGTATGAATTTCGGACGCATGGGTAAAAATTAGTCAACTAATCGACTAGTCGATTCGACTAGGTTGTTATTGGTGTCCAGTGAAGTATTTGTACACAAACACACTGATTGACTACCGTGAAATTACACAAACACACTAATCGACACAATATTCCCTTCACTGTTATTGGTGTCCAGTGAAATTACGCAAACACACTGATCTACTAGTCGATCTGAACCCCTTACAGTGATCGAATACTGGTGTACACAAACACACTGATCGACATACACTTATCTATGTATTCATGTTTGCATCTTAGTCACAGTGAGTTACAATGCAGGCTATCATGATTCTGTTTTGCTGCCAATCCGTGAAACTTGAACTCAGGCTGGCTATCACACTCAATCTTCCCGGCCTCGATTGGAGTTTTATCAGGATGATATGTTTTTACCTTTTTTTGTTAGTTCGTAATGTGATGAAAATCTTTGATAGTTTACTTTTATTGTATATGTTTGTATGTACATTGTGTTCATGTTATGACAAAACTTGTAATGCTTTGAGTGTGTGTGTGTGTATATATATATATACATATTGTGTTATTTATGTGTATAAATTGTGGTATAGATGCTCTGTGTTATGAAAAATATGTGCTACGGTTTCTGTTTATATATATATACACACATATACAATATATATATATATATATATGTGTATATATATATCTGTGTGTGTGTGTGTACACACACATATAACTAGATACGGTCAGAGGTCGTGTCTGATCACACTTTAGATATGGCTAAGAGTCGTATGTTATTTCGAGTGAGATATGATTTATAGCCGTATCTAATAATTTAACGCGCCATTTTTGATATGGCTTATTACCGTATCTAATTGCTTTAGATACGGCTAAAAACACAGTCTAATTAACATATATGGTGTAGTGGAGGCTGGTGAGAAGCAGCTTGGGCCTGATTTGTTGCTTGAAGCATAGGCACCAAGTTATGTGGAGTGACAGGTTGGGCCTGTCTTGTAGAGGGATGAGAGCTAGTCCTTTGGTCGAGACTAGGACCATTCCAGGAATGGTGATGATGACATGTTGCCTCTCTGGAGATGGTTTCAACATCATCGTGATTAGCTCTTCTCTATTGGTTTTGGTTTCTATGGATGGAATGAGACGTAGGGCTCATGGAGACGTGGTATGGAGGAGTTGAGTGCTCCTATTTGCCTGATGGTGTGCCCCCCACATTGCAGTTGTTGCATTAATTCAAGGTTCTGCTTGATTTGCTCGTTAAGTTGCTTTTAAGTTTCCTCAAGTTTTCTTATAATTTAGTCAGTTGGGTTGAATGACCGGGGCCTCAGGATCAAGGGATGTGGACCCTTAGGCGATGGTCATAGCATTAGGATGTCACAGCTGAATAGACTCCTCTTGGATGGCAATGGAAGGTTCGGCAATGGCGGATTTTAGCTTCTTCACCATTGTTGTCAATCTTTCTGGGTAGATGTAGATGAATCTGAGTAGTACATTAAGGTGGAAAAACAACGGGACAAGGTGGGAGTTTTCTTGACTCTGAGTGATAGTGTTGATCATAAGTGCGTTTCCTCTTCCTGGCACACCAAATTATTGATGTCCAATGGTTGGAACAACACCAAAAGATTTTCATGGTAGTGAAAAATAAGCGCACAACAATGTAAATATGTAGGGAGAAACACAAGAGAAAAGTCACATAGTGTTTATAGTAGTTCATCTTATCAAAGCCTACGTCCACTCCGATAATTTAGCACTTTATTAATCAACCTTTACAAGTCAAAAGGTGAAATTGTATTTTTCTCGAGAGTGCAAGAGCCATGAGGATCTCAAGTGCCAAATTGTTGGTAGGAGGAGAAGAAATCTTCCAATGATGGTCTAAAACCTTAGAGGAAGGAGAAGGAGCTTCCAAGTGTTCAAGAAGCCATGCTAAGTCCAAGAGGTGGTTGAAATCCTTCTTCTCGAAGTGTCCAAGCATGCTCAAGAGTTTCAAAGTCCCTTCCAAATGCCAAAAGTCCAAGCAGAAACCAAGAAACCTAGAGCCAACCCCATTTTCATATCAGACAGGGGTATTTATAGGAGAGGGGAGCAGGTAGGAGAAGGTGAGGGGCAGGAGGATGGGAGACACGTAGGTAGGCAGCCCACATTTTTGGTTTTATGGCATCAATACCGGTCCCAGAAGCCTTAATTCTTTTTGTGCCTCTTGGGAAGTCTTGAATGTTTTTTCCATAGTTGGTGCCGTATTCAGAAAAACGAAGTTGTTGGTGATGATTTGCACCAATCTGGAGATTATGTGAACACCGTTCCGATCCTGGGCAGGCTATGCGGATACAAATTCTGATAAAGGAGTTGTGCTCTTGCAAATATCGATCCTATCCCGAGATAACCTATCACTAATACCGATCCCTGGACTACTAGATAGATTTGTTGAGTCGTCTGGAGTTTGGGAATACATACTGATTCCAAAGGATGGTTTATTCTTATCCTCAAACGCTTAGCCATATGATAGTTGTTCTAATGAGATGGAATGACCATAGTTGCACGACTCTATATGGACTTGATCTCTGGGTGTTTGGGTGACACTTTTGAGTTGTTTAGTTGCACGATGGTCGAGTCATGCCAGCCTGGGTTTTCTTTTGGTAGCCTAACCAAAAAGCCAGGTAGTAGTGACTAATAAATAAGTGATTAGAACCTACCTTGGTAGGTCTTAAATGGCTGATGGGTCTGCCTATATTTAAAAGAGATTAAGTGGCAAATGGATAGAGAATGAGTTCGCTTCTATTGACATATTAAGCGATTAATGGATTGGACTAAATATATTTGGTGGTTAATAGGCTTCGTTAGAGTTCTACACCTTGAGGTCAATGGTAGATGGTTATGCGTGTAAATAGTAGATTAGGTAACCTAGAAAATAGACTTAACCATTGGCTGAAAACCAATCGACATAAATGTGTATTGTGAACAACATTTTGATGTTTCACTCACCAAAACGTTTGTTCTGATTCGCATCCTTCTTACGACCCGCAGGATAGATTTAGAGGGATAAGTCTACTGAAGCTAAAAGTGATTGAGTATTATTGTGGCCTTCCTTCTCTCATGCTCGGTACTGATATGGTGCTTTGACTGCTGATTCTATGTAGTAACCACATTCGACATTTGTTGTCGTATTTTGTTTCCTTTGTGAAATTAATTTTAAGACTCTAATATTGCTCATGTAATTTTTTGCATGTACTAAAACCAAATGATTTGTATTCCTTTGGACTTGGGTTTTGAATTCTTTTCAAAATTTTGATCTAAGAGAATACCAGTTTCAAACGCCTGCCCAAGCTTGGGGAAGGAAATTAGCAAGGATTTCCTCCAAAAAAATTAAACAGTGATTCATAAATGGTAATCAGTAACCATTTACTGTATAAAAGGTTTTTTGATTATCGTCTACATACACTTAAAGAAATATTTCAACATATATAAACTGGAATCAGAAAACGTTTTATATCGATAAATATTTTTTTATTTCCATTTATAGAGCTTTAGAAGAAGTTTTTTTTTTTTTTTTTTTTTTTACTCTTCTTCATTTTTCATCTTTTTGATTCAACTTCGTCCACCTCCCCCCAACGAAATAAACAAATGAAACAAAACCCCGTTGGAGATGCTCTTACTCTTAAGTGTTTGATTTCTAATGTCCTAAACCTCAGCATACACATACTAACATTATTTGTGATGATTAAGAGATAAATGTATTAATATTATACTGCATACTTTCTTTATTATTAAATATTTATCATGTTTGATCGCTTTATTTTTCTTTCCTTTAGCACCAAAGTCGTATAAGCAATAAGAATTATCAAAGAGGAAAGGAGACATATCATTGCAACAAATGAAATCACATTTCAAAAGATTTGGTGGTGATCTTTTCGAGGTAGTAGAATACATATTTTGAGAACCTATAAATTGGTCACCGGTTGTTAGACATAAACAATTTTTGGTTAAATAAAATAAACCAGCCAAACCAATTTATTTTGGTAGCTTTGGTTTAGTTTTGAAACAAAATTAGTATATAATAGATCCAATTTTTTTTAATTTGATTAGCGGTTTAACTAAATTTAACGGAAGTTTTAAAGAAAAGTACCAACATTATAATGTTTTTTTCAAACTAAATGAGTGATCTTACTGAACTTCATATATTATATAAGTTTCAAAATTGTCAATGGGATGTGTAAGAACAAATGAAAAAACTTTAATCATATAACAAGGGTTTATTTCAAATTACCATACCATGTATGTTATAACATGAATTGTGAATCGTTTTTAGTTCGATTAAATCCAACAACCATTGGTTTGATTTAGTTTTCATATTTGTCCCAACAACCAACCGGACTAATCAAACTTAAGTTGATTGATTTGATTTAATTTTCATCTTTGTCAGTTTTATTTTTGATTTAGCAAATTTCATTATTAAATAAATCTAACCAATCAAACAATTCATCTCTATCAGGTATGGTATGTATCTCAGTGTGCACCATATTGTGCAGAACAAGGTGTCGGTACACTGAAATTCCCTGAATCAATTCTGTTGTATCAAAGCACGTTCAAGAAAGAAACGGAATACAGATACAGAGACATGGAAACTGCTGCTATATGAGCTATTATTAGATAACAAGTTATATTATGCTCCCAGCTAGAAAGGGTTCTGCACAATTATGAATCATGTGCCAGATCTCATTTTGCAGCGAACAATTATAATTACAGTCATGTGATGCTGTAATTATAAATAAAACAACACTGCTACACGAGCATAAATAAAGTACACTTTCAACCAAGTTAAATATGAATAATGCCAAGTTAAATATGAATAATGTCAAGACATGAAATTCATATGAAAGAAAGTAACATGGCTCTATTCCTTCCGGTGTAGTCGACAATTTCAACACTTCAGTCCTGTATGTAACTGAGCAGATTTCCCCAAGTTTGTAAATTTGCATTTCTAGCTTTTTTCTTCACAAGCTCCTTTGTTTTCAGCAATCGGTTCGCTTTTTGCATTATCAATACTCTCAATCATCAATCCAGTCTTCATGGTATCGATGCTCTCTATAAGCGACCCTGTCTTCGGATCATCTACACTCTCTATCAAGGACCCACTCTGTATAGCACTATTACTCTGCATTTGTTCCCTTAAATTTGTTTTCTTCTTTCCACTCGACCTGTTCACACGCATCTTTCTAGGTTTATCAGATTTTGTTTCCACCGTAGCCACTGTAGGAGTGTTGATAGGCACAAGCAAATTCTCTAACTCATTCCATTTCAAGTTCTCAGAGCTACCATCTTCATAAACAACCATATAAAATTCAGTTTCCACGTCATATTTCTTCACTTCGCCAAAATAATGCTTATTACCAGACCATTTTAGAACGTTTCTTCCTTCAAAATGGCTACTGTTGCTTTGGCTAGTATTATCATTTTTTACAGTATCATCGGATTCTCCACCCGTTTTAAGTGCAGAAATGGAGTTTACTGCCTGCACTTTGGATGAATGGATATTTTCATTCTCTGTTTGGTTAATAGATATTTGCGCTGAGTCCGATGTTCCTATCCTTTGCTTTGATCTAACAGTCTCTAGTTGGGTATGAGATACTTGACCCGAGTCTGATGTCTCTTTCTTTCGCTTTGAACTACCAGCATGGCTTTTTCTACCTTTAATCACTTTACTTGAAATGCACATTTTTTCAGCAAGGCTGGTAATGGCAATAGAAATATCAAGTGGAACAAGTATTTCTTCTAGATTTTCCCAGTTCAAATTTGCAGAGCTTCCATCTTGGTACACAACTCTGTACCAATTTTCATCCCCATTGTATTTCTGGACCGTACCAAGATGGATTTGGTTTTGCACTTTCTTTTGGACTTCTCTGCCCTCTAGCCAATTACCAAAACAAGGATCGTCGTCGTCCGATTCTTGGTTACTTGTCATATCGAGGATGTCAGTGTCCTGAACTAGGGTCACATCAGGAACACCATTTATTATTGTAATAGGCTCGTTGGGAACCTCAAACACTGGTTGGAAGTCTAGTTCATTAATATTGCATGGGTTTCCCATTGTGACGCATTTGGTTCTCCTTGTACAGCTAGTTGTGGACATGAATGATCTGCGAGAACAAAAAAGTAAACAAAAACAATGGTAAATGCAGAAGGAAAAAGAACGTGATGCATGCAATACTTGCATATGGAGAGGAAAAGTGGTCAAGGAAAGCAAGAAGATCTTGTTCCCTTATTTAATACTGTGTATTTTAGGACCATTTACATGCTGATTGATCTAGAAAACATTAGTATGTTCAACCGATACGACATTTACAACTCACTTATAGTATACATGTTTTTCAGCATTTGTAAAATAAGAACACCAAATTCAAAAGAAAGAGAAAAATAATCACCATGTTATTCAGAGCCAATGCGCTTGAATGAAAATACATTTGGGGTAACGTAAAGCAAATGTTAATAGCACTTAAATATTTGAATTTTAATAAAGTGTGAAGACTGCGCAAAGGCAAACTATAGTTATTCGGATTATGTAATTTCATGGTTTGCTGTGAATATATGTAAGTCTACCATGAGCTTTATTCATGCATCGCCGGATTTGTTATTCCTATGTGTTTGGCTATTGATCAAGTTCATAAACAATCTCCCGATTAATGGCGTAATAAAAAGTACGTAGAACTCACCCAAACCCCACTCAACCGGAACTCATGACAAATGGAAGGATTAACAGCTACCATGACAATAAGGCAAACCAACATGTTCATATTTTGCTGGTTATAAGTACTTTTTTGTGACCTTCCATTTATATGCTTAAAAGCTACATAAAGTTAAAAATGGATGATTGATGTGTGTAATAGCCAATAAATACTTTGCCTTTCACTGACCAAAATTTTTATGCAACGTTATTCCTTATTATTTCTCTCATAAATTAGCGCAAATATGGTCATATATATATGATCTTTTAAAAATACCATTATCAATAACAGAAAAGGATTATGAATACTAAAGACATGAATACAACAAAAACATGAAAAATTAACATCTGAAACAGTTACAGCCAAAAAAATTACGTTGTATGCAATGTTGTGTGAACTCCAAGTATCACAACAGATTTTGTGTCCTATAAAAGCAGAAACTGAACGAGGAACAAAATGATAAATGCACCTTTTCTATTCTCTCACTTACTTTCTCACTTGGAAGATAAATATAAGGGCCAAATTATAAAAAATGACAAAATTTATTAGGGAAGAAATATCCAGCTTATACTTGATCTATTTACTGTAAAATTTTACTTGGTCCAAACCTAAGATGCTAAAAATTAATACATAAATAAGTAAATCCTTCGAAAAATCATTGGAACCATGAATAGAAGAAAAGATAGCGACATCCATATTCATTTGTGTTGTTGGACTTATAAACGGAAAGAGACAATGAAAAGTTACGGAGACAAAGAGAAAAGGTTTTGAAGAGGAAGGGAGCCAGCGACCCCCCCCCCCCCGGGGGGGGGGGGGGGTGATTGGTGGAATTTTTTTCAGTCCTATTATCAAAACTAAGAAATAGGAAAGACATGCATAAACATCAATGGGAAAGAGGGACAACATAAATTACTCCTCTTGGTACCAATGAATAAATCACGTTGTTATTTTCTATTGATAGTCAAGTAGCAACCGTGAATTTGTATATCTTAATAGTTAACCAAAAAAGTACATAAGAAATCTATGAATTTATCAACCTAGCTTGCATTCAGTATATGTATAGAAAATAAAGATGTTGATAGTTGGCTAACAATACACATTCCCAGCTGCTTTTAAGGCCCGGAATGCGTCTCAGAGAAATTTACTTTTTGGTAGCTAAGATTTTACCAGAACATCATATATATTCTGTTCACAAAATAAAATAAAATAATCATTAAAGAAAAAGTACTGGTCGAAAATATTATCCAAAAAAAAAAAAAAAAAAAAAAAAAAAAACCTACTATTTTCAACATCCATATAGCTCTTAACTGATATTTTGCTTGAATAAAACTTACATAACTAAGCATCCATATATAATCTGAATCTGTAGCTCAAAATTAATCGACTGACACAAATGAATTTTCAGTCATCTCTTACTTCAAAAGTGGCTTTATTTTCTATGTTGCTAGCCACCAACTACTTTACCATAATGGTATTCAATTTTATGGACTTTCACAACATCTACCGACTACTGCACCTTATTTCCATCATCAACTTTTGAGCAACAAAAGTCAACTCAAATCAAAACTGAAAGATATATTCCTGTATCAGACTCTATAAAAAAGGAATTTACCAATATTGACACAACCAAAAGATGTTTCAATTTGGAAGTTCTCAAAATTAACTTTTATATGCAGATGGTATTTATAGGGCAGAACGATGTATTTTCAAAACTGTGGATCATCATAATTTTGGAAACTAAGAAAATAGCATCTTCTTTTTTTCCCACTGTAAGTCGCATTTTCACAAAGATAGTTCTTTGTGTTTACAAATATCATCATTTCTTAAGTTCCAGAAACAAATGCAAAACATTCATGGTCTTTTATATAATATGTGTAGTATATTTCATTATTTGTGTATAAGTTATATAATATTCATTTGGATTACTAATGTATTGCACTAATTTACATTTTTCGTAGAGCTTAACTTTGTTTAAAAATAGTGTTTTAGTGCCTCATTTAGCATATACGTGTTTGAATGTACTTCTTTGTCAAATATATTTACCAAAAATGTAACCCAACATAATACAATTTTTTCTAATCATAATTTACCAAACATGTAACCCAATATAATACTATTTTTTCTAATCATAATTTACCAAGAGCTACAAAACACCATAAACACACATCATCAACAGACTGATTAATCTCCAAGTCCACGATACGTTTCCTAATATACATAATAACGAATTCAACAATAGAAGAGTCATTTCTGCATTTACACTGAACGTACGAACGATCTAGGTTTCCTTTTCTCATTCTTTTTAATACGACCCTCAAGTTTGCAGTACTTAAGTCATAATTTGGTCAACAAGATGTACTTATTTTAGTAAATTTTATGACAGCTGCAATTTAGGTGTTTGATTAAACATTGGGAGAATTATATGTTATTGACTAGTGTTTAACCCATGCGTTGCACACGATAATATTATTAAAAAGTGTATTTATTATTTTAGTGTTAAAACGAGAACTTTGTTATGCAATATATGAAAAAATTTGATGTGAAATACATAAACCATTAATTAAATTTATTATTATTGTTTGTGTGTAATTTATGTTCAATAGCTTACACAAACAATATGTACGTGTATGTATTTGAGAAATTGTTTAACCGTTTTTGCTAATATAGATATACATGCTGAAATTGATGTATGTTAGTAATTTATTCAATGAATTAACAAATATTATTTAATAGAATTTTGTTTAAATAAGTTGAATGTAAAATTACGAAGTTAATTTAGGTGTTCGATTAAACATTGGGAGAATTGTATGTTATTGATTGGTTGAAAAATTAATATACACTACGTAATACTTTGTGCAAGGTAGAATGATCAAAATGCAATCATTATCAAGCCATATCATTATTCTTTGTGGCTTTTACAATAGACACGACAAAAGGCATATATGACAACAAAGTTGACATTAAAGTTACATCTTCTTCCACTCCCTCTTCAACCAGCCCAAAATTGATATTGGATCCAATGATGAGTTACGTTGAACTAACCCACTGTGCTCACCATAGGTTTGGGTGCTATAAAAGTCACAACTGTGATTGGAGGTTTTGATCAGAATGACAAAATTCAGCTGTCCTGAATCAGATATGACAAGGCCCTATCCGAGGAACATTATTTTTTCCAGTCCAGAATATGAGATGTAGCTAAGAATAGAATAAATATACAATTGAATTTAACTTAAAAGTAACAACAATATGAGAGATTGAAACATAGACATATTGCGGTGAAGAAATGAAGAAGGAAAACAAGCAGTGATCGAAGCAAAATAAGTGGTATTTCATTTCTTATTCTGCGCAAGAATAGAAATTTGGTATTATATCAGTAATTGGGGCTCCCAAATATAAATCTAGGTGAATAGTTAAGTTTGTATATTTATTTGGGCTTCTGGACGACGAAAGTGAAGTTATTATTATTTGTGTTCAAATTCTTTCGGAGACTCATTCATCATATATATGTAAACAGGTTTCTTCAAGTGAAGTTCTAGTTTTTGCAAAAAATAAAAGATAGTAATGTATTCTGTAGAAGATTGTTAAAATTAGAAATTTGAAATTCGAAACAAATGAACCATAAACAGCCGCAACTGAGACCGAATCTCAAACCTTGATCACAAAAGTAATAAATAGTATAATTAAGATGACACCTTGCGAGATGTTACATGAAGCAAAAAAATTTGTTCTTACTATCAATGACACGAACGGAATTCAAACTACAAATTTTACTTTTGTCAAATTTAAATGTGCCATCATGACATTTATCAAACAAGTAACATATACAAACTGCATTAAAATTCCATAATCATTCACCAAAATTGCGTCCTTGGTATCCTTAGATAGCAAAGTCTAACTCTACATCCCCCACTTTTACATTCAGGATTCAATTCACCCAAATCCAACAACCTATTTTTCACTCTTAAAAATTGTGGAAAAAACAAGTATTGTTATTCCCACAAGCATAAATGCATTCAAAATATAAATAAGAAACTATATCATATGATAATATATGATTTTCCTAATAAAATATTTCTACAATTGTAATTAAGCTCAAATATGATTAGTATATATATTCTGTAATAAAACTATAAAAGTATAACAATAAGAGAGTTAATAAATAATTTTCTCCCAATAGTAATACTAATAAAAACTAACCAATCAAAAGCATGTTATTCAGGATTAGTATTAAGAAAAATATCAATTAATCTAGAACAATCTCTTTTCTCTCCATTTATTTAATCCATTACTTATCAATATGCATAAACGTCAATGTGTATGCCTTTATGCTTTATCAACCGTACATAAGATGCATAAACAGAGTAATAAAATGTTGGATCGAAACAAGGAGATTATTGAGGGGGCAGCTTCCATGTTAAAACAAGATGCTACGGAAGTGACATGTAATCAGTTTTTTTATTAGTAAAGATGACCACTAAATTTGAAAATTATTTTTGCTCACTATAATCTATTTTTTCATTTGAAAACTTAGGTCATTTTTATGCAACAATTTTTTCCCTTTTACATTCAATGCATTATTGTAATTTCCCCATATTGCAAAAAACATGCAAGGACAAGTAACTTTGAAGAAAGGGTCAAATCGTACCATCTAATGGATAGTTAATGTAGCTCTAGTCCTTGTTATGGTTTGCGAGAAGGGAAAAAAAATATCAAGGCATCCTCAACAAAGATGATGCACCTTAACCAAATAAAAAAGCACATCACAAAAATTATTCCACAAAATCCAATCAAATGTAAGGTTCGAGAACTCGGTTTCGGTTTCGGCCATTTGAAATTTTCTTGGTTTCATCAGTTTCAAAATTTTCGGTTCAGTTTTGGTCCCGATATTAGTCCGTATTTTAAATGGAGAAATAATAATAAACGTTGTAAATAAAATAAATATTGTCTATAAAAAGATTATAATACAAATAGCTATCATTTAAAATTTTGGTTCAAGTCCATTCAAAAACATAGATGGACATATTATTTACTCTAATCTGAATAATTATCATTTAGTACGCCCACTATTTTAAGAAAACAGTGATTTGAACACAAAATTAGGTACAACTAATATAGACCGTTGGATTTTTTATCTTTAAATAGAAGGGGAAAATTTGAAGGACGTTTAATGATCAAGAACTCTTGTGTTTCATTTCCGTTAATGTTTTATGCCCAAATAAAATTTCCCTTCTTTTAAACATAAATGAACATTTAAACAAGCCCATTTAGGCATGAATTAAAATCATTCCAAGCCCATTAACTTCAGCATGTCCATTCATTTAAATCCAACATCAACTTAACCCTAGCCCCTAAAATCAAAACTACACCGCTTTCTGGACTAACTACGAACGAAGGAAAAAGGCAAAAATAAATAAATCCATTAATGCGATCGACATGAGAAAGAAGACGACGGCGTTGCTTGAATTCCCTCAGTCGACGCTCGAATTCTTTTCTAATGCTAGAATCTGATCTACACCGTATTTAATTTTGGAGGTAATTTATGTTTTCAGCTGCCTACTTTTATAATTTTTGAGTTGATACTCCTTTCATTTTCTATCGTTTATCCCATTTTCCCACTCACTGCAGCAATTTGGTTTTAATTTTTTTTTTCCTTAATCGCCGGTACCAAGATAGGATTTTGACCTAATCCCGCCTCCACTTCCGGCCGACGCCAAATCAAGATGGTTGGAATCTTGTGGTTCCAACCGAAACCTAATACCATGATCAAATGGCATGGAAGATATGCAATGTATGGTAAATTATGAAAATCAAGACGCTTATGCACTATTCTTAATTCAGTTGCTAAAGCAGTAGAACATACTAAAAATGATTCAAATGTTTATCTGAATAGATTATAAATATCTTAAACCGAGACTTTCAGTTGTTTCATAGCAGCGATGAACTAATAAATTTCATTCGTTGCCCGAGGGGAGGGGGTAGCAACAAAAATCATGCAACAAATTTCAGAAACATCTAATTGGAAGCCTTTTGAGCATTTTCCATAGGACCAGTCCAATGAGATGTTGAATATGTTCTTTCTACTTGATTTTCTAATAAAAAAATAACATATTTTGAAAAATGGTTATGATTGATTCAACATGATATGATTTTATAATTAATTTTAACTTAATAGCAAGTTAGTACGTGAACAATACTAAAATTTAAAATGCACGGAACTGTGCTAACATTTTTAAGGTTATAAATAGTAATTGGTAATTGATAATCATTATACATTTGCTAAAATCTTATTTTGACACTACTTGAAAAGAATCTTCAATGGTAATTTTTAAGTAGATTAAAATAGTAAGTTATAAATAGTATCCGGATCATAGATATCATACCATGCAGTATAGCTTAAAATTGTCCATAGCATCAGGTGAACGATATTTTACATTTAAGTGCAAGTCTCCTTTGTAGCACAAAATAGTTCAATGAGATGTTGAAGATGTTCTTTCTACACTTGATTTTTTTCTTTTTCAAAAAAATTTAGCATACTTAAAAAAAATGGTTATGATTAATTCAACATGATATCATTTTATAATTAATTTAATTTAATGGCAAGCTGGTATGTGGATAATACTAAAATTTAATATTGATGAAACCATGCCAACTCTTTTAAGGTTATAAATAGTAATTGGTAATTGATAATCATTATCCATTTGCCAACATCTTATTTCGAAACAACTTAAATGGAATTTTCAATGGTAATTTCTATGTAGTTTTAAATAGTAAGCGACAAATATAGTGCTCAGATCATAGTTGTGCAATTAATGCTCTACTATGTTCCATAGCGGTTTCTACTGATATAATTTTACCAAATAACCTCAAAGATAGCATTTCCGCTTTAAGCCCTGTTATTACCAATATATCATGTTATTGCCGCCATATTTCACTATTGTTGTTATATCTTATTTAAAAGAAATGAATTAAGAAACCACATTTATACATTATGAAAATTATGAAACACTTTTTTCTTATTGAATTTTTAACATATTTTCAAAATAAAAATACTCTAATTTTCTATAAAATCTAATTAAGTTACATAACAGTTTATGTTTGTCTACAATAAATTTACACATGTTTTTAACATGAAATTAACTGTGTATTAATTATAATTAAATTGAATGTTAAATTTTTATTCAATTATCATTTATAAATTTGAAAAACCATTGAGTATTAGTTTTATATGCTATTTTAGAGTCATCCGCTAATCTTCGCTATATCCTCGCTACGACTTTTTGCATCTTCGCCGCATTAGATGTGCTAAACGTTTTAACTGCAATGCATTATAGTTATTATAGCCATTGTTTTAAAAAAACCGCCTCGATACTTGCCTCGAGAAAATAAGAGATAAAACGCCTTGAGCCTTATTCCAAAAGGCTTTTTACCTTTAAAGCTTACGCCTCAACAACTTGAGACATACAAAGCGCATAAAACGTACGCCTCGTACGCCTCAAACAGATGAGTCATATAACTTAAAAACCTTTTAATCTTTAGTTGCAAATATTGACATAGAAAAATGTCATTAAACTTAAATTATTTAATGGAAATAAAAAAGACAAAATTTAAGAAAATAAAAATTAGCATTTTTTACTTTTCAATTTCAATATTGACATAATCAAGTAAGATTGTTTATGAAATAATTATCATGAGCAATGTAATAAATTTCCCATTGTTATTTAAAGAATGTTTTTCAATAAACTCTGTTAAATCTCGAAATAAATTTTGCAAATCGATTTGAATTGATAGAACGTATCAAAATTGGAGTTTGATATAATCTTCAAATAGTTTTAAGAAATCAAAACTTGAATCGTATGAGTTTCGATTATTTATTTTTAATGTATAATAAAAATATATACTTGGTAAAAGTCGAATTTTAAATTATTTGTTTTTCATTTTTTTTTGCATTGGTTAATTTAAAGTGTTTGAATTTCTTTATTTGTTTTGCGTTTAATTTTTACCCGAAAAGCTTATGCCTTTTGAGGCTTACGCCTCGCCTCGTGGACAGGAAAACGCCTCATGTACGCTTTTCGCGTTTTAAAACTTTGGATCCGTACACTCGGTTATAACTTGCCATTTAAAACTACTTAGAAATTGTCATTGAAATTCTTTTTAGGTAGTTTTAAAATAAGATCTTGGCAAATGGATAATGATTATCAATTACTAATTTCTATTTATAATCTTAAAAGAGTTGCCAACGTTCCATTAATATTAAGTTTTAGTATTATCTGCGTACAAACTTGCCATTAAGTTAAATTAATTATAAATGATGTCATGTTGAATTAATCATAATCATTTTTTAAGTTTTTTTATTCTTTAATCAAGTGTATTGAGAACATCTTCAACACCTCATTGAACTAGTCCAACAGAAATAGAAAAACAAAAGTCATAATTTTTTAAATGGCAGTGGTTTTGAGTATGATACATCTACCAGACATTTACATTCAATTTTATTAGAAAAAATAAGTGTCATTTTTTGATATTCGATTTTGGTTTATTATTGAAGATATATGATTGGTTCATATCAATGTTTCAAAACGCAAAAGGCGTACATGAGGCATTTTCGGGTCCGTGAGGCGAGGCGTAAGCCTCAAAGCGTTGAGACGTAAGCCTTTCGGGTAAAAGAAAAGCGCAACATATATACTTAATTTTTAATATGGAGTAACATTAAGCGTCAAATAGTACATAAAAACCATAAAGCATTCAAAGCAATTCAAACAAAATACAATTATCCTTGCATATTTAATATAAATTGCAGAAGTTCAAATGATATCTTCCTCAGGTGCATATATGATCACAAAATTCATAGAGAATTTTTTTTATGTATTTGTAGAATTCGATAAATATTTGACTCACTTCCATGCAATATCACGTTTGCTCATTTAAAATTAACCTAGCCAACAATAGACATGAGGACACGATTAAAATGGCTTTTCAATGAAATACAACAAACAAAAAAAGACAAGTAAAAAAAGTCTCCTACATCTGAGTTTTGTTACTTTTTTTGTTTTTTACGTTTTTTTAAATGTTTTTTTTTTTTTTTGCGTTTTTTCACGCCTCATTTGGTTGAGGCTTGAGCCTCAGGGGTAAAACGCCTCTTGAGATGCGCCTCAAGGCATTTTTGCCAACGCTTCGCCTCGAGGAGCGCCTCAGGCGCATTTTTTAATACACTGGTTTTAATCCCATATCATTCAAACTATGGTAATGGACGGGTGTAATATTATATTTGGAAGCAGTGATTGCAAGCTTCGCCGGATCATATGTTCCAAACTGCGATTTGGTAGGAATCGCAATCTTCACGATCCAATAGTTAAATTGGATCGCAACCCGTGTTAAATGTGCGAATCTATTTTCAGTACGAAAATATTGGAGTCCAATACTGGATCAAGGTTTCAATTTAAACATGGAATTTGAACCTACACAATTTAGTTCAGCATTGCGATCTCGAATCAGCGGAAAAGAAAAAAGAAATAAAAGGAGGAACAGGCGGAAGCGAACCTGAATTTTTCAGAAACCCCAAGCTAAGGAGGAAGACGATTAAAAGCTTTTTTTAAAACCGGGTCGGCTTTGTCTCCGCTCACCACACTACCAGGCCAAGTCGAGATTTGCTACTACGAAATGCCACAATAGTGTAATTTATAAGGAATGGTGGAATTCAGAGGCTAATGTGGTAATTTAACATGTGGTTCCTTTTAAAATTATGTATGTGGTGTATTTTTCGATAAAAACTATTTTTGCCACTGTAGCATTTTTGGGTTAAGTCCGTTTGCATCCCGCTTAAGTGTATTATATCCAACAACTTAATATAACTAGTGTGCAACCCGTGCGTTGCACACGGTAATATTATTAAAAATAGTATTTATTATTTTAATTTTAAAATAAAATTTTTGTTATGCAATATAATAAATTTTTATATGAAATTGTTTTGTTTAATTTATGATAAATTTATTAAGATTAATTGTATAATATATTAAATTTTTATTATTGATTATATAAATTATTTAAACTATGTGATTTATTTAACTTTATATTTGAAAGAAAAACTGATTTTGTCGTTTTTGTTGATACGAACATGATGTATATTTTAAAACATTGCACTTACTGTTAATTAGATGAATTAACAACAATTTATTGATTGAATTCATTTGTTAAATTCAAAATCACATAATTAATTTAAGCACATCGACTTAAATGTACAAAGTTAAGTGATATTATGCAATATTTTGTAAATAAATTTTGAATGCAGGCGTTGACATTAATATTACAATGTAATACACGGTAGATATATTAATGTAAATAAGTTCAATTTTGAACTTATGATAGTTATTTATGCGCATAATTTCTATTATGTGATTGACGTGCTTATATATTTGATTTTTAACTATTTTTGTTAATGTGAACATGGTTAATCTAGATGTGATTTATTTGGAAATCAAAGAATAATAGTTTGCTAAAATTATTCAAATAGTTTTAATATTATGTAATTAATTGTGAAATATGGTACTAAATGTTAAATATTAAAAAATTATTGAGAGAGACTTAAATGATTATAGAAAAATTGAAGTGCATGTATTTAAAACTAAAAAAAAACATAATTTTGTCATTTTTAGTATTCAAAAGAAATATTAGTTAATAAAATTCATTTAAATTATTTAAAATTTGGATTTTGTAATTAATTTAAATATGTGTACTTAAATATAAGAGACAGTTTAACTGAGGTCCCTGTTATGTTTCAAAATAAAAATAAAAATAAGAACTTCCTGTCTAAAAACTTTATAAAGTAGGTCCTCGTTTTTCGAAAATCAACAAAAAACAACGATTTTTTTTATGAAAAATCAAAATTAAATTTAACACATAATCATCATCGTATTCATGCATTAAAACTACAAAAAAAATATGATTAAAAAAAATGCACGCTCTAGTAAATTGCAGCAAATAATGCAACTATTTGTAATTGCGGCTGACATTTCTACAACTTTTCCAATTATTTACATCAACTGTAAAACAATTGCTGATATATTAGCACTTTACAGTTTTAATTGGAGAATTTGCTGCAATTTTTCATCCGCCTTCATTCAGTTCTACATCAAGTATAAAATAGTTGTTGATATATTAGCAATTATATACAATGATTGCTGATATATCAGCAATTATTCATCTGTTCCATCACCTGTAAAGTAGTTGTTGATATATCAGCAATTATATACGATAAGTGCTGATATTCATCAGTCTTCTATATGTTTTAAAAATAGTTGCTGATATATCAGCAATTATACATCAGCCTTCCATCTGTTTTGAAAATAGTTGTTGAAATATCAGCAACTATATATTGTAACAACCCGAATTCTGATAGACCGAATTTTTTTGTTCAAAATTATAATCTATCGAAACTCATGTTGGTTTGTTTGGTATCCTGTAGAAAAGACAGAGAAAATAAACATATCAGAGCTTAAAAAACATCTCACAGCGGAATGGAATAAAATATAATATAATCAAATATAGTCTTACCCAGATAATAATACTGTCTAACCAGTATCCAAAGCTATCTTATAACTACCAAAATCTAACCTGAGAGTATGTTATGAGGAGGGGGTTAGAACACAAGTTCCTGTGACTGGACTTAAACTACGCATTTTGGATAATCCTATGTATATCGTTCAGTTACAATTTCTTATTTATTACGTTACTTGTGTTAATAGCGCTCAAGGCTTATACACACGTCGTACCCATCTACTTCTCAGTAGGTTAACCTAATACAATATATATGTAGCTACCTCAAATGTTAAGGTACACTCCATGGTACCCCACTCGCACGGTCTCCGCCGCAACGCCACAGAAATATACGCAGTCCCTCATCCTACGCCGGAGCGACATACGGATCTCAAAACAAATAACGCTATGTTCCGTATAGAACCGCCATCGTCATGCTACGTAAGCATATGGATTGCCACCTTCGAATCATTCGATCGAATCAGATTCCATCGTAGAGTAATGTCCTAAAGTCTACAATATACCACCCGGAGTAGGCATGCATGTATCTAGAATTTCTCACATATGTATCGTAAATCGTACTAGATGTTTCAATCTCTACGATACACTACCTAGAAATGGCACATGTATCCGCATGTATTATCTACTATGCACTGAGTTCCGTAACAGGGCTGTATCAGAAACACGGAACTCAGTTGGGAACCTTTTCAGATATCTGTATACACAGATGTTATGGTCTGCACTTTCACGGTGACTATGGTCCCACCAGACCCCTCCTTTAACTACTGAAAGACAAACAAATGAGAGCTAGTGACGTGGCCCAGAAAGACAACAAACAACATCGTAATTGGCATGTCCCGCAATCAAAGCCTTAATAGCGAAAGGTCGAGGGTGTGTAGGTTTAGCTCCCCGTCTTTCCGCATCATGCTTCACGCTAACTATCGATGACTGGTACCCGATGATTACTATCAATCAGATGGTTAGACCTACCTAAGGCAAAAAAATGAGATGGGCATAACCTGCCTAGTCACAAGGCAACAAGATCGTCGAATCATCTATGCCACTCTACAGCCTTTTGATTGCCCCCTATCGTGGTAATCAAGGTATACTCACTAGGTAGTAACACGCAGATGCAACCCCTGCGAGCACAGCCTAAGCATTGTCACTATACAGAGGACTACCAGGAGTACCCTCCACGTCCCAAGAAGTCGTGTTCTTTCCCTTCCAGTCCTTCGGAGCCAACAGAATATTAGTAGAACAACGGGCAGAACAGGCAGAATAATCAGATGGACGTGCGCTCCCCTCGTGTTTCATGACACCATGATAATCTACCTTGTTGGGTTACTCACCTTTAGACGTACAGGCTGGTCCAAGCGCCTCAGATTGATGTGTTATTAGACCCTATGTCTAAACATTTAATTATGCGCTTGCTTTACCTCATCAGATTTCCAGTTAACTTGGTTATTCCAAATCATATTAACTTCTCATTTAGGTTACCAAGTTCTTCTTACTTATTAATGTCAGTTATATAAATAACCCTATAACTTTAATTTGCACTCTGATCTTGATAGGTTGTGAAGAGGATGACGAAGAATCAAAAAATGAGCAGAGATAGATTGATTTACTTGAAAATTTGACAAAATATAATTAGGATTTTGATTAGAAATGGTGGTGAAGAGAAAGGACGAAGAAGAAGATGAAAAATATTAATTAAATTTCGAAATCAGAACCACCTATTTATAGAAGAAAAGAGAATTGTCCATTTGTGAAAGGAAATAATGAAAAGACATTTCTTTTGAATTTTGATTAAAATGGCCAGTATGTCGACATACTATATTTGACTATGTCGACATGCTCTTAGTTCGAAATTCGAAAATCTTGTCTTAAAAAATTATTTTGAGAACATAAAACTATGTAGTTTACTTTAAAACCTTGAAAATTATTATACATAGTAAAAGAGCGTTTTAGACATAAAAATACTTAAGAAAAACTATCAAAATTATTTCAAATAATTTAAACTTAAATATATACTATATACTCAAAATCAATATATAAAGGAAATTTAATATCCAAAACTAAATATTCAAAACAATAAAGATTAAAATATTAATAGTATAACACAAATAATATAAAATATATCAAACTACAAATAGAAAGTATATATTATCAAAAGTCAAAATATAATATTAAATATTACAAATATCAAACATAATTGAAATGGTAAATATATTTGAAACTTGAAACATAGAACATCAAAATTAATTTAAAACTTAAATCTTAAAAACAATTATGAAAAAATACTTAATTTTTTTAATATTTAAATAGAAATATATTTTGAATAGTAGATTAGATGAGTGCAGTCGAGTTTTAACATGTAAAACTTAGACTCTATTACATATCTTCGTCATTCTTAAACCCTTAAACTCTTGATATCACCGGTCTTGATCAACATATCTATATCATTTCCTTAGTTCATCACAGTAGGTCTTGTAATTATACAGTCTTGATTATTAACACTTGTTGTAAATCCTGTAGCTATATAATATATATATATATACATATACATATATATATATATAATCGCTAGTAATAACTGTAAATATATTCTATACCAATACCTTCTATACATGTTGTTATCATCAAAACATCCTTCAAATGCGCTATTAATCTCCCCCTTTTAATGATGAAAAACTTTTTATAAAATATATTTCTTAACTTCCCTTTACTTCGACAATTCCCACTTACTTCAACAACTTCCCCTTAATTAGTACCTTATATTATTTCTCCTCCTTTGTCATCAATCAAAAACTACTAATCTTTGAAACTCCTTTGATTACTTCTAATCAAAATTTGAACTCCCTCAACTCAAATACAAGTTGTCGTAAATACTGACTTGACACAATTTTTGTCTCAACTATAGACTCATTTCTAGTATTAAGTCCTCCTTAATAATAAATTACAAACTTAAAAGTGACTACTATAAAGAAAAATTTTTAAACATAATACAAAAATCACATTTTTGTCAATTAACAATTCAAACAAGCATTTCAAGCCAATTCAAATCAAAGCAAACATACATATCATAAAGCAGTCGAACAAGCAATTAAATCAACCAATTTTATTTATCCTAAATCTTTCATGATTTGTTTATAAACCAACCAATCAACAGTCAATCACACAAATCAATTCCTATGGATCAATCCAAATCAATAAGTTTATTTATACAAATCCATATACCTTAATGAAGTTTATTAATATAAAATTTTATATTATTTCCTTTATATGCCATGGGCTAACCAAATAAGATATAAAACTGAGATGACCCCTCATTATTTAACTCATTCTCTTGTTGTTTACTTTAGCAATGAATGTTTTTATGCCAAGGTCATCTTCTCAAGGGCTTTCCCCTTAGAACAATCAACTTCTAAGATCCTCTACTACCAGTATAAAAATACCAGGTTACTTTGATAAGTTTTAACTTATGTATATGATGATACATAAGCCATTTTTGCTTTGATAAATCAGAGTATATTTATATAAAGAAAAATTGTATTGATTAGTTAAATTAATCAATCACAACACAACAAAACAGAGTAAAAACAGTTGTTTTCTGAATGTACCTATTACCTATAATTATATACATAACAAATGTATTTCCAAGCATCTTGAATTATTAGAAAATGTGATAACTTAGAATATGACACTTTAGCCATGCTTAAAAACTATTACGAAAGGTATTGGGAGTTAGCCTGATTATGAAACTGGTTTAAATTATCCTCCTTTGCTAATTCAAAATATTTGATTTAATCCAATTTTGCCAAATGTAAACATTTTAGGATCTAACCCTTTGAAATCTGGGTTTATACCCATGGATTTTGTGCTGTTGCATTTGATATGGTCGTGGAATCAAAGTGTCTAGCCTAAGGCCTTATTCAAATAAAAATGAGCATGCAAATATTGTTTTCTTGTGCATTTGTATACCTCCTTTTATGTTTGCACGCACTTAGGCTGGCATCTCATTTCATAAGTAGGCATATCAATGCAAAAAGGCACATTAAAATCATCTAGTTCCTTTTATTAAAATGGAGTAAGCACTCAAGTGCATCCCCATATAAGAGAAAGTATTCAACAATCTTTCTATACTTCAAAAATCATACCTCTTTTTAAACAAGTCAATGGTGTTGCTTCCCACAGAATTTATGGGTACTTGAAATATAGCATGCAATCTATGTTTTTAGCATTTGTTTTATTCATGTGAATATACCAATACATAAGTATTGAGAACAGTAATAAAGAATGTATCCGACCATGCTTTATCTTGTGCTAATCATTCACATCAATTCTTGTATACATAAGAACACAAGGCATTATATTTTTTTCAGGTAATTTTCCATGGAAGCATTCCAGCATTTTATACAACACATACATAATTTTATAGATACATTTTCCAGCACTCAAACCGAGATAATTTAGTTCATTTCATAGTTGGTAATCAAAAGCATGCAACATCATAGTTCTTACATTTTTAGAGCTGCTAACATAGCATTTAAGCAGAGTTTCAAGACTTAAGCCAAACAAATAAATACACCATACATAGAAAATCTAAGCAACACTTCAGTAACTCTAACAACTTAAATTCCTAAGCATTATAATTCCTTTTCCCAAGCAGTCCCATCAAAGTCAATCACTTTGTTTCCTCATTTCCTGCATTAGCATCAGAAACTGCCTCATTGAAAACGTGACACCCATTGATTCCATGAAGCAAACAGGGTCAGACTATATGCATGGTGTGAGAATAAATCATTTCATATAAATATAAGTTACCGATTATTCCTATCATAGTTTATTCTTATGTGTACTTAAGAAGATCATACAAGTGATACATATGAATAAATTGAGGCTTATGAAAGCATTATTTCCAGTGTTAAGCATCCATGCACAACAATTCATATTCATATATTTATGCAAACATAACACAATATTTCTATCAACTTGCAGAGCAGTGTATCATTCATTCATTATAAGCCTAATCCACATTCTACCTCTTAACTATTTATTTCACGACTCAGCCTTTCCTACGCCAACCTCAACGCCTAAATCCTAAGTCATCCTAGTTGTTTTGGGTCTCAATACTTTACATTGAAGAGATATGTGAACACTACCTAGGGCATCCACCATGTTAACCCAGCACACAAAGGTCTATGAGGATGACTCATGCCATGTGCATAATTTACCCCTATTTGTTGTCAAGTAATTCAATGTAACTCTTGATGACATGCACCATCCAATGACCCTCTCTCAGTTATGTATTTTTCTTTCAATACTCGTTTATTTTAACATGTTTTCTAAACATTCAAACCATATACATTCACCCCATAATTCCTTGGGTCATTCCTTCCGTATCCGTTGTGACATTACATGTTATCATATTGTACATGTATACACTAGATAATCTCAAACACACACACACACACACACTCTCTCTCTCTCTCTCTCTCTCTCTTACGTACATACATACATACATACATATATATATAAGAATCATTCATTTAAATCAAACAGAGATAAACATTTTATTTGCATTCATCTCATAACAACAACATATTTATTATTTATAAAGGCAGCTTAACTTCATGTTTATCCAATTTATACTTCAGTAGATCCTTTTTATACACATCAATGAATATTTTTTTTTTACTTATCTATTACCGTGAGAATATGATTAGAGATACATAGGGTACCTCTTAAAACCTGGTTTTGCTTGCTTAAATTCTTCATGCAGATTTATAAATATAATTTAGCTCAGAAAATCATATAGTAAAAGCGGGTCAACACGTAAACATTGCACCCTCTTCACTTTATTTTATAAGGAAATAAACATAAGCATGTATCATCCTTGTTCATTCTGCCTATTTCCCTCATTCAAACCCTAACTCACAGTAATATTTCTACTTGCATCAGTGATTATATATTTTCAGATCTAACCAAGCACTTTGTTCATAAAAATCATTGCCGTCCATAAAATGCAGTGAACATATTAAATCAACATTTTGCTTGCATTCATACATGGCTCAATATTATATAACAAAATATCAATATATATATTTTTTGAAAATTAGTACTCTTTATTGTTAAACCGATTTAAAAACCTCCTTTATATGCCTCATTAAAACCCTGTACTCCTCTTAACCTAGATGGGTGCCTTACAGGAAAAAATACTACATATAAATTTGGTCTACTACAAGTAAAATCAATACCACATTCATTAGTAACAAATCGAACTAAAAAAACTAAAATTAGAAAATAACCAAATGCACCAACCCAGCCCAACCAGGCCCAATAGCAATTCAAAAAAACCAACGAACCAAAAAACACTTCTTCTACATTAATTACCCAGTATCAGCCAACTCAATGCCCCAATGGTTAAGTAGCTGGACATTCCTCAAGCTTTGCGCCATCTTGCTTCCATTATTATGCACTAAAAAATGATTTCTTTCTCAATTTGTATTAATTCCGTAGCAGAATGGGTGCTTCGATTCTGAAAAACTCTTGAATTTATTTCTTTCTATATACAATATATAGCTGTAGTCAATGCACCATAGGCTAAATCACGTAATTAATCCTTTTCTTTGAAAGCTGAATGCAGAAGTCTTACCTTATCTTTCAGATCAGATTGGATGACGAGAGGAAGAAACAATATTTGTATCAAAGAAAGCCATATGAAAGAAGAGTAATCACACTGGAAAAACAATTGTTGACTGGATTCTAGATGGTTGTTGCATAGAGGGAACATGATATTTGAAACATTTCCAAACCGAAGGATTCTGTCTTTAGTGTTTAATCTACCCAGAATTGCAAGGTAAGACATAAAAGCCATTATCCTACTGTTTTTCTTGTGCCATATTATAGAAAAAACAAGGTCGGAAGAATAATGCTATCGCACTGAATCCCAAGATTTTTGAAAAGAAAAAGCACATCCTTCTCCCTATTCATATGAATCATGCAGTCTGCTGGGAAAAATAGGAATGGAACTAATTTCATTTAATAATTCTCTTGTTGCAGGATGGAGAGATGGTTCAAATATCTCATTTCTCACAATTGTATTCATTCTCTGCTCAGCATTTCCAACTAAATAGAATCTGACATAACCAAGTAAATCTACCAAACACTGACAATTAATCCAAGGTTCAAACCAGAGGTTAGTTTCTTCTCCTATAGAAATAATTTTATTGAATAATTACTTGGAATTTGTGCATAATCTAAGTAAGGATTTCCAAGTTGATGGGGCATTCTTGTCTACTGCCATTGCCCAAAAAGGTTTATTTTTGCAATATCTACTATAAACCCATTTACTCTAGAAAGAAGTATTAGATAGAAAATGCCAGAGAAGTTTGATGCAAGCTTCTTTTTTATGATCAGAAATTTTTTTGAGACTAATACCACCTTCTGATTTTGGTTTACACAATGTGTTCCACACAAATTTGTGTGATGATCCTCCCACAAAAAAAAAATTGCGCATAGGGATTGAATTTTATTAAAGGTATATTCTGGTATTTGATATATAAACAGCCAGTATAAAATGATAGGAGTTAAGACTGTATTAATCATTTCAAGCCTACCTACAGAACTCAACAATTTAGTTTCCCAAGCTTGGATTTTAGTTTTGTACTTTCTGAATCAATGAATTACATTTTGAATAATGTAAATAATTGGAAGAAAGTGGGACTCCTAAATATTTACTAGGTAAAGAACGAAGTTCAAAACCTAAAATATTCATAAACTATTGGGAATCATTTACTGATGTACTGAAAAAGACTATGGTTTTAGAAGAATTTACTTGCAAACCAACATGGGTATCTAGTTTATGAAAATTCAAACAAAGAGTGGAAGCATTCTGAATAAATGATTTACCAAAGATCATTAAATCATCCACATATAATAAATGTGAGATGATAGACTAGATTGAATGCTTTAACATGTGTAGCTTCATCCATTAAATATAAGAAAAATTGCATCAGAATAGCAAATAGATATGGAGACAATGGATCACCCTGACGAATTCCTCTTGAAGATGTAATAAACCCCTTTGGAATGCCTTGAATTAAGATTGAAAAGGTTGCCGTGGACATGCATTCATATATTAGATTGACAAAATGATTAGGGAAATTCGTTTTTGACATGATAAAGCAAATAAATTCCCTATTTACTCTATTATATGCTTTTTGTAAATCTACCTTAACACAAAGTTTAGGCATACCTTTCTTTCGAAAGTTCTTTAATAGTTCATGAGCCAATAATATATACTCACCAATATATCTATCCTTTAAAAAAGCGCTTTCGTTTTTTGATATAAGAAATGGAAGGAAGATCTTCAGCCTTTTGCATAACACCTTTGAAAATATTTTATAATATATATTACAACAAGATATTAGCCTATAGTGAGCAATTTCAATAGATCTATCATTCTTTGGAATTAGGGTGACAGAAGTATGATTTATGGATTTTGGCAGTTTACCAAAAGAAAAGATATTTGAGATTGCTACCAATAAGTCAAATTTAAGCTTTTCCCAATGGGTCTTCAAAACATTTGCATTTATTCCATCTGGACTAGGGCTTGAATCATCATGTATAGAGAATAGAGCATCTCTAATTTCAGGCAAAGTCACTTCTTTCGGTAAGTACTGCTGATCTTGTTCATTCACAGTTGACATGTGTTGAAAAATGGGAAATGCAGTTGAATTTGAACCATTAAACATAGCTGTAAAATAATTAGTAGCCTCTACCTCAATATCATTATATTTAAAAACAAAATTTCCACCCTGATCAATTAAAGGTCTGATATGATTAAAATATCCATTGCTAATCATGCGAGAATAAAATAATTTCAAATTTATATCTCCCTGTTGTAACCAGGATACTTTAGCTTGCTATTTAAATACATTAAAATAAATTTATTGTAAATTCTGAAATTCTTTCTTGGCTTGCAGGTAATCATCATATATAATAAGATCCTCTGGATTGTTATCTGTAGCTTGCTCCAAATTTAAGATATGTTGTAACAGCCCGCACCTCCATTCACGCAAGATATTGTCCCCAACATAGCCACCGTATAGGTGTGGGGTTTTGTTCCTCAAAAGGCCTCGGCATTAGTAAGAGATGGGCTCTACTATATAAGTACCCACTTCACACAGGCTTCCACGATGTAGGACTTAGGAGTGTTACATTCTCCCTTCCTGCAGAGCCCAACATCCCCATTGGCTCACAAACACCTCACCTAGGCATTGTGGTCCATGCAGGAGCCACAATTCCGGCTGGGTATTGGCTCTGATACCACTGTAACAGCCTGCACCTCCGTTCACACAAGATATTGTCCCCAATTTAGCCACCGTATAGGTGTGGGGTTTTGTTCCTCAAAAGGCCTCGGCATTAGTAAGAGATGGGCTCTACTATATAAGTACCCACTTCACACAGGCTTCCACGATGTGGGACTTAGGGGTGTTACACATGTTGTTCAGCATGTTTCAGGTTAGCATTGTGTCTATCTCTTAATCTGTTCCAAATTTTCATTTCCTTCTTACAATTTTGTAGTTTTTGCAATAGTTTATAACTCTGAAATCCCCATGTATAAGAATTTAAAAATCTTTGAACTATTTCTTAGTACCCTTTAAAACTTGACTAATCATTTTTGAATCGAAAAGGGTAACCTTTTGATGATTCAGCTGAAATAAGCTCTAATTATACAGGGTTATGATCACTAGAACGTTATGAAAGGGATAAAGCTTTCATATTCAAAAATTGTTGTAGGCAGAAATTATTTATTAAGATTTTATCTATATGAGTTGCAATCCCTTTCCTATGCCATGTGAATTGAAATCCAAGAGGTTTGATTTCTTCTAGAGCAGTCTGAATTAGAAACTTATGAAATTCACGCAAATGTTGATAAGGGACTGGTAATTCCCCCTTTTACCTAGTGGAGAAAGAGCATTATTGAAATCACCCATAAGCACCCAAATATTTACAACTATATTGATTCATTGCCGGAGATTTAGCCTATCCCTAAAGAAATTGCTTGCATAAACCAGTGTAATAATCATACTAAATCCTCCTTTGTTCAAAGCTGTCACTGTTATATGCTGAAATGATGAAGCCACAACAACCAAATCCCAAACATTAGAGTCCCGAATCAGAAGAATTCTTCCATTAGAGACAGAAGAATTATTTGTCAAATATTTCCAAGAACTAGGAATCATAGAACTAAACAGTAAAGAATTCGACTTTGACAGTTTTGTTTCCACTTAACCAACAATAGTTGGTTTAGCATGAATTAGGAGTTTGGGCCCATCTTTCATACGAGAAATAGTGTTCATACCCCTGATGTTCCACACTACTATTGTCATTTAATAGTAGATGAGCTCCTCAAAATTCTTATATAAGAAGCAGTAGAAAATTCGGTTTCAGCAGAGGCTTTGTTATTTTGAAAATAACTTGTATTTTTATTAATAAAATTAGACACTTCAACCTATTTTCCTTTTGCATCTTCATTCTGGACTACCTCATCATTGATACTATCAGCAACATTTTAGAGATCATTAGGCAATATATCTGTTGGTAGTTTAGAATTCAGGAAAGAAAGATCATCCATACCTTCTGTTGATGCTTGACCAGGTTCTTTAACTGAATGATTTTCAGAAACATGAACATTAGAGCTTGATTGATCAATATCATTTGGGTTTTCAGAATATGTCCAGAGTGGATCATTAGAAATTTCATGAGCATTGTTATCGTGACCAAACATACTGCATTTAATACATTTCAGAGGCACAAATTCATACTCTACTATGATATCTATTTTTTGCCTATTAAGTAATAAAAAAGAAATAGAAATCTTAGTTAAGATTTGTTTGGGTATCAATAGAGATATGTACTCTCACATATTTTGTAAACTTCTTATATGTTGTACTTTCATCAAGCATAATCTGCTCTGAAATGAAACTTGCAACCATCTGAATAGAATCTTCCTCCCATAATTCCATAGGGTAGATGATGAAATCTTACCCAGATCTAAACTACTCCACTATGTTTGTTATTATAATCATATCCAGGAAACCATGCTTCAACCATTAAAAGACGACCATAATAAGAATAGGTCGAACATTCTAAGATCCATGAAAAATCAATCTTATTATCAAATTGAACCACAAAATTAAAACTAGCAGAGATATGAACATTAAAATTTCCGAATAGCCTCCAAAACTTTTAATATATTCTTTCAGCTTAACGATAGAGATTCGGAATAAGCGCAATAGTATTAACCCAAGCATTTTCAGAATGATTATAATTTATTTATTTTGGAATAAAAACATATTCCGACGAAGGTTTCACAAATTTCAGACTCATGTTATTTGATGCCGATGGTACCTGTTTTCGACTTGTATGAATATTCGAGGGAGATTAGTCGATGTTGAGGAAGAATATTATTTATCTATTGAGGAAGAAATATTAGATCGTGAGTGAGGGAATTGGGAGTTTGTTGTAGGAGCACATTCTGCCATTAATGAGGAAAACCTTAGAAAAAGAAAACTATATATATATATATATATATATATATATATATATATATATATATTCAAAGAGGCTGCCTTATCTAGGACTTAGTGCCTTATATAAAATGATGTATACTTATAGAAACATCTCTTTTTTAATCCTTATTTTTTGGTCCTAGCACAACTCTTGTCCTCTTAGATGCTACTCCTACTCCTTATTTTATTTTATTTTTGCAAGGAGAAACTCTAGCCTATCAAGGCTTTTCCTTAAATAATTCACACGGTTACTTAATTAGGGTTTTTCTTGTTATGTAAAGTCAATTTTACCCTAAGAAAAAAAAATTAGTTTTTAAGGTATCAATATATCACCCACTTATCTAACCGATTTTCTATAAATAGTTATGGAGAGATCTTTCCATGCAAAGCCTAGCTGGCTATCTTTATACTGGAAAAGCATTTTAATTTATTCCCTTTTTTATC
The DNA here is from genome assembly GCA_030737875.1 of Allium sativum. NCBI lineage: Eukaryota > Viridiplantae > Streptophyta > Magnoliopsida > Asparagales > Amaryllidaceae > Allium > Allium sativum. The sequence goes on from CM060924.1 coordinate 139,738,509, forward strand.
CTATTAGTCGTGCCTTTTTCATGTTCCTCTATTTCACGTACTCAGAAAGAATTTTTATATACGTTTTAAATTGTGCATAGCCTAAAACATGCAACCTAAATTTAATCCATTATTTATTTCCAGGCAATTTTACTTAGCCTTGAATACTCTTGCATCTTTAAATTCTTTTGCATAACAGATATAAATATATATCCAGAGGTTCATATGTGCATACTTATTATTTCTCTTGCACAACACTTATGTTTTTAACATAAATTTATACATAGGTTTTATTTTTAGAAAAATATTTCATTTAAAATATGCACATGTGCACCTATGTATCGTAACACACTTTTTACACATCATTGCTTAATCATCATGTATTGTATATATATATATATTATAATTATTCTTCAATCAATATATTTAAACATGATGAATATCCAGGGTCATCACATATACCCCTCCTTTTAGAAATTATACCATGATTTTTATCATACTTATATCAAGTATTCATTCAAAATCAATCAACATCAAAAATTGATTCAATCCATTCTAAGCTAATCACATGACTTGCACACATATGCATAATTTCAAAAGCGATTCATGGCATATATTCATTCATCAGTAAATATCATAACATATGCATACTTGTCAAACAGTAAACAACTTGGATAACCGGTTTTCATTTTATCTTCCACTTCCTAAGTGCAATAATTGGGATCAAGACTCAATTACACTTTCACTAATTTGATAACTTTATTTATTAATTTCTTTTCTTCCATATATACAAGCCTATAGGCTCCTTCTTATATACCAAATCTGACCTGATTTTCACTTTAGTTGGGGCTTCAAGTATAGTTTCCTTGTCATGCACTCACTTTCTCAACTGTAATACATGAAACACATCATGTATCCCTTTCATCTCTTTAGGTAATTTCAGCTTATAAGCCAAAGCTCCAATTCTCTCTATTATTTCATATGGTACAACATATGCAGGGGTAAATTTTCCCTACTTTACAGATCTCAAAATTTCCCTCATAGGAGATACTTTAATAAACACATAATCTCCTACCCTATACTCTATACGCTTCCTTTTATTGTTTACATACTTTTTCTGCCTATCTTGTCCTGCAACCATCCTTCTTCTTATCAAAGCAATTTTCTCGTATGTTTCCTTCACATGCTCAGGCCCTAAAATTACCCTATCCATAACCTCAATCCAACATGTTAGTAGTTGGCATGGCTTCCCATATAAAGCTTCAAAGGGTGCCATGACTATGCTACTTTGATGGCTGGTATTATATTCAAATTCAGCCAAATATATATGGTCTTCCCAACTTTCCCCCAAGTCCAATACATATGCCCTTAAAAAACATTTCAAAAATTCTATTAACAATTTCTGGTTGCCTATCAGATTGAGGATGGTATGTTGTCCTTAAGTTCAATTCGGTCCCTTAGCCTCTTGGAAGCTTCTTCAAAATTTTGAAGTGAACAAAGTATCCCTATCACTAACTAGACTTGGGTACCCCATGCAATCTTACAGTTTCTTTCACAAACATTTGTGCCAACTTACTTGCATTTCTTTCTTATTTGAATGGTATGAAATGTACTGGCTTGGTTAGCCTATCAATTACCTCCCAAATACTATCATTAACCCCTCCTAGTTTTAGGCAAGTCATCTATGAAATCCGTAGATATTTTCTTCCATTTCCACTTTGGTACTTCCAATGGTTGTAATAAGCCTGATGGCTTTTGATATTTTTCTTTAACCTGTTGACACACCATGCATTTAGATACAAACTTACTTGTTGCCACTTTCATCTCTTTCCATCATAATTTCCTTTTCAAATCATGATACATCTTTGTATCCCTTGGATGGATAGTGTACTTTCTCCTGTGATATACATCCAAGGTTTCTTTCTCCAAATCTTTCATTTGCAGGCACACAAAATCTCTTTTTATTTTATAGATAGCCTTGCTCATCTATCTCAAAATTTTCTACCTTTTCTCCTTTTAATAAAAGAGCTTTCTTCTCATTTGGGAATGAGTCTTGGTCTTGTAATCCCCCTACTTTATTTATCAAGTCTAATTTGACATCGATAAGATCAAGTCTTCCTATGTCCATCCGTTCACTATGTACATTCATATGTGCACTACTAGGGCTATCTATCTCCACATCAGTAAGTAATGACAATGTTTTGAACTCTTCCATCATTAACATGACCACCCTACCATGCTTCCTACCCAATGCATCTAGCACCCTATTAGCCTTCCCTAGTGTATACAATACGTCTAGGTCATAGACTGCTAGGAATTCAACACATTATGCTGCTTCATATTTAGGTCTTTTTAAGAAAACAAATATTTTAGTGACTTGTGATCAATATATAATTCAAACTTAGCCCCCAATAAATAGTGTCTCCATAATTTTAATGCATATTCTATTGCAGCTAATTTTAGATCATGTGTAGCATTATTTATTTCATTTGGTTGTAACTGCCTTGAAGTATACATTATTACTTGGTCTCTTTGCATTAAAACAACACCTAAACTAGATCATAGCCCTTCGTTTCCCTCTGATACCTTTAATATAGGAGCCTTGTCCAATGCCTCCTTCAAATTTTCAAAAGCCCTTTCACACTTTTCAGTTCAAACTAAAGGATGATCCTTCCTTGATAATCGAGTCAATGGTAGAAATTTTTGCAAAATCCTTTATAAATCTTCTATAATAGTCTGCCATGCCCATGAAGGATCTTACCTCAATTACTGTCTTTGGCCTCTTCTAAGCTTGAACATCTATCACCTTTTTGGGATCTACTGAGATGCCTCTTTCATAAATAATGTGTCATTTTCATGTTTCCAGAATGTACATTTAGAAAACTTAGCCTTGAGATCATGCTGCCTTAATCTATTCAGCACTGAATGCAAGTGTTTTGCATGGTCTTTCACTGTCTTAGAATAGACCAGTATGTCATCAATGAAGATCAAGACAAATTTATCCAAGTAATCCCTAAACATCCTATATATTCATCAAATCAACAAAATAGGAAGGAGCATTTGTCAAGCCAAATGGCAAAACAAGAAATTCTACAAGCCATATCTAGTACTAAAAGCATTGTACTTAGTGCTTTCCTTCTCCATATTCATTTGATGAAAACTTGATGCTAAATCTAACCTTGAGAAAATCTTTGCCCATTCAGTTGATCAAAGAGATCATCTATCCTTGACAGTGGGTATTGTTTTTTATTGTGAATATATTAAGCTTTTTTTATGAAAATAATATAATATAACAAAATGGGAGAATGAACCATTCTCCAATAGCTCACAAAATGGTTTCCACTGAATGCAGAAACTGTGCACACCAAGATACAAAAGATACAGAAAAATACAAATAAATAAGAAGACAGGCAAAAACCAAAAGCTAGCACAATAGCAGACATGGTCATAGAGGCCTCAGTAGACGATAGGCGAAGTGAAAGGCGGCGTTGAAACATCGAGCTCCTCAAAGGACGTACATAGAGCAAAAGTGGATGACGAGCCATCCAACTAAACTCATAGACAAAGTGTGGGATATCTAGACTGACGGCCTTGATCCTATGAATCTTCCAGGTCCTCATGCTCCAACGTATCCAGCGCGACATCCGAAGTTTGAGTAATCATCCAATCTCCTGATCCACAAATCACTCGAGCTTCACCTGATCCAGGAAACCCTCCCGGGGATGGAGTACAGAAAGCACCAACCAGCTCCTGACTGACCAATTTGAAAACCTGTACTCCAACTTTGCACAACTAGCAATTGGCATAAGATCGATTGGGGGCTAAGGGGTAGTGTGGGAAAGTGGTAAGCAGCAGAAAACATAATTAACGCCAACTGTAAACAAAAAATTAAAAAATCAACCAATACCTGCCTAAGAGTGGCCGATACCGATGAAACATCAAAGGTCATAGCCAACCTCCTAGAGCGGGAGCTAAAGGCTCCCTGGAATGGTTTACCATGAAATGCAAGGAACACATCATTCCTTACTTTCTGAATAATGGTAGGAATAGCCACTTCGTCAAATATTTTCTTATTCCACGAGCACCAGATGTGCCAGCAGACCAGACAAGGAATCAGATGAAAAAGGATCGACCTTAAAGATTTTCCTGAGATCCCTGACCACCAGAAACTTAGTAAACCATCAAGCAAGGTTGCGTTACCTCGGTTACCCATCAGATTCCCGAACTAATTCCAGGCAGACCTGGCACAGATCCAGGAGAGCAACAAGTGAGTAGAGGATTAAAAGTATCCAGAACTGCATCATCTGCACCTGGATACTAGAGGAATGCTGATTCTCTAAAGGTTCTCATCTATTGGTACGCCATTATAGAAGGATTTCCACATAAATAGAGAAACCTTTGGTGGAATACAAACATTCCAAACGAGGGAGAAACGGTGGAGACGAGGACCTAGAGTTCGTACCGAATTTCATGCTGCCTTAAGCGGGAAGGAACTCCCGTCCCAAATAGTACCACCCTTATGAGCATTCGACAAGGCCTTCACGGATTACATCCGTTTCCACCTCTCACTAGCATAGGATAGGACACCGAAGAAATTCGTACCTTCCAACCTATGGTACTTGGCATGGAGGAACGTCGCCCAAAGGGAGTTGTTCTCTCCAAACCTCGCCCATAGCTGGCAAGCAAAGGCCGAACAGATGTCCTTAGGGTTACGGAGGCCTAAGCCTCCTTCACTTTTGGGATGAAAAATGGAGTTCCAAGAAATCCATTGGTGGTGAGAAGCATTGTTTTTATTTCCCCAAAAGAAGGACGAAGCCAAGGAACGGTAAGAGCGGAAGAACGAAGTAGTGGGAGTCATAGCTGCGAAGATATGAGATCCCACAGAATCAAGAACAGACTTAATGAGAACCAATCTTCCAGCCTGAGAAAGGAGAGTAACATTCCATCGAACAATCTTTCCCCTAACTTTGTTAGTTAGGGGATTAAAGATGGCGTTGAGCTTCCTGCCTTGGTATAACACAATGCCGAGGTAAGGGAGGGGAAGGGAGGTCACCTTGAAACCAGAAGAAATCTCGATCCAGGACGATCTGACCGAGTAAAGGTCTTTCGTGGCCACGAAGCAGCTTTTAGACGAGTTAATGAGTTGCTCCGAGCATCTCTCGTATTGCTGAATAAGAACGAGTAGGCTCTGAATAGACCAACGACTTCCATTAGTGAAAATGATGATGTCGTCAGCGAAGGACAAGGAGGAGATAAGACGACAACCCTAGGGATGCTAAACCTATGAATCTTCCCAGTAATCATAAGAGAGTGCAACCCTCGAACGAAAGCCTCAGCCGAAGTGACAAATAATGAAGGGGGGAGGGGGTCACCTTGACGAAGGCCCCTTCCGAACCTGAAATAACCAGTGGTCAATCTGTTGACGAGAATGAAAAACCAGCAGCTGGAGATAAGCCTCCAAATGACATCGCTAAGGGGTTCCGGAAACCCGAAAGCCCTCAGAACCTTGATGATGAATTACCACGACATGTGGTCATAAGCCTTAGCCATATTTAGCTTAACAACCACATTAGATCCTCGTATCTTCTTATCGATCTGAGAAATTAACTCCTGGGCTAAAAGGACATTATCAGTGACCAAACGTCCTTTTGCAAAACTAGCCTGTGAAGAAGAAATAAGACGCTCGAGAAACCGTGCTAGCCTGGTGGTTAGAATCTTGGAAATGACCTTGTTTGAGAAACTACACAAGCTGATTGGACGGAAGTCCGAACAAGAGATAGTTTGGTCGCACTTGGAAATGACTTTATTAAGCTCTCTATAATCTATGCACATTCTCAGTGCACCATCGTGCTTTAAGAAAAAACATTACTGGTGATTCCCAGCAAGAACTACTTGGCTTAATGAATCTTTTTTCTCCTAATTCCATTAGTTGTTGCTTTGACTCACTAATTCCTTTATCGCCATCCATGTTGGCTTCTTTACAATTGCACTTGCCCCAGGTACAAGTCTGATTATGAACCCCACTATTCTATGATATGGCGCTCCCTTAATTTCTTCAAATACATCCTTATATTAGTTTACAATGGGTATATCTTTCGGTGTTGGCTCTATACCCCAATATTTAAGTTTCTAATATATCCGAAATTTCTTTCCTTGGTTGCTTCACATAAAATTGATACTCTTTTGCCTTCAGCGGTTTCCAGTGAAATAGTAGATGTTTCTAAATTAATGATGGCTCCAAATTCTCTTAACCAATCTACCCCTAGTATAATTCCTATCCCAGGGTAATTTAACACATGTAAATCAGAAATAAACACACAACTACCTATATTTAATTCTACTTGGATACATTTCATCGCTAGCACTTATGAGCTACCTATGGGACATTTAACAAATAAAGGCTTATCCACTAAAATGCAAGTCAATTCTAACTTTTGTACTATGTTATGGGATATGAAAGAGTGTGTAGCTTCTGTGTCATATACTACATCTATAAGCAATTGTTTAATAAATAAAACACCTTCCACTTATCCCTGGTCTTCAGCATTTGGACTAACCACTGATTTTCCCTTTCCCTACAAAGCTCCAAGTTTGCCTGTTATTTGAAATCAGGATTGTTCCTCTTGATACGACCCTCTTTTCCATAATTATAAAACTTAAAGGTAGCTACTTTTTGAGTTTGGTATCGAAATTTTATATTCCCCTCTTTGCCATAATTATAACACACTGTCTTCTTCTTGGTGTCTAGAGTTAATGTGGCTTCAACACTGTGCAGTTAAAGCCATTCTAAAAGCTCTACAAAAACCTTGTTATGGCTCGTAGTGCCCTTCAGTCGCTACGCTATGTCTATTTATCGCTGATGAACAATAGATCCGCTTTAAGCCCTGCTATTTTTCGCTGCATCCACTAAATCAACGCTTTATAGCACCCACTTAGCAATATTAATATACAAAGCATGTTTTGGCTGTTTCTCTTTTTTAAAAAAATCAATAAAGCTAGTGTAAAAAGATAAAGGGAAAGTCTAAAGGGACACAAAATTAAACTCTGAAGAAGAAGGTGATGACCGGAACCCGAGATGCAAAGGTAGTCCAAGTAGGAAGTTTTGACTCAGGATCCAGATGGGAACCAATGAGAAAACTTCATGATTGGGCTTTGCTGCGGGACGTGTGCTAAGGAGTTGTCGATGTCTATAACTTTGGATCATTATGTGTAGGGAGTACGTGAGCGGATTCAGGGTCACAGTGGCCTAGGTACGACTAAAGAGCTATAGACCAATGAAGTGGGGTCATTTGTAAAGATTTGGACATGACTCCATGTGGTAAGCTTGGTAGTAGCAGTAGTTGTACAAGTTGAACTCCGTCTCTACTTCGATGGGTCTAGTGATCGAAGCGGTAGATATCGTATGCTTTACGCACTGAGTGAGAGATGTGAGGATGGTTGCTACGCTTGATATGTTTGCCATCATTATGACATGCACATCCCCACCCCGTATTCTTTACACCATTTGTTATGGCACCTTAGAGTATTGTACGGTATGTAGTGCTAACTCTTTGGTTGTAGGTCCAGGTTCAGGTATGGTTTAGTATACCTGTTATTGTTCTGTTTAGCTACTTATCGCTCATACCAGACTTTTTTTCTAACCCAGAGTTTTATGTGTCTCTTCTTCTTACTCTGGGTGCTCTCACGAGCAGACTAAAGACAGGTTAGCTGCGTATGTACGAGTAGCTGATCCGAAGACGAGTAGGAGGCTTCCACATGTGATATATATTGATATTCTCCCTACGTTGTTGAAGATCACTGCTTGGGCATTAGTAGTGTATCTCCTACTTTTACCTTCTTTTGTTTTAGAGACATTAATTTGGCAAGTTGTAATAAGCTGTATTTGGATTTCCGCTGCTCTGATGATGATGATGATGTTGATGTTGGTTTTAGCTATCAGCTTATGCACTGTCTCACCTGTTTTATGTCAAGTATATTATTATTATATTTTGTTCCATGTGCTGTAAGACATTCTAAAGGTTCTTGATTATTTCATTCTCTTCTTTCCTTTTTTAGCGACCGTTCCGTGCTAGTCGGGCATGTGTACAACGCACTTTCGGAGGAAATGCCGGCTGATGCGGGGCGGGCCGTCACAACCGCAACAAACCCTCCCTCCTCGACAGCAGTTCCAACCCCTTCCTCCATGAATCGGTGAGTTTTCTTCCCCCTTTCCTTATTTTATTTTATTTTAAAACTGAAAATAACATGATTTTAAAACTGAAGATAGAATTGTTTTTAAATTATATATATATCATATTAAAAATTTGGTTTTTATTTATATGAATGAAAAGGAAATGGTTTAAATTAAAAATAGAATTCTTATGTGTAATAATATAAAAAGTTTAGATTTTTATTATATATAAAGCTAAGATTTTACTATAATTAAAGATAAGATTTTTAATAATAAAAAAATTAGATTTTTAATAAGTAAAGACGAGATTTTTATCATAGTAAAGACGAGATTTTTATCATAGTAAAGACAATATTTTTATCATAGAAAGGCGATGTTTTTATATGTAGAAAGGCGGAATTTTTATATAAGAAGTGAAATAAAAATTCGGTCTTTATATAAGAAGTAGAAATGTAAAAATATAATTTTTATATAGAAAGAAGCGTTGTAAAATATAAGAAATTGAAATAAAAATATGATTTTTATTTATTGGGATAAAGGGATAAAAATATGATTTTTACTGTGAACAGCGGGAAAAGATGGCGATGGTATCGACTGAAATCAAAACGAAACCCGAACCGTTCAGAAATAGATAACGGCGGAGTGGATCTCCAAGGTGAGAACTCCTCACTTTTATTTTAATTTCTAGTTGAAATATATACTAAGATGCAAACGGTGCTTAGCAGCACCCGACACCCATTGTCAACAGACCATGGATGACTTGTTTGTTTAATTGATGTGTTGTGAAAGTTGATTGTGTGAAGTAGAATGGAAGAAAATATTTTATAGTTCAAAATATTTTATAGTTAAAAATATAATTTTTAATGTGTATATAAAATAAATATTTATAAACAAATCGGACGATTTGTTTATGTACACACATTTGACTGATATGGATTGGGACGATAAATTTTACACATCGCCCAACTGCACGAATAAAATCTGTGTTTGATTGTTTGAAAACCCCACACGGGTGTTGGGATGAAATTGGCCATACACTAGTCCCAATAATTAGCTGTATGTTGATCGATTGATTGACAGGCTGTTATAAGCGTTAAATATTTATATTTGATGCTTATGCAGTGTAGAATGCACTTTGGGGATGGTTGACTGTGTTTAATTGTTGTTATGTGCATGTGTGTATGAAATCCATATAAATCACATTGTATGGTAATTGACTGTGTCTGATTCCAGTTCAGAAAGAATGAATATTTTAAAATAACGATTATTTTAAAATAACGAATATTTTTCAAATAATATCCAGAAAAGAATCAAAATTCGGTTTTGATGTCCGATTTGGGATGGACACGAATATATTTAAATATATATAAAGCCGTGTTGGTTAGATTGACGCAATTTTGACGTGAACGATATTTATATCGGTTTTATTCATTTTTATAATGAATATCGAAAAGGAATTGATTTCAAAATATAATGTTTTGAAAATATTATCATTTATATATCATGATATGGAATATTCAATTTTGATTAGAAATTGATTAGGAAGTTGATATCGTTTTGAAAACGAATTTAAAACGATTTATAAAATACGTTTTAAAAAGGAAATCGACGAAATATAATATATATTTATATATATATATATATATTATATATTATATATATATAATGGCCTGAATAGAACGCGCCGCGCTGCGGCAGTTCGCAAATTTCGACCATTGACTTCGAATGGACATTACGGAAGATCCGACCGCCGGATTCCCCTAAAACTGGAACCGTTGGGTTCGTATCGAAAAGAGCTTTCTAACGAATATTATAGATTTGAAATCTAATGGTTGGATTTGGAATTATGTCCAAATCAAATTTAGAAAAGGTCGCTGTAAGTGCAGTTCGATGGCCGTTGATGGAAATCGACTGTACGGGCCTTGATAAAATTATTAAAATTTGTAATAATTTGTGTGAAATTATAAGAAATGTTTTGGAAAGAATCGGGATGAAAAATTCCATATTTGTAAAGATAGAAATAGATTTTTATCGAAATGGACTAGTTTTGAACTGGAATTATAATCAATTCATTTTTGAAATAAATAAATTGGATTTGAAAGGGTTTTAAAAGTAACCAGAATTTCCAATAATTGAATTGGAATGGATTTGAATCGAAATTGTCTTCGGAATATTTCGATGTTGGATTTCGTGATAAGTGCAATGGAAATTTGAAAGATATATTTATATCGTTATTTCCGATATGATATTTGTTGGTCGTAGAATTTGATATTGAATATAAGCCGATATATTTTCTATTCAGAGCCTTGTATTTAATATCAAATGGGATTTGGGGATTATCGTGAACGGTGTTTTAAATAACACTTGTTCTTTAACCCGATAATTAATGGAATGTGAATTGGGTTTATCGTAAACTGTGTTTTAACGACATTCGTTCTTTAAGCCGATTTATAGTGAAATGGGATTTGGAATTTATAAATCTTTTTGATAAGATTTAAAGGAGATTTTCTAAAGTAAAGTTTTCCAATTTAATAAAATAAATTGGAATGGAATGGAATTCGATTTGGTAATAATCAAAGTGAATTTCTGTGGAGGAAGACTGCTAAAATATCTTGAATTTAAAAGGCGTTGCCGTTATTCTATTTATATTATTAGTCGGATATGGAAGCTTATATCAATTATATATATCGATTTGTTTTCCATGAAAATTCCATCGTTAGTAGAATGTGATTTTGGGTTGTCGTGAATGGTACCTTTAATAATACTGTTCTTAGACCCAGCGGAGTTAAGAAAATCAGAAACTAACTGGAGATTAGTTAAGTTGGATAGTTTCTTGGGTATTGATCAGATGTTGGTTTCGGCCTTCGGGGTTAATACTTAGGGAATTGTTCACTTACTAATTTAAGGTTAAAGGCTGATGGAATGGAATGTGATTTTGGGTTTATAGTGAACCGTGTTTTAAATGACATTGGTTCTTTAACCTAGTTAAAGACAGGATATACTTTCCCAAGTTAAACAATCATTAATATTGATTTTTGGGAAGATTAAAACCAAGTGGAGTTTTAATGAATCTTTAATTAGATTGAAATGATCGAGAATGGAGTATCACCAGTTTTGCTCCAGGCGATAGTTAAATCTTTAATTAAATTTGAACGTGAAATGGTAATTGAATTTATCGATAACACCTTGGTGTTAGATATGAAGTATTACCAGTTTTGCTTCATGGGATGAATAGTTTGGGGTTGGGAAAATTTAAATCAAATGATTACTTCGGTAAGGTTCGTAAATCCCGACTAGTTTGGATAAACCATAATTTGGTTTGAATTGAAATCCAAAGGAAGATTAAAGAATAAATTTACAAGAATTTATCTTTGATAAAATTAATGGGAACCTTTTCCTAGAGATGTGAATATTTGAATAAAAAAATATTCTGAATTGGAATGAGGCGTATGTTGTGTTTGTGTAACACTTGTTTATTATATACACGAGTTATTCAGAAAGACCGGGTTTATCCCATTCTGAATAACTGATTCGACGAGGTGTCGAGGATGAAGACGGTGGTAGAAGACCAGAGGTCTTCACATCGTTTGGATAATTACTGATGATCTTGATTGGGCTGTACACCCAAGAGGAGGGAATCAGTTGGTGATCATCTAGACGTACTTAGAGATCGATGGATATGCGAGGAATAAGGTTCCTCCGGTTTCGTTCAGACCCAGAATGGACTTGTAAATGGATGTGTGTCTGACATCGGATTTCATTCTGTGTGATTGATATCGGTAGCATAGCGTGAATTTCCTGTGTGGCATGCTGAGATGCAAATGATCAAGGCTTCTGTTGAAAAGCAAAGTCTTGTGGTTGATGATCAAAGCACCGCCTGTGTGGCATAGCTTTGTGTAGCGTTAATTCGCGAGCCTCACACCCCGGTTGTGAACCAGAAACGGGAGAGGACATCAGGGAGGGCATGCGTTTCTTTCTAGCTAGGGTGGTGTCAGTGACCTATCTGCCCTGACATTTATATTATTTTCACCTGTGTGGTTGTTGGATTGCGAGGCGCCTTGGATATATCGGTGATTACGTGGAGCCGATTGAGTCATAGGACTCATTTTCACCCCAAAGGGCGGGGAAACGTAGTGTTCAGGCCTTTTAATCCACATCGAGTGGACCGGCCCTGACGATCCAAGGGTCACTCGAGCTATGATCCTGAGACATGGTAGGCTAAATTGTCTCGAAGCGGTGAGGACGATCCCTTGCCTCGGTTTATAGATGGAAATCCAAATTCCAATACATAACTTTGCGGTTTTGATTGTAGAACCTATATATGGCGACATAGTGGTATGGGGCACTTATGCGGTCTATGATTGATACTTATGATTGAAATTTCTTTGACACTATACACTTATATTAATAATAAAAGATGAAATTTAGCGTATCAAGCATTCTTTGGCTATTATAGGGGGGCATGGCTCCATCGGTATCGTGCTTTTTTTTCTTTTTCTCTTATTTCAATCTGTTTTGAGAAAATGGTGGCATTGACTTGGCAGAAGAGAAAAAGGGGGGCCCTTATATAATATATATATTTATTTTAATTTTAAATCCAAAAAGTAACTTTTTATTTCGACCTCCAAACGAGACCCACCGACTGTCGTCCTTAACTAATTACCCCCATTCGGAATACAATGGGATATGTATCGTAAGCTGATTCGATCGTTTCAATTGGTTTTCGTCAAAATCAAAATATAAATCAGTATATTGAATTTGAATGCACATTTCAATTTACCGGGGCCACATACAGTCTCTAAAAATTCCCAAAAAATATTTTCTAGTTTCGTATTGACCATATGGTCCTAACAAAACTAATTTCGTCAAATTCTGAGATCGTTTGAAAAATGGCCATTTTCTGGTCGATTAAAATTGATAGAAACTGTCAAAACACGTTTTCCTTCGCCACGCTCACATATAGATTTCAAAAATTACGAATTTTGGAATCTAGCAATAACTTGATATCCCGGATCCAACAAAAGTGGTTTCGTTGAAAACGAAGGTCGTTTGCAAAATTTATATTCTAACGACGATCTATATAAATATATACATTCTAATTCTATTCAAAATAAATTTCTCGTCGTTATTATTTAAAATAATTCATTTTAAATAATCAAAATTCACTAAATTGCCAAAATAAAAATTTTAAATTGGCTAGCCGTTTTACTTTAACAATATAATATATGTTCATGTTTGATATTTAAATGAATTAAGATTTAAATAACTATATATTTTCATTACCGTAATATAATGTAAATCTTAAACCCATATTTTAAATAAATTATTACCCATATATATAATTCCATTGTTATGTAACTAATTTAATAAAATTATACCAACTTAAAATTTTTATTTTATATAATATTTAAAATACGTATACTGGCCATATATTAAATAAATTGGGTAATTATTTATTCCAAATCCAAACAAATGTTATTGATATTTAATTAATTACATAATTAGTTATTCTAGTTCAAACAATCATTAAATATTTTGAATTATTGTAATTTAAACAAATCAATTTTTATTTACCAAATTCGTTAAAATATTTAATTAAATAATATATAGTAATTAGATAATAACCATATATTATCCCGACTAGTTTGGATAAACCATAATTTGGTTTGAATTGAAATCCAAAGGAAGAAAATATTTTATAGTTGAAAATATTTTATAGTTAAAAATATAATTTTTAACGTGTATATAAAATAAATATTTATAAACAAATCGGACTATTTGTTTATGTACACACATTTGACTGATATGGATTGGGACGATAAATTTTACACATCGCCCAACTGCACGAATAAAACCTATGTTTGATTGTTTGAAAACCCCACACGGTTGTTGGGATGAAATTGGCCATACACTAGTCCCAATAATAAGCTATATGTCGATCGATTGATTGACAGGCTGTTATAAGCATTAAATATTTATATTTGATGCTTATGCAGTGTAGAATGCACTTTGGGTGATGGTTGACTGTGTTTAATTGTTGTTATGTGCATGTGTGTATGAAATCCATATAAATCACATTGCATGGTAATTGACTGTGTCTGATTCCAGTTCAGAAAGAATGAATATTTTAAAATAACGAATATTTTTTAAATAATATTCCGAAAAGAATCAAAATTGGGTTTTGATGTCCGATTTGGGATAGACACGAATATATTTAAATATATTTAAAGCCGTGTTGGTTAGATTGACGCTATTTTGACGTGAACAATATTTATATCGGTTTTATTCATTTTTATAATGAATATCGAAAAGGAATTGATTTCAAAATATAATGTTTTGAAAATATTATCATTTATATATCAATGATATGGAATATTCAATTTTGATTAGAAATTGAATAGGAAGTTGAAATCGTTTTGAAAACGAATTTAAAACGATTTATAAAATACGTTTTAAAAAGGAAATCGACGAAATATATATAATATATATAATGGCCTGAATAGAACGCGCCTCGCTGTGGCAGTTCGCGAATTTCGACCATTGACTTCAAATGGACATTACGGGAGATCCGACCGTCGGATTCTCCTAAAACCGGAACCGTTGGGTTCGTATCGAAAAGAGCTTTCTAATGAATATTAGAGGTTTGAAATCTAACGGCTGGATTTGGAATTATGTCCAAATCAAATTTAGAAAAGGTCGCTGTAAGTGCAGTTCGATGGCCATTGATGGAAATCCAACTTCCAATACGTGACTTTGCGGTTTTGATTGTAGAACCTATATATGGCGACATAGTGGTATGGGGCACTTATGCCGTCTATGATTGATACTTATGATTGGAATTGTTTTGACACTATACACTTATAGTAATAATAAAAATGAAATTTAGCGTATCAAGCATTCTTTGGCTATTATAAGGTAAAGCCCTATCCTCTGCCTTGTGTTGCATTGTGTGATGGGACCTGGGTCTTATAATAGCTTCATTGTTCCTTATTTAGCATTGCGCTGTTGTTTTATGCACTGATATTCTTGGGAGGAAACCCGTTCCGTGTTATACGGCGTGGTCCCTTGATTTACCTAACTTTAAAATAAAGATTAATAACTGTTTTAGTTCTCACACCAGTCACATGACTGACCTAGAGTTTATTTTTTTAACCTAAACTCTGGGTGCCCTTATTTTCCACACGGGCAGCTAGTGGTTGGGTTTTGCAGATTTATATTCACAGGATCCTGGTTTACAGCTGGAACGATACTCGGAAAGCTCTGTATCCCTGTATTTCTTTTATTTGTTCTTTGTATTATTTTTCCGCTGCTATGTATTTGAATGTAATTTAAATCTCTGATATTTATCAAATGTGTAATATTTATTCATACTTTGTATATTCTTGTATTCTGATGGAATTGTTGTAATAAACAATGAAATGTTCTTCTAATAGTTAATATTTTAATAAATATTTATATAATTAAAATTAAACCATATAATATAAATCTACAACCATATATTAATTATAATTATGATTATAAATTAATTATAATTATATTAATTTAATTAAATATATTTAATTTATTATATTCATAATTATAATTAAAATTTATATAATTATAATATATTATATATATTATATAATTATATAATTTTATAATTATAATATAATAATTATATTATTTATAATATATCATTATAATATAATATATTATAATATTATATATATATTATACATAATTATAATTATATATATAATATTAATTATATATAATTATATAATTAATAATATAAATATATAACAATTATATTAAAATTCAACAAATGATAATATATATTATAATTATAATTAATATCTAATATAAAATTGTAATTTAATTATATATATTTAATTATATAATTACATTATTAAAATTAGAATTATATATATCTAATAATATAATTATAATTAAAATTAATTATATATTTAATTAATTTATATTTTAAAATAAAAATAATTATATATTTATTATTATATATAATAGCTTAATTGTTCTTTATTTAGCATTTCGTTGTTGTTTTATGCACTGGTGTTCTTGGGAGGAAACCCGTTCCGTGTTATACGGCGTGGTCCCTTGATTTACCTAACTTTAAAATAAAGATTAATAACTGTTTTAGTTCTCACACCAGTCACATGACTGACCTGGAGTTTATTGTTTTAACCTAAACTCTGGGTGCCCTTATTTTCCACGGGGAACTAGTAGTTTTGGTTTTGCAGATTTATATTCACAGGGTCCAGATTTACAGTTGGAACGATATACGGAAAGCTTTGTATCCGTATATCTCTTTCAGTTTTGTTTTGTATTATTTTCCGCTGCAATGTAATGTAATTTAAATCTCTGATATTTTTCTGATGGATAATATTTATTCGTACTCTGTATATTCTTGTATTCTGATGGAATTATTGTAATAAGCAATGAAATGTTCTTCTGTTTGTGTTCCGATGTGTCTTGTCCTCAACTCAATCCGTGCTTTCCTTCACGGGGAAGTTCGGGTCATAACAACTATCTAATTTTTATATTATTAAAAATCTTATCTTTAATTATTGTAAAATCTTAGCTTTATATATAATAAAAATATCATTACGACACAATATAATAATATGGGTTATTAAATAATAATTACTATAAAATTATATTTAATTATAATTATAATTAAATATATAATTATAATTAGTTATTATTTAAATATATATTTTTATAATTATAATCCCATTTTATATATATTATATATTTAATTAATTTATTTTCATATTTTATAATTATATATAATTATAATTATAATTATTGTAATTATTAAATTATATATTTTTATAATTTTCCAAAATAAACATTTTAAATATAATTATATTTATTATTACTTTAATTATATATATAATTAGTTTATATGTTATATAATTATATTAATAAAATTATATATTATAAATTAATTAAATATAAATTAATTTTTAAATAAATTAGTTATGTTAATTTAATATTAGAATAAACTAATTCATTAAACATTGTGAAAATATAATCATATTAAAATGTTAAAACAATTACTATAAAAATTAACTATAAATTAGTATATTGTTTATATATTTACTAGTCATTTATAGTAATATAAACCAATTATTATTATATTATAAATAATAACTAATTGTGTGGGAATTTATTTTTAAAACAATATAACAAATGAATACGAATTGTAAGTTACGGTTTAACGACCCGAACTTCCCCGTAAAGGGAAGCACGGATTGAGTTGAGGACAAGACAAATCAGAACACAAACAGAAGAACATTTCATTGTTAATTACAACAATTTCATCAGAATACAAGAATATACAGAGTATGAATTACATATTACACATTTACTACATATCAGAGATTTAAATACATTACTGCAGCGGAAAAATAATACAATACACAACTGAAAGAGATATACAGATACAGAGCTTTTCGGATATCATTCCAGCTGTAAACCAGGTTCCTGTGAATATAAATCTACAAAACCAAAACTACTAGCTGTCCGTGTGGAAAATAGGGGCACCCAGAGTTTAGGTTAAAACAATAAACTCCAGGTCAGTCATGTGACAAGTGTGAGAACCAAAACAGTTATTCTTTGGATTTTAAAGTTAGGTAAATCAAGGGACCACGCCGTATAACACGGAATGGGTTTCCTCCCAAGAATACCAGTGCATAAAACAACGGCGCAATGATAAATAAAGAACAGTGAAGCTATTATAAGACCCAGGTCCCATCACACAATGCAACACAAGCCGAAGGATAGGATTTTACCTTATAATAGCCAAAGAATGCTTGATACGCTAAATTTCATCTTTTATTATTACTATAAGTGTATAGTGTCAAAACAATTTCAATGATAAGTATCAATCATAGACGACATAAGTGCCCCATACCACTATGTCGCCATATATAGGTATACAATCAAAACCGCATGATGTCATATTTGGAAATTGGATTTCCATCTGTGAACCGAAACAAGGGATCGTCCTCACCGCTTCGAGACAATCTAGCCTACCATATCTCAGGATCAGAGCTCGAGTGACCCTTGGATCATCAGGGCCGGCCCACCGATGTGGATTAAAATGCCTGAACACTGCGTTTCCTCGCCCTTTGGGGGCGTAAATGAGTCTTATGACTCCATCGGCTCCACATAGTCACTGATATATCCGAGGCGCCTCGCAATCCAACAACCACACAGGTGAAAATAATATAAATGTCAGGGCTGGTAGGTCTGTAACACCCCGTGAATTCTATAACGTTAAGCTTCACGAATTAAAGTATAATTAATTGTAAATGATGAAATCAATGGAAATGGATTACGCCATTGCGTTTGTCTCGAAATTCTTCTTGAGATAGAGTCCATGTTTGCGTAAAACGGATATCGTATGAAGAAGATATGGACAAACGAAGTTGGACAGAAAAACCAGAAAGCGGGTCAGGATGCACTAGCGCACTTGTGAAGTGCGCCAGATAAAGTTGAACTGGCGCACTTGGGAAGTGCGCCAGTACAATTTTGGCCTGGCGTACCTGCCAAGTGCGCCCAGGTCAGAAAGACCTGCTGGTCAGGTCCTGGCTGGCCTGGTCAGGGTCTGGTCGAATTCTGATGCTTGGCTGAGTCACTAGGGCTTACATGTCACTTTCTTATTGGCCTCTCTTGAGATGGATGGTCTGGATTCACCCTAGCTTCATCGATGGCTCTAAACAATTTAAAATTCTATAAATACAACTCAAGTCTAACCCTAAATTCACACAAATAATAAAATACAAAAGCCGTCATGCTGTTGGAGAGGAACTAGGAATGGCCGTCAATTAGAAAGCCTAGAGACAAGCCAACAAGCCTAAGAGACGAATCAAATTAGAAGAAGATTTAAAGCTTAATCAAATCATTCAACGCAACTTTGCTACCCAAAGGAGAGCATCTCCAAATCAGAATAACAGAAATCAGAAAACAAGAATTCATCACACGTTGTAAGTATAGTGACCTTTCAAAATATGAATAAAAACTGTGATGTGATTCGATGTAAATGAAAATAGAATCGTGTTGTTATAATCTTTGTGTATTGTAATGGTTCGATCATGACTTGTGTATTGATGTTTGTGGCATGAATTAATTGATGCAAGCCTATTGAACAATTGTATATGAAAAACAATGGCACTTGCAAGCTTGTGGCAAAAACTAGAAATTGATCCCTTTTTTGTATATGTCGATGGCATGGACTATGTATATTCCCTTAGTCTAAATTAGAATTTATGTAAACATGTGTAGACCTTTTATGCCTACATGACCCAAAACCTATGATATCATCCTTATGTTTATTGGCAAGTATAATTAGATCTATGTTTGCAAGTATAATTGGATCTATGTTTCATAAACTATGCAAGTTCATGTTTATTTGCAAAATATAATTGGTTCTATGTCAAACGTCGTTTGGGTTCATAAACTGTGCAAGTTCATGTTGAAATTGGCTAAATGATTAGGTGTAAAAATTGTACATTTTTGTGAATATACAACATGCTAGTTTAGTGGTTTTTGCCTAAACTATGCCATTTCATATGCCACCTACTTAGTCACACTTTGATTTGAATGCAAGTTCACATGACCCATGTTATATGTTAGTTGAATCGCCAAATTGCAAGTTCATGCGCCACACACCCTTATGTATTACATGTTCATGATTTTCCCTTTTTCCTCACATTTATAAAGTTGGGCTAAATTGTGACAAGCCCAACACATGTTATAACGTTGCGAACGAATGGGGGTAATAACGTTGGGTGTAAAATATGAAAATATATGTTGGCATGTTTGGCACATGCCAATGATTATGACACATAAGCGGTATGAATTGAAATACCCAAAAATAAAAGATATGACATTTACATATGGTTGAGAAGTAATAAAATATGTAAATTTAGAAAACATGATATGCTTAACCCGAGATTGGATTGAGTTGTGATGTAAACCTGCCCGGACCCGCCCGGCTGTCCAGTAGTCACAACAAGACCTATCCAATGTGGGTGGTTAAGCATTGAGCCCAATAAGGACCCGAGGTTAGACCGAGCTACGGTGTAAACCTGCCCGGAGCCGACCGGCACATCCAGTAACCGTAGCAATACCTGTCTAATGTGAGTGGTCTGGTGCTCCTAAGAGGCTAAGGACAGATGGTAGGGTTAAGTCAATTATAACACTTAACCAAATTCAACATGTTAACAAGAATTGATGGGTGGGGTTATGTAAATACAGACACTTAACCACTTAACATGTTTGACTAGAAAATCCTGGTAACGAGGGACCCGTTTCAGCAGTAAACCAAAGTTAGGTATCAACGGTACCCTAAAACTAGGCAGGGTGGGGCACGATTACTGGGCTGATTGTAAGCGGTCAAATGACGGTGGTAGGTGCACAGTGCAGGTCTAATGGGGTGCGGGCGTGCACACACTCCGGAGCAGACAACCAGGGCACTGGGGACACCAGTAGTATAGCCTATGCCTTCTAGGATTTGTGTCGGGGCCGCCACCATGGATCTTGATACACCCCATGGTGGGACCAGCATAGGTATCTACAATTCTTGGGGGCCGTATGACACATGTTAACGCGAGTAGGAGCTGATCTTTTAACAAGAATGGGGATAACTTCACCCTCACCATAGGGTGCCAGTTATAATAAACTCAAGTAGGTGCAGAGATATAGTATGGGTGTGATAGTACATTCGACACTTCCTTAGCTTGTGACACTTTCCTATTTTTAGTTTATATCCATCATATCCTTTTCTTATTCACATATTGAGGAGTTACTAGATTTACTCAGGCTTTATGTCTGATCCTATTTTCTTTTCGTCTTCTTTTCTTTCGTCCCCCCCGGTCCACAGGGAGGAAACAACTCAACTCAGTCAGACTCTTTACAAGCACCAAGAACGTAGATGTATGATTTGGATCTTTCTTGCTCGGATAATGGCTTTGGATATCACTATGGGGATTTTTGTCACTTTATTTATGTTTTCATGCTTCTTTAATAATTAAGGTAGTTATGAGTTTGTAATGTTGGAAGTATTTTGAGACAATTATGGAAATCTTTGTTTGATACACGTATTTATGAAATAAAAGTTTGTTTGGTTTCCGCTGTTTAAAATATGTGTATTTATATCTGTCTTGAGTTCATCTGTGGCTTTTACTTATAAACCTCCTCCAAAGTTAAGGCATTCCCTTTGTGAGTGACTTAATGGAAGTGGGGTGTTTCACTTGGTATCAGAGCATAGGTTTACCAGACAAGATAAAAGTTTTTGAAAATTGTTTTCAAAAAGAAAGTTTAAAGAAGCATTTTTTTTTCTTTAGAAAAAGTGTTATATTTATAAAAAAAAGACAAAATCCCCCAAAGCCATGTGCCCTATCTATCCTTCTCTATCCTTCATTTTGAAATTTTCCTTTCTATTTCTGCATGTATGGAGACCTTAACCTTCCGGAAGGAGTGCCGATTCCTGGCTGGTTTAGGAGGTACTTAGAAGCAAGGGCCAATGGCGCGGGCCCAACAGACATCCCTCCTCCAGTGGCCGCGGTTCCTCCTCCTCCTCTGCCTCCTCGTGGAAATGCCTTCGCAAAAACATGTAGAGACTTCAAGGCTATGGGTGGAAAAGACTTTTATGGGACAGAATCTTTTGTTGGAGCAAGAAACTAGTTAAAGGAGACTGAGGATTTGTTTGTCATCTTTGGAGTGGATGACAGGCAAAAGATACAACTTGCGGTGTGGTTAATTAAGGATGAAGCTTCCTACTGGTGGGAAGTTACTAATGCTCAGAGGGCGGTGGAAACATGGGAAGACTTCAGGACAAGATTTGAGATGAAATTACTCTCCCAAGCCGAAAGAAGCCTGCAAATGGAAAAGTTTCTAACTCTGAAACAGGGATGTATGACGATCAGGGAATATGTTAATCAGTTTAATCAGCTGGCCAGATTTGGGCTAGACTTAGTAAACACCCAAACACAAGAAGGCACTTCGCTTCGTCAAGGGTTTGAATGAGCCTCTACACAGCCTTGCCATGACCCATGTATCCACGGGTGCGACTTATGAAAGCCTGGTGGACATGGCGTTGCTACACGAGGAAGACCACGGCAAGAAAGAAACTAAGGGGGAAGAGAAGAAAGAAGGTCTACAAGCAAAGAAAACAAACTTCAAGAAACGAGGGAAGAACAATAAGCCCCATGAGAAGAGAAGGTGCAATTTCTAAGGCATTGTGGGCCATATATCAAAAGACTGCCGGAAAAGGAAGGCGAAGATGGGTGGTTGCTTCCATTGTGGAGAAACTGGGCACCAAGCTAAGGACTGCCCAAAGAAGAAAGGGCAGGGATAGAAAGCCGGATCCACTTCAGGGGGTCAGGTTCATGCGCTAGTGGCACCTCGGCAGGAACGAGGTAGTAATATTTCTGTAGAAAGTGTAGTCTATCTTTATGATCATCTAGTTCGTACACTTTTTGACTCTGGCGCATCACACTCTTTTATTTCATCTGCCTTAGTAGAATCTCTGCATCTAGACACTAGTATGGTAGAAGATCCCTTAGTAGTTTCAAATCCAATTGGGAGCTTCGCTTACTTGTCAATGGTTTGTTTGGGTTTGAAAATCTCTATTCTCAGCGTTGAGTTTAGTTGTAGTGCCTTTGTTTTGGGCTTCTCGGGATATGGTTTGATCTTAGGCATGGACTGGTTATCCAGTAATAGTGCCATTCTTGACTGTGAGAAAAGAGTAGTTAGACTCTTGACTCGGCTTGGTAACATTCTAGAAATTTCTTGTAATCCCTTGAATGCTGTTATGCTTAGTTATCTAGAGTCGCTTGATGCTTCTGATGAGAATTTACAATCAGTTAGAGTAGTCCGGGAATATCTGGATGTCTTTGAGGAAGTGAAAGGCTTACCTCCGAGGCGGGAAATAGACTTCCGCATATATCTTGTGGATAACGCAAAGCCTGTAGCTTTACCTGTCAGACACATGGCTCCAAGGGAGAGAAAGGAGCTCAGTAAGCAGGTTAAAGAACTTCTCGAAAAGGGGTTCATTAGACGGAGCATTTCGGAATGGGGTGCTCCAGTGTTGTTCGCAATCAAAGCAGACGGTTCGCTTCGCCTTTGCGTAGACTATAGGGAGTTAAACAAATTGACCAAGAAAAATAGGCACCCCCTTCCCCGAATCGACGATTTGTTTGATCAGCTTGTAGGTGCGACGGTCTTCTCCCAACTTGATCTAGCAACTCGGTTCCATCAGCTAAGAGTAGCTGAAGACAACATTGATAAGACAACGTTCAAAATCCCAGACGGTTTCTTCGAGTGGCTTGTCATGCCTTTCGGCTTGACAAATGCACCCGCTTATTTCATAGACCTAATGAGCATGGTGTTCAGAGAATTCCTCCACAAATTTGTGGTTGTCTTCGTAGATGATATTTTAATCTTCTCAAAGAGTGACGAAGAACATGCTCAGCATCTGAAAGAAATCATGGATACTCTCTGTGCACATCAACTAAAAGCCAAATTCTCCAAATGTCACTTCTGGAGAAAAGAAGTAAGGTTTCTTGGGCAAATAGTGTCCAAAGAAGGGTTGGCTGTGGACCCCGCGAAAGTGGTGGCTGCGCAAGATTGGAAGACACCAAGAAATGCAACCGAAGTTCGAAGCTTTCTTGGGCTAGCCGGTTTTTATCGAAAGTTTATTAGGGATTTTGCGAAAATCTCAGCCCCACTCACAACGCTAACAAAGAAGAATCTGGCGTTCACTTGGGGTTTGGACTGCGAGTTTGCTTTCCAACGATTAAAAAGGGCTCTTACAACAACCCCAGATCTAACTCTGCCTGACGGAAGCAAAATGTTCACATTATACACGGATGCATGTCGAACGGGACTAGGCGCTGTTCTAATGCAAGAAGGAAGGGTAGTAGCTTATGGCGGAAGACAATTGAAGGTTCATGAAAAGAACTACCCAACCCATGATCTTGAGTTGGCCTCCATCGTCTTTACACTTAAGTCTTGGCGCCATTATCTCCTAGGTGTGAAGTTTCAATTATACACTGACCATAAATCGTTGAAATATCTCTTCTCGCAGAAGGATCTTAACTTGAGGCAGCAAAGATGGATGGAGTTTCTTGCCTCGTATGATTTTGAAATTTCCTATACTCCCGGAAAAGGCAACGTGGTAGCAGACGCGTTGAGCCGAAAGAAACTGACCCTAAGCCCTCTCTTTGTGGAAAGGCGAAACTTGGAGTATATAGCCAGTTTCAACTTTAGGCCCTCCTCGGATTTTGTACCGGGTTTGTTAGCATCTCTCGAAGTACGCCCTACTCTCTTAGACTCAATAGGGACTGCACAACGTGAAGACCCTCAGCTTGTTGATGTGATTGACAAACTTATTAGGGGTGAGACTTCTAGTCACCTCAGTAGATACGCCATCGATGATAAGGGTTGGCTGAGACGAGATGGAAGATTATGCGTCCCACAAGCAAGGGAGTTGACAAAGAAGGTTCTTGAGGAAGTGCATCATTCCAAGATGACTATACACCCTGGCGGTGATAAGATGTACAAGGATTTAAAAAGGACTTTCTTTTGGAATGGCATGAAGCAAGACGTGGCAGATTTCGTTTCTAAGTGCATGACCTGCCAACGGGTCAAGGCGGAACAAAAGAAGCATGGAGGACTACTTCACCCTCTAGAGGTCCCACAGTGGAAGTGGGATAGTATTTCAATGGACTTCATTGATGGACTGCCTAGGTCGAGAAGAGGGAACACTAGCATTTAGGTAATAGTGGATAGGCTTACTAAAAGCGCCCACTTTATACCTATCAAGAGTAGAAGGACTGCCTCATCTCTAGCACCTCTTTATCTCAAGGAAATAGTTCGACTCCATGGGATACCCTCCAGCATTGTTAGTGACCGAGACCCTATTTTCACAAGTGAGTTTTGGCGGAGTCTGCAAGAAGCTGTAGGCACACAGCTATGTTTGAGCATGACCTATCACCCCCAAACGGATGGCTAGACGGAAAGGGCGAATAGAGTTTTAGAGGATCTTTTAAGACTTTGCGTTCTTGACTTTGGAGGGACGTGGGAGGATCACCTTCCTTTAGTGGAATTTGCCTACAACAACAGCTACCAAGCTACCATCGGAATGGAACCCTTCGAAGCCTTGTATGGAAGACCGTGCAAATCAACAACTTGTTGGTGGGAGTCTACAGATAAGCTTATACTTGGGCCAGACATGATTCGAGAAACTTCAAAGAAAGTGGACTTGATACGTAGGAGAATGAAGACAGCCCAAGACAGACAGAAATCCTACGCCGACAAAAGAAGGACCGACCTTGAGTTTGAGGTTGGGGACAGGGTTTTCCTTAAGGTATCCCCTTTAAGGAACGTCGTTCGCTTTGGATCCGCAGGAAAGCTAGCACCAAGATTTGTAGGACCGTTCCCTATCATCGAGAAGATTGGGGAAATGGATTATAGAGTAAATCTGCCTGAAAGATTGGCTGGAATTCACAACTTCTTTCACGTTTCTCATCTCCGGAAATATCTACATGAATCAGCGGAAGTGGTGGAGCCAAGCGTTTTAGAAGAAGCCGAAGTGGAACGTGAAGAAATTGTGAGGAGAGTTCCAACCCGCATCATAGGGACTGAAGTGAAAAAGCTACGCAACCGCGAAGTCAAACTCGTTAAAGTTCAGTGGAGCGACGCCGAGGAAGACGCGACTTGGGAAACTGAGGACAGAATACGCGCTGCCTACCTTCTTCTTTTTGAGGGTACATCTTTGACCTCGCTTTTTCTTAAGTTGTTCTTGTATCTATCTTTTTAGGTATATCTCCTCGATATTATCCTTTATCCTTAGGTAGAAACCCCTTTGGATGTAAACATGTATTTGAAACATGTTATGGTTGATGGCTGCAAGTGGTTGCAAGTGGCTGCTAGTGGTTGCTCGTGGATGCATGTGCACACACAACCTAGGTTTTAGATCAGCTCAATCACTTCATACTGCATATGCATATATGTATTCTTGTTTGTATGTGGTTGTAAACTTGATATGCTGTCATATGGTCGTTGCATTTGTATGAATAGTTGTGTACTCATGTAGAATTATGAGTAGGAAGAATTTGCATACATAATGGATTCATGACACTTACATGATTCGCATTAAGGAGGTCAACTGAATCAGTAGACCGCCTGATTTCTGCATTAGATAAGGACATGTACACACACTATGCATATGATCATGAAGCATTAGAAGTCTTCTAAGGACAGTGGACGCCTGTGGTTGTTGGTTGAGTAGATGTACTGTTGGATGGCGGGATATACATTCTTCCTAACTTGAAGATTTCGGGGACAAATCCTTTTAAGTGGGGGAGAATGTAACACCTCGTGAATTCTATAACGTTAAGCTTCACGAATTAAAGTATAATTAACTGTAAATGATGAAATCAAGGGATATGGATTACGCCATTGCGTTTGTCTCGAAATTCTGCTTGAGATAGAGTCCAAGTTTGCATAAAACGGATATCGTATGAAGAAGATATAGACGAACGAAGTTGGGCAGAAAAACCAGAAAATGGGTCAGAATGCACTGGTGCACTTGTGAAGTGCGCCAGAACAAAGTTGAACTGGCGCACTTGGGAAGTGCGCCAGTACAATTTTGGCCTGGCGCACCTACCAAGTGCGCCCAGGTCAGAAAGACCTACTGGTCAGGTCCTGGCTGGCCTGGTCAGGGTTTGGTCGAATTCTGATGCTTGGCTGAGTCACTAGGGCTTACATGTCACTTTCTTATTGGCCTCTCTTGAGATGGATGGTCTGGATTCACCCTAGCTTCATCGACGGCTCTAAACAATTTAAAATTCTATAAATACAACTCAAGTCTAACCCTAAATTCACACAAATAATAGAATACAAAAGCCGTCATGCTGCTGGAGAGGAACTAGGAATGGCCGTCAATTAGAAAGCCTAGAGACAAGCCAACAAGCCTAAGAGACGAATCAAATTAGAAGAAGATTTAAAGCTTAATCAAATCATTCAACGCAACTTTGCTACCCAAAGGAGAGCATCTCCAAATCAGAATAACAAAAATCAGAAAACAAGAATTCATCACACGTTGTAAGTATAGTGACCTTTCAAAATATGAATAAAAACTGTGATGTGATTCGATGTAAATGAAAACAGAATCGTGTTGTTATAATCTTTGTGTATTGTAATGGTTATATCATGACTTGTGTATTGATGTTTGTGGCATGAATTAATTGATGCAAGCCTATTGAACAATCGTATATGAAAAACAATGGCACTTGCAAGCTTGTGGCAAAAACTAGAAATTGATCCCTTTTTTGTATATGTCGATGGCATGGACTATGTATATTCCCTTTGTCTAAATTAGAATTTATGTAAACATGTGTAGACCTTTTATGCCTACATGACCCAAAACCTATGATATCATCCTTATGTTTATTGGTAAGTATAATTAGATCTATGTTTGCAAGTATAATTGGATCTATGTTTCATAAACTATGCAAGGTCATGTTTATTTGCAAAATATAATTGGTTCTATGTCAAACATCGTTTGGGTTTCATAAACTATGCAAGTTCATGTTGAAATAGGCTAAATGATTAGATGTAAAAATTGTACATTTTTGTGAATATACAACATGCTAGTTTTGCGGTTGATATTATGCCAAGTTAACATGTTTAAACACAAGTTTGTATTTGCCTAAACTATGCCATTTCATATGCCACCTACTTAGTCACACTTTGATTTGAATGCAAGTTCACATGACCCATGTTATATGTTAGTTGAATCGCCAAATTGCAAGTTCATGCGCCACACACCCTTATGTATTACATGTTCATGATTTTCCCTTTTTCCTCACATTTATAAAGTTGGGCTAAATTGTGACAAGCCCAACACATGTTATAACGTTGCGAACGAACAGGGGTAATAACATTGGGTGTAAAATATGAAAATATATGTTGGCATGTTTGGCACATGCCAATGATTATGACACATAAGCAATATGAATTGAAATACCCAAAAATTAAAGATATGACATTTACATATGGTTGAGAAGTAATAAAATATGTAAATTTAGAAAACACGATATGCTTAACCCGAGGTTGGATTGAGTTGTGATGTAAACCTGCCCGGACCCGCCCGGCTGTCCAGTAGTCACAACAAGACCTATCCAATTTGGGTAGTTAAGCATTGAGCCCAATAAGGACCCGAGGTTAGACTGAGCTACGGTGTAAACCTACCCGGAACCGACCGACACATCCAGTAACCGTAGCAATACCTGTCTAATGTGAGTGGTCTGGTGCTCCTAAGAGGCTAAGGACAGATGGTAGGGTTAAGTCAATTATAACACTTAACCGAATTCAACATGTTAACAAGAATTGATGGGTGGGGTTAGGTAAATACAGACACTTAACCACTTAACATGTTTGACTAGAAAATCCTAGTAACGAGGGACCCGTTTCAGCTGTAACCCAAAGTTAGGTATCAACGGTACCCTGAAACTAGGCAGGGTGGGGCACGATTACTGGGCTGATTGTAAGCGGTCAAACGACGGCGGTGGGTGCACAGTGCAGGTCTAACGGGGTGCGGGTGTGCATACACTCTGGTGCAGACAACCAGGGCACTGGGTACACCAGTAGTATAACCTATGCCTTCTAGGATTTGTGTCGGGGCCGCCACCATGGGTCTTGATACACCCCATGGTGGGACTAGCATTGGTATCTACAATTCTTGGGGGCCGTATGACACATGTTAACGCGAGTAGGAGCCGATCTTTTAACAAGAATGGGGATCACTTCACCCTCACCATAGGGTGCCAGTTAGAATAAACTCAAGTAGGTGCAGAGATATATATGGGTGTGATAGTACATTCGACACTTCCTTAGCTTGTGACACATTCCTATTTTTAGTTTATATCCATCATATCCTTTTCTTATTCACATATTGAAGAGTTACTAGATTTACTCAGGCTTTATTTCTGACCCTATTTTCTTTTCGTCTTCTTTTATTTCGTTTCCTCCCAAGGTCTACAGGGAGGAAACAGCTCAACTCAGTCAGACTCTTTACAAGCACCAAGAACGTAGATGTATGATTTGGATCTTGCTCGGATAATGGCTTTGGATATCACTATGGGGATTTTTGTCACTTTATTTATGTTTTTATGCTTCTTTAATAATCAAGGCAGTTATGAGGTTGTAATGTTGGAAGTATTTTGAGACAATTATGGAAATCTTTGTTTGATACACGTATTTATGAAATAAAAGTTTGTTTGGTTCCCGCTGTTTAAAATATGTGTATTTATATATGTCTTGAGTTCATCTGTGGCTTTTACTTATAAACCTCCACCAAAGTTAAGGCATTCCCTTTGTGAGTGACCTTAGTGGAGGTTGGGTGTTTCAAGGTCACTGCCACCACCCTAGCTAGAAAGAAACGCATGCCCTCCGTGATGTCCTCTCCCGTTTCTGGTTCACAACCTGGGTGTGAGGCTCGCGGATTAACGCTACACAAAGCTATGCCACACAGGAGGTGCTTTGATCATCAACCACAAGACTTTGCTTTTCAACAGAAGCCTTGATTATTTACATCTCAGCATGCCACACAGGCAATTCACGCCATGCAGCCGATATCAATCACACAGAATGAAATCTGATGTCAGACACACATCCGTTTACAAGTCCGTTCTGGGTTTGAACGAAACCGAAGGCACCTTGTACCTCGCATATCCATCGATCTCCAAGTACGACTGGATGATCACCAACTGATTCCCTTCTCTTGGGTGTACAGCCCAATCAAGATCATCAGTAATTATCCAAACGATGTGAAGAGCTCCGGTCTTCGACCACCGTCTTCATCCTCGACACCTCGTCGAATCAGTTATTCAGAATGGGATAAACCCGGTCTTTCTGAATAACTCACGTATATAATAAATAAGTGTTATACAAACACAACATACGCCTCATTCCAATTCAGAATATTCTTTTATTCAAATATTATTATACTTTGGGAAAGGTTCCCATTAATTTTATCAAAGATAAATTCTTAAAATTTATTCTTTAATCTTCTTTTGAATATCAATTCAAACCAAATTATGGTTTATCCAAACTAATCGGGATTAGCGAACCTTACCGAAGTAATCACTTGTTAAATTTCCTAACCCAACCTATTTATCCCATGAAGTAAAACTGGTCATACTTCATATCTAACACCACGGTGTCATCGGTAAATTCAATTACCAATTCACGTTCAAATCTAATTAAAGATTTAACTATCGCTGGAGCAAAACTGGTGATACTCCATTCTCGATCTTTTCAATCTAATTAAAGATTCATTAAAACTCCATTTGGTTCTAATCTTCCCAAAAATCAATATTAATGATTGTTTAACTTGGGAAATCATATCCTGTCTTTAAATGGGTTAAAGAACCAATGTCATTTAAAACGCGGTTCACAATAAACCCAAAATCACATTCTATCCCATCAGCTTTTAACCGTAAATTAGCAAGCGAACAATTCCCTAAGTAATAACCCCGAAGGCCGAAACCAACATCAGATCAATACCCAGGAAACCATTCAACTTAACTAATCTCCAGTTAGTTTCTTATTTTCTCAATTGCGCTGGGTCTAAGAACAATATTATTAAAGATACCATTCACGACAACCCAAAATCACATTCCATTAACAATGGAATCTTCATGGAAAACAAATCGATATATATAATCGATATAAACTTCCATATCCGACTAATAATATAAATGGAATAACGGAAAAGCCTTTTAAATTCCAAATATATTAGTTGTCTTCCTCCACAGAAATTCTCTTCGATTATTACCAAATCGAATTCCATTCCATCCCAATTCATTTTATTAAATTGGAAAACTTTACTTCGGAAAATCTCCTTTAAATCTTAACAAAAGATTTATAAATTCCAAATCACATTTCACCGTAAATCGGGTTAAAGAATGAATGTCATTAAAACACAGTTCACGATAAACCCAATTCACATTCCATTAATTATCGGGTTAAAGAACAAGTGTTATTTAAAACACCGTTCACGATAAACCCAAAAATCAATTCCCATTCAATTCCAATTAAATATTATTAAATTGGTATACTTCATTAAATCTAAATAAAAAGATTTAATCTTTTTTCTCAACTGGGTTTAAGAATAGTGTTAATAAAGACACCATTCACGACAAACCCAAATCTTATTTGATATTAAATACAAGGCTCTGAATAGAAGATATATCGGCTTATATTCAATATCAAATTCTACGACCAACAAATATCGTATTGGAAATAATGATATAAATATATCTTTCAAATTTCCATAACAATATCTGTATAATCATGAAATCCAACATCGAAATATTCCGAAGACAATTTCGATTCAAATCCATTCCAATTTATATATTGGAAATTCTGGTTATTTTTAAAACCATATCAAATCCAATTTATTTATTTTAAAAATAAATGGATTATAATTCTAGTTCAAAACTAGTTCATTTCGATAAAAATCTATTTTTATCTTTTCAAATATGGAATTTTTCATCCCAATTCTTTCCAAATCATTTCTTATGATTTTACACAAATTATTGCTATTTTTAATAATTTTATCAAGGCCCGTACAGTCGATTTCCATAAACGGCCATCGAACTGCACTTACAATGACCTTTTCCAAATTTGATTTGGACATAATTCCAAATCCAACCGTTAGATTTCAAATCTCTAATATCGTTAGAAAGCTCTTTTTGATACGAACCCAACAGTTCTGGTTTTAGGAGAATCCGACGGTCTGATCTCCCGTAATGTCTATTCGAAGTCAATGGTCGAAATTCGCGAACTGCCGCGGCGCGTTCTTTTCAGGCCAGTATATATATATATTATATATATATATATTAAATTTCATCGATTTACTTTCAAAACATATTTTATAAATCGTTTTAAATTCGTTTTCAAAACGATTTCAACTTCCTATTCAATTTCTAATCAAAATTGAATATTCCCTATCATCGATATATAAATGATAATATTTCAAAACATTAGATTTTGAAATCAATTCCTTTTCGATATTCATTATAAAAGTGAATAAAATCGATATATATCGTTCACGTCAAAATGGCGTCAATCTAACCAACACGGCCTTATATATTTCAATAACTTCGTTATTCTGTTCAACAAATGAATATTTTCTCCAACACATGAATATATACTTTATTCAACACATGAATATTTATTAATTCTTACTTACAATAAAAATGTGAACTTTATTGTATAAATATTTCGTTCAACACATGAATTTTCTTTTATTCAACACATGAATATATATTTTATTCAACACATGAATTTTCTTTTATTCAACACTTGAATATTATAACAATGATAAATAATCAACCATCATCCAAAGTACACCACACAACTGTCTGTCAACCTATCGATCGACATACAACTAAATAATTGGGATTAGTGTACGCCAAATATCATCCCAACACCCGTGTGGGGTTTCAAATCAACAAACACAGATTTTTATTTGTGCAGTTGGGCGATGTGTAAAATTTATCGTCCCAATCAATATCAGTCAAATGGGTGTACATAAACAAACCGTCCGATTTGTTTATAAATATTTATTTTATATACACATTAAAAATTATATTTTTAACTATAAAATATTTTATTCCTTCCACATCACACAATAAAATTTCACAACACATCAATCAAACAAACAAGTCATCCATGGTCTGTGGACGACGGGTGTCGGGTGCTGCTAAGCACCGTCTGCATCCTAGTATATATTTCAAACTAGAAATTAAAATAAAAGTGAGGAGTTCTCACCCATAAGCTTAACCAAATACCTTGACTCTTCATATGTAGGAAATCTTCATCGTGTCTCCAACGAGATCTGTTTCACATGGTATATGTTAAAAATCACATTTTTACTTCAATGTTTATATAATAAAAATCATATTTTTATTTCTACTTTATATTAAAAAAAATCGAATTTTTATCGCTACCTTATATATGTAAAAATCGAATTTTTATCGCTACTTCATATATGTAAAAATTGAATTTTTATCGCTACTTCATATGTGTAAAAATCAAATTTTTATTCAAAAAAATAATCTAATCTTTTTAACTCTGCATACATGATAAAATCCAACCTTTAATCCGTTACTTCATAATATAAAAATCCGATCTTTATCTCATCTTTACTAAGTTAAAAATATTATCTTTACTAAGTTAAAAACATTATCTTTACCAAGTTAAAAATATAAACTTTCATAAGTTAAAAATATAAACTTTCTATTAATAAAAATAAACTTTTCCTATATACAAATAATCAGATTTTTAAAATGCTACTTTATTTTAAAATTGAAAATTAAAATCGAATAATAAACACTCACTGTCTTCTCCAGAGGGGTGGCTTACGTCAGTCGCGGGGGGAGGAAGTGGCTCGTGTCCGCGGTGGAGGCGGGATCCTCCAGCAAGCAACGACCGTCATTGCTTCTCCGGCATCGGTCCTTGGGGTGCTCCGATTTGGGTTCGACAGGGGCTTCGCGGTCTTCGATTTAAGGATGGGAAGAGCAATGGACCGGCGGTGGAGATTGTGGCGGAGGAGGATGGGCGAGCGATGGATGTAACGACCCAACTTTCGAACACATCGGAAGTCATGCCATTAATAAGAATAAGAAAAGATAGAAGATAAAATCATAAAAAAACATCAGAATCTCACAGCGGAATTTTTCAAAAGATAATACTTTATAATATTACACAGCGGTACATATTACATCAGAGCATACTGAATCTAGTGATACAAGCCATTCATAGTACATCTTTAATTATACACATCATAGATGACTAAACTTGCAGACTTAATTATATAGTTGATAGGATAAGTGGACCAGTACACAGAAAGTTCCATTCCAGCTTCTCAAGTCTTATCCAATCCTGATTCACTTGTCTATTCATAACAAGTGTTATGAATACCCAAGATTTTAAGGGAAACACAGAAAAATAAACTCCAGGTCAGTCAGGGGACTGGTATGAGTAAAGAGTTTAAAAAAAACAGAGTAAAGAAATAAAAAATATCTCATAAGACCACGCCGTGAATACAGAACGGGTTTTTACCTTATGAGATCAAAATCCTTTGTATATATGAAATCATATATTATCATAGTGTCTATAAGTTTTTCACAAATAAATTAGAATCTAGAAGAATGCTTGCATCTCACATTCTCCTATATAGTATACAAATAAAAACCGCTTGGCGTTTATGGAAATTGGATTTCCAACTATGACAAGGTACGGGACCACCTACCGATAGTGTATCTCTAGAGCCGAATACACTGGGTTCAACAAGAACGTCTTGCAACCCGGCCCACACATGACCGACCACTCATTTCTCTTGAGTGTATCGAATATATTGTCACCTTACGGCTTCTTTTGTCGCGACCACCGTGGTTCCCGGGAGATACAGAAATGAAAAGAAGTAACAAATATGAATATTCTCTAGATGGTGACAATACACCCTAATGGGAGCGACCCATATAGCCATGCTGCCTGCCCGATTTTTGTCATTTCCTGGGTGTGAGGCTTGAGGCTAGACTTACTTTTTCATCATCACTGTTTAATTTCTTTGAATGCCATATCGTCAAAACTCGCCAATCACTAATTGACTTCCCCAAAAATATATTATAGGTATATAGCGAGAGAAACGAATTCCTCTGCCACCGTATAAATACGTTTGGAGAGATCAACGTACGTGATCAGTTAGAATTACTTTGTCAGACATTCGTCCATACAAGTTGTCCTGGGATTGGACAAACCGAAGGCACTATTTAAAAATAGTCCTTATATATCATCGTCTTCAATTTTAAAATCTCTGACACGTAACGTATAATCAATTCAAAGTGGAATGTCATTCCGGTCTCTTTGAAATGATTAATGAATATATTTCTTTTTTTAAAATATTAATCTAACATGTTTATAATCGATTTACATCGATAATTTCAGACAAACTAAACAGCATATGATCATCCTGCTTATATCTGGATATTTTGATCGTCTTTTTTAAAAATGGACAATTTTAGTGTGCACGCCGCACACGATCTTTCTTTCCATTTTTGTTTGTCAAATTTTAAAAATATATATACTTGCATTTTTCTTTGGAAATTTATTTTTCCCAAAATTACTTCTTAATCTGATTATTCATAAATGAATGAAAGTTATGGTTTATCATTGATTTTACAACTTTTGAACTTTATATCATTTTTGTCAAAATTTCCTTTTTATCTATTATACTTGATTTACTTCTTCCTTCTATACACTAATTTAAATAAAATTTATTCTAAAATTTCTAATCTAAACAGATAAAAATTCAGTTTTTATTTATACCACTACAGAACAGTACATTATCAGTTAGGTTGTGACAGGGATTCAGGTTTACAGTTAAAACTAGAAATTTTAATGTAAATGAAATATTTCTATTTTATTCATTTTAAACCAAATATTTTTATTTGAACTAAATCCAACTTTTTAATTATAAACTAAATTTTACAATTTATCTACCTTCTGTACTTTACGACAAAATCACAACCGATCCTGATTCACTTTTTCTTCCTACTTGCAAAAAAAAGTTATTTTTAATTTCCTTTCTCTATTTACATTAATTTAGATTTTAATTATTTATTAAACTTGGATTTTTAAATTTAGACTAAAGTTAAAAATCCCATTAAAACTAAAGTAGCATTTTAAAGTACCACCTTACATTTGCCAATATTTTTAGCCCGATTGTTATCAATTTTGCGCGAGCCCAACCAATTACCAAAAACCGACCAATACCCTATCGAAAACTCATGAGCCTGGCTTGATTTCTTTGTGTTCTTACAAAGTACCAAGTCACCCTAAAAACCAAAGTACCCCCTTTATTCCTATCGTGATTTTCAGCTGATCCCGCACCAAAACACAGTGCCTCCTTCCTCGATCAGCACGGAGCTGTGCACGTGCACAGGCACCTCCGTCGCTTCCACCACCCAATGACCGGCCACGCAAACCCCACCTCCGATCCTGATCACGTCGCCCAGACCCAATCCCCTCCTCTCGTCGTCGAACAGAAAAACAATAGGCCACTACATTTTCAACAAAACTATGTCATCGAAGAAGATGGTCACTGCACCTTGTCAGGACCACGAGCACCACCACCTCGCTGCCACACTACCACCATGTTCCGACACTCCGATCCCCACCTGACCGCACCTCCCCAAACCCCACGTCGAAAAGCAGTTCACCGATGATCGACGGAACCCAAAAACCCAAACTAAACCCTATTTTCCTCAATTCCTCCAAATCTACCCATGTGAAAATTTGTTTTGCATTTTTCCTAGCATACTTACACCTCGATGAAGCTTAACCTTCGGCCACTCCATCTCTGATTGACTGGATGATCAGAAATTGCCGCAAATACCAATTTTGATCATCTCATCGCCCTGACCAATATAGGGTGCTAAAAATCACCAAACCACTTTCAAAAATCACCATTCATTACCAAGATTCTATTCATGTATTAATTTTGGTTTAACATGAGTTTTGAAAATTTGACCAAACAGAGAGTTGGCAAAGAACATACTTTGTTTTCTGTTTTAATATACAGGGTATGTTTAAAGTGATTTGCTCCTTCTAAACTATTTTTAGCCTACTGGAAAGGTTTTTTTAAAAATCAAAACAACATTTCACTTCTACTCTAACATGGATTTACAGATCGACTTGGTGGTGCATAGTTCAAACAGAAGGAAAAAAAGGATATGGTAATCAAAGTATCAAACAGTTAAACAATTTGTACTTAAGTTTTGGGTGACAAACAACAATTATTTGATCAGAAAAAACATGTAACAAAGCATAAGTTCAATACAAGCAAGAACTACTTTCAGTTTCACAATAGAAAGAACAGTAAAGTATTTCTGTTCAAAGATTTACTCACTTTTGTTTTTAGCAGCTCACTAATTTTCTTCTACTGATTTTGTTTGAAAGCTTTGTGGTTGTAGAGGAAATGTATGGATGCTTATGTCTATTTATAGGTGAAGAAAACATTAAAATATAGTGCATTTAATTTCTGTTTTTGGACAAAGATAAAAATCTGTTTTCAGATTTTGTTTTGACAATGGATTGACAATATTAAATAACCATTTCTCTCTCAATATCAAAACACCAAATCTAAATTCACATGGCTTTACATCAGCCAAGACACACCTGAAATCACCTGCACATGTCCCCTCTTTCCTTTCATTGGCCTCTCTATGAATCCTCTTCTTAAATGCTACATGCGCCATCTTATTTTCTAAATCTTTTTCTTGGTTTAAGCAATCATTTTTGTACCTTAAAATCTCAGTTTTACATTGATTTTCTAAACCATATCCTTCACATGAAGATTTGATTTAACAAGAAATATATAAAACCTTTACTTGGCTTCAAAGGTTTAACAAAAATCTGAAATTCTTGTACACATTTTGATCTTGGCATGTGATGATATGACATGTAAAAATCTTAGAAATCTTTGCTTTAGTAATCATCTAGGGTAGGAGAAATCTATGGTATAAATTCACAAGATTTGGAAAATCTTTAGCACATGTTTTGTTGACAAAGTAAATATGTTTTTTGAAAAATGAAAAGAGAATGACATTTCAGAAAATCCTATGTAAGAAACAAGGAAGATTTTAAAACTGAAAATATTAAATCAAAAATGATTTGCCATGTGAAAGTATTTCTTGATTTTCTCTACTAGCCTAGAACCAGTGAAGGTGCCATCCTTGAATTATTGTACATGAAAATATTTTTTCAAATAAAACCAATGGCACTTTCATGTTATATTTTGAAGTTCATGTGAACACAAAGGATTTGAACTTGCTTTGCCAAAACAAATGGGTTTAGCATGCTTTGGTTCAAAATTATTTCATGGTTTAAAACAAGACTTTGTAAAAAAAATAAGGTTTTAAAATCCTTTTAAAAATGAATGAACAAAATACATAAAAAAGGAAAAGTGGCATTTTAATTCTTGCTATAAACATGTGTTATTATCCATACATAAGAAACTGAATTTTAAACAAACGCTACACATTTCATGCTATTATACATGAATGAGCAAAATAGATGTTTGTAAGTGCTGTGCTACATGCTTATGCAAATGCTATCATACATATTTTAACATGTTTTAGAATTTTTAAAGTATGAATTTTAACTCGTATTTCTAAACACGTACATATGATAATTTAATATCTATGTAAAAAGTCCGGGTCATTACATTCTACCCCCCTTATAAAAATTTCGTCCTCGAAATTTGTAAACAGTAGATTTAGAGTTATCGACACACATCAATAAATATTTTATTAATAACATCTATTTCCATAACTGGATATATCTGTCACTATGGTTGAAAACATTCCATTCTTGCATTACTACTTGAATTCCATTCTTAAATTTTCATCAATTTCCAAATACACTTGCTTTTATTTGGAAAATAGATCTCAGGCCTTATTCACTTCATTGATTTGAATCAATCTTGCTCAAGCCTATGTATCTGCCTAAATTCCTTTTTAACTTCACCAGTCAATCCACTTAACCCCGTTAAGTATTATCCACAATCCCAATTTATTTATCTCCATCTCGGGACTCACAAATATGTTTTAATTTCACAAAACGACCAATTCACCTTTTCCTGAGTTCATATCAACTAATACTTGAGTCTAGACTTAATTTCAGGAAATCCAAATTTTAATTTAATTTAAAATTCTAACTTGATTTCCTGTATCAATATGATTGAATATTATCCATATTTAACCCAACCATATTAATTTTATCCTAAGGCTGACCCTAGTTAATTAACTCCTTTATTCAAAAAGAGTAAGGTACCTGCTGAAGCTTCTTCCATTTTCACATCCCCAGAGGTTGAGGACTTATCCATTAAAGCATAGACCTTTGGTTGTTGTGCCTTTTTAAGTGGACAGTCTCTAACCAAGTGCCCAGGCTGATGACAATTATCGCACGAAAACTTTTGGGGAATAACATCACTTTTTCCCCGTGGTTGAGGTTGCTCCGGCTGCTGAGTTTGTTGTGGCTTTTCTGCTGCTGGCTTCGTACAAAACCTAGCAATATGTCCCTTCTCTTTGCAGTTATGGCATTGCGTATCCTTATAACGCTCATTGGCTTTTTCCCCCATCTTTGGTACTCCTTTGTTGTTCCAGTTCGGATTAAATTTTCTTTTATTGGAACTCTCGCCACTGGGTTCTCCTGTCTACTGTTTTGCATCTGGCTTCTTTCCCTCTAGTGCTTCATAACGAACTGCCATATCCACCAGATCGACAAATGGAATCTTGAGATGCCCAATCAACTGAACTTGCAGGCTATCCTTCAATCCTGCTATAAACATTTCATTTTTCTTGAGTGGGGTATTAATCAGTTCTGGCCCGAAACAAGAAAGTGAGTTGAACTTGTTCTCATATTCAGATACTTTCATGTTCCCTTGCTTGAGATCGATGAAATCTCGATACATCCTTGTTTTATCAGCGGCAGGCAGAAATTGTGCTTCAAATGCTTCTTTGAATTTGTCCCAAGTAAAATCTTCCTCAGGAACATTTGCAGTTTGAGCGTCCCACCAAATTGCAGCAGCTCCTTGGAGTTGCCATGAAGCTAAGAGACGTTTCTGCTCATCATTCAATTTCAGTCCTTTGAAAATCCTCTCACAGGATCTCAACCATGCTTGGACTTTAATGAAAGATTCCGTCCCTTTGAAAACTTTTCCTCCCGAAGTTGTATACTCTTTACAAATAGCTGCAAAGCTTTTATCTTGCTGAACTGGTGTAATTTCCTCCATAGTTTCCTCTTGATCCTAGGATCCAGTATTACGACCAGTAGTAGTGGAAGTTCTACTAGCTCGACCTCTTCGTCCTCGGTTACTCATTTTAATCACCTGAATATAACAGGTCGTCAATCCAGACTTAACTGAATATAACTAACTTAGGTATACCATCCAAGTTGATTTATTTTAAAGTTTCAAAAATATGCTCTCTCACTCTCACCCAAAGCCTAGGTAATCATTAACCTCGCTCTAATACCAACTGTAGCGACTCAACTTTCGAACACATCGGAAGTCGTGCCCTTAATAAGAATAAGAAAAGATAGAAGATAAAATCACAGAAAAACATCAGAATATCACAGCGGAATTTTTTGAAAGATAATACTTTATAATATTACACAGCGTTACATATTACATCAGAGCATACTGAATCTAGTGATACAAGCCATTCATAGTACATCTTTAATTATACATATCATAGATGACCAAACTTGCAGACTTAATTATACAGTAGATAGGATAAGTGGACCAGCACACAGAAAGTTCCATTCCAGCTTCTCAAGTCTTATCCAATCCTGATTCACTTGTCTATTCATAACAAGTGTTATGAATACCCAAGATTTTAAAGGAAACACAGAAAAATAAACTCCGGGTCAGTTAGGGGACTGGTATGAGTAAAGAGTTTAAAAAAACAGAGTAAAGAAATAAAAAATATCTCATAAGACCACGCCGTGAATACGGAACGGGTTTTTACCTTATGAGATCAAAATTCTTTGTATATATGAAATCATATATTATCATAGTGTCTTTAAGTTTTTCACAAATAAATTAGAATCTAGAAGAATGCTTGCATCTCACATTCTCCTATATAGTATACAAATAAAAACCGCTTGGCGCTTATGGAAATTGGATTTCCAACTATGACAAGGTATGGGACCACCTACCGATAGTGTATCTGTAGAGACGAATACACTGGGTTCAACAAGAACGTCTTGCATCCCGACCTACACATGATCGACCACTCATTTCTCTTGAGTGTATCGAATATATTGTCACCTTACGGCTTTTTTTGTCGCGACCACCGTAGTTCCCGGAAGATACAGAAATGAAAAGAAGTAACAAATATGAATATTCTCTAGATGGTGACAATACACCCTAATGGGAGCGACCCACATAGCCATGCTGCCTGCCGATTTTTGTCATTTCCTGGGTGTGAGGCTTGAGGCTAGACTTACTTTTACATCATCACTGTTTAATTTCTTTGAATGCCACATCGTCAAAACTTGCCAATCACTAATTGACTTCCCCAAAAATATATTATAGGTATACAGCGAGAGAAACGAATTCCTCTGCCACCATATAAATACGCTTGGAGAGATCAACGTACGTGATCAGTTAGAATTACTATGTCAGACATTCGTCCATACAAGTTGTCCTGGGATTGGACAAACCGAAGGCACTATTTAAAAATAGTCCTTGTATATCGTCGTCTTCAATTTTAAAATCTCTGACGCGCAACATATAATCAATTCAAAGTGGAATGCCATTCCGGTCTCTTTGAAATGATTAACGAATATATTTCTTTTTTTAAAATTTAATCTAACATGATTATAATCGATTTACATTGATAATTTCAGACAAACTAAACAACATATGATCATCCTGCTTATATCTGGATATTTTGATCGTCTTTTTTAAAAATGGACAATTTAAATTTGTGCGCTGCACACGGTCTTTCTTTCCATTTTTGTTTGTCAAATTTTAAAAATACATATGCTTGCGTTTTTCTTTGGAAATTTATTTTTCCCAAAATTACTTCTTAATCTGATTATTCATAAATGAATGAAAGTTATGGTTTATCATTGAT
This sequence comes from Allium sativum, assembly GCA_030737875.1. Classification (NCBI taxonomy): domain Eukaryota; kingdom Viridiplantae; phylum Streptophyta; class Magnoliopsida; order Asparagales; family Amaryllidaceae; genus Allium; species Allium sativum. Next base: position 139,780,386 of record CM060924.1, read on the forward strand.
TTTACAACTTTTGCACTTTATATCATTTTCGTCAAAATTTCCTTTTTATCTATTATACTTGATTTACTTCTTCCTTCTATACACTAATTTAAATAAAATTTAGTCTGAAATTTCTAATCTAAACAGATAAAAATACAGTTTTTATTTATACGAGTACAGAACAGTACATTATCAGTTAGGTTGTGATAGGGATTCAGGTTTACAGTTTAAAACTGAAAATTTTAATGTAAATGAAATATTTCTATTTTATTCATTTTAAACCAAATATTTTTATTTGAACTAAATCCAAATTTTTAATTATAAACTAAAATTTATAATTTATCTACCTTCTGTACTTTACGACAAAATCACAACAGATCCTGATTCACTTTTTCTTCCTACTTGCAAAAAAAAAGTTATTTTTAATTTACTTTCGCTATTTACATTATCATTTAGATTTTAATTATTTATTAAACTTGGATTTTTAAATTTAGACTAATGTTAAAAATCCCATTAAAACTAAAGTACCACCTTACATTTGAAAATATTTTTAGCCCGATTGTTATCAATTTTGCGTGAGCCCAACCAATTACCAAAAACAGACCAGTAGCGAAAACTCATGAGCCTGGCTTGATTTCTTTGTGTTCTTACAAAGTACCAAGTCACCCTAAAAACCAAAGTACCACCTTTATTCCTGTCGTGATTTTCAGCTGATCCTGCACCAAAACACAGTGCCTCCTTCCTCGATCAGCACGGAGCTGTGCACGTGCACAGCGCCTCCATCGCTTCCACCACCCAACGACTGGCCACGCAAACCCCACCTCCAATGCTGATCACGTCACCCAGACCCAATCCCCTCCTCTCGTCGTTGATCAGAAAAACAATAGGCCACCACATTTTCAACAAAACTATGTCATCGAAGAAGATGGTCACTGCACCTTGTCAGGACCACGAGGAGCCACCACCTCGCTGCCACACCACCACCATGTTCCGACGCTCCGATCCCTTCCTGACCGCACCTCCCCAAACCCCACGTCGAAGTGCAGTTCACCGATGATCGACGGAACCGAAAAACCCAAACTAAACCCTATTTTCCTCAATTCCTCCAAATCTACCCATTTGAAAATTTGTTTTGCATTTTTCCTAGCATACTTACACCTCGATGAAGCTTCATCTTCGGCCACTCCATCTCTGATTGACTGGATGATCAGAAATTGCCCCAAATACCAATTTTGATATCTCATCGCCCCGACCAATATAGGGTGTTAAAAATCACGAAGCCACTTTCAAAAATCACCGTTCATTACTAGGATTCTATTCATGTATTTAGTTTGGTTTAACACGAGTTTTGAAAATTTGAACATACAGAGAGTTGAAAAAGAACATACTGTGTTTTCTGTTTTAATATACAGGGTATGTTTAAAGTGATTTGCTCCTTCTAAACTGTTTTTAGCCTATTGGAAAGGTTTTTTTAAAAATCAAAACAACATCTCACTTCTACTCTAACATGGATTTACAGATCGACTTGGTGGTGCATAGTTCAAAAAAAAAAAAGGATATGGTAATCAAAGTATCAAACAGTTAAACAATTTGTACTTAAGTTTTGGGTGACAAACAATAATTGTTTGATCAGAACAAACATGTAACAAAGCATACGTTCAATACAAGCAAGAACTACTTTCAGTTTCACAATAGAAAGAACAGTAAAGGATTTCTGTTCAAAGATTTACACACTTTTGTTTTTAGCAGCTCGCTGATTTTCTTCTACTGATTTTGTTTGAAAGCTTTGTTATTGTAGAGGAAATGTATGGATGCTTATGTCTATTTATAGGTGAAGAAAACATTAAAATATAGTGCATTTAATTTCTTTTTTCGGACAAAGATAAAAATCTTTTTTTTCAGATTTTGTTTTGACAATGGATTGACAATATTAAATACCCATTTCTCTCTCAATATCAAAACACCAAATCTAAATTCACATGGCTTTACATCAGCCAAGACTCACCTGAAATCACCTGCACATGTCCCCCCTTTCCTTTCATTGGCCTCTCTATGAATCCTCTTCTTAAATGCTGCATGCGCCATCTTATTTTCTAAATCTTTTTCTTGGTTTAAGCAATCATTTTTGTACCTTAAAATCTCAGTTTTACATTGATTTTCTAAACCATATCCTTCACATGAAGATTTGATTTAACAAGAAATATATAAAACCTTTACTTGGCTTCAAAGGTTTAACAAAAATCTGAAATTCTTGTACACATTTTGATCTTGGCATGTGATGATATGACATGTAAAAATCTTAGAAATCTTTGCTTTAGTAATCATCTAGGGTAGGAGAAATCTATGGTATAAATTCACAAGATTTGGAAAATCTTTAGCACATGTTTTGTTGACAAAGTAAATATGTTTTTTGAAAAATGAAAAGAGAATGACATTTCAGAAAATCCTATGTAAGAAACAAGGAAGATTTTAAAACTGAAAATATTAAATCAAAAATGATTTGCCATGTGAAAGTATTTCTTGATTTTCTCTACTAGCTTAGAACCAGTGAAGGTGCCATCCTTGAATTATTGTACATGAAAACATTTTTTCAAATAAAACCAATGGCACTTTCATGTTTTATTTTGAAGTTCATGTGAACACAAAGGATTTGAACTTGCTTTGCCAAAACAAATGGTTTTAGCATGCTTTGGTTCAAAATTATTTCATGGTTTAAAATAAGACTTTGCAAAAAAAAATAAGGTTTTAAAATCCTTTTAAAAATGAATGAACAAAATACATAAAAAAGGAAAAGGGCATTTTAAGTCTTGCTATAAACATGTGTTATTATCCATACATAAGAAAATGAATTTTAAATAAACGCTATACATTTCATGCTATTATACATGAATGAGCAAAATAGATGTTTGTAAGTGCTGTGCTACATGCTTATGCAAATGCTATCATACATATTTTAACATGTTTTAGAATTTTCAAAGTATGAATTTTAAATCGTATTTCTAAGCACGTACTTATGATAATTTAATATCTGTGTAAAAAGTCCGGGTCATTACAATGGAGGCGGTGCTGAAGTCGATCGTTCCTTTCTCTCTCTTTTTTCTCTATTTTCTATTTCAATTTTCTTTTCTGTTGAACAATGGGGGAGAAGGGGTAAAGGTAGGTTGACTTTAATAATATAATTTATTTTATTACCCCAAAAAGCAACTTTTTATTTCGACCTCCAAATGAAACTCACCGACTGTCATCCATAACTAATTACCCTCATTCCGAACACAATGGGATATGTTTCATAACCCAATTCGGCTGTTATGATCAGTTTTCTTCAAATTTAAAATATAAATCAGTATATATTCAATTTGAACATTCATTTTAAATTACCGAGGCCACATACTGACTCTAAAAATTACCGAAAATTATTTTCTAGCTTCGTATTGATGATACGGTTCTAACAAAACTAATTTCGTCAAATTGTGAGACCGTTTGAAAAATGGCCATTTTCTGGTCGATTGAAATTGACTGAAACTGTCAAAAAACGTTTTCCTTCGCCACACTCACATATTGATTCAGAAAATTATGAATTTTGGAATCTAGTAATAGCTTGACATCCCGGATCCAACAAAAGTGGTTTCGTCAAAAACCGAGGTCGTTTGCAAAATTTCCATTTTTAAGGGCCAAAATTCCATAGCGACTATTCTGAAATTTCAACTGGGCATAACTTTTTATTTCCGCTATGAAATTTCAATTTTTTGGATTAGTTGGAAAGATATTTTCAATTAGATTCTAATATTTTTGGTTTCGCTAAACTACTAGCTGCCCGTGTGGAAAATAGGGGCACCCAGAGTTTAGGTTAAAACATAAAACTCCAGGTTAGTCATGTGACTGGTGTGAACTTTATTGTATAAATATTTCGTTGAACACATGAATTTTCTTTTTATAATATTCTTTATTTTGCAAATTGGAATGAGGCCCAATCAATTACCATGTAATGTTAATTATATGGATTCCATACAACTCATGTATATAATAGCGATGATAAATAATCAACCATCATCCAAAGTGCACTACACAACTGTCTGCCAACCTATCGATCGACATACAACTAAATAATTGGGATTAGTGAATGCCAAATATCATCCCAACACCCAAGAAATACAATAAACATATACCTATTTGTCGGGCAAACAATTTTTTAAGTTAGGTAAATTAAGGGACCACGCCGTATAACACGGAACGATTTTGCTCCCAAGAATACCAGTGCATAAAACAAAAGCGCAATCTAAATAAAGAACAATGAAGCTATTATAAGACCCAGGTCCCATCACACAATGCAACACAAGCCGGAGGATAGGGCTTTACCTTATAATAGCCAAAGAATGCTTGATACGCTAAATTTTTAATAATTTTATCAAGGCCCGTACAATCGATTTCCATAAACGGCCATCGAACTGCACTTACAGTGACCTTTTCCAGAGGGGTGGCTCACGTCAGTCTCAGGGGGAGGAAGTGGCTCTCGTTCGCGGTGGAGGCGGGGTCCTCCAGCAGGCAGTGGCCGTCGTTGCTTCTCCGGCGTCGGTCCTTGGGGTATTTCAGTATTATATACTATATAATATATAATATATATTACTATAATTAATATAATATATTTTATATTATAATATACTATTATTATAAAATTTATAATTATAATAATATATTATTATATTTATATTATAATATATTAATTATATATAATATTAACTATATATATATTACTATATATAATAGTAATATATTATAATTTATATTTTATATATATTATAATATTATATATAATATAATATATTATAAAATTATATTATATTTATAAATTATACAAAATTTGTATTTATATGTAATCAAACACAGTTTTTCCGCGCAGACCCCCCTCCATCGTTTTCTGCGCGATTTGAAGACCCCCAAATTGCTCAGCTAACCGCGAGCTCCACCGCGCCAGTCACACCCGTCGCTGACGCAACTCCGACCCCCTTCTCTCCGTTCAACTTAGACCAGTAAGTTTTTTTTACTTTTATTTTACTTTTTATTGTTATTTTTATTATTATTTCCCTCTTATTCATATAAATAGAAAGCAAGAAAAGAATTTATATATATTTGTAACCAAGTATAAAGTTTTGATTTTTAAAGTATAAAGTTTTGATTTTTAAAAGTATTAAAGATTTGATTTTTAAAAGTGTTAAAGGTTAGATTTTTATAGTGTGTTCATGAGGATAAAGTTTTAATTATTAATTCATGAAAGTTTATATGTTTAGAAGAATAAAGATATGATTTTTAAAATAGAAAAGCTAGGATTTTTAAAATTAAAAAGATTCAATTTTTAGAATTAAAAAGATTTGAATTTTTGAAATATAAAAATACGATCTTTAGTTGAATAAAAATATGATTTTTAGTTGTGTAAAAATATGATTTTAACATAGATAAAGATAAGATTTTCTTATACATGAAAAGTTATGGTTTTTATCATATAAAGTTATAATCTTATTAGATGTATAATCGATTTTTATATGTATGTGATGATAAAAAGATTTGATTTTTATTTCTATGGATAACATATAAAGTTGCGATTTTTATATACATAACATTCGGATAAAAATTAGATTTTTACTATATAGTAGCGGTATAAAAATATAATTTTTATCGTTTGATTGGAAAAATAAAAATATGATTTTTATGTATGAAGTAATAGTATAAAAATGTGATTTTTATTAATCAACTGCGTTAAATAGACGGTGATGGATCAGACTGAAATCAAAACAAAATTCGAACCATTCAGAAATAAAAAATGGCGGAGTGGAACCCAAAGGTGAGAACTCCTCACTTTTAATTTATTTTCTAGATGAAATATATACTAGGATGTAGACGGTGGTTAGCAGCACCCGACACCCGTTGTCCATAGACGATGGATGAGTTGTTTGTTTAATTGATGTGTTGTGAAAGTTGATTGTGTGAAGTGGAATGGAATAAAATATTTTGCAGTTGAAAATATTTTATAGTTAAAAATATAATTTTTAACGTGTATATAAAATAAATATTTATAAACAAATCGGACGATTTGTTTATGTACACATATTTAAAAGATATTGATGGGATGATAAATTTTACACATTGCCCAACTGCCCAAATAAAATTTGTATTTGATTGTTTGAAACCCCACACGGGTGTTGGGATGATATTGGATGTACACTAATCCCAATAATTAGCTGTATGTCGATCGATTGATTGACAAGCTGTTAGAAGCGTTAAATATTTATATTTGATGCTTATGCAGTGTAGAATGCACTTTGGGTGATGGTTGACTGTGTTTGATTATTATAGTGTACGTGTGTGTATGAAATCCATGTAAATCACATTGTATGGTAATTGATTGTGTCTGATTCCAGTTCAGAAAGAATGAATATTTTAAAATAATGATTATTTTAAAATAACGAATATTTTTCAAATAATATTCGGAAAAGAATCAAAATTTGGTTTTGATGTCCGATTTGGAATGGACACGAATATATTTAAATATATATAGCCATGTCGATTAGATTGACGCCATTTTGACGTGAACGATATTTATATCGATTTTATTCATTTTATAATGAATATAGAAAAGGAAGTGATTTCAAAATATAACGTTTTGAAAATATTATTATTTATAGATTAATGATATGGAGTATTTAATTTTGATTAGAAATTGAATATGAAGTTGGAATCGTTTTGAAAACGAATTTAAAACGATTTATAAATTACGTTTTGAAAGGAAATTGATGAAATATATATAATATATATATAATATATATATAATGGCCTGAATAGAACGCGCCGCGCTGCGGCAGTTCGCGAATTTCGACCATTGACTTCGAATGGATATTACGGGAGATCCGACCGTCGGATTCTCCTAAAACCGGAACCGTTGGGTTCGTATCGAAAAGAGATTTCTAAGGAATACAAGAAATTAGAAATCTAACAATTGGATTTGGAATTATGTCCAAATCAAATTTGGAAAAGGCCGCTGTAAGTGCAGTTCGATGGCCGTTGATGGAAATCGACTATACGGGCCTTGGTAAAATTATTAAAAATATCAATAATTAGTGTAAAATCATAAGAAATGATTTGAAAGAATTGGGGTGAAAAATTCTATATTTGAAAAGTTAAAAATAGATTTTTATTGAAATGAACTAGTTTTGAACTAGAATTATAATTCATTTATTTTTGAAATAAATAAATTGGAATTGAAAGGGTTTTAAAAACAACCAGAAGTTCTAATATATAAATTGGAATGGATTTGAATCGAAATTGTCTTCGGAGTATTTCGATGTTGGATTTCGTGATTACATATATTGTTGTGGGAATTTGAAAGATATATTTATATCGTTATCTCCAATACGATATTTGTTGGTCGTAGAATTTGATATTGAATATAAGCCGATATATTTTCTATTCAGAGCCTTGTATTTAATATCAAGTGGGATTTGGGTTTGTCGTAAATGGTGTCTTTATTAACACTGTTCTTAAACCCAGTTGAGAAAAAGATTAAATCTTTTTATTTAGATTTAATGAAGTATACAAATAAAATAATATTTAATTGGAATGGAATTGGAATTTATTTTTGGGTTTATCGTGAATGGTGTTTTAAATAACACTTGTTCTTTAACCTGATAATTAATGGAATGTGAATTGGGTTTATCGTGAACTATGTTTTAATGATATTCGTTCTTTAACCCGATTTATGGTGAAATGTGATTTGAAATTTATAAATCTTTTTGATAAGATTTAAAGGAGATTTTCCAAAGTAAAGTTTTCCAACTTAAATAAAATAAATTGGAATGGAATGGAATTCGATTTGGTAATAATCGAAGTGAATTTCTGCGGATGAGGAATGCTAATATATATGGAATTTGAAAGGCTTTGCCTCTATTCCATTTATATTGTTAGTCAAATATGGAAGTTTGTATCGATTATATATATCGATTTGTTTTCCATGAAGATTCCATGGTTAATGGAATGTGATTTTGGGTTGTCGTGAATGGTATCTTTAATGATACTATTCTTAGACCCAACGGAGATAAGAAAATCAGAAACTAACTAGAGATTAGTTAAGGTGGATAGTTTCTTGGGTATTGATCTGATGTTGGTTTCGGCCTTCGGGGTTAATACTTAGGGAATTGTTTACTTGCTAATTTACGATTAAAGGCTAATGGAATGGAATATGATTTTGGGTTTATAATTTAAATGACGTTGGTTCTTTAACCCAGTTAAAGACAGGATATGATTTCCTAAGTTAAACAATCATTAATATTGATTTTTGGAAAGATGAAAACCAAGTGGAGTTTTAGTGAATCTTTAATTAGATTGAAATGATCGAGAATGGAGTATCACCAGTTTTGCTCCAGGCTATAGTTAAATCTTTAATTAGATTTGAACGTGAAATGGTAATTGAATTTACCGATAACACCGTGGTGTTAGATATGAAGTATGACCAGTTTTACTTCATGAGATGAATAGGTCGGGGTTGGGAAATTTAACAAGTGATTACTTCGGTAAGGTTCGCTAATCCCGACTAGTTTTGATAAACCATAATTTAGTTTGAATTGATATTCAAAAGAAGATTAAAGAATAAATTTAAAGAATTTATCTTTGATAAAATTAATGGGAACCTTTCCCTATAGATGTGAATATTTGAATAAAAGAATATTCTAAATTGGAATGTGGCATATGTTGTGTTTGTGTAACACTTGTTTATTATATACACGAGTTATTCAGAAAGACCGGGTTTATCCCATTTTGAATAACTGATTCGACGAGGTGTCGAGGATGAAGACGGTAGTGGAAGACCGGAGGTCTTCACACCGTTTAGATAATTACTGATGATCTTGATTGGGTTGTACACCCAAGAGGAGGGAATCGGTTAGTGATCGTCCAGACGTACTTGGAGATCGATGGATATGCAAGGAATAAGGTTCCTCCGGTTTCGTTCAGACCCAGAACAGATTTGTAAGTGGATGTGTGTCTGACATCGGATTTCATTCCGTGTGATTGATATCGGTTGCATAGCGTGAATTGCCTGTGTGGCATGCTGAGATGCAAATGATCAAGGCTTCTATTGAAAAGCAAAGTCTTGTGGTTGATGATCAAAGCACCGCCTCTGTGGCATAGCTTTGTGTAGCGTTAATTCGCGAGCCTCACACCCCGATTGTGAACCAGAAATGGGAGAGGACATCAGGGAGGGCATGCATTTTCTTCTAGCTAGGGTGATGTCAGTGACCTACCAGCCCTGACATTTATATTATTTTCACCTGTGTGGTTATTGGATTGCGAGGCACCTCAGATATACCAGTGACTATGTGGAGCCGATGGAGTCATAGGACTCATTTACGCCCCAAAGGGCGGGGAAACACAGTGTTCAGGCATTTTAATCCACATCGGTGGACCGGCCCTGACGATCCTAGGCTTGACAGAGAACTTGCCTGAGAATATAATCTGCAAAACCAAAACTACTAGCTGCCCGTGTCAAAATAGGGGCACCCAGAGTTTAGGTTAAAACAATAAACTCCAGGTCAGTCATATGACTGGTGTGAGAACTAAAACAGTTATAATTCTTTATTTTAAAGTTCGGTAAATCAAGGGACCACGCCGTATAACACGGAACGGGTTTCCTCCCAAGAATACCAGTGCATAAAACAAACAGCGCAATGCTAAATAAAGAAAAATGAAGCTGTTATAAGACCCAGGTCCTATCACACAATGCAACGCAAGCCGGGGGATAGGGTTTTCCCTTATAACAGCCAAAGAATGCTTGATACGTTTAAAACAAATCATTTGATACTATTATAAGTGCATAGTGTATAAAACAACTTCAAATCATAAGTATCAATCATAGGCGGCATGGGTACCATATATCATGTCGCCATACATAGGTTTACAAATAAAACCGCAAATGTCACGTATTTGGAAATTGGATTTCCGTCTATGAACCGAGGAAAAAGATAGTCCTCAACCTATTCGAGACAATCTAGCCCATGTCTCAGGAACAGCCGCAACTGCCCCATGGATCCTCAGGGCCGGTCCACACGGAGTGGATTATTATGCCTGAACACTACGTCTCCCCACCCTATGGGGTGTAAGTCTGGTCCGTCAGCCGACCAGAATGCATTCGGCCGAAACCGATATAACCGAGGCGCCTCGCAACAGCAACAACCACATAAGTCAAACTCGTCAGGGCGTGTAAAACCACTGACGCCACTTCTAGCTAGAAAGAAACGCATGCCCTCCCTGACGTCGGTCTCCCGTTTTTGGTTCATACCTGGTGTGAAACACGCGAGGTAAACGTTACACAAAGCTACGCCACAAAGGCCGTGCTTTGATCATCACCACAAGACTTTGTTTTTCAACAGAAGCCTTGATCATTTGCATCTTAGCATGCCACACAGGCAAACCATCCTATGCAACCGATATCAGTCACACAGAATGAAATCCGATGTCAGACACACAGTCCATTTACAAGTCCGTTCTGGGTCTGAACGAAACCGGAGGCACCTAGTACCCCGCATATCCATCGATCTCCAAGTACGTCTGGACGATCACTAACTGTTTCCATCTTCTTGGGTGTACAGCCCAATCAAGATCATCAGTAATTACCCAAACGACGTGGAGACCTCCGGTCTTCGACCATCGTCTTCATCTTCGACTTATCGTCGTATCAGTTATTCAGAATGGGATGAACCCGGTCTTTCCGAATAACTCGCGTATATTTTAAATAAGTGTTACACAAACACAACATACGCCTCATTCCAATTCATTAGTCACTAACCGTAAATTAATCAAGAGAATAATTCCCCAAATATTAACCCCGAAGGCCGAAACCAACATCAGATCAATACCCAGAAAACCATTCTGCTTGGCCAACCGACAGTTAGTTTCTAAATTTCACATTCATAGGGAAAGGTTCCCATTAATTTTATCCAAGATAAATTCCTTGAATTTATGTTTGAATCTCAATTCGAACTAGTCGGGATTAGCGAACCTTACCGAAGTAATCATTTGTTTTAATTTCCCAATCCCAACCTATTCATCCCATGAAGTAAAACTGGTTATACTTCATATCTAACACCACAGTGTTATTGGTAAATTCAATTACCATTTCACGTTCAAATCTAATTAAAGATTTAACTATCGCCTGGAGCAAAACTGGTGATACTCCATTTTCGATCATTTCAATCTAATTAAAGATTCATTAAAACTCCACTTAGTTTTAATCTTTGACTGGGTTAAAGAATCAGTGTCATTTAAAAACACGGTTCACGATAAACCCAAAATCACATTCATTAATCATCGGGTTAAAGAACGAGTGTTATTTAAAACACTGTTCACGATAAACCCAAAAATCAATATCGATTCAATTCCAATTAAATGTTATTTAATTGGTACACTTCATTAAATCTAAATAAAAAGATTTAATCTTTTCTCAACTGGGTTCAAGAACAGTGTTAGTGAAGACACCATTCACGACAAACCCAAATCACATTTGATATTCAATACAAGGCTCTGAATAGAAAATATATCGGCTTATATTCAATATCAAATTCTACGACTAACAAATGTCGTATTGGAAATAACGATATATATATATCTTTCAAATTTCCATAACAACATTTGTTTAATCACTAAATCCAACATCGAAATATTCCGAAGACAATTTCGATTCAAATCCATTCCAATGCAATCATTAGATATTCTGGTTATTTTTAAAACCCTTTTTAAATTCAATTTATTTATTTAAAAATAAATAGAATTATAATTCTAGTTCAAAACTAGTTCAATTCGATAAAAGTCTATTTTTATCTTTTCAAATATGGAGTTTTTCATCCCAATTCTTCCCAAATCATTTCTTATGATTTTACACAAATTATTACTATTTTTAATAATTTTATCAAGGCCCGTACAGTCGATTTCCATCAATGGCCATCGAACTGCACTTACAGCGACCTTTTTCGAATTTGATTTGGACGTATCTCCAAATCCAACCGTTAGATTTCAAATTTCTAATATCCTTTAGAAAGCTCTTTTCGATACGAACCCAACGGTTCCGGTTTTAGGAGGATCCGACGGTCGGATCTCCCGCAATGTCCGTTTGAAATAAATGGTCGAAATTCACGAACTGCCGCGGCGCGGCGCGTTCTATTCAGGCCATTATATTATATATATAATATATATATAATATATTTCGTCAATTTTTATTTAAAACGAATTATATAAATAGTTTTGAATTCGTTTCAAAAGCAATTTCAACTTCCTTTTCAATTCAAATCAAAATTGAATTCTTCTTTATAAATTCGTTTCAAAATTCATTTCTATTCAATTCAAATTTCAATTCAATTTGAATTCATTTCAATTTGCTTTCAATTCAATTTGAATTCGTTTTCAATTCATTTCATTTCGAAATCGTTTTCAATTCAATTCATTTCGAAATCGTTTTCAATTCAATTCATTTCGAAATCGTTTTCAATTCAATTCATTTTGAAATCGTTTTCAATTCAATTCATTTCGAAATCGTTTTCAATTCAATTCATTTCGAAATCGTTTTCAATTCAATTCATTTCGAAATCGTTTTCAATTCAATTCATTTCGAAATCGTTTTTTAATTCAATTCACTTTGAATTCGTTTTCAATTCAATTCATTTCGAAATCACTTTTAATTCAATTCACTTCGAAATCACTTTTAATTCAATTCACTTTGAATTCGTTTTCAATTCAATTCATTTCGAAATGAATAAAATCGATATAAATATCGTTCACGTCAAAATGGCGTCAATCTAATCAACACGGCTTCATAAATTTCTATTTTCAAAATAGTTGTTATTATCAAAATATTTCGTTCAACACATGACCAATCTCAATGAATGAGTACTGTCAACACATGAACTTTTATTTTATATCGATAAAGATGTAAATTTTAATATTAAAATATTTCGTTCAACACATGACCAATCTCAATGAATGAGTACTGTCAACACATGAACTTTTATTTTATATCGATAAAGATGTAAATTTTAATATTAAAATATTTCGTTCAACACATGACCAATCTCAATGAATGAGTACTGTCAACACATGAACTTTTATTTTATAATATTCTTTATTTTTCAAATTGGAATGAGGCCCAATCAATTACCATATAAAGTTAATTATATGGATTTTCATACAACACATGTATATAATTACATTGAAAATAATCAACCATCAACCAAAGTGCACTACACTGTAAAAGCATCAAATATAGATATTCAACGCTTATAACAGCCTGTCAATCAATCGATCGACATATTTAATCAATCAGGATGAGTGAACTGCAAATTTCATCCCAACACCCGTGTGGGGTTTCAAACAATCAAACAAATATTTTATTCGTGCAGTTGGGCGATGTGTAAAATTTATCGTCCCAATCAATGTCATTCAAATAGGTGTACATAAACAAACCGTCTGGTTTGTAAATGAATATTCTATTTTATTCACTTCACGTTAAAAATTATATTTTTTAACGATAAAACATTTTATTCCAACATATGAATTTCTATTCAGTTCATTCTTTAAATAAAATGATATTTTTTTTTCTAACACATTTTAGAAAATTTCGGCGGCATAACGGCACGATACTAGAAACGGGACGAGGCCTAGCCTTATCCCCGGTCTAGTGAAGGCCCACGCCATTCACATATCAATCATATCAATTTCAATTTCACCAAAACAATCCAATCCAAATCAAATAATCTAACCAACTACACAACCAATCAAACAAGTCCATGGTCTGTGGACGGGTGTCGGGTGCTTCTAATAAGCACCGTCTGCATCCTAGTATATATATATATATAACTAGAAAATAAATTTGAAAGGTGAGAAATTCTCACAAATAGCTATCCTAGCTCCACAGCACTTCATTTGCAGAAGTCTTCGTCGCTATCGCATCTCCATTGCTGTAGCCACTACATATGTAAAAATCGAATTTTTACTTCGCTATTCAATATATAAAAATCGAATTTTCATTTCAAAGTTCAATGTATAAAAATCGAATTTTCATTTCAAAGTTCAATGTATAAAAATCGAATTTTCATTTCAAAGTTCAATGTATAAAAATCGAATTTTTATTTCAACAATATAAAAGATTATATTGTTATAACTTTACAACATAACTAAAAACCAATTTTTAAAGTAAATAAAATTCAGTTTTTAAAACAAAATAATATTCAGATTTTAAACAAAATCAAATTCAGTTTTTCAAACAAAATCATATTCAGATTTTAAACAAAATAAAGTTCAGTTTTTCAAACATTAATAAATTTCAGTTTTAAACATTAATAAATTTCAGTTTTAAACATTAATAAATTTCAGTTTTAAACAAAATAAACAAAACAAAACAAAACAAAACTAAACTAAACTTACAGTGTTTCAAAATAAGGGGATTCACGTCAGTTTGTGGGTGGAGCAGGTGGTCGGAAAGGAGGGGGTTTCGGTTCCGAGGTGACGCCGGAGACCTTGGTGGTGGCGGCCTTCAGATGGTGGCGCGGTTGACTAGGGAGCTTCGACGTTGAGGGCGGTGGGTTTCGCGAGGAAGGGGGAAACGGAGGAGATGAACGGGAAGGATGGGAGCTGACATCGATGGGGAATCGAAGGTGAAGGTGGCGCGATCGATGGGGAGGGGCGGCGGTTGGCGGTTGCGACGAGGGTTTTTTCCTCTTTTTTTTTTTTTTTGTTCGAAATGTAAAGAGATCGGGGGGGGGGGGGCCTGGTTAAGGGGAGAGAGGGGTTTTCTCTTTTTTTTATTTATTTATTATTTTATTATTATTAAAAGTTGACTTTTACATACGACCTCGAAACGAGGCCCACCGCCTGTCGTCCATAGCGTTTTACCCCCATTCCGAACACAATGGGATATGTCTCTCAAGCTGATTCGATCGTCTTGATAAGTTTCCGTTGAATTTACATTTAAATCGCTATATTGAATTTTAAACGTACATTTCAAATTACCGGGGTCACATACTAACTAGAAAAATTCCAGAAAAATATTTTCTAGCTTCGTATTGACGATACGGTCCTAACAAAACTAGTTTCGTCGAAATCCGAGGTCGTTTGCAAAATGTCCATTTTTAAGGGCCTGAATTCCATAGCGACTATTCAGAATTTTCAACTGGACATATCTTATCATTTCTAAAGTGAAATCTCGGTTTGTTAACTTCGTTAGAAAGATATTCACTATTAGATTCCATTATTTTTGGTTTCACTAAAATCCGGATTGTTTTGCACCCGGTACATTCAATTGAAGTTTGAAATCGAATTATCGAACTACCGCGCCATTTTCAATTCTATTTATAATTATATATAATTATTTATATTCTAACGACGACGCGTATAAATATATTCGTTCGAATTATATTCAAAATAAATTCCTCGTCGATATTATTTGAAATAATCTATTTTAAATATTCAAAATTCGCTAAAATTGCCAAAATAAAAATTTTAAACTGGCCCAGATTTTCCGGGTTGTTACAATTCCTTGCCTCGGTTCACAGATGGAAACCCAACTTCCAATACGTGACATTTGCGGTTTTGATTGTAGAGCCTAGTATTGGCGGCATGATATATGGTACCCATGCCGTCTATGATTGATACTTATGATTGAAATTGTTTTGACACTATACACTTATAGTAATAATAAAATATGAAATTTAGCGTATCAAGCATTCTTTGGCTATTATAAGGTAAAACCCTATACTCCAGCTTGTGTTGCATTGTGTGATGGGACCTGGGTCTTATAATAGCTTCATTGTTCTTTATTTAGCATTGCGTTGTTGTTTTATGCACTGGTATTGTTGGGAGGAAACTCGTTCCGTGTTAAACGACGTGGTCCAAGGATTTACCAAACAGTAAAATAAAGATTAATAACTGTTTTAGTTCTCACACCAGTCACATGACTGACCTGGAGTTTATTGTTTTAACCTAAACTCTAGGTGCCCCTATTTTCCACACGGGCAGCTAGTAGTTTTGGTCTTGCAGATTTGTATTCGTATGAACCTGGTTTACAGCTGGAATGATATCCGAAAAGCTCTGTATTCGTATATCTCTTTCAGTTGTGTAATGTATTATTTTTCTGCTGTTGTAATGTATTTAAATAATCCAATTTATTTATTTAAAAAATAAATGGATTATAATTCTAGTTCAAAACTAGTTCATTTCGATAAAAATCTTTTTTTTCTTTTCAAATATGGAATTTTTCACCCTAATTCTTTCCAAATCATTTCTTATGATTTTACACTAATTATTGATATTTTTAATAATTTTATCGAGGCCCGTACAGTCGATTTCCATTAACGACCATCGAACTGCACTTACAACGACCTTTTCCAAATTTGATTTGGATATAATTTCAAATCCAACCATTAGATTTCTAATTTCTTGTATTTGTTAGAAAGCTCTTTTCGATACGAACCCAACGGTTTTGGTTTTAGGAGAATCCGATGGTCAAATCTTCCGTAATATTCATTCGAAGTCAATGGTCGAAATTCGCGAACTGCCGTAGCGCGGCGCGTTCTATTCAGGCCATTATATATATATATATATATATATATATATAATATTATATATATTTCGACGATTTCCTTTCAAAACATATTTTATAAATCGTTTTAAATTCGTTTTCAAAACGATTTCAACTTCATATTAAATTTCTAATCAAAATTGAATATTCCATATCATTAATCTATAAATGATAATATTTTCAAAACATTATATTTTGAAACTACTTCCTTTTCTATATTCATTATAAAAATGAATAAAATCGATATAAATATCGTTCACTTCAAAATGGCATCAATCTAATCGACACGGGTATATATATTTAAATATATTCGTGTCCATCCCAAATTGGACATCAAAACCAAATTTTGATTTTTTTCTGAATATTATTTGAAAAATATTCGTTATTTTAAAATATTCATTCTTTCTGAATTGGAATCAAACACAATCAATTACCATACAATGTGATTTATATGGATTTCATACACACACGTACACTACAATAATCAAACACAGTCAACCATCACCCAAAGTGCATTCTACACTGCATAAGCATCAAATATAAATATTTAACGCTTATAGCAGCCTACCAATCAATCGATCGACATACGACTAATTATTGGGATTAATGTACGTCCAGTATTGTCCCAACACCCGTGTGGGGTTTCAAACAATCAAACATAGATTTTATTTGTGCAGTTGGGCGATGTGTAAAATTAATCATCCCAATCAATATCATTCAAATATGTGTACATAAAAAAATCGTCCGATTTGTTTATAAATATTTATTTTATATACACGTTAAAAATTATATTTTTAACTATAAAATATTTTCAACTATAAAATATTTTATTCCATTCCACTTCATACAATATACTTTCACAACACATCAATTAAACAAACAACTCATCCATGGTCTGTGGACAACGGGTGTCGGGTGTTGCTAAGCACCGTCTACATCCTAGTATATATTTCAACTAGAAAATAAATTAAAAGTGAGGAGTTCTCACCTTTGGGTTCCACTCCGCCATTATTTATTTCTAAGCGGTTCGAATTTCGTTTCGATTTCAGTCTGATCCATCGCCATCTGTTTCATGCAGTTGATTAATGAAAATCACATTTTTATACTGTTACTTCATACATAAAAATCATAATTTTATTTTGCCAATCAAACGATAAAAATTATATTTTTATACCGCTACTATATATGCAAAAATCTAATTTTTATCCGAATGTTATGTATATGAAAATCGCAACTTTATATGTTATCCATAGAAATAAAAATCAAATCTTTTTATCATTATATACATATAAAAATCGATTATACATCTAATAAGATTAAAACTTTATATGATAAAAACCATAACTTTTCGTGTATAAAAAAAATCTTATCTTTATCTATGTAAAAATCGGATTTTTACACAATTAAAAATCATATTTTTATTCAACTAAAGATCGTACTTTTATACTTCTAAAAATCGAAGCATTTTTATTCTAAAATCGGATCTTTTTTATTTTAAAAATCCTAGCTTTTCTATTTTAAAAATCATATCCTTATTCTTCTAAACATATAAACTCTCATGAATTAAAAATTAAAACTTTATCCTCATGAACACACTATAAAAATCTAACCTTTAACACTTTTAAAAATCAAATCTTTAATACTTTTAAAAATCAAAACTTTATACTTTAAAAATCAAAACTTTATATTTGGTTACAAATATATATAAATTGGAATGGATTTGAATCGAAATTGTCTTCTGAGTATTTCGATGTTGGATTTCATGATTGCAGATATTGTTGTGGGAATTTGAAAGATATATTTATATCGTTATTTCCAATACGATATTTGTTGGTCGTAGAATTTGATATTGAATATAAGCCAATATATTTTCTATTCAGAGCCTTGTATTTAATATCAAGTAGGATTTGGGTTTGTTGTGAATGGTGTCTTCATTAACACTGTTCTTAAACCCAGTTGAGAAAAAGATTAAATCTTTTTATTTAGATTTAATGAAGTATACCAATAAAATAATATTTAATTGGAATGGAATTGGAATTGATTTTTGGGTTTAGCGTGAATGGTGTTTTAAATAACACTTGTTCTTTGACCCAATAATTAATGGAATGTGAATTGGGTTTATCGTGAACTGTGTTTTAATGACATTCGTTCTTTAACCCAATTTACGGTGAAATGTGATTTGGAATTTATAAATCTTTTTGATAAGATTTAAAGGAGATTTTCCAAAGTAAAGTTTTCCAATTTAAATAAAATAAATTGGAATGGAATGGAATTCAATTTTGTAATAATCGAAGTGAATTTCTGCGGATGAGGATGAGGACTGCTAATATATATGGAATTTAAAAGGCTTTGCCGCTATTCCATTTATATTGTTAGTCGGATATGGAAGTTTATATGGATTATATATATCGACTTGTTCTCCATGAAGATTCCATGGTTAATGGAATGTGATTTTGGGTTGTCGTGAATGGTATCTTTAATGATACTGTTCTTAGACCCAACGGAGTTAAGAAAATCAGAAACTAACTGGAGATTAGTTAAGATGGATAGTTTCTTGGGTATTAATCTGATGTTGGTTTCAGCCTAAGGGGTTAA
This sequence comes from Allium sativum, assembly GCA_030737875.1. NCBI lineage: Eukaryota > Viridiplantae > Streptophyta > Magnoliopsida > Asparagales > Amaryllidaceae > Allium > Allium sativum. The sequence goes on from CM060924.1 coordinate 139,799,566, forward strand.
TACTTAGGGAATTGTTCACTTGCTAATTTACGGTTAAAGGCCGATGGAATGGAATGTGATTTTGGGTTTATAGTGAACCGTGTTTTAAATGACATTGGTTCTTTAACCCAGTTAAAAACAGGATATGATTTCCCAAGTTAAACAATCATTAATATTGATTTTTGGGAAGATTAAAACCAAGTGGAGTTTTAATGAATCTTTAATTAGATTGAAATGATCGAGAATGGAGTATCACCAGTTTTGCTCCAGGCGATAGTTAAATCTTTAATTAGATTTGAACATGAAATGGTAATTGAATTTACCGATAACACCGTGGTGTTAGATATGAAGTATGACCAGTTTTACTTCATGAGATGAATAAGTTGGGGTTATGAAATTTAACAAGTGATTACTTCGGTAAGGTTCGCTAATCCCGACTAGTTTGGATAAATCATAATTTGGTTTGAATTGATATTCAAAAAAAAAGATTAAAGAATAAATTTAAAGAATTTATCTTTGATAAAATTAATGGGAACCTTTCCCTATAGATGTGAATATTTGAATAAAAGAACATTCTGAATTGGAATGAGCCGTATGTTGTGTTTGTGTAACACTTGTTTATTATATACGCGAGTTATTCAGAAAGAACGGGTTTATCCCATTCTGAATAACTGATTCGACGAGGTGTCGAGGATGAAGACGGTGGTGGAAGACCGGAGGTCTTCACATTGTTTGGATAATTACTGATGATCTTGATTGGGCTATACACCCAAGATGAGGGAATCAGTTGGTAATCGTCAAGACGTACTTGGAGATCGATGGATATGCGAGGAATAAGGTTCCTCTGGTTTCGTTCAGACCCAGAATGGACTTGTAAATGGATGTGTGTCTGACATCAGATTTCATTCTGTGTGATTGATATCGGTTGCATAGCGTGAATTGCCTGTATGGCATGATGAGATGAAAATGATCAAGGCTTCTTTTGAAAAGCAAAGTCTTGTGGTTGATGATCAAAGCACCGCCTGTGTGGCATAGCTTTGTGTAGCGTTAATTCGCGAGCCTCACACCCCGGTTGTGAACCAGAAACGAGAGAGGACATTAGGGAGGGCATGCGTTTCCTTCTAGCTAGGGTGGTGCCAGTGACCTACCGGTCCTGACATTTATATTATTTTCACCTGTGTGGTTGTTGGATTGCGAGGCGCCTCGGATATATAGGTGACTATGTGGAGCCGATGGAGTCGTAGGACTCATTTACCCCCCCAAAGGGCGGGGAAATGCAGTGTTTAGGCATTTTAATCCACATCGGTGGACCGACCCTGACGATCCAAGGCTTGACAAAGTACTTGCCTGAGACATGGGCTAGATTGTCTCGAAGCGGTGAGGACGATCCCTTGCCTCAGTTCACAGATGGAAACCCAACTTCCAATACGTGACATTTGCGGTTTTGATTATAGACCTAGTATTGGCGACATGATAAATGGTACCCATGCCGTCTATGATTGATACTTATGATTGAAATTGTTTTGACACTATACACTTATAGTAATAATAAAAGATGAAATTTAGCGTATCAAGCATTCTTTGGCTATTATAAGGTAAAACCCTATCCTCCGGCTTGTGTTGCATTGTGTGATGGGACCTGGGTCTTATAATAGCTTCATTGTTCTTTATTTAGCATTTTGCTGTTGTTTTATGCATTGGTATTCTTGGGAGGAAACCCGTTCCGTGTTATACGGCGTGGTCCGAGGATTTACCTAACTGTAAAACAAAGATTAATAACTGTTTTAGTTCTCACACTAGTCACATGACTGACCTGGAGTTTATTGTTTTAACCTAAACTCTGGGTGCCCCTATTTTCCACAGGGCAGCTAGTAGTTTTGGTTTTGCAGATTTATATTCGCAAGAACCTGGTTTACAGCTGGAATGATATCCGGAAAGCTTTGTATCCATATATCTCTTTTATTTGTGTATTTTATTATTTTTCCGTTGCAGTAATGTATTTAAATCTCTGATATGTGATTGGTGTTAGAACCAAACAACATACGCCTCATTCCAATTCAGAATATTCTTTTATTCAAATATTCACATCTATAGGGAAAGGTTCCCATTAATTTTATCAAAGATAAATTCTTTAAATTTATTCTTTAATCTTCTTTTGAATATCAATTCAAACCAAATTATGGTTTATCCAAACTAGTCGGGACTAGCGAACCTTACCGAAGTAATCACTTGTTAAATTTCCATTTTTAACGGCCAAAATTCCACAGTGACTATTCTGAATTTTCAATTGGGCATAAATTTTTATTCCTACTATGAAATTTCAGTTTGTCGGATTTGTTGGAAAGATATTTTCAAATAGATTCTAATATTTTTGGTTTCGCTAAAATCCGGTTTATTTTGAATCCTGTGCATTCATTTGAAATTTGAAATCGAATTTTCGAACTACCGCGCCATTTCCAATTTCTTTTATAATTAAAATAAAATATTTATATTCTAACGACGATCTATATAAATATATACGTTCTATTTCTATTCAAAATAAATTTCTCATCGTTATTATTTAAAATAATTCATTTTATATAATCAAAATTCACTAAAATTGCCAAAATAAAAATTTTAAATTGGCTCGGATTTTCGGGTTATTACACTCTCCCCCACTTAAAACTTTTCATCCCCGAAAAGGAACGAAGCTGAAAGTTGTTTAACTAATCAACTCAACTTTCGCTATTCTAATTATGGATTAAGTTTTTCAACCTTTTAGTTTCTAAGAACTTTTCAAATTTTCCAAAAATTTGGCTAACACCCTAAATTTTCGAAAAATTTCGCCATAACCTCCCCTGCACGGGAGCACCGAGAAAATCCCGAAATTGCCATACAGGCCCTTCCAATCCAAAAAGAAAAAGAAACAGCCAATCGGCTCATAAAATCATCAAAATCTCCAAGAAATGCAATAAACATGTACCTATTTGTTGGGCAAACAATTTTATTCCTCTTCTATAGCCTCCTTCCTATGACCTATTCAATGTAAGTATATATGTATGCAAATGCGACAATTTTCAATACAATTCACTATTTGACTTGATTTGGCTAAATGGTTAAAAATATCAAACCAATACTCAAACAACGCAATCAGCAATCAATTAGTTTATTAGTTTTTCAAATTCATAATTTTGATATACAGTCAAAATCACATTTTAGATGCCAAATCACAACAATAGATCCTATCTAATTTTGGTTTTCACACCAGTCACATGACTGACCTGGAGTTTATTGTTTTAACCTAAACTCTGGGAGCTCTTATTTTCCGCACAGGCAGCTAGTGGTTGGGTTTTGCCGATTTATATTCACAGGATCCTGGTTTACAACTGGAACGATACTCAGAAAGCTCTGTATCCGTGTATTTCTTTCAGTTGTGCTTTGTATTATTTTTCCGTTGCTATGTATTTAAATGTAATTTAAATCTCTGATATTTATCAAATGTGTAATATTTATTCATACTCTGTATATTCTTGTATTCTGATGGAATTGTTGTAATAAACAATGAAATGTTCTTCTCTTTGTGTTCTGATTCGTCTTGTCCTCAACTCAATCTGTGCTTTCCTTCACGGGAAAATTCGGGTCATAACAGCTTGGTATCAGAGCCAGGTTTCGATCCTGGGACCTGTGGGTTCTCCTCGCATATCCACCGATCACCAAGTATGTCTGAACGATCACCAACTGATTCCCTCCTCTTGGGTGTACAGCCCAATCAAGATCATCAATAATTATCCAAACGATGTGAAGACCTCAGGTCTTCTACCACCGTCTTCATCCTCGACGCCTCGTCAAATCAGTTATTCAGAATGGGATAAACCCTGTCTTTCTGAATAACTCGCGTATATAATAAACAAGTGTTACACAAACACAACATACGCCTCATTCCAATTCAGAATATTCTTTTATTCAAATATTCACATCTATAGGGAAAGGTTCCCATTAATTTTATCAAAGATAAATTCTTTTAAATTTATTCTTTAATCTTCCTTTGGATTTCAATTCAAACCAAATTATGGCTTATCCAAACTAGTCGGGATTTACGAACCTTACCGAAGTAATCATTTGATTTAAATTTTCCCAACCCCAAACTATTCATCCCATGAAGCAAAACTGGTAATACTTCATATCTAACACCAAGGTGTTATCGGTAAATTCAATTACCATTTCACGTTCAAATATAATTAAAGATTTAACTATCGCCTGGAGCAAAACTGGTGATACTCCATTCTCGATCATTTCAATCTAATTAAAGATTCATTAAAACTCCACTTGGTTTTAATCTTCCTAAAAATCAATATTAATGATTGTTTAACTTGGGAAACCATATCCTTCCTTTAACTGGGTTAAAGAACCAATGTCATTTAAAACACGGTTCACTATAAACCCAAAATCACATTCTATTCCATCAGCCTTTAACTGTAAATTAGCAAGTGAACAATTCCCTAAGTAATAACCCCGAAGGCCGAAACCAACATCAGATCAATACCCAAGAAACCATTCAATTTAACTAATCTCCAGCTAGTTTCTGATTTTCTTCACTCTGTTGGGTCTAAGAACAGTATTATTAAAGATACCATTCACGACAACCCAAAATCACATTCCATTAACGATGGAATCTTCATGGAAAACAAATCGATATATATAATCGAAATAAACTTCCATATTCGACTAATAATATAAATGGAATAACGACAACGTCTTTTAAATTATATATATTAGCAGTCTTCCTCCACAGAAATTCACTTCGATTATTACCAAATCGAATTCCATTCCATTCCAATTTATTTTATTAAATTGGAAAACTTTACTTTGGAAAATCTCCTATAAATCTTATCAAAAAGGTTTATAAATTCCAAATCCCATTTCACTGTAAATCGGGTTAAAGAACGAATGTCGTCAAAACACAGTTTACGATAAACCCAATCCATATTCCATTAATTGTCGGGTTAAAGAACAAGTATTATTTAAAACACCGTTCACGATAAACCCCAAATCCCATTTGATATTAAATACAAGGCTCTGAATAGAAAATATATCGGCTTATATTTAATATCAAATTCTACGACCAACAAATATCGTATTGGAAATAACGTTATAAATATATCTTTCAAATTTCCATAACAATATCTGTATAATCACGAAATCCAACATCGAAATATTCCAAAGACAATTTCCATTCGAATCCATTCCAATTCAATTATTGGAAATTCTGGTTACTTTTAAAACCCTTTCAAATCCAATTTATTTATTTCAAAAATGAATGGATTATAATTCTAGTTCAAAACTAGTTCATTTCGATAAAAATCTATTTTTATCTTTTGGAATTTTTCATCCCAATTCTTTCCAAATCATTTCTTATGATTTTACACAAATTACTACTATTTTTAATAATTTTATCAAGGCCCGTACAGTCGATTTCCATCAATGGCCATCGAACTGCACTTACAGCGACCTTTTCCAAATTCGATTTGGACATAATTCCTAATCCAACCATTAGATTTCAAATCTCTTATATTCAATAGAAAGCACTTTTCGATACGAAGCCAACGGTTCCAGTTTTAGAGAATCCGACGGTCAGATCTCCCGTAATGTCCATTCAAAGTCAATGGTCGAAATTCGCGAACTGCTGCAACGCGGCGCGTTCTATTCAGGCCATTATATATATAATATATATTATATATTTCGTCGATTTCCTTTTTAAAACGTATTTTATAAATCGTTTTAAATTCGTTTTCAAAACGATTTCAACTTCCTGTTCAATTTCTAATCAAAATTGAATATTCCATATCATCGATATATAAATGATAATATTTCAAAACATTATATTTTGAAATCAATTCCTTTTCGATATTCATTATAAAAATGAATAAAACCGATATAAATATCGTTCACGTCAAAATAACGTTAATCTAACCAACACGGCTTTATATATATATTTAAATATATTCATGTCCATCCCAAATCGGACATCAAAACCCAATTTTGATTCTTTTCTGAATATTATTTGAAATATATCCGTTATTTTAAAATAATCATTATTTTAAAATATTCATTCTTTTTGAAATGGAATCAGACACAGTCAATTACCATATAATGTGATTTATATGGATTTCATACACACATCAATTAAACACAGTCATCCATCACCCAAAGTGCATTCTACACTGCATAAGCATCAAATATAAATATTTAACGCTTATTACAGCCTGTCAATCAATCGATCGACATACAACTAATTATTGGGACTAGTGTATGGCCAATTTCATCCCAACACCCGAGTAGGGTTTTCAAACAATCAAACACAGGTTTTATTCGTGTAGTTGGGCGATGTGTAAAATTTATCGTCCCAATCCATATCAGTTGTAACAATCCGTATTTTTAAATAACATGTTATAACATAAACCAAGGCAGAATTAAATGATAAAATCTGAAATAAGGGAAACGGGCTGTGCCATTGCGTTCGTCTCGGAAAAATACGCGAAATAGAGTCCGAGTTTTCGAAAATCGGAGTCCGTATGACCAAGTTATGGCCCGTCAAAGTTTTCGGAAAATTTCAAGTTCAAAAACAGTTCAAATTTGAATTCAGAATTCAAATTCAGCCAAGCAGAACAGGCGGGATAAATTCCCGCCACCCCCAAGTCGACTTGGGTGTCGACACACCCCAGGTTGTGTCGACTGCCCAGTCGACACCCCTGTCGACTTGGGTGGTCGGCCAGTTTAGCCTGGGTGCACCTGACTTGTCCCTCAAGACATGTTTGGAGGCTTGTGACGGATTTTAAAGGCTCAGATCTGAATTAGGGTTAATCCTATGGCCTAAACTAACCTAAACTTCTATAAAAGGACCCTAATACCTAGCTTAAACCATCATAAATCAATCCTACAACTAGATTATGCCAAAATGTTTAATCATGGCTTCCACCCTCTTGTCATAGTCTCCATCTTCATTCATATGAGAGTTTCTAAGCTTGTTTGAGAGTTTCTAAGTTTGATTCAAGGCCAAAGTTCAATCTTTCTTCATCAAAGCAAGGATCTTCTTCTTATTTCTCAAGGGTTTTTCATTGGAGCTTATTATTTGGGGGTTTTTAGAGTTGCTAGTGGCTTCGTCTCAATCTTATTTTATTTTATAAGTCTTCATAGCATTGTAAGCCCTATTCTACTCTTAGATTCTAACTATGAAGTTAAATATGACATGTTGCAAGTTTGAGTTTGGGCCTAAGTATGATTTGTGCTTTGATTCTATCATGTTATGCATAGATTTATTCTATGCATGTTTGTAAAGCTATCACCTTGACTTTGTGCATAGAAAGCTATGAGCTTTGATTTGAAATGTTGCATAAAGCAACATAGAAACTCTCATAACCCTTATGTTATCTTGCATATGATGTTATATGCGAATCACTAGCTATCATCCTATGTCATTTATGACCATGTTTCACCTATTTTGCTAAAGTTTGATATCATGCATGTTTTGAGGCTTATAATGTAATATGCAAGCTTATGAACACATTTGCCTCATATGCCACCATGATTAACTTGTGGCCAAACCTTACTAATTATGTCATGCTTCTAAAGTTCCCTCTTTGAGATCTATTTGCGTTTATGCGAACTTACATGCGATGGGGTTACGTTATGGGTAAACTAAAATGACATAAAATCATGACTTGAAAGATGACACGAAATATGACATATGATTATGCTTGGAACATGAACATGAACTTGGACATGACTTCTAGAAAACATGAGAATGGCCAACTCGAGGTTGGGTTGAGTTTGTTGCATAAATCTACCCGGAACCGACCGACTTAACTAGTGGCTACAAGCAATAGGACCCAATGTGAGTAGTTGGTCATGTCGCACTTGAAACCCGAGGTTAGACTAAGTTGTGGTGTAAAGCTACCCGGACCCGCCCGGCTTAACTAGTAACCACAAAAAGGTCTAATGTGAGAGGTTGGGTGCATTAAATTAATTAATGCCACATGATAGGGTTAAGTCATGGACCACTTGAATACTTAACCAATTAAACACGATGGGTTGATAGGGTTAAGTCATGAACCTTGGGTACACTTAACCGACTTGATACTTGATTGGATAGGGTTAACCACGCTTAACCCGTTAGAAACCCTAGTTACGTGGTCCTTTTCACCAGTAACCCTCTTGGTTGTATCATGATAGCCTAGGGACTAGGCTAGGGTCGGGCACGATTACTGGGCTGACATGTAAGCGACCAAAACGACGGCTAAGTAGGTGCGCCGGTGTAGGTTCAGGCGGACTATGGTCGTGCACATAGTCCGGAGTTGAAAAAGCAGACACGGGCACCAGTAGGTTTAGACTGTGCGTGCTTGATTTGTGTCCGTGGTTGGCACCCTAGGGTGGACCTAGCACAGTTTGACTACACTTCGTGATTGGGCCGTATGACACCGACACTTGACGAGCTAGGCCTTTAGGGAGCCGATCGACTAGACCGTGTTATTGGACCTTGATTTAGGTTATCTCGTGATATTGGGCCAAGATTGGGCCAAGGGGTCACTCCTTGTTTATACTTGACATGGGTTGGAATACTAGTACACTTGGTGCAAAACTTAACCGTGTATATGCGGTGCCACACTTGATCTATCTTGTTAACTTTTCACCATGCCAGTTATCATCCTATGTTTCACCTCTGTTTTACATGTCCAGTTAACTTTATTAGTTTTTATACTAATAGTAGGTAGGACTTACCAGTCTTTTGACTGACCCATTTTCTTTCGCCTCTTTTCTTTCTTTTCCCCCCCAGGTTTACAGGGTGGGAACACTAGCACCTAGCTTGGATCTTTAGCTACTTTTCTGGATAGCTCATGTACGGTTTGGACTTGAGCATGCTATGGCTTTATTCTACTTTGGGGATAGTTACTTTATTTTTTTTCCCAGTTTTCAGTTTATGTTTCTAGACTTTGTTTTGTCGGAAAATAATGACCAAGTACTTTGATGTAACTTGACTATGGTTTTGAAATGTTAGTTTTTACCCGCTGCTTTATTTACTTTGCTTTTACTTATATGTTCTGTCTTGTGATATCTGCATGCATGTTTACCTCGTTTAACGCCCCTCCAAAGCTAGTGCGCTTGCAAGAGTGACATTGGCGGAGGTGGGGTGTTACATTTGGTATCAGAGCATAAGGTTTTACTAGACCGGACAAAAGTTAAAAAAAAACCTTTTTGGAAAACTATTTTCAGAACCAATTAAGTATTTTCCAAGAAAAGTCTAGTTTATTTTTAAAAGGCTATTCCCCAAAAGCCATTAGCACTATCCTTTGTTTCCTCGTTCTAAATCTATCTTTTCCCTTTTTTCAGCATGGCCGATCTTAACCTTCCCGAGGGAGTAACCATTCTCGGATGGTTCCAGAGGTACTTGGAAGCTAGGGCCAACGATGTGGGCCCAGCAAACACTCCCACCGTAACTGAGGTTCCTCCTCCTCCTCCTCAGCATCCACAAGCAGATTTCGCAAAGGTTTGCAAAGACTTTAAGGCGATGGGTGGCAAGAATTTTATTACGACGGAGACTTTTGTTGAGGCGCGAAATTGGTTGAAAGAAACTGAAGATCTCTTCGCCATCTTTGATGTGGAAGACCGTAGAAAAGTTCTGTTGGCAGTATGGCTATTGAAAGAGGAAGCTGCTTATTGGTGGGAGGTCACCAACGCTACTAGGCCTATAGAGACTTAGGCCGACTTTAGGATGAGGTTTGGGCTTAAGTTTCTATCATCTACTGAGGAGAATCTACAAATGGAGAAGTTTATATCTTTGAAGCAAGGGGACATGACAGTGAGGGAGTATGTGAATAAGTTTATCTAGCTTGCTCGATTCGGTTTGGACATGGTTAACACACCCCAAAAGAAGGCTTTACGCTTTGCACGAGGGTTGAATGAGCCATTACAAGGTTTAGCCATGTCTCATATACCCATGTGGGCCACTTTTGAAAGCCTAGTGGACATGGCATTGCTTCAGGGAGACGATAAGAATGGAAAGAAAGAAGTCAAGCCTAATGAGACTCAAACCAAGAAGACAGACTCCAAGTGGGGAGGAAATCAGAGCAATCAGAACAACAAGAACAACAAGAACAACAAGGGTAATAAGGCCAACAACAACAAGGCAAAGGACCCAAGAAAGTGCAACTTCTGTGGGATTGTTGGGCACATAGCCAAAGATTGTAGGAAGAAGAAGAGGAAGTTGGGGGAATGCTTTCATTGTGGAGAGACTGGACACTTTAGCAAAGATTGCCCCAAAAAGCAAGGACAAGGGCAGACTCAGCGTGCAGGACCTTCTGGAGGGCAAGTGCATGCTCTCAACACTGTTCAAGTTCAGGACCGAGGTAGTATTTCTGTAGAAAGCCTTGTTTACATTTCTGATTTTCCTGTTCGCACTTTATTTGATTCTGGCGCATTGCATACTTTTATTTCTTCTGACATTGTTGAAAGTTTGCACCTAAGTACTAGTCTAGTTGAGGATCCCGTTAGTGTTTCAAATCCAATTGGGGGTTCTGCCCATCTATCTATGATTTGTATGGATTTGAGGATTTCTATCTTGACCGTAGAATTCACGTGTAATGCTTATGTTCTTGGGTTCAAGGGATACGGGTTGATTTTGGGCATGGATTGGTTGTCCAGTTATGGAGCTATTATCGATTGTGAGCATAGGGTGGTGAGGCTCATGACTCGCCTCGGTAATACCCTAGAGATTTCTTGCAACCCGCTGGATCCCGTCATGTTATGTTATCTTGAATCTCTTGACTCGTCCATCGATGATCTGCAATCTGTAAGGGTGGTCCGAGAATATCCTGATGTCTTTGAAGAGGTTAAGGGGTTACCCCCTAAACGAGAGATAGATTTCTGCATTTATCTTGTTGATAATGCCAAGCCAGTTTCATTGCCCATTAGGCACATGGCCCCTCGTGAAAGAAGGGAGCTCAGTAAGCAAATCAAGGAGTTGCTTGAGAAGAATTTTATTAGGCGAAGCATTTCTGAATGGGGTGCTCCTGTGGTGTTCGCCACTAAGGCGGATAGTTCGCTTCGTCTATGTGTTGATTATCGAGAGTTGAACAAGATGACAAAGAAGAATAGGCACCCGTTACCGAGGATAGATGACCTCTTTGACCAACTTGTTGGTGCTTCTGTTTTCTCTCAGCTCGATCTAGCCACCGGATTCCATCAGCTTAGAGTGGCTGAGGATAGTATTGATAAGACTGCGTTTAGAACTCCAGATGGATTCTTTGAATGGCTTGTTATGCCATTCGGTTTGACTAATGCACCCGCCTACTTCGTAGATTTGATGAGTAGGGTGTTCAGGGAGTTCCTTAACAAGTTTGTGGTTGTCTTCGTGGATGATATTCTGATCTTCTCAAAGGATGAGGAAGAACATGCTAGACATCTCAAGGAAGTGATGGATACGCTTAGAGCTCATCAGTTGAAAGCCAAGTTCTCCAAATGCCATTTTTGGAGAAGGGAAGTTCGGTTTCTTGGACATATAGTTTCTAAGCAAGGCATAGCGGTGGATCCCGCGAAAGTAGTTGCAGTTCAAGACTGGAAGACTCCTAGGAATGCAACCGAAGTAAGAAGCTTTCTCGGTCTGGCGGGCTACTATAGGAAGTTCATCAGGGACTTCGCTAAGATTTCAGCCCCTCTTACTAAGTTGACGAAGAAGAACTTAGTCTTTGCATGGGACTTAGAGTGTGAGCTTGCTTTTCAAAGGCTCAAGAGGGCCCTTACTACAGCTCCAGTTTTGGCATTACCCGATGGCGGTAAGATGTTTATCGTATACACCGATGCATGTGGCACGGGGTTAGGTGCTGTTCTGATGCAAGAAGGAAGAGTGATATGTTATGGGGGTAGGCAACTTAAAGTTCATGAAAAGAACTATCCCACTCATGAATTGGAGTTGGCGGCGATCGTCTTTGCACTCAAATCATGGCGCCAATATCTTCTAGGCGAAAGGTTTGAGTTATATACTGATCACAAGTCGCTCAAGTACCTCTTCTCGCAGAAAGATCCGAATTTAAGGCAGCAAAGGTGGATGGAATTCTTGGCATCATATGACTTTGAGATAGCTTATACCCCTGGAAAGGGTAATGTTGTGGCAGATGCGCTAAGCAGAAGAAGGTTGACTTTGAGTCCCTTGTTTGTGGAGATGAAGAGCCTATAGTTCTTGGCAACCTTTGATTTCACAACGGCTGTTGAGTCGATGACGGGTTCGTTAGCATCTCTTGAGCTTAGACCTACACTTCTTGATCTAGTAGGGACTTCGCAGAAGGAAGACCCGCCGATAGTCGAGGTCATGGACAAGTTGATTCGTGGTGAGACGTCTAGTCACCTTGCTAGATATACTATTGATGACAAGGGTTGGCTAAGGCGTGATGGAAGGCTATGCGTTCCACAAGTGGGAGACTTGGTGCATAAAGTTCTCGAAGAAGCGCATCCCTCGAAGATGACTATACATCCTGGAGGAGATAAGATGTATAGGGATATGAAGCGCGTTTTCTTTTGGGCTGGAATGAAGAAGGATGTGGCAGAGTATGTTTCAAAGTGCATGGTGTGCCAACAGGTGAAAGCCGAGTCGAAGAAACCCGGTGGGCTATTACATCCATTGGAGGTCCCGCAATGGAAGTGGGAAAGTATCTCTATGGATTTTGTGGATGGATTGCCTAGGTCAAGGAAAGGGAATACGAGCATATGGGTCATAGTTGACAGACTTACGAAGAGTGCTCATTTCATTCCAGTGAAGAGCAAGAGGACCGCATCATGGCTGGCATCTGTTTATCTTCGAGAGATAGTACGATTGCATGGAGTTCCTTCAAGCATAGTTAGCGATCGTGACCCAATCTTCACTAGCCAGTTCTGGAATAGTTTGCAAGAAGCGATGGGTACACGATTGAATTTAAGTACAACCTATCACCCCCAGACGGATGGCCAAACCGAAAGGGTGAATAGAGTGCTAGAAGATCTTTTGAGGCTTTGTGTTCTTGACTTTGGTGGTACTTGGGAAGACCACCTTCCTCTTGTAGAGTTTGCTTATAATAATAGCTATCAAGCTAGCATAGGGATGGCAACATTTGAAGCTTTGTATGGGAGGCCGTGTAGGTCACCATCTTGTTGGTGGGAGACAGCGGATAGACTTATGCTTGGGCCCGATATGATACAGGACACATCCGAGAAAGTTGAATTGGTGAGAAGACGGATACAAACGGCCCAAGACAGGCAGAAATCCTATGCTGACAAGCGAAGGACGGATTTGGAATTCGAAGTTGGAGATATGGTTTTCGTGAAGGTTTCTCCTTTGCGTAATGTGGTTCGTTTTGGAGCAGTTGGGAAGCTGGCACCAAGGTTCCTAGGACCCTTCCCTATCATAGAGAGAATTGGGAAGATGGCTTATAAGGTGGAATTGCCCGAGAAGCTGGCCGGTGTGCATAATGTCTTTCAAGTCTCGCATCTTCGAAAGTGCCTACATGAGTCCGCTGAGGTGGTTAAACCTAGCATTCTTGAAGACGTGGAGGTAGAGAAAGAGGCAACCTTGAGGAGAGCTCCGATTTGTATCTTGGGAACGGAGATCAAGAAGCTAAGGAATCGAGAAGTCAAATTGGTGAAGGTTCAGTGGAGTGAGCCCGAAGAGGATGCAACTTGGGAAACCGAGGGGAAGATGCGTGGGCTTTATCCATTTCTTTTTGAGGGTACATTCTCGATCTCTTTTCCTTTTTGCTATCCATGTTTATCATGTTTATCTTGTAACTTCGTCAATCTTGTCATGAGAACCTTAGGTAGAAACCCTTTTGTAACAACCCGGAAAATCTGGGCCAGTTTAAAATTTTTATTTTGGCAATTTTAGCGAATTTTGATTATTTAAAATGAATTATTTTAAATAATATCGACGAGAAATTTATTTTGAATAGAATTCAACGTATATATATTATACGCGTCGTCGCTAGAATATAAATATTTATATATAATTATAAAAGGAATAGAAAATGGCGCGGTAGTTCGATAATTCGATTTCAAACTTCAATTGAATGTACCGGGTGCAAAACAATCCGGATTTTAGTGAAACCAAAAATAATGGAATCTAATAGTGAATATCTTTCCAGCGAAGTTGAGAAACTGAGATTTCACTTTATAAATGATGAGATATGTCCAGTTGAAATTTAGAAATAGTCGCTGTGGAATTTATATATATTTTAATATAATATAAGGCCCTTAAAAATAGCAATTTTGCAAACGACCTCGGATTTTGACGAAACCAGTTTTGTTGGGTCCGTGATGTTAAGTTATTGCTAGATTCCAAATTTCATAATTTTTCGAATCAATATGTGAGCGTGGCAAAGGAAAACGTGTTTCGACCATTTCAGTTGATTTTAATCGACTGGAAATTGGCCATTTTTCTAACGGTCTCAGAATTCGACGAAACTAGTTTTGTTAGGACCGTATCGTCAATACGAAGCTAGAAAATATTTTTCTGCAATTTTTAGAGTTAGTATGTGACCCCAGTAAATTGAAATGTACGTTTAAAATCCAATATAATGATTTAAATATAAATGCAATGGAAACTGATCGAAACGGTCGATTCAGCTTGCGGTACATATCCCATTGTGTTCGGAATGGGGGTATTTAGCTAGGGACGATAGTCGTTGGGTTCGTATTGGTGTTCGTATTAATAAACAAGAATTTTGGGAGTTAAATAAATTAATTAATATATATAATTTTCTATAAACCCCCCCTATGCTTTTCCCGTTCATAATCGAACGGAAATAAAAAAAAAAAAAAAGCGGGTCCTAAACCTAAATCGCGTGCCTCACGCCTCCGCTGCCGTCACGGTTGACGCCTCCGCCTCTCTCCGGTAACGCCCCCTCCAGGCCACGACCCCTCCTCCCTTGCTCCTCTCCTCTCCTCCAATTAGAAGCTGCCGTGCCCCCTCAACCCAATCGCGCCACCAGAGATGACCGCAACCGCATTCCCCCCCCCCCCCCCCCCCCCGACGCGAGCCCCTGCATGAAGACCTCCGACCACTGCTGCTCCGTTGAACGCGCAACCAGCCTCCACCTCCTCCGTTCAGCCACTCGACAGCCCCCCTAAGTAAGTTTTCGTTTTTTTTATTTATTATTAATATTTGATTTCTGATTTTTATTTACAGTCGAGAACTGATTTTTATTTACAGTCAAAAACTGATTTTTATTTAAAGTTAAAAACTAATTTTTGTTTTAAAAGTTAAAACTGATTTTAGGAATTTAAAAAAAAAAACTTTGATTTGAAAAAGGTATTTAAAACTTTAAATGAAGAAAAGATTTAAACTTTAAAAGAAGAAAGGATTTAAACTTTAAAAAGTGAAAGATTTAGATTTTAAAAAGGAAAGGATTTGAACTTTGAAATAAAAATTCGATTTTTATATATTGAACTTTTAGAAATAAAAATTCGATTTTTATATATTGACCTTTGAAATTAAAATTCGATTTTTATATATTGAACTTTTAGAAATAAAAATTCGATTTTTATATATGGAATAGCGAAGTAAAAATTCGATTTTTACATAGGTAGTGAAAGCGGACAACGGAGGTTCAAAAAGGGCGAAACGACGAAGACTTCTGCAAATGAAGAGCCGTGGAGCTAGGATAGCTATATGTGAGAATTTCTCACCTTTCAATTTATTTTTCTAGTTATATATATATATATACTAGGATGCAGACGGTGCTTAGTAGCACCCGACACAATCGTCCACAGACCATGGACTTGTTTGTTTGATTGTTTGGTGATTGATTGCGATATTGGTTTGAATGTGGTTTGTGATGTGAAAAATCGAATCGATAAATTGGTTAGGATTAGACGTGCGCCGTTATAAGGCGAAGGAGTAAGGCTAGGTTAGACTCTTACTCCAAATTTTGTGGTTTGCATAACGAAATTGATTTGATTGATGTGTGAATGGCGTGGGCCTTCACTAGACCGGGGATAAGGCTAGGCCTCGTCCCGTTTCTAGTATCGTGCCGTTATGCCGCCGAAATTTTCTAAAATATGTTAGAAAATAAAAATATCATTTTATTGTGTAAATGAATAATAGAAATTCATATGTTGGAATAAAATGTTTTATCGTTAAAAATATAATTTTTAACGTGAATATGAAAATAGTGAAGTGAATAAATAAATATTCATTTACAAACCAGATGGTTTGTTTATGTACACTTATTTGAATGACATTGATTGGGACGATAAATTTTACACATCGCCCAACTGCACAAATAAAATATGTGTTTGATTGTTTGAAACCCCACACGGGTGTTAGGATGAAATATGCAGTTCACTCATCCTGATTGATTAAAAATGTCGATCGATTGATTGACAGGCTGTTATAAGCGTTAGATATTTATATTTGATGCTTATACAGTGTAGTGCACTTTGGTTGATGGTTGATTATTTTTCAATGTAATTATATACATGTGTTGTATGAAAATCCATATAATTAACTTTATATGGTAATTGATTGGGCCTCATTCCAATTTGAAAAATAAAGAATATTATAAAATAAAAGTTCATGTGTTGACAGTACTCATTCATTGAGATTGGTCATGTGTTGAACGAAATATTTTGATAATAACAACTATTTTGAAAAAGAAATATTTGAAATAGAATATTTGAAAATAGAAATTTATGAAGCCGTGTTGATTAGATTGACGCCATTTTGACGTGAACGATATTTATATCGATTTTATTCATTTTAAAATGAATATTGAAAAGCGATTTCGAAATCGAATATTTTGAAATGAAATGAATTGAAAACGAATTCAAATTGAATTGAAAACGATTTCGAAATGAATTGAATTGAAAACGATTTCGAAATGAATTGAATTGAAAACGATTTCGAAATGAATTGAATTGAAAACGATTTCGAAATGAATTGAATTGAAAACGATTTCGAAATGAATTGAATTGAAAACGATTTCGAAATGAAATGAATTGAAAACGAATTCAAATTGAATTGAAAACGATTTCGAAATGAATTGAATTGAAAACGATTTCGAAATGAATTGAATTGAAAACGATTTCGAAATGAATTGAATTGAAAACGATTTCGAAATGAATTGAATTGAAAACGATTTCGAAATGAATTGAATTGAAAACGATTTCGAAATGAATTGAATTGAAAACGATTTCGAAATGAATTGAATTGAAAACGATTTCGAAATGAATTGAATTGAAAACGATTTCGAAATGAATTGAATTGAAAACGATTTCGAAATGAATTGAATTGAATTGAAAACGATTTTGAAATGAATTGAATTGAAACGAATTCAAATGGAATTGAAAGCGAATTGAAATGAATTCAAATTGAATTGAAATTCGAATTGAATAGAAATGAATTTTAAAACGAATTTATAAAGAAGAATTCAATTTTGCTTTGAATTGAAAAGAAAGTTGAAATAGCTTTTGAAACGATTTTAAAACTATTTATATAATTCGTTTTAAATAGAAATCGACGAAATATATATTATATATATTATATATATAATATAATGGCCTGAATAGAACGCACCGCGCCGCGGTAGTTCGCGAATTTCGACCATTTATTTCAAACGGACATTGCGGGAGATCCGACCGTCGGATTCTCCTAAAACCGGAACCGTTGGGTTCGTATCGAAAAGAGCTTTCTAATGAAAATTAGAAATTTGAAATCTAACGGTTGGATTTGGAATTATGTCCAAATCAAATTCGAAAAAGGTCGCTGTAAGTGCAGTTCGATGGCCATTGATGGAAATCGACTGTACGGGCCTTGATAAAATTATTAAAAATAGTAATAATTTGTGTAAAATCATAAGAAATGATTTAGAAAGAATTGGGATGAAAAACTCCCTATTTGAAAAGATAAAAATAGATTTTTATCGAAATGAACTAGTTTTGAACTAGAATTATAATTCTATTTATTTTTAAATAAATAAATTGAATTTGAAAAGGGTTTTGAAAATAACCAAAATTTCCAATGATTGCATTGGAGTGGATTTGAATCGAAATTGTCTTCGGAATATTTCGATGTTGGAATTTGTGATTATACGGATGTTGTTACGGAAATTTGAAAGATATATATTTATATCGTTATTTCCAATACGACATTTGTTAATCGTAGAATTTGATATTGAATATAAGCCGATATATTTTCTATTCAGAGCCTTATATTGAATATCAAATGGGATTTGGGTTTGTCGTGAATGGTGTCTTCACTAACACTGTTCTTGAACCCAGTTGAGAAAAGATTAAATCTTTTTATTTAGATTTAATGAAGTGTACCAATTAAATAATATTTAATTGGAATTGAATTGATATTGATTTTTGGGTTTATCGTGAACAGTGTTTTAAATAACACTTGTTCTTTAACCCGATAATTAATGAATGTGATTTGGGTTTGTCGTGAATGGTGTCTTCACTAACACTGTTCTTGAACCCAGCTGAGAAAAGATTAAATCTTTTGATTTAGATTTAATGAAGTGTACCAATTAAATAATATTTAATTGGAATTGAATGGATATTGATTTTTGGGTTTATCGTGAACAGTGTTTTAAATAACACTTGTTCTTTAACCCGATAATTAATGGGATGTGACTTTGGGTTTATCGTGAACCGTGTTTTAAATGACACTGATTCTTTAACCCAGTCACAGATTAAAACTAAGTGGAGTTTTAATGAATCTTTAATTAGATTGAAAAGATCGAGAATGGAGTATCACCAGTTTTGCTCCAGGCGATAGTTAAATCTTTAATTAGATTTGAATGTGAAATTTAGAAACTAACTGGCGGTTAGCCAAGCAGAATGGTTTTCTGGATATTGATCTGATGTTGGTTTCGGCCTTCGGGGTTAATATTTGGGGAATTATTCTCTTGATTAATTTACGGTTAGTGACTAATGAATTGGAATGAGGCGTATGTTGTGTTTGTGTAACACTTATTTAAAATATACGCGAGTTATTCGGAAAGACCGGGTTTATCCCATTCTGAGTAACTGATACGACGATAAGTCGAAGATGAAGACGATGGTAGAAGACCGGAGGTCTTCACGTCGTTTGGGTAATTACTGATGATCTTGATTGGGCTGTACACCCAAGAAGATGGAAACAGTTAGTGATCGTCCAGACGTACTTGGAGATCGATGGATATGCGGGGTACTAGGTGCCTCCGGTTTCGTTCAGACCCAGAACGGACTTGTAAATGGACTGTGTGTCTGACATCGGATTTCATTCTGTGTGACTGATATCGGTTGCATAGGATGGTTTGCCTGTGTGGCATGCTAAGATGCAAATGATCAAGGCTTCTGTTGAAAAGCAAAGTCTTGTGGTGATGATCAAAGCACGGCCTTTGTGGCGTAGCTTTGTGTAACGTTTACTTCGCGAGTTTCACACCCGGTATGGACCAAAAACGGGAGAAAGGACCTCAGGGAGGGCCTGCGTTTCTTCCTAGTTAGAAGTGGCGTCAGTGGTTTTACACGCCCTGACGAGTTTGACTTATGTGGTTGTTGCTGTTGCGAGGCGCCTCGGATTGATCGGTCGTTCTCGAACCGATGGAGTCATTTAGTGGCTCATTTACGCCCCAAAGGGCGGGGAAACATAGTGTTCAGGCATTTTAATCCACATCGGTGGACCGGCCCTGTCGCTCCTAGGGTCACTCGAGCTCTGATCCTGAGACTCGGACTAGGCAGTCTCGAATCGGTTGAGGACTATCTTTTGCCTCGGTTCATAGAAGGAAATCCAATTTCCAAATACGTGACATTTGCGGTTTTATTTGTAAACCTATATATGGCGACATGATATATGGTACCCATGCCGCCTATGATTGATACTTATGATTTGAAGTTGTTTTATACACTATGCACTTATAATAGTATCAAATGATTTGTTTTAAACGTATCAAGCATTCTTTGGCTGTTATAAGGGAAAACCCTATCCTCGGCTGCGTTGCATTGTGTGATGGGACCTGGGTCTTATAACAGCTTCATTTTTCTTTATTTAGCATTGCGCTGTTTGTTTTATGCACTGGTATTCTTGGGAGGAAACCCGTTCCGTGTTATACGGCGTGGTCCCTTGATTTACCTAATGATTTAAAATAAAGATTAATAACTGTTTTAGTTCTCACACCAGTCCCATGACTGACCTGGAGTTTATTGTTTTAACCTAAACTCTGGGTGCCCTTATTTTGACACGGGCAGCTAGTAGTTTCGGTTTTGCAGATTTATATTCACAGGATCCTGGTTTACAGCTGGAACGATATCCGGAAAGCTTTGTATCCGTATATCTACTTCTAGTTGTGTATTGTATTATTTTCCGCTGCTATGTATTTAAATGTAATTTAAATCTCTGATATTTCTGTGTAATATTCATTTACTCTGTATATTCTTGTAATCTGTTGCATTGTTGTAATATACAATGAAATGTTCTTCTGTATGTGTTCTGTTGTGGTTTGTTCTCGAACTATCCGACGCTTTCCTTTACGGGGAAGTTGCGGGTCTTGACAGTTGGTATCAGAGCTTTGGTTTACAAAGCTAGAGAACAAGACACATTAGAAACATACGAAAGAATACATCAGATATTGGGTTAGTAATATCCAATTAGAATGACTCGTTAGAGATAGGATCAGTAGTATCCTAGAACGAGTGTGAAGAGTATGTTTTTGAAAATGAAAACAAATTTCGTTTTGAAAATTTAAATCAATTATTCGTATTTGATTATTTATTTTATATTGATTAGGACAATCCGATATATAAAGATTTTGCATATATGTCTTGCAAACGTGTATTCGAAGTTTTAATATATTGGGTAGATATAGAATCCCTCTAGTGCCCGGGAATGATTCTGGTGATGGGGCACTGTCGCCAGTATTTATTTTCGAGCGACGAAAGTGAGATTTCTATATATTTCCTATTGACTGGTGTGAGAACCAAAATTAGATAGGGCCTATTGTTGTGATTTGGCATTAAAAATCTGATTCTTGTATATGTATCAAAATTATCAATTTGAAACTCTAATTCACTAATTGATTGATGTTTGTGTTGTTTGTTTAATTGTTTGATAATTTTGAACCATTATGCCTAACTGAATCAAATATTGACTTGTATTGAAATTGGTCACATTTGCTTGCATATGCATATATTACATTGAACAGGTCATAGCATGGAGGCTAGAGCCAGAGAATAAAATTTGTTTGCCCGACAAATAGGTACATGTTTATTACATAATTTCCTGTTTTGTTTGGGTGATGATGATTTTATGAGCCTATTGGCTAGCCGCTTGGCTTTTTCTTTTTCTTTTTGAGATCTGAAGGACCGGGGCAGCTATTTGAAATTCCCCGATGCTCCCGGTGCAGGGGAGGTTATGGCGAAATTTTTCGAAAATTTAGGGTGTTAGCCAAATTTTTGAAATTTTGAAAATTCTCAGAAACTAAAGAGTTGGAGAATGGAAGCCAGATCGAACATAGAGTTGATTAATCAAACCACTTTCGACTTTGTTCCTTTTCGGGGACGAAAAGTTTTAAGTGGGGGAGATTGTAACAACCCGGAAAATCTGGGCCAGTTTAAAATTTTTATTTTGGCAATTTTAGCGAATTTTGATTATTTAAAATGAATTATTTTAAATAATATCGACGAGAAATTTATTTTTAATAGAATTCAACGTATATATATTATACGCGTCGTCGCTAGAATATAAATATTTATATATAATTATAAAAGGAATAGAAAATGGCGCGGTAGTTCGATAATTCGATTTCAAACTTCAATTGAATGTACCGGGTGCAAAACAATCCGGATTTTAGTGAAACCAAAAATAATGGAATCTAATAGTGAATATCTTTCCAGCGAAGTTGAGAAACTGAGATTTCACTTTATAAATGATGAGATATGTCCAGTTGAAATTTAGAAATAGTCGCTGTGGAATTTATATATATTTTAATATAATATAAGGCCCTTAAAAATAGCAATTTTGCAAACGACCTCGGATTTCGACGAAACCAGTTTTGTTGGGTCCGTGATGTTAAGTTATTGCTAGATTCCAAATTTCATAATTTTTCGAATCAATATGTGAGCGTGGCAAAGGAAAACGTGTTTCGACCATTTCAGTTGATTTTAATCGACTGGAAATTGGCCATTTTTCTAACGGTCTCAGAATTCGACGAAACTAGTTTTATTAGGACCGTATCGTCAATACGAAGCTAGAAAATATTTTTCTGCAATTTTTAGAGTTAGTATGTGACCCCAGTAAATTGAAATGTACGTTTAAAATCCAATATAATGATTTAAATATAAATGCAATGGAAACTGATCGAAACGGTCGATTCAGCTTGCGGTACATATCCCATTGTGTTCGGAATGGGGGTATTTAGCTAGGGACGATAGTCGTTGGGTTCGTATTGGTGTTCGTATTAATAAACAAGAATTTTGGGAGTTAAATAAATTAATTAATATATATAATTTTCTATAAACCCCCCTATGCTTTTCCCGTTCATAATCGAACGGAAATAAAAAAAAAAGGGGGTCCTAAACCTAAATCGCGTGCCTCACGCCTCCGCTGCCGTCACGGTTGACGCCTCCGCCTCTCTCCGGTAACGCCCCCTCCAGGCCACGACCCCTCCTCCCTTGCTCCTCTCCTCTC
The DNA here is from genome assembly GCA_030737875.1 of Allium sativum. Lineage (NCBI taxonomy): Eukaryota > Viridiplantae > Streptophyta > Magnoliopsida > Asparagales > Amaryllidaceae > Allium > Allium sativum. The sequence goes on from CM060924.1 coordinate 139,822,208, forward strand.
CTCCAATTAGAAGCTGCCGTGCCCCCTCAACCCAATCGCGCCACCAGAGATGACCGCAACCGCATTCCCCCCCCCCCCCCCCGACGCGAGCCCCTGCATGAAGACCTCCGACCACTGCTGCTCCGTTGAACGCGCAACCAGCCTCCACCTCCTCCGTTCAGCCACTCGACAGCCCCCCTAAGTAAGTTTTCGTTTTTTTTATTTATTATTAATATTTGATTTCTGATTTTTATTTACAGTCGAGAACTGATTTTTATTTACAGTCAAAAACTGATTTTTATTTAAAGTTAAAAACTAATTTTTGTTTTAAAAGTTAAAACTGATTTTAGGAATTTAAAAAAAAAAAAACTTTGATTTGAAAAAGGTATTTAAAACTTTAAATGAAGAAAAGATTTAAACTTTAAAAGAAGAAAGGATTTAAACTTTAAAAAGTGAAAGATTTAGATTTTAAAAAGGAAAGGATTTGAACTTTGAAATAAAAATTCGATTTTTATATATTGAACTTTTAGAAATAAAAATTCGATTTTTATATATTGACCTTTGAAATTAAAATTCGATTTTTATATATTGAACTTTTAGAAATAAAAATTCGATTTTTATATATGGAATAGCGAAGTAAAAATTCGATTTTTACATAGGTAGTGAAAGCGGACAACGGAGGTTCAAAAAGGGCGAAACGACGAAGACTTCTGCAAATGAAGAGCCGTGGAGCTAGGATAGCTATATGTGAGAATTTCTCACCTTTCAATTTATTTTTCTAGTTATATATATATATATATATACTAGGATGCAGACGGTGCTTAGTAGCACCCGACACAATCGTCCACAGACCATGGACTTGTTTGTTTGATTGTTTGGTGATTGATTGCGATATTGGTTTGAATGTGGTTTGTGATGTGAAAAATCGAATCGATAAATTGGTTAGGATTAGACGTGCGCCGTTATAAGGCGAAGGAGTAAGGCTAGGTTAGACTCTTACTCCAAATTTTGTGGTTTGCATAACGAAATTGATTTGATTGATGTGTGAATGGCGTGGGCCTTCACTAGACCGGGGATAAGGCTAGGCCTCGTCCCGTTTCTAGTATCGTGCCGTTATGCCGCCGAAATTTTCTAAAATATGTTAGAAAATAAAAATATCATTTTATTGTGTAAATGAATAATAGAAATTCATATGTTGGAATAAAATGTTTTATCGTTAAAAATATAATTTTTAACGTGAATATGAAAATAGTGAAGTGAATAAATAAATATTCATTTACAAACCAGATGGTTTGTTTATGTACACTTATTTGAATGACATTGATTGGGACGATAAATTTTACACATCGCCCAACTGCACAAATAAAATATGTGTTTGATTGTTTGAAACCCCACACGGGTGTTAGGATGAAATATGCAGTTCACTCATCCTGATTGATTAAAAATGTCGATCGATTGATTGACAGGCTGTTATAAGCGTTAGATATTTATATTTGATGCTTATACAGTGTAGTGCACTTTGGTTGATGGTTGATTATTTTTCAATGTAATTATATACATGTGTTGTATGAAAATCCATATAATTAACTTTATATGGTAATTGATTGGGCCTCATTCCAATTTGAAAAATAAAGAATATTATAAAATAAAAGTTCATGTGTTGACAGTACTCATTCATTGAGATTGGTCATGTGTTGAACGAAATATTTTGATAATAACAACTATTTTGAAAAAGAAATATTTGAAATAGAATATTTGAAAATAGAAATTTATGAAGCCGTGTTGATTAGATTGACGCCATTTTGACGTGAACGATATTTATATCGATTTTATTCATTTTAAAATGAATATTGAAAAGCGATTTCGAAATCGAATATTTTGAAATGAAATGAATTGAAAACGAATTCAAATTGAATTGAAAACGATTTCGAAACAAATTGAATTGAAAACGATTTCGAAATGAATTGAATTGAAAACGATTTCGAAATGAATTGAATTGAAAACGATTTCGAAATGAATTGAATTGAAAACGATTTCGAAATGAATTGAATTGAAAACGATTTCGAAATGAAATGAATTGAAAACGAATTCAAATTGAATTGAAAACGATTTCGAAATGAATTGAATTGAAAACGATTTCGAAATGAATTGAATTGAAAACGATTTCGAAATGAATTGAATTGAAAACGATTTCGAAATGAATTGAATTGAAAACGATTTCGAAATGAATTGAATTGAAAACGATTTCGAAATGAATTGAATTGAAAACGATTTCGAAATGAATTGAATTGAAAACGATTTCGAAATGAATTGAATTGAAAACGATTTCGAAATGAATTGAATTGAAAACGATTTCGAAATGAATTGAATTGAATTGAAAACGATTTTGAAATGAATTGAATTGAAACGAATTCAAATGGAATTGAAAGCGAATTGAAATGAATTCAAATTGAATTGAAATTCGAATTGAATAGAAATGAATTTTAAAACGAATTTATAAAGAAGAATTCAATTTTGCTTTGAATTGAAAAGAAAGTTGAAATAGCTTTTGAAACGATTTTAAAACTATTTATATAATTCGTTTTAAATAGAAATCGACGAAATATATATTATATATATTATATATATAATATAATGGCCTGAATAGAACGCACCGCGCCGCGGTAGTTCGCGAATTTCGACCATTTATTTCAAACGGACATTGCGGGAGATCCGACCGTCGGATTCTCCTAAAACCGGAACCGTTGGGTTCGTATCGAAAAGAGCTTTCTAATGAAAATTAGAAATTTGAAATCTAACGGTTGGATTTGGAATTATGTCCAAATCAAATTCGAAAAAGGTCGCTGTAAGTGCAGTTCGATGGCCATTGATGGAAATCGACTGTACGGGCCTTGATAAAATTATTAAAAATAGTAATAATTTGTGTAAAATCATAAGAAATGATTTAGAAAGAATTGGGATGAAAAACTCCCTATTTGAAAAGATAAAAATAGATTTTTATCGAAATGAACTAGTTTTGAACTAGAATTATAATTCTATTTATTTTTAAATAAATAAATTGAATTTGAAAAGGGTTTTGAAAATAACCAAAATTTCCAATGATTGCATTGGAGTGGATTTGAATCGAAATTGTCTTCGGAATATTTCGATGTTGGAATTTGTGATTATACGGATGTTGTTACGGAAATTTGAAAGATATATATTTATATCGTTATTTCCAATACGACATTTGTTAATCGTAGAATTTGATATTGAATATAAGCCGATATATTTTCTATTCAGAGCCTTATATTGAATATCAAATGGGATTTGGGTTTGTCGTGAATGGTGTCTTCACTAACACTGTTCTTGAACCCAGTTGAGAAAAGATTAAATCTTTTTATTTAGATTTAATGAAGTGTACCAATTAAATAATATTTAATTGGAATTGAATTGATATTGATTTTTGGGTTTATCGTGAACAGTGTTTTAAATAACACTTGTTCTTTAACCCGATAATTAATGAATGTGATTTGGGTTTGTCGTGAATGGTGTCTTCACTAACACTGTTCTTGAACCCAGCTGAGAAAAGATTAAATCTTTTGATTTAGATTTAATGAAGTGTACCAATTAAATAATATTTAATTGGAATTGAATGGATATTGATTTTTGGGTTTATCGTGAACAGTGTTTTAAATAACACTTGTTCTTTAACCCGATAATTAATGGGATGTGACTTTGGGTTTATCGTGAACCGTGTTTTAAATGACACTGATTCTTTAACCCAGTCACAGATTAAAACTAAGTGGAGTTTTAATGAATCTTTAATTAGATTGAAAAGATCGAGAATGGAGTATCACCAGTTTTGCTCCAGGCGATAGTTAAATCTTTAATTAGATTTGAATGTGAAATTTAGAAACTAACTGGCGGTTAGCCAAGCAGAATGGTTTTCTGGATATTGATCTGATGTTGGTTTCGGCCTTCGGGGTTAATATTTGGGGAATTATTCTCTTGATTAATTTACGGTTAGTGACTAATGAATTGGAATGAGGCGTATGTTGTGTTTGTGTAACACTTATTTAAAATATACGCGAGTTATTCGGAAAGACCGGGTTTATCCCATTCTGAGTAACTGATACGACGATAAGTCGAAGATGAAGACGATGGTAGAAGACCGGAGGTCTTCACGTCGTTTGGGTAATTACTGATGATCTTGATTGGGCTGTACACCCAAGAAGATGGAAACAGTTAGTGATCGTCCAGACGTACTTGGAGATCGATGGATATGCGGGGTACTAGGTGCCTCCGGTTTCGTTCAGACCCATAACGGACTTGTAAATGGACTGTGTGTCTGACATCGGATTTCATTCTGTGTGACTGATATCGGTTGCATAGGATGGTTTGCCTGTGTGGCATGCTAAGATGCAAATGATCAAGGCTTCTGTTGAAAAGCAAAGTCTTGTGGTGATGATCAAAGCACGGCCTTTGTGGCGTAGCTTTGTGTAATGTTTACTTCGCGAGTTTCACACCCGGTATGGACCAAAAACGGGAGAAAGGACCTCAGGGAGGGCCTGCGTTTCTTCCTAGTTAGAAGTGGCGTCAGTGGTTTTACACGCCCTGACGAGTTTGACTTATCTGGTTGTTGCTGTTGCGAGGCGCCTCGGATTGATCGGTCGTTCTCGAACCGATGGAGTCATTTAGTGGCTCATTTACGCCCCAAAGGGCGGGGAAACGTAGTGTTCAGGCATTTTAATCCACATCGGTGGACCGGCCCTGTCGCTCCTAGGGTCACTCGAGCTCTGATCCTGAGACTCGGACTAGGCAGTCTCGAATCGGTTGAGGACTATCTTTTGCCTCGGTTCATAGAAGGAAATCCAATTTCCAAATACGTGACATTTGCGGTTTTATTTGTAAACCTATATATGGCGACATGATATATGGTACCCATGCCGCCTATGATTGATACTTATGATTTGAAGTTGTTTTATACACTATGCACTTATAATAGTATCAAATGATTTGTTTTAAACGTATCAAGCATTCTTTGGCTGTTATAAGGGAAAACCCTATCCTCGGCTGCGTTGCATTGTGTGATGGGACCTGGGTCTTATAACAGCTTCATTTTTCTTTATTTAGCATTGCGCTGTTTGTTTTATGCACTGGTATTCTTGGGAGGAAACCCGTTCCGTGTTATACGGCGTGGTCCCTTGATTTACCTAATGATTTAAAATAAAGATTAATAACTGTTTTAGTTCTCACACCAGTCCCATGACTGACCTGGAGTTTATTGTTTTAACCTAAACTCTGGGTGCCCTTATTTTGACACGGGCAGCTAGTAGTTTCGGTTTTGCAGATTTATATTCACAGGATCCTGGTTTACAGCTGGAACGATATCCGGAAAGCTTTGTATCCGTATATCTACTTCTAGTTGTGTATTGTATTATTTTCCGCTGCTATGTATTTAAATGTAATTTAAATCTCTGATATTTCTGTGTAATATTCATTTACTCTGTATATTCTTGTAATCTGTTGCATTGTTGTAATATACAATGAAATGTTCTTCTGTATGTGTTCTGTTGTGGTTTGTTCTCGAACTATCCGACGCTTTCCTTTACGGGGAAGTTGCGGGTCTTGACACCTTTGGATGAAACATGTATTTGAAACATGTTATGCTTGATGTTTGCAAGTGGTTGCAAGTGTTTGCAAGTGGATACTCGTGGATGCATGATACACATTAGGCACTAAGATCGGCTCACACACTTTCATATTGCATATGCATGAGTGTTTATGCTTAGTCATGGTTGAAACTTGTTATGCTATCACGTGGATGTTGCATATGGATGAATGTTATGTGCACTCATGTAGAGATTATAAACTATCCTAGGAATTTTCATACATTTGGACTCATTGCACTAACATATTCTGCATTAAGGAGGTTTACTGAATCAGTAACCGCCTGATTTTCGCATTAGATAGGTGCATATACACACACTTTTGCATATGTTCATACAACATTAGAAATATTTTAAGGACAACGATTACTTGTGGATGATGTTTTGAGTAGATGGATGATGGATGGTAGGATACGCTCTTCCTAACTTGGAGATTTCGGTTACGAAATCCTTTAAGGAGGGGAGAATGTAACAACCCGTATTTTTAAATAACATGTTATAACATAAACCAAGGCAGAATTAAATGATAAAATCTGAATCAAGGGAAACGGGCTGTGCCATTGCGTTCATCTCGTAAAAATACGCGAAATAGAGTCCGAGTTTTCGAAAATCGGAGTCCGTATGACCAAGTTATGGCCCGTCAAATTTTTCGGAAAATTTCAAGTTAAAAAACAGTTCAAATTTGAATTCAGAATTCAAATTCAGCCAAGCAGAACAGGCGGGAAAAATTCCCGCCACCCCCAAGTCGACTGGGGAGTCGACTTGGGTGTCGACACACCCCAAGTTGTGTCGACTGCCCCGTCGACACCCCTGTCGACTTGGGTGGTCGGCCAGTTTGGCCTGGGTGCACCTGACTTGTCCCTCAAGACATGTTTGGAGGCTTGTGACGGATTTTAAAGGCTCAGATCTGAATTAGGGTTAACCCTATGGCCTAAACTAACCTAAACTTCTATAAAAGGACCCTAATACCTAGCCTAAACCATCATAAATCAATCCTACAACTAGATTATGCCAAAATGTTTAATCATGGCCTCCACCCTCATGTCATAGTCTCCATCTTCATTCATATGAGAGTTCTAAGCTTGTTTGAGAGTTTCTAAGTTTGATTCAAGGCCAAAGTTCAATCTTTCTTCATCAAAGCAAGGATCTTCTTCTTATTTCTCAAGGGTTTTTCATTGGAGCTTATTATTTGGGGGTTTTTAGAGTTGCTAGTGGCTTCGTCTCAATCTTATTTTATTTTATAAGTCTTCATAGCATTGTAAGCCCTATTCTACTCTTAGATTCTAACTATGAAGTTAAATATGACATGTTGCAAGTTTGAGTTTGGGCCTAAGTATGATTTTTGCTTTGATTCTATCATGTTATGCATAGATTTATTCTATGCATGTTTGTAAAGCTATCACCTTGACTTTGTGCATAGAAAGCTATGAGCTTTGATTTGAAATGTTGCATAAAGCAACATAGAAACTCTCATCACCCTTATGTTATCTTGCATATGATGTTATATGCGAATCACTAGCTATCATCCTATGTCATTTATGACCATGTTTCACCTATTTTGCTAAAGTTTGATATCATGCATGTTTTGAGGCTTATAATGTAATATGCAAGCTTATGAACACATTTGCCTCATATGCCACCATGATTAACTTGTGGCCAAACCTTATTAATTATGTCATGCTTCTAAAGTTCCCTCTTTGAGATCTATTTGCGTTTATGCGAACTTACATGCGATGGGGTTACGTTATGGGTAAACTAAAATGACATAAAATCATGACTTGAAAGATGGTACGAAATATGACATGTGATTATGCTTGGAACATGAACATGAACTTGGACATGACTTGAAAACATGAGAATGGCCAACTCGAGGTTGGGTTGAGTTTGTAGCATAAATTTACCCGGAACCGACTGGCTTAACTAGTGGCTACAAGCAATAGGACCCAATGTGAGTAGTTGGTCATGTCGCACTTGAAACCCGAGGTTAGACTAAGTTGTGGTGTAAAGCTACCCGGACCCGCCCGGCTTAACTAGTAACCACAACAAGGTCTAATGTGAGAGGTTGGGTGCATTAAATTAATTAATGCCACATGATAGGGTTAAGTCATGGACCACTTGAATACTTAACCAATTAAACACGATGGGTTGATAGGGTTAAGTCATGAACTTTTGGTACACTTAACCGACTTGATACTTGATTGGATAGGGTTAACCACGCTTAACCCGTTAGAAACCCGAGTTACGTGGTCCTTTTCACCAGTAACCCTCTTGGTTGTATCATGATACCCTAGGGACTAGGCTAGGGTGGGGCACGATTACCGGGCTGACATGTAAGCGACCAAAACGACGGCTGAGTAGGTGCGCCGGTGTAGGTTCAGGCGGACTATGGTCGTGCACATAGTCCGGAGTTGAAAAAGCAGACACGTGCCCCAGTAGGTTTAGACTGTGCGTGCTTGATTTGTGTCCGTGGTTGGCACCCTAGGGAGGGTGGACCTAGCACAGTTTGACTACACTTCGTGATTGGGCCGTATGACACCGACACTTGACGAGCTAGGCCTTTAGGGAGCCGATCGACTAGACCGTGTTGTTGGACCTTGATTTAGGTCATCTCGTGATAATGGGCCAAGATTGGGCCAAGGGGTCACTCCTTGTTTATACTTGACATGGGTTGGAATACTAGTACACTTGGTGCAAAACTTAACCGTGTATATGCGGTGCCACACTTGATCTATCTTGTTAACTTTTCACCATGCCAGTTATCATCCTATGTTTCACCTCTGTTTTACGTGTCCAGTTAACTTTATTAGTTTTTATACTAATAGTAGGTAGGACTTACCAGTCTTTTGACTGACCCATTTTCTTTCGCCTCTTTTCTTTCGTTTCCCCCCCAGGTTTACAGGGTGGGAACACTAGCACCTAGCTTGGATCTTTAGCTGCTTTTCTGGATAGCTCATGTACAGTTTGGACTTGAGCATGCTATGGCTTTATTCTACTTTGGGGATAGTTACTTTATGTTTTTTTCCCAGTTTTCAGTTTATGTTTCTAGACTTTGTTTTGTGGGAAAATAATGACTAAGTACTTTGATGTAACTTGCCTATGGTTTTGAAATGTTAGTTTTTACCCGCTGCTTTATTTACTCTGCTTTTACTTATATGTTCTGTCTTGTGATATCTGCATGCATGTTTACCTCGTTTAACGCCCCTCCAAAGCCAGTGCGCTTGCAAGAGTGACATTGGCGGAGGTGGGGTGTTACATCAGTCAAATGTGTGTACATAAACAAATCGTCCGATTTGTTTATAAATATTTATTTTATATACACGTTAAAATTATATTTTTAACTACAAAATATTTTCAACTATAAAATATTTTCTTCCATTCCTCTTCACTCAATCAAGTTTCACAACACATCAATTAAACAAACAAGTCATCCATTGTCTCTGGACAACGGGTGTCAGGTGCTGCTAAGCACCATCTGCATCCTAGTATATATTCCAACTAGAAATTAAAATAAAAGTGAGGAGTTCTCACCTTAGAGATCCATTCCGCCGTTATCTATTTCTGAACGGTTCGGGTTTTGTTTTGATTTCAGTCGATACCATAGCCATCTTTTCCCGCTGTTCACAGTAAAAATCATATTTTTATCGCTTTATCCCAATAAATAAATATCATATTTTTAATTCAATTTCTTATATTTTACAATGCTTCTTTTCTATATAAAAATTATATTTTTACATTTCTACTTCTTGAATAAAGATCGAATTTTTATTTCGCTTCATATATAAAAATCTCGCCTTTCTATATATAAAAACATCGCCTTTCTATGATAAAAATATCGTCTTTACTATGATAAAAATCTTGTCTTTACTATGATAAAAATATCGTCTTTACTTATTAAAAATCTAATTTTTATATATTAAAAATCTTATCTTTAATTATAGTAAAATCTTAGCTTTATATATAATAAAAATCTAAACTTTTTATATTATTACACATAAGAATTCTATTTTTAATTTAAACCATTTCCTTTTCATTCATATAAATAAAAACCAAATTTTTAATACGATGTATATATAATTTAAAAACAATTCTAACTTCAGTTTTAAAATCATGTTATTTTCAGTTTTAAATAAAATAAAATAGAATGAGGAAAGGGGGAAGAAAACTCACCGATTCACGGAGGAAGGGGGTTGGAACTGCTGTCGAATGGGGGGGGGGGGGGTTGTTGCGGTAGTCGGCGCCGGAGTTCGGTGGTCTTCCGGCTAGGGTTTGTGGGTCCGTTCAGGAGGAGGGGCGTTCGAATGGGCTGAGGGATTTGGGGGAAATCGGATTAGAGGAGAAGGGGGGAAGAGGAGACGCGAGAATGGAGCCAACGCCCGCGCTGGCGGCGCGCAAGAGGAGGGGGCGGCGGCTCCTCAGGTGGGCTGCGCTGATGGGGGGCATGGCTCCGTCGGTGTCGTGCTTTTTTCTCTCTCTTATTTCGATCTGTTTTGAGAAAAGGGGGAGGGGGCGTTGACTTGGCAGAAGAGTAAAAGGGGGGCCTTTATATATATAAATATATATATATATATATATTTATTTTAATTTTAAATCCAAAAAGTAACTTTTTATTTCAACCTCCAAACGAGACCCACCGATTCTCGTCCTTAGCTAATTACCCCCATTCCGAACACAATGGGATATCTATTGTAAGCTGATTCGATCGTTTCAATTGGTTTTCATCAAAATCAAAATATAAATCAGTATATTGAATTTGAATGCACATTTCAATTTACCGGGACCACACACGGACTCTAAAAATTCCCAAAAGACATTTTATAGCTTTGTATTGACAATACGGTCCTAACAAAACTAATTTCATCAAATTCTGAGATCGTTTGAAAAATGGCTATTTTCTGGTCGATTAAAATTAACAGAAACTGTCAAAACACGTTTTCCTTCGCCACACTCACATATACATTTCAAAAATTACGAATTTTGGAACCTAGCAATAACTTGATATCCCGGATCCAACAAAAGCAGTTTTGTCGAAAACGAAGGTCGTTTGCAAAATTTCCATTTTAAAGGGCCAGAATTTCCACAACGACTATTCTGAACTTTCAACTGGGCATATCTTTTTATTCCCACTATGAAATTTTAATTTTTCGGATTCGTTGGAAAGACATCCTCAAATAGATTCAAATATCTTTGGTTTCGCTAAAATCCGTTTTATTTTTAAATCATGTACATTCATTTGAAATTTGAAATCGAATTTTCGAGCTATTGCGCCATTTTCAATTTCTTTTATAATTAAAATTAAATACTTGTATTCTAACGACGATCTATATAAATATATACGTTCTAATTCTATTCAAAATAAATTTCTCGTCATTATTATTTAAAATAATTCATTTTAAATAATCAAAATTCACTAAAATTGCCAAAATAAAAATTTTAAATTGGCTTGGATTTCCAGGTTATTACATAACGCATAGCAGCTACTACCGCCCACCTCGATACACACTCCCATAATAAAAAGGGCCCAAATCGAATCTCAACAGTAACAGAATAATATCGAAGAAATGTGCTCGATAAGTGGGGGAGAGTGTAACAACCCGGAAAATCCGAACCAATTTAAATTTTTTATTTTGGCAATTTAATGAATTTTGAGTATATAAAATGAATTATTTTAAATAATAACGACAAGAAATTTATTTTGAATAGAATTAAAACTTATATATTATTTGAATCGTTGTTAGAATATAAAATATTTATTTTAATTATAAAAGGAATTGAAAATGGCGCGGTAGTTCGAAAATTCGATTTCGAATTTCAAATGAATGTACAGGATGCAAAACAAACCGGAATTTAGTGAAACTAAAAATATTAGAATCTTTTTGAAAATATCTTTCCAGTGAATCCGAAAAATTGAAATTTCATAGCGGAAATAAAAAGTTATGTCCAGTTGAAAATTCGGAATAGTCGCCATGGAATTTTGGCCCTTAAAAATGGAAATTTTGCAAACGACTTCCGTTTTCGACGAAACCACTTTTGTTTGATCCGAGATGTCAATTTATTGCTAGATTCCAAAATTCATAATTTTTGGGATTAATATGTGAGCGTGGCGAAGTAAAACGTGTTTTGACAGTTTCAGTCAATTTGGATCGACAAGAAAATAGCCATTTTTCAGACGATCTTTAAATTTGACGAAATTAGTTTTGTTAGAACCGTATCGTCAATACGAAGCTAGAAAATATTTTTCGGGAATTTTTAGAGTCCGTATGTAGCCCTAATAAATTGAAATGTGCGTTCAAATTCAATATATAGATTTATATTTTGATTTTAATGAAAACTGATCGAAACGATGGAATTAGCTTACGGGGCATATCCTACTGTGTTCGGAATGCGGGTAATTAGTTATGGACGACAGTCGTTGGGTCTCGTTTGGAGTTCGAATAAAAAGTCAACCTTTTTGAAAATTTAATTTAATTTAATTAAATATTTCTATTAATATAATGGGTCAACTCTATCTCTCTCCCCTCATTCTCTCTCTCGATCAGATCGAAACAGAAAGAAAAAAATCGTGCCTCGTTCACAGAGAATCTCGTCGCTCCTCAAATCTGCTCTCCACCTCCTCCGCCGCGCCACTACTGGCGATGCCCCCTGCCGCGCCTCCCCTCCTTCCTCCTCTCTCCTCCCTCCTCTCTTCATCTCGCAAGCCATTATCCCCAAAACGAAAAACCGCGAGCAGTAAATCCTCCACCCAAACCCGACGCAACCACCACCTAGCCCATCGCGCCTCCCCTAGCCTCGTCAGCCCATCTCTAACCACCTGCCGCCCTCCTCCGACAAAGATTCACCTTTTACCAAAAAGGTGAGTTTTTATTTTGATTTTAATTCAATGTAATTAGTTTAAAAATCAGTTTTTTTAGATAGCATTGTTAAAAATCAGTTTTTTTTATATAGCAGCGTTAAAAATCAGTTTTTTATATAGCATTGTTAAAAATCAGTTTTTTTTTATATAGCATTGTTAAAAACTAGTTTTTGTTGGTAGCATTATAAAAAAAACCAGTTTTTTTTACATATATGAAAAGCATAATAAAATTTTGATTTTTATGTATATGATTGCATAATAAAAATTTGATTTTTATTTATGTAGATGATTAAAAACATGATTTTTATATATGTAGAGGATTAAAAACATGATCTTTAAATTGTGGCGAATTAAAAATGTGATCTTTTATATGTATGAAAGGAGAGATTTTTAATGATAAGAAGGAGTGATTTCTAATAATCAAAGAAATGATTTTTATAATATGATTAGCAAAATAAAAATATAATCTTTATGATATATGCAGCTAAAGAGAAATATAATTTTTATATACATTAGAATTATAAAAATATGATTTTTATCCATATAAGTTTGAAATAAAAATGTGATTTTTATTTATCAAGATCGACGTTTAGAAATATGATTTTTATCCATATAACTTTGAAATAAAAATGTGATTTTTATTTATCAAGATCGACGTTTAGAAATGTGATTTTTAACATATACCGCGCGAAACAGATGGCGATGGAACGGACTAAAATCGAAACGGAATCCAAACCGTTCAGAAATAAAGGATGGAGGAATGGAACCCCAAAGGTGAGAACTCCTCACTATAATTTTCTTTATACAGTTATTTATAATGTAACTGCATATATGAATTATTCCCCGTTGTCCACAGACCATGAACGACTTGTTTGTTTGATTGCGTTATGCAAATTGACTGTGATTGTGTATATGAAGTAAATAAAAGTTTAAACGATAAAATTCACATTTTTATCGTATATATGAAGTAAATGAAATATTCATATGTTGAATAAATTGTTTGAACAATAAAATTCACATTTTATCGTGTATATGAAGTAAATGAAACATTCATATGTTGAATAAATTGTTTGAACAATAAAAATAACATTTTTATTGTATGTATGAAGTATATGAAATATTCATGTTTGAAATAAATTCTGTGAACGATAAAAATAACATTTTCATCCTGTATGTGAAGTAATAAAAATAGTCATAGGTTTAAATGGATTCTAGTTTGTTAAAAATAACATTTTTAACACATATACGAGTATATAAAATAGTCATACCATGAAATAAATACTAGTTCGCTAAAATTATCATTTTTAGCGTATATATGGAATATATAAAATTATCATGCGATGGAAATATTATTAGTTCGCTAATAATATTATTTTTGGCACATATATGCGTTGTGTGAAATTATATATGCGTTGAATGAATATATATAAAAGCGTCGTATGAAAATATATATATGGGCGTTGTATGAAAATATACATATACGATATATTGAACAGGTCATAGCGAGTAGGCTAGAGAAGAGGAATAAAATTGTATGCCCGACAAATAGGTACATATTTACTGTTTTGTTTGGGTATGATGATTTTATGAGCCGATTGGCTATTTCTTTTTCTTTTTGGATTGGAGAGGCCTGTATGGCAATTTCAGGATTTTCCCGGTGCTCCCGTGCAGGGGAGGTTATGGCGAAATTTTTCGAAAATTTAGGGTGTTAGCCAAATTTTTTAAAAATTAGAAAGTTCTTAGAAACTGAAATGTTGAAGAACTTGAGCCAGAATAGAAATTGAAATCATTTTTAAAACGAAGTTAAAATGATTTATAATATACGTTTTAAATGGAAATCTATGAAATATATATATATATATATTATATGGCATGAATAGGACGCGCCACACAGCGGCAGTTCGCGAATTTCGACCATTGACTTCGAATGGACATTACGGAGAGATACGATCGTCGGATTCTCCAAAAATCGTAACCGTTGGGTTCGTATCGAAAAGAGCTTTCCAACGGATATAGGAGATTCAAAATCTAACGGTTGGATTTGGAATTATGTCCAAATCAAAATAGGAAAAGGTCACTGTAAGTGCAGTTCGATGACCGTTTAGGGAAATTAACTGAAAGGGCCTTGATAAAATTATTAAAAATATTAATAATTTGTGTAAAATCATAATAAATGAACTGGAAAGAATTGGAATGAAAAATTCCATATTCGGAAAGATAAAAATATATTTTTACCAAAATGAACTAGTTATTAACTAGAATTATAATCCGATTATTTTTAAATAAATAATTTGGATTGATTAATGGTTTTAAATAACCAGAATTTTCCAATGAATAAATTGGAATGGTTTGGAATGGAAATAATCTTCGGAATATTTCGATATTGGATTCCATGATTATACAGATATTGTGATGGGAATTTGGAAGATATCGATATCGTTATTCCCGATATGATATCTGTTGGTTTCAGGATTTAATGTTGAATATAAGTCGATACTATTTCTATTCAAAACCTTATATTTAATGTCAAACTGGACTGATTGATTGTTTGGATTGTGCTCAACCAGTTTATGAGCAAAATATGCTCTTATATTTAGCACTGGTTTGGATAGAAATATATGTGTGCTAACGCCTTGTCAAACACTTCACGATTTGACGACAAGGTGTTTAGCGATGTGTTCATTTCAAATTTAATGAATGATTTTGAAATGATGTTTTTCTTTAGTGAAAAGAAATATATTCCCGATTTTGGACAAGGAATGTTTTATAAAACAGAAAGGATTTCGAGGACTAAAACCCGATGATTTCTAAAATGATTTAGAAATGTATTATGGTTTTACATTGTGGTTCATCGCGTATCCGATTAGTTGCTATTAATGATGAATTTGTTTGGTGGTGGAGAATTTATTCTCTTGCTTAACACCCTTCTTTGAGACGTACGAGCTCAAAGGTTATGTGATTAATAGTGACTAATCATATGTGTGAACTGTTGATGTGAAGTACTATATTATGAAAGTATTTTTGATTATTATGTTGTGAAATGATTTTCCTTACTTCGGGATATGAAATGATTTGGTATGTGGCTAAAGATTTGGTAACCCGATCTACTAAAAGTATGGGTGGGATCCAGTGCCTTAGGGTGAGTGGTCAGTGTGTAGCCTACTTCATGTGTGGGAGGTGCATATATATATATATATATATATATATATATATATATATATATATATATATATATATCGAGTTGCTTAGGTACGTGCCCTTTGCCTTGTCTGAGGGGAGCCCGATATTTGGTTGCATACTTGTTTGTATGCATTTGTTTTGGAATTCATATTTCCAAATGATTTGATTTGAGATCCCGAAGTGAAATCTACTTTGATATAAAAACTAGATATATATTTCAAATGATTTGAAATGGAAATCGGGAAATAAAGTCCAAAGAAATAATTTCTGTAAATTGAATTGGATTTGGAAAATCTAAGTGTGTTGATTAATCTAAATGGGTAGATTGGGATATTGCATGTTGATTGATGCATAATAGATCCATAATTATTGATTGTTGTTTATACACTGGCATTCATGGGGGTAAACCCGTTCTGCGTTAGCGGCGTGGTCCCGTGATTTGCCTTATCATTTATATAAGTAAATTTTAAATGTAGAGTTTCTCATACCAGTCCCATGACTGACCTGTAGTTTGTTTTTCCCTTGCAAATTCGGGTGCCCCTATTTTCCATATGGGCAGTCGAGTAGTTTATTTTGCAGATATATAAGCAGGATTCTGGATCGAAGCTTAAAGCTGTGTCCATAGCATTGTTAGTCTTCCTCTGTGTAGTTTATATTTCGGTTGTGCATTGTATTACATTTATTGTAAATTAATCTTCCGCTGTATTATATGATTCGGTGTACTCTGATATTCTGTATTCTGATGTAACATTATTATGATGTTTATAGAAGTCTTATGTTATTTGTTTTGATGTGTTGTATGCCCAGAGTTAGCGTATCTGGGTTTTGAACGGTCTTGGTCGATTTAGCGATCGATTAGGTCCGAGCGAAATCCGTATCGTTACATATGGTATCAGAGCTTTGGTTAACTCAAATCTTTGAGGTACAACTCGTTAGAACAGAATAAAAGACTCATCAGAGGTAGGATTAGTAATATCCTATTGAAGAATCCTCATTAGAGATAGAATCAGCAGCATTCTAGAATGAGTGTCTCATAGAGATAGGGTTAGTAATACCCCAAAATGAATGCCAAACTGAAAGTTGAGTTGGTTGGTTAAACAACTTTCAGCTCCGTTCCTTTTCGAGGACGAAAAGATTTTAAGTGGGGGAGAATGTAACAATCCGAAAAATCCGAACCAATTCAAAATTTTTATTTTGGCAATTTTAATAAATTTTGAATATTTAAAATGAATTATTTTAAATAATAATGACAAGAAATTTATTTTGAATAGAATTAAAATGTATATATTTATTTGAATCATCGTTAGAATATAAAATATTTATTTTAATTATAAAAGGAATTGAAAATGGCGCGGTAGTTCGAAAATTTTATTTCGAATTTCAAATGAATGTACAGGATTCAAAACAAACCGGATTATAGTGAAACCAGAAATACTAGAATCTATTTGAAAATATATTTCCAATGATTCCAAAAAATTGAAATTTCATAGGGGGAATAAAAAGTTATGTCCAGTTGAAAATTCAGAATAGTCGCTATGGAATTTTGGCCCTTAAAAATGGAAATTTTGCAAACGACCTCCATTTTCGACGAAACCACTTTTGTTGGGTCCGAGATGTCATGCTATTGCCAGATTCCAAAATTCATAATTTTTGGGATTAATATGTGAGCGTGGCGAAGTAAAACGTGTTTTTATAGTTTTAGTCAATTTGGATCGACTAGAAAATAGCCATTTTTCAAATGATCTTTAAATTTGACGAAATTAATTTTGTTAGAATCGTATCATCAATACGAAGCTAGAAAATATTTTTTGGGAATTTTTAGATTTCGTATGTGGCCCCAATAAATTGAAATGTGCGTTCAAATTCAATATATAGATTTATATTTTGATTTTAATGAAAACTGATCGAAACGATGGAATTAGCTTACGGGGCATATTCTATTGTGTTCGGAATGGGGGTAATTAATTATGGACGACAGTCGTTGGGTCTTGTTTGGAGTTCGAATAAAAAGTCAATCTTTTTGAAAATTAAATTAAATATTTATATTAGTATAATGGGTCAACGCTATCTCTCTCCCCTCATTCTCTCTCTCGATCAAATCGAAACAGAATGAAAAAAAATTGCGCCTCCTTCACAGAGAATCCCATCGCTCCTCAAATCCGCACTCCACCTCCTCCGCCACGCCATCACTGGCGATGCCCCCTGCCGCGCCTCCCCTCCTTCCTTCTCTCTCCTCCCTCCTCTCTTCATCTCGCAAGCCATTATCCCCAAAACGAAAAACCACGAGTAGTAAACCCTCCACCCAAACCCGATGCAACCATCACCTGGCCCATCGCGCCTCCTCTAGCCTCGTCAGGCCATCTCTAACCACCTGCTGCCCTCCTCCGACGAAGATTCACCTTCTACCAAAAAGGTGAGTTTTTATTTTGATTTTAATTCAATGTAATTAGTTTAAAAATCAGTTTTTTTTACATATATGAAAAGCATAATAAAAATTTGATTTTTATGTATATGATTGCATAATAAAAATTTGATTTTTATGTATGTAGATGATTAAAAACATGATTTTTATATATGTAGAGGATTAAAAACATGATCTTTAAATACGTGGCAAATTAAAAATGTGATCTTTTATATGTATGAAAGGAGAGATTTTTAATGATAAGAAGGAGTGATTTCTAATAATCTAATAAATGATTTTTATAATATGATTAGCAAAATAAAAATATAATCTTTATGATATATGTTTGAAATATGATTTTTATCCATATAAGTTTGAAATAGAAATGTGATTTTTATTTATCAAGATCGATGTTTAGAAATATGATTTTTATCCATATAACTTTGAAATAAAAATGTGATTTTAATTTATCAAGATCGACATTTAGAAATGTGATTTTTAACATATACCATGTGAAACAGATGGCGATGGAACTGACTGAAATCGAAACGGAATCCAAACTGTTCAGAAATGAAGGATGGAGGAGTGGAAACCCGAAGGTGAGAACTCCTCACTATAATTTTCTTTATACAGTTATTTATTATGTAACTACATATATGAACTGTTTCCCGTTGTCCACAGACCATGGACAACTTGTTTGTTTGATTGTGTTGTGCAAACTGATTGTGATTGTGTATATGAAGTAAATAAAAGTTTGAACAATAAAATTCACATTTTTATCATATATATGAAGTAAATGAAATATTCATATGTTGATTAAATTGTTTGAACGATAAAATTCACATTTTATCGTATATATGAAGTAAATGAAAGATTCATATGTTGAATAAATTGTTTGAACAATAAAAATAACATTTTTATTGTACATATGAAGTATAAGAAATATTCATGTTTGAAATTAATTCTGTGAACGATAAAAAAAAACATTTTTATCATGTATGTGAAGTAATAAAAACAGTCATACGTTGAAATGGATTCTAGTTTGTTAAAAGTAACATTTTTAACAAATATATGAGTATATAAAATAGTCATACCTTGAAATAAATACTAGTTCGCTAAAATTATCATTTTTAGCATATATATGGAATATATAAAATTGTCATGCGATGGAAATATTATTAGTTCGCTAATAATATTATTTTTGGCTTATATATGCGTTGTGTGAAATTATAGATGCGTTGAATGAATATATATAAAAGCGTCGTATGAAAATATATATATGGGCGTTGTATGAAAATATACATATACGATATATTGAATAAGTCATAACAAGGAGGCTAGAGAAGAGGAAAAAAATTGTATGCCCGACAAATAGGTACATATTTACTGTTTTGTTTGGGTATCATTATTTTATGAGCCGATTGGCTAGCCGCTTGGCTGTTTCCTTTTCTTTTTGGATTGGAGAGGCCTGTATGGCAATTTCAGGATTTTCCCGGTGCTCCCATGCAGGGGAGGTTATGGCGAAACTTTTCGAAAATTTAGGTTGTTAGCCAAATTTTTGAAAAAATAGAAAGTTCTTAGAAACTGAAAAGTTGAAGAACTTGAGCCAGAATAGAAATTGAAATCGTTTTTAAAATGAAATTAAAATGATTTATAATATACGTTTTAAATGTAAATCGACGAAATATATATAATATATATATATTATATATATACATGGCTTTAATAGAACATGTCGCGCAGTGGCAGTTCGCGAATTTCGACTATTGACTTCGAATGGACATTACGGGGAGATCCGACCGTCGGATTCTCCTAAAACCGTAACCGTTGGTGTAACGACCCAACTTTCGAACACCTCGGAAGTTGTATCATTATATAAGAAAAAAGATAAACTATAGAAAACATCAGAATCTCACATCGGAATTTGATTTAACATAACAACCCAAAATATTACATATCATAAGTCAAGTACATTAGAGTACTTAATACATAGGGATACATGTCATCCTGATTACATAATTATCATTCATGATACCAACTTCCAGAATAATAGTACACAACACCATAAGTGAACCAACATTCAGATAATTATACATAACATAAGATAGATAAGCCAACATTTCAGATCCTGCCCTCCTGCTACTCCAAAGTTATGTTAAGACCTGGATCACTTGTCTATTCATAAAAAGTGTTATGAATACCCAAGAGTTTAAGGAAAACACAAAAAAATAAACTCCGGGTCAGTCATGGACTGGTATGAGTAAACGATTTATAAACAAGTTTCAATAAATCACAATGATTCATAAGAGCTCGCCGTAAATATGGAATGGGTTTTACCTTATGAGGATAAAAAACAGTCTGTATAATAAAACAAATATTATGATAATGTCTAGCGTTTCCACAAATAATTCATAATCTAATAAAATGCTTTCATCTCACATTTTACTATATAGTATACAAACAAAACCGTTGAATGCGTATGGTAAATGGATTTCCAATTATGACAAGGTATGGAACCACCTTTCGATAGTGTATCTCTAGAGAGGAATACACTGGGTTCAACAAGAACTTCTTGTAACCCGACCACACATGACCGACCACTCATTTCTCTTGAGTGTATCGAATGTATATCACCAATGGTTGTGTACGGCAACCAATTCCCGAATGGGACAGCATTGGTAGAGTAAGAACAAAAGGAATATCTTTAGATAGGTGATAATACACCCTAATGGGAGCTAACCACATAACCATGTTGCCTGCTCGATTTTTGTCATTTCCTGGTTGTGAAGCTTGAAGCTAAACTTTCCCTGACACATGCTTTTTACTTTCTTTGAACATCACATCGTCAACCCCGCTAATTTACTAATTGACTTCTTCAAAAATATATTACAAGTATAAAGCAAGAGAAACAAATTCCTCTGCCACTCATAACTACGTTTGAAAAGATCAATGTACGTGATTAGTTTAGGAGTACTCTGTCAGACGTTCGTCCTTACAAGTTGCCCTGGGACTGGACAAACTGAAGATATTATTTTATAAACCTATCTCAGGTAATTTCTACCTAGGATTTTATAAAACAATTCTTGTATATCTCCGTCTTTTGATAAATCTTCGACTTGCAACATAGAAATCGATTTGAAGTGGAATATTCATTCCGGTCTCTTTGAATCGATATACGTAATGTCTTTATAGCTGATATAAAATTATCAGTCTAACTTGGTTAATTTACATCTCTTTTAAGTTTGAACAAATAAAGCGTGTGCGTCGCACACGGTATTTTTCATCTTTTGTTATCTGAGTTTATATGATATTTAACCATTTTGTTCTTCTCGTAAATTTATTTTCTTATTTCCAGTTTATCATAAATAAATGAAATTTATAATTTATATAAACCATTTCTTTTGTATTGAAGTTTCAAAACCGTCGACTTCCTATAGTCGAGCTCTGCCCTTTTGTGTTCTACTATTTTCTTCCTCTGCCACCGTCTATGACACTTCAAATAAAAACTTCTCTTTTTATTCAAATATACAATCCTTCTTTATTTTATTTAATTTCCTATTTTTAAATTAAATAGTTTTTAATTTAAAACATTGCTCAAAATTTTCTTTTGAAAATGTTTTACCAAAGTACCAAGTACCCATTTCAAAACGTTGGTGTGCGCATAGTAAACCCCCCCCCCCCCCCAGATCACGTGTTCAGCCCAAGGTACCAAAGTACCAGGTGGTACTACCCCGTTGCAAAATACAACATCCAGAACCTTGCTCGATCACTCTAGCGTTCATGCTCTTGGCCCCCTGGCAAAGTACCATGTGGTACTACCCATTTACCAAAACTACCAGGCCCGGTTACCGTGCCCAATGCCTTGATCACCGATAACTCCTTGTGCCCGATCATTTACCTTCCCTTTGCCAAGCCTGCCTGTTAAAACCCAATCCAAGAATCTTCCCCCAGTCCCCACCTCAGGCCACCGGAATCCCAACCCTTCCGGCCATCCACTGGCGACACCCAACGCCATCATTTCCCCCATGCGCGAGACTTTCAGACACTTTCGACGAGGTGTAGTTCAGCTATGAACTTGCGCGAGCCCACACGAGAAAAACACACCCACTTATCATTCAAACTCAAAAACCTTGAATTAGAAAAATCTTTTGATATTTTTCCTATCATCTAACACTTATTACGCCCCTTCATGCCTGATTCCACGATTTGTTATTGCGTAGATCAACCCTAGTGATCCATTTTCCATTTTTCGACTAAAACAGTTTTTCCCTTGATCCCCTACATTAAAAATCTTGATGTTTGATTCTAAATTCATGTTTTCATGTTTCGATCCTGTCTGAATACCTGAGATTCAAATTCTCGTCAGTTGAAAATCTTGTTTGAATTCATTTTTATAGTATGTTCATAAGTTACAGGGTTTTACATATATGAGATATACACAGGGATTCTAACTTGTTTAGTGTAGTATACATACTGATATAAATGGTTTGGGTACAGATATTCATGTCTCAACTTATTTTAGCAGTTCTACTATGACATACCAACAGGTAAGTGGTTTCATGTAGTTTCAATAGGAAAGCATTATATTGTTTAAAATGGTTTGCTAGATGTATTTCAATATCACTTCAGATCTCGGATGTATATTCAAGGTTTCATCAACAACCCATATTTAACACAGCACTCAAAGTTTGATCAAGGTCTTCATACTTTAAAATTGTATTTAATCAGTGAATGTTCAAGAACCGTATATACAGTAGTAAACTTCAATCAATAAACATACATGTATTCTCATCAAACTTGTATATTAAATAGAAGAAAATGTAGTGAGGTTTACTCACTTGAATGGCTTTGTTGCTATGTTTAAAAGTTTGCTTTCTCCTTTTGATTTAGCTCGCAATAGTGTGATTCAAAAAAGCAAAGTATCTGCCTATTTATAGGCATAAATAAATGCTAAAAAAATGGTTTCTCTTATTTTTTAAATAGGAAAATCCTATTTTTCTCTGATTAGAACATTTGTGCAGGTTTTAAAACAGAGGAGAATGTTCCTCTTTGAAAGCTCAGTTTTGTTTGGCTTCACTGCGCAAATACTTGGTGGAGGCATGGTGTCCATACAATTGCTTTCACTCATTGACAAAAGCTTTTAATGCCTTAGTCCTTTTAGTATCAATCTTCCTATAAAACCTTCTTCATACGTATGGATGAAAACAAATAGGAAGGTTCCTTTGGCAATAAAATTTACACATAATAAAATGTTTTTAAACTAAATTTCTAAAATCTAAGTTCAAGTACATTATGCATTAAATGTTTGCTGCACGAATCAAGAGAATGATGGCAATTACTTCCATCAATCTTCTTAAAACACTTAAGTGTTTTAGCAACAATCACTTGTCAAATTTCCCTTGTCCTTCTATACTTCTATAAGAAGTATTTAGCTACCTAATGTACTTTGTTTTTCAGCTGAAAATGTTGTCTTGTTCTTGTGCAAGTCTTGGCTGAATTTGAGCCCTAACAAGTTAAATGATTAACAAAGTTTTAGCTAGGGAAAGTAATATGCATATGTGTAATGCTTTTATCCATTTATCTTGCTAGTTTTAGTTGTAGGGTCTTCCTTGTTTTTGCGCAAAACAATGGCTTGGGTTCATGATTTCAAATGGATAAATGCACTAAGGTTTAATTAGTTTAGTGTAGGTGTAAGTGTTTGCTACTCTAGGTCCCCTTTGTTCTTTAAATCAATTTAAACCTTATTTAAATGTTAAGTTACACTTGCTACTAAATATATGTATACTATATGATTTAATTTACTATTTTAAATATGTAGTTGTATACATATTGGATTCAAGTTGTAGTAAAGAAAAGTATTACTCTTTACTTTTGTAAATCTAACATTAATAAGTTTAGTTATTAATGTATTGTTCATTTACAATATTAACACATTTTAGTTTTCGTTAAAAATCCCGGGTTATTACAATTTACCCTCCTTAAAAAAAAATTCGTCCTCGAAATTTGTAGACCACAGATATACATCAAGCCAAAAGTGATATGTCATAAACCATCATAGAAAGTGCTACAAATAATACGATAAGTGTTATACTCGACTAGTTCGAGTTATAGTCATAGTGCGATAACAAGTGCTATACTCGACTAGCTCGAGTTATAGTCAGATAAAAGTCCTATATACAAACATAACATACCCTCCTACTCGGAGTTGTCGCTACTAATCTCGATAACCATTTCGTCATCAGAGATATTGATGACCTCGACTACATCGTCATCTTCATCCATATCCTCATCGTCTGATATGCAAATTACATCCACTCCCTCGTCTTCCTCATCATCTGATATGCAAATGACCCCAACAGGTGAAGGTGGGTGCAACATCATGTCTGGATAAACAAAGTCCTCTGTAAACTACTGATAGCCTCCCGCAGCATGGTACTCCAACAAGTCATGGATATACTGCACCCACGCAGTGGTCAACTGACCATCTGGCTCGATGGGTGGAGTCTCTACTACTGGATCTTCCTGTATGAGTTCCGGTACGACTTGATCTTCCTCTTCTGGCTCTTCTTCTTCTTCTTCCATTTCTTCCTCCTCCTCCATTTCTTCGTTCTCATCTATCTCCTCTAATCCAATAACTGAGTCGTCATCATCATCGCTACTGTCATCTCCCTCTCCACCATCATAATCCATCTGCTGGCCCCCTCCATCCTCTACATCCTCCTGGTCCTCAGAAAAATCTACGCTCTCCTCCTCCTCCATAGACTCTAGCTGTCCTGTGATGGGTTCATCTAAATCCATATCTCTACCCTCATCATCTCGGGGTGGTACTATCTCAGTCCTATCGCTAGAACCTACTAACTCATGAATACAGACACTATCACGGAGTCTCAATATCTGTAAGGGGGTCAGTCTTTTCCTAGCAGTCCTCTTGAACAGGGGTTTCATCTGATAATAAGGAATATATATCAGAAAGTGAAAATAAATTGTAAAAATTTCATAAGCCCTAAGAATACTGAATCCTCAATAACACATGCTGATAAAATGAAAAGTCCATAATTTCATTTCTAACATAAGGTAATATCCAAAACGATACATATGATAACATCCAACATACGATAATATCTAATCAAACATACAATACTGACACTTAGTCCATAACAAAGTTTGGATAAAACTCCTTGTCGTGCTTCTCCGTCTCCCAAGTACAGTCATTTGGGTTCTCGCTCCGTTGTATTTTAAGTAGCTTCACAATCTTGCTCCGGAGTCGCTTCTCTTCTTTACCAACTACATAGACTGGATATCGAATCACAGTCATGTTTGGTTCAATCTCGAAATCTTCCTGAACGGATGGTTCCAAAATCAAAGACGGGTCGTGAACACACTTCCGAAGATGGGATACGTGAAAAACATTGTGAATCCCTGCCATCCTTTCTAGTGATTCTACTCGATAGGCTAGTGATCCAATCTTTTCAATAACACGGAAAGGTCCTATAAATCGTAGAGCTAACTTCCCTGTTTTACCAAATCTGATTGCTCCTCTGATAGGTGCAATCTTCACAAACACTAGATCTTCCACAGAAAAATTAAGATCCCTTCGCCTTTTGTCTGCGTAACTCTTCTGTCGATCCTGGGCTTCTTTCATCCTACTCTTGACTAACTCAACCTTCTCTGTTGCCTCTTGGATCATATCTGGACCGAGGACAAGTTTATTACCGGACTCAACCCAACAAGTCGGTGATCTACACAGTCTTCCATAGAGAGCTTCGTAAGGTGCCATACCTATACTGGCTTGATAACTATTGTTGTAGGAGAATTCTACTTGATACAAGTGATCTTCCCATGATCCAGCAAAGTTAAGAATACATGCTCTCAATAGGTCTTCTAAGATTCAGTTCACCCTCTCCGTTTGGTCGTCCGTTTGAGGTTGGTAAGTTGTGCTCAGATTTAGCTTAGTACCCAAAGTTGCTTGAAGCGCTTCCCAAAATTTACTAGTAAAAATGGGATCTCTATCGCTTACAATACTTACAGGAACTCCATGTATTCGTACAGTCTCTTTCATAAAAATTTCGGCTAGGGAAGCTACAGTTCGTGTTGGTTTCGCCGGAATGAAATGTGCACTCTTCGTTAGTCGATCTACGATAACCCAAACTCCTTCATATCCCCTCCTAGTCTTGGGTAACCCATCGATAAAATCCATTGATATCATTTCCCATTTCCATTTGAGGATCTCCAATGGTTGTAGTAATCCCGCTGTTCTCTGGTGATCACCTTTGATTTGCTGACAGTTCAAACAATTATTTACATAAGTCAAAATGTCCTTCTTTATTCCAGGCCACCAAAATACGCATTTCATGTCTTTATACATCTTCTGAATTCCTGGATGAATACTCAACTTTGACTCATGACATTCGGTTATCCCTTCTTGCCTTAGTCCGTCAATATCAGGAACACACAGTCTTCCATTTATCCTGAGAACACCCTGATTATCCAATTCAAAATCTGACTCCTATTTCTTCATAACTCCCTGAATTGATTTCTCTGGAATAGTATCTGTTCTTTGGTTTCCAATTATTCTTCTTTGGAGCGTCGAATTAACTTCTAAAAGAGATAAGATTGCATTCCTGCTCAGAGCGTCTGCCACTACATTAGCTTTACCTGGCATATACATAATATCCAGGTCATATGCTACAAGGAATTCTAAACACCTTTGTTGCCTTAGATTTAGATCTTTCTGAGTGAATAGATATTTCAATGGCTTGTGGTCTGTAAAAAGCTCGAACTTCTCTCCTAACAAATAATGTCTCCACATCTTCAATGCAAAGACGACGGCTAAAAGTTCTAGATCGTGTGCGGCATAATTCTTCTCATGTAGTTTTAATTGTCTACTAGCATACGCAATTACACGTCTGTTCTGTATTAAGACTGTGCCAAGTCCAACTCCACAAGCGTCAGTATATATTGTGAATCCACTCTCTCCATCGGGAACAACTAGGACTGGTGCTTTTGTTAACTTTCCTTTTAATTCCTTAAAAGCCGCTTCACATTTCGAAGTCCAAATAAATTTCTCACCCTTCTTAGTCAACTTAGTTAGATGAGAGGATATCTTAGAATAATCCTGGATAAAACTCCTGTAGTATCCTGCCAATCCTAAGAAACTACGAACTTCTGTCGGCATTCGGGGTTGTTTCCATTCTTGCACCGTTTCCACTTTGATTGGGTCCACAGAGATACCACCTTCATTTACAATATGCCCCAAGAATCTTACTTCGAATCGCCAGAAATGGCCTTTTGAAAACTTCTCCTTTAATACATTTTCCCTTAGAGTTTCCAACACTACTCTAAGATGATATCGGTGTTCTTCTTCAGTCTTTGAATAAATCAGAATGTCATCAATAAAAATTAGGACAAATTTGTTTAGAATTTTTCTGAAGACACAGTTCATCAGGTTAACAAAATACGCTGGTGCGTTGGTTAGTCCGAATGGCATTACTAACCATTCATAAAAGAAATCCGGTCCTCTGAAGGCAGTTAAAGGAATACTACCTTCAGAAATTCTTAATTGGTGGAAACCTGTTGCTAAATCCATTTGGGAAAATACTATAGCTCCATTCAATTGATCGAAAAGATCGTCGATTCGGGATAAAGGATATTTGTTTCTAATGGTCACTTTATTTAGTTCTCTATAGTCAACACACAATCTTAGTGACCCATCAGATTTCACCACAAAAACTATGGATGAACCCCAACTTGAAAAACTTGGTTTGATTAATCCCTTAGCCAATAAATCTTGAGTCTGCTCCTCAAGTTCTTTGACTTCTTTTGGTGCCATTCGTCTTTTTGGTTGAACTAACGGCCTTGCTCCTGGAATTAAATTGATTCAGAACTCTATCTCGTGATGTGGAGGTAAACTGGTAACTTCTTCAAATATGTCAGAGAAATCTCCGACTATTTATATCGTCTCCAGATTTTCTTGTGGTGTTTCTAAGGCATACAAGAAATTACACGTATGAATACCAGGTTTCCCACATGGTATCCTAGCTTTGCTTCCAATATTAGTTATCAGAGTTACGATTTCTTTGTCACATTTTATCTTAGCTTGGAATTTACTCAACCAGTCTAAATCGAGTATGAAATTAAATCCCTTAAAATCCAAAACATAGAAATCGAACAGAAAGAAGTGTGGAAGGTACGAGAGGGCTATGTTACTGCAAAACATTTTTAGTTCGGTCTTTCCGCCAATGGGATTAGATACGCAAATCGGATTTGGGGAAATTCTTGGGGTAAGTTGAAATTTTCCTATGGTTCCAGATGACATGAAACTATACGAGGCGCCAGTATCAAATAAAACATGAACATCAATTCCATTAAAATTTAAGGCACCTTCCAGAACTCCCTTCCCTTTCACATCCTTAGAAGTTGATGCTTCATTCATAATAGCATAAACTTTGGTTTGTTGTGCCCTGTTCATAAGCGGACAATCCTTGATCAGATGCCCAGGCTGATGACAATTATAGCATAGACTCTTCATAACCATGGCATTTCCATGTCCTTGCTGTTGTTGATGCTGTTGGGGTTGATGCTAAGTCTGACGCTGAGGTTGTTGTTGAGGCTGGTGTGGGGTTTTCACTGCTGGCTTCTTACAGAACCTAGCGATGTGTCCCTTTTCCTTACAGTTGTGGCACATTGTATCCTTGAAACGTTCTTTATCCTTCTCCCCCATTTCTCCTTTTCCTTTCCAATTCGGAATAAATTTCATCTTAAGGGCATTTTCTCCACTGGCTTCTCCTGTTTGTGCCTTTGTCACTGCCTTCTTCGTATCAAGTGCTTCATAACGAATTGCCATGTCTACTAAGTCAACAAATGTACTTTTCAGATGCCCAATCATCTTCACTTGCAAACTATCCTAAAAACCCGCTATGAACATCTCATTTTTCTTAAGCGAGGTATTGATCAGTTCTGGCCCGAAACAGGATAGTACATTAAAATTATTCTTGTATTCTGCTATCGGCATGTTTCCTTGCTTAAGATCTATGAAATCCCGATACATCCTCGTTTTGCCTGTTGCGGGGAGAAATTGTGCTTCGAACTCCTCTTTGAATTTTTCCCAAGTAAACTCATCTTCTGGAACATTCGTTGTCTGTGCGTCCCACCAGATTGCAGCAGCTCCTTGAAGTTTCCATGAAGCCAAAAGACGTTTCTTCTCATCACTCAAATTCAGTCCTTTGAAAATCCTCTCACATGATCTCAACCACGCTTGAACTTCAATGAATGATTCAGTTCCTTTGAAAACCTTCCCTCCAAGAGTGTTATACTTCTTGCAGATAGTTGCAAAATTTGTCCTTGGTTGAATTGGGATAACTTCTTCCTCAGTTTCTACTTGATTCTGAGCAGTGTTACGACCATTGGTAGTGGTGGTTCCACTAACTCGACCTCTTTGTCCACGGGTACTCATACTTACTGGCCTGAATATAACAGGTTGATAATCAAAACTTGATCGGATGGTAAAATACTTAATCATATAACTTAAGTCAATCCCTCCTAAGTATGTATCTATATTATATATAGTACCTAATTTCAAAATACGCTCTCTCAATACTCACCCAAAGTCTAGGTATACGGTAGCCTAAGCTCTGATACCAACTGTAACGACCCAACTTTCGAACACCTCAGAAGTTGTATCATTATATAAGAAAAAAAGATAGATAGAAGATAAACTACAGAAAACATCAGAATCTCACATCGGAACTTGATTTAACATAACAACCCAAAATATTACATATCATAAGTCAAGTACATTAGAGTACTTAATACATAGGGATGCATGTCATCCTGATTACATAATTATCATCCATGATACCAACATCCAGAATAATAATACATAACATCATAAGTGAACCAACATTCGGATAATTATACATAATATAAGGTAGATAAGCCAACATTTCAGATCCTGCCCTCCTGCTACTCCAAAGTTATGTTAAGACCTGGATCACTTGTCTATTCATAACAAGTGCTACGAATACCCAAGAATTTAAGGAAAACACAAAAAAATAAACTCTGGGTCAGTCATGGACTGGTATGAGTAAACGATTTATAAACAAGTTTCAATAAATTACAATGATTCATAAGACCTCGCCGTAAATACGAAACGAGTTTTACCTTATGAGGATCAAAAACAGTCTGTATAATTAAAACAGATATTATGATAATGTCTAAGGTTTCCACAAATAATTCATAATCTAGTAAAATGCTTTCATCTCACATTTTACTTTATAATATACAAATGAAACCGTTGAACGCGTATGGTAAATGGATTTCCAATTATGACAAGGTATGGAACCACCTTCCGTTAGTGTACCTCTAGAGAGGAATACACTGGGTTCAACAAGAACTTCTTGTAACCCAGCCACACATGACCGACCACTCATTTCTCTTGAGTGTATCGAATGTATATCACCAATGGTTGTGTACGGCAACCATTTCCCGAATGGGACAACATTGGTAGAGTAAGAACAAAAGGAATATCTCTAGATAGGTGATAATACACCCTAATGGGAGCTACCCACATAGCCATGCAGCCTGCCCGATTTTTGTCATTTCCTGGTTGTGAAGCTTGAAGCTAAACTTTCCCTAACACATGCTTTTTACTTTCTTTGAACATCACATCGTCAAACCCGCTAATTTACTAATTGACTTCTTCAAAAATATATTACAGGTATAGAGCAAGTGAAACAAATTCCTCTGCCACTCATAACTACGTTTGAAAAGATCAATGTACGTGATTAGTTTAGGAGTACTCTGTCAAACGTTCGTCCTTACAACTAGCCCTGGGACTGGACAAACCGAAGATATTATTTTATAAACCTATCTCAGGTAATTTCTACCTAGGATTTTATAAAACAATTCTTGTATATCTCCGTCTTTTGATAAATCATCGACTTGCAACGTAGAAATCGATTTGAAGTGGAATATTCACTCCGGTCTCTTTGAATCGATATACGTAATGTCTTTATAGCTGATATAAAATTATCAGTCTAACTTGTTTAATTTACATCTCTTTTAAGTTTGAAAAATAAAGCGTGTGCGTCACACACGGTATTTTTCATCATTCGTTATCTGAGTTTATACGATGTTTAACCATTTTGTTCTTCCCATATATTTATTTTCTTATTTCCAGTTTATCATAAATAAATGAAGTTTATAATTTATATAAACCATTTCTTTTATACCGAAGTTTCAAAACCGTCGAATTCCTATAGTCGAGCTCTGCCCTTTTGTGTTCTACTATTTTCTTCCTCTGCCATCGTCTATGACACTTCAAATAAAAACTTCTCATTTTATTTAAATATACAATCCTTCTTTATTTTACTTTATTTCCCATTTTTAAATTAAACAGTTTTTAATTTAAAACTTTGCTCAAAATTCTCTTTTGAAAATGTTTTACCAAAGTACCAAGTACCCATTTCAAAACGTTGGTGTGCGCATAGTAACCCCCCCCTCGTGATCACGTGTTCAGCCCAAGGTACCAAAGTACAAGGTGGTACCACCCCCTTAGCAAAATACCATGTCCAGACACTTGCCCGATCACTCCAGCGATCATGCTCTCAGCCCCTGGAAAAGTACCATTTTGTACTACCCATTTACCAAAACTACCAGCCTAGTTACCGTGCCCAATGCCTTGATCACCGATAACTCCTCCGGCCCGATCATTTACCTTCCTTTTGCTAAGCCTGCCTGTTAAAACCCGATCCAAGAATCTTCCCCCAGTCCCCACCTCAGGCCACCGGAATCCCAACCCTTCCGGCCACCCACTGGCGGCACCCAACGCCATCATTTCCCCCAGGCGCGAGACCTTCAGTCACTTTCGACGAGGTGTAGTTCAGCTATGAACTTGCACGAGCCCACACGAGAAAAACACACCCACTTATCATTCAAACTCAAAAACCTTGCGTTAGAAAAATCTTTTGATATTTTTCCTATCATCTAGCACTTATTACGCCCCTTCATACCTGATTCCACGATTTGTTATTGCGTAGATCGACCCCTGTGATCCATTTTCCATTTTTCGACTAAAAAAGTTTTTCTCTTGATTCCCTACATTAAAAATCTTGATGTTTGATTCTAAATTCATATTTTCATGTTTCGATCCTGTCTGAATACATGAGATTCGAAACCTCGTCGGTCGAAAATCTTGTTTGAATTCATTTTTACATTATGTTCATAAGTTACAGGGTTTTATATATATGAGATATACACATGGATTCTAACTTGTTTAGTGTAGTATACATACTGATATAAATGGTTTGGGTACAGATATTCATGTCTCAACTTATTTTAGCAGTTCTACTATGACATAACAACAGGTAAGTGGTTTCATGTAGTTTCAACAGGAAAGCATTATATTGTTTAAAATGGTTTGCTAGATGTATTTCAATATCACTTCAGATCTCGGATGTAAATTCAAGGTTTCATCAACAACCCATATTTTACACAGCTCTCAAAGTTTGATCAAGGCCTTCATACTTTAAAGTTGTATTTAATCAGTGAATGTCCAAGCAACATATATACAACAGTGACCTTCAATTAATAAACATACATGTATTCTCATCAAACCTGTATATTAAATAGAAGAAAACGTAGTGAGGTTTACTTACTTGAATGGCTTTGTTGCTGTGTTTAATAGTTTGCTTTCTCCTTTTGATTTAGCTTGCAATAGTGTGATTCAAAAGAGCAAAGTATCTGCCTATTTATAGGCATAAATAAATGCTAAAAAAATGGTTTCTCTTATTCTCTAAATAGGAAAATCCTATTTTTCTCTAATCAAAACATTTGTGCAGGTTTTAAAATAGAGGAGAATGTTCCTCTTTGAAAGCTCAGTTTTGCTTGGCTTTCCTGCGCAAATACTTGGTGGAGGCATGGTGTCCCTACAATTTCTTTCACTCATTGACAAAATCTTTTAATGCCTTAGTCCTTTTAGTATCAATCTACCTATTAAACCTTCTTCATACATATGGATGAAAACAAATAGGAAGGTTCCTTTGGCAATAAAATTTACACATAATAAAATGTTTTTAAACTAAATTTCTAAAATCTAAGTTCAAGTACATTATGCATTAAATGTTTGCTGCACGAATCAAGAAAATGATGTCAATTACTTCCATCAATCTTCTTAAAACACTTAAGTTTTTTTAGCAACAATCACTTGTCAAATTTCCCTTGTCCTTCTATACTTCTATAAGAAGTATTTAGCTACCTAATGTACTTTGTTTTTCAGCTGAAAATGTTGTCTTGTTCTTGCGCAAGACATGGCTGAATTTTAGCCTTAACAAGTTAAATGATTAACAAAGTTTTAGCTAGGGAAAGTAATATGCATATGTGTAATGCTTTTATCCATTTATCTTGCTAGTTTTTTTTGTAGGGTCTTCCTTGTTTTTGCGTAAAACAATGGCTTGGGTTCATGATTTCAAATGGATAAATGCACTAAGTTTTAATTAGTTTAGTGTAGGTGCAAGTGTATGCTACTCTAGGTCCACTTTGTTCTTTAAATCAATTTAAACCTTACTTAAATGTTAAGTTACACTTACTACTAAATATATGTATACTATATGATTTAAATCACTATTTTAAATATGTAGTTGTATACATATTGGATTCAAGTTGTAGTAAAGAAAAGTTTTACTCTCTTTTCTTACTTTTGTAAATCTAACATTTATAAGTTTAGTTATTAATGTATTGTTCATTTACAATATTAACACATTTTAGTTTTCGTTAAAAATCTCGGTTCATTACAGTTGGGTTTGTATCGAAAAGAACTTTCCAACGAATATAAGAGATTTGAAATCTGATAGTTGGATTTGGAATTATGTTCAAATCAAAATAGGAAAAGGTCGCTGTAAGTGCAGTTCGATGACCGTTTATGGAAATCGACTGAAAGGGCCTTGATAAAATTATTAAAAATATCGATAATTTTAGTAAAATCATAATAAATGATCTGGAAAGAATTGGGATGAAAATTTCATATTTGGAAAGTTAAAAATACATTTTTATCCAAATGAACTAGTAATTAACTAGACTTATAATCCGATTATTTTTAAATTAATAATTTGGATTGAGAAATGGTTTTAAATAATTGGAATTTTCCAATGAATAAATTGGAATGGTTTGGAATGGAAATAATCTTTGAATATTTCGATATTGGATTCCGTGATTATATGGATATTGTGATGGGAATTTGGAAGATATCGATATCTTTATTCCCGATATGATATCTGATGGTTTCAGGATTTAGTGTTGAATATAAGTCGATACTATCTTTATTCAAAACCTTATATTCATTGTCAAACTGGATTGATTGATTGATTGTTTGGATTGTGCTCGACCAGTTTATGAGCAAAATATGCTCTTACATTTAGCATTGGGTTGGGTAGAAATATCTGTGTGCCAACGCCTTGTCAAACACTTCACGTTTGACGATAAGGTATTTAGCGATGTGTTCATTTTAAATTTAATGAATGATTTTGAAATGATGTTTTACTTAAGTGAAAAGAAATATATTCCCGATTTTGGATAGGGAATGTTTTATAAAAAAATGTTTTATAAAACAGAATGGATTTCGAGGCCTAAAACCTGATGATTTCTAAAATGATTTAGAAATGTATTATGGTTTTACATTGTGGTTCATCGCGTATCTGATTAGTTGCTATAGATGATGTATCTGTTTGGTAGCGGAGAATTTATTCTCTTGCTTAACACTCTTCTTTGAGACGTACGAGCTCAAAGGTTATGTGATTAATAGTGACTAATCATATGTGTGAACTGCTGATGTGAAGTACTATATTATGAAAGTACTTGTGATTATTATGTTGTGAAATGATTTTCCCTACTTCGGGATATGAAATGATTTGGTATGTGGCTAAAGATTTGGTAACCCGGTCTACTAAAAGTATGGGTGGGATCCAGTGCCTTAGGTTGAGTGATCAGTGTGTAGCCTACTCCATGTTTGGGAGGTGCATATATATATATATATATATATATATATATATATATATATATATATATATATATATATATATATATATCGAGTTGCTTAGGTACGTGCCCTTTTCCTTGTCTGAGGGGAGCCCGATATTTGGTTGCATACTTGTTTGTATGCATTTGTTTTGGAATTCATATTTCCAAATGATTTGATTTGAGATCCCGAAGTGAAATCTACTTTGATATAAAAGCTAGCTATATATTTCAAATGATTTGAATGGAAATCGGGAAATAAAGTCCAAAGAAATAATTTCTGTAAATTGAATTGGATTTGGAAAATCTAAGTGTGGTGATTAATCTAAATGGGTAGATTGGGATATTGCATGTTGATTGATGCATAATAGATCCATAATTATTGATTATTATTTATACACTGGCACTCATAGGGGTAAACCCGTTCCGCGTTAGCGGCGTGGTCCTGTGATTTGCCTTATCATTTATATAAGTAAATTTTAAATGTAGAGTTTCTCATACCAGTCCCATGACTGATCTGTAGTTTGTTTTTCCCTTGCAAACTCGAGTGACCCTATTTTCCACACGGGCAGTTGAGTAGTTTATTTTGCGGATATGTAAGCAGGATTCTGGATCGAAGCTCAAAGTTGTGTCCAGAGCATTGTTAATCTTTCGCTGTGTAGTTTATATTTCCGCTGTGCATTGTATTACATTTATTGTAAATTAATCTTCTGTTGTATTATATGATTCGATGTACTCTGATATTTTGTACTCTGATGTAACATTATTATGATGTTTATAGAAGTCTTCTGTTATTTGTTTTGATGTGTTGTATGCCCATAGTTAGCATATCTTGGTTTTGAACGGTCTTTGTCGATTTAGCGATCAATTAGGTCCGAGCGAAATCCGTATCGTTACAATGACCTCACTTGGTCCGTGCATAGCTCATGTTTTAGCCACATCAAGATGACTCAAGGTAGTCAGGGTCTCGTAATTAATATGAAATAAAAATGGAGACGTTCGCCAAATCATCCCCTTCATTCTCGAACTCCACCGCGTACACAGTTGTCAATGTGGTTTTGGGTATTGGCAGAGAGTATGACAATAGCAATCCCGGTCTTTTAACAGCCAATCGTTTACATTTTTCACAGCGTGGTCATTATTTTATAAATCACTGTATAAAATAGTTTATACGAATTTTCATATTTGAATTTGAAATCTAATTTAAATCTAACTTCGATTATATTCAATTTTGAAAACATCTCACGAGAATCGCTCAAATCAAATCGATATAAAACCATATCGAAAAGATTTCAGAATATAGTATAAGCAAATACTATACTATTTAACTTCGATTTTATATAAGTTTCCGACAAAAATCCCATAACAACTTTCAAATCCCAAATTGACTTATATTTAAGTTATACCTTAAATATCTCAATTTCCATTTAAATCGATATCAAAACCTTTAACTTTGATTATAATTTTGGTTTGGCTTATATTCGCAAAAATTCAAGTTTGAAACCATTCAAATGATTCAAAATTTTCCTTTATAAGAAATTGTTTCAAGTCGATTCATTTGAATCCAACACTTTGGTTCGAAGTTCGAAATATGAGATTCAATTCAAAACTAACACTTCAATTTAAACAAAACATATCGAGTTATGTAATTCAAGTCATATAATTCAAAACAATTACTTCTACATGTCAAATCAAAATCTTATATTTCCATTCAACCAAATTACGATTTAAAACCATTGTTATACATTGATTTAACAAATTCTTAACTCAAACCAAACGATATAAAATCAATTCCGCATATAATATCTATATATTCCAATTCATAATTAATCACTTAAAATTTGAATTTAATTCTTATCAATTATAAATTAAAAATAAATCAATTTACCCTTTTCACATTCATTTCTTATCAAGGTTCATAATTTAAACCAAATCAAATTCAATTTCTTACTTTTACTGTAACAACCCGAAATTTAACAACGTGTTAAAAACAAGAATCAAGGCAGAACTAAAATATAAAATCTGAATCAGGAGAAATGGGCTGTGCCATTGCGTTCATCTCGGAAAAATACGCGAAATAGAGTCCGAGTTTTCGAAAATCGGAGTCCGTATGACCCAGTTATGGCCCATAGAAGTTTTTAGAAAAATTCAAGTTCAAAAACAGCTCGAAAATTCAAATCTGGAGCCAAACAGATTGGGCGGGAAAATTCCCGCCTAAGCCCCAGGTCGACTAGGATGTCGACTGGGGAGCCGACACGCCCAGCCCCAGGTCGACTGGGGTGTCGACTGGGGAGTCGACACGCCCAGGGGGCAGGTCGACTGCCCAGTCGACACGGGTGTCGACCTGGGTGGTCCGACCACTTTGGCCTGGTGCACCTGCTGAGTGTTTTGGGTCATGTTTTAGGGCCTGTGACGGATTTTGAGGGTTCAGTTCTATCCTAGGGTTAATCTAAGGGCCTAAACTAGTCCTAATCTCTATAAAAAAACCCCTAAGCCTACCCTAAACCCTCACAAATCACTCATGCCACGAAGTGCCGCCCAAATGCCAAGTGATCATGGCCTCCATCTTCAACTCCAAGAGACTATGCATTCAAATCGGATCCAAATCAGAAGATGCAAGCTTGCTACATCAAATCAAGGGTGGATCAACGTTGCTATACGATTCTTCCACAAAGGAGCCACCTTTCTTCATCAAGACGATTTATGCCCCTAGCCCTCTTGCCACGCTAAGTAAGTTCTAGCTACTTGTAGATTCTAACGGTGGTTCTAATGTGACATGGGATAAAATGCGATGAAACATAAGTATGCTAGCTTATGCGAACCTAATTTTGCCCCTTTTCTATGATCTATGACCTTAGGCTAAGTTGTAGCGACTTAATCATGCCACTCATGTTATGGTTAACCTAGTATATCTTGCAAGTTTGAATCTTTATCTATGGAATGTTAGCATGAACCTTTGGGAACCACTTGACTTGTGAAACATGGGCAAAGACTTGACTTTGGGGCTTATGCATGTAAATGAACCCAAACCCCTTATGTATCATGCATGTTTGTGGCCAAATTCCCTTATGAAACTATGCATGCTTGTGGCCAAATTCACTTATGATACTATGCATGTTTGTGGCCAAATTCCCTTGTGAAACTATGCATGCTTGTGGCCAAATTCCCTTATGATACTATGCATGTTTGTGGCCAAGTTCCCTTATGATACTATGCATGTTTGTGGCCAATATGTTGGCATAATACCCTACTATGTGACTCGCTTCCACTTGGGTTGGAAATACGCTTGGGTAGTTTAGGAAAAACGTGGGTATGACATGAAAAACTTGACATGGGGTTTACATGAGAACATGACATTCATGATACATTTAAATATAGTCATGACACGTGGGAAAACATGGAACTTGAACTAGACATGGGTGGGTTGTAAGTGTAATAAGACACTAGACCAAACATGAAAGTGGCCAACTCGAGGTTGGGTTGAGTTTGTAGCATAAATCTACCCGGACCCGCCCGGCTTAACTAGTGGCTACAAACAATAGGACCCAATGTGGGTAGTTGGTCATATAGCACTTAAAACCCGAGGTTAGACTAGGTTGTGGTGTAAATCTACCCGGACCCGCACGGCTTAACTAGTAACCACAACAAAAGTCTAATGTGAGAGGTTGGAGTGCATTAATTAAATTAATGCCACATGATAAGGTTAAGTAAATTTGACTAATGACACTTAACCGATATGACACGAATGGGTAGGTTAAGTGGGACCGGGCTTGATTTCTTAATGACACTTAACCGTACAAGACAATTAGGGGATGGGGTTAAGTAATTTACGCTTAACTAATCCGACTTGGTAATTAGATGGGGTTAAGTAATTTAGACTTAACTAATCTAAACACGGTAATTAGATGGGGTTAAGTAACCTATACTTAACTAATCTAAACACGGTAATTCGATGGGGTTAAGTTAAACACTTAACCATTCTAAACTTGGTAATTCAATGGGGTTAAGTAACCAATACTTAACCAACTTAACATGATAATTTAATGGGGTTAAGTAACTTATAATTAACCAATTATACATGATGATTTGATGAGGTTAAGTAACCTATACTTAACCAATCTAACATGTGGACTTGATAGGGTTAAGTCACAAGACCTTTTGAATATACTTAACCCTTGTAGTACGA
This sequence comes from Allium sativum, assembly GCA_030737875.1. Lineage (NCBI taxonomy): Eukaryota > Viridiplantae > Streptophyta > Magnoliopsida > Asparagales > Amaryllidaceae > Allium > Allium sativum. Next base: position 139,861,462 of record CM060924.1, read on the forward strand.
TTAGTGGATGAGGTTAAGCTAACCCATACTTAACCAATCCGACTCGATGATCTGATGTGATTAAGATAATCTATGCTTAATCAATCTAACACGATAATTTGATAAGGTTAAGACAAACCAATACTTAACCAATTTGACTTGATAGGGTTAAGTCATGCGCTTCCTGGTATACTTAACCACCTTGTAGGGCTAAGCCTTGAACTTAAATACTTAGCCAATCTTGACATGATTCGTAGGCGGGCTAAGTCATGAACCTGAATAACAACACCTAACCCAATAGACAAAACCCTAGTTAGAGGAACTAGGTAGAAAATCGTAGTTAATCAAGGATAACGGGGAAAGAAGTTAAGTGGTAAACCTTAGTTAAGAATAACTAAGTAATAATTCTTAGCCAAGGACATGAGACCAGTTCATAAATAGATGAGTAACCTGATACGGTAGGTCATCGCTTAAAACACGAGGAGGAGAAAATTATCTGACTTAGATAGAGGCTCCAACGAACTGGGTGACGAAGCGGTAGCTTCGGGGGACGTGAGGGTACTCTTGGTATCCCTCTGTGAGGTGGCAGATGGTCCATGAAACCCTGCCTCACAGGGGTTAAGGTCTGCTATAGAAGAGCCAAGAGTATGCCTTGGTTGCTATGCGAGAGACCTAAAGACTGGGATGGATTAGCGTGGAGTCGACGATACTTGATTTTGCCCTGGATAGCACGTCGCCGACTACCTACCATCTTTAGTCAATCGTGTACGTACGGAAAGGCAGAGAACCCCCAACAGACTATGTTCTTGCTATCGAGTCATGGGTGAGGTTGGCCCGTAGGAAAGTGGGGCTATAGTGGGGCCGGGATGTGGTTCTCATACATGATTTTTCTTGGATTGCCTTTCAGTAGTTGAGGGAGGGGTCACGTGGGACCATAGCCACGGGTACAAAAACAGACCTAGATATCTGCATCAGCAGACGACTTAAAGCTCCCGATCGAGTTCCGTATTTCTTGATTTGCCCTGTCACGGAACTCGGATGGCACATTGAGGAACATGTGCGTCTAGACATGGAAAACGATTCACGATACATACGCAGGATAAAGGGCGCGGTTGACGGGTGGCATAATCCCTAGTGGCCCTAGGTGGCTTGAACCCAAACCGAGACACGGAAACGTTCATTAGGTAGCATAATCCCTAGTGGTCCTAGGTGGCATAAATCCTAAGTGAACGCGCGATAGTCCATGGTAAGGAAACATAACTAGATCAAGGGTGGCAGTCCAAAATAACTTCAAGGATAAAAAGGTACTACGTTGAGGTGGTATAGATATACATGGGAAAGTCCGTACGGCCTACGGCAAAGGACTGAACTTATACATGGAAAGAAACATACGAGTTGGGAAAACCTACATATGCTATATATTAGGTTGACATGGACCATTACATGACATTGGGCAAGGGACATTCATAGTTAACACATGACGCGGGTTGGGATACTAGTACGAGAGGTGCAGAGCAAATATACATGATAAATACCTTGGGATGGTATACATGATAGATACCATGGGATGGTATACATGATAAATACCTTGGGATGGTATACATGATAGATACCATGGGATGGTATACATGATAGATACCTTGGGATAGTATACTTGATAGAAACCTGACGATGTGATTCCTTGATTTATCAGGACACCGTAGTTTATCATGATGTCTTAGTTTATCTTGCTACAGTAGTTCATCCTGTTATCCTGGTTTATTTTATCTATCTTGTACTCATCCTTATGTTTACTTTCAGTTTATGCATGTCATGTTACCTTTACCTGTTTTTATACTGGAAGTAGGTAGGACTTACCAGTCTTTATGACTGACCCCGTTTTGTTTCGCCTCTTTGTCTTCCGTTCCCCCCCAGGTTTCAGGGAGGAAACACTGTTATCTAGTTTGGACTTCTTCTGCTTGAAGGTCATCACTCATGGCTTGGACTTTTCTTAGCTATGTCTACTTTACTGTTTTACTTGGGGAATAATTTATGAAATGGTTTTATGCTTCTTTACTATTGCAAGACAGGTTTTGATGTATTCTGATATAAAAGGCTTTAGACCTTATTTTATAAGGTAATGAAATTTGTTTTACTTCCGCTGTTTTATATATGTTCTGTCTTGTAATATTTCTGTGTATGTTTACCTCGATAATGCTTCACCAAACCTAGTGCATTCCCTTTGTGAGTGACCCTAGCGGAGGTGGGGTGTTACATTTACCCAATTCAAGTTCATCTCTACTAAAATTCGTATCGATTCCAATTCATAACTTAATATGAGTTCATTCGTTATTCAAATATCGTTATACAAATTTACATCTTTAAACTTCGAATTTAAATCGCGAAATCTAACCTATCCATCTGGACTTTATTAAAGTTTATAATATATATATAAGAAAATTAACTTTGAAAATAGATATGTGTATGTATATATAAGTTTATAAAATTCTAAAATAAATTAGAAATAGATTATAAACATATATAAGTTTAAAATAATATAAAATAGATTTAAAGAAATATTTATAATAAAATAAAAAGGCTAAAATACTTATAGGAATAAATTATATGGTTTAAAATAAATACATTTATAAGTAAAATCTTAAATAAACATATAAATCCCTATTTCAAATAAAATCATTTTAGAACACATAATTTAAAATATACAAAATAATTTAAATTTAAATAAAATATAAAAATAAAAATATAAAGTCTTAAGTAAATATTTTAAAATAAAACTCGTTTTACTTTGAAAACATGACCGACGGTGTCCGTATATAGTTTTCTACCCTATGGACAAGTGATACGGATATTTATCATTTCAACCCGCAATTTATAAAATTTCTACGGATCTATCATTTCAACCCGCAATCCCAAATTCAGTAAAATCGTTCAGGTCTATCATTTCAACTCATAACGATTTTTTACTATTCTAATGTCCGTTCGGGTATGTATCATTTCAACCCTTAGTGATTTTTCTTAAACTAGGGGCATCAACAATCACAAACAACAATCACATAGCAACAATCACAGCATATACATTATTAGTGCAACTATGTGTCATGTGAATATATCGTGTCACACATGAAATGTGCATATATATCAAATCAAACAATTTCTATCAGCAATCTTATACATTTCATATAACAGTTCATTATTGATCTAACATCCATGAAAAATGCAAGCCAGATGTGAGATAAACTCACCTTTCTGGCACAAAAATGGTGACGACAGACGGACTGACGTAGAACTGAGACGATGATTTACAACATGAATTGGAATGAGTTCAACTTGATGGTCAGTCAATAATTTATTATTTTAACAGGAAGGGGTTGGGAAATTTTCCAGTGGATCGGTACGACTATTGGGTTCTCTGAGACGGTTTTGAACTCAACGCCAAACAAATAAACACAAAATAAACACAACCCTTCTTTTTACACAAAATATTATATTTTATATATATATTATATATATATACGAATACATGTAGTAGTATTATATAAAATATACAAAAACTTCTAAAGTCATATGTATATATTCATATATAAATTTTTTTTAAACAAAATACTTATACATATATTCAAAATATAAGTTTTCAAAACACATGTATATTTAAAACAATACACACACAAACTTACTCAACACCAGAACACAACACACTACTCAAATGGAAAAATAACACTCACGCATCAAATACACAACACAAACTCCACACAGCACAAACCAACACAAAAAATAAGTATATTAAAATATGCATACACTCATATAAACAAGAAGGCACAAGAGTTTCAACTAGATCGGAGTTGCGGGAGGAGCAAGACAGAGGGAAGCCGAGTTCGATGGGTCCAGGCTAGGCGGAATGAGAAAAGCGGATCAGAGGTGGCTTCAGCTAGTGGTCGGAGGGGTGGACTTGGGGTCGGATGGCAGCACAGCTGTGGGGGCGTGGGTGAGCTCGATGGGTAGCAGGTCAACGTGGTGCTGCAAATTGAAGGGCGGAGCTGGCCTGATGACAGGAGCCGAAGCATGGCTACAAGGAGTTTGGTCTCAGGTCTTTGCCGAGGCCTTCGGATGGATGGAAGGTCTGTCGGAGTTGGAGCCGACATGGGCGAGATGTGGTCGTGAAGGAGAAGGGCGTGGGCAGTTTGGAAGCTTCAGGTCGGCACGGTCGGCGTTGGGATGAACATGGTCTGAGAGGGATGGCTTCGTGGAACGGGGAGGGTGAACTTGAAATGGGAAGGCTCGGCTGTGCGGTTAATGGGAATAAGAGAACAAATGGAGAGGAAAGATTATCGGAAGCAGCTAATTTTTTTGTATTGGTTTTTATTTCATTTCTGATGCAAAAAAAACAATGGGTTTGCTTCCAGATTTGCAAATGAAGAAGATGCCGGATTTAAAACAAGCAGTTGGTAGGAGGGGTTATTGAATGAAGAAAGGGTGGTAGAAAATGCAGGAGAGAGAAAAGATCTCTGGAGAATGGGAAACGTGGCGTTGGAAATGGGCAACGCACATTTATTTTTATTTTATATTTTTAACTTTGAAATCATGAAAGGAACCGAACGTTTTAACTGTACTAAGAAAAAATGTTTGATTTTTGAAATTTAAAAAGTCGGATGGACATTTTTCAATCTGAACATATTTTGTAAAAGTGACTTGAAACAAAAGGAGCAAATGTATTCTTTATATAACCTTCCAAAACCTTGGAAAAAGGAACGGTCAAACATTAGTGATTTGAACAATGCATTTTGTAAACAAGAATGTACGTATGGAAACATGCCTGGCATTGTAAACAAAATGGCATGGAACAAAATTAATGCATGCCCAATTGAAAACAAAAATGAAATGTATTGCCATGCATGGTTTGTAAAATAAAGATGAACACCTGGAAAGCAAAATGAATAATGCATGGTTTAAGAGAAAAGAATGGATGTAGCTTTTGAAATCAAGGCATGCATATATACCCTTTTGCAATTGCAATTGCAATTGAAAGTGTGATTCCAAATTTAAAAAAAAGATGGTTTAGAAAAATAAAAGAACGGCTTTGCAGATCCAAAATGGCTAGAAAAATATGCAGAATCCAAATAAGGACACTTCGAACTCAAATGACTTTGTTTCAAAAATGAACTATGCAAGCCTTTTAGCAGTTTTATCGCGAACTGAGCACCGAAAGTGACAAATAAATATATTGCACAAATCAACGCGGTGAGACGGACACAACGGTATATAATTTGTAGTGTCAGGATGCTCCGTTCAAAAACGCGTTACGGACCCCTTTTAACGTAAAATTCGAATAGAAAACAATTAAATGAAGGTCAAAACGTCTGATTTTCACGAAATGAATTTCGCCGTTGGATTTGGGACAACAGATAGAATATTTTTCATGTTTTTCCGAACTAGTTTCGGAGAGATTTTAAAATCGTTAAAATTTGAACTATTTGCGCAGCTTTGCGCTAAAAGTTGCGCGACCGACAAAACTCAAATTTTTCAATGAAATTTTCACAACTGCTACATCTTACTATATGCATTTCAAATTCCCATTACAAACAAAAAAAACTATAGTATAATTTCAAAATAAAATATCGATTTAAATTGTTAAAAATTACGGGTTGTTACAGTATGTTATTTATAGAATTGTCACACATGGAAATAATTATTAATAGGTTAAAAATATGATTTTTAACGTAGGGATGCAATATAGATCGACAATCAAGGAATGGTGGAGTGGAATCCAAGGTGAGAAATTCTCACTCTAATCTTGTTTTCTAGTTAAATACATGCTAGGTTGCAGACGGGGCTTAGTAGCTCCTGACACCATCGTCCACGGACCATGGACGACTTGTTTGATTGTATTGTGTAGTGGAAATTGGTTGTGATTGTATCGTGAAATGGAAAATAAAATATTCATGTGACGAATAAAATATTTGAATAATAAAAATATCATTTTTATTGTATATATGAACTGAATAAAATATTCGTTTATGGAATAAAATATTTGAACAATAAACATATCATTTTTATTGTATATATGAACTGAATAAAATATTCATGAGTTGAAATAAATATTCATAAATAACTCGGATGATTTGTTTATGTACACCCATTTATATGATACTGATTGGGACGATATATTTTACACATCTCCCAATTGCACAAATAAAATCTGTATTTGTTGATTGAAACCCCACACGGGTATTGGGATGATATTTGATGTACAATAATCCCAATTGTTTCGTTTATGTCAATCGATGGGTTGACAGACTGTTGTAAGCATTAATTATTTATATTTAATGCTTATGCAATTGCATAGTGCACTCTGGCTGACGGTTGATTGTTTATCATTGTAGATATATACATGCATTGTATGAAATCCATTTAAATAAAATTATATGGTCACTGATTGGGTCTGAATCCAATTCAGAAATAAGGAATATTTTAAAATAACAAATATTTTAAAATAATGAATATTTTAAAATAATATTCAGAAAAGAATCAAAATGTGATTTTGATGTTCGATTTTGGATGGACACGAAAATATTTAAATATATGAAGCCGTGTTGATTAGATTTGCGCCATTTAGACGTAGACGATATGTATATCGATTTCATTCATTTTTTTATAATGAATATCGAAAAGTGAAGTAAGTGCAAAATCTAATGTTTTGAAAATAATACCATTTAATATTATAATGATAAGGAATATTCAAATTTGATTTGAAATGGAATTGAAATTGTTCTAAAATGAATTTAAAACGAATTTATTATGGAATATTCAAATTTGATTTGAAATATGAAATGAAGTCAGTTGCGTTTTAAAATGAATTTATATGCGATTTATAAAAAGACGTTTTAAATGGAAATCGACGAAATATATATATTATATATATAATATAATGGCCTGAATAAAACGCGATGCGCAGCGACCGTTCGCAAATTTCGACCATTGACTTCGAATTGAGATTACGGGATTAATAAACCGATTTTGCTATTGGAACAAAGTTCTATCTTCAAATATTTCTCGGGATATCTTCTTACGAAGTTTCATTATAGCATCGATAACTGCTTCTGGTTTAGGCGAGCAGCCCTCCGACCATCGGATTTTCCTAAAACCAGAACCGCTGAATTCGTATCGAAAAGAGATTTCCAATGAATACAAGAGATTTGAATTCTAGCGGCTAGATTTGGAATTATGTCCAAGTCAAATTTGGAAAAGGTCGTTGTAAGTGCAGTTTGATGACCATTTATGGAAATCGATTGAAATGGCGATATTAAAATTATTAAAAATATTAATAATTTGTGTAAAATCATAATAAGTGATTTGGAAAGAATTGGGATGAAAGATTCCATATTTGAAAGGATAAAAATATATTTTTATCAAAATGAACTAGTTATTAACTAGATTTGAAATCCAATAATTTTTGAATAAAATAAATTGGATTTGTGAATTGTTTTATATATAACCAGAAATTTCCAATATAGCAATTGGAATGGATTTGAATGGAAACCATCTTCGGAATATTCCGATATTGGATTCCGTGATTATAAGGATATTGTTATGGAAATTTGGAAGATATATTTATATAACTATTTCCAATACGATATTTGTTGGTTTCAGAATTTGATATTGAATATAAGCCGGTATAATTTCTATTCAGAGCCTTGTATTTAATATCAAATGGGATTTTGGTTTTTTCGTGAATGGTGTCTTCATTAACACTGTTCTTAAGCCCAGTTGAGAAAAGAATAAATCTTTTAATTAAGATTTAAGGAAGTTTTCCAATTAATTAATATTTAATTGGAATTGAATAAAAGAATTGGATTTTGGGTTTTTCATGAACGGTGTCTTCAGTAACACTGTTCTTAAACCCCGTTTGAAAGGAATAAATCTTTTAATTAAGATTATTAGAGTTTCTAGTTACATTTGGTAATTGGAATAAAATGGAATGTGAATCGGGTTTATCGTGAACTGTGCTTTTAACGACATTCGTTCCTTAACCCAATTTACAGTGAAATATGATTTGGAATTTATAAATCTTTTATTAAGGTTTAAAGGAAATTTTCCAAAGTAAAGTTTTCCAATTTAATACAATAACTAAAATGGAATGGAATTCTATTGGATAATAATCGAAGTGAACATCTGTGGAGGAAAACTGTTACTATATATGGAATTTAAAAGGCTTTGCCGTTATTCCATTTATATTATCGGTTGGATATGGAAGTTTATATTGATCTTTTTTCCGTGAAGATTCCATAAATAATGAGATGTGATTTGGGTTTATCGTGAATTGTGTTTTAAATGACATTAGTTCTTTAACCCAGTTAAAGACAAGATTAATTTCTTAACATTGAATAATCATTAAGCAATGATTTTTGGGTTTAAAACTGAATGAGAGTTTTAACTAATCTTTAACTAGATTGGAATGAGAATGAGATAATTAAATATATGAATTCATGAAATGATCGATAATAGAGTATCATCAGTTTTTCTCCAAGCGATAGTTAAATCTTTAATTTGATTTGAACGTGAAATGGTAATTAAATTTACCGATAAAATCATGGTGTTAGATATGGAGTATTACCAGTTTAGCTCCATGGGATAAGTAGGTTATGATTGGGAAATTAAACAAATGATTACTTCGGTAAGGTTTGCTACTCCCGACTAGTTGATAAACCTTAATTTGGTTTAGATTTTAAATCCGAAGGAAAATTAAAGAATAAATTTGAAGAACTTATCTTTGATAAAATTAATGGGAACCTTTCCCAAAGGATATGAACATTTAAATAAAAGAATATTCAGAATCGGAATGAGGCATATGTTGTGTTTTAGTAGCACTTTTTTATAATATACGCGAGTTATTCAGAAAGGCCGGGTTTATACCCATTTTGAATAACTGATTCGACGATGAAGACGTTGGTTGAAGACCGGAGGTCTTCACATCGTTTGGATGATTACTGATGTCTTGATTGGGCTGTACACCCAAGACAAGGTAATAAGTGGTGATCGTTCAGACGTACTTGGAGATCGACCGGATATGCGAGGACCTCTCTCCTGTATTGGACATATGGGACGAGGAATAAGGTGCCTCCGGTTTCGTTTAGACCTAGAACGAACTTGTAAATGGATGTGTGTCTGACATTGGATTTTATTCTGTGTTGATTGATCTCTATTAAATATATATATCTGTTTGGTGGCGGAGAATTTATTCTCTTGCTTAACACCCTTCTCTGAGACGTACGAGCTTAGAGGTTATATATCGATAGACATCAATCGCATGGCGTGGATTGCCTATGTGACATGTTGAGATGCAAATGATCAAGGCTTCTGTTGAAAAGTAGAGTTTTGTGGTTGATGGTCAAAGCACGGCTTTAATATAGCATAGCTTTGTGTATAGCGTTAATTCGTGAGCCTCACACCCCGTTGTGAACCAGAAACGGGAAGGACCTCAGGGAGGGCATGTGTTTCCTTCTAGCTAGGAGTGGTGTCATAGTATGGCGCCCATACATTTCACTCATGTGAATGTTGCATATTATTCGATGGATCAAGAGGCAGCTCAGATATATCGGTTACTACAGAGCCAATGGATATTGAGTCATCTGGCTCATTTACGCCCCGTAGGGCGGGGAGACACTTGTACAGGGATTTTTAATCCACTTAAAATGTGGACCGGCCTTGATGATCCGGGTGCAGTTACGGCTGAGTCCTGAGGCTCGGGCTAGAGAGTCTCGAATTGGAACAGGATGATCCCTTTGCCTTGGTTCACAGATGGAAATCTAACTTCCAATACATGACATTTCAGTTTTGATTGTAGAGCCTAGCATGGCGACATAGTGGGATGGGGCTCTATGCCGTCTATGATTGATACAATTATAGTTGAAGTTGTTTTATACACTTTACACTTATAATAGTATCAAAATGATTTGTTTTAAACGTACCAAGCATGTTTGGCTATTATAAGGTAAAACTCTATCCTCCGACTTGCGTTGCATTATGTGATGGGACCTGAGTCTTATAATAGATTAATTTTTCCAAAAAGCATTGCGTTGTTTTTTTATATGCACTAGTATTCTTGGGAGGAAACCCGTTCCGTGTTATACAGCGTGGTCCCTTGATTTAATCTATTTTAACGTAAAGTTTAAACAACTGTTTTTAGTTCTGACACCAGTCACATATCTGACCTGGAGTTTATTGTTTTAACCTAAACTCTGGGTGCCCCTATTTTCCACATGGGTAGCTAGTAGTTTTGGTTTTGTAGATATTATATTCACAGGATCTTGGTTTACTGCTGGAGCTATATTCAGAACGCTCTGTATCCGTCTATTTCTTTCAGTTTTTTTGGGATTATTTTCCGCTGCATTATAATTTGTAAATCTCTGATATTTATCAAATTTATATTATTTGTTCATACTCTGTATATTCTTGTACTCTGATGTAAATTGTTGTAATAAGCAATGAAATGTTTGTCAGTTTGCATTCCAATTAGTCTTGTTCTTAGACAATCTGTTCTTTATCTTCTCTTCGGAAACCGGGGAAGTTCGGGTCGCTATAGATCTAAACGTAGCCTAGCTCAATTTTTAATCATTTCGAGTGGCTAATGAGGGCGGCGCGGTGGCTATGGGCGGCTCAGGGGTCTCGACGGCGGTCTTCAGTCAGTTGAGGGGTTAGGGTTTTGGCGTCGGGGAGGTTTGGGGTTCGGGGATCATCGGAGAAGAAGGGGGAAGGGTGGCGACGCATTTGGGGAGGGGCGGAGGCTGTTGGCGCGGCTAGTAGGGCCCACGACGAGGTGGAAAGGGGCGACGTAATAACCCGGAAATTCTGAGCCAATTTAAAATTTTTATTTTGGCAATTTTAATGAATTTTGAATATTTAAAATGAATTATTTTAAATAATAACGATGAGAAATTTATTTTGAATAGAATTAGAATGGAAATATTTATTGGAATTGTCGTTATAATATAAATAATTATTTTTAATTATAAAAGGAATTGAAAATGGCGCGGTAGTTCGAAAATTCAATTTCAAATTTCAAATTTCAAATGAATGTACAGGATTCAAAATGAACCGGATTTTAGCGAAACCAAAAATATTAGAATCTATTTTAGAATATCTTTCCAACGAATCCGAAAAAGTGAAATTTCATAGTGGGAATCAAAAGTTACGCCCAGTTAAAAATTCAGAATAGTCGCTATGGAATTTTGGCCCTTAAAAGTGGAAATTTTGCAAACAACCTCTCTTTTCGACGAAACCACTTTTGTTGGATCCGTGATGTCAAGTTATTGCTAGGTTTCAAAATTCATAATTTTCAGAATCAATATGTAAGTATGGCAAAGGAAAACGCGTTTGACCAGTTTCAGTTTATTTTAATCGACTGGAAAATGGCCATTTTTCAAACGGTCTCAGAATTTGACAAAATTAGTTTTTTTAGAACCGTATCGTCAATACGAAGCTAGAAACAATTTTTCTGTAATTTTTAGAGTTCTTATGTGGCCCCGGTGATTTAAAATGTGCGTTTAAATTGAATATACATTGATTTATATTTTAATTTTAACGAAAACTGATCGTAAGTGATGAATTGACTTGCGAAACATATCTCATTATGTTCGAAATGGGGGTAATTAGCTAAGGGAGATAGTCGTTGGGTCCGAATATGTAACGACCCAGATTTTTGAACAGTTTATTTTAAATATTTAGTATGGTTTTAAATATTGAATTCATAATATAAATGGTATTTTATTGGGTTATCGATTAAATAATCGAAAAACGATTTATTTTGATAATTATCGAAATACGAGAAGTTTGAAATAATTCAATTCAAAGATAAAACTAAATCGAAATAGTTCAGATGATCAGTCTATATACTATTTAAATATGAACGATGATAACAGAAATTCGTTGTTGAAGAATTTATTTGTTTTGAATTTAAATTGATTTAATATGGCTATTTTAAATATACGTTCAAATTAAATTTATATCTTTTTCAGACGACGGAATTAGACTTTGAAACTGGTCCCAATGTGTTCGGAATGGTATTATAACCCTAGGGGTGCCAGTCGCTGCGCTGAAAATGGAGTTCGGGATCCACAGGGATTTTACGTTAAATCAATTCATACTAATAAAAAAAAAAAAAAAGAGTAAAATAAATAAATGGCCGACCTATCGTTTAGCCAAGCCACCCTACCTTGTCCATCTCCCAGATCTACTCCTTCTCGAGCAGAAAAATCTGCTTCCTTTCTTCGATATCAAAAGAACACCAATTAAATGGCGTATGTACCTCTGTCTCCTTCCCTCATATATAAATATACAGCGATACTCCTTAAACTTCTCTAACCCCATTCCTCTCTCATTCATTTCTTTTAACGCTATTCCGAAGCCGCCATTCAATCCTTCGGAAATTTAGATAAAATATGATATTGAATCAAATCATTCGATATTGATTCCTTTCCACTTGTTTGAGGTTGTATGACCGATCGCTGCTCCTCAAATCGAGTGCGATGGACTTGTGGCTGCCCTAAGTTCTCTGAACGGCGGCTAGGGCAGGGATTGGAGGTCGACGTGGAGGTGTTTTGAGGGATTTGAGATGCTCGAAGGATGTCTGGACAGTGGCGATAAGGTGAAAAGGGATGGGAAAAGGTAGGCGAGGGTCTTTGCGATTTCAGAAGGTGCGATACAAGGAGGAATGGGATGGTGCGATTGTTGAACAAGATGGTTTGGAGTAAAGCAGTAGGGTTGATGTTGGGCTTTGGTGGGACTGAAGGGTATTGCGAGAATGATGGGTTGGTGGCTGTCGTTGGAAGAGGGAGTCTGGTTTGAGTGGATTGGGTAGCGAGGCAACAACAGTTCGGTAAGAAAAAGCTAGAGAAGCTGGTCTGGGATATGTAGTAATGCAAATAGTAACATGAGCAGCAATGGGTATTGGTGATAGAAAGGAAATGGAACTGCCTACCAAGTGTTTGCTAGAATGTCGAGAAGGAATGAAGCAGTATTTTAGGGCTGATTTCAGCATAGAACTGTTCGAAGATTTATTTCGGGAACTAATCGAGTTATTAACTGAGCAGTAAGGTAAACGCTTTTACCGGAATTTAAATATATACATAGAAGAATTTTTTTAATTTGTTAGTTGTTATTTAATTTATAATCAATTTATTAATGTGTTAAGTTAATCTAAAATAATGATAGTATAGTCGATTAATAAAATCAAATGATCATAGGTACATATATTTTCCACTCGAGTAGATTCGCAGTTGCAACGTTTGGAATTTTAACAGGATATTCGACAAAAAAAAAATCACGGTGAGTAAATCTCACTCACCTTTTATTTATAATTATTTTTATCCGTTAAAAATAATTGTCTGTTACTTGTGTGAATGCTTTCTGGTTGTTTATATATATTAGTTATTTAGGCTATATATATATATATATATATATATTGGGTTGATTGATTGGTTGGATTCCCGCAGTCTCATTAGCGGATGCCCGCGGTACCATAGCGGATGATCACCCTATACGCCCCACGCTATGATTAGTGGATGACCTTCTATACCGCGATATTCTGCCACGAAGCAGAATGGGTATTATTTATGTGCTAACATCTGTGGATGTAGGAAAACAGGTTGGAGGAATCCAACTGGATTCCTCAAAAATACAGTATCTGTTTGTTTATTTGTTTGCATATATATTGTTATATATGATGTGTTAGAAAATTAAACAATTCATTGCTTTGTGTGTTTAAATATCACTGGGCTTGAATATTGATTTATAAAAATATCGTGGAAGGATATTTGAGATTTAAAAAGGGAAAATTCTATTTTAAAATAGAATTTGAATTTCAAAAGGAAATAAAGATATAAACTTGTTTTGAAAAATAAAACAAGTAGTTTCTTTATAAGCGAAGTTTATAAATAGTTCTTTATAACGAAGTTTAAAAATAGTTCCTTTATAACGAAGTTATAAATGAAGTGAAAAGAATTATCATTTGATAATTCAGAAATAGAAATACAAGTGTTTGGAAAATATGATTCAAAAGGAAATTTAAATATAGAATTTGAATAATAGAAAAGGAAATGGAAATTTGAATTCAAATAGAAAAGGAAATGGAAATTTGAATTCAAAAAGAAAAGGAAATGGAAATTTGAATTCAAAAAGAAAAGGAAATAGAGAATTTGAATTTAGAATTCAAATAGAAAATCCAAGGTGGATTTGAATATAGAACTTTCAAATGGTGTTTGAATATAGAGAATTTGAAATAGAATTTCCAAATAGAATTTGAAATAGAATTTCAAAATAGAATTTCAAAAGAGAATTTGAAATAGACTTTGAAAATAGATTTTCAAAGAAGAATTGAATAGAATTTGAAATATAGTATTTCAAAGAAGAATTCAAATGTGAAATTTGAATAGAGATTTGAAATGGAATTCAAATATGAAATTTGAATTGAGATTTGAAATAGAAATTCAAGTGTTGAATTTGAACATGGAATTGAATACAGAAATTCAAATAAAGATTTGAATGTAGGATTTCAAAATAGAATTTGAAATAAACTTTGAAAAATAGGATTTCAAAGTAGAATTGGAAATAGATTTTCAAATAGGGTTTCAAAATAGTAAATCCAAATGGTTTTGAAATAGAATTTGAATTCAAGGGAATTTAAATGGATTTGAATGATGAAATTCAAATGGTGTTGGAAACGAATTTGAATATTAGAATTCAAAAGGAAAATGGAATTTGAATATAAGAGATTCAAATTTGATTTCAAATAGGATTTAATCTATGGGATTTGAATATGAAATTAAAATGGGTTTTAACTATGGAAATTTGAATATAGAATTTAAAAAGGAGTTTGAATATTTGAATTTCAAATAGAATTCAAATATAGAAATGGGAAGGTAGAAGTTAAAATGGAATTTAAAAATAGAGTTTGAATAAAAGAATTCAAAGGAATTCAAGTATTGAATTTAAATATAGGGAATTCAAATAGAAATCCAAGTATTGAATTTGAATATCAAATAGAAAAGGGATTGAAATTTGAATATGGAATTCAAAGTGAGATTTGAATTTGAATCAAGCAGAGTTAAATGAAGTTGAATTCATTTTTAAGAAGTTTTAAAAAAAAAAGTTTATATATATAAATATAATTAAAACGAATTCGCCGCAGCGCTGCAGTTCGTAAATTGGCGATTCGAACTTCAATTAAATATACAGAACCCAATTGAAGTCGAAATTCTTTGAAACAAGAAACGTCAGGACCAGTTTGATAATAGTTTTCTAATGAAAGAGAAAAATATGAATTTCGTCGTATAGATTTTGAGTTATGTCAAAATCAAATTTTCAGAAAAGCAGCGCCAGAATCGTTTAAAACCGTAATGGTTTATTTAACATTATAAAAGGATTTTAAGAGAGGAAATCCGAAGTTCTATTTAGAAAATTTCAGAGTGAGTTGCAAAATATATGCGAATTCAAGTTGTGTAAATGAATATGATTTTTGAAACAGAAACCAGATTTTGATTTATTGAATGGAATTAACTAAATTGAATAGAAATTAGTTAAGGAGCTTTTGAATGGATATTGGGCCTTAAATAAGTGAATTCGATTTGAAAATTTATATTCGAAATAGAAAAGGAAACTAGAATTGAAATTGAAATTCAATTTGGTTATGAACGAGTTAAATATTTTGTTCAAACATGTTATGTTCAACAAAGAAGTGAAATAGGCAAAAAGGCTAATTAAAGAATAATTGAGCGAAACTGAATTCAAACGATTCAAAATTTAATTAAAACGAATGGATTGAGTTGAATTGAAAACAGGTGAACATGTGCTAAACAGATATGGGATGGAGTATATGAAGATTTTTATTTATGTGCCCGACAAAAAGGTACATGTTTAAATTCATATATGGGTTTTATGCGCCGTATCGGCTAGCCGCTTGGCTTCTTCTTTTTCATTTTCAGATTAGAAGGACCGGGAAAGCTATTTGAAATTTCCCGATGCTCCCGATACAGGGGAGGTTATGGCGAATTTTTCCGGGAATTTAAGGAGTTAGAATATTTTTAAGAAAATTTGACAATTAGAAATCTATATATCGATATATATAGAATTCGATAAGGAAACGAAATCAAAAATAGCGTAAAGGGCCAAGATTGATTATTGAAATATTTGGTAAACAAATATTGTTAAGGAAATGGAAAAGAGATTTAATTAATGAAATATTAATTAAAGAGCCCAGTGATTTGTTTGATATGTTGGATGAACACTTGTTTTTATTCGATAGTTAAATCACAGACTATCGAAGTTTTTGACCATCGTTGTCAATATGGAGAGACCGGTTGGATTATTATCCGAAGAACCACTCCGTATCGGCATAAGCGTTGCGAACCAAGTATGCTGAATATATTGAAGACGGAGTGAAGTGCAAGGGCTTTTTCTATTAATAGAAATAGTGCCTTCGGTTTCGTTCAATCCCAGAACGAACGTAAATGGACGAATGTCTGACAAAGTATTTCCAATGATCAAATGGGTTGGTCTGTATGGATATATATGGTTCCAACGGATTTATCCCTTAGCATAATATCCAGAATATTTGTGCAAACTTAACTAGTGATTAACGGATCTGACGATGTGGCATTCAAAGTGATTGTGCTATCAATGAATGGTAAGTATTCGTAGCCTCAGGCCTCAACAACCGGGAAAGGACAAAAATCGGGCAGGCAGCATGGCTATGTGGGTCGCACCCATTAGGGTGTATAATCACCTATCTAGAGAAATTCCTTTGTTTCTAAATCTATCGATTCTGCCCATTCGGGAAACGGTGGTTTGAGTCCAACCGTTGGTGATATACATTCGATACACTCAAGCGAAATGAGTGGTCGGTCATGTGTGGGCCGGGTTGCAAGATGTTCTTGTTGAACCCAGTGTATTCCTCTCTAGAGATACACAGTCGGAAGGTGGTTCCATACCTTGTCATGTTGGAAATCCAATCTCCAATAAGCGCCATGCGGGTTTTGAGTTTATATTATGTATGTGGAACGTGAGATGCAAGCGTTCTGCTATTTGGTTATTTAAATGATGTAGACATTATGATAATATCATTGGATTTTCGTATCAAAGTGTTTTGGGTTATAGTAAGGTAAAAACCGTCCGTGTTTATGTGTGGGTTGGTCTTACTATTATCTTTTCTTCCGAAAAGAGTTTTGAAAGTTAAACAAGTGGTTGGAGTTTACTCACACCAGTCCCATGACTGACCCAGAGTTTATTTTGTTTTGTTTTCCCTAAACTCTTGGGTGCCCAAATTTGTACGGGCAGTCAAGTGTTTCAGGCTTTTACAGATACACTTGGAGGAGCTTGAAGCTGGAGGCTTCAACGTTAGTTATTTAGAGTTACTTCCGCTGAATCACATGTTATGTGTACTCTGATGATGGTATGTGTATATGTACAAAACAGATTTGTATTTCAAAGCTTATGTTATATAATATATTTTATTCGTTCCGCTGTGAGTTGTGATCTTCGTTTTTCTCCTATTCTAATATTTCTTCCTTTCTATTTCTCATCCTCTATCTTCTTTCTATTAATGAGTCGTATTTCTGTGTTATTTGGGTTGGAAGTGTTGTGTATTTAGTCAACTCAGATAGCACGGATTTTCGGGCCATTACAGTGGTATCAGAGCTTAGGTTGAGTGAACACCTAGGCTTGTGTGGTATGTACTCATTAGAGATAGGGTCAGTAGTACCCTAGAATGAGTTGAGTATATATATACGAGAGAGCGTATTTGTTATTTGATATAAAAAATTGTTTTATATTGTGTTGGCTAGTCTGTTGAGTGGTTTATGAATTCTGGTCGAATCGTGGGACGCCACGACGTCGATAGGAGTTTTTAAACACTTGGACAGAAGAATCGACATAATATTGTTTTAAAGTGGGTAAATGAAATAACTTTACCCAAAACTATATTTTGATGTAGAAAGAATAATTTTCTGAAATTATTATATTTTGGATGTGTTGGTTGTTGTTCTTATAATCAAATGAGATTATAAAGATTGAAATGGTTAATTATAACCAAATAAAGTTTGTATATGAATGAAATATATACAAATGAGATGAATTAGAACTAAATTCAAACCAGAATTAAGAATTCGGAAATCCTGGGATGTTGAAAAATATTTTTCAGAGTATATTAAATAATATAGCTTTGTTTGTAAAGGATTTAAATAAATACCATCTTTGAATGGATTTTAGAAGTGATAAAGCACTGAACTCACTTCAGTGGCTGGGAAATAATTCTGATGATGACTGCAGCTTCATCAGTGTTCATTTTCGAGTTCTAAGTGACAAATGGCTACCTTAGAAAGTTTTTGATGGAAATTTGTTTTGAAGGAAAACAAGTAGATTGAAAATTCAAATGTTTTGAATTGAGATGAAAATAAATATAAGTATACATTTATGTATTTCAAAGAATTTGAAATGAAAACCCTGGGATTTTGATTCTGGAACTAAAATTTAACTGAAGCAAGTAAATTGGTTCAGGGTGAATTAAATTGACTAGAATCAATTTGAAATAAATTGAAATGAATATGAATTAGAATGCATATGAATGGAAACCAAAAGTTTTGGTTGAAATTAAAGTCATAGAAATATGAGAAGATGAGGTTCAACATAAGTGAGATTTTGAAAAGAGATGGATTTGTACCATTTTTCCTACCTTAGCAATTTCGAGGACGAAATTATTTTAAGGGGGGAAGAATGTAACGACCCAGATTTTTGAACAGTTTATTTTAAATATTTAGTATGGTTTTAAATATTGAATTCATAATATAAATGGTATTTTATTGGGTTATCGATTAAATAATCGAAAAACGATTTATTTTGATAATTATCGAAATACGAGAAGTTTGAAATAATTCAATTCAAAGATAAAACTGAATCGAAACAGTTCAGATGATCAGTCTATATACTATTTAAATATGAACGATGATAACAGAAATTCGTTGTTGAAGAATTTATTTGTTTTGAATTTAAATTGATTTAATATGGCTATTTTAAATATACGTTCAAATTAAATTTATATCTTTTTCAGACGACGGAATTAGACTTTGAAACTGGTCCCAATGTGTTCGGAATGGTATTATAACCCTAGGGGTGCCAGTCGCTGCGCTGAAAATGGAGTTCGGGATCCACAGGGATTTTACGTTAAATCAATTCATACTAATAAAAAAAAAAAGAGTAAAATAAATAAATGGCCAACCTATCGTTTAGCCAAGCCACCCTACCTTGTCCATCTCCCAGATCTACTCCTTCTCGAGCAGAAAAATCTGCTTCCTTTCTTCGATATCAAAAGAACACCAATTAAATGGCGTATGTACCTCTGTCTCCTTCCCTCATATATAAATATACAGCGATACTCCTTAAACTTCTCTAACCCCATTCCTCTCTCATTCATTTCTTTTAACGCTATTCCGAAGCCGCCATTCAATCCTTCGGAAATTTAGATAAAATATGATATTGAATCAAATCATTCGATATTGATTCCTTTCCACTTGTTTGAGGTTGTATGACCGATCGCTGCTCCTCAAATCGAGTGCGATGGACTTGTGGCTGCCCTAAGTTCTCTGAACGGCGGCTAGGGCAGGGATTGGAGGTCGACGTGGAGGTGTTTTGAGGGATTTGAGATGCTCGAAGGATGTCTGGACAGTGGCGATAAGGTGAAAAGGGATGGGAAAAGGTAGGCGAGGGTCTTTGCAATTTCAGAAGGTGCGATACAAGGAGGAATGGGATGGTGCGATTGTTGAACAAGATGGTTTGGAGTAAAGCAGTAGGGTTGATGTTGGGCTTTGGTGGGACTGAAGGGTATTGCGAGAATGATGGGTTGGTGGCTGTCGTTGGAAGAGGGAGTCTGGTTTGAGTGGATTGGGTAGCGAGGCAACAACAGTTCGGTAAGAAAAAGCTAGAGAAGCTGGTCTGGGATATGTAGTAATGCAAATAGTAACATGAGCAGCAATGGGTATTGGTGATAGAAAGGAAATGGAACTGCCTACCAAGTGTTTGCTAGAATGTCGAGAAGGAATGAAGCAGTATTTTAGGGCTGATTTCAGCATAGAACTGTTCGAAGATTTATTTCGGGAACTAATCGAGTTATTAACTGAGCAGTAAGGTAAACGCTTTTACCGGAATTTAAATATATACATAGAAGATTTTTTTTAATTTGTTAGTTGTTATTTAATTTATAATCAATTTATTAATGTGTTAAGTTAATCTAAAATAATGATAGTATAGTCGATTAATAAAATCAAATGATCATAGGTACATATATTTTCCACTCGAGTAGATTCGCAGTTGCAACGTTTGGAATTTTAACAGGATATTCGACAAAAAAAAAATCACGGTGAGTAAATCTCACTCACCTTTTATTTATAATTATTTTTATCCGTTAAAAATAATTGTCTGTTACTTGTGTGAATGCTTTCTGGTTGTTTATATATATTAGTTATTTAGGCTATATATATATATTGGGTTGATTGATTGGTTGGATTCCCGCAGTCTCATTAGCGGATGCCCGCGGTACCATAGCGGATGATCACCCTATACGCCCCACGCTATGATTAGTGGATGACCTTCTATACCGCGATATTCTGCCACGAAGCAGAATGGGTATTATTTATGTGCTAACATCTGTGGATGCAGGAAAACAGGTTGGAGGAATCCAACTGGATTCCTCAAAAATACAGTATCTGTTTGTTTATTTGTTTGCATATATATTGTTATATATGATGTGTTAGAAAATTAAACAATTCGTTGCTTTGTGTGTTTAAATATCACTGGGCTTGAATATTGATTTATAAAAATATCGTGGAAGGATATTTGAGATTTAAAAAGGGAAAATTCTATTTTAAAATAGAATTTGAATTTCAAAAGGAAATAAAGATATAAACTTGTTTTGAAAAATAAAACAAGTAGTTTCTTTATAAGTGAAGTTTATAAATAGTTCTTTATAACGAAGTTTAAAAATAGTTCCTTTATAACGAAGTTATAAATGAAGTGAAAAGAATTATCATTTGATAATTCAGAAATAGAAATACAAGTGTTTGGAAAATATGATTCAAAAGGAAATTTAAATATAGAATTTGAATAATAGAAAAGGAAATGGAAATTTGAATTCAAATAGAAAAGGAAATGGAAATTTGAATTCAAAAAGAAAAGGAAATGGAAATTTGAATTCAAAAAGAAAAGGAAATAGAGAATTTGAATTTAGAATTCAAATAGAAAATCCAAGGTGGATTTGAATATAGAACTTTCAAATGGTGTTTGAATATAGATAATTTGAAATAGAATTTCCAAATAGAATTTGAAATAGAATTTCAAAATAGAATTTCAAAAGAGAATTTGAAATAGACTTTGAAAATAGATTTTCAAAGAAGAATTGAATAGAATTTGAAATATAGTATTTCAAAGAAGAATTCAAATGTGAAATTTGAATAGAGATTTGAAATGGAATTCAAATATGAAATTTGAATTGAGATTTGAAATAGAAATTCAAGTGTTGAATTTGAACATGGAATTGAATACAGAAATTCAAATAAAGATTTGAATGTAGGATTTCAAAATAGAATTTGAAATAAACTTTGAAAAATAGGATTTCAAAGTAGAATTGGAAATAGATTTTCAAATAGGGTTTCAAAATAGTAAATCCAAATGGTTTTGAAATAGAATTTGAATTCAAGGGAATTTAAATGGATTTGAATGATGAAATTCAAATGGTGTTGGAAACGAATTTGAATATTAGAATTCAAAAGGAAAATGGAATTTGAATATAAGAGATTCAAATTTGATTTCAAATAGGATTTAATCTATGGGATTTGAATATGAAATTCAAATGGGTTTTAACTATGGAAATTTGAATATAGAATTTAAAAAGGAGTTTGAATATTTGAATTTCAAATAGAATTCAAATATAGAAATGGGAATGTAGAAGTTAAAATGGAATTTAAAAATAGAGTTTGAATAAAAGAATTCAAAGGAATTCAAGTATTGAATTTAAATATAGGGAATTCAAATAGAAATCCAAGTATTGAATTTGAATATCAAATAGAAAAGGGATTGAAATTTGAATATGGAATTCAAAGTGAGATTTGAATTTGAATCAAGCAGAGTTAAATGAAGTTAAATTCATTTTTAAGAAGTTTTAAAAAAAAAGTTTATATATATAAATATAATTAAAACGAATTCGCCGCAGCGCTGCAGTTCGTAAATTGGCGATTCGAACTTCAATTAAATATACAGAACCCAATTGAAGTCGAAATTCTTTGAAACAAGAAACGTCAGGACCAGTTTGATAATAGTTTTCTAATGAAAGAGAAAAATATGAATTTCGTCGTATAGATTTTGAGTTATGTCAAAATCAAATTTTCAGAAAAGCAGCGCCAGAATCGTTTAAAACCGTAATGGTTTATTTAACATTATAAAAGGATTTTAAGAGAGGAAATCCGAAGTTCTATTTAGAAAATTTCAGAGTGAGTTGCAAAATATATGCGAATTCAAGTTGTGTAAATGAATATGATTTTTGAAACAGAAACCAGATTTTGATTTATTGAATGGAATTAACTAAATTGAATAGAAATTAGTTAAGGAGCTTTTGAATGGATATTGGGCCTTAAATAAGTGAATTCGATTTGAAAATTTATATTCGAAATAGAAAAGGAAACTAGAATTGAAATTGAAATTCAATTTGGTTATGAACGAGTTAAATATTTTGTTCGAACATGTTATGTTCAACAAAGAAGTGAAATAGGCAAAAAGGCTAATTAAAGAATAATTGAGCGAAACTGAATTCAAACGATTCAAAATTTAATTAAAACGAATGGATTGAGTTGAATTGAAAACAGGTGGACAGGTGTTAAACAGATATGGGATGGAGTATATGAAGATTTTTATTTATGTGCCCGACAAAAAGGTACATGTTTAAATTCATATATGGGTTTTATGCGCCGTATCGGCTAGCCGCTTGGCTTCTTCTTTTTCTTTTTCAGATTAGAAGGACCGGGAAAGCTATTTGAAATTTCCCGATGCTCCCGATACAGGGGAGGTTATGGCGAATTTTTCCGGGAATTTAAGGAGTTAGAATATTTTTAAGAAAATTTGACAATTAGAAATCTATATATCGATATATATAGAATTCGATAAGGAAACGAAATCAAAAATAGCGTAAAGGGCCAAGATTGATTATTGAAATATTTGGTAAACAAATATTGTTAAGGAAATGGAAAAGAGATTTAATTAATGAAATATTAATTAAAGAGCCCAGTGATTTGTTTGATATGTTGGATGAACACTTGTTTTTATTCGATAGTTAAATCACAGACTATCGAAGTTTTTGACCATCGTTGTCAATATGGAGAGACCGGTTGGATTATTATCCGAAGAACCACTCCGTATCGGCATAAGCGTTGCGAACCAAGTATGCTGAATATATTGAAGACGGAGTGAAGTGCAAGGGCTTTTTCTATTAATAGAAATAGTGCCTTCGGTTTCGTTCAATCCCAGAACGAACGTAAATGGACGAATGTCTGACAA
Source organism: Allium sativum (assembly GCA_030737875.1). Lineage (NCBI taxonomy): Eukaryota > Viridiplantae > Streptophyta > Magnoliopsida > Asparagales > Amaryllidaceae > Allium > Allium sativum. Next base: position 139,885,021 of record CM060924.1, read on the forward strand.
AGTATTTCCAATGATCAAATGGTTTGGTCTGTATGGATATATATGGTTGCAACGGATTTATCCCTTAGCATAATATCCAGAATATTTGTGCAAACTTAACTAGTGATTAACGGATCTGACAATGTGGCATTCAAAGTGATTGTGCTATCAATGAATGGTAAATATTCGTAGCCTCAGGCCTCAACAACCGGGAAAGGACAAAAATCGGGCAGGCAGCATGGCTATGTGGGTCGCACCCATTAGGGTGTATAATCACCTATCTAGAGAAATTCCTTTGTTTCTAAATCTATCGATTCTGCCCATTCGGGAAACGGTGGTTTGAGTCCAACCGTTGGTGATATACATTCGATACACTCAAGCGAAATGAGTGGTCGGTCATGTGTGGGCCGGGTTGCAAGATGTTCTTGTTGAACCCAGTGTATTCCTCTCTAGAGATACACAGTCGGAAGGTGGTTCCATACCTTGTCATGTTGGAAATCCAATCTCCAATAAGCGCCATGCGGGTTTTGAGTTTATATTATGTATGTGGAACGTGAGATGCAAGCGTTCTGCTATTTGGTTATTTAAATGATGTAGACATTATGATAATATCATTGGATTTTCGTATCAAAGTGTTTTGGGTTATAGTAAGGTAAAAACCGTCCGTGTTTATGTGTGGGCTGGTCTTACTATTATCTTTTCTTCCGAAAAGAGTTTTGAAAGTTAAACAAGTGGTTGGAGTTTACTCACACCAGTCCCATGACTGACCCAGAGTTTATTTTGTTTTGTTTTCCCTAAACTCTTGGGTGCCCAAATTTGTATGGGCAGTCAAGTGTTTCAGGCTTTTACAGATACACTTGGAGGAGCTTGAAGCTGGAGGCTTCAACGTTAGTTATTTAGAGTTACTTCCGCTGAATCACATGTTATGTGTACTCTGATGATGGTATGTGTATATGTACAAAACAGATTTGTATTTCAAAGCTTATGTTATATAATATATTTTATTCGTTCCGCTGTGAGTTGTGATCTTCGTTTTTCTCTTATTCTAATATTTCTTCCTTTCTATTTCTCATCCTCTATCTTCTTTCTATTAATGAGTCGTATTTCTGTGTTATTTGGGTTGGACGTGTTGTGTATTTAGTCAACTCAGATAGCACGGATTTTCGGGCCATTACAGAATAGGAGTTCGTATGAAAAGTCAACATTTAATAGAAAATAAATAATATATATATTTACGTATAGGCCCTCCCCTTTTTCTTTTTCCCTTCCTCCCTTACACCCGTTCGTTTCAGCCCGAAAAAGAAAGAATAAATAATTAAAAAAAGCTGAACCCTAATCTCGTCGCGCCCCCTTGTCAGGACCACCGCCGCCATGGAGATGACCGCCGGCCCTCCCCCATCGACGTCGCCCTCTCTCCCCTCCTTTCCCTTCTGAAATCGAACCCAAGCCCACCCCCGATCCAAATCAGATCGCGCACCCCCTCGCCCTCCTCAGACGCCGCGCCGCCGACCTCAGGTGAGCCACCTCCCTTCTAACGCCACCCAGCGCGAGCACAAACCCCTCTCCCTCCAATCGACGGCAACGTTCTCCACACCCCCTTTATTCGACATTGGGCTCCATTTCGACAAAATGGTAAGCTTTAATTTATTTAATTTAGTTAATCTTGTAATAATAAATAAAATCTGATTTATTAACATATATTATAGCATTAGGAAAGTATAATTTTTAGTAATGAAAAAGAAATGATTTTTATATAATGTAGATAATAAAAATATGATTTTTATATAATGTAGATAATAAAAAAATGATTTTTATATAATTTAGATAAGGAAAAATATGATTTTTATATAATGCAGATAATAAAAATATGATTTTTATATAATGTAGATAATAAAAATATGATTTTTTTTATAATCTGGATAATAAAAATATGATTTTTATATAAAGAAGACAATAAAAATGTGATTCTTATATATGTAGTGGATGCGGACAACGAAAGTGATAAAAGGCGAGTGGCGAAGATTTCCTACATATGAAGAGTCGCGGTGTATTGGTTTAGCTAGTCGGTGAGAACTCCTCACTTTTATTTTTATTTCTAGTTTGAAATATATACTAGGATGCAGACGGTGCTTAGCAGCACCCGACACCCGTTGTCCACAGACCATAGACGACTTGTGTGATTGTTTGTGTTGTGAAAATTGACTGTTGGTTGTGAAATCAAATATATATTCATGTATTGAAATAAAATATATATTCATGAGTTGAAATAAATAAATTATCGTTAAAAATATAATTTTTAACGTTATTGTGAATAAATAAATATTCATTTACAAACCGGACGGTTTGTTTATGTACACCTATTTGAAGGATATTGATTAGGACGATAAATTTTACACATCGCCCAACTGCACAAATAAAAATCTGTGTTTGTTGATGTGAAACCCCACACAGTTATTGGGATGATATTTGACGTACACTAATCCCGATTGTTTAGTTGTATGTCAATCGATGGGTTGACAGACTGTGTAAGTGTTAATTATTTATATTTAACGCTTATGCAGTTGTGTGGTGCACTCTGGATGATGGTTGATGATTTATCGTTGTTGTTACCTACATGTGTTGTAGAAAATCATATAATTAACATTATATGGTAATTGATTGGGCCTCATTCCAATTGGGAAAATAAGGAATATTATAAAACAAAATTCATGTGTTGAATATAATAAAAATTCATGTGTTGAATAGAATAAATATTCATGTGTTGAATAGAAAGAAAATTCATGTGTTGAATAAAAATATAAATTCATGGGTTGAATAAAATATATATTCATGTGTTGAATAAAAATATATATTCATGTGTTGAAGAAAATATTTATTTGTTGAATAGAATAACGAAGTTATTGAAATATATAAAGCCGTGTTGGTTAGATATGCGCCATTTTGACGCGAATGATATTTATATCGATTATATTCGTTTTTATAATGAATATACAAAAGGAAGTGATTTCAAAATATAACGTTTTGAAAATATTATCATTTGCATATTGATGATGTGGAATATTCAATTTTGATTCGAAATTGAATATGAAGTTGAAATCGTTTCGAAAACGAATTTAAAACGATTTATGAAATACGTTTTAAAAGGAAATCGACGATGTATATAATATATATATATATATATTATATATAGAATGGCCTAAATAGAACGCGCCGCGCCACGGCAGTTCGCGAATTTCGACCATTGACTTCGAATGGATATTACGGGAGATCCGACCGTCGGATTCTCCCAAAACTGGAACCGTTGGGTTCATATCGAAAAGAGCTTTCCAACGAATATTAGAGATTTGAAATCTAACGGTTGGATTTGGAATTATGTCCAAATCAAATTTGGAAAAGGTCGTTGTAAGTGCAGTTCGATGGCCGTTGATGGAAATTAACTGTACGGGCCTTGATAAAATTATTAAAAATAGTAATAATTTGTGTAAAATCATAAGAAATGATTTGTGAAGAATTGGGATGAAAAACTCTATATTTGAAAAGATAAAAATAGATTTTTATCGAAATGAACTAGTTTTGAACTAGAATTAGAATCCATTCATTTTTGAAATAAATAAAGTGGATTTGAAATGGTTTTGAAAATAACCAGAATTTCCAATATATAAAGTGGAAATGGATTTGAATCGAAATTGTCTTTGGAATATTTTGATGTTGGATTTCATGATTATGCAGATATTGTTATGGAGATTTGAAAGATATATTTATATCTTTATTTCCAATGCGATATTTGTTGGTCGTAGAATTTGATATCGAATATAAGCCGATATATTTTCTATTCAGAGCCTTGTATTTAATATCAAATGGGATTTTTGTTTGTCGTGAATGATGTCTTCATTAACACTGTTCTTAAACCCAGTTGAGAAAAAGATTAAATCTTTTTATTTAGATTTAAATGACATTGGTTCTTTAACCCAGTTAAAGACAGGATATGATTTCCCAACTTAAACAATCATTAATATTGATATTTGGGAAGATTAAAACCAAGTGGAGTCTTAATGAATCTTTAATTAGATTGAAAAGATCGAGAATGGAGTATCACCAGTTTTGCTCCAGGCGATAGTTAAATCCTTAATTAGATTTGAACGTGAAATGGTAATTTAATTTACCGATAACATTGTGGTGTTAGATATGAAGTATGACCAGTATTACCTCATGGGATGAATAGGTTGGGATTGGGAAATAAAATAAATGATTACTTCGGTGTGGTTCGCTAATCCCGACTAATTTGAATTGATATTCAAAAGAAGATTAAAGAATAAATTTAAAGAATTTATCTTTGATAAAATTAATGGGAACCTTTCCCAAAGTATGAGAATATTTGAATAAAGGAATATTCTTAATTGGAATGAGGCGTATGTTGTGTTTGTGTAACACTTGTTTATTATATACGCGAGTTATTCAGAAAGACCGGATTTATCCCATTCTGAATAACTGATTCGACGTGGTGTCAAGGATGAAGACGGTTGTTGAAGATCGGAGGTCTTCACATCGTTTGGGTGATACTGATGATCTTGATTGGGCTGTACACCCAAGAGGAGGTAATCAGTTGGTGATCGTCCAGACGTACTTGGAGATCGATGGGTATGCGAGGTACAAGGTGCCTCCGGTTTCGTTCAGACCCAGAACGAACTTTAAATGGACTGTGTGTCTGACATTGGATTTTATTCTATGTGATTGATTTGTATTAAATATATATATGTTTGGCGGAGGAGAATTTATTCTCTTGCTTAACGCCCTTCTCTGAGACGTACGAGCTCAGGGGTTGTATATTGATGGATATCAATCGCATGGAGTGAATTGCCTGTGTGGCATGCCTAAGTGGCAAATGATCAAGGCTTTTGTTGAAAAGCAGAATCTTGTGGTTGATGATCAAAGCACGGCCTGTATGGCATAGATTTGTGTAGCATTGATTCGCGAGCCTCACACCCCGGTTGTGAACCAAAAACGGGAGAGGACATCAGGGAGGGCATTCGTTTCCTTCTAGCTAGGGTGGTTTCAGTGACCTACTAGCCCTGACATTTATATTATTTTCACCTGTGTGGTTGTTGTTGTTGCGAGGCACCCCGGATATATCGGTGACTATGTGGAGCCGATGGAGTCATTTGGCTCATTTACGCCCCAAAGGGTGGGGAAACGCAGTGTTCAGGCATTTTAATCCACATCAGTGGGTCGGCCCTGACGATCCAAGGGCTTGACTGAGTACTTGTCCTGAGGCTCGAGCTAGAGAGTCTCGAATTCGGTGAGGACTATCTTTTGCTTCGGTTCACAGATGGAAATCCAGCTTCCAATATGTGACCTTGCGGTTTTGATTGTAGAACCTATATATGGTGACCAAGTGGTATGGGGCACTTATGCCGCCTATGATTGATATTTATGATTGAAATTGTTTTTGACACTATACACTTACAGTAATAATAAAACATGAAATTTCACGTACCAAGCATTCTTGGCTATTATAAGGTGAAAACCCTATCCTCCAGCTTGCGTTGCATTGTGTGATGGGATCTGGGTCTTATAATAGATTCATTGTTCTTTATTTAGCATTGCACTGTTGTTTTACGCACTGGTATTCTTAGGAGGAAACCCGTTCCGTGTTATACGGCATGGTCCCTTGATTTACCTAACTTTAAAATAAAGATTAATAACTGTTTTAGTTCTCACACCAGTCACATGACTGACCTGAAGTTTATTGTTTTAACCTACACTCTGGGTGCCCTTATTTTCGACACGGGCAGCTAGTAGTTTTGGTTTTGCAGATTTATATTCACAGGATCCTGATTTACAGCTGAAGCGGTATTTGGAAAGCTCTGTATCCGTGTATCTATTTTCAGTTGTGCTTTGTATTGTTTTTCCGCTACGATGTATTGAAATGTAATTTAAATCTTTGATATTTTCTGTGTAATATTTATTCATACTTTGTATATTCGTGTATTCTGATGGAATTGCTGCAATTAACAATGAAATGTTCTTCTGTTTGCGTCCCGATGTGTCTTGTCCTCAAAGCAATCCGGGCTTTCCTTCCCGGGGAAGTTCGGGTCGTCTCATTGGATTAGCATCTGGTAATAATAGTGATAACATGTGTCAATCTGATGATTTTGAAGATAATATTCTTATAGTAAGGTAGCAGTGACTGAACGTTACTCTTAATATTATGAATACATTATTTGTTTTTATGGTGATTATATGTGCAAACATTGTGTAAAAATCCATGTATTAGCACATCAATCTAATATCAAAGCCCATGGATGACTGTTCAGCCAAATTCGATTACAATCTATAATTGAAAATATAAATAGCAACGGATTTTGAGTGGGTAAATCAGCGACGTTACAAATAAAAATTCAACCTTCAACGTGATGCAAACAAAAAGTTGAAAACTCATGTTTTTAGCTAAAAATTGTTTTTATATATTCCAAATCTCATGAACAAATAAAGCAATACTTATTTACCTTAGCTAGTCTGTAGTATCATTTAAAAATATCAAAAGTTGGTTAATGCCCTTAACTTAGCACTTGCTTATTGGTAATACATATGATTTGGTTAATAAGAAAAAGAAAAGTAAAATATACAAATGTATAATAATTTGAAGTTTGTTATATTAACAGAAGGAACTCAGTGAAAAAAGGTATAGGCAAACTTAAATGTTGGAATAGGGAAAATAAATTGATCTAAGGTAATACACTTTGCATCCCCCTTGCTATATATATGTGAATAAGAATATAATTAAGGCATAATGTATAATAAATTTCACGCTTTGCTATTTAACTGAAAACTAAAAAACCCATAAGTAAGTTTCTTTATGACTTGATTAAGTAAATCTAAAGTTAATACCATCGGGTCAGATCTTTAAAGATAGAGATAATGAATATACTAAGAACTAAGAAAATCAGTTGAAATTACATGCTAAAACATAATGAGAATGAAATTAAAAAAATATTAAAATAGTAGAATTTATTACAAAATAATTACTATACAAACAAGCGCATAAGCACATGAGAGAACTTTACCAAGTTATCTTGTCAGTTCCTTTTGATGTAGCATAAGATCTAGCATATGAAAATTAATGAACATGGTTTTCCTTTTTCATATGTTACAACAACAAAATTTAGCCAGACATTGTAGCTTCATTGGCCAGTTTGAACAATCCTGCTGATTATAGCGAAAGAATTTGACACTTCTATTGAAGGGAGTAATTTTTTTTTTATGAAACTGGTTTACAGAAATTGAATATAATGTTCCTTATTTCGAAGATATAAACAATTAAGCTTGGTAGTAAATGAAGTAAACAATAAAGAAGTTACCTTTTTGCAGGTCACATGCATATACTTGAAGAGTTGATGTAGCTCGTCAAAACATATAATTGGAAGAGTAAGGAAGAAAGCAAAAGGTTGTGCATTAAGTCCTGAAGACAACGTGGCGTCAAATGCATCATGTTCTACGGTTCCCTCCCTAAAAAGAAAAAAGAAAAAAAAAGAGTACAATGTGTCATTACATGCACAGTGAAATTATTGTTGAAAACAACATATAAAAGAATATGAACATCAAAAGAGCTGTTATTAGAGCTTATCAATGTTTGAAACACTAGAAGCCTATTTCTCTTTAGTAATTATATCAATGTTCAGACCTCTGCACATCTCTTTTCTCGTCATACATTTGTCAATATATGATACTCCATGGGTTGCTCCACACGAAAATATGAACGTATTGCATTATAAAAACTATAAAATGAATTAAAAGCCAAACAGTAATTGATATTTTCATTTTCATACTACAATTTTATATTATAGAAGTTTAACTCTGTGCCAGGAATCAATCGAAGGCTGAAATATTTACCTACCGTACAAAATGATTCATTCTCCTAATCTATAACCATGTTGAAATTGAAAAAAAATAAACATTCAGCGGCAGAAAGCAAAGGCAGAAGATAATGGACTAATTATCAATAGATTTAAGAACTTGCATAAATTAAACAATGGAGTAATTAATTATGTTGTTAACCAAAGTACAATCAAAAGGGAAAGGAGGAGAAAGAAAACAGCTTTTAAACATACGAGGTTCAACTGGATAAGAGTTACGAAAACATATCAGATGTAGATTATAACATTTCAAATTTGAAAGCAAAAGAACAAAATAAAGTCATCGATAAAAACCTTAATGGTTTAACTAATTAATTTTAAGTCAAACAACTAAAATTAAATGATAAAAATATAATGTACATTTGCCTAAATGTTATCCTAAACAGAAATTTTAATCAGTCTGTTAATTAGAAATCACAATACTAACAAAGTATAAAGTTTAGTAACAAAAGGATCACATACACATATCAAATGATGAAAGTGGATTTGACAATAATATAAGGATGAGTACAAAATATTTTCAATGATAATATAACCTTGTTAGCTAGAATATTGAGAAGCATGCTTCATGATCGTTTTGCATAGAGAAAATGATTATAAGTAAAAATATGCATATGAGTCAAGCTACAAAAATTTGTCGAAGAAGTTAATCAGAAACAATTTATTTTTATGATATATTAGTGATGTTATAGGATGTAAGTACAATTACTAAATCTATCAATTACATTAACAAAATTACAAAATTGGGCTAAGTTAATAGAGCCACTTATTTATTAGAACTACTAAATATAGTCAAACCAATTTAGGTAACTAAATTTAGTGAAACTTACATCAATATGTAGTCATGAAAATTTATCTAGTTACAGTGTTTTTGCACAATTTCATTGGCTTATGATTTGTTTTTTGTTTATGCAGTATTTATACCCAAAAAATAAAAATAAAGATTAATACAATGCTTATGGTATTTAACCGAAGGTAATCGACTTCTCCTAAATGACAATAGAAATGAAGCTAAGCAAAATTTTGGAATAATAAAATTAAAAACTAAAAATAGCACATTAAACATTTCTATAAAGGAATTTAAAACACTGCAAGTTCTAAATCATCAAATACAAAGCAAATGCAATCGAAAAGAAAACCTGAGTAGAGGTGCATCTGATTTTCAACGCCACCAAATCGCGATGTCTCGTTGATTATTTATGTAGTTCTTCAATTTTCTTTGCAATTTCTTCTCTTTTTGTTATCACAAAAGAACTTATGGTTTGAGCAGAATTTGAGGTGAGAACATCGAGTTGAGATTAGAGAAGAATGGTCGAAAATTCATCAAGGAGGTTTTTTTTAGTTTAATGAACGTAGGGAAGAAGGCTTAGGTACAGTTTGATTTTTGGAATTCCCAGTTTACAACGATATGGGACCCACCACATTTTCCCCTTCCCACCGAGTAGTCCAACTTGCTCCTTTCAACTTGCCTGTTTAGTGTAATGCCCAATTTACACCCATTTGACTCCTTTCGTGTGCACCTTCCGGATAAAATAAAAAAGCATTCCCCTTTCACCGATTTTCCCTTCCCAACGGTGGTATTTGAATTTTAACAGGAAGGGGTATTTGGAAGGGGCTGGGGAAGGGGAAAATTGGTGAAGAGGATATGCGTTTTTATTTTATCCGGAAGGGGCACATGAAAGGGGAAAAAAGGTGTAAACTAGGGAGCAAACGAACAGGGTATCACGAAAGGATAAAATCGAGTTGTTCGTCTGGAAATGGCAGATTTGGTGGGTCCCACGTCGACGCGTTAGACACTTCGTACGCATTCGATGCAGACACAAAAGTGGACTGGGCAGTTAAGAAATCAAACGATACCTAACTTCTTTTAAATACCCCTTCCTGTTAAAAATCAAATGCGTCCTTAAAGGATTTTGGTGGACGGTAGAAAAATGAGTAAAACGTGCTAGCCTGAGCGGTTTATGGAACATCGTGTAGGTGAAATGAAACGTGTACAAATCTGAGCCTTTCCTTGTCTACGTTGAGAATAAATCATAGTCTTTCTTTGTCTTTAAAACTAACCAAGCCATTTTATTATGTAAATAGTATGTAGCTCATGCCGATAGCACGGATTAAATTTTGGTTTAAATAACTTACAGTAAGATGTGTTATGTGTATAATTCGGTTAGTGTTATGTTGGTTCATTAATTCAATAAGTGGTAAAATTACTCTTCGTTACATAATAAGAAAACACCCATTTAACAACGAATGGCGTTTTTAATTTTTGGATTTATCATATGTATGTCAAACTTAAAAGTTATGTAAAGGTTTGAAGGAACTATTTAGAACTTTGAAATTGGATTTGTACGGAGGAAGCGTACAATTAATATCAGACATATGTTCACTTAATGTCAATAGATATAAGATAAGTATAATGTGAAACTTACTTCTATTCATAGTAAAGTTGACTAAATATGAACTGCAATTACTATTGAGCATTAAGCAATGTTAATGGACGGACGCTCAATTACTGACAGGCTAAGGCACCGATAGAGTTATATAATTTTCAGCTAATGTGGCTAATGCAACCTGTAGGGTTGGCAAGTATGTGTTCTTAACGATTGTGCTGGCAGTTTTATACCCTACGTTATGGACAAGTGGAGTTGAAAGAGTTGCTGCAACCCACCATGGTAGGTTCATTTGATTGGGGATATATGCACTGGATCTTTTACATGCCTGGTTACAAATTTAATGCATAACAGTGCAAGAGCTGCAGAGATTGTTCCAGGGGGCAAAGATGAGTTTCTATTTTCATGTGTGGACTGGTACCTGAGTGTGTCAGATTATTTCCGCATGCAATCAGGTGAGGCTTCATGCATGTAGGAGGAAATTATAAGGTTTTGGAGAGGGCTCAAAGAAGGCATGGGAGATGCTCAAGCCAAATGGGATTGTTCCGCTGATTGATTTTGATGTTATCATTTTTCTTGTGTCTTTTGGGGTTGTGCTGTTGCAGATGGGGAACTTTTTTATAATTAATAGCAGTACGCTATTTTCCCATGTTTAATATATGTTTCATAGACATAAGATTTAAATGGTGTTAATTTTATTTCCATTAACCTTTAAAAGAAATACAGTTTGGTAATTGAGTAAGTGTTGTAGATAAAAGAAACCCACATACTATCCTTTTTTCTCTAAAGTCTGAATACAGAAAAAAGAAAGATATAGATAAGAATAAAGCCCAAAAATGTGTAATTAATGTGGTACATTCATAGGTAGGTTCATTTAGTTGAACAAATAAACTTTGCACGTTACGATTTCACCTTCTACTCGAAGGAGCTTGTGAGTCTGCATTACCGTATGTAGCAACATTCAAAACTGATATGCAAATACATTACATATCAAAGCAGCATTAAATGCATTACAGCATAACATAATATAAACGTTTAAAGCTGTTATTTAACAACATGTAAATACCTTCTATATTCTCTAACTTGTAGCATGAATTAGAGAAGTTGCAATACATGACATAAATTAAGCCAATAAAATATGATGAATCCTTAAGCTACAAGCCATTGAGTTTTAAAAATGTGCCATGTATATTTTCAGTTAAAAAAAACAAATTATATGAAAGTTAATGAAAGTTTTATAAACAAAAATCAATCCAATAATTACTAACTTTAATTGCATTGGTTGATTTTGGAAAAGGAGAAAGAGATGGATTATAAATAAGATTGTTTTGAATGAAAATATTTTTTGAACTAACTACAAATGTTTTTATAATTATTTTGTCCCCTGTGCTTTTATTTTACAAAGATACTTAGATTGTTATTTTCTTACTATGGCTCCTATTTACAGATCCCAACCTGGTCTTCAAGTCTGTTTTGTAGATACATTTCATCCAAATATTTGTATTTTTTGATGCATAACATTAAAAATATCTAAAAGAAGCAATTTAACATGGATGATTAACTCAAATTAATTTGACTGCTTGTGTTTTGTTATAACATAAGGAATTTAACGTTCCAATCATCTTTTAAAAATTTCACTTTTTGTAGAGTTGAAACTTAATTTTAAAGAATACGAATGAATTTTTTTTTTCCTAATGCTGTGTGTTTTCAAGAAAAATACATGAAAATGCATTAGCACATGAAAAATACATAAAAAAAGATTTGTGATGAATAAAATAAAAGATTAAAGGCCAATTAGCACTGAGTTATGTTATATATAGAATTAGCTTTGCATTAAATGAGAAAGAATAAATTTATCATCAAATGGATGATTACAAACCTAGTGCAAAATAAAACTTTTATAAACTATTAAAACTACAACAATTGTAATAGTTAATTTTACTTTTGACATTATATATACACACACGCACACACGCACGCGCGCACACACACACACATATAGCCAACCGTTCGGTTGCACCCCAAAAATGAAGCACCTCAAATGCCCCTTGATTTCCACCTCTCGTTTATATTAATTTAAGTGAGTAGGAGCTGAAAGAGTTACTGGAAGGAGAGAGAAGAGGAAATGAGTGGTGGAAATAAGGGGGCAAATGGGGTGTTGCACTACTATTACGGGTGTCATTGAACCTGCCTCACTCACACACACACACATACACACACACACACATACATACATATATATATATGTGCTTTTTGATCAATTTGTATGCGGTTATTGTTGGCTACTTGGCTTTCATGCACACATCTAGTCTTATGCATACATCTAGCCAAAGTAGCAATAAATTAACATCCATTCATAACAAAAAAATATCTACTCTTAGAATAAGTACACTCATAATGTATTAGTCATATACACTTTTAATAATTTAACTTGCTTAAAGTATCAAATATTTTAGGGAATAATACAGCTTAGAAAGGAATCTAATATCAATACCACAAACATGAATGTATATAATCATTGCTACCACAATCCAAACATATAAAATAATAATAGTACAGTGGATGTATGATATGCTGTAATGTCGAGCTATATAGAATAATAACTCCAGCATTTATCAAATTTTGTGTATAAATTCGGAACAATAGAGGTGAAACATTAATTAGTAATATAACAGAACATGCTATGTGCAATTATGAGAAATCGAAAAAAATAAATGTAGAACACATCAAACATAATAGTAAACAAACTATAACAGTAAACAATATTTATAAATGTGATCTTTAATTTGCAACAACATAAGAACAACAAAATTTCACTGAATATAGAAAGGTAGCTACAATATGAAAAAGGAAAATGATAGATGTAAAAGTTTGAATATTAAAAAATTACACATACTAAGGTGCAGTGTCAAGAAAACAAGTAAGAAAAATAAAGGAGGTATGCAAAAATAAAAAAACAGGTGGAGTGAGTTAATACCTTGAATTTTGGCATGGTAAACGATGTTGTTTAATGGGAAGAAGAGAAAAACAAAGCAAAATTTAGCAAAATTAAACTCAAGGATGGCAGAAGTTACGATGGAATGAACTAATGATGGATCGAGGAATTAATCAAATTTTTGAATTATTTTTAGAGGAAAAAAAGCATTATGAGACGTGGAAAGTAAGCATGGAAGTTATCGTGTAGTGATGTAAATAAATATGAGGAGATCGTGGGACACCATGTGAATGAGTCAGCATCGATGAATAAATGTAACCTGCGCTTTGTCTTCTATAACTAACCAAGAAATTTTATTATATATGTTAGAAAATAAAATAGAAGAAACAAGATTGAAGAGAAGTTTTATTATTGATGAATTGTAATTGTAAGATAATACAAGTTTTATATAGAAGTCCTCTATTTATACTACAAGAAATAAATATAAACAAGCTTGAATAATAGAAATGTGATCGCTGCATTGTTATAATAAGCATATGACCATTGCATTGTTATAATAGGCATGTGACCGTTGCATTGTTATAATGGGCATATGGCCGTTGCTATGTTATAATGAGAATGTGACCGTTGCATTGTTATATGGGGCATGTGACCGTTGCTTTCCTATTATTCCTTCTTTCCTTTATTACCGCACCTCAAATTAGGGTTAGGTTTTGCGGCCCTAATTTGCTGAGAAATAGTCCATCTTTTACATCGTATTTTTTTTGCAATTCTTCAATTCCAAGTGCTTCTCTGAATCTATGAAAGTTTTTAGCTGAGAGTGATTTTGTTACATGTCATCCCTATGATAATAAGCTGGAATGTAATTCACTTGTAGATTCTTCTTTTGGACTTACTCTCAAACAAAATAAATGTCGATTTCTATGTGTTTGGTTCGATTATGTTGAATAGGGTCTGCTGTCATGTAAATTATGCTTAGATTATCACACCAAATTATAGGGTTCCTGCTGGATGATAGTTTTAGCTCCTTTAGTAATGATTGCAACCATAAGATTTCTGCCATAGTGCTAGCAACACTCCTATACTTTGCTTCCGTACTAGATCTCGAGATGGTTGTTTGATTTTTAGAACACCATGAAATAAGACTTTCTCCTACAAAAATACAGTAACCAAAAACTGATTTTCTATCGTCTATATCTGTAGCCAAGTCTGCATCTGAGTATGTTGTGATGCTTAAGTCTCTACTACCTTTTAGTGATATACCAAAGTTGATTGTTGCTTTTAAATATCCGAGTATTCGTTTCACTGCTGTCCAATGCTCACTTTTGGGTTCCTGCAAAAATTAATATACTTTGTTAACACTAAAAGAAATTTCAGGTCGTGTTATAGTAGCATATTGTAATGCTCCTACAACACTCCTATATTGTTTAATATTTAAGATAGCTTCCCCCTGCTCTTTGATAAGTGTTGATTTGAGATCATAGGAGTTGGTTGACCATTTGCTTCAATCATATTTGTCTAGTTTAGAAACTTTGCAATGTATTTTCCTTGATGGAGATGAATTTCTTTATCAGATTTCCTTTTGACTTCTATTCCAGTAAAATAAGATAAGTCACCCAAATCTTTTAATGAGAACTGATTGTTCAAATAATCTGCCAATTTTCTTGTTTTAGTTTCACTACTTCCCGTAATAATTAAATCATCCACATATATTAATATATAAGTGGTAGATGATTCACTGATTTTTGGGAATAGTGACGTATCAGATCTGGTTGGTGAATAGCCTAGTGTTGTTAAAATTGCTTTTAGTCTTTCAAACCATACTCTGGGTGCTTGTTTCAGGCCATATATTGCTTTATTCAGTTTGCACACCAATGTTGGATCTTGTATATAGCCTTGTGGTTGTTTCATGAATATCTCTTCATGTAGATTTACATTTAAGAATGCATTATTGACATCTAATTGCTTGATTTTCCTATTATTGCTTAATGTTGTAGTCAATATAAGTCTAATTGTTGAGGGTTTTACCACTGGTGAGAAAGTTTCATTATAATCAAAACCAAATTCTTGTGTGAACCCCTTTGCAACAAGTCTTGCTTTATATATGTTGATAGACCCATCTGGATTCTTTTCCAGTCTATATACCCACTTGCATCTAATTATATTCTTGTTGCTTGGTGGATTTACAAGTTCCCATGTACAGTTGTTCATCAGTGCTTGATATTCTTTATCCATTGCCTTTCTCCGTTCTTTGTGTTTCACAGCTTGTTGATAACTATTTGACTCTTCTTTAGTAATGACTGCAGTATAAGTCTTTGGTTTGAAATATGCCCCTTTTTGATCTAGTTATCAGTAGATGTCCAGTTCGATGTTGTGGTGATTGAGTTGGTGAGTCATTTTGTCTGCTGCTAGTATTTTGATTGCTCCCATTGCTAGTTTCTTCTCTTATTGCTACTGATTGCGTGCAACTTGATTCTGCAGGTGATTGAATGGCGTGGCTAGTTTGCTCTGGCAAATCATCACTAGTTTCACTATCACCGTGGTGACCTTCAGAGATGCTACTAGCAGCCATGTCACCATTATCTTGATGCCATGTGTCAACAATACTGTGCATATCAGGTATACTAACCTTTGGATTATATATTTTGGTTGTAGTTTGTATATCTGATCTGCTATAAGGAAAAATATTTTCTTCAAAAATAACATGTCTGCTTGTAAAAATTCTACCAGACTTGTCTATATATCTAAACCCTTTTTTATTATTGCAATAGCCTACAAATGTGCAAGGTTTAGATCTATAGTCAAGTTTATGATTATTATAAGGTCTTAGGTAAGGAAAACATAGAAAACCAAATGTTTTTAGACTATTGTAATCAGGTTTCACATTGAGTAGCTTTTATAGAGGTATTATATCTTTCAGTACTTTAGTGGGAATTCTATTTATTAGATACATAGTAGTTTTCATGAAAGTATCAGTCCAAAATATAAGTGACAAGGATGCTTGAGCTAGAAAAGTTAAACCTGATTCAACTATGTGCCTATGTTTTCTCTCAATTATACCATTTTTTTCAGAAGTATAAGGGCATGTTACTCTGTGTATAATGCCCTTATTCTTAAAGTAATAAGTTAGAGGTTTGTATTCTAATCCTCGATCTGTCTGTATACATTTAATTTGACAGTTTACTTGGTTTTCAAACATATTGATAAAATTTATGACAGCACCTTTAGTATCAAACTTACCTTTCAAGAAATATATCCAAGTATATCTAGTATAAGCATCCACAAATGATACATAATATTTATACCCATAATCAGAAAATATAGGAGATGGTCCCTAAATGTCAGTGGTAATTAATTGAACAGGTTTGGAATACACAGTTAATGAATTGGAAATTTGTAACTTGTGACTTTTCCCATCTGACAGTAATTACATACATAAGGTAGTTTTGCAGGAATAAATTTTATTTTATTATCATTAAGAATTTTGCTTACAATACTAGCACTAGGTACTAGGATGACCTAACTTATAGTGCCATAGATCAAAAGTGTTTCTAATCTGAGTTTCATTAGTTATATCAGTCATATTACAATGTGGGTGATCATTGACAATAAAATTGTAATTGTTGAGATTGAATTCATAGAGTCCCTTCACAGCATTACCCTTTAGAAGAATTTCCTTAGTTAGTATGTCTCTAACTACACATTATTTTGGGAAAAGTTCAAAGTAAACATTGTTATCCCTAGCAAATTGAAACACACTAATTAGGTTTTTCTTAATTGTGGGAACTCTTAACAAGTTGTTCAAAAATAATTGTCTATTACCAGAAATACTACCTATGCTAGTATGAGAAATCTTAACACACTTACCATTGCCCATGCTTATTATTTGATTACCTTTGTATTCCTTGTTCCCTATATTTAGGTTATTCAGATTATTTGTAATATGATGGCTAGCTCCTGAATCTGGGTACCATGTTTCATCTTGAATATGATCAGCTCTGACTTGTTCATTCTGATTTCTTGTGTTGTCAGATTGATTAGTTGTATCTCCTAGTCCATATGCTATATTAGCAGTGAAGTTGTTGTTCCTTTGATTGCTACTGTTGGCTTGACTTGCTGAGTAGTTTGAGTTGTACTTGAAATAACACTTGACAACAATATGGCCAACCTTCTCACATATTTGGCACTTTGGTCGATTGTTGTTGTTGCTCCAGCATCCTCTTTCTCTGCCACCTATGCCTCTGGTGGTGGGGTTGCCTCTCTGAAAGGTTTGCTCATTTCCGAAATTGTTATTTGCCTGATTTTTGTTACCATTATTTTTTTAACGACATAGTTAATAGAAAAATTACTTTCTTGAGTTTTCTTGCTTTCAAGCCTAGCTTCATGTGCAAGCAAAATTGAGTGAACTTTATCAAGTGAGGAGAATTCCTTTTGTGAGGAAATTGTGACTTCTACAACATCATATTTTTCACTTAGGCCATTGAGTATAGTTAGAACTTGTTTAGAATCTTGCACTTTATGACCAATAGCTTCTAACATGTCGTAGATAGATTTAATTTTCTCAAATACTCTCTCATGGTAATGTTGTCTTTCCTGATTTTTTGCAATTGCCTTTTGTAAAACATAACTTTGGCAGCTGACTGGTTGTTGAAAGCTTTTTCTATTGCTGTCCATCTCATTAGCACTTTTGCAGCCAATTACCTAAGGTAGTAACTGTTGATTGATAGAAGATAGTAACCATGAGCTGATTAATCGATTTAGCCTATGATATTTCATGTATTCTTCATTGTTGACTATTTTGCCTTCTTGATCAGTAACGAATTTTGGTGGAACAGACAAGGTCCCTATGATGAATTCCTCAAGGCCATAACCTTGAATTATGGTTTCAATCTGCAGTTTCCATAGTAAGTAATTGTCTTCTTCTCATTGTACTGTAATTATTTGTGATTGTGGACTAATTACAGTTTTGGTGAGTTTGTCTACAGCTGAAAACTCTCTATTGTTCCAGTAGCGTTGTCTGAAGTTGATGAAGCAGTGACAGTAGTCATGATGCTGAGAAAGATTACTCAAAACTCTTTCGAGTTGAAGAAGAGAAGGATCGATGGCTGTTAAGCCTTAATGAAGCTCTGATACCATGTTAGAAAATAAAATAGAAGAAACAAGATTGAAGAGAAGTTTTATTATTGATGAATTGTAATTGTAAGATAATACAAATTGTATATAGAAGTCCTCTATTTATAATACAAGAAATAAATGTAAATAGGCTTGAATAATAGGAATGTGACTGTTGCATTGTTATAATAAGAATGTGACCGTTGCATTGTTATAATAGGCATGTGACCGTTGCATTATTATAATGGGCATATGGCTGTAACAGCCCGCCCCGCACCAACCGACATTTACTCCAAAAGTGCGCTGTACACATGTCCAGTTAGCACGGAACGGGTCGTCAGAAGGAAAAGGAAGAAGGAAATGAACATGCAAAGAACCTGTAGAATGTCTCACAGCGCATAGAATAAAATATAATAATAACATACTTGACATAAAACTGGAGAGACAGTGCATAAGCTAAAAACCAGAACTAAGCATCATAGCAGCGGAAATCCAAAATATAGCTTATTACAACTTTTCAAACTGTCTCAAAGCAAAAGTAAGATAAATGAGGTACACTACTAATGCCCAAGTAGCGACCACCAACGACACAGGGAGAATGTGTGTATATATATATATCATACGTGGAAGCCTCTTGCCCGCCTCCGAATCAGCTACTCGCGCATCACCAGCTAACCTGTCTCTAGTCTACTCGTGTGAGCACCCAGAGTAATAAGAGGAGACATAAAACTCTGGGTCAGACATAAAGCCTGGTATGAGCGATAAGCATCTAAAGTGAACAATAACAAGTAGACTAAAACATACATGAACCTGGACCTGCAACCAAAGAGTTAGCACTACATACTGTACAACGCTCTAAGGTGCCATATCAAACAGTGTAAAGATACGGAGGTGGGGGATGTGTGCATGTCATAGTGATGGCAAACAATCAAACATAGCATACATCCTCACATCTCTCACTCAGTGCGTAAAGCATATGATATTCACCACTTCGATCACCCAACATACCTTGCTACGATCACTCTGCCTCATGAAGTCATAAATGACTTCACTGCACTGATAACGTAGCCACTAATCCTTCGCTATGTCCAATTGCCCCATGGAGTTATTCACCCCATCTGCGCTGGCTCATTGCCTTACCAACCCTTACTATGTCCACTTGCCCCATGGAGTTATTCACCCCATCTGCGCTGGCTCATAGTCTTACTACGCATCACCTTGCCCTTCAAGTCATAATGACTCCACTACACTGATAACGTAGTCTTGCTACCATCGCCTTGCCCCTCGAGCCATAATGACTCTACTGCACTGATAAGTAGCCCATCATCCATTTTTAGTGGTGAATCGAAGTTATGAACGTTGACAACTCCTTAGCACATGTCCCGCAGCAAAGCCCAACCATGAAGTGAACTCATTGGTTCCCAACTGGATCCTGAGCTCTAACTTCCCATATAGGACTACCTTTGCATCTCGGGTTATTGGTCAATACTGGATCGGTTCGGATCTCCCCCTAATCATCGGTTCGGTTCAGATCAGAATGCTCCTTCATCACTGGATCGGGTCGGGTCGTCATCACCCCTGGCGGATCGGGTCGAGGTCTCCAGCTTGCCACGGTTCGGGTCGGGTGCTCTCTTCAGATCGGTTCATGGCGCCTTCAACTCGTGGCGGCATTCGGGTCGGAGCGTTCGAGTACAAGTGGATCGTGGATGCTGCCTCCCTCTGGTCGGATCGGGGTGCATAACACGAGCGGATCGGGTACGAGAGGCAGTTCACGGTTGATGTTCGTGGACCTTGCGCAGATGGTTCGGCTCGGAGGAGATGACTTGACTCGTGGTGATGTCCCACGATCCCATAGGGCGATCCGATCGACCCTCAATCCCCATCCGATCCGAATTCCTGCACCTTGTCCAACGAGTTGTTTACGCCCCTCGACGGCGTTTTTGACCATTCCAACTATTGAAATCAATCACAAAGCATACCATACATTCATAGCAACACATAGAAGTGACCTCAAACACCAAAAC
The DNA here is from genome assembly GCA_030737875.1 of Allium sativum. Classification (NCBI taxonomy): domain Eukaryota; kingdom Viridiplantae; phylum Streptophyta; class Magnoliopsida; order Asparagales; family Amaryllidaceae; genus Allium; species Allium sativum. Next base: position 139,905,371 of record CM060924.1, read on the forward strand.
ATCAATATAATAGGTTAAAATGGATCAAACTTACCCAAAACCCCATATTTCCCCTTAAGCATGTTTAGGCGGAACTAATGATGTGATTAGCAAAACTTAACCAAATTAACCCAAATTCATATCAGAGGTCTAAAACATCATTTCGAATTTTATAAATATTTTTCTAGAAATTTATCATGTTTAAATCCGCTAATTAACACTAATTACCCTTAATTAGCCATAATTAGTGAGGAACTATGCAAATCACTCACCTTAGCCACAAATAAACTAAAATCTGAAATAAATCTCTGATTTGATGCGAATCTCAATGCTAAACAGCTGCACAATATTGGTTTGGTGTAGATCTTCCTTGATTAGAGGTTGCTAAGCCAAATCCTTGACCAAAAGGTGATTTGGAGGTGATTTAGAGGTTGGAGGCCATTTTTAGGGTTCCTTGGAGATAAGTGGAGGCTAGAAAACTGAAATGGAATGATTCTCTACTTCATTTCAACCTCCCCATAACCCTAATCCCGAAATGGGTTATGGGCCTACTCACTAATCACCCTATTTGGCCCGGTTAAGCAGTTTTTCACTCTCCAAACCTTATTTCAGCCATATCTCCCAAACGGTAAGTCTGTTTGGCTATTATGACCACTCTACGGAAAGGTAAACCATCAAACGAATCTAATGGAAGTGGTTTCAGGTCAAAATTCCTTTCCAATCAAAAGTTATGGCCAAAACAAGATCAGCTAGGGGCAAAATGGTCATTTAAAAATCGACAAAAATCATGAACATGGGAAATGACTCTAATGGATGTTTCCCAAAGTTACATGACAATACGACTTCATATGGGAAAGAAATAAATATTCTACGATCCTATGATGTGTAGAATACGGGTCGTTACACTCTTCCCCCCTTAAGAAATTTCGCCCCCGAAATTCCCTAACCAAAACACACAAAAGGGTCCTGCATGCCTATCAATCATAAAACAACAATCATACATGCAAAACAAGCAAAATGAGTCTATCCTAGCATGCGGAATAACTAAATTACGAAGTAAATCTTACCAGGCAAAGAGTTCTGGATACGCCTTCCTAATGCTCTCCTCTGTCTCCAAAGTACAATCATTCTCGTTCTCGCCCCACTGAACCTTGACTAGCTTCACCGCCTTCCTTCGAAGTTGCTTCGTATCGTGCCCCACAATACGAATCGGCTTGCAGTTCCCAACCGCCTGGGTTCTACTTCGAAGTCCTCTAACTGATCAGGTGAAATAGTCATATCTGGGTCGTGAACGAACTTCCTTAGTTGGGAAACATGAAATACATTGTAAACTCCCGCCATCTTCTCTGGTAAGCCAACTCTATATGCCAAATTCCCGACTAGCTCAAGAACAGGGAATGGGCCAACAAATCTTGGTGCCAATTTGCCTCTCCTGCCAAATCGTATCACGCTCTTCAACGGAGAAATCTTAACAAACTCCAAGTCACCAACGGAGAATTTTAAGTCTCTTCTCCTCTTATCAGCGTAACTCTTCTGCCTATCTTGGGCAGCTTTCATTCGTTGCTGAATGATCTTAATCCTATCGGAAGTTTCCCTCACCACATCTGGTCCAAGCACAAAACTTCTCGCCAGTCTCTATCCAACATGATGGTGAGTTGCACGGTCTTCCGTACAAAGCTTCATACGGAGCCATACCGATAATGGATTGGTAGCTATTATTATATGCAAACTCTACTAGATGCAAATGGTCATCTCATGATCCACCAAAATCCAATATACAAGCTCTCAAGAGATCTTCTAATATACGATTCACCCTCTCCGTCTGACCGTCGGTCTTAGGATGATATGCGGTACTGAGATGTAATTCTGACCCTAGAGCCTCTTCTAAGCTCTTCCAAAACCCACTAGTAAACAACGGGTCTCGGTCACTTACAATGCTTTTAGGTACTCCATGAAATCTCACTACCCACTTCATATACAATTCTGCCGACTTGGCTGCCGTTCTGGTCGATTTGACTGGTATAAATCTTGCACTCTTAGTCAATCGATCCACAATTACCCAAATGCTATCATATCCCGATCTAGTCCTCGGTAAACCATCGATGAAATCCATCGAGACTTGCTCCCATTTCCATTCGGGAATTTCTAATAGTTGCAACAACCCACTAGGCTTCTTTTGCTCGGCTTTAACTAGTTGGCAATTCATGCATTTGGATATAAACTTCCCAACGTCTCTTTTCATCCCTTACCAGTAGTAAGTCTGCTTCATGTCTCGATACATCTTATTACCACCGGGGTGTATAGTTAGTCTTGAGTGATGACATTCTCTAAGCACTTCATCTCTCAAACCATTCATGTTGGGTACAACTAGTCTTCCATTCTTTCTAAGCCATCCATCTCGATCAAGGCCATACACATTCATCTCCTCACTGTCGATGTCCATCTCTAATTTGGAGATGATTTCCAATAGATTAGGATCGTCCCTCTAGCTGGAACCAATCCGCTCTATCAAAGTGGGTCTGATCATCAAACTAGCTAGCATAACTGGATCCAATTCGCACTTTGGTCTGAAATCAAACCCCGCGATATACTCCAGTTACTTTTATTCAAGAAACATTGCCCCTAATCTGGCATGTCTCCTACTCAAGGCATCGGCTACCGCATTACCTTTCCCAGGTGTATATGCGATATCAAAATCATACGAAGCCAAGAACTCTAACCATCTCTGCTGACGGAGATTCAGATCTTTCTGAGAGAAGAGATACTTTAACGATTTATGATTGGTAAACAGCTCAAATCTTTCTCCCAAGAGATAGTGTCTCCACATCTTCAATGCGAACACAATCGCTGCCAATTCCAAATCATGGGTAGGATACTTCTTCTCATATGGCTTTAGCTGTCGACTAGCATAAGCTACAACCCTACCTCCCTGCATCAATACGGCACCCAGTCCGGTACCACAAGCATCCGTGTATACCGTCATCTCTTCATTCCCCTTATGAATGACTAACACTGGCGCACGCGTCAACTTCTCTTTTAGACTCTTGAATGCATTCTCACACACTCCGTCCCAGACGAAGGACTGATTCTTCTTAGTCAACTGAGTCAACGCTGCCGCTATCTTGGAGAAGTCCTGGATAAACTTACGATAATATCCAGCTAATCCCAAGAAACTTCTTACATCTGTTGCATTCTTGGGTGTAGGCTAATCCTGTACCGTAGCCACCTTCGCAGGGTCCACGGCAATACCGCTCTCTGAAACAACATGACCGAAGAATCTCACTTCCCTTCTCCAAAAGTGACACTTAGAGAATTTCGCTTTCAATTGGTGTTTCCTCAACACCTCCACTACTATCCTCAAGTGCCCCTTGTGTTCCTCCTCTGTCCTTGAGTAAACAAGGATATCATCCATGAACACAAGAACAAACTTATTCAACTGATCTCTGAATACTCGATTCATAAGATCCACAAAGTAAGCTGGTGCATTGGTCAACCCAAATGGCATGACCAACCACTCATATAATCCAGACGGCGTCCTAAATGCCATTTTCGGAACACTCTCATCTGCTACTCGAAGCTGATGAAATCCTGTCGCGAGGTCCAACTGGGAGAACACTCTTGCTCCTTCCAGTTGATCAAACAAATCATCTATCCGCGGTAGAGGATGCTTATTCTTCCTCGTTACCTTATTCAACTCGCGATAGTCCACACACAAACGAAGGGAACCATCTGCCTTATTGGCAAACACAACTGGTGCTCCCCACTCGGAGACACTCCTTCTAATAAGTCCCTTCTTCAAAAGATTGCTGACTTGCACCCTGAGCTCTCGCTGCTCCCTTGGTGCCATACGACGAAGTGACATCACTATAGGTCTGGCATCTTTCACTAAATCAATACGGAACTCAATCTCTCGGTGTGGTGGAAGCCCGGTCACCTCCTCGAAGACGTCCGGATACTGGCCAACCATGGGCACATCTGACAACTCAACCTACAGGATGTCGAGGGAATTTACAAAACTAGCCATAACCACATCACTAGGTAGACTACCAAACACTACCCTCCACCCATCATCCGCCCTCACTGTCACCAAAAAGCCCTCACAGTCTACCACCACCCCGTATCTTTGGAGCCAATCGACTCCCAATATAATGCCATACCCAGTAAAGCCCAAAACAAAGCAATCACATACAAATATACATCCATGACTCGATAAGACCAAATCCCTGCAAATCATACTAAGGCTAGTCGAACCACCAATCGGGTTCGTCACAACCAATGGTCTATCAACTATCTCGGGTTCCAGTCCCAACCTATCTACCAGGTCACTAGATATGAAGGAACGGGAAGCCCCAGTATCAAACAAAACTCGAACTGGTACATCATAAATAGAAAGCATACCTTGAATAACAACATTCTTTCCTTTCTCCGCCGTAGTTGGGGTATTCGACGAAGAAGGAACAGCATCAATAGCATATGCTTTCACAATCTGCTTCTCCTTAAGAGGTTGCGTACACTTATCCTTATGATGTCCCACTTGACCACAGTTGTAGCACTTCCTTTCCGTTGGCTTGGCCCGACATTCTTTAGCATAATGGCCCTTCTTACCACAGCTGAAGCACTCAACATCCTTCTTGTTCTTTTTCTGGCCACCCTTAGATTGGTCTTGCTTCCTCTTATTCTGAGAGTTATTCTTGCCTCCACCGCCTGCTTGCCGCTTTGGCCCTTCTGCAGATGCAGCCTCAGTCTTTGACTTAGGGTAAAGACTCTCTGACCTCAAAGCTTTCCCCACAATCGATTCAAAAGTCTCATCGATGTGGTTGATAAGCCTTTCCCCCAAGTATCCATCCAAACCAGTAATGAACTTCTCATTCTTCTTCTCAGGAGTATCAATAAGAGACAGTCCATACTTCGACAAGGTGTCGAACTCAGCAATATAGTCAAAAACTGCCCTGCCACCCTGCTTGAGTTCCAAGAATCCCTTGAACAACACTGACTTCTGGGCAGCTGGAATGAACTTCTCGCTAAAGCGAACCTTGAACTGATCCCAAGTAACCTGATCTTCTGGAGTAGCTGTTCTAATGGCATTCCACCAATTCATTGCTCGCCCTTGCAGCTGACGAGACGCTAGCCTCCTCTTCATCGCATCCTCAAGACCCATGTCATCGAAGATACGATCACAGCTAACCATCCAATCTTGAACATCTATGGCCGACTCCGTCCCGTGGAACGGCTTCCCACCAAGGTTAGTGTAATCCTTGCACAACTTGGCGAAACCGGCCCTAGGCGCCTGCACTACTGGGCCAACACCAACTCCGGGATTGGGAACTGCCCCTTGCACTTCTCTAAGCATGTCTCTCACGAGGTTAGTAAACATTGCCCTCATGTCAGCGGCATTCCCATTATTGGCTCCTCTACCAGCACCTCTAGCATATCGGCTCATCGTCAATCTGTAAAAGGGAAACGATTAACGATCCCATAGTGGTGCTAGTGCAGTGCGACTTCATTCTTATACTACTGATAGTATATACATATATAGCTTTTGAAAACCATAGTAATCACAAATACGCGCTCTCATATACATACTATCTCTCCCTAGTGTCTCTCCCTAGGTTAACTACGCAATCTAGAGCTCTGATACCAAGTGTGACAGCCCACCCCGCACCAACCGACATTTACTCCAAAAGTGCGCTGTACACATGTCCAGTTAGCATGGAACGGGTCGTCAGAAGGAAAAGGAAGAAGGAAATGAACATGCAAAGAACCTGTAGAATGTCTCACAGCGCATAGAATAAAATATAATAATAACATGCTTGACATAAAACAGGAGAGACAGTGCATAAGCTAAAAACCAGAACTAAGCATCATAGCAGCGGAAATCCAAAATATAGCTTATTACAACTTTTCAAACTGTCTCAAAGCAAAAGTAAGATAAATGAGGTACACTACTAATGCCCAAGTAGAGACCACCAACGACACAGGGAGAATGTGTGTGTGTGTGTATATATATATATATATATATATATATATATATATATATATATATATCATACGTGGAAGCCTCCTGCCCGCCTCCGAATCAGCTACTCGCGCATCACCAGCTAACCTGTCTCTAGTCTGCTCGTGTGAGCACCCAGAGTAATAAGAGGAGACATAAAACTCTGGGTCAGACATAAAGCCTGGTATAAGCGATAAGCATCTAAAGTGAACAATAACAGGTAGACTAAAACATGCCTGAACCTGGACCTGCAATCAAAGAGTTAGCACTACATACTGTACAACGCTCTAAGGTGCCATATCAAACAGTGTAAAGATACGGAGGTGGGGGAGGTGTGCATGTCATAGTGATGGCAAACAATCAAACATAGCATCCATCCTCACATCTCTCACTCAGTGCGTAAAGCATACGATATTCACCACTTCGATCACCCAACATACCTTGCTACGATCACTCTGCCCCATGAAGTCATAAATGGCTTCACTGCACTGATAACGTAGCCACTAATCCTTCGCTATGTCCACTTTCCCCATGGAGTCACCACTTCGATCACCCAGCATACCTTGCTACGATCACTCTGCCCCATGAAGTCATAAATGACTTCACTGCACTGATAACGTAGCCACTAATCCTTCGCTATGTCCACTTGCCCCATGGAGTTATTCACCCCATCTATGCTGGCTCATAGCCTTACCAACCCTTACTATGTCCACTTGCCCCATGGAGTTATTCACCCCATCTGCGCTGGCTCATAGTCTTACAACGCATCACCTTGCCCCTCAAGTCATAATGACTCCACTACACTGATAACGTAGTCTTGCTACCATCACCTTGCCCCTCGAGCCATAATGACTCTACTGCACTGATAAGTAGCCCATCATCCATTTTTAGTGGTGAATCGAAGTTATGAACGTCGACAACTCCTTAGCACACGTCCCACAGCAAAGCCCAACCATGAAGTGAACTCATTGGTTCCCAACTGGATCCTGAGCTCTAACTTCCCATATAGGACTACCTTTGCATCTCGGGTTATTGGTCAATACTGGATCGGTTCGGATCTCCCCCTAATCATCAGTTCGGTTCGGATCAGAATGCTCCTTCTTCACTGGATCGGGTCGGGTCGTCATCACCCCTGGCGGATCGGGTCGAGGTCTCCAGCTTGCCACGGTTCGGGTCGGGTGCTCTCTTCAGATCGGTTCATGGCGCCTTCAACTCGTGGCGGCATTCGGGTCGGAGCGTTCGAGTACAAGTGGATCGTGGATGCTGCCTCCCTCTGGTCGGATCGGGGTGCGAAACACGAGCGGATCGGGTACGAGAGGCAGTTCACGGTTGATGTTCGTGGACCTTGCGCAGATGGTTCGGCTCGGAGGAGATGACTTGACTCGTGGTGATGTCCCACGATCCCATAGGGCGATCCGATCGACCCTCAATCCCCATCCGATCCGAATTCCTGCACCTTGTCCAGCGAGTTGTTTACGCCCCTCGACGACGTGTTTGACCATTCCAACTATTGAAATCAATCACAAAGCATACCATGCATTCATAGCAACACATAGAAGTGACCTCAAACACCAAAACATCAATATAATAGGTTAAAATGGATCAAACTTACCCAAAACCCCATATTTCCCCTTAAGCATGTTTAGGTGAAACTAATGATGTGATTAGCAAAACTTAACCAAATTAACCCAAATTCATATCAGAGGTCTAAAACATCATTTCGAATTTTATAAATATTTTTCCAGAATTTTATCATGTTTAAATCCGCTAATTAACACTAATTACCCTTAATTAGCCATAATTAGTGAGGAACTATGCAAATCACTCACCTTAGCCACAAATAAACTAAAATCTGAAATAAATCTCTGATTTGATGCGAATCTCAATGCTAAACAGCAGCTCCAATATTGGTTTGGTGCAGATCTTCCTTGATTAGAGGTTGCTAAGCCAAATCCTTGACCAAAGGGTGATTTGGAGGTGATTTAGAGGTTGGAGGCCATTTTTAGGGTTCCTTGAAGATAAGTGGAGGCTAGAAAACTGAAATGGAATGATTCTCTATTTCATTTCAGCCTCCGCACAACCCTAATCCCGAAATGGGTTATGGGCCTACTCACTAATCACCCTATTTGGCCCGGTTAAGTAGTTTTTCACTCTCCAAACCTTATTTCAGCCATATCTCCCAAACGGTAAGTCCGTTTGGCTATTATGACCACTCTACGGAAAGGTAAACCATCAAACGAATCTAATGGAAGTCGTTTCAGGTCAAAATTCCTTTCCAATCAAAAATTATGGCCAAAACAAGATCAGCTAGGGGCAAAATGGTCATTTAAAAATCGACAAAAATCATGAACATGGGAAATGACTCTAATGGATGTTTCCCAAAGTTACATGACCATACGACTTCATATGGGAAAGAAATAAATATTCTACGATCCTATGATGTGTAGAATACGGGTCGTTACAATGGCCGTTGCTATGTTATAATGAGAATGCTACTGTTGCATTGTTATAATGGGCATGTGACCGTTGCTTTCCCATTATTCCATCTTTCCTTTATTAATATAGATTTTGTTTTTTAAAATTATTTTGTTATAGCACTTTAATACAAGGCTATGTTATACTGCTATATATATACGTGTGTGTGTGTGTGTGTATATATATATATATATATATATATATATATATATATTAGTGACAGCCTCCTTAAAAGACCGTGGTCGCAAATAATTTGTCACAACTAACATAGTATGCTATGGGATAAGGAGTAATTGAGGGAGATTGTGAAGAGGAATCAAGTGAAGTAGGGATTGGATTTTTCTTGATCACCGTATGAGTGACAAAATCACACAATTTTATTGAGGGATACTTGACACGTAGCCCACGACCAAAATTATCATCCAAACCTGCACCATCATATGAATCCACCATAACCACTTCCCCCTATAGCCAAAGGCATGACTGGTTGTGTCTCAGCCAGAATAGAGGAAATTTTCGACTCTATGTTCTCATCATCAACATAATCTAAAACATCAACAGTACTCCTATCCATATGCATCTCAGGTAAAGAGCTCATATTTTTAGGTTCAACATCCAAATATGGGAAAATATTCTCATAAAATTTAACATCACGAGTGAGAAAGAATTTCTTAGTACTAAGTCAAATAAGTTCCAACCCTTCTTACCAAATGGATATCCTACAAAAAAACATTTATGACTTCTGTTAGCGAATTTGTCACCCTTTTCTTTTGGTTATGATCAAAACATAGACAACCAAACACATACAGTTCTGTTAAGGATGGTGGATGACAAAATAAAATTTCATATGGTGTCTTTTTGTGAAGAACATTATAAGGAGTACGATTAATAACATGAGCAACAGCTAAAACACATTCCCCCCAAAAAGAAATAAGCAAACCACCTTGACATCTTAAAGCTCTTGCAACACTCAAAATATGTTTATGTTTTATTCCCACTCTCCTATTTTGTTGAGGAGTACTCACACAAGTAGTTCGAAACAAAATCCCAGTTGCAAAAAAATAATCCTTCAAACAGTTAAATTCTATTCCATTATCACTACGATTTTTTTCCAGTTTTTGAGAAAATTAACGATCAGTCATAGCAGTAAATGACATAAATATCTAAAAAACTTTAGTTTTATCCATCAACAAATATACCCACATAGCACGGGAAAAATCATCCACTGTTCTAAGAAAATAATGAGCGCCACAAGAAGAAGGTTCAGGATACGGACCCCACATATCACAATGTACTAACTCAAGAATACGATTTGTTTTATTTTCACTCAAAGGAAAACTATCCCTAGGTTTCTTAGCATGATGGCATATTTCACATGCTTTATTCAAATTATCTTTAGAATCCAAAAAAAAGGAAGTCACTTCACTACTTTTTCCAAAGGATGACCCAACCTATTATGCCATAATTCCAATAAAGACATGCTTGCTACTGTAAGAGCTTGAACCAGTGTCCTTTTAAGAAAATAGTAAAGTTCATCCCGTTTTTCACCTATTTCAATCACCTTCCTCGTCAGTTGGACACACAAGTTAGAATTAAAATGAAACAACCCAAACTCGCCCTTACGGGAAAGCCCGGATTGAGTTGAGAACACGACAAATCAGAACATAAAAAGAAGAACATTTCATTGCTATTACAACAATTTACATCAGAGTACAAGAATATACAAAGTATGAACAAATAATATACATTTGATAAATAACAGAGATTTACAAATTATTATGCAGTGGAAAATTAATACATAACACAACTGTAAGAGATACACGGATACAGAGCGTTCTGGATATAGCTCCAGCTGTAAACCAGGATCATGTGAATATAATATCTACAAAACCAAAACTACTAGCGGCCCGTGTGGAAAATAGGGGTACCCAGAGTTTAGGTTAAAACAATAAACACCAGGTCAGTCATGTGACTGGTGTGAGAACTAAAATAGTTATTAAATCTTTAGTTTAAAATAAAGTAAATCAAGGGACCACGTCATATAACACGGAACAGGTTTCCTCCCAAGAATACCAATGCATATAACAAATAGAGCAATGCTTTTTGGAAAAATGAAGCTATTATAAGACTTAGGTCCCGTCACACAATGCAACGCAAGCCGGAGGGTAGAGTTTTCCCTTATAATAGCCAAACATGCTTGGTACGTTTAAAACAAATCATTTGATACTATAATAAGTGTATGTGTCAAAACAGCTTCAGATATAAATGTATGAATCATGGAAGACATAGTATCCCATGCTATTGTGTCGCCATATAGGTTAACAACTAAAACCGAAAGGTCATGTATTGGAAGTTGGATTTTTCTATGAACCAAGGCAAGGAATCATCCTTACCGCTTCGAGACGCTCTAGCCCGTGTCTCAGGATCAGAGCTCGAGTGACCCTTGGATCGTCAGGGCTGGTCCACACGTAGTGGATTAAAATGCCTGAACAATACGTTTTCCCGCCCTATGGGGCGTAAAACTAGTCAGTATATCGACGAAACCATCCATCGGCCCCGTAGTGACCGATATAACCGAGGCGCCTCGCTTTCCATCATCTACATAAGTAAAAATGTCTGGGCTCCATACCATGACACCACTCTTAGCTAGAAGCAAACGTATGTCCTCCCTAAAGTCCTATCCCATTTCTGGTTCATACCGGGGTGTGAGGCTCGCGAATTAATGCTATACACAAAGCTATGCTATATTAAAACCGTGCTTTGATCATCAACCACAAGACTCTGCTTTTCAACAAAAGCCTTGATCATTTGCATCTTAGCATGCCACACAGGCAGTTCACGCCATGCGATTAATGTCTATCGATATATAACCTATGAACTTGTACGTCTCAGAGAAGGGTGTTAAGTAAGAGAATGACTTCTCCGCCACCAAACAGATATACATTTAATAGTGATTAATCAACACAGAATAAAATCCAATGTCAAACACACATCCATTTTCTAGTTCATTCCTGGTCTAAACGAAACCGAAGGCACCTTATTCCTCGTCCCGTGTCCAGTACAGGAGAGAGGTTGTCGCATATCCGGTCGATCTCCAAGTACGTCTGGACGATCACAACTTATTACTTTGTCTTGGGTGCACATCCCAATCAAGACATCAATAATCATCCAAATGATGTGTGGACCTCTGGTCTTCAACCACCGTCTTCATCATCAACTTATTGTCGAATCAGTTATTCAGAATGGGTATAAACCCGGCCTTTCCGAATAACTCGCGTATATAATACACAAGTGCTTTAAAAACACAACATACGCCTTATTCCAATTCTGTATATTCTTTTATTCAAACATTCATATCTTTTGGGAAATGTTCCCATTAATTTTATCAAAGATAAATTCTTTAAATTTATTTATTAATCTTCCTTTGGATATTAATTCAAACCAAATTAAGGTTTATCCAAACTAGTCGGGATTAGCGATCCTTACAGAAGTAATCATTTATTTTATTTCCCAATCCCAACCTATTCATCCCATGAAGCAAAACTGGTAATACTACATATCTAACACCACGGTGTTATCAGTAAAATTGATTACCTTTTCACGTTCAAATCTAATTAAAGATTTAACTATCACTTGGAAAAAAACTGGTGATACTCTATTATTGATCATTTCATGAATTCGATAAATTTAATTATCCCATTCACATTCCAATCTAATTAAAGATTCATTAAAACTCTAATTCAGTTTTAATCTCAAAAATCATTAATTATTCAAAGTTAAGAAAATAATCTTATCTTTAACTTGGTTAAAGAACTAATGTCATTTAAAAAACAATTCACGATAAACCCAAAGTCCCATTTCATTAATTATGGAATCTTTATAGAAAGCAGATCAATATATATATATAATCGATATAAACTTCCGGATCCAACCAATAATATAAATGGAATAACGACAAAGCCTTTTAAATTCCATTTATGGTAACGACCTTCCTCCACAGAAGCTCACTTCGATTATTACCAAATTGAATTCCATTCAATTCCAATTTATTGTATTAAATTGGAAAACTTTACTTTGGAAAATTTCCTTTAAATCTTAATAAAAAGATTTATAAATTCCAAATCATATTTCAATGTAAATCGGGTTAAAGAACGAATGTCGTTAAAAACAAAGTTCACAATAAACTCAATTCACATTCCATTTTATTCTAGTTATTAGATATAACTGGAACTCTAATAATCTTAATTAAAAGATTTATTCTTTTCACATAGGGTTTAAGAACAGTGTTACTGAAGACATCATTCATGACAAACCCAAATTTCAATTCTTTTATTCAATTCCAATTAAATATTAATTAATTGGAAAACTTCACTAAATCTTAATTAAAAGATTTATTCTTTTCTCAATTGGGTTTAAGAACAGTGTTATTTAAGAAGCCATTCATGACAAACCCAAAATCCAATTTGACATCAAATACAAGGCTCTGAATAGAAATTATATCGGCTTAAAATCAATATCAAATTCTGAAATCAACAAATATCATATTGGAAATAACGATATAAATATATCTTCCAAATTTCCATAACAATATCTGTATAATCACGGAATCCAACATCAAAATATTCCGAAGATTATTTCCATTCCAAATCCATTCCAATTTGTTTGTCGGAATTTCTGGTTATTTCAAAACCCATTCCCAATCCAATTTATTTATTTAAAAATAATTGGATTATAATTCTAGTTAATACCTAGTTCATTTCAATAAAATATATTTTTATCTTTTCAAATATGAATTTTTCATACCAATTCTTTCCATATCATTTATTTTGATTTTACACAAATTATTAATATTTTGAATAATTTTATCAATGCCCGTACAGTCGATTTCCATAAACGGTCATCGAACTGCACTTACTGCGACCTTCTCCAAATTTGATTTGGACATAATTACAAATCCATCCAATATATTTCAAATCTCTTATATTCGTTGGAAAGCTCTTTTCGATACGAACCCAAAGGTTCCGGTTTTAGGAGAATCCGACGGTCGAATCTCCTGTAATGTCAATTCGAAGTCAATGGTCGAAATTCGCGAACGGTTGCGGGAAGGCGCGTTTTATTCAGGCCATTAAATATATAATATATATATATGTATATTATATATTTCATCGATTTCCAAACGTGTTTTATAAATTATTTTAAATTCGTTTTGAAAATGATTTCAACTTCATTTTCAATTTTAAATCAAAATTGAATATTTCATATCATTAATATATAAATGATAATATTTTCAAAATATCAGATTTTGAAATCATTTCCTTTTCGATATTCATTATAAAAATGAGTAAAATCGATATAAATATCGTCTGCGTCAAAATGGCGCAAATCTAATCAACACGGCTTCATATATTTAAATATGTTTGTGTCCATCCAAAATCGGGCATCAAAATCATATTTTGATTCTTTTATGAATATTATTCTAAATTATTCGTTATTTTAAAATGCTCCTTATTTCTGAATTGGAATCAAACCCAATCAATTACCATATAATTTTATTTATACGGATTTCATACAACACATGTATATATCAACAATGATAAACAATCAACCATCAGCCAGAGTGCACTACACAACTGCATAAGCATTAAATATAAATAATTAATGCTTACAACAGTCTGTCAACCCATCGATTGACATACAACTAAACAATTGGGATAAGTGTACGTCAAATATCTTTCCAATACCCGTGTAGGGTTTCAATCAACAAACACATATTTTATTTGTGCAGTTAGGCGATGTGTAAAATATATCGCCCCAATTAGCATCATATAAATGGGTATATATAAACAAATCGTCCGATTTGTTTATGAATATTTATTTCAACACATGACTATTTTATAAAGTTCATATTTACAATAAAAATAATATTATTATTGTTCAAATATTTTATTCAACACATGAATATTCTATACAATTCATATATACAATAAAAATGATATTTTTATTGTTCTAACATATTTCAGAAAATTTTGGCAGCATAACGGCGTGATAATAGAACCGGAAAAAGGTCTAGCCTTATCCCTCGCCTAATGCTGGCTCGCGCCATACACATATCAATTCTAATCAATTAATTCACATCCCAAACTGCATTCAAACAAATAGACCAATCAAAACAAACAACCAAACATCCATGGTTTCAAACAAAGGTGTCGGGTGCTACTAAGCACCGTCTGCATCCTAGTATATATTTAACTAGAAAACAAGATTAAGGTTAGAAGTTCTCACCTTGGGTTTTCACTCCTCCATTCTTTATTTCTGAAACGGTTTGGATTTGGATTTGGATTTGTTTCCAGTCAGTCCCATCGCAATCTGTTTCACGCTGTTTATAGTAAAAATCACATTTTTAATATGAAGTTTATATATTTTTATCTAACTAAAATAATATTTTTATCTACTAAAAATCGTATTTTTATAGAACTAAAAATCGTATTTTTATCAATGCTATATATATTTAAAACAATGCTATATAAATATTTAAAAATCCCATTTTTAAAACAACTCTTTTTAAATTAAAATCACATTTTTATTTCGCTATTGTATATATAAAAATCCTATTTTTATAACGCTACTGTATATATAAAAATCATATTTTTATCTTCTCTACATATATAAAAATCAAATTTTTATTCGCTATTCATATATATAAAAATCATCTTTTTATAATTCAGTTTTATATTAAATTTCATTTTTTTAAAACCACCTTCTTCATATAAAAAAAGTAAATCATATTTAAAAAATGCTTTTATATTTTAAAAATCATATTTTTATTTAAAAAAAACAAAGCTATACATATTTTTAAAACAACATTATTTATAATTTGAAATTTCATTTACTGTTATATATATAATGTTATGTAATTAATTACACAAAGGAAAAAGCTCATTGTTTTCCTTTTGATCAGTTCTGTGGTGTAGATCTTGTCAAGACGAACCCAACGCATCTGAAATCACCTGTTCTGTGTCCGAACAAAATAGTCATCATTTTACAAACATTAATTCCCTTAATTATGATTTAAATAATTAATTAGCACTAACCCTCCTCTTTAATTAATTTTCCCTTAATTATTTCATCTCTAAACTGTCGTCTTCTTCATTTGGAACCCCCAAACCCACGTCGCCATATCAACACCGCCCACCGCCGCTTACTGGAGCCGTCGGCCACCCATCAGACCTCGCCATCTGACGCGCCGCCACATCGTCCCCCTCCACCAGAAGTCGCCGCCAGTTCGTCGCCTCCACGTGATCGGAAATTGGACCCAAACGTTGCGCCTTTGAGCACACCTTCTTCCCAAATCACTGAACGATAATACCTCAATCCTATATGGATTGAAAGCCCTCTCTAAGCATTATAATTTTTGTTTATAAAGTTTTAATTTTTATAGTGTGGATTGAACAGAATTTGGATGGGAAAATCGGAGCAAATTCCGATGTTCGTTCTAACCCTGGCGACGCGGTTTTTGATTTTGTTGGAGAATGACTAGGTTAAATGTGATTGGCCAGTTATATATATATATATACACATATATATATATATATATATTATATTCTTTAATCCCATAAAAATTAGATTTTATATCCGAACTCCAAATCGAACTCAACGACTGTCGCCCTAGCTAAATACCCTCATTCCGAACACAATGGGATATGTCCGGTAAGGCAATTCGACTGTTTCGATCAGAAATTAATATAACATTTAAAATTGATTTCAACGTACATTTTAATTTACCGGGGCCACATACTGACTCCAAAAATTCCCAAAAAATAAATCTAGGTAAGTTTTGACGATACAGTCCTAACAAAACTAATTACATCGAATTTGGTGATCGTTTGAAAAATGGCCAATTTCTGGTCGACCCAAATTGACTGAAATTGACAAAACACGTTTTAATTTGCCACACTCACATTTTACTTCCAAAAATTATGAATTTTGGAATCTAGCTATAATTTGACATTCTGGATCCAACAAAAGTGGTTTCATCGAAAACGAATGTCATTTGCAAAATGACTATTTTTAAGGGCAATATATTATATAAAATTCCATAGCGACTATTCTGAATTTTCAACTGGACATAACTTTTTATTTCCGTTATGAAATCTGATTTTTCACATCCATTGGAAAGATATTTTCAAACAGATTTAAATATTTCTGGTCTTATTGAAATCCAATTTATTTTGAATCTTATACCTTCATTTAAAATCTAAAATCGAATTTTCAAACTACCACACCATTTCAGGCTCGTTATATAATTAAAATAAATTTATTCGTACTAACTTCGATTAAAATAAATTTTTAGTCGTTATTATTTAAAATAAATCATTTTGAATTCTAAAAATTCATTAACATAGCCAAAATAAAAATTTTAAATTGGTTCTGATTTTCCGGGTTGTTACAATCTCCCCCACTTAAAATCTTTTCGTCCTCGAAAAGGAACGGAGCTGAAGGTTGTTTAATCAATCAACTCAACTTTCATTCTGGCATTCATTCTTTAACTTTTCAGTTTCTAAGAATTTTCCAATTCTTCAAAAATTTGGCTAACACCCTAAATTTTTGAAAAATTTCGCCATAACCTCCTTTGTACGGACATACATTTAAAACCGCAACTAGCCACGCAGGGCCCTTATCAAACCAAAAGAAAAAGAAAAAGCCAATCGGCTCATAAAATCATCCAAACCTAATAAATTATTAAACATGTACCTATTTGTCAGGCATACAATTTTATTCCTCTTCTTAGATTCTATGTTATGACATGTTCACACATATATATGTAAATGCATGCAATTCCCATCAATTTTCAATTCAATTCAAATTTGATTCTATTTGACTAAAATTAACCTTTCCATTTTCATATTGGCTTCAATAATTTTATTAGTTAAACTAATAACCAAACAACACAACCAGCAATAAATTGGTTCATTATATTTTCAAATTCATAACTTCGATATATATATATATATATATATATATATATATATACAAAATCATGTTTTTGATGCTAATTCACAACAATAACCCTATCTCGGTTTGGTTCTCACACCAGCCAATCGGAAATATATAGATATCCCACTTTCGAAACTCGAAAATAGATAGTGGTGATACTATAGTAATAATTAGGAACATCCCCGGGCGACTAGAGTGTGACTCTATATCCATCCAGTATATTTGAGGCTTCATATACACGTGGATCAGACATATATTAAAATCTCTATATACCCGATAAACCAAATCAGCTTAATTTTTTTTTATTCAACTACGTATAATACGGTTTAAATTTTCAAAACAAAGTTTGTTTTTAATTTTTATTTAAAAAACAACACTCCTTCAACTCATTCTAGGATAATACTGATCCCATCTTTAATGAGTCATTCTCATTGGATATCACCAATCCAATCTCTGATGAATTCTTTTGTTTGGTTCTAAAGTGCCTTGTTCTCGAGCTCTGTAAACCAAAGCTCTGATACCAACTGAAAAGATCCAAACTTGCCCTTACGGGAAAGCCCGGATTGAGTTGAGAACTCGACAAATCCGAACACAAACAGAAGAACATTTCATTGCTATTACAATAATTTACATCAGAGTACAAGAATATACAGAGTATGAACAAATAATATACATTTGATAAATATCATAGAATTACAAATTATTATGCAGTGGAAAGTTAATACATAACACAACTGTAAGAGATACACAGATACAGAGCATTCTGGATATAGCTCCAGGTGTAAACCAGGATCCTATGAATATAATATATGCAAAACCAAAACTACTAGCTGCCCGTGTGGAAAATAGGGGCACCCAGATTTTAGGTTAAAACAATAAACTCCAAGTCAGACATGTGACTGGGGTGAGAACTAAAACAGTTAATAAATCTTTAGTTTAAAATAAAGTAAATCAAGGGACCACGCCGTATAACATGGAACGGGTTTCCTCCCAAGAATACCAGTGCATATAACAAATAGTGCAATGCTTTTTGGAAAAATGAAGCTATTATAAGACTGAGGTCCCATCACACAATGCAACGCAAGCCGGAGGATAGGGTTTTCCCTTATAATAGCCAAACATGGTTGGTACGTTTAAAACAAATCATTTGATACTGTACTAAGTGTATAGTGTCAAAAACAGCTTCAAATATAAATTTATCAATCATAGACGGCATAGTATCCCATGCTACTATGTCGCCATGTAGGTTTAAAACTAAAACCGAAATGTCACGTATTGGAAGTTGGATTTCCGTCTATGAACCAAGGTAAGGGATCGTCCTTACCGCTTCGAGACACTCTAGCCCGTGTCTCAGGATCAGTACTCGAGTGACCCTTGGATCATCAGGGCCGGTCCACGTGGAGTGGATTAAAATGCCTGAACAATACATTTCCCCGCCCTATAGGGCATAAAACTGGTCAGCATATCGACCAAACCGTCCATCGTCCTCATAGCGACCGATATAACCGAGGCACCTCGCTTTCCATTACCCACATAAGTAAAAATGTCTGGGCTCTATATCATGACACCACTCCTAGCTAGAAGGAAACGAATGTCCTTCCTGAAGTCCTCTCCTATTTCTGGTTCACACCGGGGTGTAAGGCTTGTGAATTAATGCTATACACAAAGCTATGCTATATTAAAGTCGTGCTTTCATCATCAACCACAAGAATCTGCTTTTCAACAGAAGCCTTGATCATTTGCATCTCAGCATGCCACACAGGCAGTTCACGCTATGCAACTGATGTCTATCGATATATAACCTCTTAGCTCTTACGTCTCAGAGAAGGATGTTAAGCAAGTGAGTAAATTCTCCGCTACCAAACAAATATCTATTTAATAGAGATCAATCAACACATAATAAAATCCAATGTCAGACATACATCCATTTTCTGGTCCGTTCCGGGTCTGAACGAAGCCGGAGACACCTTATTCCTCGTACCGTGTCCAATACAAGAGGGCCGTCCTCGCATACCCGGTCGATCTCCAAGTACGTCTGGACGATCACCACTTATTACCTTGTCTTGGGTGTACAGCCCAATCAAGATATCAGTAATCATTCAAATGATGTGAAGACCTTCGGTCTTCAACCACCATCTTCATCGTTGACTTATTGTCGAATCAGTTATTCAGAATGGGTACAAACCCGACCTTTCCGAATAACTCGCGTATATAATACACAAGTGCTATAAAAACACAACATACACCTCATTCCAATTCTGAATATTCTTTTATTCAAACATTCATATCTTTTGGGAAAGGTTCCCATTAATTTTATCAAAGATAAATTCTTTAAATTTATTCTTTATTCTTCCTTTGGATATTAATTTAAACCAAATCAAGGTTTATCCAAACTAGTCGGGATTAGCGATCCTTACCGAAGTAATCATTTATTTTATTTCCCAATCCCAACTTATTCATCCCATGATGCAAAACTGGTAATACTTCAGATTTAACACAACGGTGTTATCGGTAAAATTAGTTACCTTTTCACGTTCAAATCTAATTACAGATTTAACTTTCGCTTGGAGCAAAATTGGTGATACTCTATTATCGATCATTTCATGAATTCGATAAATTTAATTATCCCATTTACATTCCAATCTAATTAAAGATTCATTAAAACTCTAATTCAGTTTTAATCTCAAAAATCATTACTTAATGATTATTCAAAGTTAAGAAATTAATCTTATCTTTAACTGGGTTAAAGAACTAATGTCATTTAAAACACAACTCACGATAAACCCAAAATCCCATTCCATTAATTATGGAATCTTTATGGAAAACAGATCAATATATATAATCGATATAAAATTCTGTATCCAACCAATAATCTAAATGTAATAACGGCAAAGCCTTTTAAATTCCATTTATAGTAACGGCCTTCCTCCACAGAGCTCACTTCAATTATTACCAAATCGAATCCCATTCAATTCCAATTTATTGTATTAAATTGGAAAACTTTAATTTGAAAATTTTCCTTTAAATCTTAATAAAAAGATTTATAAATTCCAAATCACATTTCACTGTAAATCGGGTTAAAGAACGAATGTGTTAAAAACACAGTTCACAATAAACTCAATTCACATTCCATTTTATTCTAGTTATTAGATATAACTGGAACTCTAATAATCTTAATTAAAAGATTTATTCTTTTCACACGGGTTTTAAGAACAGTGTTACTTAAGACACCATTCACGACAAACCCAAATTTCAATTCTTTTATTCAATTCCAATTAAATATTAATTAATTGGAAAATTTCACTAAATCTTAATTAAAAGATTTATTCTTTTCTCGACTGGTTTTAAGAATAGTGTTATTTAAGATGTCGTTCACCACAAACCCAAAATCCAATTTCATATCAAATACAAGGCTCTGAATAGAAATTATATCGGCTTATAATCAATATCAAATTTTGAAACCAACAAATACCGTATTGGAAATAATGATATAAATATATCTTCCAAATTTCCTTAATAATATCCGTATAATCACGGAATACAACATCGAAATATTTCGAAGATTATTTCCATTCCAAATCCATTCCAATTTGTTCGTTGGAAATTTCTGCTTATTATAAAACCCATTCCAAATCCAATTTATTTATTTAAAAATAACTGGATTATAATTCTAGTTAATACCTAGTTCATTTCGATAAAAATATATTTTTATCTTTTCAAATATGGAATTTTTCATACCAAATCTTTCTAAATCATTTATTATGATTTTACACAAATTATTAATATTTTTAATAATTTTATCATGGCCCGTACAGTCGATTTCCATAAACGGTCATCGAACTGCACTTACAACGACCTTTTCCAAATTTGATTTGTACATAATTCCAATTCCAGCCGTTAGATTTCAAACTTCTTAGATTTATTGGAAAGCTCTTTTCGATACAAACCCAACGGTTCCAGTTTTAGGAGAATCCGACGATCGGATCTCCCGTAATGTCAATTCGAAGTCAATGGTCGAAATTCGCGAACGGTCGCGGTGTGGTGCGTTCTATTCAGGCCATTAAATATATATATATATATATATTATATCTTGTTGATCTCCATTTAAAACATATTTTATAAATTGTTTTAAATTCATTTTGAAAACAATTTCAACTTCATTTTCAATTTTAAATCAAAACTGAATATTCCATATCATTAATATATAAATGATAATATTTTCAAAATATCATATTTTGTAACCATTTCCTTTATAATATTCATTATAAAAATGAATAAAATCGATATAAATATCGTCTGCGTCAAAATGGCGCAAATCTAATCAACATGACTTCATATATTTAAATATTTTCGTGTACATCCAAAATCGGACATCAAAATCATATTTTGATTCTTTTTTGAATATCATTTTAAAATATTCATTATTTTAAAATATTCGTTATTTTAAAATACTCCTTATTTCTGAATTGGAATCAGACCCAATCAATTACCATATAATTTTATTTATATGGATTTCATACAACACATGTATATATCAACAATGATAAACAATCAACCATCAGCCAGAGTGCACTACACAACTGCATAAGTATTAAATACAAATAATTAACGCTTGCAACAGTCTATCAACCCATCGATTAACATACAACTAAACAAATGGGATTAGTGTATGTCAAATATCATCCCAAAACCCGTGTGGGATTTCAATCAACAAACACAGATTTTATTTGTGCAGTTGGGTAATGTATAAAATATATCATCCCAATCAGTATCAGATAAATGAGTGTACATAAACAAATCGTCCGATTTGTTTATGAATATTTATTTCAACACATGACTATTTTATACAGTTCATATATACAATAAAAATGATACTTTTATTGTTCAAATGTTTTATTTAACACATGAATATTCTATACAATTTATATATACTATAAAAATGATATTTTTATTTTTCTAACATATTTCAGAAAATTTTGGCAGCATAACGGCGTGATACTAGAACCAGATTAAGGTCTAGCCTTATCCCTCGCCAAATGCTGCGTTGCGCCATACACATACCAATTCTAATCAATTAATTCACATTCCAAATCGCATTCAAACAAATAGACCAATTAAAATAAACAACCAAACATCCACGGTTTCAAACAAAGGTGTCGGGTGCTACAAAGCACCGTCTTCATCCTAGTATATACTTAACTAGAAAACAAGATTAGGGTGAGAAGTTCTCACCTTAGGTTTCCACTCCTCTATTCTTTATTTCTGAATGGTTTGGATTTGGATTTGTTTCCAGTCAGTCCCATTGCAATCTGTTTCACGCTGTTCATAGTAAAAATCAAAATTTTAATATGAAGTTTGTATATTTTTATCTAACTAAAATAATATTTTTATCTACTAAAAATCATATTTTTATAGAACTAAAAATCGTATTTTATCAACACTGTATATATTTAAAACAATGCTATATGTATTTAAAAATCCCATTTATAAAACAACTCTTTTTAAATTAAAAATCACAATTTTATTTCGCTATTGTATATATGAAAATCCTATTTTTATAATGCTACTGTGTATATAAAAATCATATTTTTATCTTCTCTACATATACAGAAATCAAATTTTTATTCGCTATTCATATATGTAAAAATCATCTTTTTATAATTCAGTTTTATATAAAATTTCATTTTTTTAAAACCACCTTCTTCATATAAAAAAATAAATCATATTTAAAAAATGCTTATATATTTTAAAAATCATATTTTTATATTTAAAAAACAAAGCTATATATATTTTAAAAACAACATTATTTATAATTTGAAATTTCATTTACTGTTATATATATATAATGTTATATAATTAATTACACAAAGGAAAAAAGCTTATTGTTTTCCTTCTGATCAGTTCTGTGGTGTAGATCTTGTCGAGACGAACCCAACGCATCTGAAATCACCTGATTCTGTGTCCAAACGAAATAGTTATCATTTTACAAACTTTAATTCCCTTAATTATGATTTAAATAATTAATTAGCACTAAACCTCCTCTTTAATTACCCTTCCCTTAATTACTTCATCTCTAAACCATCGTCTTCTTCATCTGGAACCCTTAAACCCACATCGCCATATCAAAACCGCCCACCCCCCGCTTACTGGAGCCGTCGGCCACCCATCAGACCTCGCCATCTAATGAGCCACCACGCCGTCCCCCTCCACCAGAAGCCGCCGCCAGTTCGACGCCTCTACGTGACCGGAAATCGGATCTAAACGCTGCGCATTTGAGTGCACCTTCTACCCAAATCACTGAACGATAATACCTCAATCCTATATGGGTTGAAAGCCCTCTTTAAGCACTATAATTTTTTTTATAAAGTTTTAGTTTTTATAGCATGGATTGAATGGAATTTGGATGGAAAAATCGGAGCAAATTCCGCTGTTCGTTCTAACCCTAGAGGCGTGGTTTTTGATTTTTTTTGGGGAATGGCTAGGTTAAACGTGACTGGCCAATTATATATATATATATATAGTTCTTTAATCCCACAAAAATTAGATTTTATATCCGAACTCCAAATCGAACCCAACGACTATCACCCCTAGCCAAATACCCCCATTCCGAACACAATGGGATATGTTCGGTAAACCAATTCGACTGTTTCGATCAGTTTCCTTTTAAACTAAAATATAAATTAATATAACGTTCAAAATTGATTTCAACATATATTTTAATTTACCGGGACCACATACTAACTACAAAGATTCCCAAAAAATAAATCTAGCTATGTTTTGACGATACAGTCCTAACTAAACTAATTTCGCCAAATTTGGATATCGTTTGAAAACTGGCCAATTTCTGGTCGACCTAAATTGACTGAAATTGAGAAAACACGTTTCAATTTTCCACGCTCACATTTTACTTCCAAAAATTATGAATTTTTGAATCTAGCAATAATTTGACATTTCAGATCCAAAAAAAGTGATTTCGTCGAAAACGGAGGTCATTTGCAAAATGGCTATTTTTAAGGGCTATATATTATATAAAATTCCATAGCGACTATTCTGAATTTTCAACTAGACATAACTTTTTATTACCGTCATGAAATTTGGATTTTTCACATCCGTTGGAAAGATATTTTCAAACAGATTCAAATATTTCTGATTTTACTGAAATTCGATTTATTTTGAATCCTGTACATTCATTTGAAATCTGAAATCGAATTTTCAAACTACCACGCCATTTCAGGCTCGTTATATAATTAAAATAAATTTATTCATTCTAACTTCGATTAAAATAAATTTTTAGTCGTTATTATTTAAAATAAGTCATTTTAAATTCTCAATATTCATTAAAATAGCCAAAATAAATTTTTTAAATTGGTTTTGATTTTATGGGTTGTTACATAAAAGTGACAAAACATTTTAAGTCGTCATTCAGCTATGACACCGAAATTAGATTACAATTTAAGTTTGGTACATAAGGCACATGATAAAGAATGATTTTCTCATTTAGTTTAACTACTTGCTCCATTGAGGCCATGACATTTCCACCATCAGGAAGCCCAACTGAACATGGAATTATATCTTTAACATCCTTCAAATAAGAAAGATTCCCTGTAACGTGATTAGAGAAACCTGTATCGATGACACTCACCATTTAATGATTAGGAGATGGTGAAGTTATTTCACCTTCCATGGATGAAGTTTAGAGAATGAAAAATTAGAGTTTACCAAACTCTGATGCCATAATAAGAATTGAGATTCCCTAGGCTAAAAGTCTTGTCTTTTCATTCATTAGCCAAATCTATTTATACACAACATTCCATTCTGATTTTGTCAACAAATCACATAAATAGCGAAACTACAAATTACATCCCTAAAATTGATTTTGTCAACAAATCACATAAATAGGGAAACTACAAATTACATCCCTAAACTTCATTGATTTCCTAAGCACTACCGACTCAACATATCACATAATATCCGTGATTTCCTAATACAACCCCATACAAAAGAAAATATTCAATAATCTTTTTATACTTCAAAAATCATTCCTCTTTTAAAATAAGTCAAAGTTGTTGCTTCTTATAGAATTTAAGGGTACTTGAAATATAGCATATACTCTATGTTTTCATCATTTGTTATATTCATGTGAATATACTGACGCATAAGCACCGAGCATGGTAATAAGGCATGTATCAGGCCATGCTTTACCTTGTGCCGGTTATTCACATCAATTCTTGTATACGTAAAATCATAGCACATTATCTTTTACTTCAGGTAATTTTGCATGGAAGCATTCCAGCATTTTATACAAACATACATAATTTTATGGATACATTTTCCAGCACTCAAACCGATAGAATTTAGTTTATTTCAAAGTTGATAATCAAAAGCATGCAAAACCATAGTTTTTTACACTTTTAGAGTTACTAACACATCATTTAAACAAATATTCAAAATTTAAGCCAAACAAATATTTGCATCATACATAGATAGTCTAAGCAATACTTCAGTAACTTTAACAACTTAAATTCCTAAGCATTATAATTCCTTTCCCAAGCAGTCCCTTCAAAGTCAGTCGCTTTGTTTCCTTATTTACTACATTAGCATTAGAAGCTGCCTCGTTGAAAATGAGACACCCCCTTGATGCCATGAACAAACAGGGTCAGACTATATGTCTAGTGTGAGCATAAAATCATTTCATATAAATATAAGTTACTGATTATTCCTATCATAGGTTTATTCTTCTTTGTACTTGAGAAGATCACACAAGTGATCCTTATCAATAAAGTGAGGCTTATGAAAGAATTATTTCCAGTGTTAAGCATCCATGCACAACAATTTATAGTTATATATTTATGCAAACAAAACATAATATTTCTATCAACCTGCAAATCAGTGTATCATTCATTCATTATAAGCCTATTCCCCATTCTATCTGTTAACTATTTATTTTATGACTCAGCCTTTCCTAAGACGACCTCAACACCTAAATTTTGAGTCACCCTAACCATTTTAGGTCTTAATACTTTATATTGAACACATATATGCACTGTGCCTAAGGCATCGACCTTGTTAACCCCACACACAAAGGCTTATAGGACATGAATCATGCTATGTGCATACTTAACCCCAGACTTGTTGTCAAGTAATTCAGTGTAACTCCTAGTGACATGCACCATTCAGTGACCCTCTCTCAGATATGCATTTTTCCTTCAAAACTCATTTATTTTCACACATTTTCTAAACATCCAAATCATATATGCTTACCTAGTAATTCCCTGGGTCATTCCTTTCTTATCCATTGAGGCATTACATGTTATTATATTATACATGTATACACTGAATAATCTCAAACATATGAATGCATTGAGTGCAAACAATAAGCAATCATTCATTTAAATCCAACAGAGATAAACATTTTATTTGCATCCATCTCACAACAGCATGGGTATTATTTATAAGGACACCTTAATTTCATGCTTATCCAATTTATGCTTATCAGTAAATCCCTTTTATATGCATCTATTAATTTGTTTACTTATCTACTACCGTAAGCATTGGAAGTATTTAGGTTACCTCTTAAACACTAGTTTTCCTTGCTTAAATTCTTCATACTGGTTTATGAATATAACTTTTCTTAGAAAATCATATAGGAAGAGGTGATCAGCACATAAACATTGAACCCTCTTCACTTTATTTTATAAGAAAATAAACATAAGAATGTAACCTCCTTGTTCATGCTGCCTATTTCCCTCATTCAAACCCTACCTCATACCAAGCACTTTGTTCATAAAAACCATTGTCACCCATATAATGCAATGAACATATTAAACCAGTATTTTGCTTGCATTCATACATGTCTCAATATTATACAACAAAAATATCAATATATATATATATATATATATTCAAAGAGGCTGCCTTATATAAGAAGATGTAGATAAACTTCTCTTTTTTAATCCTTGTTTTCTTATCTTAGTTTAGCCTCTTGTCCTATTAGATGTCGTCGCTACTACTTATTTTATTTTTGCAAGGAGAAACTCTCGCATGCAAGCCCTATCCTTAAATAATTCACACGGTTACTCAATTAAGGGTTTTCTTATTAAGTAAAGTCAATTTTACCATAAGAAAAAAAAATAGATTTTAAGGTATCAATATATCACCCACTTATCTAACCAGTTTTCTCTAAATTGTTAAGGAGAGATCTTTTTTTTACAAAGCCTGGCTGGCTATATTTATACACGAAAAGCAATTTTGTTTATTTTCATTTTTATCCTATTAGTCATGTCATTTCCATGTTCCTATAGTTCACATACTCAGAGAGGTTTTTCGTATACATTTTAAATTGTGCATAGCCTAAAACATGCAACCCAACTTTAATCCACTATTTATTTCTAGGCATTTTTATTTAGCCTTGAATACTCTTGCATGTTTTAATTCTTTCGCACAGTAGATATAAATATAAATCTAGAGGTTATATGTGCATACTTATTATTTCTCTTGCACTAACACATTCATTAACCATGTTAAATTTAAACATTTACATTTTTAACATCAATTTATACATATGTTTTATTTATAGAAAAACACTTCACTTTAAAACATGCACTGTACGCACTTATGTATCATGCACACTTTCTAAGCATCATTGCTTAATCATTACATATTATATATATTTTTAATATAATTATTCTTCACTTAATTATCACGTATTATATATATTTTTAATATAATTATTCTTCAATCAAAATATTTACCCATGATGAAAATCCAGGGTCATCACAAAAGCTATTTATTTAATTAATACTAAATATGAATGTGATTTTTTTGTAAAGAACGAGGAGAATAAATTTCTATATGACATATAATGTTATGCTAACGAATCATAAATGATACATTGAACATTATATTGTAGTGATGTAATATGTGAATCAATGACATATAAATCATGATTAATATATGCTATAAATGATGATTAATAATAGATATGAATAAACTCCTAAGTTATAGGAAAAATCAATGCCCACTGTATATAAATTATATAATAAAAAATGATGTATTAATGAAAAATTATTTTGTATGAAAACATGTTATTATTTTATAACTTTTAAGTGTCAATTTTTTTTAAAGACATTTATATATTTAGACTTGTTAAAAAAAT
The DNA here is from genome assembly GCA_030737875.1 of Allium sativum. NCBI lineage: Eukaryota > Viridiplantae > Streptophyta > Magnoliopsida > Asparagales > Amaryllidaceae > Allium > Allium sativum. The sequence goes on from CM060924.1 coordinate 139,933,969, forward strand.
TAACAAATTATATTAAGCATAATATTTGATAAGTGAAATGTAATATATTCAAACTTATATTACTTCATATAATTAAAACTTATATATTATAATTACTTAATAAAACGCTTATAGATATGCTAAAATATTTTTAATTGACTAAAGAATAGTATAATAGAATATTATATTAAAACAACAATGATTGGAAAGTAAAATAAACAAGATTTTTAATGTTATGTTAAAAATAATAATTATTTAAATAATACAATGTTAAATGTAACGTCCCGCATTTTGAGCGGTTTAAATTTGAATACTTAAATCAGTTTAAATATTGAATTCTGAATATAAGTGGATTTATATTTTAATTAAAACGAAGTTGAACATATATAAATATATATTAATTATAATCGGGCTCAGAACGATCCTGCAGTTCGTAATTTAACGTTCTGAACTTTAACTGAGTGTACCGGACTCGTTTTGAATCGGATTTCTTCGAAACGAGAAACGTCGGAATCTGTTGAACTGTATCTTTCTAATAGAAGTGAAAAATCAGGATTTCGTCATATATACTACAAGATATGTCCAAATCAAATACTCAAAAAGTCGTTGTAGAAGCGTATATCGACCGTAACGGTTATTTGAATATAATTTGATATCGGTTGCAAATCGGGACAGGGTTCTTTTGAGGCGCAGCGATAATTTAATTTTTAGAATTTTACTATAATTTTTAATTAATTAAATATGCAACTTTTTATTTGGAGTATTGTGTACCCTGTATCGGTATTTCGGGATTTCAAAATATAAGTCAAACTACCGGTATTATTATATTTTTGGGATCGTGGCACCTCGTTGAGCACGATTGTACTCTTACTTCTGTCCGTATATGAGTGTAACTTTAGAAAAATCAAACCGACATATTACTTCACTATGAAGCGACCTACACCATACATTGGAAACAAAATATATAATTTATATATATTAAAATCCATACTCTAAATCTGAAAACCTAAGTCTAAATGTTGTGCCTACCCACGAAATGCCCATTCCCGATAGCCTATTACTTCATATCAAAGTAAAAGGGGAACGTGCAGGCAATTAATGTACAAACCATACTCCCCATACTTAAACGTGCTACCCTATAACTCTACCAGCTATTACTTCATCACTAAGGGATTGAAGTATATAAATACACACGTACGCCTTCTTGTTCTCCATTTCACAACGAGATCTGAACTTGTCCACGGTAAACGAAAATCAAATACAAACTGGAAATCTCCACTAAACAAATAAATCAAAATTAAACATTGCGGGCGTGTTGAGAGGAGCAGGGAAGAGATCCGTGGAGTTTGTTTGAGATCCCAGGAGTGGTGTGGTTCGGGGTCGGGGAAGTCAGCGAGAGGATGGTGGGTGTGGCACGTGTAAGGGAGAATGAGCGTGAGTGGAGTAGTAAAAGAAGGATGGGATGCAGCTTGATCAGCGGCAGGAAGGAGCACATATATATTTGTTTGGAGGATAGCACTTTGTTGAGGAAGGATGAAAGTGTTTACGTGGCATTTGGGTAATGCATGAAAAAGGAGGTCTGCATGTGGGTCATTACTTCAGTAGAGTGGGGGAGAGCTTTGGCCATTGGTTGCATGGGTTTTCTAATGAAGATGAGGAGTAGTTAACCATTGAAAGTGGTGATAACCGGGTCGGATTTGCTCATGCGGGGTCTTGGTTACTGAAGCATTTTACCATATGCGATGGGAAGGGAAGTTTTCATTTTGAGAAGAAGGACATAGGATAAGGACGTGATGCATGGGACATGCGGGTTCAGGGAGTTTAACGTGAAGTGTATTGATGAGTTGGGTGCATGGCGTTTTATCTTGCGTGGAAATAGTTGTATACAGAGAGTTGGAGAGGGAGTTGTAGTATGAAGGGGCGGTGAAAACGTGTGTACACGTGAAGGAAAGCACGGAAATGGAGTCAAAAATGTATGGAGTTTGAAAGTCTTGTGATATGCGAAAAGAGGGGAGGGGTATTTAAGACGGGTTTAAGGCTGGAACGTGTAATAGAAGGTCAGCTTTTTGGTTCCAACGAACCATGCAAGTTTAACATACGCTGGGAGTATTTGTTCAAGAGGGGATGGTGGATTCCGGCATGAAGCTGTTCGCAAGTTTCCTGGGAGGGCGTGCTCGATAATGGAAGTGGCATTTCAAATGAAATCGGTTGTGACTGAGTTGTCGTGAGGAAATGAAGGTGTCGGAAATGGCGAGAGCAAATCTGGAGGACGCGCTCTTGAAGTATTGAGAAGAGTAAGAAGCAACTATCCGAAGCGAGGCGGGTACGCATACCATCCGAATGGACTTTGGTCGAGCGCAAGGTATGGTGCAGCAACAGACTGTTGGAGTGGAACGAACACGGACGGACGGTGGAGTTTGAAATTTGTTTCGGGAATTTATATCAATGGAAAAGAAGAAGAAACCGGAAATGGTAAAATAAAAGGGAATTGAACGCGATTGGTCATAGGAACGCGGACTATTCGACGGAACCAGTTTGGAGAGATCCGAAGCATGTTACGGTCTTTAAAGAAAAAAAAACGGTCAATTCAATCGACTGACGCAAATCGTTATTTAACGGTTACCGCGCGAAGGTGAGTAAATTCACTCTCTCTGATCTATTTTAAAATATTTTAATTATATTTTAATGTTGTTTGAATGCTATGTGATGGTCAATTAGGTAGATTACAATTAATTTGCTTGAATATTTTATACCGTCACATATGTACACATCATCGGTTGGACATTGATCCCATCGATTAGAATACCCCCTAGTATAGAGTTAGTGTAAATTGTGATGACTGACATCTGTGGATGCGGAAACCGGTTGGAGGAATCCGACCGGATTCCTTGAAAATTATATGTACTGTTTGTTTTGTATGAACCCGAATTATATTTAAAACCCCATGTGAATATTGATGTTGAACGGAAATTCAACATCTGTTTCGATAAATCAATAAACGATATCAATTTAGAAGTGATAATAGTCGACCGAAAAACCATCGTTTTGTTAAGAAGTTGATTCGCCGTCAGGCAAATCAATGAAGTTAATTATAAAAATGATATTTTTATAATTAAAACGAAGTTTAAATTATAATAGAAGTTCTATCATAGACCAGTGTTTTAGAATTCGTTTTTATAAAATAAATAAAAACAATTGTTGACATTTAAATAAGTTATAAAGTAGAAATTATCTGATGAGTAAATATGTGGATAATTATATTTAAGATAAACCATTTAGAAATATTATTAGATTAATTAGAATTAATCTAATGTTAAGAAGTAATTAAAATCAGTTAAGGGATTTACTGATGAAATGAAGTTGATTTAATCAACTGTTATTTGGGAAAATGATCTTTAGATTAATTGGTCTTTAATTAATCTAATGAAACAGTTTAGAAATAAATTAATCCAAATTAATGAGATTTAATTACCTTTTAGTTTAAGAAGTTATAAGTAGAACCGTGGAATGGAAAAAGCGAAGAGTTAATGATTAAAATAAAATATCATAAACAATGAAGTTTTCAAAGTGAGGATATGGTATTATTAAACCATAGTTCAAATTGAACGAGAAAATACGGTCTGATAGATATTAAGTAATAAGGAGTTTAGAATTACGAACTTATATCTATTCTAAGGTAAGAACGTTGTCGATCAAGATCTGAGAGGTAAATAAAATACCCCAACTTGAACGGCTTCACTATTATCGAGGAACGATATCAGTTTGTGACGGAAAGAGATGTCAAGATTAGTATAAAAGGAATACGGCAGCGTATTCCAAATCTTAAAACTATATAGATAAAATAAACGTTGTTACCTGGGCTTAAGCGCGACTGTTAGGTCAGGATTAGTATAAAAAGGAATATGGCAGCGTATGCAAGTCTTAGAACTATAGCGGTAAAATTAACGTTGTTGACATGGTAAGTGAAACTGTGAGGTTGAGATTAGTTATAAAGAGACTATTACAACGTTTTGCAAGTTTTTACTATAGCGATAAATTAGCGTTGTTAACCAAACTTAAGCATGATTTTTATATATAGCAGCACTTCTTAGGAAATGTCACAGTTGGTTTGAAATCCACCTAGTTAAAGAAATAAGGAAAGCTGTTTGACCCAAGGAATATCAGAATTAGTTTAGAAAGAGAAATTGGGGAATTGTGTTAGAAAACGATGATTTCGAAATGTGATTAGAATTAAACCATTAGAATTTGGAACTAGAATTCGACGATGTCGAATGTATTAAAAGTAAATCATTGTAGGAATTATAATCTGGTAGGATCGTAAATACTTAGCTTAAACCAATAAGTTATAATAGGATATGTAATCAGTGTTTAGTATAAACTTGATAAGAAGTTGTCTTAGAGAACAGAGTTTATAAAGTGGAATAGGATTATAAAAGTATGAAAGGGATTTCGGTAAATAAGATAAAGGAAATTATTTCATGAGTAAAGAGTTATATAATAAAGATGTTCAGATTCCTATAATAAGGGATGGTTTTCACATTTCAAAGTGAATAATGTTTTAAAAGGTGAACGTGGAGCTGATTAAAGGGTTAAAGGAAATTGGAAACATTTTCCAATGTAAATAGGGTAGATTATCCAAGTATAGAAAAAAAGAACGTGAAAAGAATGAAAATGTTTCGAACGTTAATAACGTATGTTTCTGGAACTTGAGAAAATAAGAGTTTATAATAATTGGAAATGTTTTCCAAGAAGTTTGAAAAGGCTAAAACGGGATTTGAGAAATATCTTGTAAGATATGGGAATTCGAATAATAAAACGAATGTTAAATAAAAGTGCCCATGGTTATGTGATGTTAGTTATACATTAGGATGGGTGTTGTTTTTACTTCGATAGTTAAATAATCGCCTATCGAAGTGTTTTGACCATCGTTGTCAATACGGAGAGACCGGTTGGATTTGTTATCCGAAAACCACTCCGTATAGGCATAAGCGCTGCGAATTAAATATGCTGAAGATAGTTGAAGACGGAGTTAAATGCAAGGGTCATCCAGTTCCAGAATGATACTTTTGTTTGTCTAGTCCCAGGACAACTTGTATGGACGAGTGTCTGACAGAGTATTTCCAACGGTCACGTCGTTGATTTGTACGAATATACCAAGTTGGTGGGGATAAGGTAACTTCTCTTTATTCTACACCCAGTGTGCATTTGTGTAATCAATGTGTGATTACGGATTTGACGATGTGACATTCAAAGTGAATGGTGATCAGATGTTCTGAAGATAGACGTAGCCTCTAGCCTCACAACCATGAAGGAACAAAAGTTGGGCTAGGCAGCATGGCTAGTTGGGTCATCCCCAAGCAGGGTGTATTGTCACCGATCTAGAGAAAATTCATATTTATACTTCTTTTCGATTCTGTATCTTCGGATGATGGTTGAATGGCCTACAACCGTGGTGGAAATATATTCGCGACACTCAAGCTAAATGAGTGAGCGGTCATGTGTGGCCGGGTTGCAAGACGTTCTTGTTGAACCCTGAGTGTATCCCCTCTAGAGTACACTATTCAGAAGGTGCTCCCATACCTTGTCTGTTGAAATCCAATCTCCGATAAGCGCCCTGCGGTTTATGATTTTATACTATATATATGTGGAACGTGAGATGCAAGCGTTCTACTACTTGTATAATTATTTGTTTACACATTATCCTAATATCACTGGTTTTGATATCAAGAAAATTTGGGTTATAGTAAGGTAAAAGCCGTCCATGTCTATGTGTGGGCTGGTCTTACTATTATTCCTTTGTTCCAAAAGGATTTTCAAAGTTAAACATTATAGTTGGAATTTACTCACACCAGTCCCATGACTGACCCAGAGTTTATTTTGTTTGTTTTCCCTAAAGTGCCCAAATTTGTACGGGCAGTCAAGTGTTTCAGGATTTTACAGATTTACTTGGAGGAGCTGGAAGCAGAAGGCTTCACCATTTGTTAGTAGAGATTGTTTCTGCTGTAATATATATGAGTTGTACTCTGATATGGTATGTATGCACAAATTCAGATTTTGTATTTCAAAGTTATGTTATAATACCATTTATTCATTCTGCTGTGAGTTTTGTGTTACTCGGATTCTGATATTCTTCTTCTTCTATTCTATTAGTTCTATCTTTTCTTTCTCACCCTCTAAATTCTTCTATTAATGTCCTGGTATTTTCGATGCTTGAATAGTCAACAGTGTGTTTTTATGTTGATTTTCTGGGTCGAAAATCCCTGCCATTACATTAAAAGAATGTGATAAGTTATATTTAATCAAACTAGTAATTCTAATAATTAGCTTATTATGTATGAAATAATGTGTCTTTAACATATGAAATGATGTAATTTGTGTTTATTATTTTTAAATTTCATGTGCATTAATTTAAGTACATGTTTAAAACACTTGGCATCATGCATGTGTTCTAAATGACAAGTTTAATACACATATCGCTATGCATGTGTGTTCTTATTTATTTGTTTGACATGCGACACATTTTAATTAATCGAGGAAACCTATAAATTGTGGGTTACATTCCAGATTCATTCAACAAATATATGAAATTAAAAAGAATACATGGAAGCTTCCGCTCCCTCTTCAATGGGGACTGGGGCCCAATCGATTTCTCTATCTTCACCTTCTCTCCTCTTCGTCTTCGTACTCTCTTCCCTTTCGAGACTTTTCTATTCATATTCATTTCGTCTCTTCCATCCTATCCCCTCCCTAGCTTTCTTTGTTGAGGTGTGAGTATTCCTCTTCCCATCAGATCTAGAACTGATGCCTTACTTTTTCTTTTTCATTTCTTATAGCTTCCCGGAAATTTTCGACGCTCGAATCTAGAACTAATACATCCCGTGTCCGAACTTGAGTATCGAAAACCTAGAAAGCTAGGAGAAAGAAGTAAGGGGGTAAGATAAGAAAGTTAGAATAGAAGAATAAGAAGAAGAACCAACACAGAATCAGAGTCTAACATCGCAGTGGAACAAAATATAATATAGAAATAAAACTTTATTGAGAGCTTGAAATGAAACTTACAATCATCAAAATACATCAATACATCTTGACAGTTATGATATTCTGTCCTCATATAGGACACACAGAGTAATAAATACTAGATATCATATGTATGAACACATCTAGCTCGTCTCTGGACTTCCAAGCATCCAATAACCTGAACCTGTAAAACTCGGTCCGACCCGAGCATTGCAAATGCCAGGATCAGTCTGGTGAACCAACGTGAGAAAACTCACTTGTTTAAAGGGGATCATCCATATTGATTTAAAGCCAAAATCTTTTCAAAAGAAAAGGACAATCGTAAGACCAAATCCACACATCAACATGGACGGTTTTTACCTTACTATAACCCATAACATTTTGAAATCATATCTTTTGTGATATTATAATAATGTCTAATACAAATAAATAAAAATCTAGTGGAACGCTTGCATCTCATGCTCCATATACATTTATACAATCAAAATCGCCTGGTCTTATTGGAGAATGGATTTCGACTATGACAAGTTAGAACCATCTTCCGATCAGTGTACTCTAGAGGGGATACACTGGAGTTCAACAAGAACATCTTGCAACTCAGCTACACATGACCGACCATTCATTTCGGTTGAATGTTCCGAACATATTGTCACCTTATGGCTTTTTGCCATGACCACCGTAATTCCCGAGAGATACAAAACAAAAAGAAGAACAGAAATGAGTATTCTCTAGATGGTGACAATACACCCTATTGGGAGCGACCCACTTATCCATGCTATCTGCCTAATTTTTGTCATTTACCAATTGATGAGGCTTGAGGTTTGAATCTTCTTCTTAGAACATCTGGCCACCATTCACTTTGAATGCCACATCGTTAGATCCATCAAATCGCTAATTGATGTCTACAAAAATACTTTGGGTGTCCAAGCAGTAAGAATGAATTCCTCTTCCACCAACAGAAGTATGTTTGTAGAAATCAATGTATACGACCCTTCGGAAATACTTTGTCAGACACTCGTCCATACAAGTTGTCCTAGGACTGGACAAACCTAAGGCACTCTCTTACCACATCTTAGGAATCACACTAATGATCAGCAAAGAGTAGTCCTTGCAATCCATAGATTTTAACCACCATAGAATAAGAGTATATCTTTTGGGGTCAGCCATAGATTTAAGTAACTCTACCGTTTTATGAAGATTACGGTCTTCAATTGCTCCATCTCGATCAGCGTCTTCCAAAATAACGTATTCGTTGGTTCCGAATGGTTTTCGAATATAAATTTGATCCCAGTATTTCCGTACCAATAGCGCATCAGGCATGATTTTGATATTCAGTTATTTAACTATCAAAATAAACAAACATAAAAATAAAATAGATCCATTGGTTTAATACACAGCGTCACTTAACCTTTTTAATTTTCCATTCTTTAATCAAAATCTTTAAATCTTCCAATATTTGGAAACATGGCTTTTACTTCCCATTTCAAAAATAATACTATACTCAAATGATTCCATTCAATTTATAAAACATTTGAATTATAATTATAATACCATACCCTCTCTTTAAAAACCTTGTTGCAAATCTTATACACGTTTACTTAGTATAAATATTAAGTAAACTATTATTCGAAAACTTCTCCATTTACTTTACCAATCATTTAAAATATTGTATACAAGCCTCTATTCTATTATAAACAGAATCCTTTATTAAAACTTCTGATAACTTTATTTCGAGCCCATTTCTGTTATATCTCAATAAAACTTCCTCTCATTCTCAAAATATGTGAATTTAGATCATTTTTTTATAAATTAATTCGCCTAACCACTTTATCACAAACTTGGGTTTTCTATTCAGTTTCAATTTCAACATTCATCAGTCCCTAACCGTAAATCAGTAAGAAAATAATTCCCTAAGCATCAACCCCGAAGGTCGAAACCAACATTAGATCCATACTTAGGATATCATTTGACTCAACCGATCTCCAGTTAGGTTCTAATTCTTTAATTTCATATCTCGGGCTTTTATTTCACTCATAAGTCATTTCTAATAACTCATCCCAATAATATATCAAATAAAACTTGGATTTTACAACTTCGTTAAAATCTTGGATTTTATAATGTCCACTTAAACAAGAATCCAAGAAGAATTCAATTTAAAACTTTGATTTAAACTTAACTTATATTATTATTTATATCAAATCTGTTAAATACTTCAATTTACTATAAACAATGTTTTAAGACTTCATAAACTTTCATTTATAAAATTTAAATCCCAAGATTTACTAACTCGGTTACTATTTTATAAATAATAATCCACTTTCAACATTTATTAGAATAGAAATGGTTTACTTCACCATTAACCATCTCCATTAAATTAATAATTTAATAATCAAATTCAGTTAAATCAGTTGACTTGGTCAACTCTAAATATGATTAATTCGTTAATCAATCCGAAATTGTCTTTTCATTTAAATTAAGTAATAATTTATATAATCCCATTTACTTTGTGTTAACCCATGAAAATACATGTTCAATATGTCGTCAAAGTCATGCTGTTGATTGTTAAGTCGTAGGGCTCAACACGTGAAATGCCAAGTCATTCTAAAGCCATGCCGTAGTTCGTCAAGATAATCTTCGAAAGTTAAGTCGTTTCCAAGCTGTGTCATACTTGCTTTATGGCGTTAAGGAAAGCTAAGGAGTTCAACAGACAGTCCGCCCTAATGTAATGATGTAAAATAAGGTTGGATTCATGACAGGCATCGACATGACATTATGCTATTATTATCCATGACGTTCAACGACATGATGTGCAAGTCGTGAACGGGATATGATATCGAAATGAGGTTAACGTTATGCCATAACCAATATAAGTTAAACCTCGCTGTGTCAATCCAGAAAAAATCAGATCAACCTCAAGTCATGTCGCAAGTCATTATCTCATCTGTTGTTCATGTCGTCCCTAAATCATGTCGAGTTAGCCAAGTCGTTAAAGCCAAGACGTAAGGAAGAGAGTTCGATCATACTACTGTGTCGTGCCATACCAAGTCGCTTCAAGCTATAATAAGTTGGGGTCAGGTCATGTCGGCCTCGTATATGGTGTTAAACCAGTGTTGTGACATGAAGGAAAGCCGCAATGATCATCACACTATTCACCATGTCGTGAGTGACATGAAGTGAGTCACATAACGTGCCACCCTCCTGAAGTTAGGTCATTGTACAGCATCAAGTCGTTACACGTTCATAACAGGTGTACCATGCCACTCCGCGGCATGGTATTAAAAGCATTTCTCTGCATAAAACTGTGTCAATCCGCATCATAAGGTCATGTTGCATGGTATTAGGTCGTGCCTAAAATGAGGCATCATGTCGTTTATATCGCTAGGATCACAACAAAGTAGGGTCGTGCCTCCACAATGCCATACCGCTTGGTACTATAAGGAGTCAAGTCGCCAGTCATGCCGCAATAGAAGCTATGCCGCTCCGATGATTGAATAGAAGAACCAACCTGCCATGCGACATGAGTCATGTCGTCGCCGAGATGAGTCATGTCGGTGGTGACATGAGTCATGTTGTTTGTCTGTATAATTACAAAACTACCACCTGGTTTGGAAATCTCCTATAAATACCTCCCATGCCTCTTCATTGAGGGGGATCGAATCTTGACACCACGAAGTGCTGCCGAAAATATTCCACAACAATTCTTACATCCATTCAACATCATTAATTGAAGATTAATCCATGGATCATGATCTCTATCAAACACATCCAAATGATTCAAGAGTTGAAGATTGATTGAGCAAACCAACATTAAAGAGGGATTCCTTTCAATTCTACTACATCTACGTCAAATCTCCACTGAATAATTCTCTTCTCAGTCAATTTTAGTAGATTAAGTGTAATTCATGAGTATGGGAGTGATAAAATTGGTGTAAGAGAGAAGTTAATCTTGTAATCTTCATATTGATAATGGAATATCTTATGAAGGTGGATGTAAACCCTTATCGGGATGAACCACTATAAAACCTGGTGTCTTTTACTTGCATTTCAATCATTGTAAGGCTCCACTTTTTATTTTTGTGAGACATTTCTTCACATTTTTGGTGTTTTGCCCAATTTTGGGGAAAACATTTGGCGCCCACTGTGGGGCCCGAATTGCTAATCCATTTCTCACTCTTTCACAAGGTAGAAGGCCTTGCATTGGAATTTCGAATCCACTCTGATCATCTAAGTTGTCCAAGTTGCAATACTTATCTCAAAAGCCATGGGAAAACCAGGTAGACCATCAAAGAAAGTTACAAGTAAAAGCCTCGAAGATGTCGATAATTCCACTGAACCCGGAAGATACCCGCCTATTAATCAGATTGAAGTCGATGAAAGTTCTAAAGCCGGAACTGCCGTGGCATGGAGGGAGTTAGATGAAGTGGCAGCAGGGCTAACAAGTTGAATGGATATTGCGAATGAAGCCATGATGAAGAAGCTTCACACCATGTTCGCCATGCAAGCCGCAACGGCCAAAGTTACCATGAGTGCAATCCGTCTCAAAACCGCTAAAACCTCTGGAACGGAAGATACTGGATCCTCTTCCTCGAGTCCAAATAAAGGAAATTCGGTCCAGGAGATTGCAAATCCTAGTCATAAGGGAATGAGGCCACCTATTCATAACCACTCTGGAAAAGCAACTCCTCAACAAGCGTTTGGTTCCACCAAAGGGGCACTTCCCCATGCGGGAGGTCCAGGGCCCCGGAATCTGAACCGCGATCATTTGCGTAGGCAAACATCCAGTAAAGAGGAAGGCATCTTCCCCGTGGACCAACTCAATGAGAAGGAGCGAATATTCGGAATGGTACGGAAGATAATGAATGAGAGCCAGAAAAGGATGGATGATGAAAAGGAATGGGGATTTGCTCCTACAAAAACCCTACTTACTGAAAGAATAAAAATGGCACCATATTCAAATAAATTCAAACCCCCAGTTGTACAAGCCTACAATGGAACTGGCGATCCAAACGTGTTCCTATTCAAATACGATAAACACATGGATGGGGCACGTGCTACTGATGAGCTCAAGTGTTTGTACTTCCCAACCTACTTGGAAGGAGTAGCCTCACTCTGTTTCACAAAACTCCTACCGAAATCCGTGGATGACTTCGCTACCTTGGCCAAGCTGTTCAGACAGCAATTCAGGCTTCAAGCAACCAAGGTGTGTGATGTAATGGAATTGAATGAACTGGAACAAGGGCCGGGGGAATCCATTAAGGCCTTCCTTTCTCGTTTTAACACAGCCGCGACCGAAGTTGGAAACTATGAGCCACGTTTGGCTTTGATGGCTCTAAAGGGAGGCATAAGTAAAAAGACCAAACTCGGGCGGTGGATCAAGAAGAAGAAGCCTGCCACTCTCGAAGAGCTGTTTGACAAGGCAGAGGAGTATATAGGCACGGATAAGGATCCGGCCTATACAATGGAAGATGCAGAAAATAAGTAGCCATCAGAAAAGAGGGATGTAAACATGCAAGGAGGACAGAAAAATGCCGGAGGAAATCAGAAAAGGGGGAATGAAGGGAAAGATGGTTGAAACAACAAAAAGCTTCTTTTCTTCAAGAATTCCGAAATGACTCCTCTTAATGACACCATAGAGAAAATTTATATGGTGACCAAAGACACTAAAGAGTATCCAGAGCCCGGGAAGTTAAGAGTCACTGATAACTCAATAAAGTCTGGCAGGTTCTGCCGATTTCACAACCAGCCGGGGCATAGCACGAACAAATGTAGACATTTGAAAAGCTTAATCGAAGAACTGATAAGGAAAAACAGGCTTCAATAGTACACAAAGAACTCCCAGAATGCTCAGGGAACTCAAGACCAAGGAGTCTCTGTAGAACAGTCTAAACAGAATGAGAACGCCTCGATTGTTGTTATACCAAGGATGATCATAAACACCATTTCTGGAGTCCCCTACCCGGTTGGGAAAAGCTGGGGGGATATGGTGAAGAACGCTCAAGAGGTGAAGGACTTTTCGAAAAAAGGTGAACTCATGACCATAGATGAAGTTTTATCAGCAAAAGTACCAAGAATCCTGCGAGATGACATCACATTTAAAGCTGAAGATCCGACTGGGATCTTAACACCTAAAGAGGATCCAATGGTGATAACCGTTGGTCTGGGCCCGACCATAGTAAGAAGGGTGTTAGTCGATAGCGGAGCCTCAGTTAATATCCTCTTCTTTAGCGCATTCCATAGGATGAAGCTTTCCATAGGTGATGTAAAAGCCTGTCAGAACAAGGTCCATGGATTCACTGGTCAAGCTGTTCAACCAATTGGTGTCATCAGTCTGCTGGTGGAGCTTGGGGAAGGAGAGCAGAAAGCCACACGGATACAAGACTTTGTTATAATCGATGAACCCTCTGCTTACAATGCCTTCCTGGGAAGACCAACTCTCGCAGCATTCAGAATAACTATGGCTCCGTGGCGCCTCACTATGAAATTTCCAACGGAGAATGGTGTTGGCACAATTATAGGAGATCAACAAGCAGCAAGGGAGTGTTATTTGGTTGAATTGGCAGAAGCAAGGAAGAAGGATGTAGAGCCGTCGCTTTTCATCCAGAAGCCCCTCTTATAGCAACTAAAGCAAAACCCCCATACTGGTGAGCACAGTGGCGCTCGAAAGGCAATTGATCCAAGGAAAGACAGTATGGGGGAAAATAGAGCAGCACCGGCCGAAGATACTATCCCCGTTCCAGTATCCAAAAACCCTAACCAAGTCCTGAAGATAGGTTCTCGGCTAGGCATGAAGCTGCGGAAGGAATTAATCTTGTTTTTGAAAGCAAACCTAGATGTATTTGCTTGGGAACACTCAGATATGTGTGGGATCCCATCGAATGTAATTGTTCATAAGTTGAATATAAATCAAAAATTGACTCCTGTAAAGCAGAAAAGGCGAATGCAGGGACTTGAGAGGTCTGAGGATCTAAAAGAAGAAGTAGATAGATTACTCAAAAATAATTTCATACGGGAAGCTACATATCCAGATTGGGTCTCTAACCCAGTTCTTGTTAAAAAGTCCAATGGGAAGTGGAGAGTGTGTATAGACTACTCAGACCTTAATAAAGCGTGCCCAAAAGATAGCTTTCCTTTGCCCCGGATTGACCAACTTGTATATGCTACAGCAGGTCATGGGTTACTGTCTTTTATGGACGTATATTCCGGATATAATCAAATTATGATGTACAAGCCGAACGAGGAGAACACGAGCTTCATAATGGATAGAGGGCTATACTGCTATAGGGTCATGCCGTTTGGACTGAAGAACACGGGAGCAACCTACCAACGCCTCGTAAACTCCATGTTTAAATTTCAGATAGGGAATACAATGGAAGTATATGTGGACGATATGCTAGTCAAGTCAAAGAAGGTCGAAAATCATCTCGAGGATTTGGCAGAAATGTTTCACATACTCAGGAAATACGGGATGAAACTAAACCTATTAAAATGTTCGTTCGGAGTCTCTTCAGGGAAATTTCTCGGGTTTATCGTCAATGCTAGGTGCATCGAAGCATATCCCTCTCAAATTGCGGCTTTAAGGGAAATGTGGGCTCCGAAAACCAAAAAGGAACTCCAAAGCTTAAATGGAAAGTTAGCAGCTTTAAACCGGTTCGTTTCCAAAGCAACAGATCAGTGTATCCTGCTTTTTGATGCCTTGAAAAAAGGAAAGAAGGACTTCCAGTGGACCTCAGAGTGCCAGGAGGCTTTCGAGTAATTGATAAGACATATGGAATCACCGCCAATGTTATCGAAACCTAAAGATGGGGGGATCTGTTTTTATACTTGGCAGTCTCATCACATGCTTTGAGTGCAGCGCTAATCCGAGAAGAAGCAGGGGTGCAATTGCCGGTGTATTACATCAGTAAAAGACTTGCCGGGGCTGAATAGAATTACCCTAAGCTAGAGAAGCTCGCATATTGCCTCCTCGTTGCCTCAAAACAGTTGAGATCATATTTCCAATCTCGCCCTATCAAGGTTCTTACCGATCAACCATTAAGGCAAGTTCTCTTTCGCCCAGAAACTTCAGGAAGGTTACTAAAATGGAACATCGAGCTAAGTCAATATGATATCACTTACCATCCTCGAAGATCGATTAATGGCCAAGCCCTAGCAGATTTTATTGCTGAGTTTACAGACAGAGGAGAAGAGATCGAGGAACCAGCGGAAACAGAGACCATTTGGAAACTATATTTTGACGGATCTAGAAATGAATATTGTTCAGGGGCTGGAATTGTCTTGGAAACCCCAGAGGGTCACTCTTTATGCTACGCATTAAGATTAAAATTTCCATCAACTAATAATGAGGCCAAATATGAAGCGTTAATAACAGGGCTAAAGTTGGCCAAAGAGCTAAACCTAAAAACTTTGCAAATTCTTAGCGACTCTCAGTTGGTGCTGGGTCAAGTGCGCGAAGAGTTCCAAACCAAAACTGGGAATCTACCCTCTTATCTAATCAAAGCTATGGAACTTCTAAACAATATTGATCACTATGTTATATCTCACATCCCAAGAGAACAGAACTCAAAAGCGGATTCTCTTGCCAAGTATGCTAGTTCATCAGATGCTCAACTGCTGGGTTTAATCCCCATCGAAGTCCTTTCTACCCCTACTATTGAGAAAGCAAGTATTGACTGGATAATGGAAACCATTGAGGAACCTACATCATGGATGACTCCAATCAAAGAATATATCCTCAACGGGACACTTCCTAAAGAACGGAAAGACAAAAGGAAAATATTGCGCAAGGCCCCTCTGTACCTCATTCAAGATGGAAGGCTGTACCGATGAGGATTCTCCATGCCCTTGCTGCGATGTATGACTAAGAAGGAATCTAGAGCGATTTTGGCATAGTTGCAAGGGAGAACGCGGAGGACACACTGGCGGTCAAACATTAGCCAAGAAAATTCTGCGATATGGCTATTTCTGGCCTGATGTAAATCTAGATGCCATGACCTATGTGAAGAAGTGTGATAGATGCTAGAGATTCGCTAAAATTCCAAGAGCACCTCCCACGGAGTTAACTCAAATGGTTAGCCCATGGCCATTTGTGGTCTGGGGCATAGATCTAATTGGGGTACTACCCACCGCAAAAGCAAATATGAGATACACTATAGTGGTTGTTGACTACTTTACCAAATGGGCTGAAGCAGAACCTTTAGCTACAATCACATCAAAGAAAGTAATCAATTTTGTCTTAAAAAACATCATTTGCAGGTTTGGAGTACCGCAAAAGATCATTACCGATAATGGAACCCAATTCGAAAGCAATGAATTCCTAAACTTCTGCGCTACGTACAAGATCGAAAAGAGTTTTGCAGCTGTGGCCCATCCGCAAGCAAATGGACAGGTGGAAGCCATCAACAAAATACTAAAGTCGACCATCAAGAAGCGTCTTGAAAAAGCCAAAGGCACCTGGGTTGTGGAACTTCCCTTAGCGTTATGGTCATATCAGACAACGCATAAAATCGCTATGGGGCACACCCCATTCTAACTTGCATTCGGCGCAGAAGCTATGATCCCAATGGAGCTGGAAGTGCCAACTCACCGCAAAATCCACTTTAACCAGAAGGAAAATGAAAAGCTGCAATTGGAAGCGCTTGATTTACTCGAGGGAAAGCGAAGAGAAGCAGAGCGTAACATTGCGGCCCATCAATGGAAAGTAGCCAGATATTTCAACACAAAAGTCAAGCCAAGAACTTTTCAAATCGGGGACCTCGTCCTAAAAAGAGTTATGACAGGAACTGGGGTATTCGGACCCAATTAGGAGAGACCGTACATGATTAGCCAGAAGTTTGCAGATGATACTTTTGAGCTAAAAACGACAGACAAAATCGCACTCCCTCGGGCATGGAATAACATCCACCTTCGCCGTTATTTTGTTTGAAGTTTCTTTCACATATTACTCATTATACATGCATCATGAATTGTAAATATATCATACATTGTGAATATCATGCAAAGTATGTACAAATTAATGAAAGAAACTACTTTACCTGTCTAAAATCGTACATCTGCAAGTTTTAATATCCAGCTGCTAACGTCGATTTTAATTACAGGCTTTTTAAGTAAATAGAAGCACACTCGGAACCAAATAGGGCTTAATGAATGATACAGTACATCTCCAACTAAAAGAGCTCAAACACCCGTTTCCTGATACATGAACACCCTTGCATTTCGTGTCATTAAGGGTATAAAATATGAAGCCATAAATAAGGGGCATCAAGAACTCAAAACCTAAACAATGTGACACCCAGATTACGGACTAAGTTTTGAGTTTCACCGTAGGGGCACATTCTTAACAGAGTTCGAAGTTTTAGATCTAAAGATTCACAATGGGAGGTCGACAAATAAACTAGGGTCAGCCCCCAGAAACAATGTGATAATTAACCCAAGACCTCCCTGAGGGGCACCCGGTTCATCGCCGACGCCATTAAGATATGGTTGGACAGCGATACAAACACCGGGCTCTTTAACCCAAGACCTCCCTGAGGGGCACCTGGTTCATTGCCGACGCAATTAAGATATGGCTGGACAGCGATGCAAACACCGGGATCTTTAACCCAAGACCTCCCTGAGGGGCACCTGGTTCATTGCCGACGCCATTAAGATATGACTGGAAAGCGATACAAACACCAGGCTCTTTAACCCAAGACCTTCTGGGTGGCACCCGGTTCATCGCCGATGCCATTAAGATATGGCTGGACAGCGATACAAACACCGGGCTCTTTAACCCAAGACCTCCCTGAGGGGCACTCGGTTCATCGCCGACACCATTAAGATATGGCTGGACAGTGATACAAACACAGGGTTTTCAAAGACCTCTTATGAGGCATCCGACAAGTTCAACAAGCGTCTGAATTATTCAGACTCAACGAACGACGGATCAAAAATACTTTCAAGGGCACCCGGTCATAAGCCGAATCTTCCGAATTCTGTTAGTAACAGAACCAAAAATTTCCCTCAAATTTATCTGATTAAAAAAAACGACAAGTAACTGACCCACTCAGTTACCAGGAATAGCAGATTCCTTTATCTAACTATCAATACCATGCCTAAATTTCCAAAGTATTGAAACCAATTGTGGTATGGGGGCATTACCATCGCATTAATAAAACCTAATAATGCTCTCTTAAAAACACACCACAATCTGGTCATAATTCTATGAAAACTCCGCATTGGATCATTCCAACCAACAAAACTAGATTTCCTGAAATGATTAAGGTGAAATCAAAGATCCTACCAAAATGGTTATTTATGCGAAAGGATTTTGGACGTCATCTCAGTCAAGGTTGGGAAAATCTTATCTTGTCGGTTGGGTTAATTCAGCCTATAATAACAAACAATTTGTGATGCAGAATCTATATTGCAAATGTAAAGCAGGCATGAAATGCAAAATAGAGAAGTAGCAAGACTAAAAGCGAAATTTAAAGCATGAAAAGATGGACACAATTTCGTGACAACAAAGCAGAATTGTACCATAAAGTCACAGGCTAAAATGCAAAATGTCAGATGATAGAGTGCGTAAAGACGACAAGTACAAATGTAATGAGCAGGGACCGGCGGTCGCATATACAACCGGCCTAAGTACAACATGCAAAAGGAAACAATTAACAACTAAAATTAAGCTACTGCTAAGCGCGGTCATTTCTTCCTATCACTTGATCTCAAAGCAGGCTTGTTAACCAAAGGTGGAGGCGTCTCTTCTACGTTACTCCGATTCTCTTGAGAGGAAAAAGCGGTAGCCTCCATTTCATTCTTCCTCTTCCTCTTCTTCTGAGACAATGAAGATTTGGCAGACTTCTTCCCTTTCTCCTTGTTGGTAACCCGGGGGCTCTCATCAGTATTAATAACTTCAAGATCGTCACTAAGGCTATAGTCAACGACAACCAAATCTGAGAAGGCACCGATTTTTGCATCCTTGACCCAAGAGCTGCAACAAGCAAGGGTGTGTTACTAGGATCAATAGGAAGGTTGACATCTGGTTGAGTGTGAGTTTTCTCACCAGAAGTACCAGTCCTCTCATCCAGTAGTTGGGCCTTTCCTTCTGCCAAAGCCTTTTTGGACCTGTCATCTAAAAGTTTGTCAATGAGTTTGTCCTCGCTACGATCATCACCATTAATCTCAAGCACTCGCTCCCAAACAAGCGCCAGAGTATGTGCAAAACTATCCCCTAGGTAATGCAAGCTCCCACGACTCATGATATTGTAGACATAAAAGCGGAACATGTCATCATCAGCTTCATCCATGGCTTGCTTGTGAGTTTCTTCTACAATTGTCTTGTCCTTCTCAAGGGATTCGACCTTGGCCATGAGTGTCTGGTTGGAAGCCTTCGGAGATTTTACCTCCTTACGGAGATTAGCGGCATCTTCCCGATATTGTTTGGAGAAATCCTTCTCCATGGCCAATTCAGCATCAACATCGCACTTGGCAGCTATGGCATCTTTTTCTCTTTGTTTGGAAGCCTCGAGTTCTGCCCAGAGTTTTTTAACCTCATTGTCCGATGCCTCCAACTCTGCGACTCTTTTATTAAGAATTGCGATGGTAGCATCACGATCATTCAAAACCTTCTCCCGTTTGACTTTATCATCCTCAAGCTCGGCAATTTTCGAAAGATGAGAATTATGGAGCTTTTGGAGGTCATCACCAAGCTTTTCCCATCCACGCAACTTTTGGTAAAAGATATCTCTTACGATATTCCATTTTGTCTCAAGTTGACTCTTGGCAGTATTGAGCTGGGTGTGTGTTTGACTTATAACCGCATCCACCTCTTTAAGAAAATCATCGGCGTCAGTTATACTTACTCCACGATCAAAGTAAAGTCCTTTCAAGTTCCAACCCGGGAGCTTTTCGGTAAAGGAGATGTTCGTCGAGCCAGGAGTATGGTGAGGTTTATTGATAATCGAATGGATCTCAGCTGAAGGACCAGGAGGGCCAGAGGATGAAGGAAGTAGGGGTTTAATAGGCAGCTTCTCTACTCGGGAATGCTTATAAGAACCATCCCTTTCTCGTTTCCTTCCTCGCTCCCTTTTATCGGGAGTGTCTTCCCTTAGCCAACTGCGCCTTCTAGCCTCTTCCTCTTCTTCCTCGCGTATCTTCTTTCTTTGTTCCTCAGTCAAAACGGATTCTGATACATCGAAAGACTGAGAAGAGGGCATCGAAGGCGGAGGAGGATGGGGCTGCTCATGGTGACGAGATGATTGCCGGGGTTCGGATTGTAGTAAGTGCTTCGGATCAATAGCTTTGCTCCTCTTACTGAAATTCGATCTGATTCCTGACGAGCATTTCCCGTACATGTCTAAACCTGAAATAAGACATGCATGAGTTTTCGATACTTGAAACTATAGTGTCTAAGAATGCTAAAGTAAGATACCAACATAGTAAAATAATTGAAATACATAAGATGAATTTCTTTAAAAGGTACTATTGTTAACAGATCAGTCATATCCTCCGAGTTTAAGGGAATTCCTAAAAATTTAAGAGGCCTTTCTGACTCAGTTGAGGCTGCATCCCTAAGTCCGGTTTCTATGGTTTGAGGGTCGAGAGGTTGAGTAACCGAACCATCCTGACTAAGATATCTAGCAGAGTTGAGATCACTCATATTGTCAAATGTACCTGTAGAATCTTCCTTAGCTACACTTTCAGTAGGAGAATCTCTAGTTATAGTCACAGTATTTGGATCAGTTTCTAATACAACTATGTCTTCACCATCATGTTCAATCCTGTACTCAAGTTCAGAAGGATTCACTTCCCCATCATCTCTTCTAACCTGTTCGGAATCTAATTTTGGCTCAGGATGCAGGGAAATATTTTCTTTCTCAACCGACGTTGTGGGATCTTCACCTCTATGATGGTTAAGGTCTTCATCCTTATACAAAGTCTTCAATGAGGGCGACATTTTTCCACTAACAGACCCAGAACATCTTTACAAGGAAGGGTCAACGGAAGGGTTCCGATCAGCTTGAGTTACACTCTTGTCGTCTGGATTTACTAAATCTGACTTCGTGTGGTTAGGTTTAGGAGTGGAAGGTCCAGCCTTACATAAAAACTTCCTCAAGGGATGGAGTAGTTCCTATCGGTGAAGAATGCTATCTATGATTAAAAGCTTTCTACTTCTCTTAGCCTCGTCGGTAGCTTTTAGTGTTTTATATGTGCCTTTAATAGAAAGGGGAGCTTTGCTATCCTTAATCAGGGTGGGAAGTACTGCATTTCAAAAGAAAATGATGTAAGAACTTATAACTCAAAGAGAAGTAAAGTCAAGACCTCTGGATAAGATATGCATACCTCTGTCTGTCCATTGCCCTCGGAATGGCTCGGGGCATCTGACGAAGAAGAATTGGCTTAAAAACCCTGAAACACTGTCCGGTAATTCGAGAACCAGCTTCCGGTTTCTAGCACCTTCAACATGCATAATAGAAGTGGTGTCCTTCCTACTCTTGAAAGAACATAGGTACCGAAGGTCCTGGAAAGTAGGCTCTTGCTTTGTCGTATCCATGAAAAGGACATAAAGGCCCAGCAGAACTTTGTAACCATTAGGGTGGAGTTGGAAAGGAGCGATGCCTAGATGGTTTAAGATTCGCCCTAAAAAAGATTAAACGGGAGAATAACACCAGCTGCTAGCATTTGTTTTCTTACAGCAACATATCCAACAGGGGGGTCGTCAGCAAAAACACCGTCCTTTGGTAATATTGCATCCGTAAGAGGAATTCCGTATTGACCACACAACAGTTCGTATTGCTCCTGAGTTAGGGTGGTAGACTGTCTTTTTGATCCCTAGCCTTAATCAGAAGGAGATCCAAAGGAAGGGGGGCATAAACTTAACTAGAGGTTGTGGTTGTTTCAGTCTCGGAAGCCTTGTTTAAGGAAGGATCGGCTTGAGCCGAGGAGGTCTCTTCACTTTGAGGAAGGACTTGCTTCTCAGTAGTCATTCTACACAGATATACTTGAATACATTTCAGTTTTCTAGCGGCAAGATTCGAAGAATAAAGGTGTGAAACACATCAAAGCGTCAAAACAAAGGTGACAAGTACCAAGGCAAGGCGTTTGTTAACAGTAGGGTTAAGCCATTATGACATGGTTGCTCATACCGTAGTAGCAACATGACAGTTCACTCATGTCGCCGCTGCGACTTGGAGTTTATGTCGGTTCACAACATGAGGATCATCTTGGTTCACGGTATGAGGCTTATGTCGATTCACGACATAACACTCATACCGATCCACAACATGAAACTCATGTCGATCCAGGGCTTGAACCTCATATCGAAACACGACTTGAACCTCGTGTTGATCCATGACATGAGAACCATGTCAGTCCACAACTCCGAATTTTGAAAGCAACTCAATGTCGATACAAAGTTCCTAACATTAAAAAGGAGTGTTTGAACGTTATTACAAGTTAAGGACTCTATCGCTATTGTGTCCTACGACCTATGGCCCAAGCCATTATCACGACTTAAGAACTCATATCGACCGATGGCTAGAGACTCATGTCAGTCTCCGACTAGAATCCCCTTGACGGTTTAGGTGTCTTGTCAATTCATATGATCAGGGATCAAAGTGATCACTTAAACAAAAAAATCATACAACAACTATGATAAAACAGTTGGTGTGATTCAAACATTTCAGCAAACAATTGGTGTGCAGTATGACAAAAACTTCAAGAACAATCAAATCTTTTTATGGCGTTAAAGCCATGTCGCTCAAGCATAGTTTGAAACCTATGATGCTGGAACGACATGAAATGTGAATCGTACACATAGAAATTAGGGGTTAAAGAAAATTAAAGAATTTCAAAGTCCTCACACACAAGTACACTCATTATGGTTCAACTCGTTTTTTGATTCACAAGCATCTCAATAACGCAAAATAGCAAAAAGCGATTCACAAGATCGTCACTTTATCGGAAATAAATAAAAATCTTGGAATCCTATACAAATCTCATCGTTTAGAAGAATAAAGAAGAGTTCAAATCCAAAATTACTTACGTTAAGTTCTGAGAGTAGTTGTTGAAGGAAGAATTCTCCAAAAATCGAGAGCCTAGATATTGAATCGGGCTGATGAAGTTCATCGAAGTCAGTTAGAATTTGGTCGCAATGATCGAGAAGAAGGCGTCGACTTAGTTGAATTAATCGCTTGTAGAAAAGGCGATGATATCTTTGACTCAATCCGCCATTAACGAAATGAAACCTTAGGATGAGAAGAGGAGTAGAAATGAACATATGGGTTAGGAGTAATATATGGAGTGCTGAAATAATTGGGCCAAGGTCAGCTTAGATTGAAGCCCAAAACGTCTTGGGGGTCTTGCGCGACATGGAGAGGCCAGCACAAGTCAGGACGTGGTAACGACTTGCGACATAAAACCAAGAGTACCCTGATGACTTAACTAGAATACGTGGAAAGGATGTCATAAAATATAAGGATCGAAGCCCATGCTATTTCTAATAACATGAACTTCGAGGGGCAAATGTTAACCCATGAAAATACATGTTCAATATGTCGTCAAAGTCATGCTGTTGATTGTTAAGTCGTAGGGCTCAACACGTGAAATGCCAAGTCATTCTAAAGCCATGCCGTAGTTCGTTAAGATAATCTTAGAAGGTTAAGTCATTTCCAAGCTGTGTCACACTTGCTTTATGGCGTTAAGGAAAGCTAAGGAGTTCAACAGACAGTCCACTCTAATGTAATGATGTAAAATAAGGTTGGATTCATGACAGGCAACGACATAACATTATGCTATTATTATTCATGACGTTCAGCGACATGATGTGCAAGTCGTGAACGGGATATGATATCGAAATGAGGTTAACGTTATGCCGTAACCAATATAAGTCGTACCTCGCCGTGTCAATCCGGAAAAAACCAGATCAACCTCAAGTCATGTCGCAAGTCATTATCTCATCTTCTGTTCATGTTGGACCTAAATCATGTCGATTTAGCCAAGTCGTTAGAGCCAAGACGTAAGGAAGAGAGTTCGATCATACTACTGTGTCGTGCCATACCAACTCGTTCCAAGCTACAATAAGTTGGGGTCAGTTTATGTCGGCCTCGTATATGGTGTTAAACCAGTGTTGTGACATGAAGGAAAGCCGCAATGATCATCACACTATTCACCATGTCGTGAGCGACATGAAGTGAGCCACATAACGTGCCACCCTCCTGAAGTCAGGTCGTTGTACAGCATCAAGCCGTTACACGTTCATAACAGATGTACCACGCCGCTCCGCGGCATGGTATTAAAAGCATTTCATTGCATAAAGCTGTGTCAATCTACATCATAAGGTCATGTTGCATGGAATTAGGTCGCGCCTAAAATGAGGCGTTATGTCGTTCATATCGCTAGGATCACAACAAAGTAGGGTCGTGCCACCACAACGCCATACCGCTTGGTATTATAAGGAGTTAAATCACCAGTCATGCCGCAATAGAAGCTATGCCGCTCCGATGATTGAATAGAAGAACCAACCTGCCATGCGACATGAGTAATGTCGTCGCCGAGATGAGTCATTTCGATGGCGACATGAGTCATGTTGTTTGTCTGTATAATTACGAAACTGCCACCTGGTTTGGAAATCTCCTATAAATACCCCCCATGCCTCTTCATTGAGGGGGATCGAATCTTGACACCACGAAGTGCTGCCGAAAATATTCCACAACAATTCTTACATCCATTCAACATCATTAATTGAAGATTAATCCATGGATCATGATCTCTATCAAACACATCCAAATGGTTAAAGAGTTGAAGATTGATTGAGCAAACCAACATTAAAAAGGGAATCCTTTCAATTCTACCACATCTACATCAAATCTCCACTGAATAATTCTCTTCTCAATCACCTTTAGTAGATTAAGTGTAATTCATGAGTAAGGGAGTGATAAAATTGTTGTAAGAGAGAAGTTAATCTTGTAATCTTCATATTGATAATGGAATCTCTTATGAAAGTGGATTTAAACCCTTATCGGGATGAACCACTATAAAACCTGGTGTCTTTTGCTTGCATTTCAATCGCTGTAAGGCTCCACTTTTTATTTTTGTGAGACATCTCTTCACATTTTTGATGTTTTGCCCAATTTTGGGGAAAACACTTTGATTATTAAATAAATAATAATCAATTCAACATAATGCCATTTTAATTATTTCTTAAAAACAATTAATCTCGGTTATTAATCGTCATGTTAATTTCTTCTCATTTGCTTATTAATATAAGAATCTACTTTATAAATTCATTTAGTAATTACTTAATAATAAATGTAAATATTTATTCCTTTTTTGTAAACTTCCATTCAAAATTGTCAAACTCTATCTTCAATTATAAAATAAATTTCATCACGTCAATTTTATCGATTAACCTGATGGTAAATCAATTCTATAAAACGATGTATATTTAGGCCACCTGTTGTCATTTCTCAACCAATACTGCCCGTTGGTTAATATCCAAATCAAACTTTGAATTTGGATCCAACAATCAATAATCAAATCAATAATCCAATCATACTGTTTAAACAATTCATATAATGATCATATAAAAATAAACAATAAGTTTTGAAGAATCCAGTTGGATCCCTCCAACCTGTTTTTCCCTCCATCCAAATAGGTTACCTAAAATAAAACAATCCATTTAATATGATAATTTAAAATAAAACATGAATAATTAATTTAACTGATAACAATCAAATAATAACAACTATACAAGCATCCATTAAATTTAATACGTTTATATTATTATAAACGTAACCAACAAAGTAAGTTACCTCTATTGGAAATAATCGTTAAAAATAACGATTGGTTTTGATTAAATTAAACGAATGTTTGATTTAAATCAGTTATATGAAAATATTCAACATATATGCCAACAATCAACAAATTATCCAACAATTAGCAAACATAGCACACAAATATTAAACCCGACTTATAATAAATATAAATGGAAACAACTAAATGAGTTTAACTCACCTTGATTTAGTTCGTCGATTAAATGCTTGTTTCAAATTAAATTAAACTGATGTTTAATTTAATTAAAAATTAGGATTGCCTCTAGTTCTGACCAGACCTCTATTGGAAACCAACAATTAGCAAACATATATGCCAACAAGGTAAGTTACCTCTATTGGAAATAATCGTTAAAAATAACGATTGGTTTCCATTAAATTAAACGAATGTTTGGTTTAAATCAGTTATATGAAAATATTCAGCATATATGCCAACAATCAACAAATCATCCAACAATTAGCAAACATAGCACATAAATATTAAACCCGACTTATAATAAATATAAATGGAAACAACTGAATGAGTTTAACTCACCTTGATTTAGTTCGTCGATTAAATGCTTGTTTTAAATTAAATTAAACTGATGTTTAATTTAATTAAAAATTAGGGTTGCCTCCAATTCTTACCAGACCAGTTCCATCTCATTGTCCTCTTCAATACAATTCCAATGTGACCAACCGCTCTCAATTCTGATAATATACGGTTGAGATATCAAGTTAATAAGGTTGTAAATGCATTAAATTTTAATCTAAACCTTTAAATTTAAGCTCACGGGCCTTTACCCTAATATAGCCCATGCCACTTCATACCCACATTGTACAACCTTTCCCACTTTGCACTGGTTGGTTAAACATCCTTCCTCCTTATATTTTATTTTCGGTTTCATTTTCTTCCTATCATATTTTTAAAAAAATAAGTAAAAAGGAGGCCCTAAGCCCACTTCCCTTCTAGCCCAATACCCCAAACCTTCTTCAGAACCTTTCTTCCCCAATAAAGTTTTTAACTTTCCTCCTTATTTTTTTTTCGTGGCCACGAGTTTCTTTAACCTGCTTGTTTCCTCGTCGAGAATGCAACCCTAACCACACATATTTCCAACAACTCCCCACCGCACCTTCAGACCACCGAATCACCACCAGCGCTCCAGCCTGTCACCTACTGACATTCTATCCAACAGCCTCATCGTCCCTCTCTGATACCTCCATGTCCTAAGATCCCCACTCTGGTCCACCTTCTCATCAACTCACCATCCCCAGTTTTTCCCTTTTTAAGCCTTTCCTACGACATCGTATGTATTATCTAAAGAAATGGTGAAGCCCACGTCATCGAATCTCAATAATATAATATAAATGCTCATTACAGACTATTACAGTTTTGAATAAACTGTAGCCAAGCAATTGTAAGTTCGAACCCATTTTAACACCAAAACAGTGTGCACTTGACACTTTGTAAACCTTTCCATTTACTCATGCAGGTGCTGCAACACTTCTCGAATACAACTATAATACCAAGAACATGGATCAACACTCCAACGTAAAGAGTCTCGAACCCGGTTTACTGAGTTACAATTCGAAGAAAATTTTCTGTCAGTTGCACGAGGTGCATGCCAAAATGAAGAGCGCATGATCAGATGATCGCAAAAACATAAACTATGGGATTCATAAGGATTTATATAAGTTCAAATGGATATTTTTTACAGCTTATGTTATGCTTTAGAAGAAGCCAGTGGTTCTCTATTACTAGGAAATGAAGCTATGTATATTTATATATAGAGAGAGGAAGATGGGAGTTGATGGGAACAATGTCACACTCATCAGTAGGCAAAGGAGGAGAATGTTGGCATGTGCAAGTGTATTAGGCTATGTCTATCTTCCCTTTCCAAAGCTGTGTTGATTTGATTATTGGATAGGTTTGTATTAGTTTAGGGTAGCTGAAATTTGGGGTGCAATGAAAATACATGGCATGTTGAAGTATGCATGTTTTATTCAGGGTAGCAGGCTTCATTTAGGGTAGCCTACTGAAGTGAAGATACATGGCATACGGTTTGTATTGAGTAGTTTAGGCTAGGTTAGCTGAAAGAATGGAAAAATGGGGTGTACACATTTACTCAAGTGTGAAGTTTATTAATTTCTTTTTTACGGTTAGTTAAATTTTCAACCGCTATTTAACATTACACGTCAAATATAGGCATCGTCACACACAATCTCCAAAGGCAACGAAAATAGACACACGGTTATGTATTGACGTTCCAGATCCGAAGAAATTAATTTCATTGAATTCCGACTACCTTTAGACAACGTCGTTATTTTAATTTCAATATATTCATCGGTTCACTTTTAAATATCGCACACTTCGAAAACAACTCCGATTGGTTCCAAATTGGAAATCCAGCCATAACTAGCTACACGTATTTCAATAAAATTAATTTCGTTGAAAATACAGATTGTTTGAAAAATAGCTATTCAAACGGCTTATATAATATCGATATAATATAAATAAATTTCAAAACAATTAAATTTAAAAATTAATAACTTATCATCATCATATATATTCACATAAAATAATATATAGCTTCAAATCCAACCAATATAGAATTATAACTCAACAGTAATATTTTTGAGTTAAATGTAACGACCCAGAAAATATGAACCAATTTAAAATTTTTAAATTGGTTAAAATAATGGATTTTAAATATTTAAAATAAATATTTTAAATAATGGCGATGAAAACTGAGTTTGAATCGACAATTGAAAACGAATATAATTAATTATAATTATAAACAAGGCCTGAAATGGCGCTGCAGTTTCAAAAATTGAATTAAAACTTTGTCGGACTGTACCGGGTGCAAAACAATTCGGATTTTAGTGAAACCAAAAACATTAGGATCTATTTGATGATATCTTTCTAACGAATCCGACCAATTGGAATTTCATAGCGGGAATCAAAAGATATGTCCAGTTGAAAATTCTGAATAGTCGCTATGGAATTCAGGCCCTTAAAAATGGACATTTTGCAAACGACCTCGGATTTCGACGAAACCACTTTTGTTGGATCCGTGATGTCAAATTATTGCTAGGTTTCAAATTTCATAATTTTCGAATCAATATGTGAGCGTGGCAAAGGAAAACGCATTTGACCAGTTTCAGTTGATTTTAATCGACTGGGAAATGGCCATTTTTCTAACGGTCTCAGAATTCGACGAAATTAGTTTTGTTAGGACCGTATCGTCAATACGAAGCTAGGAAATATTTTTATGGAATTTTTAGAGTTCGTATGTGACCCCGGTAATTTGAAATGTATGATTAAATTGAATATACAAAGATTTATAATTTAATTTGAATAAAAACCTATCGAAACAGCCGAATTGGGTTACGAAACATATCCCATTGTGTTCAGAATGGGGGTAGTTAGCTAGGGGCGACAGTCGTTGGGTTTGGTTTCGTGTTTGAATGGAAAGTCAACTCTAAAGGGAAATTAAAATAATATTATATATATTATTCCACCTCCTACCCTCCTCCTCTCTCTCTTCATTTCAAAAGCAAATAAAAAAACCCCAATGAAGGCTCTGCCCTAGGCGCCGTCGACGCCCAAACTCCGCCACCCCTGGCATCGCTCAGCGCCACCTCCGATCTGTGCCCCTCTCTCCTCAATTTCTGTCGCCCCAGCTTGAGAATCGAGCCCTCCCTGAACCCGTGAGCACCACAAGACCGAACCCAACCCCTTACCAGCGGCTCCCCGTGATGCCCCCGCACCACCAACAACCCCCTGTCCTCCTCTGACCGCTCGACCCCACCTTCCTCCCTCTTTTCCAGTCAACGACTCAAGCACCGTGGCCCACCCAGCGCCACAACGGCTATCAGCGCACCCTCAGAAACCTCCTCCCCTACGACAGCGCGAAAACAGCCCTACCGATTGAAAAAGGTAAACTCTAATTTATAAAATCTGTTTTCATGTGTAAAATCAGTTTTATTTTTATAAAGGAAGGACTTTTAATTTATATAAAGTTTAAATTTTTATGAAGATGAAATTTAGATTTTAAACAAAGTAAAGTCTAGTTTTTTAAAGAAAAAAGATTAGATTTTCCTTTAGGAAGAAATTATATTTTTAAAAATATAAAGGTAGGATTTTTATTATGTGTGAAGCAATGTAAAAATAGAATTTTTATCTATATAGTAGCGGTGTAAAAATGGGATTTTTATATATTGAATAGCATAGTAAAAATTCGATTTTTATATATTGAATAGCAAAGTAAAAATTCGATTTTTATATATTGAATAGCATAGTAAAAATTCGATTTTTATATATTGAATAGCATAGTAAAAATTCGATTTTTATATATTGAATAGCATAGTAAAAACTCGATTTTTATATATTGAATAGCAAAGTAAAAATGGGATTTTTATATATTGAATAGCATAGTAAAAATTCGATTTTTATATATTGAATAGCATAGTAAAAATTCGATTTTTATATATTAAATAGCGAAGTAAAAATTCGATTTTTACATATGTAGTGAATACGGGCAACGAAAGCGACAAAAGGCGAGATTGGCGAAGATTTCTATAAAGGAAGAGTCGTGGTATTGGATTGCTATTGGTGAGAATTTCTCACTCTTCCATTTCTTTTCCTAGCTATATATATATATATGTGTTGAAATAAAAGTGAATTGCTATATATATATATATATATATATATATATATATATATATATATATATATATATATATATATATATATATATATATACGCCCCTCGTCCACAAACCATGGACGATATTTATTGATTGAAATTGTTGTGAAAATTGATTGATAGCGAATGATTGTTTGGGATTGTTTGTGGTTGATATTGATTGATTGTGGTTGAAAAATACCCATTTGTGGTTGAGAAATATTTGGTTGAAACCACATAGGATTAGTTTTGTGGAATTGAAATAAATATATACATGCCGCCTGCGTGCGAACTAGATGCATGATCCCCATTGTCAAAAACCGCGAGGTTTTAAGGTAGAGCGAGGAGCCGTACTAGGGACAGTCCCGGTTTTAACTACCCTGCCGTTATGCTGCCGAAATTTTGAATAATATTCATGTGTTTGAATTATTTTCATTTGCTTAAACTATATTTATTCATTGAATAGAAAACCTTCATGTGTTGAATCGATATTCATTCGTTGATTAGAAATTCATGTGTTGAATGGTATTCATATTTTGAAATAAATTGTTTGATAATAAAAATCACCTTTTATCGACTATATGAACTGTGTAAAATAATCTCGTTTTGAAAGAAATTGTTTCATAAGAAAAATCCTATTTTTATCACCAATATGAAATATATAAAATAATAGTGTTTTGAAATGAATTATTTTACAATAAAAATCACATTTTTATTGTATGCGAAAATCGTTGAAATGTGAAGTGTTAAAAATAGCCACTTATTCAAAATAAACATATATGAGTTGAAATATTCATTAATTAGCTAATGAAGTGATTTGCACCTATGTATGTAACATTAGAATGAATGGTGTTTTTAAACCAAATAGAAATCAAATATGAAGTTGAATAGAAAATGATAAATGATAAGAACTGTATATATATGTACATGCATATTCATTGAACAAGTTATAGCAAAGGGGCTAGAGAAGAGGAATAAAATTTTGTGCCCGACAAATAGGTACACATTTACTGTTTTGTTTGGCTAGCCGCTTGGCTTTTTCTTTTTCTTTTTGAGATTAGAAGGACCGGGAAAGCTATTTGCGATTTCCCGATGCTCCCGGTGCAGGGGAGGTTATGGCGAAATTTTCCAAAATTTTAAGGCGTTAGTGAAATATTTGAAGTGAAAACGATATTGAAATCATTGAATGAACTATATTTATATAAATATATAAATATAAATAAAATTAAAACGAAACGTGGCCGTGCAGTTCACATTTTGAAACCGTGATTTCAAACAACTAGTGCGGGAAATCCGACTATTGGATTTTCCCGAAACCGCAACCGTCGGGTTCGACTTGGAAATATCTTCCCAACGGCACCAACTTTGTAAAAATCCAACGGTTGGATTGTTTGGAATGTTTAATTCAAATCTGATGAAAAACAGCGCTAGAAGCGATTATATATATATATATATATATAATTATATATTTAATCGAATAACGACGCTGCAGTTCGTATTTTGAAATCGAAACTTCAAACGATTGTACCGGGAGATCCGACTTTCGAATTTTCCCGAAACTGGAACCGTTGGATTCGTTTTGAAAAGACCTTTCTAATGATGTAAATTTTGTGAAGATCCAACGGTTAGATTTTCAGATATGTGTAAATCAAATCTGAAGAAAAACAGCGCCATGGCCGCGTTATGGCCCGAAGCGTCGTTTTGAATAAATGGGCTATTTTAAAAATAAATAAAAATAGCGATAAATCATTATAAAGTACCATAAATAATATGGAGTGGAAATAAACTGAATTTGCTCGATTTATGTTGTATTTGATGGTTGAATGTGTTTGGTGTGAAAATTACATTAAAGAACAATATTGGTGTTGTCGAATAATTTAACCATTGAAATAAATTGATTTGAAATTCTAAATATACGTGAATTATTTGAAAAGGCCGAGTTAATTCTCATTTCGAATAATTGACCGACGATTGAAATTCGAAGATGAAGACGATGGTCGAAGACCGGAGATCTTCACCTCGTTTGGATGGTAACCGAGGTCCTGATTGGGAGGCATCCCGAAATATGGATAATGAGTGGTGATCGTCCAGACGTACGTGGTGATCGATGGGTTTGCGAGGTATTTAGTGCCTCCGGTTTCGTTCAGACCCAGAACGGACTTGTAAATGGACTGTGTGTCTGACATTGGATTTTATTCTGTGTTGATAGATTTCTATTAAATATACATCTGTTTGGCGGCGGAGAATTTATTCTTTTGCTTAACGCCCTTCTCTGAGACGCACGAGCTCAGAGGTTGTATATCGATGGACATCAGTCGCATGGCATGAATTGCCTGTGTGGCATGCTAAGATGCAGTGATCAGGGCTTCTGTTGAAAAGCAAAGTGTTGTGGAGATGATCAAAGCACCGCCCGTGTGGCGTAGCTTTGTGTATAACGTAAATTCGCGAGCCTCACACCCCGGTATGAACCAGAAACGGGAGAGGACATCAGGGAGGGCCTGCGTTTCTTTCTAGCTAGGGTGGTGTCAGTGACCTACCAGCCCTTACATTTATATACTTTTCACCTGTGTGGTTGTTGCTGTTGCGAGGCGCCTCGGTTTGATCGGACGATCCGGGTCCGATGGAGTCATTCATTGGCTCGTTTACGCCCCAAAGGGCGGGGAGACGTAGTGTTCAGGCATAATAATCCACATCGGTGGACCGGCCCTGACGATCTAAAGGATTGATGCGTTCTGATCCTATGGCTCGGGCTAGAGAGTCACGAATTCGGTAAGGACTATCTTTTGCCTTGGTTCATGACGGAAAACCAATTTCAAAATACGTGACTGTGCGGTTTTGATTGTATACCTATATATGGCGACATAGTGGTATGGGGCATTAATGCCGTCTATGATTGATAGTTATGATTTGAAATTGTTTTCAAAACATATAAACACTAGCAATAATATCAAATGCCTTTGTTTTTATTCGTATCAAGCATATTTTGGCCGTTATAAGGTAAAACTCTATCCTTCGGTTTGCGTTGCATTGTGTGATGGGAACTGAGTCTTATAATGGCTTCATTTTTATAAAAAGCATAGCGATGTTTAAAAGAACGATTTGTTTTAAAGCACTGGCAATCCAATGGAGTAAACCCGTTCCACGAAAGTGGCGTAGTCCTGTGATTTTCCATATTATATATGTGTTGAGTAGATTTCTCATACCAGTCCCATGACTGACTCGTAGTTTGTTTCACTCTCAAACTCGGGTGCCCCTTTTTTACACGGGCAGCCTTGTATTCAGGTTTAGCTGGTATTTTCTGGATAGCTGGAGCTGAAGATGGATTCTATCATTTATCTCTTTTTATGCTGTTCAGCTCCTATTGTACATATTTTGTTTATTTCCGCTGTAGACAATTATGTATAGCTGAACTGTATTTGTGCTAAGTAAGATCCTGTATACTATGTAACTCTGATGATTACTTTTATCCAGTATATTTTGTTGTTCATTATCTGGTGTATTTATTTAATTCTATTCTGCTATTATCTGTTTCTGTGTTATATTCCAAAGATAACCCTTGTTTCCGTCTGAACGGGATTTCAGGTCGTCTCAACGTGGTATCAGAGCTCAGGTTAAGCTTAGTTCTGGAATATAACATTTGAACGAACTCGTCAGAAATAGAACCAGTAGTGTTCTAGGACGGGTAACTCTATACAGATAGGATCAGTAGTTTCCTAGTATGAGTAAAGCAGAATGAAATTACACCTCGATGGACACATTTACACTTGAAGTATATGTTTCTATGTTTGAAAATTTTCTTTGACCTGACACTTGATCTGCCATTTGCAGAAGTACTAGAAAATGAGTGACAGGAACAGAAGAAATGATCGTATGGCTCGACCAGCTAATGAGCCAGTTGTGCTCCCGCAGCCAGAATTCAATATAGAAGTTCTATACAAGAGATTTCGAAATCTTGGTGGATCGCCATTCTTTGGCAAGGAGTCCATTATGGAAACGCAAGCTTGGATTCGTTCTGCAAAGAAGATCTTTGAGGATTAAAAGCTGAGAGACGATCAGAAAAGATTACTGGCGTCTTGGGAACTCAAAGAAGAAGCTTTGTTTTGGTGGGATTCAGTCATCAAAGATAATCCAGAAGGTGATATCACCTGGGACAGATTCAAAGTGATTTTCTTAGAAAGATTTATTCCTCCCGAAGCAACCGAGCGATTATGTGATGAATTTTCTTATTTGATACAAGGTGATATGACCATCCCAGAATATCATAAGAAATTCAACGAACTTTCTCACTTTGCTCCTCATTTGATTCAAGATCCAAAGAGGAAAAATCTGAGATTTATTCATGGCCTGCAAAGGAGATATCAGAATAGTGTAATGAGGAATGTGAAGCTCCCCTTTTCTGAAATGATTTATATGGCCTATTAGTACGAGGATCTCCACATGAGAGGAATGTTACGCGACGAAGAAGAAGTCTGTTCTAGTGACAAAGCAGAGTCGGAAACTGATATTCCTGAAGCCAGTATAAGGTCTGAGGGAAGTAAGAAGCCCAGTGCCAAGAGGAAAAGGGCTAAATCTGAGAAGAAACCAGTAACGACAACTATTTGCTCTAACTGCAATAAGCAAGGACATCTCTCGATAAGTTGCAGATCTCTAAAGAAACGAATAAAAAGGGGATCTAAATCAGAGAAGAATTTCCAAGAGAAAAGAGGTTGCAGTAAATGCAGGCAGACTGGTCATCTTGCAAAGGATTGCTGGCTCTTGAGGAAGCCTGAAGTAGTTCAGGTGAATGAAGTAGCAGAAACTTCTGATCCCTCAGCTAGTCAAGAAAGGGCTGATGTTTTAGAAGGCACGCTCAATGTCAAGAACATTCCAGTTAAAGTACTGTTTGATACTGGCGCGTCACGAAGCTTCATTTCAAAGGGTGCCGCTAAGAAGCTAGATTTAAATGTGAAGAAGCTCAAAGAACCAATGACTGTCCAAAATCCAGTTGGGGGTTCCATCAATCTCAGTTGGATTTGTGCAGTACCCATCTCTTTTTCTTGCTATAAATTCCTTATTATCTCTGTCGTCATGGATTTTAATGAATTCGATCTTATTCTGGTGTTGGATTGGCTAACCAAATATGAAGCAGAGGTTAGACGCGCCGAGAGAGTTGTTAGAGCTAAGATTAAATCAGGGAGTTATATAACCATTCCCTGTGAAGGTCAGAATGCTAATAGAAAAGACTTCTGGGCAGCTTTGAATGTTTCTCCATCCCAAATAGAAAATGTCCCTGAAATCGCAGAGAATATTCCCGACCTCATCAAAGATATTCCTGTCGTCAAGAACTATGCGGATGTGTTCGAGGAAGTCGTTCGCTTACCTCCGCAGAGAGAAATAGATTTCAAAATTACTTTAATTCCAAATGCAAGGCCGGTAGTTCACGCTATTCGAAGAATGTCCTTGAAAGAGAAGGAGGAATTAGACAATCAAACACGACAGCTAGTATGGAAAGGTCTGATCAGGCCTAGTTTCTCTGATTGGGGTGCAGCAGTGGTGTTTGTCCCAAAATCTGACGGTACTCTACGGCTATGTGTGGATTATCGTGATCTGAACAAGCAGACCATAAAGAACAAGTATCCATTGCCGCGGATTGATGATTTGTTGGATCGATTAAATGGAGCGCAAGTATTTTCACGAATGGACCTAGCTACAGGTTTCCATCAACTTCGAATTGCCGAAAAGTGCGTTCCAATGACAGCATTCAGAGGTCCCGACTTATTCTACGAGTGGTTAGTAATGACGTTCGGCTTGTGTAACGCTCCAGCTTATTTCGTCGATCTGATGAACAGAGTATTCAGAGGAGTATTGAATAAATTTGTTCTGGTTTTCATTGACGATATTCTAATCTTCTCTAAATCAAAGGCCGAACATGAAAAGCATCTGGAACAGGTGTTAGAAATTCTCAGGCGGAATGTACTAAAAGCCAAATTTTCCAAATGTATATTCTGGCAAGATGAAGTAAAATTTCTGGGCCACGTAGTATCGAAAGAAGGAATTGCTGTGGATCCAAGTAAAATCACCGCTATTCAGAACTGGAAACAGCCCAGCACTCCCACTGAAGTCCGCAGTTTTCTCGGATTGGCTAGCTATTATCGGAAGTTCGTTAAAGACTTTTCGAAGATATCTGGTCATTTAACGAAGCTTACGAAGAAGCATTCTAAGTTCAAATGGACTCCAAAAAGTGAGGAGGCTTTCGAAGAGCTAAAGTTAAGACTAACGACCGCTCAAGTGTTCGATGGCAACCAGGATTTAAAGGTCTGGACTGATGCTTCTAGAGAAGGCCTTGGCGCAGTGTTAATGCAAAGAGGCCAAGTAATTGCTTATGCTAGCCGTCAATTGAAGCCGCACGAGAAAAACTACGTAACTCATGATCTTGAGTTATTGGCTATTGTGTTCGCTTTGAAAATCTGGAGACATTATCTTCTGGGTGAGAGGTTTGAACTGTTTACAGATCACCAGTCGTTAAAGTATCTGTTCACTCAGAAAGACCTGAACTTGAGGCAGCAACGTTGGCTGGAGTTTCTTGCAGCATATGACTTTGAAATTATATACACTCCAGGGAAAGCCAATGTCGTGGCCGATGCGTTAAGCAGAAAGAATGTAATGATCGCCAGCTTTATTATCACGACATCCTTGATTGACAAAATATCTATTCTTCAGAAGAATGATAACTTTATTAAAGATATGATCAAGAGGATTCAGAAAGGCGAACCCTCGTGTTTTCAAATAGATAACGACGAGACCTTGAGGTTAAAAGGAAGGATTTGTGTTCCTGACCTTCCTGAGCTAAAAAGGGAAGTGTTAGACGAGTGTCACAAGTCCAAGCTGAGTATCCATCCTGGTGTGGCCAAAATGTATAACGATCTCAAAAGAACATTCTGGTGGGAGGCTATGAAAAGAGACGTTTCAATATACGTTAGCTGATGCCCTACTTGCCAACTAGTCAAAAGCGACCAGCAGAAATTGGCTGGATTGTTACAACCACTAGAAGTTCCTGGTTGGAAGTGGGAACATATTTCTATGGATTTCATCGATGGTCTGCCCAGAACCAGAAAAGGGAATGACAGTATTTGGGTGATCGTAGATCGTTTCACGAAGACCGCCCATTTAATACCTGTCAGGTCAAATAGAACTGCTCAGAGTTTGGCGCAGATATACTTCAGGGAAATAGTTAGATTTCATGGAGTGCCGCTCAGTATAGTCAGTGATAGAGATGCAATATTCACTAGCAAATTCTGGGAAGCATTTCAAGTCGAGCTGGGAACGAAGTTAAACTTGAGCACCGCTTATCATCCTCAGACAGACGGACAGACTGAGAGGGTGAATCGCATTTTAGAAGATCTATTGCGGGCTTGTGTTCTAGATTTCGGTGGATCATGGGAAGACCATCTGCATTTGGCTGAATTCTCTTATAACAACAGTTACCAGGCGAGTCTGACAATGTCGCCATTCGAAGCATTATATGGTAGACCGTGCCGATCTCCTGCTTGTTGGGTCGAGCCTGGAAATAGACTTGTGTTAGGGCCTGATATGATTCAAGAAGCTACCGACAAAGTCGATTTTATTAAGAAGCGATTACTCGCCGCTTAAAGCCGACAAAAGAGCTATGCCGATAGAAGAAGAAGAGATATATCCTTTGAAGTTGGTGACTATGTATATTTGAAAGTATCGCCGATGAGAGGAGTTATCCGGTTCGGTAAAACTGGAAAGTTGGCGCCCAAATTTATTGGTCCGTTTCCTATTCTGGAACGGATCGGAACGCTCGCTTATAGGGTCAAACTGCCTAATTGGTTGCCTGAAATTCTTGATGTATTTCACATATCTCAACTTCGAAAGCACGTTCATGATGCAGACTTGATCGTGGAAGAAGCAACTCAACATGACATTGTAATAACCCCAGAATTAGCTGTGAGAAGAGAGCCGCTAAAGATAATAGGCAAAGAAACCAAAGAGCTGAGGAACAAGAAAGTTCGCTTAGTCAAAGTGCAGTGGAGTGGAGATCCACGAGATTGTACTTGGGAAACGGAGGAAAGCATTCAGAAAGCTTACCCCAGATGCCGAGTAGATATCTCTGATTGACTCCGGTGCAAGGTACATTTGCCATACTTTGCATTACCATTTGATTCTCTATTCTATTGCTATTTTCTTCCCATGGATGTGCACTATTTATTCTATACTCTGAATGATTTTTTTTAAAAGGAATATAGAAGTTGATCAGTATATTTTTGAAGGTTAAAAACAATTGGATTGGTTGTTGTGTTGTGTGATTGTAGATTTATCA
Source organism: Allium sativum (assembly GCA_030737875.1). Taxonomy (NCBI): domain Eukaryota; kingdom Viridiplantae; phylum Streptophyta; class Magnoliopsida; order Asparagales; family Amaryllidaceae; genus Allium; species Allium sativum. Next base: position 139,972,757 of record CM060924.1, read on the forward strand.
AACCACTTTCGACTTTGTTCCTTTTCGGGGACGAAAAGTTTTAAGTAGGGGAGATTGTAACGACCCAGAAAATATGAACCAATTTAAAAATTTTAAATTGGCTAAAATAATGGATTTTAAATATTTAAAATAAATATTTTAAATAATGGCGATGAAAACTGAGTTTGAATCGACAATTGAAAACGAATATAATTAATTATAATTATAAACAAGGCCTGAAATGGCGCTGCAGTTTCAAAAATTGAATTCAAACTTTGTCGGACTGTACCGGGTGCAAAACAATCCAGATTTTAGTGAAACCAAAAACATTAGGATCTATTTGATGATATCTTTCTAACGAATCCGACCAATCGGAATTTCATAGCGGGAATCAAAAGATATGTCCAGTTGAAAATTCTGAATAGTCGCTATGGAATTCAGGCCCTTAAAAATGGACATTTTGCAAACGACCTCGGATTTCGACGAAACCACTTTTGTTGGGTCCGTGATGTCAAATTATTGCTAGGTTTCAAATTTCATAATTTTTCGAATCAATATGTGAGCGTGGCAAAGGAAAACGCATTTGACCAGTTTTAGTTGATTTTAATCGACTGGGAAATGGCCATTTTTCTAACGGTCTCAGAATTCGACGAAATTAGTTTTGTTAGGACCGTATCGTCAATACGAAGCTAGGAAATATTTTTCTGGAATTTTTAGAGTTCGTATGTGACCCCGGTAATTTGAAATGTATGATTAAATTGAATATACAAAGATTTATAATTTAATTTGAATAAAAACCTATCGAAACAGCCGAATTGGGTTACGAAACATATCCCATTGTGTTCAGAATGGGGGTAGTTAGCTAGGGGCGACAGTCGTTGGGTTTGGTTTCGTGTTTGAATGGAAAGTCAACTCTAAAGGGAAATTAAAATAATATTATATATATTATTCCACCTCCTACCCTCCTCCTCTCTCTCTTCATTTCAAAAGCAAATAAAAAAAAACCCCAATGAACGCTCTGCCCTAGGCGCCGCCGACGCCCAAACTCCGCCACCCCTGGCATCGCTCAGCGCCACCTCCGATTTGTGCCCCTCTCTCCTCAATTTCTGTCGCCCCAGCTCGAGAATCGAGCCCTCCCTGAACCCGCGAGCAACACAAGACCGAACCCAACCCCTTACCAGCGGCTCCCCGTGACGCCCCCGCACCACCAACGACCCCCTGTCCTCCTCTGACCGCTCGACCCCACCTTCCTCCCTCTTTTCCAGTCAACGACTCGAGCACCGTGGCCCACCCAGCGCCACAACGGCTATCAGCGCACCCTCAGAAACCTCCTCCCCTACGACAGCGCGAAAACAGCCCTATCGATTGAAAAAGGTATACTCTAATTTATAAAATCTGTTTTCATGTGTAAAATCAGTTTTATTTTTATAAAGGAAGGACTTTTAATTTATATAAAGTTTAAATTTTTATGAAGATGAAATTTAGATTTTAAACAAAGTAAAGTCTAGTTTTTTAAAGAAAAAAGATTAGATTTTCCTTTAGGAAGAAATTATATTTTTAAAAATATAAAGGTTGGATTTTTATTACGTGTGAAGTAATGTAAAAATAGAATTTTTATCTATATAGTAGCGGTGTAAAAATGGGATTTTTATATATTGAATAGCATAGTAAAAATTCGATTTTTATATATTGAATAGCAAAGTAAAAATTCGATTTTTATATATTGAATAGCATAGTAAAAATTCGATTTTTATATATTGAATAGCATAGTAAAAATTCGATTTTTATATATTGAATAGCATAGTAAAAACTCGATTTTTATATATTGAATAGCAAAGTAAAAATGGGATTTTTATATATTGAATAGCATAGTAAAAATTCGATTTTTATATATTGAATAGCATAGTAAAAATTCGATTTTTATATATTAAATAGCGAAGTAAAAATTCGATTTTTACATATGTAGTGAATACGGGCAACGAAAGCGACAAAAGGCGAGATTGGCGAAGATTTCTATAAAGGAAGAGTCGTGGTATTGGATAGCTATTGGTGAGAATTTCTTACTCTTCCATTTCTTTTCCTAGCTATACATATATGTGTTGAAATAAAAGTGAATTGCTATATATAAATATATATATATACGCCCCTCGTCCACAAACCATGGACGATATTTATTGATTGAAATTGTTGTGAAAATTGATTGATAGCGAATGATTGTTTGGGATTGTTTGTGGTTGATATTGATTGATTGTGCTTGAAAAATACCCATTTGTGGTTGAGAAATATTTGGTTGAAACCACATAGGATTAGTTTTGTGGAAATGAAATAAATATATACATGCCGCCTGCGTGCGAACTAGATGCATGATCCCCATTGTCAAAAACCGCGAGGTTTTAAGGTAGAGCGAGGAGCCGTACTAGGGACGGTCCCGGTTTTAACTACCCTGCCGTTATGCTACCGAAATTTTGAACAATATTCATGTGTTTGAATTATTTTCATTTGCTTAAACTATATTTATTCATTGAATAGAAAACCTTCATGTGTTGAATCGATATTCATTCGTTGATTAGAAATTCATGTGTTGAATGGTATTCATATTTTGAAATAAATTGTTTGATAATAAAAATCACCTTTTATCGACTATATGAACTGTGTTAAATAATCTCGTTTTGAAAGAAATTGTTTCATAAGAAAAATCCTATTTTTATCACCAATATGAAATATATAAAATAATAGTGTTTTGAAATGAATTGTTTTACAATAAAAATCACATTTTTATTGTATGCGAAAATCGTTGAAATGTGAAGTGTTAAAAATAGCCACTTATTCAAAATAAACATATATGAGTTGAAATATTCATTAATTAGCTAATGAAGTGATTTGCACCTATGTATGTAACATTAGAATGAATGGTGTTTTTAAACCAAATAGAAATCAAATATGAAGTTGAATAGAAAATGATAAATGATAAGAACTGTATATATATGTACATGCATATTCATTGAACAAGTTATAGCAAAGGGGCTAGAGAAGAGGAATAAAATTTTGTGCCCGACAAATAGGTACACATTTACTGTTTTGTTTGGGTGATGATTTTATGAGCCTGTTGGCTAGCCGCTTGGCTTTTTCTTTTTCTTTTTGAGATTAGAAGGACCGGGAAAGCTATTTGCGATTTCCCGATGCTCCCGGTGCAGGGGAGGTTATGGCGAAATTTTCCAAAATTTTAAGGCGTTAGTGAAATATTTGAAGTGAAAACGATATTGAAATCATTGAATGAACTATATTTATATAAATATATAAATATAAATAAAATTAAAACGAAACATGGCCGTGCAGTTCGCATTTTGAAACCGTGATTTCAAACAACTAGTGCGGGAAATCCGACTAATGGATTTTCCCGAAACCGCAACCATCGGGTTCGACTTGGAAATATCTTCCCAACGGCACCAACTTTGTAAAAATCCAACGGTTGGATTGTCTGGAATGTTTAATTCAAATCTGATGAAAAACAGCGCCAGAAGCGATTATATTTATATTTATATATATATAAATATAATTATATATTTAATCGAATAACGACGCTGCAGTTTGTTTTTTGAAATCGAAACTTCAAACGATTGTACCGGGAGATCCGACTGTCGGATTTTCTCGAAACTGGAACCGTTGGATTCGTTTTGAAAAGACCTTTCTAATGATGTAAATATTGTGAAGATCCAACGGTTAGATTTTCAGATATGTGTAAATCAAATCTGAAGAAAAACAGCGCCACGGCCGCGTTATGGCCCGAAGCGTCGTTTTGAATAAATGGACTATTTTAAAAATAAATAAAAATAGCGATAAATCATTATAAAGTACCGTAAATAATATGGAGTGGAAATAAACTGAATTTGCTCGATTTATGTTGTATTTGATGGTTGAATGTGTTTGGTGTGAAAATTACATTAAAGAACAATATTGGTGTTGTCGAATAATTTAACCATTGAAATAAATTGATTTGAAATTCTAAATATACGTGAATTATTTGAAAAGGCCGAGTTAATTCTCATTTCGAATAATTGACCGACGATTGAAATTCGAAGATGAAGACGATGGTCGAAGACCGGAGATCTTCACCTCGTTTGGATGGTAACCGAGGTCCTGATTGGGAGGCATCCCGAAATATGGATAATGAGTGGTGATCGTCCAGATGTACGTGGTGATCGATGGGTTTGCGAGGTATTTAGTGCCTCCGGTTTCGTTCAGACCCAGAACGGACTTGTAAATGGACTTTGTGTCTGACATTGGATTTTATTCTGTGTTGATTGATTTCTATTAAATATACATCTGTTTGGCGGCGGAGAATTTATTCTTTTGTTTAACGCCCTTCTCTGAGACGCACGAGCTCAGAGGTTGTATATCGATGGACATCAGTCGCATGGCATGAATTGCCTGTGTGGCATGCTAAGATGCAGTGATCAGGGCTTCTGTTTAAAAGCAAAGTGTTGTGGAGATGATCAAAGCACCGCCCGTGTGGCATAGCTTTGTGTATAATGTAAATTCGCGAGCCTCACACCCCGGTATGAACCAGAAACGGGAGAGGACATCAGGGAGGGCCTGCGTTTCTTTCTAGCTAGGGTGGTGTCAGTGACCTACCAGCCCTGACATTTATATACTTTTCACCTGTGTGGTTGTTGCTGTTGCGAGGCGCCTCGGTTTGATCGGACGATCCGGGTCCGATGGAGTCATTCATTGGCTCGTTTACGCCCCAAAGGGCGGGGAGACGTAGTGTTCAGGCATAATAATCCACATCGGTGGACCGGCCCTGACGATCTAAAGGGTTGATGCGTTCCGATCCTGTGGCTCGGGCTATAGAGTCACGAATTCGGTAAGGACTATCTTTTGCCTTGGTTCATGACGGAAAACCAATTTCAAAATACGTGACTGTGCGGTTTTGATTGTATACCTATATATGGCGACATAGTGGTATGGGGCATTAATGCCATCTATGATTGATAGTTATGATTTGAAATTGTTTTCAAAACATATAAACACTAGCAATAATATCAAATGCCTTTGTTTTTATTCGTATCAAGCATATTTTGGCCGTTATAAGGTAAAACTCTATCCTTCGGTTTGCGTTGCATTGTGTGATGGGAACTGAGTCTTATAATGGCTTCATTTTTATAAAAAGCATAGCGATGTTTAAAAGAAAGATTTGTTTTAAAGCACTGGCAATCCAATGGAGTAAACCCGTTCCACGAAAGTGGCGTGGTCCTGTGATTTTCCATATTATATATGTGTTGAGTAGATTTCTCATACCAGTCCCATGACTGACTCGTAGTTTGTTTCACTCTCAAACTCGGGTGCCCCTTTTTTACACAGGCAGCCTTGTATTCAGGTTTAGCTGGTTCTTTCTGGATAGCTGGAGCTGAAGATGGATTCTATCATTTATCTCTTTTTATGCTGTTCATCTCCTATTGTACATATTTTGTTTATTTCCGCTGTAGACATTTATGTATAGCTGAACTGTATTTGTGCTAAGTAAGATCCTGTATACTGTGTAACTCTGATGATTACTTTTATCCAGTATATTTTGTTGTTCATTATCTGGTGTATTTATTTAATTCTGTTCTGCTATTATCTGTTTCTGTGTTATATTCCAAAGATAACCCTTGTTTCCGTCTGAACGGGATTTCGGGTCGTCTCATTAAACAATATCCAAATTATACACAATCCCCTTTTATAATATACTAAATAAACATTATCATTTATAAATGATATTCATAGCAACAATTTAGAATTTGATTTGGACATAACTAACAATCTATAAAATAAAACCTCAATTTTTCTCTTTCATTAGGAAGTTATAATTAACTAGATTTAAACGTTTCTTGTTTCACAGAATTCTGACTTCTATCGGATTACGTATATTCAATTGAAGTTCATAACTCAATTTTATGAACTACCGCGGTGTTATGAGTTCACTTTAATATAAATATAAATTTAAACGTTAAATCGTTGTTTTATTAACGAATTCAATTTTAAAATTCCATTAATATTTCAAATATAATATTTAAAACAAATTTAAACATTCAAATTCAAATGACCAAAAAATCTGGGTCGTTACATTCTTCCCCCTTAAATGAATTTCGTCCCCGAAATTATTAAGTAAGGAGAATGCTTCAAACCCAATTATTTACAAAGTAATTATACTAGAATATTATCAAAAATAACTAATTCTTAAAAATTTACAAAAAATACACCAGCACTTCCTCTACACGGCTCGATCGAAACAACCACAACTTGCCACTCTTGGCCTTATATCAATAAAAAGAAGACAAAGCCAAGCAGCTACCCAACTCAGGGGTATAACACCAATCAATATATTAAGATTTACCTATTTGTCAAGCAACCAATACTCTAGTCACTAAGCAAAGCAACTAATATCTCTTCTTCTAAACTGTCCTAACTCAATTTATAATGTAAATAACAGATACAAGGTTAAATCATTCCAGTTTCATTTCATATGTGATTCCATTCTCAGATTTATTATATTGAGATTTATCTCTTTATTTTTCAATTTACTTAATTATTAATGAATTTTATTATACAACCAATCAATCAATCAATAAAAAAACAATCGAAAATCAACATAACCCAAACCAATTGAATTCATATTCAATCAACTAATTAATCTTTCGATTATTTCTCTTTTCCATCTTCTGATTTTCAGTTAACTTAGCTATAAGTAAATATTTGGTTTATTTAATACCATATTAAAAAAAATTATCCATAAATTTTCTAATTTTAAATACTCTTCTGATTTTATTAAACCATTTAAATTCACAATTCCATTTCAATTCCTATTCAAATCAATCAACAAATCAAAAATTTGATAAAATTATTTCTTATATATATAAAAATATATCTTGGGCAAAATTATTTCATTTGCCCCCTTTACAAAACAATATTGTCTTAATTGCCACTTCAATTTGAACCGATCAAACAACACAATACAAAACCTTTGTATACATAAAATCTATAAATACGCTCTCTTATATATATATATATATATATATATATACATTCAAATCAGTCTAGGGTATTACTAACCCAATCTCTATTGAGTTATGCAACAGAGCCAAGGTTATTACCAAACAATTGCTTTGTACCAACTGTAGCATCCCCTAAATTTTCAACGCTGAAATCTAGACATTAATACATCCTGCGTCTAAACTCGAGTATCGAAAACCCAGAAAGCTAGGAGAACGAAGTAAGGGGGTGAGATAAGAAAGAAAGTTATAATAAAAAATAAGAAGAATAACCAACATAGAATTAGAGTCTCACATCGCAGTGGAACAAAATATAATATACAATTAAAACTTTATTGCGAGCTTGAAAAAAAACTTACAATCATTAGAGTACATCAATATATCTGGACATTTATGATAATTTGTCCTTATATACAATACATAGCGGAATAAATACTAGATATCATACGTCTGAACACCTCATGCTCATCTCTTGACTTCTAGGCATCTGATAACCTGAACTCATAAAAAACTGTCTGACCCAAGCATTACAAACTATAGGATCAGTCTAGTGAACCAGGGTGAGAAAACTCACTGAGTTTAAAAGGGATCATCCATTTTAATTTTAAAGCCAAAATCTTTTTGAAAGAAAAGGATAATCATAAGACCAAATTCACACATCAATACGGACGGTTTTTACCTTATGACAACCCAAAACATTTTGAAATCATATCTTTTGTGATATTATAATAATGTCTAATAAAAATAAATAACAATCTAGCGGAATGCTTGCATCTCACGCTCCATATACATAATATACAATCAAAACCACGGGGTCTTATTGGAGAATGGATTCCGACTACGACAAGGTACAGAACCACCTTCTGATCGGTGTACTCTTGAGGAGATACACTGGAGTTTAACAAGAACATCTTGCAACTCAGCCACACATGACCGGCCATTCATTTCACTTGAATGTTCAGAATATATTGTCACCTTATGGCTTTTTCCGCGACCACTGTAATTCCCGGGAAGTACAGAAGCGAAAAGGAGAGCAAAAATGAATGTTCTCTGGATGGTGACAATACACTCTAATTGGGAGTGACCTACTTAGCCATGCTACCTTCCTAATTTTTGTCACTCCCTGGTTGATGAGGCTTGAGGTTTAAATCTTCTTTTTAGAACATCTGGCCACCATCCACTTTGAATGCTACATTGTCAGATGACTCAGATCCATCAAATCACTAATTGACGTCTACAAAAATACTCTTGGTGTCCAAGAAGTAAGAATGAATTCCTTTGCCACCAACAAAAGTATGTTTGTAGAAATCAATGTATGTGATCCTTCGGAAATACTCTATCAGACACTCGTCCATACAAGTTGTCTTAGGACTGGACAAACGAAAGGCACTCTCCTACCACATCCTAGGAATCACCCTAATGATCAGTAGCGAGTATTCCTTGCAATTTGTAGATTTCAACCACGATGGAATCACAATATATCTCTAGGGATCAGCCAGAGATTTAAGTAATTCTACCGTTTTATGAAGATCACAATCTTCAATTACTCCATCTCGATCAGCATCTTCAACAATTACATATTTGGTGGTTCAGAATGGTTTTTGAATATAAATTTGATCTCGGGCTTTCCGTACCAACAACACATTAGGCATGATTTTGATAGTCAATTATTTAACTATCAAAATAAACAAACATAAAAGTAAAATAAATCCATTGGTTTAATACACATTGTCACTTGAACTTTTTAATTTTCCATTCGTTAATCGAAATCTTTAAATCTTCGAATATTTGTAAACATGACTTTTACTTCTCATTTAAAAATAATACTATACTTAAACGCTTCCATTCAATTTATAAAAATTCTGAATTATAATTGTAATACCATACTCTCTCTTTAGAATCCTCGTTACAAATCTTATACACGTTTACTTAGCATAAATATTAAGTAAACTATTATTCGAAAACTTCTCTATTAATTTTAATAGTCTTTTAAAACATTATATACGAACCTTGATTCTATTATAAACAAAATCCTTTATTAAAACTTCTGATACGTTTATTTTAAACCCATTTTCGTTATATCTCGATAAAACTTCCTCTCATTCTCAAAATATGCAAATTTAGATCAAATCTTTATAACTTAACTCGCCAAACCACTTTATCTCAAATTAGGGTTTTCTGTTTTGATTTCCTTTCCAATATTCATCACTCCTTAACCGTAAATTAGTAAGAAAATAATTCCCTAAGTATCAACCCCAAAGGCCGAAACCAATGTCAGATCCATACTTAAAATATCATTTAACTCAACCGATCTCCAATTAGGTTCTAATTCTTTAATCTCATATCTCGGGCTTTTATTTCATTCATAAGTCATTTCTAATAACTCGTCTCAAAAAATTATTGAATAAAGCTTGGGTCTTATAACTTCGTTAAAATTTTGGATTTTATAATGTCAACTTAAACAGGAATCCAAGAAGAATTCAATTTAAAACTTTGATTTAAACATAACTTATAATATTATTAATATCAAATCGCTTAAATACTTCACTTTACTATAAACAATGTTTTAAGACTTCGTAAACTTTCATTTATAAATTTTAAATCCTAAGATTTACTACTTCGATTATTATTTAATAAATAATAATCCACTTTCAACATTTATTAGAATACAAATGGTTTACTTCACCATTAACCATCTCCATTAAATTAATAATTTGATTTAATAATCAAATTCAGTTAAAGCAGTTGCTTAGTCAACTCTAAATATGATTAATTCGTTAATCAATCCCAAATTGTCTTTCTATTTAAATTAATTGATAGTTTAAATAATCCGATTTACTTTGATTATTAAATAAATAATAATCAATTCAACATAATCCCATCTTAATTGTTTCTTAAAAACAATGATTCTCGGTTATTAATCGTCACGTTAAATTCTACTCGCTTGCTTATTAATATAAGAATCCGCTTTATAAAATCATTTAATAATTACTTAATAATAAATATAAATATTTATTATCTTTTTTATAAACTTCCATTCAAAATAATATATCTCAAATTCTATCTTCAATTACAAAATAAATTTTATAACTTCATTTTTATCGCTTCACCTGGCGGTAAATCAGTTCTATAAAACGATGTATATTTAGGCCATCTACTATCATTTCTCAACCAATATTGCCCATTGGTTAATATCCAAAACAAATGTTGAATTTGGATTCAACAATCAATAATCCAATCATATTGGTTAAACAGTTCATATAATGATCATATAAAAATAAACAATAAGCTTTGAGGAATTCAGTTGGATTCCTCCAACCTACTTTCCATGCATCCAAATAGGTTACCTCAAATAAAACAATCCATTTAATATGATAATTTAAAATAAAACATGAATAATTAATTTAAATGATAATGGTCAACTAATAACAACAATACAAGCATCCAATTAAATTTAATACGTTTATATTATTATAAATGTAACAAACAAGGTAAGTTACCTCTACTGGAAATAATCTGTAACAACCCGCATTTTACGTATCGAAGGATTGTAAAATAATTTTATTTAATTCCATGTGTGTTGGATCATTCTCGTATTTTGATATGTTGTTTATGGGGATGTAAGACATATCCATAATTTTTACCAATTTTGTTTGTGACCATTTTTCCCTTATCAGTTTTGTACAGGGCATAACTTTTGATTGGGATCGAATCAGGTGTTGAGATCTATTTCATTGGAAAGGAAATGATGTTTCCAATTCCGTTGAGTGCTCACATTAAAGATTTGGTTTAGCGGTTTGGGAGGAATCTTTTTTTTAGTGCTGCACAATTTCTGTTTAGGTTTTGTAAGCCATTAATGGGCTGATTTGGTGTGTCCCTTTAGTGAGCTGGTTTTCGGCTTTAAATAGGGGGATAGAGGCATGCAGAATAGTTTACTTTTATCATTATCTCGTTTGGTTGAGATCGTGATTCTTCTTGCTCAATCAAATACACCTTTCCACCTTTTAAATTCTAGATCTACATCAAGCAAAACTAGATATACATCAAGTGAAGAGTGATCGCATCAAATTGAGAGGTTTGAATTTCAGTCTTCTTCTTCTTCTATATCAATGGGATCTTGTTCTTGTTGCATTCGAGCTTGTTTGTCTTCGAAAGTCTCATAAGGTTTGAAAGTCAAAGGGATTTGCATAAGGCGTATATTCGTGGAGTCAAACACCTTTCTTGATATGGATTCTTCTCCCTTGAAATCTACTACAAAATATTTGAAGATACGAGTGAGATAAACTCCATAATATATAGTGTTTTCATGGGTTGACATTTCTTTGGGCTTGAACTCTTTTGAGATCATATCGGCCCAATTGATGTCATATCCATCAATAATTGCAAAGACTGCTTTTTGGACTTTGAGAGTTGGGTTATTGAAGTTTCCGGAATAAGGAGTGATGGTATGTTAAAGAAGAAGGTTTATGATTCTTGCTTTTGGGTGGAAAAAGCGATTTTTGAATTCCATGTGAGAATCTGACCCCGTACTCTTGCAATTTAGAATATTACCCAATATTTCACAATCTAGAACGATTTGTGTGCCTTTTATTCTACTACAAATTTGGTTTTCACCTTCTTCGTAAAAGCCACGATTGAGATTTGCATCGAACATTTTGATGAGTTTCGAGTAACATAATTCGTCATTATCCCAAGCGTCAATAAAGCTCAACACTTCATTGTGATTGAAAAGCGAAGTAAGATCATATGATGGAAAGTCTCCAAAGAAGGCAAAAGCACCCTATTGATTTTTGCATTTTCTACATAGTCAACATAGGTTTTGATTGATTTTTTATCATTGTAGAGATATCCTTTGGTGGTTTTGGATAATCTCACAGTTTGAGTATTGCTAGAGGAAGCCATTTAGAGAGTTTTGAAGAAAACAGATATGAAGAATAGTTTTAATTTTGAATGAAAGGTAAGGAGAATAAGATAGAATAGATATAAATAGGGACTGAATAGAAATGAATTGAATAGGCACAACTTTTTTGAAATTAATGACACCTTTTTAGACCTTGGAAGTTGGTGAAAAGTTGGAGGGAAATTTGAAAGTTTAAACCTTGGAAATTAAAATTTTGAATTCCATTTTATAGGCTGATATGTGGACATATAGACATATGTATTCGACATATATGTATAAATTTAAAAAGAAATATGGTTTAGTGACTTTTGGTTTTAAATTATCGTTTTATATCTCAGGTTTAACTATTTCCTGAAATAATATTAATCCTAGCAAACATCCAAAATTTATTTTATTATTATATTTATTTATTTATTATTTTCTTGATATTTTGAATTTCAAAACTCAAATTTCAAATTTGAATTTCAAATTTCAAGTTTGAATTTTAAAGTTTAAATTTCAAATTCAAAACAAAACAAACAGGCTAGGCAAACAAAGCATCCATTCAACCAAAAAAGATTTAAAAATTAATTAAGGCGTACCCGGTTTTTAGATCCATTTCTTCGATATTTTCTGAATTCTGAATTGCTGTGAAGCACATATTTGAATTTGTGGTTTTTGGCTCTTCATCACTTGATGATGAATCTGAATCGTCTAAAGTTGCTGCGTGTGCCCTCTTTCTTTTCTTTGATGAATTGCTATTGTCCATCTGTTGAGTCGATTTATCTGGATATGGACACAATCACTTTATATGGCCTGGTTTATTGCCTTTATAACATTGATCATTATTTCTTCCTGAACTTCCTTGGTTGTTTCTTTGAAAATTATTTCTCTTTTTGTATTTCAGAAAATTTCTGAACTGTATTATCATTAAGGTTGTTTCTTCATCATCTTCATTAAGGCTTTGAATACAATCGATTTCTTTTCAGTTGATCTATTTTCTTTTCTTTTATGTCTTTGGACTTTAAAGGACATCAAATTTCCGATTGACTCCTCAATCTTCATTTCATTGACATTATTGGATTCTTCAATTTTCAATGTTTTCTGAGCCTATTTTGGAGTCAATGAACTCAATATTTTTCTGACTTGATCTCCTTTTGAATAAGTTTTTCCTAGTGTTATTAATGAATGCACTATCTCTTGAAATCTGTAATACATATCGGAGATAGATTCATTATCGTTCATTTTGAATAACTCAAACTGATTAATTAACATTGATATCTTTGTTTGTTTAACTTTACTAGTTCCTTCATGAGTAACTTGGAAAGCTCTTCAAATCCCATAAGCAGTTTTACAGACTAACACTCTATTAAATTCATTCCTATCTGATGAACAGAACAACATATTCATGGATTTAGAATTGCTTTGTGCAGCAGCCTTTTGTTTACTAGTCCATTGTGCAAAATTAGCTGTGGGTTCAACAAACTCATTCTATGTACTATTCCATGTGTCTAATCCTACTGATTGTAAATATATTTTCATTCTACAAGCCCAATATGAATAATTACAACCATTAAACGGTGATGGTCTAATAGTGGACTGATCTTCTACAAAAGGACTATTATTACCAGTGTTGGTTGCCATTTAATATTTTCAAAAATCGAAATATGAACTTTTGAAAAACCTTGTTCCAATACCAATTGTTAGATAATGCGGATCTTAAGGAAAAACTAACAATAGAGGGGGTGAATGATGTTTCCAAGGAATTTAAGAAAATCTAAAACTTATAAGATCTACTATATGAATCACACACCACAGAGATGATCACAGACATAGAATCAAACACAAACACATAAATAATTAAAAATAAAATTCAGAAAAAGAAAGAGCACACCGGATTTTATACTAGTTTGGATTGCTCCTACGTCCAGTCCCACGCAATGCTGGATTGCACTGAGTTTTATTACTTTATCAATATCATAGTACAATGCCATTGATTTCATGGATACAAGGTTAACACTAATTCCACACCCTTGATTTCACGACTACAAGGTTAACACCAATTCCACGCCCTTTATTTCACGGCTATATGGTTAACACTGATTCCTTTCCTTGATTTTAGGGCTACAAGGAACACACCCTTTCCCAGACAATCCCAAATGATTACAACAACCTATAACTATTCAATAGCACTTCAATTTAGAGAGTAATGAGTAGAGAGTGAGAAGAGATGTGAAAGGTTGCAATGCTTCTGGAACGTTACAAATAGTGAAAAGACATTTCCTTTCAAAATTGAAAAAGTGACAGTCATATGTCGACATATACTATTATGTATGTCGAAATATGTCTTTTGAAAATTTGAATTTTAAATATTTTTCAAGTGTTTAACTATATATATAATTTTGGAAATTCCTGAATTAAATCATAGTGATATAATGCATATTATAAAGTATAAAACCATATGCAAACTTAATATAAATTATATAAATATATTTATAAAATCATAAGTTTTAAAACTATATAAATATAAAATTATAAAGGTATATAACTATATAAATATATCTAAACTTATTAACTTTAAAACTTATGTTTGAAATCAAAAATCCAATAGAAAAACTATTTTAACTTAGAATTTGAATTTTGGAAAACAGAATCTGAAATTTGAAAATAAGAATTTGAAAATAAGAACTTGAAAAACAGAATTTGAATTTGAACCTGCAATGTTATTCAGAGTCTTACATATAACCTAGTCTCTATTACTATATTTATCTTGAACTCTTGATATCTTGATTACTCATGAGTCTTGAATCTGCTCTGAATTTTGGATCTCTTGAATCTCTAAAACTCTAAAACTGTACAGTCTTTAGTATTAATTCCTGTATACAAATCCTACATATATGTATATATATTCGGGATAGAGATGTTAGTATATATTTTATAATCAACTAATATTTAAATAAGGTTATTGTCATCAAAAATCCATTCTCAAACAATTTTAGTGTTGTTGATAATTTCAAAAAGTGCTGATGGTTGAATTTGATGATTTGGATGAGTTTTTTGCATCGATGTTGTCGTTTGGTGATGATTTAGTCAAGATTGGAGCTAGATTAGTTAGATTTGGAGTTGGGTTGTTTTTCTTAGGTCGTTAATGACGTGGCATGTGCTCCAATACATGGATGGATTGTGGCCAAGTCATGTCATTGAGCTTGGGCCATTGGTGCTCAGGTTGTTCGAGTATGATTCGAGTCGCAGGAAGCATGCAAGTGCAATACAAAGATGGATCGCTGGCTCCAGGTCGTGGGTGTCACTCATGGAGCTCCTCAAGCTTTGGATCTTTGGTGGAGGCAGGTCACAGGTCGTTGGTTGCCAGGTCGTCCAAATCTAGGTCGTTTGAGTTCAAGTGGCATGGTTTGTTGGAAGCTTGGGTCGGTGACAATGGGTTGAGTCATTAGCGATGGGTCATTGGATGTAGGACGTAGCTTAGGGTGAATTAGGTCATCGAGTGCATGGTATGAGGCTTGGGTCGAGATGGTTTTGGGTCAGCCGGGGCTATGGGTCGGCGAACGACCTATGATGGGTCAATGGTAAAGCATAGCGTTTATAAATGTTGTGAAAAGTGAAAGAAACATTGTGAATTAAGATATATGGAAAAAGGTGAAATGTTGTCAGTATCGACCAAACGACATAAGTTTTGGGATCGATGGTGATCATGACTTTGAAGTGAATTCATGTAGGAATGTTCAGAGTGTTATGGTGTGTTCATTGATCGTCGTAATGCAATGAATGTGAAGACAACTCAAGGTGATGAGTTCTTGGATAGGTGCTCGAGATGTGGCTTGAGCTTAACTAGAGATATCGAAGGCCGAAGAATTATCGTTGTCATAGGTTCTAGCGGACTCAAAGCAGGGGTGTAATAGGGACGCCTAAAAGACTAGAAGTGACTGGTCGAGTACCCTGGGTAGCTCGATGGGCCAAGATACGTATCGCTGTATGGCATATGTAGTTTTGCTTAAACCAGGGTTTACAATTAGCCCTTGACGGACGATAAGGTGTTTGGCCAATCAGACGATTAACGATGGTTTCGAAGCATGATTGGCGGTGATAGCCAGAGTCATGGACAATGATTGTTTTTCATGCATTGTCTTGTGTAGATTATTCGATGTCGAAGGAGATATTTTTTTGGGGGCTTGTGCTTGGGAGATGTCGATATCGATAAGAATGGTCCATGCTTGATAACTAATCGTCATGAATGTACTATTATATCTCTTGTGTGTTTGTAAAGGCTATCACTGTCGGATGTGGGGAAGATGGGTTTGGGTTCTTCTCTGTTGACATTAGTTGATTAATCTTCCTATTTTCATATACTTCTTTGATGATGTTAGATAGTTATTTATCACTCATTAAGACTATTATTTGACTTAAGGTTTTATGTTTCCTCTTATTACCTTGGGGTGTTCTTCCAATTTTGGATGAGTAGACTGAGTAGCAGTGACAGGTGATAGATCTTGATTAGGCGATGTTGCTGTGCGATAACAAGTAGGAGGCTGGCGTATTATTTTCTACTATCTAGTATTTGTTGTATCCGTTGTTTGATGTTTTCTCTGAGTGTTCGTAGTGAGGCTTATTATACAAACTCTTATAGTGGAATCCAAGTTTGTATGAATATTTTCATGGTGATATGAAATGTTTAAGATCCTGCTCAATTTAACTTCACTATTATTGGCTGTTGTATATGTTCTATTATATTTTATCCTTACACTGTGAGTTATACGACAGGTTCCGCTTGTGTTATCTTACCTTGATGATCGTCCATGGCTGTCAGGCACGCCTTTCAATGCATTATTCCTCTTGTTTAGTGTAGGAATCATGGACGGTCGCCACATTTGGTATCAAAGCTCTGGTTATCGGTTTTAGCCAAAGTTCAAGGACGTAATTACGCATGAGAGACGTATTTGTATATTTCTGATGGATGTATCTATATGTGAGTTTATTCTATAATAGCGTTTGAACTCCATTTGCATTTTTTCTCGGTCTTGGACTAGTCATTCTATATTACAGATTTAGAATGAGTCGTCGACCATCGAGACACGCTACTAAGGAGGGGATTGTTCTTGTAGGGGATAATGGTATTATACCAGACTACCCAGCTATGTTTGAGGCCATGAGGGTAGCGATCATGAGGAGGGTACCCGCTCAGGACACAGTCGCGATAGATGTAGGAGTTCAGGTGCTAGTTCCTAGAGCCGTGGACTTTGCAAAGTTGTGAAAATACTTCACCACTTTAGGAGGGAAGCAGTTTAGAGTGACGTAACCGATTGAAGAGATTCAAGGGTGGCTTGATACTTGCATTCGGATCTTTGGAGACTTGAGAACTGATGATGCAATTAAGAGGAAGCTTGCATCAAGGCAGCTACAGGGCAGAGCTTTATTACTCTAGAGACTCCATAAGATGAGATTTCATGGGAGCAGTTCCAAGTCAAGTTTGAGCCAAAGTTTATTTCTACCATTCAGAAGTCTATTATGTTTACAACGTTTGTTGAGCTTAACCAGAATGGTCGACCAGTGCTTGAGCATGTTTCTGACTTCGAAGCTTTGTCGAAGTATGCTCGTTCATATGTCGAGACCCCTTATCAGTCATATGCTTGGACAAGTATCTTGGGAATTGCCTAGTCGATCATCTAGATGACACTTATGAGAAGATCATTGAGAAAGCTTTAAGGCACAAGAGTTTGTTTCCCAAGGAAGAGATTATTGTTGCAGCTATGGAAGAACCATAACCACAACAGAGTGGTAATAACAAAAGGAGGAAGCAACAAAAGCAGAAAGGAAAAGATGGTCGGAAAAAGCAGAAGGGCGACGTGACTTGCTTTAACTGCTGGAAGAAGGGCCATTATTCCAAGGATTGTAAGAATCCAAAAGATGAAAAGAAGTTCTTTAAGCGTGGAAAGCCTGGGCATGGTAAGAAGGATTGTCTAGAACTAGCTAAGAGTAAGCAGATTGGGAAGGCGTATACTTTGGAAGATATGCCATCATCTTCAAGGGATCCTATGACAGAGGACAAAAGGAAAAGTGTCGTTGTTCAAGGTATTCTTTTTGTTAGGTGTGTTTTAGTCCGTGTGTTGTTTGATACTAGAGCATCGCATTCATTCATTTGTAATTTGCTTGTGTGCCGCTTAGGTTTAGAACCCGACATTTGTGGTAGACCTTTTGTTATGACTAATCCAGTTTGGTGTTCGTCCAGTTTGTATATGATTTGTTATGGTCTAGTGTTGTCGATTCATGGTTGCTCCTTTGTGTGTGATTGCTTTGTTTTGAACTTCCCTGGGTTTGGGGTTATCTTAGGTATGGACTGGCTCAAGAGGTATGCGGCAAAAGTGGATTGCAAGAAACTGGAGGTGACAGTTGGGAATGTGGAAGGGAAAATTCTTATGATTTGGTGTAAGCCCGAAGATGGTGTCTTTGTGAGATATTTGTATTAACTTATCATTCCATGGGAAGACTTGTCATCAGTGTCGATCACAAGTGAGTATAAAGATGTATTTGATGTGGTCTAAGAGTTACCGCCACATCGTGAGATTGAGTTCAGAATCAATTTAGTCGAAGGTGCCAGACCTATTGTCATGCTTCTTAGGTTGATGGCGCCTAAGGAACAGCGAGAGTTAGAGGTACAAGTACGTGACCTTTTAGGAAAAGGATTCATTTGGAGAAGTGTGTCCGAATAGGGTGCACCAGTTGTGTTTGCGACCAAGGCAGATGGATCTTTGAGATTGTGTGTAGACTATCGTGAGCTAAACAAGGTAACCAAGAAGAACAAGTATTCGTTGCCGAGGATCGATCGATAACTTGTTCGATCAGCTTCACGAGGCCAAAGTGTTTTCTTAGATGTATTTGGCAACAGGATTCCACCAGTTGAGGGTGGCAAAGGATAGTGTGTCAAATATAGCTTTTAGGACACCATCGGTTTCTTCGAATGGTTGGTGGTGCCATTTGGGTTGACTAACGTGCTAGCGTATTTCGTGGATCTTATTAATAGGATATTCATAGATCAGTTGAACAAGTTCGTGCTTGTGTTCATGGATGATACTCTGATTTACTCCCGGTATGAGGAAGAGTATAAGACGCACTTGCGATTTGTTTTGAAAATCTTGCGAAAGCGTCAGCTGAAAGCTAAGTCTTTAAAGTGTCACTTTTGAAAGAGCGAAGTGGGGTTCTTAGGCCATGTTGTTTCTAAAAATGGGACAGCAGTTGGCCCAGCTAAAGTGGCAGCAATCTAGGAATGGGATAGACCAATGAACGCGACGGATGTTCGTAGTTTCCTTAGGTTAGCGGGATATTATCACCGTTTTATAAAGGATATCTCCAAGATAGTTGCACCATTAAGAGGATTAACGAGGAAGAACCAAGTGTTCAGATAGGATGTAAGCATGAGCAAGCTTTCGGAATCCTAAAAGAGAGACTGATGAGTTACCCTATTCTAATGATTCCAAGTGGGAATGAAGAGATGGTGGTATACACCAATGCATGCGGTACTGGACTGGGAGCAGTGTTGATGCAGAAGGATAAGGTTGTGGCTTATGCGAGTCGATAGCTAAAGCCGCATGAAAGGAATTGTCCAATTCATGATTTAGATTTGGCAGCGATCGTAATTGCTCTGAAGATGTGGAGACATTACCTGTTGGGAGTTTGATTCGAGTTATTTACGGATCACAAGTCGTTGAAGTATCTTTTCTACAAAAGGATTTGAACCTTCGGCAGCAACGGTGGTTAGAGTTTTTGGCATCGTATGATTTTGGTATAGCCTATATTCCTGGTAAAGGTAACGCAATGGCAGACGCGTTGAGTTGAAGACATGCAAATTTGGGAGTGATGTTTTTGGAATAGAACCACCTTGAGTACTTGGCAGGATATGATTTCAGACCACGGGTGAGTTGGAACCTAAAATGTTGGCAAGCTTATCGATAAGACCTACTCTCATCGAAAGGATTAGCAAGAGCCAAAAGTGGGATGTAAAGCTTGGAGAGATTATCCAGAAGTAGGAACCGGAGAATAAAGAGTTCAAGGTTGATCAAGAGGGTTGGCTTCGAAAGAATGGACGATTGGTTGTTCCTGATATCGACGGATTGAGAGGTGAGGTTCTAAGGGAATGTCATCACTCGAAATTGACGATTCATCCTAGTGCTAATAAGATGTATCAGGACTTGAAGCGAGCCTACTACTAGGAAGGTATGAAGAGGGATGTTGGAAAATTTATTTCTAAATGTATAAACTATCAGTTAGTGAAAACTGAACAGAAGAAGCCGAGTAGATTGCTTCGGCTATAGGAAGTTCCTACGTGGAAGTGGAAATAGATATTGATGGATTTCATCGATGGACTACCTAGGACCAGGATAAGAAACGAAGGAATTTAGGTCATCATGGATCGCTTTACCAAAAGTGCAAGATTTATTCCTATCAAATCGACTAGGACAACATCAAAGTTGGCTGAGGTTTATATAAAATGGATAGTTTGATTCCATGGTATTCCAAAGAGCATAGTGAGTGATCAAGATCCATTGTTCATGAGTGGATTTTGGAAAAGTTTGCAAGAGACTTTAGGAACTGAATTATGTTTGAGTACGACTAATCATCCTTAAACCAAAAGGGTTAACCGAGTTTTTGAAGATCTCCTAAGAACTTGTGTATTGGACTTCGGAGGATCGTTGGAGGACCATCTCCATTTAGTTGAGTTTGCATACAACAATATCTACCGGTCGAGCATTGGGATGGCACCATACGAGGCGTCCTATGGGAGACCATGTAATTCTCCGGCTTGTTGGTTAGAAATTGGAGATAAGTTGATACTTGGGCCTGAGATTATCAGAGAGATATTGTATTATATCAAGATCGTTCGACAACGAATGAATGCAGCCCAAGACCATCAGAAAGAGTTATGCTGATAAGCATAAAAAATATTTGGAATTCAACGTTGGCGATATGGTTTCCGTGAAGATTTCGCCGTTGAAGAATGTTGTTCGGTTCAGAAGTAAAGAAAGGTTAGCTCCAAGGTTTATTGGACTGTTTCCAATAGTCGAGCGGATTAGAAATCTCGCGTATAAGTTGGAGTTACCCAAGAAGATGTCGAGTGTGCATAACGTTTTCCATGTGTCCTTTCTACGGAAATGTGTGCATGATTTGAATGTGGTGGTATCTCAAGAGCAGTACGAAGACCTAGAAGTTGAGTTCATAGTTATGAGACCTCGTAATCTGCTTCGCATTATGGGGAATGACACGAAACAACTTAGGAAGAAGATAGTTAAGTTAGTCAAGGAGCAATGGAGTGAGGATGATGACAATTGTACGTGGGAGACGGAAGAGAATATAAAGCGACCCATCCATAACTCTTTGATGGTATGAACCATTGATATCATGTCACCTTACATAATTGTAACCTGTACTATTATTGTTAGAATTCTGCATGTTAGGATAAGGCTATGGATGCATGGTTTGATGGATGTTAGTTTGGATGGTAAATTGGATGCTTATGGATGATAGACATGCGGAATTGTTTCTGGTTGCTTGTATTTGCTTAGGATTTCAGGGGCGAAAGTCCTAGGGGGGATGTAACAAACTGCATTTTATGTATCAGTGGATCGTTAAATACTTTTATTTAATTCCCTGAGGGTTGGATCATTCTCATATTTGTATATGTTGTTTATGGGGATGTGAGACACGTCCATAATTTTTACCAATTTGGCTGTGACCATTTTGCACCTGTTAGTTTTGTATGAGGCATAACTTTTGATTGGGATCGAATCAGGTGTTGAGATAGATCTCATTGGAAAGGAAATGATGTTTCCAATTCTGTAAAGTGGTCACAGT
Organism: Allium sativum; assembly: GCA_030737875.1. Classification (NCBI taxonomy): domain Eukaryota; kingdom Viridiplantae; phylum Streptophyta; class Magnoliopsida; order Asparagales; family Amaryllidaceae; genus Allium; species Allium sativum. Next base: position 139,994,504 of record CM060924.1, read on the forward strand.
AAAGATTTGGTTTAGCGGTTTGGGAGGAATCGTTGTCTTAGTGCTGCACAATTTCTGTTCGGGTTTTGTAAGCTGTTGATGGGCTGATTTGGTTTGGCCCATTAGTCGGCTAGTTTGAGGCTATAAATGGGGGATAGAGGCATGGAGAATAGTTTAAATTCTTCATTCCCTCATTTGGTTGAGCTTCTGATTCTCCTTGCTCAATCAAATACACCTTTCCATCATTAAAATTCTAGATCTACATGTGTAGATTGAAGATCTACATCATGCAAAGCTAGATCTACATCAAGTGAAGAGAGACCACATCAAATTGAGAGGTTTGAAGCTCAATCTTCATTGTTCGGATTGGGAATTTAGTGATTTCAAGTTAATTCGAAGATTTGGTGAGTGATGACATCTACCACACGGATTCAATCAAGTATAAGGGTTGTTTGATCTTATTTTCATCATTTTAAGTTGTTTTCACCTAGATCTACATCATGGTAAGTATATTTTCATTTGAATCACCATAGGATCTAATTTAGCAACTTAATTCGGTAATTCTTATGTTAATTTGTATGTTTATGCAAGTTTAGATCCATTATTTTTGTTTATTCATTGATTTATCATGATTTAGTGAATTCTATATGATTGTCGATGAATAATTGTCATTTTAGTGTTGTTGATGATTTCAAAAATTGTTGATGGTTGAATTGGATGATTTGTTTGCATCGATGTTGTCGCTTGGTGATGATTTGGTCAAGAGTGAAGCTAGATTGGTCAGATCTGGAGTCGGGTCATTTGTCTTAGGTCATTGATGATATGGCATGGAGCTTTAGGTCGTGACTTGTGCTCCAAGACATGGATGGGTTGTGTCCAAGTCGGGTCATTGGGCTTGGGTCGTTAGTGCCCAGGTCGTTCGGGCATGATTCGGGTCATAGGAAGCATGCAAGTGCATTACAGAGATGGATCGCTAGCTCCAGGTCATGGGTGTCAAGTCGAGGAGCTCCTCAATAATAGTTTCGAATCGATCTAATCGAAACCCTTATATAAACTGTTTAACGGTTAAACTTAGGACCTTAGCAAGAAATTAAATCAAAACTTGTATGAATTGGTATTAAAACTCCGTACCTAAACGTGTTGAATCCATAGAAGCCAAATTGAATTCAAAACTGAGAAGATGCGGAAGAATCGAATCGAGCTCTTCAAATGTAGAGCCTCTACAAGTAATCCACGAGAATGATATTCATCTTCAATCGAATTGAAGAGGAAGAGGGAGTTGGCGATACTAGCCGCCTCCATTAATTTCTAGGGTTTTGGAGATAAAACAAAATGACGGGGTCATTTTTCCTTTTTCAAAATTACCCTTAAACTAATGTGGACGTGTATATCTAAAAGAGGAGTATAAAATATCTCCCTTTTAAATTTAAACTCTCACATTTGAATAGGTACCGACCCGTTTATTAACTCCAACTTCAAATAAAATATCAACAAATTGATGTTTTATATGACCCAAAGAAAATAATTTCTCCCTTGTTACGTTCTAGTTGTGTGACCCTGTAGGTTATTACAACGTTGGCAATAATTTAAATCGCATTTAAATTATAAACAGTGAGCGACATCTAGTAATACATCACTGCTACCCAAGTTATAATAAGATCAATTAACGATTCGATACAACCTTTTGTGACCAGTGTATCAATGTAATATAATCCTTTTAACCAATATATCCAGGATTAAACTCAAGGCACGGATCGTATCATCCTCTTTATAATTTAATCTGTTTTCTTGATCGATGAGTAGACTGTTTAAAACAAATCAATATTTGAGCACGGCCATGCATTTCACAGTCTCACTCAATCAAGAGGCCCATGGATATCACCGCAAATATATTGTAGGGTTAAATTCCATCTAGATCATTCATAATTTTCATTCGATTTGAGATGTATCCAATAATCACCGTTATCGTTACTCTGTTACGAAATAACTTTAGATGATATCAAAACACAAATATCCTAGAATAAAATTATAATGATTTCAGGTCTGAGGACCATTACATCACTGTCACTATGAGAATAACTTATGATACTCTTAATTATATTCCATGGAGTTATCTCACGGTGGGTCAGCCCAATACGGTATTCTCCAATACGTATTTATATCTCGACTTTAATATCACGTATATTAATGATCAATGAGATGTGATCATCAGTCAATCAATATACTAGTCTCAATGCTTTATTGTTGTCCTGTATAAACAATAAAACCTGACTAGGGACATTTAAGAATTATAATACTTAATAATTATATAATCTCAAATTCAGTCTTACTCGAACTATATAATTCTGAATTATTATTCTAAGGACTTCTATTATATTATTATTTATATTACGCAGTAAATACAATATAATAGAATAATATTTTATTCCAAATAAAATAATAACATCAACAGTGTTATCAATCTCATCAAATGAATTGCCTCTAGGGCACAAACTCTAACCATCTCCCACTTGCACTAGAGTCAATCATTTACGTATCGTATACTTATGAAACTAGTGTGACTATTAAACTTCTGCTACGACAAAGTTTAATTCAGTAGGTCTGCAATATTACAACTTTTGTAACTTTGCATATATTTTTATTTCTTCTGTGAACAAATTCACATAAGAATTATATTTCTTAAAATATATATTTGGATTGATGATGAGTTAAATGTTTTAGGCCTGAGCAATAGCTATATTGTTATCGCAATGTATATCATTCGATCAACAATGAATTAAGTTCAATCATGAACTTCTTAATCCAAACATTTTCTTTCTTAGAATCAGTATTTATTTCTTGTTTTTAAACTAACATTATTTCCAATATTCAATATGTTATCAAATAACATTAGAATTATTTTGACACTCCCACTCAATTTCTTGTCTATACAAGATTCAATAGTATTTTGTGGTTTTCGATACATTTCGAATTCTATTTTATTCCCTTTGGTATCTAAGAGTCTGGCTCTCATTTATAAGGATACCAATTCGAGCAATAAACATTTTATTCTCAAGGATTTATAAAGATAATATCCCTTTGTATCTTTTGGATATTCCACAAAATGATTATCAGATTTGGGACTGATCTTATCAAAGATAAAACGTTTAACAAACGCCTTACAACCCGAATCTTCATAATAAACAAACAAGGACATTTCCCAGTCCATATCTTATATGGCTTCTATAAACTCGTTTTAGTGGGATTAAATGCAGTTGTTCTAAATTTAATTTATTAGAAGATCTATATATGACATATCATTAATCGTACTGTTTCTTATAAGGTGTGATCTCTCCTTTCAGACACATCATTCCAATATGGTGTTCTAAATGGAGTGAGTTATGAAACAATTTCAAACTCATCTTGATAGTTATTAAGTAGTTGGCTTAATTCCTTTTTCAATCTATTCAAAAAGTGTTTATATTTCATTAAAATTGGTTTCTATCTCCACTTTGAATTCTTTGAACTTTTCAAAGGATTCTGATATGTGTTTCATAAGATACACATATCTGTATCTACTGATATCATCAGTAAATATAATGAAGTAATAAAACCTACCTCTAGTTTATGTATTCATCGCTCCATATACATCAGTATGTATGAGACCCAATACTTATCACTTATTCACTATGTCAAGTGAAAGAGGATTCGGTTATTTTACCTAATAAACAAGATCTGTATTCAAAATCAAATCATCTCAAAATTCCATCATTATGGAGTTTTGATATGCTTTCTTGTTTATAGTGCTAACTGGTAATACTAAAGGTATATTGGATTTAAATCACTAAATTTAAGCCAGTCATTATTAATGTCAAGTACATTATAGTTAAGGATTTACAAATATCATTAACTATTTGTGAAATTCTATACGATATTTCATTTAAATAAAATGAATAACAATTATTCTTTTATTACAAATGAAATTCAAACTTGTCTAAACAAGATCTATTATAACATTTATCTCAAGTGGAATTTCATAATAACAATTATTTTATTTATTTAATTAAGCCAGAATATTCAACAAGAATCATCTTCCTATGGATAATCCAGCAACATTTGTTTCATTTCCATTCGTAAGTCCACTTGTCCTTTTATCGGATTTCTACTTATTCTGCAATTTCTTTAAATCAACATACATTTATATGATTTATATTTAGTATCTAATACTAGGAATGTATAAGTAGATTATTACAACATTTATATCTTATTAAGTTAAAGTCATACTTTAATTTTTGTTTTAGATCCTCTATATTTATTAGAACAATTACGTTTTAATTTGTTTGAGGACAATCCTCAAATTTCAATGTCAGTCAAGAAATTTGATTTAATTCAATTTATCCTTCTCAAGGATTAATTTAAATTATCGTAGTTATTTATTATTTAATATCTACATTAGATAATAACTGATTCTGTAATATTTATTTAATCACAAAATTTTGACAATCAAAATTTATATTAACATAAATATGTAATTTAAACTAAAATACGCTCCCACTCAAATTAGCATCCCTCTGTTTATATATGTATATCATTATATACATATAATGGTGTTCCAAGATCCATATCTAGTCATGTCTTGACCCAGCTTTGGCTAAACCCAAAACACAACCTTTTAGGTAAACATCTTATGTCAATTATATCGTCTATATAACTCTTGGATCGCATGTTGAATAGTTTGTTCAGTATTATTCATTTGCTCAAAATATATAAAATAATTCATGCTTTTGTCTCTAAGGCCATAATCCTATTATGTAGCCTAGTTAAGTCAGACCCAATAATAGGTTAGAGCACCACATTTTCCTCCATCGCATATAACCAAAATAAAAGGTGCACAACGCTTTGGCGTTAGTTACATCCAGTGATTTTGGATAGTGATGAGTATATTATTGGAAGACGTCACCATGACTTAATATAACAAAATTGCTTTAGAGGGAATTTATAATTCATAGCGGGAAACGATATCAAAGTTATTTACATATATCAAATATTTGTATTTCATATTCGTAATATAAATTGGATTTAAATAATACATATAAATCATGTATATATTTAAATTCAATGGTCTATTAATCGGTTGTAAGCCTATACCTTTTGACTATTTCAAGGTAAACGGTCATGGACATTATATCAGGATACCCAGACTTGTAGAATTCAATAAAAAAATATCGAACATTTTAATATAGGTTTTAGTCATCACATTACATAACCTATATTAACATTTCAACATGAATGTTTAGATCAAGATGCATGTACAAAGTTTACAATATGAATATCAACACCATCATTATAATTTGTAATGCAAACCATGGGCTTCCTTTCTAGGCTCAGTATAAGTTAATTAGTTAAATTAACTCATAGCATCAATATACACATTAGACATTTCTAACAAGTATTTGTATAATTAGCACATGTATATAAATTATTGAACGAAAGACCAAATAACAGAACATCTAAACAAATATCTAGCATATCATTATAGATGTACACACATGCATTTCAAAGAAAACTCAAATTGAACTGAAATAATTCACATTAACATAAAACCACTTTTATGCACATAAAGGGTCAGACCATATAATTATTCATAATATATTATATCAGTTCCAAATATTCAGTTCAATTTCAATTAACAAACATGCTGTATCGAGAAACAATATATATATTAAAACATATTAGAAACATATTATACATGAAATTGACATTTGCTATGTATCTACATACATAGTTTCCATAAATCGAATTTATGTGGAACTGCCAAGTTGCATTTGGTTTTAAAATTGCCATGGACCCTTCTTCAACATGTTCATTCTTGTGCTTTATGGCTCAGTCATACTGAGTCCAGCATCAAGATTGAATCTGCATCATTTACAAATAAACAGCAGATTTTATTCATATTTAAAATAAACAATGCGTTATCTATCCATTTACTTGTATACACCATACATATGCTGTATCTTATACACACATCAAATGTGTATATAATTTGTTAACTGTTATGGGTTGGAACAAATGGACAATGTAAATATACATACATTGTAATGTGAATCACTATGGATAATACATGGGACAATTAACCATATTTCTGAAATTCAATGATATATATATTATCTTCAACATATCATATATATTAAAAAGATAAAACATATATGAGTACAGGTCATAAGGTAAAAGCTCATAAGTTAACATACATAGGCTGAGGGAAAACATGTCCTTAGAGACCATTACCATATGTATAATTCGACTCATTCATACTGACAAATTATAGGAGCATTTTTCTAACAGGGTCATAACCTCAGTGTTAAGGCACGTGTGATAATGCAATGGGATCTATCACACATTTAAATAAGTCTAGTGTATATGCATTTACAAACAAAATGGCGGCAACTGCCTTAGGAAGGGGTCTTAACTATCATTATACATTCACACAGTAGTGTCTCTCTCAGGTATATGTAATGATTTAATAGTATAGAGCATAAATGCAATTGCAAACATTTTGCATTATAATAGTACATTTTGTATATTCAAAGTATACAAAACCGAGTCCATTTAGTATCACATATATCACAAAATAAACTTATTGTTCAGATTTCAAAAGTGTTTATAAACATATCATATATATGTATAAACTTGTATGAACAAATCTGTTATCACGTAACTTATACAGGGACCATTTTTAACTCTGGTGTCAAAATGAAATTGCATATGAAACACATGGCATCATATAAAACATCTTCAGAATTAATATAAAACATAGCCTAACAGTTATGATTACAAACACAATAGATCTACTAACATTTTAGTAAAACTGAAAACTGATGGATGACCCTTAAAACCATAATAGTCTTGATATCCAAGTTTTAGAAGATGAAACCTGGCATATATTTATATTACTATGTATATATATTTCAACAATAGGCACTCATATGTAATTTTGAACATCAGGTGCAAGTTAGTTAATTATGCAGTGAATTAAAACTTATGCATACACATATGGTGCTAAAACTGAAAGGGGCATATCATATATGCTCTGTATAAAAGGTATATCTAAATACATATATATATATTTAAATATATTTAAATATATATATTCAGAGGATTGTAATGGAAAACAAATTCAGGTTGTAACATTTTCAACCATTCCATTTATTACAAGGTAATCTACAAATATGAACACAGCTATCATGATAGCAAATGGAATTAGGAGTTAGCATTATATATTACTCATATGAAATGACCAAAATCCTGTTAATTTTGTATAGAGTAAGATACATTATCGACTCATGACCAATATCAAATCAAATTCGATCTTTGTCACAAAATTGATAGGATCATAATTGTAATATACTAAGACCAAACAAGCTTTGATCATTTTTCAGAATTGTTTACTCATGAAAACAAATCTAAAATCATGCTACGTATAATATCAAACTTAGTTTAAACAAAACAGTTTTGTTTCAGATATCATGGTGTCAAAGCTAGATGAAGGGTATCAATGTATACCAGATACAAAAGGATTTTAAACCATTCCAGATCATTAATAAAACCCCGAAATCATATTTACTATGGTGAGACAGATTCAGCGATTATTCTTCAAAACAAAACTTGATATCTAATGTTAAATAATTATTATCACTTTCAATAATAGTTTAGAAATATAAATATCAAAGTTGTCAATAGATATATTTCAACATTTTTGATAAAATTCAAGTCAAGAAGCCTGAAGAACCAGTCAGGTTAATCATTTCTCAATAAATATGCACACTCATTTGATTTTAGTCTGATCAAAACCATTAAGTCATCAATACTTGACTTTCAATATATTGACTTACTGTCCAACAGTATGTTAATTAGATTCAAAACATATTTACATGTATATACAAATATATATATATACATTATATATATATATATATAAACAACAATTAATCAATTTTTCTGATTAAACATTCAATAAAGTATTTATATGAAATCAGAACCTCTAAGTAATTGTCATTTTGATCAGTCAAAATTGTTTTTGGATTTATCAACAGGATTTGATGATAAACAATCATGGTGACAGCAATTTTAACTTTAGATAAAATTTAGATTTAGTCAACAATAAATCCAGTTCAAAATTTTATATCAAATATAAAACTTTCCCTATTGTAAAACGATTTTACAGATAAATCAAAACAGTTTTTAAATTGTTGTGAAACAATTTGACTTTTAAATTGAATTTATCATCAAGACTTGAATTCATGACGTTATAATTTCGATTATCCAATAATCATATACAAACCTAAATCACAATTCCAAAAATTTCTAATTTTGCAAACCCTAGTAATCATTACGGGATAACTTATTTATTAAATCGTAATGGATACGATAATATAAAGATGAACAAACCCAAAACCAAAGTTCAATTTATAATTTCTCACAAAAATCTGGCTCTGATACCACTAATAGTTTCGAATCGATCTAATCGAAACCCTTATATAAACTGTTTAACAGTTAAACTTAGGACCTTAGCAAGAAATTAAATCAAAACTTGTTTGAATTGGGATTAAAACTCCGTACCTAAACGTGTTGAATCCATAGAAGCCAAATTGAATTCGAAACTGAGAAGATGCGGAAGAATCGAATCAAGAGCTCTTCAAATATAGAGCCTCTACAAGTAATCCACGAGAACGATATTCATCTTCAATCGAATTGAAGAGGAAGAGGGAGTTGGCGATACTAGCCGCCTCCATTAATTTCTAGGGTTTTGGAGATAAAACAAAATGACGGGGTCATTTTTCCTTTTTCAAAATTACCCTTAAACTAATGTGGACGTGTATATCTAAAAGAGGAGTATAAAATATCTCCCTTTTAAATCTAAACTCTCACATTTAAATAGGTACCGACCCGTTTGTTAACTCCAACTTCAAATAAAATATCAACAAATTGATGTTTTATATGACCCAAAGAAAATAATTTCTCCCTTGTTACGTTCTAGTTGTGTGACCCTGTAGGTTATTACAACATTATCAATAATTTAAATCGCATTTAAATTATAAACAGTGAGCGACATCTAGTAATACATCATTGCTACCCAAGTTATAATAAGATCAATTAACGATTCGATACAACCTTTTGTGACCAGTGTATCAATGTAATATAATCCTTTTAACCAATATATCCAGGATTAAACTCAAGGCACGGATCGTATCATCCTCTTTATAATTTAATCTGTTTTCTTGATCGATGAGTAGACTGTTTAAAACAAATCAATATTTGAGCACGACCATGCATTTCACAGTCTCACTCAATCAAGAGGCCCATGGATATCACCATAAATATATTGTAGGGTTAAATTCCATCTAGATCATTCATAATTTTCATTTGATTTGAGATGTATCCAATAGTCACCGTTATCGTTACTCTGTTACGAAATAACTTTAGATGATATCAAAACACAAATATCCTCGAATAAAATTATAATGATTTCAGGTCTGAGGACCATTACATCACTGTCACTATGAGAATAACTTATGATACTGTTAATTATATTCCATGGAGTTATCTCACGGTGGGTCAGCCCAATACGGTATTCTCCAATACGTATTTATATCTTGACTTTAATATCACGTATATTAATGATCAATGAGATGTGATCATCAGTCAATCAATATACTAGTCTCAATGTTTTATTGTTGTCCTGTATAAACAATAAAACCTGACTAGGGACATTTAAGAATTATAATACTTAATAATTATATAATCTCAAATTCAGTCTTACTCGAACTATATAATTCTGTATTATTATTCTAAGGACTTCTATTATATTATTATTTATATTACACAGTAAATACAATATAATAGAATAATATTTTATTCCAAATAAAATAATAACATCAACAGTGTTATCAATCTCATCAAATGAATTTCCTCTAGGGCACAAACTCTAACACTCAAGGTTTTAGATCTTTGGTGGAGGCAAGTCATTGGTCGTTGGTTGCCAGGTCGGTCGTTCGAGTTCAAGAGGCATGGTTTGTTGGAGGCTTGTGTCATTGACGATGGGTTGGGTCATTAGCGATGGGTCGTTGGATGTAGGATGTGGCTTGGGTGAGTCAGGTTAGTTGAGGACATGGTATGAAGATTGGGTCGAGATGGTTTTGAGTCGGCTGAGGCTATGGGTCGGCGAATGACCTATGATGGCTCAGTGGTAAAGCATAACGTTTACAAATGCTATGAAAAGTGAAAGAAACGCTATGAATCTAGATACATGGCAAAAGGTGAAACGTAATGTATTATGTATTGACCAAACGATGTAACTTTTGGGACTGATGGCGATCATTACTTCGAAGTGAATTCAAGTAGGAATGTTCATAGTGATGTAGTGTGTTCGTTGATCGTCGTAATTCAACAAATGTGAAGACGACTCAAGGTGGTGAATTCGTGGATAATGGTGCTCAAGAGGTGGCTGAGCTTATGAATAGTCGTCAGTTTGGATGGCTAGAGATTTTGAAGGCCGAGGGATTATCATTGTCGTAGGTTCTAGCAGACTCGAAGCAAGGGTATAATAGAGATGCCTAAAAGACTAGAAGTGACTGGTTGAGTACCCAGGGCAGCTCGACGGGCCTAGATACATTTCATTATATGGCGTATGGAGTTTTGCTAGAACCGGGGTTTACCATAGCCCTTGACGAACGGTAAGGTGTTTTGTCGGCCATACGATTAACGATGGTTTCGAAGCAGGATTGGCGGTGATAGCCAGAGTCATGGATGATGATTGTTTTTCTTGTATCGTCTTGTATAGATTATTCGATGTCGAATGAGACATCTCTTGGGTGCTTTTTGATGTTGGTTTAGGCCTTTGGGGATTTTGGCTGCGAGACAACGATATCGACTAGAATGGTCCATGCTTGATAACATATTACCATAAATGTACTGTGATTTCTACTTGGGTGTTTGTAAAGGCTATCACTATCGGATGTAGGGAAGACAGGTTTGGGTTCTTCTCTGTCAACGTTGGTAGGTTAGTTGATTAATCTACCTATATTCATATACATCATTGATGATGCAAGATAGTTGTTTATCGCTCATTAAGACTGTTGTCTGACTCAAGGTTTTATGTTTTCTCTTATTACCTTGGGCTGTTCATCCGATTGTGGATGGGAAGACTGAGTAGCAGGTGACAGGAGATAGATCTTGATGAGGACAATGTTGCTGTGCAATGACAAGCAGGAGGCTTGCGTATTATTTTCTACTATCTTGTATTTGTTATTTCCCCTGCTTGATGTTTTCTCTGAGTATTTATACCTTATTTTATAGACTCTTATAGTGTAATCCAAGTTTGTATGGATATTTTCATGGTGATATGAAAAGATTAAGATTCTGCTCAATTCTGCTTCACTATTATTGCCTGTTGTATACGTTCTATTATATTTTATCCTTGCGCTGTGAGTTGTACGACAGGTTCCGCTTGTGTTATCTTACCTTGATGATCATTCATGGCTGCTTGGGACACCTTTCAGTGCATTATTCCTCTTGTTTAGTGCAGGAGTTATGGGCAGTCGTCACATAATCATTAAAGATAACAATTAGTATTGATTAAATTAAACGAACATTTAATTTAAATCATTTATATGAAAGTATTCAGGATATACGCAAACAATCAACAAATCATCCAACAATTAGCACACATAGCACACAAATATTAAACCCGACTTATAATAAATATAAGTGCGACAACTGAGTGAGTTTAACTCATCCTGATTTAGTTCATCGATTAAATACTTATTTTAAGTTAAACTAGACTGTTGTTTAATTTAATTAAAAATTAGAGTTGCCTCCAATTCTGACCAGACCTGCTCCATGTCGTAGTCCTCTCCAATACGATTCCATTGTGACCAACCACTCTCGATTCTGATAAAATACAATCGAGATATCAAGTTAATAAGATTGTAAATGCATTAAATTTTAATTTGAACTTCTAAATTTAAACTCATGGGCCTTTACCCTAAACAAGATACAGCCCATGCCACTTCATACCTACGTTACATAGCCTTCCCCACTTCGCACTGGTTTTGTTAAACAGCCTTTCCCCTTTTTTTCCAGTTTTGTTATCTTCCTTTCATTTATTTTTTAAATTAAAAGGAGGCTCGAAGCGCACTTCCCTTCCAACCCAATCCCCCAAACCCGTTTCAGAACCTTTCTTCCCCAAAAAAAGATTTTTAACTTTCTTCCTTATTTCTTTTTTTTCGTGGCCATGAGTTTCTTTAACCTGCTTGTTTCTTCGTCGAGAATGCAACCCTAACCACGCATATTTACAACAATTCACCACCGCACCTTCAGACCACCGAATCACCACTAGCGCTCCGGCCTGCCACCCATTGACCTTCTGTCCAACTGCCTCACTATCCCTCTCTTATACTACTCCATCCTCAGGTCCCCACTCTGGTCCACCTTCTTATTAAACCACCACCGCTAGCTCTTTCCCTTTTTAAGCCTTTCCTATGGCAACATATAATATAAACGCTCATTTCAGACTACTACAGTTTTAAATACACTGTAGCTGAGTGGATTCAAGTTCGAACCCATTTTGATGCCAAAACAATGCATATCTAACACTCTGTAAACCTTCCCATTTACTCACGTAGGTGCTACAACACTTCCCGAATACAACTACAACAATAATAACATGGATCAACGCTATAACGTGAAGAGTCTTGAAACCGGTTTACTGGTGGTTACAATTTGAAGAAACATTGCAGTGAGTTGCATGAGGTGCATGCCAAAATGAAGAGCGTATGATCACAAAAATATGAAGTATGGGATTGATATGAGTTCAAATGGATTTTTTTATTACAGCTTACGTTATGCTTTGAAGGAAGCCAGTGGTTCTCTATTACTAGGAAATAAAGTTGTGTGTGTGGATATATATATATATACACACACACACACAGAGAGAGAGAGAGAGAGGAAGATGGGAGTGGATGAGAACGATGTCACACTCATCAGTAGACGTAGGAGAAGAACGTTGGCATGTGCAAGTGTATTTGGGTGTGTCGATCTTCCCTTTCCAAAGCCGTGTTGATTTGATTTTTGGATAGGTCTGTATTAGTTTAGGGTAATAGAAATTTGGGGTTAAATGAAAATACATGGCATGTTGAAGTATGCAGGCTTCATCTAGGATAGTAGGGCTTAGTTTAGGGTAGCCTGTTGAAGTGAAGATACATGGCATACGGTCTGTGTTGAGTAGTTTAGGGTAGGTTTGCTGAAAGATGGGAAAAATATGGTGTACGCATTTACTTAGATGTGAAGTTTATTAAATTTTATTTTGTTTTTTACGGTTAGTTAAATTTTTAACTGCTATTTAATGTTGCATGCCAAATATACGCATCGTCGCACACAGTCTCTAAAGGCAACGAAAATAGACACACTATTATGTCTTGACCTTCCAGATCCAATGAAATTAATTTTGTTGAATTCCAACTACATTTGCACAACATCGTTATTTTAATTTCAATTTATTCATCGGTTCACTTTTAAATCTCGCATGCTCACAAAACAACTCTAATTGATTTCAAACTGGAAATCCAACAATAACTAGCTACATGTATTTCAGTAAAATTTGTTTCATCGAAAATAGAGATTGTTTGAAAAATAGCTATTCAAACATATTAAATAATATCAATATAATATAAATAAATTTAAAAACAATTAAATTTAAAAATTAATTACTTATTATCATCGTATATATTCACATAAATTAATATATAGCTTCAAATCCAACCAATATAGAATTATAACTCAACACTAATATTTTCGAGTTAAACAATATCCAAATTATACAGAAATCCACTTTTATAATATATTAAATAAACGTTATCGTTTATAAATGATATCCATAGTTACTATTTTAAAATTTTGATTTGGACATAACTTACAATCTATAAGATAAAATTTCAAATTTTCTCTTTCATTAGAAATTATAATCAACTAGATTCAAACATTTCTTGTTTCACAGAATTATGCCTTCTATCGGGTTCTATATATTCAATTGAAGTTCAAAACTCAATTTTACGAACTACAACAATGTTACGAATTCGTTTTAATATAAATATAAATTTAAACGTTAAATCGACGTTTTATTTGAGAATTCAATAATAAAATTCCATTAATATTTAAAAGAAATTTAAATATTCAAATTCAAATGACCGAAAAATCCGGGTCGTCACATTCCTCCTCAATAACCCTATTTTCCTCGTCTTTATCCATACTTCCAAGCTTCCTTCAGATCCAGAGCGCAGTATGCTTCTTTATCTCTAATACCTTCTTGCATTCTTTCGCCAGAGTTCTCCTACTGTCTCTTCGTCGTTGCACAGTTCTAGATTTGGTCGTCTTCTTCCAAAAGAAGGACCTTTGCGGTAGTGAATTGAACATTGTTTGAAGTGTTGGTGAGTACGACTGCGCTGAAGCTTTTTTGTGCGTTTAGGGTCTGTTTTTTGGTAAGGTTTTAGTGCCTTTCTGTTTATGGGTCACTACATTGCGTTTGATGTTTCGACTTGTTCTTTTGTGCTTAAGTGGTGTGTTTGTTGGTCTTGTTTCGAGACTGTGATATTGGGGTTGGATTGCCAATCCTACAATTCTTTGGTGCCAGTTATCCCGGTCTCTGGTGTTTGTTAGGGTTTGCTACTGTCGAGTTGGATGTAAGCAGCGTAGGGAAGGCATTTGGAGCCTGGTGATCCTTTTCATGACATTTGGTGTTTGTAAGAAGTTGGCTTTATCTAATTCAAGTTTAACAGGTAATTCTGCAGTGTCTTGGAGCAACAAGTATTTGCTATGAGCAAGGGACTGTTTTTACAGCCTATACAAGTAATCTTGTTTGTAATTTACAGCTTTGTTGTTGTTTGCAACTTATTTTACTTTGTAGCTTTGTAGCATTATTTAGTATTCACCCTGCATGACGTTATTTTGGATGTACTTGTTCTTAGCTAGGACTTGAAATGATGTATGTAGCGGATAGGTATTATGCCTATCTATTGAAATATTTTGTACTCGTTATTTGCTATAATGAGGAAGTGTTACAGATCACTTTAAAAACCGGTAGGCCTTGCCAAAAAAACAAATATATGAAGTTATGTAGTTAAGATCTTATCTAAAGTTAATGAGAATAAAGAGGGAAGCAAAATCAATACTTAAAGACTTTGGAACTATGAAAGAGGTATGCTTTTCTATTGGTATAGTCGCGATGAATAATTATTGGGTTGTTTTTAGAAATAAAACACTGCATAAAGTTTTTGGGAAAGAGTGATGATAAATTAAATTAAATTTAAAAAATATAGATTGGTAGTTAAAGTGTCTATTCATATTAATCAAAATGAATGAAAATGTTTCATTAATATAAAATATTCAAAAAAAATTAATATAGTTATGTATACTAATCATATTAAATAAAATAATTTTTATTTGTAAAAAAATATGTATAGAAGGACATAAAAGTTCAATATTACAATGGTCCACCTTAGATAAATGGATGTTATAAATATTAAGTGACGGATAATATGAAAATAATAAAATTTGAAAAATTCGAATTTTGGCTTGAACTTTTTTAAGAAAATATATAAATGTATGTAGCATCGTTGAAAAATTTTCATGAAAAATTATACAGCTTAATTTTTCTGAATTTTTCTAAAAAATTACAATGTCTAATATGTTAGTTCGACATTAAAAGTGAGTAATTAGTCTTAAATAACAATATAAAAATGTTAAATTACTCGAAAAGCTTTCATAATCTCTATATAGTTATAAATATTGATTATAATAAATGAAAAAGACCCTTTTGCATTTGGCTTCCATCTTTGGGAAAAGGCATCATAATCCTTTACCAATTCTTCTTTAAATATATTTCCTTTGGATTAATCTTGAATGGCGTTCCTCGTCCATGAGAACAAGTTGTCATCGTCTTCCATGGTCTGCTGGAAGGCAAAGAAAGGTGTCGATCTGCAATGAAATGGGTTAATGCTTCAATTATTAGAACCATATGCTTTAATCTTCATTCAACTGGAGGTTCAAAAGATACTTAATTTGATGCATGCATCAATGGAGGTGGCTCCTTTTTTTTCTTTGCGTTCAAATTCAGACAATTTCGGCTTTCTTCCTTCAATTATCCCTTTCTTTGGTCGATTCTAGGAGAGAATCTCAGCGATCTTATGCTAATACGATTCAGCAACCTATTCCTAGATCTATATATGCTTCTAACTGGAATTCTTACTCATTCAAAAGTTCTGCTAAATGAAATTATCCCAGGGTTCGAATTTGTTTTAGATGTGGTGATTCTTGTCATATTGCGAAAGACTACAGGAATGTGATTCGATGCTTTAATTGTAGAGGTTTGGGGCATCGGAAGAAGAGGTGTCTAGAGTTATTTAGAGGAAAATCAGTCATAGATCTTATGCGCTTCAATTGTTTGAAATTATGCCAACTACTGATTGCTCTCTTGGATCAGTATGAATTGGATTATCCTAATCAAGAGAACGATGGGGCGTATCTGTTACTTTTGTTGGGATGGCATACAGAGGGTCTTGTTGATGGTTTATTATGGCGTAAGGTTAATCTTGATGACTCAAGATTTGATGTGTATCCTCCTTTACCACGTCCACTGGAAAGGATTGAGCATGCATTCTTGTTCTATTTAAATCTCTTGAAAGTTCAAAGGATATATTCTGATTCATCTTCGAAGAACAAGAAGAAGGCCTTACTGTTGTTGGACGAGATACTGTTACATTTTGATGTAATTAATACTGTTGTGAATTGTGATCGTTATGTTGCCGAGTTTCAGTCCTATTCTATATGTAATGATGTCATTGATTTGAGGGCTGAGGGGTATTCTAAACTTGTGAGTATTGACATTCGGACGGAGGTGGATTGTGGCATTGAGTCTGGTATGGATTTGGAGATTGATGAAGGGTTGGGTTTTCTTGAAGGTGAGATGGATGGTCTTACTGGGAGGTTTTGGCATTTTCTGCAGTTCGATCCAATGTTGCTTGACTAATCTGTCCAGAAGTGTTTGGGTTTGTATGATGATTTGTGGTGTAATGTTGCTTTGGATGATAAGTCTTTGGGTAATAGTAAGGGTAAGGAAGTGATGACTGGGATCGACTGGGTAGACATGCAGTGTTGTGATACTGTCAGACCTTTTGAGTGTTCTCCTATTAGAGATAAACATTTTCATGCGTGGAGGACGGACTTAATTGGTATGTGTCTGATGATATTGGTCTGTATAACAGTTTTGGGATTCTGGAGAAGCTTGATGAAGATGTGCATTCGAGGAAGCAGAGTATGTGTTGTGTATCAGCTGATAAGCAGGCGGTTCTTTGAAGTTTGCTTCAATGAAGAGGAGAGGTTTTAAGGTTGATAGACGCAAAGTTGGGTTGGCCGATAGATCACAACGTAGTAGAGGTAAATCTTTTGTTAAACTGTATTTTAAAAAAAATTCAACACGTTGTGTTTTGAGGCAAGGTAAGACTTTGGCTTCGCGATCTGCGAGCTTAGATATAAGAGACAAGATTGTTAAGATCATTCGTAGTGTTTTTTTGGTGAGAAGTTGGATGGTGAGATCAGTCACTTCTCTAGTAAATGCAGTGATCTAACTATTGCTAGAGGAGGGTTGGTGGGGTATTTGGGAAAAAATGATGGAGTTATTGGTGGTATTATTATTGACTGTAGAAGTGTGCTTGAGCATGGAGTTTTTGATGAACAGATAGTGTTGATAGATGGGCGTTTTTGTTTTGATATGTGCGGTTTTATGATCTTGATGGATAAGGTTGGTGTTACTATATTTTTGGGAAAGACAGCAGTGAGATTATTTTCCTTGTTTTTGATTCCTTGTTTTAGTGTGTTTCAAACAGAGTGTGAATTGTCTTGTACGGTGGTGGATTTTCTTGGTCAGTCTATTGTTTCGGTTAGAGATGTTTTGCAAGAGGATAGTAGAAGGAATTCTCCAATTATAGATATGTCCATTTCACTGACTAGGAGGGGGAGACGTAAGAGAGTAACTCCCAGTACTGGATTGGTCCGTCGCAGCGAGAATCAGGTCTAACTCCTCTTCTTATCGTGGTAGGTTCCCGAGCTTGAGTGCTAGTAGTAGCAATTCGAGTTTGGGCTCTGGTATACTGTTTATGGTAGTTGAATATACACTGTTTGCTTTGGGTAGCCTTTCTACTAGCCAATTATTTCAACATGCTAATGATACTGCTTTTATTTTTACTGTTGTTGAGTTAGATGCGGATTACATTAGAAGTAGGGAATTAGAGAGGGTTAATTCTTTAAGATGATGTGGATTGTCAGTTGGAACATTAGAGGTCTTAATGTGCCTAATAAATGTGATAAGTTTAGGACTTTTTTTAGAGATTTGCATATTGATATTGTTTTGCTTTAGGAAACTAAACTTGAGAACCTAGATCTTGGTTTTTATACGAGGTTAGGTGGGTCTCACTTTCGCAATTGGGCTCGTCTTCTGGCCATAGGTAGTGCCGGGGGTTTTATGCACTACAAGAAAAGTGCTTATCTACAACTGCAAAAGACATCATTTTCTTCTCCTTCTTGTAAAAAACAAACATTAATAAGCGGTTTTAAAGCCAAAACGCTGAAATAAATCAAGGCGGGAAATCATTTTGCTTCCCTTCACTTTTTCTAATTCTAGCCGTGTTTTTTTTCTTTTAGCTTCGTTGAGTAAACTTCCACTGTTTCCTCCAAAATTCTTTTAAATCCTAATTAAAAAAATTTTAAACCCGAATTGAAATCGACAGTTTCCATGAATCTCCAATGGAACTTCGTTCGTCCCCTAATTCCGCCAGCAACCACCATTCTTCGGCAAATCAAATTCTGAGTTTAATCAATAGCTAGGAGTTGGGTATCATTGCAAGACTCTGGTGATGAAAGAGGATGTGAATTCGTGGCTATAACTTGGGTATCGTCAATTTCAGAAATTAATTTCAGAATTCATCCCCAAATGTAACCTTTTTGTTTTGATTTTCATTTGCAGAAAATGGGCATGGAAGGTGATGATGATGACTTTGACGATGACGCAGATGCCGATCTTGGTGCTGACAAGGATGGTGGTTAGTGTTTCTCAATCTCGTTCTCTCTAAAATTATAGATTATGGAAGTTTGTAATTTTATTTGTCTTCCTATGCATCTTTCACTGAATGTTTGTGCAGAAGACGAGCAAATGGGATCGAAGAATGAAAATGGTTGGGCAAAAGCTTCAAAGATTGCTGTTGAATCTAGTTCTAAAGCAATGACATCAAGCGCTTAGTGTACCAGGATTGTGGGTCGTACTGTATTGTAGAACACTGAATGTTTACTAGTTTGAGAAATAAAAATACAAATTTTGTCATTATAGATCACTATAGGTATCTTTATGCCAAAATAGAGGAGTGGAGGCGTACAATGTTCGGTATCTTTTTGTTCTCGGTATAAGTCATCTGACATCACTATCTCCACAAGTAACGTTGTTTGAAACTTTTGTGCAGTGTGACACCTCAACCGAGCATACAGTCATCACAGGCAGAAGCATAATCATGCTCATTAGTCATCTATAGGTACTTACAGCCTTTATTTACCCACATGCTACATATGGGTTTTCTTATGTAAAATTCACCACTTTATATGTTTTGGCTGAATCTGTTGATCAAAATGATTGTATTTGCTTTGCCAATCTGTATGTTAAACTGTAAGGTATATAATTTTTTAGGAGAAACATATAATTACAATATTTTGGATGATGTTACGAATGATGTCTCTAGTTAGCTATGTTTTGGTGCTTGCTTTGTCTTTTTTTTTCCTATTTGAGTGCTTTCCTAAGCACTGTTTTTTATGTTTACAATGGTGTCTGAGACTATGTTATTATGAGCCATCGGGGTCCTGATGTTTCTAGCAAATCGATTACTTTGTTCTACTTCGCTTCATGACCTTGCTGTCAATAGGTCTAAGCATGCTCATAAGGTTCCAGCAAGACTGATTGGATTAATAATGTACAAGTATCATGCAAGAGCCATATATCATCCTTTGCTGGCTAAATTTTGTTTTCCTTGGATGAAACCATGCATATATCATCATATCCCTGATGTAACAACCCGGAAATGCGAGCCAAATTAAAAATTTTATTGTGGCAATTTTAGCGAATTTTGCATATTTTAAATGAATTATTTTAAATAATATCGAAGAGAAATTTAATTTGAATTGAATTCGAACGTATAAAGTTATATAGATCGTCGTTAGAATATAAATTTTATTTATATTTATAAAAGGAATTGAAAATGGCGCGGTAGTTCGATAATTCGATTTTAAACTTCAAATGAATGTACAGGATTCAAAATAAACCAGAATTTAGAGAAACCAAAAATAATAGGATCTATTTGAGAATATCTTTCCAACGAATCCAAAAAATCGAAATTTCATAGCGGGAATCAAAAGATATGTCCAGTTGAAATTTCAGAATAGTCGTTATGGAATTTAGGCCCTTAAAAATGGAAATTTTGCAAACGACCTCGGATTTCGACGAAACCACTTATGTTGGATCCGGGATGACAAGTTATTGCTATGTTTCAAATTTCATAATTTTTCGAATCAATATGTGAGCGTGGCAAAGGAAAACGCGTTTGACCAGTTTCAGTTGATTTTAATCGACTGGGAAATGGCCATTTTTCCAACGGTCTTAGAATTCGGTGAAATTAGTTTTGTTAGGACCGTATCGCCAATACGAAGCTAGAAAATATTTTTCGGGAACTTTTAGAGTTAGTATGTGACCCTAGTAAATTGAAATGCACGTTCAAATTCAATATATAGAGTTATACGTTGATTTTGACGAAAACTGATCGAATCAGCCTACGATACATATTCCATTGTGTTCGGAATGGGGGTAATTAGCTATGGACGATAGTCGTTGGGTCGCGTTTCGAGTTCGGGTGAAAAGTCAACATCTTGGAATAAATAAATTAATTAAACTATAATATTTCCCCTTTTTTCTCCTATACCCACGATCAGGCCCCCCCCCCCCCATGTTCATTTCAAAAACGAAATAGAAAAGAAAAAAAATTAAAGGGGGAGGGAACGACGATCAACGATGACCGCCGCCCCTCGCCAGAAGACCACAGCGCCACAGGCGTGGCCACCGCCTCGCCTCCCCCTATCTCCTCCTCTCTCCTCACGCGCTCCCCTTTCCTCTTCTCTTCCGGCTTCCCCAGTCAGCCCCCCCTGGATCGACGAGCCCCAAACCCTTCTGCCACGAAACCCTAGCCCCCCTTCTCACCTGTTGATCGCCGCTGCTGCTTCTTCCTCGGCTCCTCCTTCCGTCGATTCTTCCTTCTTCCCCTAGCCCCTCCACTCGCGCGAACCCCTCCTCCTCTGGCCTCGCCACTCACTCCTCTCCCCTCTCCTGTACGATGCAAACCCCACGACCACCCGGCGCCGCCATTTCCCCCTTCAGCCGCTGTAAGTTTTAGTTCCTTTTAGTTTTAGTTCCCTTTTGTTTTATTAATTTAAAGTAATTAAAAATATGATTTTTAAGTGAAATAACCTTGTTTTAGGATGATTAGTTTATAAATATATACAAAGTTGATTTTTAACATATGAAAATATGATCTTTGATATGTAATAATTTAGAAATAAAGATTGATTTTTATATAACATGAGGTATTGATTTTTTTTAAACAACACGAAGCTTTGATTTTTATTTTATATAAAGTTATGATTTCTATTAGAATAAAAATATAATTTTTATATCATGTAAAGGTTAAAAAATACGATTTTTATAATATAGAAAAGTTAAAGATCTGATCTTTATATACGTAGTGAATCAAAAATATGATTTTTAATTGTGTAGAGTATTAAAAATATGATCTTTATATAATAGAAGATATAAAAATACTATTTTTATATAAGTAGTGTATTGAAAATAGAATTTCTATATAATAGAGAATATAAAAATATTATCTTTATAGAAGTAGCAAGGTAAAAATTCGATCTTTATTATGTAGGAGATATAAAATTATGATTTTTATTCATGTAGGGTAATAAAAATATAATTTTTATCATGGAAGTAGCGTTGTAAAGGAGTGATTTTTATATAAGAAGCCGTGATATAAAAATACGATCTTTATATATAAAAATATAATTTTTATATAGAGAATAGCGATGTAAAAATAGAATTTTTATCTATATAGTAGTAGTATAAAAATAGAATTTTTATATACATAGCAACAATATAAAAATGTGATTTTTATATATGTAGTGGCTACGGGCAACAAAAGTGACAAAAAGGGAGAACAACGATGACTTCTACATATGAAGAGTCGAGATGTTTGGATTTAGCTATTAGGTGAGAACTTCTCACTTTAAATCTTGTTTTTCTAGTTATAATATATATACTAGGATGCAGATGGTGCTTAGCAGCACCCGACACCCATCATCCACAGACCATGGATGGCTTATATGTTTGATTGTTGATGTGTTTTGAAAATTGATTGTGTGATGTGAAATGAAATAAAGTATTTATATAGTTAAAAATATTTTATCGTTAAAAATATAATTTTTAACGTGAATTTGAATAAATATTTATAAACAAATCGGCCGATTTGTTTATATACACTGATTTGACTGATATTGATTGGGACGATAAATTTTACACATCGCCCAACTACACAAATAAAAATCTGTGTTTGTTGATTTGAAACCCCACACGGGTGTTGGGATGATGTTTGGCGTACACTAATCCCAATTATTTAATTGTATGTTGATCGATTGGTCGACAGGCTGTGTAAGCGTTAATTATTTATATTTAATGCTTATGCAGTTGTGTGGTGCACGTTGGATGATGATTCATTATTTATCGTTGCTATTTATATACATGTGTTATATGGAATCCATATAATTAGCGTTATATGGTGATTGATTGGGCCTCATTCCAGTCGGGAAAATAGAGAATATTTTTGTGTTGAAATTATCATGTGTTGAAAGAAATATTTTAATAATAAAATTTACATCTTTATCATATTTAAAATTAGAATCTACTTCACGGTGGAGTCTGATTTAAAAATCAAACGATAGATACCATAATTTTTTAAAATATATTAAATAACAAAATAGTCATGTGTTGACAGTGCTCATGTGTTGAGAATATTCATGTATTGAAAGAAATATAGATTCATGTGTTGAATGGAATAAATATTCATTTGTTGAATAGAATAACGAATTTATTGAAATATACATAAAGCCGTGTTGATTAGAGATGCGCCATTTTGACGTGAACAATATTTATATCGATTTTATTCATTTTTTTTTATAAATATCGAAAAGTGATTTCAAATCAAATATATGAATTCGAATTAGAATTGAATAGAAATGAATTCGAATTGAAACCAAATAGAAATGAATTCGAATTGAAATCAAATAGAAATGAATTCGAATTGAAATTGAATTGAAATCGATTTGAATTGAAATGAATTTAAAACGAATTTATAAAGGAAAATTCAATTTTGATTTGAAATTGAAAGGGAAGTTGAAATCGTTTCGAAAACGAATTTAAAAACGATTTATAATATACGTTTTAAAAGGAAATCGACGAAATATGTATAATATATATATTATATATATATAATGGCCTGAATAGAACGCGCCGCGCTGCGGCAATTCGTGAATTTCGACCATTGACTTCGAATGGACATTGCGGGAGATCCGACCTTCGGATTCTCCTGAAACCGGAACCGTTGGGTTCGTATCAAAAATAGCTTTCCAATGAATATTAGAAATTAGAAATCTAACGGTTGGATTTGGAATTATGTCCAAATCAAATTTGGAAAAGGTCGTTGTAAGTGCAGTTCGATGGCCGTTGATGGAAATCGACTGTACGGGCCTTGATAAAATTATTAAAAATATCAATAATTTGTGTAAAATCATAAGAAATGATTTAGGAAAAATTGGGATGAAAAACTCCACATTTGAAAAGATAAAAATAGATTTTTATCGAAATGAACTAGTTTTGAACTAGAATTAAAAATCAATCTATTTTTGAAATAAATAAATTGAGTTTGAAAGTGGTTTTAAAAATAACCAGGATTTCCAATATAAAGTGGAAATGGATTTGAATCGAAATTGGCTTCGGAATATTTCGATGTTGGATTTCGTGATTATACAGATATTGTTATGGGAATTTGAAAGATATATTTATATCGTTATTTCCAATACGATATTTGTTGGTTTCAGAATTTGATATTGAATATAAGCCGGTATATTTTCTATTCAGAGCCTTGTATTTAATATCAAATGTGGTTTTGGGTTTATCGTGAATCGTGTTTTAGATGACATTGATTCTTTAACCCAGTTAAAGACAGGATATTGATTTTTGAAAAGATTAAAACTAAGTGGAGTTTTAATGAATCTTTAATTAGATTGAAATGTGAATTGATAATTTAAATTATCAAAACTGAAAGGTGATCGAGAATGGAGTACCACCAGTTTTGCTCCAAAGCGATAGTTAAATCTTTAATTAGATTTGAACGTGAAATGGTAATTAATTTTTCCGATGACACCGTGGTGTTATATATGGAGTATTACCAGTTTTGCTCCATGGGATAAATAGGTTCGGATTGGGAAATACAATAAATAATTACTTCGGTGTGGTTCGCTAATCCTGACTAGTTTGGAAAACCATAATGTGGTTTGAAATGATATCCAAAGGAAGATTAAAGAATAAATTTAGAAGAATTTATCTTTGATAAAATTAATGGGAACCTTTCCCTAAGAATGTAATTTTGTGAATAAAAGGATATTATGAATTGGAATGAGGCGTTTATTGTGTTTGTGTAACATTTGTTAATTATATACGTGGGTTATTCAGAAAGGCCGGGTTTATACCCATTCTGAATAACCGATTCGGCGATATGTCGAAGATGAAGACGGTGGTTGAAGACCGGAAGTCTTCACATCGTTTGGGTGATTACTGATGATCTTGATTGGGCTATACACCCAAGAGGAGAGAAACAGTTGGTGATCGTCCAGACGTGCTTGGAGATCGATGGATATGCGAGGAAAGTGCCTCCGGTTTCGTTCAGACCCAGGACGAACTTATAAATGGACTGTGTGTCTGACATTGGATTTTATTCTGTGTTGATTGATCTCTATTAAATATACATCTGTTTGGCGGCGGAGAATTTATTCTCTTGCTTAACGCCCTTCTCTGAGACGTATGAGCTCAGAGGTTGTATATCGATGGACATCAGTCGCATGGAGTGAATTGCCAGTGTGGCACGCGTAAGTGGCAATTGATCAAGGCTTCTGTTGAAAAGCAAAGTCTTGTGGTTGATGATCAAAGCACAGCCTGTGTGGCGCAGCTTTGTGTATAACGTGAATTCGCGAGCCTCACACCTCGGTATGAGTCAAAAACGGGATAGTAACTGCAGGGAGAGCACGACGTTTCTTTCTAGCTATGGGTGGTTTCGGTGCTTAAACTGGCTGACATTTATATACTTTTCACCTGTGTGGTTGTTGGATGCGAGGCGCTTCGGATATAGGTCTGTTAGGACCGGGAAACGTGCGTTCAGGAATAATTAATCCTCAAAAGTAAGAGAGAACCGGCCCTGAAGATCCAAGGATCATAGTGGGGTCCTGAGACATTTGCTAGAGTGTCTCGAATCGGTGAGGAGCTTGCATCTTGCCTCGACTCATGACGGAAATCCAATTTCCAATACGTGATATTGCGGTTTTATTTGTAGAACTAGTATGGTGACATGATATATGGTACCCATGCCGTCTACAATTGATATTTATGATTGAAATTGTTTTGACACTATACACTTATAATAGTATCAAATGATTTGTTTTAAACGTACCAAGCATGTTTGGCTATTATAAGGGAAAACCCTATTCTCCGGCTTGCGTTGCATTGTGTGAGGGGACCTGGGTCTTATAATAGCTTCATTTTTCCAAAAAGCATTGCATTGTTTATTCTATGCACTGGTGTTCTTGGGAGGAAACCCGTTCCGTGTTATACGGCATGGTCCCTTGATTTACCGAACTCTAAAATAAAGATAATAACTGTTTTAGTTCTCACACCAGTCACATGACTGACCTGGAGTTTATTGTTTTAACCTAAACTCTGGGTGCCCCTATTTTCCACACGGGCAGCTAGTAGTTTTGGTTTTGCAGATTTATATTCACAGGATCCTGATTTACAGCTGGAACGATGCCCGGAAAGCTTTGTATCCGTGTATTACTTTCAGTTGTGCTTTGTATTGTTTTTCCGCTGCTATGTAATTTATTGTAATCTCTGATATTTTTCTGTTGTATAATATTTATTCATACTCTATATATTCTTGTATTCTGATGGAATTGTTGTAATAAACAATGAAATGTTCTTCTACTTGCGTTCTGATGTGTGTTGTTCTCATCTCAATCCAGGCTTTCCTTCACTGGGAAGTTCGGGTTGTTATAGAGTGGTATCAGAGCTTTGGTTTACAGAGCTCGAGAACAAGACACATTAGAACCGTACGAAAGAATTCATCAAATATTGGATTAGTAATATCCAAATGACTCGTTAGAGATAGGATCAGTAGTATCCTAGAACGAGTGTGAAGAGTATATTTTTCAAATGAAAACAATTTTGTTTTGAAAAATTAAATCGTTTTATACGTATTTGAATAATTTATTTATATTGATCTGGACAATCTAGTATATAAAGGTTTTGCATATACGCGTCATGAACGTATATTCAAAGTTTTAATATACTGGATAGATATAGAATCACACTCTAGTCGCCCGGAGATGATGTTGATAATGACCATGGCATCATCAATATTCATGTTCGTGTTTCAAAGGTTTGATATCTATATATTTCCATCAAACTGGTGTGAGAACCAAAACTAGATAGATTTATTGTTGTGATTTGGCATCAAAAACATGATTTTCTGTATATATATCAGATTATGAATTTGAAACGTTAGTTCACTAATTGATTGATGGTTGCGTTATTTGTTCATTTGTTTGATAATTTTGAACCATTTAGCCTAATAGAAGCAAATATTGAATTGTATTGAAAATTGGTCACATTTGCTTGCATATACATGTACTTACATTGAACAGGTCATAGCAAGGAGGCTAGAGCAGAAGAATAAAATTTGTTTGCCCGACAAATAGGTACATGTTTACCATATTTTACTGTTTTGTTTGGGTGATGATGATTTTATGAGCCGATTGGCTTTTTCTTTTTCTTTTGAGTTGAAGAAGGCCATGGGAGGCTATATGAAATATCCCGAAGTCCCCGGTGCAGGGGAGGTTATGGCGAAATTTTTCGGAAATTTAGGGTGTTAGCCAAATTTTTGAAAAATTTGAAAAATTCTTAGAAATTGAAAAGTTGAAGAACTTAAGCCGTAACGAAAACAATGGAAGTTGAGTTGATTAGTAAAACAACTTTCGGCTTCGTTCCTTTTCGGGGACGAAAAGTTTTAAGTGGGGGAGATTGTAACAACCCGGAAATGCGAGCCAGTTTAAATTTTTTATTTTGGCAATTTTAGCGAATTTTGCATATTTTAAATGAATTGTTTTAAATAATATTGACGAGAAATTTAATTTGAATAGAATTCGAACGTATATAGTTATATAGATCGTCATTAGAATATAAATTTTATTTATATTTATAAAAGGAATTGAAAATGGCGCGGTAGTTCGATAATTCGATTTTAAACTTCAAATGAATGTACAGGATTCAAAATAAACCGGAATTCAGTGTAACCAAAATAATAGGGTCTATTTGAGAATATCTTTCCAACGAATCCGAAAAATCGAAATTTCATAGCGGGAATCAAAAGATATGTCCAGTTGAAATTTCAGAATAGTCGCTATGGAATTCAGGCCCTTAAAAATGGAAATTTTGCAAACGACCTCGGATTTCGACGAAACCACTTATGTTGGATCCGGGATGACAAGTTATTTCTAGGTTTCAAATTTCGTAATTTTTCGAATCAATATGTGAGTGCGGCAAAGGAAAACGCGTTTGACCAGTTTCAGTTGATTTTAATCGACTGGAAAATGGCCATTTTTCCAACGGTCTCAGAATTCGGTGAAATTAGTTTTGTTAGGACCGTATCGTCAATACGAAGCTAGAAAATATTTTTCGGGAATTTTTAGAGTTAGTATGTGACCCTAGTAAATTGAAATGCGCGTTCAAATTCAATATATAGAGTTATACGTTGATTTTGACGAAAACTGATCGAAACAATCGAATCAGCCTACGATACATATTACATTGTGTTCGGAATGGGGTTAATTAGCTATGGACGACAGTCGTTGGGCCGCGTTTCGAGTTCGGGTGAAAAGTCAACATCTTGGAATAAATAAATTAATTAAAATATAATATTTCCCCCTTTTTTCTCCTATACCCACGATCACCCCCCCCCCCCACCGTTCATTTCAAAAACGAAATAGAAAAGAAAAAAAATAAAGGGGGAGGGAACGACGATCACCAATGACCGCCGCCCTTCCCCAGAAGACCACCGCGCCACAGGCGTAGCCACCACCTCGCCTCCCCCTATCTCCTCCTCTCTCCTCACACGCTCCCCTTTCCTCTTCTCTTCCGGCTTCCCCAGTCAGCCCCCCAGGATCGACGAACCCCAAACCCTTCTGCCACGAAACCCTAGCCCCCTTCTCACCTGCTGACCGCCGCTGCTTCTTCTTCTTCCTCCGCTCCTCCTTCCGTCGATTCTTCCTTCTTCCCCTAGCCCCTCCACTTGCGCGAACCCCTCCTCCTCTGCCATCGCCACTCACTCCTCTCCCCTCTCCTGTACGACGCAAACCCCACGACCACCCGGTGCCGCCATTTTCCCCTTCAACCGCTGTAAGTTTTAGTTCCTTTTAGTTTTAGTTCCTTTTTGTTTTATTTTGTTTTATTAATTTAAAGTAATTAAAAATATGATTTTTAAGTGAAATAACCTTTTTTTTAGGATGATTAGTTTATAAATATATACAAAGCTGATTTTTAACATATGAAAATATGATCTTTGATGTCTAATAATTTAGAAATAAAGATTGATTTTTATATAACATGAGGTGTTGATTTTTTTTAAACAACACGAAGCTTTGATTTTTATTTTATATAAAGTTATGATTTCTATTAGAATAAAAATATAATTTTTATATCATGTAAAGGTTTAAAATGCGATTTTTATAATATAGAAAAGTTAAAGATTTGATCTTTATATACGTAGTGAACCAAAAATATGATTTTTACTTGTGTAGAGTATTAAAAATATGATCTTTATATAATAGAAGATATAAAAATACTATTTTTATATAAGTAGTGTATTGAAAATAGAATTTCTATATAATAGTGAATATAAAAATATTATCTTTATAGAAGTAGCAAGGTAAAAATTCAATCTTTATTATGTAGGAGATATAAAAATATGATTTTTATTCATGTAGGGTAATAAAAATATAATTTTTATCATGGAAGTAGCATTGTAAAGGAGTGATTTTTATATACGAAGCCGTGATATAAAAATTCGATCTTTATATATAAAAATATAATTTTTATATAGAGAATAGTGATGTAAAAATAGAATTTTTATCTATATAGTAGTATAAAAATAGAATTTTTATATACATAGCAACAATATAAAAATTTGATTTTTATATATGTAGTGGCTACGGGCAACGAAAGTGACAAAAAGGGAGAACAGCGATGACTTCTACTGATGAAGAGTCGAGATGTTTGGATTTAGCTATTAGGTGGGAACTTCTCACTTTAAATCTTGTTTTTCTAGTTATAATATATATACTAGGATGCAGACGGTGCTTAGCAGCACCCGACACCCGTCATCCACAGACCATGGATGGCTTGTATGTTTGATTGTTGATGTGTTTTGAAAATTGATTGTGTGATGTGAAATGAAATAAAATATTTATATAGTTAAAAATATTTTATCGTTAAAAATATATTTTTTTACGTGAATTTGAATAAATAAATATTTATAAACAAATCGGCCGATTTGTTTATATACACTGATTTGACTGATATTGATTGGGACGATAAATTTTACACATCGCCCAACTGCACAAATAAAAATCTGTGTTTGTTGATTTGAAACCCCACACGGGTGTTGGGATGATGTTTGGCGTACACTAATCCCAATTATTTAATTGTATGTCGATCGATTGGTCGACAGGCTGTGTAAGCGTTAATTATTTATATTTAATGCTTATGCAGTTGTGTGGTGCACGTTGGATGATGATTGATTATTTATCGTTGCTATTTATATACATGTGTTATATGGAATCCATATAATAAGCGTTATATGGTGATTGATTGGGCCTCATTCCAATCGGGAAAATAGAGAATATTTTTGTGTTGAAATTATCATGTGTTGAAAGAAATATTTTAATAATAAAATTTACATCTTTATCATATTTAAAATTAGAATCTAGTTCACGGTGGAGTCTGATTTAAAAATCAAACAATAGATACATTAATTTTATAAAATATATTAAATAAGAAAAATAGTCATGTGTTGACAGTGCTCATGTGTTGAGAATATTCATGTGTTGAAAGAAATATAGATTCATGTGTTGAATGGAATAAATATTCATTTGTTGAATATAATAACGAATTTATAGAAATATACATAAAGCCGTGTTGATTAGAGATGCGTCATTTTGACGTGAACAATATTTATAAGATTTTATTCATTTTTTTATAAATATCGAAAAGTGATTTCAAATCAAATATATGAATTCGAATTGGAATTGAATAGAAATGAATTCGAATTGAAACCAAATAGAAATGAATTCGAATTGAAATCAAATAGAAATGAATTCGAATTGAAATTGAATTGAAATGAAATTGAATTGAAATTGATTTGAAATCGATTTGAATTGAAATGAATTTAAAACGAATTTATAAAGGAAAATTCAATTTTGGTTTGAAATTGAAAGGGAAGTTGAAATCGTTTCGGAAACGAATTTAAAAACGATTTACAATATACGTTTTAAAAGGAAATCGACGAAATATATATTATATATATAATGGCCTGAATAGAACGCGCCGCGCTGCGGCAGTTCATGAATTTCGACCATTGACTTCGAATGGACATTGCGGGAGATTCGACCGTCGGATTCTCCTGAAACCAAAACCTTTGGGTTCGTATCGAAAATAGCTTTCAAATGAATATTAGAAATTAGAAATCTAACGGTTGGATTTGGAAAAGGTCGCTATAAGTGCAGTTCGATGGCCGTTGATGGAAATCGACTGTACGGACCTTGATAAAATTATTAAAAATATCAATAATTTGTGTAAAATCATAAGAAATGATTTCGGAAAATTTGGGATGAAACTCCACATTTGAAAAGATAAAAATAGATTTTTATCGAAATGAACTAGTTTTGAACTAGAATTAAAAATCAATTTATTTTGAAATAAATAAATTGAGTTTGAAAGTGGTTTTAAAATAACCAGGATTTCCAATATATAAAGTGGAAATGGATTTGAATCGAAATTTGCTTCGGAATATTTCGATGTTGGATTTCGTGATTATACAGATATTGTTATGGGAATTTGAAAGATATATTTATATCGTTATTTCCAATACGATATTTGTTGGTTTCAGAATTTGATATTGAATATAAGCCGGTATATTTTCTATTCAGAGCCTTGTATTTAATATCAAATGTGGTTTTGGGTTTATCGTGAATCGTGTTTTAGATGACATTGATTCTTTAACCCAGTTAAAGACAGGATATTGATTTTTGAAAAGATTAAAACTAAGTGGAGTTTTAATGAATCTTTAATTAGATTGAAATGTGAATTGATAATTTAAATTATCAAATTTGAAAGGTGATCGAGAATGGAGTACCACCAATTTTGCTCCAAAGCGATAGTTAAATCTTTAATTAGATTTGAACGTGAAATGGTAATTAATTTTGCCGATGACACCGTGGTGTTAGATATAGAGTATTACCAGTTTTGCTCCATGGGATAAATAGGTTGGGATTGGGAAATAAAATAAATAATTACTTCAGTGTGGTTCGCTAATCCCGACTAGTTTGGAAAACCATAATGTGGTTTGAAATGATATCCAAAGGAAGATTAATGAATAAATTTAGAAGAATTTATCTTTGATAAAATTAATGGGAACCTTTCCCTAAGAATGTGATTTTGTGAATAAAAGGATATTATGAATTGGAATGAGGCGTTTATTGTGTTTGTGTAACATTTGTTTATTATATACGTCGGTTATTTAGAAAGGCCGGGTTTATACCCATTCTGAATAACCGATTCGGCGATATGTCGAAGATGAAGACGGTGGTTGAAGACCGAAAGTCTTCACATCCTTTAGGTGATTACTGATGATCTTGATTGGGCTGTACACCCAAGAGGAGAGAAACAGTTGGTGATCGTCCAGACGTGCTTGGAGATCGATGGATATGCGAGGAAAGTGCCTCCGGTTTCGTTCAGACCCAGGACGAACTTGTAAATGGACTGTGTGTCTGACATTGGATTTTATTCTGTGTTGATTGATCTCTATTAAATATACATCTGTTTGGCGGCGGAGAATTTATTCTCTTGCTTAACGCCCTTCTCTGAGACGTACGAGCTCAGAGGTTGTATATCGATGGACATCAGTCGCATGGAGTGAATTGCCAGTGTGGCATGCGTAAGTGGCAATTGATCAAGGCTTCTGTTGAAAAGCAAAGTCTTGTGGTTGATGATCAAAGCACGGCCTGTGTGGCGCAGCTTTGTGTATAACGTGAATTCGCGAGCCTCACACCTCGGTATGAGTCAAAAACGGGATAGTGACTGCAGGGAGAGCACGACGTTTCTTTCTAGCTATGGGTGGTGTCAGTGCTTAAACTGGCTGACATTTATATACTTTTCACCTGTGTGGTTGTTAGATGCGAGGCACCTCGGATATAGGTCTGTTAGGACCGGGAAACGTGTGTTAAGGAATAATTAATCCTCAAAAGTAAGAGAGGACCGGCCCTGAAGATCCAAGGATCATAGTGGGGTCCTAAGACATTTGCTAGAGTGTCTCGAATCGGTGAGGAGCTTGCCCCTTGCCTCGACTCATGACGGAAATCCAATTTCCAATACGTGATATTGCGGTTTTATTTGTAGAACTAGTATGGCGACATGATATATGGTACCCATGCCGTCTATGATTGATCTTTATGATTGAAATTGTTTTGACACTATACACTTATAATAGTATCAAATGATTTGTTTTAAACGCACCAAGCATGTTTGGCTATTATAAGGGAAAACCCTATCCTTCGGCTTGCGTTGCATTGTGTGATGGGACCTGGGTCTTATAATAGCTTCATTTTTCCAAAAAGCATTGCGTTGCTTATTCTATGCACTGGTGTTCTTGGGAGGAAACCCGTTCCGTGTTATACGGCGTGGTCTCTTGATTTACCGAACTTTAAAATAAAGATAATAACTGTTTTAGTTCTCATACTAGTCACATGACTGACCTGGAGTTTATTGTTTTAACCTAAACTCTGGGTGCCCCTATTTTCCACACGGGTAGCTAGTAGTTTTGGTTTTGCAGATTTATATTCACAGGATCCTGATTTACAGCTGGAACGATGCCCGGAAAGCTCTGTATCCGTGTATTACTTTCAGTTGTGCTTTGTATTGTTTTTCCGCTGCTATGTAATTTATTGTAATCTCTGATATTTTTCTGTTGTATAATATTTATTCATACTCTATATATTCTTGTATTCTGATGGAATTGTTGTAATAAACAATGAAATGTTCTTCTGCTTGTGTTTCGATGTGTGTTGTTCTCATCTCAATCCGGGCTTTCCTTCACTGGGAAGTTCGGGTCGTTATACCTAGGGACTGAGAACGCACCACTGAAGACAGATTATATATATATCATCTTTCGACAATTAATGGTAGTTCTAAAAATCTCAAATAATCCATGAATTTTGTTGTGCTTTATTTCTAGGTTTGATGTTACAAGTTGTAAACTGTAGTGCTTCTTTGTGCTCACATGTCACATCTATGACTAGTTCATACTCAGTTTAGTGCTTCTGTGTTACAAGTTGTAAACTTTTATATACTTCAGTTTTCTTGTGTCTGTTGATCATGTAATTATGACTTAATATTACCACCCTGCTTTCAGAATGGAGAGGTTTAAGGTTGTATACAGAAGGTATCAGTTTGTAAAGAACTTAATATTACCACCCTATGCTTTCAGATTTTGTTAAGCTTGCTGTTGTTCGTACTCGTATAATAATGCAGTTAAATTAATGAAATACTTTATGCAGATATGTTTTAATCCCATGTGATCTTTGTTTGACTGTTTATGGTGTCATGTGCTGTTCATAACAGTTTAACATTTGATAGTTTTAGCCATTCAATGGCACAATCGACTTTGGCTTAATGTATATGATTTTCTTTTAATTGACAGATTTCATAGGTTCTTCTGGAAGGTAGCTAGAATAGGTATATTTTTAACTTTAAATAGTTAATTTGATTTCCACGTTGTCCAGTCCATGTGGTTTCTGAATACTAGTTCTGAACATTACAGACTTTTGCTCTTGCACATGATTCATTAGATTATTGTTATTATTGTTGTAAAGTTCAAAACTAGTCCTCGGCAACGCCATGGACTGAATACGTGTAAGATTAGTACGTCAGGCTATAGCTTCATACCATGTATGGCCTTCTAGAACTTCGGCCTATAGCATCATATCACTTGTCAGATTCTTAACATTACTCTTATTGTTGTTGAAAGAACTTTTTCACATCTTTGAATAATGATGTAGCAATTGCTTTTCAAAGAAAAACTTTTATATTTTTTGAATGTTGTTGTATTGCTACTGCAACTCAATTCTGAATGCCTCGTTTTCATTTGCATAAAATTCTTTATAAATTTTTCGTTCTTTCCATTGTGTCGATTCCCGGTGAGAGGCTAAGCCCCTGGGTAGCATTGGGATGCTTTGCGATGGGAATATCTATCATTGTATTCTGAGAATATGGTTAAATGATTAATTTTGAAGCGACTGGTTTGATTCCACATCTTTCAGACAAAATTGAAGATTGTAACTAGATAATGTAATATCTATTTTTACATTATGATGCATATCCAAACCCACTGTGTTTCACAGTATTTCCTTTATTTCTTCATGTGCATTGATGCAGATGATTCTTTTTAAAGAATTTATTACAGGTATGGATTCTAAAGGGTCCACGACTCCTATAGTTCCTATGTGTGTATCATGCAACAAATATGCATAGTTGTCCCGAAGCCATGGCACTAGTTCAATTTCGAGAGGTGAAGTCATATAAGAAATACTACAGAGCTGACTAACACCAACTAAATAACTCAATTCACGTTTGCGCATCCATGTTGAGGTTAGTTTGATAATTTTGGTTGTTTGACTTCAGGAAATTGAGGAATAATTGAGTGTTGTTTGGATCTGAAGACAATGTCATCATGCTCTGAAGTCTATTTTCCATTGAATTTTCTATGATGTAGTTATGAGAATATAAGAGACCTGGTATTATAATAGAGCTACTTACTGAAGATAGATAGTTCTCTTGTTGAATTTTCTATGTTGCCTTTTTGGTTTTCGAAAAATTCATGTAAAGATGACATCGTTATACTATGCTGAATGTCTGGTTATTCACATGTTTGGTGACCAAAAGTTTTGCAAAAGCTTATAATGCAACATTTTCAGATAAGATCCATTTGAATTTTTTACATTACGATGTAGGCTTAGGAATTGCCTACGAACATTTTCAGACGTCTAAAATAAATTTTAGACGTCTGAAATGGTCTTAGGTGTTGGCCGAAATCCGTTGCAGACGTCTGAAATATATTTTTAGACGTCTGAACTAGGTCATATGTCTGAAACTTATTTTCAGACGTCTGAACCAAGTCAGACGTTTGAAAATATGTTCAAATGTCTGAAATTTGCTACTGTTTTCCCTTCTATCGACCGGTGTTTTTGGTTAACCGGATTGCTTCATTTCTTTAGGGAAACTAATATATTTGTCGTATTATATTTTAGGTTAACCTGGTTGCTTATTTTACAGGTTAACCCAGGCATTAGACTCTCCGATGAAGGAGTACACAACTGAAAAAAGTGGAATGCCTATTGCCACCAAATCCCCTTCTGTAAGTTCCTTATTTATAGTACTGTGTACTGATATATAAAGAGTGTCCTATAGTAGAATGTAATACTAATTTTACAAAAAATTAACTAAGTATTATAAAATCAACTAAGTATTGTAAAATTAACTAAGTATTAGGTATTATAAAATTAACTAGGTATTATAAAAATTAACTAAATATTATAAAAAATTAATTTAGTTTACTAATTTTATAAAAATTAACTAAGTATTATAAAATTAACCAAGTATTATAAAAATTAACTAAGTTTACTAATTTTATAAAAAATTAACTAAGTATTATAAAAATTAACTAAGTATTATAAAATTAACTAAGCATTATAAAATTAACT
Organism: Allium sativum; assembly: GCA_030737875.1. Classification (NCBI taxonomy): domain Eukaryota; kingdom Viridiplantae; phylum Streptophyta; class Magnoliopsida; order Asparagales; family Amaryllidaceae; genus Allium; species Allium sativum. The sequence goes on from CM060924.1 coordinate 140,031,008, forward strand.
AAGTATTATAAAAATTAACTAACTATTATAAAAAATTAATTAAGTTTACTAGTTTTATAAAAATTAACTAACTATTATGAAAATTAACTGTATATGATAAAAATTAACTTAGTTTACTAATTTTATAAAAAATTAACTAACTATTATAAAAATTAACTAAGTATTATAAAAATTAACTAACTATAATAAAAAATTAACTAAGTTTACTAATTTTATAAAAATTAAGAAGTTTAGTTTATAAAAGTTAACTAAGTATATAAAAATATAAATATTACCAAGTATTTTATAATAATAAGCAATAATTAAAAATTAACTAAGTATTATAAAATTTAACTAACTATTATAAAAAATTAACTAAGTTTACTAATTGTATAAACATTACGAAGTTTAGTTTATATAATTTAACTAAGTACATAAAATTATAAATTATTACCAAGTATTTTATAATAATAATAGCAATAACTAAAAATTAACTAAGTATTATAAAAATTAACTAAGTTTGCTAATTTTATAAAAATGAAGAAGTTTAGTTTATAAAAGTTAACTAAGTATATAAAAATATAAAATATTACCAAGTATTCTATAATAATAATAGCAATAATTATAAATTAAATAAGTATTCTTCAACTTGCTCCTTCTTGTATTCTTTTTTCTTATTGTCGAGCATTGTTTTCTTGTTAATGTGTAAGCATGACCAAATGCATGCTAACATGAACAAATGTGTATAGGTATTGGAGATGGGCATCGTTGTGCATTCGGCTATAATTAGAATATCGTTAGACGCTTCTGAAGATCCCTCAACAACAAGACCGCTTGCGACAACTGATTACAGAGAAAGCGGTATATTTTAGATGTTCATTTTGTTGGTATTCGACGCAAACTTGTTTTATGGAAATTTTGTTTTGTTTGTAGATATCGTGACTTTGTTCGATGGATATTGTGTAAATTTAGTTTATAGTATTATTTTTTTATGGAAATTATGTATGAATATTATGTTATATAATTAGTTGGTTGATATATGTTTACATGTTGTTGATATGATTATGTATGAATATTTTGATACTACAATATGTAATTGCTGTGATAGATGCAAAAAATGTTGGGATATGTGGCAAAACGCTGTGATAGTGAACAACGTGTAAACTTCCAGAAATTTTGTGATATGTGGCAAAACGCCGTGATAGGAGAGAACTTTTAAACTTTGAGAAATGTTGTGATATGTGGCTAAACACTGTAGAAAAGGGAAGATAACAACATTTCTAAAACAGTATAAAACGCTGTATAAACATAAGGACAAAACCATTTGAAACGCTGTAATATGTCAATTTTCTACAATATTTTTGAATGATATATCCAGGGACCTATAACAGCACATTGTTAGACAATGTTCATCAAAACGCTGTTAAAGGCTATAACAACATTTTTTCAACGCTGTGAATAGACATATTTCTTGTAGTGATGATCGGTTGGAAGGATAATCAATTTAGACTCATTTAGGAGGTTCCTAAATTGTATTCTTTGCACATAATTTTAGCCTCTCTTATTGACAATTCTATATTGGGTATTTCTAATGTGTATGGTCCTCTTACAAAAATAGAGAGGTGAACCTTGTGGGAGGAATGATCTGATTTTAGGAATCTTATCCCCAATCAATGGATTGTGGGGGGAGATTTTAATGTCACTAGATTTTTGGGGGAGAGATCACCTCGAGAAGGTGATTTCTCTGTTATGGAGGAATTCAATGATTTCATTTTAGTTAATAATTTGATTGAGATTCCTATTAATAATAGAATGTTTACTTGGTCTAATGTTAGAGATAGTCCTTCATTTGCATTATTAGACATATTTTTTTATCAGTAATGAGGTAGAAGATAGGTTTTCTGTTTATAGAGTTAAAGGTTTGCCTCTTTTATATTCTGATCATTATCCCATCATTCTTACTTGTGACTCGAATATTTCCATTAGTAATAGTTCCAAATTTGAGAAGATGTGGTTGTTAGATTCTAGTTTTATTGATTTAGTTTCTGTTAAGTGGAACTCCTTGTTTTATTTTAATAATTTGTATAATGGTAATTTTGCTAAGATTTTTATTGCTAAGTTAGGTAAGTTAAGGTTTTTCCTCAAGCGTTGGAATAAATATATTTTTGGTAGTGTTAGAATTAAGAAAGACTTGATTTTGTGTGAGTTGTTAGGTTTGGACAGGATTGGTGAGTCCAGGATTCTTAATTCGAATGAGAGGGATAAACTTTGCAACCTTAGACAGATCTTAAGCTGATTTTAGAAAAAGAAGAGATCATGTGGAAGCAAAGGTCTCGAATTCAATGGATTAAGGAAGGAGACAATAACACAATTTTTTTCCATAGTATGGCTAATAGGAGGAGGCATTATAAAGTGACTCATTCAATTTTTGTTAATGATGTGAATTGTCTGCTCATACTGATTTAAACGAGGCTTTTACTAGGTATTATAAGAAGATTTTTTGTTCTAAGATTAAGAGAAGGATCAATGTTAGTTGGAATGACATTTATCCTCCAGGTGATAAGATAGATTTAATAGATCTAGATAAGCCTTTCTCAGAGCAGGCAATATGGAAGGCTATTAATGATATGCCTAGTGACAAAGCTCCTGGTCCGGATGGTTTTTCTATTCTTTTTTATAAGCATTTTTGGGATGTCTCTAAATTTGATATTATTACCTTATTTAACGATTTTTATAATGACAATTTGCATTTAGGTAGCTTTAACTTTGCTAATGTTATCCTTATTCATAAGAAATTAGGCGCTAATTCTTTAAAGGTTTTTAGGCTTATTTCCTTAATCAACCGTTCTGTTAAGATTTTTACCAAAGTTCTAGTGAATAGGATTAGTTTCAAGATGAATGATATAATTGATTGTTCCCATATTGCCTTTATTAAAGGCAGGAACATAGTCGACGGAGTGGCTGTTGTTCAAGAGTATATTAATGTTTGTTGTAAAAATAATTTTTCTTGTTCTATTTTAACAATAGATTTTGAGAATGCTTTTGATTCTATTGACTAGGATTTTATTTGCGAGTTATTTTTAGCTAGGGGTTTTAGTGTTAGACGGATCAATTGGATCATGCTTTTTCTAAGATCTGGTTGCTCTAATATTGCAGTCAGTGGGGTTATTGGTAAGAAAATTCATTCTAAGAGAGGTCTAAGACAAGGTGATACTCTGTCATCTCTTCTATTTAATCTCACTTTTGATGTTTTCTCTAAAATTATTAAGAGAGCTGTGAGATTAGGTGTCTTAGGTGCTATTGGTAACGAGGATTTTAATAATGAATTATCTATTCTTCAATTTGCTGATGATATATTATTATTTTCTTCTTATTTACCCAAGAATATTATTGCTTTGAAGTTTATTCTTTATTGTTTTGAGATGTTATCTAGTCTCAGAATTGATTTTGATAAGATTGCAATTATGGTTCTTAGTGACTTTGACAATGTTGAGTATCAGGTTGCTGATACCTTAAACTGTTCTACTATGAAACTTCCTTTTGATTATTTGGGTTTTAAAATTAAGCCTTCGAAGCTCAGGCATGAAGATTGGTTAGTTATTATAGATAAGATTAATAATAGATTATCTAGTTGGAATAGCATATTTCTATCAAGAGCTGGTAGATTAGTTCTTGTTAACTCTGTGATGTCTGATATTCCCACTTATTGGATGGCCGGCCATCATTTTTCTCAATGGGTAATTGAGAAGATCGACAGAATTAGGCATAATTTTCTCTAGAGTGGGGATAACATTTGTAGAGGCTATAGATGTTTAGTTAACTGGGAAGTTTGTTGTAGATCCAAGAAGGATGGGGGTTTAGGGATCATTAATTTATATAATTTTAACTCTTCCTTGTTAGCCAAATGGTTATGGAGATTTAGAAGCCCATAAGTGATGGCTTGTTGGAAACAAATTGTTTCCAAATCTTATTATTCTAGGGTGATTTTATAGTGGGTTCAAATGTTAGTTGGACTAATAGATTATCTTATTTTTGGAAATCTGTTTTGAATTGTTTCGATTTTTTTAATTTAGGTCGTAATCTGACTGTTCATTCGAGTAATATTACTTTTTTTGGCATGATGCTTGGATCTCTCGGGTTCCCCTTAAAATAGAATTTAGAGAGATTTTTGGGAATTGCTGCTTTAAGAATGCTTTGATTATAGATGTTAATAGAGGCAACTTAGATCCCCCGTGGGATTTTACTTTTGATATCATTTTAGAAGGGTCTGTGATAAGGCAATTGGCCTTACTACGAGCAAAGTTGGCTTTGTATCATTTGGATGATAATGATGATAGTCTTAGTTAAGGTCTAGATAAGAGTCTTGTGTACACTTCAAACTCTATGTATAAATTTCTTACTTTTTCTGGTGTTTCTTTGTTTTATTTAAGTTTTTTTGAAAGTTTAATGCTTCGCCTAAAGCAAAATTTCTTATATGGCTGATTATTCATAAGAAACTTAATATGGTTAAGCTTTTAAAGGAGAAAAAAAATTATTTTTGATGTTTAATGTAGTTTTGTTGTATTTTAGACGAGAATGTTGATCATTTATTTTTCTCTTTCTCTATTACCAATTATATTTTAAATATGGTCTTTAGAATTTTTGTTTTTAGTTGTTTTAATTCTTTTAGTAATTGTGTTTATTATTGGGATTGTTGTAGATTTGTTTTTAATTTCAGACATAGATATGTGTTGGATTCTTTAGTTATTATCATTAGTTGGTTCATTTGGTTGGAGAGAAATCAGAGATTGTTTCATTCTATTTATGTTTCTATTGATAAATTAATCATTAGGATTGTTTTCTTCTGTCTTGATTGGATGTCTAACTCTCACTATAAGTTATATAGTGATTCTCGTTTTAAGAGTTATTTGATTAAGGTTAGATATAATTTGAGTTTATTTATTAGAATTAATAGATATTTAAGTCGTAATAGAATTTGCATTTGTTATTGATTTCTGCTTTTATGTGTTTCTTGCTTGTCTCTTTTCTCCCATTTTTATTTCTTATACGCATATATGTATGGATATATATATATATATATATATGTATTGAAAATTGGTTCACTTTATTAACTACTAAAAGAAAACCGTACAAGAGAGAGGTTAGCATAGTAACCAATACATTAACAAAAGCGAGAAAAACTGAAAATACAAATGACAATAATCCTAAACTAACATATATCCACCCATGATGAGGCCACCATCCCGCTAGCATGCACCTTCGCACTTCACGATCCCAAGGCTCCTCATGAGCATGATCCCCAACCGATCATCTCCATAGAAGATACAATCCAAACCAGCATGTTACTTTAGTATAGGAAGCAGAAATTTCATTAACAAATATCTCAACAGTTCACTCATCCAGAATCCACAAAATCATCTTCTGTTGATCTACATCAAACTTCATGAGCATGGATTCATAAAAATCATAAATACCAATGAGAAAACAGCCCTTGAACACATGGCAAATGAAAAGAAACCAACTGCTCATCTGCAAACATAAAACTTCTTCATGCAGAAAACCCCAAGTATGATCTAAAAGTGGACTAAACCGTATCAACTAATTCCACAAACATAATGTCCATGTAGTAGAAGAACAACAATGGTCTCAAACTCTCAGCCCAAACATTAGTGTCGGATTTAACTATCAATTTAAGTACATGAATCAATGTTTACTCATCCATTTGATGCACAATACGAAAGAATGATATCCCATGCTTAGTAGGTACATCAGAAGCAGAGGACAGCCTACAAATAACTGCATTTCGCTAACAAAAAGAATAGGCAACCTATAGTTTTTAACACATCGAGTTGCACTCAAAAGAATTGGAAAGCAAACTTCTTCACTTAAGATACACTTTGAGAGTGGGAGCCACTGGATAATTCAATCATATCACCATGCCGTGTTTGACTAACTCATGCATATGCGGAACGTCTACATCTCTTGGGGTAAGGGGTTCTCTGATCTTGTATTGTATTTCCCTACTTTCAGTTGGCATTGGGATTCCAAAATCTTAGTTAAAATCATGGTGAAAAGATTATTGAAAATAGGGTACTGGAACAGGATAAGGTGTAGAAATAAAAATCTAAATACTGGAATCCTTTAAGTGAACAAATACACCAAAAATCACTACCCTACTTCCACACCTTTCAGCATAAGCGTAGAAATGAAAACCGGATCGCGTATTAGGGTAATCTAAAACCAGATCCCAAATCTTAGAGGAATAAAAAGGTGATGACCAGTAAAATTGCAAACAAAAACCCCAAATTGCATACCAACAGTACGAAAAAAGATGAATAACCAGTAGATCGGTTATGAGGAGTCGGCAGAGATTCAACCCTGTCGCCAGCGATACCAGATCCCAACTCCCCCAAAGTCTTGATCTCCTGCATTCAAACAAGATTCGCAACTGATGGAGTAAAGATGTGCTTGATCTAGGTCTTGAACTCGAGAAAACCCTATTAAAATTTGGCCGATGATTTTTGATGAAGAAAAACAGATCCAACTTTTACTCTGTGAAGTTCAGTTGACAGAAAACAAATGACTTATCAACGAAATTATTCGTTGAAGTTTGCAGAAATAATCGATTAGAAAGAAAATGATAAATTTAGGGAATCACTCACGCATGCGAAATTAGGCAAAACGCCTGTCGCCATTAACAAGTGAAAACCCTCATATATATATATTGTATGGATATATTTCATATATTCTTATATATATATATATACACACACACTCATATATATATATATCTGTGTGTGTGTGTGAAGGTAACTTATGGTTTGGCTGGTTCCTTTCAGGTCACAGGTAGTTGATTTCAGTTGAGGAGCTTTTTGCAAAGCTATTTTGGGTGGTTGTTGTTATTTGCTTTTGAGTTTTCTAGAGTGCAGTCTTGGCAAGCTATTGGGTTGTTCTATTTCTCATGTATTTGATGTATTTAATTTGTAGAGACTATTTTATTGTATAGGAGTAGATATACTTAACTATCGGGTGGTGGCCTTGCCGGAATTCGATATTGAAGTACGATGGGTGGTGGTTTACCCAGAGCTCACCTATCTACTATCCTATACATGCATATAGTCTTATCTTGCGTTGTTTTTTTTGTTTTGTTTTTTGACCTGTTGGACTGTATTTGTAGACTTTATTTTTATTTATATATGTGTGCTCTCTTATTTTTAGAAGATCACACATTTTTTGCTTTCAAAAAAAATATAATGATTATAATATATAGAAAAAAATTATTATTGAAAAACTACTTAATTTTAAAACCATTAGAATTCAAATTTTGGCTCTAAAATTTGAAAATATAGCCGCTATAACTGTTAGTGCAATGATGTTTTGATCATAACAACCAACAAATATAATAGGTATTAGCATAAAATATGTTTATAATTATTATTAATGATCAAATATGTATATAGTGTATACTACTAACATGTGTTAATAATAAAGACAATACGATAACAAGACTGTCCATGATGCTGATTAAGACTGTCCATGATGTTGATTAAGACTGTTGATGCAAATCAAGACTCATGAGTTATCACGAATTCAATAATAATGAAGATATGTATTAGAGTCTTAGTAATACATGTCAAACTCGATTGCACTCATCTGACCTCTTTTCAAATGATTTTTCAAATAAATTTCAAACGAATTTAAAATGATTTTCAAAATATATTTTCCAAAGTATTGATTTAAAATCCTTTGATTTTAATTCAACAAATCTTTATGGTTCATAAATGATTATATAGCGATTTTCTGAAAATTTAATTTTGATGTAACTCAAAATCTACAAGATGAAATCTCAATTTTCTCTTTCATTAGAAAACTATAATCCACTAGATTTGCAAAATTCTTACTTCAAAGAATTCTAACTTATATTGGATCCTGTACACTCAATTAAAGTTCAAGTCGTAACACTATGAACTACCTCGACGCTGCGAGCTCATTTTTAATTAAATTTAAATTAATACATTTGGATTCGTTTAATTAATAAATTCCTTATTATAAATTTAAATCTAGGATTAATTGGGTCTTAATAAATCATATAATTCATAAAATACCTTAAATCCAATTTATTCTCAATTATTTTGGATTTAAATTTGTTATTCAAATTAAATTAATACTTAGAATCATGGAATTAGAGTTATTTAAATTTCCAAATCAACATTTAAAACCAATTTAAATGTTCAAACTTAACGGCTAAAACCTGGGTCGTCGCACTAAGATAAATCATCTAGGTGGAATTTAATTGAGCTAGGTGTTCTTGGACTAACTAATGCATTTTGTATAAATTTTAGTATGTTGATTAGTGTTGGCTGATACATAAAGGGATATCATGGATTTGGATGGATGGAATCAAATATGGAGAAAAAATGGATTGAAATAAATATTTTGATACTTATAAGAGGCATAAAACCTAAATTGATACTTAGAAATCTATTAGATCCTTAAATAATATAATAAGTGTTATCTAGGTGAAGCAGAAAAAATCTAAAAGGTAACACTATTCCAGGGTGTGGGCGAGGCCTAAACGGAAGTCTAGAACGAATTTTACAACAGAGATATCATGTAATATATTTAAGTAGATTTATCAACAAATGTTCGCTACTATCGTTAATGAAAGAAGAATCTAAAACTTTGAAATCAACAAACATATGTTCTCATTTCGTTTAACTAATTCTTTTTCAAATATACATGTTAGATAAATTATACAGTGAACCCTCTTGCGTAGCACTTGTTCAAAGCATTAATTAGATCGAGCAATACTACAACACTTGACTTAAATTTTGTGTCAAGAAGTATGACATAGTTAAAATATTGAACTAGGAGAAGAGGATAATATTGTATTTTCGCCATTGTTCCTTTCACTTTTCAAGTCTGTGTCGCATACGGTGACAGAACAATAATTGGATATCTTAGCAGTTCTTCTAGTGACTTGGTAGTCAAAGCATAGTCTCACTTTGAATTTATATAAAAGGACTATCTATTTGTTGAAAACAACAAAGATGCACTATTAAACCAAACAATACGGATCAAGAGAAACAACATGTGTCTGAGTCGTCAAAGGTCCTTAGTTTGCAGCAGGGATTTTCGTTGGTAATAGTTCATTACAAGAATTATTATCATTATAGTGTTTTAGCCGGTTCACGTAGTTTGGGTCGCCAAGCTCCTTGGATTGCCCTGCTCTTAGACTTGTTCTATATTTAGGTCGTCCAAATGCCCTTTAAGTCACCCTAAACACGCTTGTCCATTATCATCAAAAACCACAAGACAACACTCATGTCGGTCGAACTAGAATTAAGAACGAGCACAAGTCAAGAACAGGCATGACGTGAGGAATCGAACCAGAAATAGGGGCGACCACTCTAGCGCTAAGAAGCATAGACAAAGAATCACCCACATACCCTTGGGAACCGCTCGCGCACAAAAACAGCTCGCTCCGCTTATTGGTAAGATCGTCCACTCATCAGAACTAAGTCAAGCATAGCAGTTTGGCTTGTTCATATAGAGAGGTCGTTTATACGAAGAGAGGATGAATACTATAGCAGGTCGTGCATCTTCCATAGTCACTCGCTCAAGTCGCTTCGGTTGATCGTATGCATTTCTCTAGCCGGGTAACCCCAAGAACAATGGATTGAACATGCATCCTTTGCTTATCTGTATCCAAGACATTGGTCGTCCGCCCATTCCCTGGGTTAGCTACTACTACTTTAATCAGTCACTGTCACTCCAATCAAGTCCTACCTGTCAGTCGGTTGTGAAAGGCTTAACATGTATCCCCGGGCCAACCCTGATATTTCGGCCAATCTGTGCACCCTTCACCCAACCGCCCGTTCAATCTCTTCAGAACCATGCAACAACTGGCCTCTATAAAGTCGCTCGCACAAGATAGTTGGATGCAGTGTTGACAATTGGCTATAGCTAAGCGGTGGCATTCTCGTAATTGAGGGGACAAACGACCCGTGGCCTGTTGATATGAATTTCAGCTCATTTCCTCGTGAGGGCTCACCTATAAATAGACCAGGGATTCCACTTCAAAAGGGACGGATTCCTTGACCCCGAAGGGCTGCAGAAATCACTCCTCCACCATCCTAAAAGCTTCTCAAGATCTATCAATGGCCGCCAAAGCTCTTTCTTTCTTCCTCCAACATCAAGTAGATTTCATCTTCTCCAAACATAATTAATTCTCACTCCAATTTGCTCCAAGTGATGTCCAACCGCCATTGCTCCTCTTCAAAGCTCGGATTTGACGCCATTTTCATAATGGAATCAAGGGGAATGATCTAGTCACAAGATTTAACTTTTTCTCCTTGAATCTAAGCGAGATCCAAAGCAAAAGAGAGCGAAAACGAAAAATCACCATAAAGAGAGTAAACAAGTGTAACTAATAAGATGCATGTGATGATGCTCTAGGTAAACTGCTCCATGATAATGAGAATGTCTTCAAAAGTGGACGTAGATCTTTTTTAAGATCGAACCACTATAAAAAAAACTGCGTCTCTTGTTTTTCCCCATTCTTTACTTGCGTTTGTATTATGTCCTAATTTTCATTCTTCATACTATTTGGAAAAGTGTGATTTCACACACTTGGTGTTTGAACCATTTTTGGTGAAAACATTTTGGCGCCCACCATAGGGCCACAGTTGCACTTCCTTTTCTCACAAGGTTGAGAGCCTTGCACTGAAGTTATAGACCGCATCCTTCTCCAATATAATGACGAAATCTAAGAAGACCAGAAGTAAAAGTGTTGGAAATATCGATAACATTGCTAATGAAGAAACATCGCCTGCTAACCATTTTGAAGTTGGCCAGAATTCTAGAAGATGAGTCGGTGTAACAAGAGACGAATTAGACATAGGTGTTGCCAATGTTGTTGCCAACTTGAATGAAAGGATGGATGCTTCTACTAAAGTTATGATGGAGAAACTCAACTCTATCCTTCATGCTCGATCAAATCCAACACCCCCAAATGACCATTTTGATCTCGAAGAAAATGACAATTTGTCTGCTTCTAACCATGATCACAATGACAATATGGAAGACGATTATGATTGGTTGAGTGATAAGGATGAAGCTAACATCGAAAAGCCAAAATCAAAAGCTAAAGACCATTTAGAAGTTAATGCTCGAAAGGGTACCACTCCTATCACAAGGGCACCTCCTCGCCGTGAAGGCAAAGCGCCAAAGCTCTCTAACCAGGAACGCATGCGTAGACAAACATTTGGAAAAGAGCCTGACTTTGCGGAGCATCACAACACCGAAGAATACATGTAACACCCCACCTCCTCCAGGGTCACTCTTGCTAGTACACTAGCTTTGGAGGGGTGTTGGACGAGGTAAACATGCATGAAGATATCACAAGACAGAACATATGAGTAAAACAGAGTAAATAAAGCAGCGGATAAAATTACTATTTCAAAACCATAGTCAAGTTACATCAAAGTACTTAGTCATCATTTTTCCAGCTACTACAAGTCTAGAAAACATAAAGGTGAAAAATACATAAGTAAATTATTCCCCAAAGATAACAGTGGTGTAGCCATAGCAAAGAACAAGTCCAAACCGTACATGAGCTTTCAGAAAAGCAAGCCAAAGATCCAAGCTAGGTGCTAGTGTTCCCACCCTGAGAACCTGGGGGGGGGGGGGAAACGGAAGAAAAGAGGCGAAAGGAAAATAGGTCAGTCATAAAGACTGGTAAGTCCTTCCTACTATTAGTATAAAAACTAGTAAAATTAACTGGACATGAGAAACTGAGATGAAACATAAGGATGGTAACTAAACTGGCATGGTAAATAGTTAACAAGATAGATCAAGTGTGGCATCGCATATACAAGGTTAAGTTGCACCAAGTGTACTAGTATTCTAATCCATGTCAAGTATAAACAAGAAATGATCCCTTGGCCCAAAATTGGCCCAACATCATGAGATGACCTAAATCAAGGTCCAACTACACGGTCTAGTCGATCGGCTCCCTATAAGCCTAACTCGTCAAGTGTCGGTGTCATACGGCCCAAACGCGAGATGTAGTCGACTGTGCAAGGTCCACCCTAGGGTGTATCCGGGCCCTAGGGTGCCAACCACTGACACAAAACAAGCACGCACAGTCCAAGCCTACTGGTGCCCATGTCTGTCTTTCATCCCCGGACTATGTGCACGACCATAGTCCGCCGGAATCTACAATGGCGCACCTACCTAGCCGTCCCTTTTGGTCACTTACAATCAGCCCAGTAATCGTGCCCCACCCCTAGCCTAGTCCCTAGGGTATCCCGATACTTCCTGGTGGGTTATTGCGGAAAGGGGCCCCGTAACTAGGGTTTCTAATGGGTTAAGTGTGGTTAACCCTATCCAAACCATGTATCAAGTTGGTTAAGTATACCCAAGTGGTTCATGACTTAACCCCAACAATCCATCGTGTTCAATTGGTTAAGTATTCAAGTGGTCCATGACTTAACCCTACCATGTGGCATTAATTAACTTAATGCACCCCAACCTCTCACATTAGACTTTGTTGTGGTTACTAGTTAATTCGGGCGGGTCCGAGTAGCTTTACACCACAACCTAGTCTAACCTCGGGTTTTAAGTGCGATATGACCAACTATTCACATTGGGTCATATTGTTTGTAGCCACTAGTTAAGCCGGTAGGTTCCGGGTAGATTTATGCTACAAACTCAACCCAACCTCGAGTTGGCCACTTTCATGTTTTCTACATGTCATGTCCACGTTCATGTTTTCAAGCATAATCACATGTCATATTTTCAAGTCATGTTTCATGTCATTTAAGTTTACCCATAACGTAACCCCATCGCACGTAAGTTCGCATCAACACAAATATATCAAAAGGGGGAACATAATGATATGATAAATTGGGCATAAAGTGGCAAAATCTATCACAAGTTTAACATGGTGATATATGAGGCAAAGGTGCTCATCATAACTTGCTTATAGCATATTGGCCTCAAAACATGTATGATAGCATAAAGGTGATTTGGCCTCAAACATGACAATAGTATAAAGGGTGACGATCCTAACTTGTGCATAGCAAATAGGTTCAACGTTATCATATGCATGTTAAGGGACATGAGGGATTAAGGTTTGTTAACGTGCATAAGCCATAATCCATTTCATAGCATTTTTTCCAAAAGTCAACATGAACGGTACTAGGTTCTTGATAGATCCACAATCATAGATCAAGAGAGGCATGAATAGATCTATGCATACAATGATAGGTTCAAGGCAAATATTGCACTTAGGTCCAATTCCAATCTACACATGTATGGCATTAAACTTAGCAAATAGGGTGATAAACTTGTGATTAGCATATAGGTCGCATCATGGCAAGTTAACATCAAGGTCATGAGGGTTTCTATGTTGCATTTATGCATAATCACCACATAAAGCTCATAGCTTTCCACCCAAAAGTCAATATAAATGGTACTAGATTCATGATAGGTAAACATTAGGTCCACAAACATAGATCAAAAGGGTCATGAATGAATCTATGCATGAAATCCAAGGCAAGCATAACATAAAAGTCACATTTCAACTTGCTACATGTCATATTAAGTTCATAGTTTAGATCTAAGAGTAGAGGAGGGCTTACAAAGCTTGGCTAAGAAGACTAGGACAAAATAAAACAAGATTGAGACGAAGCCACACTAGAAATCCCCAAATGAATATAAGCTCCAAGTTGTCTTGAGAAATAAGAAGCTCCTTTGATTTGTATGAAGAAAGATGGCTCTTTTACTAGCTTAGAACACTCAAGCTTTCATGAAGAAGATGGAGGCCATGTTATGAAGATGGAGGCCATGATCAAGGAGCATTTTGGCATAACCTAGTTGTAGGATTGATTTATGGTGATTTAGGGTACGGTTTAGGGTGTTTTTATAGAGGTTTAGGTTAGTTTAGGCCATAGGATTAACCCTAGTTTAGATCTGAACCATCAAATCCCGAAACAGGCCCAAAAACATGTCTCAAAACACTCAGTAGGTGCACCAGGCCACTTGGCCCGACCACCCAGGTCGACAGGGGTGTCGACTCCCCAATCGACACCAACTGGGGTGTGTCGACTCCCAAGTCGACTCCCCAGTCGACTTGGGGGCTGGGCGGGAAACTTTCCCGCCCAGTCTGTTTGGATCCAGATTTGAATTTCGAAATGATTTTAAACTTGAATTTTTCTGAAAACTTTGACGGGCCATAACTTGGTCATACGGACTCCGATTCTCGAAAACTCGGACTCTATTTCGCGTATTTTTCCGAAATGAACGCAATGGCACAGCCCGTTTCCCTTGATTCAGATTTTAACATTTAGTTCTTCCTTGATTTACGTTATAACATGTTATTCAAAATACGAGTTGTTACATTCTCCCCACCTTAAAGGATTTCGTCCCCGAAATCTTCAAGTTAGGAAGAACGTATCCTACCATCCATCATCCATCTACTCAAAACATCATCCATGAGCAGTCATTGTCCTTGACAGATTCTAAATGTTGTATGATCATATGCAAAGGTGTGTATATGTACATATCTAATGCGAAAATCAGGCGGTTATTGATTCAGTAAACCTCCTTAATGCAAAGTATGTTAGTGAAATGAGTCCATATGTATGCAAATTCCTAACATAATTCATAATCTCTACATGAGTGCACATAACATTCATCCATATGCAACATCCATGTGATAGCATAACAAGTTTCAGCCATGAATAAGTATAAGCACTCATGCATATGCAATATGAAAGTGTGTGAGCCGATCTTAGTGCCTAATGTGTATCATGCATCCACGAGTATCCACTTGCAAACACTTGCAACCACTTGCAAACATCAAGCATAACATGTTTCAAATACATGTTTCATCCAAAGAGTTTCTACCTAAGGTTCTCATGACAAGGTTAACGAGGTAACAAGATAAACATGGATAGCAAAAGAAAGATATGCTAACTAGGAAAAGAGATTGAGAATGTACCCTAAAAAAGAAATGGGTGAAGCGCGTGCATCTTCTCCTTGGTTTCCCAAGTTGCGTCCTCTTCGGCTTCACTCCACTGAACCTTTACAAACTTGACTTCTCGATTCCTTAAATTCTTGATCTCCGTTCCCAAGATACGAATCGGAGCTCGCCTCAGGGTTGCCTCTTTCTCTACCTCCCCGTCTTCAAGAATGCTAGGCTCAACTACCTCGGCTGACTCATATAGGCACTTTCGGAGATGCGAGACATGAAAAACATTGTGCACTCCGGTCAGCTTCTCGAGCAATTCCACCTTATAAGCCATCTTCCCAATCCTCTCTATGATAGGGAAGGGTCCTACGAACCTCGGTGCCAGCTTTCCAACTACTCCAAAACGAACCACCTTACGCAAAGGAGAAACCTTCACAAAGACCATATCTCCAACTTCAAATTCCAAGTCAGTCCTTCGCTTGTCTGCATAGTATTTCTATCTGTCTTGGGCCGTTTTCATCCTCTTGCGAATTAACTCTACCTTCTCGGATGTGTCCTTTTATCATGTCGGGCCCAAGTATAATCTCATTCGTCGTCTCCCACCAACATGTTGGTGACTTGCACGGCCTACCATATAAAGCTTCAAATGGTGCCATCCCTATGCTTGCTTGATAGTTGTTATTATAAGCAAACTCCACGAGAGGAAGATGATCTTCCCAAGTACCACCAAAGTCAAGAATGCATAGCCTCAACAGATCTTCTAGTACCCTATTCACCCTTTCGCTCTGACCATCCGTCTGTGGGTGATAGGCCGTACTTAGATTCAATCGTGTACCCATCGCTTCTTGCAAACTATTCCAGAACTGGCTAGTGAAGATTGGGTCACGATCGCTAACTATGCTAGAAGGAACTCCATGCAATCGCACTATCTCTCAAAGATAAACAGATGCTAGCCATGATGCGGTCCTCTTGCTCTTCACCGGAATAAAATGAGCGCTCTTCGTGAGTCTATCCACTATGACCCATATGATAGTATTCCCCTTCCTTGATCTCGGCAATCCATCCACAAAATCCATAGAGATACTTTCCCACTTCCATAGCGGGACCTCCAATGGATGCAGTGGCCCACCGGGTTTCTTCGACTCGGCCTTCACTTGTTGGCACACCATGCACTTTGAAACAAACTCGACCACGTCCTTCTTCATACCAGCCCAAAAGAAAATGCGCTTCATATCCCTATACATCTTATCTCCTCCGGGATGTATAGTCATCTTCGAGTGACGTGCTTCTTCAAGAACTTTATTCACTAAGTCTCCCACTTGTGGGACACATAGTCTTCCATCATGCCTTAGCCATCCCTTGTCATCAATATTATATCTAGCGAGGTGACTTGACGTCTCACCCCGAATCAACTTGTCCATGATCTCGACTATTTGCGGGTCTTCCCTCTGTGAAGCCCCAACTTGATCAAGAAGTGTAGGTCTAAGCTCAAGGGATGCTAACGAACCAGTCATCGACCCAACAGCAGGTGCAAAATCAAAGGTTGCCAAGAACTCTAGGCTCTTCATCTCAACAAACAAGGGAATCAAAGTCAACCTTCTTCTGCTTAGCGCATCCTCCACAACATTACCCTTGCCAGGGGTATAAGCTATCTCGAAGTCATATGATGCCAAGAATTCCATCCACCTCTGCTGCCTTAGACAAAAATCTTTCTGCGAGAAGAGGTACTTGAGTGACTTGTGATCAGTATATAACTCAAACCTTTCGCCTAGAAGATAGTGGCGCCAGGATTTGAGTGCAAAAACGATCGCCGCCAACTCCAAATCATGAGTAGGATAGTTCTCCTCATGCACTTTAAGTTGTCTACCCCCAAAACATATCACCTTCCCTTCCTGCATTAGGACAGCGCCTAATCCCGTGCCACATGCATCAGTGTACACGATAAACATCTTACTCATCAAAGACATCAGGATATTCTCTGACCACCCTCACAGATTGCAAACTATCGATGGATGAGTCGAGGGATTCTAGATAACACAACATGACGGGACCCATAGGGTTACAAGAAATCTCTAGGGTATTACCAAGGCGAGTCATGAGCCTCACAACCCTATGCTCACAATCAACCCGTATCCCATAAGACCGAGAACATATGCATTACACGCGAATTCTACACTCAAGATAGAAATCTACAAATCCACACTGATCATGGATAAATGGGCGGAACACCCAATTGGATTTGAAACACTAACGGGATCCTCAACTAGACTAGTACTTAGGTGCAAACTTTCGACAAGATCAGAAGGAATAAAACTATGCGATGCGCCAGAATCGAATAAGGTACGAACAGGAAATCAGAAATGTAAATAAGACTTTCTATAGAAACACTACCTTGATCAAGAGCTGGAAGAGCGAGGAGAACCGGCAACTTCCCTCCAGAGGGTCCTGCTCGCTGAGTTTGCCCTTGCTTCTTGGGGCAATCCTTGCCGAGATGTCCAGATTCTCCACAGAGAAAGCACTCGCCCAACTTCCTCTTCTTCTTCCTACATTCTTTAGCTATGTGTCCAGTGATCGTACAGAAGTTGCACTTCCTCCTTTCTCTTCACTTGTTGTCCTTGCTGTTGTTGTTCTTGCCTCCTTTCCCGGAATCTACCTTCTTGCCTCGAGACTCATTCGCCATGATCTCCTTCTTGCCACTCTTATCTTCTTCTTGTAGAAGGGCCATATTTACCAAACTCTCAAAGGTCGCCCCCATGGGTATATGAGACATGGCCAAACCGTGCAATGGCTCATTCAATCCTCGAGCAAAATGTAGGGCCTTCTTCTGAGTTGTGTCAACCAAGTCTAAACCGAACCGAGCAAGTTGAATAAACTTATTCACGTATTCTCTCACGGTCATGTCCCCTTGCTTCAGTAATAGGAACCTCTCCATCTGAAGGTTCTCTTCTGCTGATGATAGAAACCTCAGTCCAAACCTTCCCCTAAACTCATCCCAAGTCTCAATTGGCCTAGTAGTGGCGGTGACTACCCACCAATAAGCGGCTTCCTCTTTCAATAGCCATACCGCCAACAGAACTTTTCTTCGGTCTTCTATACCAAAGATAGCAAAAAGGTCTTCAGTTTCCTTCAACCAGTTTCTTGCCTCAACAAAAGTCTCCGTCCCAACAAAATTCTTGCCACCCATCGCCTTAAAGTCCTTGCAAATCTTCGCGAAATCTGCTTGTGGATGCTGAGGAGGAATGTTCGTGGGGCCGGCTTCATTCGCCCTTGCCTACATGTACCTTCTAAACCAAATAGGTACTGATACGCCCTCCAAAATGGCAAAATTATCGGCCATACTAAAACGAAGAAAAAGATAGATTGAGAACGAGGAAACAAAGGATAGTGCTAATGGATTTTGGGGAAAAGCCTTTTAAGATAAACTAGACTTTTCCTGGAAAAATACTTAATTGGTTTTAAAAATAGTTTTTCAAAAGGTAAGTTCTAAAAACCTTTTGCTCAAATCTTGTAAACCATATGCTCTGATAGCAAATGTAACACCCCACCTCCGCCAGGGTCACTCTTGCAAGTACACTAGCTTTGGAGGGGTGTTGGACGAGGTAAACATGCATGAAGATATCACAAGACAGAACATATGAGTAAAACAGAATAAATAAAGCAGCGGATAAAATTACTATTTCAAAACCATAGTCAAGTTACATCAAAGTACTCAGTCATCATTTTTCCGGCTACTACAAGTCTAGAAAACATAAAGGTGAAAAATACATAAGTAAATTATTCCCCAAAGATAACAGTGGTGTAGCCATAGCAAAGCTCAAGTCCAAACCGTACATGAGTTCTCAGAAAAGCAATCCAAAGATCCAAGCTAGGTGCTAGTGTTTAACTGGACATGAGAAACTAAGATGAAACATAAGGATGGTAACTAAACTGGCATGGTAAATAGTTAAAAAGATAGATCAAGTGTGGCATCGCATATACAAGGTTAAGTTACACCAAGTGTACTCGTATTCTAATCCATGTCAATTATAAACAAGAAATGATCCCTTGGCCCAAAATTGGCCCAACATCATGAGATGACCTAAATCAAGGTCCAACTAAACGGTCTAGTCGATCGGCTCCCTATAAGCCTAACTCGTCAAGTGTCGGTGTCATACGGCCCAAATGCGAGATGTAGTCGACTGTGCAAGGTCCATCCTAGGGTGTATCCGGGCCCTAGGTTGCCAACCACTGACACAAAACAAGCACGCACAGTCCAAGCCTACTGATGCCCATGTCTGTCTTTCATCCCCGGACTATGTGCACGACCATAGTCCGCCGGAATCTACAACGGCGCACCTACCTAGCCGTCCCTTTTGGTCACTTACAATCAGCCCAGTAATCGTGCCCCACCCTTAGCCTAGTCCCTAGGGTATCCCGATACTTCTAGTTGGTTACTGCTGAAAGGGGCCCCGCAACTAGGGTTTCTAATGGGTTAAGTGTGGTTAACCCTATCCAAACCATGTATCAAGTTGGTTAAGTATACCCAAGTGGTTCATGACTTAACCCCAACAATTCATCGTGTTCAATTGGTTAAGTATTCAAGTGGTCCATGACTTAACCCTACCATGTAGCATTAATTAACTTAATGCACCCCAACCTCTCACATTAGACTTTGTTGTGGTTACTAGTTAAGCCGGGCGGGTCCGGGTAGCTTTACACCACAACCTAGTCTAACCTCGGGTTTTAAGTGCGATATGACCAACTACTCACATTGGTTCTATTGTTCGTAGCCACTAGTTAAGCCGGTCGGTTCCGGGTAGATTTATGCTACAAACTCAACCCAACCTCGAGTTGGCCACTTTCATGTTTTCTACATGTCATGTCCACGTTCATGTTTTCAAGCATAATCACATATCATATTTTCAAGTCATGTTTCATGTCATTTAAGTTTACCCATAACGTAACCCCATCGCACGTAAGTTCGCATCAACACAAATAGATCAAAAGGGGGAACATAATGATATGATAAGTTGGGCATAAAGTGGCAAAGTCTATCACAAGTTTAAAATGGTGATATATGAGGCAAAGGTGCTCATCATAACTTGCTTATAGCATATTGGCCTCAAAACATGTATGATAGCATAAAGGTGATTTGGCCTCAAACATGACAATAGTATAAAGGGTGACAATCCTAACTTGTGCATAGCAAATAGGTTCAACGTTATCATATGCATGTTAAGGGACATGAGGGATTAAGGTTTGTTAACGTGCATAAGCCATAATCCATTTCATAGCATTTTTCCCAAAAGTCAACATGAATGGTACTAGGTTTATGATAGATCCACAATCATAGATCAAGAGAGGAATGAATAGATCTATGCATACAATGATAGGTTCAAGGCAAATATTGCACTTAGGTCCAATTCCAATCTACACATGTATGGCATTAAACTTAGCAAATAGGGTGATAAACTTGTGATTAGCATATAGGTCGCATCATAGCAAGTTAACATCAAGGTCATGAGGGTTTCTATGTTGCATTTATGCACAATCACCACATAAAGCTCATAGCTTTCCACCCAAAAGTCAACATAAATGGTACTAGATTCATGATAGGTAAACATTAGGTCCACAAACATAGATCAAAAGGGTCATGAATGAATCTATGCATGAAATCCAAGGCAAGCATAACACAAAAGTCTCATTTCAACTTGCTACATGTCATATTAAGTTCATAGTTTAGATCTAAGAGTAGAGGAGGGCTTACAAAGCTTGGCTAAGAAGACTAGGACAAAATAAAACAAGATTGAGACGAAGCCACACTAGAAATCCCCAAATGAATATAAGCTCCAAGTTGTCTTGAGAAATAAGAAGCTCCTTTGATTTGTATGAAGAAAGATGGCTCTTTTACTAGCTTAGAACACTCAAGCTTTCATGAAGAAGATGGAGGCCATGTTATGAAGATGGAGGCCATGATCAAGGAGCATTTTGGCATAACCTAGTTGTAGGATTGATTTGTGGTGATTTAGGGTAGGGTTTAGGGTGTTTTTATAGAGGTTTAGGTTAGTTTAGGCCATAGGATTAACCCTAGTTTAGATCTGAACCATCAAATCCCGAAATAGGCCCAAAAACATGTCTCAAAACACTCAGTAGGTGCACCAGGCCACTTGGCCCGACCACCCAGGTCACTGACACCACTCTAGCTAGAAAGAAACGTGCTGCTCTCCCTGCATTCCCTTCTCCCGTTTTAGACTCCGCCGGTGTGTGAGGCTCGTGAAGTCACGCTATACCCAAAGCTATGCCTAAACAGGCTATGCTTTGATCATCCCACAAGGCATGCTTTTCAACAAAGCCTTGATCATATGCATCTTAGCATGCCACATCGTCAATCCATACCATACCATTGATTTCTACCAGCATATAACCTCTGAGCTCATACGTCTCAGAGAAGGGTGTAAAACACCAAACAGATATATGTTTAGCAGAGATCAACGAATACAGTATAAAGGAATACAATGTCAGACATACAATCCATTTACGTGCTTATACTCTGGGTTTGAGCGAAAGCCAAAACCATGCAAACAACACTACGTCCGGACGGCTACTACTGTCGCCCCTTCAAGGTAGCTACTCCCATCATGGGTCTCAATAGCAACACACCCATTCGATGTGAAGATCGTTGGTCTTCAATCACTGTCTTCAACTCTTCGAACGTCGTATCATTATTTGGAATGAGAGTAAACTCGGACTTTCCAAATAATTCTCGCATATATAAATTTGAAAACAATTTCATATCGTTAATATTAATTTATAACGATCAATCTTTATTTTTATTTATATAAAAATAATTAAATTCTATTTAACAACACTTCATACAAACAGGAGACAATGGCGCTATCTTTACCCAAATTTGTTTTACGCATTTCTCTAAATCTAACCGTGGGATTTTGACACAATACATATCATTGGAAAGATCTTCCCAAGGCGAACCTAACGGTTTCAGTTTTGGGAAAATCCGACAGTCGGATATTTTGGTATGATCAATTAAAAGTACGATTCTAAAATGTGAACTACCATGCTCGATTCAAGTACTTTTAATTCATATATATATATATATATATATATATATATATATATAAAATTCCTCGTCCATTTCATTTTACTATATTTTGCTAACAACAAATCTTCTTATTTATATCCAATATTGATATATATATATATATATATATATATATATCATCACACGCAACAATGTTTTCTTTTATTTTTCAATTTCCATAAATATACTATACACAAAATGTATGTTTTGTGTGTCATTCCAATTACAACCAAAAATAAGTATTTTTGTGTTTCATCTCCATTACAACAAACATGCATATTTTGGTGTCCACTTCATTTCTATACAAATGAATATATTTTTGTTTTTTTAATTTCAATATAACAAAAATAATAATTTTGCTATTCTTTTAAATGCCAAACAAAAATAGTAACTCTTATCTCTTTCAATGCAAAACCAAAATGATCTTGACTATTTAGAATGGCAATGTAAATTCCGTTCTTAAGTTACACCATGAAAATGAAATTTTAATTTACAGTGTAATATCATACCTTAACTACATAATAAAAATGTAATTTTAATTTACAGTGCAATTTCTCATTCATAGTTACATATAAAAATGTAAATTTTGTTCGCTTGCCAAATTTCATACCATAGTTACAAATAAAAATATAATTTTTATTTTCAATGCCAATTCCACATCATAGTTAAAAATGTAATTTTTATTTGCAAAGCAAATATCATAATTTTAGTTCAAATAAAAATGTAATTTTTATTTGCAATGCAAGTTCTCATTCTAAGTTACATAATAATAAAAAATGTAATCTTTATTACATTCCTACTTTGGTTTACATATAAAACACAAATTCTATTTAAAATGCGAGTTCATATTTTTGTTTTACATAATAAAAATGTAAATTTTATCGCTACCATTTTTCATTGACAAAAATATGATCTTAACCATGCATTTCATATACAGTATATAACAAATAAATATATTTTCTTCATATCCAATACATGACATTACCAAATAAATATATCTTCTTTATATGCAACATAACAATGAACTTTTTATTAATAAAAAGAAATGCAGCAAAAATGCAGTTTTGAAATGTATTCATTTTATCGTAACTCAAATGACGATAAGAATGAAATGTTAACATCGCTATTTTTATCGCACCAGAAATATCGATAAAAATGTGATATCAACATTTCTCTTTTACCGCATCAAAATATTGATAAATATATAAACATTCCAATTTATACTTTTATTTACATCGGACATGTAAATAAAAATATGACTCTTCAAAACATGCTTTTACTTACATCTAAAAGGTAAGTAAAAATGCTACTGCTAAATTCATTTTTTTTTTAAATGTAAGTAAACAATGCAACTCTTTAATTCATAAATTTTGACACTAAAAAGGTGCCTACTTTTATCTAAACTATCATGACACAAAAAGGATTTTTTTTTTTGCATTGAAAAGAAATAACAATAAAAATGATTCTTTTTAATGTTAAAAAGAATCAGCGACAAAAATGTTCCTTCTTACCATTAAGAAGAAATAGCGACAAAATGTTTCTTTTTATCGACAGAAGAAATATTGACAAAAAGGTTTTTTTTTTATTGACAAAAAGAAATAAATAATGTTTCCTTTTCATCGACACAAAGAAATAAAAATATAAAAAAAAATGTTTTGTCCTTCTTTTACAGTTGATAAAAATGTATATTTTTATCTTTCTTCTACAATTGATAGAGAAGTATAATTTTGGTTCACGTTTTTTTATTTTTTTAATAATTCACATTACAATAAAAATATAATTTTAATTGTCTATTATCACATTTACATAAAATGTACTTTTCTATCTAATGCTATAATTTACATAAGATGTGAATTCTATTTTTCATATAACATATTACATAAAGTGTAACTTCTATTGTCTTTCTATTTTCTTTTCTTGTTAACATAAAAAAAAATTCTATGTTAAATCTTCCCAAACATTTCTTCCTAACATAAAAAAAATATTTTTTATGTTAAATCTCTCTTACCAATTTCTTTTAACATAAATAATTTATGCTAAATCCTTCTTAACATTCTTATTTGTACATTTACATAAAATGTAAATTTTCTTCCTTCTATTTGTTCTATTTACATAAAATGTAAATCAATAGTTTATTTACATAAAATGTAAATTTTCCTTTTCAATTATCTTATTTACATAAATGTAAATTTCTTTTCTAATTATTCAATTTACATAAAATGTAAATTTTCTCTTTTTAATTCTATTTACATAGAAAATGTAAATTCTGTCTTACATACCTAATTAACAAAAATTGTTAATTTTGTCTTGTCGTCAATTCTAACACAACAAAATATAGTTTGATTTCGTCGTCAATTCCAACACAACAAAATATAATTTGATTTCGTCGTTTATTCCAACACAACAAAATATAAGGTGTTATATTTATCAGTTTAATGTCCATAAGGTAAACATGACAAAATATGACATTTTATTTGGATTGAAGATTCTAACCTGATCTAATTCCCAAACAAGATAGTATATTTAATTGGATTAAAAATTCTAGTTTAATCCACTTTGCAAAACATGATGATTTTTATTGTATTCATCAGATCAAAATAACACAACAACAGATCTAAACAACACAATACAATCCAATTCATCAGAACCACAATCACAATTCATCACAGCACAAATCTAATTAAATAAGATACAAACAATTATCTAACAGCGATAAAATAATTAATTTAATTAATTAAAATTAGAAATTCTCACATTGATTTTTGCTGAAAATTTGACTATCTCAGATTCAGCTCTGGTCTGCGCCATCACGAAGATCTCGGAAAGACGAGTCCAACGCAAGTTACGGTTCGTAAAACGGACCTCATACGAAGAAGATATGAATTTTTAAAGATTGGATAAAATTAAATATTAAATTAATAAAATTAATAAAATATTTCAGCCGATACCTTTCTTCCCCGTCGCTATGTAATTTAAGCCGTAACCCATCATCGCACTCCCTCCTTCTGCACGCACCACGCCTCGGCCACCCTGGCGCCGATCAACCACCGCCACACGAACCGCCTTGCCACGAGCCACCACCACCCTGAAACCAGGCCGAGCTCGGCCCACCGTTGGCCGCGAAAACCGCCCATGAACGGCGCACCTTCCCCACCAGAATTCGCGAAATTCGTGAACCAAAACCCGATCTTAACCGTATAGATTTGTAGCTCTCTTAATTCTCTTCGATTTGGTATATCATACGTTAAATTTCGTTGAACGGATTGAGAGATCTAAGCATTTGAAACTCGGATGATTTCAGCCATTAAAATCTGGGCGGCGGCTGCTCCATTAGGGTTTCAGCCCGAAATTAAATATTATTTTATTAATAAATCTCGAAATTTGTGCCAAAAAGGTGGATTTTTGGACTTTGTCCAATTTGGGCCTGCTTAATGTCGATCATAACGTTTTGAGGCCTTCTGAACGCGATGGGCTATGTCCTGAGGTCCAATTCTGATGTCTGCAGCGTTTTTTTGGGTTTTAATTTAAAAATGCAATATTAAATAAATAATTTAATTTCTACCGTACATTTAAATATGCCGGGCCACATACGATCTCAGAAAATTCTAAAAAAAATATTTTTAGCTTTCTTATGACGATACGAATCCAACAAAATTATTTTCGTCGAATTCTGAGACTTTTTGAAAAATGGCCTTTTTCAAGGCGTATATATTTAATATTAAAAATACGTTTTTAAACAAATAATTTCCAAAACTCGAAATATATAAGTGGTTAATGTTTTTCAATGCAGAAACGGCATTCTGAACTCAATGGAAGTGGTTTCGAGTCCAAATTCCTTCGTATGTGAAAAGTAGCATTTTTGACCTTTATATATTTCATAGCGACCTTTCTAAATTTTAAACTGGGCATAACTTTTGATTCCCGCTATGAAATTTCGATTTTTTGGATTCATTAGAAATATATTTTTAAGTAGATTCTAATATTTTTGGTTTCACTAAAATCCGTTAAATTTTGCATCCTGTACGGTCAGTCAAAGTTCAAGTTTGATTTTTCAAACTACAGCGCTATTTCTAACTCCTTTTATAATTAAAATTAAATTATTCATTCTAACTTCAATTTTTAATCATTATTATTTTAAATAAATTATCTTAAATATCAAAAACTCATTAAAATTACTCAAAATAAATTTTAAATTTACCCCCAAAATTCCGGGTTGTTACAAAAATAAAGGGTACCCAAAAGTTCGGTTTGCACAAGTTTTGGACTGAAAATTTAATTTCCATAAATCTAAAACGTTACACATTAACTACCATAAATCTAGAGTTTCAAAATTTAAAATTTAAAATGCCAATTTAACAAGTATAACGAGTAACTCTGCACCGATATAAATAAATGTTTACACAGTTCCTTCACAAACCGAACTCCGAAAAATACGATTAAATTTACCAAAACGATCGACGCGACAAGACGGACGTAACCATAAAATAAAATCAATGTCATTACACTTCGCATAAAATCCGTTACGGACCCCTTTTTAACGTTAATTAATCACCTCTATTATCAAATTAATGCACTGCTGTCATAAGCTTTTCAATTAAGATATGTTTTAAAAGGAATGATATAATTAAATTGTAAATTTTATTAATGTTTTCCATTTACCGTCAATGGAATCTTAATTAAAACGTTATCGTATTTAGAAAAAATAAATGTTCATAAATTTATAATTTCAAAATGCGCTAGGCAAATATAAAGTTTCCCTATAATTCAAACGTTCATATTTAGTTATAAACCATGCTATATTTGACAAATGACAACCGCACTTTGCATATAATAAATTTCAAAAGTATTTCCATACATGTGATATTTAAATATTTCAAATTTAGTAATCAATAATTTAAATTTTTTTTTTAACCATTTGCAAAGGAAGAGAAATATAAAAGGGCATGAAAAAAAAAACACATGCAACATGTATTATTATTGTTGTCCTTATGTTTCTTATATGGAAGTGATGATTCAATAATTAATGCATAAACGGAATTCAAAGTATTTCATTTGATGATGAAATGGATCAGTTAAGTGCTTAGAGATTTTGGACATACATGTAGCTAACGTTCCCAATTCTGTAAGAAAATGTAATAAATGGACTTTTAGCATTAATGTTGTCTCACTTTTGTCATTTGAAAATATTTCTATTGATGCCTTTAGCATTACTAGAATTCTTCCTTTTATATTTTAGCGAACGCGTACTACGTATAAACAACGTTGTTCGTTTTAAATTCTAATATTATGAGATGAACTATATTAATGTGAACGTAGTAGCGCACGTTTCTTATTTCACAATTATAGAAGAATTTCATATCTAATTATAAATAATTGTTTATTAGAAACAAATTTGAAATCATTCATTTATCATAAAATTTATATACAAAGTTATTCAATAGTTTAATTTAAAAATGAAAATTTTAAATTCTGACGCATTTTCTAATAAAATTTCATAAAATAAAATTTTTAAATTGGTCCTGATTTTCCGGGTTGTTACAATCTCCCCCACTTAAAATATTTTCGTCCTCGAAAAGGAACGAAGCTAAAAGTTGTTTAACTAACTAATTCAATTTTCATTCTTTTATTTGTTTTATAATTTTATTAGTTGGACTAATAATCACACAACACAACCGTCAATCAATTAGTTGATTAACTTTTCAAAAATATATCATTTATATATTCAATAATCATATTTTTAGTGCAAATCACAATAATAAACTCTAATGAAATTTTGGTTCTCATACCATTCACTTGGAAATATATAGATATCCCACTCTGAACTCGAACATAAACACTGATGATGATGCCTCATCATCAGAATCATCTCCGGGCGACTAGAGTGTGATTCTATATCTATCTAGTATATTTGAGACTTCATATACACGTGGACTAGACCTATATTAAAGTCTCTATATACTCGATTGTCCAAATTAAAATATGATAATATTTCAAATACGTATTTTAAGATAAAATTTTCGAAACTAAATTTGTTATTAAAAAAAATAACACTCTTCGGACTCATTCTAGGGCATTTCTAACCCCATCTCTAATGAGTCATTCTCATTCTAGGATACTGCTGATCCTATCTCTAATGAGTATTCTTATTGGATATTACTAATCTAATCTCTGATGAGTCTTTTGTTCAGTCCTAACGAGTTGTACCCCAAAGATTTTGAGCTAACCTGGCTCTGATACCAACTGTAACGGCACGGATTTTGCCCGGACCTAATCGATCACAAGATCGACCAAGACCATTGTTTGAGAACAAATTAAACAATTGTAAACAACTGTAAAATTCGTTCGTCTTTTCTAAACAACAAGGATCGTTGTAGAGGGTGTCGAACTCTGGGACCAAATTATTTTATTAATAAATCCAATCAAGTTATCCCTAACTTTTGATTGGTTGAAAACAAAGAAAATAGCAGAAATTAAATAAAAGAGAGTTTTAACAATAAGTGAAAGCAATTAGGGGATAATGACATAGATTAGATTCACACTCATCAATAGCCAACAAATAAATATAGATCTAATTCATGTTTCTGTCACAAACACAAATCAACGATAAATAGATTCTTAGAAACAAATAAGTAAATAACGACAAGCATAGCCTATGCAGGAGTTGAGCTCTTAAACAACCATAGACTATCAGGACAGATTCACAAATTAATTTCTAAAAACCTAAAACTAGATCTAAATCTGATAATTGTTAGATCGAACACGAATATACCCTGTGAAGGAGCATAGCTCTTAAACGACACAGAATATGAAGGTTCAGATCTAACCCTTGATTCAGATCTAGATCGACATATATAAAGTCCTCATCTATTGGCTATGTGATTCATGTAGAATCATATCTATTAGCGTCATTACCCCCTAATCAAAGGGGATTAGCTAGACATAGCTAAAGAAGAAGAAAAACAGAAATTAAATAACATGAACATAAATTAAACTAAAACTAAATAGAACAGAGGAAGAAGAGTTTTATTCCAAGAGAAAGATTACAGAATAAAACTAAGTGTGTCTTTACATGAATGAGATACAAGGTATTTATAGCTGATATGACAAAGACTACTTGGCAAATTCCACAATGTGGGACTAAAGAATTAGCTCAAATAACACATAAGCTAGTGTGAACGGGGTTGTAGAGTAAGAGGCCTTGTAAGTGAGCCAGTGTGAACGCGTGCAGTGCATGAATGAGAAGCCTTGCAAAGGAGCTAATGTGAAGGCTACATGAGTGAAATGGTCTGCAATTGAGCCAATTTGAACACAATATGAGTCTTTAGTGAGCCAAATCTACCCAACTGAACTCTATTTGCAACCGTTCTTCAAGCTTTAAACTCTTCAAGCTTTAGTAATTTTAACTTCACTCTTTTTCAGCAAATTCTTCATGCTTTATTCATCAAATGCTCTAAACCATGATTCTTGTCAACAATATGAAAACACAGCTATAAATACACAATATCAATTATTTAAAAGATAAAATAAGATAAATATGCGGATAAAATATACACATTTACGTGTATATCAAATTCCCCCACACTTATCTTTTTATTTGTCCTCGAATAAACTAAACTAAGATATGTCACACTTTCGTAGGAAACACGATTGCATTTAGCGTATGCAATAAGCCGTTAAACCTCTGGGTGTCCCCAGTAGGACGAGTGTTGTCCCGTGAGGGTTTTTAGCGGATACTACCCACAAAATCCAAAGCGTCTTATGTACGCGGATTAATCAAACAATATATTTAAGGTCTTTCACATTCCAAGGATTTCACCTAACTTCAATAATAACGGTTTAGCCCCAAATTGTCCATCCCATAATTAGTGCAAAAATGAACAAAATTTTTCAAGCTGAATCATAATTCCTTGATAACACTGTAATTGTCTTGAAGGTTAAGAGCGTGGTGTCAACCAAAGTTCTACACATCGACAATGTGCACCCAATCATTTCTTTAATCTTTTTTTTTCTTTCTTTTTTAATAATTTTGCACCAATGTAACTGTAATGTATTGGATACAAGTTATGCATAGATGAAGGAAAATTTTTGTAAGTTCTAAAAATATTCTAGATAAGAGGGCAAGTGTATTAGTTGAATTTCAAGCTACAAAAGATAAAGTAATACTAAGGCACATATGGACCTTTTGTTTCCTTTCATCTCCTCAACTACAATCCTTGCTTCTAAGTACGGTATGATGGATGTGGATGGAATGGAAATAGATGCTTCATAGTCAGGAATGATGAAGACTATTTTATTCAGAGAGACTCTCTCTTTATTTCATTTTTTTTCTATTCTTTTTTTTTTTTTTTTTTTTTTTTTTTTTGCATGATGAATGATGAATGGAGATGGAATGATGACGTACATGATTTCATTTGATTCCTCCTCTACTACCAACACTTCATGAAAGGAAAGTTTTGTGCCCTAGTTACTCTACTTCTATAACCTTAATTCAACACATAAGTCTGGATTGATGTTATATAAAAAGCTGAAAGGGATGATAAGCAAAGTTTCGTAAGATAGATAACCCATATAAAGTAAGATGTGGTATATGGTTATCCTATCTTAAAGCAAGTACGGAATGAGTGGTGTAATATTGGTATAAAAAGTGACCTTTTTTACCTTTAAACAAAGGTTCTTGAGTATACCAATATAAGATAAACTTGTCGAAACATGGATGTAAATTGACTAAAACTTGGGTTTGAATAATGTGGGGTATAGAAGAAGAACGCTACAATGAGTCATTTCTCCTTAATTGGGCCAAGTGGAATTTAGAACTTACAAGTGTGAAAATTTGAGTGAGAAAAATATTATGCATGAAAACGAACTCAGAAAATCCAACATATGTAGGTGCAAACTCATTGTTTATTTGTTTTTATTCTTCTTCTTTTTTTTGATCATTTTTACTTGCACATTCTAACATGTATAACAAGGGTTGACACGCTTACTCCAGAACACGACTAACGTCTGCACAGTCTCAAGCTAGCATCTTAAAAGGACACATTACAATTCAATGAATAAATAATGTTCATTCCCATCACCGAACAATTCAACTTATCAAACAAGAACCAGGGTGTTATTTATGAATTTAAGTTAATCCTTGTTCAATGAATGACCTAGTTCATAAAATTTGATTTATGCTGCAATGTAAATTCCCCCCACACTTGAGTGTGACTGTGTCCTGACAGTCGTTAATCAGACATATCTTAGTGAAAGGAAAAATAAAATAAGAAACTATTTACATATGTACAAAAGAGGGTTAGTGCGTCTTACCGAATGTAATGTGGCTCATGGAGGACCATGAGCTCTTCCTCTTAGTTGGGTATTGGTTCCAAGTAAGGTTTAAGGCGTTGACCATTGACCTTAAAGGATGATCCATTGGTTGGATTCTCAATTTCTACCGCACCATATGGAAAAACAGTCCATACAGTGTAAGGTCCCGTCCATCTAGATTTTAACTTACCCGGAAATAAATGCAGTTTTGAGTCATACAACAGAACTTTTTGACCTGGCATGAAAGTTTTACGTAAAATTGATTTATCATGAAAAACTTTTGTTCTGTCCTTGTAAATTCGTTCATTTTCATAGGCATCATTTCGAATTTCATCAAGTTCATTCAGTTGAAGCTTCCTATGTTCACCTGCTTGCTCTAAATCAAGATTCAAAGTTTTATTGCCCATAACGCCCTATGTTCTAGTTCAACTGGCAAGTGACATGGCTTACCAAAAATCAACCGATAAAGGGACATACCCAAGTTGGTTTTGAAAGCGGTGCGGTAAGCCCAAAGAGCATCGGTTAACTTTTGGGACCAATCTTTGCGATTTCGATTCACAGTTTTCTCAAGGATTTGTTTAATCTGCCTATTCGATACTTCAACTTGCCCACAAGTTTGAGGATGGTAAGGAGTGGATAGCTTGTGGGTTATCGAATACTTTCTCATGAGAGCTTCAAAAGAACGATTACAGAAGTGTGTTCCATTATCACTTATTATTATGCGAGGAGTGCCAAACCTAGAGAAGATATTTTCTTTCAAGAAGCGCACAACAACCTTGTTATCGTTTGTTTTGCATGGAACAGCTTCGACCCATTTAGAAACATAATCGACAGCTAAAAGGATGTATAGGTTCCCAAAAGAATTAGGGAAGGGTCCCATGAAGTCTATACCCCAAACATCAAAAATTTCGACGTCTTGAATGGGGTTTAGGGGCATCATATTCCGTCTAGAAATTTTCCCTAAGAATTGACATCGATCACAAGTTTTGCAAAATTCGTATGCGTCTTTGAAAAGGTTGGGCCAGTAGAACCCCGATTGGAGAACCTTTTCGGCTGTCTTTGTGGGACCGAAGTGACCACCACAGGCTTGGTCATGACAGAAAGAGAGGACACTGTGAGTTTCAGTGTCGGGAACACACCTTCGAATGATTTTGTCGGGACAATACTTGAAAAGATAGGGGTCGTCCCAATAAAAATGTTTCACTTGGGAAAAGAATTTATGTTTATCCTGCTTAGACCAAAAAGAAGGGATCTGCTTGGTGACTAAGTAGTTGACAATGTCAGCAAACCAAGGATCAGTGGATAGAGAAAACAGCTGTTCATCGGGGAAATTCTCGTTGATCGGAAGAGAAGAAGACGGGGCATTTGGAAGACGAGACAGGTGGTCCGCAATAACGTTGTCAGATCCTTTTTTATCCTTAATGGTAAGGTCAAATTCTTGAAGTAGAAGGATCCAACGAATGAGATGAGCCTTAGCATCCTTTTTAGAGAAAAGATACCTAAGTGCGGAATGATCGGTATAAACCGTGATGTGTGAGCCAACTAGATAAGGCCTGAATTTTTCTAGAGCAAAAACAACTGCCAAAAGTTCTTTTTCAGTGGTCGTATAATTGATTTGGGTATCGTTCAAAGTCTTACTCGCATAGTAAATGACGTGAAGAATCTTATCGATACGTTGTCCTTGGACAGCGCCAACAGCGAAATTTGAGGCATCACACATGATTTCAAAAGGCAGCTTCCAATTAGGAGAGCAAATGATCGGGGCAGAGACAAGTTCATTTTTAAGACGCTCAAAAGATGAAATGCAATCAGAATTGAAGTCGAAAGGAACATCCTTACCAAGAAGATTGGTCAAAGGTCGAGTGATGTTGCTAAAATCTTTTATAAAGCGACGGTAAAAACCAGCATGACCTAAAAAGGATCGGATGTCCTTAACGGATTTGGGAATGGGAAGATTCGAGATAACTTCGATTTTGGCTTTGTCAACTTCAATTCCTTTATTAGAAATGAAGTGTCCTAGAACAATGCCATGTTTGACCATGAAGTGACACTTTTCCCAATTAAGCGTTAAGTGTTTATCTTTACAACGATTAAGGACAAGATCAAGATGATGTAAACACTCAGTGTAGGAATCCCCAAAGATGGAAAAATCATCCATGAACACTTCTAAAAATCACTCGATCATATCAGAAAAAATGCTAATCATGCACCTCTGAAAGGTTGCAGGTGCATTACAGAGACCAAAAGGCATACGTCGGTACGCAAATGTACCAAATGGACACGTGAAAGTGGTTTTCTCTTGGTCCTCAGGAGTGATAGGGATTTGATTATATCCCGAGTATCCGTCAAGGAAACAATAGTACTCATGACCGGCTAGTCGTTCTAACATTTGATCGATAAATGGCAGAGGGAAATGATCCTTACGTGTTGCAGCATTAAGTTTCCTATAGTCAATGCAAACACGCCAACCGGTCTGGGTGCGGGTTGGGATAAGCTCGTTAGCTTCATTTTGGATCACGGTAATCCCTGATTTCTTAGGTACGACATGAATCGGACTAACCCATTGACTATCGGAAATCGGGTAGATGATTCCATTGTCAAGGCATTTAAGGATTTCAGCACGAACTGCTTCTTTCATGATAGGGTTTAGTCGACGCTGGGGATCCCGAGTGGGTTTGGCATCATCTATAAGGTGGATTCGATGTTGGACTATCGAAGGACTAATCCCCTTAATATCAGCCATGGACCAACCAATTGCCTCCTTATTTTTCTTAAGAATAGGAAGGAGCAATTGTTCCTGCTCTAAAGTAAGGTCAGAAGCGATGATGACAGAAAAAGTTTCATTGTCTCCTAAGTAAGCGTACTTAAGATGACTGGGCAACACTTTGAGTTCAGATTTTGGGGACGACTCAACCGAAGAAATTGGTTGAGGAATAGGCTCAATTGTGAGCGGCTCAACAGGAATTGAATCAGAGACATTTTCGGGAGTATCTTGAAACATAGTTTCGTAATTTGATTCAATTTCGTTATTCAAATGGTCGAGCTCAGATTCATTATCGTTGACAACATGGATTTCAGAAAATTGATCCACATACGAGTTAGGAGAGCTTTCGGTTCTAAAGATGTTTAGCTCGACAGTCATGTTACCGAAAGAAAGTTTCATAGACCCATTTCTACAGTTGATAAGCGCATTAGATGTTGCTAAGAAGGGTCGTCCTAGAATCAAAGGGATCTGGTTTGCAGGATTGCTAACCTGTTGAGTTTCTAAGACAATGAAATCAACTGGAAAGATGAATTCGCCAATTTTGATCAACACATCCTCGATTTCTCCCATAGGTTTCTTAATTGATCGGTCAGCAAGCTGAAGGGTAACCTTGGTGGGTTTCAATTCTCCTAGCCCTAATTGGCGATAGACGGAATATGGAAGCAAGTTAACACTAGCACCTAAGTCTAGCAGGCATCTATCGATTTTCTTGTCCCCAATAGTACATGATATTGTGGGGGCAGCCAGGATCTTTGTATTTCACTGGCATCGATTGGGACAAGACTTCGCTTAGAGTTGCCGCTAGAAACACTTTCTTAGGTACATGTGTATGACGTTTTTGAGTGCACATATCTTTTAGAAATTTTGCGTATTGTGGAACTTGTTGTATAATATCTAAAAGAGGAATGTTCAATTTAACTTGTTTAAATATTTCAAGGATTTTTTCTAGCTGATCCGCCTTTTTCCTAGGTCGGAGTCTATGAGGAAATGGAGCAGACAACTCAGTAGGTTGGGCTACTTGAATTTGAGGATGGTCCTTGTCAGAAATTGGCTCAATGTTTTGATCTGAGTTGGTCGAATTTTCGATAGGGTTGGAAGATCATCCGGTAAAGCATTTGGGTTGACCACATGGTTGTCAATCTTTTTGCCGGATCTAAGAGTCGTGACCGCATTCAAGTGACTAATGTTTGAATCTTGAATGATGTGAATTTGGTTGGAGTTAGGATTTTGACGGTTGGGGTTTGGAATGGGTTGACTCGGGAAAGTGCCTCTTTCCCGTTCGCCCACCGAAGTAGCTAACTGACTCATTTGCATTTCAATTTTAGCGATCGATTGACTCGTGTTTTGCATGTGCGAAGTCAATAAATTTTAAAGATTGGTATTTGATTGGAGATTTTGAGTCGTCGCTTTAGTCAATTCTTCGAGAGTTTTCTCCAGTGATGTCAGTCTTTTATCGTCTTGGGGAACAAAAGATTGTTGCGTTTGGTTTTGAGAAGGTGGCACAGGATGTTGGAATTGAGTTTGTTGAAAGGGAGGTTTCGAAGGATTATTCGAAAATGATTGAAAAGGAGGTCGAACCGCACTCAGATTTGCATTGTTTTGGGTCCAAAAGAAGTTAGGATGGTTTCTCCAACCTGGATTGTATGTTGGGGAGAATGGGTCGTTCCTAGCTTTGTTAAATGCGTTGAGTTGTTCCAATGAATGTGGGCATTGATCGGCTATGTGGTTAGGATCATTACAATTGTAACATGAGGTCTGAGACGCTTGAGCTTGATTTATTTGCGTTGATGAAAGGACATTATCGAATTTGGATATCATCGCGTCTATTTTTGCTTCTAAGGCTACTGATGATCCTACTGAATGAGTGTTAGATCGGGAATAAATCGATTTCTCATTAGATCTTTCCCATTGAGCTGATTTTTCGGCCAAATTTTCGAGAAACTGCCAAGCGGCATTATGATCTTGGGCTAGAAAATTTCCTTGGCACATTGATTCGAGCATGGTTCGAGAGTTATTTTCAAGTCCATCGTATAAAATTTGACAAAGAGTCCATTTTTCGAAATTATGATGTGGACATTTGACTAGAAGCTCTTTAAATCTTTCAAAATATTTTGCAAAGGATTCACCCCCAAATTGATGAAAATTGACGATTTCATTTCGAATTTTGGATGTTTTTTCCAAAGGGTAAAATTTCTTTAGAAAAATGTTTACAAATTCTCCCCAAGTTCCAATCGTATTTGAAGGCAAGCTATACAACCATTTCTCAGCATAATCGGTAAGTGCAAATGGAATTAACCTAAGTTTGATTCCATTGTCACTTAATTGTTGAAATTTAATGGTTGCACAAACTTGTTCAAATTTGGTCAAGAAAATATACAGATCATCACATTCTAAATTGCCGAACTTTGGAAGAGTATTTATGTGATTCGAATGAATTTCAAAGTGGTTACCCGTTGGGCGGGCAATATGATGCAAGAAGGAATAGAAACCCGATCGGGGAAGTATCTATCCATAAGAGATCGAGGAGGATTTTCTTCAGCCATGGTTAAAGAAATGTTGGTTCGAACTAAACGATTGTCTGAAGGATCACGAGTCCAATGATGCATGCACTAGCGAGAAGAATAAGGGAAGACGAGAA
Organism: Allium sativum; assembly: GCA_030737875.1. Lineage (NCBI taxonomy): Eukaryota > Viridiplantae > Streptophyta > Magnoliopsida > Asparagales > Amaryllidaceae > Allium > Allium sativum. Next base: position 140,067,753 of record CM060924.1, read on the forward strand.
AAAAGAAATTTGAGAAGCGATTTTTTTTTTTTACAAAACGAGAATTGTTTTGATTTTTTTTTTTTTGAGAAACAGAATTAGACACTAAAGATTTTTTTAAATGAACCTAATGCAATTTACAATTTCTAGAATTATATAATGACGGTTTGATTTATTTCAACAAAAGACTTCTCAGCCAGTTAACGGACAGGAGTTATCGGTGCACCAGGAATCACCCTAGCAATGCAGCCGAAGGTTTAAGTACCTTCAGAGGAACAACCGATATAATATTTACGAATCACCGTAATATTTATAAACAGTTATTACTCTGCCGTAGTCTAGACACCGAGAAATAATTTTTTTTAATCAGTCTCAGGACAGTCACAGAACAGTCAATTGCAGAAACAAAAAAAAAACAAAAATTTTTTTTTACAAGCAAGCCGATGCCCTGCAGAAGATTTTTACAAGCAATGTCTATATATATTTTTTATTTGCAGCAGCGGTCCCTGTAGAGATAGAAAATACTCACCTTGATCGGCAGTCCGTCCAGTGCAATTGAGTCGCGCTAGCGCGTTCACACCCCACTTGGTGTGCATCCGCTTCAACACTGAATAGTCCGCTGCTTTTTATTGTTGTCGCCTCCTATTATTTGCTTGACTGCGCTGTGGCACGGGTTCGGGCTAGGAGCCCGAAATTTTTTCTTTTTATGACCTTTTTCAAATTACCGCTGTACCTATATTTTTTATTTTATTTTTATTTTTTTTTAAAGGAAAAAAATTCTAATCTAAAGCTAAGTAAAAAAAATACAAAAACTAACTAAACAAAGAACCAGCCTAGTAAAGAAAAACAAAAGTAATACAAAAGAACTAACATCACAGTGACAGAGATCAGCTCACTAAAATTAAATAACAAATGGTCCACAAAGCCTTTGAAGCAAATCACAAGCCCACTACACCGGTCAGGCCCTACTCTGGAAATCAAACAAAAACTATACCCGGCCTCAAAGTGTAGCTTCTGTTTTTTTTAAGTTCTCTTGCAAGTCGCGGGTTCCACTCAAAAAAATCTCCCCCTTTTTTATTCTATTTCAGAAGGCCATCTTCACAAAAAAAAATTAAATCATAATTTTTGTTTTCTTTTTTCTTGGCTCGAATGGATCCGAATTCAAATCGGGTTCTGTGAGCTTAGCTATTGAAGTTCGATTTGGGAATTGGTCGTGATTACAGAGGTGGTTCGCAGTCTTTTTGTGGCTTTGACAGTGGTGAAATCTGCTTACTAAAGGTGGCTTCTGGTGTTCGGTAGCGGTTGACTTGGGTTTGTGGGAATCAAGCTCGAAAATTGGGTTTTCGTGGAGGTTTGAATTGGCTTTGCGGTTGCTTCGATTTTGGGTGAAGGGATATGGGTTATTGGATTTTCGGATCTGCTATGGTGTTTGCAGATTAAAGAGAGGTCTTCAGCAATAGTATAGTAGCTGGTGGTTGTTGAAACTTGCGGTGGCTGTTTGTGATAAACAGATGGGGTTCTAAGAATAAAATCTTTTGTTTTGGGTTTCTAATGTATAAAATCTTTGCTTCCCAAATACAACAAAACTCATGATAGAATAAAGATCCAGGCTCGTGATTTAAAAACCAAAGTTGCGATTTCTAAGGCGGAAGGGAATTTGGTTTTGGCTATGAGCTTCGTGATTCGTGAGTTCGAGGCTAACCGTTTTTTTTTTTTTTTTTGCGATTGGTGAGTGTGGTTTTTTTTTGTGGATTGCAATGGTCAGAGAACTGGTTGGTGGATCTCCAGGAGTTTGAAAGGCAGTTGATGTTGCTGAGTTGGTCTGGTGATCGGCCATTGGTGTTGAAGATGGTATAGAGGGGTGGTTTGCAGTTTGGGGAAGTTCGGTTGCGTGAAGTTTGAGCAGGGATTGTGATACGCAGGAGTTTGAAATCGTGCGTTCTAGTGTATGGCAAGGGACTGGAGTATTTGTTTATGGATGGAAGATAATGGGGACAAAGGGTTTGTTGAGGAGGCGTGGTGCTGTAGTTTGATGGTTGTGGGTAGGTGGAGTGAAGGGAGGATGAAACTGCTATGTTACTTGATGCGGGTGGTCAGAACATGAAGATGATTTGGTTATGTCCGTGAAGTGATGAAGATGGGAGGTGGTGGGCAGAAGAGATTATAAGAAGTGGAAATACAGAAAAGGAATTAAAAGATTTTTTTTTTTATTTGTAAGATTTGTAGAAAGGAATTTGTATTAACGAGGGAAAGAAAAAGATGGAAAGAAATTGAAACAAAATCCGGCAAGAATATATTTTTCTCTTATTTGTTCTGATTGTGGTAAACAAGTGATACCAAATCAAATAAACAAGATATTTTTTTTTGGTAAAAGTTGAAGGCAATGTAACAGAAAAGAAATTAGAAAAGCAATGAAAGGAAAGAAATCAAACCAAAAATTGCAAAAAAAAAATTTGTAACAGAATTAAAAATAAAAATTATAACCCGAAGGATTTAAAAATAAAATATTATTTTGGTCCCCGGCAACGGCGCCAAAATTTGTTTGCGAACAAATTAAACAATTGTAAACAACTGTAAAATTCGTTCATTTTTCCTAAACAACAAGGATCGTTGTAGAGGGTGTCGAACTCTGGGACCAAATTATTTTATTAATAAATCCAATCAAGTTATCCCTAACTTTTGATTGGTTGAAAACAAAGAAAATAGCAGAAATTAAATAAAAGAGAGTTTTAACAATAAGTGAAAGCAATTAGGGGATAATGACATAGATTAGATTCACACTCATCAATAGCCAACAAATAAATATAGATCTAATTCATGTTTCTGTCACAAACACGAATCAACGATAAATAGATTCTTAGAAATAAATAAGTAAATAACGACAAGCATAGCCTATGCAGGAGCTGAGCTCTTAAACAACCATAGACTATCGGGACAGATTCACAAATTAATTTCTAAAAACCTAAAACTAGATCTAAATCTGATAATTGTTAGATCGAACACGAATATACCCTGTGAAGGAGCATAGCTCTTAAACGACACAAAATATGAAGGTTCAGATCTAACCCTTGATTCAGATCTAGATCTACATATATAAAGTCCTCATCTATTGGCTATGTGATTCATGTAGAATCATATCTATTAGCGTCATCACCCCCTAATCAAAGGGGATTAGCTAGACATAGCTAAAGAAGAAGAAAAACAGAAATTAAATAACATGAACATAAATAAAACTAAAACTAAATAGAACAGAGGAAGAAGAGTTTTATTCCAAGAGAAAGATTACAGAATAAAACTAAGTGTGTCTTTACATGAATGAGATACAAGGTATTTATAGCTGATATGACAAAGACTACTTGGCAAATTCCACAATGTGGGACTAAAGAATTAGCTCAAATAACACATAAGCTAGTGTGAATGGGGTTGTAGAGTAAGAGCCCTTGTAAGTGAGCCAGTGTGAACGCGTGCAGTGCATGAATGAGAAGCCTTGCAAAGGAGCTAATGTGAATGCTACATGAGTGAAATGGTCTGCAATTGAGCCAATGTGAACACAATATGAGTCCTTAGTGAGCCAAATCTACCCAACTGAACTCTATTTGCAACCGTTCTTCAAGCTTTAAACTCTTCAAGCTTTAGTAATTTTAACTTCACTCTTTTTTAGCAAATTCTTCATGCTTTATTCATCAAATGCTCGAAACCATGATTCTTGTCAACTATAAATACACAATATCAATTATTTAAAAGATAAAATAAGATAAATATGCGGATAAAATATACACATTTACGTGTATATCAACCATTCAATTCCCGCATACGTTAACTTTGGGAATACAATACATTAGAACAATAACAGCAGACTTTTATTGCATCATGATAATATAACATCAGAGTACAGAATATCAGAGTACATCGAATAGAATAATAATACAGCAGAAGACTAAATTACAATGAATTTAATACAGTGCAGCGGAACAATTAAATTAACAGCGGAAGACTGTCAATGCTCTAGACACAGCTTTGAGCTTCGATCCAAAATCCTGCTAAATAAATCTGCAAAGAAGCTACTCGACTGTCCGCGTGGAAAATATGGGCACCCGAGTTTGCAAGTGAAACAAACTACAGGTCAGTCATGGGACTGATATGAGAAATCTAACTTAACTAATCTAATAAAAAGGCTAATCATAGGACCAAACCGCTAACGCGGAACGGGTTTACTCCATTGGATTGCCAGTGCATAAAGTAAAGTAAATCGTTAAATAACGCAATGCTTTTTAGAAAAATGAAACCATTATAAGACTCAAGTCCCATCACACAATGCAACGCAAACCGGAGGATAGAGTTTTACCTTATAATGGTCAAAAATGCTTGATACGATAAAAACGGATTTGATATTATTATTAGTGTATATATGTTTTCAAAAACAATTTCAATCATAATGTATTAATCATAGACGGCATGGGTACCATATATCATTACAAATTCTACAATCAAAACCGCATGGTGTCGTATTGGAAGTTGGTTTTCCATAGTGAAATCCAGGCTAGGGATCGTCCTCTCCGATTCGAGACACTCTAGCAAATTCCTCAGGATCGCACCTATGGGCAACCTTTGGATCTTTAGGGCCGGTCCCCACCTAATGGTAGCGGATTAGTTATGCCTGAACGCACGCTTCCCGGTTCCTTTGAACCTCCATATGACCACTAACAACCTATAAATCTGAGGTACCTCAATCCATCGTCCACATAAGTGAAATGCCAGCCAGTTTAAGCACTGACACCACTCCTAGCTAGAAAGAAACGTGTGCACTCCCTATAGTCCTGATCCCGTTTTTGACTCATACCGGGGTATGAGGCCCGCGATGTCACTCTATACACAAAGCTACACCTAAACAGGCTATGCATTGATCATCAACCACAAGGCCCTGCTTTTCAACAAAATCCTTGATCCATGCATCTTAGCATGCCACATTGTCAATCCATACCATACCATTGATTTCTGTCAATATATATAACCTCTAAGCTCGTGCGTCTCAAAGAAGGGTGTTAAACACCAAACAAATATATATAAATAGCAGAGATCAACGAATAAAACATGAAGGAATACAACGTCAGACATACCATCCATTTACAAGTCCGTTCTAGGTCTGAACGAAACCGGAGGCACCTTATACCTCGTGTATCCGAACAATCAACAAGTACGTTCCGGATAACCACCACTGTAGCCCCTTCAAGGTAGCTACTCCAATGATGGGCGTCAGTGGTAATTTATCCATTCGTCGTGAAGATCATCGGTCTTCAATCACCGTCTTCATCTTCGAATCTTGGTCGTCGTATTTATTATTCGGAATGGGTTTAACCCGATCTTTCCGAATAACTCACGTATTTTATAATAAATAATATAGAAAACACATCCAACGCCTCATTCCAGTTCAGAATATTCTTTCAATAAAATACTCATATTATTAAAACTCCAATTTGGTTTTAATCTCCAAAATCATTGCATAATGATTATTCAAATTTAAGAAATTAATCTTATCTTTAACTGGGTAAATGAACTAATGTCATTTAAAACATTGTCCATGATAAACCCAAAATTATTCTCCATTAAATATGGAATCTTCACAGAAATCAGATCAATATATAATCGATATAAATTTCTGTATCGGACTAATAATATAAATGGAATAATGGCAAAGCCTTTTAAATTCAATATATATTAACGGCCTTCTTTTACAGAAGCTTATCTCGATATTTATTAAATCGAATTCCCTTCAATTCCAATTTAATGTATATTAAATTGGAAAGCTTTACTTTGGAAAATTTCCTTTTTAAATCTTAAATAAAGATTTATAATTTCAAATTTTTATTTTCATTGTAAATCGGGTTAAAGAACGAATGTTGTTTAAAACACAGTTCACGATAAACCCAATTTACATTTCATTTTAGTCCAATTATTAAATATAATCGGAAACTCTAATAACCTTAATTAAAAGATTTATACTTTTCTCAACTGGGTTTAAGAACAGTGTTATTTAAGACACTATTCACAACAAACCCAAAAATCCAATTTATTTTATTTAATTAAAAACACTAGATTATTATTCTAAATAATAACTAGTACATTTCGATAAAAAAATATTTTTATCTTTTCAAATATGGAATTTTCCATTCTAATTTTTTCCAAATCATTTATTATGATTTTACATAATTTTTCCGTACTTTTACTAATTTTATAAAATGATTATAAAACGATTCCAACTATATTTCAATTTTATATCCAAATTGAATATTCTATCTATTAACGTATTAAAATAATATTATTATTTCCAAAATATTTATTTGAAATTAGCTCTTTTAATATTCATTTTTAATATTACAATATGACACTAAAAATATATTCATTTCTAATGAAATGACATAACGCTAAATATATTTTCATTTTTAATGAAATCACATAACTCTAAATATATATGTTCATACATATAGAACATTAATTTTAATGTATACATATTATGTCATGATTCATATTACTACATATAATAAACTCTAAACTTTTTGGTGTCTACCTATAGTGTCAATTTCATAACAACACATGCAACACCACTAGACTTTGGTGTCAACATATGGTGTAAACTTCGCATATGAATACATGTTATAACTTCTAAATTTGGTGTCAACATATGGTGTCAAGAATCAATAAAAATGGATATTTTTATTTAAATCTTAATCTAAACAAGTCGGTGTTTATATATCTAAATAAATAGGAAAAGTTATCGTATGACATAGAACTAAACGAACATGAATATCCCAAACCATCGCAATTCACAAACAACAAATTCCAAACACAATACATCGCAAATTTGAATTATAACCATATTTTCATGAATTTCAATTAGCGATAAATAAATAAGTGTTTAATAAATTTTTAAAACAGAAATCCCACTTCGGTTGTTGAATCCTTCAAAATTGTAGATCACTCCATTTTGATTCTAATCAGTTCTGGAAGGTAGTATTCTACGCTGCGAATCCAACTCAACTTGAATCGTTCGCTTTGGACCTCGTATGTAATAGACAGACAAGTTTCTATGTTAATTATATAATCATACTAATTAAATTATAATTAAATTTATTTAACCACACTTACTTAATCGTTGCCATATCTATTATCTTCTTCCATCAGAAATAAGCTCCTTGGAACCTATTTGTTCGCTCCTTCTGATCACCGTTGCACGCCACACCACCACGCTAGAAGACGATCAACTCCAACCATTCCGACAGCTTACGCATCACCTTCACATGCTCGGAGCGCCACCCCGCTCGCACCTCCATAGAGCACAAAAATCAAATCCAAACGCAGCCACTTTGTGGTCAAAAATCCACCAATCCGTGAAAGTAAATATGATCTCAACCGTATAGAATTAAGGATCTTGAAGAGCTCTTGAATTTGGTGTTTGGAGTTTTGAGAACCATTGAGTAATTGAGGAGATAGAAGGGGAAGAAGTTTGTTTTTTTTTCTTTTCTTTTGAAGGATGGAGCGGATCTGGAGGAATGAGAAAGGAGAGCAGATGCGCAAGAAATGGAAGGGGCAGAGAAAATGGGAATGTGCTTGGTAAATATAATATAAAATAAAGGGTACCCAAAAGTTCGGTTTGCACAAGTTTTGGACTGAAAATTTAATTTCCATAAATCTAAAACGTTACACATTAACTACCATAAATCTAGAGTTTCAAAATTTAAAATTTAAAATGCCAATTTAACAAGTATAACGGGTAACTCTGCACCGATATAAATAAATGTTTACACAGTTCCTTCACAAACCGAACTCGAAAAATACGATTAAATATACCAAAACGATCAACGCGACAAGATGGACGTCACCATAAAATAAAATCAATGTCATGACACTTCAAATAAAATCCGTTACGGACCCCTTTTTAACGTTAATTAATCACCTCTATTACCAAATTAATGCACTGCTGTCATAAGCTTTTCAATTAAGATATGTTTTAAAAGGAATGATATAATTAAATTGTAAATTTTATTAATGTTTTCCATTTACCGTCAATTGAATCTTAATTAAAACGTTATCGTATTAGACGAAATAAATGTTCATAAATTTATAATTTCAAAATGCGCTCGGAAAATATAAAGTTTCCCTATAATTCAAACGTTCATATTTAGTTATAAACCATGCTATAATTGACAAATGACAACCGCACTTTGCATATAACAAATTTCAAAAGTATTTCCATACAAATGATATTTAAATATTTCAAATTTAGTAATAAATAATTTAAATTTATTTTTTTAACCATTTGCAAAGGAAGAGAGATATAAAAGGGCATGGAAAAAAACGCATGCAACATGTATTATTATTGTTGTCCTTATGTTTCTTATATGGAAGTGATGATTCAAATTCAAAGTATTTCATTTGATGATGAAATGGGTCGGTTAAGTGCTTAGAGATTTTAGACATGCATGTAGCTAACGTTCCCAATTCTGTAAGAAAATGTAATAAATGGACTTTTAGCATTAATGTTGTCTCACTTTTGTCATTTGAAAATATTTCTATTGATGTCTGCATCATTACTAGAATTCTTCCTTTTATATTTTAGCGAATGCGTACTACGTATAAACAACGTTGTTCGTTTTAAATTCTAAAATTATGAGATGAACTATATTAATGTGAACGTAGTAGCGCACGTTTCTTATTTCACAATTATAGAAGAATTTCATATCTAATTACAAATAATTGTTTATTAGAAACAAATTTGAAATCATTCATTAATCATAAAATTTATATATAAAGTTATTCAATAGTTTAATTTAAAAATGAAAATTTTAAATTCTGATGCATTTTCTAATCAAATATCATAAAATAAATTTTTTAAATTGGTCTTGATTTTCCGGGTTGTTACAAGCGATCTAGGATGGAGATGGACAATGAGCAATCCAAGATGGATAACAAGTTATCCAGGATGGATGGATAACAAGCGATCCAGGATGGATAACAAGTGATCCAGGATGGATGGATAACAAGCGATCCAGAATGGATAATAAGTGATCCAAGATGGATGGATCATGGGCGATCCATGGATGGATCATGAGTGATCTATACCTAAGTGACCAAATGATGTTTATTTTGGCTCGACGTTGGATGTAGCTTCGACGTGAAATCAAGACGGAATATTCAAAGTGTTGTGAATTGTTCGTTGATCATCGAAATGCAACAAATGTGAAGACAACTTAAGTGTGATTTGTGCTCATGGATAATGGTTGCTCGAGGTGGGGTCTGAGCTTGTGGATAGTAGCTGGTGATGACGACTAAGTTATGAAGGATGATAAATTATCATTATCGTAAGTTCTAGAGGGATCAAAGCAGGGGTATAATAGGGATGCCTAAAAGACTTGAGAATAGTCGAGTACCCTGGGCACATGGGAAGGACCTAGTTGTCTCCGGGAGGCAAATGTATATAGGACGTGCAATAGTTTGACTAGAACTAGGGTTACAATTAGCTCTTGACGGATGGCATGTCGGGGTCAGTCATATGATTAACGATAATTTCAAGGCAGGATAGGTGACGATAGCCAGCGTCATGGATGTTGATTATTTTGCTTGTGTTGTCTTGCATAGATTGTTCGACGTTGATGGAGACATCTCTTGGGTGCTTGTCTGATGTTGGTTTATGCCTTCGGGGATTGTGCTTGGGGGATGTTGATCTCGATTATGATGATCTACGCAGGATAATTAATTGATATGTCTACTGTTATTTGTTCTTTTTGGTTGTTGTAAAGGCTATCACTGTCGGATGTGGGGGAGACGGGTTTGGGTATCTTCTCTGTTGATGTTGGTAGTTCAGTCGATTAATTTGCCTATTCTCATATACTTTATTGATGATGTTAGATTGTTGTTTTATCACTCATTAAGAATTTTGTCTGACTCTAAGTTTTATATTTCCTCTTATTGTCTTTGGTTGTTCATCCTGTTGTAGATGGGCAGACTAAGTAGCAGATTACAGGTAGCAAATCTTAGTAGACGATGTTGTAGGTCGATGACAAGCAGGAGGCTTACATTTCAGTTTTCTACTATTCTTATCTAGTTGTTATTTCCATTGTTATGTTTGTTTTAAGATTCTCTATGTGGTTGTAGCGAGGCATCTTTGTATAGATTATTATGATGAAATCCTTTGTTGTATGGATATTATTTCAAGTTGATTTGGAAATTTAAGTTTCTGCTCAAATCTGCTTCACTATTATGTGCATGTTGTATATGTTTATTATATTTTATCTCTGCATTGTGAGTTATATGACGGATTCTGCGTGTTTATCTTACTTTGATGATTGTCCATAGCTTCATGGAACATCTTTCAGTGCATTATTCCTCTTGTTTAGTGCAGGAATTATGGGTGGTCATCACATTTGGTATCAAAGCTCTGGTTAATCGATTTTAGCCAAAGTTTGTGGACGTAATAATTATGAGAGACGTATTTATAAATTTCTGATAGATGTATACTATATATTATTCTATAGTATTTTGAACTCCATTTGCATTTTTTCCCAGGTGTGGACTAATCATTCTATTTTTCGGATTTAGAATGAGTCGTCGAACATCGAGACACACTACTAGGGAGGAGACTGTTCCTGTAGGGGGTGATGGTGGTATACAAGATTACCCAGCTATGTTCGAGGCCATGATGGCAGCGATCATGAGGAGGGTACCCGCTCAGGAGACAGCCGCGGTAGATGTAGGAGTTCAAATGCAAATGCCTAGGGTCGTGGACTTTGCAAAGCTATGCAAAGACTTCACTACTCTAGGTGGGAAGCCGTTTAAAAGGACAGAGTCAATTGTAGAGATTCAAGGGTTGCTTGATACTTGCATTCGGATCTTTGGAAACTTGGGAATTGATGATGTGATTAAAAGGAAGCTTGCATCGAGACAGCTACAGGGCAGAGCTATGGATTGGTGGAACTCTGTCACTTTAGAGACTTCAAAAAATGAGATTATATAGGATCAGTACCAAGTAAAGTTTTACACGAAGTTCATTTCTATCGTTCAAAAGTCTATTTTGTTCAAGAGATTTATTGAGTAAAAGAAAAGTTGTAGGCCGGTGTTGGAGTATGTTTCGTATTTTAAATCCTTATCCAAGTATGCTTGTTCATATGTCGAGACTCCTTACAAGAAGAACGAGAAGTTTGTCATGGGCTTGGACAAATATCTTGGGAATTAGCTGGTTGATCACTTGGATGACACTTATGAGAAGATCATGGAAAAATCTCTTAGGCATGAGAGTTTGTTTCCCAAGGAAGGGACTGTTGTTGTAGTTAAAGAGGAACTAAAACCACAACGGGGTGGTAATAACAAAAAGAGGAAGCAGCAACAACAAAAAGGGAACGATGGTCAGAAAAAGTAGAAAGGTGAAGTGACTTGCTTTAACTGCCATCCGAAGGGCCATTTCTCGAAGGATGGTAAGAATCTGAAAGCTGAAAGGAAGTGCTTTAAGTGTGGAAAGCCTGGGCATGACAAGAAGGATTGTCGAGAACTAGCTAAGGGTAAGTAGGTTGTGAAGACATGTTCTTTAGAAGTTGTGCCATCTTCTTCAACGGATCCTACGGTGGAGGAGAAAGGGAAGAATGTCGTCATTCAAGGTATTCTTTCCATTAGAGATGTTTCAGTTTGTGTGTTGTTTGATACTGGAGCATCACATTCTTTCATTTTATTTGATCAACGATGCCCATATATAATTTTTTATTATATGGTCAAGAGATTCAAATATGTATTATTTCAACCTATAGTGATTTAACAATCAAGTGTGTATGGTTTCAATCCGCATCCCAATTTAGTTTTATAATGGTTTTCATATCCAACATAAAATATTGAAAATTTGTTGTGTGATAACATGGATCATGTCAAAATAAATAAACAGTTCTAAACAATCGTACAAACATCATAACAAACATAGCAATCATGAGTCAATCAACATTATTTTAAGAGATTAAAAACTATTATGTCATATAATTAATAACTAAGAATCCATGTGAATATCAATACAAATTAACTACAATATCAACTATAACATAAACATTTCACGTGAATATCAATATTGGCAAACAAATATTAGTCGTGAGCGAAATCCCACCTTTCATGGTTATGGCAACAAGCAATGATTCAAGACAACATGCGAACGAACTCCGATATGAACCGTGACTCGCGACAATGTCAATTGAGCAACATCAAGCATTTTCTCTCTTTTAGAAGAGGCATGAGAGAGGAGAAAGGACATGGTCAAGCTAGGGCTATGTGAGACGAGGCCGAGTTAGAAAGGATTTGTGCTAGCTTGTAGGTGGACGTGCCCCGAAGTCTTGTTATAGAATTTGGATGTTGGAGGCTTGTCAAGAGAGAAAGAGAGAGAAGGGCGGCTTGTGAGTTGGTCAAAGACATGGGTGGGTGTTCAAGTGGGCATGGTGGTAGGAATGGCGACACAGATCTGGGTGATGTGGAGGATACATGGCTTGGTAAGGCGCGAGGGTTTAGGATCTCATGGGTTTCGAGCATGTTACGTTTAGGCACGATGAAAGCGGTGGCCAAGAACATGGGGGTTGCGAGGATGGGCGAACGTTGCTGGAGTGGAGGATGGAGTTTATAGCGATTTGGGGAAGTTGGGTTTTGGGAAAGAACCGAGGAAGAAAAAAGCATGGATTTTTTTTCTTTGAAAGTGAATGGATAGGTAGGAAATGTGACAACCCGAATTCCGACAGACCGATCTTTTTTCAAAATTCCAATCTATAGAAACTCAGAATGGTTTCCACTAGTATCCTGTAGAAAAGACAGAGACATAAAACATGTCAGAGCTGGGAAGAATAATTATAAAAAAGGGTTGTCATAAGAATAGAGATTTGAAATCTTTCTTTATTAAAGATTCTTGTATGAAATATAACAAAAAACTAGCGAGCTATACATGATCTATATTATGCACCTTTTATTGAGAGAATTTTAATTTAGACAAAATTTTCGCAAGAAATCACTATTTGCAAAATGTACCCCATTTTACTTCAAGACCCAATATGTACGCTTTACATATTTAAAACTATAACTTTTAAAATTAAAACTTGAAAACACCATAAACCATTTTCCCAAAGCTTTTATGTAACACCCCACCTCCGCTAGGGTCACTCACAAAGGGAATGCACTAGGTTTGGTGAAGCATTATCGAGGTAAACATGCACAGAAATATTACAAGACAGAACATATATAAAACAACGGAAGTAAAACAAATTTCATTAGCTTATAAAATAAGGTCTAAAGCCTTTTACATCAGAATACATCAAAACCTGTCTTGCAATAGTAAAGAAGCATAAAACCTTTTTCATAAATTATTCCCCAAGATAAAGCGGTGAAGCAGCCATAGCCAAGAGAAGACCAAGCTATACATGATGACCTTTCCCTAGTCGAACTCATTTCATTGTCGCCTCTTATTCCACTTTCACTTATCCTTTCCCTAGTCTACTTGGCTCAAACATATCCACTTACTCATGCAAGCTCTCCAAAATTCACTAGGGAATTCTGGATCTCGTTTGCCGATGCCAATCCATGTTACCAAGAGTACTTACTAGGGTGATTCCCATAACTTATGCATAAGCGACACGAACCATCCGCCTTAGCGGCGAATTCTATTCGAACGGATTACCAACAACTGCATCATGAGATTCTAGGTAACTAGCCATGACAGAACCTAGAAGGTTACACGAGACTTCGAGGGTATTACCAAAGCAAGTCAAGAGTCTAACTACCCTCCTTTCAAAACCGAGAATGGCACCCCTTATTGGGTGACCACTTTATCCCTAGAATCCATCCGTAGCCGAGACATGTCATTCTCAAATCCAAACAAGTCATGAAGAAATGGACCAACTCTCCAACCAGATTTTTGGGACAAAAACTGGGATCCTCTACCATGCTAGTACTAAGGTGCAGAGACTCAACTATCCAAGCAGACTTAAATGATACGATGATCAAGACAAAGTCTGGACGGGATGATAGAAAAGAACGACTAAACCTTTACCAGAAACGGTACCATCTCTTTTAGGTACCCAAAAAATGGGAGCGTACAATTGCCCTCTCCGATGATCTTGTCCTTGTCCTCCTTGATGGACTAAGCCATACCAACAAGTTGCTTATCCTTAAGCTCGCATCCTTTATCCTTACTCTTATTATCCTTCCTTGTACCACGGCAACAGGTCTCTCGAGAACCACCTCCATCGTACGGAAAACACCTACGTGGCTAGACAAAGATTAGTCACAGTTAGAACTACTGTGACTACAGATGGAGGAAAGAAAGGAAAAGAGATTCAATTAAGGAATCAAAGGATAGTGCTAATGGCTTTTGGGGAATAGCCCTTAAAAACTTTTCTTGAAAAATACTTCTTTGTAAACGGTTTTTCAAATAGTTTTCAGAAGGTTTTAAAAACTTTTGCCCAGTCTGGTAACCTTCTGCTCTGATACCAAATGTAACACCCCACCTCCGCTAGGGTCACTCACAAAGGGAATGCACTAGGTTTGGTGAAGCATTATCGAGGTAAACATGCACAGAAATATTACAAGACAGAACATATATAAAACAGCGGAAGTAAAACAAATTTTAATACCTTATAAAAAAAGGTCTAAAGCCTTTTACATCAGAATACATCAAAACCTGTCTTGCAATAGTAAAGAAGCATAAAACCTTTTTCATAAATTATTCCCCAAGATAAAGCGGTGAAGCAGCCATAGCCAAGAGAAGACCAAGCTATACATGATGACCTTCAAGCATAAGAGGTATGAAGTAAACAACATCATTTCCTCCCTGAAAACCTGGGGGGGAACGGAAGACAAAGAGGCGAAACAAAACGGGGTCAGTCATAAAGACTGGTAAGTCCTATCTACTTCCAGTATAAAAACAGGTAAAGGTGACATGACATGCATAAACTGAAAGTAAACATAAGGATGATGACAAGATAGATAAGCTAAACCATGATAACCGGATGAACTACTGTAGCAAGATAGGCTAAGGTATCATGATAAACTACATGTCAAGATAAATCAAGGTATCACATCGTCAGGTTTCTATCATGTATAACATCCCAAGGTATCTATCATGTATAACATCCCCCGGTATCTATCATGTATAACATCCCAAGGTATTTACCATGTATATTTGCTCTGCACCTCTCGTACTAGTATCCCAACCCGCGTCATGTGTTAACTATGAATGTCACTTGCCCAATGTCATGTAATGGTCCATGTCAACCTAATATATAGCATATGTAGGTTTTCCCAACTCGTATGTTTCTTTCCATGTATTAGTTCAGTCCTTTGCCGTAGGCCGTACGGGCTTTCCCATGTAAATCTATACCACCTCAACTTAGTACCATTTTATCCTTGAAGTTGTTTTGGACTGCTACCCTTGACCTGGTTATGTTTTCTTACCATGAACTATCGCGTGTTCACTTAGGATTTACGCCACCTAGGACCACTAGGGATTATGCTACCTAATGAACGTTTCCGTGTCTCGGTTTTGGGTTCAAGCCACCTAGGGCCACTAGGGATTATGCCACCCGTCAACCGCGCCCTTTATCCCGCGTATGTATCGTGAATCGTTTTCCATGTCTAGATGCACATGTTCCTCAATGTGCCATCCGAGTTCCGTGCCAGGGAAAATCAAGAAATACGGAACTCGGTCAGGAGCTTTAAGTCGTCTGCTGATGCAGATATCAAGGTCTGTTTTTGTACCGTGGCTATGGTCCCACGTGACCCCTCCCTCAACTACTGGAAGGAAATCCAAGAAAAATCATGTATGAGAACCACATCCCGGCCCCATTATAGCCCCACTTTCCTATGGTCCAACCTCACCCATGACTCGATAGCAAGAACATGGTCTGTTGGGGGTTCTCTGCCTTTCCGTTCGTACACGATGGACTAAAGATGGTAGGTAGTCGACGACGTGCTATCCAGGGCAAAATCAAGTATCGTCGACTCCACGCAAATCCATCCCAGTCTTTAGGTCGCTCGCATAGCAACCAAGGCATACCCTCGGCTCTTCTACCGCAGACCTTAACCCCTGTGAGGCCGGGTTTCATGGACCATCTGCCACCTCACAGAGGGATACCAAGAGTACCCTCACGTCCCCCGAAGCTACCGCTTCGTCACCCAGTTCGTTGGAGCCTTTATCTAAGTCAGATAATTTGCTCCTCCTCGTGTTTTAAGCGATGACCTACCGTACCGGGTTACTCATCTACTCATGAACTAGTCCCATGTCCTTGGCTAAGAATTATTACTTAGTTATACTTAACTAAGGTTTACCACTTAGCTTCATTTCCCCGTTACCCTTGATTAACTATGATTTTCTACCTAGTTCCTCTACTAGGGTTTTGCCTATTGGGTTAAGTGTTGTTATTCAAGTTCATGGCTTAGCCCGCCTATGAATCATGTCAAGATTGGCTAAGTATTCAAGTCCAAGACCTAGCCCTAAAAGTTGGTTAAGTATACCAAGATGCTCATGACTTAACCCTATTCATTCATCGTCAATTTGGTTAAGTACTTGTTTATCTTAACCCTATCAGGTTATCGTGTTAGATTGGTTAAGCACAGATTATCTTAACCCCATCCCCTAATCGTATTATAATGGTTAAGTATATTTAAAAGGTCTTATGACTTAACCCTATCACGTCCGCATATTAGATTGGTTAAGTATAGGTTACTTAACCTCATCAAATCATCATGTATAATTGGTTAAGTATAAGTTACTTAACCCCATTAAATTATCTTGTTAAGTTGGTTAAGTATTGGCTACTTAACCCCATTTAATTGCCAAGTTTAGATTGGTTAAGTATTTAATTTAACCCCATCGAAGTACCGTATTTAGATTAGTTAAGTGAAGGTTACTTAACCCCATCTAATTACCGTGCTTAGATTAGTTAAGTCTAAATTACTTAACCCCATCTAATTACCAAGTCGGATTAGTTAAGCGTGAATTACTTAACCCCATCCCCTAATTGTCTTGTATGGTTAAGTGTCATTAAGAAATCAAGCCCGGTCCCACTTAACCTACCCATTCGTGTCATATCGGTTAAGTGTCATTAGTCAAATTTACTTAACCTTATCATGTGGCATTAATTTAATTAATGCACTCTCAACCTCTCACATTAGACCTTGTTGTGGTTACTAGTTAAGCCGGGCGAGTCCGGGTAGTTTTACACCACAACCTAGTCTAACCTCGGGTCTTAAGCGCGACATGACCAACTTCTCACATTGGATCCTATTGTTTGTAGCCACTAGTTAAGTCGGGCGGGTCCGGGTAGATTTATGCTACAAACTCAACCCAACCTCGAGTTGGCCACTTTCATGTTTGGTCTAGTGTTATATTACACTTACAACCCCCGTGTCTAGTTTCAAGTCCCATGTTTACCCCACATGTCATGTCCCCATTTAGGTGTATCATGAGTGTCATATTTTCATGAAATCCCATATCAAATTTTCATGTCATAATCACGCTCGTCTATCCTACCCCAAATCGTGTTTTACAACCCAAGTAAAAGCGAGTCAACATAGTAAGGATACTATGCCACATAATGGCTTCAAAACATGCACGATGTCAAGAAGGTGTTGGCCACAAATATGCATGGTATCATAAGGGAGTTTGGCCTCAAAATATGCATAGCATTATAAGGGGTTTTTGGCCACAAACATGCATAGTATCATAAGGGAATTTGGCCACAAACATGCATAGCATCATAAGGGAATTTGGCCACAAACATGCATAGCATCATAAGGGGATTTGGCCATGAACATGCATGATAACATAAGGGGTTTGGGTTCATTTACATGCATAAGCCCCAAAGTCCAATCTTTGCCAATGCTTCACAAGTCAAATGGTTCCCAAAGGTTCATGCTAGCATTCCATAGATAAAGATTCAAACTTGCAAGATAAACTAGGTTAATCATAACATGAATAGCATGATTTAGTCACTAAGCATAGCCAAAAGTCATAGGTTCAAGAAAAAGAGGCATGACAAGGTTCATATAGGCTAGCATACTTAGTTTAATCTCGTTTTATTCCATGCCATCATTAAAACCACCGTTTAGATCTAGAAGTAGCTAGAACTTACATAGCGTAGCTTAGCGAATTAGCATGAATCGTCTCAACGAAGAAAGGTGGCTCCTTTGAAGAAGAACCGTCATAAAACTGTCGTAGCAACGTTGATTTGGCCTCTATTTGGTGTAGCAAGCTCGCACCTTTTGATTCGGATCTAGTTTGAATGCATAGTCTCTTGGAGTTGGAGATGGAAGCCATGATCACTTGACATTTGGGCAGCACTTCGTGGCATGAGTGAATTATGAGGGGTTAGGCTAGGTCTAGGGGTCTTTTTATAGATGTTAGGGTCGTTTTAGGCTGTAGGATAAACCCTAGGATAGATCTGAATCGTCAAAATCCGTCACAAGCCTCCAAAACCGAGCCAAAACCAGAAGCAGGTGCACCAGGTCGCTGGTTCGACCGGGGGGGAGGGGGGTCGACCCAGGGGTCGACACCCTTGTCGACCCCCTGGGGGGTCGACACCCATGTCGACATGGGTGTCGACACCCTGTGTGTCTGGCGGGAATTTTCCCGCCTTCTCCTTTTGGGCTGAATTCAAATCTGTTTTCGGATTTGAATTTTCGTGAAACTTCGCGAGGCCATATCTTGGTCATACGGACTCCGATTTACGAAATTTCGGACTCTATTTCGCGTATTTTTCCGAGACGAACGCAATGGCGCAACCCGTTTATCCTGATTCATAATTTATAATTTAATTCTGCCTTGATTCTTGTCTTAACACGTTGTTAAAATTCGGGTTGTTACATTCTCCCCTCCTTTAAGGATTTCGTCCCCGAAATCTCCAAGTTAGGAAGAACATATCCTACCATCCATTATCCATCTACTCAAAACATCATCCACAAGTTATCATTGTCCTTAAAAGATTTCTAATGCTGTATGAACACATGCAGAAAGTGTGTGTATATGTTCCTTAGCTAATGCTAATGATCAGGCCTGAATGATCTTCTAATGCAAATTATGTTTAGTGCCATGAATCCAACATGTATGCAAATAGTCCTAGTCATATAAACACTATATGTGTGCACAACCATTCATTCTTATGCAACATCCGGATGATAACACATTCAATTTCATCCATAAACAGGTATAAATACCCGTGCATATGCAATATGAAATGTGAGTGCATCGATCTAATATCTAATGTGTATTCGCGCATCCACGAGCAACCACTTGCAACCATTTGCAACCATATCAATCATAACATGTTTCAAACACATGTTTACATCCATAGGATTCTACCTAAGGTTCTCACGATAGGATCGAGGAGATAAACAAGGTAAACTCCCTACGGGGTTTGCAACAGAAACAGGACCGAGAGGATATTCACCAAAAGATAACATGCGAGCAAGCTCTACAGGAAAAACCAGGGATCAAGGATACACTCTTTAAAAAGAGGTACGATGCGCGTGTCTAGCCTTACATCTTCTAAGTCGCGTTTCCTTGAGCTTAATTCCTCGGTGCCTTGACCATCTTTTTAACTCCATGATTTCGTAGCTCCTTGATTCCTATTTCCAAGATATGAGTTAGAACTCATTTCATTGTCGCCTCTTATTCCACTTTCACTTATCCTTTCCCTAGTCTACTTGGCTCAAACGTATCCACTTACTCATGCAAGCTCTCCAAAATTCACTAGGGAATTCTGGATCTCGTTTGCCGATGCCAATCCATGTTGCCAAGAGTACTTACTAGGGTGATTCCCATAACTCATGCATAAGCGACACGAACCATCCGCCTTAGCGGCGAATTCTATTCGAACGGATTACCAACAACTGCATCATGAGATTCTAGGTAACTAGCCATGACAGAACCTAGAAGGTTACACGAGACTTCGAGGGTATTACCAAAGCAAGTCAAGAGTCTAACTACCCTCCTTTCAAAACCGAGAATGGCACCCCTTATTGGGTGACCACTTTATCCCTAGAATCCATCCGTAGCCGAGACATGTCATTCTCAAATCCAAACAAGTCATGAAGAAATGGACCAACTCTCCAACCAGATTTTTGGGACAAAAACTGGGATCCTCTACCATGCTAGTACTAAGGTGCAGAGACTCAACTATCCAAGCAGACTTAAATGATACGATGATCAAGACAAAGTCTGGACGGGATAATAGAAAAGAACGACTAAACCTTTACCAGAAACGGTACCATCTCTTTTAGGTACCCAAGAAATGGGAGCGTACAATTGCCCTCTCTGATGATCTTGTCCTTGTCCTCCTTGATGGACTAAGCCATACCAACAAGTTGCTTATCCTTAAGCTCGCGTCCTTTATCCTTACTCTTATTATCCTTCCTTGTACCACGGCAACAGGTCTCTCGAGAACCACCTCCATCGTACGGAAAACACCTACGTGGCTAGACAAAGATTAGTCACAGTTAGAACTACTGTAACTACAGATGGAGGAAAGAAAGGAAAAGAGATTCAATCAAGGAATCAAAGGATAGTGCTAATGGCTTTTGGGGAATAGCCCTTAAAAACTTTTCTTGAAAAATGCTTCTTTGTAAACGGTTTTTCAAATAGTTTTCAGAAGGTTTTAAAAACTTTTGCCCAGTCTAGTAACCTTCTGCTCTGATACCAAATGTAACACCCCACCTCCGCTAGGGTCACTCACAAAGGGAACGCACTAGGTTTGGTGAAGCATTATCGAGGTAAACATGCACAGAAATATTACAAGACAGAACATATATAAAACAACGGAAGTAAAACAAATTTCATTACCTTATAAAATAAGGTCTAAAGCCTTTTACATCAGAATACATCAAAACCTGTCTTGCAATAGTAAAGAAGCATAAAACCTTTTTCATAAATTATTCCCCAAGATAAAGCGGTGAAGCAGCCATAGCCAAGAGAAGACCAAGCTATACATGATGACCTTCAAGCATAAGAGGTCTGAACTAAACAACATCATTTCCTCCCTGAAAACCTAGGGGGGGAACGGAAGACAAAGAAGCGAAACCAAACGGGGTCAGTCATAAAGACTGGTAAGTCCTATCTACTTCCAGTATAAAAACAGGTAAAGGTGACATGACATGCATAAACTGAAAGTAAACATAAGGATGATGACAAGATAGATAAGCTAAACCATGATAACCGGATGAACTACTGTAGCAAGATAGGCTAAGGTATCATGATAAACTACATGTCAAGATAAATCAAGGTATCACATCATCAGGTTTCTATCATGTATAACATCCCAAGGTATCTATCATGTATAACATCCCCCGGTATCTATCATGTATAACATCCCAAGGTATTTACCATGTATATTTGCCCTGCACCTCTCGTACTAGTATCCCAACCCGCGTCATGTGTTAACTATGAATGTCACTTGCCCAATGTCATGTAATGGTCCATGTCAACCTAATATATAGCATATGTAGGTTTTCCCAACTCGTATGTTTCTTTCCAAGTATTAGTTCAGTCCTTTGCCGTAGGCCGTACGGGCTTTCCCATGTAAATATATACCACCTCAACTTAGTACCATTTTATCCTTGAAGTTGTTTTGGACTGCTACCCTTGACCTGGTTATGTTTTCTTACCATGAACTATCGCGTGTTCACTTAGGATTTACGCCACCTAGGACCACTAGGGATTATGCTACCTAATGAACGTTTCCGTGTCTCGGTTTTGGGTTCAAGCCACCTAGGGCCACTAGGGATTATGCCACCCGTCAACCGCGCCCTTTATCCCGCGTATGTATCGTGAATCGTTTTCCATGTCTAGATGCACATGTTCCTCAATGTGCCATCCGAGTTCCGTGCCAGGGCAAATCAAGAAATACGGAACTCGGTCGGGAGCTTTAAGTCGTCTGCTGATGCAGATATCATGGTCTGTTTTTGTACCCGTGGCTATGGTCCCACGTGACCCCTCCCTCAACTACTGAAAGGCAATCCAAGAAAAATCATGTATGAGAACCACATCCCGGCCCCACTATAGCCCCACTTTCCTATGGGCCAACCTCACCCATGACTCGATAGCAAGAACATGGTCTGTTGGGGGTTCTCTGCCTTTCCGTTCGTACACGATTGACTAAAGATGGTAGGTAGTCGGCGACGTGCTATCCAGGGCAAAATCAAGTATCGTCGACTCTACGCTAATCCATCTCAGTCTTTAAGTCGCTCGCATAGCAACAAAGGCATACCCTTGGCTCTTCTACCGCAGACCTTAACCCCTGTGAGGCTGGGTTTCATGGACCATCTGCCACCTCACAGAGGGATACCAAGAGTACCCTCACGTCCCCCGAAGCTACCGCTTCGTCACCCAGTTCGTTGGAGCCTTTATCTAAGTCAGATAATTTGCTCCTCCTCGTGTTTTAAGCGATGACCTACCATACCGGGTTACTCATCTATTCATGAACTAGTCCCATGTCCTTGGCTAAGAATTATTACTTAGTTATACTTAACTAAGGTTTACCACTTAGCTTCATTTCCCCGTTACCCTTGATTAACTACGATTTTCTTCCTAGTTCCTCTACTAGGGTTTTGCCTATTGGGTTAAGTGTTGTTATTCAAGTTCATGGCTTAGCCCGCCTATGAATCATGTCAAGATTGGCTAAGTATTCAAGTCCAAGACCTAGCCCTACAAGTTGGTTAAGTATACCAAGAAGCTCATGAATTAACCCTATTCAATCATCAAGTCAATTTGGTTAAGTACTTGTTTATCTTAACCCTATCAGGTTATCGTGTTAGATTGGTTAAGCACAGATTATCTTAACCCCATCCCCTAATCGTATTATAATGGTTAAGTATATTTAAAAGGTCTTATGACTTAACCCTATCAGGTCCGCATATTAGATTGGTTAAGTATATGTTACTTAACCTCATCAAATCATCATGTATAATTGGTTAAGTATAAGTTACTTAACCCCATTAAATTATCTTGTTAAGTTGGTTAAGTATTGGCTACTTAACCCCATTGAATTACCAAGTTTAGATTGGTTAAGTGTTTAATTTAACCCCATCGAAGTACCGTGTTTAGATTAGTTAAGTGAAGGTTACTTAACCCCATCTAATTACCGTGTTTAGATTAGTTAAGTCTAAATTACTTAACCCCATCTAATTACCAAGTCGGATTAGTTAAGCGTGAATTACTTAACCCCATCCCCTAATTGTCTTGTATGGTTAAGTGTCATTAAGAAATCAAGCCCGGTCCCACTTAACCTACCCATTCGTGTCATATCGGTTAAGTGTCATTAGTCCAATTTACTTAACCTTATCATGTGGCATTAATTTAATTAATGGACTCTCAACCTCTCACATTAGACCTTGTTGTGGTTACTAGTTAAGCCGGGCGGGTCCTGGTAGTTTTACACCACAACCTAGTCTAACCTCGGGTCTTAAGCGCGACATGACCAACTTCTCACATTGGATCCTATTGTTTGTAGCCACTAGTTAAGCCGGGCGGGTCCGGGTAGATTTATGCTACAAACTCAACCCAACCTCGAGTTGGCCACTTTCATGTTTGGTCTAGTGTTATATTACACTTACAACCCCCGTGTCTAGTTTCAAGTCCCATGTTTACCCCACATGTCATGTCCCCATTTAGGTGTATCATGAGTGTCATATTTTCATGAAATCCCATATCAAATTTTCATGTCATAATCACGCTCGTCTATCCTACCCCAAATCGTGTTTTACAACCCAAGTAAAAGCGAGTCAACATAGTAAGGATACTATGCCACATAATGGCCTCAAAACATGCACGATGTCAAGAAGGGGTTGGCCACAAATATGCATGGTATCATAAGGGGGTTTGGCCTCAAAATATGCATAGCATCATAAGGGGTTTTTGGCCACAAACATGCATAGTATCATAAGGGAATTTGGCCACAAACATGCATAGTATCATAAGGGAATTTGGCCACAAACATGCATAGCATCATAAGGGGATTTGGCCACGAACATGCATGATAACATAAGGGGTTTGGGTTCATTTACATGCATAAGCCCCAAAGTCCAATCTTTGCCAATGTTTCACAAGTCAAATGGTTCCCAAAGGTTCATGCTAGCATTCCATAAATAAAGATTCAAACTTGCAAGATAAACTAGGTTAACCATAACATGGATAGCATGATTTAGTCACTAAGAATAGCCAAAAGTCATAGGTTCAAGAAAAAGAGGCATGACAAGGTTCATATAGGCTAGCATACTTAGTTTAATCTCGTTTTATTCCATGCCATCATTAAAACCACCGTTTAGATCTAGAAGTAGCTAGAACTTACATAGCGTGGCTTAGCGAATTAGCATGAATCGTCTCGACGAAGAAAGGTGGCTCCTTTGAAGAAGAACCGTCATGAAACCGTCGTAGCAACGTTGATTTGGCCTCTATTTGGTGTAGCAAGCACGCACCTTTTGATTCGGATCTAGTTTGAATGCATAGTCTCTTGGAGTTGGAGATGGAAGCCATGATCACTTGACATTTGGGCAGAACTTCGTGGCATGAGTGAATTATGAGGGGTTAGGCTAGGTCTTGGGGTCTTTTTATAGATGTTAGGGTAGTTTTAGGCCGTAGGATAAACCCTAGGATAGATCTGAATCGTCAAAATTCGTCACAAGCCTCCAAAACCAAGCCAAAACCAGAAGCAGGTGCACCAGGTCGCTGGTTCGACCGGGGGGGGGGGGGTCGACCCATGGGTCGACACCCAAGTCGACCCCCTGGAGGGGGGTCGACACCCTTGTCGACCCCCTGGGGGGTCGACACCCTGTGTGTCTGGCGGGAATTTTCCCGCCTTCTCTTTTTGGGCTGAATTCAAATCTGTTTTCGGATTTGAATTTTCATGAAACTTCGCGAGGCCATATCTCGGTCATACGGACTCCGATTTACGAAATTTCAGACTCTATTTCGCGTATTTTTCCGAAACGAACGCAATGGCGCAACCCGTTTATCCTGATTCAGATTTTATAATTTAATTCTGCCTTGATTCTTGTCTTAACACATTGTTAAAATTCGGGTTGTTACATTTTATAATCTCAAAAAGTTACCAATGGGGTTAGACTAAAAGTGGGTTTCCAATTTTCTAGGCTTTCCTAGAAACTCCCAAGGTCACTTCTCCCGATTATATATATTCCTAATCCATTTTTTCTTTTTAACCTTTTTCAATATATAAGGTTTTACTACCAAACCCACTAACCCGAAATACTAATCGTATGGGATTCACTTTCCTATTATACAAAATACATTGTACATTTTCCACCCAAATCACCTAAGGGTCTTATATTCATCCCTTTAGTGTACAAAACAAGCAACTCGTTTCTTACAACGTTATACTCTTTCTATTTAGTGGGTTCGTCTATGGATCTAGGTATATATAATATATTTATATTTTTAAAAATACAAATACGTTCACTCACTATTTATATAGGAATCCTAAACCTAAGCTCTGATACTAGATGTGACAACCCGAATTCCGATAGACCGGTTTTTTTCTTTCAAATTTCAATCTATAGAAACTCATATTAGTTTGCTTTGGTATCCTGTAGAAAAGACAGAGACATAAAACATGTCAGAGCTCAGAAAATATCTCACAGTGGAATGGATAAAATATAGTATAATCAAAATACAGCCTTATCGTATTATTAATACTGCCTAACCAGTATCCGTAGCTATCATGTCTCTACGACAAATCTAACCTGCGAGTATGTTATGAGGAGGGGGTCAGAACACAAGTTCTGGTGATTGGACTTAAACTATACACTTTGGATAATCCTACATATATCGTTCAATCATATTTTCTTATTTGTTAGGTTATTTGGGTTAACAGCACTCAATGCATACGTCGCACCCATTTACTTCCCAGTGGATTAACCTAATACCATATATACGTAGCTACCCCCAATATTGAGATACACCCCATGGTACCCCCACTCGCATGGTCTCCAACGTAACACCATCGGAATATACGCATTCTCTCATCCAATCTCATAGTGACGTATGGATAATAATATTACGTTCCACATATATCTATTATTACTATGCTGCGTAAACGTACTGACTGCCACCTTTGTTGGAATCAGACTCCATACTGGAATAATGCCCTCAAGTCTACGATACACCACCCAGAGCCGACATGTACGTATCTAAATTGTTCACCATACGTATCTTCAATTGTAGCTTGATGCCTCGATTCCACGTCCTCTAATGTGCACCGAGTTCCGTGGCAAGGCGATACAAGAAGCATGGAACATGGTCGGGAGCTTTTCCATATCTGTACAGGCCCGTCTTTAAAGAGCATCTATATATAGATATACCTAGGGTCTGTTTTCGTGGTGGCTATGGCCCCACCTCAGCCCCTTCGTCAACTATATAGACTACCATAGCTAGGCGACTACCCCTCTGCAAACAATCTAAACATCCATGTGGCGTCTCCCTTAACCCCTTACCCCGATAGTAAAGGGTGAAATGGTATCTTGGGTTTAGCTCGGGTCATTCCGCATCCCACTGGCTGCCGATGACGGGTGTCCGACGGTCTACTATCCTTGTTGGTCGTGACCCTCTGCCTCCTCGTGAGGTAACCGCCAAACCATCCTGATTTCACCACGTCACAACATTCTGACTGCATATCTACATCTACAGTCAAGGCCCACCCACCTAGTAGTTACGCGTAGACCCAACCTCTGCGAGCACAACATAAGAAATCTGTAACTGCACAGAGGACTACAAGGAGCACCTTACGTACCTTAGGAAGCCGCATGCTTCCCCTTCCAGTCCTTTGGAGCCGTCAGAACAATCAGATGAATGTGCGCTCCCCTTGTGCCTTATAACACCTCGATGACCTACTACGTTGGGTTATTCACCCTCAACCGTACGGACTGGTCTAAGCGCCTTACTTTAGCAAATTGTTAGACCCTATGTCTAAATATTTTTTTATGCGCTTGTCCTACCTCATCAGGTTTCCAATTAACTTGGTTATTCCAATTTATATTGAATTATTATTCAAATTACCAAGTTCTATTGCTTATTAATTTCAGTCATACAACTTAATCCATTTAAGTTTATTAATAAGCCCACCACATGTTATTATCTAGATTATGGCCCAAGGTCTGTAATCCACAACTCCTTTTTATCTTCATGTTGATTTCATCATTACAATAACATATTTTACTTAATATGTAATTAAGTATATCCAATTCATAACATGTCACTTACCATTTATGATTAAATATAACTTATTGCATTTCATAAGTTTTCCTCATTCTTTCTCATTTAATCATAATTCCATTTTACATTGTCAATACAACTTATCATTGTTTACTTATTAACTTATTTCTATTAACTAAGGCCCATTAATAAGTTTCTCTACCCGTTTATTATAACCTATGTTAATTTCCTCTTGTCCCTAGGACAATCCTAAACATTCTTATCAACGGGTTTCAGACTCCCAGGCTTACAGATTACTTAATTTATAATTAAGTACAATATATCCCCCCCCCCCCCCCTCTTTTCTCGTCTGGTTTCAAGTTTTCCCCTATAATTAAGTGTCCCTTAACTCAATTCACTAGTTATCTCATTCCCTTACTAGTTTATTATAACCTAAGTTATAATATTCACTTGTCCCTAGGACTCTACCTATTATACAACATTTTCATTAATGTTATTTATTTATAATATGTTATTATCATTCCCTTTTTAAACCATTTACCGTTGTAAACCATTATTCTTCATTCACTGTAATATACATTCCTTATTATATTAAGGAAAACACTTCATGCACCTTATCAGTTTGATAGAGGAAATCAATGATTTATTTTCATAACGTATTCCCATCTAAATCCGTGGTAGCAAGTAATTTCTTTACTTTTCTTCATTTACTGTGGCTTACTTGCAACAACGTTTTCAGAAATAGGTCACTTAGGAAAATACATCACTTTTCCTTCCTATCACACTAACTCAGTTCATTACATCCCTTTCTTTCTTATTTTCTGAGTTAGAAATTTAATTACCATAATTGCCATTTATTTATATCTTGCTATATTCATATATATATATATATGTGTGTGTGTGTGTGTGTGTGTGTAAGCACTAGAGCTCTCACATTAAGCCTACACTTGTGGATGCTGGTTTGCCGGGAGGGTTCAGGCAGATTTCTACCACAAGCTGACTTAACCTCGTC
The DNA here is from genome assembly GCA_030737875.1 of Allium sativum. Classification (NCBI taxonomy): domain Eukaryota; kingdom Viridiplantae; phylum Streptophyta; class Magnoliopsida; order Asparagales; family Amaryllidaceae; genus Allium; species Allium sativum. Next base: position 140,095,964 of record CM060924.1, read on the forward strand.
TCTTAGCACCATTACATGTTTTTAATTTTTCACTTAGGTCTCTCACATTAGGTTCAACATTAGTGGATGTTGGATATGCCGATCGGGTCCAGGCAGACTTCCGCCACTAATGCAACCTAACCTCATGTCATAAGTGCAGTTACAATTTCTAATCGTAATCCTAGGCATATTCATCTACATTTATCCAATTATATGTATACAATCATTCTAATTCATACAGGCAAGGGCTCCGGTATATAAATGGAACAAATCAATATGTGATATAAACAGTGGTAGTTACTGCCAATATTTTTAACAAGTCTATAACATATAAACATTTCCAACATTTCAACTAATCTTATGTATGAATTTTCAACCATTTATGTTCATATCAGATTGCGCCTCTAAATTAAAGTCTCAAAACATAATATATGTTATGTTCCAAAATCCCATTTCAAATTATGCCCCAAATTCGAATATATGTCGCGTGTCTTTCTACATATAATTAACTTTGTTTAAAATAACATGTAGTTCTCCAATAGTGTATCATTTACCCAATTCATGGGTTCATAAAATGGATCTATACAACGGTATTCATTTTTCTTAAACATTCAAATAAATGTTCATCTCAACGTATTAACTAATTGAACATTTTATCCATCTTAGTGCAGTAATGCGTTCCATCAAATTAAACCTTCCAATATGTTCATTAAGGGGAATGCCAAACGATAGTGGTACTATTATTCAAAAAATATATTTTAAGCCCACTCACCTTTCATGCTTTCCCCAATTCCTGGATCAGATCCGTTCTATCATCCATGGTTTCCGCTCTTCCTTTTAATTTGATTCACAACCTAACGACCATGGATTTATTATTTCATGAAAAGAGAAGGGAAAGAAAAGAATTTAAATAGATTGGTTCTTAGAAGTTTACCTTGCTTCTATGATTCAATAATCCTTTTATTAACATTGATTCCCTCTTTCAGATCTGAATTCATAATTCTCTTAGGCTAACATTTTAATTTTCAGAATAGATTTGAGAAGGGGGGGGGGGGAGAGAGAGTAATGGCAGCGTTCCAGCGTAGCCATCAAATTATGAGGCTTAGGGTTAGGTCTAGGGTCTTATTTATAGGTGTATGGAGCAACCAGGACCGTCAGATTTTCCCAAAAGCCATCTGAATCATCAAAATATCGCAAAACCCTAATTTGCCAAAATCTGCCGCAGGTGGGTAGACCTTGAAAATGTGTGTTTGTACTTGTCAAGTAGTATAATACACTCACAAGAATCGTGTAATATGACGAACAATATTCAAGTATGAAGTAATAGCCAAACAAAAAACTATAAAATAGTAAATGCAGTGAAAATAGAAAAATCACACCAGAGATTTTTATACTGGTTCGGAGCACCGTTCTACATACAGTCCCAGACTTCTATCTGGATTTTCACTAACAACAACCTCACTTCACCCGGAGGAAAAGGTTTACAGCACCCGAGCAGCTGAACGGGAATTTCACGCCTCTATCAACACGAGGACTTCACAACTTGCCTCTTACAACATGGAGGACTTCAAACTTGCCTCTGACAATACGGAGGACTTCAAACAAGACGAGTAGACTTGTAGTTTGACAATGTGTGTTCTTAATAACACGAATTTGTCAATTCTTGTACAACCTTCCTATAATCTTATCCTCAAATAGAATTTGTATTTATGAAGATTTTGGAAGATGATATCATATTCGAATCAAAAGAATAATATACAAATTCTAGGATTCAAGAACGATATTGTGAAGAATATGAGCGTTTGAATACTTGAGAGTTCAAGAATAGAATCAATAGTATAGAGATTAGATAGAGAGAATTAGTGTTTTGATTGATGATTTCAAGATGTTTATATAGAAGATAAACAGTTGTAACCATTAGTAAAGAGTTGCCAACAATGGATATGATCATTGGTGAAAAGGAAGCAACTCTTAAAGAAATGGAAGTGACTATTCGAATAGTTGCTTCTGTTTAAAAACGATCGACAGGTAAAAAATCACCAGTAGACAGGAATTTGAAAATATATATACGTTATATATATGTGTGCATGTTCATAGGGTTTTCTGGGTAGAATCGGTCGACTGGTTTTGACCAGAAAACCATATGAATGTGCACACACACATATTTATATATATATTCTCAATACTGAGGAAAAATGATTATTTGAGCATAGATTTTAACATTAATAAAACTACCAAATAATCAACCTCTAATAAAATACCATATGAAGCTCTTCATGTCTTTGCCGAACCATTGATCATCTCTTTTTGTCGATAATGAATCATCTCTTTCTCAGTAATCAGAACTTCATGAATTCCTTGACTCAACATTCTCCCCCTTTTTGATTGATGACAACATAGCTTTAGAAACTTTAAGACTTCCCATTGTATATAATCTCCCCCTGAATTTGAGCACATATAATATACTTCCTGCATAATACTATTAGCACCACTTTTCCCCCTTTGTCATCGACAAAAAGGAGTAGTTAAAAAAAATAGATAATAGTGAATATGATACTGGCAAATGAAATACATACCATAAAACATATCATAATTGTATCATACACATAACATACCAACAAAAACATACCCAAGAATCATAACATACACAACCAAGTCTATGTCAAATAAAATACACAGCACTATTTACATACAAGTGCTAGTGGATGTCTTAAGATAGCTAGATAAGAACGTAAAAACATAAGCAAGAGGTAAAGTAAACTAGTGAGATGCAAATCTAAGACTCGGATTCGGTTTCCTCATCTTCTTCTTCTTCCTCCTCTTCCTCTTCTTCAACATGAGACTTACCACGACCACATCCATAGCTAGTCCCGGAGCTTGCTGCCTCATCGGAAGATGTCCAATTGCAAGAAGGTGGTGCCAGACATTTTCCAGGATGTTGAGCTTGAGATGTTGAAGGACCACAAGAAATCGCTTCCCATAAAGTTCCAAAGAAAGATTTTATTTTGTTAAAATGTTTATCAATTTTCGTATCCATGCAATTAAGACGTGCTTCAAGCAAGAATTGATTGGATCTTTAGCTTGCAATGTTGAAGGACCACAAGAAATCGCTTCCCATAAAGTTCCAAAGAAAGATTTTATTTTGTTAAAACGTTTATCCATTTTCGTATCCATGCACTTAAGACGTGCTTCAAGCAAGAATTGATCACGCGCAATTTGGTCGAGCGATTCTTTAGTCGAAGAAGATGGTCCAAGAAGTTTTACTTCTTCCGGTTTTGGGCTAGATGATTGTGAAGTGGTGCCTTCATGACTTCTCCCCTTCTATTGTTGAAATGAACAAATTGAGAAATAAGGTGGAGGTAGCTTCATCCTTTTGATTGACGCTTTGTTGATGCACTTAGGTCGTGAGGATGGAGACTCGGGAGGAGTAATACCACAATCGAGTAGGAGACGCATAACGTACTCATTATAGAATATTATCGGCCTTGTAGAATCATTAACGCTCAAGATTTCATCAAAAATCATTCCAATCTAGTTTATATTGACATCTCCATAAATAGCATATAAGGCCTTAAAGTTTTCTTTGTAAACGGCGTCGAAATTTCTTAGTCTCGGGAACGAGGAATGCATAAGTACATGATGTAAAACTCTTGCCGTAGGCCTTAATCCAATAGATTTTGTGATTTTGCTATCATCTTCAATGAATTGATGAGTTACACTATTTCGTACATGAACCGGACAGAAATTACTTGAGAATTTTTGACAATAAAATGATGATTCGAGAACTTGTGCCATCCTTGCACATGAAATGAAAACTTCTTTACCGTGAACAACCGACCATAGGCATTGTGCCGGATTCTGAGGCTTATATTTCTCCAAATTTAGATTAGCATAGAAAAGTTTAATCATAACATGATTAATCTCTACATTATTTTTGTCAAAATCTAGTAGAGACTCGAGTTTAGCATTCCTTGTAAGATTGAGAACTTGATAACTTGAAAATCCGAGAATTTAATATACGAACCTTGGTATATTTTGAAATCTGGTTCATTTGATTCCATCTCTTTACAACAATGGGATCCATTAGCCATTTTTTGATGTTGGAATCAATAGGTTGTGGTTGAGATTCAGATATAGAAGATCTCTTTGATCGTTTTTGTGGAGTAGCCATGATGAAATTGAAATAGATAGGAGAATTTTGAAGCTAGGGTTCTTGGGGGTTTTGTTGTTTTGAATGTTGAAAATAGAAATGAATGGGTGAGAGGGGTAAAACGACATGTTGTTTCAATATAAAAACTGAAAAAAGCACGACCGATCGACTGTTGGAAATATATCGGTCGACTGTTATTGAACAGAGATCAAAACGGTCGACTGGTCTATTTTTGCCTGTCGACTGATCCTTCATATTTTTGTTTTTCATCCCTTTTTCACTTCTTCTGTTTTTGTAACGATCTAAACTTTATCGAATTCTTTCAAAAGGAAGTACATATATGTTATAAAATAGGGAAAAACATAAATATAATCATAACATATTTAAAAACAAAATTAATGAGATGTAGCCGAATTATGCTCGGTTGACTCTTCCTTGGCCTCGTTAATACGAGGTGTCCATATTTTTCCTTCGCACCTTTGTTACGATTATAGTTACGATCCCAAGAGTTTGGACTCCTAGATGATGAAGGAGCATGTGGCATGGGTTCGTAAATGCCATGCTTGTTTGTGCTACTAGAAAAATGATGCCATGCGTTCTAATAATGATAATTGTTCGGAAGTAAGTCTTGCTCATAATGAAGTTGTCGCTGAAGATCCATTTGATGCTTATGATAATGACGTATCTCATTAATCTTTCCTTTAGTTCGAGGTGAGAAAAATAGTGATTTCTTTGCACGTTTAGATGAAGGCGTATTACCGGGGGTATGAGTGCAGTGTGATTTGCTTTTCGGAGTCTCAGGAGAGTAATACTCCTCTGGTTCAGAACTAGTTACTGAAATGTGATACTTTTGTGCACACTCGTCGCACATATGAGCCATATTGAAGTAATTAAACCTTTAAAATATAGACTCGGATATGAGAAGATGCCAAAAAAGAGAATGAATAATAAGCTTATATAGAGTTGTCTATATATAAATTGGTGGATGAGAAGTGTCAAGGAATAGTTGCCATACAAACAATGAATAGCTCATATTCGTTTACTAAAGATAGAAATAGTTATAAAATAGCTACACTTTTGAAAGTGAATGAACTGAATATAGAAATGAACTTTAGTGATATATGACTTCAGTGTCTATGTATCAAGTTCATTTCTAGAAATTAAGCCAAGCTCTCTACGCAATGTAATAAACTTGATTCAAGTAGAGGCTTAGTAAAAATGTCCGCTAGTTGACGATCAGTTTGGACATGTTCGAGACATATGTTTCCTTTTTCAATATTATCTCTTAAGAAATGATGACGGATATCAATATGCTTGGTTCGAGAATGATTTAACGGATTTTTTGATAAGTTTATAGCACTAGTGTTATCACAGTATATAATAGAATTTGATAAATGAATATCAAAATCTCAAAGTGTTTATTGCTGAGTACAAGCAAGAGCTGCCGATATATATTCGGCTTCACATGTTGATAGTGAAACGCAATTCTGTTTCTTACTAAACCAAGAGAGAAGTGATTTTCCAATAAAATGGCACGTATCACTTGTACTCTTTCTATCCGTTCGAGAACCTTCAAAATCAGCATCACTATATGATATTAATTCGAATGGACATTCTTTTGGGTAGAAAAGACCGAAATCTCTGGTATTGTTAAGATAACGAATTATACGTTTTACTGCTCGTAAATGTGGCTCTTTTGGATTTGCTTGAAATCGTGCACATAGACAAACACTCATCATTATATCTGGATGACTTGCTGTAAGATAAAGAAGGGAACCAATCATGCTTCGAAATAATTTCTGGTCAACACTCTTACCATTCTTATCTTTTTCAGGATATGTAGTTGTACTCATAGGAGTAGGTTTACCAGACGTATTTTCTAAACCGAAGCGCTTGGTAAGATTTCCACAGTATTTTTCTTGATTAACAAAAATACCTTTCGAAAGTTGTTTGATTTGAAGACCAAGAAAATATAATAGTTTTCCCATATGAGACATTTCAAACACTTTGGTCATAATATCCGCAAATTCTTTGTAGAATTTATTGTTCGTCGAACCAAAGATAATATCGTCTACATATATCTGGATAACCAATATATCTTTTCGAGAATGTTTAATAAACAAAGTTTGATCGACTTTGCCTATTTGAAATCCTGAATTCGTAAGATAGCTGCGTAATTGTTCATTCCAAGCACGAGGTGCTTGTTTTAAACCATACAAAGCCTTCTTGAGTTTGTATACGTAGTCAGGATTCTTTTCATGTACGAACTAGGGAGGTTGTTCGACATATACATTCTCTTTGATAAATCCATTTAGAAAATCACTTTTGACATCCATCTGATAAAGTTTGAAATTATGATGACAAGCAAAGGATAATAAGATTCTGATAGCTTCTAGTCGAGCAACTAATGCAAATGTTTCTTCATAATCGACACCTTCTTCCTGATTATATCCTTATGCTACTAATCTTGCTTTATTTCTAGTGATATTTCCTTGTTCATCGGCCTTATTTTATAGACCCATTTAGTACCAATAACTGACTGATCAGTTGGTCTTGGAACAAGTTCCCAGACATCATTGCATTCGAATTGATTTAGTTCTTCCTGCATGGCAATGATCCAGTATTCAGTATTTATCATTATTATCAAGAACTTCATCAAATGTAGGAATTTGTACCTCATCTTCTATTGCCATAAAACAAACATTTGCTTGTTCATCTTCTGAATCACTTTCACTTTCTGATGAAGACGAGTCTGAATCATCCCATGTGACTGAGAAAGCTCATTTCTTTGATTTATCCTTCTTATATTTGAACTTGTCATTTTCTGATTTCTTCTTTTGCTCTGGACAATCTTTGTGCATGTGCCCTTTTTTATGGCAGTTGAAACATTCTATAACTGATGATGATGGTTTATTTGATCCATATTTTCTTTTGTTATATCGACTAGCTTTTCGTTGTTTCAAAAACTTTTTGAAACCTTTTGCCATAAAAGCTAAGTCTTCATCTTTGGATTTTGATTCATCTTCATCTTTTCCGACATGAAATGCTACAATTTTCTTTTCTTCTTTATGTTCCTTTCTAGTCTGCAAATTTGCTTCATAGGACATTATATTTCCTATCAAATCATCTGGCTTCATGATAGAAAGGTCATTAGCTTCTTCAATCGCTAATACTTTTCCTTCCCATTCACTAGTCAGAGAATGTAGGACTGTCGAGACTACATCAAAATCTGAATATTTTTGCCCTAAACCAATAAGTGCATGACGAATAGTTTGAAACGGTGAATACATATCATTGATTGTTTCGTTCGGCTTCATTTTGAAATTTTGGAACTGACTTTTCCGTATGGCTATTTTGGCTTGTTTAGCCTTGTTATTAACCTTCATGTGTGGTTTTTAGCGTTTGCCAAATTTGATATGCAGTGGTGCAGATACTAACACGGTTATATTCATTTTGGTCTAATGCACAAAACAACATATTTATTGCTTTTGCTTTTACAGATGCTGCTGTTTTCTCAGCCGGTGTCCATTCTGAATAATCAGTTGTTGGAATCACTATTTCTTTTTGTGTAGCATTCCAGGCATCATAGCTATTTGACTGCATGTAAATGACATATGTGTTTCCCAATGGCTATGATAAAGGCCATTGAAGAATGGAGGTCTTTGTATTGATTGACCTTTCGTGTAAGTAGTGTTTTGAGTGTTAGAACTCAGGTTATTTGCCATATTACAAGAATATACCAAATAACTGTGTTACGGTTATAAGATGACTGTGCTCTGATACCAATTGAAAATGTGTGTGTGTACTTGTCAAGTAGTATAATACACTCACAAGGATCGTGTAATATGACGAACAATATTCAAGTATGAAGTAATTACCAAACACAGAACTATAAAATAGTAAATGCAGTAAAAATAGAAAAATCACACCAGAGATTTTTATACTGGTTCGGAGCACCGTCCACCGTCCAGTCACAGACTTCTATCTGGATTTTCACTAATAACAACCTCACTTCACCCGGAGGAACAGGTTTACAACACCCGAGCAGCCGAAAGGGAATTTCACGCCTACATCAACATGAGGACTTCACAACTTGCTTCTTACAACACGGAGGACTTCAAACTTGCCTCTGACAACACGGAGGACTTCAAACAAGACGAGCAGACTTGTAGTTTGACAATGTGTGTTCTCAATAACACGAATTTGTCAATTCTTGTACAACCTTCCTATAATCTTATCCTCAAATAGAATTTGTATTTATGAAGATTTTGGAAGATGATATCGTATTTGAATCAAAAGAATAATATATAAATTCTAGGATTCAAGAACGATATTTTGAAGAATATGAGCGTTTGAATACTTGAGAGTTCAAGAATAGAATCAATAGTATAGAGATTAGATAGAGAGAATTGGTGTTTTTAATTGATTATTTCAAGATTTTTATATAGAAGATAAACAGTTGTAACCATTAGTAAAGAGTTGCAAACAATGGATATGATCATTGGTGAAAAGGAAAGGAAGCAACTCTTGAAGAAATGGAAGTGACTATTCGAATAGTTTCTTCTGTTTAAAAACGGTCGACAGGTAAAAAATACCAGTAGACAGGAATTTGAAAATATATATATGTTATATATACGTGTGCATGTTCATAGGGTTTTCTGGGCAGAATCGGTCGACCGCTGGTATTCGACCGGTCGACCGATTTTAACCAGAAAACCATATGAATGTGCACACACAAATACTTATATATATTCTCAATACTGAGGAAAAATGATCATTTGAGGATAGATTTTAATATTAATAACACTACCAAATAATCAACCTCTAATAAAATACCATATGAAGCTCTTCATATTTTTGTCGAACCATTGATCATCTCTTTTTGTCGATAATGAATCATCTCTTTGTCAGTAATCAAAACTTCATGAATTCCTTGACTCAACAAACCTACCCTTGAGGGGGACGACCCTAGTGTCGACCAACCCTTGAGGGGGACGACCCTAGTGTCGACCAACCCTTGAGGGTGTCGACCCACCTGGGCGGGAAATCTGCCGCCTTCTGAATTTTTGAATTTTGAACTGCTTTTCGAATTTCTGGACCCATTTTTGAATTTCTGAATCTAATGTATATATATATATATTCTTCTTGCGCGTATACAAACTTCAAACCTTAATAACTTCTTCATATGGTGTCCAATTTACGCAAACCAGGTGTCTATCTTGACCAAAATTTCGAGACGGACGCAATGGAGCAGTCTATTTTACTTAATTCTAAATATTTAATTAAGTTATTCCTATTTTATTCTCTTAAAAATACAGGGTGTTACATTCTCCCACCATTAGGAAATTTCGTCCCCAAAATTTGATAAGAGTAAAATAAATTTACCCGTCGCATAATATACATCCATCATGTGTGCATCCAATTTTTGCAAACATTGTGCACTTGTGTATGCATGCCTAATCGGTACCTCCTATGTGTATGCAAGTTTTTCAAAAATCCTTTTTAAAATATGATGCTCACTTCCTAAATATACTGGCCGTTCTATATAAATGCAATATTTTGAAAAATCAAAATGTTTTTTCATCCAAATTTTCCCATACTCTTACTGAGTAAGAGCATAGTTCATCCAATTGTGGCATCCATAATCATACCAACCAACTTTTTTTTTCCAAATTTCAGAAAATCTAATTTTCTAAATTTGATTTCTTATGTTACAAAAAGGTGGAAAACGGTAAACTCCGCATCCCCTACTTTTCTTTTTCAACCTTTTTCTAACCGTACTTAGATTTTTATGTAACTATTTAGAAAGATTCCCTATTTTCCTTTCCAAGTACAGCCCACATAAGAAAATTTTCCCTTTGTCACTGATTTTCTTTTCATCTTATCTTGGAAAATTTTCATTCTTATCCATCTTTTCTTGTAATTTCCCATTTTTGTTGCTTTACTGAATTTTCTGTTTTCTTAGCTTGTTTAATTATCTGATCTTAGTTTAAATTTAAATAAACTTCTAGTCTTCCAACTAAAACAGGAGAACAGACACACTACACAGTTACTACTAAGGGCCAAGAATCTTGGGACTATTTCCTCCCCTCAGACAAAAAAATCCAAACTATGGGATCTATGATAGGTTTAGGTATTACCCTAACTACCCAACAAAGTAACGGAACGATCCCAATAGAAATGACCCCTAACATGAAAATTAATAACATGATCTAAACACTTACTTTCCCTTTTCTATCTAGTAGTCGCAGTTAGTCCTATCTGTGTTCCAACAATTATTTCAAGCAACATCCTAGGCTTTCCAACGCTTACGCTGTGACGGCCCGCCCCGCACCAACCGACATTTACTCCAAAAGTGCGCTGTACACAAGTCCAGTTACCACGGAACGGGTCGCCAGAAGGAAAAGGAAGAAGGAAATGAACATACAAGGAACCTGTAGAATGTCTCACAGTGCATAGAACAAAATATAATAATAACATACTTGACATAAAACAGGGAAGACAGTGCATAAGCTGAAAATCAGAACTAAACATCATAGCAGCGGAAATCCAAAATACAGCTTATTACAACTTTCAAACTGTCTCAAAGCAAAGTAAGATAAATGAGGTACACTACTAATGCCCAAGTAGCGACCACCAACAACACAGGGAGAATGTGTATATATATAATACGTGGAAGCCTCCTGCCCGCCTCCGAATCAGCTACTCGCGCACCACCAGCTAACCTGTCTCTAGTCTGCTCGTGTGAGCACCCAGAGTAATAAGAGGAGACATAAAACTCTGGGTCAGACATAAAGCCTAGTATGAGCGATAAGCATCTAAAGTGAACAATAACAGGTAGACTAAAACATACCTGAACCTGGACCTGCAACCAAAGAGTTAGCACTACATACTGTACAACACTCTAAGGTATCATATCAATCAATATAAAGATACGGAGGTGGGGGAGGTGTGCATGTCCTAATGATGGCAAGCAATCAAACATAGCATCCATCCTCACATCTCTCACTCAGTGCGTAAAGCATACGATATCCACCACTTCGATCACCCAACATTCCTTGCTACGATCACTTTGCCCCGTGGAGTCATAAATGGCTTCACTGCACTGATAACGTAGCCACTAATTCCTCGCTATGTCCACTTGCCCCATGGAGTTATTCACCCCATCTGCGCTGGCTCATAGCCTTACTAATCCTTACTATGTCCACTTGCCCCATGGAGTTATTCACCCCATCTGCGCTGGCTCATAGTCTTACTACGCATCACCTTGCCCCTCAGGTCATAATGACCCTACTGCACTGATAACGTAGTCTTGCTACCATCACTTTGCCCCTCAGGTCATAATGACCCTACTGCACTGACAAGTAGCCCATCATTCATTCTTAGTGGTGAATCGAAGTTATGAACGTCGACAACTCCTTAGCACACGCCCCGCAGCAAAGTCCAACCATGAAGTGAACTTATTACCAACGCCAAGCACAAATCCATTGGTAAAAGTTCTAACTCCTATTAGGACTACCTTTGCATCTCGGGTTATGGATCATCATCAGATCGGTTCGGATTCCTTTCATCATCATTGGGATCGTGGTCTTCATCGTCTCGGTTCGTGACTGCTACCTCGGGTCGGATCGGAGTGCACCATCGGTTCGGGTCGGATCCCAGCCTCTCCCTTGTGACGGTTCGGATCAGAGTCCTTCATGGTACACTGGATCGGTTCGTGGCTTCCAGTCCCATCTGGATCGGATCGGGTTCTCCACCACGCCACGGCTCGGGTCACGCCTCCTGGTCATAGCTCCAAGCCCTTCGCCCTCCTTCAAGTCTACGGTTCGTTGTCCTCAAGGTGATCAGATCGGATCGGGTTCTCCACCACGCCACGGCTCGGATCGAGGTAAGGGGCACGATGGGTTCGCGAGGTCTTGGCCGGATCGGATCGGGCATCATGGTCACGAACCGGTTCGGTTCGGATTTCCTGCACTGACTTTTCCAGCGACTGTTTACACCACTCGACGACGTTTTTGACCATTCTAACTATTGCAATCAATCACAAAGCATGTCATAGTGTCATAGCAATACATACAAGTGACCTCAAACACCAAAACAACAACATGATATGATAAAATGGATCAAACATAGCCAAAATCCCATGTTTTCCCTTAATCCCTCTTAATCATGTTTGAGCATATGATTAGCAAAACTTATCCAATTTAACCCAAACTCATATCAGAGGTCTAAAACATTATTTATGAATTTATAAACATTTTTCCGGAATTTATTTTCCTTAAAAACGCTGATTAGCACTAATCACCCCAATTTAGCCATAATTAGTGCAAAAAGCAAGCTAATCACTCACCTTAGCCACAAAACAAACTAAGATCTGAAATAATGCTCTGATTTGATGCGAATCCCAATGCTAACAGCAGCTCCAAGGTTGATTAGGTGAAGATCTTCTTTGATTAGGGGTGGCTAAGCTTGATCCTTGACCAAAAGATGATTTGGAGGTGATTTAGAGGTTGGAGGCCATTTTTAGGGATTCTTGGTGATAAGTGGAGGCTAGAAAACTGAAATGGAATGATTTTCCATCTCATTTCAGCCCTCCCATAACCCTAATCCCGAAATGGGTTATGGGCCTAATCACTAATCACCTGATTTGGCCCAGTTAAGCAGTTTTTCACCCTCCAAACCTTGTTTCAGCCATATCTCCCAAACGGTAAGTCCGTTTGGCTATTATGACCACTCTACGGAAAGAGAAACTATCAAACAAATCAAATGGAAGTGGTTTCAGGTCAAAATTCCTTTCCAATCAAAAGTTATGGCCAAAACAGTACCAACTAGGGGCAAAATGGTCATTTAAAAATCGACAAAAATCATAAGCATGAGAAATGACTCTAATAGATGTTTCCCAAAGTTACATGACCATACGACTTCACATGGGAAAGAAATAAATATTCTACAATCCTATGATGTGTAAAATACGGGTCGTTACACTCTCCCCCCCTTAAGAAATTTCGCCCCCGAAATTCCCTAATCAAAACACACACAAGGGTCCCGCATGCCTATCAATCATAAAACAACCATCAAACATGCAAAACAAGCAAAACAAGTCTATCCTAGCATGCGGAATAACTAAATCGCAAAGTAAATCTTACCAGGCAAAGAGTTCTGGATATGCCTTCCTAATGCTCTCCTCTGTTTCCCAAGCACAATCATTCTCGTCCTCGCCCCACTGAACCTTGACTAGCTTCACCGACTTCCTTCGAAGTTGCTTCGTATCGTGCCCCACAATACGAATCGGCTTGCGGTTCCCAACCGCCTCGGGTTCTACTTCGAAGTCCTCTAACTGATCAGGTGAAATAGTCACATCTGAGTCGTGAACGAACTTCCTTAGTTGGGAAACATGAAATACATTATGAACTCCCGCCATCTTCTCTGGTAAGCCAACTCTATACGCCAAATTCCCGACTAGTTCAAGAACAGGGAATGGGCCAACAAATCTTGGTGCCAACTTGCCTCTCCTGCCAAATCGAATCACGCTCTTCAACGGGGAGACCTTGACGAACACCAAGTCACCAACGGAGAATTTCAATTCTCTTCTCCTCTTATCAGCATAACTCTTCTGCCTATCTTGGGCAGCTTTCATTCGTTGCCGAATGATCTTAATCTTATCTGAAGTTTCTCTCACCACATCTGGTCCAAGCATAAACTTCTCGCCAGTCTCTATCCAACATGATGGTGAGTTGCACGGTCTTCCGTACAAAGCTTCATATGGAGCCATACCGATACTGGATTGGTAGCTATTATTATATGCAAACTCTACTAGATGCAAATGGTCATCCCATGATCCACCAAAATCCAATATACACGCTCTCAAGAGATCTTCCAATATACGATTCACCCTCTCCGTCTGACCGTCGGTCTGAGGATGATATGCGGTACTGAGATGTAATCCTGACCCTAGAGCCTCTTGTAAGCTCTTCCAAAACCCACTAGTGAACAACGGGTCTCGGTCACTCACAATGCTTTTGGGTACTCCATGAAATCTCACTACCTACTTCATATACAATTCTGCCAACTTGGCTGCCGTTCTGGTTGATTTGACTGGTATAAATCTTGCGCTTTTAGTCAATCGATCCACAATTACCCAAATGCTATCATATCCCGATCTAGTCCTTGGTAAGCCATCGATGAAATCCATCGAAACTTGCTCCCATTTCCATTCGGGAATTTCTAATGGTTGCAACAACCCACTAGGCTTCTTTTGCTCGGCTTTAACTAGCTGGCAATTCATGCATTTGGATATAAACTTCCCAACATCTCTTTTCATCCCTTCCCAGTAGTAAGTTTGTCTCATGTCTCGATACATCTTATTACCACCGGGATGTATAGTCAGTTTTGAGTGATGACATTATCTAAGCACTTCATCTCTCAAACCATTCACGTTGGGCACAACTAGTCTTCCATTCTTCCGAAGCCATCCATCTCGATCAAGCCCATACACATTCATCTCCTCATCGATACCCATCTCTAACTTGGAGATGATTTCCAATAGATTAGGATCGTCCCTCTGGCTGGAACCAATCCGCTCTATCAAAGTAGGTCTGACCGTCAAACTAGCTAGCATAATTGGATCCAACTCGCACCTTGGTCTGAAATCAAAACCCGCGATATACTCCAGTTGCTTCCATTCAAGAAACATTGCCCCTAAGCTGGCATGTCTCCTACTCAAGGCATCGGCTACCGCATTACCCTTCCCAGGTGTGTACGCGATATCAAAATCATACGAAGCCAAGAACTCTAACCATCTCTGCTGACGGAGATTCAGATCTTTCTGAGAGAAGAGATACTTTAACGATTTATGATCGGTAAACAACTCGAATCTTTCTCCCAAGAGATAGTGTCTCCACATCTTCAGCGCAAATACAATCGCTGCCAATTCCAAATCATGGGTAGGATACTTCTTCTCATGCGGCTTTAGCTGTCGACTAGCATAAGCTACAACCCTACCTCCTTGCATCAATACTGCACCCAGTCCGGTACCACAAGCATCCGTGTATACCGTCATCTCTTCATTCCCCTTAGGAATGACTAACACTGGCGCACGCGTCAACCTCTCCTTTAGACTCTTGAAGGCATCCTCACACACTCCGTCCCAGACGAAGGACTGATTCTTCTTAGTCAACTGAGTCAACGGTGCTGAAATCTTGGAGAAGTCCTGGATAAACTTACGATAATATCCAGCTAATCCCAAGAAACTTCTTACATCTGCAGCATTCTTGGGCGTAGGCCAATCCTGTACCGTAGCCACCTTCGCAGGGTCCACGGCAATACCACACTCTGAAACAACATGACCCAAGAATCTTACTTCCCTTCTCCAAAAATGACACTTAGAGAATTTCACTTTCAATTGGTGTTTCCTCAACACCTCCATCACTATTCTCAAATGTCCCTTGTGTTCCTCCTCTGTCCTTGAGTAAACAAGGATATCATCCACGAACACAAGAACAAACTTATTCAACTGATCTCTGAATACTCGATTCATAAGATCCACAAAATAGGCTGGTGCATTGGTCAACCCAAACGGCATGACCAACCACTCATAAAATCCAGACGGCGTCCTAAATGCCGTTTTCGGAACACTCTCATCTGCTACTCGAAGCTGATGAAATCCTGTCGCGAGGTCCAACTGGGAGAACACTCTTGCTCCTTCCAGCTGATCAAACAAATCATCTATCCGCGGTAGAGGATACTTATTCTTCCTCGTCACCTTATTCAACTCGCGATAGTCCACACACAAACGAAGGGAACCATCTGCCTTAGTGGCAAATACAACTGGTGCTTCCCACTCGGAGGCACTCCTTCTAATCAATCCCTTCTTCAAAAGATTGCTGACTTGCACCCCGAGCTCTCGCTGCTCCTTTGGTGCCATACGACGAAGTGGCATCACTATAGGTCTGGCATCTTTCACTAAATCAATACGGAACTCAATCTCTCGGTGTGGTGGAAGCCCGGTCACCTCCTCGAAGACGTCCGGATACTGGCCAACCACGGGCACATCTGACAACTCATCCTGCGGGATGTCGAGGGAATTTACAAAACTAGCCATAACCCCATCACTAGGTAGACTACCAAACACTACCCTCCGCCCATCATCCGCCCTCACTGTCACCAAAAAGCCCTCACAGTCTACCACCACCCCGTATCTTTGGAGCCAATCGACTCCCAATATAATGCCATACCCTGTAAAACCCAAAACAAAGCAATCACATAAAAACATACATCCATGACTCGATAAGACCAAATTCCTGCAAATCATACTAAGGCTAGTCGAACCACCAATCGGGTTCGTCACAACCAATGGTCTATCGACTATCTCGGGTTCCAGTCCCAACCTATCTACCAGGTCACTAGATATGAAGGAACGGGAAGCCCCAGTATCAAACAAAACTCGAATTGGTATATCATAAATAGAAAGCATACCTTGAATAACAACATTCTTTCCTTTCTCCGCCGCAGTTGGGGCATTCGACGAAGAAGGAATAGCATCAAGAGCATATGCTTTCACAATCTGCTTCTCCTTAAGAGGTTGCGGACACTTATCCTTCTGATGTCCCACTTGACCACAGTTGTAGCACTTCCTTTCCGCTGGCTTGGCCCGACATTCCTTAGCATAATGGCCTTTCTTTCCACAGCTGAAGCACTCAACATCCTTCTTGCTCTTTTTCTGGCCACCTTTTGATTGGTCCTGCTTCCTCTTATTCTGAGAGCTATTCTTGCCTCCACCGCCTGCTTGCGGCTTTGGCCCTTCTGCAGATGCAGCCTCAGTCTTTGACTTAGGGTAAAGACTCTCTGATCTCAAAGCTTTCCCCACAATCGATTCAAAAGTCTCATCGATGTGATTAATAAGCCTCTCCCCCAAATACCCATCCAAACCAGTAATGAACTTCTCATTCTTCTTTTCAGGAGTATCAATACGAGATAGTCCATACTTCGACAAAGTGTCGAACTCAGCAATATAATCAGAAACTGCCCTTCCATTCTGCTTGAGTTCCAAGAACCTCTTAAACAACACTGACTTCTGGGCAGCTGGAATAAACTTCTCGCTAAAGCGAGCCTTGAACTGAACCCAAGTAACCTGGTCCTCTGGAGTAGCTGTTCTGATAGCTTTACACCAATTCATCGCTCGCCCTTGCAGCTGACGAGACGCTAGCCTTCTCTTCATCGCATCCTCGAGACCCAAGTCATCGAAGATACGGTCACAGCTATCCATCCAATCTTGAACATCCGTGGCCGACTCCGTACCATGGAACGGCTTCCCGCCAAGGTTAGTGTAATCTTTGCACAACTTGGCGAAATCGGCCCTAGGCGCCTGCACTACTGGGCCAACACCAACTCCGGGATTGGGAATTGCCCCTTGCACTTCTCTGAGCATGTCTCTCATGAGGTTAGTAAACATAGCCCTCATGTCAGCGGCATTCCCTTGGTTGGTCCCTCTACCAGCACCCCTCGTCTCTCGGCTCATCGTTAATCTGTAAAAAGAAACGATTAACGACCCCATAGTGGTGCTAGTGCAGTGCGACTTCATCTTTATACTACTAATAGTATATATATACATAGTTTTTGAAAACCAAAGTAATCACAAATACGCGCTCTCTTATACGTACTAACTCTCCCTAGTGTCTTTCCCTAGGTTAACTACGCAACCTAGAGCTCTGATACCAAGTGTGACGGCCCGCCCCGCACCAACCGACATTTACTCCAAAAGTGCGCTGTACACAAGTCCAGTTAGCACGGAACGGGTCGCCAGAAGGAAAAGGAAGAAGGAAATGAACATACAAGGAACCTGTAGAATGTCTCACAGCGCATAGAACAAAATATAATAATAACATACTTGACATAAAACAGGGAAGAAAGTGCATAAGCTGAAAATCAGAACTAAACATCATAGCAGCGGAAATCCAAAATACAGCTTATTACAACTTTCAAACTGTCTCAAAGCAAAGTAAGATAAATGAGGTACACTACTAATGCCCAAGTAGCGACCACCAACGACACAGGGAGAATGTGTATATATATAATACGTGGAAGCCTCCTGCCCGCCTCCGAATCAGCTACTCGCGCACCACCAGCTAACCTGTCTCTAGTCTGCTCGTGTGAGCACCCAGAGTAATAAGAGGAGACATAAAACTCTGGGTCAGACATAAAGCCTGGTATGAGCGATAAGCATCTAAAGTGAACAATAACAGGTAGACTAAAACATACCTGAACCTGGACCTGCAACCAAAGAGTTAGCACTACATACTGTACAACACTCTAAGGTATCATATCAATCAATATAAAGATACGGAGGTGGGGGAGGTGTGCATGTCCTAATGATGGCAAGCAATCAAACATAGCATCCATCCTCACATCTCTCACTCAGTGCGTAAAGCATACGATATCCACCACTTCGATCACCCAACATTCCTTGCTACGATCACTTTGCCCCGTGGAGTCATAAATGGCTTCACTGCACTGATAACGTAGCCACTAATTCCTCGCTATGTCCACTTGCCCCATGGAGTTATTCACCTCATCTGCGCTGGCTCATAGCCTTACTAATCCTTACTATGTCCACTTGCCCCATGGAGCTATTCACCCCATCTGCGCTGGCTCATAGTCTTACTACGCATCACCTTGCCCCTCAGGTCATAATGACCCTACTGCACTGATAACGTAGTCTTGCTACCATCACTTTGCCCCTCAGGTCATAATGACCCTACTGCACTGACAAGTAGCCCATCATTCATTCTTAGTGGTGAATCGAAGTTATGAACGTCGACAACTCCTTAGCACACGCCCCGCAGCAAAGTCCAACCATGAAGTGAACTTATTACCAACGCCAAGCACAAATCCATTGGTAAAAGTTCTAACTCCTATTAGGACTACCTTTGCATCTCGGGTTATGGATCATCATCAGATCGGTTCGGATTCCTTTCATCATCATTGGGATCGTGGTCTTCATCGTCTCGGTTCGTGACTGCTACCTCGGGTCGGATCGGAGTGCACCATCGGTTCGGGTCGGATCCCTGCCTCTCCCTTGTGACGGTTCGGATCGGAGTCCTTCATGGTACACTGGATCGGTTCGTGGCTTCCAGTCCCATCTGGATCGGATCGGGTTCTCCACCACGCCACGGCTCGGGTCACGCCTCCTGGTCATAGCTCCAAGCCCTTCGCCCTCCTTCAAGTCTCCGGTTCGTTGTCCTCAAGGTGATCAGATCGGATCGGGTTCTCCACCATGCCACGGCTCGGATCGAGGTAAGGGGCACGATGGGTTCGCGAGGTCTTGGCCGGATCGGATCGGGCATCATGGTCACGAACCGGTTCGGTTCGGATTTCCTGCACTGACTTTTCCAGCGACTGTTTACGCCACTCGACGACGTTTTTGACCATTCTAACTATTGCAATCAATCACAAAGCATGTCATAGTGTCATAGCAATACATACAAGTGACCTCAAACACCAAAACAACAACATGATATGATAAAATGGATCAAACATAGCCAAAATCCCATGTTTTCCCTTAATCCCTCTTAATCATGTTTGAGCATATGATTAGCAAAACTTATCCAATTTAACCCAAACTCATATCAGAGGTCTAAAACATTATTTATGAATTTATAAACATTTTTCCGGAATTTATTTTCCTTAAAAACGCTGATTAGCACTAATCACCCCAATTTAGCCATAATTAGTGCAAAAAAGCAAGCTAATCACTCACCTTAGCCACAAAACAAACTAAGATCTGAAATAATGCTCTGATTTGATGCGAATCCCAATGCTAACAGCAGCTCCAAGGTTGATTAGGTGAAGATCTTCTTTGATTAGGGGTGGCTAAGCTTGATCCTTGACCAAAAGATGATTTGGAGGTGATTTAGAGGTTGGAGGCCATTTTTAGGGATCCTTGGTGATAAGTGGAGGCTAGAAAACTGAAATGGAATGATTTTCCATCTCATTTCAGCCCTCCCATAACCCTAATCCCGAAATGGGTTATGGGCCTAATCACTAATCACCCGATTTGGCCCAGTTAAGCAGTTTTTCACCCTCCAAACCTTGTTTCAGCCATATCTCCCAAACGGTAAGTCCGTTTGGCTAATATGACCACTCTACGGAAAGAGAAACTATCAAACGAATCAAATGGAAGTGGTTTCAGGTCAAAATTCCTTTCCAATCAAAAGTTATGGCCAAAACAGTACCAACTAGGGGCAAAATGGTCATTTAAAAATCGACAAAAATCATAAGCATGAGAAATGACTCTAATAGATGTTTCCCAAAGTTACATGACCATACGACTTCACATGGGAAAGAAATAAATATTCTACAATCCTATGATGTGTAGAATGCGGGTCGTTACATACGCATTCTACGAGAACTCACTATTATTCCAAGATAATTCTCTCTATTTACTTTATAGCCTCAAAACTTTTCCCGTCTTTCCTAGGCAGTAATCCTTACCTACTCCATACTTTTTAAAACATGGTTTGGCCTTTTTTCTTCCAAAAATTAAAAGTGTCAAAACTTTATTTTCCTCATGAAAACTTTCTTTTGCCAAACCATAAAAACATGTCATCTTAAAAATGTAAATCATCATTTTTTTTTTCAAATCACAAAATTGGAGTAGATACGGACAACTATTTTCTCCATCAGGTTTGTGACTTGTTCTTACCTATAAGGTCGGTTTAGTCTCTTACTACAAGGTGCAAACATCCACTTTATTCTTAATTCCTGCACTTATTTTGTCCACCCAACAAAATTATCTTAAAATAATTTATCAAAAAGGGTTGTCATAAAAATAGAGATTTAAAATCTTTCTTTATTGAAGACTCTTGTACGAAATATAAAAAGAAAACTAGCGAGCTATACATGCTCTATATTATGCACCTTTTATTGAGAGAACTTTACTTTAAACAAAATTTTCGCAAGAAATCACTATTTGCAAAATATAACCATTTTACTTCAAGACCCAATATGTATACTTTACATATTTAAAACTATAACTTTTAAGATTAAAACTTGAAAACACCATAAATCATTTTCGCAAAAAAATTATAATCTCAAAAAGTTAACAATGGTGTTAGACTCAAAGCAGGTTTCCAATATTCTAGGCTTTCCTAGACACTCCCCAAGGTCACTTCTCCTAACTATATATATTCCTAATCCATTTCTTCTTTTTAACCTTTTCCAATCTATAAGGTTTTACTTCCAAACCCACTAACACGAAATAGCAATCATACGGGATTCACTTTCCTTCCATACAAAATACATTGTACACTTTCCACCCAAATCACCTAAAGGTCTCATATTCATCCCTTTAGTGTTCAAAACAAACATCCCATTTCTTACCACTTTATACTCTTTCTATTTAGTGGGTTCCTTTATGGATCTAGGTATATATATAATATACTTATATTTTTAAAAATACAAATACGTTCACTCACTATTTATATAAGAATCCTAAACTTAAGCTCTGATACTAGATGTGATAACCCGAATTCTGACAGACCAATTTTTTTTTTCAAAATTCCAATCTATAGAAACTCGGATTGGTTTGCTCTGGTAACCTGCAAAAAAGATAGAGACATAAAACATGTCAGAGCTCAAAAAATATCTCACAGCGGAATGGATAAAATATAGTATAATCAAAACGTAACCTTACCGTATTATTAATACTGCCTAACCAGTATCCGAAGCTATCATGTCTCTACCATAAATTTAACCTGCGAGTATGTTATTAGGAGGGGGTCAGAACACAAGTTCTGGTGACTAGATTTAAACTATACATTTTGGATAATCCTACATATACCATTTAATCATATTTTCTTATTTGTTAGGTTATTTGGGTTAACAACACTTAAGGCATATGTCGCACCCATTTACTTCCCAATGAATTAACCTAATACCATATATATATAGCTACCCCCAATATTGAGGTACACCCCATGGTACCCTACTCGCACGGTCTCCAACGTAACACCATCGGAATATACGCAGTCCCTCATCCTACGTCGTAGTGACGTACGGATAGCAATATTATGTCCCGCATATATCTATCATTACTATGCTATGTAAACGTTCTGACTGCCACCTTTGTTCGAATCAGACTCCATACCAGAGTAATGCCCTCAAGTCTACGACACACCACCCAAAGCCGACATGCATATATCTAGACTGTCCACCATACGTATCTTCAATTGTAGCTCGATGCCTCAATCGAACTTCTTCTAATGTGCACCGAGTTCCGTGGCAGGGCGATACAAGAAGCACGGAACTCGGCCGGGAGCTTTTCCATATCTGTACAGGCTCGTCGTTAAAGAGCCTCTATATATAATATACTTAGGGTCTGTTTTCGTGGTGGCTATGGCCCCACCTCGGCCCCTCCCTCAAATGGTAAAGACTACCCGAGGTAAGCGACTGCCCCTACGCAAATAATCTAAACATCCATATGGCGTCTCCCCTCAACCTCTTATCCCGATAGTGAAGGTTCACTACAAGAAAAACTGCCTATAGCAGCGGCAAAATCCGCTTCTAATCCATCGCTATTTTGGCTTTAGCGACGGATTTCCTGCATAACATGATGGTCAGTAAAAACCATGATGATAATTGTGTCAGATTTTTGCGACGGAATATAGCATGAGTTTTCCGACAGTTTTCCATCATTTCACTATTTTATAATAAAAATATAATTTTATTTATTAATTTATTTTTAATTTATTTACCGATGGATAAGTAATTTATAATAATTTATTATTTATACAGAAACATGGGTAAAGCCTTGCTAATTAGCAAGGAATTAGCGACAAAATATTGTTTAGATCAGACTTTTTTGTAGCTAATCCGTTGCCATTCCCTTTCTATTCTGCCAATAAACATTCTTTCAAGTTTCTTGCTTATAGCTTTGCCAAATACTATTGTTCAACTATCAATAAAGAATAATGAATGCGGTTATGAATACAATACACAAATTTATTACTATTTAACACAAAATAGTACAATATAATACACGTCATTTACAATCGATGCAATACATATACAATTGTACTCTCAACCATTAAAAAACCAAAATAAATTATATATTCACATCATTTATAAAGTCTCTTGACAAATATAAAAGATATGTGCCTCTGAGTACACCTTTTTCTCTCTCTCAATACGACCCATAACTTAAACCAAAGATTTGCAGCTAAACAACAACGGAATTGGGCTTGTTCCTTTCAGCTTTTAGCTTAAACAATACATAGAAGAACAAAAACGCACAAAAAGGATTCAAAGAACTGATGTTTCTCCACTCACTTGTATAATGGAACCAACGTATAGCACCTCAAATCACGAGCATGAAAAACCTACCCAATTCACTATCAGTAAAGCATATACTCATCCCACACACGAGAAAGACAACTCTAGTATGCAACAGTCTGGTAACCCTTAGTATAACCCCGTCTCTTAAATGCTCTACTGTCCACACAACCACAAACATGTTGACAGAAGCATCTACGACACCGAGATGGAGAAAGCCCGCAAGAGGCTGAATTGATGGTGGAGTTATATGTTTCGATTGACATGCAATCTTTGAAAGTTCATAAACTATTAAAATGCATGGATTTATATCTCTGCACTGAACATAAAAATCATGTGAAGCAAATTCAATTAGTATTAATAGTATTGTTATTGCTCATTATTTAGGATTAAACAGCATAACTAGTATCAGGTTTATTTAATAATAGGACAATAGAAGTACTAGCCTGTCTTCCAGATGCTTCTCCAAGATCCACTTCCTTGTCTGCCCTTCCGTTCACGTTCTAGCTACCTTTGGGTTGAGATCTTACTCCTTAAGTTCCAGTTGGCTCTGGGTTTAGATCGTACTCCACTACTGTTAATTACCAAAATACACAACATTTTAAATAACAGAGCTTGAATTTGCCAAATATCAAACTGAACACTGATTGTCCTTCTCACAAACCTGTAGCTCACCAAAAGCTAAGACTAGCAAGTCAAGGACTACTGACTATGTTGAACGATAATACAAGAATGACATATACATATATGTATACATATTTTCAATATATGGGTCTATCTATTTTAATAAGTCAAGGACTACTAACCAACCTGACATATGCCAAGCCAAAAACATAAGATACCAAAAGAAAATAAATACCACAATGGAGAAAAACATCATAAAATCACCATCTTCCTCAAGGAGCAATAATGAAAAGAACGCAAAGCATGTTGAATGGTATGAAAATGCAAAAGATAAAATGACAGAGCTTTATGTTGTTCTGCATTCTATGGTTCCCAATCTCCCCCCGAAGACACAAAGGGTGAAAATTGTGGACCAAACAATAAGCTACATAAAATCACTTGAACAAATTGCATCAAAGTTAGAACTAGAAAGAAAGGTAGCTAAAGAGTTGCTGCAATCTACCACAACTACACACTCAACTGCAGCTGTTACTGTTTCAGCATCTGGAAAAACTGCATTTTTTGGAATTTGTTTGTGCCACAAATGTAGTTTACTGACACAATTGGTAGCTGTATTTGACAAGCACAGAGCTGAGATATTGACAAAAACTATGGCTAAAAATGAAGAGTTTAGTAGCATAACTGTAACTGCTTTACTATGTGAGATTGAAGATGCAGGAAGAATCAGGTTGGAGCTTATGTCTAAAAAAAATGCTGCTGTTGTTATTCCATTGTTTACAAAAGATTTAATTAATATTTTAATTTGAAAAAAAACCACAAATCGCACGATGGATTCAGTACCACCATGAATAGGAACCACAGCCAATCTAGCGCACAAAACAACCACCATAAGTTGAAACACCTAATACCAAAACCACATCGGAAATCACCACCAAGCACATGGCCCTAACTGACTCTAAAACAAATGCAGAGCAGAGCTCAAACCAAGAACTAAAACTCAAAAAAGTAAGCTGTCAATACAGAAGAAAAAAAGGGCGGCTTGATTTGCTTACCAGAAGCGAGAATAGGCCAAAACAGAAAGGGGAGAGGAAAGGCACGAAGCGGAAAAGGGTGCTCAGATGCATCGGATTTGTTCAAGCATTGTTGGCTTGGTGATAGAGCTGCCATGGCCGACATTCAATTCTGCATAGGGTTTTCGATTTCAATTTTAGGATAAAAGACTTTGGCGTCCAGTATTTGGTTTCCATAAAGTGATTTCAATTTCCCTCCGCTAAATTCATTTCCCTCCACACGAAAATTTTCTCCCGCCACCGGTCAATCAAACGCATGCCTTAGTGGTTAAATACAAATCATTATTTATTAGTGTTTTTAATTATTAATTATAAGTCATTACATATAAAACTTTAAATTAAAATTGTTAACCTATATTTATAAACTATTGTTTATGAGTTATTAATTATAGTATATTACTAAATATTAGGTAAATATGATTATTTGTACATTATTACTTGAAATTATTAATTAATTACCCAACTATTAATGATTACTTATGCAATGTAATTAATTATTAGAAATATTTATAAGTTATTAAAATATTAATTAATTAATTACTAAAAATAATAAGTTATTAAAATAATGCTTAATTTGATCTCAAACTTCAAATTCCAACACAAACGGTATGTGTCGTTCTCCGAATAATGATATTATTTACTTATATATAGTTTAATATTAATTTAATTTTTGCATCTAATATTTAATCTTAATTTTTAATTTTATATCAATTTAAAATTTTGTGTCAATTTTATATCACTTAAATTCAAACTTTTGTATTTAGTAGTAATTTAGTTCACCAAAATTCGGGGGAAAAATTATTTTGAATTTGTTTGTTAATTATGAATTTATTTATTATTTATTATTAACATGTATCATACTTAAAATTTCACCAAAAGCTACTTTTTATTTATTATTATTTAGTATTTATTTATTTATTTTATTATTTTTTAAATGTTAATTATTATTATTTAATTATCAGTTATAAATATCACTTTATTTAGTGTCAAACATGTCCTGAATAGCTTTTTTTTGCTTAAAGTTATCAAAGAATCTATCTAAATATATATAAATTAAGCAATTATTTTGATCGATAAATGAGGAGGTTTTAACCGGAGGCGACCAAACATTCCAAAAGTAATGGATCCAAGATAACGATGATTGATTAAAAGTTGTTGAAAATTGACTATATTAAAAGTGGTAAACTAAATAGGTTGTAATAAATACTACTACAACAACAAAAAAGGTTAAAATAGACATGTAATTACAACGGACAAAAGAAAATGCTTGTAACAAGCATTTATTACAATGGACAAATATGAATGAAAACCGATATCTATTACATTTGCAAGAAAACAACTCTAATTAATAAAATATAAATGTAATTTATTAATTATTAATAATTACATATCATTAATTATTAAATTTAAAAAAATTAATTATTGATTATATATAACAATTAGTAATTAGTGATTATTTATTAATAACCATTAATTATAAATTTTAGAATTAGACTATGGGACTTGAACGAAACCCAAACGATGGAGCCAAAAGTTTCATGCGTTAGAACCAAAATTTCTCCTGCGGAGCCAACATTTTAAAAAATTATATTTTATCTTAGTCAGAATTTATAGAAAATTTTAAAATTAGAATATGAAGTATAATACAATTTAAATTTAACTATTAAATGAACTTTTTCAATATTTTAAAGTTTAGAAATTTTGGTTATTTCATGTCAAACAATAATTGGTTTTATAAACTTTATGATTTATTTTAAATTTATTCAGGATGATTTCAAATTTCAAATTTTTCGAAATATAAAATATAATTATCAACTATAATTATAAAGTATAAGTATCAATTACAATTATTATATACAATTATTTAAAATTAATTGTTGAATACTAGATATCATTTCATAAGTACTATTTTTTATTAATTATTAAATAATTATTATAATAAACTGATATTTTCATCTCATGCAAATCAGTTGGAATTTTACTGTAAAATAGCTTCGATAAATATTCGTCGGTATTCTGCCTGAATTTGCAGCGGAAAATAGCGGCAAAAATTTTATGTCGGTAATTTGACGCAATTGCCAACGGCTTAGTGAGGGATGATAGAAGACGACGGTAATAAATAAAAGAAAAAAAAGTTGAAAAAACAAAAAAATATCACTTGCAGATCACATGGAGTTCCATCGCAAATTAGCGACGGAAATTTCCGCTTCTAAATATTTGACGCTAAATCAGTGTTTTCTTGTAGTGGGTGAAATGGTATCTTGGGTTTAGCTCCAGTCTTTCCCCATCCCACTGGCTGCCGATGACGGGTGTCCAACGATCTACTTTCCTTGTTGGTCGTGACCCT
Source organism: Allium sativum (assembly GCA_030737875.1). Classification (NCBI taxonomy): domain Eukaryota; kingdom Viridiplantae; phylum Streptophyta; class Magnoliopsida; order Asparagales; family Amaryllidaceae; genus Allium; species Allium sativum. The sequence continues at coordinate 140,123,460 of CM060924.1, forward strand.
CTGCCTCCTTATGAGGCAACCATTGAACCAACCTGGTGTCACCGCGTCATAGCATTCTGACTGCATAGCTACATCTGCAGTCAAGGCCCGCCCACCTAGTAGTTTCGCGTAGACCCATCCTCTACGAGCACAGCCTAAGACATTTGTCACCGCACAAAGGGCTACTTAGAGCATCTTAAGTACCTCAGGAAGCCGCGTACTTCCCCTTCCAATTCTTTGGAGCCATCAGAACAATCAGATGAATGTGCACTCCCCTAGTTCCTTATGACACCTCGATGATCTACCCCGTTGGGTTATTCACCCTCAACCGTACGGACTGGTCTAAGCGCCTTGCTTTAGCATATTGTTAGACCCTATGTCTAAACATTCTTTTACGCACTTGTCTCACCTCATCAGGTTTCCATTTAACTTGGTTATTCCAATTTATATTGAATTCTTATTCAAATTACCAAGTTCTTTTGCTTATTAATTTCAGTCATACAACTTAATCCATTTAAGTTTATTAATAAGCCCACAATATGTTATTTCTGATTCGATCCAGTGCAGAAAGAAGCGAGTGAGCGGTAAATGATCCAATATCGGACCTGGTGAATATTTGTCTCTCAATCCCAGGATTCCAATCCAAATTATGCATTTACTCTTCTTCCCTTGAATGAATCTCGTTCAAGCTATGATAAGAAGACGGAAGTAGAAGAATATATGAGAATCTAAGCTTAGGCCAGTATATTAATTGGGCGTGCCTTACCATAAGGTAGTTGGTGCTCTTTCTGGGTTGGCGTTCCATAATGACAAAGTTAGGAAACAGAGAATATCTTCTATAGATTGTGGCCCAAGGTCTGTAATCCATAACCCCTTTTTATCTTCTTGTTGATTTCATCATTACAACAACATGTTTTACTTAATATGTAATTAAGTATATCCAATTCACGTGTTTTCTAATAAACGTGTCGCTTACCATTTATGATTAAATATAACTTATTTCATTTCATAAGTTTCCCTCATTCTTTCTCATTTAATCATAATTTCATTTTACATTTCAATACAACTTATCGTTGTTTATTTATTAACTTAGTTCTATTAACTAAGGCCCATTAATAAGTTTCTTTACCCGTTTATTATAACCTATGTTATAATTTCCACTTGTCCCTAGAACAAGCATAAACATTCTTATCAACGGGTTTCCGAATCCCAAGCTTACAGATTACTTAATTTATATTAAGTACAATATATTTTCCCCCTTTTCTTAATTGTTTTCAAGTTTTCCCCTTTTACTGATTACTTAATTTATAATCAAGTGTCCTTTAACTCAATTCACCAGTTATCCCATTCCCTTTCTAGTTTATTAATACCTAAGTTATAATATTCACTTGTCCCTAGGACAAGTCTACCTATTATAGAGCATTTTCATTAATGTTATTTATTTATAATAGGTTATTATCATTCCCCTTTTAAACCATTTACCATTGTAAACCATTATTCTTCATTCACTATAATATACTGTAACGACCCAAAAAATCTGAACTAATTTAAAAAAATTAAATTAGCTAAAATAATGGATTTTAATTATTTAAAATAAATATTTTAAATAATAACGACGGAAAGTAAGTTTGAATCGACATTTGAAAACGAATATAATTAATTCTAATTATAAACAAGGCCTGAAAAGGCGCTGCAGTTTCAAAAATTGAATTCAAACTTTGTCGGACTGTACCGGGTGCAAAACAAAATGGATTTGAGTGAAACCAAAAATATTTAAATCTGTTAGTGAATACCGTTCTAACGAATCTGAAAAATCGAAGTTTCGTAGCGAGAAGCAAAAGTTATGGCCAGATGAATTTTCAGAAAGGTCGCTATGGATTTATATAGCCCGTGAAAATGGCCATTTTGCATACGACCTCGGAATTCGACGAAACCACTTTTGTTGGATCCGGGATGTTAAATTATTGCAAGGTTTCAAATTTCATAATTTTTGAAGTTGATATGTGAGTGTGGAAAAGGAAAATGTGTTTGGTCGATTTCTATTAAATTGGATCGACCAGAAAATGGCCATTTTGCGTACGACCTCGGAATTCGTCTAAACCACTTTTGTTGGATCCGGAATGTGAAGTTATTGCTAGTTTTCAAATTTCATAATTTTTGAAGCTAGTATGTGAGCGTGGCAAAGGAAAACGCGTTTAGGTCAATTATAGTTAAATTAGGTCGACCAAAAATGGGCCTTTTTGCAAACGGCCACAAAATTCGACGAAACTATTTTTGTTGGGACCGTATCGTCAAAACATAGCTAGATTTATTTTTCTGGAATTTTTCGAATCAGTTTGTGGCCCCGGCAAATTGAAATGTACGTTCAAATTAAATATTGAATGTTATATATTTTAAATTGAGGGGAAACTGATTGAAACAGTCGAATGGGCCTACGAAACATATCCCATTGTGTTCGGAATGGGGGTAAAACTCTAGGGACGACAGTCATTGGGTTTGGATTGGGGTTCGTGTGTGAAAGGGGTATTTTAGAATTTTGAAAATATATTAAAAAAAATCATTGGCCAGGAATCCTTTCTCTCTCCCCGACGATCCTCAAACTCGACGGCGCCTTCTGCTCCCACCTTCTCTCCTCTTTTTCTCCTCCTCCACGCAACAAAACCCCATAGTCCTTTGGAGAAATTTGTAGTACTCATCAGGATCTTCAAATCCATACCGACCTCAGATTTTTTTCGTGGGATATTGAGCTCGAATCGAGCCTAGGAAGATCCGAACTTCCCGCCACCGATACCCCCTCCTCGCCTGATTGAGTTCAACGAAACCCCGGCGCCGCGAAGCCCTTTCCACCCTCTTCGACGTCATGCAACCTGATCGGGACGAAGTGCTGCGGATTTCACGAATTTTCAAAACCTAGTTTTTGAACAGAAATAGAAAGGTACGGGTTTTATTTTCTGAAATGATTTTAAACCTTTAAACCGTTGCAAACCTTGTAAAAATCATATCTTTTTCGTTTCTAGACAAAATTCAGTGAAACAAGAGACAGTGGACTCGTGTGGACGTCTTCTACATTCTAGAAGAGACCGCATATTTTTCTGAGCCTTATGCTATTTTTGGTGGAGTGGAACCCAATGTGAGATTTCTAATTTATAAACGATATGGAAAACGACGATGTATAAATTATATGGTCGATGTATGAGTTATATAAGCATTGTACACCTCATGTATAAGCATTGTATAAGTTGTACGTTCGATGTATAAGTTATATATGCGTTGTAAAAATTATATATGTGTTGAAATAGAAGTGAATTGCTATATATAAATATATATATATACGCCCCTCGTCCACAAACCATGGACGATATTTATTGATTGTGATTGGTGTGAAAATTGATTGATAGCGAATGGTTAAATGGAATTGTTTGTGGTTGATATTGATTTATTGTGGTTGAAATATACCCGTTTGTGGTTGAAATATTTGGTTGAAACCACATAGGATTAGTTTGTGGAAATGAAATAAATATATATGCCGCCTGCGTGCGAACTAGATACATGATTCCCCATTGTCAAAAGCTGCGAGGCTTTAAGGTAGAGCAAGGAGCCGTACTAGGGACGGTCCCGATTTTAACTACCCTGTCGTTATGCTGCCGAAATTTTGAATAATATTCATGTGTTTGAATTATTTTCATTTGTTGAAACTATATTTATTCGTTGAATAGAAAACCTTCATGTGTTGAATCGATATTCATTCGTTGAATTGAAATTCATGTCTTGAATGGTATTCGTGTTTTAAATATAAAAATCACATTTTTATCTATATATACAAACTATAGAAAACCTTCATGTGTTGAATCGATATTCATTCGTTGAATTGAAATTCATGTGCTGAATGGTATTCGTGTTTTAAATATAAAAATCACATTTTTATCTATATATACAAACTATAGAAAACCTTCATGTGTTGAATCGACATTCATTCGTTGAATTGAAATTCATGTGCTGAATGGTATTCGTGTTTTAAATATAAAAATCACATTTTTATCTATATATACAAACTATAGAAAACCTTCATGTGTTGAATCGATATTCATTCGTTGAATTGAAATTCATGTGTTGAATGTTATTCATGTTTTAAATATAAAAATCACATTTTTATCTATATATACAAACTATAGAAAACCTTCATGTGTTGAATCGATATTCATTCGTTGAATTGAAATTCATGTGTTGAATGGTATTCGTGTTTTAAATATAAAATCACATTTTTATCTATATATAGAAACTATAGAAAACCTTCATGTGTTGAATCGATATTCATTCGTTGAATTGAAATTCATCTGTTGAATGGTATTCATATTTTGAAAGAAATTGTTTTATAATAAAAATCCCATTTTTAACACCAATATGAAATGTATAAAATAATCTTGTTTTGAAATAAATTGTTTTATAATAAAAATCCTATTTTTATCACCTATATGAAATATATAAAATAATCGTGTTTTGAAATAAATTGTTTTACATTAAAAATCACATTTTTATTATATACATGAATTGTTAAATATAGTGAAGTGTTGAAATAGAAGACAGTTATATAAAAATATCATTTTTATCAAATGTATGAAAAGAATATAGCTTTGAAATCGAAGAATCGATATATATATATAAATAGAATGAAAATATATCGAATAACAAAGCTGCAGTTCGTATTTTGAAACCGTGATTTCAAACAATTAGTACGGGAGATCCGACCATCGGATTTTCCCGAAATCGCAACCGTTGGGTTCGCTTTGGAAATATCTTTCCAACGGCACCAACTTTGTAAAAATCCAACGGTTGGATTGTCTGGAATGTTTAATTCAAATCTGAAGAAAAACAGCGCCAGAATCGATTATATTTATATATATATATATAACTATATTTAATCGAATAAAGACGCTGCAGTTCGTATTTTGAAATCGAAACTTCAAACGATTATACCGGGAGATCCGACCGTCAGAATTTCCCGAAACTAGAACCGTTGGATTCGTCTTGAAACACTACAACAAAATGACCCTATTACAACTTTAATTTTACAACGGTGGTAAACTCACCGTTGTAATAAATGGGTTTTTACAACGGTGGTAAAAGCACCGTTGTAATAAATGGTTTTTTACAACGGTGGTAAAAACACCGTTGTAATTACAACAAAAACACCATATTACAACTTTAATTTTGCAACGGTGGTTAAAGCACCGTTGTAATAAATGTTTTTTACAACTTTTTTCCAGAAAAGTTGTAATAAATTTATTTTTAACAACTGTGTTATTTTGACAGTTGTAATAAAAGCCTATCATAACTTTTATTTTTTGACTGTTGCAATATATGACTATATTTTAATATTAATTATTTTCATTAAATAATTTTAAATAATTAATATTTACAACTAATTAGTAATTATTAATTAATAACCTATATATTAATATTAAATATTTAATTAAAAATACTTCAATAAATAAATAATTCATAATAATAATTAGTAATTGACAACCAATTAGTAATTATTAATTAATAATCAATAAATACATATTAAATATTTAATTAAAAATACATCAATAAATAAAAAATTCCTACTAATAATTACTAATTAACAACCAATTAGTAATTATTTAATAATAATCAATATATAAATATTAAAAATTTAATTAAAAATAATTATTTATAACTACTTCATTATTAAGTACTAGTAATTAATTAGTAAGTAATAACTAATGAGCGGTTAATAATCAATAAGTAAATAACAATTAATAAATATTTAATTTATAATTAATCATGACTATTAGTAGTAATTAATATTTAGTATATAATATTTTTTAATAAGTAATCGTTGTTGAAAGTTTTTCCAAAATCTTTTGTCAAATATGATCCCTACGGAGGGGGGTCCAGGGGGGTGGCAACCCCCCAAGGTAGGGGTGCGGGGGCAACGCCCCCGCTAACGGGGTTCGACCTGCCCGGTCAGGTTGCGGGGGTCCAGGGGGCAGCGCCCCCGGCGGGGTGCGAGGCAGCGCCCCGTCCGAAACGGTACATTTTGTGTACTGTTGAATTTGAATCTTACTCAAAATTTAACAACAATCGTTAATTAAGTAACAATTGTAAGTTAAAAATCAGTAGTAAATAATAATAATAATTTATAATTAACTAAAATAATAATTGAAATTAATGATAAAAACATATATTAAATAAGTAATAGCTCCGCGCTGCAGCTATTTTTAGGGACAGTTTAATAGTTCAATCCAAATTTTAAGCGGAAAACCAAAAAAATTAGCTCCAACTACTTCAAGTTTAAGCGGGAAACCGAAAAATTAGCACCGACCTACTTCGTATTTTTTTTAACAGTTGCGTCCACCCATTCTTTCCCTACTTCAAGTTAAAAATTAGCACCGACCTACTTCAAGTTTAAGCGGAGAAGTGGCGGCAGCTTGAAAATTTTGGCAGCCAACCCTTATATTTCACCGAAGCTTTCCTGAACCCTAAATCCCAATTTATCTTCGTCCGTTCCCTTTACTTTTCCTCTGAAATTGTTTCCCCCAAAAAAATCATTTTTCCCAAAATCACAGAAAATCCTTAAATCGCCTCCACCTTAAATCCATCTCGAATCCGCTCTCAACCATCAACCGCAAAGCATCCGACTCACCCCGTTAACCGCTTCGGCAACCATCGTTTGCCTCCTCGACCCCTCATCCGCGCTGCCATGACCGTAGACCAGCCTCTCTTCTCGCACCAGCAAACTCGAGCGTGCTGCTTGTTCCCCGGCTCATTAAGACCTGCGCACCGTTGAACCACCGCAGTCCTCCTCGCTGACTGAAGCCGACCGTAGCGCCTTCCTCAAGCCGAGTTCCTCCTTCGCGGCACCTCCAATCAGATCCGTGTTCACCTGTCAAGCTTGCTCGGACCAACATCAGTCAAGCTTCTTTTCTGCTCGTCTTTCTGCGCTGGTTTAAGTTGAGCATCTGCTCACGATTCATTTTAATTTCAAGCATCTCAACGTCAAATGAAACTGCTTATATGATAGTTATTTTGACAGTTTGCTATCACTTGACCAACCCTTAAATCACTGATGCATGTTGTATCTTTCATTGTTGTTTGGCTCATGTGTATGTGACGAGCACTTGACTTACTGTCTTGAACCCTATGCAATGTTGTAGCCATATTGACCCGGTGCCTGAATGTGTGCCGCTGTGCTCCAGCGCCCGCTTTTGCTTCTCTGTTCATTTGCAGCGTTGACTTCGCACCAGCTAGGGAGTTTTCCGCTTTCCATCGGCGCGACAAAAGGTAAGTCTAACTTACGATTATATGTATTTCAAGTCGGCTACTTTGTTTTGTTGAATGTAGTTGGTTAAGGGCTGTTGTTTTGGGTGCGATAACCTTTGTTCGCTGTCTTGAATGGAATCCAGTTTTACATGAAACACCGTCTTGAATGAAACATTGTTTCGACTGTTGCTAAGTCAACGCTATTAATGGTAATACATACATTTTAGTGGCCATACATACATTTTAGTGGCTGCTATTAATGGTAATAGCATAGGGTATCTAACACAGTATGCCGACAATATTTGGCTCGTTCCTTCCTTTTATATATAAAGTCAGTAGTTGTGTAAAATGGGTAGAAAACACTTGTCCACTGATATTCATTTAGTTCATTCACGGTTGTTCATTGTTGCATTCAGCCTTGGGTGCTCATGGGACTGTGTCCTTTCTCTTTTCCAGTCTTAAGTGAACTTGTGGGTGTTCACTTATATTATTAAAAGTCAGTTGCACGAATACAAAAATAAAATAAAAATCATAATGGTTTAAAAGAAATATACCTTAAGATGGCCAGGTTGAAATAAAATAAACAAGCCACCCTTACTTATTTTGCATACATATCCTTTAGTCCTTACTGCATGCAAAATGCGAGCTGTTGAACCCATATACGTAAATAGTTGCATGCTCTCTTTAAATTGAGGCTACACTTCTAATACCTGCTCATTTGTATGTGGCATTGTTGATTCCAAAATTACATGTTTTGGTGTAGAGGTGTTTTACGGCATGCATATGAACTGTGTGTGTACATGCGTGTGTGAATGTATGTGTGGATTCATGTATGTGTGTGAATGCATATATGTGTGCGTGAGTTTAAAGAAGAGAAAAAATAATAAACAGAGGGAGCTCCATTCTTTTCCTTGATTGCATGTTCTAGCAGGAGACATTATTTCTTTATGTGGCTCTTCACTTTTGGTACTTGGTTTTTATTTGTAAATTCTGAACCATTCTAAACATGCTTAGACGGAATTTTATGTGTCCATATTCTTTTTATTTCCCTTGTTATAGAAGTATTAGCAAACTGCTTTATTGTAGGAAATGATTTAACCCTTTTGTCGAACATATTATCAGATTTAAAATTGAAGCCTATATAAACAGTGTGAAGATGTTTAGTTCCAGCCGGTTTTCCCTCTGCTAGCTAGCATGAATTATATATTGCTGATAGTTAAGACTGGTTTTGAGGATTGGAGTATAAAATCCATACATGCTATTTCCATGATGCACTCCTAAACGCTTCCCAAAAGAAAATAGTTTGTGATTGTACTTTGGTGACTCAAACCATTTGCATGCTATGTGAAAATTTCAAATTATACCAAAAATGTCTGATCCTGCAGGAAGAGGATTCAGAGGAATATGGAAGCCCAATGGTGTTGGCATCTGCAATAGCTGATACAATAAAATCACCAACGGAGGCACACTTAAAGAAGATTAAAGCTGCTGTATGAGCAAAGCCAATTGTGATGAGAGCAGAATATGCACACTGCCCTAACCTGACAATCATAGACACTCTTGGTTTTGTTCTTAAGGTGCATAACCTTTCTACTCATTTTTTATTTTACATATATATTCCATTATGAATTTTTAAATGGTGCATAATTCAGGAACTGGTATTGATTTGTAATCATTATTGGAAGTGCAAAGATGAAGCAAGCTGATAGTTGAAGCAGAGTTTTTGGATGGTACTGATTTGTAATCATTATTTGTAATGAAGAATTGATATATTACTGTGATGATGTATGATTCATTAGTTTTGTATTTCGAATATAAAGTTGTAATGTTTTTTGTATGAATGGATCCGTTGCTTTGAATTTATATCAATTTGTTTTCTGTTTATTCAACTTTTGTTGCATTTGCAAAATTTATTTTTTTTAAAACCCAAATTTCAATCACAATGGTGCATAACAGTTGTAGTAGATTTTATTACAACGGTGCATAACTGTTGTAATAAAGTTTATTACAACGGTGGAAAAAAGTTGTAAAATATGCATATTACAACGGTGTTGCAACAGTGCAAAAAAGTTGTAAAAGATATTAGTCTATTACAACTTCTTAATACACGACGGTTTGCCCACCGTTGTAAAATGTATATTACAACGGTGTTCCACCGTTGTAATAGGGTCATTTTGTTGTAGTGAAAAGATCTTTCTAATGATGTAAATTTTGTGAAGATCCAACGGTTAGATTTTCAGATATGTGTTATATTCCAAAAGATTACCCTTGTCACCGTCTGTACGGGAAATGGGGTTGTCACACGTGGTATCAGAGCTTTGGTTAAGCTTAGTGCTGGAATATAACATATTATCGAACTCGTCAGAAATAGAACCAGTAGTGTTCTAGGACGGGTAACTCATTACAGATAGGATTAGTAATATCCTAGTATGAGTAAAGCAGAATGAAATTACACCTCGATAGATACATTTACATTTGAAGTATGTGTTTCTATGTTTTAAAATACCTTCCCTATGACCTGACACCTAATCTGCTGTTTGCAGAAGTACTAGAAAAATGAGTGTCAGAAACAGAAGAAATGCATAACCCGATCTTGAGGTTCTATTAAAGAGATATCGAAATATGAACGGAGCGCAGTTCTCGGGTAATGAATCCATTATTCAAACTCAAGCTTGGGTGAGCTCTGCAGAAAGAATATTTGAGCGTATCCAGTTGAGGGATGATCAGAAAAGATTAATAGCATCTTGGGCGTTTAAAGAAGAAGCTTTAATCTGGTGGGAAACAATCATCAAAGATAATCCAGAAGGTGATATCACCTGGGACAGATTCAAAGTGATTTTCCTGGAAAGATTTACTCCTCCCGAAGCGACTAAGCGATTATGTGATGAATTCTCTTATCTGATACAAGGAGATATGACCGTTCCCGAATATCATAAGAAATTCAACGAGCTTTCTCACTTTGCTCCTCATCTGATTCAGGATCCAAAGAGGAAGAATCTGAGATTTATTCATGGCCTGTAAAGGAGATATCAGAATAGTGTGATGAGGAACGTGAAGCTCCCTTTTTCAGAAATGATTTATATGGCTTATCAGTATGAAGATCTCCATAAGAAAGGTATGTTGCGCGACGAAGAGGAAGTCTGTTCTAGTAACAAAGAAGAGCCGGAAACTGATATTCCTGAAGCCAGTTCGAGGTCTGAGGTCAGTAAGAAGCCCAGTGCCAAGAGGAAAAGGGCCAGTTCTAAAAAAGAACCGGCCACGACTGCCATATGCAAGAACTGCAATCAGAAGGGGCATTTGTCCAGAAAATGTAAATCTTTAAACAAGCGAATAAAGAATGGATCTAAATCCAAGGAGAAGTTTCAAGAGAATAGAAAGTGCAGTCAATGCCATCAGAATGGTCATCTTTCAAAGGCATGCCCGCTATTCAAGAAGTCTAAAACAGCACTTGTAAATGAAGTGGCAGAAGTACCAGCATCTTCGTCTAATCAGGAAAGGGCTGATGTTTTAGAAGGCACGCTTAATGTCAAAAACATTCCAGTTAAAGTACTGTTTGATACACGCGCGTCACGAAGCTTTATTGCAAAGAATGCAGTTAAGAAACTGGATTTGAATTTGAAGAAGCTCAAAGAACCCATCACTGTCCATAACCTGGTTGGGGGTTCCCTCGATCTCAGTTGGGTTTGTGCAGTACCTGTCTCTTTTTCCTGTTATAAGTTCCCTATCATCTCTATCGTCATGAATTTTACTGAATTCGATCTTATTTTGGGATTGGATTGGCTAACCAAATATGAAGCTGAGGTTAAATGTGCCGACAGAGTCGTTAAGGCAAAGATAAAATCAGGTGATTATATAACCATTCCCTGTGAAGGTCAGAAGGCTAATAGAAAAGACTTCTGGGCAGCTTTGGATGTTTCTCCTGTTCAAATAGAAAATATCCCTGAAGTCACAGAGAATATTCCTGACCTCATCAAAGACATTCCTGTCGTCAAGAACTATGCGGATGTGTTCGAAGAAGTTGTTCGCTTACCCCCGCAGAGAGAAATAGATTTCAAAATTGCTTTAATTCTGAATGCAAGGCCGGTAGTTCACGCTATTCAAAGAATGTCCTTGAAAGAGAAAGAGGAATTAGACAATCAAATACGACAGCTCGTATGGAAGGGTCTGATCAGGCCTAGTTTCTCTGATTGGGGTGCAGCAGTGGTGTTTGTCCCAAAATCTGACGGTACTCTACGGCTATGTGTGGATTATCGTGATTTGAACAAGCAAACAATAAAGAACAAATATCCATTGAAGCGAATCGATAACTTATTGGATCGTCTGAATGGAGCACAGGTATTCTCAAGGATGGAACTAGCTACAGGCTTCCATCAGCTTCGTATTGCCGAAGAATGTGTTCCTATGACAGCATTCAGAGGTCCAGACCTATTCTATGAGTGGTTAGTAATGCCGTTCGGCTTATGTAACGCTCCAGCATACTTCGTCGATTTGATGAATAGAGTGTTCAGAGGAGTCCTGAATAAGTTTGTTCTGGTTTTTATTGACGATACTCTAATCTTCTCTAAATCAAAGGCCGAACATGAAAAGCATTTGGAACAGGTTCTAGAAATTCTGAGAAGGAATGTATTGAAAGCTAAATTTTCCAAATGTATATTCTGGCAAGATGAAGTGAAGTTTCTGGGCCATGTCGTATCAAAAGAAGGAATTGCGGTGGATCCAAGTAAAATCACGGATATTCAAAATTGGAAACAACCCAGTACTCCTACAGAAGTCCGCAGTTTTCTCAGATTGGCTAGTTATTACCGGAAGTTCGTTAAAAACTTTTTGAAGATATCTGATCACTTAACGAAGCTTACGAAGAAGCACTCTAAATTCAAATGGACTCCAGAAAGTGAGGAGGCTTTTGAAGAGCTAAAGTTAAGATTAATGACTGCTCCAGTGTTAACCATCATTGATGGCAATCAGGATTTGAAAGTCTGGACTGATGCTTCAAGAGAAGGCCTTGGCGCAGTGTTAATGCAAAGAGGTCAAGTGATTGCTTATGCTAGCCGTCAGCTGAAGCCGCATGAGAAAAACTACGTAACTCATGATCTTGAGTTATTGGCTATAGTATTCGCCTTGAAAATCTGGAGACACTATCTTCTGGGTGAGAGATTTGAACTGTTTACAGATCAACAGTCGCTAAAGTATCTATTCACCCAGAAAGACTTGAATCTGAGGCAGCAACATTGGCTGGAGTTTCTTGCAGCATATGACTTTGAGATTATATACACTCCAGGGAAAGCCAATGTCGTGGCCGATGCGTTAAGCCGAAAAAATGAAATGATCGCCAGTTTTATTATCACGACTTCATTGATAGATAAAATATATGCTCTTCAAAAGGATGATCACTTCATTCAGAAGATCAGAGAGATAATTCAACAAGGCGAACCCTCGAGTTTTCAAGTTGATAATGATGGGATTCTAAGGCTCAAAGGTCGAATCTGTGTCCCTAACATTGCTGAGCTCCGCAAAGAAGTTTTGGATGAATGCCACAAGTCAAAACTTAGTATCCATCCGGGAATAAGAAAAATGTACAATGACATCAAACGCACTTTCTGGTGGAAGTCAATGAAAAGGGACATTTCTTTATATGTTAGCCGATGCCCTACTTGCCAGCTAGTCAAGAGCGACCAACACAAACTGGCTGGATTATTACAACCGCTAGACGTTCCTGCTTTGAAGTGGGAACATATTTCCATGGACTTCATTGATGGTCTTCCCAGGACCAGAAAAGGAAATGACAGTATTTGGGTGATCGTAGATCGCTTCACGAAGACCGCCCATTTCATACCTGTCAGATCAAACAGAACTGCTCAGAGTCTGGCGCAGATATACTTCAAAGAAATAGTTAGACTACATGGAGTGTCGCTCAGCATAGTCAGTGACAGAGATACAATATTTACTAGCAAATTCTGGGAGGCATTTCAAGTAGAGCTGGGAACGAAGCTGAACTTGAGCACCGCTTAATATCCTCAGACAGACGGTCAGATTGAGAGGGTGAATCGTATACTAGAAGATCTATTGCGGGCTAGTGTTCTAGATTTCGGCAGATCGTGGGAAGACCATCTGCATTTGGCTGAATTCTCATATAATAACAGCTACCAGGCGAGCCTGACAATGTCGCCATTCGAAGCATTATATGGTAGGCCGTGCCGATCTCCTGCTTGTTGGGTCGAACCCGGGAATAGACTTGTGTTGGGGCCAGATATGATCCGAGAAGCTGCCGACAAAGTCGACTTTATTAAGAAGCGATTACTCGCCGCTCAAAGCCGACAAAAGAGCTATGCCGATAGGAGAAGAAGAGATGTATCCTTTGCTGTTGGCGATTATGTATATTTGAAAGTATCGCCGATGAGAGGAGTTATCCGGTTTGGTAAAACTGGAAAGTTGGCGCCCAAATTCTTTGGTCCATTTCCTATTCTGGAACGGATTGGAACTCTCGCTTATAGGGTACAATTGCCTGATTAGTTGCCTGGAGTGCATGATGTATTTCATATATCTCAACTTCGAAAGCACGTTCATGATCCAGACTTGATCGTGGAAGAAGCGGCTCAGCAGGATATTGAAATTACTCCAGAATTAGCTGTGAGAAGAGAGCCGCTAAAGATTATCGGCAAAGAAACCAAGGAACTGAGGAACAAGAAGGTTCACTTAGTCAAAGTGCAATGGAGTGGAGATCCGCGAGATTGTACTTGGGAAACTGAGGAGAGCATTCAGAAAGCCTATCCTAGATGCCGAGTGGATATCTCTGATTGACTCCGGTGCAAGGTACATTTACCATACTTTGCATTACCAATTAGTTCTCTACTCTGTTGTTATTTTCTTTCCATGGATGTGCATTTTTAATTCTATAGTCTGAATGATTTTAAAGAAATATAGAAATTGATTAGTATATTTTTGAAAGGTTAAAAACAATTTGATTGTTGTTTGTATTGTGTGATTGTAGATTTGATTAATTAAATTATTAAAACGATAGTTAATTTAATCAATAAGAGAATAATGGTAGAATTTATTCGTTTAAATCACACATTGAACTGATTAGAAAATAGATAGAAATATATACTTGTGCATTATATATGTTTGAACAGGTAAATGGATAGCTGTTAAGTAAAGATTTTATTTGCGTGCCCGACAAATAGGTAAACCTTAATGAGTTGGATGCACAATTTTATTATTATATCAACTCCTGTGAATGCCATTGGATGCGGAGTGTTGGTTGTTCTGTGTGAAATAATAAACGTCGCCATAGGATAGTAACAATTAATTTTGAACTACACTACATGGCATACTTCTGAAGATAGGCATACTTCATCATATACCACATAAACATTTGGAGCTTGTGTGACGAGGTGGAAGATTTACCATACGAGCGAGAGGCTTGTATGGCGATGACTATATTTTGCAGGTTGAACTGATGACTGATATGGACTATTTAAATTGTAACGATAAAATTGCCAGATTAATAAAACCCCACACGGGTCTGGAGTTGACAATAACCACGTCTCTCTAGTCATTAGATACGGCACATGGACTATTTATTTCCCACACGGGACGAGGTGGCGAGGATTTATCCTCTGGAGCATTTAAAATACACACTCCCTCAGGCTTTGACAGGGTGACGAGAATTTATTCTCTGGAGTTATTATCAATACACACTCCCCTGTAAACACCAGAATATATCACTATAAATATGTGTATGCTTATTAGGATTTATTGGGTACCTAATATGGCCCAATAAATTTCCAAACCCCTCCCCGTACAAAGGAGGTTATGGCGAAATTTTTCGAAAATTTCGGGTGTTAGCCAAATTTTTGAAGAATTTTAAAATTCTCAAAAACTGAAAAGTTGGAGAATGGAAGCCAGATTGAACGTAGAGTTGATTAATCAAACCACTTTCGACTTTGTTCCTTTTCGGGGACGAAAAGTTTTAAGTGGGGGAGATTGTAACGACCCAGAAATTCTGAACCAATTTAAAATTTTTAAATTGGCTAAAATAATGGATTTTAAATATTTAAAATAAATATTTTAAATAATAGCGATGGAAAGTAAGTTTGAATCGACATTTGAAAACGAATATAATTAATTCTAATGATAAACAAGGCCTGAAAAGGCGCTGCAGTTTCAAAAATTGAATTCAAACTTTGTCGGACTGTACCGGGTGCAAAACAAAACGGATTTGAGTGAAACCAAAAATATTTAAATCTGTTAGTGAATACCTTTCTAACGAATCTGAAAAATCGAAGTTTCGTAGCGAGAAGCAAAAGTTATGGCCAGATGAATTTTCAGAAAGATCGCTATGGAATTTATATAGCCCGTGAAAATGGCCATTTTGCATAAGACCTCGGAATTCGACGAAACCACTTTTGTTGGATTCGGTATGTTAAATTATTGCAAGGTTTCAAATTTCATAATTTTTGAAGTTGATATGTGAGCGTGGCAGAGGAAAATGTGTTTGGTCGATTTCTATTAAATTGGATCGACCAAAAAATGACCATTTTGCATACGACCTCGGAATTCGACGAAACCACTTTTGTGGGATCCGGAATGTGAAGTTATTGCTAGGTTTCAAATTTCATAATTTTTGAAGCTAGTATGTGAGCGTGGAAAAGGAAAACGCGCTTTGGTCAATTACAGTTAAATTGGATCGACCAGAAATGGGCCTTTTTGCAAATGGCCAAAGAATTCGACGAAACTAGTTTTGTTGGGACCGTATCATCAAAACATAGCTAGATTTATTTTTCTGAAATTTTTCGAATTAGTTTGTGGCCCCGGCAAATTGAAATGTACGTTCAAATTAAATATTGAATGTTATATATTTTAAATTGAGGGAAAACTGATTGAAACAGTCGAATGGGCCTACGAAACATATCCCATTGTGTTCGGAATGGGGGTAAAACGCTAGGGACAATAGTCATTGGGTTTGGATTGGGGTTCATGTGTGAAAGGGGTATTTTAGAATCTTGAAAATATATAAAAAAAAATCATTGGCCAGGAATCCTTTCTCTCTCCCCGACGATCCTCAAACCCGACGGCGTCTTCTGCTCCCACCTTCTCTCCTCTTTTTCTCCTCCTCCATGCAACAAAACCCCATAGTCCTTTGGAGAAATTTGTAGTACTCATCAGGATCTTCAAATCCATACCGACCTCAGATTTTTTCGTGGGATATTGAGCTCGAATCGAGCCCAGGAAGATCCGAACTTCCCGCCACCGATACCCCCTCCTCGCCTGATCGAGTTCAACGAAACCCCTGGCGCCGCGAAGCCCTTTCCACCCTCTTCGATGTCATGAAACCTGATCGGGACAAAGTGTTGCGGATTTCACGAATTTTCAAAACCTAGTTTTGAACAGAAATAGAAAGGTACGGGTTTTATTTTCAGAAATGATTTTAACACCTTTAAACCATTGCAAAACCTTGTAAAAATCATATCTTTTTCGTTTCTAGACAAAATTCAGTGAAACAAGAGACAGTGGACTCGTGTGGACGTCTTCTACATTCTAGAAGAGACCGCATATTTTTCTGAGCCTTCTGCTATTTTTGGTGGAGTGGAACCCAATGTGAGATTTTTAATTTATAAACGATATGGAAAATGACGATGTATAAATTATATAGTCGATGTATGAGTTATATAAGCGTTGTACACCTCATGTATAAGCGTTGTATAAGTTGTACGTTCGATGTATAAGTTATATATGCGTTGTAAAAATTATATATGTGTTCAAATAGAAGTGAATTGCTATATATAAATATATATATATATATATATATACACGCCCCTCGTCCACAAACCATGGATGATATTTATTGATTGTGATTGGTGTGAAAATTGATTGATGGCGAATGGTTGATGGGAATTGTTTGTGGTTGATATTGATTGATTGTGGTTGAAAAATACCTGTTTGTGGTTGAAATATTTGTTGAAACCACATAGAACTAGTTTGTGGAAATGAAATAAATATACATGCCGCCTGCATGTGAACTAGATGCATGATTCCCCATTGTCAAAAGCTGCGAGGCTTTAAGGTAGAGTGAGGAGCCGTACTAGGGACGGTCCCGGTTTTAACTACCCTGCCGTTATGCTGCCGAAATTTTGAATAATATTCATGTGTTTGAATTATTTTCATTTGTTGAAACTATATTTATTCATTGAATAGAAAACCTTCATGTGTTGAATCGATATTCATTCGTTGAATTGAAATTCATGTGTTGAATGGTATTCGTATTTTAAATATAAAAATCACATTTTTATCTATATATACAAACTATAGAAAACCTTCATGTGTTGAATCGATATTCATTCGTTGAATTGAAATTCATGTGTTGAATGGTATTCGTGTTTTAAATATAAAAATCACATTTTTATCTATATATACAAACTATAGAAAACCTTCATGTGTTGAATCGATATTCATTCGTTGAATTGAAATTCATGTGTTGAATGGTATTCGTGTTTTAAATATAAAAATCACATTTTTATCTATATATACAAACTATAGAAAACCTTCATGTGTTGAATCGATATTCATTCGTTGAATTGAAATTCATGTGTTGAATGGTATTCATGTTTTAAATATAAAAATCACATTTTTATCTATATATAGAAACTATAGAAAACCTTCATGTGTTGAATCGATATTCATTCGTTGAATTTAAATTCATGTGTTGAATGGTATTCATATTTTGAAAGAAATTGTTTTATAATAAAAATCCCATTTTTAACACCAATATGAAATGTATAAAATAATCTTGTTTTTAAATAAATTGTTTTATAATAAAAATCCTATTTTTATCACCTATATGAAATATATAAAATAATCGTGTTTTGAAATAAATTGTTTTACATTAAAAATCACATTTTTATTATATACATGAATTGTTAAATATAGTGAAGTGTTGAAATAGAAGACAGTTAGATAAAAATATCATTTTTATCAAATGTATGAAAAGAATATAGCTTTGAAATCGAAGAATCGATATATATATATATATAAATAGAATGAAAATATATCGAATAACGAAGCTGCAGTTCGTATTTTGAAACCGTGATTTCAAACGATTAGTACGGGAAATCCGACCATCGAATTTTCCCGAAATCGCAACTGTTGGGTTCGCTTTGGAAATATCTTTCCAACGGCACCAACTTTGTAAAAATCCAACGGTTGGATTGTCTGGAATGTTTAATTCAAATCTAAAGAAAAACATCGCCAGAATCGATTATATTTATATATATATATATAAATATAATTATATTTAATCGAATAACGACGCTGCAGTTCGTATTTTGAAATCGAAACTTCAAACGATTATACCGGGAGATCCGACCGTCGAAATTTCCCGAAACTAGAACCGTTGGATTAGTCTTGAAAAGATCTGTCTAATGATGTAAATTTTGTGAAGATTCAACGGTTAGATTTTCAGATATGTGTTATATTCCAAAGATTACCCTTGTCACCGTCTGTATGAGAAATGGGGTTGTCACATATACGTTCCTTAATATATTATGGAAAACACTTCATGCACCTTATCATTTTGATAGAAGGAATCAATGATTTACTTTCATAACGTATTCCTATCTTAATCCATGGTAGCAAGTAATTTCTTTACGTTTTTTTCATTTACTATGGCTTACTTGCAACAACCTTTTCGGAAATAGGTCATTAGGGAAATACATCACTTTTCCTTCTTATCACACTAACTCAGTTCATTACATCCCTTCCTTACTTATTTTCTGAGTTTGAAATTTAATTACCATAATTGCCATTTATTTATATCTTGCTATATACATATATTTATATATATATATATATATATATGAGCACTAGACCTCTCACATTAAGCCTACACTTGTGGATGCTGGATTTGTCGGGTGGGTCTGGGCAGACTTCTACCACAAGTTGACTTAATCTCATGTCTTAGCACCATTACATGTTTTTAATTTTTCACTTAGGCCTCTCACATTAGGTTCAACATTAGTGGCTGATGGATATGCCAATCAGGTCCGAGTAGACTTCCACCACTAATGCAACCTAACCTCGTTGCATAAGTGCAGTTACAATTTCTAATTGTAATCCTAGGCATATTCATCTTCATTTATTCAATTCTATGTATATTATCATACAATCATTCTAATTCACACGGGTAAGGTCTCTAGTATATAAATGGAACAAATCAATATGTGATATGAACAGTGGTAGTTACTGCCAATATTTTTAACAAGTCCATAATATATAAACATTTCCAACATTTCAACTAATCTTATGTATGAATTTTCAAGTATTTATGTTCATATCAAATTGTGCCTCCAAATTAAAGTCTCAAAACATAATATATGTTATGTTCCAAAATCCCATTTCAAATTATGCCCTTAATTCCAATGTATGTCGCGTGTCTTTCTATATGTAATTAACTTTATTTAAAATAACATGTAGTTCTCCAATAGTGTATCATTTACCTAATTCATAGGTCCATAAAATGGATCTATACAAAGGTATTCATTTTTCTTAAACATTCAAGTAAATGTTCATCTCAACTTATTAACTAATTGAACATATTATCCATTTTAGTGCAGTAATGCATTTCATCAAATTAAACCTTCCAATATGTTCATTATGGGAATGCCAAACGATAGAAGTATTATTATTCAAAAAGTATATTTTAAGCCCACTCACCTTTCATGCTTTCCCCAAATCTTGGATCCAATCTGTTCTATCATCCATGGTTTCCCCTTTTCCTTTTAATTTGATTCACAACCTAACGACCATGGATTTATTATTTCATGAAAAGAGAAGGGAAAGAGAAAGAATTTAAATAGATTGGTTCTTAGAAGTTTAGCTTGCTTCTATGATTCAATAATCTTTTTATTAACGTTGATTCCCTCTTCCAGATCTGAATTAATAATTCTCCTAGGCTAACATTTTAATTTTCAGAATAGATTTGAGAAGGGAGAGAGAGAGAGTAATGGCAGCATTCCAGCGTAGTCATCAAATTATGAGGCTTAGAGTTAGGTCTAGGGTCTTATTTATAGGTGTATGGAGCAACTGGCACCGTCAGATTTGCCCAAAAGCCATCTGAATCGTCAAAATATCGCAAAACCCTAATCTGCCAAAATCTGTCGCAGGTGGGTAGACCCACCTTTGAAGGGGTCGACCCTGGTGTGGACCCACCCTTGAGGGGGTCGACCCACCTGGGCCGGAAATCTACCGCCTTATGTTATTTTGAATTTTGAACCGATTTTCGAATTCGAATTTCTGGACCCATTTTTGAATTTTTGAACCTAATATATATATATATATATTCTTCTTGCGCGTATATAAACTTCAAACCTTAATAGCTTCTTCATAAGGTGTCTGATTTACGCAAACCATGTGTCTATCTTGACCAAAATTTCGAGACGGACGCAATGAAGCAGTCTGTTTTACTTAATTTTGAATATTTTATTAATTTATTCTTACTTTATTCTCTTAAAAATACGGGGTGTTACAGGAAAAGAAGGAGAATATTGCAAATATAAGAAGAAAGGATATATAAAACAAAGAGAGAGATTTACATGAACGGACAGGAGAATGTTATATGAACAAGCAGGCAAACGACTGATAGAATACCACGTGATTTCTCAAATTCCCAAACATAGAGTTTTTATATCTCAGAATTTAATGCACTGACTTGTGAATTGAATGAAATAGGATAAGAGATAGAACAGTTAAAGATATACACATATGTACATCAAGAATTTACGCATTTTTATGATAACGTCATAAATTCAAAACAATTGTTAACACCGTTATTGCAACGCAATTCAAAAAGTAAGTGTCAAAGAGCTTTGGACTAGTTATGGCCTAAGCGGCAAGCCGTCAAAGTGATATGCTCCGTGTCGTACCCACTCAAGTCGACGAGACCAGGCATAAGATCATATCAAGCACATCAAGTCGCTCCAGAAATTAAGGCGTTGCCACGACATAAGTCAAGCCGTCTTCATTCGTGCCGTGTACGATTCTAGCGACATGGTATAATGTGCTCACGGCATAACGTATATATGAATGTCGGCTGTAAAAAATACTAAACATATTCAAGTTGTTGCAAGCCCTCGTGCTGAAAATGAAGTTTATGTCGTTAGATGGATAAGTCGTGGGTCTCTGAATCTGTGTCGCCATATTATATTCAAAGCATATCGTACCTCAATGTATTCTAGGAATGAATATCGCATGACATCCATGTCGTGCAATGCAGGCATCATGTCAATAATACAAGTACTCATGCCGTAACATGAGCAGCATGTCGTTCAGGTTTTGATCCTATGATGTTATCATTTGGAAGCATGACTTGATGTAACAGAGCTTGGTTAAAAAACCAAGCAGGATGACTAATCTAAAAGCCCATGCCGCATGTATTAGGATGACATGTGTCAAAGCAACGTGCCAACAAATATGAATGACATTAAACAATTATACTCTAGGTTACCCAATCCATGGCGCAAGACATATGGCGATGGGTTCATGTCGTATGTTGCAAGTCTGATCCATATCGTGAGTCAATAATTCACGTAAGTCATGTCGTTAGCATCTTAAAGGAACACGTGGCCATAGAAGATATCAAGCATGAATGTTGGCGCGAGGATAGAAATTGCCAGCTCATGTATTTCCGCAGAAAGCCGCATGGACAATATAGGATAAGTACCAGATCGCACATTATGTATTCAAAATAGGACGTTGTTTTATTGGAGAAATCATGTCGTGGGATGAAAAGCATGTTGCATGGCGTATTCCAAAGTATGTCGTGAGTCATGAGTTGGGTACAGCTGTCACTTCTCACAGAAGCATGTTGTTCGAAGGGCAGTATTGTTCCAGGTTAAGTCATACCGCACATTGTACACACCAATTCATAACGCAAATGATTTATCCCGCGAGCTATTCCATGTCGTGCTCGATCCTATCGACAGCTGTAAAGCAAAGGGGGGCATGCAATAAAGGTCATGCCGCACTGTTAAGTCATACCGCATCTCAAATGTCGAGTATCACCATGTCGCAAGATCCAAGTCCTTAATCATGTTGCACCCATTCATATCGCATAGAGCAAGAGAATTCATGGCGACATGAGTCATGGCGGGTTGAAGTCATGGCGAGTGGAGTCATGTCGTTTTCTGCATAATTACAGAATTGCCACCTAGGCTAAAATCACGTATAAATACCCCTCATAATTCACTTGAATGGGGGGACCGAAAATTCATTCCTACAAGGAGACTCCGTCAAATTCAATCTCATCTACAACTTCTTTAATGGCTTCTATGTATTCATCAACACTTCTCTAACTTCATGAAGATCAAATCCAAATCAATGATCATTAGAGCTTTCTACAATTGGATCTAAGCACCTTCAATCTCATTCAAGCTACATAATAAATCTCTTAAGTAATTTCATATCTTCTCTAATCCTCTCCAAAGCCTAAATCGAATGTTAATTCACTATGAGATCTATGAAATTCATGAAAGAGGATCAAAGCACACAAGAGGTTGAAGATTCATCACAAAGCTAAAAGATCTCTTCATTTTCTTCACCAAATTCAAGATAAATTAGATCATAAGGAGGGAGAAAAGAGAGGAAAGATTGTAATGAGGGAAAATTCATATGTTGTAAGCTTAAATATTATAATGAGAATTGATTGGAAGTGGACGTAGATTCATAGAGAATCGAACCACTATAAAAATTACTTTGTGTTCTTACTTGCTTTTATTCGTTTATTTCGCGATTTTGCGGTTCCATATTCTTACCGAATAGGTGAAGTGTAACTTTTACACCTTTGGTGTTTGATCCCAAATATGGAGCAAACATTTAGCGTGCACCGTGTGGCCGCGTTTGCATCTCCTACCTTCTCTCACACTCTCACGAGGTTAAGAGACTCGCATTGAAGTTCTAAGCCACATCCTTCTCCGAAATTATGGCCAAATCTAAGAAGACCATTAGCAAAATTGTGGTAGAAGCCGATAATGTTGTTAATGAAGAAGCACCGCTTATTAACCGTTTCGATGTTGGTGAAAACTCGATAAGTGGAGCTGGCGTGACTAGAAATGAATTAAAAGTCGCTATTGCCAACGTCAACAACCAAGTGGATGCCTCTACTAAAATGATGATGGAGAAACTAGATGCCATTCTTATTGCTCGATCAAATCCACCTCCTTCAAAGGTGCATGTGGATCTCGAGGAAAATGACAAATCGCCCACTTCCAATCATAACCACAACGACAATATGGAAGACGATTATTGTGACGACCGCCCATAACCCCTGCACTAAACAAGAGGAATAATGCGCTAAAAGGCGTGCCAGGCTATTATGGACGATCATCATAGTAAGTGAACACATCGAAACCTGCCGTAGAACTCACAGCGCAAGGATAAAATATAATAGAACATATACAACAGGTGATAGTAATGAGGTATCATATAGCAAACTTTTGAAACTCTTTCAACATCCAGAAAGATTATCCAACTGATATCCAAGTTTGTACATAAGGCCTCACTACAACTCTCAAGCAACTCAAACAGCGGAAACAGAAATACTAGATAGAATAAAACTGGTACGCCAGCCTCCTGCTCGTCATCGCTCAGCTTCCTCGTATCACTAAGCTCCATTACCTGTAACCTGCTACTTAGTCTGCCCATCCACAACCGGATGAACATCCCAAGGTAATAAGAGGAGACATAAAACCTTGAGTCAGACAATAGTCTTAGTGAGCGATAATACAGCTAACAAACTTCAACAAGAAAGCATATGAGAATGGGTAAATGAACAACTTATCTACCCACATCACCAGAGAAGAACTCAACCTTATCTTCCCCACATCGGACAGTGATAGCCTTTACACCAAGCATTTCAACCATTCATCCATAGAAACCAGAACACCCATTCAATCATAGAGAACACACATAACATCCAGATTATATAAGTCTCACACAGACAACCCTAATCGAGTTTAACATTCCTCAAGTACCCTCGCCAGAGGCCTAAACCAATATCACTTAAGCACTCAAAAAACATCTCCCTCGACTTTGGATAATCTATGTGAGATAGTACAAACAGAACAAACAATCATCCATAACCGACTCTGGCTATCACCGCCAATCCTGCTTCGAAACCATCATTGTCGTATGACGGCCAACCTTGCCATATGTCAAGGGCTAATGATAACCCCAGTTCTAGCATGAACTCCATATGCCCAACCTTGGCAATGTCCAACCTTGACACTAGGCCTTCCCCCAACCAGAAAGACCCAGGGTACTCGACCAACAACCGGTCTTTTGGGCCTTCCAACGATACCCATCGTACCCCTGCTTTGAGCCTGCTAGAACTTACGACAACGATGACTTCTCGGCCTTTGCATCTCTAATCGTCCAACCTTGACGATGTTTCATAGCTCAAGCAACCTTCTCGAGCAGCCATTATCCACCAACTCACGACCTTTGAGTTGTCTCCGCATTCGTTGTTCCACCTTGATCAACGAACACATTCATCACTTCGAGTCTTCCTACTTGAATCACCTCGAAGTTACGTCATCACTAGAAGTGCCCGATCAGAAATTTCCACTAGAAATGCCGACCAGATCCATTCTGGACCGACCAGACCTCTTCCGGTACTTCAAGACCGATCAGACTCCCTGGACCGACCCGACCTCCCTTTGCTCCTCCTGGACCGACCAGGACCCTCCTGAGCCGACCAGACTCCCTCCTCAGCCTTCTGGACCGATCAAACCGACCAGCTCCAAGACCCAGTCAAAACCGACCAGGATATGCTTCCATCTGACCGACCAGGATTTGCATCCATCTGACCGACCAGCTCCTTCAGACCGACTAGGTGAAACCGACCAGCTCCACCAGATCGACCAGCTCCTCCAGATCGACCAGCTTCTCCAGAGCGACCAGGCTGAAACCGACCAGCTGCTCCAGAACGACCAAGCTAAAACCGACCAGCTGCTCCAGAACCGACCAGAATCTTCTCTGCTCCTCCAAAACCGACCAGAAACCTGCACATCTCCAATTCGACTCCGATTTCGACCAAAACTTCGCCAAACGACAAATCCGACGAAACCAGCTTATCCGATTCATCCAAACGCAATCACAAACATGTTATGCAACCAACAATATCATCAATTTAACAATTTCCATCAAAACACATAAATTTCCCAAAACATGATAAGTGAATCATATGAACATAAAAACGGATCTAACTTGCATAATCTTGAGAAAAATCATAAAATTAACCATTTAAATTATCTAGATCAGATCCTAAGGTGATTCATATATAAAATGGACTTAGCATGGTGTGGATCTAAGGAAAATAACATGGAAATGATGAAATTAACATCCTAAAACCCATATACTTGCATGAATCCGAATGAGATATGTAAATCACTCACCAATTATCCAAATCTAAGCAAAAGCAATGAAAACGCAATCCGGACAGCGAACACTTCGAATCAAACTCTTTAATCCGATGAATTCGCCCTTGAGACGATGTAGATCTAGCCTCTTATGGTGTAGATCTTCGATTTCCCTCCTTGGATTTTGGAATTTTAATGGTGGAAAGATGTTAGAGGAAGAAGGAGATCAAAGCCTCCCCATAAGAGAATGGAAAATGCCAACCTTTCTCCATACCCCTTACCCCCTATTTATAGTCTCCACCCACCCTCTAATGGGCCTTCTCCAAATCAGCCCATTAGCCTTCCAAAACCTGAACAGCCAACTGAAAAACCTTAAAACAGCGATTTCTCCCAAACCAGTGAACCAAATCCTTAATGTAACCACTCTACGGAAAGGGAATCATCAATTCCTTTCCAATGACACAGGTCTCACCCTCTGATTCGACCTGAGTCAAAAGTTATGCCCAGTACAAGACTGACAGGGGCAAAATGGTCACAAACAAAATCGGTAAAAATTATGGACATGTCACACATCCCCATAAGCAACATATCAAAAGATGAGAATGATCCAACCCTCAGGGAATAAAATAAAAATATTTTACGATCTTCCGATACGTAAAATGCGGGCTGTTACATTCCCCCCCCCCCCCCCCCCCTTAAGAATTTCGCCCCCAAAATTCCAAGCAAACACAAGAAACCACAACAATTCCGCATGCCTATCATTCATGAGAAGCCAATCCTATCATCCAAACTAGCAACCATCAAGCCATACATCCATAGCCTTATCCTAGCACGTGGAATTCTATCAAACAACAACAAGATACAACGATATAACGATGATACAATCAAAGGGTCCTACCGACGAAGAGTTCTGGATGAGTCGCCCTCATGCTCTCTTCCGTCTCTCATGTACAATCGTCGCCATCTTCACTCCATTGTACCTTGACTAACTTAACCGTCTTCCTCCTAAGCTGTTTCGTGTCATTCCCCACAACACGAAGTGGCTTACGAGGTTTCGCAACTGCGGTCTCTACTTCCAAGTCTTCATATTGTTCTGGAGATACCACCACATTAGAGTCGTGCACAAACTTCCATAGAAATGACACATGGAAAACATTATGCACACTCGACATCTTCTCGGGTAACTCCAACCTATATGCGAGCTTTCCTATTCGCTCGACTATCGGAAATGGTCCAACAAACCTAGGAGCCAACTTTCCTTTACTTCCGAATCGAACCACTTGCTTCAACGGTGAAATCTTTATGAAAACCATATCACCTACGTCGAACTCCAAATCCTTACGACGCTTATCGGCGTAACTTTTCTGACGATCTTGGGCCGCCTTCATTCGTTGCCGAATTATCTCGATACAATCCGAGTTTTTTCTTATCATCTCAGGCCCAAGTATCAACTTATCTCCAGTTTCTAACCAACAAGCTGGAGAATTGTACGGCCTTCCATACAACGCCTCATATGGTGTCATCCCAATACTCGACTGGTAGTTATTATTATATGCAAATTCGACTAAATGTAGATGGTCCTCCCATGATCCTCCGAAGTCTAACACACAAGCCCTCAGGAGATCTTCTAAAACTCGGTTGACTCTCTCGGTCTGACCATCAGTTTGGGGATGGTATGCCGTACTTAAACACAACTCGGTTCCCAAAGCTTCTTGCAAAATTTTCCTAAATCCACTCGTGAACAATGGATCCTGGTCACTTACTATACTCATTGGGACACCATGGAATCGAACTTTCCATTTCACATAAAGCTCAGCCAATTTTGACGCTGTCCTAGTCGTCTTGACAGGAATAAATCTCGCACTTTTGGTCAAACGATCCACAATGACCCAAATCCCTTCATTCCCTGCCCTAGTTCTAGGTAGTCCATCGATAAAATCCATCGATATCTGCTCCCACTTCCACGTAGGAATCTCTAATGGCTGAAGTAAACCACTCGGCTTCTTCTGTTCAGCTTTCACTAACTGACAGTTCATACACTTGGAAATGAATTTTCCAATATCTCTTTTCATCCCTTCCCAGTAGTAGACTCGCTTCTTGTCTTGATACATTTTATTACCACCGGGATGAATCGTTAGCTTCGAGTGATGACATTCTCTCAGAACCTCATCCCTCAATCCGTCGACATCAGGAACAACTAATCGTCCTTGCTTTCGAAGCCAGCCTTCTCGGTCGACCTCGAACTCCTTATCCTCTGGTTTCAGTTTCTGAATGGACTCGACAAGCTTCGCATCTTTCTTTTGGCCCTCGCCAATCCTTTCGATAAGAGTAGGCCTTATCGACAAGCTTGCCAATATTTCAGGTTCCAACTCACACCTTGGCCTGAAATCGAACCTTGCCAAATATTCGAGGCCCTTCCATTCCGAAAACATCGCTCCCAAACTTGTGTGTCTTCGACTCAATGCATCTGCAACTGCATTGCCTTTGCCAGGAGTATAGGCTATCCCAAAATCATACGATGCCAGAAACTCTAAC
Source organism: Allium sativum (assembly GCA_030737875.1). Classification (NCBI taxonomy): domain Eukaryota; kingdom Viridiplantae; phylum Streptophyta; class Magnoliopsida; order Asparagales; family Amaryllidaceae; genus Allium; species Allium sativum. The sequence goes on from CM060924.1 coordinate 140,151,665, forward strand.
CATCGTTGCTGCCGAAGATTCAAATCCTTTTGGGAGAAAAGATACTTCAACGACTTGTGATCCGTAAACAACTCGAATCGTACTCCCAACAGGTAATGTCTCCACATCTTCAGAGCAAACACAATCGCTGCCAACTCCAAATCATGAGTTGGATAGTTCTTCTCATGCGGCTTTAGCTGTCGACTCGCGTAGGCCACAACTTTATCCTTCTGCATGAGCACTGCTCCAAGTCCAGTACCACATGCATCAGTATACACCACCATCTCTTCATTCCCACCTGGAATGGTCAACACAGGTGTACTCGTCAATCTCTCCTTCAAGATTTCGAACGCTTGTTCACACTTTGCATCCCATGTGAACACTTGGTTATTCTTCGTCAATCCTGTTAATGGTGCAGCTATCTTGGAGAAATCCTTGATAAACCTTCGGTAATAACCAGCCAACCCAAGGAAACTCCGAACATCCGTCGCATTCTTAGGTCTATCCCAGTCCTGGATTGTTGCCACTTTAGCGGGGTCAACCGCTATACCTTTCCCAGAAACAACATGACCCAAGAACCTCACTTCATCTTTCCAAAAGTGGCACTTTGAGAACTTAGCCTTAAGCTGATGCTTTCGCAAGATCTCTAACACAACTCTCAAATGCGTCTTATGTCCTTCCACATTTCTGGAGTAAACCAGTATATCATCCACGAACACAAGCACAAACATATTCAACTGATCTCTGAACACTCTATTCATAAGATCCACAAAATACGCTGGCGCGTTAGTCAATCCGAATGGCATCACCAACCACTCGAAAAATCCGGACGGTGTCCTAAAAGCAGTCTTTGGCACACTATCCTTAGCTACTCTCAACTGGTGAAATCCCGTTGCCAAATCCATCTGAGAAAACACTTTGGCTTCGTGAAGCTGATCGAACAAGTCATCAATCCTTGGCAACGGATACTTGTTCTTCTTAGTCACCTTGTTCAGCTCACGATAGTCCACACACAACCTTAACGAGCCATCTGCTTTAGTTGCAAACACGACTGGTGCACCCCACTCGGAAACACTCCTCCGAATGAAACCTTTTCCCAAAAGGTCTCTAACTTGCACCTCCAACTCTCGCTGTTCCTTAGGCGCCATCCGCCTAAGTGGCATAACAATTGGTCTCGCACCCTCGACCAAATCGATCCTAAACTCGATCTCACGATGCGGTGGCAACCCTTTGACCTCGTCAAAGACATCCACATACTCATTAGCGATCAGCACTGATGATAGGTCTTCCTGTGGAATCCCAAGCGAATATAGATAACTCACGAAGACCCCGTCTTCGCGCTTACATCTAATCAACACCTTTCGCCCTTCCACATCCCCAACCCTCACCTCTAGCTTCTCGCAATTCACCCTTGCCGCATATCTCTTGAGCCAATCCATGCCCAAGATGATCCCATACCCAGCGAAGTTAATAACAAAGCAATCACACATAAAAGAGCAACCATGACTCGATAATACTAGACCACGGCAAATCATGCACAAACTGGACGAACCCCCAACTGGATTTGTCACGATCAATGGCCTATCACAAATCTCGGGTTCCAAACCCAAGCGACAAACAAGCTCATTGCAGATGAATGAATGTGATGCTCCAGTATCAAACAAAACTCGAACTGAAACACCATTAACGGAAAAAGTACCTTGCACCATGACACCCTTTCCCTTCTCTTCCGCAGTAGGAGCTCTTGAAGAAGATGGCACAGCGTCCAAAGCATATGCCTTCACAATCTGCTTGCCCTTAGCTGATTCTGGACAATCTTTCCTCTCATGCCCAGGCTTCCCACACTTGAAGCACTTCTTCTCAGCTTTGGGATTCTTGCACTCATTTGAATAACGACCCTTCTGTTGGCAGTTAAAGCAAACCACCTCACTCTTGGGTTTCTTTTGGCCATCCTTTCCTTTTTGTTGTTGCTGCTTCGTCTTTTTATTATTACCACCCTGGTGTGGTTTCTAAGCTTCCTTGGTTGCAGCGACAACATTTGCTTCTTTGGGAAACAAGCTCTCATGGCGAATAGCTTTTTCCACGATCTTTTCAAATGAATCATCAAGATGGTCCACAAGTGGTTTTCCAATATGAGCATCCAAACCCAAGACAAATTTCTCATTCTTCTGATAGGGTGTATCAATGTATGAACGAGCATATCTAGATAAAGCTTCAAAATCAGAAATGTAGTCAAGCACTGATCTGCCATTCTGCTTCAACTCTACGAACTTCTTGAAGAGAACGGACTTCTGAGCAGTGGAGATAAATTTTTCTTCAAACTTAGCTTGGAATTGCTCCCATGAAATCTCCTCTTCCGGAGTCTCGAGTATGACAGAATTCTACCATTCCATGGCCCTGCTCTGAAGCTGCCTTGATGCAAGCTTTCTCTTCATTGCATCTTCAATACCCAAGTCTCCAAAGATTCGAACACATGAATCCATCCACCTCTGAACCTCTTCAGCTGGTTCAATTCCCTTGAATGGTTTCCCTCCCAGAGATATAAAGTCCTTGAACATCTTTGCAAAATCTATTCTAGGAACTCGCACCCCTACATCTACCGTGGCCGCCACTGGAGCGGGTACCCTTCGCATAATTGCTTCTGCCATGGCTTCAAACATGGCCGGGTAATCTGGCTCACCACCATTCCCCCCTCCAGTATTAGCTCTCCTAGCAGCGTGCCTTGATGGTCGTCTACTCATTCTAAATCTGAAATTTAGAATAGTTAGCCAATTCCAAGAAAACTGCTAAAAGAATACAACCGCTACTACTATATATGCAAATATATATAGTAACATCCAACTGAAATCTACAAATACGTCCCTCATACGCAATTACGTCTTTGAACTTTGGCCAAAATCGTTGACCAGAGCTCTGATACCAAATGTGACGACCGCCCATAACCCCTGCACTAAACAAGAGGAATAATGCGCTGAAAGGCGTGCCAGGCTGCTATGGACGATCATCATAGTAAGTGAACACATCGAAACCTGCCGTAGAACTCACAGCGCAAGGATAAAATATAATAGAACATATACAACAGGTGATAGTAATGAGGTATCATATAGCAAACTTTTGAAACTCTTTCAACATCCAGAAAGATTATCCAACTGATATCCAAGTTTGTACATAAGGCCTCACTACAACTCTCAAGCAACTCAAACAGCGGAAACAGAAATACTAGATAGAATAAAACTGGTACGCCAGCCTCCTGCTCGTCATCGCTCAGCTTCCTCGTATCACTAAGCTCCATTACCTGTAACCTGCTACTTAGTCTGCCCATCCACAACCGGATGAACAGCCCAAGGTAATAAGAGGAGACATAAAACCTTGAGTCAGACAATAGTCTTAGTGAGCGATAATACAGCTAACAAACTTCAACAAGAAAGCATATGAGAATGGGTAAATGAACAACTTATCTACCCACATCACCAGAGAAGAACTCAACCTTATCTTCCCCACATCGGACAGTGATAGCCTTTACACCAAGCATTTCAACCATTCATCCATAGAAACCAGAACACCCATTCAATCATAGAGAACACACATAACATCCAGATTATATAAGTCTCACACAGACAACCCTAATCGAGTTTAACATTCCTCAAGTACCCTCGCCAGAGGCCTAAACCAATATCACTTAAGCACTCAAAGAACATCTCCCTCGATTTTGGATAATCTATGTGAGATAGTACAAACAGAACAAACAATCATCCATAACCGACTCTGGCTATCACCGCCAATCCTGCTTCGAAACCATCATTGTCGTATGACGACCAACTTTGCCATATGTCAAGGGCTAATGATAACCCCAGTTCTAGCATGAACTCCATATGCCCAACCTTGGCAATGTCCAACCTTGACACTAGGCCTTTCCCCAACCAGAAAGACCCAGGGTACTCGACCAACAACCGGTCTTTTGGGCCTTCCAACGATACCCATCGTACCCCTGCTTTGAGCCTGATAGAACTTATGACAACGATGACTTCTCGGCCTTCGCATCTCTAATCGTCCAACCTTGACGATGTTTCATAGCTCAAGCAACCTTCTCGAGCAGACATTATCCACCAACTCACGACCTTTGAGTTGTCTCCACATTCATTGTTCCACCTTGATCAACGAACACATTCATCACTTCGAGTCTTCCTACTTGAATCACCTCGAAGTTACGTCATCACTAGAAGTGCCCGATCAGAAATTTCCACTAGAAATGCCGACCAGGTCCATTCTGGACCGACCAGACCTCTTTCGGTACTTCTAGACCGATCAGACCCCCTGGACCGACCCGACCTCCCTTTGCTCCTCCTGGACCGACCAGGACCCTCCTGAGCCGACCAGACTCCCTCCTCAGCCTTCTGGACCGATCAAACCGACCAGCTCCAAGACCCAGTCAAAACCGACCAGGATATGCTTCCATCTGACCGACCAGGATTTGCATCCATCTGACCGACCAGCTCCTTCAGATCGACTAGGTGAAACCGACCAGCTCCACCAGATCGACCAGCTCCTCCAGAGCGACCAGGCAGAAACCGACCAGCTGCCCCAGAGCGACCAAGCTAAAACCAACCAGCTGCTCCAGAACGACCAAGCTAAAACCGACCAGCTGCTCCAGAACCGACCAGAATCTTCTCTGCTCCTCCAAAACCGACCAGAAACCTGCACATCTCCAATTCGACTCCGATTTCGACCAAAACTTCGCCAAACGACAAATCCGACGAAACCAGCTTATCCGACTCATCCAAACGCAATCACAAACATGTTATGCAACCAACAATATCATCAATCTAACAATTTCCATCAAAACACATAAATTTCCCAAAACATGATAAGTGAATCATATGAACATAAAAACGGATCTAACTTGCATAATCTTGAGAAAAATCATAAAATTAACCATTTAAATTATCTAGATCAGATCCTAACGTGATTCATATATAAAATGGACTTAGCATGGTGTGGATCTAAGGAAAATAACATGGAAATGATGAAATTAACATCCTAAAACCCATATACTTGCATGAATCCGAATAAGAGATGTAAATCACTCACCAATTATCCAAATCTAAGCAAAAGCAATGAAAACGCAATCCGGACAGCAAACACTTCGAATCAAACTTTTCAATCCGATGAATTCGCCCTTGAGACGATGTAGATCTAGCCTCTTATGGTGTAGATCTTCGATTTCCCTCCTTGGATTTTGGAATTTTAATGGTGGAAAGATGTTAGAGGAAGAAGGAGATCAAAGCCTCCCCATAAGAGAATGGAAAATGCCAACCTTTCTCCATACCCCTTACCCCCTATTTATAGTCTCCACCCACCCTCTAATGGGCCTTCTCCAAATCAGCCCATTAGCCTTCCAAAACCTGAACAGCCAACTGAAAAACCTTAAAACAACGATTTCTCCCAAACCGCTGAACCAAATCCTTAATATAACCACTCTATGGAAAGGGAATCATCAATTCCTTTCCAATGGCACAGGTCTCACCCTCTGATTCAACCTGAGTCAGAAGTTATGCCCAGTACAAGACTAACAGGGGCAAAATGGTCACAAACAAAATCGGTAAAAATTATGGACATGTCACACATCCCCATAAGCAACATATCAAAAGATGAGAATGATCCAACCCTCAGGGAATAAAATAAAAATATTTTACGATCTTCCGATATGTAAAGTGTGGGCTGTTACAATTATGATTGGGCAAGTGACAGGGACGAAGCTAACATCGAGAATTTGAGATCAAAAGCTAAGGACCATTCCAAAGTGAATGCTCGAAAAGGCGCTAATCCTATCACGGGGGCACCTCTTCATCGAGAAGGCAAAGGGACTAAGCTCTCTAATCGAGATCATATGCCTAGACGAGCGTTTGGTAAAGAGCTCAGCTTCATAGAGCGCCATAGCACTGAAGAATACATTTCGGACATGATAGAGCGAGCCATAAAAAAGAATCAGACTAGCAGGGACGATGAAAGAGAATGGGACTTCTCTCCCGATAGGACTCCATTCACCGAAAGAATACTTGAAGCAGAATGTCCGAAGAAATTCAATCCTCCGATTTTGCCTCCGTACAACGGTCTAGTTGATCCGAACTAGTTCCTATTCAATTACTAGTGGCATATGAGTGCGGCTAAAGCAACCAATGAGATGAGATGCACATACTTTCCTCTCTACTTAGAGGGTGCCGCATCACTATGATTCACAAAACTGCCGCCCACATCTATCGATCGATTTTCTGACCTCACCAAAAAATTTAATGAACAGTTCCGCTTCTACGCACCAAAGCCAAGGATGCTATAACACTTTCAGCGATGAAACAGAATCCAGGGGAAACTGTCAAAGCCTTCCTCAGTCAATTCAATGTTGCCTTATCTGAAGTGAGGAATCCAGAGCCATGCATAGTTCTCATGGCTTTACTCGACGCTATAGACAAAACAAGTGAATTCAGAAGATGGATAAAGATGAAGGAGCCGACTACGCTTGACAAGTTCTATAAGAAGGCGTAGGAGTACATGAGAGTGGATGATAATCCTATACCTGTTCAGATCATCGGTGGTAACCAAATTCTTGAAGCTCCTAAAAGTGCAACTATTCAATCCAATCCAAAGAGTACTCAAGGGCAGAAGCGAGCTAATGGTGGAAACGACAATAAAGCTAATAAAAAGTTTTGCCTTCTTGACTCGTCTGAGTTAACTCCTCTGAATAACACTCCCGAGAACATCTACCTTGCCACAAAGGACGCAGAAGATTACCCAAAGCCTCGACCAATAAAAATGAATGACCATCTGACTAAATTCGGGAAGTTCTGTCGGTATCATAATCAGTCGGGCCACAGCATGAACGAATGCAGGCATCTGAAATCATTGATTGAAGAATTGATTAGGAAGAACCGTATGCAATAATTTATGAAGAACTCCCAAGACGAAAATCCTTCTACAGCTCCCCAGGGGCAAGGGGCATCAAATGATCAGTCTGGTCCAAGCAACGTAGCTTCTGCTCGGATCATTCCAAGGCTAATAATCAACTGACGACCGTTGATGATGATCTAATATCTACGACTTAGAATAAGCGATCATTATCGCCTCTTTGCATTACTTTACTCTTTACTATATTTTACTTTCCTATAAAAAGTCTATAATGGTTTACGTGCAAAAGTACTACGAATGAAATGTTGCCTGCTTATGTAAATCTCTGATTTGTAAAATATACATGAAAATTTACTAAAAGACGATTTTCTCATTGCAGGCTATTCCATAGGCATTTGCTACCTCAAGAACCGAACAAATGAGGCAACTCCGATAATACCAACTCAACGGTTGATCAAGGAAATCCCAACGAATCAAATGGCGAAAAGAGCAACAAGCTATCACGGATACAAAACTTCATCCCCTAAAGGTTGCGGGAATCCGTAGGCGCGAAACGAAGCGCGGGAGCTTGCTAAAGCAAGGCGAAGCATGGGAGTTCGTAAGCGCGGAGCGATGCAGCCTTAACCCAATGGTTTGCGGGAATCCGTAGGCGCGAAACGAAGCGCGAGAGCTTGCTAAAGCAAGATGAAGCGTGGGAGTTCGTAAGCGCGGAGCGATGCGGCCTTAACCCAATGGTTTGCGAGAATCCGTAGGCACGAAATGAAGCGCGGGAGCTTGCTAAAGCAAGACGAAGCGTGGGAGTTCGTAAGCGCGGAGCGATGCGGCCTTAACCCAAAGGTTGCGGGAATCCGTAGGCGCGAAACGAAGCACGGGAGCTTGCTAAAGCAAGACGAAGCATGAGAGTTCGTATACGCGGAGCGATGCAGCCTTAACCCAATGGTTTGCGGGAATCCGTAGGCACGAAACGAAGTGCGGGAGCTTGCTAAAGCAAGACGAAGCGTGGGAGTTCGTAAGCGCAGAGCGATGCGGCCATAACCCAATGGTTTGCGGGAATCCGTAGGCACGAAATGAAGCGCGGGAGCTTGCTAAAGCAAGACGAAGCGTGGGAGTTCGTAAGCGCGGAGCGATGCTACCTTAACCCATTGCTTTGTGGGAATCCGTAGGCACGAAACGAAGCGCGGGAGCTTGCTAAAGCAAGACGAAGCATGGGAGTTCGTAAGCACGGAGTGATGCGACCTTAACCCAAAGGTTGCGGGAATCCATAGGCGAGAAACGAAGCGCGGGAGCTTGCTAAAGCAAGACGAAGCATGGGAGTTCATAAGCGCGGAGCGATGCAGCCTTAACCCAATGGTTTGCGGGAATCCGTAGGCGCGAAACGAAGCGCGGGAGCTTGTTAAAGCAAGACGAAGCGTGGGAGTTTGTAAGCGCGGAGCGAAGCGGCTTTAACCCAAAGGTTGCGGGAATCCGTAGGCGCGAAATGAAGCGCGGGAGCTTGCTAAAGCAAGACGAAGCGTGGGAGTTCGTAAGCGCGGAGCGATGCAGCCTTGACCTAAACCTCGCGGGAGTTCGCACTGCGAAACGATGCAACAACCAAAAATCCCTTTCCATAGAGAAAGCGACTTCTCCATAGTAGATATCAACAACGTTCAATGAAATCCGTCATGTTGATTAAATCGCACGAAAAAGACGTTGGATTAAAAGGACCTCACTAAAACACGGGGCATCTAGCGGAATCTTCAATGCCAAAACTGATCAGCATGACAAACAAACATTGAGCAATGAAAATATTCTCATAGTGAAGACTAATGATGACCTCCAGAGCCGAGGCACATATAGTCAAAGACTTCTCCAAAGAGAAATAGAAAATAATCACGGATGCGTGTTTCTCAAATGTGAAATACTATACATCACCATATAAGTCACTGAAACGGTAACGTTTGCAATCCGCAGTTGACTTTAGTCACTCAGTTGATTTTAAGCGTAAACGCAAATTTGAACTAGAATATCGTATCTGTACAAACAGTATCAGTGAGTTATGAACCGCTGAGTAGAACAATTCTGTGCAGATACTTCATTCAGTTCAAAAATAAAAGTCGCTATAATTTATTTTCTAATGATTAAACTAATCTGTTATTGATGTGGGCGATCAATGACAAAGTATAAGTCCACAAAGCGTACAAATACTTGTTTTTATTACAGAGAGCAGGTATGACGAAGTTCAGAGCAAGGTTTTTTATAGCAAGCAAAAGCTACGACAAAATGACAATGCAGACTATATTCATTTCGAAGCCCGCATTTCCCGCAAGCAAAAAATACAAGCTTCGAGGGGCAAATGTTAACACCGTTATTGTAACGCAATTCAAAAAGTAAGTGTCAAGGAGCTTTGGACTAGTTACGGCCTAAGCGGCAAGCCGTCAAAAGTGATATGCTCCGTGTCGTACCCACTCAAGTCGACGAGACCAGGCAAGTCGTTAACACGACATGAAATGTATGGCAGACCATGTCGTTGAAGGTTGTTAGTGTGACATGAGGTTCATTTACACGACACGGTTTTAAGGCGTTCGGTGCACCATGGTATCGAACCGTTCGCCAACATGACATAAGATCATATCAAGCACATCAAGTCGCTCCAAAAATTAAGGCGTTGCCACGACATAAGTCAAGTCGTCTTCGTTCGTGCCGCGTACGATTCTAGCGACATGGTATAATGTGCTCACGGCATAACGTATATATGAATGTCAGTTGTACAAAATACTGAACATATTCAAGTCGTTGCAAGCCCTCGTGCTGGAAATGAAGTTTATGTCGTTAGATGGATAAGTCGTGGGTTTCTGAATCCATGTCGCCATATTATATTATAAACATATCGTACCTCAGTGTATTCCAGGAATGCATATCGCATGACATCCCTATCGTGCATTGCAGGCATCATGTCAATAATACAAGTACTCATGCCGTAACATGAGCAGCATGTCGTTCAGGTTTTGATCTTATGATGTTATCATTTGGAAGCATGACTTGATGAAATAGAGCCTGGTTAAAAAACCAAGTAGGATGGCTAATCTAAAAGCCCATGCCGCATGTACTGGGATGACATATGTCAAAGCAACATGCCAACAAATATGAATGACACTAAACAATTATACTCCAGGTTACCCAATCCATGGCGCAAGACATATGGCGCTGGGTTCATGTCGTATGTTGCAAGTCTGATCCATATCGTGAGTCAATAATTCACGTAAGTCATGTTGTTAGCATCTTAAAGGAACACGTGGCCATACAAGATATCAAGCATGAATGTTGACGCGAGGATAGAAATTGCCAGCTCATGTATTTCCGTAGAAAGCCGCATGGACAATATAGGATAATTATTGGATCGCACATTATGTATTCAAAATAGGACATTGTTTTATTGGAGAAATCATGTCGTGGGATGAAAAGCATGTTGCATGGCGTATTCCAAAGTATGTCGTGAGTCATGAGTTAGGTACAGCTGTCACTTCTCACAGAAGCATGTTGTTCGAAGGGCAGTATTGTTCCAGGTTAAGTCATACCGCACATTGTACACACCAATTCATAACGCAAATGATTTATCCTGCGAGCTATTCCATGTCGTGCTCGATCCTATCGACAGCTGTAAAGCAAAGGGGGGCATGCAATAAAGGTCATGCCGCACTGTTAAGTCATACCGCATCTCAAATGTCGAGTATCACCATGTCGCAAGATCCAAGTCCTTAATCATGTTGCACCCATTCATATCGCATAGAGCAAGAGAATTCATGGCGACATGAGTCATGGCGGGTTGAAGTCATGGCGAGTGGAGTCATGTCGTTTTCTGCATAATTACAGAATTGCCACCTAGGCTAAAATCACCTATAAATACCCCTCATAATTCACTTGAAGGGGGGGACCGAAAATTCATTCCTACAAGGAGACTCCGTCAAATTCAAAGCTCATCTACAACTTCTCTAATGGCTTCTATGGATTCATCAACACTTTTCTAACTTCATGAAGATCAAATCCAAATCAATGATCATTAGAGCTTTCTACAATTGGATCTAAGCACCTTCAATCTCATTCAAGCTACATAATAAATCTCTCAAGTAATTTCATATCTTCTCTAATCCTCTCCAAAGCCTAAATCGAATGTTAATTCACTATGAGATCTATGAAGTTCATGAAAGAGGATCAAAGCACACAAGTGGTTGAAGATTCATCACAAAGCTAAAAGATCTCTTCATTTTCTTCACCAAATTCAAGAGAAATTAGATCATAAGGAGGGAGAAAAGAGAGGAAAGATTATAATGAGGGAAATTCATATGTTGTAAGCTTGAATATTATAATGAGAATTGATTGGAAGTGGACGTAGATTCATAGAGAATCGAACCACTATAAAAATTCCTTTGTGTTCTTACTTGCTTTTATTCGTTTATTTCGCGATTTCGCGGTTCTATATTCTTACCGAATAGGTGAAGTGTAACTTTTACACCTTTGATGTTTGATCCCAAATTTGGAGCAAACAACAATAAAAGTTCAAATTTTACGAAACGAATATTGGCACTATTCTTAGAAAAACTTCAAGTATTTAAAAAAATTGAGTTTCAAAATATTTTATTTTCAACCTTTAACTAAATCTCGCGAACAAATCCACAACGCGTATTTTGCTACGTAATTTTATCGTTTATTACATTTCAAATCTCAAATTTCGTTATTTAATTTAAATTCTAAATTTTTAAGTTGAATTTTAGATAACTATATTAATTTAAAATGCTAAAAATTTGGATTCATTACAATGATAATCGAATTATTTTAATATTGCATTTGTAGTGACTAAAGAAGTTGCATTGTTTGGGATTATTGTAAACGAGTGAATGGAAAAGATAAAAATGTTAGTCGCTGTAACTACTATTCAAGAGTAATAAAATGAGTTATTTATGGGATGGATCACATCTTGCTCAAACTTCTGCAAATGTCAAATCTTGTTAAGACGTGCTAGAAGAAATACAAAGGCATATTGAAAAAAGAAAATGCATGTTTAGTGATAATGATGATAAGGCATATAATTTGGGTATTGATATTAATTAATTTTTAATGCTACAAGTTTAAAAAAGCAGAAGACCTTAAAGTTATGTAGAAGAAAGAAGATAAAAGGAGTTTGTTCGAAAATTTGCTTATTTTTTTATGTTAATGCTTTGCCTTTTCATTTAGTAAAGGGTTCTTTCTTAAAATTATGGCGGAGGGTATTTCTCTTTATAGAAAGGATTCAACAATTCAAGTTACCATGAAATCCAAACTACTTTTTGCGGAAGGAAGTTGACAAAGTTTGTGTTTTTGAAGTCTATCAACATTTCTATAACTATTAAAACGCTGAAAGTATTTATAATATGCTTATCAAATATGGTTGAAGAAGTAGGAGAAAAAAATATAGTCCAAGTTGTCAATGATAGTGTGTAGCTATGTCAAGGCCGGTGAAATGTTGATGAGGGAAAAGAGACAAATATATTGGTCTCCTTGTTTGGCTTATTGTTTAGATTTAATACAGACAGATATTGGTCAGTTGCTTACCCACGTTGAGATTGTCAGAAATGTAAAAAAGATAACACTATTTTTTTTTATATAAACATAGTCGACTCTTAAATCTTATGCAGAAGTACAAGGGGTAGAGAATTAACTAGACTAATAGTAACTAGGTTTGCTACCCAATATTTGAATTTTAAAAGTTTAGAGCAATGTGTGGGTTTAAGAAAAATGCACGGGAAAATACCAATTTTATAAAAAGATGGAAGGAAAGGAAATTCTAGATACTATTTTAACTGAAAGAAATTTCTGGAATGGGATAAGATATTGTTTAAAATGTATCATTTTGTTAGTTAAAGTTCTGAGACTAGTAGACCATGAAACGAAATTTGGATTATATCCAAGAAGCCATGGACCGGGCCAAAGAAAAGATAACATAAAATTTTCAAAATGTTGAGTCAAGATATAAGGAAATCTAAGATATAATTCATAAGCGATGGAGTGCATAACATTATGGACCTTTACATTAGGTTGTAACATTCTTAAATCCGAAATATCGTTATGATAAAAAATTTATCATGGATTTGAAGTGGAAAAAAGGACTATATAACGCTGTAAATGTATTGTTTCCAATAAAAAAAGAGAGGGATAAAATAAAAATAAAAAACTTGACATATATTGATTGGCGAGAGGATAGTTTAGAAGAATTATGGCAGTTGAAAGTCATAAAACTAAACAATCTAGTGATATTTTTGTATTGACATCGAATTTATTCATTTTATTATGTAAGATTTAAAATTATATATATATATATATATATATTAATTAAAGCTTTGTGGTGGAAGAGTTATTGCTGTGAATGTCCAGAATTACAAAAGCTTGCAATAAGAGTTTTGAGTTTGAAATGTAGTTCGATTACATTCGAACGTAGTTGGAGCACTTTTGATCGCAGGTAAAAATAACTATTATTTCTAATATTAGTTCATCTTTCTTAACCTTTTTTATATTTCAGATTCACATAAAAACATAGGAACCTTTTGCAATGAAAGAGACTCGGTGCATTGGTATTTCTGAAATACAATCTTCAACTTGAACTTAGGCATGAAAAAAGAAATATAGATGATGAATTAGATCAAACGTGTTTATCTGACATGGATAACGATGACGATTGAATATGTGAGTAAGATGATCCTACTTTATCGATTGACATAATCTTGATGAATGTACATAAATGTTTCAAAACTCAAGACAGTGAAGCAAGCCGGAAAATTCCCAAAAAAAGGAAAGCGTGGTAACTTTAAAGTTATAATTGAATGTCTCACAAACATATTAATATTACTTGTTTATATAGGTCTAATGAACACTCTGTACAAATGAAAATGAAAGAATATTTTAACTTAAGAAGAGGATGATGATTGTGGCTACTCATTTGACAACGAGAATAAAGAATGAAAATCGAAAAACAAGAAGAGAATAATGGTGAAAATGACGATGTGTAATTGAAATTTGCTTTGTGTGTTTTTTCATGTTATGTTTTTTTACTTGTTTTCTTTATATGAAAGCAATGTTTTGTTAAGACTATTATTATAAAAGCTATGCAAAATCAAAAAGTAATACATTATCTCGTCATGTTCTCTATGTGTATATCTTTTGTTTGAACAAATTAATCCAATAAATAGTATATTTCTTTTTTTCCAAAAATAAATGATATAGAACTTTTCTCCAAGCTTTAATTGAACTTCTAAAGATGCCTCCAATTTTAACATTGTTAACCCATAAAAAAATTGTAAATAACAATTAGCGCATATATAAAAAATAAACAAATATAATTAATAGCCAACGTGTATGCATTTAACATTCAGGAGTAAAAATATTAAAATCTACGATATATGATTTAAATATCAATTATGTTGAAAATACTAACTTTATATTTATGATTTAAACCCCAAATTGAAAATCTTTCTATGAGGTCAAAATTCTCGGATCTACATCAAATCTTTTCTGTTTTCTCTTCCAATCTCAAGTCTTTTATCGGATCTGTGATTTTAACATATATATATATATATATATATATATATATATATATATGAATGTATATGTATATTCCCTTTTATACATATTTCTTGAATTTGAAAAGTGATTGAAGTTGAATCAAGGATTATAATTCGGATCTGAAGTTTGGAGCACTTTTCTCTATCAGTGAAAAATTATATCTATTGTTTTACCATATAAATTTATCTCACTGACTATATTTGATTTATATGCATAAGACCTATTGTTGTCACAGCCCGAATTTCCGTACCCTTTGAGTTGACTAATAACACCACACGTCCAACCCAAATGACACAGAAATACGAATCATTAGTAGAAAGAAGTTAGAGGGTGAGGAATAGAAAGAAAGAAAAGTTAGAATAGAAGAAAAACGAAGAACACAAATCTCACAGCGGAACGAATAAAATATATTACATAACATTACTTTTGAAATACAACTCAGTAACTGTATATACATACCATTATCAGAGCACAACAGTTATTCCTGGAACAATTATAAACACCTGTTTCCAGATACAACATAGTACACAGCGGAAATATGATAGTCTATAGCTAACTGGTGAAGCCTCCTGCTTCCAGCACTTCCAAGTGAATCTGAAAAATCCCGACTACTTGACTGCCCATACAAATTTGGGCACCCAAGTGTTTAGGGAAAACAAAAACAAAATAAACTCTGGGTCAGTCATGGGACTGGTGTGAGTAAACTCCAATCATTTGTTTAACTTTAAAAATCCTTTCGAAAGAAATGATAATCGTAAGACCGATCCACACATAAACACAGATGGTTTTTACCTTACGATAACCCAAAATATTTTTGATATCAAATCCAGTGATATTATAATAATGTCTACATCAAATAAATAGAATCTAGCGGAACGCTTGCATCTCACGCTCCATATATAATATAAAATCAAAAACCATAGGGCGCTTATTGGAGATTGGATTTCCAACATGACAAGGTATGGAACCACCTTCCGATAGTGTATCTCTAGAGGGGAATACACTGGGTTCAACAAGAACATCTTACAACCCAGCCCACACATGACCGACCACTCATTTCGCTTGAGTGTATCGAATGTATATCACCAACGGTTGGGATCAGCAACCGTTTCCCGAATGGGACAGCATCGAATAGAATAAGGAATTAAATGAATTTCTCTAGATAGGTGATAATACACCCTAATGGGAGCGACCCACATAGCCATGCCGCCTGCCCGATTTTTGTTATTTCCCAGTTGTTGAGGCCTGAGGTTTGAATCATCTTCCAGAACATCTGGCTACCATTCACTTTGAATGCCACATCATCAGATCCATCGGAAATCACTAATTGATTCCCATAAAAATACTCAGATTGTTAGGCTAAAGAAGTTTCCCTTCTTTGCCATCAACTTCGTACGTTTAAAGGAATCAACGTACGTAATCTCTTTGGAAATACTCTATCAGACACTCGTCCTTACAAGTTGTCCTAGGTCTGGACAAAACCGAAGGCTCCATTCCATTAATCCATCTTAGGCAATTTCTACCTAGGATTAACAGAACAACCCTTCCACTTTACTCCATCTTCATAATCGCTTCAACATAAGTTGATTCGTAATGCTTATGCCAATACAGAGTGGTTTACGGATAATAATCCAACCGGTCTCTCCATATTGACAACTATATTGGCAAACACTTAGATAGTCGGTTATTTAACTATCGAAGAAAAACAAACATCCATTCAAAACATCAAACAATCACTGGACCCCTTAATTAATATTTCATTAATTAAATCATTTCTCTATTTCTTTATCAATATTTGTTAACCAAATATTTTCAATAATCATCTTGGCCTCTTACGCTATTTGGAAAAACATTTCCATATATCGCCATCTTTTTATTTTCTATACTTAGAAAATATCCTTTATTAATAATTGGAAAATATTCCAATTACTTCTCCGTTTCACGACCATTCATTTCTATACTTAGGAAATATTTATTATTATATTTCCAAAATCCCACTTACTTGGGTTAAAACGAATGCTATGTAAAACATCGCTACAACAACCCAAAATACTGCATTTGACTAAATTTCTTTAAACATTTCTCTTCGAGACTAAATCTTGCTATTTATCAGCTAATAATGAAATCAATCGAGTTGGGGTATAACTACCTCTCATACCTTGACTAAAAACATCCTTAACTTCAAAACGGACAAGACCACTTACCTCGAATAATCAACATCATACAAACCAATTATTCATTTTTAAACCTGTATACGTTTCGCTTTCTAATTTTACCAGATTTAATTATAAATTTTCATTTTGTTTATAGTATTCTATTTTCAAGTTCGTTTCCTTATCGAATTTTATATATATCGATACATTGATTTCTAACTATCAAAATTTCTTAAAAATATTCTAACTCCTTAAATTCCCGGAAAATTTCGCCATAACCTCCTTTGTACTGGTCGATAGTTCAAACCTCAACTCGCCTCTCTAGGCCCTTTCCATTCGAAAAGAAAATCAAAAAGCCAAGTGGCTCGCCAATTCAGCGCATAAAACCTCATATGGAATTTAAACATGTACCTTTTTGTCGGGCACACAAATTATAATCTTCATATACTTCATATACTTCATTCCATACCTGTCTAACACATATGTGTCCAGTTCTAATTTATTTCAACTCAATCAGGTCATTTTTAACTCAACTCACTAATTAATCTTTTTATTAGCTCTTTTGCCCATTCCACTTTATATTTGGACATATCATGTTCAATTATCATTTTATCTTGCTTATGAATTAATTTAATTCCATTTCGACTCAAGTTCCATATTCGATTTCGAATAAGAATTCTCAAATCTCCTTTACTTATTCAAAGTCCATTTTCATATCGAATTTCGATTAACTAATTATTATTCAAATTAGTTAGTTTTATTCAACAACTAAAAGTCTGATTTTTTTGTCTCAAAAATCATTTCACTTACTTCACTGGAGTTCATATATATTCTACATCTCCAATCTGGATTTTTCTAATGGCAATTCAGATTTTATTTCTTTAAAATCCTTTTATTTATTTAAATAAACCGTTATGGTTTTATAATGATTCTGGCACTGTTTTTCTGAAAATTTGATTTTGACATAACTCAAAATCTACAAGACGAAATCAAAATTTTCTCTTCCATTAGAAAACTATTATTCAATCGGTCCTGACGGTTCTTTTTTCAAAGAATTCCGACTTAAATTGAGTTCTATATACTCAATTGAAGTTCGGAATGCCAATTTATGAATTGTCACGCTGCGACGAGCTCGTTTTAATTATATTTAATATATAAACGTTTTAAACTTCGTTTATATATACATTCCAACTCCATTCTAATATACTTTAATATATTTTAAACCAATTTTCCAAATTCAACTTAATATTTCCGATCATCTATAATTGTCGATTTTCCCTTACTTGGTAATAAATTTATTTATCCTTCAAACTTCTATATTTAATTCCAATTCTTTTTATAAATAAATTATTTATAAAATTCGATATTATCGAATTTCAACTATAAACCTGTTGAATTCTTCTCAATTCAGCTTATATTCCGAATTCCGAAATATAATCAATCGTTTTGTTTCAAAACACTTCCCAATTTACTTTTAAATTCCTATGTGAATTTAAATAGTTTAAATTATCCAAATGATAATTTATTTCACCAAATTTATAACACTATTTATAAATTCAACTTCCTTGTTTCATATATTTAAACAAGTCCCCTTTTCAAATTTCTATTTGAAACTCCATCCCTTTGATATTCCGAATTGCGGAATAAAAACAGTTGTTCCCTTTTGAATGACTTCAAATTCTATTTTTAAATTCATATTTGAATTTAAATATTCAAATTATCTCTTGATAATTAATTCATTATATTTATAAACACCATTTTATAAATTTCCTTGTTTCATATATTTAAAAAGGTCTATTTCGAAATCTATTTAAAAACCCAAATCTTATTTTGGAAATTTCTATTTATAATAACTTATATATATATATAACACCCAATTTATTTTCATAATCAATTTAACTTCTATTTAAATAAATTCGAATTAATCGAATTCAAATCATAAATCCTTACGGATTTATTTCAGTTCAATTTATATTATGAACATCAGAATAAATTCCATCGTTTATTTCTTTAAAATGATTTCCCCATTTCTATTTTTAAATTCACATCTGAATTTAAATATTCAAATTATCCAATGATAATTTTTCCACTTTATTTATAAACACTGTTTATAAATTCATTTCAATTCTCTGCATTATTCAATGAAAATCATTCCATTTTATTTATAAATACTCTTTATAAATTTTACTTCAATTTTTTGTATTATTCAATTTATAAACATCGTTTATAAATGCAATACTTGTTTTATTTATTTTCAGAATAAGTAAATATCTTTAGCCCATTCTAAATTCAAATTCTATTTTTGAAAAAAATAGAATTTTCCTTTTTAAATCTCAAAACCCACTTTACGATATTTCTATAAATTACTATTTAGGCCAGTGATTTTCAAACATCCAAAATACCAAATTATCAATCACGGGTTTTTCTAACACATCATATAAGATAACATGTATGAAACCAAACAGATGATAATATTTTTTAGGAATTCAGTTGGATCCCTCCAACCTGTTTTCCCTGCATCCATAGACGTTAGCCAACATAAATAATACCTATTCTGCTTCATGGCAGAATATCGCGATATAGAAGGTCATCCACTATCATCGTATGGGACGTATAGGGTCAACCGCTAATGATACTACGGGCATCCGCTAATGGTACTGCGGGAATCCAACCAGTCACCAATATATATAATAGCCACAAACACAAATCCTACATAACTAATATATTTTTAACAGCCAAATAATATTTTAATGCAACCAAACAATCATCAATTATTTTTAATGACTAAAAATAATTCTAAATAAATAAATTGAGTGAGATTTACTCACCATGATTTTCCCGATCTATTCTGATTTCCAATTAAATTCTCGATTGAGTATCCCGCAGCTACGGATTAAACAACTGATTCCAGTCGATAAGATCTTGTACAATTTAACAAATTATATTCATTATCTAAGTCATCGAATTATTTCAATGTAATTAAAAATTTAATACTAACTAAAAATAATTACCGTAATTTCATTTTTTCTTCATATAGACATTTCAGGCCACCTCATGTATGAACAAAACCATCACCATAAGCTACTTCATCTTCTATACCCAACCCTTCACTGCTTGAACAGCACCTGACATTCACATTGCCTACTCCTCCCATACCGATCCTGCCTTTTTAACCCCGTCATCAGTCAACAAATTTCTAGAACCAAAAACTTTGAACCTCCTGATCAACACAGTACCCTGCGACCTCCAATGCTTCACAAATGCTCAAACACGTTCTCCACACCATACACAACTTTCAAAATCCCGCATTTCTTTTTTATATACTTACGATTACAAATTCTATTACAATAGCAGGACCTCGTCCATCTTCAAATGCCTTCCACTGCCATCCTCCATCACCGGAGTCATCTCTGACCACATTACCCCCTATGTACTTCTGAGGCGCAGCCATCTTGGACACTCTGACCCCTTCCAGATTTTCCAATTCACCCTTTGCTGCTTCGAACAACATCTCGACAGCTATAATAGTAGCGAACATCTTATCACCGAATTCCATCAACGCCTGAGCCTCACATTCCATCGCAGTTCTCAACGTCGACTTTACTATGTTCAATTGTCGATCCTTCAAATTAGTTCAGTTCGAACTCCCATCGCCCCTTTCAAATTCTAGCAACACACGCATCTCGAGCCTTGCGCCACACTCGAAGCCTTAACTGACATAATTCCCACAATCACGCTTCAGTAATGGATGAATCGCGACTGAATTTGATTTGCATTTTCTCTCTTCTAGCATGCGATTTAGATTTATTACAGATTTTAAGAAGGATCGAAAAGAAAAGAAATGGCTTTGAGGCTTGATTCGGAAAAGGGAGTGGTTGGCTTAGAATGGGTATTGCTGCAGAACGAGGACAAAAGGTGGATGCGGTTTTAAGAAGAGAAATGGCCATTTTACTTGTTCAGAAGAAATGAATCGAGAATAAAAGAGATTAAGGAGGGAAAGCCTATCGCGATTTATAGAAGATGAAGACTTTGCTATTAAGGAATAGGCATGTGTATTGGTACAGAGTAGGGGAGGTTGAAGTACTGTTAATTAATTTGATTTGATTTCGAATTTTAATCGATTTGAAATAAAGAGATTTTTATCCTTTTTAAATAGATATTGATTTGATTTTCGATTCGATTTCGATCTTATCCATTACAAATATCCTGGGGTTCATAACATGAAATTACGGACCTGTATTTTAACGCAATGACCGACGTTCAAATGTTATAACGCTATTCTGGACATTACGGAATATATTCTGAAATTTAATTTGAACGTATATACCATATTAAACTAATATAATATAATTTAAATTCAGAAACCGTAAATTCTTCGATAATAAATTATCATTATCGTATATATATATATATATATATATATATATTCCAAACAGAATTTATAATGATCAGCTGAATTATTTTGATTCAGTTCTAATTCAGAATTAAATTATACTTCGTTTCCGTATTACGATATTTAATATTTTTGATATTAAATTGAAATCGATTACTAAATCGATAACTTAATATAAAAATCTATTTATATTATAAACTCAATGTTTTAAAACATATTAAATATTTAAAATAAACTGTTTGAAAAATCCGGGTTGTTATAATTGTAATTTTGAATTGTCGGATATATTGGAAGTAATTAATCTTATGCCTACATATTCTTGCATATATCTATTTTAGATTATAATCTTTCACTCAAATTCGGAAATTAGTCCCAAAGATTTTTTATTTTGTAAAATTAGTTGTTTTAATCCTAATTCATAATTGGAGATAAAATAGTAACAGTAATAGTTGATTTATGTTATTGCTTAATTTTTTATATTTAGGTTTTCCATAGTCTTTTTTTTTTTTTTTTGAAAATGCATAAACCGCCTCGTTAAAAACCTGAACTAGAAATCAACGTGAGATCTAGCCAGGAAAAAAGAGTGTGGTGCTTTATTGACATCTCATCAATAAAAAAGTACAAAGTACATTTCAATAGGCAAGCAATTCTTCAAGTTCTAACTGTGCTGCGTATAACCAATTTAACAAGCCACAAAGGAACACAAAAGAAGCCTAAGAGAAAAAGTCCAAGCGGCTGAACCAATATCTTTCCAACACACGTGTAAAGAAAAGAAGTCTTAAACAATAATTCGTTGTCTTCTTCAATCCAAAAAAACCGAACTCAAAATTTCCCAAATTGGAAATCATCACCACCATCAAGAAGCCACAATTTGCCTGAATCCAAGCTATCAATTCCCCATCTCCTCTCATCGGCTACTCTTCTATCTGGATTTACCCAGTAAGTATTTCACATCTAATTCCAGTAAGTTCCAATGCCTAAATTTGTTTGTGTGCTGATTATTGTGAACCCTGTTATTCCTCTCCATCCAGATGTGGTATATCGTCACTACTAAGCAATAGTAGGTTCAGTCCTACCTGAAATCAACTGTGGTAAACGCAACCTTCAAATGGTCCAGTTCATTCTCCGAAAGCATTGGTTCGGTAAGAGGCAGTCCAATTTTCAATCTGCATCTAGTCCAAGGTACGCCGAATAGCAACACTGGAAAAACAGGTGATTTTTGTTTTCATGATCTTCATTACATAACACGCAAACAGGGTCAACCTCATAACCCCAATTTGACATAACGTCCTTCGTACTAAATCGATTAAGACAAGCTTTATATGCACATATTGACATCTTGGGGCTGTTAATTTTGTGCCAAATGACATTACACCAGTCAAGCTCTGGTTTATGATCTCTAGATATGTCCTACGCTGAGTGAAATGAAAAACCATTAGGAATACCATTCCAGCTCCAATAGTCCTCTTCCTTGTTCATGTGAGTTTTTATCTCCTTAATTTGATTTGAGAGAAGTCTCGTGGCCGACAGTAAGCTAGGATTAAAAACCCCATTATCAATAACGTTGCTAACACAACAATTATCCCCACCAAACAAATATAAACTATCCCATCCTAGAATGTTAACCAAAGTATTGCTATTAATCAAAGGGTCAAACCCGAGCAACATGTTTTGACCATTAATTACACATCTGTTAATACATTGGAGGTTCAAATTTCTGTGTCTGAGAATTGTTATCAATCCCTATCACCTAGAAAAATTTTCTTGTAAAATATATATTTACCATCCATTTTTTCCACAGGCTACTACCATTTACAAACTGCCATGGTAATTTAAGTGCAGCAGCAACTTTAATATCCTTGAAACTTTGCAAACCAACCCATCCCTCCTCCTTAGGAGAGAAAAGAGCATCCCATGCAATTTTATGCTTTTTTCCGACCCATATAAAGTTAGCGCCTAATCTATTATTATTTTTATTCGTAGCTTCTAGGATTTGATATGTTAGCATCCAAAACAGTACCAAAGGTGTGATAATCGTTTTGACAAGTTCATTTTTACCAGCCATAGAGAGTAGCCTATTGTCCTAGCTATCCATCTTTTTTCTTATTTTTTCAATCAAATCCCTATAGTCTGAATAATGTAGGTAATTATGTGACAACGGAACCCCCAAATATTTGACAAGAAGCACTCCTTCTTTAATTTTTAAGACATGAAGAATATGATTTTTATTGTAAACTCCTCTATTAAAAAAACCTTAGACTTCAAGTTGTTTATTGTGAGGCCTGCATATTCTTTCAAATTATCCAAAATCTCATTAATAGTCTCCACTCCCTTAGTATTCGATTTACAAAAAATCATCAAGTCGTCTGCATATATGAGATGTGTAATTTTAGGATCCTCTTTATAAATAGGCTATAAATTATTTGCTTCCACTGCTTTACACATCATGATAGAAAAAAAACTCCATAGCAACACAGAAAAGGTATGGCGATAAGGAATTCCCATGTCTAAGACCCCTGCTGCTATAAATAAAGCCTTTTGGGCTGCCTTGGGCCAAAATAGAGAAAGTATGCATTGTAATACAAGCTTTAATGATTTTAATAATCTGTCTAGGAAACTCTAGCATCTCAAGCATGTGACAAATAAAATTCCTGTTTACCATATCATACGCTTTTTGCCAATCTATCTTAATGCAAAATTTCCCGCTCCCCTTTCTACTAAAAAATCTGGTATGTTTGCTAAGAGAATGTTTTCAGCGATATATTTACCTGGAATAAAAGCAGACTGATTTCCAGAGATCAAATGTTTTAGATAAGGTTTTATCTGATTGCATATTATTTTGAAAATGATTTTATATATAACATTACAGCAGGCAATGGGTATATAATCAGAAATTGCTCTGGATTGTCAGTTTTCGGGATAAGAGTCAAAAAAGTATGATTAATACCCTTTGCCAATTTTCTGGTTCTGAAAACTTCTTATACCACCTCCAAAATTCCTTCTTTAAGATTATTCCAGTAAAGCTTGTAAAATTTTTCCGTAAAACCATCCGGACCTAGGCTTTTGTCATCAAGGATAGACAAAGTGGCTTTATGAACTTCTTCTAGTGTGATACAGGAATTTAGATGTCTTCTACCTCTTTCATTCACAACAAACCTGCAATTAATATTTGGGAAGTTCAAATTTAAAGGAAAATATGAGTTATATATATCAATGGAGTACTGAATAGCTTCCCTTTCAAAGTATTCTATATCGTGTATAGGATCCCCATTGTTCATGAACAAGTTGCTCCAGTTATTTAAGTGTTTCCTCAAAGACATTTTGACATGGAAATATTTTGTGCACGAATCACCGTATGTGAGCCAATTTATTTTTTTCCTTCTGTTTAGCATTCGTCACTGCAATATTGCTTTGCTCTTACCATTTGTAATATGCTTCATTAAGTAATTCATATAAACTGCTATCCTCAGGATGCTTGTCAATTTTAGATAAGATACTATTGTACATTCTTTCCAACATTTTAAGTAAGTCACCATCCTTAAAGCTGTTGTAGTTCCAATGCTTCTGATAAAATTTGCTCAGCTTAAGGAATTGTTGAAATTTGAATATTTTTTATCCTTGAATGTTTGAGAAAGCTGTAACATGCATTACAAAATCCATAGTATCCTTATACCCACATTTTGAACACCACGAATTGATAAATTTGAAAGGTGTGTTTCTATTTCTTTGAACTTCACTTTTAAATCTAA
This sequence comes from Allium sativum, assembly GCA_030737875.1. NCBI lineage: Eukaryota > Viridiplantae > Streptophyta > Magnoliopsida > Asparagales > Amaryllidaceae > Allium > Allium sativum. The sequence continues at coordinate 140,176,408 of CM060924.1, forward strand.
TACAAATAGGTATATGATCACTTAGTGGGTTAGCCATCCCATATGTAGAAAGATCTGGGAATTTTTCAAGAAAAGGATGATTACAAAAAACATTGTCGATCTTAGTAGCCATACCTTTTTTCCTCCAAGTATATTTAGATCCCATAATAGGAATATTCATCAATCCTGAAATGGATATATAGTCTAATAGCCCTAAAAGATGTCTGAAAGGGACAGCAGCTCCCCTTTTCCTATCATTACTAGAAATAACATTATTGAAATTGCCTAGGGCAAGCCAGGGAATATTCACCATAATAGATTCCTTAGCAATTTCACACCATAATTTCTCACGATCTAAAAAAATTGCTAGCATAAATGAACGTAAATCTACAGCACAACCCTCCTGTGTTAATAGCATTAACGGATATGTGCTGGGTGGTTACGTTTTTAGTGTTAATAGACCAAACAGTAGAGTCCCAGAAGATTAAGATACAACCTTTGCATCTGCAGCAGTTATTATCAGTATAATTCCATTTTTCATGCATGTACATCTTCAGTTTCTTTATCATATCTTCACTGAGCTTATTGTCCAGAAGGCCTACCACTAAAGGCCCAATTTTGTTAAGGAATTTGAGTGTTTCGAATTGTTTATTCGGAGCTTTCAAACCCCTAACGTTCCATGCTACAATATTCATTTTATCTTACTCTGGTTCCTTGTCGACACTTTAGGAGGAGCATTAAGGTTGATTTTCGGGTTTATTTTTTTATTTTCCTGATGATGTTCAGTTCTTCTCTGAATTTACTGTTTTCCTCTATGTTTTCTGACACATCTGTATCTTTTGCAGGTTGGTGTTCATCAGTCTCTATGCTAGCCAATTGATCTGAAATCATGTCATCCTTAAATTCTGACCATTCTTCTAACATGTCATCCACGTTAACATCCAGGTTTGAAGGTTCAACATCCGGTGGGTTATTTTCAAGCATTGTAGAAGTGTCATCCAAATGTGTTGCATTATTCATTGTTGCAAGTGTCCTATCTTCCACACATTGATCCGTGCAGTTTGTATAATTCATGTGAATATTAGAACTGCCAGAATTCAACAATGAAGTGCATGTATCTATAACATTGTTTGTAATATTTACTATTGCACTATTTGTATTGTTTTGATCATCAGGACGCAAAATTGTTTGTGTGTCTAAATTCTTTTTAGTACTATTACCATTTGTATGCTCTTCCGTTTGATTAATCTCAGTATACTGATTGTTGTTATATGTGTTATCCATGTCTCCCTCGGCATTCTCTACGTCGACGATGGTGCCACCATTATCTTTCCTATCCACGTTAATAATAGGAGCATGTCTGTCATTTATGTCTGAGTTGTCCTCACGTCCTTCAATTCCAGCCATGTTTACAACATCGGTGTTAGCTCCACTGGTAGACCCTACCTTTTGAACCCCATGCTTCTTTTGTTTTTGTTTGACATTGAAGATTTGTTTGTCCGAAGACCCCACAGGTTTTACACTGCAATGGTTTATACAAGTAGTCCACTTTCACCGTTAATTCTTCTGCATTGTGCATAAGCGCATCAACTTCGTTTGAAAAATCCAATTTAGTATCCATTTCAATGAGTATTTTTGCAAACGCGACTCTGGATTCATCGGCGGTAATTTTATCCATTTTAATTGGTCTTCCTAACACATTGGCAATGGCACTTAAAGACTCTTTGTGCCATAGTTCCAGTTTAAGATTCGATAGTTTAACCCAAAGAGGCATCGTAGACAATAAGTCCTTCTTAAATCTCATGCCCATATTCAATTTTTTTAAATAATGATTTTATTACTAAACATATATGGTCCTCCTTTCAGTATGTTCTCACAGTCAGTGCTGCTATCAAATCGTATTATAAAAAAACCATTCTCTTTCGATAACAGCTAAAAACTACCAGTTGGTTTCCAGACTCGTTCGATATAATTTTAAGGTGCAAATGGTACGGTCTAGTTCCATACACGTAAAAAATGATCGAGTTATGCCATTTTGCCACCGATCTATACGCTGCTGTAATTGGAATTGACGCCTTCTTCTTTGAACTGATAACCGTGGGTCTTATGAAGCTTAAGTCAACATATTCATTTTTCTTTTGCCCAGTCCTTCCTGCTGCGGCTTGTATCCATGATTTTGTTCTCCCTTCTACCACATCAGATCTTACTTTAGCCCAATCGAATGGGAATTGTTCAGTCTTCCTCTTGCGCTGAAACTGTAGATTATCAGAGCCAGATCGAGCATACGCTCCCCCCGTGTTCTGAGATCTTGGGGGACGAACCACTTGATTAGCAGTAATTTAGGGATCTGAAGATCTCCCGTCTCCCCGCAGTTCAGGAAAGGCACGATCTGAAGATACCCTAGTCGGACGTCCTCCCCTATCGACTTCTACCTATTCATTCCTGGTTGATGATTCGATCGGCCCGTTGTCTCCCCTCGTTGGCTCCTTTCCAGGCCTCCGATCCGGAGGTTGACCAATATTGTTAGATCTAATCGCATCTGCCATTAGTTTCGTAGAAGCCATTTTTGTAGGAAAAATATATGTTGGTTTGTATATATTTGTTTATATTCTTCATTTCTTCTTTTTAAAATACAACATTTGATTAAGTAAGAAATACACATAAATCAAAAGGAAGAGATATCTGAAGTATATCTTTTTCTCTATATTGTACATTGTGTATTCCAGATAAAATACAAATACATATTCCTTGCGATTTTAGATCGTTGATGTTTTTTTAGCATTAATGAATTTATGGAAACAATATGGAATATATTTCTAAGAAAAGTTGCTTTAGCAAATTGAATATATGTAAGCTTATTCTAGTAGTTAAAGGTGACTAGAATTCGTTAAATTTGGAAAGACCGAAATTGAACACATAATAATTTTTTAATAAATAATAAGAGATTTAAATAAATAAATAAAAAGGATATTAAATTAATAAATGGATTAAAAACTAAATAAGGTTTTTTTTTGTTTTTTGGCATGATAAGCCGGATTTATAATGGTCGTACCACTTACTAGAATAGGAAAAAAGAAGTGGATTTCTGCACAGGCACAGAAACTCCACCTGGTTTGATGTGCTAGAACACTAAATCTATAAAGAACAGGAGAGAAACTAAGAGTTTCAGCTACTAACAAGGACCTAACAGCTTATCATCCAAAAGGGTAGAATAACTGGAAGAATCACCATCACTGCCAATAACATTGATATACTCAGAAAAGAGTACAGCAAGGTTAGGAGCAAAGCAAGAGCTAAATAAGGTTAACTTAACTTAAAATTTATACACGAATAACTCACGTTGAAGTAGTAAATTAATAATAAAAATTAATAGGACAAACAATACAATTAATATGTTAATAACTCTTATTAATTAGCAGCTACCAAATAACTAATGGGAGAGGGAAGACTGTGCCCATAATTAATTGGTAATTAATGACATTTGAGGTTATGGTAGTAATTTATTAATGAAATTAATGTCGAGATTCAAAATAAAGGGGAAACAAACTTATAGGTTAAAAAATAAGATTAAATTCAAAAGAATGAATAGGGACTAACGAAATAATGAGACTGGTTATAAATGGAATAGCTTCAAAGATTACTAACTATAAAATTAGTGATTTAACTTAAATGCCATAGAAAATGTCCACTACGTTTAATGTGGAAAATTTGGCATTTATGATATTAAATGATGGGATTTATGGGTAGATAATATTTTTTAAGTCCAATACTAAATGAGAATAGGAATAATCCAAACTTTGGATAATTAGTTGGACTTACTAGTTTTGCGATGTGAGGTCGCTAGAGCCATTTGGTAGGAGTCTACCCTTGACTTTGAGGATACCAACAATTGGATGTACTTACTACTGATGTGAGATATCACTAACTAATAATCCTGTGACTGCACAAGAGTTAGGATTTCACCATATTGAGTTATTAAATGGTCCAAAGAGCAGTGAGATTTTTTTTAAATTACTTTAAGTGGTGTGTTATTAAGCGGTCTTTGGGTCTCCATCCCAACTTAAAGAAGAAACCTAGTGAGAATTGATGAATTGAAACGACTAAGTTAGAAGAATTTTTTTCACGATAAATAATTTATGAAATGTCACAACGTTACAAGCCATAGAATGATGAAAGGATTTTCCTCATAATTCAGATATTAAATGGTTAGATTCACCATGAAGTTATTGGACAACCCTAGAGGTACTATGTAGTCATTGGATCCACCTAAGTATTAATTGGTTGTCTTTTCAATTCGAAATATCAAATGACTTATAAAGACATGCAATGGAATCTCTAGAAGGGTCCAATTCCTAGGTATTAAGTGGTTGGGTTAGAGTCCGCTTGAGGATATGTATTAAATGGTTGGCGTTGATACATCGGGTCTATCTATCCTAAGGGAAGTATTCAGTGACTAGGGGTTACCATATAATGTCAACTAGATAGTAATACCAAGACCTATTAGGGAAAGCTATTAAATGGAGAAGAGTCCACCTATGATGTAAATATTATATGGTTGCTTACTATCTTTCGCATTATACGTTGTTTTCTTTTTTTACTTGGGATTGGAATGTGACATAAATGCTTAGTTTTAATAAGCGTTTAGAAGTCCACATACCTAAAACTTTCTAACCAACGATAATGTGATTTGGAAACCGCTCGTTAGTTCTTAAATGATTGATGAGTGTACGTATCTTAAATAAGAGATTAGAGTCTGCCTTGATAGGTCTTAAATGATCGATGGGTCTACATATCCTAAAAAGGTATTAAGTGATTGTTGATGAAAAAAAGTTGGCAAAACACTGGAAGATTTTTGCGGCAGTGAAAATAAGCATACAATGATGTAAATATGTAGGAAGAAACACAAGGGAAAAGTCAGACGGTGATTATAATTGTCGTCCATTCCGGTAATTTAGCACTTTATTAATCAACCTTTATAAGTTATAGGCTAAAAACAGTATTTCTCTCGAGAGTACAAGGGCCATGAGGATCCCAAGTGCCAAATTATTGGTAGGAGGAAGAAGAAGACAACCCATACTTTTTTTCTTCTAGGATCGGTACAGATCCCGGGGTCAGTACTGGTCCCAGAAGCCTTAGTTGTTTTTTGTGCCTCCTGGGAAGTCTTGAATGCTTTTCCTAGAGTTGGTGTTGTATTCGGGAATAAAACATTGTTGTGATGATTTTCACTAATATGGAGTTTGTGTGTACACCGATCCGATCCCGGGCAGGCAATGTGGATACGAATTCTGGATGAAGAAGTTGTGCTCTTGCAAATATCGATCCAATATCGGGATACGAAATCACAAAAACCAATCTCAGGAGTGTTAGATAGATTTGTTGAGCTGTCTGGATTTTGGGATTCATACCGATCCCGAAGGATGGTTTATTTCAATCCTTGAACACCTAGCAATCTGAGAGTTGTTCTGATGAGCTAGAATGACCATACTTGCACGACTCTATCTGGACTTGATCTCTAGGTGTTCGTGGAAATTCTGAGTTGTTTAGCCGTGCGATGGTCGATCGTATCGGCCTAGTTTTGCTTCTAATAGCCGCGTAACACTTGCCTCCCAAAGTATGTTTTATGTAAACATGAAGTGCTTTGAATCGAGACAAGTATTTTGTGTCGAAAAAGATCTCCAAGCTATATCCCGCATATGATCGTGACCTTTCCGTTGAGAAGCATGTACCAGGAAGTGCGTTGTTTCGGAGCGGTTGTGACGCTTTAACAAAAGCTTGTTGGTACAAGTGAGAAGACCTAGCATCATTGAGAACTCTAATTTCTCGGCCTGGAACTTGTCTAATTGCTCAGGCGAGTGTCTAATTCTTATTGATTCAAGAAATTAAATATTAGTTTCTAACTCCTTACACCGAGGTGTGAACGAGTTGTTCTCGGGATAGAGTCAGGCATGCACTCACACGTTTGCACATGGTTTTGCGCGATATGATCAGAGTTGTGAATGTGAAACATAATGAAGTTGATATGTTTGGACTTACGATCGCATTGATTTACTCTGAAAGCGGGATTGAGCTCATGTGCGAGTGGTCGTTGATTAGAGCTTGACTTAGCAATCGAGGTTTTGAAAACAAGTGAATACGATCATAGCTAGGTTTGAACTTCCTGTGTACTGATCCATAAATTAGAATCCTAGAATTTTGATCCTTGAATGTCGATCCCAGGATTCTCGATCCTCAACACGGGGTTTTCTTATAAGCAGTAAAAAAATGGGTATATGAATTTTATTTCGTATCCTGGATATTTACCGAAAACTTGGATTTTCCTTGAGTTCCCAAGAGAAGAAAAGTGGGATATGGAGAGGAGAATTGGTAGTAGAGGATACAAAGAAGGGAGATTGAGTTCGGGACTAGTATAATGTGTTGTAGGAATTTTTTTTGTAGAATTTGGGATTCCGAAGCTGAATCGGGAAACACGCAAGTATATGGGGATACGAAGTGTAGTTTCGTATCATAGAAACTTAGCTAAATTTTTTGCTTCTTTAAGAGTTTGAAGTTGAGCTGTTTTTATTTTAATTCTGAACTCAAGCTAGCAAACTTGAATCATCACGCGATGTCGTGCAATTGGATCGAGATTGAAATCAAACGTATTGCAGCCAATTGGCGTAATGCTCGAAAAACGAACTTGTTTGAACTGACGATTCGAATATGCAAATAGGATGTGGACATATGGTTGGATCATTAACTTCAGGAATTGATTCTTGATCCAATCACGACGTGATCATGATTCGATCCAAGTTACGCATCGATGGTTAGGGATGATGATGGTTTTAGTTATGAAGTTAAAGGTCGCCACCATGCTTCAAAGTGTTTGTTGCAGGGAGTCTCGTCCATGAGGGATGTAGTAAATGAGTTCCATGATGCCTAGACATTTGATTTTGGATCATCTTCTCTGGGCAGCGGGTTTTCTTTCTAAAGGTCACTCCATGGGTCGTAGAGAAGATGATGATAATGAGGATGCAGGAACTAGCGGAGGATACGTGCCTCGGGTTCGCTTCTGGATGCCCCCCTCCCTCCCCCCCCCCCCCTCGTGCTTCCAGACGTGCCCCAGCTAGAGGGGATGTGGCTAGAGCTTAGGAGGAAGTGGAAGGACATAACGATAGCGATGAGGAGGCATTTGTTGGAAGCTCCAATCGGCCTAAACGTTTTCCTTCGGGAGGGCACAAAATTGTTGCTTTCTTTCTGCAGGGAGGCTGGCTCTTCGTGGGTCGTCTACTGCAAACCCGAAGAAGGTTTTCTTTTAACTCAATTTCCCTCTCCCACGGGGGAAATGTGGTTGGAAGAGGTTTTCATATCGATCCCTCCGGCGATGACCTTGGAGATCACTGCGTCGTTTGCTCTAAGTGCCCGAGTATTTTTACACTTTCTGGTACTTGTACTCATATAATGTAACTCGTCGTTACTCTTAGATTCAGGTTGTTCAAGATTTCGCTCTTAACAAACTCAAGTCGTGTAAAATTTGAACGAAGCGACTTCACTCTCAGTACTTCCTTTAGGTCATTAATCTTGAGTCATGTGAAGTCAGGATGTGGTAGCTCCGCTTTCAGGACCTCCTTCCGGTCGTTGATCCCAAGTCGGGGGAGCATTGGTAACTCCACTCTAGGGACCTCATTTCACTCGTTGATCCTATGTCATGTGGAGTATCGGTAGCTCCACTCTCTGTATGTTTTTTCGGTTGTTGATCCCAATTTAGGGCGAGCTATGGTAACTCCGCTATTGGGACCTCCTTTCGGTCGTTGGTCCCAAGTTGGAAGGAGCTAAGAGATGGATGTCGTTGTTTTGTCCTTCATACTCTCCCGTCATTTCGTTTGGGTTAGGGTCAAGGGCGTCATTGGTTCACTAGTTTTATACTTGGATCCAAACTTTGAGGATCGAAGTCAGCCAAGCAGGTGGTCAGTATCACACTTACTCGATTGGTGGGTTTCCCCAAGTCCAGAGACTAAGGGTCGGAGTTGGACATTTAAATTAATAAGAATCGTGAGTTGTTTATACTCGGCCTCGTCGTTGGTTCGAGACTCGAGTTGACTTGAGGAGGGAGGACCACTCCACAATCTTTAAGTTTTTGTAAAGACTCAAGGTGGTGCGCTCGTGCATGCCAGTCGGTTGTTTTCACAACTTGACATACTATGCATAGTTCGAGCAAGGGTTATACTAATTGGTTATGTTCACAACTTCAGATAGCGTGTTAAAGTACGAGGTTACAATTGAATTATTTTTGGAAATAAACAACAAGGTGTGAATCAAGCCAAATGAGACGCTGTGGCATCTTCGGTTCAAGCCACTTATTTCTACTGCAATCTTGCTGAGTCGAAAAGGTGATCCCTGACGATCTAGCCCAGGGTCAAGGTACTTGATGGTTGTAGTCGTTGGTGAGCGTTGAACGTCTCAGGAACTTCAGTTGGAGGAGCTTGTTTATATTGCTCACGTTCCTTCTAGAGGAAAGGATTCCCAATAGCATCCATCGGATGGAGAAAGTTGACTGTGTCGTGGTATTCATGGTTGAGGGAGTCATTGAGCGGAGTGTAATCATAATCATCCTCGTCGTTTCCGCCTTGAGCAGGCTTGTTTGGAGAATCAAAGCCAAAGTTGTCAGAACCTTCTCCGGTTTTCTTAGCAAAGACATCGTTTGGCACGATGCGCTGATGTGGATTGCCAAGATGACCAGGTTGAGTAGCTCGATTCCTACTAGCTTCTTCTTAGCGTAGGAGTTGGTTGTCCCTCTCATAGAAAGTTTCTAGGATTTTTGGTTGTTCCTGATCGATCCAGGCGCCAAAGTCTGAATATGGAAATATTTCGTTTTCAATTTAAATGAGGACGGTACGGGGCTCTGGATTTTTGACTTCTACCAAGACATTTTCAAATCTTTCAAGTTAGCTCTTGGGCGACTCTCCGGAAATATCCAAGATGTCTTTGGGTCTAATTACGTGCATCCTGAATTATTTGACCAATCCCCTTACGAGTTGGTCAAAGTAGTAAATGATTCTGGGCGGAAGTCAAGAGGACCATGACAGTGCCATGCCTTTAAGAAAGAAGGGGAAGCACTTGCACTTTACGACATCACCAATGCAGATAGAATTCATATGCCATTCGTAACGGTTTATAAAGTTTCGAGGATCGGAGTTCCCTGAGTAAACTGTGAGTCGGGGATTGTTGAAACGTCTAGGCTATTCGGCATTGAGCACATTTTAAATGAAGGGATTATATATCTTACTAGTTTACCAGAAGTCGGTGACGTGCCTCCGTGATTCTCTCACGATTTTACAAACTATGTCGGTGAGAACCAGAGTTTGGATCTCTACAGGATTCTAGCGGTCGTGATCTAACTCGGGAGTGTACAGCCTAGGATGCCTCCTTGGATGGACATCTTCGTTGTCATAGGATTCATCAACATCCTTTCTTTGATTGCATGGAGGTTGGTGAGAAGCATCTTGGGCCTGATTTGTTGCTTGAAGCGTAGGCACCAAGTTATGTGGAGTGACAGGTTGGGCCTACCTTGCAGGGGGCTGAGAGCTAGTCCTCTGATCGAGACTAGGACCATTTCGGGAATGGTTATGATGACATGTTGCCTCTTTGGCGATGGTTTCAACATCATCGCGATTAGCTCTTCTCCATTGGTTTCGGTTTCTGTGGATAGAATGAGATGTAGAGCTCACGGAGACGTAGTTTGGAGGAGTTGAGTGCTCATATTTGTCTGACGGCGTGCCCCTACGTTGCAGCTGCTGCATTAATTTAAGGTTCTGCTTGATTTGCTCGTTAAATTGCTTTTGAGTTTCCTCAAGTTTTCTTATAATTTAGTCATTTGGGCTTGAACGACCGGAGCCTCGGGATCAAGGGATGTGGACCCTTCGGCGATGGTCATAGCATTTGGATGCCACTACTGAGTAAACTCCTCTTGGATGGCAATGAAAGGTCCGACAATGGTGAATTTTCCCTTCTTCACCATTGTTGTCAAGCTTTCTAGGTAGATGTAGTTGAATCTGAGTAGCACACCAAGGTGGAAGAACAGCGGGACAAGATGGGAGCTTTCTTGAGTCTGAGTGACAGCGTTGATCGTAAGTGTGTTTCCTCTTCCTGGCACACCAAATTGTTGATGGCCAAAAATTGGAACAACACCCAAAGATTTTCATAGTAGTGAAAATAAGCTCACAACAATATAAATATGCGGGAAGAAACACAAGAGAAAAGTCACATGGTGTTTATATAAGTTCGACTTAACAAATCCTATGTCCACTCCAATAATATATCGCTTTACTAATCAACCTTTACAAGTTACAAGGTGAAATTGTATTTCTCTCCAGAGTACAAGAGCCATGAGGATCTCAGATGCCAAATTGTTGGCAGGAGGAGAAGAAGTCTTCCAATGGTGGTCTAAAAGCTTGGAGGAAGGAGAAGGAGCTTCTAAGTGTCCAAGAAGCCATGCTAAGTCCAAGAGGTGGCTGAAATCCTTCTTCTCGAAGTGCCCAAGCATGGTCAAGAGTTTTAAAGTCCCTACCAAATGCCAAAAGTCCAAGCGGAAACTAAGGAACCAAGAGCCAATCCCGTTTTCATATCAGGCAGGGGTATTTATAGGAAAGGGGAGCAGATAGGAGAAGGTGAGGGGCATAAGGATGGGAGACACATGGGTAGGCAACCCACGTTCTTTTTCTTTTGGCATCAGTATTGGTCCAGGAAGCCTTAGTTGTTTTGTGCCTCCTGGGAAATCTTGAATGTTGTTTCCATAGTTGGTTCCGTATTCGAGAATAGGAAGTTGTTGATGATGATTTGCACCGATCTGGAGATTATGTGAACACGGTTCCGATCCCGGGCAGGCTATGGGGATACAAATTCTGGATGAAGGTGTTATGCTTTTGCAAATATCGATCCTAACCCGAGATAACCTATCACGAATTCCGATCCCTGGACTATTAGACAGATTTGCCGAGTCATCTGGAGTTTAAGGATACGTATTGATCCAAAAGGATGGTTTATTATGATCCTCAAACACTTAGTCATGTAATAGTTGTTCTGATGAGCTGGAATGACCGTAGTTGCACGACTCTATCTGGACTTGATCTCTGGATGTTTGGATAGGTCTTAAATGGTTGTTGGGTCTGCCTATATTTAAAAGATATTAAGTGGCCAATGGATAGAGAATGAGTCCGCTTCTATTGACATATTAAGCAATTAATGGATTGGACTGAATATATTGGGTGGTTAATAGGCTTCGTCAGAATTCTACACCTTGAGGTCAATGGTAGATGGTCGTACGTGTAAATAGTAGATTAGATAACCTAGAAAATAGACTTAACCATTGGCTAGAAACTAATCGACATAAATGTGTATTGTGAACAACATTTTGATGTTTCACTCACCAAAATGTTTGTTCTGACCCGCATCCTTCTTACAACCCGCAGGATAGATTTAGAGGGATAGGTCTACTGATGTTGAAAGTGATTGAATATTATTGTGGCCTTCCTTCTCTCATGCTTGGTATCGATATGGTGCTTTGACTACTGATTCTATGTAGTAACCACATTCGACATTTGTTATCGTATTTTGTTTCCTTTGTGAGATTAATTTTAAGACTCTAATATTGCTCATGCAATTTTTTGCATGTACCAAACCAAACGATCTGTATTCCGATGGACTTGGGTTTCTATGTTTTTCAAAATTTTGATATGAAAGAATACTGGTTTCAAGCGCCTGCCCAAGCGTGGAAAAGGAAATTAGTAGGGATTTCCTCCAAAAAATTTAAATGGTGATTCATAAATGGTAATCAATAAATGTTTACTATATAAAAGGTTTTTGATTATTGTGTACATACACTTAAAGAAATATTTTAACATATATAAACCGGGATTAGAAAACGTTTTATATCGATAAATGTTTTTTGATTTCCATTTATAGAGCTTTAGAAAAAGATTTTATTTTTTTTCTTCATTTTTCATCTTTTTGATTCAACTCCCTCCATCTCCGCCTAACAAAATAAATAAACAAAAAAAAAAAAAAAATCAAAACCCCGTTGGAGATGCTCTTACTCTTAATTGTTTGATTTCTAATGTCCTAAACCTCTGCATACACATAATAACATTATTCGTGATGATTAAGAGATAAATTTATTAATATTATACTGCATACTTGCTTTATCATTAAATATTTATCATGTTTGATCGCTTTGTTTTTCTTTCCTTTAGCACCAAAGCCTTATAAGCATTAAGGTTTATCAAAGAGGAAAAGAGACGTATCAGTTCAAAAGATTTGGTGGTGATATTATCAAGGCAGTAGAATACATATTTTAAGAACTTATGAATTGGTCACCTCCTGTTAGAGTGAACAACTTTTTTTTTTTTTTTTTTTTTTTTTTGTTGAGTAGAACGGATGTGTAGCGCGAGACTACGCACCCGATAGAGTGAACAATTTTTGATTAAATAAAATAAACCAGCTAAACCAATTTATTTTGTTAGCTTTGGTTTAGTTTTGAAACTAAATTAGTATATAGTAGATCCAATTTTTTTTAGTTTGATTAGCAGTTTAACTAAATTTAACCGAAGTTTAAAATAAAAGTAGTAACGACATAATATATCTTTTTCAAACTAAATGAATGATCTTACTAAACTGTATATATTATATAAGTTTCAAAATTACCAATGGAATGTGTAAGAACAAATTAAAAAACTTTAATCATATAACAAGGTTTATTTCAAATTACCATGTATATTACAACATGAATTGTGAATCACTCATGAATTTTGAATCGCTTTTAGTTCGATTAAATCCAATAACCAACCGGACTAATCAAATTTAAGTTGATTGATTTGATTTAGTTTTCATATTTGTCAGTTTTATTTTTGATTTAGCAAATTTGATTATTAAATAAATCAAACCAATCAAACAATTCATCTCTATCAGGTACAGCATGTATCTCAGTGTGCACCATATTGTGCAATGTCGCCTTGTACACTGAAATTCCCTGGATCAATGCTGTTGTATCAAACCAAAATCAGGGGGCAATCGGCATCAGCACATTCAAGAAAGCAGCCGAATACAGATACAGAGACGTAGAAACTGCTGCTATATGATATACAGGGTTCTGCACAATCATGAATCATGTGCCAGATCGCATTTTGCAGCAAACAGTTATAATTACAAAGTCATGTGAGATGCATAAATATAACAACACTGCTACACGAGCATAAATAAAGCACACTTGCATGAACTATTCAACCAAGTTAAATATGAATAATGTCAAGATATGAGATTCATATGAAAGAAAGTAACATGGCTCTATTCCTTCCGGTGTAGTCGACAATTTCAACGCTTCAGTCCTGCATATAACTGAGCAGACTTCCTATGTTTGTAAATTTGCATTTCTAGCTTTTTTCTTCACAAGCTCCTTTGTTTTCAGCAGTCGATTCGCTTTTTGCATTATCAATACTCTCAATCATCAATCCAGTCTTCATGGTATCGATGCTCTCTATAAGCGACCCTGTCTTCGGATCATCTACACTCTCTATCATGGACCCACTCTGTATAGCACTATCGCTTTGCATTTGTTCCCTTAAATTTGTTTTCTTTTTTCCACTCGATCTGTTCACACGCATCTTTCTCGGTTTATCAGATCTTGCTTCCACTGTAGCCACTGTAGGGGTGTTGATAGGCACAAGCAAATTCTCCAACTCGTTCCATTTCAAGTTTTCGGAGCTACCATCTTCATAAACAACCGTATAAAATTCAGTTGCCATGTCATACTTCTTCACTTCGCCAAAATAATGCTTATTACCAGACCATTTTAGAACGTTTCTTCCTTCAAAATGGCTACTGTTGCTTTGGCTGGTATTATCATTTTTTACAGTATCATCGGATTCTCCACTCGTTTTAAGTGCAGAAATGGAGTTTACTGCCTGCACTTTGCATGAATGGATATTTTCATTCTCTGTTTGGCTAATAGATATTTGAGCTGAGTCTGATGTTTCCATCCTTTGCTTTGATCTAACAGTCTCTAGTTGGATATGAGGTTCTTGAGCCGAGTCTGATGTCTCTTTCTTTCGCTTTGAACTACCAGCATGGCTTTTTCTACCTTTAATCGCTTTACCTGAAATGCACATTTTTTCAGCAAGGCTGGTTATGGCAATAGAAATATCAAGTGGAACAAGTATTTCTTCTAGTTTTTCCCAGCTCAAATTTTCAGAGCTTCCATCTTGGTACACAACTCTGTACCAATTTTCATCCCCATTGTATTTCTCGACCGTACCAAGATGGATTTGATTTTGCACTTTCTTTTGGACTTCTCTGCTCTCTAGCCAATTACCAAAACATGGATCGTCTTCATCTGATTCTGGATTACTTGTCATATCGAGGATGTCAGTGTCTTGAACTAGGGTCACATCAGGAACACCATTTATTATTGTAATAGGCTCGTTGGGAACCTCAAACACTGGTTGGAAGTCTAGTTCATTAATATTGCATGGGTTTCCCATTGTGACGCATTTGGTTCTCCTTGTACAGCTAGTTGTGGACATGAATGATCTGCGAGAACAAAAAAGTAAACAAAAACAATGGTAAATGCAAAAGGAAAAAGAACGTGATGCGTGCAGTACTTGCATGTGGAGAGGAAAAGTGGTCAAGGAAAGCAAGAAGATCTTGTTCCCTTATTTAATACTGTGTATTTTAGGACCTTTTACATGCTGATTGATCTAGAAAACATTAGTAAGTTCAACCAATACGACATTTACAACTCACTTATAGTTTACATGTTTTTCAGCATTTGTAAAATAAGAACACCAAATTCAAAAGAAAGAGAAAAATAATTTGCCATCACCATGTTATTCAGAGCCAATGCGCTTGAATGAAAATACATTTGGGGTAACATAAAGCAAATGTTAATAGCACTTGAATTTTAATAAAGTGTGAAGACTGCGCAAGGGCAAATTATAGTTATCCGGATTATGTAATTTCATGGTTTGCTTTGAATATGTAAGTCTACTATGAACTTTATTCATGCATCGCCGTATTTGTTATTCCTATGTGTCTGGCTATTGATCAAGTTTCATAAACAATCTCCCGATTAATGGCGTAATAAAAAGTATGTAGAACTCACCCCAACCCCACTCAACCGGAACTCATGACAAATGGAAAGATTAACAGCTACCATGACAATAAGGCAAACCAACATGTTCATATTTTCCTGGTTATAAGTACTTTTTTGTGACCTTCCATTTTATATGCTTAAAAGCTACATAAAGTTAAAAATGGATGATTGACGTGTGTAATAGCCAATAAATACTTTGCCTTTCACTGACCAAAATTTCTATGCAACTTTATTCCTTATTATTTCTCTCATAAATTAGCGCAAATATGGTCATATCAAAACATATGATCTTTTAGAAATACCATTATCAATAACAGAAAAGGATTATCAATACTAAAGACGTGAATACCACCAAAACATGAAAAATTAACATCTGAAACAGTTACAGCCAAAAAAATTACGTTGTATGCATTGTTATGTGAACTCCAAGTATCACAACAGATTTTGTGCCCTATAAAAGTAGAAACTGAACAAGGAACAAAAAGATAAATGCGCCTTTTCTATTCTCTCACTTGGAAGATAAATATAAGGGGCAAATTATAAAAAATGATAAAATTTATAAGGGAAGAAATATCCAGCTTATACTTGATCTATTTACTGTATAGAAGAAAAGATAGCGAGATCCATATTCATTTGTGCTGTTGGAGTTATAAACGGAAAGAGACAATGAAAAGGTTTTGAAGAGAAAGGGGGCCAGCGAGGGCCCGGGGGTTCAGCCCTATTATCCAAAACTAAGAAATAGGAAAGACATGCATAAACATCAATGGGAAAGAGGGAAAACATAAATTACCGCTATTGGTACCAATGAATAAATCAAGTTGTTATTTTCTATTGATGGTCAAGTAGCAACCGTGAATTTGTATATCTTAATAGTTAAACCAAAAAAGTACATAAGAAATCTATGAATTTATCAACCCAGCTTGCATTCAGTATATGTATAGAAAATAAAGATGTTGATAGTTGGCTAGCTGCTCTTAAGGCCCGGAATGTGTCTCAGAGAAAATTACTTTTTGTTAGCTAAGATTTTACCAGAACATCATATATATTCTGTTCACAAAATAAAATAAAATAATCATTAAAGAAAAAGTACTGGTCGAAAATATTATCAGAAAAAAAAAAAATCAACTATTTTCAATATCCATATAGCTCTTAACTGATATTTTGCTTGAATAAAACTTACATAACTAAGCATCCATATATACTCTGGGTCTGTGGCTCAAAATTAATCGACTGACACAAATGAATTTTCAGTCATCTCTTACTTCAAAAGTGGCTTTATTTTCTATGTTGCTAGCCACCAACTACTTTACCATAATGGTATTTAATTTTATGGACTTCCACAACATCTACCGACTACTGCACCTTATTTCCATCATCAACTTTTGAGCAACAAAAGTCAACTCAAATCAAAACTGAAAGATACATTCTCGTATTAGACTCTATATAAAAAAGGAATTTAACAATATTGACACAACCAAAAGATGTTTCAATTCGGAAGTTCTCAAATTAATTTTTATATGCAGATGGTATTTACAAGGCGGAATGATGTATTTTCAAAATTGTGAATCATCATAATTTTGGAAACTAAGAAAATAGCATCTTCTTTTTTTCCCACTGTAAGTCGCATTTTCACAAAGATGGTTCTTTGTGTTTACAAATATCATCATTTCTTAAGTTCCAGAAACAAATGCAAAACATTCATGGTCTTTTATATAATATGTGTAGTATATTTCATTATTTGTGTATAAGTTATATAATATTCATTTGGATTACTAATTTATTGCACTAATTTACAATTTTCATAGAGCTTAACTTTGTTTAAAAATAGTGTTTTAGTGCCTCATTTAGCATATAAATGTTTGAATGTACTTCTTTGTCAAATATATTTACCAAAAATGTAACCCAACATAATACAATTTTTTTCTAATCGTAATTTACCAAACATGTAACCCAACATAATACGATCTTTTCTAATCATAATTTACCAAGAGCTACAAAACACCATAAACACACATCATCAACTGACTGATTAATCTCCAAGACCATGATACGTTTCCTAATATACATAATAATGAATTCAACAATAGAAGAGTCATTTCTGCATTTACACTGAACGTACGAAAGATCTAGGTTTCCTTTTCTGACTATTTTTAATACGACCCTCAAGTTTGCAGTACTTAAGTCATAATTTAGTCAACAAGATGTAATTATTTTAGTAAATTTTATGACAGCTGCAATTTAGGTGTTTGATTAAACATTGGGAGAATTATATGTTATTGACTAGTGTGTAACCCATGCGTTGCACACGATAATATTACTAAAAATAGTATTTATTATTTTAGTGTTAAAATGAGAAATTTGTTATGCAATATATGATAAATTTTGATGTGAAATACATAAACCATTAATTAAATTTATTATTATTGTTTGTGTGTAATTTATGTTCGATAGATTACACAAACAATATGTACGTGTATGTATTTGAGAAAAAATTTAACCAATTTTGCTAATATAGATATCCATGTTGAAATCGATGTATGTTAGTAATTTATTCAATGGATTAACGAATATTATTTAATAGAATTTTGTTTAAATAAGTTGAATGTAAAATTACTAAGTTAATTTAGATGTTTGATTAAACATTGGGAGAGTCGTATGTTATTGATTGGTTGAAAAATTAATATACACTACGTAATACTTTGTTCAAGGTAGAATGATCAAAATGCAATCATTATCAAGCCATATCATTATTCTTTGTGGCTTTTACAATAGACACAACAAAAGGCATATATGATATTTGAGCAACAAAGTTGACATTAAAGTGACATCTTCTTCCACTCCCTCTTCAACCCGCCTAAAATTGATATTGGATCCAATGATGAGTTATGTTGAACTAACCCACTGTGCTCACCATAGGTTTGGGTGCTATAAATGTCACAACCGTGATTGGAGGTTTCGATCAGAATGACAAAATTCAGCTGTCCTGAATCAGATATGACAAGGCCCTATCCGAGGAACATTATTTTTTCCAGTTTCAAGAGAAAATAAAATGATTTTTGATCCAGAATATGAGATGTAGCTAAGAATAGAATAAATATACACTTCAATTTAACTTAAAAGTAAGAACAATATGAGAGATTGAAACATACTTTTAGACATATTGCGGGGAAGAAATGAAGAAGGAAAACAAGCAGTGATCGAAGCAAAATAAGTGGTATTTCATTTCTTATTCTGCGCAAGAATAGAAATTTGGTATTATATCAGTAATTGGGGCTCCCAAATATAAATCTAGGTGAAAAGTTAAATTTGTATATTATTTGGGCTTCTGGACGACGAAACTGAAATTATTATTTGTGTTCAAATTCTTTCGGAGACTCATTAATCATATATATGAAAACAGGTTTCTTCAAGTGAAGTTTTAGTTTTTACAAAAATAAAAGATAGTAATGTATTCTGTAGAAAGAATTGTTAAAATTTGAAATTCGAAACAAATGAACCATAAACAGCCACAACTGAGACCGAATCTCAAACCTTGATCACAAAAGTAATAAATAGTATAACTAAGATGACACCTTGCGAGATGTTACATGAAGCAAAAAAAATTGTTCTTACTATCAATGACACGAACGGAATTCAAGGTACAAATTTTATTTTTGTCAAATTTAAATGTGCCATCATGACATTTATCAAACAAGTAACATATACAAACTGCATTAAAATTCCATAATCATTCACCAAAATTGCGTCTTTGGTATCCTTAGATAGCAAAGTCTAACTCTACATCCTCCACTTTTACATTCAGGATTCAATTCACCCAAATCCAACAATCTATTTTTCACTCTTAAAAAATTGTGGAAAAAACAAGTATTGTTATTCCCACAAGCATAAATGCATTTCAAGATATAAACAAGAAACTATATCATATGATAATGAGGAGGGTTCCATGACACCCCTATTTTGGAACACCACAAACGTACCTCATTTATGGCCACACATTTATATTAAAAAAAGTTAGTGGGGGAAGAGAGTTAGTGGGAGGAGAGAGAAACAGAAATGTGGTGGAAATTAGGGGGCTAAAGGGGTGCTGCACTATTTGGGGTGCTCTTGATCCTATCTCTATGATAATATATGATTTTCCTAATAAAATATTTCTACAATTGTCATTAAGCTTAAATATGATTAGTATATATATTCTGTATTAAAACTATAAAAGTATAACAATAAGAGAGTTAATAAATAATTTTCTCCCAATAGTAATACTAATAAAAATTAACCAATCAAAAGCATGATATTCAGGATTAGTATTAAGAAAAATATCAGTTAATCTAGAACAATCTCTTTTCTCTCCATTTATTTAATCTATTACTTATCAATATGCATAAATGTCAATGTGTATGCCTTTATGCTTTATCAACCATACATAAGACGCATAAACAGAGTTATAAAATGTTGGATCGAAACAAGGAGATTATCGGGGGGCAGCTTCCATGTTAAAACAAGATGCTATGGAAGTGACATATAATCAGTTTTTTTATTAGTAAAGATGACCACTAAATTTGAAAATTATTTTTGTTCACTATAATCTATTTTTTCATTTGAAAACTTAGGTCATTTTTATGCAACAATTTTTTCCCTTTTACATTCAATGCATTATTGTTATTTCCCCATATTGCAAAAAAACATGCAAGGACAAGTAGCTTTGAAGAAAGGGTCAAATCGTACCATCTAATGGATAGTTGATGTAGCTCTAGTCCTTGTTATGGTTTGCGAGAAGAAAAAAAATATCAAGGCATCCTCAACAAAGATGATGCACCTTAACCAAATAAAAAAGCACATCACAAAAATTATTCCACAAAATCCAATCAAACGTAAGGTTCGAGAACTCGGTTTCGGTTTCGGCCATTTGAAATTTTCTTGGTTTCATCAGTTTCAAAATTTTCGGTTCAGTTTTGGTCCCGATATTAGTCCGTATTTTAAATGGAGAAATAATAATAAACGTTGTAAATAAAATAAATATTGTCTATAAAAAGATAATAATACAAATAGCTATCATTTTAAATTTTGGTTCAAGTCCATTCAAAAACATAGATGGACATATTATTTGCTCTAATCTGAATAATTATCATTTAGTACGCCCACTGTTTTAAGAAAACAGTGATTTGAACACAAAATTAGGTACAACTAATATAGACCGTTGGATTTTTTATCTTTAAATAGAAGGGGAAAATTTGAAGGACGGTTAATGATCAAGAACTCTCGTGTTTCATTTCCGTTAATGTTTTATGCCCAAATAAAATTTCCCTTCTTTTAAACAAGCCCATTTAGGAATGAATTAAAATCATTCCAAGCCCATTAACTTCAGCACGTCCACTCATTTAAATCCAACATCAACTTAACCCTAGCCCCTAAAATCAAAACTACACCGCTTTCTGGACTGAGTACAAACGAAGGAAAAAGGCAAAAAATAAATCCATTAATGAGGTCGACATGAGAAAGAAGACAACGGCGTTGCTTGAATTCCCCCAGTCGACGCTCGAATTCTTTTCTAATGCTAGAATTTGAACTACAACGTATTTAATTTTGGAGGTAATTTATGTTTTCAGCTGCCTACTTTTATAATTTTTGATTTGATACTCCTTTCATTTTCTATCGTTTATCCCATTTTCCCACTCACTGCAGCAATTTGGTTTTAATTTTTTTTTTCTTAATCGCCGGTACCAAGATAGGATTTTGACCTAATCCCACCTCCACTTCCGGCCGACGCCAAATCAAGATGGTTGGAATCTCGTGGTTCCAGCCGAAACCTAATACCATGATCAAATGGCATGGAAGATATGCAATGTATGGTAAATTATGAAAATCAAGACGCTTATGCACTATTCTTAATTCAGTTGCTAAAGCAGTAGAACATACTTAAAATGATTCAAATGTTTATCTGAATAGATTAGAAATATCTTAAATCGAGACTTTCAGTTGTTTCATAACAGCGATGAACTAATAAATTTCATTCGTTGCCCGAGGGGGGGGGGGGTTGCAACAAAAATCATGCAACACTTTCAAAAACATCTAATTGGAAGCCTTTTGAGCATTTTCCGTAGGACCAGTCCAATGAGATGTTGAATATGTTCTTTCTACTTGATATTCTAATAAAAAAATAACATATTTTAAAAAATGGTTATGACTGATTCAACACGATATGATTTTATAATTAATTTTAACTTAATGGCAAGTTAGTACATGAACAATACTAAAATTTAAAATGCACGGAACTGTGCTAACACTTTTAAGGTTATAAATAGTAATTGGTAAATAATCATTATACATTTGCTAAAATCTTATTTTGACACTACTTGAAAAGAATCTTCAATGGTAATTTCAAAGTATTTAAAATAGTAAGTTATAAATAGTATTCGGATCATAGATATCATACCATGCAGTATAGCTTAAAATTGTCCATAGCATCAGGTGAGCGATATTTTACATATAAGTGCATGTGTCCTTTGTAGCACAAAATACTTCAATGAGATGTTGAAGACGTTCTTTCTACACTTGATTTTTTTTCTTTTCTAAAAAATTTAACATATTTAAAAAAAATGGTTATAATTAATTCAACATGATATCATTTTATAATTAATTTAATTTAATGGCAAGCTGGCATGTGGATAATACTAAAATTTAATATTGATGAAACCATGCCAACTCTTTTAAGGTTATAAATAGTAATTGGTAATTGATAATCATTATCCATTTGCCAACATCTTATTTCGAAATAACTTAAATAGAATTTTCAGTGGTAATTTATATGTAGTTTTAAATAGTAAGCTACAAATATAGTGCTCAGATCACAGTTGTGCAATTAATGCTCTGCTATGTTCCATAGTGGTTTCTACTGATATAATTTTCCCAAATAACCTCAAAGATAGCATTTCCGCTTTAAGCCCTGTTATTTCCAATATATCATGTTATTGCCGCCATATTTCACTATTGTTGTTATATCTTATTTAAAAGAAATGAATTAAGAAACCACATTTATACATTATGAAAATTATGAAACGCTTTTTCCTTATTGAATATTTAACATATTTTAAAAAATAAAAATACTCTAATTTTCTATAAAATCTAATTAAGTTACGTAACAGTTTATGTTTGTCTACAATAAATTTACACATGTTTTTAACATGAAATTAACTGTGTATTAATTATAATTAAATTGAATGTTAAACTTTTATTTAATTATCATTTAAAAATTTGTAAATCCATTGAGTATTAGTTTTGTATGCTATTTTAGAGTCATCCGCTAATCTTCGCTATACCCTAGCTACGACTTTTTGCATCTTCGCCGCATTAGATGTGCTAAACGTTTTAACTGCAATGTATTATAGTTATTATAGCACAAACTATAGCTTGAAATTTTCCATATCGCATGTAATATATACAGCACAAAATTACTCAAAATAGCGAATAGCCCAAAATAACGTTATTCTATTTAATTTATTTTAGGTAAGTACATTGAAGAAAACTCAAACATATTTGAATGACACAAATTAAGACATTGGCATATGAACCAATCATATATCTTCAATAATAAACCAAAATCGAGTATCAAAAAGTGACACTTATTTTTTCAAACAAAATTGAATGTAAGTGTTTGGTAGATGTATCATACTAAAAACCACTGCATTCAAAAAATTATGACTTTTGTTTTTCTATGTCTGTTGGACTAGTTCAATGAGATGTTGAAGATGTTCTCAATACACTTGATTAAAGAATAATTTTTTTAAAAAAAAATTATTATGATTAATTCAACATGACATCATTTATAATTAATTTAACTTAATGGCAAGTTTGTACGCAGATAATACTAAAACTTAATATTAATGGAACGTTGGCAACTCTTTTAAGATTATAAATAGTAATTGATAATCATTACCCATTTGCCAAGATCTTATTTTAAAACTACTTGAAAAGAATTTCAATGACAGTTTCTAAGTAGTTTTAAATGGCAAGTTATAACCAAGTGTACGGATCCAAAGTTTTAAAAAGCGAAAAGCATACATGAGGCATTTTCATGTCTACGAGGCGAGGCGTAAGCCTCAAAACATTGAGGCGTAAGCTTTTCGGGTAAAAATAAAACGCAAAACAAATAAAAAAATTTCAAACACTTTAAATTAAGCAATGCAAAAAAATGAAAAACAAATAATTTAAAATTCGACTTTTACCAAGTATATATTTTTATCATACATTAAAAATAAATAATCGAAACTCATATGATTCAAGTTTTGATTTCTTAAAACTATTTGAAGATTATATCAAACTCCAATTTTGATACATTCTATCAATTCAAATCGATTTGCAAACTTTATTTCGAGATTTAACAGAGTTTATTGAAAAACATTCTTTAAATAACAATGAGAAATTTATTACATTGCTCATGATCATTATTTCATAAACAATCTTACTTGATTATGTCGATATTGAAATTGAAAAGTAAAAAATGCTAATTTTTATTTTCTTAAATTTTGTCTTTTCTATTTCCATTAAATAATTTAAGTTAGTTGACATTTTTCTATGTCAATATCTGCAGCTAAAGATTAAAAGGTTTTTAAGTCATATGCCTCATCTGTTTGAGGCGTACGAGGCGTACGTGTTATGCGCTTTGTATGCCTCAAGTTGTTGAGGCGTAAACTTTAAAGGTAAAAAACCTTTTGGAATAAGCCTCAAGGCGTTTTATCTCTTATTTTCTCGAGGCGAGCCTTGAGGTGAGTATCGAGGTGGGTTTTGTAAAACAATGTACGGGTCATAGTTATTAAAGCGCGAACCATAGCTTACAATTTTCCATAGCGCAAGAAGTGTGAAATTTAACATATAATAGTGCATGTGTCATCTATAACACAAAATAGTTCAAAATAATTAATGGCCCAAAATAACATGCTATTTTATTTTAGGTAAATACATTGAAAAAACTCAAAAAAAAATTGAATAACACAAATTAAGACATTGGTATATTAAACAATCATATATCTTCAGTAATAAATCAAAATCATTTATTGAAGAATGACAATAATTCCTTCAAATAAAATTGAATGTAAGTGCTTGGTAGACATATCATACTCAAAATGTCTACTTTGAAAAATTATGACTTTTGTTTTTGTCTAGCTATATTAATTAGCATAAACTTTATAACTTAAGAATTCATTTAATATTTCTTTGTGGTGCTATTAACCCATGCTTATTATTATTAAAGAAATGTAAATTTTACTATATAAACCTTAATAATTTGCAATATTGGATTTTGTTATCTACATCAATTTTAATATCAAAAAAGCAAACATGTGAAGTTCGAATGAATTTTTGAAGTACAATTATTTCATATTGCAAAACATTAAAAAAAAATCCATCTCTCATATATCAGCGGTGCTAGTTGATAAATATTTTAAAATGACCCTATGGACTAGTTTAATTTAGTTGTACAGGAAAGAAAATTATTTGGTACAAGACATCAAATTTTGATGCATAATCAAAGATGTTATTTTCTAATTTGTTTTCCATGAGAACTACCATTTAACCAAGTAACAAATGTTTAAATCCACGATCTACTACTACCAAATAATACGAGCTATTATGTAGGTTCGTATATGACCCAAGTCCTTATTCCATACAACTTTAACAGACAAGAGACTTAACCGTAAGCATACACTTTCATCTCTTTTAGTTCATAAGCATCCAAAATGTACATATGTTTTGATATTATATATATATATATATATATATATATATATATATATATCCCTTTTTCATTCACTAAACAACTAATATGTTCATTTTGATAAGTACGGTTTTTATAATTCCAACTGTTTCAAAAATGATGAATTAAAAATTTACATTCAAAATAAAAAAGAATTTTAAAATCAACATCAAACTATATATTTAAAATTGTCGATATCAATTAGGAAAAAAAACATGACGACAACAAATAAATTATTTGATGTCAATAAATAAAGATGGTAATCCCTATGGACAACAAATAAATTATTTCATGGATATACTTTAGGATACAGTTAGAAGAATTCTAATGTGTGGTTCTAGAGTTTTGAATTTGAATATAAGGCATTAACTAACAGCTTACCATGTAAGTTACAATGTAAATTCCAATTCATAATAAAATTACATTGTAAAACCTATTAAAAAAAAGTTATAATCATGAGTGATTTGAAATTATGTAAACAAGGGCCATGCTTATTTTTAGTCTCACATAGTGTTTGTGTATATGCACGTGCATATAAATGCAAGAACTAAAAAGATGAACAAAACAGAGCATGTTATAACAAGCCTTTTGCTATTTTGCATTATCTTTTTTTTAGCACGGTCAACTGATTTTTATAGTGATCCGTAACACTTATTATTATAACAAATAATAATTACAAGTTGAGCACAGGAGATTGACAGATTGTCAACCTACAACTAACGATTTTTAAAGTGGACCGGCCACTGCATCTACACTTGTTTACAAAGCTGAAGTTAGACTATATATCTAGACTAGACTACAATAATTCAAACTCCATGCAGGAAGTGACATACCAGAAGGAAAAAAAACATTTGCCTGATACAATTACATACTCCAAAGAAGTGACATAACATCAAATGCATTACAATCAAAACAGCATAAAGCATACAGTAGACCAAGCTTGCATCTGCACTCCAAGAACCCACAGCACAGCTGCACAGCTGCACAATATGCATAAGGAGCTCACTTGCAACATGCAAACTTTAGTGATTCAAACTGCAACTAAAAGGAGAGCATCCAAGCAGAAGCAAATAGAAACACCAGTCATCACAATCACTCCAGTCCAACCCCAAAAACATGTACTACCAAAACACAGCAACACAACAGACCAAAACACTCAACAAGACATCAACTCACCCCAAACAAATCTCCTTAAGAAATCAGCTGTTCATAAGTCATGATCAACAAATTGTTGCTTCTCATAGTTCAATATCTCTTTCTAAGTTCTTTATAAGAAATTGTCAAACATTATAATTGAAATACGTTACTAAGTAATGTTGATTGTTCACAGAGGGAAGTGTTAAAAAAACACTAATTTTGTATAAAGAATGTATAATTTTATGGTGACTCCATCCAAAAGTAAAATAGATAAGCAAAAATAAAATAGATATGAGGTTTTATTATTTTAACTCTTGTTCAAAACGGTCATTGCGAATCAAAAAATGATAGTGGTCTACAAAGAGAATCATTAGGATACTATGTTTAACACGACACATCGAATAATAATAATAAAACAGTATAGTGGTACTAAAAATTAGTAGAAACTAGAGGTGTTGATCAAAGAGAAAATCAGAAGTCATGGTGGTACACATAAAAAGTTGCATACATATGCTTATAGTTTTAACCCTATATCGTTCAAACTACGCCAATGAACGGGTGTAATATTATATTTGGAAGCAGTGATTGCAAGCTTCGCGAGATCGTATGTTCCAAACTGCGATTTGGTAGGAATCGCAGCCTTCACGATCCAAGTGTTAAATTGGATCGCAACCCGTGTAAAATTTGCGAATCTGTTTTCAGTACGAAAATAATGGAGTCCAATACTGGATCAAGGTTTCAATTTAAACATGGAATATAAACAGAACCTACACAGATTTAGTTCAGCATTGCGATCTCGAATCAGCGGAAAAGAAGAAAGAAATAAGGAGGAATAGGCAGAAGCGAACCTGAATTTTTCAGAAACCCCAAGCTGAGGAAGATGATTAAAAGTTTTTTTTAAACCGGGTCGGCTTTGTCTCCGCTCACCACACAACCAGGCTAAGTCGAGTTTTGGTACTACGAAACGCCAGAACAGCGAAATTTATTGGGAGTGGTGGAATTTAGAGGGTAACGTGGTAATTTAGCATGTGGTTCCTCTTAAAATTATGTCTTTGGTGTATTTCTCGACAAAAACAATTTTTGTCATAGTAGCATTTTTGGGCTAAGTCCGTTTGCATCCCGCTTAACCATCTAATCGTATTATATCCCACAACTTATTATAACTAAAGTGCAACATGTGTGTTGCACACGGTAATATTATTAAAAATAGTATTTATTATTTTAATTTTAAAATAAAAACTTTGTTATGCAATATAATAATTTTTTATATGAAATTGTTTTGTTTAATTTATGATAAATTTATAAAGATAAGTGTATAATATATTAAATTTTTATTATTGATTGTATATATTATTTAAACTATGTGATTTATTTAACTTTATATTTGAAAGAAAAACTTATTTTGTCGTTTTTGTTGATACGAACATGATGTACATTTTAAAACATTACACTTACTGTTAATTAGATGAATCAACAATAATTCTTGATTGAATTCATTTGTTAAATTCAAAATCACATAATTAATTTAAGCATATCGACTTAGATTACAAAGTTAAGTGATATTGTGCAATATTTTGTAAATAAATTTTAAATGCAGGTTGACATTAATATTATAATGCAATACACGATAAATATATTGACGTAAATAAGTTCAATTTTGAACTTATGATAGTTATTTATGCGTATAATTTTTGTTATGTGATTGACGTGCTTAGATATTTGATTTTTAACCATTTTTGTTATGAACATGGTTAATCTAGATGAGATTTATTTGGAAATCAAAGAATAATAGTTTGCTAAAATTATTCAAATAGTTTTAATATTATGTAATTATTTGTGAAATATGGTACTAAATGTAAAATATTAGAAAATTATCGAGGGAGACTTAAATGATTATTGTAAAATTGAAGTGCATGTATTTGAAACTAAAAAAACATAATTTTTTTCATTTTTAGTATTCAAAAGAAATATTAGTTAATAAAATTCATTTAAATTACTTAAAATTTGGATTTTGTAATTAATTTAAATATGTGGACTTAAATATAAGGGACAGTTTGACTTAGGTCCTGTTATGTTCAAAAAAAAAAAAAAAAAACTTCCTGTCTAAAAACTTTATAAAGTAGGTCCCTGTTTTTCGAAAAACAACGAATTTTTTTTTTATGAAAAGTCAAAATTAAATTCAACACATAATCATCATCGTATTCATGCATTAAAACTACAAAAAAAATGTGATTCAAAAACAAAAAATATTAAAAAAAATATGCACGCTCTAGTAAATTGCAGCAAATAATGCAATTATTTGCTATTGTTGTTGACATTTCTGCAACTTTTCCAATTATTTACATCAACTGTAAAACAATTGTTGATATATCAGCAATTTACAGTAATAATTGGAGACTTTGCTGCAATTTTTCATCCGCCTTTTATTCATTCAGTTCTACATCAAGTATAAAATAGTTGTTGATATGTCAACAATTATAAACGATAATTGCTGATATATCAGCAATTATTCATCAGTTCCATCACCTGTAAAATAGTTGTTGATATCTCAGCAGTTATATACAATAATTGCTGATATTCATCAGTCTTCCATATGTTTTAAAAATAGTTGCTGATATATCAGCAATTATGCAACGGCTTTCCATCTGTTTTAAAAATAGTTGTTGATATATAAGCAACTATATATGAATAATTGCTTATATATCAGCAATTATTCATCCGCCTTTCGTTTAAATCCTAGGTGAATAATTACTGAAATATTATCAATTATTCACTAAAACTGTTGATATTTGTTTTTTTTTTTTCCTTTTTTTTTGTTTTTTTTTTTGCAGAATACTTCTGTGAATATTTGCAGTTTTTTTGAATTTTTTTATACAGTAGTGCCACAAAAGTTGAAAAACACGTTGGCTATAGAAATAGGGACCCGCTTTAAAATAAAACATAGGGAAGGAGCCGCTTTGAAACAGACTTGAAAATAGGGATCCGTGCCTAATTGCCACTAAATATAAAGTGTTCGAAGATAATTGTTAATAAATAATTGTGTAAACTTTGGAATGTCCATATCAAAATGTAAAATGACAGAAGAAGTAAAATAATATGAGAGAAATAATAAATTAGTGTAAAGTGATAAACTAATTTAAAAATAAAATATCCAGAGAGAATTAAGGAGAAGAGAGAAAACTCATGAAATTAAGGGGAGAGCTTTAAAAGGTTCTGCTTTACTATTATTTAATAGATTTGTTTTTGAATGGGCATTAAAGTTTTTTCTCTTTCTAGAAAAAAATCATAGATATGTTACTCCACTTCATTGATTCATTGGAAATTTATCATTTCAAAAACAAATAGCTTTTTGATTCACTTACCAATGCAACGAAAGTGGATGTTAAGGCAAACTCGGCCCTAAAAAGGGATGAATAATGCTTGTGGAGTTTATATGAATATTTTTGGAATTACTTCAGTTATACTTGTGTACAAGCAAATTATCACAGATTTATCACGGAACTCACAACATAATCAAAAACAGTAAAGTAAAGAAAAGAATACACTGTATTTTATACTGATTCGGAGTTACCTTACATCCAGTCTCACACCTAAACCTACACAGATTTTTAATCACTTTAAAATGTATTACACTCTTTGGTTTCAAGATTATAAGCAGACATCCTCTAGAATCTCGGCCTTTAGGCATAGCCAACTTTATTTGTGAACCAACAAGTCGCACCTAATTGCTTTCCCTATGCAGTCAAACTCAATGTTATTTATGGACCATCAAGTCACACTGTTTTGAGTATATTTGTGTAGATTTTATAAAGGAATACATACATGATCTTACGGTCGTGATTAAAATAACTCTATAACTTTAATTTGCACTCTGGTCTTGATAGGTTGTGAAGAGGATGACGAAGAATCAAAAACTGAGTAGAGATAGGTTGATTTACTTGAAAATTTGACAAAATATAATTAGGATTTTGATTAGAAATGGTGGAGAAGAAAAAGGATGAAAAAGAAGATGAAAAATATTAACTAAATTTCGAAATCAGAACTACCTATTTTTGGAAGAAAAGAGAAGTGTCCATTTGTGAAAGGAAATAATGAAAAGATGTTTCTTTTGAATTTTAATTAAAATGGCCAGTATGTCGACATACTATATTTGATTATATCGACATGCTCTTAGTTCAAAATTTGAAAATCTTGTGTTAAAAAATTATTTTGAGAACATAAAACTATGTAGTTTAATTTGAAACTTTTGAAAATTATTATACATATTAAAAGAGAGTTTTAGAAATAAAAATACTTAAGAAAAACTATCAAAATAATTTCAAATAATTTAAACTTAAATATATACTATATAATCAAAATCAATATATAAAGGAAATTTAATATCCAAAACTAAATATTCAAAACAATAAAGATTAAAATATTAATACGTATAACACAAATAATATAAAATATACCGAACTACAAATAGAAAGTATATATTATCAAAATTCAAAATATAATATCAAATATTACAAATATCAAATATAATTGAAATGGTAAATAGATTTGAAACTTGAAACATAGAACAACAAAATTAATTTAAAACTTAAATCTTAAAAACAATTATGAAAAAATACTTTAATTTTTTTAATATTTAAATAGAAATATATTTTGAACAACATATTAGATGAGTGCAATCGAGTTTTAACATGTATAACTAAGACTCTAATACATATCTTTGTCAATTAACAATTCAAACAAGCATTTCAAGCCAATTCAAATCAAAGCAAACATACATATCATAAAGCAGTCGAATAAGCAATTAAATCAACTAATTTTATTTATCCTAAATCTTTCATGATTTGTTTATAAACCAACCAATCAACAGTCAATCACACAAATCAATTCCTATGGATCAATCCAAACCAATAAGTTTATTCATACAAGTCAGCATTCCATAATGAAGTTTATTAATATAAAATTTTATATTATTTCCTTTATATGCCATGGGCTAACCAAATAAGATATAAAACCGAGATGACCCCTCATTATTTAACTCATTCTCTTGTTTGTTTATTTTAGCGGTGAATGTTTTTATGCCAAGGTCATCTTCTCAAGGGCTATCCCCTTAGAACAATCAACCTCCAAGATCCTCTACTACCAGTATAAAAGTACCAGGTTACTTTGTAAGGTTTAACTTATGTATATGATGATACGTAAGCCTTTTTTACTTTGATAAATCAGAGTACATTTATATAAAGCAAAAGTGTATTGATTAGTTAAATTAATCAATCACAACACAACAAAACAGAGTAAAAATATTTGTTTTCCGAATGTACTTGTTACCTATAATTATATACATATTAAATGTATTTCCAGGTATCTTGAATTATTAGAAAAATGTGATAACTTAGAATATGACGCTTTAGCCATGCTTAAAAACTATTACGAAAGGTATTGGAAGTTAGCCTGATTATGAAACTAGTTTAAATTATCCTCCTTTACTAATTCAAAGTATTTGATTTAATCCAGTTTTGCCAAATGTAAACTTTTTAGGATTTAACCCTATGAAATATGGGTTTATACCCATGGATTTTGTGTTGTTGCATTTGGTATGCTCGTGGAATCAAAGTGTCTAACCTAAGTCCTTATTCAAATAAAAATGAGCATGCAAATATTGTTATCTTTTGCATGTGCATACCTCCTTTTATGTTTGCACGCATTTAGGCTGGCATCTCATTTCATAAGTAGGCATATCAATGCAAAAAAGGCACATTAAAATCAGCTGGTTCCTTTTATTAAAATGGAGTTAGCACTCAAGTGCAACCTCTTACAAGAGAAAATATTCAATATTCTTTTTATACTTCAAAAATCATCCCTCTTTTAAAACAAGTCAATGTTGTTGCTTCCCACAGAATTTAGGGGGTACTTGAAATATTGCATGTAATCTATGTTTTTAGCATTTGTTCTATTCATGTGAATATACTAACACATAAGTACTGAGCATAGTAATAAGGAATGTATCCGACCATGCTTTATCTTGTGCCAATAATTCACATCAATTCTTGTATACATAAAAAACAAGGCATCATCTTTTTTTTCAGGTCATTTTCCAAGGAAGCATTCCAGCATTTTATACCATACATACATGATTTTACAGATACATTTTCCAGCACTCAAACCGAGATAATTTAGTTCATTTCATAGTTGATAATCAAAATCATGCAACATCATAGTTCTTACATTTTTAGAGCCGCTAACATAGCATTTAAACAGAGTTTCAACACTTAAGCCAAACAAATAAATACATCATAATAGAAAATCTAAGCAATACTTTAGTAGCTCTAACAACTTAAATTCCTAAGCATTATAATTCCTTTTCCCGGGAAGTCCCATCAAAGTCGATAACTTTGTTTCCTCATTTCCTGCATTAGCATCAGAAATTGCCTCATTGAAAATGTGACACCCCATTGATTCCATGAAGCAAACAGGGTCAGACTATATGTATGGTGTAAGAATAAATCGTTTCATATAAATATGAGTTACTGATTATTCCTATCATAGTTTTATTCTTATGTGTACTTAAGAAGATCATACAAGTGATACATATGGATAAAGTGAGGCTTATGAAAGCATTATTTCTTGTGTTAAGCATCCGTGCACAATAATTCATATTCATATATTTATGCAAACATAACACAATATTTCTATCAACCTGCTGAGCAGTGTATCATTCATTCATTATAAGCCTATTCCACGTTCTACCTCTTAACTATTTATTTCATGACTCAACCTCAACACCTAAATCCTAAGTCATCCTAGCTATTTTGGGTCTCAATACTTTACATTGAAGAGACATGTGAACACTACCTGGGGGCATCCACCCTGTTAACCCAACACACAAAGGTCTATGAGGATGACTCATGCCATGTGCATAATTTACCCCATATTTGTTGTCAAGTAATTCAATGTAACTCTTGGTGACATGCACCATCCAGTGACCCTTTCTCAGTTATGCATTTTTCTTTCAATACTCGTTTATTTTAACATGTTTTCTAAACATTTAAATCATATACATTCACCCCATAATTCCTTGGGTCATTCCTTCTGTATCCATTGAGACATTACATGTTATCATATTGTACATGTATACACTGGATAATCTCAAACACACACACACACACACACACACACACACACACACACACACATATATATATATATATATATAAAAAAAAGAAATCATTCATTTAAATCCAACAGAGATAAACATTTTATTTGCATTCGTCTCACAGCAACAACATGGTTATTATTTATAAGGGCAGCTTAACTTCATGTTTATCCAATTTATACTTATCAGTAAATCCTTTTTATATACATCTATGAATTTTTTTTTTACTTATCTATTACTGTGAGAATATGATTAGAGGTACATAGGGTACCTCTTAAAACCTGGTTTTGCTAGCTTAAATTCTTCATGTAGATTTATAAATATAATTGCTCAGAAAATCATATAGTAAAAGGGGGTCAACACGTAAACATTGCACCCTTTTCACTTTATTTTACAAGGAAATAAACATAAGCATGTAACACCCGTGTTAATGCTACCTAATTCCCTCATTCAAACCTACCTCATAGTAATATTTCTACTTACATCTGCGATTATATATTTTCAGATCTAACCAAGCACTTTGTCCATTAAAACCATTGTCGTCCATAAAATGCAGTGAACATATTAAATCAGCATTTTGCTTGCATTCATACATGGCTCAATATTATATAACAAAATATCAATATATATATATATATGAAAATTAGTACTCTTTATTGCTAAACCAATTTAAAAACCTCCTTTATATGCCTCATTAAAACCCCGTAATCCCCCTAACCTAGATGGGTGCCTTATAGGGAAAAAGAGTACATATAAATTTGGTCTACTGCAAGTAGAAACAATACTGCATTCATTAGTAACAAATCAAACTAAAAAAAACTAAAATCATAAAATAACCAAACGCACCAACCCAACCCAACAAGGCTCAATAGCAATTCAAAAAAACCAATGAACTGAAAACACTTCTTCTAAATTAATTACCCAATATCAGCCAATTTAATGCCCCAACGGTCAAGTAGCTGGACATTCCTCAAGCTTCGCGCCATCTTGCTTCCATTATTACACACTAAAAAATGATTTCTCTCTCAATTTGTATTAATTCCGTAATAGAATGGGTGCTTCGATTCTGAAAAACTCTTGAATTTCTTTTTTCCATATACAATATATAACAGTAGTCAATGCACCATAGGCTAAAGCACGCTATTAATCCTTTGCTTTGAAAGTTGAACGCAAAAGTCTTACCTCATCTTTCAGATCAGACTGGATGACGAGAGGAAGAAACAATTTCTGTCTCAGAGAAAGCCATATGGAAGAAGAGTAATCACACTAGAAAAACAAATGTTGAATGGATTCTATATGGTTATTATATAGAGGGCACATTATATTTGAAACATTTCCAAACCGAAGGATTATGTGTTTAGTGTTTAATCTACCCAGAATTGCAAGGTAAGATATAAAAGCCATTATCCTACTGTTTTTCTTGTGCCAGATTACAGAAAAAACAGGTTCGAAAGCATCATGAGATCGCACTGAATCCCAAGCTTTTTGAAAAGAAAAAACATATCCTTCTCCCCATTCATATGAATCATGCATTCTGCTGGGAAAAATAGGACTGAAACTAATTTCATTTAATAATTCTCTTGTTGCAGGATGGAGAGATGGTTCAAATATCTCATTTCTCACAATTGTATTCACTTTCTGCTCAGCATTTCCAACTAAATAGAATCTGACATAACCAAGTAAATCTACCAAACACTGACAATTAATCCAAGGTTCGAACCAGAGGTTAGTTTCTTCTCCTGTAGAAATAATTTTATTGAATAATTCCTTGGAATTTGTGCGTAATCTAAGTAAGGATTTCCATGTTGATGGGGGCATTCTTGTCTACTGCCATTTCCCAAAAAGGTTTATTTTTGCAATATCTACTATAAACCCATTTACTCCATAAATAAGTACTAGATAGAAAATGCCAGAGAAGTTTGATGCAAGCTTCTTTTTTATGACCAGAAATTTTTTTGAGACCAATACCACCTTCTGATTTTGGTTTACACAATGTGTTCCACGCAACTTTGTGTGATGATCCTCCAAAAAAAAATCTGCACATATGGATTGAATTTTATCTAAGGTATATTCTGGTATTTGATATATAAACAGCTAGTATAAAATGATATGAGTTAAGACTGTATTAATCAATTCAGGCCTGTCTGCAAAACTCAACAATTTAGTTTCCCAACCTTGGATTTTGGTTTTGTACTTTCTGAATCAATGAATTACATTTTGAATAATGTAAATAATTGGAAGAAAGTGGGACTACTAAATATTTACTAGGTAAAGAACCCTATTCAAAACCTAAAATATTCATAAACTTTTGGGAATCATTTATTGATGTATTGAAAAAGACTTTGGTTTTAGAAGCATTTACTTGCAAACCAACATGGGTGCCTAGTTTATGAAAATTCAAACAAAGAGTGGAAGCATTCTGAATAAATGATTTACCAAAGATCATTAAATCATCCATATATAATAAGTGTGAGATGATAGATTGGAAAGAGCAATTAGGTTGAAATGCTTTAACATGTGTAGCTTCATCCATTAAATATGAGAAAAATTGCATCAGAATAGCAAATAGATATGGAGCTAATGGATCACCCTGATGAATTCCTCTTGAAGATGTAATAAACCCCTTTAGAATGCCTTGAATTAAGATTGAAAAGGTTGCTGTGCACATGCATTCATATGTTAGATTTACAAAATGATTAAGGAAATTCATTATTGACATGATAAAGCAAATAAATTCCCTATTTACTCTATCATATGCTTTTTGTAAATCTACCTTAACACAAAGTTTAGGCATACCTTTCTTTTGGATGTCCCTTAATAGTTCATGAGCCAATAATATATTGTCACCAATATATCTATCCTTTAAAAAATCCCTTTGGTTTTTTGATACGAGAAATGGAAGGAAGATCTTTAGCCTGTTGCATAACACCTTTGAAAATATTTTATAATATACATTACAACAAGATATTAGCCTATAGTGAGCAATTTCAGTAGGTCTAACATTCTTAGGAATCAGGGTGATGAAAGTATGATTTATGGATTTTGTCAGTTTACCAGAAGAGAAGATATCTGAGATTGCTACCAATAAGTCAAATTTAAGCTCTTCCCAATGGGTCTTAAAAAAATTTCATTTATTCCATCTGGTCTGGGGCTTGAATTGTCATGTATAGCGAATATAGCATCTCTAGTTTTAGGTAGACTCACTTCTTTCAGTAAGTACTGCTGACCTTGTTCATTCACAGTTGAAATGGGTTGAAAAATGGGAAATGCAATTGAATTTGAACCATTAAACATAGCTGTAAAATAATTAGTAGCCTCTACCTCAATATAATCAGATTTAAAAAGAAGATTTCCACCCTGATCAATTAAAGCTCTGATATGATTAAAATATCTCCTACTAGTCAAGCGAGAATAAAAGAATTTCAAATTTGTATCTCCCTGTTGTAACAAAGATACTTTAGCTTGCTATCTAAATCCATTAAAATAAATGTATTGTAAATTCTGAAATTCTTTCTTGGCTTGCAGGTAATCATCATATATAATAAGATCCTCTGGATTGTTATCTGCAGCTTGCTCCAAATTTAAGACATGTTGTTCAGCATGTTTCAGGTTAGCATTATTTCTATCTCTTAATATGTTCCAAATTTTCATTTCCTTCTTACGATGTTGTAGTTTTTGCAATAGTTTATAACTCTGTAAACTCCATGTATAAGAATTTAAAAATCTTTGAACTGTTTCCCAGTACCCTGTAAAACTAGACCAATCATTTTTGAATTGAAAAGGGTAACCTTTTGATGCTTCAACTAAAATAAGCTCTAATAATATAGGGTTATAATCACTAGAATGTTGTGAAAGGGAAAGAGCTTTCATATTCAAAAATTGTTGTAGGCAGAAATTATTTACTAAGATTTTATCTATATGAGTTGCAATCCCTTTCCTACGCCATGTGAATTGAAATCCAAGAGGTTTGATTTCTGTTAGAGCAGTCTGAATTAAAAACTTATGAAATTCACGAAAATGTTGATAAGGGACTGGTAATTCCCCCTTTTACCTAGTGGAGAAAGAGCATTATTGAAATCACCCATAAGTACCCAAATATTTACAACTGTATTTGATTCATTTACTAAAGTTTGCCAAAGATTTAGCCTATCCCTAAAGAAATTGCTTGCATAAACCAGTGTAATAATCATACTAAATCCTCCTTTGTTCAAAGTTGTCGCTGTTATATGTTGAAATGATGAAGCCACAACAACCAAATCCTAAACATTAGAGTCCCGGATCAAAAGAATTCTCCCGTTAGAGATAGAAGGATTATTTGTCAAATATTTCCAAGAACTAGGAATCATAGAACCAAAAAGTAAAAAATTCGACTTTGACAGTTTTGTTTCCACTCAACCATCAATAGTTGGTTTAGCATGAGTCACGAGTGTGGGCACATCTTTCATACAAGAAATAGTGTTCATACCCCTGATGTTCCACACTACTATTGTCATTTAATAGTATATGAGCTCCACAAAACTCTTATATAAGAAGCAGTAAAAAATTCGGTTGCAGTATAGGGTTTGTTATTTCGAAAATAACCTGTATTTTTATCAACAAAATTAGATACTTCAACCTATTTTCCTTTTGCATCTTCATTACGGACTACCTCATCATTGATACTATCAGCAACATTTTAGAGATCATTAGGCAATATATATGTTGGCAGTTTAGAATTCAGGAAAGAAAGATTATCCATACCTTATGTTGATGCTTGACCAGGTTCTTTAACTGAATGATTTTCAGAAACATGAACATCAGAGCTTGATTGATCAATATCATTTGGGTTTTCAGAATATGTCCAGAGTGGATCATTAGAAATTTCATGAGCATTGTCATAGTGACCAAACATACTGCATTTAATACATTTCAGAGGTACAAATTCATACTCTACTATGATATCTATTTTTTGCCTGTTAAGTAATAATATAGGAATAGAAGTCTTAATTAAGATCTGTTTGAGTATCAATGGAGATCTGTACTCTCACATATTTTGTAAACTTCTTATCTGTTGTACTTTCATCAAGCTTAATCGGCTTTGAAATGAAACTTGCAACCATCTAAATAGCATCTTCCGTCCATAATTCCATGGGTAGATGATGAAATCTTACCCAGATTTGAACTACTCCACTATGTTTGTTATTATAATCATATCCAGGATACCATGCTTCAACCATTAAAAGACGACCATAATAAGAATAGGTCGAACATTCTAAGATCCGTGAAAAATCAATCCTATTATCAAATTGAACCACAAAATTAAAACTAGTAGAGATATGAACATTAAAATTTCCAAATGGCCTCCAAAACCTTTTAATATATTCTTTCAGCTTAACGATAGAGATTCGAAAATGAATCGGAATAAGCGCAATAATATTAACCCAAGCATTTTCAGAATGATTATAAATTTTTTCTGGAATAAAAACATATTCCGACGAAGGTTTAACAAATTTCAAACTCCTGTTATTTGATGCCGATGGTACTTGTTTTCGATTTGTATGAATATTCGAGGGAGATTAGCCAATGTTGAGGAAGAATATTGTTTATCTATTGAGGAAGAAATATTAGATCGTGAGTGAGTGAATCACGAGTTTGTTGTAGAAGCACATTCCGCCATTAATGAGGAAAACCATTAGAAAAAGAAAATAATATATATACATTCAAAGAGGCTGCCTTATCTAGGACTTAGTGCCTTATATAAAATGATGTATACTCATAGAATTTTTTTTTAATCCTTATTTTCTAATCCTAGCACGACTCTTGTCCTCTTAGATGCTACTCCTACTCCTTATTTTATTTTTTCAAGGAGAAACTCTAGCCTATCAAGGCTTATCCTTAAATAATTCACACGGTTACTTAATTAGGGTTTTTCTTATTATGTAAAGTCAATTTTACCCTAGTAAAAAATATTAATTTTTAAGGTATCAATATATCACCCACTTATCTAACCGGTTTTCTCTAAATAGTTATGGAGAGACCTTTCCATGCAAAGCCTAGTTGGGTATCTTTATACTGGAAAAGAACTTTAATTTATTCCCATTTTTATCCTATTAGTTGTGCCTTTTTCATGTTCCTCTAGTTCATGTACTCAGAAAGAATTTTTATATACGTTTTAAATTGTGCATAGCCTAAAACATGCAACCCAACTTTAATCCATTATTTATTTCCAGACATTTTTACTTAGCCTTGAATACTCTTGCATCTTTAAATTCTTTTGCATAACAGATATAAATATATATCCAGAGGTTCATATGTGCATACTTATTATTTCTCTTGCACAACACTTATGTTTTTAACTTCAATTTATACATAGGTTTTATTTTTAGAAAAATATTTCATTTTAAAATATGCACATGTGCACCTATGTATCATAACACACTTTTTACGCATCATTGCTTAATCATCATGTATTATATGTATATATATATACATATGTATATATATATACATATGTATATACATATGTATATATATATACATATGTATATTATAATTATTCTTCAATCAATATATTTAAACATGACGAATATCCAGGGTCATCACATATACCCTCCTTTTAGAAATTATACCATGATTTTTATCATACTTATATCAAGTATTCATTCAAAATCAATCAACATCAAAAACTGATTCATACCATTCCAAGCTAATCACATGACTTGCACACATATGCATAATTTTAAAACCAATTCATGGCATTTATTCATTCATCATTAGATATCAAAACTTGTGCATACTTTTCAAACAGCAAACAACTTGGATAACCGGTTTTCATTTTATCTTCCACCTCCCAAGTGCAATCATTAGGATCAAGACTCAATTGCACTTTCACTAATTTAATAACTTTATTTCTTAATTTCTTTTCTTCCCTAGATACAAGCCTACGGGCTCCTTCTTA
This sequence comes from Allium sativum, assembly GCA_030737875.1. Classification (NCBI taxonomy): domain Eukaryota; kingdom Viridiplantae; phylum Streptophyta; class Magnoliopsida; order Asparagales; family Amaryllidaceae; genus Allium; species Allium sativum. The sequence goes on from CM060924.1 coordinate 140,216,474, forward strand.
TATACCAAATCTGACCTGATTTTCACTTTAGTTGGGGATTCAAGTATAGTTTCTTGTCATGCACTCACTTTCTCAACTGTAATACATGAAACGCATCATGTATCCCTTTCATCTCTTTAGGTAATTTCAGCTTATAAGACAAAGCTCCAATTCTCTCTACTATTCCATATGGTACGACATACGCAAGGGTTAATTTTCCCTACTTTCCAGGTCTCAAAATTTTCTTGATAGTAGATACTTTAATAAACACATAATCTCCTACCCTATACTCCATAGGCTTCCTTTTATTGTCTACATACTTTTTCTACCTATCTTGTGCTGCAACCATCCTTCTTCTTATCAAAGCAATTTTCTCAGATGTTTCCTTCACATGCTCAGGCCCTAAAATTACTCTACCCATAACTTCAACCCAACATTCTAGTGGTTGGTATGGCTTCCCATATAAAGCTTCAAAGGGTGCCATGACTATACTACTTTGATGGCTGGTATTATATACAAATTCAGCCAAATGTATATGGTCTTCCCAACTTTCCCCCAAGTCCAATACATATGCACCTTAAAAAATTTTCAAAAATTCTATTAACAATTTCTGATTGCCTATCAGATTGAGGATGGTATGTTGTGCTTAAGTTAAATTCGGTCCCTTAGCCTCTTGGAAGCTTCTCCAAAATTTCGAAGTGAACAAAGTATCCATGTCGCTAACTTGACTTGGGTACCGCATGCAATCTTACAGTTTCTTTCACAAACATTTGTGCTAACTTACTTGCATTTCTTTCTTATTTAACGGGTATGAAATGTGCTGGCTTAGTTAGCCTATCAACTACCTCCCAAATACTATCATTACCCCCCTCCTAGTTACAGGCAAGTCATCTATGAAATTCATAGATATTTTCTTCTATTTCCACTTTGGTACTTCCAATGGTTGTAATAAGCCTGATGGCTTTTGATATTTTGCTTTAACTTGTTGGCACACCATGGATTTAGACACAAACTTACTTGTTGCCACTTTCATCCCTTTCCATCGTAATTTCATTTTCAAATCATGATACATCTTTGTAACCCCTGGATGGATGGTGTATTTTTCCTGTAGTACACATCCAAGATTTCTTTCTCCAAATCTTTCATTTGCCGGCGCAAAAAATTTCTTTTTATTTTATAGATAGCCTTGCTCATCTATCTCAAAATTTTCTACCTCCTCTCCTTTTAATAAAAGAGCTTTCTTCTCATTTGGGAATGGGTCTTGGTCTTGTTATCCCCCTACTTTATTTATCAAGTCTAATTTGACAGCGACAAGATCAAGTCTTCCTATGTCCATCTGTTCACTATGTACATCCATATGTGCACTACTAGGGCTATCTATCTCCATATCTGTAAGTAATGACAGTGTTTTGAACTCTTCCATCATTAACATGACCACCCTAGCATGCTTCCTACTCAATGCATCTAGCACCCTATTAGCCTTCCCTAATGTATACAATACGACTAGGTCATAGACTGCTAGGAAGTCAACCCATTATTCTGCCTCATGTTTAGGTCTTTTTGAGAAAACAAATATTTTTGTGACTTATGATCAATATATAATTCAAACTTAGCCCCCAATAAATAGTGTCTCCATAATTTTAATGCATATGCTATTGCAGCCAATTTTAGATCATGTGTAGCATACCTTGTTTCATTTGGTTGTAACTTCCTTGAAGTATATGTTATTACTTGGTCTCTTTGCATTAAAATAACACCTAAACCAGATCAAAGCCCTTCGTTTCCCTCTGGTACCTTTAATATAGGAGCCTTCTCCAATGCCTCCTTCAAATTTTCAAAAGCCCTTTCACACTTTTCAGTTCAAACAAAAGGATGATCCTTCCTTGATAGTCGAATCAATGGTATAGAATTTTTTGCAAAATCCTTTTTAAATCTTTTATAATAGCCTGCCATGCCCATGAAGGATCTTACCTCAATTACTGTCTTTGGCCTCTTCTAAGCTTCAACATCTATCACCTTGTTTGGATCTACTAAGATGCCTCTTTCAGAAATAATGTGTCCTAAAAAGCTTACTGCTTCATGTTTCCAGAATGTACATTTAGAAAACTTAGCCTTGAGATCATGTTGCCTTAATTTATTCAGCACTTAATGCAAGTGTTTTGCATAGTCCTTCACTGTCTTAGAATAAACCAGTATGTCATCAATGAAGATCATGACAAATTTATCCAAGTAATCCCTAAACATCCTATATATTCATCAAATCAACAAAATAGGAAGGAGCATTTGTCAAGACAAATGGAAAAACAAGAAATTCTACAAGCCATATCTAGTACTAAAGCATTGTACTTAGTGCTTTCCTTCTCCATATTCATTTGATGAAAACTTGATGCTAAATCTAACCTGGAGAAAATCTTTGCCCATTCAGTTGATCAAAGAGATCATCTATCCTTGATAGTGGGTATTGTTTTTTATTGTGACTTTATTAAACTTTTTTTTATGAAAATAATATAATATAACAAAATGGGAGAATTAACCATTCTCCAATGGCTCACAAAAACGGTTTCCACTGAATGCAGAAACTGTGCACACTAAGATACAAAAGATACAGAAAAAATACAAATAAATAAGAAGACAGGAAAAAACCAAAAGCTAGCACAACAGCAGACATGGTTATAGAGGCCTCAGTAGACGATACGTGAAGTGAAAGGCAGCGCTGAAACACCGAGCTCCTCAAAGGACGTACAAAGAGCAAAAATAGCTGACGAGCTATCCAACTAAAATCATAAACAAAGGATGGGATATCCAAATTGACGGCCTTGATCCTCTGAATCTGCCAGGTCCTCATGCTCCAACGTATCCAGCGCGACATCCGAAGTATGAGTAATCATCTAATCTTATGATCCACAAATCACTCCAGCTTCACCTGCTCCAGCAAACCCTCCCGGGGATGGAGCATAGAAAGCACCAACCTCCAAGAATAAAACATCAAAGGTCGTAGCCAACCTCCAAGAGAGGGAGATTAAGGCTCCTTGGAAAGGTCATAGCCACTTCGTCAAATATTGCCTTATTCTGCGAGCACTAGATATGCCAAGAGACAGGACAAGGAATCAAACAAGGAAGGATCGACCTTAAAGATTTTCCTGAGATCCCTGACCACCAGAAACTCAGTAAACCTTCAACCGAGGTTGCATTACCTTGATTACCCATCAGATTCTCGAAGTAATTCCATATAGACCTGACACAGGTCCCGGAGAGCAGTAAGTGAGTAGAGGATTCAGAATATCCAGAACTGCACCACCTACACCTAGATAATAGAGGAATGCCGATTCTCTAAAGGTTCTCATCTATTGGTAAGCCATTATGTAAGGATTTCCACATAAATAGAGAAACCTTCGGTGGAATACTGCCATTCCAAACGAGGGAAAAAAGGTGGAGACGAGGACTTAGAGTTCGTACAGAATTTCATGCTGCCTTAAGCAAGAAGGGACTCCCGTCCCAAATAGTAACACCCCTATGAGCATCCGACAAGGCCTTCACACATTGCATCCGTTTCCACGTCTCACTAGCGTAGGATGGGACACCAGAGAAATTCGTACCTTCCAACTTATGGTACTTGGCATGGAGGAACATCGCCCAAAGGGAGTTGTTCTCTCCAAACCTCGCCCATAGCTTGCAAGCAAAGGGCGAACAGTTGTCCTTAGGGTTACGGAGGCCTAAGCCTCCTTCACTTTTGGGACAACAAATGGAGTTCCAAGAAATCCAGTGGTGGCGAGAAGCATTGTCCTTATTTCCCCAACTGAAGTACGAAGCCAAGGAACAGTAAGAGTGGAAGAATAAAGTAGTGGGAGTCATAGTTGCGAAGATATGAGATCCATAGAGTCAAACCCCTAACTTTGTTAGTTATGGGATCGAAGATAGCGTTGAGCTTCCTGCCCCGGTATAACACAATGCCGAGGTAAGGGAGTGGAAGGGAGGCCACCTTGAAACCAGAATAAGTCTCGATCTAGGGTGATCTGACCGAAGAAAGGTCTTTCGTGGCCATGAAGCAGCTTTTAGACGAAGCCCCGAGCATCTCTCGTACTACTGAATAAGACCGAGCAGGCTCCGAATAGACCAACGACCTACATTAGTGAAAATGATGATGTCGTCAGCGAAGGACAAGGAGGAGATAAGATGACAAACCCTAGGGATGCCGAACCTATGAATCTTCCCAGCAATCATAAGAGAGTGCAACCCTTGAACAAAAGCCTCAGCCGCAATGACAAATAATGAAAGGGAGAGGGGTTCACCCTGACGAAGGCCCCTTCCGGACCTGAAATAACCGGTGGTCAATCCGTTGACGAGAACGAAAAACCAGCAGTTGGAGATAAGACTCCAAATGACATCAATAAGGGGTTCCGGAAACCCGAAAGCCCTCAGAACCTTGATGATGAATTACCACGATATGCGGTCATAAGCCTTAGCTATATCTAGCTTAACGACCACATTAGATCCTCGTATCTTCTTATCGATCCAAGAAATCAACTCCTAGGATAAAAGGACATTATCAGTGATCAAACGTCCTTTTACAAAACCAGCTCGCGAAGAAGAAATAAGACTCTCGAGAAACAATGCTAGCCTGGTGGTTAGAACCTTGGAAATGACCTTGTTAGAGAAATTACACAAGCTGATTGGACGGAAGTCCGAACAAGAGATAGGTTGGTCGTACTTGGAAATGACTTTATTAAGCTCTCTATAATCTATACACATTCTCAGTGCACCATCGTGCTTTTAAAAAAACACTACTAGTGATCCCCAGCAAGAACTACTTGGCTTAATGAATCCTTTTTATCCTAATTCCATTAGTTGTTGCTTCTACTCACTAATTCCTTTGTCGCCATCTATGTTGGCTTCTTTACAATTGCACTTGCCCCAGGTACAAGTCTGATTTGGAACCCCACTATTTTATGATATGGAGCTCCCTTAACTTCTTCAAATACATCCTTATATTGGTTTATAATGGGTATTTCTTCCAGTGTTGGCTCTATATCCCTAGTATTTAAGTTTCTAATATATCCAAAATTTCTTTCCTTGGTTGCTTCACACAAAATTGATACTCTTTTGCCTTCAGCAGTTTCCAATGAAATAGTAGATGTTTCTAACTTAATGATGGCTCCAAATTCTCTTAACCAATCTACCCCTATAGTATAATTCCTATCCTAGGGTAATTTAACACATGTAAAACAGAAATAAACACATAACCACCTATATTTCATTCTACTTGGATACATTTCATCCCTAGCACATATGATCTACCTATAGGACATTTCACAAATTATGGCCTATCCACTAAAATGCAAGTCAATTCTAACTTTTGTACTATGTTATAGGATATGAGAGAGTGTGTAGCTTCAGTGTCATATACTACATCTATAAGCAATTGTTTAATAAATAAAATACCTTCCATTTATCCCTGGTCTTCAGCATTTGGACTAACCACTGACTTTCCCTTTCCCTACAAAGCTCCAAGTTTGCCAGTTGTTTGAAATCAGGATTGTTCCTCTTGATATGACCCTCTTTTCCATAATTATAGAACTTAAAGGTAGCTACTTTTCGAGTTTGGCATCGAAATTTTATATTCTCGTCTTTGCCATAATTATAACACACTATCTTCTTCTTGGTGTCTGGAGTTAATGTGGCTTCAACACTGTGCAGTTAAAGCCTTTCTAAAAGCTCTACAAAAACCTTGTTATAGCTCGTAGTGCCCTTCAACCGCTACGCTATGTCTATTTATTGATGATGAACAACAGATCCGCTTTAAGCCCTGCTATTTTTCGCTGCACCCACTAAATCAACGCTTTATAGCACCCACTTTAGCAATATTAATTTACAAAGCTTGTTTTGACTGTTTCTCTTTTAAATCAAATCAATAAAGTTAGTGTATGTTGGCTAGCTTTTTGACCAAGCCACCAAGGTTCACACACAAGAAGAGAGCATGATATTTCGCTCCTCAAGTTCACAGAAGATCGGATAGTCCGTGCGGATCGCCCCCATTCGGATCGCACCATCGGATCGCTGAAGCGGGTCGCGACCCGATCCCCACTTTGCCATCACGATCTGATCTAATCCCCGAAGGCATGACGAAGCTGCTGACCAAGTCTACCTCGATCCGCGTATGACGGATCACGAGACACCTGTCCACAACGGCTAATTAGACTGACTCTTCATCAAACCACGATCCGATCCGATCCCCTAGGCCGATGGATGATGACCAAGACCAAGTCCACCACGATCCGAGAATACAGGATCTCGCGACACGTGTTACCAACTGTCATATTGACCAATTCTTCATCAAGCTACGAACCGGTTCGAGATCTTCGGGATGTGGGCCACGTATGACCGCGATCCGTCACCAGAAATCAGGTATAAATAGCCCAGAGTTTGGCATTTTTTGGGATCTTTTGGCAGTATTGAGTATTGATTCCATCATTACTGTCATACCACTATTTCTTATCAGTTTTATTTCGAGATTACTGAGATAAATCATAATTGTAAGAGTGAGTTTGAGAGAAATCATTGGTTGTACTAGCATTCAAAGTATAATCAATAGCATATAAAGTGGACGTAGGCTCGTTAATGCCGAACCACTATAAATCTTGTGTGTTCTCTGCTTTTTCCTCATTTTTCAGTTATAATTTTCTACGAGTCAGAACAATTTGGGTGTTAGAGCCAAATTTTGATCTAACATTTTGGTACTTTCACTGAGAATTGAACTCAGGATATTGGATTGTTTCTCCGTTGTTTGGATATTCAAGTCCGAAGAAAACAGTCCCGAAACCTCACTGTTCAGACTTTTGAAGATTTCAACAATACCTGATATCATCGCTGGAAAGAAGTCTAAGGAAGTGCGAGCTTCACAGGTGAATGAAGCTGCGAATGAAGCGATTAAAGAGAGTGTGCATGAACAGGTCAGCGAAGGACCCTCGGATCGCGGAACGGAGATGGCGAACCGAACCGTGGAGGGCGATGCGAACTGAACAGTTGAAGGGGTCGTCACCCGGTCCCACGATAACACCACGAACCCCCTCCCAATGTTACCACGATCCGATCCCAGGGGGGTGCTGCGAGCCACTGACACCGATCCACCACGATCCGAGGTGATGACCGGATTACAACTCGACCTGGAAAGGAGCCTATGGCTCGCTCTTCCCATCCTGGTCCCTCTGTTCGACCTGGCTCAAGCTCTCTGCGCATAAGGGAAAATGTTGATGATCGGTATGACCCCTCTGCTCCCGTTACTGAAGGAGATCTCTCTCGCTTCGTTGAAATATGGGATAGGCTGTTTGATGAAATAGCCGCTCAAAGGAAGGAAAGCTCCATGCTGCGACAGAATTTGACTGCTATGGATAGACGTCTGGATGATCTTGTAAGGCAAAGAACGCCTCCTCCAGTCCGTCCGCTCACCCCAGAGTACTCTTCTTCATCGGAGGAATCGCCAAGACCTCCGCGGCGACCGTATGAGCGGGCTGAAAACATAGAACAACTTCGATTTGGAACCTTGCCATCACGAGAGGAAGAGACACTTGGTGAAGGACCCTCAAACTGCAACTTGAATAATCATGCTGCAACTCCTAGAGCTCGGGTTGTGAATAGTCCTGTTGAGAATAGACCACCTTAGCCCCTCCGCTGTACAAATACTCATAGTAACAGGGGGCAACGAAGCCCAATCCGAGCTCCGGACTTCGTGGATGTTCCTAGAAGAGAGATCGGCGAATTTCATCGAGCTAGGAGCACTGACCCCGAGCCTCCGATGACCAGTGCAAATGTTGCAGCTATGGTCCATCAAATCCTGGCGGATAGCCGTGGACAAAGGAACGAAGACTGGGGAATTGATCGCAGCCACACCCCTTTTACCAACGACATTCTAGATGTAACATTCCCGAGGCGCTTCAACATGCCTCAAATGAACCGTTACGCGGGTAAATCTGATCCAATCCAACATCTAATGAGATATTCTTGGTCAATGACCGCTGCCGTAGCTTTCGATGCTGTAAAGTGCAAAGCATTCCCTATATTCCTGGAGGATGTAGCGTTATTATGGTTTACTCGCTTACCAGCAAGATCAATTTCCAGTTTCAGGGAATTGAGTGAAAAGTTCATAGAACATTTCCGCATTTATGCACAAAGGTCGAAAAGTGTGATTGACTTGTTCCTTGTCAAACAACAACCAGGTGAGAGCTTGAGGGGGTATCTGGATCGTTTCAACCTAGCTGCTATCGAAGTCAAGGATCCCCATGAGCCGACTGTTGTGGCAGCCCTAATTGATGGGGTAGATAAAGATACTGAATTTGGGAGATACCTGGCCGGCAAACCACCTCATACTAGAGAATTGTTTTACGAGAAAGCAAACGTACGCTTACGTCAGGAGGAGCTATATGCTAATCGGAAGATGAAAATGGCAAATAAGGAGGAAATCTAAAGTAATGTCGCCATCAAGCAAACCGGGGACAGCTCGGGAAAGGTTGAAGTCAACGTTGGGAACTGAAACCAGGGCGGCGGCCGTCAGTCAGGAAACAATGGTAACAACAGTAATGGAAATAATTGGAAGAGAAATCGGGGGAACGATTCCCAGAGAAGGACCCGTCCCAGGTCTTTCGAAAGTTATACGCCAATAAATGATACTTTGGAGAATATATTCGTTGACTCGTACAACGTTCTCCAACATAAAAGGCCTCCTCCAAGAGATTCGACGGAGAAAGAACGTGAGACGGGGAAGTTTTGTCTATTCCATCAGACTCACGGCCACTCTACAAATGAATGCCATCATCTGAGAGACGTAGTTGAGAGGTTGCTCCGGGAAGGGAAGTTGGATGAGTACCGGGTGACTCCTAGAGACAGGGGGCAAGCTATTTAGACCCCGAACCAAAACCAGAATCAACCTACTGCCAGGCCAACTGTCCAGCAAAAAGGAAAGGATCTTGTTATCAATACCATAATCGGAGGGCTTCACCTAGCCAGGCATAGTTTCAGGGCGATGGATCAGTACGTAAACGCAGCAAAGCATCATCTCGAGGCAGGAGATTGTAGAAACCCTGAGGACAATGTCCTGGTAAAACAACAAAAGATGATGTCAGACGACGTCATTTTCCGCAACCGAGAGAGTATTGGAGTCCACGCTCCGACCGAAGATCCATTTGTAATCACAGTTCCTATCGGCCCGGCTACTGTCCATAAAGTTTTAGTGGATAACGGGAGTTCAGTCAACATTCTATTCAAAAAGACGTTCGATCTAATGAACCTTGAATTGAAAGATTTAAAACCATGTGAAGGATGGATCCGTGGATTTAACGGGGCTTCAACTACTCCAATGGGATATGTAGAGCTGCCAGTAACACTTAGGGAAGGAGAATGCCAGAGAGTGAGAATTCTTCCCTTCGTAGTTTTGGATATTGAATCGCCTTATAATGCCTTCTTGGGCCGACCGGCCCTAGCAAAGTTTAGAGCTTGTATAGCCCTCTGGTGCTTGTTATTGAAGTTTCCTACGGAAGCTGGTGTTGGCATAGTTAGAGGAGATTAGGTTGCTGCACGTGTATGTTACATTACAGAGCTAAAGCTACTCCGTAAAGGAAAAGATATTGAGATTAAAGATGCTTCTTCCCCCACAAGGGAGGAGAAGTCATAGCAATTAAAGAAAATGACTATAGGTGAGTCGCCCAGAGAACTGCCCGAGGATATAGATCCCAGAGAGGACGAAGAGACTGGGGGCAGAATGGCGGCTCCCAACGAAATGACTATGGATGTACCAATCGATGATAGAGACCCAGAGAAGGTCCTGAAGATTGGATCCCAGTTGGATCCAGTTCGAGCTAAAGAACTGACGGATTTCCTGAAAGATAACTTGGATGTATTTGCTTGGACCCACGCGGACATGTGTGGGATATCTCCATCAATCATAAGCCATTCATTGAACATTAACCCAAAGCACCCCCTGTAAAACAAAAAAGGCGAATGCTGGGCCCGGAGAGGTCCGCAGCCATGAAAGAAGAAGTTGAAAAGTTAAGAAGTAACGGATTCATAAGAGACTCAACCTACCCAGATTGGATTTCAAATCCAGTTTTGGTAAAGAAGGCCAATGGGAAGTGGCGTACGTGTATTGATTTTTGGGATTTGGATAAAGCCTGCCCAAAAGATAGCTTTCCGTTACCCAGAATTGATCAGTTGGTAGATTCAACGGCAGGTCATGAGCTTCTCTCTTTCATGGATGCTTATTCAGGATATAACCAAATTCCTATGCATGTTCCAGATCAAGAACACACTAGCTTCATTACTGATCTGGGATTATACTGCTATGTGGTAATGCCTTTTGGTTTGAAGAACACAGGAGCTACATATCAATGGTTAGTGAACAGAATGTTCTATAACCAGATTGGGAAAACGATGGAGGTGTACGTTGATGACATGTTGGTTAAGTCCAGACAATCGTCCGATCACACTACAAACCTGGCAGATATGTTTGGTATTCTTCGGAAGTATGGGATGAAACTCAACCCAACGAAATGCTCATTTGGGGTTGCATCCGGGAAATTCTTGGGATTCATTGTCAGCTCGCGCAGGATTGAAATTAATCCAGACCAAATTGCAGCAATCAGAGACATTCAGGAGCCTAGACAAATCAAAGATGTGCAGAGCCTTGCAGGGAAAGTAGCGGCATTAAGCAGATTCATCTCTAGAGCGACAGACAAATGCATTCCGTTCTTTGAATTGATAAAGCGAGGAAAACGCAATTTTAAGTGGACTCCTGATTGCATTGAGGCATTTCAGAACCTGCTGAATCATCTGGAGAGACCTCCGATACTGTCTAAGCCGGTGGATCACGAGGATTTATTCGTGTACTTAGCAGTGTCGTCCTACGCGATCAGCTCAGTGTTAGTGAGAGAAGAAAACAAGGTTCAAAGGCCAGTGTACTACGTGAGTAAAAAATTGGCGGCAGCTGAACGCAATTATCCGAGGATCAAAAAGCTGGCGTACAGTTTATTGATTGCATCTAGGAAACTTCGACATTATTTCCAAGCTCATCCTATCACCGTGTACACAGATCATCCGCTCAAGCAAATTCTACAGAGACCAGAAGCTTCTGGAAGGTTGCTCAGGTGGAACATTGAACTGAGTCAATTTGATTTAAATTTTCAGCCCCGACGGTCAATACGGGGGCAAATGCTGGCAGATTTCATAGCAGAATTTACTGACTCGGAGGATGACATGGTAAACGAAGAGGCTGACCCACCAAAGTTACTTCTCGATCCCAGTGCATGGAAATTGTATATTGATGGTGCTAGGAATGATAAACGATCTGGTGCCGGAGTGGTTTTTGAAACTCCTGAGAAAAGACTGATATCCTACGCTATCCGGTTGGAATTTCACGCCACTAACAACGACTTCGAATATGAAGCCCTGATAGCCGGGTTGAGGATCGCAAAGGAATTAGAGATCGCGAAGCTGGACATATTTTGTGACTCCAAGTTGGTTGTAAATCAGGTTTCTGGAAAATTTCGAGCTAAGAGCCCAAGATTGATTTCGTATTTGGAGAAAGTAAAGGAGTTGCTAATTGGTTTTGATCACTACAGTATCTCTCATATTCCGCGGTCAGAGAACCAACAGGCAGATAAATTAGCCAAGATGGCTAGTTCCAGCGATCCTGAAGAGATCAGGCTAGCCCCAGTTGAAGTGCTTCGGTTCCCTAGTATAGATCAGATGGAAATTGATCCGGTACTAGAAACTGAGCCGAAAGGGAGTCATGGATGACCCCTCTAAAGAATTTCCTAATGAATGGAACGCTTCCGACCAAGAAGAGCGAGAGGCGTAAAGTAATTCTAAAGCTTCCCGATATGTTCTGCAAGACGGAGTCCTGTATAGACAGGGATTTTCGATGCCTCTCCTTCGGTGTATAGCCCATGACGACATTAAACGTGTACTGCAGGAAGTGCACGAAGGTGAATGTGGCGATCACACTGGAGGACAAACTCTGGCAAAAAAGGTGTTGCGGTATGGTTATTTCTGGCCTACCATAAACAAAGACGCGACAAAGTACGCGCGACGTTGTGATGCTTGCCAAAGATTTTCAAGGATTCCCAGGGCACCTCCTGGTCAGTTAAAAACAATGACAAGTCCGTGGCCTTTCGCTATGTTGGGAATTGATATCATTGGAACCCTCCCTATAGCAAAAGGTGGAGCAAAGTTCGCCATTGTAGCTGTAGACTACTTCACCAAATGGGTTGAGGCCGAACCGTTGACTGCAATTACAACCAAGCGAGTGATCAATTTCGTAGTTAGGAACATTATTTGCCGGTTTGGAATCCCGAAGATCGTCGTCACTGACAATGGAACCCAGTTTGATAGCAACGAGTTTAGGGATTTCTGCCAGAAGTACCACATTGAGAAACGATACACTTATGTGGCACATCCGCAGTCAAACGGACAGATCGAAGCAACAAATAAAGTGATTAAGTCCATTATCAAAAGAAGATTGAAGCGGGCCAAAGCCATGTGGGTCGATGAATTACCCTTGGCATTATGGGCCTACAGGACCACATATAAATCGGCAACAGGCCATACCCCCTTCTCCCTTGCTTTTGGAGCAGAAGCGGTCATCCCGGTTGAGCTAAAAGTACCATCTCACCGAGTTACTTATTACGATCCGATGACTAATAACGAGTTGCTCCTTGAATCCCTAGATTCAATAGAAGAGAAGAGGGATGAAGCAGACTTGCGTGCCTTGAGACACAAGCAACAGGTCGCTCGATACTACAACAAAAAGGTTCGAGCCCGAACCTTTGAACCTGGAGACTTGGTTCTGAAGCGTGTCTTTCCGCCCCCGACTCATATGGGTGTGAAGTGGGAAGGACCGTACTCCATTCTACGAAGGCTTGATAATGGAACCTTCAAGCTAGCTACAGTGGATGGAGAAGAAATCCCCAGAGTGTGGAATGCCCAACATTTGCGGCCTTATCTGACATAGAGATGTCGGAGTTATTCTTTTGTTTCATAGAACCATGTAAAAGGCACGACTTGCCTAGAATAGTCCAATTTTTTAAGCAAAAGATTATAAAGGGGATGTAGGTTACGATTTGATCGAACCACTATAAAAATACCGTGTGTCGTTTACCTTTATTGCACTATTATTTATCCGCTTTTCTATCTTTATGAAATTTGCTGTAAACTATGCGGCAATCACAGGAACATGTGACTCCAGGTGACTTCCATCAGAATGGAGAGCAGTCCGCAGCTAGAACTTTGAAGGTACAATAGAGTGAATCACATCATTGACAGAACTCTAACCTAGGCGACCGCCAGGAGAGTATAAAAGCGTCCATGATTGAGCGCTGAGAAAGAGCTCTTACCCCGCTGAAGGATCGGGGGGCGACTGAACAGCCGAGCTCGAACTCTAACCTTGGCGACCGCCAGGAGAGTATAAAAGCGTCCATGATTGAGCGCTGAGAAAGAGCTCTTACCCTGCTGAAGGATCGGGGAGCGACTGAACAGCCGAGCTCGAACTCTAACCTTGGCGACCGCCAGGAGAGTATAAAAGCGTCTACGATTAAGCGCTGAGAAAGAGCTCTTACCCCGCTGAAGGATCGGGGGGCGACTGAACAGCCGAGCTCGAACTCTAACCTTGGCTACCGCCAGGAGAGTATAAAAACATCTGTGATTAAGCGCTGACAAGGATGCTGGAGACTCAGCGTCCCCATAATTCCTGCCCCGTTAAAGGATCGGTGAGCAGATCATGATACGAGTTCGAACTTTAACCCGCTGATGGATCGGGAAAGTATAGAGGCACCGGAGATTTCGCGCCTCAAGGACTATAATTCTACTAAAAAACTCCAAGTCCCCCGTATTCAAATATAGGGGACAACATGCATAGGAATTGTTAAATTCTTTCTGTTGCTTGAATGATTTGTAATATAATTTTAGCTTGGTTATAGCCAAATGACTTGTGACTAAATATGAAGAGTTTATTGACTGCGGGTACAAGATGACGCAAAAGAAATAAACTTTCATTCATAAACTGCAAACCTACAAGATAAAGAGGAACCTAAACAAAAGTGAGGGCCATTCTCACAATTACATTTCATGGCCAGTGGAAAGCCTAAAAATCCTAAGGAAAAAATATGAACTGATATCTGCATCCTACTTATGTTGGGGGGAGGGGGCTATGTAGGCTTCTTGCTCTTTTTATGCTTCCCCGACTCCTCCTTTCCAACATCCGACCGATCACCTTTTTTCCTCTTCCTCTTATCAACAAGAGGCTCTGGCGAAGAACTAGAGGATTGAGAGGCTAGTTGTGAAGTTATTGATCGGGAGGAAAATCTTACGACCAACCCAGTTTTGGGGTCGATCTCAAAAATATGGGGCACATATACTGGATCTTGTCCCCCTTTCATAAGGAGCAACTGCTCCTCCTCTTCGGCCTGTTTTTTAGCCAATACTTCCTCTTCATCGCCGTCGTGGCGTCCGTCCATGTCTCTCAAAGCCTCGATGGGTTCAACATCTGAGGGGACATCAACACCAACACTTGGCAGGATGTCAATCTTCTCTGCCTCTGCCTTCTTTTCAGCATCCTTATCAACTGGCCCGCCACCTGTATCATGAGAAACAAATGTTATTTTGGGAGAGAATGCAATTTGCTCAGTTGATTGTCTGGCCAGACGACGACAAGTGACAACTGCTTTGGCAAGTTGCAGAGAAAATATAGAGATACCTTCCACCGATCCTCCATCCAAGCTAGCAGCAGAACCCCCGACAGCTGGGGGGGTTGGACCCAGAGTAATCAATGGATAGTCTGGATTGTATTCCTCAATTTCGGAGGCCTTGGGCTCTGCAGCTGAGCTTGGGCCTTCTTCCATTTTATCTTTGTCCTTCGCCTGAGTTTTCTCTTTTTCAATTTCTTCTCAGAGTAGGCGTCTGCCTTTCTCTAAATCCTCAGGTTCATTATCCCTAAGAATGGTCCGCATCAACTCATTCTCATCAATCTCATCAACTCCTAATCGCTGTTTCTCTCTCTCAACGATTGCATCCCGTATGTTGGCTAGAGTGACATGGTAGTCTGGGATCCAGGAGATATTACGGGTCTTGACGACCTGACCAAGGAAGTCGAACAACATTTCTTCAAATCCTTCGATATCCTTTTCTCTCGAGGAGTTTTTCATTAGAAACAGTAGCCATTTCAATGGCACTTTCCACATTATTTTCAGCAAGAATAGCCCGCTTCTCTGCGCGCATGAGTTGATCATTCAGAATCGCCTTCTCCTCTTCGGCCAGAGCTAAGCTATCTTTCAAATTTGCCTTTTCTCTCTCCCAAGTAGCTCTTTCGGCCTCGAAATGATCCTGTGTTGTTTTCAGTTCGGTGTTGGCCATCCTGAGATCTTCCACCTCTTTCTTCAATAACGCTCGCTCTTTGCTGTTAGAATCGAGCTCATTATGAAAACGTTGCCTCGCCTCCTCCAGCTCTGTTTTGTAATTTTTAGCATCTCGTTGAGCCAAGGCAAGCAAAGATTGTGCATCTTCTAAGTCCTTCTCCATTTTTTCCCTGGCCCTTTCATTGTTATCTATCTTCACTCTGGACCTATGCGCTTCCATCTCAAGCGTTCAGATGACATCTGAAAGATTGACAACATGTTTCTTCATCGCCTCATACTGCTTGGCTACATGGCGAACGTGTCCGATGACTTCAGTATCCCAATTCCTAGGGACTGGTTCCAAGGTTGGAACGAACATCATCCTTCCGAAGAAGATATCGGGGAATTGTTCTCGTAATTTTTCCAGCTTGGCCTGAGTCTCTGGACCATGGATATAGTCTCGTGACCCAGGGGCACTCAAACTTTGTTGGCTAGAAGGGACAATGTCAATTTTCTCCTTCTTAGAATCCTTGTTTGGATCCTTGCTTTTATCCTTGGGCTCGTGGTGCCTTTTGGATGATCTGCTGTGAGAGGGTGCACTCTTCGGAGGGGTTAAGTCTTTGGGAAGTTGTTTTCCCCCTGTAGGCTGCACCGGATGACTGGGAGGCTTACCAGAGGTTGGTTTTGATGGAGATCTGGATTATGAAGAAGTAGACATGTGAGAATGACTGCGAGCATGCTCAGGATTTGGATGAAGACTAGGTGTGCCTTCACGAAGAGAGCGATAGGAATAAGATCGTTTGCGAGACATCTTTCCTGCAAAAGAAACAAGTACATATTAAAACCTTGAATACTGTTGGTATAAAAGTGTGGGGTCAGACAGTGCATGTGATTTGTGCATCCCATATAATTCCCCCTAACAGACCAGGGCCCGAAGTCAGGCTCATCTGGGTAGTCTCTCGTTCTCCAACTGGAACGGTTGTTTCCTCAGAAATAGGGAAAAATGGCTCCCCTTCGAAGTCTCCCTGTGTATATACATCATCAGGTAAAGGAATCTTGCTCAGTTCTTTAAATAACTACTCCTCTGTTAAATCATCGGGAGCAGCAGGTTCAACCGGTAGAGAGGCCCTTGAGGGGAAACCCCTCGGAGAGACTGGGATTTCCTTATACTCGTCAGCATGGGCCTCATCTCCTTTATATACATTTAGGTCTTCGTCGTCCTGGATAATTATTGGCGAAGGACTCTTACGAAATTTAGTTGATTCTGCTGCCTGTGACGTTCCTTCTCCCTCAGTCGGGGGCACATATTTGTAAGGTTTGCCACCCGCACCAAGACCAAACCTTATATCCAGAAGGCGGTGCTTGTGAAGATTCTCGTTAGTAATACATTTCTTGATCTTTAGGAAGTCGGATTTTCTTTGCAGAAGAAGGGACAGTCGATTATTGTACACCGAGCCTTCCGTCTTTGGAAAGGCGTGATCTGCTTAGAGAAAAGAGGCATGTTAGTGCTTCGATTTCTTAAACAAGTTATTCATTCAAAGGTTTAAAATTTACTTGATTTAAGCCATCTTCTTGAACACTCAGCCTATCTCTTTATATAGAACCAATTGGCCTTGGGATCCCATATGTTGCTGTACCCATCAGACAAAACCTTCCTATTGGCTACCGATTCGAAGAAAGAAACATTTGAAGTTGCCGTGGAGCGATGCTTGAAAGGTAAAAAAAATTCAAATCTTTAAACGTGAGCTCAGTTTGCAAGATTTCCGCATATGCGATGTATAGGATGTATAGGGCTGCATATGCATTGGGATGAAGCTGCATTGGAGCAATACCCAATCGTTTTAGGGTCTCAATGACGATTGGAGGAAACGGAGGAATAGCGCCTACCAGCACATAAGTCGGCTAACTGTCATATACCCCTCCGGAGCCAAATGAGGTCTATCTTCGCTACCAGGAGTCCTCACATCATCCCAAGGGATCCCGTGTCTCAAGCAAATTCTCTTAAGCTTTGTATCATCAAGTTTGGAAGCTAAAGAGTAAGTGAATTTCTCTATTTCTATTGCACCAGGAATTTCGTCGGGAGCTCGGTCGTCTACTTCGGACTCCTCATCAAGCGAGGTACTCTCGGACGGATCCGATTCTGTTTCTGCCTCATATTCGGATCCAGAATCCGCACCCTCGGGATTAATTGGAGGAACCTCGGGGTTGTGGTGCTCATACATCTCAGGATCCATCTCTGTATCAGATCTTGAAGGGGAACGGTTATCCGACATTACTGTTTAGGCGAGTAAACATGAGAAATAAGAATATAATTACCCGTCCCCCCGTGTGTGCATGTGCCAGTGTGTGCTTGTGCGTGCATTAAAGAAAAGTACGAAGGTCAACAAAATCATCAAGATATTGGTCGATTGTTCACTGATAGATTATGCGCCTGTTCAGTCCAGAAAGTTCGTCCCAAAGGCTCTAACCTAACTATCCATTGGTGTATTAGAATTAACTTGCAGTGGGAATTTAACAAATTCATTGGATCGTGCACTAAGACTCGGATTGCAGAGAATGGATCGCGAGGCAGGGTCAGGATCGCGATATATGGTCGGTTCGTGGTAAAGGGATCGGTGCACGGAAAGGCACAAGTTCAAGGAAGGGCTTCGGATCGTGAAGCGCTCCGACTCGTTTTCTTCATTCAAACGGATCGTGGTAATATCATGGTGACCCGTCCCACCATCTATTCCCCGCGATCCGAAGCTCCACTATTTCCGCGACCCGATCCGCTAAGTTAAACCCATATTCCATTCTCATCCCTTCTCCCATCGCCTCGCCATCGCACCGACCTCCAGCCTCGCTCACGAAACGAACCAACCTGGCTCCCTCTTTCTCCTTCTTCCTTAGCTCAGCCCCTCGATCTCAAACCTTTGAAATCGGAGCTTTCCACTTTCTAAATCGATGGAAGCGAAAATAAAAGTGTTCAATTACCTTAGGTTTAGAATTGATGGGGTATGGGGAGATTAAGGTTGGATTGTTGGACGGAATTTCCAAGCAGCGGCAACCAAAAACGAGAAAGAACAAGGAAAGAAGAGAAGAAAGGGGTCAGGTATATATAGGCGAATGGGTGACTTCTCATCTTCCGCTTTTTGTTTTACTCGATCCACGGGGGGTTAGCGGGCCGCGGATCCGAGCCCATCAGAAAAGAGGAGGCCGGTCCCCGGATCAACTCACAACGGAAGATGGCCCATCGCACGAGGCCCGCACGAAAATCGGATCAGGATGGACGCCTCGTGTCGTGAACCATGGGGGATTTGGGCGATCCGACTCGACAAACTTTTGTCAAAATCAAATTTTGGAAATTGTTTGAAAGAAAATTAATAAAAGTTTACCTGAAGTATCCAGAAATCCCAGAGAGAAGAGCTGCTCGATAACCAAAGAAACGATCGAAGATTTCATTGAGCATTTTTACTAATAAGGAGATACAACTTTTCAGAAACAGTACAACAATATGAACAGACACGGCCTTTGATTTGCATCTTCCTATGAAAAGATGTTTCCACGATTTCGAAGCATATTCCATCTCTGATAAAATATACTTCGAGGGGGCAAAATGTTGGCTAGCTTTTTGACCAAGCCACCAAGGTTCACACACAAGAAGAGAGCATGAGATTTCTCTCCTCAAGTTCACAAAAGATCGGATAGTCCGTGCGGATCGCCCCCATTCGGATCGCACCATCGGATCGCTGAAGCGGGTTGCGACCTGATCCCCACTTTGCCATCACGATCCGATCCGATCCCCGAAGGCATGGCGAAGCTGCTGACCAAGTCTACCTCGATCTGCGTATGACGGATCACGAGACACCTGTCCACAACGACTAATTAGACTGACTCTTCATCAAACCACGATCCGATCCCCTAGACTGATGGATGATGACCAAGACCAAGTCCACCACGATCCGAGAATACATGATCTCGCGATACGTGTTACCAACTGTCATATTGACCAATTCTTAATCAAGCTACGAACCGGTCCGAGATCTTCGGGATGTGGGCCACGTATGACTGCGATCCATCACCAGAAATCAGCTATAAATAGCCCAGAGCTTGGCATTTTTCTGGATCTTTTGGCAGTATTAAGTATTGATTCCACCATTACTGTCATACCACTATTTCTTATCAGTTTTAGTTCGAGATTACTGAGAGAAATCATAATTGTAAGAGTGAGTTTGAGAGAAATCATTGGTTGTACTAGCATTCAAAGTATAATCAATAGCATATAAAGTGGACGTAGGCTCGTTAACGCCGAACCACTATAAACCTTGTGTGTTCTCTGCTTTTTCCTCATTTTTCAGTTATAATTTTCTATGAGTCAGAACAATTTGGGTGTTAGAGCCAAATTTTGATCTAACAGTGTAAAAAGATAATTTTAACACATAAGTGTATAATATACAGTAGAAATCTGTTATAGTTATCAATTCTAATGTGTGTAACCATGATATTCATTGATTTTATTACATAAGATTTAGAGATGTTAGTTTCTTTTACATAATTGTTGTGAGAATGATAATTAATTAATTTTAATTTTTTTTACATCTAATGTGCCTTTTTATGCCTCCGCTATATCCCTGCTATTTCCCTGATTTATCCCTGCTACACCTTTTTCATCTCCACCGCTACAGATCCGCTAAGCACTTTAACTGCACAATTCAGCATTCTTCTTAGCGCCAGTGCCACTTTTCTCTTTATCACAAGGATGGAATATGTTCTTACCTTTTTGTTGTTGTTATTCCTTAAGTTTCTAAAATTTTCACTTGCATTATCATGCTACTCAAAACTTAAGGTTAAATCTAGCACCTGATCAAATGTCTTGTCCTTATATGGCAGCGTTGCTCTACTCAAACTAGCATTTAACCCTTGAATATATCTTGCATTTTCAGATGCTTCATCAGCTATCATTATTGCTCCGTACTTGGACAAATTTTCAAATTTTTGAGTGTATTCGGTGACACTCATAATTCCTTGCCTCAATCTGATGAACTCTTCTAATAGTGAAGCCTTGGCTGATAGAGGAACTAATCTTGCTTTGAACATTTCTTTAAAATGATCCCATGTAATCTCATCTTTTGGTCTCTCTACTATAATAACTTACCACCAATCAAGTGTTGCTCTTTTTAGTTGCCTTGATGCAATCTGTCTTTTCTTTGGGCCTTCAACTTGCATATCAATGAAACTTCTATCTAGGGTCCTCAAACCATGTTTGAACCCCCCATAAGACCTTTAGTATCTTTAAAGATTTTACCTATATGAATAGTGTATGTTTTCAGCATCTTGGATAACTCTTCAGGTGGGTTATCTTGCCTATTTCCGGCTCCACCCCTAAGAGCCCTCATAAAATCCTGCACATTCAACTTTTGAGGCTCAGTTGATCATCCTGAACCTTGAAGATGTCCCCTTCTTACCATGATTCTCTAAGGATGGTATTGGTAGGTTAGTTCAATTGCTTGTTTTTTTTTCTATGCTACTTAAGTTAAATAAATAAATCCAGCCAAACATTCAAATTTTGAACAAATTTAAATCAGTATCGTACCAACCAATGTCAAAATTTCATTCATTTATAGTTGTGTATTTTTACTAACACCACTCTGATACCAACTAAGATAACCCCTCGATATTTAACTCATTCTCTTGTTTATTTGTTTTAACAATGAATTTTTTATGCCATGGTCGTCTTCCCAAGGGATATCCCCTTAGAACAATCAACTTCCACGATCCTCTACTACCAGTATAAAAATACCAGTTTACTTTAATAAGGGTTCAACTTATATATATGATGACACATAGGTCTCTTTTGATTAAATCAAAGTATATTTATATAAAGCAAAAGTGTATTGATTATTTAAATTAACCAACCATAATACAACAAGATAGAGTAAAAACAGTTTTTTTTTTCTAATGAACTTATCATCTATAGTTATATACATATTAAATGTATTTCCAGGTCTCTTGAGTTATTAGAAAATATGATAACTTAGAATATTGCACTTTAGCCATGCTTAAAAACTATTACAAAAGGTGTTGGAATTTAGCCTAGTTATAAAGTTGGTTCAAGCTGTCCTCGTTTGCTAATTCAAGGTATTTGATTTAATACGGTTTTGGCAAATGTAAAGGTTAGGATCTAACACACTGAAATCTATGTTTGTACCCATGGATTTTGTGCTGTTGCATTTGATATGCTCATGGAATCAAAATGTCCAACCTAAGACCTTATTCATATAAAAATTAGCATGCACATAATGTTATCTTTTGCATATGCTCACCCCATTTATGTTTACAGGCACTTAGGCTAGCATCTCATTTTATAAGTAGACATATCAATGCAAAAAGACACATTAAAATCATTTGGTTCCTTTTATTAAAATGGAGTTAGCACTCAAGTGCAACCTGATAAGAATTGAGATTTCTTAGGCTAAAAGTCTTGTATTTTCATTCGTTAACCGAAGTCATTTATACACAATGTCCCATTCTGATTTTGTCAACAAATCACACAAATAGGGAAACTACAAATTACATCCCTAAAATTGATTTTGTCAACAAATCACATAAATAGGAAAACTACAAATTACATCCCTAAACTTCACTGATTTCCTAATCACTGCCAGCTCACCATATTACATAATATCTGTGATTTCCTAATACCCCCCCCCCCCCCCAAGTTGAAGCATGAGGGTCATAGATGCCCAACTTGCCTAGAAGATAATCTAACTGTTGTTTACCCAAAGATTTGGTAAAAACATCTGATAGCTGTTAAGTAGTAGGAACATGAGAAGGAGCGACAAGACCGTCTAGAATAACATCACGTATGAAGTGGCAGTCAACTTCAATGTGCTTGGTATGCTCAGAAATACGGGGTTCTGTGCTATGTGCAACGCAGACTGACTATCACAAAATAGAGGTATAACTTTAGGATGATGGACTCCTAAGCTCAACAATAATCCTTTTAACCATTTCAATTCACAAGTAATTGCAGCTATGAATCGGTACTCGGCCTCTGCTGACGATTTAGCTATTGTATATTGCTTCTTTGTTTTCCAAGAAATTGGTGATTTCCCCAAAAGCACTATCCACTCGGTAAGAGATCGTCAAATAAGAGGACAAGATGCCCTGTCTGAGTCAAACCATCCCTGCTGAGATAATTCATTGTCCAAGCGTAAGAGAATACCTTGGCCCAGATTGCCCTTCAAATACAGAACAACTCAATAGCAACTTCCCAATGCTCTTGTTGTGGCTCCTTCATGAATTGAGACAGTACATGAACTGAATATGCTAAATCGGGACGAGTGACTACCATATAGACTAAACGACCAACTAATCTTTTATAAGAACCTGGATCTAAATGATATGGCCCTATAGCCCATGCCAAAACATGATTTTTCTCTATTGGAGATGAAGTAGGTTTAGAACCTAACAGACCTGCTTTAGAAACAATATCAAGACCATATTTTATCTAGCAAAAAATAAACCTATAGAACTTTTTGCTACCTCAATGCTAAAAAAATATTTAAGCACTCCAAGATCTTTCATATGAAAACATGAACTAAGGTACTTTTTAAAACTGGCTAATGTAGCAGAATCATTACCAGAAATAACTAGATTATCTACATATACAAGCACATTAATCTTTATCGACCCCTTTGTATATGTAAAAAGAGAGTAGTCGAAGTATGATTGTGAAAATCCATACACCTTCAGAGCATTCACGATTTAAGCAAACCAACACCTAGGAGCCTGCTTTAAACCATACAATGATTTACGTAAACAACATACCAATCCTGGTTTATCATAAGTAAAGCCAGGAGGAAGTTTCATATACACCTCCTCATCAAGATCACCATGCAGGAAAGCATTATGTACATCCATTTGATGCAACTACCAATGTTTAGAAGCCGCAATTACAAGGAATGCACGCACAGTTGTCATTTTTGCCACTGGTGCAAAAGTCTCATCATAATCTAATCCTTCTACTTGATAATGGCCAAAGACAACCAATCTTGCCTTCAATCTCTCAATGTTGCCATTTGAGTTGTAACTGATTTTATATACCCACATGCTTCCTAGAGCTTTCTTTCCAGAAGTAATGTTTTCCATTGTTCAGGTTCCGCTATCCTCCAAAGCACGAATTTCCTTCTGCATAGCACTACGCCACCTTACATCTTTCACACACTACACCAGATTTACCTTTTAATAGCGCACGAAAAACACTATAGTATATTCTCATAGCATTTGTAATGACGCTATATAACAACATGTTATAATAGCCCAGATATATAACATAGCTAAAAATAAACGCTATCATATTAAAACATTCCATAGCACATATGCATCACTATGAAAACCATCAAATAGCACTATATAATGACAAGTTATTTATAACATTTACAAGTTTTACACGTCTTCAAGGATATATGCAATATTTCCATAGTAGTTTATTCTTTTTCATAGCTCTTTTCCCATGCTATAACATTCTTTCCTATAATAGTCTCTCTTTTGTTTAGTGCTTCACCTTCAATTTCCATAGCAATATTTTTCCACCATTAATATGTTTATAGCACTTAATAGTGCACTACAAAATTTATCTTCTCTCTTACCTGCATTTTGCTCGTTACAAAAAATTATCTTCAAAATGCAGAACTACATATGTAATAACAAAAATGTGAAAGTATATATATAAATATATATAATAGCAAAAGCATATTTGATTGTAAAAGAAAAAACCAACAAGGTCTTATAGCTAAGTTACTTGTGTACTTATGTAAATAATTTTAGACAAAGTTTTAACCATTCTCCCTTAGTCTTATGTTTGTCAGCCCATGTACATTATATATTTAAGAACCTGCAATTTACAATAATAAAAATTAGACTTATTTATGAACAAAGCATATAATTCCTATATACACGCGTATGGGAGGAAGTGTAAATTATTGCTGTTATACAGACACTGAATGAATCAAATTGACAAAATCATCTCAACCTACCTATCAGTCTAATACAAATACATAATTACCCATATATTACAATATCTAACATTCATGAAAAGATATTTGTTGACGGCAAAATACGTAGTAAACACCCAAGATTCTTAGTTACTTAAGAATTATAGTTTCGCATGTAAATGTAAGTGCAAAAAGCAGTAAATAACACAAGAGATTTATAGTGGTTCGGTCCCGTGAGGGGCCTACGTCCACTTTGGAAGAGTCGCTAGAATATTATTGATAACAAAGAGTTACAAGATTGAGACTATCACTTGACATCCTTTTACATATATCGCTAAGTAATACGAGGTCATAATTGGCATATGCAAACAATAGGAAAAAGACACTCTTTCCCTTCTTCTTCCTCAAAGCATGGATGCCATTAAAGAGGCCACATGGAGCTCTCACGAGATGTCAAATCAGCTAAATTCCAACCCCTTTGAAGTCTGAGCTTGGGGGGTATTTATAGTGGAGTGGTTAGGTGGGAGTAGGGGACCACATCAGAAATCTCGGACCCCGTAGTGCAGGTCACCAAAAACTCAGACTCCTTAGCCCCTTCCTAAAAACTCTTACCCCTAGGGGGGGGGGGTATGAAATTCATACACCGAGGGGTACGAGGGACTCCAGAATGAGTCGAAGTTAGTGAGGCCCAAGGCTTTCTGGAGTTTGGGGAATTGGTTTAGTGATGTTTAGAGAAGTGGTGAGGTTCCTTTCTATGTGACCCCTTCTTGGCTCGTTTCCTTAACTCCTTGGCGGCACTTCGGCTATAACATCATGCAATAAGTTGAATTGAGTGTGTCTTGCATACTTTTGGGAACCAGACCAAAAGGCCGATTAACATTTTCCCCCTAAAGTACGTCTGGTCTTGACATAATGTGCTTTGCGTTGGTAGAAGTAGTTGTTGAGTCGTCGATTTTCCTATAAACTCACGAAAATAGATGTTAGCGGTCGAGCTCGTTTTCTTTGCAATCATAAGCGAGTCGCCGTCAGTATGATGTCGTATTTATGTTGTTACGTACGCACGTTATATCGAACTCGTGTGCACGTAGTTATATGTGTACATATAAGCACGCGACAATTCGTGCATTTACATGCTCGTATATTATTATTCTTTTTTTGTTCGTACCCCGCTTGAGGTACGAGGACCTCGTACCCCATACGGGGATACAAGATTTCGTACCCGGTGGGGTACGAGAATTTTCGTGCTTCAATTGGGAACACGAGGGGTTGGGGTTTCGGCCCCTTTTCTTCTATAAATATGGGCCATTATCCTTGCTTTTCCCCTTTACTTCTTCTTACTTGCTACTCGGAACCAGACTAAACACCCAAGAAAGAAACACAAGAAGGAGCTCGAGTAGGTGGGTTCGAACTTATCTAGAGGGCAAGCTTCCTCTCTCGAGTTCGACCATAGTGCCTGAGGTAGATGTCGAGACAATTCTTGATCGAATTAGGGTCAACCATTCCCTAAGCTTCAGATCGAACCCCAATTCATGGTCGAGGCTGATGTTCGAGTCTCCCATGGGCGTAAGCTTGGAGAGAGAAAATCACGTGAAAGTGAGTTAGGAGAGAAAAGAAGAAGGGGGAGTCGAGCGCTCGAAGAAGAGTACGACGATGAAGGAGAAGAGGAAGTTTTCGGGAACGATGGAAGGGGAGTTCGTACCCTTAGGCTCGGAGGTACGAAATCTCGTGTCCATTGAGGGTACGAAATTTCGTACTTCGTTGGCTTGGAGGTACGGAATCTCGTACCCTGTGGGCTAAGAGATTCGTACCCAGTGGGGTACGAGACTCATACCTAGTGGGGTACGAAATTCGTAACCCCGTGGGGTACGAAATTTCGTACCCCGTGGGGTTCGAGCTTTCGTACTCTGGTAGGGGTACAAAGTCTTCATGGGGGATTCGACCTTTTCCATAGTGTCATGCATTTTTCCTGGAACTCTGAGCTTTTGACTACCCACTTATAGATCCATACCTCTCTTGTGTCGTTTGCGTGACCAAACTAATGCATATGTTGACGGCCGCACAATTGATACTTAAGCTTACACATAGGATTAGAGCATATACTTGAACTATGACTAGACTGTCGAATTATTGGACCTCTTTCCGTAGATTTAATTATGACATAGTTGCGACTTGGTGTGAATACAGTAACGTTGGTTGGCTGTGACGATGGCGATAGTCTCAAAGACTTATGGTCATCGTCACGCCCCGCGTTCTTAACTTGTAAACTGTATTATCTTAACATTACACAACACTACACGCACATGTTAGCTTGCACCAACACAAGGGGTATAGGTTATTCAACTATGATGTCTAATGCAGGTGTGTCAAAAGTATAGCTAGCAATGAAGACAAGGTGTAACAACCCAGATTTTCAGAACCAATTTAAATTTTTTATTTTGGCTATTTAATGGATTTTGAATATTTAAAATGATTTATTTTAAATAATAATGACTAAAAATTTATTTTAATCGAAGTTAGAATGAATAAATTTATTTTCATTATAAAACGAACCTGAAATGGCGTGATAGTTTGAAAATTCAATTTTCAATTTTAAATTTTAAATTTTAAATGAATGTATAGAATTCATTATAAATCGAATTTCAATAAAACCAGAAATATTTGAATCTGTTTAACTATATCTTTCTCACGAATGTGAAAAATCTAGATTTCATAATGGGAATTGAAAGTTATGTCCATTTTAAATTTAGAATAGTCGCAATGAAATTTATATATATTTATATAATATATAACCCGTAAAAATAGCCATTTTGCCAACGAGCTCCGTTTTCTACGAAATCACTTTTGTTGGATCTGGAATGTCAAATTATTGCTAGATTCCAATTTTCATAATTTTTGGAATTAATATGTGAGCGTGATAAATTTAAATGTGTTTGGCAATTTCAATTTGAATTTAATCAACTAGAAAATGACCATTTTTCAAACGGTCTTCAAATTTGACGGAATTATTTTTGTTAGGAAGGTATCGTCAAAACATAGCTAGATTTATTTTTGTGGAATTTTTGGAGCCAGTATGTGGCCCCTGTAAATTAAAATGTACGCTAAAATCAATTTTGAACGTTATATTAATTTATATTTTAATTTTGATGAAAACTGATCATAACAGTCGAATTGGCTTACAGGACATATCCCATTGTGTTTGGAATGAGGGTATTTAGCTAGGAGCGACAGTCGTTGGATTTGATTTGGACTTAGAATGAAAAAGTAACTTTATGGAATTTAAAATTTAAAATAAATAATAATTAAAATTTATATAAAATACCCCTCCCCTTATTTCTCTCTCCCCATTTTCAGTCAACGCATGCAAGCAAACAAAAAGAAAAAAAAACCCAATCGAGGTTGTGCTCCAGCCCTCCGCCCACCTGAGCTCCGTCGCGCCGCCATAGGGCCCGCCGTTGGCCTCCATCCGCCTGCGACCCCCCTTCTTCCCCTCTGCCTCTCCCACTTCCCCCATTCAAGAAAACAAAACCCCCCAAAACCCTAGCCAAAATTCCACCGCCAATCATGGCACCACCGCCCCTCAGCACCCGCTCCACCTCCAACGCGCAGCAGCCCCCTCTCCCCATTTCCAACTATTACGTTGAAATCACGGAGAAGAACACGACCCGCTGAAACAAATTCAAATCCAAAATCCGCCAATTAAAGAATGACGGAGTGGAAATCAAAGGTGAGAACTTCTTCTCACTTAATTTATTTTACAGCCAAAAATATTTTAGGTTGCATACGGGACTTAGAAGCCCCCGACACTATTTATTGTACAAACCATATTATGTGATTTGAATTATATGGAGTTCAACACTCAAATTCGCACAATCACATAATTGAAAGCGATGTATGGATATTACAGACACACAAATTTCATACTCCGCGAATAGCCACTTATGGCGCCGTAAATGGCATTTAGGGTAGTTGAGTATTTATTTATTTGGATGTTCTGCATGATTTGATTATGATTGTAAAATTGGTTGTGAATTAATTGTGAATTGATTGGAATTGGTTTGTGTATGGCGCGAGCCAGTATTTGGCGAGGGATAAGGCTAGACCTTATTCCGGTTCTAGTATCGTGCCGTTATGCTGCCGAAATTTTATAAAAAGTGTTAGAAAAATTTAGTAAGTTGAAAATATTATTTTTAGCTTATAATGGCGATAAATAAAACAATTATTGGATAGCAAAAAATAAATTTACACATCCATTTACAAGTCAGACGACTTGTTTATGCTCGCCTATTTTTGTGATATCGATTGGGACGATAATTTTTACACATCGCCAAAGTGCACAAATAATAATTATTATTTGATGGTTGAAACCTCACACGGGTATTGGGATGATATTTGACGTACACTAATCCCAATTGTTTAGTTGTATATCAATCGATAGGTTGACAGACTGTTGTAAGCGTTAATTATTTATATTTAACGCTTATGCAGTTGTGTGATGCACTCTGGATGATGGTTGATTTGTTTTGATTGATTGTTGTATACATTTGTTGTGTGAAATCCATATAAATAAGTTATATGGTAATTGGATGTGTCTGATTCTAATTCAAAAAGAACGAATATTTTAAAATAATGGATAGTTTAAAATAATATTCTGTAAAGGATTGAAATATGATTTTAATGTCCGATTTGGGATGGACACGAAAATATTGAAATATATAAAGCCGTGTTGATTAGATATGCGCCATTTTGACGCGAACGAAATTTATATCGATTTTATTCATTTTTATAATGAATATCGAAAAGGAAATGATTTCAAATCAGATATTTTGAAAATATTATCATTTAAATATTACAATGATAAGGAACATTCAATTTTGATTTAAAATTGAAAATGAAGTTAGAATCGTTTTAAAACGAATTTATAAACGATTTATAGAATATGTTTTAAATGGAAATCAACGAAATAATATATATATATATTTAATGGCTTGAATAGAACGCGCCGCGCCGCGACCGTTTGCGAATTTCAACCATTGACTTCGAATTAACACTATGGGAGATCTGACCATCGTATTCTCCTTAAACTGGAACCGTTGGGTTCGTATCGAAAAGAGCTTTCCAATGAATATAAGATATTTGAAATCTAACTGTTGGATTTGGAATTCTGTCCAAATCAAATTTGGAAAAGGTCGTTGTAAGTGCAGTTCGACGACTGTTTATGGAAATCGACTTTACGGGACTTGACAAAATTATTAAAAATATTAATAATTTGTGTAAAATCATAATAAATGATTTGGAAAGAATTAGGATGAAAATTTTCATGTTTGTAAAGGTAAAAATATTTTTTTTATCAAAATGAACTAGTTATTAACTAGATTTGAAATCCAATAATTTTTAAATAAAATAAATTGGATTTGTGAATGGTTTTAATATAACTAGAAATTTCCAATGAACAAATTGGAATGGATTTGGAATGGAAATAATCTTCGGAATATTTCGACATTGGATTCCGTGATTATACGGATATTGTTATGGAAATTTGGAAGATATATATATATATATATATATCGTTATTTCCAGTACGATATTTGTTGGTTTCAGAATTAGATATTGAATATAAGCCGATATAATTTCTATTCAGAGCCTTGTATTTAATATTAAATTGAATAAAAGAATTGGATTTTGGGTTTGTCGTGAACGGTGTCTTAAATAACACTATTGTAATAACAAGGAAATCTGAGCTAATTTAAAATTTTTATTTTGGCAATTTTGATGAATTTTGAATATTTAAAATGAATTATTTTAAATAATAACGACGAGAAATTTATTTTGAATATAATTAGAATGAATATATTTATTTGAATCGGCGTTAGAATATAAATAATTATTTATAATTATAAAAGGAATTGAAAATGGTGCGGTAGTTCGAAAATTCGATTTCAAAGTTCAAATGAATGTACCGGATTCAAAATAAACCGGATTTTGGTGAAACCAAAATATTAGAATCTATTTGAAAATATCTTTCCAACGAATCCGAAAAATTGAAATTTCATAGCGGGGATAAAAAGTTATGCCCAGTTGAAAATTCAGAATGGTCGCTATGGAATTTTGGCCCTTAAAAATGGAAACGTTGCAAACGTTCTCTGTTTTCGACGTAACCACTTTTGTTGGATCCGGGATGTCAAGTTATTGCTAAATTCCAAAATTCGTAATTTTTGAAAGCAATATGTGAGCGTGGTGAAAGAAAACGTGTTTTGACATTTTCAGTCAATTTCGATCGACCAGAAAATGACCATTTTTCAAATGGTCTTAGAATTTGATGAAATTAGTTTTATTAGAACCGTATCGTCAATACGAAGCTAGAAAATATTTTTTGGGAATTTTTAGAGTCCGTATGTGACCCCGGTAAATTGAAATGTGCGTTCAAAATCAATATATATTTATATTTTGATTTTGATGGAAACTGATCGAAACAGTCGAACTGGCTTATGATACATATCCCATTGTGTTCGGAAAGAGGGTAATTAGTTCTGAACGACAGTTGGTGGGTTTGATTTCGAGGTCAAAATAAAAAATTTACCTTTTAAAATAAAGTAAAATAATAAATAAAAAAACCTCTTTCTCTCCCTCTATTTACAGTCAACCCCCCGTTCATTTTAAAAGTCAAATGAAATAAACAAAGAAGAAGAGGAGGGAGGAGCCGCTGTCGCTCCTCCACATCGCGTCGCGCCTCCATCAGCGACGCCACCGCGTCGGTCGCCATGCCCCCCCTCTCGCTCCTGCGCTTCCCTTTCTCTTCATCATCTCCTCCTCCAGCGAGAACCCCGAGCCCCCCTGCTTAAATCGAACGCCGCACCCAAATCTCCCACCACCACTAGACCGCACCCCCTTCCTTTGGCTGACGCGCCACCTGCACCTTCGACGAACCGAACGACCCCCTTCTGAAAAGCAATGGCGAGCTTTAGTTTATTTTATTTACTTTATTTTATTTCTATTTAAAATCTAAAAATAAAGTTGCGATTTTTATATGAAAAATCTGAAAATGAAGTTGCGATTTTTATATGAAAATCTGAAAATAAAAATGCAATTGTGGATATGGGAAAAAGTGATTTTTATTTTCTTAAAGAACGGATTTTTATTTATAGAAAAGAACAGATTTTTATTTATAGAAAAGAACGAATTTTTATTTATAGAAAAGAACAGATTTTTATTTATAGAAAAGTTTCGATTTTTATTTATAGGAAAGGTAAGATTTTTTTTATCATGCATGAAAGGTAGGATTTTAATAACTTAGATTTGAAATAAAAATTCTTTTTTTATATATGTTGTTTTGAAATGAAAATATGATTTTTATTCTGAAGAGGACGTTATAGAAAAATAATTTTTATATATGTATCGAAATAATAATGTGATTTTTATATATGAAGTGGCGGTATAAAAATGTGATTTTTATATGAACAGTACAAGAATAAAAATATGATTTTTACTGTGAACAGCGAGAAAATATGGCGATGGTATCGACTGAAATCAAAACGAAACCCGAACAGTTCAGAAGGAAAGCACGGAGAAGTGGAACCCTTGGTGAGAACTCCTCACTTTTAATTTGTTTTCTAGTTGAAATATATACTAGGATGCAGACGGTGCTTAGCAGCACCCGACACCTGTCGTCCACAGACCATGGATGACTTGTATGTTT
This sequence comes from Allium sativum, assembly GCA_030737875.1. Taxonomy (NCBI): domain Eukaryota; kingdom Viridiplantae; phylum Streptophyta; class Magnoliopsida; order Asparagales; family Amaryllidaceae; genus Allium; species Allium sativum. The sequence goes on from CM060924.1 coordinate 140,248,492, forward strand.
GATTGATCTGTTGTGAAAATTAATTGTGTGATGTGGAATGAATAAATATTTTATAGTTAAAAATATAGTTTTTTAACGTGTATATAAAACAAATATTTATAAACAAATCGGACGATTTGTTTATGTACACACATTTGAATGATATCGATTGGGATGATAAATTTTACACATCGCTCAACTGCACAAATAAATCTGTGTTTGTTGTTTGGAAACCCCACACGGGTATTGGGATGAAATTGGACGTACACTAATCCCAATAATTAGCCGTATGTCGATCGATTGATTGGCAGGCTGTTATAAGCGTTAAATATTTATATTTGATGCTTATGCAGTGTAGAATGCACTCTGGATGATGGATTGCTGTTTTCATTGTTGTTATACACATTTGTTGTGTGAAAATCCATATAATCACATTATATGGTAATTGACTGTGTCTGATTCCAGTTCAGAAAGAATGAATATTTTAAGATAACGATTATTTTAAAATGATGAATATTTTCAAATAATATTCAGAAAAGAATCAAAATATGATTTTGATGTCCGATTTGGGATGGGCACGAATATATTTAAATATATATATATAAAGCCGTGTTGAATAGATTGACGCCATTTTGACGTGAACGATTTTTATATCGATCTTATTCATGTTTATAATGAATATCGAAAAGGAATTGATTTCAAAATATCATGTTTTGAAAATATTATGATTTATATATCGATGATATGGAATATTCAGTTTTGATTAGAAATTGAATATGTAGTTGAAATCGTTTTGAAAACGAATTTAAAACGATTTATAAAATACGATTTAAATGGAAATCGATGAAATATATATATAATATATATATTATATATATATAATGGCCTGAATAGAATGCGCCGCGCTGCACAGTTCGTAAATATCGACCATTGACTTCGAATGGACATTACGGGAGATCCGACCGTCGGATTCTCCTAAAACCGAAACCATTGGGTTCGTATCGATAAGATCTTTCTAACGAATATAAGAAATTAGAAATCTAACGGTTGGATTTGGAATTATGTCCAAATCAAATTTTGGAAAAGGTCGGTGTAAGTGCAGTTCGATGGCCGTTGATGGGAATCGACTGTACGGGCCTTGATAAAATTATTAAAAATAGCAATAATTTGTGTAAAATCATAAGAAATGATTTAGAGAGAATTGGGCTGAAAAATTCCATATTGAAAAGATAAAAATAGATTTTTATCGAAATGAACTAGTTTTGAACTAGAACTATAATCCATTTATTTTTAAAATAAATAAATTGGATTTGAATTGGTTATAAAAATAACCAGAATTTCCAATATATAGATTGGAAATGGATTTGAATCGAAATTGTCTACGGAATATTTCGATGTTGGATTTCTTGATTATACATATATTGTTCTGGAAATTTATATTGTTCTGGAAATTTGAAAGATATATTTATATCGTTATTTACAATACAATATTTGTTGGTTATAGTATTTGATATTGAATATAAGCCGATATATTCTCTATTCCGAGCCTTGTATTTAATATCAAATGGAATTTGGGTTTGTCGTGAACGGTGTCTTCATTAAAACTGTTCTTTAACCCAGTTGAGAAAAAGATTAAATCTTTTTATTTAGATTTATTGAAGTATACCAATTAATTAATATTTAATTGGAATTGAATTGAAATTGATTTTTGGGTTTACCGTGAACGGTGTTTAAAATAACACTTGTTCTTTAGCCCAATAATTAATGGGATGTGAATTGGGTTTGTTGTGGACTGTGTTTTAACGACATTCGTTCTTTAACCCGATTTACAGTGAAATGTGATTTGGAATTTACAAATCTTTTGTAAAGATTTAAAGGAGATTTTCCAAAGTAAAGTTTTCAAATTTAACAAAATAAATTGGGATGGAATGGAATTTGATTTGGTATTAATCAAAGTGAATTTCTGTGGAGGAAGACAACTAATATATCTGGAATTTAAAAGGCTTCGCCGTTATTCCATTTATATTATTAGTCGGATATGGAAGTTTATATCGATTATATATATATATATATCGATTTGTTTTCCATGAAGATTCCATTGTAAATGGAATGTGATTTTGGGTTGTCGTGAATGGTATCTTTAATATTACCATTCTTAGACCCAACGGAGCTAAGAAAATCAGAAACTAACTGGAGATTAGTGAAGTTGAATGGTTTTCTGGGTATTGATCTGATGTTGGTTTCGGCCTTCGGTGTTATTACTTAGGGAATTGTTCACTTGCTAATTTACGGTTAAAGGCTGATGGAATAGAATGTGATTTTGGGTTTATCGTGAACCATGTTTTAAATGACAATGGTTCTTTAACCCAGTTAAAGATAGGATATGATTTCCCAAGTTAAACAATCATTAATATTGATTTTTGGGAAGATTAAAACCAAGTGGAGTTTTAATGAATCTTTAATTAGATTGAAATGATCGAGAATGGAGTATCACCAGTTTTGCTCTAGGTGACAGTTAAATCTTTAATTAGATTTGAACGTGAAATGGTAATTGAATTTACCGATAACACCGTGGTGTTAGCTATGAAGTATTAACAGTTTTACTTCATGGGATGAGTATGTTGGGATTGGGAAATTTAAAACAAATGATTACCTCGATAAGGTTTGTTAATCCCGACTAGTTTGGATAAACCATAATTTGGTTTGAATTGAAATCCAAAAGAAGATTAAAGAATAAATTTAAAAGAATTTATCTTTGATAAAATTAATGGGAACCTTTCCCTATAGATGTGAATATTTGAATAAATGAATATTCTGAATTGGAATGAGGCGTATGTTGTGTTTGTGTAACACTTGTTTATTATATACGCGAGTTATTCAGAATGACCGGGTTTATCCCATTCTGAATAAATGATTCGACGATATATCGAGGGTGAAGACGGTGGTCAAAGACCGGAGGTCTTCACATCGTTTAGATAATTACTGATGATCTTGATTAGGCTGTACACCCAAGAGGAGGGAATTAGTTGGTGATCATCCAGACGTATTTGGAGATCGATGGATATGCGAGGAATAAGGTTCCTTCGGTTTCGTTCAGACCCAGAACGAACTTGTAAATGGATATGTGTCTGACATCAGATTTCATTCTGTGTGATTGATATCGGTTGCATAGCATGAATTGCCTGTGTGGCATGCCGAGATGCAAATGATCAAGGCTTCTGTTGAAAAGCAGAGCCTTGTTGTTGATGATCAAAGCATGGGCTTTGTGGCGTAGCTTTGTGTAGCGTTAATTCGCTAGCCTTACACCCCGGTGTGAACCATAAATGGGAGAGGACCTCAGGGAGGGCATGCGTTTCCTTCTAGCTAGGGTGGTGTCAATGACCTACCAGCCCTGACATTTATATTATTTTCACCTATGTGGTTGTTGGATTGCAAGGCGCCTCGGATATATCGGTGACTATGTGGAGCCGATGGAGTCATAGGACTCATTTACGCCCCAAAGGGCGGGGAAACGCAGTGTTCAGGTATTTTAATCCACATCGGTGGACTGGCCCTGACGATCCAAGGGCCAACCTGTGTCTGGGTCCTGAGGCTCGGGCTAGAGAGTCTCGAAGCGATGAGGACGATCCCTTGCCTCGGTTCACATATGGAAATCCAGCTTCCAATACGTGACTTTGCGGTTTTGATTATAGAGCTTAGTATGGCGACATAGTGGTATGGGGCACTTATGCCGTCTATGATTGTACTTATGATTGAAATTGTTTTGACACTATACACTTATAGTAATAATAAAAGATGAAATTTAGCGTATCAAGCATTCTTTGGCTATTATAAGGTAAAACCCTATCCTCCGGCTTGTGTTGCATTGTGTGATGGGACATGGGTCTTATAATAGCTTCATTGTTCTTTATTTAGAATTGCGCTGTTGTTCTATGCACTGGTATTCTGGGGAGGAAACCCGTTCTGTGTTATACGACGTGGTCCCTTGATTTACCTAACTTTAAAATAAAGATTAATAATTGTTTTAGTTCTCACACCAGTCACATGACTGACCTGGAGTTTATTGTTTTAACCTAAACTCTGGGTGCCCCTATTTTCCGCACGGGCAACTAGTAGTTTTGGTTTTACAGATTTATATTCACAGGATCCTGATTTACAGCTGGAACGATATCCGGAAAGCTCTCTATCTGTATATTCTTTTCAGTTGTTAATAACTGTTTTAGTTCTCACACCAGTCACATGACTTACCTGGAGTTTATTGTTTTAACCTAAACTCTGGGTGCCCCTATTTTCTGCATGGGCAGCTAGTAGTTTTGGTTTTGCAGATTTATATTCACAGGATCCTGATTTACAGCTGGAACGATATCCGGAAAGCTCTCTATCCGTATATTCTTTTCAGTTGTGTTTTGTATTATTTTTCGCTGCATTGTAATTTGAAAATCTCTAATATTTTTCTGATTTATAATATTTATTTATACTCTGTTATATTCCTGTATTCTGATGAATTGTTGTAATAAGCAATGTAATGTTCTTCTGTTTCCGTTCTGATGTGGCTTGTCGTCAAAGCAAATCCGTTCTTTCCTTCACGGGGAAGTTACGGGTTCTTAAAGTTGGTATCAGAGCTTTGGTTTACAAAGCTCGAGAACAAGACGTATTAGAACCGAACGAAAGAATTCATCAGAAATTAGATTAGTAATATCCAATGAGAATGACTCGTTAGAGATGGGATCAGTAGCATCCTAGAACAAGTGTAAAGAGTGTCGTTTTTAAAAGTAAAATTGAAAACAAGTTCTGTTTTGAAAATTTAAATCAATTATTTGTATTTGAATATTATTTTTATATTGCATTGGACAATCAAGTATATAAAGATCTTGAGTATACGTCTGATCTGCGTGTATTTGAAGTTTTAATATACTGGATAGATATGGAATCACACTCTAGTCGCCCGAAGATGGTTCTAATGATTGCTATAGCGATCGCATCATCAGTATTCATGTTCGAGTTTTGAAGGTGGGATGTCTATATATTTCCTATTGACTGGTGTGAGAACCAAAACTAGATAGAGCTTATTGTTGTGATTTGGCACCAAAAATGTGATTTTTTTTACTATGTATCAAAATTATGAATTTGAAACGTTAATCAACTAATTGATTGCCGGTTGTGTGGTTTGATTATTGTTCGATTAATTAAATATTGAACCTTTAGCCAAACTGAACCAAATAGTGAGTTGTATTGAAAATTAGTCGCATTTGCATACATGTACATGTATATACATTGAACAGGTGATAGCAAGGAGGCTAGAGAAGAGGAATAAAATTTTTTGCCCGACAAATAGGTACATGTTTATTGTATTTCTTCGGGTTTTTGATGATTTTATGAGCCGATTGGCTAGCCACTTGGCTGTTTCTTTTTCTTTTTGGATTGGGAAGGCCTGTATGGCAATTTCGGGATTCTCGGTGCTCCCATGCAGGGGAGGTTATGGTGAAATATTTTGAAAATTTAGGGTGTTAGCCAAATTTTTGAAAAGTTTTTAGAAACTGAAAAGTTGAAGAACTTAAGCCATAATGTAAATAATGAAAGTTGAGTTGGTTTGTAAAACAACTTTCAACTTCGTTCCTTTTCGGGGACGAAAAGTTTTAAGTGGGGGAGATATAAATCTTAAGCCCAGTTGAGTAAAGAATAAATCTTTTAATTAAGATTTAGTGAAGTTTTCCAATTAATTAATATTTAATTGGAATTGAATAAAAGAGTTGGATTTTGGGTTTGTCGTGAATGGTGTCTTCAATAAAATTGTTTTAAAACCCCGTGTGAAAAGAATAAATCTTTTAATTAAGATTATTAGAGTTTCCAATTATATTTAGTAATTGGAATAAAATGGAATGTGAATTGGGTTTATCGTGAACTTTGTTTTAAACGACACTCGTTCTTTAACCCAATTAATAGTGAAATGTGATTTGGAATTTATAAATCTTTTTATTAAGATTTAATGGAAATTTTCCAAAGTAAAGTTTTCCAATTTAATATATTAAGTTGGAATTGAATGGAATTCAATTTGGTAATAATCGAAGTGAGCTTCTGTGGAGGAAGACTGTTAATATATATGGAATTTAAAAGTCTTTGTCGTTATTCCATTTATATTATTAGTCAGATACAGAAATTGATATCGATTATATATTGATCTGTTTTTCCGTGAAGATTCCGTAATTAATGGAATACGAGTTTGGGTTTATCGTGAACTGTGTTTTAAGTGACATTGGTTCTTTAACCCAGTTAAAGATAGGATTACATGTCTAACATTGTATTTCAAACTTTATTGTTGATCTCTGGTAAATATATATCTGTTTGGTGGCAGAAAATTTATTCTCTTGCTTAACACCCTTCTCTGAGACGTACGAGCTTAGAGGTTATATACTGGTAGGGTACGGTGTAGATTGTCGATGCGACATGTTTGATTTCTCAAAGTTAAACAATCATTAATATTGATTTTTAGGAAGATTAAAACTAATTGGAGTTTTAATGGATCTTTAATTAGATTGAAATGAGAATGTGATAATTTAAATTATCAAATTTGGGAAATGACTGAGAATGGAGTACCACCAGTTTTACTCCAAGCGATAGTTAAATCTTTAATTAGATTTGAACGTGAAATGGTAATTAAATTTACCGATAACACCGTGGTGTTAGATATGGAGTATTACCAGTTTTGCTCTATGGGAAGAATAGGTTGGGATTGGGAAATTAAACAAATGATTACTTCGGTAAGGTGCGCTAATCCCGACTAGTTTGGATAAACCTTAGTTTGGTTTGAAATGATATCCAAAGGAAGTTTAAAGAATAAATTTAAAGAATTTATCTTTGATAAAATTAAAGGGGAAGCTTTACCTAATGATGTGAATATTTGAATAAAAGAATATTCAGAATTGGAACGAGTCGTATGTTGTATTTTTATAACACTTGATTATATAATACGTGAATTATTCGGAAAGGCCGGGTTTATACCCATTCTGAATAATTGATTCGACGATAAGTCGAAGCTGAAGACGGTGGTTGAAGACCGGAGGTATTCACATCGTTTGAATGATTACTGATGTCTTGATTGGGATGTACACCCAAGACAAGGTAATAAGTGGAGATCGTCCAGACGTACTTGGAGATCGACCGGATATGCTTGGACCTCTCTCCTGTATTGGACATATGGGACGAGAAATAAGGTGCCTCCGGTCTCGTTCAGACCCAGAACGAACTAGTAAATGGATGTATGTCTAACATTGGATTTTATTCTGTGTTGATTGATTTCTATTAAATATATATCTGTTTGGTGGCGGAGAATTTATTCTCTTGCTTAATACCCTTCTCTGAGACGTACGAGCTTAGAGGTTATATATCGATAGACATCAGCTGCATGGCGTGAATTGTCAGTGTGGCATGCTGAGATGCAAATGATCAAGGCTTCTGTTGAAAAGAAGAGTCTCGTGGTTGATGATCAAAGAACGACTTTAAATAGCATTGCTTTTTGTATAGCATTAATCCGCGAGCCTCACACCTCGGTATGAGTCAAAAAGGGGATAAGGGACCCAAAGTGTGCATGACGTTTCCTTTTAGCTATTGGTGGTGTCATGGTATGGAGCCTAGACATTTATTATATTTTTACCTATGTGGATGATGGACTGCGAGGCGCCTCAGATATATCGGTTACTACGGAGCCGATGGATAGGTCCTATAGGACCGGGAAACGTATGTTCAGGAATACTAGTCCACTAACGTAAGTGTGGACCGGCCTTGGAGGATCCAAGGGTCTACTGCAGGAGATCCCGAGGCTTTTGCTGGAGTGTCTCGAAGCCGGCGAGGAGTACATCCCTTGCTTCGACTCATGATGGAAATCCAATTTTCAATACGTGACATTTTGCTTTTATTTGTAGAACTAGTATGGCGACATAGTAGGATGGGGTACTATGCCGTTTATGATTGATACATTTATATTTGAAGTTGTTTTTGACAATATAAACTTATAATAGTATCAAAATAAATTGTTTTAAACGTACCAAGCATGTTTGGCTATTATAAGGTAAAACTCTATCCTTCGACTTGCGTTGCATTGTGCGATGGGACCTGAGTCTTATAATAGCTTCATTTTCCAAAAAGCATTGCGCTGTTTGTTTTATGCACTGGTATTCTTGAGAGAAAACTCATTCTGTGTTATACGGCGTGGTCCCTTGATTTACTCTATCATAAAATAAAGTTTTAAATAACTGTTTTCGTCTCACACCAGTCCCATGATGCCCGGAGTTGATTCTGATGATTGTAGCTACATCATCAGAATTTATGTTCGAGTTTCGAAAGTGGGATATCTGTATGTTTCCAATTGATTGGTGTGAGAACCAAAACTAGATAGGGTTTATTGTTATGATTTGGCACTAAAAACATGATTTTTGAATATGTATAAAGATATAAGTTTGAAAAGCAAATCGACTAATTGATTGTTGGTTGTGTTGTATGATCATTAGTTTAGCAAATTAATAATATTGGAATAATCAAACCAATATGATAATGAAAGGTAAATTTAGGCCAAATGGAATCAAAATATTGAACTGAACTGAAAATTGATTGGAATTGCATACATGTACGCATATATGTTCGAACAGGTCATAGCTTGGAAGTTAAGAAGAGTAATAAAATTGTATGCCCGACAAATAGGTATATGTTTACTAATTTATTGGGTTTTGATGATTTTATGAGCCGATTAGCTAGCCGCTTGGCTTTTTCTTTTGGGTTGATGAGGGCCCTGTGAGGCAAGTTGCAGTTTTAAAGGTCTCCCCGTACAAAGGAGGTTACGGCGAAATTTCTCGAAAATTTAGGGTGTTATCCAAATTTTTGAGAAATTAGAAAATTCTTAAAAACTGAAAAGTTGAAGAATGAAAGTTGATTTGGTTAGTTAAACAACTTTCAGCTCCGTTCCTTTTCGAGGATGAAAAGATTTGAAGTGGCGGGAGATTGTAACAACCCGGATTTTCAGAACCAATTTAAAATTTTTCTTTTGGCTATTTTATTGGATTTTGAATATTTAATATGATTTATTTTAAATAATAACGACTAAAAATTTATTTTAATCGAAGTTAGAACAAATAAATTTATTTTAATTATAAAACGAGTCTGAATTTGCGCAGTAGTTTGAAAATTCGATTTTAAAATTTAAATGAATATATACAATTCATTATAAATTGGATTTCAGTAAAACCAAAAATATTTGAATTTTTTTAAATATATCTTTCTAACAAATGTGAAAAATCCAGATTTCATAACGGGAATTGAAAGTTATGTCCAGTTTAAAATTCAGAATAGTCACTATGGAATTTATATATATTTATATAGTATATAGCCCTTAAAAATAGCCATTTTACAAATAACCTTCATTTTCAACGAAACCACTTTTGTTGGATCTGGAATGTCAAATTATTGCTAGATTCCAATTTTCATAATTTTTGGAATTAATATGTAAGTGTGATAAATTTAAACGTGTTTGGCAATTTCAGTTTGAATTTAATCCACTGGAAAATGACCATTTTTAAAACGGTCTCCAAATTCGATGAAATTAGTTTTGTTAGGACAGTATCGTCAAAACATGGCTAGATTAGTTTTTTTGGAATTTTTGGAGTCAGTATGTGGTCCCAGTGAATTAAAATGTATGTTAAAATCAATTTTGAACGTTATATTAATTAATATTTTAATTTTGATGAAAACTGATCGTAACAGTCGAATTGTCTTGCCGTACATATCCCATTGTGTTTGGAATGGGGGTATTTAGCTAGGGGCGACAGTCATTGGATTCGATTTGGACTTAATATGAAAAAGTAACTTTATGGAATTTAAAATAGATAATAATTAAAATTTATATAAAATAACCCTCCCCTTATTTCTCTCTCCCCATTTTCAGTCAATGCACGCAAATAAATAAAAAAACCCAATCGACGTTGCGCTCCAGCCCTCCGCCCATCGGAGCTCCGCCGCAAGGCCCGCCGCTGGCCTTCATCCGCCTACGACCCCTTTCTTCCCCTCCGCCTCTCCCCCTTCCTCCATTCAAGAAAACCGACCCCCCCCCCCCCAAAAAAATTCTAGCCAAAATTCCGCCGCCAATCATGGCGCCACCGCCCCCTCAGCACCCCCTCCACCTCCAGTGCGCAACAGCCCCCTCTCCCCATTTCCAAATGTTGCATTGAAATCAGGGAGAAGAACACGACACACTGAAAATAATCCAAATCCAAAATCCGCCAATTAAAGAATGACAGAGTGAAAACCAAAGGTGAGAACTCCTTCTCACTTAATTTATTTTACAGTCAAAATTACTTTAGGTTGCAGACGGGGCTTAGAAGCCCCCAACACTATTTATTGTACAAACCATATTATGTGATTTGAATTATATGGAGTTCAACACTCAAATTCGCACGATCACATAATTGAAAGTGATGTATGGATATTACCGACACACGGATTTCATACTCCGCGAATAACCACTTATGGCGCCGTAAATGGCATTTGGGGGTAGTTGAGTATTTATTTATTTGGATGTTCTATGTGATTTGATTATGATTGTAAAATTGGTTGTGAATTAATTATGAATTGATCGGAATTGGTTTGTGTATGGCGCGAGCCAGTATTACGCGAGGGATAAGGCTAGACCTTAATCCGGTTCTAGCATCGTGCCGTTATGCTGCCGAAATATTATAAAAAGTGTTAGAAAGATTTAGTAAGTTGACTATTAGTTTTAGCTTATAACGGCGATAAATAAAATAATTATTGGATAGTAAAAAAATAAATTTACACATCCATTTTACAAGTCGGACGACTTGTTTATGCTCGCCTATTTTTGTGATATCGATTGGAAGGATAATTTTTACACATCGCCCAAGTGCACAAATAATGAATTATTTGGTGGTTGAAACCGCACACGGGTATTGGGATGATATTTGACGTACACTAATTCCAATTGTTTAGTTGTATGTCAATCGATAGGTTGACAGACTGTTGTAAGCGTTAATTATTTATATTTAACGCTTAAATTTTGTGTGATGCACTCTGGATGATGGTTGATTTGTTTTGATTGATTGTTATATACATGTGTTGTATGAAATCAATATAAATAACATTATATGGTGATTGACTATGTTTGATTCCAATTCAGAAAGAACGAATATTTTAAAATAACATATATTTTTAAATAACGAATATTTTAAAATAATATTATGTAAAGGATTGAAATATGATTTTGATGTCCGATTTGGGATGGACACGAAAATATTGAAATATATAAAGTCGTGTTGATTAGATATGCGTCATTTTGACGCGAACGATATTTATATCGATTTTATTCATTTTTATAATGAATATCGAAAAGGAAATGGTTTCAAATCAGATATTTTGAAAATATTATCATTTAAATATTACAATGATAAGGAATATTCAATTTTGATTTAAAATTGAAAATGAAGTTAGAATCGTTTTAAAACGAATTTATAAACGATTTATAAAATACGTTTTAAATGAAAATCAATGAAATGTATATAATATATATTATATGTATTTAATGTCCTGAAAAGAGCGCGTCGCGCCGCGACCGTTCTCGAATTTCGACCATTGGCTTCGAATTGACATTACGGGAGATTCGACCATCGGATTCTCCTAAAACCGGGACCTTTGGGTTCGTATCGAAAAGAGCTTTCCAGCAAATATAAGAGATTTGAAATCTAACGATTGGATTTGGAATTATGCCCAAATCCAATTTGGAGAAGGTTGTTGTAAGTGCAGTTCGACGGCCGTTTATGGAAATCGACTGTATGGGCCTTGATAAAATTATTAAAAATATAAACAATTTGTATAAAATCATAATAAATGATTTGGAAAGAATTGGAATGAAAAATTCCACGTTTGTAAAGAAAAAAATATATTTTTATCAAAATGAACTAGTTATTAACTAGATTTGAAATCCAGTAATTTTTAAATAAAATAAATCGGGTTTGTGAATGGTTTTAATATAAGCAGAAATTTCCAACGAACAAATTGGAATGGATTTGGAATGGAAATAATCTTCGGAATATTTTGATATTGGATTCCGTGATTATATGGATATTGTTATGGAAATTTGGAAGATATATATATATATCATTATTTCCAATACGATATTTGTTGGTTTCAAAATTTGATATTGAATATAAGCCGATATAATTTCTATTCAGAGCCTTGTATTTAATATTAAATTAAATAAAAGAATTGCATTTTAGGTTTGTTGTGAACGGTGTCTTAAATAACACTGTTCTTAAGCCCAGTTGAGTAAAGAATAAATCTTTTAATTAAGATTTAGTGAAGTTTTCCAATTAATTAATATTTAATTGGAATTGAATAAAAGAATTGGATTTTGGGTTTTTCGTGAATGGTGTCTTCAATAACACTGTTTTTAAATCCAGTGTGAAAAGAATAAATCTTTTAATTAAGATTATTAGAGTTTCCAATTATATTTAGTAATTGGAATAAAATGGAATGTGTATTGGGCTTATCGTGAATTGTGTTTTAAACGACATTCGTTCTTTAACCCAATTAATAGTGAAATGTGATTTGGAATTTATAAATCTTTTTATTAAGATTTAATGGAAATTTTCCAAAGTAAAGTTTTCCAATTTAATATATTAAATTGGAATTGAATGGAATTCGATTTGGTAATAATCGAAGTGAGCGTCTGTGGAGGAAGACTGTTAATATATATGGAATTTAAAAGGCTTTGTCGTTATTCCATTTATATTATTAGTCAAATACGGAAACTGATATCAATTATATATTGATTTGTTTTTTGTGAATATCCATAATTAATGGAATGTGAGTTTGGGTTTATCGTGAACTGTTTTTTTAAATGACATTGGTTCTTTAACCCAGTTAAAGACAAGATTACATGTCTAACATTGTATTTCGAACTGTATTGTTGATCTCTACTAAATATATATCTGTTTGGTGGCGGAGAATTTATTCTCTTTCTTAACACCCTTCTTTGAGACGTACGACCTTAGAGGTTATATATCGGCAGAAATCAATGGTACAATGTAGATTGTCGATGCGACATGTTTGATTTCCCAAAGTTAAACAATCGTTAATATTGATTTTTGGGAAGATTAAAACTAAGTGGAGTTTTAATGAATCTTTAATAAGATTGAAATGAGAATGTGATAATTTAAATTATCAAATTCGGGAAATGACTGAGAATGGAGTACCACCAGTTTTACTCCGAGCGATAGTTAAATCTTTAATTAGATTTGAACATGAAATGGTTATTAAATTTACTGAAAACACCGTGGTGTTAGATATGGAGTATTACCAGTTTTGCTCCATGGGATGAATAGGTTGGGAAATTAAACAAATGATTACTTCGGTAAGGTGCGCTAATCCCGACTAGTTTAGATAAACCTTAATTTGGTTTGAATTGATATCCAAAGGAAGTTTAAAGAATAAATTTAAAGAATTTATCTTTGATAAGATTAAAGAGGAACCTTTCCCTAATGATGTGAATATTTGAATTAAAGAATATTCAGAATTGGAATGAGTCGTAGTTGTGTATTTATAGCACTTGATTATAAAATACATGAATTATTCGGAAAGGCCAGGTTTATATCCATTCAGAAAAATTGATTCGACGATAAGTCGACGGTGAAGAAGGTGGTTGAAGACCGGAGGTCTTCACATCGTTTGGATGATTACTGATGTCTTGATTGGGCTGTACACCCAAGACAAGGTAATAAGTGGTGATCATCCAGACGTACTTGGAGTTCGACCGAATATGCGAGGACCTCTCTCCTGTATTTGACATTTGGAATGAGGAATAAGGTTCCTCCGGTTTTGTTCAGACCCAGAACGAACTAGTAAATGGTTGTATGTCTGACATTGGATTTAATTCTTTGTTGATTGATTTCTATTAAATATATATGTTTGGTGGCGGAGAATTTATTCTCTTGCTCAACACCCTTCTCTGAGACGTACGAGCTCAGAGGTTATATATCGATAGTGTAACAACCCGGAAAATCTGAACCAATTTAAATTTTTTAATTTGGCTATTTTAGTGGATTTTAAATATTTAAAATAAAATATTTTAAATAATAACGACGAAGAGTATGTTTGAATTGATGTTTGAAAATAAATATAATTATTTTAAATTATAAACAAGGCCTAAAATGGCGCGGTAGTTTCAAAATTTCAATTCAAACTTTGACTGACTGTACCGGGTGCAAAATAAAACGGATTTTAGTGAAACCAAAAATATTTAAATCTGTTAGTGAATATCTTTCTAACGAATCTGAAAAATCGAAGTTTCATAGCGGAAATCAAAAGTTATGGCCAAATGAATTTTCAGAAAGGTCGCTATAGAGAATATATAGCCCGTGGAAATAGACATTTTGCAAACGACCTCAGAAGTCGACGAAACCACTTTTGTTGGATCCGGGATGTCAAATCATTGCTAGGTTTCAAATTTCATAATTTTTGAAGTTAATATGTGAGCGTGGCAAAAGAAAATGTGTTTGGTGAATTTCTGTTAAATTGGATCGACCAGAAAATGGCCATTTTTCAAACGGTCTCAGAATTCGACGAAACTAGTTTTGTTGGGACCGTATCGCCAAAACATAGCTAGATTTATTTTTCGGGAATTTTTAGAAGCAATATGTGGCCTCGGCAAATTGAAATGTACGTTCAAATCCAATATTGAATGTTTTATATTTTAATTTGAAGAGAAACTGAATGAAACAGTCAAATGGGCCTACGAAACATATCCCATTGTGTTCAGGATGGTGGTATTTAGCTAGGGACGACAGTCGTTGGGTTTGGATTGGAGTTCGTTTGGAGAAAACCCTATTTTTGAATTTATATAAATATCGGCCAATAGAATAATTTCTTTCATAAAATAAAAAAAAAATAAAAAAACGCGAAGAACCCCTCCCGCTCCAGATCGAACGGCGGCTCCCCCTTCCAGCCTTCTCTCCTCTTTTCCGGCCAAACCACTCATCGAAACCCATTGCTCCAGTTAAGCTTTTTGAAGCCCTCCTCCTCCTCTCCAAATCCATATAAGATTCGAACCCTATTGTGGAGTAAATCGCAAGAACTGCCTCCCCAAAGTCGGAACCTTCTTGTCGCCGCCGAGGCCTCCTGGAGCCACCGAAGTGGACCCCACCCCCACGCGCCTGAGTGTCGTTCCTCCCTCCTCGATACTGTACCCTCTGATCGTCCTATCGATTCACGGTTTTCGCGAAAATCGCGACCCTAGTTTTGAACAAACTGCTGAGAGATATGGCTGAATTATTTTAAATTGTTTAATAACACTTTAAAGTGCTACGATTTTTGATTTCACTGTAAAAATCATATCTTTCTCGTTTGTTGACGAAATTCAGTGAAACAAGAGATAGTGGACTCGTGTGGATGTCTTCTACATTTTAGAAGAGACCGCATATTTTTCTGAGCCTTCTGCTATTTTTGGTGGAGTGGAACCCAATGTGAGATTTCTAATTTATAAACGATATGGAAAACAACGATGTATAAATTATATAGTCGATGTATGAGTTATATAAGCGTTGTACACCTCATGTATAAGCGTTGTATGTTCGATGTATAAGTTATATATGCGTTGTAAAAATTATATATGCATTGAAATAAATTGAAAGGATATTGAAATGAAATTGAAATATATTTATATACGAATATATATATATATATATATATATATATATATATACTCCCCTCGTCCACAGACCATGGACGATATATATTGGTTGTGATATTGTTTGGATTATTGGTTGACGTGAAATTTGGTGAATATCATGAATGGTTGATTTGAAATGATCGATTGTGATTGAAATCCCAATAGGATTAGAATATGGGAAAATCCGTCTGCGTACGAACTAGATATTGAAAATCCCCATTGTCAAAAACCGCGAGGTTTTAAGGTAGAGCGAGGAGCCGTACTAGGGACGGTGCCGGTTTTAACTACCCTGCCGTTATGCTGCCGAAATTTTCAATAATATTCATGTGTTAGAATTATTTTCATGTGTTGAAACTATATTCGTATGTTGAATAGAAATTCATGTGTTGAGTAGAAATTCATGTGTTGAATGAAGTTCATGTGTTGAATAAATTATTTAAAAGATAAAAATCACATTTTTATTATATATATAGGCGATATAAAATATTAGTATTTTAAATAAATTGTTTTAACACCAATAATAACATTTTTACCTTATGTATGAACTATATAAAATAATCGTGTTTTGAAATAAATTGTTTTACAATAAAAATCATATTTTTATTATATATATAAACTATAGAAAATATTCATGTGTTGAATAAAGGACTAGAACGACAAAAATCATATTTTTATCATATGTGTGAAGTCGAAAACATTCATGTGTTGAATATATAGATTGAACAATAAAATCTACATTTTTATCGTGAATATGAAGTGCTAAAAATATTCATGTGTTGAATAAAGATTTTTGATGATAAAAATATCATTTTTACCAAAGATATGAAATGAATATAGTTTTGAAATCGAATAATGAATTATATTTATATATATTTATATATATTTATATAAATATAATTAAAATATAGTGAATAACGAAGCTGCAGTTCGTGTTTTGAAACCGTGATTTCAAACGATTAGTGCGGGAGATCCGACCATCGGATTTTCCCGAAACCGAAACCGTTGGGTTCGCCTTAGAAATATCTTTCCAACGACACCCACTTTGTGAAGATCCAACGGTTGGATTGTCTGGAATGTTTAATTCAAATCTGAAGAAAAATAGCTCCAGAATCGATTATATATACACACACACACACACATTTAATTAAATTAAATCGAATAATGAAGCTGTAGTTCGTATTTTGAAATCGTAACTTCAAACGATTAGTGCGGGAGATCCGACCGTCGTATTTTCCCGAAACTGAAACCATTGGGTTCGTTTTGAAAAGATCTTTCTAATGATATAAAATTTGTGAAGATCCAACGGTTAGATTTTTAGATATGTGTAAATCAAATCTGAAGAAAAACAACGCCACGGCCGCGTTATGGCTTGAAGCGTCATTTGAATGAATCGGCTATTTTTAAATAAATAAAAATAGAAATAAATTGTGATAAAAAAATTATAAATGATATGGAATGGAAATAAACTGATTTTGCTTGGTTTATGTGATATTTGATGGTTAGATGCATTTGGCGTGAAAATTACATTAAAGAACAGAATTAGTGATATCGAATAATTTAACCATTGAAATGAATTGATTTGAAATTCTAAATATACGTGAATTATTTGAAAAGGCCGAGTTGATTCTCATTTCAAATAATTGATCGATGATTGAAAGTCGAAGATATGAAGACGGTGCAAGAACGATGATCTACACGTCGAATGGAGGGGTGCTACTGATGCTCATGATGGGAGTAGCTACCTTGAAGGGGCTGAAGTAGTAGTCGTCCGGACGTACTTGTTGATTGTACGGATATGCGAGGTATTGAGTGCCTCCGGTTTCGTTCAGACCCAGAACGAACTTGTAAATGGACTATGTGTCTGACATTGGATTTTGTTCTGTGCTGATTGATCTCTGTTAAATATATATTTGTTTGGCGGCGGAGAATTTATTCTCTTGCTTAACGCCCTTCTCTGAGACGTACGAGCTCAGAGGTTATATATCGATAGAAATCAGTCGCATGGAGTGAATTGCCTGTGTGGCATGCCTAAGTGGCAGATGATCAAGGCTTCTGTTGAAAAGCAAAGTCTTGTGGTTGATGATTAAAGCGCGGCTGGTGTGGCATAGCTTTGTGTATAATGTTGATTCGTGAGCCTCACACCCTGGTATGGACCAGAAACGGGAGAAGGATCCAGGGAGGACATGCGTTTCTTTCTAGCTAGGGTGGTGTCAGTGACCTACCAGCCCTGACATTTATATTATTTTCACCTGTGTGGTTGTTGCTATTGCGAGGTGCCTAAGATATATCAGTGACTATGTGGAGCCGATGGAGTCGTAGGACTCATTTACGCCCCAAAGGGTGGGGAAATGCAGTGTTCAGACATTTTAATCCACATCGGTGGACCGACCTTGTGGCTCTAAAGGGTCGATGCGTTCTGATCCTAAGGCTCGGGCTAGAGAGTCTCGAATTTGGTAAGGACTATCTTTTGCCTTGGTTCATGACGAAAATCCAATTTCCAAATACGACACCGTGCGGTTTTGATTGTATACCTATATATGGCGACATAGTGGTATGGGACATTAATGCCGTCTATGATTGATACTTATGATTTGAAATTGTTTTTGAAACATATAAACACTAGTAATAATATCAAATGTTTTTGTTTTATTCGTATCAATCATATTTTGGCCATTATAAGGTAAAACTCTATCCTCCGGTTTGTGTTGCATTGTGTGATGGGAACTGAGTCTTATAATGGCTTCATTTTTATAAAAAGCATTGTGATGTTTAAAAGATTTACTTGTTTTAAAGCAGTGGCAATCCAATGGAGTAAACCCGTTCCGCGAAAGTGGCGTGGTCCTGTGATTGGCCATATTATGAAATGTGTTAAGTAGATTTCTCATACCAGTCCCATGACTGACTCGTAGTTTGTTTCACTTGCAAACTATGGTGCCCCTATTTCTACACGGGCAGCCTTGTATTCAGGTTTTAGCAGGCTCTTTCTAGATAGCTGGAGCTAAAGATGGATTCTATCATTTATCTCTTTTTACGCTGTTCAGCTCCTGTTGTACATATTATGTTTTGTTTTCCGCTGTAGACATTTATGTATAGCTGAACTGTATTTGTACTAAGTATGATCCTATATACCCTGTAACTCTGATGAATATATTTATCCAGCATATTCTATTGTACATTATCTGGTGTATTTATTTATTTATTTTCTGCTGTTATCTGTTTATGTGTTATATTCCAAAGATTACCCTTGCCACCGTCTTATGGGGTTTTGGGGTCATCACAAACGTGGTATCAGAGCTTTGGTTAAGCTTAGTTTCGGAATATAACATATTAACGAACTCTTCATAAATAGAACCAGTAGTGTTCTAGGATGAGTAACTCCTTACAGACAGGATCAGTAATATCCTAGTATGAGTATAGCAGAATGGAATACACCTCCATAGACACATTTACATTCAAGTATATGTCTCTATGCTTTAAAATATCTTTTCTGTTGACCTGACACTTGATCTGCTATTTACAGAAGTACTAGAAAACGAGTGTCAGAAACAGAAGGACTGCAGAACCATATCTAGAGGCTCTATTTAAGAGATATTGAAATCTGGGCGGAGTACAATTCTTGGGCAATGAATCGATTATTCAAACTCAAGCTTGGATGAGTTCTGCTGAAAGAATTTTTGAGCGTTTCCAGCTGAGAGATGATCAGAAAAAATTAGTGGCAACTTGGGCGCTCAAAGATGAAGCTTTAATCTGGTGGGAAACAATTATTAAAGATAATACAGAAGCTGATATCACCTGGGATAGATTCAAAGAGATTTTCATAGAAAGATTTGCTCCTCCAGAAGCAACTGAGCGGTTATGTGATGAATTCTACTATCTGATACAAGGAGATATGAATATCCCATATTATCATAAGAGATTCAATGAACTTTCTCATTTTGCCCCGCATCTAATTCAAGATCCAAAGAGGAAGAATATGAGGTTTATTAATGGTCTTCAAAGAAAATACCAGAACAGTGTAATGGGGCATGTGAAGCTTTCTTTTTCTGAAATGATATACATGGCTTATCAGTATGAAGATCTAGATAAGCGAGGCCTTTTTGTCGATGAAGAGGAAGTCAGTTTTAGCAATAAAAGGAAGTTTGAAACTGATAGCCCAGATACAAGTGCATAGCCTGAGGCCAGTACGACGTCTAAGTTCAGAAAGAAGCCTAGATTCAATCGGGAAAAGGTTAAGTCTGTGAAAGAACAAGTAACAACTGCCATATGCTCTAACTGCAATAAGCAAGGACATCTGTCGATAAGTTGCAAATCTCTAAAGAAACATATAAAGGGTAAATTTAAATCCAAGAACAAGTTTGAAGAGAATAGAAAATGCAGTCAATGCCGTCGGACTGGCCATCTTGAAAAGGATTGCCGTCTCTTAAAGAATTCTGAAAAGGTTCATGTAAATGAAGTGGCAGAAATTCCTGCAACCTCATCTAGTCAGGAAAGGTCAGATGTTTTGGAAGGCACGCTAACTGTTAAGAATATTCCAGTTAAAGTATTGTTTGACACAGGCGCGTCGAGAAGCTTTATTGCAAAGAATGCGGTTAAGAAATTGGATTTGAAATTGAAAAAGCTTAAAGAACCCATAACTGTCCATAATCCAGTTGGGGGTTCCCTCGATCTTAGTTGGGTTTGTGGGGTGCCTGTTTCTTTTTCTCATTATCGGTTTCCTTGTACCTCGATCGTCGTGAATTTTACCGAATTCGACCTTATTTTAGGATTGGATTGGTTAACCAAATACGAAGCGGAAGTTAAATGTGCAGAAAGGGTTGTCAAGGTTAAAACGAAGCTTGCCAATATTGTAATTCCCTGTGAAGGCCCGAATTCTGATAGAAAAGACTTCTGGGCAGCTTTAGATGTTTCTCTTGCCCAAATAGAACCTGTTCCTGTCGTTACAGAGAATATCCCAATTGACATAGAAAATATCCCTGTTGTCAAGAACTATGCGCATGTGTTTGAAGAAGTTGTTAGCTTACCTCCGTAGAGAGAAATTGATTTTAAAATCTCTTTAGTTCCGAATGCAAGGCCAGTAGTTTATGCTATTCGAAGAATGACCTTGAAGGACAAAGAAGAGTTAGACAATCAAACTAGACAGCTTGTATGGAAAGGTATGATAAGGCCTAGTTTCTCTGATTGGGGAGCAGCTGTGGTACTTTTTCCGAAGTCAGACGGTACCCTCATATTATGTGTGGATTATCGTGACCTGAATAAGCAGACGCTGAAGAACAAATATCCCTTACCGCGGATTGATGATTTGCTGGATCGATTAAATGGAGCACAAGTATTTTCACGAATGGACCTAGCTACAGGTTTCCATCAGTTTCGTATTGCCGAAGAGTGTGTTCCTTTGACAACATTCAGAGGTCCAGACTTATTCTATGAGTGGTTAGTAATGCCGTTCGGCTTATGTAACGCTCTAGCTTATTTTGTCGATCTAATGAACCAAGTATTCAAAGAAGTATTGAATAAATTTGTTCTGGTTTTCATTGATGATATATTAATCTTCTCTAAATCAGAAAGCGATCATGAAAATCATTTGGAATTGGTATTAGAAACTCTGAGAAAGAATGTTTTAAAAGCAAAGTTTTCCAAATGTTTATTCTGGCAAGAAGAAGTCAAATTTCTTGGCCACGTCGTGTCAAAGGAAGGAATTTCAGTGGATCCCAATAAAATCACTACTATTCAGAATTGGAAACAGCCTCGTATGCCCACAGAAGTCAGAAATTTTCTCTGATTGGCCAGTTATTATCGGAAGTTCGTTAAGAATTTTTCGAAGATATCCAGTCACTTAACAAAGCTTACTAAGAAACATTCGAGATTCAACTGGACTCCGGAATGTGAGGCAGCTTTCCAGGAGCTGAAGTTAAAATTGACGACTGCTCCAGTGCTCACAATTATTGACGGCAATCAGGATTTGAAAGTCTGGACCGATGCTTCTAAAGAAGGCCTTGGCGCAGTGTTAATGCAAAGAGGCCATGTAGTCGCTTAGCTAGCCATCAATTGAAACCACATGAAAAGAATTATGTAACTCACGATGTTGAGTTGCTAGCTATCGTGTTTGCTGTGAAAATCTGGAGGCATTATCTATTGGGTGAAAAGTTTGAATTATACACTGATCATCAATCATTGAAGTATTTATTCACCCAGAAGGATCTGAATATGAGACAGCAGTGTCGGTTAGAATTTCTCGTAGCTTATGATCTGGATATTTTATATACTCCGGGAAAAGCCAATGTTGTAGCTAATGCACTCAGCAGGAAGAATGTGATCATTGCCAGTATTATTATTACACCATCGTTGATTGATAAAATAGCTATTCTTCAGAAAGACGATAGTTTTATTAAGGAGATGATCAGAAGAATTCAAAAGGGCGAAGTCTCCAATTTCCAAGTGGATGGCGCAGGAGTTTTGAGATTGAAAGGTAGAATTTGTGTTCCCGACAGTCTTGAGCTCAAAAGAGAAGTAATGGACGAGAGCCATAAGTCCAAACTGAGCATCCACCCAAGGGTTAGTAAAATGTACAATGACCTCAAGCGAACTTTCTGGTGGAAGGCAATGAAAAGAGATATCTCTGTATATGTTAGCCGGTGTTCCACCTGTCAGCAAGTCAAAAGCGATCAGCAGAAGCTCGTTGGATTGTTGCAACCTTTAGAAATTCCAGGTGGAAAGTGGGAACAGATTTCTATGGACTTCATAGATGGTTTGCCCAGAACCAAGAAAGGGAATGACAGTATTTGGTTGATCGTAGATCGTTTCACGAAGACCACCCATTTCATACCTGTCAAATCGAATAGAACTGCTCAGAGTCTGGCGTAGATTTATTTCAAGGAAATAGTTAGTCTGCATGGAGTTCCCATGAGCATCGTTAGTGATCGCGACCCGATTTTTGTTAGTAAATTCTGGGAAGCATTCCAAGCAGAATTGGGAGTGAAGCTGAATTTGAGCACCGCATATTATCCTCAAACAGATGGCCAAACTGAGAGGGTGAATCGTATTCTTAAAGATCTATTGTGGGTGTGTATTATTGATTTTGGCGGATCATGGGAAGACCATTTACATTTGGCCGAATTCTCATAAAACAACGGCTACCAGGCGAGCCTGAAAATGTCTCCATTTGAAGTATTATATGGTAGACCGTGCCGATCCCCTGCTTGTTGGGTAGAACCTGGCAATAGACTCGTATTGGGGCCTGATATGATTCGCGATGCTACAGAAAAAGTCGATTTCATTAAGAAAAGATTACTAGCCGCTCAAAGCCAACAGAAGAGCTATGCAGATAAGAGAAGAAGAGATATATCATTTGCTGTTGGCGACTATGCATATTTGAAGGTATCTCCGATGAGAGGAGTCATCCGATTCGGTAAAACGGGGAAATTGGCACCCAAATTTATTGGTCTGTTTGCTATTCTTGAACGGATTGGAACTCTCGCATATAGGGTTCAATTGCCTGATTGATTGCCTGGAGTGCATGATGTATTTCATGTATCTCAACTGCGAAAGCATGTGGATGATCCAGATCTCGTTGTAGAAGAAGCCGCACAACAGGATTTGGAAATCACTCGAAAATTGGCAGTTAGAAGAGAGCCGATGAAGATCATTGGCAAAGAAACCAAAAAACTGAGGAACAAGAAGGTTCACTTAGTCAAAGTGCAATGGAGTGGAGATCCATGAGAATGTACTTGGAAAACTGAGGAGAGCATTAAGAAAGCCTATCCTAAGTGCAGGGTGGATGTCTCTGATTGACTCTAGTGCAAGGTTCATCTACCATATTTTGCATCTCCATTCTGTTCTTTACATTGCTGTTGTTTTCTTTGCATAGATGTAATCTTTTTAATTATATAGTCTGATTAATTTAAAAGAGTATATGAATTAATTGGTATACTTTTGAAAAGTTAAAGACAAATTAATTGTTGTTTGTGTTGTGTGATTGAGAACTTGATTAATTAAATTATTTGAATGATAATTAATTTAATCAATAAGAGAATGAATGGTAGAATTTATTCGAGTAAATCACACATTAAACTGATTAGAAAATAGATAGGAATATATACATGTGCATTATATATGTTTGAACAGGTAAATGGATTAGCTGTTGAGTAAAGAATTTATTTGCGTGCCCGACAAATAGGTAAACCTTAATGAGTTGGTTGCGCAGTTTTATTATTATATCAACTCCTGTGAATGCCATTGGATGCAGAGTGGTGGTTGTTCTATGTGTAATAATAAACGTTGCCATAGGATAGTAACAATTAATTTTGAACTACACTACATGGCATACTTCTTGAAGATAGCATACTTCATCATATACCACATAAGCATTTGGAGCTTGTGCGACGAGGTTGAAGATTTACCATATGAGCGAGAGGCTTGTATGGCGATGACTATATTTTACAGGTTGAACAGATGACTGATATAGACCATATAAAATGTAACGGTAAATTGCAAGATTAATAAAAACCCCACACGGGTCTGGAGATGACAATAAACACGTCTCTCTGTTCATTAAGGCACAAGAACCATTTATAGGGTGACAATAATTTATTCTCTGGAGTTATGATCTATACACACTCCCCTGTGGACACCGGAATATATCACTATAAATATGTGCATGCTTATTAGGATTTATTGGGTACCTAATACGGCCCAATAAATTTCCAAACCCCTCCTCGTACAAAGGAGGTTATGGCGAAATTTTTCAAAAATTTAAGGTGTTAGCCAAATTTTTGAAGAATTTGAAATTTCTTAGAAACCAATAAGTTGAAGAATGGAAGCCAGATTGAAAATAGAGTTGGTAAATTAAACCACTTTCGACTTTGTTCCTTTTCGGGGACGAAAAGTTTTAAGTGAGGGAGATTGTAACAACCCGGAAAATCTAAAACAATTTAAAAATTTTAATTTGGCTATTTTAGTGGATTTTAAATATTTAAAATAAATTATTTTAAATAATAACGATGAAGAGTATGTTTGAATCAATGTTTGAAAATAAATATAATTGTTTTAAATTATAAACAAGGCCTGAAATGGCGCGGCAGTTTCAAAATTTCAATTCAAACTTTGACTGACTGTACCAGGTGCAAAATAAAACGGATTTTAGTGAAACCAAAAATATTTAAATCTGTTAGTGAATATCTTTCTAACGAATCTGAAAAATCAAAGTTTCATAGCGAAAATCAAAATAAGGCCAAATGAATTTTCAGAAAGGTCGCTATAGAGAATATATAGCCCGTGGAAATAGACATTTTGCAAACGACCTCAGAAGTCGACGAAACCACTTTTGTTGGATCCAGGATGTCAAATTATTGCTAGGTTTCAAATTTCATAATTTTTGAAGTTAATATGTGAGAGTGGCAAAAGAAAATGTGTTTGGTGAATTTCTGTTAAATTGGATCGACCAGAAAATGACCATTTTTTAAACGGTCTCAGAATTCGATGAAACTAGTTTTGTTGGGACTGTATCATCAAAACATAGCTAGATTTATTTTTCGGGAATTTTTAGAAGCAGTATGTGCCCCGACAAATTGAAATGTACGTTCAAATCCAATATTGAATATGTTATATTTTAATTTGAAGATAAACTGACTGAAACAGTCGAATGGGCCTACGAAACATATCCCATTGTGTTTGGGATGGGGGTATTTAGCTAGGGACGACAGTCGTTGAGTTTGGATTGGAGTTCGTTTAGAGAAAACCCTATTTTCGAATTTATATAAACATCGGCCAATAGAATAATTTCTTTCATAAAATAAAAAAAAAACGCGAAGAACCCCTCCCGCTCCAGATCGAACAGCGGCTCCCCATTCCAGCCTTCTCTCCTCTTTTCCGGCCAAACCACTCATCGAAACCCATTGCTTCAGTTAAGCTTTTTAAAGCCCTCCTCCTCCTCTCCAAATCCATATAAGATTCGAACCCTATTGTGGAGTAAATCGCAAGAACTGCCTCCCCAAAGTCGGAACCTTCTTGTCGCCGCCGAGGCCGCCTGGAGCCACCGAAGTGGACACCACCCCCACGTGCCTTAGCGCCGTTCCTCCCTCCTCGATGTTGTACCCTCTGATCGTCCTATCGATTCACGATTTTCGCGACCCTAGTTTTGAAAAAAACTGCTGAGAGGTATGGCTGAATTATTTTAAACTGTTTAATAGCACTTTAAAGCACTACGGTTTTTGATTTCACTATAAAAACCATATCTTTCTCGTTTGTTAATGAAATTCAGTGAAACAAAAGACAGTGGACTCGTGTGGACGTCTTCTACATTTTAGAAGAGACCGCATATTTTTCTGAGCCTTCTGTTATTTTTGGTGGATTGGAACCCAATATGAGATTTCTAATTTATAAACGATATGGAAAACAACGATGTATAAATTATATAGTCGATGTATGAGTTATATAAGCGTTGTACACCTCATGTATAAGCGTTGTATAAGTTGTTTGTTCGATGTATAAGTTATATATGCATTGTAAAAATTATATATGCATTGAAATAAATTGAAAGGATATTGAAATGAAATTGAAATATATTTATATACGAATATATATATATATATATGTATATATGTATATATATATATATACTCCCCTCGTCCACAGACCATGGACAATATATATTGGTTGTGATATTGTTTGGATTATTGGTTGATGTGAAATTTGGTGAATATCATGAATGGTTGATTTGAAATGATCAATTGTGATTGAAATCCCAATAGGATTAGAATATGGGAAAATCCGTCTGCGTACGAACTAGATATTGAAAATCCCGATTGTCAAAAACCGCGAGGTTTTAAGGTAGAGCGAGGAGCCGTACTAGGGACAGTGCCGGTTTTAACTACCCTGCCGTTATGCTGCCGAAATTTTCAATAATATTCATGTGTTAGAATTATTTTCATGTGTTGAAACTATATTCGTGTGTTAAATATAAATTCATGTGTTGAGTAGAAATTCATGTGTTGAATGAAGTTCATGTGTTGAATAAATTATTTGAAAGATAAAAATCACATTTTTATTATATATATATAGGCTATATAAAATATTAGTATTTTAAATGAATTGTTTTAACACCAAAAATAACAATTTTACCTTATGTATGAATTATATAAAATAATCGTGTTTTGAAATAAATTGTTTTACAATAAAAATCATATTTTTATTATATATATAAACTATAGAAAATATTCATGTGTTGAATAAAGGACTAGAAAGATAAAAATCATATTTTTATCGTATGTGTGAAGTCGAAAACATTCATGTGTTGAATATATAGATTGAACAATAAAATCTACATTTTTATTGTGAATATGAAGTGCTAAAAATATTCATGTGTTGAATAAAGATTTTTGATGATAAAAATATCATTTTTACCAAAGATATGAAATGAATATAGTTTTTGAAATCGAAGAATGAATTATATTTATATATATTTATATAAATATAATTAAAATATAGTGAATAACGAAGCTGTAGTTCGTGTTTTGAAACCGTGATTTCAAAAGATCAGTGCGGGAGATCCGACCATCGGATTTTCCTGAAACCGAAACCGTTGGGTTCGCCTTGGAAATATCTTTCCAACGACACCCACTTGGTGAAGATCCAACAGTTGGATTGTCTGGAATGTTTAATTCAAATCTGAAGAAAAACAACGCCCGAATCGATTATATTTATATATATATATATAAATATAATTAAATTAAATCGAATAACGAAGCTACAGTTCGTATTTTGAAATCGTAACTTCAAACGATTAGTGCGGGAGATCCGACCATCGGATTTTCCCGAAACGGAAACCGTTGGATTCGTTTTGAAAAGATCTTTCTAATGATATAAAATTTGTGAAGATCCAACGGTTAGATTTTCAGGTATTGTAAATTAAATCAGAAGAAAAACAGCGCCACAGCCGCGTTTTGGCCTAAAGCGTCGTTTGAATGAATTGGCTATTTTTAAATAAATAAAAATAGCTATAAATCATGACAAAAAAATTATAAACGATATGGAATGTAAATAAACTGAATTTGCTCGGTTTATGTGATATTTGATGGTTGAATGCGTTTGGCGTGAAAATTACATTAAAGAACAGAATTAGTGATATCAAATAATTTAACCATTGAAATGAATTGATTTTAAATTCTTAATATATGTGAATTATTTGAAAAGGCCGAGTTGATTCTCATTTCAAATAATTGATCGACGATTGAAAGTCGAAGATATGAAGACGGTGCAAGACCGATGATCTGCACGTCAAATGGAGGGGTGCTACTGATGCCCATGATGGGAGTAGCTACCTTGATGGGGCTGAAGTAGCAGCCGTCCGGACGTACTTGTTGATTGTACGGATATGCGAGGTATTGAGTGCCTCCAGTTTCGTTCAAACCCAGAACGGACTTGTAAATGGACTGTGTGTCTGACATTGGATTTTGTTCTGTGCTGATTGATCTCTATTAAATATATATCTGTTTGGCGGTAGAGAATTTATTCTCTTGCTTAACGCCCTTCTCTGAGACGTACGAGCTCAGAGGTTATATATCGATAGAAATCAGTCGCATGGAGTGAATTGCCTGTGTGGCATGCCTAAGTGGCAGATGATCAAGGCTTCTATTGAAAAACAAAGTCTTGTGGTTGGTGATCAAAGCGCGGCCGGTGTGGCATAGCTTTGTTTATAACGTTGATTCGCGAGCCTCACACCCCGGTATGTACCAGAAACGGGAGAAGGATGCAGGGAGGACATGCATTTCTTTCTAGCTAGGGTGGTGTCAGTGACCTACCAGCCCTGACATTTATATTATTTTCACCTGTGTGGTTGTTGCTGTTGCAAGGCCCCTCGGATATATCGGTGACTATGTGGAGCCGATGGAATCGTAGGACTCATTTACGCCCTAAAGGGCGGGGAAACGCAGTGTTCAGGCATTTTAATCCACATCGGTGGACCGACCCTCTGGCCACAAAGGGTCGATGCGTTCTGATCCTGAGTCTCGGGCTAGAGAGTCTCGAATTTGGTAAGGACTATCTTTTGCCTTGGTTCATGACGGAAATCCAATTTCCAAATACGACACCGTGCGGTTTTGATTGTATACCTATATATGGTGACATAGTGGTATGGGGCATTAATGCCGTCTATTATTGATACTTATGATTTGAAATTGTTTTTGAAACATATAAACACTAGTTTATATGTTAATGCTTTTGTTTTATTCGTATCAAGCATATTTTGGCCATTATAAGGTAAAACTCTATCCTCCGGTTTGTGTTGCATTGTGTGATGGGAACTGAGTCTTATAATGGCTTCATTTTTATAAAAAGCATTGTGATGTTTAAAAGATTTACTTGTTTTAAAGCAGTGGCAATCCAATGGAGTGAACCCATTCCGCGAAAGTGGCGTGGTCCTGTGATTGGCCATATTATGAAATGTGTTAAGTAGATTTCTCATACCAGTCCCATGATTGACTCGTAGTTTGTTTCACTTGCAAACTCGGGTGCCCCTATTTCTACACGGGCAGCCTTGTATTCAGGTTTTAGCAGGCTCTTTTTGGATAGCTGGAGCTGAAGATGGATTCTATCATTTATCTCTTTTTATGCTGTTCAGCTTCTGTTGTACATATTATGTTTTGTTTTCCGCTGTAGACATTTATGTATAGCTGAACTGTATTTGTACTAAGTATGATCCTATATACTGTGTAATTCTAATGATTATATTTATCCAGTGTATTCTATTGTACATTATCTGGTGTATTTATTTATTTATGTTCTGCTATTATCTGTTTATGTGTTATATTCCAATGATTACCCTTGCCACCACCTTATGGGGTTTTGGGGTCGTCACAGATAGACATCAGTTGCATGGCGTGAATTAGTGTGGCATGCTGAGATGCAAATGATCAAGGCTTCTGTTGAAAAGAAGAGTCTTGTGGTTGATGATCAAGGCACGACTTTATATAGCATAGCTTTGTGTATTGCGTTAATTCGCGAGCCTCACACCTCGGTTTGAGTCAAAAACGGGATAAGGGACCTAAGGAGTGCGTGACGTTTCCTTCTAGCTATGGGTGGTGTCATGGTATGGAGCCTAGACATTTATTATATTTTTACCTATGTGGATGATGGATTGCGAGGCGCCTCGGATATATCAGTTACTATGGAGCCGATGGATAGGTCCTACAGGACAGGGAAACGTGTGTTCAGGAATACTAATCCACTAACGTAAGTATGGACCAGCCTTGGAGGATCCAAGGGTCTACTGTGGAAGATCCTGTGGCATTTGCTAGAGTGTCTCGAAGCCGAGTACATCCCTTTCCTCGACTCATGATGGAAATCCAATTTCCAATACGTGACATTTCGGTTTTATTTGTACAACTAGTATGGCGACATAGTAGGATGGGGTACTATGCCGTCTATGATTGATACATTTATATTTGAAGTTGTTTTTGACACTATACATCAAAATAATTTGTTTTAAACGTACCAAGCATGTTTGGCTATTATAAGTTAAAACTCTATCCTTCGGCTTGCATTGCATTGCATTGTGTGATGGACCTGAGTCTTATAATAGCTTCATTTTTCCAAAAAGCATTGCTCTATTTGTTTTATGCACTGGTATTCTTGGGAGAAAACCCGTTCCGTGTTATACGGTGTGGTCCCTTGATTTACTTTATTTTAAAGTAAAGTTTTAAATAATTGTTTTAGTTCTCACACCAGTCCCATGACTGACCTGGAGTTTATTGTTCTAACCTAAACTCTAGGTGCCCCTATTTCCATATAGGCAGCTAGTAGTTTTGGTTTTTGCAGATATTATATTCATAGGATTCTGGATTTACATATGGAACTATACTCGGAAAGCTCTGTATCTGTGTATTTCTTTCAGTTGTGTTATGTATTATTTTTCTGCTGCTTTGTAATTTGAATCTCTGATATTTTTCTAATGTATATTATTTATTCATACTCTGTTATATTCTTGTACTCTAATGTAATTATTGTAATAAGCAATGAAATGTTCTTTTGTTTGCATTCTGATTTGTCGTGTTCTCAACTCAATCCGGACTTTTCCGTAAGGGCGAGTTTTTGGTTGTTTCACAAGGTCTATGACAGAGCAGACTTCGGAAGCTGAGATTTTTTTACCATCGTCGCACACAACTAATTCAACTAGCAATGCTAGCTCGATAGGCATCGAGCTTGAGAATTCTGGGAGCTCCTTAACCCTTTTCTTGAGCGCCAAGCTTTCCAGAAACGTCTGGTCATGTGGAGCAACCAGAAAGAAAACATTCTCCGGTCGTATATGAGGAGGTAGACAATGTAGACATCGTCGAGGGAGATGCATCTGTGGTGCCAGATGCGTTGGCGGACGCAGTTATACTTGAAAACCCTCCAGATTCGGTGCCGTCTCATATGGATGCAACTGCGGTAAGGTGCATGGCCTTGCGGTTTCACATTCCCAAAGGGGAGGCTATCTCACCAGGAGACGATGGTAGGGCTCACGCACCCCCGGAGGGGTATACCGCCTGGAATAGGCAGGTTTGTCTTACTAGGTGCGTGCCCCCAGCTAATCGCTTTATTCGGGACGTGCTGTATTACTTTCTCCTTGCGCCATCGTAGCTTTATCAAAATGCATATGCTTCCCTCTTAGACACCTACATTCTCTACAGGGAGTATTTGCAGTTAATACCCACTGGAGAGGACATTAGGTACTTGTTTCAATTAAAGAGGAGAGCTAATATCTCGCCATCTCAGTACTTCCTGGAGGCTTCGCCCATCACTAAGTTTTTTGTTGGAACATGGCCCAAGTTGACTGTATACAAATATGATTGGTTTTTTGTGTGCTTCCCTCCTGGATTCGCGAGGAGGTGATTGGAAGGAAGTAAGCATTTTTGAGCTTTGCGTTTATTTTAAAGTTCGCAGATTTGTTGACTTATGTTTGACTTTGTTTTGACATGGCACGAAACCCTGAGGCGCCCACTAACGTCGGGTACCAACGACACCTAGAGGCTTTACTGGCGATACTGGCTGAGTCGCGCTCTACCGAGAAAGCCCTAAGTCAAAATCGCCTTCGTCGAGCGGGACTGCTCCCCAGTGGCGGCTCAATAAAGTTGGTTGCCCTACCCCAAAATAAAAAATGTTGCCCTAAATTTTGTTGTCAAGATATTCTTTAATATTATAGTATAATTCATGTAATTTCCATATTATCATGCTATAATAAACATAAAAATATATTTATTTGATGGAAAAGTCTATTCTGATATAAAATGATGACAGAAGATTTAATATAAGAAATCACAACCATTAGATCTCCCCTTAAATTCCCCATTTTAATGCAAAGACAAACAAATCAAAAGGTTCACAATTTGTATGTCTAAATTTGTGTTTAATTTTGTGTCTCAATAGCCTCTTCTTTTTTTGGCATCGTACTTTCCCTATATTGATGATGGTTTTGATAAATTTCTCATCTGATAGAATTTTCTTAAGCCAATGAGTAATATATTAAATTGTTTGAAAGCAAAAGTTAAAATTATTGAGCTTTTAATTTTTTTCCAGTCATATTGTGAAAAAATGTTATAGTATAATGTTAAACTATCATCCTTCTACATATATAACAAAATTTTTAGTGCATGATTCTTAATTTTCCATTGAAGCACTGAAAAGAATAAAAATAATTTATTGTAGTTTAACGATATATTATAGTTTGTCAAAATTGATTTTCTTATTCATAAATTTTCATGTTTTTTTGAATGGTATTATATGTGAGCACTTTTCATTTCAAATTTTCATAAAGAGTAATTTAATTTTCATATGAAGATTTTGTATAACTTTTGTAATTATTATATCTAAAGCTAAAGTCTAGGACTATTATAAGTTTGGAATAAAATATGCATTAAGCATATAATGTCCTTGCGATCAACAATGTATGAGCATCGAGTTTAATAAATATGATCTATCAACTTCTGTAGATTCTATGCCGATTAAATAAAAAATGTAATGTAATGTTAAATTGTTATTATAGTTTGTAACAATATCTGTAGGGACCGAAATCAAATTCTTCCTTAAAATCTCAATTATAATATATAAGTATAGAAACTATAAAGACATGAATTAAACTCTTAAATTCTTGGCCACTATTTCATTTTACTAACAACTTAGGCAAACACATACTCATTATTTTTAATGCATATCACATAGATAACCAAAAAATTTATATAAATATACATTTTATAATTTTTATTTTTGTTGCCCTAACCCATTTGGGTTGCTCTAGCCCATGGGCATGGTGGGCTTCCCACAGGGCCGCCCCTGCCGTTACAGTAGATCAAAACTCAAAGCTCTTTCTGAACTATGCACGAAATAATTAGCAGCAACACATCTAGGTTGACCTCTTATTGCATGCTTGTTTAATATTTTTCACACTCCATCTTATTTTTGTACTGCAGTCTGCAACTACTAAAATCACTGCTCCTTGCCTTCCCATATGTCCTCAAAAGCAAGCAAGCATGGTGTAGCTACACATAATATATCATACCCGCTTCAATAAGACAAATATGAGGTATATTCAAGGCCCCAAAACAAAAACAGTGAGTAGAACAATTTCTAGGCGAAATGAGGTATACCCACTTAAACAACACCAGTAAGACAATAAATATGAAAATGGTGAAAGACACAAAAAAGGAGTATTTCTTGTTGAATTATCCAAAGATCTAGTTGATTTCATATTAAATTCGTTTGCACTGCTCCCAATCGTTGCCCCGTGATGTTATTTGTATGCAAGGTTGTGGTAGGTTGTCGCTTGCCATGGATAAGGAAATGACATAGTTAATGCTGAAACAACAACTAATGAGGATCCATTAAAATATCTCATCAACATAAAATATCTCCAACAACTGCCATGCAACCTTCAGTTTAGTTAATTTCTCAACATGCTAAAGAAACATCAGTGGACCTTAGATCACTGTGTTCGATGGACGTTTAGAAGCACCATGAAGATTAGAAATTTGGTTACTAAACTCTAGAACATACTGCCACCATTCAGAATGAAAAGTGGAGCTATACATCCTCTTGACAGCAAGTAAATAATTCTTCTTACTCTGAAGCAAGATGAAAGCGGGTACGAATCCATAAGTGCTCTTCTGAAGCAGTTATGCTCTATGTTTGTATAACAACATATATAGTCTTAAGTAGCATATCATACCTCTGATGCTTCCAGTTTGTAGATATATGAAGTGTAAAACCAAAAAGATAAACAACAATTGAAATTTATTAATTTATAAACTTTTACACTGCACCATGATAACCAGATTCACTACCATAGGCAACAAAAGGATCGGTCCTTAAGTTGATTGCGTGTAGTGTTAAATTAAGTCCTGACCAAAATATCAGTTGTGTCACATGCGTCTAGAGTTGTTACTGTTTGAAATTAAACTGAACTAACGCAAAAAATCATGCCTAAAATTTTAGTAATTTTGACGACTGAAAAAAGCATGTTATGTAATAGTGCAATGAATTTAGAACCCAAATCCATGCAACTTGGATCTAAACGTAGCCTAGCTCAATTTTTAATCATTTTAGAGTAGCATATGGTAATAATAGTGATAACATGTGTCAATTTGATGATGTTGAAGATATATTCTTGTAGTAAGATAACAATGACTGAACGTTACTCTTAATATTGTGAATACATTATTTGTGTTTGTGGTGATCTTATGTGCTAACATTGTGTAAAAATCCATGTATTATCACTTCAATCTAATACCAGAGCCCTAGGATGACTGCTTAGCCAAATTCGATTACAATCTATAATTGAAAATATAAACAGCGATGGATTTTGAGTGGGTAAATCAGTGACATTACAAATAAAAGTTTAACCTTCAATGTGATGCAAACAAAAAGATGAAAACTCATGTTTTTATCTAAAAATTGTTTTTACATATTCCAAAACTCATGAACAAATTAAGCAATACTTATTTACCTTATCTAGTCTGTAGTAACATTTAAAACTATCAAAAGTTGGTTGATGCCCTTAACTAAACACTTGGTTATTGGTAATACGTACGATTCAGTTAGTAAGAAAAAGTAAAGTGAAAGATATGGATGTATAATAATTTGAAGTTTGTTGTATTAACAGAAGGAACTCAATGAAAAAGGTATAGGCAAACTTAAATGTAGGAATAGGGAAAAAAATTGATCTAAGATAATATAATTTGCATCCCCCTTGCTATATATATGTGAATAAGAATATAATTAAGACATAATGTATAATAAATTTCATGCTTTGCTATTTAACTGAAAACTAAAAAAAACCCATAAGTAAGTTTCTTTGTGACTTGATTAAGTAAATCTAAAGTCAATACCATCGGGTCAGATCTTTAAAGATAGATATAATGAAAATACTGAGAACCAAGAAAATCAGTTGAAATTACATGCTAAAACATAATGAGAATGAAATAAAAAAATCTTATAATAGTAGAATTTATTACGAACGAATTACTGTACAAACATGCGCATAAGCACATGAGAGAACTTTTCCAAGTTATCTTGTTAGTTCTTTTGATGTAGCATAAGATCTAGCATATAAAAATTAATGAACATCGTTTTTTTTCCATATGTTACAACAACAAAAATTAGCTAGACATTGTAGCTTCATTGGCTAGGTTGAACAATCCTGCTGATTATAGCGAAAGAATTTGACACTTCTATTAAAGGGAGTATTTTTTTTATGAAACTGATTTATAGAAATTGAATATAATGTTCCTTATTTTGAAGATATAAAAAATTAAGTTTGGTACTAAATGAAGTAAACAATAAAGAAGTTACCTTTTTGCAGGTCACGTGTGTATACTTGAAGAGTCGATGCAGCTCGTCAAAACATATAATTGGAAGAGTAAGGATGAAAGCAAAAGGTTGTGCATTAAGTTCTGAAGACAATGTGGCGTCAAATGCATTATGTTCTATGGTTCTCTCCCTAAAAAAAAAAAAAAGAGTACAGTGTGTCATTACATGCACAGTCAAATTATTGTTGAAAACAACATATAAAAGAATATGAACATCAAAAGAGCTGTTATTAGAGCTTATCAATGTTTGAAGCACTGGACGTCTATTTATCTTTAGTAATTATATCAATGTTCAAACCTCTACACATCTCTTTTCTCGTCATACATTTGTCAATATATGATACTCTATGGGTTGCTCCACACGAAAATATGAATGTAATGCATTATAAACACTGTAAAATACTGAATTAAAAGCCAGACAGTAATTGATATTTTCATTTTCATACTACAGTTTTATATTATCGAAGTTTAACTCTGTGCCAGGAATCAATCGAAGGCCAAAATATTTATCTACCGTACAAAATGATTCATTCTCTTAATCTATAACCATGTTGAAATAGAAAATAATAAACATTCAGCGGCAGAAAGCAAAGGCAGAAGATAATGGACTAATTATCAATAGATTCAAGAACTTGCATAAATTAAACAATGGAGTAATTAGCTATGCTATTTACCAAAGTACGGATCAAAAGGGAAAGGAGGAGAAAGAAAACAACCTTTGAACATATGAGGTTCAACCGGATAAGAGTTATGAAAACATATCAGATGTAGATTATAACATTTCAAAATTGAAAGCAGAAGAACAAAATAAGGTCATCGATAAAAACCTTAATTGTTTAACTGATTAATTTTAAATCAAATTACTAAAATCAAATGATAAAAATATAATGAACATATTCCTAAATGTTATCCTAAATGGAAATTTTAATCAGTCTATTAATTAGAAATCACAGTACTAACATAGTAATAAAAGGATCACATACACATATCAAATGATGAAAGTAGATTTGACGATAATATAAGGATGAGCACAAAAGGTTTTTCAATGGTAATATAACCTTGTTAGTTAGAATACTGAGAAGCATGCTTCATGATCATTTTGCATACAGAAAATGATTATAAGTAAAAATATGCATATGAGTCAAGCTACAAAAATTTGTCGAAGAAATCAATCAAAACAATTTCTTTTAATGATATATAAGCGATATTATAAAATGTAAGTACAATTACTAAATCTGTCAATTTTATTAACAAAATTACAAAATTGGGCTAAGTTAATAGAGCTTCTTATTTATTAGAACTACTAAATATAGTCAGACCAATTTAGATAACTAAATTTAGCGAAACTTACATCAATATGTAGTCATGAAAATTTAGCCAGTTACAGTTTTTTTGCACAATTTTATTGGCTTATGATTTGTTTTTTGTTTATGCAGTATTTATACCCAAAAAATAAAAATTAATACAATGCTTATGGTATTTAACCGAAGGTAATCTATTTCTCCTAAATGACAATAGAAATGAAGCTAAGCAAAGTTTTGGAATAATAAAATAAAAAACTAACAATAGCATATTAAGCATTACTATAAAGGAATTAAAAACACAGCAAGTTCTAAATCATCAAATCCAAAGCAAATGCAATCGAAAAGAAAACCTGAGTAGAGGTACATCTGGTTTTCAACACCATCAAATTGCGATGTCTCGTTGATTATTTATGTAGTTCTTCAATTTTCTTAGCAATTTCTTCTCTTTTTTGTTATTACAGAAGAACTTACGGTTTGAGCAGAATTCGAGGTGAGAACATCGAGTTGAAATTAGAGAAGAATGGTCGAAAATTCATCAAGGAGGTTTTTTTTTAGTTTAATGAACGTGGGGAAGAAGGCTTAGGTACCGTTTGATTTTTGGAATGCCCAGTTTACATCGATATGGGACACACCACATTTGCACCTTCCAACCGAACAGTCCAATTTTCAGCTTGACTGTGACGGCAGAGAATTTCGCTCGGTCCGAACCAGTCGCTAAACCGATCCAGGCCGTTCGAAACGCCCTATCGTTTTGAGAACAGGACAAAACAGAACGCATACAGAAGAACATTTCACTATATATATTACAACAGTGAATCAGATTACAAGAATATACAGAGTATAAAGGAATATTACACAGAAATATCAGAGATTTAAATTACATTTAAATACATAGCAGTGGGAAATAATAAAATACACAACTAGAAGAGATATACGGATACAAAGCTTTCCGGATATCGTTCCAGCTGTAAACCAGGATCCTGTGAATATAAATCTGCAAAACCAAAACTACTAGCTGCCCGTGCGGAAAATAGGGGCACCCAGAGTTTAGGTTAAAACAATAAACTCCATGTCAGTCATGTGACTGGTGTGAGAACTAAAACAGTTATTATTCTTTATTTTAAATCATTAGGTAAATCAAGGGACCACGCCGTATAACACGGAACGGGTTTCCTCCCAAGAATACCAGTGCATAAAACAAACAGCGCAATGCTAAATAAAGAAAAATGAAGCTGTTATAAGACCCAGGTCCCATCACACAATGCAACGCAGCCGAGGATAGGGTTTTCCCTTATAACAGCCAAAGAATGCTTGATACGTTTAAAACAAATCGTTTGGTACTACTATAAGTGCATAGTGTATAAAACAACTTCAAATCATAAGTATCAATCATAGGCGGCATGAATGCCCCATCCCACTATGTCGCCATACTAGGTTCTACAATTAAAACGACAAATGTCACGTATTTGGAAGTTGGATTTCCATCTATGAACCGAGGCAAAATATAGTCCTCAACCGATTCGAGACTGCCTAGCCCGAGTCTCAGGATCAGAGCTCGAGTGACCCTAGGAGCGACAGGGCCGGTCCACCGATGTGGATTAAAATGCCTGAGCACTGCGTTTCGCCGCCCTTTGGGGCGTAAGCGAGCCAACGAATGACTCCATCGGACCCGGATCGTCCGATCTAACCGAGGCGCCTCGCAACAGCAACAACCACATAAGTCAAACTCGTCAGGGCGTGTAAAACCACTGATGCCACTTCTAGCTAGGAGGAAACGCAGGCCCTCCCTGAGGTCCTTTCTCCCGTTTTTGGTTCATACCGGGTGTGAAACTCGCGAAGTAAACGTTACACAAAGCTACGCCACAAAGGCCGTGCTTTGATCATCACCACAAGACTTTGCTTTTCAACAGAAGCCTCGATCCATTGCCACTTAGGCGTGCCACACAGGCAATTCACTCCATGCGTTTGATATCCATCAATATATAACCCCTGAGCTCGTACGTCTCAAAGAAGGGCGTTAAGCAAGAGAATAAATTCTCCGCCGCCAAACAAATATATATTTAATAGAGATCAATCACACAGACTAAAATCCAATGTCAGACACACAGTCCATTTACAAGTCCGTTTTGGGTCTGAACGAAACCGGAGGCACCTAGTACCCCGCATATCCATCGATCTCCAAGTACGTCTGGACGATCACTAACTGTTTCCATCTTCTTGGGTGTACAGCCCAATCAAGATCATCAGTTATCACCCAAACGACGTGAAGACCTCCGGTCTTCGACCATCGTCTTCATCTTCGACTTATCGTCGTATCAGTTATTCCGAATGGGATAAACCCGGTCTTTCCGAATAACTCGCGTATATTTTAAATAAGTGTTACACAAACACAACATACGCCTCATTCCAATTCATCAGTCACTAACCGCAAATTAATCAAGAGAATAATTCCCCAAATATTAACCCCGAAGGCCGAAACCAACATCAGATCAATATCCAGAAAACCGTTCTGCTTAGCTAACCGACAGTTAGTTTCTGATTTCACATTCATAGGGAAAGGTTCCCATTAATTTTATCAAAGATAAATTCTTGAATTTATTCTTTAATCTACTTTTGAATGTCAATTCAAACTAGTCGGGATTAGCGAACCTTACCAGAGTAATCATTTGTTTTAATTTCCCAATCCCAACCTATTCATCCCATGAAGTAAAACTGGTAATACTTCATATCTAACACCACGGTGTTATCGGTAAATTCAATTACCATTTCACGTTCAAATCTAATTAAAGATTTAACTATCGCCTGGAGCAAAACTGGTGATACTCCATTTTCGATCATTTCAATCTAATTAAAGATTCATTAAAACTCCACTTAGTTTTAATCGTTAACTGGGTTAAAGAATCCGTGTCATTTAAAACACGGTTCACGATAAACCCTAAGTCACATTCATTAATTATCGGGTTAAAGAACAAGTGTTGTTTAAAACACTGTTCACGATAAACCCAAAAATCAATATCAATTCAATTCCAATTAAATATTATTTAATTGGTACACTTCATTAAATCTAAATAAAAAGATTTAATCTTTTCTCAACTGGGTTCAAGAACAGTGTTAGTGAAGACACTATTCACGACAAACCCAAATCATATTTGATATTCAATACAAGGCCCTGAATAGAAAATATCCCGGCTTATATTCAATATCAAATTCTACGACCAACAAATATCGTATTGGAAATAACGATATATATATCTATCTTTCAAATTTCCGTAACAACATCTGTATAGTCACGAAATCCAACATCGAAATATTCCGAAGACAATTTCGATTCAAATCCATTCCAATGCAATCATTGGAAATTTTGGTTATTTTTAAAACCCTTTTCGAATTCGATTTATTTATTTAAAAATAAATAGAATTATAATTCTAGTTCAAAACTAGTTCATTTCGATAAAAATCTATTTTTATCTTTTCAAATATGGAGTTTTTCATCCCAATTCTTTCTAAATCATTTCTTATGATTTTACATAAATTATTACTATTTTTAATAATTTTATCAAGGCCTGTACAGTCGATTTCCATCAACGGTCATCGAACTGCACTTACAGCGACCTTTTTCAAATTTGATTTGGACATAATTCCAAATCCAACCGTTAGATTTCAAATTTCTAATATTCGTTAGAAAGCTCTTTTCGATACGAACCCAACGGTTCCGGTTTTAGGAGAATCCGACGGTCGGATCTCCCGTAATGTCCGTTTGAAATAAATGGTCGAAATTCACGAACTGCCGCGGCGCGGCGCGTTCTATTCAGGCCATTATATTATATATATAATATATATAATATATATTTCGTCGATTTCTATTTAAAATGAATTATATAAATAGTTTTAAAATTCGTTTCAAAAGCAATTTCAACTTCCTTATCAATTCAAATCAAAATTGAATTCTTCTTTATAAATTCGTTTTAAAAATTCATTTCTATTCAATTCAAATTTCAATTCAATTTGAATTCATTTCAATTCGCTTTCAATTCAATTTGAATTCGTTTTCAATTCAATTCATTTCGAAATCGTTTCAATTCAATTCATTTCGAAATCGTTTTCAATTCAATTCATTTCGAAATCGTTTTCAATTCAATTCATTTCGAAATCGTTTTCAATTCAATTCATTTCGAAATCGTTTTCAATTCAATTTGAATTCGTTTTCAATTCATTTCATTTCGAAATCGTTTTCAATTCAATTCATTTCGAAATCGTTATCGTTTACGTCAAAATGGCGTCAATCTACTCAACCCGGCTTCATAAATTTCTATTTTCAAATATTCTATTTTAAATATTTCTTTTTCAAAATAGTTGTTATTATCAAAATATTTCGTTCAACACATGACCAATCTCAATGAATGAGTACTGTCAACACATGAACTTTTATTTTATATTAATAAAGATGTAAATTTTATTACTAAAATATTTCGTTCAACACATGACCAATCTCAATGAATGAGTACTGTCAACACATGAACTTTTATTTTATAATATTCTTTATTTTTCAAATTGGAATGAGGCCCAATCAATTACCATATAAAGTTAATTATATGGATTTCCATACAACACATGTATATAATAGCATTGAAAAATAATCAACCATCAACCAAAGTGCACTACACTGTATAAGCATCAAATATAGATATTCAACGCTTATAACAGTCTGTCAATCAATCGATCGACATATTTAATCAATCAGGATGAGTGAACTTCAAATTTCATCCCAACACCCGTGTGGGGTTTCAAACAATCACACGCATATTTTA
Source organism: Allium sativum (assembly GCA_030737875.1). Taxonomy (NCBI): domain Eukaryota; kingdom Viridiplantae; phylum Streptophyta; class Magnoliopsida; order Asparagales; family Amaryllidaceae; genus Allium; species Allium sativum. The sequence goes on from CM060924.1 coordinate 140,290,136, forward strand.
TTTGTGCAGTTGGGCGATGTGTAAAATTTATCGTCCCAATCAATGTCATTCAAATAGGTGTACATAAACAAACCGTTCGGTTTATAAATGAATATTTTATTTTATTCACTTCACGTTAAAAATTATATTTTTAACGATAAAACATTTTATTCCAACCTATGAATTTCTATTCAATTCATTTATTCAATTAAATGGTATTTTTATTTTTCTAACTTATTTTAGAAAATTTCGGCGGCATAACGGCACGATACTAGAAACGGGACGAGGCCTAGCCTTATCCCCGGTCTAGTGAAGGCCCACGCCATTCACACATCAATCAAATCAATTCGTTATGCAAACCACAAAATTTGGAGTAAGAGTCTAACCTAGCCTTACTCCTTCGCCTTATAACGGCGCACGTCTAATCCTAACCAATTTATCGATTCGATTTTTCACACCTCAAACCACATTCAAACCAATATCGCAATCAATCACCAAACAGCCAAACAAACAAGTCCATGGTCTGTGGACGATTGTGTCGGGTGCTACTAAACACCGTCTGCATCCTAGTATATATATATAACTAGAAAAATAAATTGAAAGGTGAGAAATTCTCACCTATTGCTATCCTAGCTCCACGGCACTTCATTTGAGAAATCCTCGCCATTCTCGCCCTTTTGTCACCTTCGTTGCCCGCTTTCACTACCTATGTAAAAATCGAATTTTTACTTCGCTATTCAATATATAAAAATCATATTTTTATTTTGAAGTTCAATGTATAAAAATCCTATTTTTCTATCGAAGTTCAATATATAAAAATCCTATTTTTCTATCGAAGTTCAATATATAAAAATCCTATTTTTCTATGCTTCGTTATAAAAATTATATTTTTATCTCGATGCCATACAGACAAAAATTCCTTTTAAAATTCAGTTTAAAAATCCTTTTAAAATCTGTTCAGTTTTCAAACCCTTTAAAATCTGCTTTTAAAATTCAGTTTTAAAAATCTAAAAAAAAACTCAGTTTTAAATCCTTTTACAATCTGTTCAGTTTTTTTTTACAGAATAATAAATAATAAAAAAAATAAAACAAATCGACTTACAGTAACGAGAAGGAGGGGGGGTCGGCTTCGTCGAGGTTTGCAGGTCGGAGGGGGGGTCGGCTTCGTCGAGGCATTGCAGGTCGGAGGGGGGGGTCGGCTTCGTCGAGGCATTGCAGGTCGGAGGGGGGGAGGGGTCGGCTTCGTCGAGGGGGGGGGGGTCTAGTAGTGGGCGGCGCCACCTGGTGGCAACGGAGGAGGACGCTCCGTCGAGGGGGGGGGGGTCTGCGCGATTTAGATTAGGGTTTCTTTTTTTTTTTTTTTTTTATAAAGGGGGCGTTGACTAGTAAATGAAGGAGAGAGAGGGAGAAAGGTAGTTATAGGTTTAATTATATATTTTTTTATTTTATTTTTCAAAACCCTAAATGTTGACTTTTAATTCGAACACCTATCGAGGCCCAACGACTGTCGTCCCTAGCGTTTTACCCCCATTCCGAACACAATGGGATATGTATCGTAGGCCACTTCGACTGTTACGATCAGTTTTCGTTGAATTTACATTTAAATCACTATATTGAATTTTAAACGTACATTTCAAATTACTGGGGTCACATACTAACTAGAAAAATTCCCAAAAAATATTTTCTAGCTTTGTATTGACGATACGGTTCTAACAAAACTAGTTTCGTCGAATTCTGAGATCGTTTGAAAAATGGCCATTTTCCAGTCGATTAAAATCAACTGAAACTGGTCAAACGCGTTTTCCTTCGCCACGCTCACATATTGATTCGAAAAATTATGAAATTTGGAATCTAGCAATAACTTAACATCACGGACCCAACAAAACTGGTTTCGTCGAAATCCGAGGTCGTTTGCAAAATTGCTATTTTTAAGGGCCTTATATATATAAAAATATATATAAATTCCACAGCGACTATTTCTAATTTTAAACTGGACATATCTTATCATTTCTAAGATTAAATCTCAGTTTGTTAACTTCGTTACAAAGATATAGTTATACAGATTCAAATATTTCTTGTTTCGTTCCATTCTGACTTATATTGAATTCTGTATATTCATTTGAAATTAGAAATCGAATTTTCGAACTACCGCGCCATTTTCAATTCCTTTTATAATTATATATAATTATTTATATTCTAACGACGAACTATATAAATATATTCGTTCGAATTCTATTCAAAATAAATTTCTCGTCGATATTATTTAAAATAATTCATTTTAAATAATCAAAATTCGCTAAAATTGCCAAAATAAAAATTTTAAACTGGCCCAGAATTTCCGGGTTATTACAATCTCCCCCACTTAAAACTTTTCGTCCCCGAAAAGGAACAAAGTCGAAAGTGGTTTGATTATTCAGCTCTACGCTCGATCCGGCTTCCATTCTCCAACTCTTTAGTTTCTGAGAATTTTCTAATTCTTCAAAAATTTGGCTAACACCCTAAATTTTCGAAAAATTTCGCCATAACCTCCCCTGCAATGGGAGCATCGGGGAATTTCAAATAGCTTCCCCGGTCCTTCAGATCTCAAAAAGAAAAAGAAAAAGCCAAGCGGCTAGCCAATAGGCTCACAAAATCATCATCACCCAAACAAAACAGGAAATTATGTAGTAAACATGTACCTATTTGTCGGGCAAACAAATTTTATTCTCTGCTCTAGCCTCCTTGCTATGACCTGTTCAATATAAGCATATGTATATGCAAGCAAATGCAACCAATTTCGATACAACTCAATATTTGGTTCGATTAGGCATAATGGTTCAAAATTATCAAACAAATAAACAAACAACACAAACATCAATCAATTAGTGAATTAGCTTTTCAAATGCATAACTTTGATATATATAAAGAAAATCATGTTTTGATGCCAAATCACAACAATAAGCCCTATCTAATTTTGGTTCTCACACCAATCAATAGGAAATATATAGAAAGTCCACTTTCGTCACTCGAACATAAATTCGGATGATGATCGATCAATCATCAGAATCACCCCCGGGCGACTAGAGTGTAATTCTATATCTATCCAGTATATAAAAAATTCGAATACACGCGGATCAGACGTATACGCAAAATCTGTATATACTGGATTGTCCACATCAATATAAATAGATAATCAAATACGAATAATTGATTTTAAATTTTCAAAACAAAATTGTTTTCATTTTACAAATATACTCTTCACACTCGTTCTAGGATACTACTGATCCCATCTCTAACGAGTCATTCTATTGGATATTACTAATCCAATATCCGATGAATTCTTTCATAGGGTTCTAATGTGTCTTGTTCTCTGAGCTTTGTAAACCAAAGCTCTGATACCAACTGTGACGGTAAAGAATTTCGCTCGGTCCGAACCAGTCGCTAAACCGATCCAGGCCGTTCGAAACGCCCTATCGTTTTGAGAACAGGACAAAACAGAACGCATACAGAAGAACATTTCACTATATATATTACAACAGTGCATCAGATTACAAGAATATACAGAGTATAAAGGAATATTACACAGAAATATCAGAGATTTAAATTACATTTAAATACATAGCAGCGGGAAATAATAAAATACACAACTAGAAGAGATATACGGATACAAAGCTTTCCGGATATCGTTCCAGCTGTAAACCAGGATCCTGTGAATATAAATCTTCAAAACCAAAACTACTAGCTGCCCGTGCGGAAAATAGGGGCACCCAGAGTTTAGGTTAAAACAATAAACTCCAGGTCAGTCATGTGACTGGTGTGAGAACTAAAACAGTTATTATTCTTTATTTTAAATCATTAGGTAAATCAAGGGACCACGCCGTATAACACGGAACGGGTTTCCTCCCAAGAATACCAGTGCATAAAACAAACAGCGCAATGCTAAATAAAGAAAAATGAAGCTGTTATAAGACCCAGGTCCCATCACACAATGCAACGCAGCCGAGGATAAGGTTTTCCCTTATAACAGCCAAAGAATGCTTGATACGTTTAAAACAAATCGTTTGGTACTACTATAAGTGCATAGTGTATAAAACAACTTCAAATCATAAGTATCAATCATAGGCGGCATGAATGCCCCATCCCACTATGTCGCCATACTAGGTTCTACAATTAAAACCGCAAATGTCACGTATTTGGAAGTTGGATTTCCATCTATGAACCGAGGCAAAAGATAGTCCTCAACCGATTCGAGACTGCCTACCCCGAGTCTCAGGATCAGAGCTCGAGTGACCCTAGGAGCGACAGGGCCGGTCCACCGATGTGGATTAAAATGCCTGAGCACTGCGTTTCGCCGCCCTTTGGGGCGTAAGCGAGCCAACGAATGACTCCATCGGACCCGGATCGTCCGATCTAACCGAGGCGCCTCGCAACAGCAACAACCACATAAGTCAAACTCGTCAGGGCGTGTAAAACCACTGACGCCACTTCTAGCTAGGAGGAAACGCAGGCCCTCCCTGAGGTCCTTTCTCCCGTTTTTGGTTCATACCGGGTGTGAAACTCGCGAAGTAAACGTTACACAAAGCTACGCCACAAAGGCCGTGCTTTGATCATCACCACAAGACTTTGCTTTTCAACAGAAGCCTCGATCCATTGCCACTTAGGCGTGCCACACAGGCAATTCACTCCATGCGTTTGATATCCATCAATATATAACCCCTGAGCTCGTACGTCTCAGAGAAGGGCGTTAAGCAAGAGAATAAATTCTCCGCCGCCAAACAGATATATATTTAATAGAGATCAATCACACAGACTAAAATCCAATGTTAGACACACAGTCCATTTACAAGTCCGTTCTGGGTCTGAACGAAACCGGAGGCACCTAGTACCCCGCATATCCATCGATCTCCAAGTACGTCTGGACGATCACTAACTGTTTCCATCTTCTTGGGTGTACAGCCCAATCAAGATCATCAGTTATCACCCAAACGACGTGAAGACCTCCGGTCTTCGACCATCGTCTTCATCTTCGACTTATCGTCGTATCAGTTATTCCGAATGGGATAAACCCGGTCTTTCCGAATAACTCGCGTATATTTTAAATAAGTGTTACACAAACACAACATACGCCTCATTCCAATTCATCAGTCACTAACCGCAAATTAATCAAGAGAATAATTCCCCAAATATTAACCCCGAAGGCCGAAACCAACATCAGATCAATATCCAGAAAACCGTTCTGCTTAGCTAACCGACAGTTAGTTTCTGATTTCACATTCATAGGGAAAGGTTCCCATTAATTTTATCAAAGATAAATTCTTGAATTTATTCTTTAATCTACTTTTGAATGTCAATTCAAACTAGTCGGGATTAGCGAACCTTACCGAAGTAATCATTTGTTTTAATTTCCCAATCCCAACCTATTCATCCCATGAAGTAAAACTGGTAATACTTCATATCTAACACCACGGTGTTATCGATAAATTCAATTACCATTTCACGTTCAAATCTAATTAAAGATTTAACTATCGCCTGGAGCAAAACTGGTGATACTCCATTTTCGATCATTTCAATCTAATTAAAGATTCATTAAAACTCCACTTAGTTTTAATCGTTAACTGGGTTAAAGAATCCGTGTCATTTAAAACACGGTTCACGATAAACCCTAAGTCACATTCAATAATTATCGGGTTAAAGAACAAGTGTTGTTTAAAACACTGTTCACGATAAACCCAAAAATCAATATCAATTCAATTCCAATTAAATATTATTTAATTGGTACACTTCATTAAATCTAAATAAAAAGATTTAATCTTTTCTCAACTGGGTTCAAGAACAGTGTTAGTGAAGACACTATTCACGACAAACCCAAATCATATTTGATATTCAATACAAGGCCCTGAATAGAAAATATCCCGGCTTATATTCAATATCAAATTCTACGACCAACAAATATCGTATTGGAAATAACGATATATATATCTATCTTTCAAATTTCCATAACAACATCTGTATAGTCACGAAATCCAACATCGAAATATTCCGAAGACAATTTCGATTCAAATCCATTCCAATGCAATCATTGGAAATTTTGGTTATTTTTAAAACCCTTTTCGAATTCGATTTATTTATTTAAAAATAAATAGAATTATAATTCTAGTTCAAAACTAGTTCATTTCGATAAAAATCTATTTTTATCTTTTCAAATATGGAGTTTTTCATCCCAATTCTTTCTAAATCATTTCTTATGATTTTACATAAATTATTACTATTTTTAATAATTTTATCAAGGCCTGTACAGTCGATTTCCATCAACGGTCATCGAACTGCACTTACAGCGACCTTTTTCAAATTTGATTTGGACATAATTCCAAATCCAACCGTTAGATTTCAAATTTCTAATATTCGTTAGAAAGCTCTTTTCGATACGAACCCAACGGTTCCGGTTTTAGGAGAATCCGACGGTCGGATCTCCCGTAATGTCCGTTTGAAATAAATGGTCGAAATTCACGAACTGCCACGGCGCGGCGCGTTCTATTCAGGCCATTATATTATATATATAATATATATAATATATATTTCGTCGATTTTTATTTAAAACGAATTATATAAATAGTTTTAAAATTCGTTTCAAAAGCAATTTCAACTTCCTTTTCAATTCAAATCAAAATTGAATTCTTCTTTATAAATTCGTTTTAAAAATTCATTTCTATTCAATTCAAATTTCAATTCAATTTGAATTCATTTCAATTCGCTTTCAATTCAATTTGAATTCGTTTTCAATTCAATTCATTTCGAAATCGTTTCAATTCAATTCATTTCGAAATCGTTTTCAATTCAATTCATTTCGAAATCGTTTTCAATTCAATTCATTTCGAAATCGTTTTCAATTCAATTCATTTCGAAATCGTTTTCAATTCAATTTGAATTCGTTTTCAATTCATTTCATTTCGAAATCGTTTTCAATTCAATTCATTTCGAAATCGTTATCGTTTACGTCAAAATGGCGTCAATCTACTCAACCCGGCTTCATAAATTTCTATTTTCAAATATTCTATTTCAAATATTTCTTTTTCAAAATAGTTGTTATTATCAAAATATTTCGTTCAACACATGACCAATCTCAATGAATGAGTACTGTCAACACATGAACTTTTATTTTATATTAATAAAGATGTAAATTTTATTACTAAAATATTTCGTTCAACACATGACCAATCTCAATGAATGAGTACTGTCAACACATGAACTTTTATTTTATAATATTCTTTATTTTTCAAATTGGAATGAGGCCCAATCAATTACCATATAAAGTTAATTATATGGATTTCCATACAACACATGTATATAATAGCATTGAAAAATAATCAACCATCAACCAAAGTGCACTACACTGTATAAGCATCAAATATAGATATTCAACGCTTATAACAGTCTGTCAATCAATCGATCGACATATTTAATCAATCAGGATGAGTGAACTTCAAATTTCATCCCAACACCCGTGTGGGGTTTCAAACAATCACACGCATATTTTATTTGTGCAGTTGGGCGATGTGTAAAATTTATCGTCCCAATCAATGTCATTCAAATAGGTGTACATAAACAAACCGTTCGGTTTATAAATGAATATTTTATTTTATTCACTTCACGTTAAAAATTATATTTTTAACGATAAAACATTTTATTCCAACCTATGAATTTCTATTCAATTCATTTATTCAATTAAATGGTATTTTTATTTTTCTAACTTATTTTAGAAAATTTCGGCGGCATAACGGCACGATACTAGAAACGGGACGAGGCCTAGCCTTATCCCCGGTCTAGTGAAGGCCCACGCCATTCACACATCAATCAAATCAATTCGTTATGCAAACCACAAAATTTGGAGTAAGAGTCTAACCTAGCCTTACTCCTTCGCCTTATAACGGCGCACGTCTAATCCTAACCAATTTATCGATTCGATTTTTCACACCTCAAACCACATTCAAACCAATATCGCAATCAATCACCAAACAGCCAAACAAACAAGTCCATGGTCTGTGGACGATTGTGTCGGGTGCTACTAAACACCGTCTGCATCCTAGTATATATATATATAACTAGAAAAATAAATTGAAAGGTGAGAAATTCTCACCTATTGCTATCCTAGCTCCACGGCACTTCATTTGAGAAATCCTCGCCATTCTCGCCCTTTTGTCACCTTCGTTGCCCGCTTTCACTACCTATGTAAAAATCGAATTTTTACTTCGCTATTCAATATATAAAAATCATATTTTTATTTTGAAGTTCAATGTATAAAAATCCTATTTTTCTATCGAAGTTCAATATATAAAAATCCTATTTTTCTATCGAATTTCAATATATAAAAATCCTATTTTTCTATGCTTCGTTATAAAAATTATATTTTTATCTCGATGCCATACAGACAAAAATTCCTTTTAAAATTCAGTTTAAAAATCCTTTTAAAATCTGTTCAGTTTTCAAACCCTTTAAAATCTGCTTTTAAAATTCAGTTTTAAAAATCTAAAAAAAAAACTCAGTTTTAAATCCTTTTACAATCTGTTCAGTTTTTTTTTACAGAATAATAAATAATAAAAAAAATAAAACAAATCGACTTACAGTAACGAGAAGGAGGGGGGGTCGGCTTCGTCGAGGTTTGCAGGTCGGAGGGGGGGTCGGCTTCGTCGAGGCATTGCAGGTCGGAGGGGGGGGGGGGTCGGCTTCGTCGAGGCATTGCAGGTCGAAGGGGGGGGGTCGGCTTCGTCGAGGGGGGGGTCTAGTAGTGGGCGGCGCCACCTGGTGGCAACGGAGGAGGACGCTCCGTCGAGGGGGGGGGGTCTGCGCGATTTAGATTAGGGTTTCTTTTTTTTTTTATATAAAGGGGGCGTTGACTAGTAAATGAAGGAGAGAGAGGGAGAAAGGTAGTTATAGGTTTAATTATATATTTTTTTATTTTATTTTTCAAAACCCTAAATGTTGACTTTTAATTCGAACACCTATCGAGGCCCAACGACTGTTGTCCCTAGCGTTTTACCCCCATTCCGAACACAATGGGATATGTATCGTAGGCCACTTCGACTGTTACGATCAGTTTTCGTTGAATTTACATTTAAATCACTATATTGAATTTTAAACGTACATTTCAAATTACTGGGGTCACATACTAACTAGAAAAATTCCCAAAAAATATTTTCTAGCTTTGTATTGACGATACGGTTCTAACAAAACTAGTTTCGTCGAATTCTGAGATCGTTTGAAAAATGGCCATTTTCCAGTCGATTAAAATCAACTGAAACTGGTCAAACGCGTTTTCCTTCGCCACGCTCACATATTGATTCGAAAAATTATGAAATTTGGAATCTAGCAATAACTTAACATCACGGACCCAACAAAACTGGTTTCGTCGAAATCCGAGGTCGTTTGCAAAATTGCTATTTTTAAGGGCCTTATATATATAAAAATATATATAAATTCCACAGCGACTATTTCTAATTTTAAACTAGACATATCTTATCATTTCTAAGATGAAATCTCAGTTTGTTAACTTCGTTACAAAGATATAGTTATACAGATTCAAATATTTCTTGTTTCGTTCCATTCTGACTTATATTGAATTCTGTATATTCATTTGAAATTAGAAATCGAATTTTCGAACTACCGCGCCATTTTCAATTCCTTTTATAATTATATATAATTATTTATATTCTAACGACGAACTATATAAATATATTCGTTCGAATTTTATTCAAAATAAATTTCTCGTCGATATTATTTAAAATAATTCATTTTAAATAATCAAAATTCGCTAAAATTGCCAAAATAAAAATTTTAAACTGGCCCAGAATTTCCGGGTTATTACACCTGTTTAGTGTAATGCCCAGTTTACACCCATTTTCCCCCTTTTGTGTGCCCCTTCCGGATAAAATAAAAACACATTCCCCTTTCACTAATTTTCCCCTTCCCTACAGGGGCATTTGAATTTTAACAGGAAGGGGTATTTGAATGGGTATTTGGAAGGGGTTGGGGAAGGAGAAAATTGGTGAAGAGGGAATGCGTTTTTATTTTATCCGGAAGGGGCACACGAAAGGGGAAAAAAGGTGTAAACTGGGGAGCAAACGAACGGGGTATCACGAGAGGAGCAAATCGAGCTGTTCATTCGGAAATGGCAGATGTGGTGGGTCCCACGTCGATGCGTTAGACGCTTCGTACGCGTCCGACGAAGACGCGAAAGTGGACTGGGCAATTAAGAAATCAAATGGTGCCTAACTTCTTTCAAAAACTCCTTCCTATTAAAAATCAAACGCACCCTTAAAGGATTTTGGTGGAGGGTAGAAAAATAAGAAAGAACGTGTTGGCATGAGCGGTTTATGGAACATCTTGCAAGTGAAATGATACGTGTACAAATATGAGCCTTTCCTTATCTATGTTAAGAATAAATCACACCTTCCTTTGTCTTTAAAACTAACCAAGCCATTTTATTATGTAAATAGTATGTAGCCCGTGTCGATAGCACGAATTGAGTTTTGGTTTAAATAACTTACAGTAAGATGTGTTAGATGTGTATAATTCAATTAGTGTTATGTTGGTTCATTAATTCAATAAGTGGCAAAATTGTTCTTCATTACATAATAGGAAAACACCCATTTAACAGCGAATGGCGTTTTTAATTTTTGGATATATCATATGTATGTCAAACTTAAAAGTTATGTAAAGGTTTGAAGGAACTATTTAGAACTTTGAAATTGCATTTGTACGGAGGAAGCGTACACTTAATATCAGACATATGTTCACTTATTGTCGACAGACGTAAGATAAGTATAATGTGAAACTTACTTCGATTCATTGTAAAGTTGATTATATATGAACTGCAATTAATATTGAGCATTAAGCAATGTTAATGGACGGATGCTGAATTATTGACAGGCTAAGGCACCGATAGAGTTATATAATTTTTAGCTAACGTGGCTAATGCAACCTATGGGTTGGCAAGTATGTGTTCTTAACGATTGTGCTGGCAGTTTTATACCCCACTTTATGGGCAGGTGGAGTTGAAAGAGTTGCTGCAACCCACCATGGTAGGTTCATTTGATTGGGGATATATGCACTGGATCTTTTACATGCTCGGTTACAAATTTAATGCATGACAGTGCAAGAGCTGCAGAGAATGTTCCAGGGGGCACAGATGAGTTTCTATTTTCATGTATGGACTGGTAACTGAGCATGTCAGATAAGTTATTTCCGCATGAAAACAGGTGGGGCTTCGTGCATGTAGGGGGAAATTGTAAGGTTTTGGAGAGGGCTCAAAGAAGGCATGGGAGACGCTCGAGCAAAATGGGATTGTTCCGCTGATCGATTTTGATGTTATCATTTCCTCTTGTGTCTTTTGGGGTTGTATTGTTGCAGATGGGGCACTTGTTTTATAATTAATAGTAGTATGCAATTTTCCCATTTTTAATATATGTTTCATAGACATAAGATTTGAATGGTGTTAATTTCGTTTCCATTAGCCTTCAAAAGAAATATAATTTGGTAATTGAGTAAATGTTGTAGATGAAAGAAACCCCACATACTATCTTTTTTCTCTAAAGTTTGAATACAGGAAAAAGAAAGATATAGATAAGAATGAAGGCCAAAAATGTGTAATTAATGTGGGACATTCTCATTGGCAGCTTCATTTAGTTGAACAAATAAACTTTGCACGATTTCACCCTCTACTTAAATAAGCTTGTGAGTCTGCATTACCGTATATAGCAACATTCAAAACTGATATGCAACCACATTACATATCAAAGCAGCATTAAATGCATTACAACATAACATAAGATAAACGTTTAAAGCCGTTATTTAACAACATGCAAATACCTTCCATATTCACTAACATGTAGCATGAATTAGAGAAGTTGCAATACATGACATAAATTAAGCCAATAAAATTCGATGCATCCTTGAGCTTCAAGCCATTGAGTTTTAAAAATGCACCATGTATATTTTTAGTTAAAATACAAAACAAATTATATGAAAGTTAATGAAAGTGTTATAAACAAAAATCAATCCAGTAATTACTAACTTTAATTGCATTAGTTGATTTTGGAATAAAGGAGAAAGAGATGGATTATAAAGAAGATTGTTTTGAATGAAAATATTTTTTGAACTAACTACAAATGTTTTTATAATTATTTTGTCCCCCATGTTTTTGTTTTACAAAGATACTTATATTGTTATTTTCTTACGATGACTCCTACTTACAGATATCAACCTGGTCTTCAAGTCTGTTTTGTAGATACATTTCATCCAATGTTAATGCATAACATTAAAAATATCCAAAAAAAGCAATTTAACATGGATGATTAACTCAAATTAATTAGACTTATTGTGTTTTGTTATAACGTAAGGAATTTAACGTTCCAATCATCTTTTAAAAATTTCACTTTTTGTAGAGTTGAAACTTAATTTTAAAGAATATGAATGAATTTTTTTCCTAATGCTGTGTGTTTTCAAAGAAAATACATGAAAATGCATTAGCACCTGAATGAGTGATAAGTTAGGAAAGTTGATTCGTATCTCTCAGCTGTTGTCCGTGAAAACATAGAAAAAGATTTGTGATGAATAAAATAAAAGATTAAAGGCCAATTAGCACTGAATTAAGTTATATCTAGAAGTAGCTTTGCATTAAATGAGAAAGAATAAATTTATCATCAAATGGATGATTACAAACCTACTACAAAATAAAACTTTTAAAAACTATTAAAACTATAGCAACCGTAATAGTTAATTTTACTTTTAACATTATATATATATAAATATATATATATATATATATATATATATATATAGACACACACACATACACACATATAGCCAAGCGTTCGGTTGCACCCCAAAAATGAAGCACCTAAAATGCCCCTTGATTTCCACCCCTTGTTTATATTAATTTAAGTGAGTAAGAGGTGTAAGAGTTAGTGGAAGGAGAGAGAAGGGGAAATGAGTGGTGGAAATAAGAGGGCAAATTGGGTGCTGCACTACTATTACGGGTGTCATTGAACCTGCCTCATACACACACATATATATATGTGTGTGTGCTTTTTGATCAATTTGTATGTGGTTATTATTGGCTACTTAGCTTTTATGCACACATCTAGTCTTATGCATACATCTAGTCAAAGTAGTAATAAATTAACATCCATTCATAACAAAAAAAATTAATCACATAATAAGTACACTCATACTGTATTAGTCATATACACTTTTAATAATTTAACTTGCTTAAAGTATCAAATATTTCAGGGAATAATACAGTTAGAAAGGAACCTAATATCAATACCACAAACAAGAATGTATATAATCATTGCTACCATAATCCGAACATATAAAATAATAATAGTACAGTGGATGTATGATATGCCGTAATGTCGAACTATACAGAATAATAATTCCAGCATTTATCAAATTTTGTGTATAAATTAGGAACAGTAGAGGTGAAACATTAGTTAGGAATATAACAGAACATGTTATGTGCAATTATGAGAAATCGAAAAAATAAATGCAGAACACATCAAACATAATAGTAGACAAACTATTACAGCAAACAATATTTACAAATGTGATCTTTAATTTGCAACAACATAAGAACATCAAAATTTCACTGAATGAAGAAAGGTAGTTGCAATATGAAGAAGGAAACTGATAGATGTAAAAGTTTGAATATTAAAAAATACACATACTAAGGTGCAGTGTCAAGGAAACAAATTAGCAAAGTAAAGGAGGTATGAAAAAATAAAAAACAGTTGGAGTGAGTTAATACCTTGAATTTTGGCATGGTGAACGATGTTGTTTAATGGGAAGAAGAGAAAAACAAAGCAAAATTTAGCAAAATTAAATCTATGGATGGCAGAAGCTACGATGGAATGAAATGATGATGGGTTGATGAATTAGTCAAATTTGTGAATTATTTTTAGAGGAAAAGAAGCATTATGAGACATGGAAAGTAAGCATGGAAATTATTGTGTAGTGTTGTAAATAAACATGAGGAGAACGTGGGGGCACCGTGTGAATGAGTCAGCATCGATGAATAAATGTCAGCCGCTCTTTGTCTTCTATAACTAACCAAGAAATTTTATTATATATGTTAGAAAATAAAATAGAAGAAACAAGATTGAAGAGAAGTTTTATTATTGATGAATTGTAATTGTAAGATAATACAAATTGTATATATAAGTCCTCTATTTATAATACAAGAAATAAATGTAAACAGGCTTGAATAATGGGAATGTGACCATTACATTGTTATAATAAGCATGTGACCGTTGCATTGTTATAATAGGCATGTGACCGTCGCATTGTTATAATGGGCATATGACCGTTGCTATGTTATAATGAGAATGTGACCGTTATTGTTATAATGGGCATGTGACCGTCGCTTTCCCATTATTCCTTTTTTCCTTTATTATCGCCCCTCAAATTAGGTTTAGGTTTTGCTTCCCTAATTTTCCGAGAAACATTCCATCTTTTACTTTGTATTTGTTTATAATTTTTCAATTCCAAGTGCTTATCCGAATCTATGAAAGTTTTTAGCTGAAAATGATTTTGTTGGCATGTCAACCCTATGATAATAAGCTGGAACGTGATTCATTTGTAGATTCTTCTTTTGGACTTGCTTTCGAACGAAATAAATGTCGATTTCTATGTGTTTGGTTCGATTATGTTGAACAGGATCCGCTGTCATGTAGATTGTGCTTAGATTATCACACCAAATTATAGGGTTCCTGCTGGATGATAGATTTTGCTCCTTTAATAATGATTGCAACCATAAGATTTCTGTCATAGTGCTTGCAACACTCCTGTACTTTGCTTCCGTACTAGATCTCGAGATGGCTGTTTTCTTTTTATAACACCATAAAATAAGACTTTCTCCTACATTAATACAGTAACCAGAAATTGATTTTCTATCGTCTATATCTGTAGCCCAGTCTGCATCTGAGTATGTTGTAATGCTTAAGTCTCTGCTGCCTCTCAGTGATATGCCAAAGTTGATTGTTGCTTTTAAATATATGAGTATTCATTTCACTATTGTCCAATGCTCACTTTTGGGTTCCTGCAAAACTTGAGACACTTTGTTAACACTAAAAGAAATATCAGGTCATGTTATAGTAGCATATTGTAATGCTCCTACAACACTCCTATATTGTTTAATATTTAAGATAGCTTCCCCTTTGTTCTTTGATAAATGCTGGTTTGAGATCATAGGAGTTGGTTGACCATTTGCTTCAATCATATTTGTCTAGTTTAGAAGCTCTACAATGTACTTTCTTTGACAGAGATGAATTTCTTTATCTGATTTCCTTTTGACTTCTATTCCAAGAAAATAAGATAAGTCACCCAAATCTTTTAATGAGAACTGATTGTTCAAATAATCTGCCATTTTATTATTCCAGTTTAACTACTGCCTGTGATAATTAAATCATCCACATATATTAATATATAAATGGTTGATGATTCACTGATTTTTGTAAATAGTGATGTACCGGATCTGGTCGGTGAATAGCCTAGTGTTGTTAAACTTGCTTTTAGTCTTTCAAATCATACTCTGGGTGCTTCTTTCAGTCCATAGATTACTTTATCCAGTTTGCATACCAATTTTGGATCTTATGTATAGCCTTGTGGTTGTTGCATGAATATTTCTTCATGTAGATTTCCATTTAAGAATGCATTGTTGACATCTAGCTGCTTGATTTACCAATTATTGCTTAATGTTGTAGTCAATATAAGTCTAATTGTTGAGGGTGTACCACTGGTGAGAAAGTTTCATTATAATCAAAACCAAATTCTTGTGTGAACCCCTTTGCAATAAATCTTGCTTTATATCTGTTGATAGACCCATTTGGATTCTTTTTCAGTATATATACCCACTTGCATCCAATTATATTCTTGTTGCTTGGTGGATTTACAAGTTCCTATGTACAGTTGTTCATCAGTGCTTGATATTCTTCATCCATTGCCTTTCTCCATTCTTTGTGTTTCACTGCTTGTTGATAACTATTTGGCTCTTCTTCAGTAATGACTGCAGTATAAGTATTTGGTTTGAATATGCCCCTTTTAGATCTGGTTATCATTGGATGTCCAGTTTGATGTTGTGGTGATTGAGTTGGTGAGTCATTTTGTCTACTGCTGGTATTTTGATTGCTCCCGTTGCTAGTTTCTTCTCTTATTGCTACTGATTGTCTACAACTTGATTCTGCAGGTGATTGAATGGCGTGGATAGTTTGCTCTGGCAAATCATCCCTAGTTTCACTATTACTGTGGTGACCTTCAGAGTTACTACTAGCAGCCTTGTCACCATTCTCTTGATACCATGTGTCAACAATACTATGTAGATCAGGTATACTAACCATTGGATTTTATATTTTGGCTGTGGTTTGTATATCTGGTATGCTATAAGGAAAAATATTTTCTTTGAAAATAACATGTCTACTTGTAAAAATTCTACCAGACTTGTCTATACATCTAAACCCTTTTTTATTATTGCAATAGCCTATAAATGTGCAAGGTTTAGATCTATAGTCAAGTTTTTTATTATTATAAGGTCTTAGGTAAGGAAAACATAGACAACCAAATGTTTTTAGACTATTGTAATTAGGTTTCACATTGAATAGCTTTTCTAGAGGTGTTATGTCTTTCAGTACTTTAGTGGGCATTCTATTTATTAGATACATAGCAGTACTGAAACCATCAGACTAAAATTTAAGTGGCAAGGATGCTTGAGCTAGCAAAGTTAAACCTGATTCAACTATATGTCTATGTTTTCTCTCAACTATACCATTTTGTTCAGAAGTATAAGGACATGTTACTCTGTGTATAATGCTCTTATTCTTAAAA
The DNA here is from genome assembly GCA_030737875.1 of Allium sativum. Classification (NCBI taxonomy): domain Eukaryota; kingdom Viridiplantae; phylum Streptophyta; class Magnoliopsida; order Asparagales; family Amaryllidaceae; genus Allium; species Allium sativum. The sequence continues at coordinate 140,306,966 of CM060924.1, forward strand.
TAATCAGTTAGAGGTTTGTAATCTAATCCTCCATCTGTCTATATACATTTAATTTGACAGTTTACTTGGTTTTCAAACATATTGATAAAATTATGATAGCACCTTTTGTATCAGACTTAGCTTTCAAGAAATGTGTCCAAGTATATCTAGTATAAGCATCCACAAATGATACATAATATTTATACCCATAATCAGAAAATATAGGAGATGGTCCCCAAATGTCAGTGGTAATTAATTGAACAGGTTTGGAATACACAGTTAATGGATTAGAAAATGGTAACTTGTGACTTTTCCTATCTAACAGTAAGTACATACATAAGGCAATTTTGTAGGAATAAATTTTATTTTATTATCATTAAGAATTTTGGTTACAATACTAGCACTAGGATGACCTAGCTTATAATGCCATAGATCAAAAGTGTTTCTAATCTGAGTTTCATCAGTTATATCAGTCATATTACAATGTGGGTGATCATTGACAATAGGATTGTAATTGTTGAGATTGAACTCATAGAGTCCTTTCACAGCATTACCCTTTAGAAGAATTTACTTAGTTAGTAATTCTCTAACTACACAGTATGTTGGGAAAAATTCAAAGTAAACATTGTTATCCCAAGCAAACTGAGAAACACTAATCAGGTTTTTCTTAATGGTGGGAACTCCTAATAAGTTATTCAAAAATAATTGTCTATTACCAGAAATACTACCTATGCCAGTGTGAGAAATCTTAACACACTTACCATTTCCCATGCTTATTGTTTGATTACCTTTGTATTCCTTGTTCCCTAGATTTAGGTTATTCAGATTGTTTGTAATATGATGGCTAGCTCCTGAATCTAGGTACCATGTTTCATCTTGAATACGATCAGCTCTGGCTTGTTCATTCTAATTTCTTGTGTTATCAGATTAATTTGTTGTATCTCCTTGTCCATATGCTATATTAGCGATGAAGTTGTTGTTCTTTTGATTGTTACTGTTGGCTTGACTTGCTAAGTAGTTTGAGTTGTACCTGAAATAACACTTGACTACAATATGGTCAACCTTCTCACATATTTGGCACTTTGGTCGATTGTTGTTGTTGCTCCGGCGTCCTCTTTCTCTGCCACCTCTTCCTCTGGTGCTGGGGTTGCCTATCTGAAAGGTTTGCTCATTTCCTAAATTGTTATTTGCCTGATTTTTGTTATCATTATTTTTGTTAACGACATAGTTAATAGAAAAATCACTTTCTTGAGTTTTCTTGCTTTCAAGCCTAGCTTCATGTGCAAGAAAAATTGAATGAACTTCATTAAGTAAGAAGAATTCCTTTTATGAGGAAATTATGGTTTACAGCCTCATATTCTTCACTTAGGCCATTGAGTATAGTTAGGACTTGTTCAAAATCTTGCACTTTGTGACTAATAGCTTCTAACATGTCACAATAGATTTAATTTTCTCAAATACTCTGTCATGGTATTGTTGTCTTTCTTTATTTTTAGCAATTGCCTTTTGTAAAACATAACTTTAGCAGCTGACTGGTTGTTGAAAGCTTTTTCTATTGTTGTCCATATCTCATTAGCACTTTTGTAGCCAATTATCCGTGGTAGTAACTTTTGATTGATAGAAGATAGTAATCATGAGCTGATTAATCGATTTAGCCTATGATATTTCATGTATTCTTCATTGTTGACTATTTTGCCTTCTTGATCAGTAATGAATTTTGGTGGAACAGACAAGGTCGCCATGATGAATCCTTCAAGGCCATACCCTTGAATTGCGATTTCAATCTAAAGTTTCCATAGCAAGTAATTGTCTTCATCTCATTGTACTGTAATTAGTTGTGATTATGGACTAATTACAGTTTTGATGAGTTTGTCTACAGCTGCAAAGCTCTCAACTGTTCCAGTAGCGTTGTCTAAAGCTGATGAAGCAGTGTCAGTAGTCATGATGCTGAGAAAGATTACTCAATACTCTTTCGAGTTGAAGAAGAGATGGATCAATGGTTGTTAAGCCTTAATGAAGCTCTGATACCATGTTAGAAAATAAAATAGAAGAAACAAGATTGAAGAGAAGTTTTATTATTGATGAATTGTAATTGTAAGATAATACAAATTGTATATAGAAGTCCTCTATTTATAATACAATAAATAAATGTAAATAGGCTTGAATAAAAGGAATGTGACCATTGCATTATTATAATAAGCATGTGACTGTTGCATTGTTATAATAGGCATGTGACCGTTGCATTGTTATAATGGGCATATGGCCGTTGCTATGTTATAATGAGAATGTGACCGTTGCATTGTTATAATGGGCATGTGACCTTTGCTTTCCCATTATTCCTTCTTTCCTTTATTAATATAGATTTTGTTTTTTAAAATTATTTTGTTATAGCAATTTAATACAAGGCTATGTTACAATGCTATATATATATATATCATATTTTCTTTTAGTGACAGCCTCCTTAAAAGACTGTGGTCCTGCTTCTACGGTTACTGGTGCAATAAAATTTCGGTGTTTTGCAAATAATTTGTCAAAACTAACATAATGTGCTATGGTGTAATGTCTCGTATTTTCTGGCCATTTTATTGAAATATTTTATTTATTTAAAATATTGATTTGAGTTTAAAAAATGGTATTTAACCATTTTAATTTGAATATTTATTTATTTTGAATAATATAATAATATTTTAATTTCAGCATATTTGGGAAAATGTTGATTTTGCTGTATAATATGAACGAGCGATTTAAAGTGGTTTAAATATGATTAATATTAAATTATATTAATATATTCGTTATTAAAACGACATTAGAACGTTAAATTATAATTATATTACAAAACGAGCCGCAGCGGCGCGGTTGTTCGTAATTTGGCACTTTGAACTTTAAACGGCTGTACAGGGCCCAAAGTGAGTCGGATTTTCTCGAAACATGAAACGTCGGAATTTGTTGGATAATATTTTTCTAATGAAAGAGAAAAATCAATTTTTCATTGCGTAGATTTTATTTTATGTCCAAATCAAATTTTGAAAAGGTCGATATGGAATTCCTTTATATATTATATCGATTTATTATATAAAATAAAGGGTTTTAAAATATTTTTAATATCGAAATAGCTTGAATTTCAACCTGGGGTATTTTATCTTGAATCTGTATAATATTCTTCTCGTGTATGGCCAATTTCAATATTTTATTTATATTATATTGAAGTATTTTAAAATTGATTTATTTTAATTCAAACTGGACCTTTTAAAAGGGACTTTATTCAAACGACCTTCGTTTTCAACGAAACAAATTTTATTTGGACCGCAACAGTAAATTATTGCTAGATTTCAAGTTGCGTGTCAATCGGGGTTATTCTGTGAGCGTGGCAAAATAAACTGCAAATAAAACGACCATTTGGAGTTAAACAAGCACCATTTGAGCAAACAGACAGGGAATTCGACGAAACAAGTTTCATTAGGACCGTAACTCAAATAATACTATACCGTCCATTCGCATCTCGAACGGGGTTTGTACGTTAACACAGGACCGAATAAACAGCGTTAAAAATAGCGATAGGTACGAAATAAAAATCATTAGTCAACATCGTTCATTAAATCAACTTAAAATATATTATTTCCACATTATATATACCCCTCCAAACCAGAAAATCCAACCACCAATTCATTTCCATCCTCCATATTTGAAAAAAAGTCCTCCAACCTAAAACAATTTATATCTCCAAATCTGTCAAGAATTTGAGGGGGGTTCAAAGGCAAAGTGGTAGATCGGGACGATATCTACCTACTGTAAAAAGTTGGGGTGGAACGGTGGTCGGAGGTGGCCGGAAATCGCAAGGAAAGGTGAAAAATGAGTTTCGTTCTTTTTTGTTTTGGGAGGGTTGTGGTCGATTTCAGAAGCTCTAACCTGTGGGAGATGAAAGAGGGAAGACAAGGCTTTCGTTTGGCTGTGGTCTCGGGTTCTACGATTGATGGTGGTCGGAGAAATCAGCAGTTGAACGGAGAGGCAATATTTGGGGGTGTTTTGTTGAGCTGAGTTCGGTTTTCAGGGTATTCCGGCATCATGGGTTGATGAGGGGGGTTCGACCTGAAGCAAAGGGGACAGGGTTGGTGAGGCGGTTCCAGGCGTGGTGGTCCGGCGGTCCAATTTGATCTGTGGCGGCGGGAAGGGCGTCATGAACGATTTCCGTTCAAGGATGAAATTCCGGCGACTGAGAGGGTATGGGGTCACGGCGCTGGGGAAGATGGCTCTGCTCGGTGGTACGGTGATGTTTAGGCGGTCCTGGGGTGCTCCAGTGATGGTATGGCGGAAGTAGGAGGCTCAGTTGGTTGGGTGCAAGGTTCGAACGAAACTGGAAAGGATGAAGAAGAAGTTACAGGTTTGAGAAATGGTGAAAGGAGAAAATGCGTGAGAGAGAGGGGGGCGGTCAATGCTGATGATGTGGATTAGAATTTCAAAGGTAATTAGTGGTTAATTTTTAATTTAAATTATATTAAATCTAATTAAACTTGAAATGGGCGTAACTTTTTTGTACGTTAACGAAATCAGATGAAATTGGATCCGTTGGGATCATAGGGACGAGACCTAGGTAATGGCGCTGACTAGGCATTGATCTGACGCAGTTGAAATTTCAGCTAATTTTGAATGTTCGACTGAAATTAAAAGGAACAAACGCGTCAACCACCAACCGAATAATCTGGTGAGTTAATTCTCACACCTTCTGGAATCCTGTGACATGGTAAATTCATATTAAAATATAATTTACCATTTAAAAGTATAAATTGGTTGATTGGTTGCTATTGGTCGTTATTTTTTGATTGTTGCTGTTATTTATATTTAATCGTTTTAAATTAGTAGATCATATGAAATTTATTTCATATATTATTATGGAATGTGTAACGAGCTGTGATGCAGGGCAGAACAGGTTGGAGGGATCCGACCGGATTCCTCAAATATTGTATATGTTGTTTGTTTGTTTATATTGTTGATATATGAACTGACTGAACCCCATATGGCAGTAAAACCTGTTTTGAGCGTGATGGTTGAATAAATACTCACCTATGTTGTGTTTAAAATCAATCGATAGTATTGATTGAGTGGTTGGCATTGAATGGCCTAAATTGTACTGTTTTTAACCGTCGTTCTACCGTCAGGCGAATTGACGTAGATTTTAAGTTATAAATTTTTGTAACTAAACTGGAGTCTTTAGTTATTTATATAGATAATTAAAATAGAAATTTATAAATAAATATTTTTGAGTTTATAAAAGAAATTATTTAAAAAGTTTTATGATTTGTACATGTTCTAATTACAGAAAGCCAGCAAATATACCTACGGGTTGTAAAATGCAATAAGTGTTTGGTTTAAACAATTAAATAGTGATATTTTTAAATTAATTAAGTTATTTAATTAAAAAAAGGGGAAATGACAAGGAAAAATCAGTAATATAGTTAATATTAAAGTTAATTATTATTTTATAATAATTAAGGTGATACTTGTAATTGGGATTCAATGTAGAAAGTGATTAAATGTTTGATTAAAGAGGGGGGTGACAAGTGGTTTATAAAGGAATTTATAATCTAAGTTTCCAAACGAGAAATGTAAATAGAATTGGTAAGTGAATTGCAGGGATTTAAATACGATTTTACTTAATTGTTATATTAAGTAAAGAGAACCAAATTGGATTGAATTATATTAAAGAAGGGGGTAAATAGTCATTAGTTATGAAATCCAAGACCAAGGTCTATATTAAGAATGCCAATAGATTGAAGTAAATTATGTGACCAGAGATTTTGATTATAAATCAAAATGTTATGAGCGAAATAATGATTTAAGTTAAAGGTGGTGTCTTAGTGAATATCGACTTAATTAAAGGAATTGAGTAAAGATGGTTTTGAACAAGGATTTCAAATATAACAAACGGTTTATAAAACCAGATTTGAAATCGAGATGGTAAACAAGTTTCATAAGGGTTTAAGTTACTAATTGATATTCATTCTGAGATAAGAACGTTGTCGATCAAGGTCTGAGAGGTAAATAAAATACCCCAACTTGAACGACTTCATTATTTTCGTGGAATGGTATTAGTTTGGAACGAGTAAAGAGAGTGGTAATTGATGTGATATCCCATACGAGAAGAATATGGAACATGAGTGCGAGATTTTGAAATATAAATAAATGCTAAAATGTTAGTTATAACGTAAATAGAAGTATTTGGTTTTAAATTATAGTTTGGCGTTTGCTTTGCCATATCAAGAATTGATAATTTGTTATATACTATTAATTATAATGCATATATGGATATACCGTGATGCTATAAATTAAGAAAGGAAAAAAAAAGGTTTTTTTTATAATGATATACCCAATATGAAAGGGAATGGAAAGTTAACCATTTCATATTCTGAAATGTATAAAATAGTTTTGTCATAATAAAATAAGGATAAATATGGTGTTTATATTTTAGGGGAAGATTTAGAAGTTATCAACAAATTTGTTAAATATATTTTAAATAGGCCAAGTCATGCAAGAACCGAATCAATAAACCCATTCACACTATTGTTATTTGATAGTTAAATCACCGACTATCAAAACTTGACCAATACGATTGTTGGTACGAAAAGACCGGGATCAAATTTATATTCGAAAACCATTCTGACCAGCAAATACATGAAGATACTGAGGGAAGAGGGAGCAAGTGAAGGTCGTGGATCTTCACAAGCGGAAGGATTACTTGACGAATATTCTCTGTGTTGCAACGCAGAGATATTCTGACGTGATTCGGTCGTGGTTGAGATTTTGCGGATTGCAAGGACTACTCGCTACTGATCCTTGGGGTGATTCCTATATAAGGTCGTGGTTGAGATTTCGGTTTATCCTGTTCCTGGATGACTTGTATGGACGAATGTCTGACAAAGTATTTCCAAAAGACCACGTACGTTGATTTCTTCAAACGTATCATAGTTGGTTAGCTCCCAACTAGAGTATTTTTGTGGACGTCAATTAGTGATATCTGATGGATCTGACAATGTGGCATTCAAAGTAAATGATGGCCAGATGTTCGAAAAGGAATTCTGACCTTTAGCCTCATCAACCGGGAAATGACAAAAATCGGGCAGGCAACATGGCTATGTGGGTCGCTCCCATTAGGGTGTATAATCACCTATCTAGAGAAATTCCATTTGCTTCTTTAATCTATATTTGATGTTGTCCCTTTTTCGGGATACAGTTGCTGATCCCAACAGTCGGTGATATACATTCGATACACTCAAGCGAAATGAGTGGTCGGTCATGTGTGAGCCGGGTTGCAAGACGTTCTTGTTGAACCCAGTGTATTCGCCTCTAGAGATACACTATCGGCAGGTGGTCCCATACCTTGTCATAGTTGGAATCCAATATCCAATAAGCGCTCGTGGTTTTGATTGTATACTATATATGTGGTGCGTGAGATGCAAGCGTTCCGCTAGATTGTTATTTATTTGTATTTAGACACTATGATAATATCAGAATAAGTTATTATTTCAAAAACGTTTTGGGTTATAGTAAGGTAAAAACCATCCGTGTTTATGTGAGAGCTAGTCTTACTATTATCCTTTGATTTCAGAAGGGATTTTCCAAAGTTAAACAAGTTGTATGTTTGGTGAATTTATCACTGAAAGTATTCCAGACTGACCCGGTGAATTTTGCTTTGGTTCAAATGTGCTCGGGTCAGACCGAGTATATTTCCAGGTCAGGTTTCACTTGGAGTTTCAGGAGCTGGAAGCAGGAGGCTTCACCGCTAGTTATATGAAGTTATTATTTCGCTGTGTCTGATATATGTTGTACTATGATAGTTGGTATGTATATACAATTCTTTTGTATAAAAAGATTTGTTATATTATATTTTATCTGTTCCGCTGTGAGATTCTGATGTGGTGTTCTTCTTCTTTCTTCTATTCTTCTATTCTTTCTTTCTTTTATCACCCTCTAACTTCCTTCTATTGGTAATATGGGGTTCGACACTTGGGTTTTTGGCAAGTGATACGAGTTTATGTATTGTTGTCGGAAATTCGAGCGTTGAAGGTTTCCCTGGGTCGTTACATATGGGATAAGGAGTAGCTGAGGGAGATTGTGAAGAGGAATCAAGTGAAGTAGGGATTGAATTTTTCTTGATCACTGTATTAGTCACAAAATCACACAATTTTATTGAGGGATACTTGACACGTAGCCCATGACCGAAATTATCATCCAAACTTGCACCATCATATGAATCTACAACATCCACTTCTCCCTATAGCCAAAGGCATAACTGGTTGTGTCTCAGTCAGAACAGAGGAAATTTTCGACTCTATGTTCTCATCATCAACATAATCTAAAACATCAATAGTACTCCTATCCATATGCATCTCAGGTAAAGAGCTCACATTTTTAGGTTTAGCATCCAAATATGGGAAAATATTCTCATAAAATTTAATATCACGAGTGACAAAGAATTTCTTAGTACTAAGTTAAATAAGTTCCAACCCTTCTTACCAAACGGATATCCTACAAAAAAACATTTATGACTTCTATTAGCGAATTTGTCACCCTTTGCCTTTTGGTTATGAGCAAAACATAGACAACCAAACACACACAATTTTGTTAAGGATGGTGGATGACCAACTAAAATCTCATATGGTGTTTTTTGTGAAGAACATTGGAAGGAGTATGATTAATAACATGAGCAACAGCTAAAACACATTCCCCCAAAAAGAAATAAGCAAACCACCTTGACATCTTAAAGCTCTTGCAACAGTCAAAATATGTTTATGTTTTCTTTCCACTCTCTCATTTTGTTGAGGAGTACTCACGCAAGTTGTTTGAAACAAAATCCCAGTTGAAAAAAAAATTCCTTCAAACATTTAAGTTCTGTTCCATTATCACTACGATTTTTTTTCAGTTTTTGAGAAAATTGGCGATCAGTCATAATAATAAATGACATAAACATCTCAAAAGCTTCAGTTTTATCAATCAACAAATAAACCCACACAACATGAGAAAAATCATCCACTGTTGTAAGAAAATAATGAGAGCCATAAGAAGAAGGTTCAGGAAACGGACCCCACAAATCACAATGTACTAACTCAAGAATACGAGTTGTTTTATTTTCATTCAAAGGAAAACTATCCCTAGGTTTCTTAGCACGATGGCTTATTTCACATGCTTTATTCAAATTGTCTTTAGAATCCAAAAAAAAGGAAGTCACTTCATTACTTTTTCCAAAGGATGACCCAACCTATTATTCCATAATTCCAATTAAGACATGCTTGCAACCGTAAGAGCTTGAACCGGTGTCCCTTCATGCAAATAGTAAAGTTCATCCCGTCTTTCACCCATCTCAATCAACTCCCTCGTCAGTTGGTCCTGAATAACATACAAGTTAGAATTAAAAGTGATAAAACATTTTAAATCGTCATTCAGCTATGACACCGAAATTAGATTACAATTTAAGTTCGGTACATAAAGCTCATGATAAAGAATGATTTTTTCATTTAATTTAACTACTCTCTCCATTGAGGCCACGACATTTCCACCATCAGGATGCCCAACTGAACATGGAAATACGTCTTTAACATCCTTCAAATAAGAAAGATTCCCTGTAACGTGATTAGAGCAACTGTATCGATGATCCACTCACCATTTAACGATTAGGAGATGGTGAAGTTGTTTCACCTTCCATGGATGAAGTTTAGAGAAAGAAAAACTAGAGTTTACCAGACTCTGATACCATGATAAGAATCGAGATTTCTTAGGTTAAAAGTCTTGTCTTTTCATTCATTAGGTAAAGCTATTTATACACAACGTCTCATTCTGATTCTGTCAACAAATCACATAAATAGGGAAACTACAAATTACATCCCTAAACTTGATTTTGTCAACAGATCACATAAATAGGGAAACTACAAATACATCCCTAAACTTCACTGATTTCCTAATCACTGCCAGCTCACCATATCACATATTATCCGTGATTTCCAAATACAACCCCATATAAAAGAAAATATTAAATAATCTTTTTATACTTCAAAAATCATTCCTCTTTTAAAATAAGTCAAAGCTGTTGCTTCTTATAGAATTTAAGGGTACTTGAAATATAGCATGTACTCTATGTTTTCATCATTTGTTATATTCATGTGAATATACTGACACATAAGCACCGAGCATAGTAATAAGGCATGTATCAGGCCATGCTTTACCTTGTGCCAGTAATTCACATCAATTCTTGTATGTAAAAACATAGCACATTATCTTTTACTTTAGGTAATTTTGCATGGAAGCATTCCAGCATTTTATACAAACATACATAATTTTATAGATACATTTTCCAGCACTCAAACCAATATAATTGACAGGACCCGAACCTCCCTGTAAAGGAAAGCCCAGATTGAGTTGAGAACACGACGAATCAGAATACAAGCAGAAGAACATTTCTTTGCTATTACAACAATTTACATCAGAGTACACGAATATACAGAGTATGAATAGATATTATACATCATAAAATTATTAGAGATTAAAGTACATTACATAACAGCGAAAAATAATACGAAACACAACTGAAAGAGATAAACGGATACAGAGCTTTCCGAATATCATTCCGGCTATAAACCAGGATCCTGTGAATACAAAACTGCAAAACCAAAACTACTAGCTGCCCGTGTGGAAAATAGGGGCACCCAGAGTTTAGGTTAAAACAATAAACTCTAGGTTAGCCATGTGATTGGTGTGAGAACTAAAACAGTTATTTAAAAATTTACTTTAAAAGAGAGCAAATCAAGGGACCACGCCGTATAACACGGAACGGGTTTCCTCCCAAAAATACTAGTGCATATACAGTTACAAACAACGCAATGCTTTTTGGAAAATTGAAGCTATTATAAGACCCAGGTCCCATCACACAATGCAATGCAAGCTGGAGGATAGGGTTTTCCCTTATAATAGCCAAACATGCTTGGTATGTTTAAGACAAATCATTTGATACTATTATAAGTGTATAGTGTCAAAATAACTTCAAATATAAATGTATCAATCATAGGCGGCATGGGTACCATCTATCATGTCGCCAATACTAGGCTCTACAATCAAAACCGAAATATCACGTATTGGAAATTGGGTTTCCGTCATGAGTCTAGGCAAGGGATATACTCCTTTCTGCTTCGAGACACTCTAGCAAATGTCTCAGGAACACACTCTGGGTAACCCATGGAATCGGCTGGGCCGGTCCTCCCTTACGTTTGAGGATTGGTTATTCCTGAACACACGTTTCCCGGTCCTTTCGGACCTATCCATCGGCTCCGTAGAGATCGATATATCCGAGGCGCCTCGCATTCCAACAACCACATAGGTAAAAATATAACAATGTCAGGGAGTGCAAAACTGTACCAATCCGGAAAATCAGAACCAATTTAAAATTTTATTTTAAGAAATTTTAAATAGAAAATACATTAGAAATTAGAAATTCTATTATAAAAAATATAATAATAATAATAAAAGGTTAAACAATAAAAAGTTTACATTTTTATTGTAAAGAAGAAAATATGAAAAATGAACATTTGTTTAAATAGGAAAGTTGTTGTAACATAAAAAAATTCACATTTTTATGTAATAATGATTCATTAGAATGATTCATAGCTTGTTTAAATTGATGTAACATTTAAACCTTAATAAAAGATTTATCTATGCGTGAATAATTTAAAAAGATTCTAGTTGAAATATGTTTTTATATTTAAAATTACATTTTTAATGTAGAATGATGCATTTAAAAGATTCTAGTTTGAAATATGTTAACACTAACAATGTCTTAGGAACTTTAATGACATTTATTGATTTATTGATTGAAGATAACGTGTAGGTTATAAATAAAATAAATTTTGACTATATATATATAGGTATATATATGTACATATCTTTGGCTGTCCTCTTAAATATTTCCCCTGTCAATTCAGATTTAAATTTTAGAAATTCCAAACGTAGACTACATGTTCATAAGAAAATAGCATTAATTCTTTCCATTTTATCCTCTCTCTCTCTTTCATTATTATCTACTTTTGAAATTTGAATAGTAAAAGAATAAATAAATGTGTCATTATAGCATGTAATAAAAGGGATGTAAGGAAACATAAATGAGAAGTAAATATGCCACCTTAGCCTTATTCAGCAATTCATTTTCTTTGTAACGTATAACATACAAAATGTGAATGGGCCTTGAGGAATAAAAGAATAAAATAGTATTAATATATATATATATATATATACACACACATTAAAATTTACAAACCCTAAACCCTAATAGAACAGAGCCGCCGCCACCTTATCTTCAATGGCTGAAATGCAGCCATCTTCTTCCACTTCTATCTCCTCAATTTCTCAATGATTTTCAAAAACTCCAAACACAAGATCGAAGAGCTCGATGAAGGCTACAATATCAACAGCCACAATCATCTCTGGTTTCGAAACGAGTGAGAACTTCTGCCGTGAATACCTGGGAAGAAGACGACGGGTTTAAGAGGATGGTTAAGGAATTTTATTTTAATTAATTATTTAATTATTTAAATGAAGTCATTAGTATTTAAAATACTATATCTTGTACAAATGAAATCAGGATCTGACGAAACGAATTGCGTTGCGATCGTGGTGGAGAATTCTACAACATGGAACTGATTAAAGCTTAAATGGAGTACGCTGAAAATTCAGGAAATTTCAGATCTGAATTAAAAGCAATTGTCAGATTTCTGTTTTAATGAATAATTAAACATTTAATTATTTATCTCCAATTTATATTCATGAATATATGATTATAATCATATTTGCGATGTCATTTGTTTGGATATTGTTGTTTTGCGAATTTTGATGGTTTGGCATATACATGTTTGTTTAGATCTATGTCCTGCAATAAATTTTCCTATTTATTTAGATCTATTAAAACCGATTTTATTAGATTTGGTTTTAAATAAAAATATTCATTTTTTATTTGATTTATGACGTTATATGTTAACACCCAAGTCTAGTTGTTGTTACATGTGTTAATATGAAATTGACACCATAGTTTGACACCCAAATTTTGATGTTGTAACATGTATTCATATGAGTAGTTTACACCTTATGTAGACACCAAAATTAATGTTATTGCATAAATGAACTTAAATTTAGCATTATGTATTTTCATGAAAAATGAACTTAAATTTAGCGTTGTTTATTTTCATGAAAAATGAACTTAAATTTAGCGTTGTGTATTTTCATGAAAAATGAACTTAAATTTAGCGTTGTGTATTTTCATGAAAAGTGAATATAAATTTAGCGTTGTGTTATGTCATTAAAAATGAACATAAATTTAGTGTTATGTCAATTTATTAAAAACGAACATTATTTTTAGTGCCGTATTAATTGATTAAAAATAAACATATTTTTAGCATCGTCATGTTTCAACTGAAAAATAATTATATTTTTAGTGGAGACATGAAACATGTAAAATAATCATATTTTTAGTGGAGACATGAAACATGTAAAATAATCATAATTTTAGTGTAGACATGGAAACTGAAAAATAGTCATATTCTTAGTGTAGACATTAAACATGTAAAATAATCATATTTTTAGCGTTGTTAAGTTACATGTAAAATAATCATATTCTTAGTGTAGACATTAAACATGTAAAATAATCATATTTTTAGTGGAGACATGAAACATGTAAAATAATCATATTTTTAGCGTCGCTATGAAACATGTAAAATAATCATATTTTAAGTGTCGTTGTGAAGCATGAAAAATAATCATATTTTTAGCGTCATCATGTTTCAAGAAAAATGAACTTAATATTAGTGTCATTAAGTTTCATGAAAAATGAACATTATATTTTTAAGTGTCATATTAATGCATTGGAGATGAATATATATTTTTAAGTTTCGTGCTAATGCATTATAAATGAATATTTTTAGTGTCATGTTATTGTTACCAAAAATGAACATATATTTATTGTCACTTGGATTTCAGTAAAAAGTTAGAAACAGAATATTATGTTTTATTGTCAATTAGAATTACAATAAAAAGTTAGGAAGATGAAGTTGCATTTTTGTTTGCAAATTTAGTTGCAAACAAAACATTTTATTAAAAATTACATTTTTATTTGCATATTTAGATGCAAATAAACATCATAGAAAAGATTTCATTTTTATTTGCATATTTTAATGCAAAAAAACACCGTAGAGAATTTTTTTTTTCTTTTTTCATTTTTAGATGCAAATAAACACCATGGAAAAAGTTGCATTTTTGTTTGCAAATTTAGCTGCAAACAAAACATTTAATAAAGGTTGCATTTTTGTTTGCAATTTTAGATGCAAATAAAAACATTATAATAAAAACTACATTTTGTATACATTTTAGATGTAAATAAGAACATGAATTAAAAGGTTACATTTTTATTTGCAATTTTGAGATAAATGAAAACATAGGATAAAAAGTTATATTTTTATTTACATTTTAGATGTAAATAAAAGACTAGATTATAAAGTTGCATTTTTATTTACATTTTAGGTGTAAATAAAAGCTAGTATTTAAAGGTTACATTTTTATACATTTATTTGTAGTAAACTGCTGGAATTAAAGAGTTGTAATTTTGTTGTCATTTTAGGGTCAATTAAGAAAAAGGGGAATAGATTTTAAAAGTCACATTTGGTTAAATTTTTAGTGTAATATAAAGATTAAATTTTTATACAGTGTAAAAAGGATTATATTTTTAATGTAATATAAAAGATTTTAGTTCATTATAAATGAGTTAACATTAGAATTCACATCTTTAATGTAAATGAATCAGTAGAAAAGGTTCATTGTTTTTGATAAATTATGTTAACATGAGAACTTACATTTTTATTGGATATGAAAATGATTCGTTGTTGCATTAAAATATTTAACTATAAAAAGGTTCACATTTTTATTGTAAAAAGAGATTACATGAAAATATTCATGTGTTGAAAATATAATGTGGCGATGTCTTGAAATGTATGTTGTGATGTTGAAATGTTACACTTCCATTTACAAGTTATCCGACTTGTTTATGTGATTGGGACGATAATTTTTTCACACATCGCCCAAGTGCACAAATAATCTATTACTGTTTGTTGGTTGAAACCCTACACGGGTGTTGGGACGACA
Organism: Allium sativum; assembly: GCA_030737875.1. NCBI lineage: Eukaryota > Viridiplantae > Streptophyta > Magnoliopsida > Asparagales > Amaryllidaceae > Allium > Allium sativum. Next base: position 140,322,107 of record CM060924.1, read on the forward strand.
TTTAACATACACTAGCCCCAATATTTAATTAATTGTCAATCGATGGATTGACAGTCTGTGTTGAACATTACTTATTTATTTATTTTAATGTTCACACAGTTATAAATCTCACTTTGGATGTGAATGTATTGTTCAATGATTGTTATTCATTAGTGTTGAACATATGCCATGTATGAAATCCATATAACTGAATTTATATGGTAATTGATTGAGTCACACTCCGATTCAGAATATTTTTAATAAAATAATATTTTAAAAATGAAGAAAATCTTTATATAAAGAATGTTTTGAAGTAAAGAATCTTGTAAATAAAGAATATTTTATAATTATGAATATTTTAAAATAATATCCAGTGTAAAATAAAACTATGATTTTTATGTCCCTTTTGGACGAATATAAAAATATATAATTGTGAAGCCAAACTAAGTAGTAAACGTCATTTTAACCCGAACGGGTTTATCGATTGATTTATTTCACTTTAACTGAATATGAAAGAAGTGATTTATAAATCTAATATTTTGATAATATAAATATTTTAATATGATAAAAATATAGAATATTCAATTTTGCTTTAAAATTGAGAATGAAGATAAAATCATTTTAAAATAAATTTATAAATATTTTATAAAATATATTTTAATAGAAGTCGACTATATATATATATATATATATATATATATATATATATATATATATAATGGCCTGAATAGAACGCGCCGCGCAGCGACCTTCGCGAATTTCGACCATTAACTTCAAATCGATGTAACGGGAGATCCGACCGTCGGATTCTCCTAAAACCGGAACCGTTGGGTTCGTATCGAAAATAGCTTTCGAATTAATATAAGAGTTTTGAAATCTAACAGTTAGATTTGGAGTTATGTCCAAATCAATTTTAGAAAATGTCGCTATACGTGCAGTTCGATAACCGTTTATGGAAATCGACTGCAAAGGCCTTAATAAAATTATTTAAAATATAGAAAAATTATGTAAAATCATAATAAATGATTTAAAAAGATTTTATAAGGAAAACTCCAATTTTGTTAAGGTAAAATATATTTTTATCAAAATGAACTAGTTATTAACTAGAAAGATAATACAATGTTTTAAAATAAATAAATTGGATTTTGGGTGATCGTGAATTGTGTCTTAAATAACACTATTCTTAAAACCTCGTATAATAGAATAAATCTTCTATTAAGATTAATAGATTTTTCAAATTATATTTAGTAATTGGAATAAAGTGAAATGTGAATTGGGTTTATCGTGAACTGTGTTTTAAAACGACATTTGTTCTTTAACCCAATTAACAGTGAAAATATAATTTGGAGTTTATAAATCTTTTATTAAGATTTAAATGGAAAATTTTCAAAATAAAGTTTTCCAATTTAATACATTAAATTGGAATTGAATGGAATTCGATTCGGTTCTAATCGAGATGAGCTTCTGTAAATGAAGGCCAATATTATATATGGAATTTAAAAGGCTTTTCCATTATTCCATTTATATTATTAGTCTGATATAGGATTTTATATCAATTATGTACCGTTATGATTTCCATGTAGATTCCATTTTGATGGAAGAAGATTTGGGTTTACCGTGAACAATGTTTTTAAAAGACATTAGTTCTTTAACCCAGTTAAAGATAAGATTAATCTCTTAAACTTGAATAATCCTTAGTTAATGATTTAGAGATAATTTTATTTTATCTTTGATAAAATTAATGGGGACTCTTCCCTAATATTGTGAATATTTTATTAAAAGAATATTTTGAATTGGAATGGGGGGTTGGATGCGTTTGCATAGCACTTGATTATAAATTACGCGAGTTATTCGGAAAGACTGGGTCTAACCCATTATGAATAATGAATACGACGACTAACAGTCGAAGAAATTAAAGACGGTGCAAGACCGATGATCTTCACGTCGAATGGATGAGTTGCTACCGATGCCCATGATTGGAGTAGCTACCTTTAAGGGGTTACAGTGGTAGCCGTCCGGACGTACTTGTTGATTGTTCGGATATGCAAGGAATAAGGTTCCTCCGGTTTCGTTCAAACCCAGAACGTACTTGTAAATGGATGGTATGTCTGACATTGTATTCCTTTACATTGTATCCGTTGATTTCTACTAATATATATCTGTTTGGTAGCAGAGAATTCATTCTCTTGCTTAATACCCTTCTCTAAGACGTATGAGCTTAGAGGTTATATATTGGTAGAAATCAGTGGTAGGGATTGACAATGTGGCATGCTAAGATGCATGGATCAAGGCTTTTGTTGAAAAGCAGAGCCTTGTGGATGATGATCAAAGCATAGCTTTAATTAGCAAAGCTTTGTGTAGCGTTACTTCACGAGCCTCACATCCTGGTATGAGTCCGAAACGGAGCAAGGGAACGCAGGGAGTGCACACGTTTCTTTCTAGCTAGAAGTGGTGTCAGCGACTTACCAGCCCTGACATTTTACTTATGTGGTTGATGGATTATGAGGCGCCTTGGATTATTTTTATTGGTCGCCAACGGCCAATTTATAGGTCTAATAGGATCGAGGAGCATGTGTTCAGGAATTGCCAATCCACTAAAGTATTTGTGGACCGACCCTGCTGTACCAAGGGTTCGCCAGCGTCCGAATCCTGAGACATTACTAGGGTGTCTCGAATCGGTTAGGAGATCGTTCCTAGGCTTGACTCATGATCGAAATCTAACTTCCAATACGTCATCATGCGGTTTGATTGTATAACTAGTATGGCGACATAGTATATGGTAGCTATGTCGTCTATGATTGATACATTATGATTGAAATTGTTTTTAAAACATATATACACTAATAATAATATCAAATTCGTTTTTATCGTATCAAGCATCTTTTGGCCATTATAAGGTAAAACTCTATCCTCCGGTTTGCGTTGCATTGTGTGATGGGACTTGAGTCTTATAATGGTTTCATTTTTCTAAAAGCATTGCGTTGTATAACGATTTACTTTATTTCATGCACTGTCAATCCAATGGAGTAAACCCGTCCCGCGTTAGCGGCGTGGTCCTGTGATTAGCCTTATTATTAGATAAGTTAAGTTAGATTTCTCATACCAGTCCCATGACTGACCCGTAGTTTGTTTCACTTGCAAACTCGGGTGCCTCTTATTTTCCACACGGGCAGTTGAGTAGCTTGTTTTGCGGATACTCCTTTTAAGCAGGATTCTGGATTGAAGCTTAAAGCGGTGTCCAGAGCCTTGATAGTCTCCCGCTGTGTTAATATATATTTCCGCTGCATTGTATTAAATCTTTTGTAAATTATTTTCCGCTGTATTATTATTTATTCAATGTACTCTTGATATATTTTGTACTCTGATGTTATATTATCATGATGTAGTAAAGGTCTGCTGTTATTTTTTCTAATGTATTTTAATCCCAAAGTTAAAGTATTCGAAGATTTCCAACTTTTGGTTCAGACCTGTGTGGTTTAGGGTCGATTAAAGGGTGGGGATTTTCGGGTCTTTACAAAAACGCTGACACCGCCCATAGCTAGAAAGAAACATCGTGTTCTCCCAACGGTCCTTATCCCGTTTTTAACTCATACCGAGGTGTGAGGCTCGTGAATTAACGCTATACACAAAGCAACTTTATATTAAAGCTACGCTTTGATCATCAACCACAAGACTCTGCTTTTCAACAGAAGCCTTGATCATCTGCATCTCAGCATGCCACACTGGTAATTCACGCCACGCAACTGATGTCTATCGATATATAACCTCTGAGCTCGTACGTCTCAGAGAATGGCATTAAGCAAGAGAATAAATTCTCCGCCGCCAAACAGATATATATTTAACAGAAATTAATCAACAGAGATTAAAATCCAATGTCAGACACACATCCATTTACAAGTTCGTTCTGGGTATGAATGAAACCGGAGGCACCTTATTCCTCATCCCGTATGTCCAATACAGGAGAGAGGTCCTCGCATATCCGGTCGATCTCCAAGTACGTCTGGACGATCACTACTTATTACCTTGTTTTGGGTGTACAACCCAATCAAGACATCAGTAATCATCCAAACGATGTGAAGACCTCCGATCTTCAACCACCATCTTCATCGTCGACTTATCGTCGAAACAGTTATTCAGAATGGGTATAAACGCGACCTTTCCGAAAAACTCGCGTATAAAATAAACAAGTGCTACACAAACACAACATATGCCTCATTCCAATCCAGAATATTCTTTTATTCAAATATTCACATCTTTAGGGATTTGTTCCCATTAATTTTATCAAAGATAAATTCTTTAATCTTCCTTTGGATATCAATTCAAACCATATTAAGGTTTTCCAAACTAGTCGGGATTAGCGCACCTTACTGAAGTAATCATTTGTTTAAATTCCCAATCCCAACCTATTCATCCCATGGAGAAAAACTGGTAATACTCCATAACTAACACCACGGTCTTATCGGTAAAATTAATTACCATTTCCGTTCAAATCTAATTAAAGGTTTAACTATCGCTTGGAGCAAAACTGGTGATACTCCACTCTCGATCATTTCCCAAATTCGATAATTTAAATTATCAGTTCACATTTCAATCTAATTAAAGATTCATTAAAACTAGACATAGCTTTAATCTTCCCAAAAATCAATATTAATGATTATTTAACTTTGGAAACACAAACATGCCGCATCGACAATCTACACCGTACTATTGATTTCTGCCTATATATAACCTCTGAGCTCGTACGTCTCAGAGAAGGTTGTTAAGCAAGAGAATAAATTCTCCGCCACCAAACAGATATATGTTTAGCAGAGATCAACCATACAGTTCGAAATACAATGACAGACATGTAATCTTGCCTTTAACTGGATTAAATAACTAATGTCATTTAAAACACAGTTCATGATAAACCCAAACCACATTCCATTAATTATGGAATTTTCACGGAAAAAAAATCAATATATAATCGATATCAATTTCCATATCCGACTAATAATATAAATGGAATAACGACGTAGCCTTTTAAATTCCATATATATTAACAGTCTTCCTCCACAGAAGTTCATTTCGATTATTACCAAATCAAATTCCATTCCATTCCAATTAAATATTAATTAATTGAAAAACTTTACATTGGAAAATCCCATTAAATCTTAATAAAAGATTTATATATTCCAAATCACATTACACTTTAAATCGGGTTAAAGTACCAATGTCGTTAAAAACATAGTTCACTATAAACCCAATCCACATTCCATTTCAGTTCCAATTAGATATTAATTAATTGGTAATTATTCTTCAAATCTTAAATTAAATATTTATTCTATTCAAACGGGGTTCAAGAACAGTGTTATTTAAGACACCATTCATGACAACCCCAAAATCACATTCCATTGTTAATCGGGTTAAAAAACCGGTCTTATTTAAAACACCGTTCACGATAAACCCAAAAATCCGATTCAATTCAATTCCAATTAAATATTAATTAATTGGTAATTTTCATTAAATCTTAATAAAAGATTTAATCTTTTCTCAATTGGGTTTAAGAACAGTGTTAGTGAAGACACCGTTCACGACAAACCCAAAAATCCATTTGATATTAAATACAAGTGAAACGACCCAAACTTCCCAGTAAAGGAAAGCCCGGATTGAATTGAGAACAACACACATCAGAACACAAAACAGAAGAACATTTTATTGCTGTTACAACAATTACATTAGAGTACAAGAATATAACAGAGCATGAATAAATATTTTACATTAGAAATACAATATCAGAGATTTAAAATTACATTTACATAGCAGTGGAAAAATAATACAAAATACAACTGAAAGAAATACACGGATACAGAGCTTTCCGAATATCGCTTCAGCTGTAGACCAGGATCCTATGAATAAATATTTGCAAAACCAAAACTACTAGCTGCCCATGTGGAAAATAGGGGCACCCAGAGTTTAGGTTAAAACAATAAACTCCAGGTCAGTCATGGGACTGGTATGAGAACTAAAAATAGTTATTAACTTGATTTTAAAGTTGGGTAAGTCAAGGGACCACGCCGCTATCGCGAAAGGGTTTCCTCCCAAGAATACCAGTGCATAAAAACAACGTAATGCTTTTAGAAAATGAAACCATTATAAGACTCAAGTCCCTTGCAAAGAAAGCCGAAGGATAGAGTTTACCTTATAATGGTCCAAAAATGCTTAATACGCGAAATTCATCTTTTATACTATAAGTGCACAGTGTAGAAATCAATTTTTGAATATAAATGTATCAATCTTAGGTGGCATACTATACTATGTAAGCGGCATAATATATTATGTCACCATATAAGTGTACAACTAAAAACCGCAAAGCTCGTATTGGAAGTTGGGTTTCCATTATGATGGCTCCTGATTCGAAAGACCAATCGCGTCATGTATCTCCATGGCTTACGTCTCGGCAAGAGAAAACACCTTAATACATTCTAACCGCACTTTGGAAGAACAATCTAGTGTTCTATTCCCATGGGCTTCGGCTGAAACAATTGCCCAATCTCCGGATGTGGAGCGACCACACCCAGCAACACTCAGTTGACCCAATCCATGTGTATATAAACCATATTGGTCAACCTACTAATCAAACAAACCGTTCACCATCATACCGGGGTGTGAGGCTCGCGAAGTAACAATATATTCAAAGCTATGCTAATTGACGCCGTGCTTTGATCTTCATCCTCGAGGCTCTGCTTTTCAACAAAAGCCTTGATCATATGCATCTTAGCATGCCATATTGTCAGACCATACCATATCATTGACTATCTACCAATATATAACCGGGTGTTAAGCAAAGAATAAATACTCCACCACCAAACAACTATACATTAAACAGAGATCAACGAATACAATATAAAGGAATACAATGTCAGACACACAATCCATTTACAAGTCCGTTCTGGGTCTGAACAAAACCATATCCGGTAGATCTCCAAGTGTGTTTGGATGATCACCAATTATTCCATCGTTTTGGGTGTACGGCCCAATCAAGATATCAATAATCATCCATACGCCTTAGACATTTCCCGGTCTTCAATCGCTGTCTTCATCCGTCGATCTTCAAGCGTCATGTGGATTATTCAGAATGGGTTGAACCCGGTCTTTCTAAATAATTTGCGTATTTTAAAATCATGTGCTATATAGAAACACAACCAATGCCTCATTCCAATCAAGAATATTCTTTTGTTCTTTTTAAAACCAAATTACGGTTCATTCAACTAGTCGGGAATAACGCCTTACCGAAATAATCATGAATTTAATTATCCCAATCCCAACCTATTCATCCTATGGAGTAAAACTGGTGGTACTCCATATCTAAAACCCAGTGTGTTCCGGTAAATTTAATTACCGTTATATTGTTCAAATCTAATAAAAAATTAAACTATCGCATGGAGTTAAACTGGTGGTACTCCATTTTCCGTCACTTCTTAAATTCAGTAATTTTAATTACTTTATTCACCTCTAATCTAATTAAAGATTTATTAAAACTTCATTTAGTTTCAATCTGTCAAAATCATTAATTAATGATTATTTAACTTTTAAGAAATTAATCTATTCCATTAAATTCCAATAATAAGTATATTAAATTGGAAAACTTATCTTTAACCATTTCATTTAATGTTAGTTGAAAGATTAATAAACTCCATATCATAATTTCACTTAATTTCAATTTAGTACAATAAATTGAAAAACCCATTTAAATCTTAATCAAAAGAATTAATCCTTTCTTAAAAAGGTTTAAGAACAGTGTTATTTAAGACACCATTCACGACAAACCCAAAATCTCAATTTGATAATAAATATAAGGCTTTGAATAGTTTATGTCGATTTGTATACAATATCAAATTCTAAAACCAACGGATATCATATTGGAAATAACGGTATTAAATATCTTTCAAATTTCCAAAATAATATCCGTATAATCACAAAATCGAGTATCGAAATAATCCGAAGATAATTCCCATTCAAATCCATTCCAAAATATTCATTGGAAATTCTTGGTTAAATTGAAACCATTTTAATTTCTTTTATTTGTTTAAAAAAATAAAATAAATAAATAAATTACTCATCTGATAAAAATATCTTTTATCTTCAAAAATTGGAATTTTCCATTAAACCCTTTTAAATCATTTATTATGATTCTACATAATTTTTCCCCTATTTCTAATTATTTAAAAAATAGGCCTATTCAGTTAAAAGACGTTTCAGGCCGTTTAACTGCACTGACGCTGTTTTTATTCAAAATTGAATTTGACATTTCTCAAAATCTAACCATTGGATTTCAAATCTCTTATTATCATATGAAAGCTTTCTTCAATACGAACACGTAGGTTCCAGTTTCATATGAATCCGACAGTCGGATCTTCCGTTATGTCCAATCGAAGTTAATTGTTGAAATTCGCGACCGGTCGCTGCGCGAAACGTTCTATTCAATCCATTATATATATATCGTCAATTTCTATTTAGAACATATTTTTATAAAACATTAAAAATATGAATCTTAATTTGCAAATCATTTTCATGTTCCTACATGACGTTCAAAAGAATAAATTTTTAATGTAAAACATTTCATGCATCTACATGACATAAAAAGATTAAATTTTAATGTAAACCAAATTCATGTTCTTACATGACATTAAAAGTTAAGTTTTTATTGTAAATTAAATTCATGACATTAAAAAGTTAGACTTTTAGCACTAATCAAAATATGTTCATTTTCATTAAAAAGAATAACTTTTAGCGCTAAACAAAATATGTTTATTTTCATTAAAAAGAATAACTTTTAGCACTAAACCAAATATGTTCATTTTCATTAAAAAGAATAACTTTTAGCACTAAACAAAATATGTTCATTTTCACTAAAAAGAATAACTTTTAGCACTAAACAAAATATTTTTATTTTCATTAAAAAGAATAACTTTTAGCGCTAAACAAAATATGTTCATTTACATTAAAAAGATAAGTATTTAATGTAAATCATTTTTATGTTCTTACATTTAAATGAAGACTAAATTTTATTTTAAAACATATTTCATGTTTTTAAATGATAATGAAAGACTAATTTTTTAGTGTCAACAACTTAAGTTCAATTTCATGTTTCTACATTGCATTAAAAAGACTAAATTTTAATGTAAACTAATTTCACGTTCTATATTACATTAAAAGGATAAATTTTTAATGCAAATCAAAATATGTTCCTATATGACATTGAAAAGAATGACTCTTAATTTTAAAAACAAATTTCATGTTCTTAATAAGAATAAAAGACTAATTTTTATAGCGTCAACACCTTTATGTTCATTTATATATTTCTACATGAAATTAAAAGAATAATCTTTTTATAAATCTTATTTTGACAAATTTCTTTTTCTAAACTGGAATGAGGCCCAATCAACTACCATATAATTGTAATTATATGGACTTCATACATCGCATGAATACTATAGTAATGATAAATATCATTTAAAACATCCAAAACATCCAAAGTGCATACTAATACTGTATAAGCATCAATTAAAAAACGCTTATAACTAATCACCAGGGAGATTTGTGAATATCATCCCAAGACCCGTGTGGGGTTTCAACCAACATACAACAAAATAATATATTATTTGTGCACTTGGACGATGTGTGAAAATAATCGTCCCAATCACATAAACAAGTCAGGTAACTTGTATATGGCAGTGTAATCATAATTATAACAAAAAATTTATAATAACATAATTTAACATGTTACATATCGAAAATCTAAGTCATCTCAGAACACAACATACATAACGATGCATCATACAAGCCACAGATACAATCAATCACAGATAATCCAAACACAGATGATTTACATACATTTATTTATAAAAATAATAAATAAATAAATAACTGAATTAAAAGGTTGAGTGAGAAGGAGTTCTCACCTTGAGCGAATATGGGGAAGACAAGAAACAAACATGGACCACAACCAACCTTAAGCAGAAAATTTGCAAATTGAAGATCTTCTGTTTTCTTTTGAGAAGGAAGATGGACAAAAATTTAAAAAGAGGACACCGTGAATTTTTAGGGAAGATGAGGCTGATGAAGGTAGAAATGAATTTAGATTTTCTTTTCTTTTTATGTGGAGAGGAGGAAGAAGTTCTAAAATTTATAGTGACAATTGGAAAAAATAAACAAAAGAATGAGAAAGGGAACTCAGAAAGATGCGTTATTTATTTCTCACTTATGTCTCTTCATATGTTGTACGTTACAAAAGAAATAAATTGGCTGAGGTGGCGTATTTATTTTTCGTTTCAAATTTCATACATAAATCTCATAAGAATAGAGAACAACGGAAAGAAAATGAATGCTTGATTTATTTCCTTTGATTGTTACAAAGTGGTGTGACTTTCTAATTTCCAAATACATAACAATGAATAATTTAGGGAACATATTCAATTGACTTAAAAGAATATGGTAGAGAAAATGGTTAGAATTATGCACAAAAATGTTATAAGTTTGGCAGGTTTTCTTTTCTTGACAACATGGTATCAAAAAGAAGGAATTAGTAAAAGGAACAAAAATAAATGCATGCGTGATTAATGAAGAAATAAGGCGGAGAGAAAGAATCACTAAATTTGAGGAAATTAGAAAAGAAGGAAAAGAAAATAAACAAAAAATAATTAATGCATGATTAATTGTCTAATGTTAATTGTTAGAAAGTTGTATGACTTTCCAAATTTCAAAAGAAAAAATATTAAAATTTTAGAATTTAAGAAACATATTTAATTGGACATTCAAAAACAAAGTAGAGAAAATGAATAGATATATGCGTAGACAATATTGATAGTTTTGCTTTTCTTTTTTTCTTGTTTTTTTTTGAATATAAACAAAGATAAATTCTTTAAAATATCAAAGATAAATTCTTTAAAATTTATTCTTTAATCTTCCTTTGGATGTCATTTCAAATCAAATTATGGTTTTCCAAACTAGTCGGGATTAGCGAACAACACCGAAGTAATCATTTATTTTATTTCCCAATCCCAACCTATTCATGCCATGGAGCAAAACTGTCATTACCCCATAACTAACACCACGGTGTTATCGGTAAATATAATTACCATTTTCCGTTCAAATCTAATTAAAGATTTAACTATCACTCGGAGCAAAACTGGTGATACTCCATTCTCGATCATTTCCTATATTTGATAATTTAAATTATCAATTCACATTTCAATCTGATTAAAGGTTCGTTAAAACTCCTCCTAGTTTTAATCTTCCACAAATCAATATTAATGATTATTTAACTTTGGAAAATCAAACATATCGCATCGACAATCGACACCATACTATTGATTTCTGCCGATATATAACCTCTGAGCTCGTATGTCTCAGAGAAGGGCGTCAAGCAAGAGAATAAATTCTCCGCCGCCAAGTAGATATATATTAAGAAGAGGTCAACCATACAGCTCGAAATAGAACGACAAACATGAATCCTGCCTTTTACTGCGTTAAAGAACTAATGTCATTTAAAATACAGTTCACAATAAAACCGAAATCACATTCCATTTATAATCGGGTTAAAGAACAAGTGTTATTTAAAACACCGTTCATGATAAACCTAAAAATCAATTCTAATTCAATTCCAATTAAATATATTAATTAATTGGTATACTTCATTAAATCTATATAAAAAGATTTAATCTTTTCTCAATTGGGTTTAAGAACAGTGTTAATGAAGACACCATTCACGACAAACCCAAATCTCATTTGATATTAAATACAAGGCTCTGAATAGAAAATATATCGGCTTATATTCAATATCAAATTCTGAAAGAAACAAATATCGCTTTGGAAATAATGATATAAAATATATCTTCCAAATTTCCTCCATAATATCTGTATAATCGCGGAATCCAATATCGAAATATTTCGAAGGTAATTTCTATTCAAATCCATTCCAATTCCTATATTGGACGTTCTGGTTATTTTTAAAACCATTTCAAATCCAGTTTATTTATTTTAAAAATATTAAATTTATAATTCTAGTTCAAAACTAGTTAATTTTGATAAAAATACAATTTTATCTTTTCAAATATGGGATTTTTCATCCTAGTTCTTTCCAAATTATTTATTATGATTTTACACAAATTATTGATATTTTTAATAATTTTATCAAGGCCCATACAGTTGCTTTCCTATAACGACCATCGAACTGCACTTACATCGACCTTTTCTGAAATTGATTTGGACATATCTCCAAATCCAACCATTAGATTTCTCATTTCTCATATACGTTAGAAAGCTCTTTTCAATACGAACCCAACGGTTCCAGTTTTAGGAGAATCCGACGGTAAGATCTCACGTAATGTCCGTTCGAAGTCAATGGTCGAAATTCACAAACTGCCGCGGCGTGGCGGGTTCTATTCGGGCCATTATATATATATATATTATATTTCATCGATTTTCTTTTTATAACGAATTTTATAAATCGTTTTAAATTTGTTTTCAAAATGATTTCAACTTCATATTCAATTTCAAATCAAAATTGAATTTTCCATTTTAAATTCGTTTTACATTCATTTCGATTCAATTCGAATTTCAAATTCATTCAATTCATTTCAAATTTCAAATTCATTCAATTCATTCGAATTTCAAATTCATTCAATTCATTTCGAATTTCAAATTCATTCAATTCATTCAAATTTCAAATTCATTCAATTCATTTGAATTTCAAATTCATTCAATTCATTTGAATTTCAAATTCATTCAATTCATTCAAATTTCAAATTCTATTCAATTCATTCGAATTTCAAATTCATTCAATTCATTTTGAATTTCAAATTCATTCGAATTTCAAATTTTATTCAATTCATTTCGAATTTCAAATTCTATTCAATTTCATTTGAATTTCAATTCTATTCAATTTCATTCGAATTTCAATTCTTTTCAATTTCATTCGAATTTCAATTTTATTCAGTTTCATTTCGAATTTCAATTCTATTCAATTTCATTCGAATTTCAATTCTATTCAATTTCATTTCGAATTTCAAATTCTATTCAATTTCATTTGAATTTCAATTCTATTCAATTCAATTCGAATTTCTATTCTACGTAACTCAATTCGAATTTCATTTCTAAATATTCGATTTTGGAATCTCTTTTCAATATTCATTATAAAACAAATAAAATCGACAAAATTCCGTTCGTGCTAAAATGGCGTTTAACTGCTTAACACGGTTTCACATTTCAATATTCACTGAATATTATTTTAAAATATTCGATAATTCTGAACTGGAATCAGACTCAGTCAATTACCATATAATTTCGGTTATATGGATTTCATCTAATACATGTATACAGCAATGACGATAAACAATCAACCATCATCCAAAGTGCGCTCTACACTGTATAAGCATCAAATATAAATATTTAACGCTTATAACAGTCTGTCAATCAATCGATCGACATATAGCTAATTATTGGGATTAGTGTATGTCATATATCATCCTAATACCCGTGTGGGGTTTCAATTAACAAATAATGAATTTTATTTGTGCAGTTGGGCGATGTGTAAAATTTATCATCCCAATCAATATTAGTCACATGTGTGTATATAAACAAATCGTCCGATTTGTTTATATGTATATATATATATATATATTTTATTTACCCGTTAAAAATTATATTTTTAACTATAAAATATTTTATTTCATTCCACAACACACAATCAATTTCCTCAACAACATACAATCAAACAAACAAGCCGTCCATGGTCTGTGGATGATGGGTGTCGGGTGCTGCTAAGCACCGTCTGCATCCTAGTATATATTTTTAACTAGAAATCAAAAAATAAAAGTGAGAAGTTCTCACCTTTGGGATCCACTCCGCCATGCTTTACTTCTGAACTACTAAACCTTTTGGATTTGATTGAAATTCCAATGCAGTCCTTTTCACGCTGTTCAAATTATATTTTTATCGCTTCATTTCAATAAATAGAAATCATATTTTTATTTCTACTTCATATATATTTACAACGCTTCTTTCTATATAAAAATTATATTTTTATATTTCTGCTTCTTATATAAAGATCGAATTTTTATCGCTACTTCATATATATAAAAATCGAATTTTTATCTTACTTCATATATATAAAAATCGAATTTTTATCTTCACTTCATATATATAAAAATCGATTTTTTTATCTTACTTCAAATATAAAAATCGAATTTTTGTAACGCTTCTCATATTATAAAAATCGTATCTTTTCGGCATCCCCTCAGGCTGTCCTATGATTTCTTCTTTGTCGTTCGCTTACGACATTATCATTTTCACAAATGGTAATCGGCGCTCTATCCGTTGTCTTGTGGGTCTCATTCAGCAGTACGAGAGGAGCTCCGGACAGCTCGATAACTGTGCTAAAAGCTGCTTCGTTCGGGCGAGAGATTTGACCTCCATCAGATCTTCCTGTATTGAATCCCTCACTGGTTTCAAGGCGGCTTCTCTTCCCCTTCCTTACCTTGGCATCGTGCTTTACAGAGGTCGTAAGCTCAACGCCATTTTCAACCCTCTCGCAGATAAAGCTAGAGGGAAGATCCTTAAGTGGAATGCTGCGCATCTCTCTCAGGCAGGAAGACTGGTTCTTATAAAGTCAGTTCTTGACTCTATAGGATCGCACGTCTTTGCTGCTCTGACTCCCACCTTTTCTTTCTTCAGCACTTTCCGGTCGTTGGCCTCTGCCTTTTTCTGGGGGAGAAAGGACAACGTTTATCGTCACCACTGGGTTTCGTGGGACATTATTTGCCATCCTAGAAGTGAGGGGGGCTTAGGTCTTAGAAATCCGAAGGATACCTGTACTACTTTTGCTTGTAAATTGTGGTCTAGGTTTGAAGCGAACGACTCCTTATGGGCACATATATTTACATGTATTTGTTTCAATTGTTTCGAATTAGAACGTTACTTGACTAACATAATTAAACCCCCTTTTACTGCGTGATTTAATTCCATTTACGATGCGCATTTATTTTCAAATTCAAACATTACTCCTAAAATTTAAGCTCTATATATTTATATGAAGTAAATATATACATGTATATTAGCATGCATGCACCCTTCTAGATTTAATTGTCCGCTTTCAAGTTTTAACGTTATTTTTGTCTTAATCAAAGTGGACTTTTGTGTTATTGCAAATTTGCAATTCATATACTCCACAAACATTTGTTATTAAATACTACAGTAGTCATTCAGCCTTTGACTATCGGAGCAATGTGCAATCAAATATTTTATACTAGAATAGTGCTTTCCTTCCATACTTGATATTAGTAATATAATAGGTGGACCGCCGTTTTTGCAAACTCTATATAAAAGATAGCCTTAAACAATTTCCTGTTTTATTTTTCTTAAAATACATTGATGCCTGGGTCGCTTTTTCTTCATTGACTTATTATATTTAGAGAAATATTTTAATATGCATATATGTAAAAATTTACAATTACAAATAAATTTTTATTTAGAAAAAGGAAAGTTGGACAATAAATGTATGTGTCAATTAAGTTGTAAATGTCATTTAATGCGACACTTAATCTAATTAAAGAGAAAGAGACGAATGGTTTCTGTCTGTAAGAATTATCTCTTTCCTCTATTTATTACACATTCTAATAGGAAAAAAAATTGAAAATTTTTCCTTCTTTATTTATTTTTACATGTATAGTTACACTAATACGTATTGCTTATGTACAGCACATGTATTTCATAATGCGAAAATATTTTATACATTCATAATATTACAAACATATATATGCCACTTGTATGTTGCATTTACACTTCACATAATTTAAGGTATTTGACATATTCGCTATAAAAACCTTTTTACTATTCAATAATTTAATTTAAAAAGAGAATTTGACATATTTTCTAACAAAGTTTCATGAAATAAAATTTTAAAATTTATCCTGATTTTCCGTGTTGTTACAATCTCCCCCACTTAAAAAATCTTTTCGTCCTAAAAAGGAACGGAGCTAAAAGTTGTTTAACTATCCGACTCAACTTTCATTATTTTTATTATGGCCTAATTTACCATTTATACTCATATTGGTTTTATTATTCCAATTAGTTATTAAATACTACCGTATTCATTCGTTCTAATATTGGTCAAATTAATTATCATTCCAATAATTTTATTAGTTAAACTAATAATCAACCATCACAACCAGCAATCAATTAGGTGATTAATTCTTCAAACATATATAGCTTTTATATATAGTCAAAAATCGTATTTTAGTGCAAATCACAGAAATAAACCCTATCTAATTTTGGTTCTCACACTAGTCAGTTGGAAATATATAGATATCCCACTTTCGAATACTCGAACATAAATGCTGATGATGTCATGCTCATCATCGGAATCATCTCCGGGCGACTAGAGTGTGATTCTATATCTATCCAGTATATTGGAGGCTTCGTATATACGCTAGCTAAGCGTATATGCAAATCTCTATATACTAGATTGTCCAAATCAATATAAAATAAATATACTCAAATACGTATTATTAGATTAAATTTCAAAACTAAATTTGTTTTTTTAATAAATAATACTCTTCACATTCGTGCTAGGGTACTACTGATCCCATCTTTAACGAGTCATTCTTATTGGATATTACTTAATCCAATCTCTAAAGCTCTGTAAACCAAAGCTCTGATACCAAATGAAACGACCCAAACTTCCCAGTAAAGGAAAGCCCAGATTGAATTGAGAACAACAAACACCAGAACACAAAACAGAAGAACATTTTATTGCTGTTACAACAATTACATCAGAGTATAAGAATATAACAGAGCATGAATAAATATTTTACATTAGAATTACAATATTAGAGATTTAAAATTACATTTACATAGCAACGGAAAAATAATACAAAATACAACTGAAAGAAATACACGGATACAGAGCTTTCCGAATATCGCTTCAGCTGTAGACCAGGATCCTATGAATAAATATCTGCAATACCAAAACTACTAGCTGCCCGCGTGGAAAATAGGGGCACCCAGAGTTTAGGTTAAAATAATAAACTCTAGGTCAGTCATGGGACTGGTATGAGAACTAAAAACAGTTATTAACTTTATTTTAAAGTTGGGTAAGACAAGGGACCACGCCGCTATAGCGGAACGGGTTTCCTCCTAAGAGTACCAGTGCATAAAAACAACGTAATGCTTTTAGAAAATGAAACCATTATAAGACTCAAGTCCCTTGCAACGAAAGCCGAAGGGTAGAGTTTACCTTATAATGGTTCAAAAATGCTTAATATGCGAAATTTATCTTTTATACGATAAGTGCACAGTTAGAAATCAATTTTTGAATATAAATGTATCAATCTTAGGTGGCATAATATACTATGTAAGCGGCATAATATATTTTGTCGCCATATAAGTACACAACTAAAAACCGCAAAGCTCGTATTGGAAAGTTGGGTTTCCATCATGATGGCTCTTGATTCGAAAGACCAATCGCGCCATGTATCTCCATGGCTTACGTCTCGACAAGAGAAAACACCGTAATACATTCTAACCGCACTTTGGAAGAACAATCTAGTGTTCTATCCCCATGGGCTTCGGCTAAAACAATTGCCCAATCTCCGGATGTGGAGCGACCACACCCAACAACGCTCACTTGACTCAATTCAAGTGTACATAAAGTATATTGGTCAACCTACTAATCAAACAAACCGTTCACCATCATACCGGGTATGAGGCTTGCGAAGTAACAATATACTCAAAGCTATGCTAATTGACTTCGTGCTTTGATCTTCATCCTCAAGGCTCTGCTTTTCAACAAAAGCCTTGATCATATGCATCTTAGCATGCCACATTGTCATACCATACCATATCATTGATCATCTACCAATATATTACCGGGTGTTAAGCGAAGAATAAATTGTCCACCACCAAACAACTATACGTTAAACAGAGATCAACGAATACAATATAAAGGAATACAATGTTAGACACACAATCCATTTACAAGTCCGTTCTGGGTCTGAACAAAACCATATCCGGTAGATCTCCAAGTGTGTTTGGATGATCACCAATTATTCTATCGTTTTGGTTGTATAGCCCAATTAAGATATCAATAATCATCCATACGCCTTAGACATTTCCCGGTCTTCAATCGCCGTCTTCATCGTCGATCTTCAAGCATCGCGTGGATTATTCAGAATGGGTTGAACCCGGTCTTTCTGAGTAATTCGCGTATTTTAAAATCATGCGCTATATAGAAACACAACCAACGCCTCATTCCAATAAAGAATATTCTTTTATTCTTTTTAAAACCAAATTAAGGTTCATTCAACTAGTCGGGAATAACGCCTCACCGAAGTAATCACTAATTTAATTATCCCAATCCCAACCTATTGATCCTATGGAGTAAAACTGGTGGTACTCCATATCTAAAACCCAATTGTAATGACCTGGTTTTTCACATCGATCTTAAATTCATACATTTATTTAATCATGAGTATTTATGTGCAAA
Source organism: Allium sativum (assembly GCA_030737875.1). Lineage (NCBI taxonomy): Eukaryota > Viridiplantae > Streptophyta > Magnoliopsida > Asparagales > Amaryllidaceae > Allium > Allium sativum. The sequence goes on from CM060924.1 coordinate 140,340,606, forward strand.
CACAATTTTAAATCAAGACTTTAAGTATTTTAAAACATGTCTAGATTAAAACATGTTTTTCTCTTTGATATATGATATTTTAAATAGTTTAAACTCATATTTTTACCTTTATGTTAAATGACATGTATACATAGCATCTTTAAAATACCTTGATTTTACCAAACACTTGTTTAATATTTTCAAGAGACTTTAAACCTTGTTAGCAAATTCTTTGTTTATAACATAATTAAAAACACATTGCTTAAAACATAAGCTAGGCGTTTCCTTTTTGATCTTAAGTACATATGCATGAAATATTTAATTCTTTTATGCATTTAGATTTGAAAGCTTGCATTGTTTAATCTTTTTCAAGCACATGATAGCATAGATGTGATTTCTTTTGCATTTATATATATATATATATATATATATATATATATATATATATATATTTAAAACAAAAACATGCATTGTCAAAATCTCTTGTAAAAGCATGTTTTCATACATCACCTACACCATGCATTGGACGGCAATTAAATCACAATAAAATCAATTGCATGTTTGCATTGAAACAAGAGAGCATAAAGTGTCCAATTCTCTTTCACTTCATGGTCTCACTCATGAGATCACTACATCATGCCATCAACCAAGATTCTCAAACCCAAGGGTCTTGCACACGACATGATCATTTTTGAGCCAAGGTAATTTCAGTTTTTGTATTTACTTTTCTTTCTTTTCAAATGGATTTCTGAAATTTCTTCTTGTTTCATTTTCCAAGACCTTAGCTGATTGACATAGAAATGTGTTTATTTTATGCTCTTATATCTTATCTTTTGTATATAAATAAATATTACTTGGGTATTGTTTTGTTACTTTTACAGATATTCCAACCCAGCCCGCATGCAACCAGAAATGTAGAAAAATAGAGTTCAATTTGCTGTGTATTTGCATTTTGAAGAATTGTAGATGAAGATATCACATCTGGTTGCAGTTGGACAAGAAAAGGATTGATAACAAGGCTTTGCACATCACAAATCAATAAAGAAATATCAAGGAAGCAAGAGGAAAAAGAGAAAAGGCCCAAATTTGCTTTATTTATCTAAGGCCCATTTATGTTTCTCATTGTAAACTAATTAGTGGTGTAATGACCAGGCCCATTTATCATTAGGGTTAGGGTTAGGGTTTGGCTATCTACTCTATATATACCCTTGTAATGGCATTGTAGCCACCATCCTATATCTCATCTCTTATTCCATTGTTCTAATAAAAGTTCTTCTTTCTCTTTTATTTTCTGCATTTTTTGTTTTCTTAGCAACTAGTGTTGTCTACACGATTAGATTCGGTAGAACACTATTTGTATTCTGCACTTATTTGCATTAGTGATTTACCGTCTGATTAGATTCAGCGGAAATCCTAATTTTAATTTTTGTTGTTATTTCAATTTCTGCAATTTCAATTTCTGCTTTTATTATTTTCTTAGGTCAAATTGGATTTGATTAGATTCAAATCTAATTCATAGTTTTATTTCTTTTCCATTGAAATTGTGATCTGATCGTCGGTTCAGTTAGATCTGTTCTGAATCAAATTACAGTTTTAATTTTGTTTGTTTTATTTTCAAAAGCAACCTCCAAAGTTCGTCTAACACGCCCACGAAACATATAAATAATAAAATTTAACTTTCCTCCCTGTGTTCGACCTGTATGCTACACACCTGTATGCTTGCAGAATTTATTACAAATGTCGCGCTTTTCTAATTCATAGACTAGCGTCGATCAAGTTTTTGGCGCCGTTGCCGGGGTGGTAACGATTGAATTTTATTATTTATTTAATTTCTGATTCGTGTTAGTTTTTTTCTTTTTGTAAAAAAAAAAAAATCTTGCCAAATTTTCTTTTATTTTCCTATTGTTTTCTTGTAGATATATATAGATAAAAATCTTGATTAGTTGATTGTGTATCACATATTGATATCATAATCTCTAAGACAAGGAAAAAAAATCTTGCCACTTTTTCTTTTAATTTTCCTTCTTTTTTTTTTCATTTATTTCTTTCCTTTTTTTTATTTTGCATTTCTTCCAATCTAATTCCTTCAAGAAGAAAAAAATATATACAAAAAAAGAAAGTTGCTAATTTTTCTTCAATTTCTTTCCATCTTTCTACCACCTTGCTGATTTTCACATTTTTCTTTTCCCTTTCCTTTTCTTTTTATTTGTTTCCATCTTTTGTCTACAACTTTCTAAAAAAAAACTTTTGCAATTTCTTCTCTGTCTACTTTGATTTCTTTCTTGTTTTTCTCTGCTTTTATTTCTTTCACCCTTCCTCTCTACTCAAAAAACCTTGCTTTTTTTCTCTTATTTCCATCCTCTTTTAATTTTTTTTCCTTTTTTGTTTGTGTTTTTCCCATTCATTTCTTTCCCTTTCTTCTTGTTCAATTTTTCATAAAAAAAACTTGCATTTTATTTATTTATTTATTTCCAATTGCATTTCTCATTCATCTCCTACAATCTCACTTTCCATTTTTTCATTTATTTCTTTCCGGCTCTCTCCTTCATTAAAAAAAAACTTTTAATTTTCCTTTATTCTTTCCATCTTTCCACTTTCTTTCCAATCATCTACATTCTTTTTCTTTTTACAAATTTCAAAAAAAAAAAGATTCCTCTTTTGCAATTTTTTTTCCTTTCTTCTTTTGTCTTTCTTGTTCCCAATACATTTGATTTCTTTTCTTCTCTTACAAATTTCCTTTCTTTTCAAAAAAAATAAAAAAAATCCACTTTTGATTTCTTTCCTCTTTATTCCTCCTTTCCAATTTTCAATACAATTACTTCTCATTCTTCTTTTACAAGTTCAAAAAAAAATCTTGCCATTTTTCTTTTATTTCTTCCTTGTTTTCAACTTCTTTCTCCTTTCTTTCGTTTGTTTCCCCTCTTACTAATATCTCGCATCCTTTCTTCTTTTACAATTTGCTAAAGAAAAAAATTCTTTATATAAATTTCTCTTCTCTGCCTTGTAATTAATTTTCTTTCCTTTCTCCATTTATTTCTTTCCCTTTTCAAGTTTTTCCTTTTTCATTTTTTTCTGTCTCTTCTAATTTTACAACAATAAACAAAAGAAAAAAATTCTTTTTGTTTTTGTCTTCTTCTTTTTTTGCTTTTCCTTCTCTATTTCTTTTCCAAATCTTTTACAATTACTTTCCTTTCTTCCTTTACAATTCTCTTTCTTTCCTGAAATCTTTCTTCCCTTTTTTTTTTTGTCATTTGTTTCTTTTCTATTTGTCCACTTTTTCAACAATAATAAAAAAAGGGGAGGTCATAAAAAGATTCTTTTTTTTTCAATTATTTTTCCTTGCTTCATTTCTTCCCTCTGATCAAATACCCCTCCCTCTCACATAATATCATTTCACCACAGTTTTTTTTTTCAATCAACACTTCAGCACCATCTTCTCCAAAAAGTTAGCTTCTTTTTTTTGTTAATTCCTTTGTTTCTTTTTCTTGTGCTTTTTTTTTGTTATTCAATTCATTCAAAAAAAAAACCAAAAAAAAAAAGAGATTTCGAACTAAGGACAAGGTGACTGGAGTTCAAGCAACAAATCAAGATTTCAGAAATCAAAAGAAATTGCAAATAGTGAGATTTCAATCATTGACGCTACTCATTTTTTCTGGATGGACAACCATACCCCACTGTAAATTTCTTTTAACTCTACAGGTGCTCTGCTGCAAAGAAAAAAAAAATAGACAATTGTTGTAAAAAAATTCTGCAGGGGCAGCGGCTTGCTATGTACAATTTTTAATTTTCTGCAATTTATTCTGTGACTGTTCTATGACTGAATTTTCTGAATATATTTGGTGAGAAACGAATTTCCATTGCTACTATCATCAATCTCATCGTTTTTCAACAATTAAATTTTGATTTTTCAAAAAAATATAATTGAAAAGTGGTGTTTTGTGAAGTTGACTGTCTCGTATAATTGGATCGCGGATATATATTAGTTCAATTTATTGAACTTTTAGCAAAAGAGGTTGCATACTACCCGTAAAACATTGGTCGTATCCCTTAGTATTTATACTATACGTGAACGGCCATATGACCCTCTTCCCCCTTCCAATTGAGTCAGTTAATTAATAGAGCATAACTCGTTCTTTTATACTGTTTTGAAGTGAGAATAATTTATGTCTTACCCTGACTTCATTCAAATGTCTAATTCAAAAAAATCCTTGAGAGAAATGTGGGATAATAATCGGAGTAGACGTCCTCTTGAAGAGTATGAGTATGAAATACAACTCATGAAGCAAGATTTTTCAAAATTTCGTGAGCCCAATGCAAATTTTCAAAATTTTCCAATTGACCAACATTTTCAAAATCATAGATATAATCGAAACGACGATTTCAATTTAAATTTCAATAACTTCGATTATGGGCTACATCCACATCAAAACGGTTTTGAATCGCAACGTACCTTTGATCAACATCAATATGGGGTTGGAAACCAATTCGAAAATAATTTTGAAAATGATTTTCAAATCGATCAAAATTTTCAAAACTACAACCCATATCCACATCTTGAGAATGACCAAAATTGGAGTTTTCCCACCAATTTTAACAATTTTGGTTACGAACATAATTTTTATAATCAAAATGATTTCCAATATCAATGTCATTTTTCTGAAAATTCGGACAACCACCACGTTGGAAATAATTTTGATTGTGAAATTGATGTGGACTATAATTTTGAGAATGAAGAAATCCAAAACGAGAACCCTCAAAACAGCGATTCTGAAGAATATCATCTTAACAATCTTAGTGAGAGGGCTGATGAACTTCTTTGTTTATTGACAACTTTGAAAGAATAGCAAGAGCAACAAAATCAAATTCAAACATGCGATGAATCAGAAAATAGCCCATTCTTTATTGATAATGAAAATTTTCAAATAACAACTTTGGAAATTGAGAATAACGATTTAAATGAAGTTGTTAAAAATTCAGTAAATGATTTGGACTTCAACTCTTTTCAGGAAAAAGATTTAAGCTTAAATTTTGATCTTCATCTTTCAGGCTGTGAGAAACTTGAAATTTTTGAAATTGAACAAAATGAAAATGTTGAATTTTTCAATTCAAATTTGGAAATGGACTTTAATGAACATGAATTCTTTGGTTTATGTGAGGATGAAAGCCTTAATTCTGACTCCAATCCCGACAATCATTTGATTCTGACCCCAATCGAAAATCTTGACGCTCTTCCAATGGCAACCGAGGCCAATTCGTCTGAACCTTCCAAATCCCCACCTTCTTTTAATGTTGGCAATCCCAACATCTCTTTTTCTTATGTCGGCAACCCCGACACTATCTCTTCTTTGACTGTTGGCAATCCCAACAAACCATCTTCTATACCTTTACTTCTTCCACTTCCTGTGTTGACACCTTCTCCTCCGAAGGACCAAGAATCCGGAATAGGACAGATCGACAAGGTAGAAACCATTGTTGATGACACGCCACATTTACCATTTCAGGAAGTTTCTCATACTTCAATTGACGTGTCCACGTTAGCTTTCAAAGAACTTTTCGTAGATGAACTAAAACTTTTAATTGACAAGGATGAAACAGAATCAAGCCACCAATCCAAGTTTGAAAATTTTGATTTTGAATATTCAAATGAACATAAAATTGTCGGTGTCGATAATACGTTGCCAATCAAGAAAGGCAATCACATAGTCTTGAACAACAGTCAGATTTCAACTTTCACTGAATTTATATACGATCACAAATTTTTGAGAAATTACACTGACAAATTTGTTGAATACATGAATTACTTTTGGAATGCTGGCTTGGTTGAAAAATTTCAGGTTAGGACGACCCTAGATATTTATCTCCTGGACTACAAATCGAGGTATGAAGATGAGATGATTTTCAAAAACCTGCACTTATTAGAAAATATGCCTAGACATAGTGGGAATGGTATTCATCGGGCTAGAACCAAGTGTGGGGGGAAAAGTTGGTGGAACTCTTTGCATCGCATACATCGCAAACACATATATCATTGTACATATGATCCATTTCTCCATATAGTTAAACTGCATTTCATTTTACAAATAATTTTGCATTTAATCCATCTCTGGGTACGATCTTTCAAATTTAGAAAAAAATTACAGTGTGGACACTGTATAATTCTAGTGTGGGGGGGAGTCTGCATTTCACTTTATTTTTCTTTCTTTTTCAATTTCAGCCTTTAAATAGGACCATCATGCATTTTAGACTGTACAAACATGCCATTTTTTTTTTTGCAAAATACGACCCATTTTCAATTGATACAACAAAATAAGTTTACAATTTTTAGCCAGTTGATAGTATTTTTCTCTCTCAACTTAGATCGAATAGGAAATATAATGAAAAGTTTAATTTTGAAGGATAATAGTGTAACCGGTACATAAGGAGATTCTTAGGTGATGGCCATGAAATCTATTCTATATTGTAGACTTTGTTTAAATAAGTGGAAGACTTAAAATACTTATATTGGCTTTTCAAATCTTTAAAACTAAGTTGTGTTAAGTTGAATTCGCGTTGCTCTCTTTTGTGCTTATATTTTCGATAATAATAATAATAGTATTCCAAGGGTATCCAACATTGCTTGTATATCGAGCGTTGGTGTGCAAACCCGCCAAGCTCTATCCGACACGTTGTTGACAAAGTCAAAGTTGGAATATCTTGGTCTCATTTTATGGGATTGGACACCTAAGTATTACCGACACGTTGTTGACAAAGTCAAAGTCGGCCTGCACAATCCGCCAAGCTCTTTACCTACTCTCCGTTAGTCCGCGAGGCAGTGCATGGGTGGTAAACCTTGGTCTTTTTAGTTAGGTGTATGTACTTAATCATAAATCTTAAAATTTTATAGAATAAAGAATAAGCGATGATACCCAAACACTTCTTGACCTTATTGATTTGACTAGCCATACATGAGAAAATAAGAATACCACTTTGCAAACTGTGCCAAGCAAACTAAGAATTTATTTCATGGCTGCACTATGTTATCGACCGAACTAACTGGCCAAACTGGAATTTAACATTTGAAAACTTGATTTATATTGAAAATTTGTGACAAGTCGAGGTATCTAAAATAAAATCAACTGGTTAGAAATTATTAACTGAATTTGTTGTACCACTTTCCTGAAATAAGTCGTGTTGTCATTTTCCGTTTTTATTTTTTATTTTTGCATATGTCCATTGCATTCATGTAGTTCATTTGAATCATAGCATACTGCATTGGGATTTTGTGGGTAGTATCCGCTGAAAACCCTCACGAGACACCACTCGTCCTACTAGGGACACCTAGAGGTTCAACGGCTTGTTGCATACGCTCAATGCAATCGTGTTTCCTACGAAAGTGTGACCTATCTAGTTAGTTTTTCATTTTCTTTTTACTCGAGGACGAGTAAAAGATAAGTGTGGGGGTATTTGATTGACATAGAAATGTGTTTATTTTATGCTCTTATATCTTATCTTTTGTATATAAATAAATATTACTTGGGTATTGTTTTGTTACTTTTACAGATATTCCAACCCAGCCCGCATGCAACCAGAAATGTAGAAAAATATAGTTCAATTTGCTGTGTATTTGCATTTTGAAGAATTGTAGATGAAGATATCACATCTGGTTGCAGTTGGACAAGAAAAGGATTGATAACAAGGCTTTGCACATCACAAATCAATAAAGAAATATCAAGGAAGCAAGAGGAAAAAGAGAAAAGGCCCAAATTTGCTTTATTTATCTAAGGCCCATTTATGTTTCTCATTGTAAACTAATTAGTGGTGTAATGACCAGGCCCATTTATCATTAGGGTTAGGGTTAGGGTTTGGCTATCTACTCTATATATACCCTTGTAATGGCATTGTAGCCACCATCCTATATCTCATCTCTTATTCCATTGTTCTAATAAAAGTTCTTCTTTCTCTTTTATTTTCTGCATTTTTTGTTTTCTTAGCAACTAGTGTTGTCCACACGATTAGATTCGGTAGAACACTATTTGTATTCTGCACTTATTTGCATTAGTGATTTACCGTCTGATTAGATTCAGCGGAAATCCTAATTTTAATTTTTGTTGTTATTTCAATTTCTGCAATTTCAATTTCTGCTTTTATTATTTTCTTAGGTCAAATTGGATTTGATTAGATTCAAATCTAATTCATAGTTTTATTTCTTTTCCATTGAAATTGTGATCTGATCGTCGGTTCAGTTAGATCTGTTCTGAATCAAATTACAGTTTTAATTTTGTTTGTTTTATTTTCAAAAGCAACCTCCAAAGTTCGTCTAACACGCCCACGAAACATATAAATAATAAAATTTAACTTTCCTCCCTGTGTTCGACCTGTATGCTACACACCTGTATGCTTGCAGAATTTATTACAAATGTCGCGCTTTTCTAATTCATAGACTAGCGTCGATCATTAGCTTATTTGTCAAAATACACATGTATCAAAATATTGATAAAATCCTATGCATGCATCATCATTTCCTCTATACTAATAGACTTCAAATCATAGATAATATTAAGTAATTTCTTTTGAATTTTCATCTCACAAAATAGACTTGCATGTACTCTATTTTCAGATTTTTGGTTATACTTGCAAGGCAAGTTTGTATATAAAATATATGCTTGTAAAATCATAAATGACATGTGAAAAATAGGCCTTGAAAACTCAGCAAATTCTGAGTGTATTCGGTACAAAAAGGATCATACATTTGGATTAAACAAAAGAGATAGAAATGGTAGAAAGAAGAATGGTATAAGAACAATAAATATGATGGTGTTTGTAGACCAATGGGGGAAGATGTTGTACATGGTATATGTATAATTCAGGTGGAATATATCCTAAAAATACCATGTGCGTGTGTGAGAAAATATGTACATTTGAAAGAGAAAATGAGTTTTTAAAATCAGTTTTCAATTGACAAAATAAAAAGCTGCTGGCTGTTTTCATATCAGCATTTATTACACCCATTTGTTTATTACTTCTCTCCACTATTAAAAGGCCATCCACGCACACATTTTTCACTCACAAGCTCACAGCAATTCTAAAGTTTTATCAAACCAAAAGAAGGGTTTTTGGAAGCTTGAAGGTGTGTAAAAACTGCATTTTTGATTTCTGCTTCTTTCACTACAGTTTTAATGTTATAACTTGAAATGATCTTGTATTCTTTTATGACCTAGTTCCACTATATTGTCATGTGTGTTGGTTGGTTTGATAATGATGGAGTAATAACTATGTGGTGGTAGAAACCTTAAGGGTTTTATGTTAAAACAACATTGCCTGCTGCTGTCACTAGAGAATTGGTTGTTTGTTCTCACCACTCCCTGTTATGTGATGTAAATACTGACAACACCAACCAGATCAGTAGGATCTATGATTCGCGGGTTAGAACAATGTGTTATCTATGTTTAAAAACACTGACAATCTATATCTAAGTGTTTAGAGTATAGGAATTTTGGCAATAAGAGAGAAAAACCTTTACTGCTATTGAAAAACAAAACACAGTACTCTCTCTGTTTCACAATTCGAAAATGGATTCTCAGATCAAATAAAAACATGTTTTGATTACCTGATCTTAACAAGGGGGACTAATGATGATTTTTAAAACAAGTATGAAGATTTTAAAGAAAGAGGTTTGAGAGAAAAGGAGTGTTAGTCAGAAAATGGAAAAAGATAAAATCCTGTTGATCCATGGGGTTAGGAGTGGTGGCGCTTGGCCGAAAGGAGAGGAAGAAGGTGGAGACGCAAGGAAAAATCTAACTTTAATTTTTAAAAGAACAAATTTTGTAAAATCAACAAAAAGGGTTTTAAATACTGTCGTTGGGTTCAAGTGTTTACATCGGAAATCCTTGATGTAGGGGGGACGGATGAAGTGCGGTCTGGGGGGTTCAGTGCGTCTGGGTCAGCTGATGGGGTGGCCAAGTGGTGGTCGAGTCCGATGGTCAATGGAAGGAGGGAGGTGGTGATTTCCGTGAGGGTGTCTTTTCTGGAAAAGGAGGAAGCACGACCATTTTCAGTTTTGGACGGGTGGTGGTGGTTCTGACAGCCGTGGTGGGGTCAGGTGATGGAGTTGGGTGTGCGGCGATGGTCGCTGGTGGCCTAGATGGTCCCACGTGGCTGTGCACGTGCACAGCCATGGCGCTGTGCAAGAGCAGAAAACCATGTGTGGCTACCATGGTTTTAGGTGATCGGGCAATGTTTTTAGGGTTGGTACTTTAACATGATAGTTTGAAAAAAAGGGAAAAGTGGTACCAAAGGAAACATGTGGTCTGTGCTGATTTTCATGTGTGGCGCTGGGTTTTTAAAATGTGGTACTTTGCAAAGTGTTACTTTGACGTTTTAGAGGTGAAACAATAGTTTTTAAACATTTTCAAAATGTAAATTTGGTATAAATTAAATATTAGTTTAAATTAAATAAGTAACTAAATATTTAAATAAAGTAACATTTTTATTTATTTAAGAAGTAAAGTGAATCGGGATTCTGTAAAAAGTTGAAATCAAAAACAATAACGTGTCAAAGTTTAAATTTAGTTTGTAGAGATTAAATTAGAATTTAATTATGAATAATATATTTAGATCCTTATTCATATAAAAGACATATGTAAATGAGACGACCCCAAACCCCGTACTGACGGCGACAAGGGTAATCCGTGGAATATAACACAGAAACAGATAGTAGCAGAACAGAAATAAATAAATACCCCAGATAATGAACAATAGAATATACTGGATAAACGTAATCATCAGAGTTACACAGTATACATGATCATACTTAGTACAAATACAGTTCAGCTATACATAAATGTCTACAGCAGAAACAAACAAAATATGTACAATAGGAGCTGAACAGCATAAAAAGAGATAAATAATAGAATCCATCTTCAGCTCCAGCTATCCAGAAAGAACCAGCTAAACCTGAATACAAGGCTGCCCGTGTAGAAAAAGGGGCACCCGAGTTTGAAAGTGAAACAAACTACGAGTCAGTCATGGGACTGGTATGAGAAATCTACTCAACACATTCAAAATATGGCTAATCACAGGACCACGCCACTTTCGTGGAACGGGTTTACTCCATCGGATTGCCAGTGCTTTAAAACAAACCTTTCTTTTAAACAACGCAATGCATTTTTTAAAAATGAAGCCATTATAAGACTCAGTTCCCATCTCACAATGCAACGCAAACCGGAGGATAGAGTTTTACCTTATAATGGCCAAAATATGCTTGATACGAATAAAACAAAGGCATTTGATATTATTGCTAGTGTTTATATGTTTTGAAAACAATTTCAAATCATAACTATCAATCATAGACGGCATGGGTACCATATATCATGTCGCCGTATATATATATACAATCAAAACCGCACAGTCACGTATTTGGAAATTGGATTTCCGTCATGAACCAAGGCAAAAGATAGTCCTTACCGAATTCGAGACAATCTAGCCTACCATGTCTCAGGATCAGAACGCATTGACCCTTGGAGCGACAGGGCCGGTCCACCGATGTGGATTAAAAATGCCTGAGCAATACGTCTCCCCGCCCTATGGGGCGCAAATGAGCCAACGAATGACTCCATCGGACCCGGATCGTCCGATCTAACCGAGGCGCCTCGCAACAGCAACAACCACACAGGTGAAAAGTATATAAATGTCAGGGCTGGTAGGTCACTGACACCACCCTAGATAGAAAGAAACGCATGCCCTCCCTGAGGTCCTTCTCCCGTTTCTGGTTCATACCGGGGTGTGAGGCTCGCGAATTCACATTATACACAAAGCTACGCCACACAGGCGGTGCTTTGATCATCACCACAAGACTTTGCTTTTCAACAGAAGCCCTGATCATTTGCCACTTAGGCATGCCACACTGGCAATTCATGCCATGCGACTGATATCCGCCGATATACAACCTCTGAGCTCGTGCGTTCCAGAGAAGGGCGTTAAGCAAAAGAATAAATTCTCCACCGCCAAACAGATGTATATTTAACAGAGATCAATCAACACAGAATAAAATCCAATGTCAGACACACAGTCCATTTGCAAGTCCGTTCTGGGTCTGAACGAAACCGGAGGCACTAAATACCTCGCAAACCCATCGATCACCACGTACGTCTGGATGATCACCACTCATTATCCATATTTCGGGATGCCTCCCAATCAGGACCTCGGTTACCATCCCAACGAGGTGAAGATCTCCGGTCTTCGACCACCGTCTTCATCTTCGATTTCTTATCGTCGATTTTGTTACTCAGAATGGGATAAACCCGGTCTTTTTGAGCAACTCGCGTATACAATAAACAAGTGCAACACTAACATATACACGCATCATTTCAATTCATTAGTCACTAACCGTCAATCAGTAAGAGAACGATTTCCCAAATATTAACCCCGAAGGTCGAAACCAACATCAGATCAACACCCAGGCAACCATTCGACTTAGCTAACCTTCAGTTAATTTCTAAATAACATCCATATCGTTTATAATATTTTATAACGATTTATCGCTATTTTTATTTATTTTAAAATATCCATTTTATTCAAAACAACGCTTCGGGCCATAACGTGACCATGGCGCTGTTTTTCTTCAGATTTGATTTACACATATCTGAAAATCTAACCGTTAGATCTTCACAAAATTTACATCATTAGAAAGATCTTTTCAAAACGAATCCAATGGTTCAAGTTTCGGGAAAACCCGACAGTCGGATCTCCCGGTACAATCGTTTGAAGTTTCGATTTCAAAATACGAACTGCAGCGTCGTTATTCGATTTAATATAATTATATTTTTATATATATATAAATATAATCGATTCTGGCGCTGTTTTTCTTCAGATTTGAATTAAACATTCCAGACAATCCAACCATTGGATTTTTACAAAGTTGGTGCCATTGGAAAGATATTTCCAAACCGAACCCAACGGTTGTGATTTCAGGAAAATCCGATGGTCGGATCCCCCGTACTAATCGTTTGAAATCACTGTTTCAAAATACGAACTGCAGCGTCATTTTTCGATATATTTCAATTCCATTTAAATATATATATATATATATATATATATATATATATATATATCGATTCTTTGATTTCAAAACTATATTCTTCTCGTACATTTGATAAAAATGATATTTTTATCCAACTGTCTTATATTTCAACACTTCACTATTTTTAACAATTCGTTTATATAATAAAAATGTGATTTTTATTGTAAAACAATTCATTTCAAAACACTATTATTTCGTATAGTTAATATAGGGGATAAAATAGGATTTTTATTGTAAAACAATTTATTTCAAAACAGGATTATTTTATACTTTTCATATTGATGTTAAAAATGGGTTTTTTTTATTATAAAACAATTTCTTTCAAAATATGAATACCATTCAACACATGAATTTCAATTCAACGAATGAATATCGATTCAACACATGAAGGTTTTCTATAGTTTATATATATAGGTAAAAATGTGATTTTTATATTTAAAACACGAATACCATTCAACACAAGAATTTCTAATCAACGAGTGAATATCGATTCAACACATGAAGGTTTTCTATAGTTTATATATATAGGTAAAAATGTGATTTTTATATTTAAAACACGAATACCATTCAACACATGAATTTCTAATCAACGAGTGAATATCGATTCAACACATGAAGGTTTTCTATAGTTTATATATATAGGTAAAAATGTGATTTTTATATTTAAAACATGAATACCATTCAACACATGAATTTCTAATCAACGAGTGAATATCGATTCAACACATGAAGGTTTTCTATTGAACGAATAAATATAGTTTCAGCAAATGAAAATAATTCAAACACATGAATATTATTCAAAATTTCGGCAGCATAACGGCAGGGTAGTTAAAACCGGGACCGTCCCTAGTACGGCTCCTTGCTCTACCTTAAAACCTCGCAGTTTTTGACAATGGGGATCATGCATCTAGTTCGCACGCAGGCGGCATGTATATATTTATTTCATTTCCACCAACTAATCCTGTGTGGTTTCAACCAAATATTTCTCAACCACAAATGGGTATTTTTCAACCACAATCAACCAATATCAACCACAAACAATCAAAATCAACCATTCGCTATCAATCAATTTTCACACCAATCACAACCAATAAATATCGTCCATGGTTTGTGGACGAGGGGCGTATATATATATATATATATATATATATATATAGCAATTCACTTCTATTGCAACACATATATAATTTTTACAACGCATATACAACTTATACATCGAACGTACAACTTATACAACGCTTATACATGAGTTGTACAACGCTTATATAACTCATACATCGACTATATAATTTATACATCGTCGTTTTCCATATCGTTTATAAATTAGAAATCTCACATTGGGTTCCACTCCACCAAAAATAGCAGAAGGCTCAGAAAAATATGCGGTCTCTTCTAAAATGTAGAAGACGTCCACACGATCACGATGTTTCCTGTTTCATCGAATTTCGTCAAAAATCGAAAAAGATATGTTTTTTCAAAGTTTGCAACGGTTTAAAGGTGTTAAAACTGTTGAAAATTAATATAGCCGTACCTCAGCTGAAAGGTTCAAAACTAGGTTTGGATTTATCTCGAAATCCGTATAGCTATTTGTCGATCGGCATTCGCAGCGTCGAAGAGGGAGGAGAGAGCTTCCAACGCAGGGAGGTGGCGGCCAGTTCGATCGTCGGAGGGAGCGGCGGCGGTGAGATGAAGGCAATGACTTCTCGACGTCCGTTCTCCCAAACCACGCAATGAAAAAATCCAAACCTTATATGGATTTGAAGATCTCTCCGAGCTCTACAAAATCTTCAACTGGAGGAGGGGCTAATTTTGCGTGGATTGATCGGAAAGTGGACGGGAAGACTCGAACGCGTTTCCGTCGTTCGTCAGGGAGAGAGAAAAGGATTTTTTTTTATAAAAATTCTGATTGGCCGACGGGTTTTAAAGGGGTTTTCTGACACGACCACCAATCTAAACCCAACGACTGTTGTCCCTAGCATTTTACCCCCATTCTGAACACAATGGAATATGTTTCGTAGGCCCATCCGACTATTTCAGTCAGTTTCCATTCAATTTAAAATATATAACATTCAATATTCGATTTGAACGTACATTTCAATTTGCCAGGGCCACAAACAGATTCGAAAAATTCCAGAAAAATAAATCTGGCTATGTTTTGACGATACGGTCCCAACAAAACTAGTTTCGTCGAATTCTGAGACCGTTTGCAAAAAGACCCATTTCTGGTCGATCCAATTTAACTGTAATTGACCAAAACACATTTTCCTTTGCCACACCCACATACTAGCTTCAAAAATTATGAAATTTGAAACCTAGCAATAACTTCACATCCCGGATCCAACAAAAGTGGTTTCGTCGAATTCCGAGACCGTTTGCAAAATGGCCAATTTCACAAGCTATATAATTTCCATAGCGACCTTTCTGAAAATTCATTTGGCCATAACTTTTGCTTTCCGCTATGAAAATTCGATTTTTCAGATTCGTTAGAAAGGTATTCACTAACAGATTTAAATATTTTTGGTTTCACTCAAATCCGTTTTGTTTTGCACCCGGTATAGTCCGACAAAGTTTGAATTCAATTTTTGAAACTACAGCGCCTTTTCAGGCCTTGTTTATAATTATAATTAATTATATTCGTTTTCAATTGTCGATTCAAACTCACTTTTCATTGCCATTATTTAAAATATTTATTTTAAATATTTAAAATCCATTATTTTAGCCAATTTAAAAAAATTTAAATTGGTTCAGATTTTCTTGGTCGTTACAATCTCCCCCACTTAAAACTTTTCGTCCCCGAAAAGGAACAAAGTCGAAAGTGGTTTGATTAATCAACTCTACGTTCGATCTGGCTTCCATTCTCCAACTTTTCAGTTTTCGAGAATTTTCAAATTCTTCAAAATTTGGCTAACACCCGGAATTTTCGAAAAATTTCACCATAACCTCCTTTGTACGGGGAGAGGTTTGGAAATTTATTGGGCCGTATTAGGTACCCAATAAATCCTAATAAGAATACACTTATTTATAGTGATATATTCTGGTGTTTACAGGGGAGCGTGTATTGATAATAACTCCAGAGAATAAATTCTCGTCACGCTGTTCCGTGTGGGAAATAAATAGTCCATGTGTCGTATCTAATAACTAGAGAGACGTGATTATTGTCAACTCCAGACGCGTGTGGGGTTTTTATTAATTTGAAAATTTAATCGTTACAATTTAAATAGTCCATATCAGTCATCAGTTCAACCTATAAAATAAAATCATCGCCATACAAGCCTCTCGCTCGTATGGTAAATCTTCCACCTCGTCACAAAAGCTCCAAATGCTTATGTGGTATATGATGAAGTATGCCTATCTTCTAAAGTATTCCATGCAATGTAGTTCAAAATTAATTGTTACTATCCTATGGCGATGTTTATTATTTCACACAGAAAAACCAGCACTCCGCATCCAATGGCATTCACAGGAGTTGATATAATAATATTTCGCATCCAACTCATTAAGGTTTACCTATTTGTCGGGCACCCAAATAAAATCTTTACTCAACAGCTAATCCATTTACCTGTTCAAACATATATAATACACATGTATATATTTCTATCTATTTTCTAAATCAGTTCAATGTGTGATTTAATCGAATAAATTATACCATTCATTCTATTGTTGATTAAATTAACTATTGTTTCAATAATTCAATTAATCAAATTTACTAACACACAACATAAACAATAATCAAATTGTTTTTAACTTTTCAAAATCATACAAATCAATTCCTATATTCTTTAAAAAAAAATCATTCAGACTATAGAATTAAAGGTGCACATCCATGGAAAGAAAATAACAGCTGAGTAGAGAACTAATTGGTAATGCAAAGTATGGTAAATGTACCTTGCACCGGAGTCAATCAGAGATATCCACTCGGCATCTAGGATAAGCTTTCTGAATGCTCTCCTCAGTTTCCCAAGTACAATCTCGCGGATCTCCACTCCATTGCACTTTGACCAAGTGAACCTTCTTGTTCCTCAGCTCTTTGGTTTCTTTGCCGATGATTTTTAGCAGCTCTCTTCTCACAGCTAGTTCTGGAGTAATTTCAATATCCTGTTGAGCTGCTTCTTCCACGATCAAGTCTGGATCATGAACGTGCTTTCGAAGTTGAGATATGTGAAATACATCATGAACTCCAGGCAACCAGTCAGGCAATTTGACCCTATAAGCGAGAGTTCCGATCCGTTCCAGAATATGAAATGGACCAATGAATTTGGGCGCCAACTTTCCAGTTTTACCGAACCGGATTACTCCTCTCATTGGCGATACTTTCAAATATACATATTTGCCAACAGCAAAGGATATATCCCTTCTTCTTCTATCGGCATAGCTCTTTTGTCGGCTTTGAGCGGCCAATAATTGTTTCTTAATAAAATCGACTTTGTCGGCAGCTTCTCGAATCATATCTGGCCCCAACACAAGTCTATTTCCAGGTTCAACCCAACAAGCAGGAGATTGGCACGGTCTACCATACAATGCTTCGAATGGCGACATTGTCAGGCTCGCTTGGTAGCTGTTGTTATATGAGAATTCAGCCAAATGCAGATGGTCTTCCCATGATCCACCGAAATCTATAACACAAGCCCGCAATAGATCTTCTAAAATACGATTCACCCTCTCAGTCTGACCATCTGTCTGAGGATGATAAGCAGTGCTCAAATTCAACTTCGTTCCCAGCTCGACTTGAAATGCCTCCCAGAATTTGCTAGTAAATATTGTATCTCTATCACTGACTATACTGAGCGGCACTCCATGTAGTCTAACTATTTTCCTGAAGTATATCTGCGCCAGACTCTGAGCAGTTCTGTTTGACCTGACAGGTATGAAATGGGCGGTCTTCGTGAAGCGATCTACGATCACCCAAATACTGTCATTTCCTTTTCTGGTTCTGGGCAGACCATCAATGAAGTCCATGGAAATATGTTCCCACTTCCAACCAGGAACGTCTAGCGGTTGTAACAGTCCAGCAAGTTTCTGTTGGTCGCTTTTGACTAGCTGGCAAGTAGGGCATCGGCTAACATATAAAGAAATGTCCCTCTTTGGGTCTTTAATCAGATGAGGAGCAAAGTGAGCAAGTTCATTGAATTTCTTGTGATATTTGGGAATGGTCATATCTCCTTGTATCAAATATGAAAATTCATCACATAGTCGCTCAGTCGCTTCTGGAGGGGTAAATCTTTCTAGGAAAATCACTTTGAATCTGTCCCAGGTGATATCACCTTCTGGATTATCCTTGATAACTGAATCCCACCAGAACAAAGCTTCATCTTTGAGCGCTCAGGATGCCAGTAATCTTTTCTGGTCATCCCTCAGCTTTAATGCTTCGAAGATTTTCTCAGCCGAACGAATCCAAGCTTGTGTTTTCATAATTGATTCTTCACCCGAGAAAGGTTTTCCACCCAGATTTCTATATTTCATAAATAGAGCTTCTATATCTGGGTCAGTATTACTTCTTCTGTTTCTGGCACTCATTTTTTAGAGCGTCTGCAATTAGCAGACAAAGTGTCAGGTCAATAGAAAAGATATTTCAAAATATAGAGACAATTACTTGAATGTAAATGTGTCTATCTAGGTGTTATTTCATTCCGCTGCTCACACTAGGATATTACTGATCCTATCTGTAATGAGTTACCCGTCCTAGAACACTACTAGTTCTATTTCTGACGAGTTCGTCAATATGTTATATTCCAGAACTAAGCTTAACCAAAGCTCTGATACCAAATGAGACGACCCCAAACCCCGTACTGACGGCAACAAGGGTAATCCGTGGAATATAACACAGAAAAATATAATAGCAGAACAAAAATAAATAAATACCCCAGATAATGAACAATAGAATATACTGGATAAACGTAATCATCAGAGTTACACAGTATACAGGATCATACTTAGTACAAATACAGTTCAGCTATACATAAATGTCTACAACGAAAACAAAAAAATATGTACAATAGGAGCTGAACAGCATAAAAAGAGATAAATAATAGAATCCATCTTCAGCTCCAGCTATCCAGAAAGAACCAGCTAAACCTGAATACAAGGCTGCCCGTGTAGAAAAAGGGGCACCCGAGTTTGAAAGTGAAACAAACTATGAGTCAGTCATGGGACTGGTATGAGAAATCTACTCAACACATTCAAAATATGGCTAATCACAGGACCATGCCACTTTCGTGGATCGGGTTTACTCCATCGGATTGCCAGTGCTTTAAAACAAACCTTTCTTTTAAACAATGCAATGCATTTTATAAAAATGAAGCCATTATAAGACTCAGTTCCCATCACACAATGCAACGCAAACCGAAGGATAGAGTTTTACCTTATAATGGCCAAAATATGCTTGATACGAATAAAACAAAGGCATTTGATATTATTGCTAGTGTTTATATGTTTTGAAAACAATTTCAAATCATAACTATCAATCATAGACGGCATGGGTACCATATATCATGTCGCCGTATATATATATACAATCAAAACCGCACAGTCACGTATTTGGAAATTGGATTTCCGTCATGAACCAAGGCAAAAGATAGTCCTTACCGAATTCGAGACAATCTACCCTACCATGTCTCAGGATCAGAATGCATCGACCCTTGGAGCGACAGGGCCGGTCCACCGATGTGGATTAAAAATGCCTGAGCAATACGTCTCCCCGCCCTATAGGGCGCAAATGAGCCAACGAATGACTCCATCGGGTCCGGATCGTCCGATCTAACCGAGGCGCCTCGCAACAGCAACAACCACACAGGTGAAAAGTATATAAATGTCAGGGCTGGTAGGTCACTGACACCACCCTAGCTAGAAAGAAACGCATGCCCTCCCTGAGGTCCTTCTCCCGTTTCTGGTTCATACCGGGGTGTGAGGCTAACGAATTCACATTATACACAAAGCTATGCCACACAGGCGGTGCTTTGATCATCACCACAAGACTTTGCTTTTCAATAGAAGCCCTGATCATTTGCCACTTAGGCATGCCACACTGGCAATTCATGCCATGCGACTGATATCCGCCGATATACAACCTCTGAGCTCGTGCGTTCCAGAGAAGGGCGTTAAGCAAAAGAATAAATTCTCCGCCGCCAAACAGATGTATATTTAACAGAGATCAATCAACACAGAATAAAATCCCATGTCAAACACACAATCCGTTTGCAAGTCCGTTCTGGGTTTGAACAAAACCGGAGGCACTAAATACCTCGCAAACCCATCGATCACCACGTACGTCTGGACGATCACCACTCATTATCCATATTTCGGGATGCCTCCCAATCAGGACCTCGGTTACCATCCAAACGAGGTGAAGATCTCTGGTCTTCGACCACCGTCTTCATCTTCGATTTCTTATCGTCGATTTAGTTACTTAGAATGGGATAAACCCGGTCTTTCTGAGCAACTCGCGTATACAATAAACAAGTGCAACACTAACATATACACGCATCATTTCAATTCATTAGTCACTAACCGTCAATCAGTAAGAGAACGATTTCCCAAATATTAACCCCGAAGGCTGAAACCAACATCAGATCAACACCCATGCAACCATTCGACTTAGCTAACCTTCAGTTAATTTCTAAATCACATCCATATCATTTATAATATTTTATAACGATTTATCGCTATTTTTATTTATTTTAAAATATCCATTTTATTCAAAACAACGCTTCGGGCCATAACATGACCGTGGCGCTGTTTTTCTTCAGATTTGATTTACACATATCTGAAAATCTAACTGTTAGATCTTCACAAAATTTACATCATTAGAAAGATCTTTTCAAAACGAATCCAACGGTTCCAGTTTCGGGAAAATCCGACGGTCGGATCTCCCGGTACAATCGTTTGAAGTTTCGATTTCAAAATACGAACTGCAGCGTCGTTATTCGATTTAATATAATTATATTTTTATATATATATAAATATAATCGATTCTGGCGCTGTTTTTCTTCAGATTTGAATTAAACATTCCAGACAATCCAACCGTTGGATTTTTACAAAGTTGGTGCCATTGGAAAGATATTTCCAAAGCGAACCCAACGGTTGTGATTTCAGGAAAATCCGATGGTCGGATCTCCCGTACTAATTGTTTGAAATCACTATTTCAAAATACGAACTGCAGCATCGTTTTTCGATATATTTCAATTCCATTTAAATATATATATCGATTCTTTGATTTCAAAACTATATTCTTTTCGTACATTTGATAAAAATGATATTTTTATCTAACTGTCTTCTATTTCAACACTTCACTATTTTTAACAATTCGTTTATATAATAAAAATGTGATTTTTATTGTAAAACAATTCATTTCAAAACACTATTATTTCGTATAGTTAATATAGGGGATAAAATAGGATTTTTATTGTAAAACAATTTATTTCAAAACAGGATTATTTTATACTTTTCATATTGATGTTAAAAATGGTTTTTTTATTATAAAACAATTTCTTTCAAAATATGAATACCATTCAACACATGAATTTCAATTCAACGAATGAATATCGATTCAACACATGAAGGTTTTCTATAGTTTATATATATAGGTAAAAATGTGATTTTTATATTTAAAACACGAATACCATTCAACACATGAATTTCTAATCAACGAGCGAATATCGATTCAACACATGAAGGTTTTCTATAGTTTATATATATATAGGTAAAAATGTGATTTTTATATTTAAAACACGAATACCATTCAACACATGAATTTCTAATCAACGAGTGAATATCGATTCAACACATGAAGGTTTTCTATTCAACGAACAAATATAGTTTCAGCAAATGAAAATAATTCAAACACATGAATATTATTCAAAATTTCGGCAGCATAACGGCAGGGTAGTTAAAACCGGGACCGTCCCTAGTACGGCTCCTCGCTCTACCTTAAAACCTCGCGGTTTTTGACAATGGGGATCATGCATCTAGTTCGCACGCAGGCGGCATGTATATATTTATTTCATTTCCACCAACTAATCCTATGTGGTTTCAACCAAATATTTCTCAACCACAAATAGGTATTTTTCAGCCACAATCAACCAATATCAACCACAAACAACCACAATCAACCATTCGCTATCAATCAATTTTCACACTAATCACAACCAACAAATATCGTCCATGGTTTGTGGACGAGGGGCGTATATATATATATATATATATATATATATATATATATATATATATATATATATTTATATATAGCAATTCACTTCTATTTCAACACATATATAATTTTTACAATGCATATACAACTTATACATCGAACGTACAACTTATACAACGCTTATACATGAGGTGTACAACGCTTATATAACTCATACATCGACTATATAATTTATACATCGTCGTTTTCCATATCGTTTATAAATTAGAAATCTCACATTGGGTTCCACTCCACCAAAAATAGCAGAAGGCTCAGAAAAATATGCGGTCTCTTCTAAAATGTAGAAGACGTCCACACGATCACGATGTTTCCTGGTTCATCGAATTTCGTCAAGAATCGAAAAAGATATGTTTTTTTCAAAGTTTGCAACGGTTTAAAGGTGTTAAAACTGTTGAAAATTAATATAGCCGTACCTCAGCTGAAAGGTTCAAAACTAGGTTTGGATTTATCTCAAAATCCGTGTAGCTATTCGTCGATCGGCCTTCGCAGCGTCGAAGAGGGAGGAGAGAGCTTCCAGCGCAGGGGGTGGCGGCCAGTTCGATCGTCGGAGGGAGCGGCGGCGGCGAGATGAAGGCGATGACTTCTCGACGTCCATTCTCCCAAACCACGCAATGAAAAAATCCAAACCTTATATGGATTTGAAGATCTCTCCGAGCTCTACAAAATCTTCAACTGTAGGAGGGGCTAATTTTGCGTGGATTGATCGGAAGTGGACGGGAAGATTCGAACGCGTTTCCGTCGTTCGTCGGGGAGAGAGAAAAGGATTTTTTTTATAAAAATTCTGATTGGCCGGTGGGTTTTAAAGGGGTTTTCTGACACGACCACCAATCTAAACCCAACAACTGTCGTCCCTAGCGTTTTACCCCCATTCCGAACACAATGGAATATGTTTCGTAGGCCCATCCGACTGTTTCAGTCAGTTTCCATTCAATTTAAAATATATAACATTCAATATTCGATTTGAACGTACATTTCAATTTGCCAGGGCCACAAACTGATTCGAAATATTCCAGAAAAATAAATCTGGCTATTCTTTGATGATACGGTCCCAACAAAACTAGTTTCATCGAATTCTGAGACCGTTTGCAAAAAGGCCCATTTCTGGTCGATCCAATTTAACTGTAATTGACCAAAATACATTTTCCTTTGCCACGCCCACATACTAGCTTAAAAAATTATGAAATTTGAAACCTAGCAATAACTTCACATACTAGATCCAACAAAAGTGGTTTCGTCGAATTCCGAGACCGTTTGCAAAATGACCAATTTCACGGGCTATATAATTTCCATAGCGACCTTTCTGAAAATTCATTTGGCCATAACATTTGCTTTCCGCTATGAAAATTCGATTTTTTAGATTCGTTAGAAAAGTATTCACTAACAGATTTAAATATTTTTGGTTTCACTCAAATCCGTTTTGTTTTGCACCCGGTATAGTCCGACAAAGTTTGAATTCAATTTTTGAAACTACAGCGCCTTTTCAGGCCTTGTTTATAATTATAATTAATTATATTCGTTTTCAATTGTCAATTCAAACTCACTTTTCATTGCCATTATTTAAAATATTTATTTTAAATATTTAAAATCCATTATTTTAGTCAATTTAAAAAAAAAATTTGGTTCAGATTTTCTGGGTCGTTACAGTAAACCGTATGTTGGAAACTGTCTGTTAACTGTAAATCCCATGATATAAGTAACCGGTCGAGTACAGTCCGGTATTCTATAAACTGAATACGGTGAATCATATTTTATCGTGTTAGACAACATTTTAAAAAAAAAGTTTTTTTCGTTAGTCACTTCAAGGAGACCGAAATCAATATTTCACTTTGAATTGATTTTACGCCGTACGCCAAGATTTTAAAGTTGAAGACGGTGTTTTACAAGGACTATTTTTAAATAGTACCTTCGGTTTGTTCAAACCCAGAACAACTTGTATTGGGCGAGTGTCCGACAAAGTAATTCTAACTGGTCACGTACGTTGATCTTTCCAAACGTAATTATATGGTGGCAGAGGAATTCGTTTCTCTCGCCGTATACCTGTAATCTATTTTTGAGGAAGTCAATTAGTGATCGGGATGTCTGGACGATGTCGCACTCAAAGTAATAAACCAGTGTTAATGACGTAAGTCTAGCATTAAGCCTCACACCCAGGAAATGACAAAAAAAATCGGGCAGGCAGCACGGCTATGTGGGTCACTCCCATTAGGGTGTAGCATCACGTATCTAGAGAAATTCCTATTGTTCTTAATATATCGATTCTGCCCATTCGGGAATGGTTGCCGTACACAACCATTGGTGATATACACTCGATACACTCAAGAGAAATGAGTGGTCGGTCATGTGAGGGCCGGGTTGCAAGACGTTCTTGCTGAACCCAAGTGTATTTGCCTCTAGAGATACATCATCGGGAGGTGGTCCCATACCTTGTCATAGTTGGAAATCAAATTTCCATAAGTGCCAAGCGGTTTGTAATTGTATAATATATCGGAAAATGTGAGATGCAAGCATTTTCCTAGATTCTAAATTATTTGTGAAAACAAAGTAGACACTATAATAATATCTGGTTTTAAAGTATACAAACTGTTTTGATCTCATAAGGTAAAAACCCGTTCCGTATTCACGGCGTGGTCTTATAAGATGTTTTCTTTAATCTGTTTACTCATACCAGTCCCCTGACTGGCCCGAAGTTTATTTTCTGTGTTTTCCCTTAAACTCTTGGGTATTCATAACACTTGTTATGAATAGACAAGTGAATCGGGATGATGAAACTTATGAAGCTGAATGAAGATTTTCAGTGTGCTGGCCTATCTACTTTACCTCTGTATAATTATAAGTCTGCAAGTAGTAGTGAATGTTATGTATAATTGCTGTTGTACTATGAATGGGATGTATCACTAGCCATATGATGTTCTGATGTATCATGTACTGTTGTGTAATATTATAAGGTATTATATTTTGTAAAAATTCCGCTGTGAGATTCTGATGTTCTGCGTTTATATCTTCTATCTATTCTTATTTCTCATTAATGGCACGACTTCCGATGTGTTCGAAAGTTGGGTCATTACAGTTGGTATCAGAGCTTAGGTTCTTGATTATCTAGGCTTTGGGTGAGTGTGAGAGAGCGTATTTTTATATAAAATTTAAAATAAACTTAAAACAACTTGGATGTTATACCTAAGTTAGATATACCCTATCAAGACTCGATTGACAACCTGTTATATTCAGGTGATCAAAATGAGTACCCGTGCACGAAGAGGTTGAGCAAGGGGATCTTCCACTATTACTGGTCGTACTACTGGATCCCAAGACCAAGGGGAAACAGTAGAGGAATTTGCACCAGTTCAACAGGACAAGAGCTTTGCGACTATTTGTAAGGAGTATACAACTCTGGGATGCAAGGTTTTCAAAGGAACCGAGTCTTTTACTGAAGTTCAAGCCTGGATGAGGTCTTGTGAGAGGATTTTCAAAGGGTTGAAGTTGAGTGACAATCAGAAACGTCTTTTAGCTTCATGGCAACTTCAGGAAGCTGCTGCAATTTGGTGGGATGCTCAAACTACTAATGTGCCTGAGGAAAGTTTTACTTGGGACAAATTCAAAGAGGCATTTGAAGCTCAATTTTTGCCTGCTGCTGGAAAGACGAGGATGTATAGAGATTTTATCGATCTCAAGCAGGGAAATATGAAAGTGTCAGAATACGAGAACAAATTCAACTCGCTTTCTTGTTTCGGGCCAGAACTAATCAACACTCCGCTTAAGAAAAATGAAATGTTCATAGCATGATTAAAAGATAGCCTACAAGTTCAGATGATTGGACATCTCAGGATTCCATTTGTTGATCTAGTGGATATGGCTGTTCGTTATGAGGCACTGGAGGGTAAGAAGCCAGTTACTAAAGCAGCACAGACGGGAGGGTCTAGTGGAGAGAATCCAAATAAGAGGAAGTTCAATCCAAACTGGAACAACAACAACAACAAAGTTGTACCTAAGATGGGAGAAAAAAGCTAAGGAGAGGTTCAAAGACACCAAATGCCATAACTGTTTGCAGAAAGGACATATTGCCAAATTCTGCACCAAACCAGCAGCAAAGAAGCCACAGCAAAACCAGCAGCAGCAACAACCATCTCAGCAACAGCAGCAAAGCCCTGGACATGCAATGGTGATGAAGAATCTGTGTTTCAAATGTCATCAGCCGGGGCACTTGGTTAAAGACTGTCCACTCATGAAGAGGGCACAGCAACCCAAGGTGTATGCTATCAAAAGTGAACCATCAACTTCCCAAGAGGTGAAAGGCAAGAGAGTTCTCGAAGGTACTTTTGATTTAAATGGCATTGATGTTCGTGTTTTATTTGACATTGGCGCCTCAAATAGTTTCATTTCTTCTGGCACAGTAGGAAAATTCAAATTTATCCCAAAAATTTCCCCAAACCCAATTTGCGTAACTAATCCTATTGGGGGGGAACTGAATTAAAAATGTATTGCGATAATGTGGCACTCTCATACCTTTCTCTTCGATTTCTACGTTTTGGATTTCAAAGGATTTAATTTTATACTTGGGATAGACTGGTTGAGTAAATTCCAAGCTGAGATTAAATGCGATAAGGAGATCGTAACTTTGATAACCAATATTGGGAGCAAGGCTAAGATACCGTGTGGAAAACCCGGTATTCATATGTGTAGTTTCTTATATGCTTTGGAGGCACCGCAAGAGAATTTGGAGGCGTTAGAAGTAGTCCAAGATTTTTCTGACTTATTTGAAGAAGTTAAGAGTTTACCCCCACGCCGTGAGATAGAGTTTCACATCGATTTGATCCCAGGAGCCAGACTGATCGTTCAGCCAAAGAGACGAATGGCACCAAAAGAAGTTAAGGAACTTGAGAAGCAAACTCGAGATTTACTGGACAGAGGATTGATCAGGCCAAGTTTTTCGAGTTGGGGTTCAGCATTAGTTTTTGTGGTTAAGTCTGATGGATCACTAAGGCTGTGTGTCGACTACAGGGAGTTAAATAAGGTGACCATCAAGAATAATTATCCTTTGCCGCGAATTGATGACCTCTTTAATCATTTGAATGGAGCTACGATGTTTTCTCAAATGGATCTCACTACAAGATTCCATCAGTTGAGGATCACCGAAGATAGTATTCCTTTAACTGGTTTCAGAGGCCCGGATTTCTTTTGTGAATGGTTAGTTATGCCATTCGGGTTAACTAATGCACCTGCGTATTTTGTGGACTTGATGAATCGTGTCTTTCGGAAGATTCTGAATAAGTTCATCTTGGTTTTCATTGACGATATCTTAATCTTTTCAAAGACAGAAGAAGAACATCGATATCATCTTAAAGTGGTATTGGAAACTCTGAGGACGAATGTTTTGAAGGCGAATTTTTTTGTAAATGTCATTTCTGGCAATCAGAAGTTAGATTCTTAGGGCATATCGTAAATGGAGATGGTATTTCTGTAGACCCGATCAAGGTTGAGGCAGTGCAACAATGGAAGCAGCCTAGAACACCAATGGAGGTCCGTAGTTTCTTGGGATTAGCCGGATATTACAGAAGGTTTATCCAAGATTATTCTAAGATTTCTTCTCATCTTACTAAGCTGACTAAGAAAGGTGAGAAATTTATATGGACTTCGAAGTGTGAGGAATCATACAAGGAGTTGAAGAAGAAATTGACAGAAGCACCAGTTCTTGCTGTTCCCGATGGGAAAAGTAAATTTGAGGTGTATACTGATGCTTGTGGAGTGGGACTTGGTGCAGTACTAATGCAAAATGGACGTGTGGTTGCATATGCTAGTAGACAATTAAAGATTCATGAGAAGAATTATGCTACACACGATTTAGAGTTATTGGCAGTTGTTTTTGCATTAAAAATGTGGAGGCACTACCTGTTAGGAGGGAAGTTCGAGCTTTTCACGGATCACAAACCACTCAAATATCTGTTTTCTCAAAAAGTTCTCAACCTGAGGCAACAGAGATGGTTGGAATTCCTTGCGTCATATGATTTGGATATTATCTGTACGCCAGGGAAAGCAAATGTAGTAGCAAACGCTCTAAGCAGAAATGCGATCTTATCTCTTCTAGAAGATACACCAACACTTCAGGGAAGGATAATGGAAAATCAACGAAGGGATGGGAATCTGGAGAAATTGATCCAAGGAGTTATAAAAGGAGGGGAGTCCGATTTTGAATTGGATGGCCAAGGTATTCTTCGAATCAATGGAAGACTGTGTGCTCCAGATGTTGATGGTCTAAGGCAAAAGGTTTTGGCAGAATGCCATGAATCAAAGTTAAGCATTCATCCAGGGGTACACAAGATGTATAGGGATATGAGGCTTGTATTTTGGTGGCCTGGGATGAAGAGAGATATTCTGGCCTATGTGAATCAGTGTTTATGCTGCCAGCAGATAAATGGTGATAACCAGAAGACAACAGGACTATTGAAACCTTTGGAAATTCCTACCTGGAAGTGGGAGATGATATCAATGGATTTCATCGATGGTTTACCCAAGACCAGGAAAGGATATGAAGGAGTTTGGGTGATAGTTGATCGACTAACGAAAAGTGCGCATTTCATTCCAGTAAAACCAAATCGGACTGCAGCTTCGTTGGCCGAGATCTTTATAAGAGAGATTGTACGATTACATGGAGTTCCAGTAAGTATTTTAAGTGATAGAGATCTTATTTTTACCAGCAAATTTTGGGAGGCACTCCAAACAACTTTGGGGACCAAGCTAAACTTAAGTACCGCTTACCATCCCCAAACGGACGGCCAGACAGAAAGGGTAAACAGGATTTTGGAGGATTTGTTGAGAGCGTGTATTCTGGACTTTGGAGGATCGTGGGAGTATCACCCACATCTAGTGGAGTTCTCCTACAATAATAGCTATCAGGTAAGTATTGGCATGGCACCATATGAGGCTCCCTATGGAAAACCGTGCAGATCACCGACTTGTTGGGTAGAGTCAGGAAATAAGCTTGTTCTCGGACCAGATATGATTCGAAAAGCAACTGAGAAGGTAGATTTGGTTAAAAGACGGATGAAGGAGGCCCAGGATCGACAGAAAAGCTATGCAGACCAAAGAAGAAGGGAACTAAACTTTTCTGTTGGAGACTTTGTATTTGTGAAGATTTCACCGATCAAGGGAACAATCAGATTTGGTAAGACAGGGAAGTTAGCTCCACGGTATGTGGGACCTTTCCGTGTTCTTGAGAAGATTGGATCTCTTGCTTATCGGGTGGAATTACCAGAGAGGATGGCGGGGATTCATAATGTTTTCCATGTGTCTCATCTTCGCAAGTGTGTTCACGACCCATCTTTGATTCTAGAGACATCGGTTCAAGAAGATCTGGAGATTGAACCAAACTTGACGATGGTTAGATATCCGGTCTATGTGGTGGACAAAGAAGAAAAGCAATTTCGGAATAAGGTTGTGAAACTACTCAAGATACAGTGGAGTGAGAATCCATATGACCGTACTTGGGAGACGGAGAAGCACATTAGGGAGTTCTACCCGGATTTTGTTGTGGACTAGATGTTGGTTATCCTGTGTTTGATTGTGATGTATGTGATGTATGATGATAGTGTATGACTTGTATGAATGCGTCTTTTGTCTGGAAATGGAATTGTGGGTTTTCATCTCTATGGATTGTGGATGTTACGAGGACTCAGCATTCGTAGGATTTATGAACTCTTTCAGTTTACTGTCACTTGTACTGAAATCTGTTCTTTGTTTCTTTTCCACATGTCACCAATGTTCAAGAGGACCGCCAAAAAGAGACTGACACCGCTACAGAGATTGAGGCAGTATACAGGCATTAGTATCCACGAGCTTACAGGTTCACAGGAGCATGAGGGTGAGAGGAGATACGTCGACTCTGAGGAGTCGGGCATATACCAGAGAGAGTCTTCCATTGAGGAGGACAGTAGGGACTCACCCTAGGAGCAGGATTATGAGGGAGATGACGATTAGGTAGGGTACTATGTGGGAGAGGGAGCAGATGATGGAGACGTTAGTGATGATGACAGCAACGATGACAGAGATGACATGGACGAAGGTGAAAACCCAGAGGATGACCCAGAGGAGGATCCGGAGGAAGACCCAGAGGAGGATCCGGAGGATGACCCAGAGGAGGATCCGGAGGAGGAGCCCGAGGAGGATCCGGAGGAGGATATTCCACTTGCCCAGCCTCATCCGGAGGAGGACATTCCATTAGCACAGCCAGAGTTAGAGCCATGGGTTCACACACACCCGCCACCTATGGATGGACAGTTAGCAGTCCCTTGGGAGCAGTTAGCACAGGAGATGGCCCAGTATCTAGCCAATGGAGGGCATTTAGAGCCACTCGGGGATGATCCTTACCCCGACATGATGCTTCACCCACCCTCTCCAGTTGAGGTTATAGAGATTTCAGATGATGTTGTTCCTGAGGAGGTTGAGGAGGCAGTTGAGGTGATCGAGATATCCGACAGTGAGGATGTGATCACCATTTCTGAGGATGTGGATGTTGTTACCATTTTCGGATGATGACGAGATGATTGTTATTTCTAATGACGAGGACGTCATCGAGATTAGCAGTGGTTCTGAGTAGACGGACATACTGGATAGTGTTGTATATAGTAGTAGTGGTATGACGGATATGTATATTATGGTAGTCTATAACTCGACACTAGTTGAGTATAGTACGTGTATTTTGCGGTAGCCAGTTGACGTTTGGTATGATATATATGACTTTTTGCTTATCTTCTGTTTACAAATTTCGGGGACGAAATTTTTATAAGGGGGGTAGATTGTAATGACCCGGTTTTTCACATCGATCTTAAATTCATACATTTATTTAATCATGAGTATTTATGTGCAAACACAATTTTAAATCAAGACTTTACGTATTTTAAAACATGTCTAGGTTAAAATATGTTTTTCTCTTTGGTATATGATATTTGAAATAGTTTAAACTCATATTTTTACCTTTATGTTAAATGACATGTATACATAGCATCTTTAAAATACCTTGATTTTACCAAACACTTGTTTAATATTTTCAAGAGACTTTAAACCTTGTTAGCAAATTCTTTGTTTATAACATAATTAAAAACACATTGCTTAAAACATAAGCTAGGTGTTTCCTTTTTGATCTTAAGTACATATGCATGAAATATTTAATTCTTTTATGCATTTAGATTTGAAAGCTTGCATTGTCTAATCTTTTTCAAACACATGATAGCATAGATGTGATTTCTTTTGCATTTATATATATATTTAAAACAAAAACATGCATTGTCAAAATCTCTTATAAAAGCATGTTTTCATACATCACCTACACCATGCATTGGACGGCAATTAAATCACAATAAAATCAATTGTATGTTGCATGTTTGCATTGAAACAAGAGAGCATGAAGTGTCCAATTCTCTTTCACTTCATGGTCTCACTCATGAGATCACTACATCATGCCATCAACAAAGATTCTCAAACCCAAGGGTCTTGCACACGACATGATCATTTTTGAGCCAAGGTAATTTCAGTTTTTGTATTTACTTTTCTTTCTTTTCAAATGGATTTCTGAAATTTCTTCTTGTTTCATTTTCCAAGACTTTAGCTTATTTATCAAAATACACATGTATCAAAATATTGATAAAATCCTATGCATGCATCATCATTTCCTCTATACTAATAGACTTCAAATCATAGATAATATCAAGTGATTACTTTTGAATTTTCATCTCACAAAAATAGACTTGCATGTACTCTATTTTCAGATTTTTGGCTATACTTGCAAGGCAAGTTTGTATATAAAATATATGCATGTAAAATCATAAATGACATGTGAAAAATAGGCCTTGAAAACTCAGCAAATTCTGAGTGTATTCGGTACAAAAAGGATCATACCTTTGGATTAAACAAAAGAGAAAGAAATGGTAGAAAGAAGAATGGTACAAGAACAATAAATATGATGGTGTTTGTAGACCAATGGGGAAAAATGTTGTACATGGTATAGGTATAATTCAGGTGGAATATATCCTGAAAATACCATGTGAGTGTGTGAGAAAATATGTAGATTTGAAAGAGAAAATGAGTTTTTAAAATTAGTTTTCAATTGACAAAATAAAAAGCTGCTGGCTGTTTTCATATCAGTATTTATTACACCCATTTGTTTATTACTTCTCCCCACTATAAAAAGGTCATCCATGCACACATTTTTCACTTACAAGCTCACAACAATTCTAAAGTTTTATCAAAGAAAAAGATGGGTTTTTGGAAGCTTGAAGGTGAGTGAAAACTGCATTTTTAATTTCTGCTTCTTTCACTACAGTTTTAATGTTATAACTTGAAATGATCTTGTATTCTTTTATGACCTAGTTCCACTATATTGTCATGTGTGTTGGTTGGTTTGATAATGATGGAGTAATAACTATGTGGCGGTAGAAACCTTAAGGGTTCTATGTTAAAACAACATTGCCTGCTGCTGTCACTAGAGAATTGGTTAGTTGTTCTCACCACTCCCTGTTATGTGATGTAAATACTGACAACACCAATTAGATCAGTAGGATCCATGATTCGCGGGTTAGAACAATGTGTTATCTATGTTTAAAAACACTGACAATCTATATCTAAGTGTTTAGAGTATAGGAATTTTGGCAATAAGAGAGAAAAACCTTTACTGCTGTTGAAAAACAAAACATAGTACTCTCTCTGTTTCACAATTCCAAAATGGATTTTCAAATCAAGTAAAAACATGTTTTGATTACCTGATCTTAACAAGGGGGACTAATGATGATTTTTAAAACAAGTATGAAGATTTTAAAGAAAGAGGTTTGAGAGAAAAGGAGTGTTGGTCAGAAAATGGAAAAAGATGAAATCCTGTTGATCCGTGGGGTTAGGAGTGGTGGCGCTTAGCCGAAAGGAGGGGAAGAAGGTGGAGACGCAAGGAAAAATCTAACTTTAATTTTTAAACGAACAAATTTTGTAAAATCAACAAAAAGGGTTTTTAATACTGTCGTTGGGTTCAAGTGTTTACATTGGAAATCCTTGATGTAGGGGGGACAGATGAAGTGCGGTCCAGGGGGTTCAGTGCGTCTGGGTCAGGTGATGGGGTGGATGGTCGATGGAAGGAGGGAGATGGTGATTTCCGTGAGGGTGTCTTTTCTGGAAAAGGAGGAAGCACGACCATTTTCAGTTTTGGCCGGGTGTTGGTGGTTCTGACAGCCATGGTGGGGTCAGATGGTGGAGTTGGGTGTGCGGCGATGGTCGCTGGCGGCCCAGATGGTCCCACGTGGCTGTGCACGTGCACAGCCATGGCGCTGTGCAAGAGCAGAAAACCATGTGTGGCTACCATGGTTTTTGGTGATCAGGCAATGTTTTGAGGGATGGTACTTTAACTTGATAGTTTGAAAAAAAGGTAAAAGTGGTACCAAAGGAAACATGTGGTCTGGGCTGATTTTCATGTGTGGCGCTGGGTTTTTAAAATGTGGTACTTTGCAAAGTGCTACTTTGCCGTTTTAGAGGTGAAACAATTGTTTTTAAACATTTTCAAAATGTAAATTTGGTTTAAATTAAATATTAGTTTAAATTAAATAAGTAACTAAATATTTAAATAAAAGTAACATTTTTATTTATTTAAGAAGGAAAGTGAATCAGGATTTTGTAAAAAGTTGAAATCAAAAACAATAACGTGTCAAAGTTTAAATTTAGTTTGTAGAGATTAAATTAGAATTTAATTATGAATAATATATTTAGATCCTTATTCATATAAAGGACGTATGTAAACCATATGTTGAAAACTGTCTGTTAACTGTAAATCCCAAGATATAAGTAACCAGTCGAGTACAGTCCGGTATTTTATAATCCGAATACGGTGAATCATATTTGATCGTGTTAGACAACATTTTAAAAAGAAAGTTTTTTCGTTAATCACTTCAAGGAGACCGAAATCAAGATTTCACTTTGAATTGATTTTACGCAGTACGCCAAGATTTTAAAGTTGAAGACGGTGTTTTACAAGGACTATTTTTAAATAGTAACTTCGGTTTGTTCAAACCCATAACAACTTGTAATGGACGAGTGTCCGACAAAGTAATTCTAACTGGTCATGTACGTTGATCTTTTCAAACGTAATTATATGGTGGCAGAGGAATTCGTTTCTCTCGCCGTATACCTATAATCTATTTTTGAGGAAGTCAATTAGTGATCGGGAAGTCTGGACGATGTGGCATTCAAAGTAGTAAACCAGTGTTAATGACGTAAGTCTAGCCTCAAGCCTCACACCCAGGAAATGACAAAAAAATCGGGCAGGCAGCATGGCTATGTGGGTCGCTCCCATTAGGGTATAGCATCACCTATCTAGAGAAATTCCTATTTTTCTTAATCTATCGATTCTGCCCATTCGGGAATGGTTGCCGTACACAACCATTGGTGATATACACTCGATACACTCAAGAGAAATGAGTGGTCGGTCATGTGAGGGCCGGGTTGCAAGACGTTCTTGCTGAACCCAGGTGTATTTGCCTCTAGAGATACATCATCGGGAGGTGGTCCCATACCTTGTCATAGTTGGAAATCAAATTTCCATAAATGCCCAGAGGTTTGTAATTGTATACTATATCGGAAAATGTGAGATGCAAGCATTTTCCTAGATTCTAAATTATTTGTGAAAACAAAGTAGACACTATAATAATATCTGGTTTTAAAGTATACAAAGTGTTTTGATCTCATAAGGTAAAAACCCATTTCGTATTCACGACGTGGTCTTATGAGATGTTTTCTTTAAACTGTTTACTCATACCAGTCCCCTGACTGACCCGTAGTTTATTTTCTGTGTTTTCCCTTAAACTCTTGGGTATTCATAACACTTGTTATGAATAGACAAGTGAATCAGGATGATGAAACTTATGAAGCTGAATGAAGATTTTCAGTGTGCTGGCCTATCTACTTTACCTCTGTATAATTATAAGTCTGCAAGTAGTAGTGAATGTTATGTATAATTGTTGTTGTACTATGAATGGGATGTATCACTAGCCATATGATGTTCTGATGTATCATGTACTGTTGTGTAATGTTATAAGGTATTATCTTTTGTAAAAATTCCGCTGTGAGATTCTGATGTTCTGCGTTTATATCTTCTATCTATTCTTATTTCTCATTAATGGCATGACTTCCGATGTGTTCGAAAGTTGGGTCGTTACACCAATGTGTTCCGGTAAATTTAATTACTGTTATATCGTTCAATTCTAATTAAAGATTTAACTATCGCATGGAGTTAAACCGGTGGTACTCCATTTTCGGTCACTTCTTAAATTCGGTAATTTTAATTACTTTATTCACCTCTAATCTAATTAAAGATTTATTAAAACTTCATTTAGTTTCAATCTATCAAAATAATTAATTAATGATTATTCAACTTTTAAGAAATTAATCTATTCCATTAAATTCCGATCATAAGTATATTAAATTGGAAAACTTCTATTTGACCATTTCATTTAATCTTAGTTGAAAGATTAATAAACTCCATATCATAATTTCACTTAATTTCAATTTAGTACAACAAATTGAAAAACTCATTTAAATCTTAATCAAAAGAATTAATCCTTTCTTAAAAAGGTTTAAGAACAGTGTTATTTAAGACACCATTCACGACAAACCCAAAATCTCAATTTGATAATAAATTTAAGGCTTTGAATAGTTTGTGTTGATTTATATTCAATATCAAATTCTAAAACCAATGGATATCATATTGGAAATAACGGTATTTAATATCTTCCAAATTTCCAAAATAATATCCGTATAATCACAAAATCCAATATCAAAATAATCCGAAGATAATTCCCATTCAAATCCATTCCAAAATATTCATGGGAAATTCTTGGTTAAATTGAAACCATTTTAACTTCTTTTATTTGTTTTAAAAAAATAAAATAAATAAATAGTTTACTCGTTCTGATAAAAATATCTTTTATCTTCAAAAATTGGAATTTTCCATTAAAAACCCGTTTAAATCATTTATTACGATTCTACATAATTTTTCCCTATTTTTAATTATTTAAAAAATAGGCCTATTCAGTTAAATGACGTTTCAGGATGTTTAACTACACTAACGCTGTTTTTATTCAAATTTGAATTTGACTTTTCTCAAAATCTAACCATTGGATTTCAAATCTCTTATTATCATATGAAAGCTCTTTTCAATACGAACCCGTAGGTTCCGGTTTCAAAAGAATCCGACGGTCGGATCTTCCGTTATGTCCAATCGAAGTTAATGGTCGAAATTCGCAAACGGTCGCTGCGCGAAACGTTCTGTTCAATTCATTATATAAATCATCAATTTCTATTTAGAACATATTTTTATAAAACATTAAAAAGATGAATCTTAATTTGCAAATCATTTTCATGCTCCTACATGACGTTAAAAAGAATAAAATTTTAATGTAAAACATTTCATGTTTCTACATGACATAAAAAGATTAAATTTTAATGTAAACCAAATTCATGTTCTTACATGACATTAAAAGTTAAGTTTTTATTGTAAATTAAATTCATGACATTAAAAAGTTAGACTTTTAGCACTAATCAAAATATGTTCATTTTCATTAAAAAGAATAACTTTTAGCGCTAAACAAAATATGTTTATTTTCATTAAAAAGAATAACTTTTAGCACTAAACCAAATGTGTTCATTTTCATTAAAAAGAATAACTTTTAGCGCTAAACAAAATATGATCATTTTCATTAAAAAGAATAACTTTTAGCGCTAAACAAAATATGCTTATTTTCTTAAAAAAGAATAACTTTTAGCGCTAAACAAAATATGTTCATTTACATTAAAAAGATAAGTATTTAATGTAAATCATTTTTATGTTCTTACATTTAAATGAAGACTAACTTTTATTTTAAAACATATATCATGTTTTTAAATGATAATGAAAGACTAATTTTTTAGTGCCAACAACTTAAGTTCAATTTCATGTTTCTACATTACATTAAAAAGACTAAATTTTAATGTGAACTAATTTCATGTTCTATATTACATTAAAAAGATAAATTTTTAATGCAAATCAAAATATGTTCCTATATGACATTAAAAAAATATGACTCTTAATTTTAAAAACATATTTCATGTTCTCAATAAGAATAAAAGGCTAATTTTTATAGCATCAACAACTTTATGTTCATTTATATATTTCTACATGAAATTAAAAGAATAATCTTTTTATAAATCTTATTTTGACAAATTACATTTTCTAAATTGGAATGAGGCCCAATCAATTACCATATAATTGTAATTATATGGACTTCATACATCGCATGAATACTTTACTAATGATAAATATCATTTAAAACATCCAAAGTGCATACTAATACTGTGTAATGACCCGCATTTTTAAGGATGTAATAATTAATTTATTTAATTATTTAAATTGTGATTAGAGAATTAAATGGCTGTTTAATTAAATAATAGTGAATATTTAATTAATATAATAATTAAATAATCTATATAATTCTAAAATACTCAGAATTAGTGAATTGATGATATAATGTGAACTGGACAAATTTATAATATATAATTCAGTATAGAGTTGAATTATATAAACGAATATATTATTTGAACGACAGTTGAACGTATAATTTATATTATAATTATAATCGAGCTCAAAATGGCGCTGCAGTTCGCTATTTGGCGATTTGAACTTCAACTGAAGGTACATGATTCGTTTTAAGCTGGATTACTGTGAAACAAGAAACGCACGGAGCTGGAGAAGTATATTTTTCTAGTGGAAGAGAAAAATCGGGATTTCGTCGTGTAGATTTTGATTTATGTCCAAATCAAATTTTAGAAAAGTCGCTGTGGAATTCCTTTATAATTTATAAAGGAATTATTTAAATTTTAAAAAAGGAAATTCAATATAAATCGAATATCGGGTTGACCCAGATTGAAATATCAAGTTAGAAATTCATATAGGATTTTTCTGAGCTGTATGGTATTTCACTGTGAATATATACGATAATATTAATTTATTAATATTTTATTTAATTTTATTTAAATATATTTATATATTTAAATGGGTCATCCAGAGCTTTAAAAATAGCTGGTTTTGCAAACGAAGTCGGAATTCGACGAAACCCGTTTTGTTGGATCCGCAAAATCAAATATTTGTTAGATGTCAAGTTTCGTGATTTTTAGAGTCACTGTGTGGTCGTACGGATTTTTAGAGTGAAAAACAGTCAGTATTTTGATAGTTAAAAATACGCTGTGTGAGCATACGAAGTCGGAATTCAACGAAACCAGTTTCGTTGGGACCGTAATGTCAGGCAGTAGCTGCATGTCCAGTTTCGTGATTTTTGGGTATCGTGTGTGATCACACGGATTTTTAGAAGGTGAAAACTAATCTAAAAAAAAAGGAATATACCGGGAATATTCCCTCTAAAAAAATATCTAGATATTTTATTTGCCTATAAATACACTGTAAATCCTCCTAAACCTAATTACAATCTCATTGTTTGCGCCGTTAGTGTTTTCTTCAGCAAACATGATTTTCGTGAGCTTATATATCAAAAGAAGAGGGAGAAAAAAAATCCTTAAATCATCTAGTATAAATATATGAGCTCGGATCAGCGTTAGCAATCATCTCATGTGGTTTTTGGTTGGTTCGAACTAGTTTCATTCGATGTTCGTTTTAGCAGCGATAGTTTAGGGTTCGGGTTTTGTGCAGGATAAAGGAGTGTTGCGCGAATTCGATGGTGTTGTTGGTTTCAGCATCCAGTTTAGCATCGCGTAGGAGTTTGTGGGATAATTTGGTGCCCTTTGAAGTCGTGGCTGCTACTGAAATCGCTCATGAAGAGCTGTGCGAAGAGTTTGCAAATGGGGTCCGAGTTCTTCAACTCGGATATGAGGAGAGGGAGATTGGAAAGAGGATAACGGCAACGTTGTCTGTTTTTAATTTCGTTAAGGAAGTAAGGCCTGAGGTGAGGATGTAATCGGCGAAATGGTGATAAAGGAGGATCGCGATTTGTCTGTTTGGTAGAAGGAAGACTTGGGTGCAGTGGATTTAAAAGGAGAATGGGCCTGGAGTTTTGAGGAGAAGTAAATGGGCCGAGGATGGTAAGTGGCCCAATAACAAAAGATTTGTTTTAATTAAAACCATTTTAAAGTGTATAGATTTGTAAATGCGATATCTATCTCATATGAAATCAGAATCACGAACCGTCAGTCACATTGGGACCGTATGGACGAGAGCTTCACAATGAAGCTGACTGGAAGTGGATTGGGGTTCATTACAATTTATGGCGAAATAAATTGTCCAACTGAGTCAAATAACGCAAACCGTTATTTAACGGCTAACGCGCAAATGTGAGTAAATCTCACTAACTCTGAACAGTTTATAATTTCATGTTGTATTTTTAGAACTGTTAGAAATTTGTCTGATTGACTGTGTGTTGACTGTTGATTGAACTGCTAGTCATTAAATGAAATATTATATATATATAAATATATATAATATATAAACAGTTAGATAGTTATATATTGATTCTATTTATCAGAATAATTCATATTGAACTGAAAGTGATGACAATCATGTTGTGTAACATCCGTGGATGCAGGGAGACAGGTTGGAGGAATCCGACTGGATTCCTCAATAGTTATTTTATTGTTTTTTTTTCATATATTGTTATATGATGTGACATAAAATCGGTGGGCGATTATATGTGCTTGGACGATATTGAACATCGTGATTTGATATGATTGAATACCATAACATACCGAAATGTTGATAAGGGGATTTTCAAAGTGATATTGAAAATAGAATATTTATAAAATGGGATATTTATAAATAGGAGATATTCAAAAAGGAAATAATTACAAACCATTTTATTTTTGAATGGAAAGGCCTGTGTGGCGGGTTTGGGGATTTTCCCGATGCTCCCGATACAAAGGAGGTTATGGCGAATTTTCCCGAAAATTTAAGGAGTTAGAATATATAAAAGGAATATTTGTGAAAACCAAATATAAGGGAAATATTTGTGGAAACCAAATATAAAGGAAATACTTGTGAAAATAAATAAAGAGGTAAAAGGAAATATTTATGTAGGAAATAAATAAAGTTATAAAGGAAATATTTATACGAAATAAATATAGGTAAATTGAAAAGGAAAAATCATTTTTAAAGTGAAGAACCGTTACCAAAAGTAAATCTTTAAAAATGAATAAACGTTGTTAAAAGGAACGTAATGAATAACCAGTTAGAGTTAACCAGTCCAGTAGAGTTAACCAGTCTAGTAGAGTTAACCAGTCCAGTAAGAGTTAACTAGTCCAGTAGAGTTAACCGGTTCTGTAGAGTTAACCAGTTCAGTTAGAGTTAACCAGTTTAGTTGAGTTAACCAGTTCAGTAGAGTTAACCAGTTGGGTTAAGTAAGTTGAGTTAACCAGTTGGGTTAAGTCAGTCAAGTTAATCAGTTAGAGTTAACCATCAGTTAGAGAACCAGTTAGAGTTAATCAGTTAGAGTTAACTAGTTAGAGTTAACCAGTTAGAGTTAACCAATTAGAGCTAATCAGTTAGAGTTAATCAAATAAGTGTTAATCCAAATGAGTTGCCATTTCGTACGACTGCTAGCGAAATTCGCAGGGCTGTAAATAGCCTACGGCGGTCGGATGTTTCCTGAGGGAATCAGGTGTAACCATTTGTGATCGCTGCGATCTAGAGTCAAACGAATGGAGTTAAATCGAATATTAGTTATTCGATAGGTGTTAATCAAGTTGAGTTAAATAAAACCAAGTTAGTCGAGCCTAGGTAAATCGAATCGAATTGGTCGAACCAAGTAAGTCGAGTTAGTCAAGTTAAGTTAGTCGAGTTAGTCGAGTTAAGTTCGTCGAGTTAAATTAATCGATGTTAGTTTCATCGAAAGGAGTTATCGATGTTAGTTTCATCGAAAGGAGTTATCGATGTTAGTTTCATCGAAAGGAGTTATCGATGTTAGTTTGATCGAAGTGAGATTTATCGAATAAGAGTCATTCAAAAAGAGATTTTCGAATATAGTTTATTCGAAAGTGAGATTTTCAGATATGAGATATTTGAAAAGAAAGAGTTATCAAATATTAGTTATTCGAAGAGAGATTATCGAATATCGTTTATTCGAGAAGGAGTAATCAAATATAGTATATTCGAAAGGAAGGAGTTAATCGAATATAGGTTATTCGAAGAAGAGTTAATCAAATAGAGATTTATTTATTTATAAATAAATAAGTGTTAGGTTAATTATTCACTAATAAGAATAGAAGTTATAATTAAAGTTAGATAATTCGAAAGTAGGGATTATAACGTTATCGTTATAACCAATGTTTTAAATATAGAAGTGGATTCGTAAAATTGAATCCGAGAAAGGCGTAAAGAAGTTGTTAAAGATTAAAAGATAAACTTTGACCATTTCGAAGTTATAACGTTGTTCAGTTAAGGTTTGAGAGGTAATTATACCCTAACTTGAGTGACTTCCTTCTTGACTAAGAAATGGTAGGGTTTGATCGTAAAGGAGTTTTGGAAATGTTTTCCAAACGAGAATCAGAAATGTTTTCTGATAAAAGAAAATAAGAATTTAGAATATATGGAAACAGAAGATAAGTAAATTAATGAACTAATGAGATAAGAGTTAAATGATGTTTGATTGATATTATTTCCACCTGGAAATAATATCGTTGTTTGCACACTTGTTTTTCTTTGATGGTTAAATCACAGACTATCGAAGTTTTGACCATTTTAACGTTGTTAATATGGAGAGACCGGTTGGATTATTATCTGAAGAACCACTCTGTATTGGCATAAGCGTTGCGAATCATATATGCCAATGATAATTGAAGACGGAGTAAAGTGCAAAGGGCTATTGTATAAGTCTTAGATAACAGTGCCTAAGATGGATGTACTGGACAGTGCCTTCGGTTTGTCCAGTCCCAGGACAACTTGTATGGACGAAGGTCTGAAAGAGTATATCCAATGGATCGCGTAAGTTGATCTGTTCAAACGTATTCACGTTTGGTGGCGGAGGAATTCGTTTCTCTTAGCTGTATACCCGTGTTATTTTTGGATAAGTCAATTTGTGATTTGGCGGGTATGACGATGTGATGTTCTAAGTGAATGAGGATGAATTATCAATGAATGTCTGACAGAGTATTTCCAGAAAGGTCACGTACATTGATTTCTTCAAACGTACCAAGAGTGGAAGCGAAGAAGGAAACTTCTTTAGCTAACACGTAATGTACTGTTGTAGACGTCAATTAGTGATTTTCGATGGATCTGACAATGTGGCATTCGAAGTGAAGCTGATGTGATGATAACGCGTAACTTCTAGCCTCATCATCCGGTAAATGACAGAAATCGGGCAGACAGCATGACTAAGTCGGTCGCACCGAAGTAGAGTGTATAATCACCTATCTAGAGAATATTCATTTGTTTCTTAAATCTATCAATGTTGTCCCATATATATACGGGAACGGTTGCTGATCCCAATCGTTGGTGATGTACATTCGATACACTCAAGCAAAATGAGTGGTCGGTCATGTGTGGCTGAGTTGCAAGATGTTCTTGTTGAACTCCAGTGTATCGTTCCTAGAGTACACTGATCGGAAGGTGGGTCCATACCTTGTCATAGTTGGAAATCCATTATCCAATACGTGCTTGCGATTTTGATTGTATACTATATTTGTAGAACGTGAGATGAAAGTGTTTCTGCTAGTAGATATCTATTTGTACATAGACATTATTATAATATCAAAAGGTTTTTGATATAAAGATATTTTGGATTCTCATAAGGGAAAAACCTGTTCCGTTCTGCGGCATGGTCTTATGAGATATCGTTTACTTGTTCATATACCTGTTTAGACTGTTTTACTCACACCAGTCCACGTTGCGTGCTTTGCATGTGTCGCATGATAGGGGGTTCTCGCTTTTCATTAGGTGGCGAATGGGAGACTCTTACTCCTACATGTCCCTTTGGTAGGGTTAGTTGTGAAGTCGAAAGGCTGGCTGTAAAGTATGGACTGGGGTACCAGTGTAAGCCACAGTGGGTTTTACCTGCTGCTTTGGAGGATGGGGAGAGGATGGTTGCAAAGCCTACTTAACTAAAAATCCGGGTCGTTACAGTTGGTATCAGAGCATAAGTTAAGAATTACCTTGGCTCTGTGGCGTGACTCGGTAGAGATAGGGTTAGTAACACCCTAGATTGAGTTTGAGTGTATATATACGAGTGCGTATTTGTATTTGATATAAAAATGGTTTTATATTGTGGAGATTCGTTGGCTGAGTTGTTTATGAGTTCTGGTCGATCAATTTGATCCACTGTATCGGTCGGAGTAAATAAACACTTGAATACGATGGATCGACACAGTATGGATATGTGATATATTATCATATATAGGATGTGTTGGTAGTAATTATAATCAGATAAGATTATAAAATGTGAAATGGTTATATATAACCAATAAAAATTGATATAAGTAAAATATATGAAATTGAAATGAACTGAATCTGAATTTAGATCAGAATTGGAATTTAAAATCCCAGAAATGGGAATGGTGTTTGTAAATGAATCTGGATTTAATATATGTGAATTTTAAGATCCTGGGAGATTTTAAATTTGTTTACAACATTGTAAAAGGATATTTGGAATTGATTTCAAGTTGGAAATGTTTAAAAATGGATTTTGAAAGTGCTATTGTGTTGAACTCACTTCGGTAGCTGGAAAATAGATTCCGATGTTGATCATGACATCATCGGTGTTCATTTTCGAGTGTGTAAGTGACGGATTACTACCAAAGATTTTGTTTTTGAATTGTTTTAAGAAAAACAAGTTGTTTAAGAATTCAAAGGTTTGAATTGGTATTATGATTTCAAATTGATTTGAAATAAACCCAGGAATTTAAAATTCTAGAAATTTAAAATTTAACTTGTGAAGTTAATTCGAATGGGATGGTAAAAGTAGATAATAAACCAGAATTTAACTTCGGATGATAGGTTAAGAAAAACTGGAAGTGATTAGAGAATAATCTGGATAGGAATTGAAAATCAAGAATTGAACTTGAGTTGAAATGGGATTTGGCTTGGTTAAAAACGAATGGTTGTGTTGGAGATAAAAGTGATTTCAGAATTTGATTGGGAGAACATTGGTATATGCCAAGTTGATAACAGATGGTAGGGATATAATGATATGCCCAACAAAAAGGTACAAGTTTATATTTTATATGAGTTTGGAATTTATGAGCCGAATTG
The DNA here is from genome assembly GCA_030737875.1 of Allium sativum. Taxonomy (NCBI): domain Eukaryota; kingdom Viridiplantae; phylum Streptophyta; class Magnoliopsida; order Asparagales; family Amaryllidaceae; genus Allium; species Allium sativum. The sequence goes on from CM060924.1 coordinate 140,385,084, forward strand.
GCATGCCGTTTGGCATTTTGATTTTCTTTTGGGTTGGAGAAGGCCTGTGTGGCAAGGTTTGAATTTTTCCAGTAACCCCGTACAAAGGAAACGCTGGCGAAATTTTCCGAAAATTTAAAGTGTTAGAAAATTATCAGGATTTTTGAAAATTTTAGTTAGTCGGAATGAATAAATATTTTAGTCGATATTAATTGGTTCAGTTGAAACCGGAGATAAGAGGTAAACAGATAAATATTTACCCAGTATATAGGGTCGTCCCCTACCTTAGCAATTTCGAGGATGAAATTATTTTAATGGGGGAAGAATGTAATGACCCGCATTTTTAAGGATGTAATAATTAATTTATTTAATTATTTAAATTGTGATTATAGAATTAAATGGCTGTTTAATTAAATAATAGTGAATATTTAATTAATATAATAATTAAATAATCTATATAATTCTAAAATACTCAGAATTAGTGAATTGACGATATAATGTGAACTGGACAAATTTATAATATATAATTCAGTATAGAGTTGAATTATATAAACGAATGTATTATTTGAACGATAGTTGAACGTATAATTTATATTATAATTATAATCGAGCTCGAAATGGCGCTGCAGTTCGCTATTTGGCGATTTGAACTTCAACTGAAGGTACAGGATTCGTTTTAAGCTGGATTACTGTGAAACAAGAAACGCACGGAGCTGGAGAAGTTTATTTTTCTAGTGGAAGAGAAAAATCGGGATTTCGTCGTGTAGATTTTGATTTATGTCCAAATCAAATTTTAGAAAAGTCGCTGTGGAATTCCTTTATAATTTATAAAGGAATTATTTATATTTTTAAAAAGGAAATTCAATATAAATCGAATATCGGGTTGACCCAGATTGAAATATCAAGTTAGAAATTCATATAGGATTTTTCTGAGCTGTATGGTATTTCACTGTGAATATATACGATAATATTAATTTATTAATATTTTATTTAATTTTATTTAAATATATTTATATATTTAAATGGGTCATCCAGAGCTTTAAAAATAGCCGCTTTTGCAAACGAAGTCGGAATTCGACGAAACCAGTTTTGTTGGATCCGCAATATCAAATATTTGTTAGATGTCAAATTTCGTGATTTTTAGAGTCACTGTGTGGCCGTACGGATTTTTAGAGTGAAAAACAGTCAGTATTTTGAAAGTTAAAAATACGCTATGTGAGCATACGAAGTCGGAATTCGACGAAACCAGTTTTGTTGGGACCGTAATTTCAGGCAGTAGCTGCATGTCCAGTTTCGTGATTTTTGGGTATCGTGTGTGATCACACAGATTTTTAGAAGGCGAAAACTAATCTAAAAAAAGGAATATACCGGGAATATTCCCTCTAAAAAATATCTAGATATTTTATTTGCCTATAAATACACTGTAAATCCTCCTAAACCTAATTACAATCTCATTGTTTGCGCCGTCAGTGTTTTCTTCAGCAAACATGATTTTCGTGAGCTTATAAATCAAAAGAAAAGGGAGAAAAAAAATCCTTAAATCATCTAGTATAAATATATGAGCTCGGATCAGCGTTAGCAATCATCTCATGTGGTTTTTGGTTGGTTCGAACTAGTTTCATTCGTTGTTCGTTTTTGCAGCGATAGTTTAGGGTTTGGGTTTTGTGCAGGATAAAGGAGTGTTGCGCGAATTCGATGGTGTTGTTGGTTTCAGCATCCAGTTTAGCATCGCGTAGGAGTTTGTGGGATAATTCGGTGCCCTTTGAAATCGCGGCTGCTACTGAAATCGCTCGTGAAGAGCTGTGCGACGAGTTTGCAAATGGGGTCCGAGTTCTTCAACTCGGATATGAGGAGAGGGAGACTGGAAAGAGGATAACGGCAACGTTGTCTGTTTCGAATTTCGTTAAGGAAGTAAGGCCTGAGGTGAGAATGTAATCGGCGAAATGGTGATAAAGGAGGATCGCGATTTGTCTGTTTGGGAGAAGGAAGACTTGGGTGCGGTGGATTTAAAAGGAGAATGGGCCTGGAGTTTTGAGGAGAAGTAAATGGGCCGAGGATGGTAAGTGGCCCAATAACAAAAGATTTGTTTTAATTAAAACAATTTTAAAGTGTATAGACTTGTAAATGCGATATCTATCTCATATGAAATCAGAATCACGAACCGTCAGTCACGTTGGGACCGTATGGACAAGAGCTTCACAATGAAGCTGACTGGAAGTGGATTGGGGTTCGTTACAATTTATGGCGAAATAAATTGTCCAACTGAGTCAAATAACGCAAACCATTATTTAACGGCTAACGCGCAAATGTGAGTAAATCTCACTAACTCTGAACAGTTTATAATTTCATGTTGTATTTTTAGAACTGTTAGAAATTTGTCTGATTGACTGTGTGTTGACTGTTGATTGAACTGCTAGTCAGTAAATGAAATATTATATATATATAAATATATATAATATATAAATAGTTAGATAGTTATATATTGATTCTGTTTACCAGAATAATTCATATTGAACTGAAAGTGATGACAATCATGTTGTGTAACATCCGTGGATGCAGGGAGACAGGTCGGAGGAATCCGACTGGATTCCTCAACAGTTATTTTATTGTTTTTTTCCATATATTGTTATATGATGTGATATAAAATCGGTGGGCGATTATATGTGCTTGGACGATATTGAACATCGTGATTTGATATGATTGAATACCATAACATACCAAAATGTTGATAAGGGGATTTTCAAAGTGATATTGAAAATAGAATATTTATAAAATGGGATATTTATAAATAGGAGATATTCAAAAAGGAAATAATTACAAACCATTTTCTTTTTGAATGGAAAGGCCTGTGTGGCGGGTTTGGGGATTTTCCCGATGCTCCCGATACAAAGGAGGTTATGGCAAATTTTCCCGGAAATTTAAGGAGTTAGAATATATAAAAGGAATATTTGTGAAAACCAAATATAAGGGAAATATTTGTGGAAACCAAATATAAAGGAAATACTTGTGAAAATAAATAAAGAGGTAAAAGGAAATATTTATGTAGGAAATAAATAAAGTTATAAAGGAAATATTTATATGAAATAAATATAGGTAAATTGAAAAGGAAAAATCATTTTTAAAGTGAAGAACCGTTCCAAAAGTAAATCTTTAAAAATGAATAAACGTTGTTAAAAGGAACGTAATGAATAACCAGTTAGAGTTAACCAGTCCAGTAGAGCTAACCAGTCCAGTAGAGTTAACCAGTCCAGGTAGAATTAACCAGTCCAGTAGAGTTAACCAGTTCAGTAGAGTTAACCAGTTCAGTTAGAGTTAACCAGTTCAGTAGAGTTAACCAGTTCAGTAGAGTTAACCAGTTCAGTAGAGTTAACCAGTTGGGTTAAGTAAGTCGAGTTAACCAGTTGGGTTAAGTCAGTCAAGTTAATCAGTTAGAGTTAACCATCAGTTAGAGTTAACCAGTTAGAGTTAATCAGTTAGAGTTAACCAGTTAGAGTTAATCAGTTAGAGTTAACCAATTAGAGCTAATCAGTTAGAGTTAATCAAATAAGTGTTAATCCAAATGAGTTGCCATTTCGTACGACTGCTAGCGAAATTCGCAGGGCTGTAAATAGCCTACGGCGGTCGGATGTTTCCTGAGGGAATCAGGTGTAACCATTTGTGATCGCTGCGATCTAGAGTCAAACGAATGGAGTTAAATCGAATATTAGTTATTCGATAGAGTTAATCAAGTTGAGTTAAATAAAACCAAGTTAGTCGAGCCTAGGTAAATCGAATCGAATTGGTCGAACCAAGTAAGTCGAGTTAGTCGAGCCAAGTTAAGTTAGTCGAGTTAAGTTCGTCGAGTTAAATTAATCGATGTTAGTTTCATCGAAAGGAGTTATCGATGTTAGTTTCATCGAAAGGAGTTATCGATGTAAGTTTCATCGAAAGGAGTTATCGATGTTAGTTTCATCGAAAGGAGTTATCGATTATAGTTTGATTGAAGTGAGATTTATCGAATAAGAGTCATTCGAAAAGAGATTTTCGAATATAGTTTATTCGAAAGTGAGATTTTCAGATATGAGATATTTGGAAAGAAAGAGTTATCAAATATTAGTTATTCGAAGAGAGATTATCGAATATCGTTTATTCGAGAAGGAGTAATCAAATATAGTATATTCGAAAGGAAGGAGTTAATCGAATATAGGTTATTCGAAGAAGAGTTAATCAAACAGAGATTTATTTATTTATAAATAAATAAGTGTTAGGTTAATTATTCACTAATAAGAATAGAAGTTATAATTAAAGTTAGATAATGCGAAAATAGGGATTATAACGTTATCGTTATAACCAATGTTTTAAATATAGAAGTGGATTCGTAAAATTGAATCCGAGAAAGGCGTAAAGAAGTTGTTAAAGATTAAAAGATAAACTTTGACCATTTCGAAGTTATAACGTTGTTCAGTTAAGGTTTGAGAGGTAATTATACCCCAACTTGAGTGACTTCCTTCTTGACTAAGAAATGGTAGGGTTTGATCGTAAAGGAGTTTTGGAAATGTTTTCCAAACGAGAATCAGAAATGTTTTCTGATAAAAGAAAATAAGAATTTAGAATATATGGAAACAGAAGATAAGTAAATTAATGAACTAATGAGATAAGAGTTAAATGATGTTTGATTGATATTATTTCCACCTGGAAATAATATCGTTGTTTGCACACTTGTTTTTCTTTGATGGTTAAATCACAGACTATCGAAGTTTTGACCATTTTAACGTTGTTAATATGGAGAGACCGGTTGGATTATTATCCGAAGAACCACTCTGTATTGGCATAAGCGTTGCGAATCATATATGCCAAAGATAATTGAAGATGGAGTAAAGTGCAAAGGGCTATTGTATAAGTCTTAGATAATAGTGCCTAAGATGGATGTACTGGATAGTGCCTTCGGTTTGTCCAGTCCCAGGACAACTTGTATGGACGAAGGTCTGACAGAGTATATCCAATGGATCGCATAAGTTGATCTGTTCAAACGTATTCACGTTTGGTGGCGGAGGAATTCGTTTCTCTTAGCTGTATACCCGTGTTATTTTTGGATAAGTCAATTTGTGATTTGGCGGGTATGGCGATGAGACGTTCTAAGTGAATGAGGATGAATTATGAATGAATGTCTGACAGAGTATTTCCAGAAATGTCATGTACATTGATTTCTTCAAACGTACCAAGTGTGGAAGCGAGAAGGAAACTTCTTTAGCTAACACGTAATGTACTGTTGTAGACGTCAATTAGTGATTTTCGATGGATCTGACAATGTGGCATTCGAAGTGAAGCTGATGTGATGATAACACGTAACTTCTAGCCTCATCATCCGGTAAATGACAGAAATCGGGCAGGCAGCATGGCTAAGTCGGTCGCACCGAAGTAGGGTGTATAATCACCTATCTAGAGAATATTCATTTGTTTCTTAAATCTATCAATGTTGTCCCATATATATGGGAACGGTTGCTGATCCCAACCGTTGGTGATGTACATTCGATACACTCAAGCAAAATGAGTGGTCGGTCATGTGTGGCTGAGTTGCAAGATGTTCTTGTTGAACTCCAGTGTATCGTTCCTAGAGTACACTGATCGGAAGGTGGTTCCATACCTTGTCATAGTTGGAAATCCATTATCCAATACGTGCTTGCGATTTTGATTGTATACTATATATGTAGAACGTGAGATGAAAGTGTTTCTGCTAGTTGATATCTATTTGTACATAGACATTATTATAATATCAAAAGGTTTTTGATATAAAGATATTTTGGATTCTCATAAGGGAAAAACCCGTTCCGTTCTGCGGCGTGGTCTTATGAGATATCGTTTACTTGTTCATATACCTGTTTAAACTGTTTTACTCACACCAGTCCCATGACTGACCCGGAGTTTACTTTGTTGTTTTCCCTAAACTCTTGGGTATCCAATTTTGTACGGGCAGTCAAGTAGTCAGGATTTTACAGATATACTTGGAGAGCTTGGAGCAGGAGGCTTCAAGATCATATAGCTATAGTTATTTCCGCTGTGTTGTAAGTGTTGTACTCTGATAAGTGCTATTGTATATATAACTGTTTGTATTTCAAAAGTTATGTTATATTTTATTCGTTCCGCTGTGAGATTCGTGTTTACTCTGATGATGATGTTCTTCTTCTTCTATTCTATTAGTTCTACCTTATCTATCCTCACCCTCTAATTTCATTCACTAATTACTAGGATTTTTCGATGTTTTGGTTATCGACATCGTGCTTATGTCGATAAACAAAGTCGCTAAAAATCCGGGTCGTTACATACTGTATAAGCATCAAATAAGTAACGCTTATAACTAATCACAAGGTGGATGTGTGAATATCATCCCAAGACCCGTGTGGGGTTTCAACCAACATACAACAAAATAATATATTACTTGTGCACTTGGGCGATGTGTGAAAATAATCGTCCCAATCACATAAACAAGTCAGGTAACTTGTATATGGCAGTGTAATCATAATTATAACAAATAAATATAATAACATAATTTAACATGTTACATATCGCAAATCTAAGTCATCTCAGAATACAACATACATAACGATACATCATACAAGCCACAGATACAATCAATCACAGATAATCCAAACACAGATGATTTACATACATTTATTAAAATAAATAAATAAATAACTGAATTAAAAGGTTGAGTGAGAAGGAGTTCTCACCTTGCGCGAATATGGGGAAGACAAGAAACAAACATGGACCATAACCAACCTTAAGCAGAAAATTTGCAAATTGAAGATCTTCTGTTTTCTTTTGAGAAGGAAGATGGAAAAGAATTTAAGAAGCGGACACCGTGAATTTTTAGGGAAGATGAGGCCGATGAAGGTAGAAAGGAATTTAGATTTTCTTTTCTTTTTATGTGGAGAGGAGGAAGAAGTTCTAATATTTATAGTGACAATTGTAAATATTAAACAAAAGAATGAGAAAGGGAACTCAGAAAGATGCGTTGTTTATTTCTCACTTATGTCTCTTCATATGTTGTACGTTACAAAGGAAATAAATTGGCTGAGGTGGCTTATTTATTTTTCGTTTCAAATTTCATACATAAATCTCATAAGAATAGAGAACAACGGAAAAAAAATGAATGCTTGATTTATCTCCTTTGATTGCTACAAAGTGGTGTGACTTTCTAATTTATAAATACATAACAATGAATAATTTAGGGAACATATTCAATTGACTTAAAAGAATATGGTAGAGAAAATGGTTAGAATTATGCACAAAAATGCTATAAGTTTGGCAGGTTTTCTTTTCTTGACAACATGGTATTGAAAAGAAGGAATTAATAAAAGGAAGGAAAATAAATGCATGCATGATTAATGAAGAAATAAGGTGGAGAGAAAGAATCACTAAATTTGAGGAAATTAGAAAAGAAGGGAAAGAAAATAAACAAAAAGTAATTAATGCATGATTAATTGTCTAATGTTAATTGTTAGAAAGTTGTATGACTTTCCAAATTGCAAAAGACAAAATATTAAAATTTTAGAATTTAAGAAACATATTCAATTGGACATTTAAAAACAAAGTAGAGAAAATGAATAGATATATGCATAGACAATATTGATAGTTTTGCTTTTCCTTTTTCTTGTTTTTTTTGAATATAAACAACATGATACAAAAGAGAAGGATAATATACACGTGGAGATGGTTTGTTTTAGAGAAAAATAATAACGAGAAAGAGGGGAAAGGAGAAATAAGGAGATGGAAATTTGAGAAATGAAAATATGTGATTGAAATAGGATGCATGAAAATAGAACAAAGGAGATCAAAGGGAAAGGCATGAAAACAGAACAAAGTGAATACAATTAATAGAATGGAGAGAAGAAACTAATAGAATGAAAGAAATTAATAGAATGAAGAAAAAGAAATGAATGCATGATTAATGCATGTGGCCATTATTCAAAACATTTATTTTTAGTTTTATTGAGAAAGAAAAAAAATTCCATTCTTAACAAACATTAAATTTCAATTCCAAATGCGATTATTTCTGGAATTAACACGCGTCACATAGTCTTGAAATAAATATGTCGACACATATTTACACATATTTGTTTCAATTGTTTTGAATTAGAACATTACTTGACTAACATAACTAAACCCCCTTTTACTGTGTGATTTAATTCCATTTACGATGCGCATTTATTTTCAAATTCAAACATTACTTCTAAAATTTAAGCTCTATATATTTATATGAAGTAAATATATACACGTATATTAGCATGCATGTACCCTTCTAGATTTAATTGTCCGCTTTCAAGTTTTAACGTTATTTTTGTCTTAATCAAAGTGGACTTTTTTGTTATTGCCAACTTGCAATTCATGTTTGAATCATTACTCCACAAACATTTGTTATTAAATAGTACAGTAGTCATTCAACCTTTGACTATCGGAGCAATGTGCAATCAAATATTTTATACTAGAATTATGCTTTCCTTCCATACTTGATATTAGTATATATAATAGATGGACCGCCGTTTTTGCAAACGCTATATAAAAGATAGCCTTAAACAATTTCCTGTTTTATTTTTCTTAAAATACGTTGATGACCGGGTTTCTTTTTCTTCATTGACTTATTATATTTAGAGAAACATTTTAATATGCATATATGTAAACATTTACAATTACAAATAAATTTTTATTTAGAAAAAGGAAAGTTGGACAATAAATGTATGTGTCAATTAAGTTGTAAATGTCATTTAATGCGACACTTAATCTAATTAAAGAGAAAGAGACGAATGGTTTCTGTCTCTATATGAATTATCTCTTTCCTCTATTTATTGCACATTTTAATAGGAAAAAAAATTGAAAAGTTTTCCTTCTTTATTTATTTTTACATGTATAGTTACACTAATACGTATTTCTTATGTACAACACATGTATTTCATAACGCGAATATATTTCATACATTCATAATATTACAAACATATATATGCCACTTGTATGTTGCATTTACACTTCACATAATTGAAGGTATTTGACACATTCGCTATAAAAACCTTATTACTATTCAATAATTTAATTTAAAAAAGAAAATATAACGTATTTTCTAACAAAATTTCATGAAATAAAATTTTAAAATTTATCCTGATTTCCCGGGTAGTTACAACAAGGCTCTAAATAGAAAATATATCGGCTTATATTCAATATCAAATTCTGAAATCAACAAATATCATATTTGAATAATAATATATATATATATATCTTCCAAATTCCTCCACAATATCCGTATAATCACAAAATCCAATATCAATGTATTCCGAAGATAATTTCGATTCAAATCCATTCCAATTCATACATTGGAAATTCTGGTTATTTTTAAAACCATTTCAAACCTCATTTATTTATTTAAAAATATTCAATTTTTTTTTTAATTCTAGTCCATAACTAGTTCATTTCGATAAAATATATTTTTATCTTTTCAAATATGGAATTTTTCATCCCAATTCTTTCCAAATCATTTATTATGATTTTACACATGTTATTGATATTTTTAATAATTTTATCAAGGCCCGTACAGTCGCTTTCCATAAACAGTCATCGAACTGCACTTACAACGACCTTTTCCAAATTTGATTTGGACCTGATCCCAAATTCAACCGTTAGATTTCAAATCTCTTGTATTCGTTGGAAAGCTCTTTTCGATACGAACCCAATGGTTCCGGTTTTAGGAGAATCCGACGGTTGGATCTCCCGTAATGTCCGTTCGAAGTCAATGGTCGAAATTCGCAAACTGCCGCGGCGCGGCGCGTTCTATTCAGGCCATTATATATATATGATATATATATATTATATATATTTCGTCGATTTCCATTTAAAACGTATTTTATAAATCGTTTTAAATTCGTTTTCAAAACGATTTCAACTTCATATTCAATTTCAAATCAAAATCGAATATTCCATATCATCGATATATAAATGATAGTATTTTCGAAACATTATATTTCAAAACCATTTCCTTATCGATATTCATTATAGAAATGAATAAAATCGATATAAATATCGTTCATGTCGAAATGGCGTTAATTTAATCAACACAGCTTTATATATTTAAATATTTTCGTGTCCATCCCTAATAGGACATCAAATCAGATTTTGATCTTTTACTGAATATTATTTTAAAATATTCGTTATTTTAAAATATTCATTATTTCTGAACTGGAATCAGACACAGTCAATTACCATATAATGTTACTTATATGGATTTCATACAACACTTGTACACAACAACAATCAAACATAGTCAACCATCATCCACAGTGCATTCCACACTGCATAAGCTTTAAATATAAGTATTTAATGCTTACAACAGTCTGTCAACCAATTGATTGACATACAACAAAGCAATTGGGATTAGTGTATGTCAAATATCATCCCAGCACCCGTGTGGGGTTTCAACCTACAAATACTAAATATTATTTGTGCAGTTGGGCGATGTGTAAAATTTATCGTCCCAATCAATATCAGTCAAATCAGTGTACATAAACAAATTGTCTGATTTGTAAATGAATATTTATTTTATTCATATACACGTTAAAAATTATATTTTTAACGATAAATTATTTTATTCAATACATGTATATTTTATTCCACATCACAAACACCAACAATTTCACATCACAACATACAATCAAACAAGTCGTTCATGGTCTGTGGACGAAGGGTGTCGGGTGCTGCTAAGCACCGTCTGCATCCTTGTATATATTTAACTCGAAAACAAGAATTAAAGTGAGAAGTTCTCACCTTTGGGATCCACTCCGTCATTCTTTACTGTCGCTCAGATTCGCTGCTTTTATTCCAACGCAATCTGTTTCACACGATTTTTTATATTAAAAATCATATTTCTATTTCGCTACTACATAGATAAAAATTATATTTTTACTTCGCAAAAAATTATATTTTTACTTCGCTAAAAAATATATTTTTACTTCTCTATGTAAATAAAAATCATATTTCTATATTATGAAAAATCGTATCTTTACTTAGCTAAAAATCATATTTAATAACATCACTTCATGTATAAAAATCACATTTTATATCGCTTCTATATATATAAAGAATCTAATTTTTATCTTCGCTTTATATATATAAAAATCTAATTTTTATATCGCTTCATATATAATGAAAATCGAATTTTTATCGCTACTTCATATATATAAAAATATAATCTTTTATCCTTTAAAAATATAATATTTTCTAATTTAAAAATCTCGCCTTTTCTATTTTAAAAAATCTTGTCTTTACTATCTTAAAAATCTCATCTTTTCTATTTTAAAAATCTTGCCTTTTAAATAAATAAAAATCATACTTTAAACAAATAAAAATCAATTCTTTAAACAAATAATAAAATAAAACAAAATAAAATCTTTCATTGATTGGGAGGAGGAAGTGCTGAGGGCGGCGCCGGGCTGTAGATGGTCGGAGAGGTGGTGGGGTGTTTTTGCAAACATTTAAAATTATAAAAATTTGATTTTGGCCAAGAGGGGGACCACAGTTCGTTGGAGATGGGGCTGAGGGGCGGCGACAATCGACTGGGTGATGGGGGATGGTGGTGCGACTGATTGGTGGCGGGCTAGGGCTTAATGGCGGTTGTTTTGGGGGTGGATGTAATAACCCGGAAATCTAGGCCAGTTTAAAATTTTTATTTTGGCAATTTTAGCGAATTTAGATTATTTAAAATGAATTATTTTAAATAATAACGACGAGAAATTTATTTTGAATATAATTCGAACGTATATATTCGTTTGAATCGACGATAGAATATAAATATTTATTTATATTTATAAAAGGAATTGAAAATGGCGGGGTAGTTCGATAATTCGATTTCAAACTTCAAATGGATGTGCAGGATTCAAAATAAACCGGATTTTAGTGAAACAAAAAATAATTGAATCTAATTGAGAATATCTTTCCAACGAATCCAAAAAATCAAAATTTCATAGCGGGAATCAAAAGATACGCCCAGTTGAAAATTCTGAATAGTCGCTAGGGAATTCAGGCCCTTAAAAATGGAAATTTTGCAAACGACCTTGGATTTCGATGAAACCACTTTTGTTGGATCCGTGATGTCAGGTTATTGCTAGGTTTCAATTTTCATAATTTTTCGAATCAATATGTGAGTGTGGCAAAGGAAAACGCGTTTGACCAGTTTCAGTTGATTTTAATCGACTGGAAAATGGCCATTTTTCAAATGGTCTCAGAATTAGATGAATTTAGTTTTGTTAGGACTGCATCGTCAATACGAAGCTAGAAAATATTTTTTGGGAATTTTTAGAGTTCATACGTGGCTCCAGTAAATTGAAATGCGCGTTCAAATTCAATATATAGAGTTATATTTTGATTTTGACGAAAACTGATCGAAATGGTCGAATCAGCTTACGATAACTGTAAACACCCGTAACTTCCCCGGTGAGGGAAAGCGCGGATAGTTCGAGAGCAAGCCACAACAGAACGCGGACGGAAGAACATTTCATTGTATATTACAACAATTCCATCAGAATACAAGAATATACAGAGTATGAATAAATATTACACAGAAATATCAGAGATTTAAATTACATTTAAATACATCGCAGCGGAAATAATACAAAACACAACTGAAAGAGATATACGGATACAAAGCTTTCCGGATATCATTCCAACTGTAAACCATTTCAAATCCACTTTATTTATTTTAGAAATAAATAGAATTATAATTCTAGTTCAAAACTAGTTCATTTCGATAAAAAACTATTTTTATCTTTTCAAATATGGAGTTTTTCATCCCAATTCTTCACAAATCATTTCTTATGATTTTACAAAAATTATTACTATTTTTAATAATTTTATCAAGGCCCGTACAGTCGATTTCCACTAATGGCCATCGAACTGCACTTACAGCGACCTTTTCCAAATTTGATTTGGACATAATTCCAAATCCAACCATTAGATTTCAAATTTCTAATATTCGTTAGAAATCCCTTTTCGATACGAACCCAACGGTTCCGGTTTTAGGAGAATCCGACGGTCGGATCTCCCGTAATATCCGTTCGAAGTCAATGGTCGAAATTCGCGAACTGTCGCGGCGTAGCGCGTTCTATTCAGGCCATTATATTATATATATAATATATATAATATATACTTTGTCGATTTCAATTCAAAACGTTCTTTATAAATCATTTTAAATTCATTTTCAAAACGGTTTCAACTTCATATTCAATTTCAAACCAAATTGAATATTCCAATATAAATTCGTTTTAAATTCATTTCAAATTGATTTCAATTCAGATCAATTTCTAATTCAATTTCAGTTTGTTTTCAATTCAATTCAATTTCAATTCGAGTTCATTTCTATTCGATTTCAATTCGAATTCATTTCTATTCAGTTTCAGTTCGAATTTCAATTCTTTTCAAAATATCAGATTTTGAAATCACTTTCGATATTCATTATAAAATGAACAAAATCGATATAAATATCGTTCACGTCAAAATGACGTCAATCTAATCAACACGGCTTCATATATTTCTATTTTCAAATATTCTATTTCAAATATTTCTTTTTCAAATATTTCTATTTCAAAACTGGAATGAGGCCCAATCAATTACCATATAATGTTAATTATATGGATTTTCTACAACACATGTATACAATAACAACGATGAATAATCAACCATCATCCAAAGTGCATTCTACACTGTATAAGCATCAAATATAAATATTCAACGCTTATAGCAGCCTGTCAATCAATCGATCGACATACAACTAATTATTGGGATTAGTGTATGTCAAATATCATCCCAATACCCGTGTGGGGTTTCAAACAATCAAACACAGATTTTATTTGTGCAGTTGGGCGATGTGTAAAATTTATCGTCCCAATCAATATCAGTCAAATGTGTGTATATAAACAAATCGTCCGATCTGTTTATTTTTATTTCATTTCATATACACGTTAAAAAATTCTATTTTTAACTATAAAATATTTTAAACTATATAAATATTTTATTTCATTTCACATCCCATCACACAATCAACTACACATCAAAATCAAACAAACAAGCATACAAGCCGTCCATGGTCTGTGGACGACGGGTGTCGGGTGCTACTAAACACCGTCTGCATCCTAGTATATATTTCAACTAGAAAATCAAATTAAAAGGTGAGAAGTTCTCACCGATTAGCTAATCCAATCCCATGGCTCTTCTTATGTAGAAATCTTTGCCGTTCTCGCCTTTTGTCATTTTCGTTGCCCGTATTCTCTACATATATAAAAATCACATTTTTACTTCGCCTTCATTCATACAAAATCGAAATTTTATATCTTCTATCTTATAAAGATCATATTTTTATATCTTCTATAAATTAAAAATCAAATTTTTATTCTTTCTAAAATATAAAAAACATATTTTTATAATCTATACTATATGAAAATTATATTTTTATTCTTTACATACAATAAAAATTATTCCTTTACATGTTAAAAATCACTTCCTTGTCATGTTAAAAATCACTTCCTTGTCATGTTAAAAATCCCTACTTTGTCATGTTAATAATCTCTTCTTTCCTTTACATGACCATCCTATAAAGATTATATTTTTATAATAATATTCTTTATATAAAACCCCACCTTTTATATTTATAAAAATCTAATTTTTAATATGATAAAAATATAATCTTTTTAATTATAAAAATCATATTTTTACATTGATGTCAAACATATAAAGATCGCCCTTCTCACATTACCATATAAACGATAAAAATCCATTTTTCTTTGTATTTTTCATTCACATAAATAAAAATCCAATTTTTATTTGCCATACATACATACATATATATATAAACCGATCTTTAGCTAAATAAAAAAAACTCTTTAAAAAGTGAACTGAAAGTAAAATAAAATTGAGGTTATTACCCCTTTTTTTCTTCGTTCGAAGGGGGGACAGGCTTGCGCCGATCGGAGAGGGGGACGGAGGTCAAGGGGGCAGTGCGGTGGAGATCGGTTGGTGGCGCGCGGTGGCTCGATACGTTGAGGGCGAGCTGCGGGGTTTAGGGCGTCGGGTTCTTCGAGGAAGAGGAGGGTGAGCGCGAGAGGGATGGTCGAGGAACAACATTGGAATTTCAAACAAATCTAGATGTTCAACAGTTCAGAAGCAAAGCACGGCGGAGTGGAAGCCTCAGTGAGAACTCCTCACCTTTTATTTAATTTTCTAGTTAAATATATACTAGGATGCAGACGGTGTTTAGTAGCACCCGACACCCGTCGTCCACAGACCATGCACGGCTTGTATGCTTGTTTGTTTGATTTTGATGTGTAGTTGATTGTGTGATGTTATGTGAAATGAAATAACATAAAATATTTTATAGTGGAAAATATTTTATAGTTAAAAACAGAATTTTTAACGTGTATATGAAATGAAATAAAAATAAACAAATCGGACGATTTGTTTATATACGCACATTTGACTGATATTGATTGGGACGATAAATTTTACACATCGCCCAACTGCACAAATAAAATCTGTGTTTGATTGTTTGAAAACTCCACACGAGTATTGGGATGATATATGACATACACTAGTCCCAATAATTAGTTGTATGTTGATCGATTGATGGACAGACTGTTATGAGCGTTAAATATTTAAATTTGATGCTTATACAGTGTAGAATACACTTTGGATGATGGTTGATTATTCATCGTTGTTATTGTATACATGCGTTGTAGAAAATCCATATAATTAACATTATATGGTAATTGATTGGGCCTCATTCTAGTTTTAAAATAGAAATATTTGAAAAAGAAATATTTGAAATAGAATATTTGAAAATAGAAATATATGAAGCCGTGTTGATTAGATTGACGCCATTTTGACGTGAATGATATTTATATCGATTTTATTCATTTTATAATGAATATCGAAAGTGATTTCAAAATCTGATATTTTGAAAAGAATTGAAATTCGAACTGAAACTGAATAGAAATGAATTCGAATTGAAATCGAATAGAAATGAATTCGAATTGAAATTGAACTGAATTGAAAACAAACTGAAATTGAATTAGAAATCGATTTGAATTGAAATCAATTTGAAATGAATTTAAAACGAATTTATATTGGAATATTCAATTTTGATTTGAAATTGAATATGAAGTCGAAACCGTTTTGAAAATGAATTTAAAACGATTTATAAAGCAAGTTTTGAATTGTAATCAACAAAGTATATAATATATATTATATATATAATATAATGGCCTGAATAGAACGCGCCGCGCCGCGGCAGTTCGCAAATTTCGACCATTGTCTTCGAACGGATATTACGGGAGATCCGACCGTCGGATTCTCCTAAAACCGGAACCGTTGGGTTCGTATCGAAAAGGGCTTTCTAACGAATATTAGAAATTAGAAATTTAACGGTTGGATTTGGAATTATGTCCAAATCAAATTTGGAAAAGGTCGTTGTAAGTGTAGTTCGATGGCCATTAGTGGAAATCGACTGTACGGGCCTTGATAAAATTATTAAAAATAGTAATAATTTGTGTAAAATCATAAGAAATGATTTGTGAATAATTGGGATGAAAAACTCCATATTTGAAAAGATAAAAATAGATTTTTTTCGAAATGAACTAGTTTTGAACTAGAATTATAATTCTATTTATTTCTAAAATAAATAAAGTGGATTTGAAATGGTTTACAGCTGGAATGATATCCAGAAAGCTTTGTATCCATATATCTCCTTCAGTTGTGTTTTGTATTATTTCCGCTGCGATGTATTTAAATGTAATTTAAATCACTGATATTTTTGTGTAATATTTATTCATACTCTGTATATTCTTGTATTTTGATGGAATTGTTGTAATATACAATGAAATGTTCTTCTGTCCGCGTTCTGTTGTGGCTTGCTCTCGAACTATCTGCGCTTTCCCTCACCGGGGAAGTTACGGATGTTTACAGTGGATTCTCGAAGTGGAGAAGGGGAAGAGAAGAGGGAGGCGATGGAGCAAGGGGGTCGTGGCGGAGGCCAAGGGCGGCGCGACGCTGGGTCTCCAATGAGACGGCGATAGGCGACTCCCCCCTCTTGTTTTCTCGTTTTTTTCTAACCTAATTTTGAACGACAGGTAATAGAGGGAGGAGGGAGAAAGTTAGGGGGTTATATAAAAATATATATATTATTTTAATTTATTTTCAACAAGGGTTGACTTTTTGTTTGGACTCCAATCGAGACCCAACGACTGTTGCCCCTAGCGGAATACCCCCATTCTGAACACAATGGGATATGTTCGGTAAGCCAATTCGACTGTTTCGATCTGCTTCTGTCAAAATCAAAATATAAATCTATATACTGAATTTGAATGCACATTTCAATTTATCGGGGCCACATACTAACTCCAAAAATTCCAGAAAAATATATCTGGCTATGTTTTGACGATATAGTCCTAAAAACTAATTCTATCGAATTTGGAGACCGTTTGAAAAATGGCCATTTTCTAGTCGATCCAATTCAACTAAAATTGACAAAACACGTTTTCTTTTGCCACGCTCACATATTGATTTCAAAAATTATGAAAATTGGAATCTAGCAATAACTTGACATCCTGGATCCAACAAAAGTGGTTTCGTCGAAAACGGTGGTCGTTTGCAAAATCGCTATTTTTAAGGGCTATATTTCCATAGTGACTATTCTGAATTTTCAACTGGACATAACTTTTTATTCCTGCTATGAAATTTCGATTTTTCGGATTCTTTGGAAAGATATTTTCAAATAGATTCTAATATTTTTGGTTTCAATAAAATCCGATTTATTTTGAATTTTGTACATTCATTTGAAATTTGAAATCGAATTTTTAAACTACCGCGTCATTTCCAATTTATTTTATAATTAAAATAAATATTTATATTCTAACGACGATTCAAATAAATATATACATTCTAATTATGTTCAAAATAAATTTCTTGTCTTTATTATTTAAAATAAATCATTTTAAATATTCAAAATTCATTAAAATTGCCAAAATAAAAAATTTAAATTGGTTTTGATTTTCCGGGTTGTTACAATCTCCCCCACTTAAAATCTTTTCGTCCTCGAAAAGGAACGGAGCTGAAAGTTGTTTAACTAACCAACTCAACTTTCAGTTTGGCGTTCATTCTTCAACTTTTCAGTTTCTAAGAAATTTCAAATTCTTCAAAATTTTGGCTAACACCCTAAATTTTCGACAAATTTATCCATAACCTCCTTTGTACGGGGTGCACTGGGAAAATCCCCAAATCGCCACACAGGCCCTCTCATCTCAAAAAGAAAAAGCCAAGCGGCTAGCCAATCGGCTCATAAAATCATCCAAACCCAATAAATTAGTAAACATGTACCTATTTGTCGGGCATACAATTTTACTCCTCTTCTCTAGCCTGCTTGCTATGACCTGTTCAGTATATATGCATGTACATGTATGCAAATGCGATAAATTTTCAATTTGTTCAACATTTTGATTCAATTTAGCTAAATTACCATTCATTCTCATATTGGGTTTAAATAATCATCATTCCAATATTTCTATTAATCAAACTGATAATCAAACAACACAACCAGCAATCAATTTGTGAATTAGCTTTTCAAATGCATAACTTTAATATATATATATATATATATATTCAAAAATCATCCTTTTGGTGCCAAATCACAAGAATAAGCCCTATCTAATTTTGGTTCTCACACCAGTCTAATGGAAATATATAGATATCCCACTTTCGAAACTCGAACGCTAATGCTGATGATGTCGCGACATCACCAGAATTATGTCCGGGCGACTAGAGTGTAATTCTATATCTATCCAACATATTTGAGACTTCGAATACACGCTAGCTAGGGGTATATGCAAAATTTTCATATATTCGATTGTCCAAATCAATTTAAAATAAATATTCAAATACGTATAATACGATTTAAATTTCAAAACAAAATTTGTTTTCATTTTTATTTTAAAAATATACTCTTCACACTCGTTCTAGGATACTACTGATCCTATCTCTAACGAGTCATTCCTATTGGATATTTCTGATCCAATCTCTCGTTCGATTCTAACGTGTCTTGTTCTCAAGCTCTGTAAACCAAAGCTCTGATACCAAACTGACACGACCTGAACCTCCCCGTAAAGGAAAGCCCGGATTGAGTTGAGAACACGATGAATCATAACACAAGCAGAAGAACATTTCATTGCTATTACAACAATTTACATCAGAGTACACGAATATACAAAGTATGATTAAATATTATACATCAGAAAATTATCAGAGATTAAAGTACATTACATAGCAGCGGAAAATAATACAAAACACAACTGAAAGAGATAAACGAATACAGAGCTTTCCGAATACCATTCCAGCTATAAACCAGGATCCTGTGAATATAAATCTGCAAAACCAAAACTACTAGTTGCCCGTGTGGAAAATAGGGCACCCAGAGTTTAGGTTAAAATAATATTCTCCAGGTCAGTCATGTGACTGGTGTGAGAACTAAAATAGTTATTTAAAACTTTACTTTAAAAGAGAGTAAATCAAGGGAACACGCCGTATAACACGGAACGGGTTTCCTCCCAAGAATACTAGTGCATATACAGTTATAAACAGCGCAATGCTTTTTGGAAATATGAAGCTATTATAAGACCCAGGTCCCATCACACAATGCAACGCAAGCCGGAGGATAGGGTTTTCCGTTATAATAACCAAACATGCTTGGTACGTTTAAAACAAATAATTTGATACTATTATAAGTGTATAATGTCAAAATAACTTCAAACATAAATGTATCAATCATAGGCGACATGGGTACCATCTATCAAGTCGCCAATACTAGGCTCTACAATCAAACCGAAATGTCACGTATTGGAAATTGGGTTTCCGTCATGAGTCTAGGCAAGGGATATACTCCTTTCCTCTTTGAGACACTCTAGCAAATGTCTCTGGACTACACACTCTGGGTAACCCCTGGAATCGGCTGGGCCGGTCCTCCCTTACGTTTGAGGATTGGTTATTCCTGAACACACGTTTCCCGGTCCTATCGAACCTATCCATCGGCTCCGTAGAGATCGATATATCTGAGGCGCCTCGCATTCCAACAACCACATAGGTAAAAATATAACAATGTCAGGGCATGCAAAATGCTGACACCACCCATAGCTAGAAAGAAACGTCGTGTTCTCCCAATGATCCTTATCTCGTTTTTAACTCATACCGAGGTGTGAGACTCGCGAGTTAACGCTATACACAAAGCGGCACTATATTAAAGCTATGCTTTGATCATCAACCACAAGACTCTGCCTTTCAACAGAAGCCTTGATCATCTGCATCTTAGCATGCCACACTAGCAATTCACGCCATGCAACTAATGTCTATCGATATATAACCTCTGAGCTCGTACGACATAGAGAAGGGCGTTAAGCAAGAGAATTTATTCTCCGCTGCCAAACAGATATATATTTAACAGAAATCAATGAAAAAATAATAAAATCCAATGTTAGACACACATCCATTTACAAGTTCGTTCTGGGTCTGAACGAAACCGGAGGCACCTTATTCCTCGTCCCGTATGTCCAATACAGGAGAGAGGTCCTCGCATATCCAGTCGTTCTCCAAGTACGTCTGGACGATCACCACTTATTAACTTGTCTTGGGTGTACAGCCCAATCAAGACATCAATAATCATCCAAATGATGTGAAGACCTCTGGTCTTCAACCATCGTCTTCATCGTCGACTTATCGTCGAAACAGTTATTCAGAATGGGTATAAACGCGGCCTTTCCGAATAACTCGCGTATAAAATAAACAAGTGCTATACAAACACAACATACGCCTCATTCCAATCCAGAATATTCTTTTATTCAAATATTCACATCTTTAGGGATTTGTTCCCATTAATTTTATCAAAGATAAATTCTTTAAAATTTATTCTTTAATCTTCCTTTGGATATAAATTCAAACCATATTAAGGTTTTCCAAACTAGTCGGGATTAGAGCACCTTACTGAAGTAATCATTTGTTTAATTTCCCAATCCTAAGCTATTCATCCCATGGAGTAAAATTGGTAATACTCCATAACTAACACCACAGTCTTATCGGTAAAATTAGTTACCATTTCCGTTCAGATCTAACTAAAGATTTAACTATCGCTTGGAGCAAAACTGGTGATACTCCACTCTCTATCATTTCCCAAATTTGATAATTTAAATTATCAATTCACATTTTAATCTAATTAAAGATTCGTTAAAACTCCACTTAGTTTTAATCTTCCCAAAAATCAATATTAATGATTATTTAACTTTGGAAACACAAACATATCGCATTGACAATCTACACCGTACTATTGATTTCTTCCTATATATAACCTCTGAGCTCGTACGTCTCAGGGAAGGGTGTTAAGCAAGAGAATAAATTCTCTGCCACCAAACAGATATATATTTAGCAGAGATCAACCATACGGTTCGAAATACAATGACAGACATGTAATCTTGCCTTTAACTGGGTTAAAGAACTAATGTCATTTAAAACACAGTTCACGATAAACCCAAATCACATTCCATTAATTATGGAATCTTCAACGAAAAACAAATCAATATATAATCGATATCAATTTTCGTATCCGACTAATAATATAAATGGAATAACAAACGTAGCCTTTTAAATTCCATATATATTAACAGTCTTCCTCCACAGAAGTTCATTTCGATTATTACCAAATCGAATTCCATTCCATTTTAATTAAATATTAATTAATTGGAAAACTTTACTTTGGAAAATCCCATTAAATCTTAATAAAAGATTTATATATTCCAAATCACATTACACTGTAAATCGGGTTAAAGAACGAATGTCGTTAAAAACAAGGTTCACTATAAACCCAATCCACATTCCATTTCAATTCCAATTAGATATTAATTAATTGGTAATTATTCTTCAAATCTTAATTAAAAGATTTATTCTATTCAAACGGGGTTCAAGAACAGTGTTATTTAAGACACCATTCACGACAACCCCAAAATCACATTCCATTGTTAATCGGGTTAAAGAACCAGTGTTATTCAAAACACCGTTCACGATAAACCCAAAAATCCAATCCAATTCAATTCCAATTAAATATTAATTGGTAAACTTCATTAAATCTTAATAAAAGATTTAATCTTTTCTCAACTGAGTTTAAGAACAGTGTTAGCGAAGACACCATTCACGACAAACACAAAAATCCATTTGATATTAAATACGAGGCTCTGAACAGAAAATATATCGGCTTATATTCAATATCCAATTCTGAAATCAACAAATATCATGGAATAACGATATATATATCGTCCAAATTCCTCCACAATATCCGTATAATCACGAAATCCAATATCGAAATATTTCGAAGATAATTGTTAGACCCAAATGTGGTTCTAACACCCAAATTGATTAGAAACAAGATAAAGTAAAGCAGAAATAAAAAAGAACACACAAGATTTATAGTGGTTCGGCGAAGAAATGCCTACGTCCACTTAGTTTTCACTATATTCAGTAATTCAATTACAAATACAATGTAAGATTCGCTCACAACTCACTTTTGTTCACTCAGAAAGATAAAAACAAGAAATGAAAGATGGTTTGGATTTTCCGGGAGTGAAGGAATTCGAATGATGGAAGTACTTGGATTCTCAAAAGTGCTCAAAAAAGATCCTTCTCTTTGTCTCTAGTTGGGGTATTTATAGGTGTGAATTTGCCTGAGATGCAATCCGGGTCGGAACACGTGTCATCCATCGCCCTCTCTTCGGGTTCGGATGGGCCATCAAGCAGACAACGCATCAATGAGACGGACGTTAGGGGTAGGAATTGGTCACATCCGGTCCGGTTCTCCAGGCGACTTTATAGGAGATTTTTCTGGATCATGGGTGCGGGTCGGAGACATGCAGGTTGGGGGTTCGGATCGGAATACCCGACCCGAACCGGAGTAGCTTGAACGTCTCTTCTTCTCTAATCATACTCCGCTCCGCTCCGAAGTCATGGCAAGCAGACGGCTTTCCGATCCACCTGAGATTCATTGGCCTTCCGATCCGATCAGGTATGCTTTGCCAATTTATCCAGTAAGAGATATCCGATCCGAACAGAGAATTTTACCCGATCCGAACCGATACGCTGCTATCAATCTGAATTGTGGAGCTTCCTTCCGATCCGAACCGGAGTCGCATAACTTGAAATATTCTTCAACAGTTGGTTTCTTGACTTTGTGTTGCCTAGTTCACAAAGTAGGCTAACATTTTGCCCCCTCAAAGGATGCTTTCGTTGTACAAAGCGTCCTTTGATGTCGTTCAACCAGAATTGTCAAGAGTAATGCATCAATTTCCATTCGGTTCGGCGTCCGATCCGAGTGGCTTTTCTTCATTTCTGAGAAAATTTGGGAACTCTACTAGCCGTGTAATGCTTCTTGTAGGTATGCTCCTTTTACTTCCCTTTTCTTCAATTCGAGTCGGATGCTAAATCAACGTGTGAAATTTCCACTCGGCTCGGATTCCGATCCGAAGCGTGTTCGTGGATTTAGTTCTTAAACACTGGGCCTTCGGAGAGAGTCTTGCTACTGGGCTTCCACTCCGGTCCGAGCGGATGAGATAAAACAGGGAGACGAGGAGTCAACACTATTCTCTATATAAACCCGTCGCCGCTTTCATTCCTTCCTTCTTAGTTTCTATCGCGGCTCGGACCCAAGCATCGAAAATCTTAAAAACTCTAAAACTCCGAACTCCTTTCTTGTTGATTCCTCAAATCAATCACATAGGTAGCTTTTTAAACTCGAATAACATCGTAATAAACGTTCTTGATTTCAATTAGCGTTGGATTAGGATGGTTTAATCGTAGGCTTTGCTTGAACCCCCCGCCGCCGCTGGTGGATGCGCTATCGCTTCAAGACATTGCGAGGCTGGAGAGGGCAAATTTTATCCTCAACGATGGCCTTGATGATAAAATGGACCTGTCTGTGAATAACTGGGAAAAGAGGAAAGAGATGAAGAGTGGGATGACAAGCTGGAGTCGGTTCGGGTAGAAGACGAAGGAGCAAAAAGGAAAAGGAGGGAAAGGGAATCGGCTCGGATTGCACACCTTAGAAAGACGGGAGGAAAGAAAATGTCGGCTCGGGTCTCGTTCTTAGAAAAGATGGAAAGGAAAGGAAAAGGAGGTTCGGGTCGAAAAAGTGAATGGGATAAGAGGCTGAAGTAAACGGGTCGGTTAGGTGATGCTGGTTCGGTTCGGATCGGGCTACCCGACCCGAACGGATCAGTTCCGCTTCTGCATCCGTTGCTTCCCTTGTCTTGAACTGACCACGCTTTAATGAGGCATCCGAACCGACTGTTATCTTTGCCTGCGTCGAGCTAGTCATCATATGTATATCCGAACCGACCCGAACATATTGAACTTGACACATAAAGACCACTCAACTAATTCAACTAACACTCATTCTAGACGAATATGCCTCGCGGACAGTTAGGATAGTGCCTTGTGAACATAAATGAGAATCAAGGACAACTCGGACTATTGCTTTCTCTTTAAAGCTCCGTCTTATATTGCTGTACTTTTATTTTGCACTTCCCGCATTTGTTGCACACACTTTAGTTCACACACATACACAAAAAAGGGGAACACGGGATAATTCACTCTAATCCGTGCTATTGCTTCTTCAATAGTTCCATGACCATGAGGCCCAGACGCTCTTCTCGTTTAGCTGAGAGGAAAGAAGCTCCAGAAACTTCCCACAAAACCACTCTCGAGGATATATCTTCTTCATCTGACCCAGAATGGGACAGCGAGGGTCCGGATTACGGAGTTGGTCATCGGGAAAGCGATGAAATGTCTTCAGAAAATGAAGTTTCCCTAGGCTTTGAGGAGGAAGGAGGGATTGGTGACAACCGAGCACCCGATGAATTTGACTCAGCCATTATATTGGAATCACCTCCAGATTCCGTAGAATCAACAATTGACAACGACCGACTCGTGAGAATTTGCTTGAAGTATGGAATAATGAAGAGAGACACTCTAGTGCCCTCACGTTCTGATCGTCCACACAACCCTCCAGAAGGATATATGACGGTCACTCGTCTGATGTGCATGGTTGGCGCTATTCCTCCTTTCTCGCCTTTCATCGTCGACTTCTTAAGACAAATGCGGATTGCCCCCATGCAGCTGCATCCCAATTCATATGCCTATTTGCATACCTTATTCATAGCATATCGTGAAATTCTAGGCGTGGAGCTTACGTTTGACGACGTTCATTTCTTCTATAATTTCAAACACCGGACTAGAGAAACCCCTTCTTTCTGTTACTTTGAGTCGGTCCCAAAGAGGAAGATAATCTCTACGCCGTTTAGCAGCAAGGCTGGAGATTCCAGACTGGAGTGGTTCTATATAAAGCAACAGCCTGGATGCGCCAGAAGATGGACAAAATCAAGTAAAGCACTGATTTTCTGACCCTGGACTCTATATACTTGAATCATCACCCTGACCTGTTTTTCCCTTTTACTTGCAGTCGATAATCCCAAACAGGTATCAGACCAAGTGTTCTTTGATCGAATGCACCGTCTTCTCAATGGCGACCAAAAATTCCTTGCTATTGACGAGGTTCTTAAAGATGAGTACCTTCATTCTCACGGGCTGCTATCCGTCTACCGTAGCATCGGTCATGGGACAGTCCCTTATGCATATATTCCTCCAGTGGAAACAGTTCCAGAAATAGGTGAAGGCTCGGGAATTCCTGCAGCTTCTCTTCAAACTTCACCCTCTCCCTCTTCCACTCAAGATGACGAACTGGCTAATCTGGCCAAAAAACATCGTGAAGGATATATTGCCCCCGAGGAAACTACCTCGGTAGACAAATCAAAATCTCCCCAAGGGTCGCCACTTCACGCTTCCGAAGGGGATGTTCCTAGCGCCGACGAGCACATATTTCAGGGTTTGGGGGATCTCCCTTTACCCGAGACTATATACACCTCGGAAGATTTCAGAAAGGACCCTCTAGTCTTCACTTCTTCTGAAGAGACTACTCCTGCTAAGGCCAAAGAGCCTGCCCGCACCACTTTAGCTTCAGACTCGGGTTGGTCGGGGGGACACGTACACCACATAGAATGCACTTTGCACCGTAGCACTAGCATTCATTGCATTTCTTTTTCCATGGATCCGCTGATTCTAAACTTCGTTTAACTTATCGTGCAGGTACAATGTCTCGATCCTCTTACGACATAAGAAAGCTTCGCCGCAGCATGTCTAATCCTCCCCAGGATGCCGAATATAACCGTCGGGATGACCGCGGCAGGGAGGAAAGGAGACCCTATGATCCTTATCGATCTCGATCCTCACGCTCCCGCTCACCAGTTCGACCGGAACAGGAAAAATACAAAAGCTATCAAGGTCGTAGGGAGGAGGATAGACCACAATCTAGGGATTCCACTTCCTCCCATGAAAAGCGAAGCAGAGAGAAAACACCTCCAAAGGAGACTGGGTCTAGAAGTAAGCAAAAAGTCCCTGCTACTAAGCGACCTCGGACAGACAAGGGTTCTACAGAATCTTCTTCGGGAAGGGACGCCGAACTAACAATCCTAGCCCCTCCTCCATCAGATGCGGGAACCGCCGTAAGGCTGGCATACTTAAAGGAGCAATTTCCCGAGCACTACTTCGAGACTCTGACCTTTCTACCTTCCCTTGAACCTATTTCTTCTAATTGGGCAGAGGAAGCCAGAGCAAAGATTGATTTGGTGGAAAGACAATATACCGAAATGTTCAAGTATTCCCGCACTCTCTCTAGAATCATTCGCACGCTAATGACAAATGCTGACTCAATGCACAAAACTGCAGAGGAAGATGCTAAGGCCCTAAAAACCTTAGGAAAAAATTTAGAAGATACTCAAGCTCAACTAGCTATTGCTCAGAAGAACGCTTCTAACTTCAAACAACAGTTTGAGGACATGCAAAAGCGCTATCATGATTTGCTAGAATCCCACACTCAGGAACGTTCCGAGTTGAAGAAGCAAGCTGACGAAGCCAAGTCAGAGGCTGCTAAGACACGTCTCGCTTATGTTGAGCTTGAGCAAAAGAATGCCGAGTTAGCGAAAAGGAGTGCTGAGTTAGAAAAGAAAAACGCTGATTTGGCTTCAAAATTGTTAGAGGCGGAAAACAGGGCTGCTCTGGCTGAGGGCAACGTTGAATGCGCTATTAAATCTGCGGAGGAAACCCGCAAACAGCTATCAGAGGCGGAGGCCGATATTCAGGGCTTCGGGGAGCTAATGATCGAATTTTTTGCGCACATTATTCGTCGTCGAAACATTTCCTGGATCGAGGACTATCCATCCACCTTGGTTCATGTGTGGAATCAAATCGTTGAGTGGGAAAAAGAAGAGCTTAAGGTCGATTCCCTCGACGAAGATAAGTTGATGGAGAAGTACTTGAGAGACGACGAACCAGAGCGCCTAGCTGAAGGTCGCCGCCTAATTGCTGAGGCCATGGAAGAAGAGAGGCGGAAGTCTAAACAGAAAACCATTCCTGAAGCTGGCTCCTCTTCTTCTGCTCCTGTAACTCCTGAAGTGGAAGGGTATGATCCCGAAAACCCGGGAATTCCCCGATCAACTTTACTATCTCCCATTCCTGAAATAACTCCAGAGGTAGTAGTCACCCCCGCTGAGAAGTCTTCAGAAGGTATCCCTGTCTTTTCTCCTCAACTTGTCAAGGCTACTACTACCTTTGGCTACACGATTGAACGTTCAATGAGAAATCCTTTGCTCTCGCCTGAGTTGATAACCGATGTTTCTCATTTTGTAGGCGTTGAATCCTCCGCGAAGACAGATGTAGTTCAAGGAGCTACCGCTGGGACAGAACCCGCTGATAGGGTCAAAGAAGGAGAAGACAAGGCTGCTTCCACAGACTTGGGGGAAAGGAGTGAATCAACTAAGGTGACTACTCCCCATGACGAAGAAATGATTGCAGCGTTAAAAGATGACGGAGGAGACGAGGGGCATGATGAGGAACCAGAAGTTACAATAACCGGGGAGTCGAAAAGCGCTGAGGACATTACCTTGGCTGCCATGAAGGCTGATCAAGACAAGCGCTTGCAATTAAAGGCTGAAGAATTAGACCCTGAGGTCCTCAAGCCCCTCGCTGTTGTGGATGCAGGTTCAAGGTTAGTTGTTAAGCTTTCCACTAGATCTATTACCGAAGAACTTGCTAAAAAACCTTCTCTCGATTCCAGTGCCCCGCCCTCCGGGAAAAAGTCTGCCGGCCCCAGTACTACATCTTCAGGGAAAAAGAAACCAAAGCGGATCTTGACTGAAGCCGAGAAGGAAGCAAAAGATGCAGAAAAAGCTGTCAAGAAATCAAAGGCTCATTCCAAGCCCAAATAGTGGGTCCTTCTGTGTCCTTTTAGCATCTTTGTAAGCCAATAAGTGCTGCCACACCAGCAGCTTTCGCACTTTCTTTTTCAGTTATTTCCCTGTACAAATTCATTCATTCGTAAATAAAAATAATTCACTTTCTGCAATGTTTATTTGTTAGCAGTTCTGCACTTATGTAAAAATGCATATCTATAGTTATGAAACAAAGTTGTGAAGAGGGGAGATATGTGTATGGGCATGTGTCCCCGGTCAATCTCCGTAAGTTATTCAGTGTCTAACTATGCATTCTGGATGCTCCCGATTCTCTAATCGGGATAGCCTTTCCTGTATCATCAATATCTGTTGTTTTTCCTGGCATTTCTTTTATACTCTTTCTCACTCTCTTGAGAGTTAGAGTTCGAGTTCAGTTATTTGTTTGTCCCCCGGTCGGTCAACGGGAAAAGATTTCTTTCTCGGCGCTCGGTCGGAGACGCCTTTATACTCTCTTTCTCTCTGGAAAGTTAGAGTTCGGAGTTGAACCTCTTTCTCAGCGCTCAGTCGGAGACGCTTTTATACTCTCTCTCTTTCTCTGGAGAGTTAGAGTTCAGAGTTGAACCTCTTTCTCAGCGCTCAGTCTGAGACGCTTTTATACTCTCTCTCTTTCTCTGGAGAGTTAGAGTTAAGAATGTCGTTTTCTCATTCTTTTATGTCTTATTGCACAAATAATCATTGTGCTTCTTTTTATGCCCAAACTGTTTCAACCCTTTTAGGTTCTAAGTTGTCCTGTATTTTATAATCACAACAGAACAACTAATGAATGTAAATGCATAAAAGTAAATAACACACAATATTTTTATAGTGGTTCGGCTAAGTCATAGCCTACATCCACTTTATAGTTCTTTATTCATATCACCGGATTTTCCCAAGGCAAGTCGTGCCTTATTACAGAGTTTACAGGAAAAACAGCAAAAAGTATAGCATTTCTAATCCAAATATCGCATTAAGTGTTGGGCGTTCCATGCTCGAGGGACTTCTTCGCCATCTACGGTCGTTAACTTGAATGTTCCTTTATCAAGTTTCCGTAGGATGACAAAGGGTCCCTCCCATTTTGGGCCGAGGTGAGGAAGGGATGGAAAAACTCTCTTGAGCACCAAATCTCCGGGTTCAAAAGTTCTGAGGCGAACTTTTTTGTCATAATAGCGCGCCATCTGACGCCGATGTCTTGCTGCACGCAAGTCTGCTTCGTCCCTTTTCTCTTCGACTTCATCAAGAGACTCAAGTAAAAGTGCCCGATTCGTCATCGGGTCATAATATGTCACCCTGTGGGAAGGAACTTCCAGTTCAACTGGAATTACTGCTTCTGAGCCAAAGGAGAGGGAGAAAGGGGTATGACCAGTAGCCGTTTTAAACGTTGTTCGATATGCCCACAAAGCTAGGGGCAGTTCATCCACCCATTTTGCCTTTGCATGCTCTAATCGCTTTTTGAGGATGGATTTTATTACCTTGTTTATTGCCTCTACTTGCCCATTAGATTGTGGATAGGCAACTGCAGTATATCGTTTATCTATCTTATATTTCTGGCAAAAGTTTCTGAATTCAGTGCTATCAAATTGGGTCCCGTTGTCGGTAATAATTGTCCTTGGGATTCCGAATCGGCATATAATATTTCGGACCACAAAACTTATCACCTTTCTTGTGGTGATCTTAGTCAAGGGTTCAGCTTCCACCCATTTCGTGAAATAATCCACGGCTACTATGGCATACTTAGCTCCCCCTTTAGCAATCGGTAAAACTCCAATGATATCGATTCCCCATGTGGCAAATGGCCAAGGACTCACCATCGATTTAAGCTGGGTTGATGGTGCCCTGGGGATTTTGGCGAATCTCTGGCACTTATCGCAGCGTCGTGAATAATCAGCTGCATCCTTGTTGATCGTAGGCCAGAAGTATCCGTACCGCAATATTTTCTTTGCTAAAGTTTGACCTCCTGTATGATCTCCACACTCACCTTCGTGTACTTCTCTCAGTACACGCTTGATGTCGTCGTGTGCGATACATCGTAACAGGGGCATAGAAAATCCTTGCCTATAGAGGGTATCGTCTTGCATAACATATCTGGCAGCTTTGCGAACTACAGCTCTCTTCTCACTCTTCTTCGATGGGAGAGTCCCGTTCTTAAGAAAACTCTTGATTGGAGTCATCCATGACTCCTTCTCTGGTTTCGCTTCAAAAACGAATTCAGTTTCCATTGATTCGAAGCTTGGCGATTCCAATGTTTCAATTGGAACTACCTCAGTCCCTTCTGGATTGTCGGAACTAGCCAACTTTGCTAATCTATCCGCTTCCTGGTTTTCTGCTCTGGGAATATGTGTTATGTTGTACCGTTCTAAGCTATTCAATAGCTCTTTCACTTTCTTGAGGTATGTAATAAGTCGAGGTCCTCGAGCTGCGAACTCCTCTCGCACTTGACAAACAACAATCTTAGAGTCACAAAATATATCCATCACTTTTACTCCGAGGTCTTTAGCGAGTTTCAGCCCGGCAATCAGGGCTTCATACTCAGAGTCGTTGTTAGTGGCCGAAAATTCTAACCGTAGGGCGTAATATAACGATCGTCCCTCCGGAGTGACTAAGACAATTCCTGCTCCGGATCTTCGGTCATTTTTAGCTCCATCTGTATATAGTCTCCATGGATTTATCTCTAGCTTATCCTCAGATTTGACCACTTGGTCATTGATTATTTCTTCTTCTGGAATGGTGAACTCCGCAATAAAGTCTGCTAGAGCTTGCCCCCTGATTGACTTTCGTGGTTGAAAATTCAAATCAAACTGGCTTAGTTCTATGTTCCATTTAATCAACCTTCCCGACGCTTCGGTTCTCTGCAGCACTTGTCTTAACGGCTGATCGGTGTATATGGTTATTGGATGGGCTTGGAAGTAGTGACGAAGCTTTCGGGATGCAATCAGGAGGCTATAAGCAAGCTTCTCGATCTTTGGGTAGTTGCGCTCTGCCGCTGCTAATTTCTTACTCACATAGTATACTGGCCTTTGTACTTTATCTTCCTCTCGAACCAGAACTGTGCTGACAGCGTGAGCCGAGACTGCTAGATAAACAAATAGTTCTTCATGGTCTATGGGCTTTGATAAGATTGGCGGTTTTTCTAACAGTTCTAACAGATTTTGAAAAGCCTCGACACAATCGGGAGTCCACTGGAAGTTCTTCTTTCCCCTTTTTATCAAATCAAAAAATGGAACACATTTATCGGTGGCTTTGGAGATGAATCTACTTAGCGCCGCTACCTTCCCTGCCAGACTTTGGACGTCTTTAATTTTCCTTGGTTCTTTGATATTTCTAATCGCCGCTATCTGGCTAGGGTTGATCTCAATTCCTCGGGAACTCACAATGAAGCCAAGGAACTTTCCCGACGCCACTCCAAATGAACATTTTAAAGGATTCAATTTCATACGGTATTTTCGCAAGATACCAAACATTTCTGCTAAGTCTTGCGTATGACCGGAGGACTGCTTTGATTTAACCAGCATATCATCCACATAAACTTCCATGGTTTTTCCTATCTGATCGTAAAACATTCTATTTACCAACCGCTGATAAGTAGCTCCAGCGTTTTTTAATCCGAATGGCATTACAACATAACAATATAATCCCAGATTCGTAATGAAACTTGTATGCTCTTGGTCTGGTACATGCATAGGAATTTGATTGTATCCAGAATATGCATCCATGAAAGAGAGAAGTTCATGACCTGCTGTCGAGTCTACAAGCTGGTCAATCCTGGGAAGTGGGAAACTATCTTTTGGGCAAGCCTTATTTAAATCTGAAAAGTCAATACAAGTTCGCCACTTTCCGTTTGGCTTCTTTACCAGAACGGGATTCGATATCCAGTCGGGATAGGTCGAATCTCGAATAAATCCATTTTGCTTCAATTTCTCTACTTCCTCTTTGAGGGCAGCCGACCTCTCTGGGCCCAGCATGCGTCTCTTTTGCTTTACAGGTGGATGCTTCGGATTTACATTCAATTTGTGACTGATAACGGAAGGCGATATCCCACACATGTCAGCATGGGCCCAGGCGAACACATCTAAGTTCGCTTTTAAGAAGTTCGTCAGCTCTTCAGCACGACGTGGATCCAATTGGGAACCAATCTTCAAAACTTTCGTCGGATCTGCTTTATCAACAGGAATTTCCACTGTTGCTTCATTAGGAGTTGCATTCCTAGCCTCCAGTTCCTCGTCTTTTCTAGGATCCAGGTCTTCAGGCGTTCCTTTTCGCAACTCCCTTGGGTTCAACCTCTCTAATTGCTATGCCGAGTCCCCCTTTGAGGGAGATGAGGCATCCTTATTCTCAGCATTAACTCCTTTCATCAACATCTTCAGTTCGGCCACATAGCAGGCCCGTCCAGAAACCTGATCCCCTCTTATTACTCCAGTCCCGGCTTCGGTTGGGAACTTTAGTAACAAGCACCAAGGGGCGATACAAATTCTAAACTCAGCGAGGGCAGGCCTCCCTAAAAATGCGTTATATGGCGAATCTACGTCCAGTACTACAAACTGAAGCATTCGCACTCTTCTACGTTCTCCTTGCCCTAGGGTCACAGGCAACTCTATATATCCCATAGGAGCTGTCGTCGCTCCGTTGAAACCTCTAATCCATCCTTCACAAGGTTTCAGATCTTCAGGCTCAAGCTTCATCTGATCAAATGACTTCTTGAACAAAATATTAACGGAACTTCCGTTGTCTACTAATACCTTATGGACCAACGCTGGCCCAATAGCGGTAGTGATAACCAACGGATCATTGGTGGGAGATTGTATTCCCGTGTTGTCTCGGCTGCGAAACACCACGTCATCGAACATGGTTTTTTGTTGTTTGATGGGGGTAACATCTTCCAAATCGTCACCTTCATTCATATCTAGATGCTTGGCCGCATTCACATATTGGTCCATTGACCTAAAGCTTCGGATTGCCGGGTGAGGTCCGCCTACTATGGAGTTGATGACAATCCCTTTACCTTTCTGCTGCACGGAAGGCTTAGGAGCAGGTAGGATTTGCTTTGGAGCCTGCTCTCCTTGCCCCCTGTCCCTCGGGGCAACCTTGTACTCATCCAACTTTCCTTCACGCAGCAGCTTTTCAATTACATCCCTCAAATGTCGACACTCATTGGTCGAATGTCCATGCGTTTCGTGAAACAAGCAAAATTTCCCTGTCGCCATTTCTTTCTCGGTCGAATCACGAGGTGGCGGTCTTTTGTATTGCAACACATTATACGTGTCCAGGTAAATATTTTCCAACGTGTCATTCAGTGGTGTGTAGTTCTCGTAGTTCTGGAATCGGGGCCTTTTGTTTGGGTCGCTTCCCCTATTTCTGTTTCTCCTGTTACCGTTCGAATTACGGTTGTTGTCGTTTCCCCCGCTTCCAGTATTGCTGTTTCCACCCTTGTTTCCTACATTTACTTCAACCTTGCCAGAACTTTCCCCAGACTGCTTCACTGCAACATTACTCTGCACATTCTCCTTTGAAGCTGTCTCAGACTTTCTCTTCCGGTTTGCCCGGGCCTCCTCTCGTCTTAGATAAATATCGGCTTTTTCGTAGAATATCGCCCTTGTGGGGGGTGTCTTCCCAGAAAGGTAGTCTCCAAACTCAGATTCGGGATCGACTCCTTCCTTCAATGCCATCAGAATAGTGGGCTCATGCGGGTCACTGACCTCAGTTACAGCTTGATTAAATCGATCTAAATATGCCCTTAAAGATTCTCCTGGTGCCTGTTTGATCCTTGACAATTCAATAACGCTCTTGGACTTTCGAGCATGTAATCGGAACTGGTTCATGAAACGCTCGCTTAGTTCTTTGTAATTAGAAATTGAACGAGGAGGAAGTCGGGTAAACCAAAATAAAGCCACATCTTCTAGGTAGATTGGGAATGCTTTGCATTTTACTTCATCGGGGGCAGCAGCTGCATTCATAAGCCACGAATACCGCATCAAGTGCTGTCCTGGATCAGTCCTTCCATTATATTTATCCATCTGTGGCAAATTAAAGCGTCGGGGGAACTGGAAGTCTAGGATGTCGTCAGTGAACGGAGTATGGCTTCGCTCTATACCGTAGTCTTCATTTGTATAATTCCGGCTTTCGGACATAATTCGACGAACCATCGCCTGCACATCGGCACTAGTTAGGGGCTGCTCAGGTTCCCTGGCCCTAGTGTCCGAGTTCCTCCGGGGCTCTTGCTCAGGAGACGCCCTTCTTCTTCGAGCTGCCTCTGCTCGATTCCTTTCCCTGCGTTCCCGGTCGATCTCGGGAAGAGGGGACTGGAGTCTTTGCCCCCGAGATGGGCTATCGTTTCCTAATGCTCGTGCGATATCCTCGCGAGATCCCAAAGATCCAAACGTTAGCTGCTCCACGTTCTGAGGTCGTTCGAGTGGCCTTCGCTCACGGGGCCTCTCTTCCTCAGAAGATGAAGATTGATCTACTGGTGTATGACGAACTGGCGACGGAGTTCTTTGCCGGCGGAGCTCGCTGATTTCCCGACTCATGAGCCTCATATTTTCCTGCATCATGAGATTGGTGCGCTCATGAACTCTCATAGCTTCCCTCGTGCTCTCAAGCATATCAAGCAAGCGCGAGAAATCTCCTTGAGTGATGGGAGCAGATGGATTGGCCTGGTCTCCAACCCTGGCAGCTGGAATTGGAGCATTTGCGGGGACTCGAGTAGATGTTCCAGCTTCACCAAGCATCGGGTCGGATCGGAGGTAGGAAGTCGGGTCGGATCGGAGCTGAGGTGTCTGTTCGGATCGGTGTGCAGCGAGCAAGTCGGGTCGGTTCAGACTGGGGGAGTGCACTGCTTCAGAGTCTCCAACCCGGATCGGATCGGAACTTTCCACTTGCTGTCGGTTCGGATTTCCTGCGTTGATTCTCCCTGCTGCTGAACTCTGCCCCCTAGACCTTGTTACAACAGCATGTTGCTGATCTTCACCAGCTCCATTTCCTTGAACAGACTGGACTTCCTTGCCTTTTCCTCTGGCCATGAGTCTTTGACAATTACTTCAACGAATGTAAGAAAGTGGAGAAGCTTAAGGATTCACTTCTTTGAACTCAACGGTCCAAAAAGTAGAAAGAGATCCCGGAAAATAAAGAATTTAGATGAGGATTCTCAGTGAAAGCACCAAAATGTTAGACCCAAATGTGGTTCTAACACCCAAATTGATTAGAAACAAGATAAAGTAAAGCAGAAATAAAAAAGAACACACAAGATTTATAGTGGTTCGGCGAAGAAATGCCTACGTCCACTTAGTTTTCACTATATTCAGTAATTCAATTACAAATACAATGTAAGATTCGCTCACAACTCACTTTTGTTCACTCAGAAAGATAAAAACAAGAAATGAAAGATGGTTTGGATTTTCCGGGAGTGAAGGAATTCGAATGATGGAAGTACTTGGATTCTCAAAAGTGCTCAAAAAAGATCCTTCTCTTTGTCTCTAGTTGGGGTATTTATAGGTGTGAATTTGCCTGAGATGCAATCCGGGTCGGAACACGTGTCATCCATCGCCCTCTCTTCGGGTTCGGATGGGCCATCAAGCAGACAACGCATCAATGAGACGGACGTTAGGGGTAGGAATTGGTCACATCCGGTCCGGTTCTCCAGGCGACTTTATAGGAGATTTTTCTGGATCATGGGTGCGGGTCGGAGACATGCAGGTTGGGGGTTCGGATCGGAATACCCGACCCGAACCGGAGTAGCTTGAACGTCTCTTCTTCTCTAATCATACTCCGCTCCGCTCCGAAGTCATGGCAAGCAGACGGCTTTCCGATCCACCTGAGATTCATTGGCCTTCCGATCCGATCAGGTATGCTTTGCCAATTTATCCAGTAAGAGATATCCGATCCGAACAGAGAATTTTACCCGATCCGAACCGATACGCTGCTATCAATCTGAATTGTGGAGCTTCCTTCCGATCCGAACCGGAGTCGCATAACTTGAAATATTCTTCAACAGTTGGTTTCTTGACTTTGTGTTGCCTAGTTCACAAAGTAGGCTAACAATAATTTTGATTCAAATCCATTCCAATTCATATATTGGAAATTTTGGTTATTTTTAAAACCATTTTAAACCCAATTTATTTATTTAAAAATATTGGATTTTTTTAATTCTAGTTCATAACTAGTTCATTTCGATAAAATATATTTTTATCTTTTCAAATATGGAATTTCTCATCCTAATCCTTTCCAAATCATTTATTATGATTTTACACAGATTATTGATATTTTTAATAATTTTATCAAGGCCCGTACAGTCGATTTCCATAAACAGTCATCGAACTGCACTTACAGCGACCTTTTCCAAATTTGATTTGGACCTGATTCCAAATCCAACGTTTGATTTCAAATCTCTTGTATTAGTTGGAAAGCTCTTTTCGATACGAACCCAAAGGTTCCGATTTTAGGAGAATCTGACGGTCGGATCTCCTGTAATGTCCGTTCGAAGTCAATGGTCGAAATTCACGAACTGTCGCGGCGCGGCGTGTTCTATTCAGACCATTATATATATATGTATATATATAATATATATATATATATATATATTTCATCGATTTCCATTTAAAACGTATTTTATAAATCGTTTTAAATTCGTTTTCAAAACGATTTTAACTTCATATTCGATTTCAAATCAAAATCGAATATTCCATATCATCGATATATAAATGATAGTATTTTCGAAACATTATATTTCAAAACCATTTCCTTATCGATATTCATTATAGAAATGAATAAAATCGATATAAATATCGTTCATGTCGAAATGGCGTTAATTTAATCAACACAGCTTTATATATTTAAATATTTTCGTGTCCATCCCTAATAGGACATCAAATCAGATTTTGATCTTTTACTGAATATTATTTTAAAATATTCGTTTTTTAAAATATTCATTATTTCTGAACTGGAATCAGACACAGTCAATTACCATATAATGTTACTTATATGGATTTCATACAACACTTGTACACAACAACAATCAAACATAGTCAACCATCATCCACAGTGCATTCCACACTGCATAAGCTTTAAATATAAGTATTTAATGCTTACAACAGTCTGTCAACCAATTGATTGACATACAACAAAGCAATTGGGATTAGTGTATGTCAAATATCATCCCAGCACCCGTGTGGGGTTTCAACCTACAAATACTAAATATTATTTGTGCAGTTGGGCGATGTGTAAAATTTATCGTCCCAATCAATATCAGTCAAATCAGTGTACATAAACAAATTGTCTGATTTGTAAATGAATATTTATTTTATTCATATACACGTTAAAAATTATATTTTTAACGATAAATTATTTTATTCAATACATGTATATTTTATTCCACATCACAAACACCAACAATTTCACATCACAACATACAATCAAACAAGTCGTTCATGGTCTGTGGACGAAGGGTGTCGGGTGCTGCTAAGCACCGTCTGCATCCTTGTATATATTTAACTCGAAAACAAGAATTAAAGTGAGAAGTTCTCACCTTTGGGATCCACTCCGTCATTCTTTACTGTCGCTCAGATTCGCTGCTTTTATTCCAACGCAATCTGTTTCACACGATTTTTTATATTAAAAATCATATTTCTATTTCGCTACTACATAGATAAAAATTATATTTTTACTTCGCAAAAAATTATATTTTTACTTCGCTAAAAAATATATTTTTACTTCTCTATGTAAATAAAAATCATATTTCTATATTATGAAAAATCGTATCTTTACTTAGCTAAAAATCATATTTAATAACATCACTTCATGTATAAAAATCACATTTTATATCGCTTCTATATATATAAAGAATCTAATTTTTATCTTCGCTTTATATATATAAAAATCTAATTTTTATATCGCTTCATATATAATGAAAATCGAATTTTTATCGCTACTTCATATATATAAAAATATAATCTTTTATCCTTTAAAAATATAATCTTTTCTAATTTAAAAATCTCGCCTTTTCTATTTTAAAAAATCTTGTCTTTACTATCTTAAAAATCTCATCTTTTCTATTTTAAAAATCTTGCCTTTTAAATAAATAAAAATCATACTTTAAACAAATAAAAATCAATTCTTTAAACAAATAATAAAATAAAACAAAATAAAATCTTTCATTGATTGGGAGGAGGAAGTGCTGAGGGCGGCGCCGGGCTGTAGATGGTCGGAGAGGTGGTGGGGTGTTTTTGCAAACATTTAAAATTATAAAAATTTGATTTTGGCCAAGAGGGGGACCACAGTTCGTTGGAGATGGGGCTGAGGGGCGGCGACAATCGACTGGGTGATGGGGGATGGTGGTGCGACTGATTGGTGGCGGGCTAGGGCTTAATGGCGGTTGTTTTGGGGGTGGATGTAATAACCCGGAAATCTAGGCCAGTTTAAAATTTTTATTTTGGCAATTTTAGCGAATTTTGATTATTTAAAATGAATTATTTTAAATAATAACGACGAGAAATTTATTTTGAATATAATTCGAACGTATATATTCGTTTGAATCGACGATAGAATATAAATATTTATTTATATTTATAAAAGGAATTGAAAATGGCGGGGTAGTTCGATAATTCGATTTCAAACTTCAAATGGATGTGCAGGATTCAAAATAAACCGGATTTTAGTGAAACAAAAAATAATTGAATCTAATTGAGAATATCTTTCCAACGAATCCAAAAAATCAAAATTTCATAGCGGGAATCAAAAGATACGCCCAGTTGAAAATTCTGAATAGTCGCTAGGGAATTCAGGCCCTTAAAAATGGAAATTTTGCAAACGACCTTGGATTTCGATGAAACCACTTTTGTTGGATCCGTGATGTCAGGTTATTGCTAGGTTTCAATTTTCATAATTTTTCGAATCAATATGTGAGTGTGGCAAAGGAAAACGCGTTTGACCAGTTTCAGTTGATTTTAATCGACTGGAAAATGGCCATTTTTCAAACGGTCTCAGAATTAGATGAATTTAGTTTTGTTAGGACTGCATCGTCAATACGAAGCTAGAAAATATTTTTTGGGAATTTTTAGAGTTCATACGTGGCTCCAGTAAATTGAAATGCGCGTTCAAATTCAATATATAGAGTTATATTTTGATTTTGACGAAAACTGATCGAAATGGTCGAATCAGCTTACGATAACTGTAAACACCCGTAACTTCCCCGGTGAGGGAAAGCGCGGATAGTTCGAGAGCAAGCCACAACAGAACGCGGACGGAAGAACATTTCATTGTATATTACAACAATTCCATCAGAATACAAGAATATACAGAGTATGAATAAATATTACACAGAAATATTAGAGATTTAAATTACATTTAAATACATCGCAGCGGAAATAATACAAAACACAACTGAAAGAGATATACGGATACAAAGCTTTCCGGATATCATTCCAACTGTAAACCATTTCAAATCCACTTTATTTATTTTAGAAATAAATAGAATTATAATTCTAGTTCAAAACTAGTTCATTTCGATAAAAAACTATTTTTATCTTTTCAAATATGGAGTTTTTCATCCCAATTCTTCACAAATCATTTCTTATGATTTTACAAAAATTATTACTATTTTTAATAATTTTATCAAGGCCCGTACAGTCGATTTCCAACAATGGCCATCGAACTGCACTTACAGCGACCTTTTTCGAATTTGATTTGGACGTATCTCCAAATCCAACCGTTAGATTTCGAATGGCCAAAAGATCCTTGAAAATGCCTTCGAATGGTGTATTTATAGCTGTTTACAGCAGGCGGATCGCGGGACACGTGGCACGCATCCCAAAAATCTAGAAATGAGGTGGAAAACGTCCAGAAACCCTCTCCAAATCGTCATATGACATGTGTAATCAGATCCATGCAAGTTGGAGTGAAAATAGCCTTTAGAATAGGTCAAAACAGTGCAGAACTGCAGGCTGTTCGCGGTCCCCATGTGCTCCACGATCGGATCGTGACCTAGGAGTCCCACCCCTAGGAACGGATTGTGACCTAGGAGTGCGACCCCTAGGAATGGATTGTGACCTAGGAGTGCCACCCCTAGGAACGGATCGTGACCTAGGAGTGCGACCTCTAGGAACTGTTCGCGACCTAGGTGGGCGACCCCTAGGAAGGTCACAAAACCTAGGGGTGCGACCCTTAGGATGGTCAGCCTGTCCAGGAAGGTGAGAGAAATACAAACTACAAGCTAGCTACGCTCCGCCACTCCATCCAAGTCATTTCCAGTCTACACTCAAGTCCTGAGTTGTTCCATATGATAGAAATTTGTGTTGAGACGATCTTTGCCAAAAGATTGTGTAACAAGTTGCCCCCCAAAACATATCTTGCCGGTTGAAGGAAGATGTGTTCTGGATAATCTGAGAAATCCAAATCCATAGAATTCCAGAATGCGATGACCACGCCAGATTGTATTAAGGCCAGAAAACCGACGATCACACGGGTTCATATTAAGGCCAGAGAAATCCAAGAAGACCAGGAGTTTGTACCTGTAAGAAGATAAAACAAACAATGCAAAAATATTTCCTAGATGGCCTTACCGGAGTAAACCATCCAACGAGATGTTAGAAGGTTCCAAGACGACCTTATTGGAGTAAGACGACCAAGGAAATGCCATGAAAGTTCCAAGACGGCCTTACCGGAGTAAGACGACCAAGGAAATGCACATGAAGGTTCCAAGACGGCCTTACTAGAGTAAGACGACCAAGGAAAAGCACATGAAACTTTGTTTATAATGGACGGATCCAGTTAGGAGCCGGAGCTCATGTTTGTACTGGACGGATCCAGTTGGGAGCCGGAGCTCAATGCTTATTGCTAATTCATGAAAATGCAGCAGTCGTTTGCCGGACACGACTGGAGACCACAAGCCTGTTCCATGCGTGTGGGATGATGTGACTGCTTTTATTACATGCAGGGAAAACAAAGAGGGGCGAGGAGTCACCTAAAAACCTAAAAACCTAAAAACATGAACTATGGACCGGAGTCCAGCAAACTGAAGAGATCCGCTGAGTGGGATCAGTTAATGATAAGCCTGCGATTGCTCGATCCGGGATCGTTCCCTCTCCGGGGAGTCGGTGGTGATAGCGCAGGTGTGGGCGCTCTTGTTTGAATGACGTACTCGGGTAGTTCTCCTCGCTTGACCCAATCCTCGATAAGGTCTCGCAAATGTCTGCAGTCATCGGTGTTATGACCGTCCATGTCATGAAATATGCAATGTCTTCCGGAATTGCGTTGTGCTAGCGTTGGCTCCCTCTTAGGAGGTCTTGGATATGAGGCGGCACCCCCTGTATCCACGTATATATTGCTCAGAGTGTCATTCAGTTCAGTGTATTTGTCGTATCTGGACCCTCTTTGGGGTGGAGCACTACGATCATTTGTAGCAGGTGTCTTTCCTTTACCCTTGTCATTGCCTTTTCCAGGATTGGGCGGTTCTCCATCTCCGAGCATGTTGACGTCGAGAGTGCGTTTCTCAGATGTTTCATCTTCTTCTCGCAGGAACCTATCCGCTTCAAGGTAGAATTCGCTAAGGTTTCGCGGTGGATCTCTTTACAAAGACTTTTTGATCTCTGAGTTATCTAGAATGTCGGATACTGCTGCCATCGGTACCATCGATGGTTCAGGGCAATCAACTGATGATTCTGCAATGTTGAATCTTTCCTGTAATGAACGCAGAGTTTCTCTGGGCCTCTGCTTGATTGTGGTGAGGGACATGACGTTCTTGGGTCGTGCGATGTGGACCCGAAACTGTTCAAGGAAGCGAGCGACCAACATGTTCCAACTGCTGATCGATTCTGTTTCTAGCTGCCGAATCCACATGGCTGCTATATCAGTCAGAAAGAGGGGAAAACACTTAGCCATGACGTTTTCCGATGCCGATTGAACTTCCATATGTCGTTTGTAGCGCATGAGATGCACGGTAGGATCTGTCCTGCCGTTGTATGACTCCAGTTGGGGGAGTTTGAAATCCGGGGGATTGCGGGAATTCCTGATTTCCTGAGTGAACGGGTTGTGATTGACGTCATCCACGTTGCGTTGAATGAGATTGACGAGCCGATCGCCCTCAAAAAGTTGTTGCACGTTGCCAAGATCAGAGCCGGTGCCCCCAGCATTGAGTGCAGGAGAAGATGGAAGTTGGTGAGCTATCGCCTGGGGATCGCGGCTCGCGGATCGTGGATCGAGGGGGGCGACCCGACCCAGTTCGAGAGGGATGGTTCGTGAGGTAGGTTCGTGAAGTCCAGCTCGTGAGGCCGGATCGTGAAGCGGGGGGCGATCCGTCTGGGTCCTGGAGGTAGATCACGAACTGTTTGATGCTGCTGAGGAGCTGGAGCTCGCAATCCGGTGTCTATATGAACCTGAGCTGAAGTAGGTTGCTGTGCATTTGCAATAGGGAGTGGGTTGCCCCCGAGCACTGGTGCTGGCGAGTCGCCGGTCGCTGGGCCCGACCCGATCTGATCGTGGTGGCCTGTGCGAGCCGCTTCAGTGGCTCCGTCTCTAATGGCTTGAGCGTTGCTCGGCCTTCAATCCATCCGAGCGAAGAATTGGTTGATCATTTCCTGTTGTTTCTGGAGGAGATCGTCTTGCCGTGCCATCTGATCTCTCAGTTCAGCGAGAACTCCATCCATCTCATCTCTGGTCAAGCATGCAGAAGGATCTCCAAGAGAGGAAGCTTCCTGGCTTACTTCGTTCCTTGTGCCTTAAGCATCAGCATCATCAGCATGAGTGGAAGTTCTAGTCTTCTTCCTTTTGATTTCCATTGAGTCTCCTTTCAAGCTTGAAATTGAAGTTTTTGTGTGCCCCCCTTCCTAGTGCGCCAAAATGTTAGACCAAAATCTGGGCCTAACACCCAAATGTAGATCACAGATCACAGGATACAGAAAATAATAAAATCAGAGGGAACACATGAGGGTTTTATAGTGGTTCGGTTGTAGATGTAGCCTACGTCCACTTTATAATCTTATTGTTATAGTGACAGATTACAAGAATCAGTTACATGTAGACACACACTCCATGTGTTTATTGAGATTACAAGAGGAGAATTTATGTGTAGAAAGGTGAAAAATCCTTGCAATTCAGTAATGGTGGAAGCCGTGAAGAAGAATGGCCAAAAGATCCTTGAAAATGCCTTCGAATGGTGTATTTATAGCTGTTTACAGCAGGCGGATCGCGGGACACGTGGCACGCATCCCAAAAATCTTGAAATGAGGTGGAAAACGTCCAGAAACCCTCTCCAAATCGTCATATGACATGTGTAATTAGATCCATGCAAGTTGGAGTGAAAATAGCCTTTAGAATAGGTCAAAACAGTGCAGAACTGCAGGCGGTTCGCGGTCCCCATGCGCTCCACGATCGGATCGTGACCTAGGAGTGCGACCCCTAGGAACAGATCGTGACCTAGGAGTGCGACCCCTAGGAACGGATCGCGACCTAGGGGGAGACCCCTAGGAAGGTCACGAAACCTAGGGGTGCGACCCCTAGGATGGTCAGCCGGTCCAGGAAGGTGAGAGAAGATACAAACTACAAGCTAGCTACGCTCCGCCACTCCATCCAAGTGATTTCTAGTCTACACTCAAGTCCTGAGTTGTTCCATATGATAGAAATTTGTGTTGAGACGATCTTTGCCAAAAGATTGTGTAACAATCAGTATTTTGCTTGCATTCATACATGGCTCAATATTATACAACAAAATATCAGTATATATATATACATTCAAAGAGGCTGCCTTATACAAAAAGGTGTAGATAAACTTCTCTTTTTTAATCCTTTTTTTCTTATCTTAGTTTGGCATCTTGTCCTCTTAGATGTTGTCGCTACTACTTATTTTATTTTTGCAAGCAGAAACTCTAACATGCAAGGCCTGTCCTTAAATAATTCACACAGTTACTCAATTAGGGGTTTTCTTGTTAAGTA
Organism: Allium sativum; assembly: GCA_030737875.1. Lineage (NCBI taxonomy): Eukaryota > Viridiplantae > Streptophyta > Magnoliopsida > Asparagales > Amaryllidaceae > Allium > Allium sativum. Next base: position 140,429,378 of record CM060924.1, read on the forward strand.
AAGTCAATTTTACCCTTAGAAGAAAAAAAATTAGATTTTAAGGTATCAATATATCACCCACTTATCTAACTAGTTTTCTCTAAATTGTTAAGGAGAGATCTTTTTTTTACAAAGCCTAGCCGGCTATATTTATACAAGAAAAGCAACTTTATTTATTTCCATTTTGATCCTATCAGTCATGTCATTTCCATGTTCCCATAGTTCACATACTCAGAGAGGTTTTCATATACATTTTAAATTGTGCATAGCCTAAAACATGCAACCCAACTTTAATCCATTATTTATTTCCAGGCATTTTTATTTAGCCTTGAATACTCTTACATGTTTTAATTCTTTTGCACAATAGATATAAATATAAATCTAGAGGTTATATGTGCATACTTATTATTTCTCTTGCACTAACACATTCATTAACCATGTTAAATTTAAACATTTACGTTTTTAACATCAATTTATACATATGTTTTATTTTTAGAAAAACACTTCACTTTAAAACATGCACTGTATGCACTTATGTATCATGCACACTTTCTAAGCATCGTTGCTTAATCATCACGTATTATATATATTTTTAATATAATTATTCTTCACTAATCAGCACGTATTATATATATTTTTAATATAATTATTCTTCAATCAAAATATTTACACATGATGAAAATCCAGGGTCATCACAAAAACTATTTATTTAATTAATACTAATATGAATGGGAATTTTTTGTAAAGAACGAGGATAATAAATTTCTATATGACATATAATGTTATGTTAATGAATCATAAATGATACATTGAATATTATATTGTAATGATGTAATATGCGAATCAGTGACATATAAATCATGATTAATATATGCTATAAATGATGATTAATAATAGATATGAATAAACTCCTAAGTAATATGAAAAATCAATGCCCATTGTATTTAAATTATATAATATTAAATGATGTATTGATGAAAAATGATTTTGTATGCAAACATGTTATTATTTTATAACTTTTAAGTGTCAAATTTTGTTAAAGACATTTATATATTTAGACTTATTAAAAAAAACTAACAAGTTATATTAAGCATAATATTTGACAAGCGAAACGTAATATATTCAAACTTATGTTACTTCATATAATTAAAATTTATATATTATAACTACTTTATAAAATGCTTATAGATATGCCAAAATAATTTTAATTGACTAAAGAATAATATAATAGAATATTATAATAAAACAACAATGATTGGAAACTAAAATAAACAAGATTTTTAATGTTATGTTAAAAAATAATAATTATTTAAATAATACAATATTAAAAGAATGTGACAAGTTATATCTAATAAAACTAGTAATTCTAATAATAAGCTTGTTATGTATGAAATAATGTGTCTCTAACTTATGAAATGATGTAATTTGTATTTATTATTTTTAAATTTCAAGTGCATTAATTTAATTACATGTGTAAACACTTGGCATCATGCATGTGTTCTAAATGACAAGTTTAATACACATATCGCTTTGCATATGTGTTCTTATTTATTTGTATGACATGCGACACATTTTAATTAACTGAGGAAACGTATAAATAGTGGGTTACATTCCAAATTCATTCAACAAATATATGAAGTTAAAAAGAATACACGTAAGCTTCCGCTCCCTCTTCAATGGGGACTGGGGCCCAATCGATTTCTCTATCTTCACCTTCTCTCCCCTTCTTCTTCGTACTCTCTTCCCTTTCAAGACTTTTCTATTCATAATCGTTTCATCTCTTTAGTCCTATCCCCTCCCTAGCTTTCTTTGTTGAGGTGTGAGTATTCCTCTTCACATCAGATCTAGAACTGTTGCCTTACTTTTTCTTTTTCGTTCCTTATAGCTTCTCGAAAATTTTCGCGCTCGAATCTAGACAATAATACATCCTGTGTCCAAACTCGAGTATCGAAAACCCATAAAACTAGGAGAAAGAAGTAAGGGGGTAAGATAAGAAATAAAGTTAGAATAGAAGAATAAGAAGAAGAACCAACACAGATTCAGAGTCTCACATCGAAGTGGAACAAAATATAATATAGAAATAAAACTTTATTGAAAGCTTGAAATAAAACTTACAATCATCAGAGTACATCAATACATCTGGACAGTTATGATATTCTGTCCTCATATACAACACACAGATAAATAAATACTAAATATCATACGTATGAACACCTCCAGCTCGTCTCTGGACTTCCAAGCATCCAATAACCTGAACCTGTAAAACACAGTCTGACCCGAGCATTGCAAACGCCAAGATCAGTTTGGTGAACCAGCGTGAGAAAACTCACTAAGTTTAAAGGGGATTATCCATTTTGATTTTAAAGCCAAAATCTTTTCGAATGAAAAGGACAATCGTAAGAACAAATCCACACATCACTATGGACATCTTTTTACCTTACTATAACCCAAAACATTTTGAAATAATATCTATTGTGATATTATAATAATGTCTAATACAAATAAATAAAAATCTAGTGGAGCGCTTGCATCTAACGCTCTCTATATATATTATACAATCAAAACCGTGGGGTCTTATTGGAGAATGGATTCCAAATATGATAAGTTATGGAACCACCTTCTGATCAGTATACTCAAGAGGGGATACACTGGAGTTCAACAAGAACATCTTGCAACTCAGCTACACATGACCAACCATTCATTTCGCTTGACTGTTCCGAACCTTACGGAATATTGTCGCGACCACCGTAATTCCCGAGAGATAAGAAGCGAAAAGAAAAAAAAATGAATATTCTCTAGATGGTGACAATACACCTTAATTGGGAGCGACCCACTTAGCCATGCTATCTGCCTAATTTTTGTCCTTTCTCGGTTGATGAGGCGTGAGGTTTGAATATTCTTTTTAGAACATCTGGCCATCATCCACTTTGAATACCACATCGTCAGATCCGTCAAATCACTAATTGACATCTACAAAAATACTCTAGGTGTCCAAGCGGTAAGAATGAATTCCTCTGCCACCAACAGAAGTATGTTTGTAGAAATCAATGTATGCGATCCTTCGGAAATACTCTGTCAGACACTCGTCCATACAAGTTGTCCTGGGACTGGACAAACCGAAGGCACTCTCCTACAACATCTTAGGAATCGCCATAATGATCAGCAAAGAGTAGTCCTTACAATCCGTAGATTTTAACCACTACAGAATCACAGTATATCTTTAGGGATCAGCCATAAATTTAAGTAATTTTATCGTTTTATGAAGAACACGGTCTTCAATTGCTCCATCTCGATCAACTTCTTCCAAAGTAATGTATTCGTTGGTTCGGAATGGTTTTCGAATATAAATTCAATCCCGGTCTTTCCGTACCAACAACGCATTAGGCATGATTTTGATAGTCAGTTATTTGACTATCAAAATATATAAACATAAAAATAAAATAAATCCATTGGTTTAATACACAACGTCACTTGACCTTTTTAATTTTCCATTTGTTAATCAAAATCTTTAAATCTTCCAATATTTGGGAACATGGCTTTTACTTCTCATTTCAAAAATAATACTATACTCAAACGATTCCATTCAATTTATAAAACTTTCGAATTATAATTATAATACCATACTCACTTTTTAAAAACCTTGTTACAAATCTTATACATGTTTACTTGGTGTAAATATTAAGTAAACTGTTATTCGAAAACTTCTCCATTAACTTTAACAATCTTTTAAAACATTATATACGAGCCTCTATTATATTATAAACAGAATCCTCTATTAAAACTTCTGATAAGTTATTTCAAACCCGTTTCTGTTATATCTCAATATAACTTCCTCTTATTCTCAAAATATGCGAGTTTAGATCAAATCTTTATAAATTAACTCGCGCAACCACCTTAACACAAACTTGGGTTTTCTGTTCAATTTCCATTTCAACACTCATCAGTCCCTAACCGTAAATCAGTAAGAAAATAATTCCCTAAGCTGAAACACCCCACCTCCGTTAGGGTCACTCTCAAAGGGAATGCCCTAATTTTGGTGGAGGTTTATAAGTATAAGTCACAGATACACAAGACAGATATAAATACATATTTTTTTTGAACAGCGGAAAACAACAGCAACTTTTATTTCTTCAAAATACGTGTTACACAAACCATGCCATAATTGTCTTACAATTTTCCCAAAAACATTACATTTTCATAACTGTCTTTATTACATTATTTAAAGAAGCATATAAACATAAGTAAACTGCATAAGTCCCATAATTGATGTCCAAAGCCATAGTCCAAAACGAAAGAGATCCAAGCAATACATTCTTTCTCTTCAAGCTGGATGTAAAAACTGATCAAGCTGCGGTATTCCCTCCCTGTGGACCTGGGGAGGGGGAAACGAAAGAAAGGAAGACGAAAGAAAAGTAGAGTCAGACCTAAAGCCTGAGTAAGTCTAGGACTATTCAGTCTATGAATAAAGAAATGAGCATGATAAGTACAAACTGGAAATGGGAAAGCACTATAAGCTAAGTTAAGTTGTCTAGAGTCGAATGTACTATCGTACCCCATATTAATCTCTGCACCCCTATAAACTAGTTCCCAACAGGCACCCCATAATCAGGGTGAAGTGATCCATTTCTAATGATCAGCTCCTACTCGCATAGTTACATGTGTCTTACGGCCCCCGATGTTGTAGTTACCTATGCCGGTTCCACCATGGGGTGTATCAAGTCCCATGGTGGCGGCCTGACACAATTCTAGAATGCACAGGTATACTACTGGTGCCCAGTGCCTAATTTTTCTGCGCCGGAGTGTGTGCACGCCCGCACCCCGTTAGAACCTACACTGCTGCACCACCGCCGTTGATTTGACCTCTTACAATCAGCCCAGTAATCGTGCCCCACCCTGCCTAGTTCAGGGTATCCTGATACACCTTGTAGGGTTACTGCTGAAAAGGGTCCCCCGCTACTAGGTTTTCTATTTCTAGCCAACATGCTAAGTTGGTTAAGTGTTTTGTAAACCTAACCCCCAATCAGTCTGTATAGTTTAGCATGTTCCATTTTGATTAAGTATTAATTCAATTTACTTAATCCTATCAATCCTGACTCAGCCTTAATTGTCTTATTAAAGCCTCGACCTCTCACATTAAACAGGTATTGTTGTGACTGCCTGTTGCCGGTTGGTTCCGGGCAGTCTTACGTCATAACTCAGTCTAACCTCGGGTCTTTATTGGGCTCAATGTTTAACCACCCACATTGGATAGGTATTGTTGAGACTACTGGACAGCCGGGTGGTTCCGGGCAAGTTTACATCACAACTCAATCCAACCTCGGGTTAAACACATCGTATTTTCTAAGTTTACATATTTTGACTCTTTACTTTTTATATGTAAATATTTGCAGCCCATTATTCAAATTCATCTTTATTGGGTAAAATTTATTTATACCCCTTAAATATTCTCAAGGTCATTGGCATGCGTCAGACATGCCAACACATATGTTTTATATTTTTAACCCAACGTCATTACCCCCGTCTTATACATTTGCTATAATATAACATATGTTGGGTTTAACATTTAAACCCAACTTAGCCACATGAAAAAGGGGAGGCTTAGAACATGGTGTTTATATATTCTAAGTAACATCAAAAGGGGTATGGGTTCACATGAACTTGCAACATAACGATCTAATTAACATAAATTAGGCACTTGTGAACTTGCATTGTAATAGCAATGATCTTAACGTAAAACATATCTAAACATGAGTCATGGTTTTAAATCTAGCCATGTAAACTTGTATTTAAAATGTAGATCTAACTTAATTATGTGTCGCATATATTATCATATGATTTTGGTAACATCATAGGTCTAAAACATATTTTCAATTAGGCATAACACCAAACATAGTCTAGTCATGTTCTTAGAGTTAACACAAGTCCACAAAGATACTTGCTTTTGTCACTAATACAAAAGTATGGTTTTCACTTAAATCATAACGCCTATTTCAACATAAATTCATATGAATCATAATGCCTATTTCAACATAAATTCATATGAATCATAACGCCTATTTCAACATAAGTTCATATGAATCATAACACCCAAATGGATCCAACTACGTTAAAAATGATAATAAAATATACATAGAAGGATCTAAAATCATGTTGGCATAATAATGAATCATATACTTGTATGAGTCTCAACTTGGTTGTAATAAACTACCACAAACATATAGTTGCTAACTTTCAACATGAATCATATACTTGCAAATATCCAATAGGTCTAACATCATTATACCGCAACATCCCAAATCTATTCATAATTAGAATCATAGCAACATACAATTATGAATTATCATCACCACAAATTAAGTACAATTCCATTTCTCATTTTACACAAATCAAAACTCAATTATTCATTCACATCGGAATAGCACTCTACTTACAACGTATGACGACTCTTCAATTCAGGTTTCTGAATTCTGAATTTGGAGATGTTATCCTTTGTTGTAGGCGTTGTTTTGATTTAGTTGTCGTTGCTTTAAGCTTTCGAATCGTCTCCTAATCGTCTCTCAATTTTGATGGCTACTCCTAGTCTTTCTTTAGCAGCATGACGGTCTCATTCTCATTTTTATTTGTATGAATTAGGTGGAGTCTTAGGTCCTTTTTATAGAGTTTGTGAATTGATAAGAACCATCGATGGAGCTTAGATTAATATTAGCCGTTTGTTTGAAAGAGAGACCAATAAGGAGCTGACACCTAGCCCTAGTGACGAGGCAAGACTCAGAAATTTGGCCAAGCACAGACCAGGCCAGCAAGGAGGGGCTGGGTTCGACCTGGCTCAGGGGCCTGGTCGGCTCCCCAGTCGACCCCCAGGTCGACTATGTAGTCGACCTGGGTGCCCCAGGTCGACTACCCAGTCGACCTGGGTGGCCCAGGTCGACTACCCAATCGACCAGGGTGCCTTGGGCGGGAAAATTCCCGCCCAGCCCAATCTGGTTCGATTTTTGAATTTCGAATTTGTTTTCTGAACTGTTTCTGTCTGTTTGAATTTTAAACTGAATTCTGAAACTTCCGGAGGTCATATCTCCCTCATACGGAGTCCGTTTTACGCAAACTCGGACTCTATCTCAAGCAGAATTCCGAGACGAACGTAATGGCTTATCCCGTTTCCCTTAATTCTTTGATTTGAAATTAATTATACTTTAATTTGTGAATTTCACTGTTATAGAATACACGGGATGTTACATAAGCATCAACCCCGAAGGCCGAAACCAACATTAGATCCATACTTAGAATATCATTTAACTCAACCGATCTCCAGTTAGGTTCTAATTCTTTAATTTCATATCACGGGCTTTTATTTCATTCATAAGTCATTTCTAATAAATCATCCCAATAATATATCAAACAAAAATTGGGTTTTATAACTTCGTTAAAATCTTGGATTTTATAACATCCACTTAAATAGGAACCCAAGAAGAATTCAATTTAAAAGTTTGATTTAAACTTAACTTATATTATTACTTATATCAAATCACTTAAATACTTCAATTTACTATAAACAATGTCTTAAGACTTCATAAACTTTCATTTGTAATTTTTAAATCCCAAGATTTACTAATTCGATTACTATTTAATAAATAATAATCCACTTTCAACATTTATTAGAATAGAAATGGTTTACTTCACCATTAACCATCTCTATTAAATTAATAATTTAATTTAATCATCAAATTCAGTTAAAGTAGTTGACTTGGTAAACTCTAAGTATGATTAACTTGTTAATCAATCCAAAATTGCCTTTTCACTTAAATAATCCCATTTACTTTGATTATTAAATAAATAATAATCAATTCAACATTATCCCATTTTAATTGTTTCTTAAAAACAATTAATCTTGGTTATTAATCGTCAAGTTAATTTCTTCTCACTTGCTTATTAATATAAGAATATGCTTTATAAAATCATTTAATAATTACTTAATAATAAATATAAATATTTTATTCCTTTTTTATAAACTTCCATTCAAAATAATATAAGTCAAATTCTATCTTCAATTATAAAATAAATTCCATAACTTCATTTTTATCGATTCACCTGACGGTAAATCAATTCTATAAAACAATGTATGTTTAAGCCATCTGCTGTCAATTCTCAACCGATACTGGCCATTGGTTAATATCCAAAATAAACGTTGAATTTGGATTCAACAATCAATAATCCAATCATATTGTTTAAACAACTCATATAATGATCATATAAAAATAAACAATAAGTTTTGAAGAATTCAGTTGGATCCCTCCAACCTGTTTTTACGTGCATCCGAATAGGTAATTACCTCAAATAAAACAATCCATTTAATATGATAATTTAAAATAAACATGAATAATTAATTTAACTGATAATGATCAACTAATAACAACTATAGAAGCATCCAATTAAATTTAATGCGTTTATATTATTATAAACGTAACCAACAAGGTAAGTTGTCTCTATTGGAAATAATCATTAAAAATAAAGATTGGTTTCGATTAAATTAAACGAATGTTTGATTTAAATCAGTTATATGAAAATATTCAGCATATATGCAAACAATCAACAAATTATCCAACAATCATTAAACATAGCACACAAATATTAAACCCGACTTATAATAAATATAAATGGGACAACTGAATGAGTTTAACTCACCTTGATTTAGTTCATCAATTAAATGCTTATTTTAAATTAAATTAAACTGATGTTTAATTTAATTAAAAATTAGGGTTGCCTCTAATTCTGACCAGACTTGCTCCATCTCATTGTCCTCTCCAATATGATTCCAATGTGACCAACCGCTCTCAATTATGATAATATACGGTCGAGATATCATGTTAATAAGGTTGTAAATGCATAAAATTTTAATTTAAACTTTTAAATTTAAGCTCACGGGCTTTACCCTAAACAAGATATAGCCCACACCACTTCGTACCCATGTTGCACAGCCTTTCCCACTTTGCACTGGTTCGGTTAAACAGCCTTCCCCTTTTATTTTATTTTCATTCTCTTCCCATCATATTTTTTATAAAATAAATAAAAAGGAGGCCCTAAGCCCACCTCCCTTCTAGCCCAATCCCACAAACCCGCTTTAAAACCTTTCTTCCCTAACGAAGCTTTTTAACTTTCCTCCATATTTCTTTTTTTTTTCGTGGCCACGAGTTTCTTTAACCTGCTTGTTTCCTCATCTAGAATGCAACCCTAACCACACATATTTCCAACAACTCACCACCGAACCTTTAGACCACCGAATCACCACCAGCTCTCCAGCCTGTCACCCACTGACCTTCTGTCCAACAGCCTCAATGTATTGTCCCGTATTTTTAATGGTCGAATAATTAATTAATTTAATTATTTAAATAATGGTTTGGTAATTTTAAATGACTTGAATTAAATAATATTTATAATGGATAATAAATTATAATTACGAAATAGTTAGAAATAGTAAAATTCACAATATTGTGTGAATTGGATTATTTATAAGATATAATTCAGTTTAGGATTGAATTATAATAATGAATATATTATTTAAACGATAGTTGAACGTATTAATTATAATATAATTATAATCGAGCTCGTAATGTCGCGGTAGTTCGTAATATTGAGTTTTGAACTTCAATTGAATATACATAATCCGTTTTAAGTCAGATTTCTATGAAACAAGAAACTTTCGGATTTGGTGAACTATATTTTTCTAACGAAAGATAAAAATCGGGATTTCATCGTGTAGATTATGAGTTATGTTCAAATCAAATTTTCAAATAGTTGCTATAGAATTCGTTTATAATTTATAACGATTTATTTATATTATAAACGGATTTTTAATATAAATGGAATATCGATTTAACTTGGATTTGAGAATATCGAGTTATAAATCAAAGTGTGGTTATATTATAGTTGTATGGTATTTTATGTGAATAGATACAATAATATTAATTTATTAATATTAATATTAAATTAAATCATTTTTTAATATATTTATTGGTTTATTTAGAGCCTTAAAAATAGCCAATTTTACAAACGACCTCCGTTTTCGATGAAATTAATTTTGTCGGATCTGGAATATTAAATTATTGATATATTTCAATTTTTGTGATTTTTGGAGTTAGTATGTGACCGTATAGCGATTTTAATGTGAAAAACAGACAATAATTTGACTTTAAAAATACGTTGTGTGAGTAAACGGACTCGGAATTCGATGAAACAAGTTTCATTGGGTCCGTAATGTCAAACTATAGCTGCATGTCCATTTTTATCGAATTTGGATATTGTATGTGATCATAGGAATTTTTAATGACAAATATATACAGCATTGGCATAAAAATAAATATAATAATTGAATATAAAATAATATAGTTACCTTATAAATACCACTACATCCTTACTAACCCTAAACTATTTTTCCTCTGGTCAACAAAAAATAAACCGCACCATTTCCTGTATAAAAACCCAAAACGTTCCATTCAAAAATCCATATCAATTCATATAAATTTCTATAAATCGTAAAGTATACATGTATGAGATCCTCTTGAGTTACTCTTCATTTCTATGTGTGTTTGGGGGAGTTCGACATTACATTGGTTCGCTGTTAGTGGTACAACGTATGGCTAGGTCTTGAGAAATGGTGAGATTTAGGCTTTGATTCAGGAAATCGAGTTAGTTTTTGGATTCGTATTGAGGTATGGCTCTTGCGTGGCAACGTTTGGGGTATTGCGAGGTAAAGAATGTCGATACCTGCTGCTCAGTTTTGCGTGATAATGTTTGAACGCGACGGGGAATGGGGTGTCTAGTTTAACTTTGATGGGTTGGGGTTGATGAGAATTCGATGAGATGTTCATTGGTGTAGTCGGTTTTGATGTTCATTTGAAGGATGGAGGAGTAGTTTGAAGGAAGGATTTTAAACTGGCTATTGAAATGGAGCGGGTTCGTACTGGAGTTGGGAGAATGTAATGAGGAGGGAATTATGGCAGTTAACGGAGTTTAAAAAGATGATTAAGGTTTACTTAATTATTTAGTTATTAAATGTTGACGTGAATTTCTGAAGTAAAGGAGCAACGGGATTTAGTAGTGAAGAGGGAGGAAACACTGTAGATGGCGGTAGGGGTTTTCATTTGGGTCGGTTGGGTAAGTAAGGCCCAAAGTTAAATAACTAAGTTTAAATTAATTATAATAAGTTCGTCATACTTTATCAGAATCTGACAAAACAAGATCCATTGGGATCAGATGGACGGGGGCTACACAATGGAACTGATTCGGAGTGAATTTGAGCTCGCTACAATTTACAGCAAAATAAATTGCTTGATCTGAATCAACAACCGTTTATCGTTATTTAACGTGAACGTCCAATGTGAGTAAACTCACTAACTCTGCCCAGTTATATTTTTATAAATGTAATTTAGTACTGATAAATGATGACTGATTGTTGTGTTATGATTGTTGGGTTGAACTACTAATTAATTGGTTGAAATTATAGATCTAGTTATATATATATATATCGTTAATCAAATATTGATTCTGTTTATCAGAATATTTCATATTGAATTGAAATTGATGTTATTTATGTGTAACATCTGTGGATGCAGGGAAACAGGTTGGAGGGATCCAACTGGATTCCTCAACATTTATATTACGGTATATTGTGATATATGATGTGATATAAAATCCGTTATAGATTATGTGTTTGGATGATGATGGATCCTTTTTATTTGGTATTTTTAAATACCATAAGTGATATTGGAATTTATAAAAGGAAATTTTAAGTGGGTACTGAATTTAAGTATTTTATAAAATCAATGGATTTTATAAAAGGAAATATTTAGAAATTTATAGAATATAAAAAGGGAATTTATGAGTTATAAAGGAATTACGAGAAGTTTGGTATAAAGTAGATAGTTAATAAAAATCTGTTTTAACAGATAAATTGAGAAGATTAACTTATAAGGGATATTTATAAATTAATTAAAATATTTATTATTGGATAAAGTGAATATATATATAAGTAGGAATTTATATTAAGAAGTAAAATAGGTTTTAACACTGATATTTGGAAATGGAATGAAAATTTAACATTTATAAGGGAATTATAAAGGATGGAATATGAATTTGAAAAGGGAGAATCTATTTTATAAATAGAAATGGAATTTCGAATGGGCTAGAAATAAATAACTTTTTAATAATAAAAACAAGTAGTGTGATTTATAAACTTTGTTTATAAATGAAATAAAAATAATTATCAGTGAATAATTTGGATTTTAAATTCAGTAGTGAATTTAAAGCGGAAAATTGGGATTTTTTTTAAAAGGAGACGATGGAATTTATTTCGATGTTCAAAATGTGAATAGGATTAAAATAAGATCCATAAAGATTTGTAATTAGAATTCAATTAAGCCAAATGTTATAACATAATTTATTTTAAGAAATTATATATTGAATAAATCGGGATTTGACAAGATAATTAATATTCGGCTTGAAACCAATATTTTATAATCGAATATAAAGGCGATAGAGAATTATAGACTTATTAGATAAAATCAACTATGAAGTTGACATGTAAACCGAGATTTAATAAATAAAATGGAATGTGAATAAGAAGTTATAAAATGACTCGATAATTGGAGTTTAAACTTGTGTTAGTATTTCAATTATGAAATCAAGTTTTGATTTGATAAAACGAGTCCAGTTTTTTGTAAAGGAATAATATTCACGTTTTAAAGTGAATAACGATTTAAAAGAAAACCTTTTGAAGAATTAAAACAGTTATAAAAGGAAATTGGTAATTGTTGGGAAGTACTAAATTCCAAAATGAATTTAGATATTGAGTTAACTCGAAAGGGTAAAATATGCTGGAACTCGTAACGTAAATCGAATATAGTTTATTCGAAAGAGATATAATCGAATATAGTTTATTCGAAAGAGAGATAATCGAATATAGTTTATTCGAAAGAGAGATAATCGAATAGTTTATTCGAAAGAGAGATTATTGAATATAGTTATTCGAAAGGGAGTTATCGAATATAGTTTATTCGGAAAAGAGTTATCGAATATAGTTTATTCGAAAGAGACTTATCAAATGGAGACTATTCAAGAGAGAATTATACATTGGGATTCGACTATATCGAATGTAGGAAAGCACTATTTACTTTCCGGTTTTTAAATCAAGATTTATTTATTTAATAAATCGTTTATTTATTTAAATTAAGGTATAAAAGTTTCATTTAATGTTAGATATTTCGGAAGTAGGGATTATAAAGTTATCGTTATAACCAACATTTTTCATAAAAGAATTGGATTCGTAAACTGAATCCGAGAGTTGCATAAGCAATGATTTGATAGGAAGATTAAATGGAGTTAAGGAAATTAGAAACTAACTGGAGATTAGTTAAGTTGAATGGTTTTGTGGATATCGATCTGATGTTGGTTTCGGCCTTCGTGGTTGATATTCGTGGAATTGTTCTCTGACTAGTTTACAGTTATAGACTGATAAATATGGGAGAGCAATGATGCGTGAATAAGAAATGGAAACATTTTAAAATGTTAATAATGTATATTTTCTTAATTTAGAAAATAAGGACTTATGAATATATCAAAATGGGGAAAATTAATGATAAATTAATTTAAAGTGAAAATTGGTGATTGATGATTGATCGATAAAATTTCCAGTAGGAAATACAATCGTTGTGTGTATGGATGTTTTCCTCTGATAGTTAAATAACTGACTATCAAAGTTTTGACCATTTTTCCGCCGTTAATACAGAGGGACCAGGATCAGATTTATTATCTGAAAACCACTCTATATGGGCATTAGCGTTGCGAATCGAATATGATGAAGATAACTAAGATGAAGTTTATGCAAGGGCTGTTCAGGTAATCCTGGGTAGAAATTTCCTAAGATGGATTTACAGAAAAGTGTCTTCGGTTTGTCCAGTCCCAGGACAACCTATATGGAAGAATGTTTGACAGCAATATATCGCGTAAGTTGATATCTTTAAATATAATTACGTTTGGGGCGGAGGAATTCGTTTTTCTTAGCTATATACCCGTGGTACTTTTGGGGAAATCAATTTGTGATTTGGCAGGTATGACCATATGACATTCAAAGTGAATAAAGATGTGATCTATCAGAGATAAGTGTGGCTTCAAGCCTCACAACCAGGAAATGGTAAAAATCGAGTAGGTCGCAAGGCTAAGTGGGTAGCTCCCAATTAGGGTGTATTGTCACTTGATCTAGAGAAATTTCATTTAATTCTTTAATCTATTTCAATGCTGACTCTTTCGGGTAACGGTTGCTGATCCCAGCCGTTGGTGATAATACATTCAGTACACTCAAGCGAAATGGGTGACCTGTCATCTTTAGCCTGGGTTACGAGATGTTCTTGTTGAACCCGGTGTATTCCTCTCTAGTGATACACTGTCGTAAGGTGGTCCCATACCTTGCTAGTTAGAATCCATTACCTAATAAGTGCTTGCGGTTTTTGATTATATATTATATATGTGGAACATGAGATGAAAGCATTCCACTAGATTGCTATTTATTTGATTTAGACATTATTATAATACCAGAAGAGTATGAATTTTTAGAAGAATGTTTTGGGTTATCATAAGGTAAAAATCATCCGTCTTTATGTGTGGATTGGTCTTATGATTATTCTTTCTTTTGAAAGGATTTAAAAGTTAAACAAATGGTTGGAGTTTACTCACACCAGTCACATGACTGATCCAGAATTTATATTGATTTGTTTTCCCTAAACTCTTGGGTGCCCAATTTTGTATGGGTAGTCAAGTAGTCAGTATTTTACAGATATACTTGGAGAACTTAGAGCAGGAGGCTTCAGGATTATATAGCTATAGTTTATTTCCGCTGTGTTGTAAGTGTTGTACCCCGATGGTGTTATTGCGTACCGATACTGGTTTTATTTCATGGTTATGTTATAATATATTTATTCGTTCCGCTGTGAGATTCGTGTTACTTTGATGTTGTATTTAAGTTCTTCTTCTATTCTAATTTTCTATCTTATCTATTCTCACTCTCTAACTTCTTTCTATTGATGTTCTAGTATTTTCGATTCTTGAATAGTCGACATGGTGTTGTATGTCGATTTTCTGGGTCGAAAATCGCGTTCGTTGCACTCACCGTCCCTCTCTGATACTCCTCCGTTCTCAGGTCCCCACTCCGGTTCACCTTCTCATCAACTCACCGCCCACGTCATCGAATCTCAATAATATCATTACAGACTATTACAATTTTGAATAATCTGTAGCCGAGCAATTTTAAGTTCGCACCCATTTTAACACCAAAAAAGTGCGCATTTGACACTCTGTAAACCTTCCCGTTTACTCATGCAGGTGCTAAAACACTTCCCGAATACAACTACAATACCAAGAACATAGATCAACGCTCCAACGTGAATAATCTCGAACCTAGTAAACTGATGGTTACAGCTCGAAGAAAAATTTCTGGGTGCTGCACGAGGTGCATGCCAAAATGAAGAGTGCATGATCAGGTGATCGAAAAAACATAAACTATGGGATTTATATGAGTTCAAATGGATTTTTCTTACAGCTTATGTTATGCTATGAAGGAAGCCAGTGGTTCTCTGTTACTGGGAAATGAAGCTATGTATATACATACATACATACATATATACAAATATATATATAGGAAGATGGGAGTGGATGAGAACAATGTCACACTCATCAGCGGACGTAGGAGAAGAACGTTGGCATGTGCAAGTGTATTAGGCTATGTCGATCTTCCGTTTACAAAGATGTGTTGATTTGATTTTTGGATAGGTCTGTATTAGTTTAGGGTAGGTGAAATTTTGGGTGAAATAAAAATACATGGCATGCTGAAGTATGCATGCTTCATTCAGGGTAGCAGGCTTCGTTTAGGGTAGCCTATTGAAGTGAAGATACATGGCATACAGTCTGTATTGAGTAGTTAAGGCTAGGTTAGCTGAAAGAATGGAAAAATAGGGTGTAGGCATTTATTTAGGTGTGAAGCTTATTAATTTTTTTCACGGTTAGTTAAATTTTTAATGGCTATTTAACGTTGCACGTCAAATATACGCATTGTCACACATAGTCTCCAAAGGCAACGAAAATAGACACATTGTTATGTCTTGACCTTCCAGATCCAATGAAATTAATTTCGTTGAATTCCGACTACATTTGCATAACGTCATTATTTTAATTTCAATATATTCATCGGTTCACTTTTAAATATCGCACACTCATAAAACAACTCCGATTAGTTCCAGACTGAAAATCCAGCTATAACTAGCAACACGTATTTCAATAAAATTCATTTCGTTGAAAACAGAGAATGTTTGAAAAATAGCTATTCAAACGGCTTATATAATATCGATATAATATAAATAAATTTCAAAACAATTAAATTTAAAAACTAATAACTTATCATCATCATATATATTCACATAAAATAATATATAACTTCAAATCCAACTAATATAGAATTGTAACTCAACACTAATATTTTCGAGTTAAACAATATCCAAATTATACAGAAATCCTCTTTTATAATACATTAAATAAATGTTATCGTTTATAAATGATATTCATAGCGACTATTTTAAGATCTGGTTTGGACATAACTGACAATCTATAAGATAAAACCTCAATTTTTCTCTTTCATTAGAAAGTTATAATCAACTAGATTCAAACATTTCTTGTTTCAAAGAATTCCGACTTCTATCGGATTAAGTATATTCAATTGAAGTTCAAAACTCAAATTTACGAACTACCGCGACGTTACAAGTTCACTTTAATATAAATATAAATTTAAACATTAAATCGTTGTTTTATTAACGAATTCAATGTTAAAATTCCATTAATATTTCAAATATAATATTTAAAACAAATTTAAATATTCAAATTCAAATGACCGAAAAATCCGGGTCGTTATATTCTTCCCCCCTTAATCGAATTTCGTCCCTGAAATTACTAAGTAAGGAGAATGCTTCAAACCCAATTATTTACAAAATAATTATATTAGAATATTATAAAAAATATTTAATATTTAAAAAATTACGAAAAATCCACCAACACTTCCTCTACACGGCTCGATCGAAACAACTACAACTCACCTCTCTAGGCCTTATATCAATAAAAAGAAAACAAAGCCAAGCGACTACCCAACTCGGGGGTTTAAAATCAATCACCAATCAATATATTAAGGTTTACCTATTTGTCAAGCAACCAATACTCTAGTCATGAAGCAAAGCAACTAATATCTCTTCCTTCTTCTAACCTTCACTAATTCAATTTATAATGCAAATAACAGATACAAGGTTAAATCATTC
Source organism: Allium sativum (assembly GCA_030737875.1). NCBI lineage: Eukaryota > Viridiplantae > Streptophyta > Magnoliopsida > Asparagales > Amaryllidaceae > Allium > Allium sativum. The sequence continues at coordinate 140,446,699 of CM060924.1, forward strand.
TAGTTTCATTTCATATGTGATTCCATTCTCAGATTTACTATATCGAGATTTATCTCTTTAATTTTCAATTCATTTAATTGTTAATGAATTTTATTATACAACCAATCAATCAATCAATAAAAAACAATCGAAAAACAACATAACCCAAACCAATTGAATTCATATTCAATTAACTAATTAATCTTTCGATTATTTCTCTTTTCCGTCTTCTTATTTTCATTTAACTTAGCTTTAAGTGAAATTCTGGTTTATTTAATTCCATATTAAAAAATTTATCCATAAATTTTATAATTTTAAATTCTCTTCTGATTTTATTAAACCATTTAAATTCACAATTCGATTTCAATTCCTATTCAAATCAATCGACAAATCAAAAATTTGATAAAATTATTTCTTATATATATAAAAATATATCTTGGGCAAAATTATTTCATTTGCCCACTTTACAAAACAATATTGTCTCAATTGCCAGTTCAATTTGATCCGATCAAACAACAAAATACAAAACCTTTGTATATATAAAATCTATAAATACGCTCTCTCATATATATACATTCAACTCAATCTAGGGTATTACTAACCCAATCTCTATTGAGTTAACAGATCCAAGGTTATTACTAAACAGTTGCTTTGATACCAAATGTAGCATCCCGGAATTTTTCAATGCTCAAATCTAGACACTAATACATCCTGCGTCCAAACTCGAGTATCGAAAACCCAGAAAGCTAGGAGAAAGAAGTAAGGGGGTGAGATAATAAAGAAAGTTATAATATAAGAATAAGAAGAAGTACCAACACAGAATTAGATTCTCACATCACAGTGTAACTAAATATAATTTAGAAGTAAAACTTTATTGCGGGCTTGAAATAAAACTTACAATCATTAGAGTACATCAATACGTCTGGACAATTATGATAATTTGTTATAATATACAACACACAGCGGAATAAATACTAGATATCATACGTCTGAACACATCCTGCTCATCTCTTGACTTCCAAGCATCTGATAACCTAAACCCATAAAAATCGGTCTACCCCGAGCATTACAAATTCCAGGATCAGTCCAGTGAACCAGCATGAGAAAACTCACTAAGTTTAAAATAGATCATCCATTTTTATTTTGAAGCTAAATCCACACATTAATAAGAACGGTTTTTACCTTATGATGACCCAAAACATTTTGAAATCTTATCTTTTGTGATATTATAATAATGTCTAATACAAATAAATAACAATCTAGCGGAATTCTTGCATCTCACGCTCCACATACATAATATACAATCAAAACCGCAGAGTCTTATTGGAGAACGAATTCCGACAAGGTATGGAACCACCTTCTGATCAGTGTACTGTAGAGGGGATACACTGGATTTTAACAAGAACATCTTGCAACTCAGCCACACATGACCGACCATTCATTTCGCTTGAATGTTTCGAATATATTGTCACCTTACGGCTTTTTCCGCGACCACTGTAATTCCCGGGAAGTAGAGAAGTGAAAAAAAGAACAAAAATGAATGTTCCCTGGATGGTGACAATACACCCTAATTGGGAGTGACCCACTTAACCGTGTTACCTTCCTGATTTTTGTCACTTCGTGATTGATGAGTCTTGAGGTTTAAATATTCTTTTAGAACATCTGACCACCATCCACTTTAAATGCCACATCGTCAGATCCATCAAATCACTAATTGACGTCAATAAAAATACTTTGGGTGTACAAGCAATAAGAATGAATTCCTTTGCCACCAACAAAAGTATATTTGTAGAAATCAATGTATGTGATCCTTCGGAAATACTCTATCAGACACTCGTCCATACAAGTTGTCCTAGGACTGGACAAACCGAAAGCACTCTCCTACCACATCCTAGGAATCACCCTAATGATCAGTACTGAGTACTCCCTGCACTTTGTACATTTCAACCACGACAGAATCACAATATATCTTTGGGGATCAGCCAGAGATTTAAGTAATTCTACCGTTTTATGAAGATCACAGTCTTCAATTTCTCCATCTCGATCAGCATCTTCCACAATTACATATTTGTTGGTTCAGAATGGTTTTCGAATATAAATTTGATCCCGAGCATTCCGTACCAACAACACATTAGGCATGATTTTGATAGTCGGTTATTTAACTATCAAAATAAACAAACATAAAAATAAAATAAATCCATTGGTTTAATACACATTGTCACTTGAGCTTTTTAATTTTCCATTCGTTAATCGAAATCTTTAGATCTTCCAATATTTGGAAACATGGCTTTTACTTCTCATTTAAAAATAATGCTATACTTAAACGCTTCCATTCAATTTATAAAACTTCTGAATTATAATTGTAGTACCATACTCTCTCTTTAGAGTCCTTGTTACAAATCTTATACACGTTTACTTAGTATAAATATTAAGTAAACTATTATTCGAAAACTTCTCTATTAACTTAAGTAGTCTTTTAAAACATTATATACGAGCCTCGATTCTATTATAAGAAAATCATTTATTAAAACTTTTGATACGTTTATTTCAATCCCATTTCTGTTATATCTTGATAAAACTTCCTCTCATTCTCAAAATATGCGAATTTGGATCAAATCTTTATAACTTAACTCACCTAACCACTTTATCTCAAATTTGGTTTTTCTGTTTTTATTTTCATTTCAACATTCATCAGTCCCTAACCGTAAATCAATAAGAAAATAATTCCCTAAGTATCAACCCCAAAGGCCGAAACCAACATAAGATTCATACTTAGAATATCACTTAACTCAGCTGATCTCTAGTTAGGTACTAATTCTTTAATTTCATATCTCGGGCTTTTATTTCGTTCATAAATCATTTCCAATAACTCGTCCCAATAATAATTAAATAAAACTTGGGTCTTATAACTTTGTTAAAATCTTGGATTTTATAACGTCCACTTAAACAGGAATCCAAGAAGAATTCCATTTGAAACTTTGATTTAAACTTAACTTATATTATTATTAATATCAAATCGGTTAAATACTTCACTTTACTATAAACAATGTTTTATGACTTTGTAAACTTTCATTTATAAATTTTAAATCCCAAGATTTACTACTTTGATTACCGTTTAATAAATAATAATCCACTTTCAACATTTATTAGAATAGAAACGGTTTACTTCACCATTAACCATCTCCATTAAATTAATCATTTGATTTAATAATCAAATTCAGTAAAGTAGTTGGCTTGGTCAACTATAAATATGATTAATTCATTAATCAATCCCAAATTGTCTTCCCATTTAAATTAACTGATAATTTAAATAATCCCATTTACTTTGATTATTAAATAAATAATAATCAATTCAACATGATCCCATTTTAATTGTTTCTTAAAAGCAATTAATCTCGGTTATTAATCGCCAGGTTAATTTCTGCTCATTTGCTTATTAATATAAGAATCTGTTTTATAAAATCATTTAATAATTACTTAATAATAAATATAAATATTTATTATCTTTTTAATAAACTTCCATTCAAACTAATATATTTCAAATTCTATCTTCAATTATAAAATAAATTTATAACTTCATTTTTTATCGCTTCACCTGACGGTAAATCAATTCTATAAAACGATGTATATTTAGGCCATCTACTGTCATTTCTCATCTAATACTTCCCATTGATTACAAACGTTTAATTTGGATTCAACAATCAACAATAAAATCAATAATCCAATCATATTGCTTAAACAGTTCATATAATGATCGTATAAAAATAAACAATAAGTTTTGAGGAATTCAGTTGGATTCTTCCAACCTACTTTTCCTTGGATCCAAATAGGTTACCTCAAATAAAACTATCCATTTAATATGATAATTTAAAATAAAACATGAATAATTAATTTAACTGATAATGGTCAACTAATAACAACAATACAAGCATCCAATTAAATTTAATACGTTTATATTATTATAAATGTAACCAACAAGGTAAGTTACCTCTATTGGAAATAATCTGTAACAACCTGCATTTTACATATCAAAGGATCGTAAAATATTTTTATTTAATTCCAAGTGTGTTGGATCACTCTCATATTTTGATATGTTGTTTATGGGGATGTAAGACATGTCCATCATTTTTACCAATTTTGTTTGTGACAATTTTTCCCTTATCAGTCTTGTACAAGGCATAACTTTTGATTGGGATCAAATCAGGTGTTGAGATCTATTTCATTGGAAAGGAAATGATGTTTCCAATTCCGTAGAGTGCTCACATTAAAGATTTGGTTTAGCGTTTTGGGAGAAATCGTTGTTTTAGTGCTGCATAGTTTCTGTTTAGGTTTTGTAAGCCATTAATGGGCTGATTTGGGGTGTCCCTTTAGTGAGATGGTTTGAGGCTATAAACATGAGGATAGAGGCATGTAGAATAGTTTACTTTCTTCATTATCTCATTTGGTTGAGCTCGTGATTCTCCTTGCTCAATCAAATACACCTTTCCAGCATTAAAATTCTAAATCTACATGTGAAGATTGAATATCTACATCAAGCAAAACAAGATCTACATCAAGTGAAGAGTGATCGCATCAAAATTGAAAGGTTTGAAGTTCAATCTTCTTCTATATCCATGGGCTCTTGTTCTTGTTGCATTCGAGCTTGTTTGTCTTCTAATGTATCATAAGGTTTGAAAGTGAGTGGGATTTGCATAAGGTGTATATTAGTGGAGTCAAACACCTTTCTTGATATGGTTCTTCTCCCTTGAAATCCACTCCGAAATATTTGAAGATACGAGTGAGATAAACTCCATAATATATAGTGTTTTCATGGGTTGACATTTCTTTGGGTTTGAGTTCTTCTAAGATCATATCGGCCCAATTAATGTCATATCCACCAATAATTGCAAAGGCTACTTTTTGGACTTTGAGAGTTGGGTTATTGAAGTTTCCGGAACGAGGAGTGATGGTATGTTGATGGAGAAGGTTTATGATTCTTTATTTTGGGCGGAAAAAGCGATTTTTGAATTCCAAGTGAGCATCGCTTTCAAAAATGTGATGATAGGTTTCTAAATCTATTTCTTCGATTTTGAATTCCGAAAAATCTGAGCCCGTACTCTTGCAAATTAGAATATTGCCCAATATTTCACAATCTAGAACGATTTGTGTGCCTTTTACTCCTCCAAATTTTGTTTTCACCTCCTTCGTAAAAGCCACAGTTGAGATTTGCATAGAACATTTCGACGAGTTTTGAGTAACATAATTCGTCGTTATCCCGAGTGTCAATCAAGCTCGACACTTTATTGTGATTGAAAAGAGAAGCAAGATCATACGATGGAAAGTCTCCAAAGAAGGCAAAAGCACCATATTGATTTTTGCATTTTCTACATAGTCAACATAGGTTTTGATAATTTTTTTATCATTGTAGAGATATCCTTTGATGGTTTTGGATAATCTCATAGTTGAGTATTGCTAGAGGAAGCCATTTAGAGAGTTTTGAAGAATATAGATATGAAGAATAATTTAAATTTTGAGTGAAAGGTAAGGAGAATAAGATAGAATAGATATAAATAGAGATTAAATATATATGAATTGAATAGGCACAACTTTTCTGAAATTAATGACACATTTCAGTCCTTGGGAGTTTGTGAAAAGTTGGAGGGAAGTTTGAAAGTTTAAACCTTTGAAATTAAAATTTTGAATTTCATTTTACAGGCTGATATGTCGACATATGGGCATATGTATGTTGACATACATGTATAAATTTCAAAAGGAATATGGTTTAGTGACTTTTGGTTTTAAATTATCATTTTATATTTTAGGCTTAACTATTTCCTAAAATAATATTAATCCTAACAAACATCCAAAAGTTATTTTATTATTTTATTTATTTATTATTTTCTTGATATTTTGAATTTCAAAACTCAAATTTCAAATTTGAATTTCAAATTTCAAGTTTGAATTTTAAAGTTTAAATTTCAAATTCAAAACAAAACAAACAGGCGAGGCAAACAAAGCATCCATTCAACCAAAAAAAAATTGAAAATTAGTTAAGGCGTACCCGGTTTTTAGATCCATTTCTTCGATAATTTCTGAATTTTGAATTGCTGTGAAGCACATATTTGAATTTCCGGTTCTAGCTCTTCATCACTTAATGATGAATCTGAATCATCTAAAGTTGTTGTGTGTGCCCTCTTTCCTTTCTTTGATGAATTTCCATTGTCCGTTTGTTGAGTTGATTTATCTGGCTATGGACACAATCACTTTATATGGCTTGGTTTATTGCCTTTATAACATCGGTCATCATTTCTTCCTAAACTTCCTTGGTTGTTTCTTTGAAAATTATTTCTCTTTTTGTATTTCAGAATTTTTCTGAACTGTCCTGTCATTAAGATTGTTTCTTCATCGTCTTCACTGCTTGAGTCCGAACCATTTTTTATTGCTTTGAATACAATCAATTTCTTTTTAGTTAATCTCTATTTTCTTTTATTTTATCTAATTGGACTTCAAAAGACATCAAATTTCCGATTAACTCCTAAATCTTCATTTCATTGACATTATTGGCTTCTTCAATTGCCAATGTTTTCTGATCTCATTCTGGAGTCAACGAACTCAATTTTTTTTGACTTGATCTCCTTTTGAATATGTATTTCCTAGTGCTATTAATGAATGCACTATCTCTTGAAGTTTGCAATACATATCGGAGATAGATTCATTCTTGTTCATTTTGAATAACTCAAACTGATTAATTAACATTGATATCTTTGTTTATTTAACTTTACTATTTCCTTCATGAGTAACTTGTAAGTTCTTAAAATCCCATAAGCAGTTTTACAGACTGACACTCTATTAAATTCATTCCTATCTAATGAATAAAACAACATATTCAGGGCTTTAGAATTGTTTTGTGCAGCAACCTTTTGTTCATTAGTCCATTGTGCAAAATTAGTTGTGGGTTCAAGAAACTCATTCTGTGTACTATTCCATGTGTCTAATCCTACTGATTGTAAATATGTTTTCATTCTACAAGCCCAATATGAATAATTACAACCATTAAATGGTGGTGGTCTAAACTGGACTGATCCTCTACAAAAGAACTATTATTACCAGTGTTAGTTGCCATTTAATATTTTCAAAAATCAGATAATGAACTTTTTGAAAAACCTTGTTCTGATACCAATTATTAGAGAATGCGGATCTTAAGGTAAAACTAACACTAGATGGGGGTGAATAGTGTTTTCAAGGAATTTAAGAAAAATATAAAACTTATATGATCTACTATATGAATCACACACCACCGTGATGATCACAGACACAGAATCAAACACAAATATAGAAATAAACAAAAATAAAATGCAGAAAAAGAAAGAACACACCGAATTTTATACTAGTTCGGATTGCTCCTACGTCCAGTCCCACACAACGCTGGATTGCACAGAGTTTTATTACTTTATCAATATCGAAGTATAATGCCCTTGATTTCATGGCTACAAGGTTAACACTGATTCTACACCCTTGATTTCATGGCTACAAGGTTAACACTGATTCCACGCTCTTGATTTCATGGCTACAAGGTCAACACCGATTCCTTTCCTTGATTTTAGGGCTACAAGGAACACACCCTTTCCCAAACAATCCCAAATGATTACAACAACCCCGTAACTCTTTAATAGCACTTCAATTCATAGAGTAATGAGTAGAGAGTGAGAAGAGAAGAAGTTTTATATATTTAGAACAGAAATCGGCATAATAGAAGTGTATAGATCAATAAAAACTGAAATAATAATGGAGGAGTGAAAAGGGGTGAAGATGGAGAAGAAGAATTGTTAAAAAATTCGAATTCAACCCCTATTTATAAGATGTGAAAGGTTGTAATGCTTCTGGAACGTTACAAATAGTGAAAATACATTTCCTTTTAAAATTGTAAAAGTGACAGTTGTATGTCGACATATGTCTTTTGAAAATTTGAATTTTTAATAAATTTCAAGTGTTTAACTATATATATAATTCTGGAAATTATTGGATTAAATCATAATGACATAATGAATATTACAAAGTATAAAATCATATGCAAACATAAATATAAATTATATAAATGTATTTATAAAATCATAAGTTTTAAAACTATTTAAATATAAAATTATACAAGTATATAACTATATAAATATATATAAACTTATTAACTTTAAAACTTATGTTTGAAATCAAAAATAAGATAGAAAAACTATTTTAACTTAGAATTTGAATTTTGGAAAACAGAACCTGAAATTTTCAAATAAGAATTTGAAAACCAAAATTTGAATTTGAACCTGCAGTGCTATTAAGAGTCTTACATATAACCTAGTCTCTATTACTATATTTATCTTGAACTCTTGATATCTTGATTACTCTTGAGTCTAGAATCTTCTCTGAATTCTGAATCTCTTGAATCTCTTAAACTCTGAAACTGTACAGTATTTAGTATTAATTCCTGTATACAAATCCTACATATATGTATATATATTCTAGATAGAGATGTTAGTATATATTTTATAATCAATTAATATTTAAATAAGGTTGTTGTCATCAAAAATCCATTCTCAAACAATTATAGTGTTGTTGATGATTTCAAAAATTAAATTTGATGATTTGGATGAGTTGTTTGCATTGATGTTGTCATTGGGTGATGGTTTGGTTAAGGTTGGAGCTAGATTAGTTAGATCTGGAGTCGAGTTGTTTTTCTTAGGTCGTTGATGACGTGGCATGGAGCTTTAGGTCGTGGCTTGTGCTCCAAGACATGGATGGATTGTGGCCAAGTTGTGTCGTTGAGCTTGCGTCGTTGGTGCCCAGGTTGTTTGGGCATGATTCGGGTCGCAGGAAGCATGCAAGTGCAATACAGAGATGGATCATTGGCTCCAGGTCGTGGGCGTCAGTCGCAGAGCTCCTAAATGCTTTGGATCTTTGGTGGAGGCAGGTCATAGGTCGTTGGTTGCCAGGTTGTCCAAACCTAGGTCATTCGAGTTCAAGAGGCATGGTTTGTTGGAAGCTTGGGTCGTTGACGATGGGTCGTTGGATGTAGGACGTGGCTTGGGGTGAGTCAGGTCGATCGAGGGCATGGTATGAAGCTTGGGTCGAGATGGTTTTGGGTCAGCCAAGGCTATGGATCGGCGAACTACCTATGATGGGTCAGTGGTAAAGCATAGCGTTTATAAATGTTGTGAAAAGTGAAAGAAACACTGTGATTTGAGATACATCGCAAAAGGTGAGATTTTGTGAGTATCGACCTAACGACGTAAGTTTTGGGATCGATGGTGATCATGAATTTGAAGTGAATTCATGTAGGAATGTTCGGAGTGTTGTGATGTGTTCGTTGATTGTCGTAATGCAACGAATGTGAAGATGACTCAAGGTGATGAGTTCGTGGATATGTGCTCGAGAGGTGGATTGAGCTTAGCTAGAGATATCGAAGGCCGAGGAATTATCGTTGTCGTAGGTTCTAGCGGACTCAAAGCAGGGGTATAATAGGGACGCCTAAAAGACTAGAAGTGACTGGTCGAGTACCCTGGGTAGCTCGACGGACCTAGATATGTATCGTTGTATAACGTATGGAGTTTTGCTTAAACCAAGGTTTACAATCAGCCCTTGACGGACGACAAGGTGTTTGGAAGATCAGACGATTAACGATGGTTTCAATGCATGATTGTCGGTGATATCCAGAGTCATGGATGATGATTGTTTTTCTTGTATCGTCTTGTGTAGATTATTCGACGTTAAAGGAGATATCTCTTTGGGGGCTTGTCTAATGTTGGTTTTGGCCTTCAGGGCTTGTGCTTGGGAGATGTCGATATCAATTAGAATGGTCCACGCTTGATAATTGATTGCCATGAATGTACTATTATATCTACTTGAGTGTTTATAAAGGATATCACTATCGGATGTGGGGAAGATGGGTTTGGGTTCTTCTTTGTTAACGTTGGTAGATTAATTGATTAATCTGTCTATTCTCATATACTTCATTGATGATGTTAGATAGTTGTTTATCACTCATTAAGACTATTGTCTGACTCAAGGTTTTATGTTTTCTCTTATTACCTTGGGTTGTTCTTATGATTGTGGATGGGTAGACTCAGTAGCAGTGAAAGGTGATAGATCTTGATGAGGACGATGTTACTGTATGATAACAAGCAGGAGGCTGGCGTATTATTTTCTACTATCTAGTATTGGTTGTTTCCGTTGTTTGATGTTTTCTATGAGTGTTTGTAGTGAGGCTTATCATACAGACTCTTATGGTGTAATCCAAGTTTGTTTGTATATTTTCATGGTGATATGAAAAGTTTAAGATTCTGCTCAATTTAACTTCACTATTATTGCCTGTTGTGTATGTTCTATTATATTTTATCCTTGCATTGTTAGTTATATGACAGGTTCCGCTTGTGTTATCTTACCTTGATGATCATCCATGGCTGCCTGGCATGCCTTTCAACGCATTATTCCTCTTGTTTAGTGCATGAATTATGTGAGGTCGTCACATTTGGTATCAAAGCTCTGGTTATCGATTTTAGCCAAAGTTCAAGGACGTAATTACGTATGAGAGACGATTTGTAGATTTCTGATGGATGTATGCTATATATGAGTGTATAGTATAATAGCGAGTGAACTCCATTTGCATTTTTTCTCATTCATGGACTAATCATTCTATATTACAGATTTAGAATGAGTCGTCGACCATCGAGACACGCTACTAGGGAGGGGATTGTTCCTATAGGGGGTAATGGATGTTTACCAAACTACCTAGCTATGTTCGAGGCCATGATGGCAGCGATCATGAGGAGGGTACCCACTCCGGAGACAGCCGCGGTAGATGTAGGAGTTCGAGTGCAGGTTCCTAGAGCTGTGGACTTCGTAAAGTTGTGAAAATACTTCCCCGCTCTAGGAGGGAAGCAGTTTAAAGGGACGGAACCGATTGAAGAGATTCAAGGGTGGCTTGATACTTACATTCAGATCTTTGGAGACTTGGGAATTGATGATGCAACTAAGAGGAAGCTTACATCAAGAAAGCTGCCGGGCAGAGCTATGGATGGGTGGAACTCTATTACTCTAGAGACTCCATAAGATGAGATTTCATGGGAGCAGTTCGAAGTCAAATTTGAGGCCAAGTTTATTTCTACCATTCAGAAGTCTATTCTGTTTACGAGGTTTGTTGAGCTTAAGCAAAATGGTCGACCGGTGCTTGAGTATGTTTCGGACTTCGAAGCTTTGTCGAAGTATGAACGCTCATATGTCGAGATTCCTTATCAAAAAAAATGAGAAGTTTGTCATGGGCTTAAACAAGTATCTTGGGAATCGGCTAGTCGATCATCTAGATGACACTTATGAGAAGATCGTTGAGAAAGCTTTAAGGCATGATACTTTGTTTCTGAAGGAAGAGATTATTGTTGCAGCTAAGGAAGAACCAAAACCACAATAGAGTGGTAATAACAAAAGGAGGAAGCAGCAAAAGCAGAAAGGAAAAGATGGTCAGAAAAAGCAGAAGGGCGACGTGACTTGCTTTAACAATTGGAAGAAGGGCCATTATTCTAAGGATTGTAAGAATCCAAAAGCTGAAAAGAAGTGCTTTAAGTGTGGAATGCCTGGGCATGATAAGAAGCATTGTCTAGTACTAGCTAAGAGTAAGCAGATTGGGAAGGCGTATACTTTAGAAGATATGCCATCGTCTTCAAGGGATCCTACGACAGAGGACAAAGGGAAGAGTGTCATCATTCAAGGTATTCTTTTCATTAGATGTGTTTTAGTTCGTGTGTTGTTTGATACTAGAGCATCGCATTCATTCATTTGTAATGAGCTTGTGTGCCGCTTGGGTTTAGAACCCGACATTTGTGGTAGACCTTTTGTTATGACTAATCCAGTTGGGTGTTCGTCCAGTTTGTGTATGATTTGTCATGGTCTAGTGTTGTCAATTCATGGTTGCTCCTTTGTGTGAGATTGCTTTGTTTTAAACTTCGTTGGGTTTGGGGTTATCTTGAGTATGGACTGGCTCAAGAGGTAAGCGGCAAAAGTGGATTGCGAGAAGATGGAGGTGACAGTTGGGAATGTGGAAGGGCGAATTGTTGTGATTTGATGTAATACCGAAGATGGTGTCTTTGTTAGCTATTTTTATCCACTTGTCATTACATGGGAAGACTTGTCATCAGTGTCGATCGCAAGTGAGTTTAAAGATGTCCTTGATGAGGTCAAAGAGTTACCGCTGCATCGTGAGATTGAGTTCAGAATCGATTTGGTCGAAGGTGCCAAACCTATCGTCATGCCTCTTAGGTGGATGATGCCTAAGGAATAGCGAGAGTTAGAGGTACAAGTACGTGACCTTTTAGGAAAAGGATTCATTCAGAGAAGTGTGTCTGAATGGGGTGCACCAGTTGTGTTTGCAACCAAGGTAGATGGATCTTTGAGATTGTGTGTAGAGTATCGTGAGCTAAACAAGGCGACCAAGAAGAACAAGTATTTGTTGCTAAGGATCGATGACTTGTTCGATCAGCTTCACAAGGCCAAAGTGTTTTCTCAGATGGATTTGGCAAAAGGATTCCACCAGTTGAGGGTGGCAAAGGATAGTGTGTCGAAGATAGCTTTTAGGACACCATCCGATTTCGAATGGTTGGTGGTGCCATTTAGGTTGACTAATGCGCCAGCGTATTTTGTGGATCTTATGAATAGGATATTCATAGATCAGTTGAACAAGTTCGTGCTTGTGTTCTTGGATGATATTCTTGTTTACTCCCGGAATGAGGAAGAGCATAAGACGCACTTGCGAGTTTTTTTGGAAATCATGTGAAAGCGTCAGCTGAGAGCTAAGTTTTCAAAGTGACACTTCTGGAAGAGCGAAGTGGGGTTCTTAGGCTATGTTGTTTCTGGAATTGGGATAGCGGTTGACCCCGCTAAAGTGGCAACAATCCAGGACTAGGATAGACCTAAGTATGCGACGGATGTTCGTAGTTTCCTTGGGTTGGCAAGATATTATCGCCGTTTGTAAAGGATATCTCCAAGTAGTTGCACCGTTAAGAGGATTGACGAGGAAGAACCAAGTGTTCAGATGGGATGTAAGTGTGAACAAGCTTTCGGAATCCTGAAAGAGAGACTGACGAGTGCTCCTGTTTTAATGATTCTAAGTGGGAATGAAGAGATGGTGGTATACACCAATGCATGCAATACTGGACTGGGAGCAGTGTTGATGCAGAAGGATAAGGTTGTGGCTTATGCGAGTCGATAGCTAAAGCTGTATGAAAGGAATTGTCTAACTCATGATTTAGAGTTGGCAGCGATCGTAATTGCTCTGAAGATGTGGAGACATTACCTGTTGGGAGTTCGATTCGAGTTATTTACAGATCACAAGTCGTTGAAGTATTTTTTTTCTCCCAAAAGGATTTGAACCTTCGGCAGCAACGGTGGCTAGAGTTTTTGGCATCGTATGATTTAGGTATATCTCATATTCCTGGTAAAGGTAACGCAATGGCAGATGCGTTGAGTTGAAGACATGCAAATTTGGGAGTGATGTTTTCGGAATAGAACCACCTCGAGTACTTGGCAGGATTTGATTTCAGACCATGGTGTGAGTTGCAACCTAAAATGTTAGCAAGCTTATCGACAAGACCTACTCTCATCGAAAGTATTGGCGAGAGCCAAAAGAGGGATGTAAAGCTTGTCGAGATTATCCAGAAGTAGGAACCAGAGGATAAAGAGTTCGATGTCGATCGAGAGGGTTGGCTTCGAAAGAAAGGACGATTGGTTGTTCTTGATATCGACGGATTGAGAGGTGAGGTTCTAAGGGAATGTCATCACTCGAAGTTGATGATTCATCCTGGTGGTAATAAGATGTATTATGACATGAAACGAGCCTACTACTGGGAAGGTATAAAGAGGGATGTTGGAAAGTTTATTTCCAAATGTATGAACTATTAGTTAGTGAAAACTGAACAGAAGAAGCCGAGTAGATTGCTTCGACCATAGTAAGTTCCTACGTGGAATCGGGAATAGATATCGATGGGTTTCATCGACGGACTACCTAGGACCAAGGAAGGAAATGAAGGAATTTGGGTCATCGTGGATTGCTTTACCAAAAGTGCAAGATTTATTCCTATCAAATCGACTAGGACATCATCAAAGTTGGCTGAACTTTATATAAAATGGATAGTTTGATTCCATGATATCCCAAAGAGCATAGTGAGTGATCAAGATCCATTGTTCATGAGTGGATTTTGGAAAAGTTAGCAAGAAACTTCAGGAACGGAATTATGTTTGAGTACGGCTTATCATCCCTAAACCAAGAGGGTTAACCGATTTTTTAAAGATCTCATAAGAGCTGGTATATTGGACTTCGGAGGATCGTGGGAGGACCATCTCCATTTAATTGAGTTTGCATACAAAAATAGCTACCAGTCGAGCGTTGGGATGGCATAATACGAGGCATTGTACGGAAGACCGTCAGAAAGAGTTATGCTGATAAGCATCAAAAAGATTTGGAATTCGACGTTGGCAATATGGTATTCATGAAGATTCCGCCATTGAAGAATGTTGTTTGGTTCAGAAGTAAAGAAAAGTTAGCTCTCCGATAGTCGAACGGATTAGAAAGCTCGCGTATAGGTTGGAGTTACCCAAGAAGATGTCGAGTGTGCATAACATTTTCCATGTGTCCTTTCTACGGAAGTGTGTGTATGATTCGAATGTGGTGGTATCTCCAGAGCAGTACGAAGACCTAGAAGTTGAGTCCGTTGTTATGAGACCTCGTAAGCCGCTTCGCATTGCGGGGAATGACACGAAACAACTTAGGAGGAAGATAGTTAAGTTAGTCAAGGTGCAATGGAGTGAGGATGATGACGATTGTACATGGGAGACGGAAGAGAGTATGAAGACGACCCATCCAGAACTCTTTGACGGTATGAACCATTGATATCATGTCACCTTATATAATTGTAACTTGTACTATTATTGTTAGAATTCTGCATGTTAGGATAAAGCTAGGGATGCATGGTTTGATGGATGCTAGTTTGGATGCTCACGGATGATAGGCATGCAGAAATGTTGCTGGTTGCTTGTATTTGCTTAGGATTTCGGGGCCGAAAGTCCTAAGGGGGGATGTAACAGCCCGCATTTTATGTATCAAAGGATCATAAAATATTTTTATATAATTCCCTGAGGGTTGGATCATTCTCATATTTGTATATGTTGTTTATGGGGATGTGAGACATGTCCATAATTTTTACCAATTTTGCTTGTGACCATTTTACCCCTGTTAGTCTTGTACATGGCATAACTTTTGATTGGGATCGAAACAGGTGGTGAGATAGATCTCATTGGAAAGGAAATGATGTTTCCAATTCCGTAAAGTTGTCATACTAAAGATTTGGTTCAGCTATTTGGGAGGAATCGTTGCTTACAATATATGTTAAGGTTTTGTAAGCCGTTAATGTGCTGATTTAGTTTGGCTGGTTTGAGGCTATAAATAGGGGGATAGAGGCTTGGAGAATGGTGTACTTTCTTCATTCCCTCGTTTGGTTGAGCTTGTGGTTCTCCTTGCTCAATCAAATACACCTTTCCACCAGTAAAATTCTAGATCAACATGTGAAGATTGAAGATCTGCATCAAGCAAAGCTAGATCTACATCAAGTGAGGAGAGATCTCATTAAATTGAGAGGTTTGAAGCTCAATCTTCATTGTTCATATTGGGAATTTAGTGATTTCAAGTTAATTCGAAGATTTGAATCAACAAAGAGATCTAATCTAGCAACTTAAATCGGTAATTCTTATGTTAATTCGTATGTTTATGCAAATTTAGATCCATTGTTTTTGTTTATTCATTGACTTGTCGTGATTTAGTGAATTCTATATGATTGTTGATGAATAATTGTCATTTTAGTGTTGTGGATGATTTCAAAAATTGTTGATGGTTGAATTGGATGGTTTGTTTGCATCGATGTTGTCGTTTGGTGATGTTTTGGTCAAGAGTGAAGCTAGATTGGTTAGATCTGGAGTCGGGTCGTTTGTCTTAGGTCGTTGATGACATGGCATGGAGCTTTAGGTCGTGGCTTGTTCTCCAAGACATGGATGGGTTATGGCCAAGTCGGGTCATTGAGCTTGGGTCGTTGGTGCCTAGGTCGTTCGGGCATGATTCGGGTCATAGGAAGCTTGCAAGTGCAATACAGAGATGGATCGCTGGCTCCAAGTCATGGGTGTCAGGTCATGGAGCTCCTCAAGTCTTTGGATCTTTGGTGGAGGCAGGTCACAGGTCGTTGGTTGCAAGGTCGTCCAAACCTAGGTCATTCAAGTTCAAGGGGCATGGTTTGTTGGAAGCTTGGGTAAGAGGGGTTGGGTCATTGGATGTGGCTTGGGTGAGTCAGGTCGGTCGAGGGCATGGTATGAAGATTGGGTCGAGATGGTTTTAGGTCAGCCGAGGCTATGGGTCGGCGAATGAACTATGATGGGTCGGTGGTAAAGCGTAACGTTTATAAACGCTATGAAGTGAAAGAAATGCTGTGAATTGAGATACATAACAAAAGGTGAAACGTAGTGTATTGAGTATCGATTAAATGATGTAACTTTTGGGATCGATGGCGATCATTACTTTGAAGTGAATTCAATTAGGAATGTTCGGAGTGTTGTGGTGTGTTCGTTGATCGTCATAATGCAACGAATGTGAAGACGACTCAAGGTGGCGAGTTCGTGGACAATGGTGCTCGAGAGGTGGCTTGAGCTTATGAATAGTCGTCAGTTTGGATGGCTAGAGATATCGAAGGCCAAGGAATTATCGTTGTCGAAGGTTCTAGCGAACTCAAAGTAGGGGTATAATAGAGACGCCTAAAAGACTAAAATTGACTGGTTGAGTACCCTGGGCAGCTCGGCGGGCCTAGATACGTTTCATTGTATGGCATATAGAGTTTTGCTAGAACCGGGGTTTACCATTAGCCCTTGATGGATGACAAGGTGTTTTGTCGGTCGTATGATTAACGATGGTTTCGAAGAGGATTGACGGTGATAGCCAGAGTCATGGATGATGATTGTTTTGCTTGTATCGTCTTGTATAGATTATTCGACGTCGAAAGAGATATCTCTTGGATGCTTGTTTGATGTTGGTTTAGGCCTTCTAGGCTTGTGGCTGGGAGATGTCGATATCGGTTAGAATGGTCCACGCTTGATAACATATTACCATGAATGTACTGTTATTTCTACTTGGGTGTTTTTAAAGGCTATCACTGCCAGATGTAGGGAAGACAGGTTTAGGTTCTTCTTTATTGACGTTGGTAGGTTAGTTGTTTATCGCTCATTAAGACTATTGTCTGACTCAAGATTGTATGTTTTCTCTTATTACCTTGGGCTGTTCATCCGATTGTGGATGGGCAGACTGAGTAGCAGGTGACAGATCTTGATGAGGACGATTCTGTTGTGCAATGACGAGCAGGAGGCTTGCGTATTATTTTCTACTATCTTGTATTTGTTGTTTCCACTGCTTAATGTTTTCTCTGAGTGTTTATAGCTTATTGTACAGACTCTTATGGTGTAATCGAAGTTTGTATGGATATTTTCATGGTGATGTGAAAAGTTTAAGATTATGCTCAATTCTGCTTCACTATTATTGCCTGTTGTATATGTTCTATTATATTTTATCCTTGCGCTGTGAGTTATATGACATGTTCTGCTTGTGTTGTCTTACCTTGATGCTCGTTCATGGCTGCTTGGTACACCTTTCAACGCATTATTCCTCTTGTTTAGTATAGGAGTTATGGGCAATCGTTACATAATCATTAAAAATAACGATTGGTATCAATTAAATTAAAGGAACGTTTAATTTAAATCAGTTATATGAAAGTATTCAGCATATACGCAAACAATCAACAAATCATCCAACAATTAGCAAACATAGCACATAAATATTAAACCCAACTTATAATAAATATAAGTGGGACAACTGAGTAAGTTTAACTCACCCTGATTTAGTTCATCGATTAAACGCTTGTTTTAACTTAAATTAAACTGTTGTTTAATTTATTTAAAAATTAAAGTTGCCTCCAATTCTGACCAGATCTGCTCCATGTTGTAGTCCTATCCAATACGATTCCAATGTGACCAACCGCTCTCGATTCTGATAATATACGGTCGAGATATCAAGTTAATAAGATTGTAAATGCATAAAATTTTAATTTAAACTCATGGGCCTTTACCCTAAACAAGATACGGCCCACGCCACTTCATACCCATGTTGCATAGCCTTCCCCACTTCGCACTGGCTTGGTTAAACAACCTTTCCCCTTTATTTCCAGTTTCGTTTTCATCCTTTCATATTTTTTTTAAATAAAAAGGAGGCCCGAAGCCCACTTCCCTTCCAACCCAATCCCCCAAAGCTGTTTCAGAACCTTTCTTTCCCAAAAAAGCCTTTTAACTTTATTCCTTATTTTTTCTCGTAGCCACGAGTTTCTTTAACCTGCTTGTTTCTTCATCAAGAATGCAACCCTAACCACGCATATTTCGAACAACTCACCCCCACACCTTCAGACCACCAAATCACCACTAGCGCTCCGGCCTGCCACCCACTGACCTTCTATCCAACCGCCTCGCCGTCCCTCTTTTATACTACTCCGTCCTCAGGTCCCCACTCTGGTCCACCTTCTTATCCACTCACCATCGCCAGCTCTTTCCCTTTTTAAGCCTTTCCTATGGCATCATATGTAGTATCAAAATAAATGGTGAATCCCACGTCATCGAATCCCGATAATATAATATAATATAAATGCTCTTTTCAGACTATTACAGTTTTGAATACACTGTAGCCGAGTGGTTTCAAGTTCGAACCCATTTTAATGTCAAAACAGTGCATATCTAATGCTCTGTAAACCTTCCCATTTACTCACGCAGGTGCTACAACACTTCCCGAATACGAATAAATACCAAGAACATGGATCAACGCTCTAACGTGACGAGTCTCGAACCCGGTTCACTGATGGTTACAATTCGAAGAAAAATTGCAGGGAGTTTCATGAGGTGCATGCCAAAATGAAGAGCGCATGATCAGGCGATCGCAAAAATATAAAGTAAGGGATTTATATGAGTTCAAATGGGCTTTTTACAGCTTACGTTATGCTTTAAAGGAAGCCAGTGGTTATCTATTACTAGGAAATAAAGTTGTGTGTGTGTGTTTATATATATATATATATATATATATATATATATATATATATATACATATACAGAGAGAGAGAGGAAGATGGGAGTGGATGAGAACGATGTCACACTCATCGGTAGGCATAGGAGAAGAACATAGGCATGTCCAAGTGTATTAGGCTATGTCGATCTTCCCTTTCCAAAGCTGTGTTGATTTGATTTTTGGATAGGTCTGTATTAGTTTAGGGTAGCAGAAATTTGGGGTGAAATGAAAATACATGGCATGTTGAAGTATGCAGGCTTCATCTAGGATAGCAGGCTTCGTTTAGGGTAGCCTGTTGAAGTGAAGATACATGGCATATGGTCTGTGTTGAGTAGTTTTGGGTAGGTTAGCTGAAAGAATGGAAAAATAGGTATACGCATTTACTTGGGCATGTAGTTTATTAAATTTTTTTTATGGTTAGTTAAAATTTTAACCATTATTTAATATTGCACGTCGAATATATGCATCGTCGCACACAGTCTCCAAAGGCAACGAAAATAGACACACTATTATGTCTTAACCTTCCAGATCCAATGAAATTAATTTCGTTGAATTCCGACTACATTCGCACAACATCGTTATTTTAATTTCAATCTATTTATCGGTTCACTTTTAAATATCGCACGCTAAAAAACAACTCTGATTGATTCCAAACTGGAAATCCAACAATAACAAGCCACAAGTATTTCAATAAAATTTATTTCGTCGAAAATAGAGATTGTTTGAAAAATAGCTATTCAAACAGCATATATAATATCGATATAATATAAATAAATTTAAAAATAAATAACTTATTATCATCATATATATTCACATAAAATAATATATAGCTTCAGATCCAACCAATATAGAATTATAACTCAACACTAATATTATCGAGTTAAACAATATCCAAATTATACAGAAATCCTCTTTTATAATATATTAAATTAACGTTATCATTTATAAATGATATCCATAGCGACTATTTTAAAATTCGATTTGGACATAACTTACAGTCTATAAGATGAAATTTTAATTTTTCTCATTATAATCAACTAGATTCAAACGTTTCTTATTTCACAGAATTACGATTTCTATCAGATTCTGTATATTTAATTGAAGTTCAAAACTCAATTTTACGAACTGCGACGTTACGAACTAGTTTTAATACAAATATAAATTTAAACGTTAAATTGTTGTTTTATTGGCGAATTCAATTTTAAAGTTCCATTAATATTTAAAACAAATTTAAATATTCAAATTCAAATGACCGAAAAATCCGGGTCGTCATATTCCTCCTCAATAACCCTATTTTCCTCATCTCGATCTATACTTCCAAGCTTCCTTCAGATTAATAGCGCAGTGTGCCTCTTCGTCTCCAATACCTTCTTGCAGCCAGAGTTTTCCTACTGTCTCTTCGTTGTCGCACAGTTCCAGATTTGGTCGTGCTCTTCCGAGAGCAGACCCTTTGCGGTTGTGGATTGAACATTGTTCGACGTGTTGGTGAGTACGACTGCTCTGAAGCTTTTGTGTGCATTTGGGGTCTGTTTTTTGGTTAGCTTTTGGTGCCTTTCTGTTTGTGGGTCACTACGTTGTGTTTGAGGTTTCGACTTGTTCTGTTGTGCTTAAGTGGTGTGTTTGTTGGTCTTCTTTCAAGACCGTGATATTGGGGTTGGATTGGCGATCCTACAATTCTTTGGTGGCAATTATCCCTGTCTCTGGGTTTGTTAGGCTTTGCTACTGTCGAGTTGGATGTAAGCTGCGTATGGAAGGCATTTGGAGCTTGGTGATTCTTTTCGTGACATTTGGTGTTTGTAAGAAGTTGGCTTTATCAAATTCAAGTTTAATAGGTAATTCTACAGTGTCTTGGAGCATCAAGTATCTGTTGTGAGCTAGGGACTGTTTTTACAGCCTGTACAAGTAATCCTGTTTGTAATTTATAGCTTTTTTTGTCGTTTGTAACTTATTTACCTTTCTAGCTTGTAGCATTATTTAGTATTCACCCTGCATGATGTTATTTTGGATGTACTTGTTCTTAGCTAGGGCTTGATATGATGTAAGTAGCAGATAGGTATTATGCTTATCTCTTGAACTATTTTGTACTCGTTATATGCTATAATGAGGAAGTGTTACAGATCACTTTATAAACCGGTAGGCCTTGCCAAAAAAACAAATATACGAAGTTATGTAGTTAAGATCTTATCTAAAGTTAGTGAGAATAAAGAGGGAAGCAAAATCAATATTTGAAGACTTTGGAACTATGAAAGAGGTATGCTTTTCTATTGTTATAGTCGCGACAAATAATTATTGGGTTGTTTTTAGAAATAAAACACTGTATAAAGTTTTTAAGAAAGAGCGATGATAAATTAAATTAAATTAAAAAATATAGATTGGTAGTTAAAGTGCCTGTTCATATTAATCAAAATGAATGAAAATGTTTCATTAATATAAAATATTCAAAAAATAATAATATAGTTATGTATACTAATCATATTCTATAAAATAATTTTTATTTGTAAAGAAATATGTATAAAAGGACATAAAAGTTCAATATTACAATGGTCCACCTTAGATAAATGGATGTTATAAATATTAAGTGACAGATAATATGAAAATAATAAAATTTGAAAAATTCGAATTTTGGCTTGAACTTTTTTATGAAAATATATAAATGTATGTAGCATCGATGAAAAATTTTCATGAAAAATTATACAGCTTAATTTTTTTGAAATTTTCTACAAAATGACAATGTTTAATATGTCAGTTCGACATTAAAAGTGAGTAATTAGTCTTAAATAACAATATAAAAATGTTAAACTACTCAAAATGCTTTCATAATCTCTATATAATTATAAATATTGATTATAACATGTAGAAATTTTTTTATCGAAAAACTAGTTAATTTTTAAACCATTAGAATTCAAATTTTGGCTCTAATATATGAAAATATAGCCGCTATAACTGGTAGTGCAACGATGTTTTGATCATAACAAACAACAAATATAATAGGTATTGGTACAAAATATATTTATAATTATTACTAATGATCAAATATGTATATAGTACTAACATGTGTTAATAATAAAGACAGTACGGTAACAAGACAGTCCATGATGCTGATTAAGACTGTTGATGCAAATCAAGACTCCTGAGTTATCAAGAATTCAATAATAATGAAGATATGTATTAGAGTCTCAGTAATATATGTCAAACTCGATTGCACTCATCTGATCTCTTTTCAAATGATTTTTCAAATAAATTTCAAACGAATTAAAATGATTTTAAAAATAGATTTTCCAAAGTATTTATTTAAAATCCTTTGATTTTATTTAACAAATCATTATGGTTCATAAATGATTATATAGCGATTTTTGAAAAATTTGATTTTGATGTTACCCAAAATCTACAAGATGAAATCTCGATTTTTCTCTTTCATTAGAAAACTATAATCCAATAGATTTGGAAGATTCTTACTTCAAAGAATTCCAAATTATATTGGATCATGTACACTCAATTGAAGTTCAAATCGTAACACTATGAACTACCTCAATGCTGCAAGCTCATTTTTAATTAAATTTAAATTAATACATTCCGACTTCGTTTAATTAATAAATTCCTTATTATAAATTTAAATCTAGGATTAATTGGGTCTTTATAAATCATATAATTCATAAAATACCTTAAATCCAATTTATTCTCTTGGATTTAAATTTATTATTTTCATATTCAAATTAAATTAATACTCAGAATCGTAAAATTAGAGTTATTTAAATTTCTAAATCAACATTTAAAACCAATTAAAATGTTCAAACTTAATGGCTAAAACCCTGGGTCGTTACACCAAAGATTAATCATCTAGTAGGAATTTAATTGAGCTAGGTGTTCTTGGACTAACTAATGCATTTTAAATAAATTTTAGTATGTTGATTAGTGTTTGCTGATACATAAAGGGATATCATGGATTTGGATGGATGGAATCAACTATGGAGAAAAAATGGCTTGAAATAAATATTTTGATGCTTATAAGAGGCATAAAACCTAAATTGATACTTTGAAATCTATTAGATCCTTAAATAATGCAATAAGTGTTATCTAGGTGAAGCAGACAAAAACCTAAAAGGTAACACTAGTCCAGGGTCTGGGCAAGGCCTAAACGGAAGTCTACAACGAATTTTACAACGAAGATATCATGTGATATATTTAAGTAGATTTATCAACAAACGTTCGCTACTATCGTTAATGAAAGAAGAATCTAAAATTTTAAAATCAACAAATATATGTTCTCATTTCCTTTAACTAATTCCTTTTAAAAATACAATGTTAGCTAAATTATACGGTAAACCCTCTTGCGTAGCACATGTTCAAAGTATTAATTAGATCGAGCAATACTACAACACTTGACTTAAATTTTTTGTCAAAAAGTATGACATAGTTAAAATATTGAACTAGGAGAAGAGGACAATATTGTATTTTCGCCATTATTCCTTTCACTTTTCGAGTCTGTGTTGGATACGGTGACAGAACAATAATTGGATATCTTGGCACTTCTTCTAATGACTTGGTAATCAAAGCACAATTTCACTTTGATTTTATATAAAAGGACTATTTATTCGTTGAAAACGACAAAGATGCACTATTCAAAACAAACATTCAGAAGGTCTGAAATGGTTTCAATTCAATGTGATTCAAGGCAACCCAAATTGATAAACCTTTTGAGATAGATAATAAACCGAACTTCTTTTATAGGGGTGTAAACAGGACAAGATAGTCTGTTGTATGGCTTGGTTTGAAGGGATAAGGTGTCCGGTTCGTGTTCATACGATTCTCATTTAGGACAAGAAAAAGTATATGAAAATATGTCCATCCGAAAATATTCGATATTTTCCTATTGTTCGAACGTTGTCCATCCATTGTTCGGTTCGTATGAACAATGTACGAGCCAACTCCTTATCTGGTCTGTGTACGTCCGAAAGTCTTATAGGACAGGACGCGAACACCCCTCTGTCCGGTCCGTCCGATTTAATACCCATATTTCTTAAAGGATCTGCCATAGAGTTTTGCACTATAAGTTATGAGAGGTTTTGAAAGTACTGGTCGACCATCAATGATTGTAATAATCTTAATTGGTTTATTTGAATTTTTATTATAGTCGAACTGTACGTGTTCAAGAGTTTAACATACGTTGATTTTATGAGTTTGGACTAACATAGAAATGTGTTTATTTTATGCTCTTATATTTTATCTTTTGTAAATAAATAAATGATACTTTGGGTATTTTTATGTGTTTTTACAGATTGTCAAGTGACGCCTCCTTCATTTCAATTAAAGGCCAACTACAAAGAAAAAAAAAATCTACTTCCCAATATCAAAGCCATCTCAATTGCAAAAGAAGTTGCAGCTCACAGGTAAAGGCATAGAAAATTTGTATTGAGAGACCTGAGTTCGATCCCCGTCAAGCTCTCTTTTTGCTGAAGAAAGGAACACTCTCACACTGCCTCATTTTCTCTGAAGAATATATGGAATAGTGTTATATTATATATATATTCATATGTATGTATGTATGATATACACTAATAAACATTTCAGGAATAGCCATATTCTTATCATGGAAATCAATTCAAATCATTCATTTTTTCAGCTGCCATTTAGAAGAATATTTGATTGAATTATTGCCAAGAAGAAGATCAATTTTGAAGATTTTATCCTATGTTGCCTTTGGAGTCTAATAAGTGTCCTTGTTTGGAAGAATTAATCACATGCAATCTGATCACCAATCAATTAGCCATATGGAAGATTTGGAAGATATTCACCATGATATGCTCAGATATCTTTAAAGATTATTTCCAAACAAGCTTGGTCAAGAAAGGCATGAGATATGATAATACTTCTTGGGAAAAGAGGCTCATTTAGTCATAGATCTTATTAGGGTTTGGCTTATCTCACCTATAAATATACGTTGTAACCATTGTAAAGGGTGTGCCATTTTTATTCTGTATTCTCGTTTATGAATAACAAAGTTTTTTCGTCATTTTAGTTTATTGTCGTTTTCTTTCGTAACAATTTGTGTATCTACTTAGTTAGTTTTGGTAGAACACGTATTGTTGTTTTCTTTTATTACTGCATGTTAGCGATTGGCTGTTGTTCTAGTTGTTATTTTCTTTTTCTAGTAATTGGTTCCTTTCTTTTCAGTTGTTGGATTTGATATTGATCTGATTAGATTCGGATCCATAGTAAATTCAATAGCATTACTTCAAAAACATCTCCAGATATTGTCTAACTCGCCTAAGAATAGATAAATAATAAGATTTAAAACACCTCCCTGTAATTCGACCTGCATATTACGCGACCTGTACGCTTAAAGTATTTATTTCAATATTCGCGCTTTTCTATTTCATAGGAACGCGACGAACAAGTTTTTGGCACCGTTGCCGGGGAGGTAACATTGAATTTTATTATTTATTTAATTTCTGATTCGTGTTAGTTTTTATTTATTTTCTTATTTTTTTTGGTTTGTTTTGTTTTTATATATAAAAAAAAAGAAAAAAACTTTTTATTAATTTCTTGTTTTTCCCTATTTTTGCTTGTTTCATATATATAGAAAAAAATCTTGAGTGGTTGATTTGGTATTACAAGTTGATACTACAATCATCTAAACAAGAGAAAAAAAACTTACCATTTTCTCTTTTATTTCTTTCCTGTTTCTAGTCTCTTTTTGATTTTTTTTTTACAATTACCTTCCTTTACAAATCTCTCTTTCTTTTCTTAAAAAAACAAACAAACAAAAAATTTCCTTTGTATTTTTCCCTGATTCCTTGCATTTCTCACCCTCGACAGTTCCTCATCCTGATCAATATCCACAAGCCAAATATCATCTTCACCCCATAACCATCTGCATCGCTTAAATCTGATCACCGAACACCCCCTTCACAAACTCCCTCACATCCGCACAGTCCCCATACATACCCCATTCATAGCATACACCATCACCTCGTCATTTCATATGCCATCCCCTTAACAAGTCACGCCTCATCTCCCATCGTTCAATTAGGTTTGCTCACGTCACACCCCAACAGCCGGTGCTATCACCACATATCTCATCAGAACCCACAAAACCAGCAACCAGATCGTTTCCTCCAACGCACGTTGCCACCTGTGAAAAACCACGCCTTATACCCAAAAACACATCTGCGATATCATCTTGAATCGCCGAAACCAAACTCCAAATTCGAAGACCCACCGTCGCAACTCCACGAAATTCCCCTGCCACCTTTCACCATCTTCACGCACCAATTTCAACAAGTAACACTGATCAATACCTGTTCATCTTCACGAAACTTCATCTTCCCATTACAACATATCACGCACAGACGCCCTTCTCCACAGAGCCCTTTGACCACCATCCTCATCATCTACAAACCCACGAACCCAATCCACATCTTCCTCCGATCATACACCAGTACATCACCGCGATAAACAACAACATACCCCACGTTCTAGCATACATCGCTCACCACGTCTGCTCCTCTTACCTCACGTTCGAACACCAAAATAACCCACTGCAACAGCATTCAGATCCTCTTCCATCCAAACACAAATCCCAATCGTCTACCACCAAATTGAAACCCTATTCAAAATCCAAACTCGTACCTGAAATCGCCATACTAAAACCCACACTCGCAGACCCGAATTTCAAGCTCCAAAACCGATTTGATTTCTATTATAAAAAAAAATAGAGAAGACGTGAGTTGAAGCGTGAAATTTTTGATCTGTTTATTTCGGGTTGATTTCCTGTTTGTGGCAGTGAGAGAGAGAAATATATTTGTGTGGCTTAGAATTGAACAAGTCATTTGGTCCTTTGTAGCGTGCAAGTTTGTTGAATACAAGGGTTTAGTCTGAGTTAAATTCTTGTTTTTTCCTGTGTTTAGTTTTGATAGTCAGGTCGGTTTCTTTAGTTTTGTTTTGTTTTGTTTGTTTCTTTCGTTTTAGTCGGTTTCAATGGTTCTTTCCTTGGAGTTTGTGTTTTCTTTTCTTTTGTACAAAAGAAAGAGAGAGTGAGAAAAAAAAAGAAAGGTTCAATCAATCAAGGCCAAAAGAAAACGAAGTCAAGCAACAAATCAAGAACTCAGAAGTCTAGCAAACTGGAAACAGTGAGATTTCAATCAGTGATGCTGCTCAATTTTTCTGGACAGACTGCCATACCCCACTGTAATATTTTCTAAATTCTACAGGTGCTCTACTGCAAAGAAAAATAATATAGACAATGCTTGTAAACAATTTCTGCAGGGGCACCAGCTTGCTTGTACATTTTTTTAATTTCTGCAATTATTTGTGTTAGATGGTTGTTTTGGCTGCATTCTGAAATAAATCTAGTTACGAGCAAAGCCCTGACAAACATAAGGTGAGGAAGTCATTACCTTTCCTTAGCTCCAAAACAATTAAACTCTATCATTTGCATACTCCTTGGACTTATATAAAAATTGATTAGACGTTGGCCTTAGGAGCAAAAACTCAAGCTCAAGAGGACAAACAAATTGGGTTAAATATCTTAGATTTGGAAATTTATTTTGCTGTGTGGAATTCATTTTATTCCTCTTGTAAAGGATGGTGATACGTATTACATCAGGAATTTTTCGACAATCTAGCAACCTTTCTAATCAATTTATTAATTTGATTTGCAAAATATTTACCTGCAAGAGTGTATTTTGTGAAATTGATTTTCTCAAGGATTTGACTGCGGATATATATTAGTTCAATTTGTTGAACTTCTAGCAAAAGAGGTTGCATACTACCCGTAAAACATTGGTCGTATCCCTTAGTATTTATACTATACGTGAACGGCCATAAGACCATCTTCCCCCTTCAAATCAAGATTATCAACTAATAAGATACACTTGAGTTCGTTATTTATTTTGATTAGGAGCTTGTTGTTTCAACCTTAAGTCTAGGATTCTCTTTGTTTGCATTTAACATCAATGAGTGTTAGCCAACCAAATTCTCTTAGGGGTTCTCAAATAAACCAAAACTTTCCAAACGAGAGGGATCAAAATCGAGTAAATCACAATTTTCAAAATCTCAATATCGAAATGGATAGACCCTTATCTCTTCGTGATCGATGTTATCCAACTAGGACCGTTCAACCCTCTGTCATCGTGTTCCCACCAGCTGAAGAAAACAATTTTGAGCTTAAAATTCTTTTATTCAAGGGGTACCAAAATTTACTGGGTCTGAAAATGCTTATGAATTTCTAAGTGAATTTGAAATGTATGCGTCCACAACAAAAATGCAACAATTGTCTAACGAATCGATCAAGCTAAGGCTAATTCCATTTGCATTACTTGAAAGCGCTAAAAGATGGCTAAATTCTCTTCCAAAACATTCCATAAGAAGTTAGGATGAATTTGTCACTATATTCTTGAAAAAGTTTTTCCCTTTCCATAAAACTCTCAAAATTCGAACCGAGATAAATCAATTTGGTCAAAATGAGGGGGAAACTTTTTCAAAATATTTTGAGAGATTCAACCAACTATTATATAGTTGCCCTTATCATGGAATTCTAAAAGATCGCTTATGTCAAATTGCATATGAAGGGCTAAACTATCAGTCTAAAACTCAACTAGAATCAATGTGTGGAGGAGACTTTATGTCTAAGACGGCCGATGAAGCTTGGAAGTTCTTAGAAGATTATTCTGAAAAGGACATGCAATGGGAGTCAATTTGTGTTCCCACTCGTACTTCTACTAGAGGAGTGCATGTCGTGGACCCAAGTCAAATTTCCTTAGAAAATCAAATTTCTCAAGTCGGAGAAGGGTTACCCCACTATTACTCTCAAGACCAAGCCAATGCTATAGCTTAAAATAATCCTTACTCATCCACGTACAACCCTGGTTGGAGGAACCACCCAAATTTTTCTTGGTCAAATCCAAATAATTCGGCTAACCCATATCACGTGCAACCTTTTATTTCAAATTCGAATTATCAAGCTCCACCTTCCAATTCTCAAACCTCTCAAGCTGCACCTCAATCCAAACAACCTTATAGGCACCCTAACTTTCAATCATCAAACCAATCCTCTCAACCTTCTCAACCGTCACAAGAAATTGTGTGTTTAGAGAAACAGTTGAACTCTCATGAAGCTAAAATGAACTCACGCAACGCTAAACTCGACCAAATGATGAATATGATGAAGGACCTAATGAAAAATAATGAGAAAGGAAAGTTGCCTAGTCAACCCGAGGTGAATCCAAAATATAACTCTCGTGTTGTAAATTCCTGTGAGGACGAAAACCATAATCTGGTCAATGTTATTACAACCCTTCGATCTGGAAAGAGGATTGATAATAATGTGGGCAACCCTGGCGAACCTTCGAACTCGACCCCAATGCCAATTCTTGATGATCACCCATTGGCTACGAATGCCAATTCTTCTAAACCTCCATTTTCCTCAAATGTTGGCAATCCCAACAGTTCTTTTCCTAGTGCCGGCAAACCCGACCCGCCTTCGAAAATCAATGTTGGAAATACCAACATTCCATCTTCTACAACCTTACCACCTTCTTTTCCATGGATAAACCTTCTTCTTCGAATGATGAAACTGGTCACAGAGTCAAAAAACCAGTAGCTCCATTTCCACATAGACTCAATAATAAGAAGAAAGCGGCAAATTTCGATAAAGTTTCGGAAATTTTCAAACAAGTCCGTGTGAACATTCCTCTTTTAGACACCATTGAACAAATTCCTCAATATGCTAAATGTCTTAAGGAATTTTGCACACAAAAACGTGCGACTAATGTCCCAAAAACCGCCTTTTTAACTGCGAATACAAGCTCTATTCTTTCGAGTCTTGCCCCGGTCAAGTACAAAGCCCCTGGCTGCCATACGATTGATTGTAAAATAGGAAACACTCACATCTATCGTGCCCTACTTGATCTTGGTTCCAGTGTCAATCTTCTTCCTTACACTGTTTACCGTCAACTTGGACTAGGGGAGATTAAACCAACAAACATCACTCTTCAGCTAGCTGATCGATCTGTCAAAAAGTCATTGGGAATAATCGAAGACGTCTTGATACAGATCGAACGGTTTTACTTCCCTGTCGATTTCATAGTTCTAGAAACCGTGCATGTCTCAAATCCCAGTGTTCAAATACCGTTGATATTAGGATGCCCTTTCTTAGCAACCTCAAATGTTGTCATTAATTGTAGGAACGGTCAACTCCGACTTTCCTTCGGGCACCTAACCATTGAGCTAAACATATTTAATCTCAACAAACAACCTAAGGATTTTGAGGTCGATGAAATTGACATGATTCAAACCACAGTTGATGAAACCTCTAATGACACTTCTGAAGCCTTATACATGTGTCTTGACCATTTCGACTCCGATTTCGATGAACTCGAATACATTTATGAACTGAATGAATTTCTTGACTCCAATCCTTCGTCAACTCAATCTAACCAAGGAATGTTGACCAATATTAACACTCAAGAACATCCTAAGTTAGAGCTCAAACCCTTGCCACAAGACCTTAAGTATGCATACTTAGACTCCTCAGAAACTTTTCCCATCAATTGTGGAACATTGCATACATTTAGTTGATGAGGCTAAACCCACCCGTGAGGCTCAAAGGCGATTAAACCCAAACATGAGAGAAGGGGTCAAGGAGGAGATAATCAAATGTATAGATAATAACATCATCTATCCCATCTCTGATAGTACTTGGGTGAGTCTGGTACAAGTTGTACGAAAGAAGTCGGGAGTCACAGTGATCAAAAATGAAAGTAATGAGCTCGTCCCAACAAAAATCAAAACAAAATGGCGTGTGTGCATCGACTATCGAAAGCTCAACTTAGCCACACGAAAAGACCAATTTCCCTTGCCTTTTATTGACCAAATGCTCGAACGCTTAGCGGGTCATGAGTACTATTGTTTTCTCGATGGCTACTCTGGCTATAACCTAATCCCTATTGCTTTAGAGGATCAACATAAGACCACCTTTACTTGTCCCTTCGGAACCTTTGCTTATCGTCGCATGCCTTTTGGTCTTTGTAATGCCCCCGCGACTTTCCAAAGGTGTATGATGAGTATTTTCTCTGATATGGTGGAAGAATTCTTGGAAATATTCATGGATGATTTTTCGATCTATGGATCATCTTTTTCCCAGTGTCTCACTCATTTAGAACTCGTCCTAAAACATTGTAAGGAGAATCACTCGTGCTTAATTGGGAAAATGTCACTTTATGGTAAAAAGAGGGATAGTTCTAGGTCATGTCGTCTCAAAAGATGGTCTTGAAGTTGATAAATCCAAAATTGATTTGATTGTTGATCTACCTCCTCCTAAGTCTGTTAAGTATGTTCATTCATTTCTTGGTCATGCGGGATTCTATAGAAGATTCATTAAGGATTTCTCAAAAATTTCAAAACCTCTCTCGAACTTACTTACCAAAGAAGATGTCAAGTTTGAATTTTCCAATGATTGCAAAACATCTTTTGAAACTCTTAAGTCAATCTTGACCACAACTCCCATCATTCAACCCCCTGATTGGACTCAACCCTTCGAACTTATGTGTGACGCTTCTGATTTTGCGATTGGAGCCATCTTGGGTCAACGATCGATAAATTCCCTCGAATCATTTATTATGCTAGCAAAACCTTAAACGAGGCCGAGCTAAATTACTCAACTACTGAAAAGGAATTTTTGACAGTTGTCTTCGCTTTTGAGAAATTCAGACCATATCTCATAGGATCCAAAGTCATAGTTTACACTGACCATGTTGCCTTACGATATTTGCTTTCTAAAAAGGATGCCAAGGCCCGCTTGATCCGTTGGATCCTTCTTCTTCAAGAATTCGACATAGAAATAAGAGATAAAAAGGGTTCTAAGAATGTTGTAGCTAATCATCTCTCTCGAATTATGCACGAAAATGTTGATGACACCCAAACTGATGAGTATTTTCCCGACGAACAAATCCTTTCCATATCTAACACCCCTTGGTACGCTAACATTGTGAATTATCTCACTAGTACAAAATAAGCATGTAGCTTCGCCTCATTTGCTTCAGTTGTGCTTACAACCGAAGCAAAAAATATCATTTGCTTCGGTTGTGTTAACTTCCGAAGCAAATGCACCGAAGCAAATACTGTTATTTGCTTCAGTTATGCTCAAAACCGAAGTAATAGTATAATTTGCTTCAGTTATATTAACAACTGAAGCAAGTGCACCGAAGCAAATAATATAATTTGCTTCTGTTGTCCTCACATATGAAGCAAATAGTTTTATTTGCATCAGTTCTTAAAGAACCGAAGCAACTGCTACTTATTTTTTATCATATCAAATTCACACATCAATAATCTTAAATGTGTAACCTACTTATTCATTATTTATTATAATTATTGATAAATAAATAGTTTATAATTACAAATTATTATAAACAATAAATAATTATTTTATATCTCTAGTAATTTATTATACTTAATTATTAAATATTGGTAAATTATAGTTAATATTTATTAACCACATTTAATAATAAATAAATATACATAATTAATATTAAATAATGAATAATTAATGATCAATATTTGATAATTAATGTTTAACATTTAGTATTTAATTAAGAAGTATTATTTAGTAATCAAGAATAAATTTTTTAATATTTATTTTTTAACAATTATTATTTAATAGTTACTATAAGATATTTAGTTACTAATAATTATATACTAATTATAACTAATAAGAATTAATAATTAATAATGGAATTTAATACTTATGAAGTGGTACTTAGTATCTAATAATTACTTTTAGATAATTATTAATTAATAACAACTATTAAAAAATTAACCACCAATAGATAATCAATAATTTGAACAATTTAACACAATTCATAATTAATAATAAATATGAATAACTGAACAGTAAGATTTAGCATTTGATAATTACCTTAAACAAATAATAAATAATAAATAACAAATAGTAATTAATACCATTTAATATTTTTTTAGTAATTAATAAACAATATTAAATAACTACCTTTTAAAAATGTATATATGATAATTAACTTTCAATACATAATATTTAATAATTAAAAATTATGATTAAACAGCTACAATTAAATAGTTAATAGTTAATATCAGATAAATACTATTAAATAACTAAATGCTAATAACTAATTAATAACTAGTAGTAAAATTAAGAATTATATTTAATATTTAGTTTAGAACAGAATTATAATCGATAATTTATGAAGTGATACTAGTATTATATACTTACTTAGCTATAAGATAATATAATTTAGTACTTATGATGCGATATTATTATTTAATAATATATCTAAACAGTTATTAATCAATAATAACTATAAAAATAAAAAATAATTAGGAAAATATTTAATCTATACTATATTATAAATATTAGTATTTTACCGTTTCATTCCCTTGAACCATTAAATTATTATTTTAAAATAATAACAGTGATATCATGCCCATCTTTCCAGATCTAAATCTTCTCCCGTCTTTCCAGATCTAAACTTCTCTCATCTTCCCTTCTAATTCTACTGTACCACTGAAATTGAATAAGATTTTTCACCCATGTTTGCGTCGAATCTTTCTACTATCTTATTTTATTTTCCTCCCTATTCCGCTCCCATCTAAACCTAACCATTCTCATTTCCATGGCCGCATATATCCAACCCTAATTTTAATTTATGCCAGTTGAATTCACTTTAGTACGAAGTATGTTGGAACTCAATTGATCTTTGTGTTTTGGATTTTTCGATGGGTGTTCTTTGCACTACCACCGCCATTGCAGCTTGAAGCTCTGTCATCATCCTGTCACTTCATTTTTTTGTTAGGTACGCGGTACCACCCACTGCTTTATCATCTCTGCTATAAATGCTCTTACGCCTTGCATGTTTATTTCAGACCTGCCATCATAAATCTTTATTTATTTCTGTTCTTTTTTAACAAGATAGTTTTTTTTTAAATAAAAAATAAAATTATTACCTATGTTAAGTTCCTCCTTATGATAAATATGAGAATTGCAAACATGTTAAAGCTTTTTATTTCAATCTCGGTTAATTGCGAAGGTTTTGAAATTTTCTCTCAAAGATGAAGCCTTTTTTATTATTTTGGTATTAATATATGAAATTAACTAGAATGCTTACTGCCATGTAGTCATTGTTAATTATGAATTAATCATTTTACTAATACAGAGCCATAACCGTTCATTTGTTAAATTTCACCATATACTTGATGCTTGGTATTAGTGATTCAAAAATTACGAAGACCATTGGCTTTTTCAGTCTAACTTTGTTCAGTTAAGGACCTAAAGATCAATTTCAAGAGTTTAGGCACCATTGGCTTTACAGCTTACAATTAAAGACTTCATCCATGATTTAAGAAGGCTCTGTTTACTTTGCTTTTTGTCCTAATTGTTTTTCTTTTTTGACGCTAAAACTTAAAGGCATTATTGATACATCATATTAGATTGTTATGAACTAAATATTTTCGTTGCTATTATATCTTTGAATTTAAAGCTTATTATTGAAGAGATATATTGTCAAAATGACTTATGCATCTTCTGATACTTCATCCTGTGCAGACTCATTTTTTTACATTATACATGTTTGGCTTGAAGTTCCTTAATATTTAATCATCGTTTTCTATCTATAATAAAATTAATGTTGAATTTATTTTTGAATCAAGGTCATAATCGTCGATATTGAGGTTTCTATACTTAAGACCTGCTTGAAACTCCCAAGTCATATCAAAACACGATTTCCATTTATTAGTTATTACCGTGTATTATTGTACCTAAAAACAGAAAACCGTTTTGATTATTTTTAGTTACAAATTACGAAAATGCTTTGACAATGAACTTGACGTTCTGTTATATTAGGTGTCGCAATTAATGATTATGCAGTCAATCTTCTCCGTTTCATCGAATTTTTTGTCTCAATCTTTGTCCTATCCATGTTTTTTTCAAATATGAAATTTACTAGTGCATTATATTTTTGAACCAAAGGATCCCTTCCTCCGCTACTAATTATTTTCATGACTGAAACTAAAATAGTTTATGTGATGATTCTAAAAAATAAAGTGATAAATACTTGATTTTGGATAACTAAATGTAAAATTTATTTTTGAAATTATTCGTAATGTTTCCAAAATGAAACTTGCTGAGCATTTATAGTTTTATGATTTCAATCTCATAATATGGCATTATTATTATTTCAATCTCAATCTTTGTTTGGCGTGAATGTAAAAGAAAAGAAAAAAGTAGTTTGATCCTATTGAACTTCGTTTGAGTTTATGGGAGGCTAATAAACTTTCAAAGATTTTTTTTTAATTTATGAGCCTAAACTGAAAGGAGGTGTTATGCATGATAAGGCCATATCACATAATATGATTATGGAATTTTCTCATCAAATACCTGCTTTTTAACTAACGGATGCAATGAGAGGTGCATTGCATGATTGCTGGTAACTTGATTATGCATATATGCCTAAAGGGTACGATAGTTTTTTGCTAACAATAAATATTGATAAAGGGTATGATAGTTTTTGCTAAAATCCACATTTTCACCTAGGTGATGTTAGGGTACTTGAAGCGATTGATGTGCCAGAATTGAAGCATCTTGTGAACTGTTTGGTTTTTCCTTAGAAAGGAGATAAACCGCATTGGAAGCGACCTTGCAATTTTTATTTTGTTACTTTGGATGAGAGGTTGACTCCATTGGGTAAAAGTAGTTATCCTCCGTTGGATTATGCTGTAGCTGAGGCCAAGGATGAGCCACAACCCACTATTCATCATGTGAGTTATTTGTCGTTTCTTTTTTCTTTGCTTTCTCCTCTTTACAAGAAAAAAATATATTATGTCCTATTTAAAATTAGATATATATGAAGTCCGAAAGTTACAGTTGAAATTTGAAAATGACTTTTGACTCTTAAGCATTTATGAACTGAAGTCAGATTGGAACTGGTCGAGTTTATAGCAGCATTTGAGATGCTTTTGAAGGATATCTTGTGAATTAATATAAGAATTGTTCTTCTCAGAATACTCCTATGTACCTTAGTAGCATGCCAAAAGGAAAGCATGAAACATATGCAACATATTTATCTCTAGTTTTTTTGGGAACTTCAAAATCATATATTTGAGTAATAACAAATGGTTGTTATAGTCACGGCAAGTAACCATATTGTGAAAATCATGATTTATTCAAACATATTTTCGAGTAACATATTTTAAACTAAGTAAATCGGTTATATTTTTTAACATAAATTAAAAAAAAAGATTTTAAACTCTGTTTGAAACTGGGTTTTGTACTCTGAAAACTAAGCTCTTTTATTCAGTTTAAAACTGAGTTTTAAACTTTGTTTAAACACTGAGTTTTACTCAGTTAAAAAAGTAAGTTTCAAACTTAGCCAACTAAGCTTCCAAGTTTTTTACTCAGCCTAAAATAGAGTTTTATGTACAGTTTAAAAACATCCATTCTCTCATTTTGAAGCTGAGATTGAAACTGAGTTTCAAACTCAGTATGCTGAGTTTTAAACTCAACTTAGAGCTGATATGCTAACTCGGCTTATTGAGTTTCTAACTCAGTCTAAAATGGAGTTCCAACATCATTTGAAACCAAGTTTCTAACTCAGTTTACAATTGAGTTCTTTGTCCAGTAAACAAAGTTTACTTGGGAAGTTTGGTAGTGTCTTGATGAGCTCAAGTTAGTTTTTTTTTAGATTGCGGTATTTCTGAAGAAAAAAATATTCGAAAGCTTCAAAATCATCTAATACTTTTTCATTTTTATATAGATTTCTATTATATGTATACGATAAATATACATGTATGATGGGAACATAGGAGTATTTAATTTTTTTACTACATTGAAAATAGGTAGCTTTGATTAAATTAATCTGTAGGAGTACAAGTATTTATCAGTAACAGTAAATATACAACGTTTCTTGGAATTTTTAACGTAACTTTGACCATGTATTTCCCTCATGTTGTCCTTGGCAGCCCTGTCTTCTCAGAATGGGTATTAAAAAAAGCAACAACGGACTTCTGTATTGTACTATTTATTGGTATTCTAAAGCCTTCTAAAAAAATATATCCCTAAAATGATCTATTAGCTAAGTACGACTACATGCTTACATGAAACAAGAGCCTCAGTCACTGCTGAACTGAATAAAATAAAACATACGTGGGACTTTAAGATATTTTTTAATATTTATTGCGTCTTCATATGCTTGGTTAAAGTCACATGATGATCCACAATTTTATAACATTGAATTTTTGTACTGACAAGGTAAATATATCACTAAGAACTGAAATGATAATGCTGCAAGCATGGATGTGTATGTTGAACCATCATTTCATATATATAAGTGGTATTGTTATATCTCTAAAACTGAGACCAAAAATAATTATAGTTTAAACCCAAAATAGTTACAGTTCTGAGATAATCAGTTTTATTCCATAGGATATATTTTACTCTTTATTATAGGAAACCAAAACAACCTAATATTGCCATTGTAGTTTTACTTTTCATCCATGATTTATTAATCATATCTGTATATAAAGTATCATTGGGTTATAAACTGGGTATTGTGTATTTCTTTAAAATGATAATCAACCATGATTTACTTTGATCCCTTCCATTAATAACTGGTTGATTAACTAAAGCATTGTATTTCTCTAAAATGATAAACATGTGTCATTAGTATTTAAAGTACACAATCTTACCACCATTTTTAGCAACCATAGCTCATGATAACCTTAACTAAACAGTTCAGTGTGTCATCCATGCTCAAATATAACTTTTTAATGCGAAAGTCAAAAGAAGCAGTTAATTTATTTTGCTAAAATTAGGCTCGGCTTGAAATGATAATTGCAAATTGAAGCTTATTTATGTAAATTTTGCAGGCCAACTGCCATGTGATTAGTGTGGGAGCTTAACCGATAATTGTGGAAAAGCATGCTAACTTCGTAGATGTTGTAGTAGATATTTACAAGTAGATTATTAGTTATATTATCTCTGTGTTTTTGTGCGTATTTGTTTCCTTTATGTCTTGAACTAACAAGTTATAACTATCATGTTCCCAGAGATATTCTAAAGCATAATGCAGTCCAGAGAGGTATTCTAAAGCATAATGGAGTTCGGAGAGATATATTCAGTCAGGCTTGCTTTGTTTCTGAAAGTTTACCTTTAGCGAGAGCTGCATTTGATCAATACTACATTATCTTCATCTTTTTTGAGTTGTGATTTTGTTAATAAGTTAGTATTCTTAGTTTATATTTGGTTGTTTCTTGTATTAAGATCTGATTACAAACACTATCAGCGAAATATATTGTTGCTCTTGAATGTATGGATTATTAACACTATTAATGACAGTATTACATTTATTTGTGTGTTGTCTTGCCAAATTTGTATTCTTATCTAGTTGATTATATAGGTGCAAGCACTAATTATTTATTTTGATATATATTAATATTGTTGCATGTTTGGGAATTATA
Source organism: Allium sativum (assembly GCA_030737875.1). Classification (NCBI taxonomy): domain Eukaryota; kingdom Viridiplantae; phylum Streptophyta; class Magnoliopsida; order Asparagales; family Amaryllidaceae; genus Allium; species Allium sativum. The sequence goes on from CM060924.1 coordinate 140,485,301, forward strand.
GTGATTTCTAAAGGGATATTGGTTTTGTCACAGAGGGTTTTTGCTTCAGTTGTTCAGACGAAGCAATAAACTTTGGTTTGCTGCGTCTTCTGCATTTGCTTCAGTTGTTGAACCGAAGCAACAAGGGAAAAATAACTGAAGCAAAAAATGTATTTGCTTCGGTTGTTTGGCCGAAGCAACAAACTTTGGCCTGTTGTGTCTTCTGCATTTGCTTCGGCTGTTGAACTGAAGCAACAGGGTGGTAAACAACCGAAGCAAATGACCAGTCTTGTAGTAGTGTCTTGTCACGTAACAAACACCCGCTGAAATGGACGAAACAAGATAGGCAAAAATTTCTCTCTAAAGTTTGAAACTTCTATTGGGACGACCCATATCTTTTCAAATATTGCCTAAACCAAATCATTCGAAGGTGTGTACCCGATCATGAACACCAAAGTATTCTCTCTTTCTCACATGACCATGCTTGTGGCGGTCATTTTGGAGCAAGACAAACTGTTGCAAAAGTATTGCAAAGCGGTTTTTATTGGCCCACACTCTTCCGTGACGCTTTCGAATTTTGCTCTAAATGCGATCGATGTCAAAAAAGGGTCGAATCACTAAGTGAAACATGATGCCTCTCAATCCCATTTTAGTGATTGAGTTATTCGATGTTTGGGGCATCGATTTCATGGGACCGTTCCCTAACTCATTTGGGAATCTTTACATCTTGCTTGCGGTAGACTATGTCTCAAAATGGGCTGAAGCCATCCCGACCAAAACCAACAATAACAAGGTCGTTATCAAATTCCTCAAAGAAAACATCTTTTCATGCTTTGGCACACCTCGAGCTATCATTAGCGATAATGTCACTCACTTCTGTAATCGTGCTTTTGAGTCCTTGCTCAAGAAATACTCAATCACACACAAGCTGTCGACCCCTTACCATCCACAAACTAATGGGTAAGTACAAGTTTCCAATAGACAAATAAAACAAATCCTAGAGAAAACCGTGAATTCCAATATAAAAGATTAGTCCTTAAAACTGATTGATGCACTTTGGGCATTTCGCACTGCTTACAAAACCAATATAGGGATGTCACCATATCGGTTAGTCTTTGGAAAGGCCTGTCACTTACCTCTTGAATAGAGCATCATGCTCTTTGGGCAATTAAACTTTTGAATTTCGACTTAGAGAAGGCCGGCTCACATAGGAAGTTACAAATTTCAGAATTATAGGAATTAAGAAATGAAGCATATGAAAATGCGAAAATCTATAAAGAAAGAACCAAAGCCCAACATGAAAAAAACATACTTTGTATGGAATTCAACGTAGGACAAAAAGTTCTTTTGTACGACTCTAGACATCACTTGTTTCCAGGAAAACTCAGATCTCGATGGACTGGACCTTATGTTGGGAAAATAGTATATCTTCATGGAGCAGCTGAAATTGAAAATCCTAAGGATGGAAAAATCTTCAAAGTAAACGGTCAACGACTGAAACCATTTTTGGAATTCGAGCAATACGAAGACGATGACCTTATCGATCTTCATGAGCCTAATCATCCACCATGAAATCAGGTAGTACACATTATTTTTATTTTTTTTCCCTTCCATTTTGGTCTGCATATCTTAGACAGTTGGGAAAAAAAATTTACTAAATGTTTTTCCCTTCTCTTCAAAAAAGAAAAGAAAAACACACAGACATGACTCATTTTAGAGTGATACCGCGAAATAAGTTTACAATTTTTAGTCAGTTGATAGTAGTTTTTCTCCACTTAGACCGAATAAAATATATAATGAAAAGTTTAATTTTGAGGGATAATAGTGTAACTGGTACATAGGGAGATTCTTAGGTGATGGCCATGAAATCTATTCTATATTGTAGTCTTTGTTTAAATAAGTGGAGGACTTAAAATACTTATATTGGCTTTTCGAATCTTTAAAACTAAGTTGTGTTAATTTGAATTCGCGTAACTCTCTTTTGTGCTTATATTTTCAATAATAATAATAGTAATCCAAGGGTATCCAACATTGCTTGTATAGCTAGCGTTGGTGTGCAAACCCGCCAAGCTCTATCCGACATGTTATTGACAAAGTCAGCGTTGGAATATATTGGTCTCATTTTATGAGATTGGACATCTAAGGATTACCGACATGTTGACAAAGTCAGCGTCGGTCTGCACAATCCGCCAAGCTCTGTCCTAACTCTCCGCCAGTCCGCAAGGCAGTGTATGGGTGGTATACCTTGGTCTTTTAAGTTAGGTGTATGTAATTAATCATAAATTTTAACTTTTATAGAGATAGAGAATAAGTGATGATGCCCAAACATTTCTTGACCTTATTGATTTGACTAGCCATACACAAGGAAATTAGAATACCACTTTACAAACTGTACCAAGCAAACTAAGAACCTATTTCGTGGTTGCACTATGTTATCAACCGAACCAACTGGCCAAACTGGAATTTAACATTTGAAAACTTGAATTATATTGAAAATTTGTGACAAGTTGAGGTATTTAAAATAAAATCAACTGACTAGGAATTGTAAATTTAATTTGTTGTACCATTTTTTTGAAACAAGTCGTGTTGTCATTTTTTTGTATACATCCATTGCATTCATGTAGTTTCATTAGATCCACACACGCTGCATTTGGATTTTGTGGGTTGTATCTGCTGAAAACCCTCACAAGACACCACTCGTCCTACTAGGGACACCTAGAGATTTAACGGCTTGTTGCATACGCTAAATGCAATCGTGTTTCCTACGAAAGTGTGACTTATCTAGTTTAGCTTTTCATTTTTTTTATTTCTTTGTACTCGAGGACGAGTAAAAGATAAGTGTGGGGGTATTTGATTAACATAGAAATGTGTTTATTTTATGCTCTTATATTTTATCTTTTGTAAATAAATAAATGATACTTTAAGTATTTTATGTGTTTTTACAGATTGTCAAGTGATGCCTCCTTCATTTCAATTAAAGGCCAAGTACAAGGAAAAAAAAGCTACTTCCCAATATCAAAGCCATCTCAATTGCAAAAGAAGTTGTAGCTCACTGGTAAAGGCATAGAAATTTGAACTGAGAGACCTGAGTTCGATCCCCATCAAGCTCTCTTTTTGCTGAAAAAAGGAACATTCACACTGCCTCATTTTCTCTGAAGAATATATGGAACAGTTTTATATATATATATTCATATGTATGTATGTATGATATACACTAATAAACATTTGAGGAACAACCATATTCTTATCATGGAAATCAATTCAAATCATTCATTTTTTCAGCTGCCATTTAGAAGAATATTTGATTGAATTATTGCTAAGAAGAAGATCAATTTTGAAGATTTTATCCTATGTTGCCTTTGGAGTCTAATAAGTGTCCTTGTTTGGACGAATTAATCACATGCAATCTGATCACCAATCAATTAGCCATATGGAAGATTTGGAAGATATTCACCATGATATGCTCAGATATCTTTAAAGATTATTTCCAAACAACCTTGGTCAAGAAAGACATGAGATATGATGATACTTCTTGAGAAAAGAGGCCCATTTAGTCATAGATCTTATTAGGGTTTGCCTTATCTCACCTATAAATATACGTTGTAACTATTGTAAAGGGTGTGCCATTTTTATTCTATATTCTTGTTTATGAATAACAAAGTTTTTCGTCATTTTAGTTGATTGTCTTTTTCTTTCATAACAATTTGTGTGTCCAATCAATTAGTTTTGGTAGAACACATATTGTTGTTTTCTTTTATTACTGCATGTTAGCGATTGACCGTTTGATTAGATTCAACGGCAATCCTACTTTTAATTTTCTGTTATTGTTCTAGTTGTTATTTTCTTTTTCTAGTAATTGGTTCCTTTCTTTTCAGTTGTTGGATTTGATATTGATCTGATTAGATTCAGATCCATAGCAAATTCAATAGCGTTAATTCAAAAACATCTCCAGATTTTGTCTAACTCACCTAAGAATAGATAAATAATAAGATTTAAAACACCTCCCTGTGATTCGACCTGCATATTACGCGACCTGTGCGCTTGCAGTATTTATTTCAAAATTCGCGCTTTTCTATTTCATAGGAAAGCGACGAACATGTTTTTCCGTGTAATAACATTACAATATAACTAGTGCATAACCTATGCGTTGCTACGACAATTTTATTAAAAATAATATTTATTATTTTAATGTTAAACTGAAATTTTAATATACAATATAAGATAAAAATTTATGTGAAATACATAAACATTAATTAAAATTATTATTATTACTGTGTGTAATTTACGTCCTTTAGCTTACACAAACAATATGTATGTCTATGTATTTGAGGATTTTTTAAATCATTTTTGTTAATTTAGATATACATATAGAAATTGACGTATGTTAGTAGTTTATTTGATAAATTAGCAAATATTATTTTATAGAATTTGTTTCAATAAGTTAAATGTAAATTACGTAGTTGGGTTTAACTGGATAACATAGTAGGAAGAATTGAAATGAAATTTACAAAAAAGAGTACAAAATTGTTGTAGAGTTATTGATGTTAAAAAAAGAATTTTATGATATATTATATTGTAAATTCTTGATATAAATGAATCATTACTAATTTACAAATTTACCTTGTCATTATTGTTGATATGCAAAGGTTATGTTATGTGATTTATACATCTTTATAGTTGCATGGAAAGCTATCTTTTTTTAATATGAAAATATATAGTAAAATGGGCAAATATTTTTAAGAGCTATTTGTAAATTAGACTAAATACTCTCAAAGATTATTTAAATAATTAAAATTTAAGATTTCATGAGCAGTTTAAACATACGAATTGAAATATAAAGTAACTCGAAATCATTAAGAAGGTTCAACAAATAATTATAGAAATTTTAGAATACAGGTATTTAAAACGGATTTTTTTATTCAATTTATGATAAATTTATTGAGATAAGTATAATATATATAATATATATATTTGGTAGAGCCAACCGGTTTTATAGTGATTCATAACACTTATTATTTGGCAAAGCCGTCCTGTTTTTAAGGTGACCGCAAACACCTTTATTATAAGCAATATTAAAAAAATACAATATAGTACAGGTGATTGTGGTTTATAGTTAGCTAATTCGGTTTTTAAGGTGGACCATCCACCGCCGATGGAGTTTATTGTGTTCCGTCCACTCTACCTATACAAGCTTGCAACACTGGAGCAAGCTAATTTACTAGACTACAACAATTACATCCTCTAATGACTATACTCTCCACATAGGGAAAGAGGTATACATTTCATACTGCAATATTAGTGAGTTACATAATGAATACATATGAAACAATACAAGGATGTTTGAAATATGGCTAAGGTATTCACAGGATTACATAATAAGACTACTACATGTACAAAACTGAGATGTGTAGAAGCTTCAGAATGCACCGTATTATAGCCCACCGAATTCCTTGAGCTCCACGCCAAAAGCAATGATGTAATGGCATGCACAAATTTCATGGAATGATTAGACATATGGTCAAAATGGCAAGAGCCATGGTAAGGAAGGTAACAGTAGGTTAACCAATAGTGACAGTGATCATGAGAGCCAAGGCTACACCAAAATCACTGAATATCGATGATCAAGAGAAAAGCCAGAACACCAATGCAGCCGACTTGCCATTGAAGACCACAGTAAAGAAACTAGCTCAACCAAATAAACTGTAAGCAACAATAAACCAGAAATTCCATAGGAAGAGATCCACTACCAAGTAACATTAACAAGGGTCAGTGCCTAAGTGACTCGTATTATGTCTTCGTTCACTGGTGTTGTGACGACCCCAAAACCCCGTACTACGGCGTCAAGGGTAATCTTTGGAATATAACACATAAATAGATAATAGCAAAACAGAATTAAATAAATACACCAGATAATGAACAATAATACACTAGATAAACATAATCATCAGAGTTACACAGTATACAGGATCATACTTAGTACAGATACAGTTCAGCTATACATAAATGTCTACAGCGGAAAACAAACATAATATGTACAATAGGAGCTGAATAGCATAAAAAGAGATAAATGATAGAATCCATCTTCAGCTCCAGCTATCCAGAAAGAGCCTGCTAAAACCTGAATACAAGGCTGCCCGTGTAGAAAAAGGGGCACCCGAGTTTGCAAGTGAAACAAACTACGAGTTAGTCATGGGACTGGTATGAGAAATTTACTTAACACATTATATAATTTGGCTAATCACAGGACCATGCCACTTTCGCGGATCGGGTTTACTCCATTGGATTTCCAGTGCTTTAAAATAAATAATTCTTTTAAACATCGCAATGCTTTTTATAAAAATGAAGTCGATATAAGACTCAAGTCCCATCACACAATGCAACGCAAACCGGAGGATAGAGTTTTACCTTATATCGACCAAAATATGCTTGATACAAGCAAAACAAATCATTTAAAAGGTAAACTTTGTCGTTCAATTCTTAATCAGACTCCAACTGTAAAATAGTAAGAGAACGATCCCCTAAATATTAACCCCAAAGGCCGAAACCAACATCAGACTAATACCCAGGAAACCACCCATCTTAGCTCGTTTCTAGTTAGCTTCTAATTTTATAAAACAATCATAAATATCAATCATAGACGACATGAGCGTCCCATGCCACTATGTCTCCAAATATAGGTCTACAATCAAAACCGCACGATGTCGTATTTGGAATTAGATTTCCATCATGAACCAAGGCAAAAGATAGTCCTTACCGAATTCGAGACAATCTAGCCCATGTCTCAGGCAAGTACTCAGTCAAGCCTTTGGATCGTCAGGGCCGATCCACCGATGTGGATGAAAATGCCTGAACACTACGTTTCCCCGCCCTTTGGGGCGTAAATGAGCCAACGAATGACACCATCGGTCCCGGATCAACAGATATAACCGAGGCGCCTTGCAACAGCAACAACCACATAGGTGAAAATAATATAAATGTCAGCCAGTTTAAGCACCGACACCACCTCTAGCTAGAAGGAAACACATGCCCTCCCTGAGGTCCTCTCCCGTTTCTGGTTCATACCGGGGTGTGAGGCTCGCGAATTCACGTTATACACAAAGCTATGCCACACAGGCGGTGCTTTGATCATCAACCACAAGACTTTGCTTTTCAACAGAAGCCTTGATCACTGCATCTTAGCATGCCACATAGGCAATTCACACCATGCAACTGATGGCTATCAATCACACAGAATGAATTCCAAGGTCAGACACACAGTCCATTTGCAAGTCCGTTCTGGGTCTGAACGAAACCGTAGGCACTATATACATCGCATACCCATCGATCTCCACGTACATCTGGACGATCACCACTCATTATCCATATTTCGGGATGCCTCCCAATCAGGACATCAGTTAAGATCCAAACAAGATGAAGATCTTTGGTCTTCAGCCACCATCTTCATCTTCGACTTCTTATCGTCGATTCAGTTATACAGAATGGGATAAACCCGGTCTTTCTGAGCAACTCGCGTATATAATAAACAAGTGCTATATGAACACAACATACGCCTTATTCAAATTCATTGGTCAGTAACCGTAAATCAGTAAGAGAACGATTTCCCAAATATTAACCCCGAAGGCCGAAACCAAAATCAGATCAAAACTCAGGAAACCATTCGACTTAGCTAACCTTCAGTTAATTTCTAAATTTCACATTCCATATCATTTAAAATATTTTATAACGATTTATCGCTATTTTTATTTATTTAAAAATAGCCAATTTATTCAAACGACGCTTCAGGCCATTACGAGGCCGTGGCGCTGTTTTTCTTTAGATTTGATTTACACATATCTGAAAATCTAACCGTTGGATCTTCAAAAATTTTATATCATTAGAAAGATCTTTTCAAAACGAATCCAACGGTTCCAGTTTTGGGAAAGTCCGACGGTCGGATCTCCCGGTACAATCATTTGAAGTTTCGATTTCAAAATACAAAGTACAACGTCGTTATTCGATTTAATTTAATTATATATATATAAATATAATCGATTCTGGCGCTATTTTTCTTCAGTTTTGAATTAAACATTCCAGACAATCCAACCGTTGGATCTTTACAAAATTGGTGTCGTTGGAAAGATATTTCGAAAGCGAACCCGACGGTTTCAGTTTCGGGAAAATCCGATGGTCGGATCTCCCGCACTAATCATTTGAAATCACGGTTTCAAAACACGAACTGCAGCTTCGTTATTCGATTTATTTTAATTATATTTATATATGTATATATAAATATAATATATTCTGCGATTTCAAAACCATATTCTTTTCATACCTTTGATAAAAATGATATTTTTATCCAACTGACATTTATTTCAACTAACACGACCCGAAAAATATTTTCTAGCTTCGTATTGACGATACAGTCCTAACAAAACTAGTTTCGTCGAAATCCGAGGTCGTTTGCAATATGGCCATTTTTAAGGGCCGAAATTCCATAGCGACTATTCTGAATTTTCAACTGGACATAACTTTATATCCCCGCTATGAAATTTTGATTTTTCGGATTCGTTGGAAAGATATTCTCAATTAGATTCTATTATTTTTGGTTTTGCTAAAATCTGGTTTATTTTGCACCCGGTACATTCATTTGAACTTTGAAATCGAATTTTTGAACTACCGCGCCATTTTCAATTCCATTTATAATTATAAATAATTATTTATATTCTAACGACGATCTATATAAATATATATGTTCGAATTCTATTCAAAATAAATTTCTCGTCGATATTATTTAAAATAATTCATTTTAAATAATCAAAATTCGTTAAAATTTCCAAAATAAAAATTTTAAACTGGCTAGGATTTTCGGGTTGTTACAATCTTTCCCACTTAAAACTTTTCGTCCCCAAAAAGAAACGAAGCCGAAAGTTGTTTAACTAATCAACTCAATTTCCATTATTTTTGTTACGGCTTAAGTTCTTCAACTTTTCAGTTTCTAAGAACTTTTCAAATTTTCAAAAATTTGGCTAACACCCTAAATTTTCGAAAAATTTCGCCATAACCTCCTCTGCACCGGGGACTTCGGGATATTTCATATAGCCTCCCATGGCCTTCTTCAATCCAAAAGAAAAAAAAGCCAATCGGCTCATAAAATCATCATCACCCAAACAAAACAGTAAATTATGGTAAACATGTACCTATTTGTCAGGCAAACAATTTTATTCTTCTGCTCTAGCCTCCTTGCTATGACCTGTTCAATGTAAGTACATGTATATGCAAGCAAATGCGATTAATTTTCAGTACAATTCAATATTTGATTCTATTAGGCGTAATGGTTCAAAATTTCAAACAAATAGACAAACAACACAACCATCAATCAATTAGTGAATTAATGTTTCAAACTCATAATTTTGATATATATACAGAAAATCATGTTTTTGGTGCCAAATCACAACAATGTATCCTAGCTATATTTTTGTTCTCACACCAGTCTGATGGAAATATATAGATATCACACCTTCGAAACTCGAACATAAATTCTGATGATGATCGATCAACCATCAGAACCATCTCCGGGCGGCTAGAGCGTGATTCCATATCTATCCAGTATATTAAAACTTCGAATATACGTTCATGACGCGTATACGCGGAATCTTTATATACTCGATTGTCCAAATCAATACAAATAAAATATTCAAATACGTTGAATAAGGTTTAAATCTTCAAGACAATATTGTTTTCATTTGAAAAATATACACTTCACACTCGTTCTAGGATACTACTGATCCTATCTCTAATTTGTCATTCTAATTGGATATTACTAATCCAATATCTGATGAATTCTTTCGTTCGGTTATAATGTGTCTTGTTCTCGAGCTCTGTAAACCAAAGCTCTGATACCAAATTGACACGACCTGAAAAATATTTTCTAGCTTCGTATTGAAGATACAGTCCTAACAAAACTAGTTTCGTCGAAATCCGAGGTCGTTTGCAAAATGGCCATTTTTAAGGGCAGAAATTCCATAGCGACTATTTTGAATTTTCAAATGGACATAACTTTTTATCCCCGCTATGAAATTTGGATTTTTCGGATTCGTTGGAAAGATATTCTCAATTAGATTCTATTATTTTTGGTTTCGCTAAAATCCGGTTTATTTTGCACCCGGTACATTCATTTGAAGTTTGAAATCGAATTTTCGAACTACCGCGCCATTTTCAATTACTTTTATAATTATAAATAATTATTTATATTCTAACGACGATCTATAAAAATATATACGTTCGGATTCTATTCAAAATAAATTTCTCGTCGATATTATTTTAAATAATTCATTTTAAATAATCAAAATTCGTTAAAATTGCCAAAATAAAAATTTTAAACTGGCTCGGATTTTCGGGTTGTTACATCAACACTTCACTATTTTTAACAATTCATGTATATAATAAAAATGTGATTTTTATTGTAAAACAATTTATTTCAAAACACGACTATTTTATATAGTTCATATAGATGATAAAAATATGATTTTTATTATAAAACAATTTATTTCAAAACACGACTATTTTATATAGTTCATATAGATGATAAAAATATGATTTTTATTATAAAACAATTTATTTCAAACACGAATACCATTCAACACATGAATTTCTATTCAACACATGAAGGTTTTCTATAGTTCGTATATATAAAATAAGAATGTGATTTTTATTGTTAAAACAATTTATTTAAAACACGAATACCATTCAACACATGAAATTCTATTCAACACATGAAGGTTTTCTATTTAACACACGAATATAGTGTCAACACATGAAAATAATTCTAAAACATGAATATTATTCAAAATTTCGGCAGCATAACGACAGGGTAGTTAAAACCGGGGTCGTCCCTAGTACGGCTCCTCGCTCTACCTTAAATCCTCACAGCTTTTGACAATGGGGATTTCATGCATCTAGTTCGCACGCAGGCGGCATGTATATTTTTTTCCATTTCCACAAACTATTCCTATGTGGGTTCAACCAAATAATTCTCAACCACAAACGGGTATTTCTCAACCACAATCAATCAATTTCAACCACAAACAATTCATATCAACCATTCGCTATCAACCAATTTTCACACCAATCACAACCAATAAATATCGTCCATGGTTTGTGGACGAGGGGCGTATATATATATAAGCATTTCACTTCTATTTCAACACATATATAATTTTTACAATGCATATATAACTTATACATCGAACGTATAACTTATACAACGCTTATACAAGAGGTGTACAATGCTTATATAACTCATACATCGACTATATAATTTATACATCGTCGTTTTCCATATCGTTTATAATTTAGAAATCTCACATTGGGTTCCACTCCACCAAAAATAGCAGAAGGCTCAGAAAAATATGCGGTCTCTTCTAGAAGGTAGAAGACGTCCACACGAGTCCACTGTCTCTTGTTTCACTGAATTTCGTCAACAAACGAAAAAGATATGATTTTTACAGTGAAATCAAAAACCGTAGCGCTTTAAAATGCTATAATATAGTTAAAATAAAAATAGCTGTATACCTCTCTGAATTCTTCAAAACTAGGTTTAGCTTTTTCTCGAAATCCGTGTAGTATTACAACGATCGGCCTTCGCCATGTGAAAGAGGGAGGAGAGGTGCACAAGGGGTGGGGGTTTCGTTGAACTCGACGGCAGTGGGTGGCTCTGGCGGCGGCTCGAAGTCGTCGACTTCAGGAGGTTGATCCGGCCTCGACACGCAATCAAAAAAATCCAACCATTATATGGATTTGAAGCTGGGGATGTCCTCTACAAAATTCTCAACTGGAGGAAGGTCTGATTTTGTGTGTGGAAGGAGAAATCGGGGGGAGAACGAATCATCCTCTTTCCGCCGTCGCCTGGAACGTCTTGTCGGGGAGAGAGAAAGTGAGTTGGCCCAATGAGATTTTTTTTATATTTATAAATTTATAAATTTCGAAAATACCCTCTTTCACACATGAACCCCAATCCAGACCCAACGACTGTCACCTCTAGCTAAATACCCCTATTCCGAACACAATGAGATATGTTTCGAAGGCCCATTCGACTGTTTCAGTCAGTTTTTCTTTAAATTAAAATATAAAACATTCAATATTTAATTTGAACGCACATTTCAATTTGCCGGGGCCACATACTGATTCTAAAAATTCCAGAAAAATAAATCTAGCTATGTTTTGACGACACGGTCCCAACAAAACTAGTTTCGTCGAATTCTGAGGCCGTTTGAAAAATGGCCCTTTTCTGGTCGATCCAATTTAATAGAAATTGACCAAACACATTTTCCTTTGCCACGCTCACATACTAGCCTCAAAAGCTATGAAATTTGAAACTTAGCAATAATTTGACATTCTGGATCCAACAAAAGTGGTTTCGTCGAATTCTGAGGTCGTTTGCAAAATGGCCATTTTCACGGGCTATATAAACTCTATAGCGGCCTTTCTGAAAAATCATTTGTCCATAACTTTTGCTTCCCGCTATGAAACTTCGATTTTTCAGATTCGTTAGAAAGATATTCACTAACAAATTTAAATATTTTTGGTTTCACTCAAATCCATTTTGTTTTGCACCCGATACAGTCCGTCAAAGTTTGAGTTCAAAATTTGAAACTACCGCGCCATTTCAGGCTTTGTTTATAATTAGAAATAATTATATTTATTTTCAAACATCGATTCAAACTTACTTTTCGTCGTTATTGTTTAAAATATTTATTTTAAATATTTAAAATCCACTATTTTAGCCAATTTAAAATTTTCAAACTGGTTCAGATTTTCCGGGTTGTTACAATCTCCCCCACTTAAAACTTTTCATCCCCGAAACGGAACAAAGTTGAAAGTGGTTTGATTAATCAACTCTACTTCCGATCCGGCTTCCATTCTCCAACTTTTCAGTTTCTGAGAATTTTCAAATTCTTCAAAAATTTGGCTAACACCCGGAATTTTCGAAAAATTTCGCCATAACCTCCTTTGTACGGGGAGGGGTTTGGAAATTTATTGGGCCGTATAAGGTACCCAATAAATCCTATAAAGCATACACATATTTATAGTGATATATTCTGGTGTTTACAGGGGAGCGTGTATAGATAATAACTCGAGAGAATAAATTCTCGTCACCCTGTCTAAGCCTGAGGGAGTGTGTATTTTTAATTACTCCAGAAATAAATTCTCGTCATCTCGTCCCGTGTGGGAAATAAATAATCCATGTGCCGTATCTAATAACTAGAGAGATGTGATTATTGTCAACTCCAGACCTGTGTGGGGTTTTTATTAATCTGGAAATTTATCGTTACAATTTTTATATGGTCCATATCAGTCATCAGTTCAACCTGTAATATATAGTCATCGCCATACAAGCCTCTCGCTCGTATGGTAAATCTTCAACCTTGTCACACAAGCTCCAAATGCTTATGTGGTATATGATGAAGTATGCCTATCTTCAAGAAGTATTCCATGTAGCGTAGTTCAAAATTAATTGTTACTATCCTATGGCGACATTTATTATTACACACAGAACAACCAGCACTCCGCATCCAATGACATTCACAGGAGTTGATATAATAATAAGATTGCGCATCCAACTCATTAAGGTTTACCTATTTGTCGGGCATGCAGATAAATTCTTTACTCAACAGCTAATCCATTTACCTGTTGAAACATATGTAATGCACATGTATATATTCCTATCTATTTTTAAATCAGTTCAATGTGTGGTTTAATCGAATAAATTCTACCATTCATTCTCTTATTAATTAAATTAACTATCGTTCTAATAATTTAATTTATCCAACCCACTATCACACAACACAAACAACAAGCAATTTGTTCTTAACTTTTCAAAAATGTACTAATTAATTCATACACTCTTTTAAAATCATTTAGACTATAGAATTAAAAGTTCACATCCATGAAAGGAAAATAAGTACAAAGTAGAGAACAACTGGAAATTTCAAAATATGGTAAATGTACCTTGCACCGGAGTCAATCAGAGATATCCACTCGACACTTAGGATAGGATTTCTGAATGCTCTCCTCAGTTTCCCAAGTATAATCTCACGGATCTCCACTCCATTGCACTTTGACTAAGTGAACTTTCTTGTTCCTCAGCTCTTTGGTTTCTTTGCCAATGATCTTTAGCGGCTCTCTTCTCACAGCCAATTCTAGAGTAATTTCAATATCATGTTGCGCTGCTTCTTCCACGATCAAGTATGGATCATGAACGTGCTTTCGAAGTTGAGATATGTGAAATACATCATGCACTTCAGGAAACCAATCTGGCAATTTAACCCTATATGCGAGAGTTCCAATCCGTTCAAGAATAGGAAACGGACCAATGAATTTGGGCGCCAACTTCCCAGTTTTACCGAACCGGATAACTCCTCTCATCGGCGATACTTTCAAATATATATAGTCGCCAAAAGCAAATGATATATCTCTTCTTCTCTTATCGGCATAGCTCTTCTGTCATCTTTGAGCGGCGAGTAATCGTTTGTTAACGAAATCGACTTTGTCCACAGCATCACGGATCATATCAGGTCCCAATACAAGTCTATTGCCAGGTTCGACCCAATAAGCAAGAGATCGGCACGGTCTACCATACAATGCTTCGAATGGTTACATTGTCAGGCTCGCTTGGTAGCTGTTGTTATATGAGAATTCAGCCAAATGTAAATGGTCTTCTCATGATCCACCGAAATCTAGAACACAAGCCCACAATAAATCTTTTAGTATATGATTCACTCTCTCAGTTTGACCATCTGTCTAAGGATGATGAGCGGTGCTCAAGTTCAGCTTCGTTCCCAGTTCTACTTGAAATGCCTCCCAGAATTTGCTAGTTAATATTGGATCTCTATCACTGACTATACTGATCGGCACTCCGTTTAGTCTAATAATTTCCTTGAAATATATCTGCACCAGACTCTGAGCAGTTCTGTTCGATCTGACAGGTATGAAATGGGCGGTCTTCGGTGAAGTGATCTACGATCACCCATATACTGTCATTTCCTTTTCTGGTTCTGGGCAAACCATCTATGAAGTCCATGGAAATATGTTCCTACCTCCAACAGGGAATGTCGAGCGGTTGCAACAATCCAGCCAGTTTCTGTTGGTCGCTTTTGACTGATTGGCAAGTAGGGCACCTTCTAACATATATAGAGATGTCTCTTTTCAGCGATTTCCACCAGAATGTTCGCTTGATATCGTTATACATTTTACTCACACCCGGATGGATGCTAAGCTTAGATTTGTGGCATTCATCAAGCACATCTCTTCTGAGTTCAGGAATTTCTGGAACACAAATTCGTCCTTGTAACCTCAGAATCCCTTCACTATCGAGCTGGAAATCTGAAGCATTTCCCTCTCGAATTCGTTGGCTCATTCCTTTAATAAATTTATCGTCTTTTTGGAGAGCAGATATCTTGTCAATCAAAGAAGTCGCAATAATAAAACTGGCGATCATTTCATTCTTTCTACTTAACGCATCGGCAACGACATTGGCTTTCCCTGGAGTGTATAGAATCTCAAAATCGTATGCTGCAAGGAACTCTAGCCAACGTTGCTGTCTTAGATTCAAGTCTTTCTGGGTGAACAGATACTTTAGCGACTGATGATCTGTAAACAGTTCGAATTTCTCGCCCAGAAGATAGTGTCTCTAGATTTTCAAAGCAAATACGATAGCCAACAACTCAAGATCATGAGTGACATAGTTCTTTTCATGTGGCTTCAGCTAGCGGCTAACATAAGCAACAACTTGACCTCTTTGCATTAATACTGTACCAAGGCCTTCTCTAGAGGCATCTATCCAGACTTTCAAGTCCTGATTGCCGTCGATTATCGTTAACACTGGAGCCGTTGTTAATCTTAACTTTAGCTTCTCAAAAGCCTCCTTACATTCTAGAGTCCACTTGAATTTTGAGTGCTTCTTTGTAAGCTTCGTTAAGTGAGTAGATATCTTCGAAAAATCTTTAACGAACTTCCAGTAATAATTAGCCAATCCAAGAAAACTTCGTACTTCTGTGGGAGTAATAGGCTGTTTCCAATTTTGTATAGCGGTGATTTTACTTGAATCCACAGCAATTCCCTCTTTTGATACGACGTGGCCAAGAAACTTTACTTCATCTTGCCAGAATATACATTTGGACAGTTTGGTTTTCAATACATTCCTTCTCAGAATTTCCAAAACTAGTTCCAAATGCTTTTCATGTTCGGCCTTTGACTTAGAGAAGATTGGAATATCATCAATAAAAACCAGAACAAACTTATTCAAGACTCCTCTGAACACTCGATTCATCAAATCGACGAAGTAAGCTGGAGCGTTACATAAGCCGAACGGCATTACTAACCACTCATAGAATAAGTCGGGACCTCTGAATGCTGTCATAGGAACACACTCTTCGGCAATACGAAGCTGATGGAAGCCTGTAGCTAGGTCCATCCTTGAAAATACTTGTGCTCCATTCAGGCGATCCAATAAATCATCGATTCGCAGCAATGGATATTTATTCTTTATTGTCTGCTTATTCAAGTCACGATAATCCACACATAGTCGTAGAGTACCGTCATACTTTGGGACAAACACCACTGCTGCTCCCAAATCAGAGAAACTAGGTCTGATCAGGCCCTTCCATACAAGCTGTCTTGTTTGATTGTCTAATTCCTCTTTCTCTTTCAAGGTCATTCTTTGAATAGCGTGCACTATTGGCCTTGCGTTTGGAATTAAGCGATCTTGAAATCAATTTCTCTCCGCGGAGGTAAGCTAACAACTTCTTCGAACACATCCGCATAATTTTTGACGACCGGAATATCTTTGATGAGGTCAGGAATATTCTCTGTGACTATAGGGATATTTTCTATTTGAGCAGGAGAAACATCCAAAGCTGCCCATAAGTCTTTTCTATTATAATTCTGACCTTCACAGGGAATGGTTATATAATCACCTGATTTAATCTTCGCCTTAACGACTCTGTCGGTGCATTTAACCTCAGCTTCATATTTGGTCAAGCAGTCTAACCCCAAGATTAGATCAAACTCTGTAAAATTCATGACGACCGCGATGGTAGGGAACTGATAACGAGAAAAAGAAACCGGCACCCCACAAACCCAACTGAGATCGAGGGAACCCCAACCGGATTATGGACAGTCATTGGTTCTTTGAGCTTATTCAAATTCAAATCCAGTTTCTTAACCGCATTCTTTGCAACAAAGCTTCGTGATGCGCCGGTGTCAAACAGTACTTTAACTGGAATATCTTTGACAGTAAGCATGCCTTCTAAAACATCTGGCCTTTCCTAAATAGCTGAGGGCTCAGAAGTTTCTGCTACTTCATTTTTATGTACTGCTTCAGATTTCTTTGAGAGTTGGCACTCCCGTGCAATATGACCTGCTTGATGACACTTATGGCATTTCCTTTCACCATGTGAGTTCTTTTGCTTCTTAGTAGGCTTGGATCCGTTCTTTCTTTTCTTCTTTAAAGATCTGCAATTTCCCTGCAAATGCCCTTGCTTCTTGCAATTATTGCATATGGCAGTCGTTGCCGGTTCTTTCCCAGATCTGGCCCTTTTCCAATTGACCTTAGGCTTCTTACCTACCTCAGACATCGTACTGGCCTCAGGATTATCAATTTCAGACTCCCCTTTATTACTAGAACTGACTTCCTGTTCGTAACGTAACATACCTTTCTTGTCGAGATCCTCATACTGGTAAGCCATGTATATCATTTCAGAGAAAGGAAGCTTCACATTCCTCATTATACTATTCCGATATTTTCTTTGCAGGCCATGAATAAACCTCAGATTCTTCCTCTTCGGATCTTGGGTCAGATGCGGGGCAAAATGAGAAAGTTCATTGAATTTCTTATGATATTCTGGAATGGCCATATCTCCTTGTATCAAATAAGAGAATTCATCACATAACCGCTCAGTTGCTTCAGGAGGAGTAAATCTTTCTAGGAAAATCACTTTAAATCTATCCCACGTGATATCACCTTCTGGATTATCCTTAATAATTGAATCCCACCAGAACAAAGCTTTGTCTTTGAGTGCCCAAGATGCCAGTAACCTTTCTGGTCATCTCTCAGCTTTAAACCGTCAAAGATTTTCTCAGCAGAATGGATCCAAGCTTGTGTTTTCATAATAGATTCTTCGCCCGAGAACGGTATTCCACCCATATTTCGATACTTAATTAATAGGGCCTCAATATCTGGTTCTGCATTCCTTCTGATTCTGACACTCATTTTTCTAGTACTTCTGCAAATAGCAGATCAAGTGTCAGGTCAACAGAAAAGATATTTCAAAACATAGAGACAAATACTTGAATGTAAATGTGTCCACTGGGGTGTATTTCATTCTGCTTTACTCATACTAGGATATTACTGTTCCTATCTGTAATGAGTTATTCGTCCTAGAACACTCCTGGTTCTATTTCTGGCGAGTTCGTTAATATGTTATAATCCAGCACTAAGCTTAACCAAAGCTCTAATACCATGCTATGACGACCCCAAAACCCCGTACTACGGTGTCAAGGGTAATCTTTGGAATATAACACATAAACAGATAACGGTAGAACAGAATTAAATAAATACACCAGATAATGAACAATAATACACTGGATAAACATAATCATCAGAGTTACACAGTATACAGGATCATACTTAGTACAGATACAGTTCAGCTATACATAAATGTCTACAGCGGAAAACAAACATAATATGTACAATAGGAGCTAAACAGCATAAAAAGAGATAAATGGTAGAATCCATCTTCAGCTCCAGCTATCAAGAAAGAGCCTACTAAAACCTGAATACAAGGCTGTTCGTGTAGAAAAAGGGGCACCCGAGTTTGCAAGTGAAACAAACTACGAGTCAGTCATGGGACTGGTATGAGAAATCTACTTAACACATTATATAATTTGGCTAATCACAGGACCATGCCACTTTCGCGGATCGGGTTTACTCCATTGGATTGTCAGTGCTTTAAAATAAATAATTCTTTTAAACATCGCAATGATTTTTATAAAAAAGAAGTTGATATAAGACTCAAGTCCCATCACACAATGCAACGCAAACCGGAGGATAGAGTTTTACCTTATATCGACCAAAATATGCTTGATACGAGCAAAACAAATCATTTAAAAGGTAAACTTTGTTGTTTAATTCTTAATCAGACTCCAACTGTAAAATAGTAAGAGAACGATCCCCTAAGTATTAACCCCGAAGGCCGAAACCAACATCAGACCAATACCCAGGAAACCACCCATCTTAGCTCGTTTCTAGTTAGCCTCTAATTTTATAAAACAATCATAAATATCAATCATAGACGACATGAGCGTCCCATGCCACTATGTCACCAAATATATGTCTACAATCAAAACCGCACGATGTCGTATTTGGAAATTGGATTTCCATCATGAACCAAGGCAAAAGATAGTCCTTACCGAATTCGAGACAATCTAGCCCATGTCTCAGGAAAGTACTCAGTCAAGCCTTTGGATTGTCAGGGCCAGTCCACCGATGTGGATTAAAATGCATGAACACTACGTTTCCCCGCCCTTTGGGGCGTAAATGAGCCAACGAATGACTCCATCGGACCCGGATCGACCGATATAACCGAGGCGCCTCGCAACAGCAACAACCACATAGGTGAAAATAATATAAATGTCAGCCAGTTTAAGCACCGACACGACCTCTCGCTAGAAGGAAACGCATGCCCTCGCTGAGGTGCTCTCCCGTTTCTGGTTCATATCGGGGTGTGAGGCTCGCGAATTCACATTATAAACAAAGCTACGCCACACAGGCGGTGCTTTGATCATCAACCATAAGACTTTGCTTTTCAACAGAAGCCTTGATCACTGCATCTTAGCATGCCACACAGGCAATTCACACCATGCAACTGATGGCTATCAATCACACATAATGAATTTCAAGGTCAGACACAAAGTCCATTTGCAAGTCCGTTCTGGGTCTGAACGAAACCGGAGGCACTATATACCTCGCATACCCATCGATCTCCACGTACGTCTAAACGATCACCACTCATTATCCATATTCGGGATGCCTCCCAATCAGGACATCAGTTACCATCCAAACGAGGTGAAGATCTCCGGTCTTCAGCCACCGTCTTCATCTTCGACTGCTTATCGTCGATTCAGTTATATAGAATGGGATAAACCCGGTCTTTCTGAGCAACTCGCGTATATAATAAACAAGTGCTACATGAACACAACATACGCCTTATTCAAACTCACTAGTTACTAACCGTAAATCAGTAAGAGAATGATTTCCCAAATATTAACCCCGAAGGCCGAAACCAACATCAGATCAAAACCCAGGAAATCATTCGACTTAGCTAACCTTCAGTTAATTTCTAAATTTCACATTCCATATCGTTTATAATATTTTATAATGATTTATCGCTATTTTTATTTATTTAAAAATAGCCAATTTATTCAAACGACACTTTAGGCCATTACGCGGCCGTTGCGCTATTTTTCTTCAGATTTGATTTACGCATATCTGAAAATCTAACCATTGGATCTTCACAAATTTTATATCATTAGAAAGATCTTTTCAAAACGAATCCAACGGTTCCAGTTTTGGGAAAATCCGACGGTCGGTTCTCTCGGTACAATCGTTTGAAGTTTCGATTTCAAAATACGAACTACAACGTCGTTATTCGATTTAATTTAATTATATATATATAATCGATTCTGGCGCTATTTTTCTTCAGTTTTGAATTAAACATTCCAGACAATCCAACCGTTGGATCTTTACAAAGTTGGTGTCATTGGAAAGATATTTCCAAAGCGAACCCGACGGTTTCGGTTTCGGAAAAATCCGATGGTCGGATCTCCCGCACTAATCGTTTGAAATCACGGTTTCAAAACACGAACTGCAGCTTCGTTATTCGATTTATTTTAATTATATTTATATATGTATATATAAATATAATCTATTCTGCGATTTCAAAACCATATTCTTTTCATACCTTTGATAAAAATGATATTTTTATCCAACCGACATTTATTTCAACACTTCACTATTTTTAACAATTCATGTATATAATAAAAATGTGATTTTTATTGTAAAACAATCTATTTCAAAACACGACTATTTTATATAGTTCATATAGATGATAAAAATATGATTTTTATTATAAAACAATTTATTTCAAAACACGACTATTTTATATAGTTCATATAGATGATAAAAATATGATTTTTATTATAAAACAATTTATTTCAAACACGAATACCATTCAACACATGAATTTCTATTCAACACATGAAGGTTTTCTATAGTTCGTATATATAAAATAAGAATATGATTTTTATTGTTAAAACAATTTATTTAAAACACGAATACCATTCAACACATGAATTTCTATTCAACGAATGAATTTCTATTCAACACATTAAGGTTTTCTATTTAACAAACGAATGTAACAACCCGTATTTTCAATAACCTGTTATAACGTAAATCGAGGCAGAATTTAATTTATAAATCTGAATCAAGGGAAATGGGCTATGCCATTGCGTTCGTCTCGGAAAAATACGCGAAATAGAGTCCGAATTTTCGAAAATCGGAGTCCGTATGACCCGATTAAGGCCCAATGACGTTTTCAGAAAATTTCAAGTTCAAAACAGATTTGAATTTCAAGTTCAAATTTCGGATTTCGGGCCTGGAAGGCTAGGCGGGAAATTTCCCGCCAAGTCAACCAAGTCGACAGGCCTGTCGACTTGGCAGTCGACTTGGTTGGACCCAAGTCGACAGCCCTGTCGACTTGGCTGTCGACTTGGTTCAGCCGGGCAGTTTTGCCTGGTGCACCATTTTGGGGTTTTGGTTAGGTTTTGGGGCCAGATTCGGTTTTAAGGGCTGAGATTGGAATTAGGGTTTAATCCTAAGGTTGAAACTAATCCTAATCTCTATAAATAAGCCCCTAACCTAACCCTAAATCATCATTATTCATTCAAGTAACTAAACTATGGCAAAATCATTCCTCTCATGGCCTCCACTCTCTTCATAAAATTCTAAGTTACTTCTATGAGAGATTTTCCATGCATACAAGTGTTTTCAAGCTTGTATGAGTGTCATTAGCTTGCATCCAAGTCAAGTTTCCATATTTACATCATAAAGCAAGGGTTTTGATCATTTTGGCTCAAGGGTTTTTCTATTAGAGCTTGCATTTTGGGTTTATTTGATTGCATAAGGGCTTTGTCTCAATCTATATATATTTTTGTGTCTTCATAAGCACTGTAAGCCCTTTTCTACTTTCATATTTAAACTTTAAAGTTAAATGAATGAGGCAAGTTTGGTTGATCATTATTATATGCAAGTTTGCCATGATATGCAAGTTTACTATGTCATGTTATGCAAGTTTGATATGTTATGATATGCAAGTTTTCCATGTTATGTTATGCAAGTTTGCCATGTTATGATATGCAAGTTGTCATGTTATGTATGCAAGTTTGGGTGGATCATTTTACCCATGTTATCATGTTATGCAAGCTTACCTTGAGTATATGAACGTAAAGCTTCAAGCTTTATGTTAAAGGTTGCATTTTGGCAACATGTAAGTTATCATATCTCTTATGATAACTTGCATGTGAGGCTAGATGCGAACTTATGGCCATTTCAACATGTCATTTATCACCATGTATCACCAATATGCTAAGTTTGGTTTTATGCATGCTTTTGAGGCCTAAAAATGTAATATGCAAGTATATGAACATATGTACATTTCATATGCCACCATGTTAAACTTGTGGCTTCAACACCTTTATGTCATGATTATGCCAAGTTCCCTCTTTCTATCCTTTATGCGCTATTGCGATATGTAAGCGATGGGATTGCGTTTGGGGTTGGGTAAACTTAAAAGACATGAAAACATAAGATTGGGAATTTACCTATTAAGTTAGGTCTACCCATTGGGAATTTACCTATTAAGTTAGGTCTACCCAAATGCTTGAAAACTTGTAATATGTTTTGTAAACATAATGGACATGACACTTAGAAAATATAAGTGTGACAAACTCGAGGTTGGGTTGAGTTTGTAGCGTAAAACTACCCGGAACTGACCGGCTTAACTAGTTGCTACAAACAATAGGACCCAATGTGAGAAGTTGGTCATGTTGTACCTTGAACCCGAGGTTAGACCAAGTTGTGGTGTAAAGCTACCCGGAACCGACCGGCTTAACTAGTAACCGCAACAAAGTCTAATGTGAGAGGTTAAGGCACATTAATTAAGTAATGCCTCATGATTATGGTTAAGTCATGGTCCACTTAATACTTAACCAATTTGGACTGGGTGGATTAATCGGGGTTAGGTCGTGAACCCATCGTTACACTTAACCAAGTTAATCCATGATTAGTAAAAGGGTTAAGTTAACCTACACTTAGCCAATCTGAACTCGGTAATTTAACGGGGTTAAGTTGAACTATACTTAACCAATCCAACTTAGTAATTTGATAAGGCTGAGAACCGATTTGATACCTGGTCTGGATAAACTAACTTGATCGATAAATTAAACGAACCTGTTTTGCGGATCTGTAGGGCCCACACCAAGTTAGGCAAGTTTGTAAATCTGTTATCTGATCCGTTAGTCTGAAAACTGATCGTCTGAACTTTGTATGTCTGAACTCTGTTAATAAGTTAATCTGAATCTGATAGTCTGGGGACATAAGGGGGAATACTTGTGTCATTTGTTGTTTGGGACCCATATTAGTCAGTAACCCTTTCTGGTATCAAAACTTTGACCCAACTGTAGGTAGGGTCCGGGCACGCTTACTGAACTAATTATAAGTGGTTCATTCTGATAATGGCGATGGGTGTTGATGGTGCGTTCCAACCGGGTCATGTGCGTGCATGGATCCCGGTCTCCCTCTGAGGATGTAAGACGCCGTGACATCTGTAAATAGGCCTGTGCCAATTGGTTGCCACTTTAGGGAGTGATACACCCTATCGTGTGGCCGACATAGGGTATTTATGTATTAGGGAGCCGATCGCTTGGGTAGGATTTAGGGAACACTTAGCTCTGTCTGATTCTGTTGGTACCGTCTGTTTTGTTGGGTGGTAACACCCGTCTGTTTCTGCGTGGTACCGTTCTGTTAGGGTGGTAAAGGCCCATTATTGTTAGCATTCCGTTTCTGTACTTTACCTATTAGGGTGGTAAAAGCCCATTTTTCCCAAACTCTATCTCTGTATGGACCATTCTGTTCCGTCCTGTTTCAATGTAAACATTGGGGTAACACCTAATCCTGTTATACTAGAATTGGTACCAAGAAGTTGGATCTTGATTTAAGTCAAACACCTGATATTGGGCCAAGTTTAGGCCAATGGATAAATTCTTGTTTATACATGACATGTTAGAATGCTGGTACACCTATGGTGAAAAAGTTCACCTTGATTATGCGATGACTCCTTTGAACTATCTGTTAGATATTCACCATGCTAGTATGTAATTATCCTTATGTTCATCTCAGTTCCTCATGCCAGTTAACTTTATCAGTTTACATTGATTGTAGTAGGGCTTACTCAGTCTTTTTGACTGACCTGTTTTTCTTTCGCCTCTTTTCTTCCGTTCCCCCCCCCCCCCCCCCCAGGTTCTCAAGGAGGGAATATTGGAGCTTAGCTTGGATTTCTGATCGCTTGCTTGTGGGATTTTAGCTCATGTACGGTCTTGACATGAAGCAAGCTATGGTTATCACTTATTTTGGGGATAGTACTTATGTATTTCAGTTTTTCAGTGATGTTTTTATCTAGACTTGTATATTTGGAAAGTTGACATTATGTTGTACCAGACTTGTTTTGAAATTGTTGAAATCTTCCGCTGTTTTACTTATCTTATTTACTCTGTTTACATATATACATATGTTCTTGTTCTGCCTTGATATATCATTATGCATGTTTACCTGATTCAAACGCCCCTCCAAAGTCAGAGTGCTTGCAAGAGCCACCCTGGCGGAGGTGGGGTGTTACAACGAATATAGTTTCAACACATGAAAATAATTCTAACACATGAATATTATTCAAAATTTCGACAGCATAACGGCAGGGTAGTTAAAACCAGGGCCGTCCCTAGTATAGCTCCTCGCTCTACCTTAAAGCCTCGCAGCTTTTGACAATGGGGATTTCATGCATCTAGTTCGCACGTAGGCGGCATGCATATTTTTTTTTTCCATTTCCACAAGCTAATCTTATGTGGGTTCAACCAAATGATTCTCAACCACAAACGGGTATTTTTCAACCACAATCAATCAATTTCAACCACAAACAATTCATATCAACCATTCGCTATCAACCAATTTTCACACCAATCACAACCAATAAATATCGTCCATGGTTTGTGGACAAGGGGCATATATATATATATATATATATATATATATATATATATATATATAAGCATTTCACTTCTATTTCAACACATATATAATTTTTACAACGCATATATAACTTATACATCGAACGTACAACTTATACAACGCTTATACAAGAGGTGTACAACGCTTATATAACTCATACATTGACTATACAATTTATACATCGTCGTTTTCCATATCGTTTATAATTTAGAAATCTCACATTGGGTTCCACTCCACCAAAAATAGCAGAAGGCTCAGAAAAATATGCGGTCTCTTCTAGAAGGTAGAAGACGTCCACACGAGTCCAATGTCTCTTGTTTCACTGAATTTCGTCAACAAACGAAAAAGATATGATTTTTATAGTGAAATCAAAAACCGTAGCGCTTTAAAGTGCTATAATATAGTTAAAATAAAAATAGCTGTATACCTCTCTAAATTCTTCAAAACTAGGTTTAGCTTTTTCTCGAAATCCGTGTAGTATTATGATGATCGGCCTTCGCCACGTGAAAGAGGGAGGAGAGGTGCACAAGGGGGTGAGGGTTTCGTTGAACTCGACGGCAGTGGGTGGCTCTGGCGGCGGCTTGAAGTCGTCGACTTCAGGAGGTTGATCCGGCCTCAACACGCAATGAAAAAAAATCCAATCTTTATATGGATTTGAAGCTGGGGATGTCCTCTACAAAATTCTCAACTGGAGGAAGGTCTGATTTTGTGTGTGCAAGGAGAAATCGGTGGGAGAATGAATCATCCTCTCTCCGCCGTCGCCTGGAACGTTTTGTCGGGGGGAGAGAAAGTGAGTTGGCCCAACGAGATTTTTTTTTATATTTATAAATTTTTAAATTTCGAAAATACCCTCTTTCACACACGAACCCCAATCCAGACCCAACGACTGTCGCCCCTAGCTAAATACCCCCATTCCAAACACAATGGGATATGGTTCGAAGGCCCATTCGACTGTTTCAGTCAGTTTTTCTTTAAATTAAAATATAAAATATTCAATATTTAATTTGAACGCACATTTCAATTTGCCGGGGCCACATACTGATTCTAAAAATTCCAGAAAAATAAATCTAGCTATGTTTTGACGATACGGTCCCAACAAAACTAGTTTCGTCGAATTTTGAGGCCGTTTGAAAAATGGCCCTTTTCTGGTCGATCCAATTTAATATAAATCGACCAAACACATTTTCCTTTGCCACACTCACATATTAGCTTCAAAAATTATGAAATTTGAAACTTAGCAATAATTTGACATCCCAGATCCAACAAAAGTGGTTTCGTCGAATTCTGAGGTCGTTTGCAAAATGGCCATTTTCACGGGCTATATAAACTCTATAGCGACCTTTCTGAAAATTCATTTGGCCATAACTTTTGCTTCCCGCTATGAAACTTCGATTTTTCAGATTCGTTAGAAAGATATTAACTGACAAATTTAAATATTTTTGGTTTCACTCAAATCCGTTTTGTTTTGCACCCGGTACAGTCAGTCAAAGTTTGAATTCAAATTTTGAAACTACCGCGCCATTTCAGGCCTTGTTTATAATTAGAAATAATTATATTTATTTTCAAACGTCGATTCAAACTTACTTTTCGTCGTTATTATTTAAAATATTTATTTTAAATATTTAAAATCCACTATTTTAGCCAATTTAAAATTTTCAAACTGGATCAGATTTTCCGGGTTGTTACAGGTGTTGACCCAATGATACAAAATCCAGGCATATTACTTACAGTCGGCAGACTTGTAACGACCCGCATTTTACGTATCAGAGGATCGTAAAATATTTTTATTTAATTTCTTGAGGGTCGGATCATTCTTATATTTTGATATGTCGGTTATGGGGATGTGAGACATGTCCATATTTTTTTATCAATTTTATTTGTGACCATTTTGCCCCTATCAGTTTTGTACAGGGCATAACTTTTAACTGGGTCGAATCAGGTGTTGAGGTCAATTTCATTGGAAAGGAAATGGTGTTGCCAATTCCGTAGATTGGTCACAACCAAAATTTGGTTCATTGGTTTGGGAGGAATCGTTGTTTTAGTGCTACACATTTTCTGAATCGACCAATTAGTCATTAGTGGGTTGATTATTGAGGCCTATTAAGGCTACAGGCTGTTGGCTATAAATAGAAGGGTAGAGGCAAGGAGAATTGTTTAGTTTCTTCATTTCTCTATTTGGTTGAGGTTGTGATTCTCCCTACTCCACCCAAATACCTCTCCACTCCATTAAATTCATAGATCTAGATTAGTAGATTGAAGATTAACATCGAAGAAAGGTAGATCGCATCCAAGTGACTGATTCGGGGGTTGTTCTTCATTGTCCAGATTAGGATTCATCGATTTCAAGCTATTTTGTGGATTTGGTGAGTGATAAGCATCTCTCGCACGAATTCAATCAATTACGTTGGTTCTTTGATCTTATTTTCATCATTTCAATTTGTTTCACCTAGATCTAATCAATGTAAGTATATTTTCAATTTGAATCACCATAGGATCTAATCTAGCAAGACTATAACGATAAATTCATGTGCTAATTCTATGTTGATGCAAGTTTAGATCCATTTTGTTGATTTGATCATTGTTTAATCATGATTTGGTGAATTTTATATGATAATATGGTTATTGTTTTTGGTGCAAGTGTTGTTTGATGATTGCTTGAAGTGTTGATGATTGAAATGCTGAAATTGGTTGATCTGGACGAATTGGATGCACAGATTTTTGCACAAGAAAGGATGGATTTCCAGCGATCCAGGATGGATCTCCAGCGATCTTGGATGGATCTCCTATGATCTAGGGATGGATCATAAGTGATCCAGGTTGTAACAACCCAGAATTTTGGGGCCAATTTAAAATTTTTATTTTAGAAATTTTAATGGATTTTAATATTTTAAATAATAACGACTAAAAATTTATTTTAATCGAAGTTAAAATGAATAAATTTAATTTAATTATAAAAGGAGTTTAAAACAGCGCTACAGTCTGAAAATTTAATTGAACTTTGACTGACTGTATAGGATTCATTTTAAAACAGAATTGTGTGTAACAAGAAATAATTAAATCTGTTTAATCATATCTCTCTAACGAATCTGAAAAATTGAAATTTCGTTAAGTAAATCAAAAGTTATGTCCAGTTTAGAATTTAGATAAGTCGCTGTAAAATTTATATATAATTTATTATATTAAATAGCCCTTAAAAATAGTCATTTTTCAAACGACCACGGTTTTCGACGAAACCACTTTTGTTGGAACCGGAATGTCAAATTATTGCAAGGTTTTTCGAATTAATATGTGAGCGTGGCAAAGGAAAATGTGTTTTGACTGTTTCAGTCAAATTTAATCGACTAGAAAATGGCCATTTTTCTAACGGTCTCGGAATTCGACGAAATTAGTCTTGTTAGAACCGTATCGTCAAAACATAACTAGAAATAATTTTTCTGTAATTTTTAGAGTTAGTATGTGGTCCCGGTAATTTGAAATGTACGTTTAAATTAAATATAAATTGATTTATATTTTAATTTAAAGAAAAACATATCGTAATAGCCGAATTGGGTTACGAAACATGTTCCAGTGTGTCCGGGATGGGGGTTATTAGCTAGGGGCGACACTCGTTGGGTCTCCTTTGGAGCTCGTATGGTTAAACAAGTAATTTTGAATTTAAATAGAATTAATTAATTAAAATAAATTAAAATATGTTATCAATACAGTATAAATACGTGGGCTATATAGTAAACCCTAGTCCAATTGAACAGCCGCCATCAGCGATATCGAAGGCTGAAATCATCCGAATTTGAATCACCAAATACTCCCAAAGTAAAAAAGAATTAAATCATGAACCAAGAAGCAAATCGAAGAGAAGACTGAGAGCTGCTGATTCAACGGAGATGATCGGGTTCTGGGTAGTGGCGTGGCTGGAATTCCACTCCAAAACACCACCATTTGCACGTTGACCGAGGCCAGAGGGGGGCGCGAGCTGCTCGCGGGTGGAGGAGGTGGCGGCTCGCTCGAAGGGCTTCGACGTCGGGAGATTGGATCGGCTTCTGATGGCTTCTAGTGGCAGCGTGCAGGGGATGTTCAATGGAGCTGTTGGGTTTTGCTGAACAGGGAACGATTAACAGAAGAAGAGGAAGAAGGGATTAAGGAAAATAATGGTTTAAAACTTAATTAATTATTTAAATTTGTCATTAATGTAATCCAACAGTTAAATCAACATAACTCTTTCATACAGCGACGAAAACACGAACCGTTAGTTGCGTTGAACTCGTATCTGAAAATACTACGCTATGGAAAAGACTAGAACTGAAACGAAGCGATTCTAAATTTCAGGGAATTTCAAACGTGAACTGTTCAGAATTTTACTATCGGTGAGAAATCCTCTTAATTTTTATTTTATTTTATATAATAAAAATTTGTTGAACCCTAATGTGTGGTCTGTGCTAGAATTTGTGTTGTGAGATTTGTGCTGCTAAATTCTATTCTGCATGATTTGATATATGACTGTGTTATGAAAATCGATAGATTTGGTGACATGTGGGTTGAATAAAACTGTTAGAACAAAATACAAATTTGTTGAAGAGAAATTGTTAGAGCAAAATTGATTAGTGAAATAGAACAAATGTGATTAGTGAAAATTAACATTTTTAAATAGATTTGTTATGTAAATAAAGACCACATTTTTGTTAGGAATGTGTTTTGCAAAATGTAATAACATTTTTGGTCAAATTATGATTAATGAGTTAGAAAATGTTGAGGATGATAAAAGAAACTGATCTCAGAGTTGCATTTTTATGTAATTTGTTTTCAAATAAAAAGATTACATCTTTAATGTAGTTATATAATCATTTAAAAGATTATGTTTTTTTTATATGTAATCTTGTGTACATTAAAAAGATTAAAATTTCAAGATATCATTTTTGTGTAATTTTATTTACATAAAAAGATTATAATTTCAATATTACATTTTTGTGTAATATTGTTATCTTTTGAAAAACTAGGATTTCAAGTTATCTTTTTATGTAATATTATTTACATATAAAAGATTAGAATTGTAAGACATCCTTTCTGTGTAATATTGTTAACATATAAAAAGATTAGATTTTTCAATAGCACATTTTGCATTAAAATGTAATATTGTATAAATAGCACATTTGGCTATAAAATGTTTTATTGGTGATAAAAATAACATTTGTTATAAAATGTTATCTTAGTAGCAAAAAGTACATTTTTATTTATAAAATGTTACCTATCATTAAAAATACATATTTGTTATAAAAATGTAATGTTAGATTTAAAAAGTACATTTTGTTATAAATGTTGCTTGAGATTAAAATAACATTTTGTTAAGATATGTTACATTAGAACAGTCGAATTATAACCACTATTTTTGTCAAACCATAGGTATGGAATTAAAACTTGTCATTGCCGTCAAATTTAGTTTTGTAAAATCAAAACTCTCATTTTTGTTAATACTAGATTTGTCAAAATTTAACTATTAGTTGTGTCACATTAGAAAAATCATCATGTGTTCACAAACAAAATTCACATTTTTGTTTGCATTAAAAGTCTACAAACAAAATTCACCTTTTTGTTTGCATTAAAAGTCTACAAACAAAATTCACCTTTTTGTTTGCATTAAAAGTTTACAAACGAAATTCTCGTTTTTTGTTTGCATTAAAAGTTAGTAAACAAATTCATCATTTTTGTTTGCATCGAAAATTAACAAACCAATTTATCATTTTGTTGTATTGAAAGTTGTTAACGAAATTAGTCATTTGGTCGCATTGAAATTTATAAAATAAATTTGTCAATTTAGATAAATGAATTAGAAAACATTCATTTCGTCACTTTGAAAAAGAATGAAGTAAATTCATTCATTTTGTCACTTGAGAAGAAATGAATCAAAAACATTCAATTAGACACTTTGAAAAGAATGAAGTAAATTCGTTCATTTTGATCATTGAAAAGGGATTAGATAAAAATGAGCATTTTCACACCTTAAAAAGAATGAATTAAAAAGGGACCTTTTTGTCACATTAAAAAGAGTGAAGTAAAAAAAAAATACACATTTTGTCATTGATAAGGAATTATACAAAATTGAATATTTTGTACATTAAAAAGGAATTTTACAAAAATGAATATTTTTGTACATTAAAAAGAATGAACTAGAAATGCATATATTGTCCATTGAAAAGAATTTGAGAAAATTATCATACTTTGTACATTGAAAGGAATTAGACAAAAGTACAATATTTTTGTCACTTTTAAAGAATTAGAAAAGAAGAGACATTTTGGTCACTTAAAAAGATTTCACCAAAATATACATTTTGGTCATTAGAAAGGATTACACAAAAGATATGAAAGTTAAGATTTTTATTGTCAGTTATTTACAATAAAAAGAATTTAAATAAGAGATTAGACTTTTATTGTCATTTATCAACAATAAAAGGAATGGAATTAAAAGACTAGACTTTTATTGTCATTTGCCCACAATAAAAAGAATTGAAATATTTTTCTGTGATGTTGAAATGTTTGATGTGTTAAATATAATGTTAGTATTTTCAAACTAAACATTACACTTCCATTTACAAGTCATCCTACTTGTTTATGTGATTGGGACGATAATTTTTACACATCGCCCAAGTGCACAAATAATTTATTATTTGATTGTTGGATGAAACCCCACACGGGTGTTGGGATGATATTTTATCTACACTAGTCCCAATATTTAGTGTAGAATCCACTTTGGGTGTTATTTGGATGCTTGATAATTATTTATCATGATTGTTGATTACATGCAATATATGGTCGTTGATTGAGTCACATTCCAATGAAGAATATTCTAGGAAAAGAATATTTTTGAAAACATCATAGAAAAAGAATATTCAGAAAAAGGAATATATTTTAGAAAAATATATTTATTGAGATGAGTTAGTTATTAACTAGAATAAATAATTAAATTTAGATTTAATGGAGTTTTCCAATTGGTTAATATTTAATTGAAATTAAATTAAATAAATTGGATTTTGGGTTTGTCGTGAATAGTGTCTTAAATAACGCTGTTCTTAATCCCCGTATGAAAAGAATAATCTTTTAATTCAGATTATTAAAGCTTTCAAGTATATTCAGTAATTGAAATAAGATGAAATGTGAGTTGAATTTATTGTGAACCATGTTTTTAAGTGACATGTGTTCTTTAACCCAACTGACAGTGAAAATATGATTTGGAATTTATAAATCTTTCATTAAGATTTAAATGGGAATTTTCCAAAAGCTAAGTTTTCCAATTTAATATATTAAATTGGAGTTGGATGGAATTTGAATTAATAATAACCGAGATAGGCTTCTGTAAAAGAAGACCGATACTACATATGGAATTTAAGAGGCTTCGCCGTTATTCCATTTATATTATTGGTCGGATACAGAAATTTATAACGATTATATATTGATTTGATTTCTGTGAAGATTCCATATTTTATGGAAGACGATTTTGGGTTTACCGTGAACTATGTTTTAAATGACATTAGTTCTTTAACCCAGTTAAGAATAAGATTAATTTCTTAAATTTGAATAATCACTGAATAATGGTTTTTGATATTTAAAACCAAATTGGGGTTGTAATAAATCTTTAAAAGAAAGATTTAAGAGTAAATGTAAAGAATTTATCTTTGATAGAATAATTTGAATATTTTATTTAAAAGAATTTTCTGAATTGGAATGAGGCGTTGGATGTGTTTTTATAGTACTCGATTTAGTAAATGTAAAGAATTTATCTTTGATAGAATAATTTGAATATTTTATTTAAAAGAATTTTCTGAATTGGAATGAGGCGTTGGATGTGTTTTTATAGTACTCGATTTTTAATTATAAAAATACGAGAATTATTCGGAAAGACCAGGTTTAACCCATTCCGAATAATTACTACGACGATGAAGAGTCGAAGATGAAGACAGTGGTTGAAGATCGACGATCTTCACATCGAATGGATGTGTTGCTATAGAGACCCTTGATGGGAGTAGCTACCTTGAAAGGGCTTCAGTGGTGGCCGTCCGGAATATTGTTGATTGTTCGGATTTGGTTTTCGCTCAGACCCAGAGCATAAGCTAGTAAATGGATGCATGTCTGACATTGGATTTCGTTCCATGTGAATTAAATCAATTTCTATTGATGTATGTCTGTTTGGTGGTGGAGGATTTATTCTCTACTTAACACCCTGGCATATATCAATAGTCATTGATCGCATGGGGTGAATTGTCAATGTGGCACGCCAAGATGCAAATGATCAAGGCTTTTGTTGAAAAGCAGGGCCTTGTGGGATGATCAAAGCATAGCCTATTACGGCATAGCTTTGTGTATAGCGTGACTTCACGAGCCTCACACCCTGGTATGAGTCAAAAACGGGATTAGGACTGCAGGGAGTGCACACGTTTCTTTCTAGCTAGTGGTAGTGTCAGTGCTTAAACTGGCTGGCATTTTACATATGTGGATGATGGATTTTGAGGCGCCTTGGATTTTTATAGGCCGTTAGTGGTCATACTATAGGTCCAAAGGGACCGGGAAGCGTGTGTTCAGGCATAATTAATCCGCTACCCTTAGGTAGGGACCGACCCTGAAGATCCAAGGGTTCACTGCGGGGGATCCTGAGGCATTTGCTAGAGTGTCTCGAATCGGAGAGGAGTTTGCTCCTAGCCTCGACTCATGATGGAAATCCAACTTTCGATACGACCTTGCGGTTTTGATTGTAGAACTAGTATGGCGACATGATATATGGCACCCATGCCGTTTATGATTGATATATTATGATTGAAATTGTTTTTGGAAACATATATACACTAATGATAATATCAAATCCGTTTTTATCGTAACAAGCATTTTTGACCATTATAAGGTAAAACCCTATCCTCCGGTTTGCGTTGCATTGTGTGATGGGACTTGTGTCTTATAATGGTTTCATTTTTCTAAAAAGCATTGCGTTGTTTAACGATTTACTTTATTTTATGCATTGGTAATCCAATGGAGTAAACCCGTTCCGCGTTAGCTGCGTGGTCCTGTGATTAGCCTTATTATTAGATAAGTTAAGTTAAGATTTCTCATACCAGTCCCATGACTGACCTGTAGTTTGTTTCACTGGCAAACTTGGGTGCCCATATTTTTCCACACGGGCAGTCGAGTAGCTTTTGCAGATATATGTACAGGATCCTGGTTTACAGCTGAAGCGGTATTCGGAAAGCTCTGTATCCGTGTATTCTTTTCAGTTGTCTATTTGTAATATTTTTCCGTTGCTATTTAAATGTAATTTAAATCTCTGATATTATTGTATTTTTATTGTGTAATAAGTATTCATACTCTGTTATATTCTTGTACTCTGATGTAATTGTTGTAATCAGCAATAAAATGTTCTTCAGTGTGTTCTGATGTGTGTTGTTCTCAAAGTAATCTAGACTTTCCTTTATAGGGAAGTTTGGGTAGTCACATTTGGTATCAGTGCTTTAGTTTACCGAGCTCGAGAACAAGACACATTAGAACTGAACAAAAGAATTCATCAGAGATTGGATTAGTAATATCCAATGAGAATAACTCGTTAGAGATGGGATGAGTAGTACCCTAGAACGAGTGTAAAGAGTATTATTTTCTTTAAAAATAAAAATGAGAACAAATTTAGTTTTGAAAATTTTATCTTAAAATACGTATTTGAGTATATTATTATATTTTAATGTGGACAATCGAGTATATAAAGATTTTGAATATACGAGTAATTAACGGATATTCGAAGTTTTAATATACTAGATAGATATAGGATCACACTCTAGTCGCCCGGGGGTTATTCTGATGATGGAGCTCCATCATCAGTATTTATGTTCGAGTCTCGAAAGTGGGATTTCTATATATTTCCATTGACTGGTATGAGAACCAAAGCTTAGTGAGTACACATTGCTGTGATTTGCACTAAAAATATGATTTTTGACTATATTTAAAAGTTATACATATTTGAAAAGTTAATCACCTAATTGATTGTTGGTTCTGATGTTTGATAATTAGTTTCACTAATTAAAATATTAGAATGATAATTAATTGAAACCAATAAAAAAAATTTAAAGTTGAGTTGGTTAAATTAAACAACTTTTAGCATCGTTATTTTTCGAGGACGAAAAGATTTTAAGTGGGGGCGATTGTAACAACCCGGAATTTTGGGACCAATTTAAAAACTTTATTTTAGAAATTTTAATGGATTTTAATATTTAAAATAATTTATTTTAAATAATAACAACTAAAAATTTATTTTAATCGAAGTTAAAACGAATAAATTTAATTTAATTATAAAAGGAGTTTAAAATAGCGCTGCAGTCTGAAAATTTGAATTTGAACTTTGACTGATTGTACACGATTCATTTTAAATCAGAATTGAGTGGAACAAGAAATATTTAAATCTGATTAATCATATCTCTCTAACGAATCTGAAAAATTGAAATTTCGTTAAATAAATCAAAAGTTATGTCCAGTTTAGAATTTAGAAAAGTCGCTGTAAAATTTATATATAATTTATTATATTAAATAGCCCTTAAAAATAGTCATTTTTCAAACGACCTCGGTTTTCGACGAAACCACTTTTGTTGGAACCGGAATGTCAAATTATTGCCACGTTTCAATTTTCAAAATTTTTCGAATTAATATGTGAGCGTGGCAAAGGAAAATGTGTTTTGACTGTTTCAGTCGAATTTAATCGACTAGAAAATGGCCATTTTTCCAACGGTCTCGGAATTCGACGAAATTAGTCTTGTTAGAACCGTATCGTCAAAACATAACTAGAAATAATTTTTCTGTAATTTTTAGAGATAGTATGTGGTCCCGGTAATTTGAAATGTACGTTTAAATTAAATATAAATTGATTTATATTTTAATTTAAAGAAAAACATATTGTAACAGCCGAATTGGGTTACGAAACATATTCCAGTGTGTCCGGGATGGGGGTTATTAGCTAGGGGCGACACTCGTTGGGTCTCGTTTGGAGCTCGTATGGTTAAACAAGTAATTTTGAATTTAAATAGAATTAATTAATTAAAATAAATTAAAATACGTTATCAATACAGTATAAATACGTGTGCTATACACTAAACCCTAGTCCAATTGAATAGCCGCCATCAGCGATATTAAAGGCTGAAATCATCCGAATTTGAATCACCAAATACTCCTAAACTAAATCGAATTAAATCATGAACCAAGAAGCAAATCGAAGAGAAGACTGAGAGCTGCTGATTCAACGGAGAAGATCGGGTTCTGGGTAGTGGCGTGGCCGGAATTCCACTCCAAAACACCGTCATTTGCACGCTGACCGAGGCCAGAGGGGGGCGCGAGCTGCTCGCGGGTGGAGGAGGTGGCGGCTCGCTCGAAGGGCTTCGACGTCGGGAGATTGGATCAACTTCTGGTGGCAGCGCGCAGGGGATGTTCAATGGAGCTGTTGGGTTTTGCTGAACAGGGAACGATTAACAGAAGAAGAGGAAGAAGGGATTAAGGAAAATAAAGGTTTAAAACTTAATTAATTATTTAAATTTGTCATTAATGTAATCCAACAGTTAAATCAACATAACTCTTTCTACAGCGACGAAAACACGAACCGTCAGTTGCGTTGAACTCGTATCTGAAAATACTACGCTATGGAAAAGACTAGAACTGAAACGGAGCAATTCTGAATTTCAAGGAATTTCAAATGTGAACTGTTCAGAATTTGACTATCGGTGAGAAATCCTCTTCATTTTTTTTATTTTATATAATAAAAATTTGTTGAACCCTAATGTGTTGTCTGTGCTAGAATTTGTGTTGTGAGATTTGTTCTGTTAAATTCTATTCTGCATGATTTGATATATGACTGTGTTATGAAAATCGATAGATTTGGTAACATGTGGGTTGAACAAAACTGTTAGAACAAAATACAAATTTGTTGAAGGGAAATTGTTAGAGCAAAATTGATTAGTGAAATAGAACAAATGTGATTAGTGAAAATTAACATTTTTAAATAGATTTGTTATGTAAATAAAGACCACATTTTTGTTAGGAATGTGGTTTGCAAAATGTAATAACATTTTTGGTCAAATTATGATTAATGAGTTAGAAAATGTTGAAGATGATAAAAGAAACTGATCTCAGAGTTGCATTTTTATGTAATTTGTTTTCAAATAAAAAGATTACATCTTTAATGTAGTTATATAATCATTTAAAAGATTTGATTTTAAAGATTATGTTTTTTTTATATGTAATCTTGTGTACATTGAAAAGATTAAAATTTCAGGATATCAATTTTGTGTAATTTTATTTACATAAAAAGATTATAATTTCAATATTACATTTTTGTGTAATATTGTTATCTTTTGAAAAACTAGGATTTCAAGTTATCTTTTTATGTAATATTATTCACATATAAAAGATTAGAATTGTAAGACATCCTTTCTATGTAATATTGTTAACATATAAAAAGATTAGATTTTTCAATAGCACATTTTGGATTAAAATGTAATATTGTATAAATAGCACATTTGCCTATAAAATGTTTTATTGGTGATAAAAATAACATTTGTTATAAAATGTTATCTTAGCAGCAAAACGTACATTTTTATTTATAAAATGTTACCTATCATTAAAAATACATATTTGTTATAAAAATGTAATGTTAGATTTAAAAAGTACATTTTGTTATAAATGTTGCTTGAGATTAAAATAACATTTTGTTAAGATATGTTACGTTAGAACAGTCGAATTATAACCACTATTTTTGTCAAACCATAGGTATGGAATTAAAAATTGTCATTGCCGTCAAATTTAGTTTTGTAAAATCAAAACTCTCATTTTTGTTAATACTAGACTTGTCAAAATCAAACTATTTGTTGTGTCACATTAGAAAAATCATCATGTGTTCACAAAAAAAATTCACATTTTTATTTGCATTAAAAGTCTACAAACAAAATTCACCTTTTTGTTTGCATTAAAAGTCTATAAACAAAATTCACCTTTTTGTTTGCATTAAAAGTTTACAAACAAAATTCTCATTTTTTGTTTGCATTAAAAGTTAATAAACAAATTCATCATTTTTGTTTGCATCGAAAGTTAACAAACCAATTTATCATTTTGTTGTATTGAAAGTTGTTAACGAAATTAGTCATTTGGTCGCATTGAAATTTATAAAATAAATTTGTCAATTTAGAGAAATGAATTAGAAAACATTCATTTTGTCACTTTGAAAAAGAATGAAGTAAATTCATTCATTTTGTAACTTTAGAAGAAATGAATTAAAAACATTCAATTAGACACTTTGAAAAAAATGAAGTAAATTCATTCATTTTGATCATTGAAAAGGGATTAGATAAAAATAAGCATTTTCACACCTTAAAAAGAATGAATTAAAAAGGGACCTTTTTATCACATTAAAAAGAGTGAAGTAAAAAAAAAAATACACATTTTGTCATTGATAAGGAATTATACAAAATTGAATATTTTTTACATTAAAAAGGAATTTTACAAAAATGAATATTTTTGTACATTAAAAAGAATGAACTAGAAATGCATATTTTGTCCATTGAAAAGAATTTGAGAAAATTATCATATTTTGTACATTGAAAGGAATTAGACAAAAGTACAATATTTTTGTCACTTTAAAAGAATTAGAAAAGAAGAGACATTTTGGTCACTTAAAAAGATTTCACCAAAATATACATTTTGGTCATTGGAAAGGATTACACAAAAGATATGAAAGTTAAGATTTTTATTGTCAGTTATTTACAATAAAAAGAATTTAAATAAGAGATTAGACTTTTATATTCATTTATCAACAATAAAAGGAATGGAATTAAAAGACTAGACTTTTATTGTCATTTGCCCACAATAAAAAGAATTGAAATATTTGTCTGTGATGTTGAAATGTTTGATGTGTTAAATATAATGTTAGTATTTTCAAACTAAACATTACACTTCCATTTACAAGTCATCTAACTTGTTTATGTGATTGGGACAATAATTTTTACACATCGCCCAAGTGCACAAATAATTTATTATTTGATTGTTGGATGAAACCCCACACGGGTGTTGGAATGATATTTGATCTACACTAGTCCCAATATTTAGTGTAGAATCCACTTTGGGTGTTATTTGGATGCTTGATAATTATTTATCATGATTGTTGATTACATGCAATATATGGTTGTTGATTGAGTCACATTCCAATAAAGAATATTCTAGGAAAAGAATATTTTTTAAAACATCTTAGAAAATGAATATTTAGAAAAAGGAATATATTTTAGAAAAATATATTTATTGAGATGAGCTAGTTATTAACTAGAATAAATCATTAAATTTAGATTTAATGAAGTTTTCCAATTGGTTAATATTTAATTGAAATTAAATTAAATAAATTGGATTTTGGGTTTGTCGTGAATAGTGTCTTAAATAACGCTGTTCTTAAACCCCGTATGAAAAGAATAATCTTTTAATTCAGATTATTAAAGCTTTCAAGTATATTCAGCAATTGAAATAAGATGAAATGTGAGTTGAGTTTATTGTGAATCGTGTTTTTAAGTGACATGTGTTCTTTAACCCAACTGACAGTGAAAATATGATTTGGAATTTATAAATCTTTCATTAAGATTTAAATGGGAATTTTCCAAAAGCCAAGTTTTCCAATTTAA
This sequence comes from Allium sativum, assembly GCA_030737875.1. Taxonomy (NCBI): domain Eukaryota; kingdom Viridiplantae; phylum Streptophyta; class Magnoliopsida; order Asparagales; family Amaryllidaceae; genus Allium; species Allium sativum. The sequence continues at coordinate 140,525,315 of CM060924.1, forward strand.
TAAATTTAATTGGAGTTGGATGGAATTTGAATTAATAATAACCGAGATAGGCTTCTGTAAAAGAAGATCGATACTACATATGGAATTCAATAGGCTTTGCCATTATTCCATTTATATTATTGGTCGGATACAGAAATTTATAACGATTATATATTGATTTGATTTCTGTGAAGATTCCATATTTTATGGATAGCTTTGACGTGAATTCAAGACGGAATATTCAAAGTGTTGTGAAGTGTTCGTTGATCGTCAAAACGCAACAAATGTGAAGACAACTCAAGTGTGATATGGGCTCATGGATAATGGTTGCTCGAGCCGGGGTCTGAGCTTGTGGATAGTAGCTGGTGATGACGACTAGAATAATAAAGGATGAGAAATTATCGTTGTCGTAAGGTCTAGCGGGATCAAAGTAGGGGTATAATAGGGATGCCTGAAAGACTAGTGAGACTAGTCGAGTACCCTGGGCACGTGGGAAGGGATTAGTTGTCTCAGGGAGGTAAATGTATGTGGGACGTGCAGTAGTCTGACTACATTTAGGGTTACAATTAGCCCTTGACGGATGCAATGTCGGGGTCAGTCATATGATTAATGATAATGTCAAGGCAGGATAGGCGGTGATAACCAGCGTTATGGATATTGATTGTTTTTCTTGTGTCGTCTTGCATAGATTGTTCGACTTGAAGGAGATATCTCTTGGGTGCTTGTCTGATGTTGATTTAGGCCTTCGCGGATTGTGCTTGGGGGATGTTGATCTTGATTATGATGATCTACGCAGGATAATTAATTGCTATCTCGGCTATTATTTGTTCTTTCTGGTTGTTGTAAAGGCTACACTGTTGGATGTGGGGGAGACGGGTTTGGGTATCTTCTATGTTGATGTTGGTAGTTTAGTTGATTAATCTACCTATTCTCATATACTTTATTGATGATGTTAGATAGCTTTTTTATCGCTCATTAATACTTTTGTCTGACTCAAGGTTTTATAATTATCATTATCTTGGGTTGTTCATCCTGTTATGGATGGGAAGACTGAGTAGTAGGTTACAGGTAGAAAATCTTAGTGGATGATGCTGTAGATCGATGACGAGCAGAAGGCTTACATATCAGTTTTCTACTATTCTTATCTAGTTGTTGTTTCCGCTATTATGTTTGTTGTAAGATTTTCTGTGTGATTGTAGTGAGGCATCTTTGTATAGATTCTTATGATGAAATCCTTTGTTGTATGGATATTCTTTCAAGTTGATTTGGAAATTTGAATTTCTGCTCAAATCTGCTTCACTATTATGTGCATATTGTATATGTTTTATTATATTTTATCTCTGCACTGTGAGTTATATGATGGATTCTGCGTGTTTATCTTACTTTGTTGATCGTCCATAGCTTCATGGCACACCTTTCAGTGCATTATTCCTCTTGTTTAGTGCAAAAGTTATGGGTGGTCGTCACATTTGGTATCGGAGCTCTGGTTAATCGATTTTAGCCAAAGTTCGTGGACGTAATAACTATGAGAGACGTATTTATAGATTTTTGATGGATGTATACTATATATTAGTCTATAGTATTTTGAACTCCATTTGCTGTTTTTCTCTGATGTGGACTAATCATTCTATTTTTCAGATTTAGAATGAGAGGTCGAGCATCAAGACACACTACTAGGGAGGAGACTATTCCTGTAGGGGGTGATGGCGGTATACAAGATTACCCAGCTATGTTCGAGGCCATGATGGCAGCGATGATGAGGAGGGTACACGCTCAGGAGACAGCCGTGGTAGATGTAGGAGTTAAAATGCAAATGCCTAGGGCCGTGGACTTCGCAAAGCTATGCAAAGACTTCATTACTCTAGGAGGGAAGCCATATAAAAGGACGGAGCCGATTGTAGAGATTCAAGGGTGGCTTGATACTTGCATTCAGATCTTTGGAAACTTGGGAATTAATGATGTGATTAAAAGGAAGCTTGCATCGAGACAACTACATGGCGGAGCTATGGATTGGTGGAACTCTGTCACTTTAGAGACTTCAGAAAATGAGATTGTATGGGATCAGTTCCAAGTAAAGTTTTACATGAAGTTCATTTCTGCCGTTCAAAAGTATATTCCGTTGAAGGGATTTGTTGAGTAAAAGCAAAATGGTAGGCCGGTGTTGGAGTATGTTTCGGATTTTATAGCCTTATCCAAGTATGCTTGTTCATATGTCGAGACTCCTTACAAGAAGATTGAGAAGTTTGTCATGGGCTTGGACAAATATCTTGGGAATCAGTTGGTTAATCACTTGGATAACACTTACGAGAAGATCATGGAAAAAGCTCTTAGGCACGAGAGTTTGTTTCCCAAGGAAGGGAATGTTGTTGCAGTTAAAGAGGAACTGAAACCATAGCAGGGTGGTAATAACAAAAATAGGAAGCAGCAACAGCAAAAAGGGAAAGATAGTCAGAAAAAGAATAAAGGCGAAGTGACTTGCTTTAACTATCATCTGAAGGTCCATTTCTCGAAGGATTGAAAGAATCTGAAAGCTAAAAGGAAGTGCTTTAAGTGTGGAAAGCCTGGCCATGACTAGAAGGATTGTCCAGAACTAGCTAAGGGTAAGTAAAGTAGGTTGTGAAGGCATATTCTTTAGAAGTTGTGCCATCTTCTTCAAGGGATCCTATGGTGGAGGAGAAAGGGAAGAATGTCGTCATTCAAGGTATTCTTTCCTTTAGAGATGTTTCAGTTTGTGTGTTGTTTGATAATGGAGCATCACATTCTTTCATTTTGTTTTATCAACGATGCCCATATATAATTTTTTTATCATATGGTCAAGAGATTCAAATATGTATTATTTCAACCCATAGTGATTTAATAATTGAGTGTGTATCATTTCAATCTGCATCCCAATTCAGTGTTATAACGGTTTTCGTATCCAACATAAAATATTGAAAATTTGTTGTGTGATAACATGGATCATGTCGAAATAAATAAACAGTTCTAAACAATCATACAAACATCGTAACAAACATAACAATCATGAGTCAATCAACATTATTTTAAGCGATTGAAAACTATTATGTCATATAATTAATAACTAAGATTCCATGTGAATATCAAAACAAATTAACTATAATATCAACTATAACATAAAAATTTCATGTGAATATCAATACTGGCAAACAAATATCAGTCGTGAGTGAAATCCCACCTTTCATCATTATGGAAACAAGCAATGATTCAAGACAACATGCGAACGAACTCCGATATGAACTGTGACACACGACAATGTCAATTGAGCAACAACAAGCATTTTCTCTCTTTTTTAGAAGAGGCATGAGGGAGGAGAAAGGACATGGTCAAGCTAGGGCTGTGTCAGAGGAGGCCGGGTTAGAAAGGGCTTGTGCTAGCTTGTAGGTGGACGTGCCCCGAAGCCTCGTTATAGGATTTAGATATTGGAGGCTTATCAAGAGAGAAAGAGAGAGTAGGGCAGCTTGTGAGTTGGTCGGTGACATGGGTAGGTGTTCTAGTGGGCATGGTGGTAGGAATGGCGGCACAGATCTGGGTGAAGTGGAGGATATGTGGCTTGGTAAGGCGCGTGGGTTTGGGATCTCATGGGTTTCGAGCATGTTATATTTAGGCACGATGAAAGTGGAGGCCGAGGCCATGGGGGTTGCGAGCATGGGCGAACGTTGCTGGAGTGGAGGATGGAGTTTATGGCGATTTCGGGAAGTTGGGTTCTAGGGAAGAACCGAGGAAGAAAAAAGCGTGGATTTTTTTTATTTTAAAGTGAATGGATGGGTAGGAAAAGATGGATAATATTGCAAATATAAGAAGAAAGGATATATAAAACAAAGGGAGAGATTTACGTGAACGAACAGAAGAATGTTAAAAGAACGAGCAGGCAAACGACTGTTAGAATACCACATGATTTCTCAAATTCCCAAACATAGAGTTTTTATATCTCAGAATTTAATGCATTGATTTGTGAATTGAATGAAATAGGATAAGAGATAGAATAGTTAAAGATATACACATATATACATCAAGAATTTACGTATTTTTAGGATAACGGCATAAATTCAAAACAATAAAAGTTCAGATTTTACGAAATGAACATTGGCATTATTCTTAGGAAAACATTAAGTATTTAAAAAAAATTGAGTTTCGAAAATATATTATTTTCAATCTATAACTAAATATTGCGAACAAATCACAACGCGTATTTTGCTACGAAATTTTGTCCTTTGCTACATTTCAAATCTAAAATTTCGTTATTTAATTTAAATTCTAATTTTTAAGTTAAATTTAGTTAACTATATTAATTTAAAATGCTAAATATTTGGATTCATTGCAATGATAATCGAATTACATTTATTTTGCATTTGCAGTGACTAAAGAAGCTGCATTGTTTGAGATTACTGTAAACGAGTGAATGGAAAAGATAAAAATGTTAGCCGTTGTAACTACTGTTCAAGAGTAATAAAATGAGTTGTTTATAGGATGGAGCACATATTGCTTAAACTTCTACAAATGTCAAATCTTCTTCAAATGTACTAGAAGAAATACAAAGGCATATTGAAAAAAGAAAATGCAATTTTAGTGATAATGATGATAAGGCAGATAATTTGGGTATTGATATTAATTAATTTTTAATGCTACAAGTTTAAAAAAACAAAAGACCTACAAGTCGGGTAGAAGAAAGAAGATAAAAAGAGTTTGTTCGAAAATTTACTGATTTTTTTTATGTTAATGCTTCGCCTTTTCATTTAGTAAAGAGTCCTTTCTTAAAATTACGATGGAGGGTATTTCTCTTTATAGAAAGGACTCAACAATTCAAGTTACCATGAAATACAAAATACTTTTTGCGGAAAGAAGTGGATAAAGTTTGTGTTTTTGAAGTCTATCAACACTTCTACAATTATTAAAATGCTGAAAGTATTTATGCTATGATTATCAAATATGGTTGAAGAAGTAGGAGAACAAAATATAGTCCAACTCGTCACTGATAGTGTGGTAGATTACGTCAAGGCCGGTGAACTGTTGATGAGGGAAAAGAGACAAAATATATTGGTCTCCTTGTTCGGCTTATTGTTTGGATTTAATACATACATATATTGGTCGGTTACTTACCCACGTTGAGATTATCAGAAATGTAAAAAAGATAACATTATTTTTTTATGAACATAGTCGACTCTTAAATCTTATGCAGAAGTACAAACAGTAGAATATTAACTAGACTAACAGTAACTAGGTTTGCTACCCAATATTTGAGTTTTAAAAGTTTATAGCAATGTGTGGGTTTAAGAAAAATGAACGGGAAGATACCAATTTTATAAAAAGATGGAAGGAAAGGAAATTCTAGATATTATTTTAACTAAAAGAAATTGCTGGAATGGGATAAAATATTGTTTAAAATGTATAATTTTGTTAGTTAAAGTTCTAATACTAGTGGACCATGAAACGAAATCAGGATTATATCTAAGAAGCCATGGACTAGGACAAAGAAAAGATAACATAAAATTTTCAAAACGTTGAGTCAAGATACAACAAAATCTAACATATAATTCATAAGCGATGGAGTGCATAACTTTATGGACCTTTACATTAGGTTGTAACATTCTTAGATCCAAAATATCGTTATGATAACAATTTTATCATGGATTTGAAGTTGAAAAAAGGACTATATAACAATGTAAATGTAATGTTTCCAACGAAAAAGAGAGGGATAAACTAATAATAAAAAACTTGACATATATTGATTGGTGAAAGGATAGATTAGAAGAATTATGGCAGTTGAAAGTCGTAAAACTAAACAACCTAGTGAGATTTTTGTATTGACATCGAAATTATTCATTTTATTATGTAATATATATATATATATATGTATGTATATATATTAATTACAGCTTTGTGGTGGAAGAGCTATTGCGGTGAATGTCCAGAATTACAAAAGCTTGCACTAAGAGTTTTGAGTTTGACATGTAGTTCGACTAGATGCGAACGTATTTGGAGCACTTTTGATATTTGGTAAAAATAACTATTATTTCTAATATTAGTTCATCTTTCTTAACCTTTTTTATATTTCAGATTCACACAAAAACATAGGAACCTTTTGCAATAAAAGAGACTCAAGGCATTGGTATTTGTGAGATACAATCTTCAACTTGAACTTAGGCACGAAAAAAGAAATATAAATGATGAATTAGATCAAACGTGTTTATCTAACATGAATAACGATGATGATTGAATATGTGTGTAACGTCCCAGAATTTTAGCGATTTAATAATTAATTATTTTAATGTAATGGTTTGGGAATTTAAATGGTTTGAATTTAAATATTTTGAATAGTTGATTAATATAATATTTAATGGAATAATATTATTATTTCTCAAACAGTTAAGAATGGTTTGATTTGCAATATTGTGTAACTTGGATAATATAAGATATTTAATCGATTTTATATTCAAATTATAATAACGAATATACTATTTAAATGGTAGTTGAACGTATTAATTATAAACATAATTATAGATGAGCCTTTAATGTTGTGGCAGTTCATAATATTGAGTTGTGAACGTAACTTGAGTGTACAGGATTCGTTATAAGTCAGAATTCTGTGAAACAAGAAACGTTTGAATCTTATATTTTTCTAATGGAAGTGAAAAATGAAGATTTCGTCTTAAATATTGAAAGTTATGATCAAATCAAATTTTCAGAAAGTCGTTATGGAATCGTTTATAAACCGTAATGATTTATTAATTATAATTTAATATTGGTTTCAAATTTGGATGAGATTTCTGAGATGTATTCTTATTTTTATTTACAGAATTTTTCTATAATTTTTATTTTGGAAAATAAACAACTTTTTATTTGAAGTGTTTTACACCCTATATCAGAATTTTTGGAACTTCACAAAATAAGTTAATTTGTCTATTTCATTATATTTTTGGGATCGTGGCGCATTGCTCGACACGGCGGTATTTTTATTTTTATCCACAGCGATTCTTACTTGAACTGAGTTCTATATAGCAGGGCACCCTAACATTATCTTCCCTGTATATAGCTATTTTGTATTTAATTCTCTAGCCCTATTTTATCACTTTACACGCCAATGGAAATTTTGGAACTTAGAAAACTATCCTTTGTATTACAGAAACTACTTCCATCTCCAAATTTTATCCATGTTCTAGTCCTTATTGCATATTCTATTGTGAAACATTTCTTGTATTTTAACTTCCAATACAAATGCATGTTATACTTATTTCCAATTGTAGTTTGTGTTAATGGTAATAATATTAGCTCAGATATGTTAATATTAATAATTATAATAGAATAAATTGTTACCTTCACCTTTGCTGCCGATTCACACCATCCCATTTTCCGGAAATAAAGCAAAAATAACAGCACTCCCGCTGTTTTTCATCAAACAACAACAATAATTAATGCTTAAATTAAATAATATAAATTAATGTATTTCATTTTCCATGGCAACAAAAAAAACGATAGCCTCCCCACCTTTAAACGCAGCCTTCCTACATGAATGTCAACATCTTTACGGGGCAATACCAATACGTGATTGCCTGGCTGCCAAACAAGGGCACTAAAGCCTATGTCTTGAAAATTTAGCTACCTAAGTAACTATGGAACCTACCCTACATATGTACTCACGCAGGCTTACCTCTAAATATCTAAATCACGCAGCATCGCTTCGGCACATGCCTAAGCAAAACAACAGTATACCTATTAGCCTACATACGTGATTGCCAAGCAGTTTATTCCGTGATTACCAAGCTGCTTAGCCCTATATATACTTGCGAGTAAGCCATTCTTAGCACTACAGAATGAAAACAAACGTCCAACCCAAACTCGTTGTTCCCTTCCCTCTTATTCTGATGCTACATACTTCATTCGAAAGTTATATGTATATAAAAAATAAAAAATACGCACAGTACTTGTACAGCGCGAGTGTCGGCTGAAATATGGTGACTTCAATTCGAAGACGCGGGTTTGAAATAGCATGGGGAGTTTGAGTTCGGCGTATGTAGAGTAAAAAAAGAAAGAAAAAGAAAAAAGGAAAATCGCGTATAAGGAAAGGGGGAAAGAAGTATTACGTAGGTTGTCATAGTTTACTGATCCTACGTGGTGAAGGCTGTCGGCATATCAGAGGTGGTGGCATGAATTGAGAGTATACTCATTTTCATGTGTAGAACAGTAAGGGTTTAAGGCCAAACTGATGGATGGGATGATGACGGAATGTTATATCATGTAACTGCAAGCGAACTCATTTGTTTTGGAATAGAATGGTGGTTTCAGTTATCGTTTTCATGAAGGTGGAACTCGCAGGAAATGCGGATTATTTCCTGGAGTCTGAAATATTAAGAAGAAAGAGCATGGAGTGGAAGAGAACCGTGAGTTTTATTATTCGGCCATGGTGTTTTCGGATGGAGCAGGTTTCAACTGAAAAGGGAAATGGAAGGAGTTGGTTACAGGAAAATATAGAGAGGAGAGGGTTGTTGAGAGAAGGACCTACTATTCATCGTGGATGGGTAGTAAAGTGGTACAGGTTGTGCTAACTCAAAGATGTGATGGGCCCAGAATTCTTATATATATATATATAATGTAGGATTAAATTAATTTAGTTAGTGTACTTACCTGTTAACACGTAATATATTTTGCATACGATGTCAGAATATTGAACAGTCAATCACGATGGAATCGTAGGGACGCGGGCTACACGTTGGATAGGGTTTGAAGAAATTCGGAGATCGTTTCAATTTATGGCGGAATTAAACACCTGATATGATCAACCGAACGTTAACCATTATTTAACGATTAATGGACCAGGTGAGTAAACTCACTAACTCTATCCAGTTTTTATAATTTTAAAAATGTTATTCAATATTGATAAAATGATTGAATGCTATGTGTGATGGTTGTTTGGATGATTTGCTAATAAATTTGTTAATATAATATATATATAGTTATATATATAAAGTTGATTGAATACTAGTCTGCTTATTATAATATTTAATATTGATATGAAATAAATGTTATTTCTGTTAATTAACATATGTGGATGCAGGGAAATAGGTTGGAGGGATCCAACTAGATTCCTTAATAATTATATTGTTGTTTTACATATATTGCATTATATGATGTGACAAATAAACTGTGATTGATTATTGTGTGATTAGGATGTTTGAATAACATTGACCCTGAAATAAATGGTACTCAAATACCATCAACCATATTCGAATATATTAGAAAAGAAATTGGGGTTTTAAAATGGAATTTCTATTTTAAAATAGAAATGGAATTTCGATCAACTAGAATGTAATGACTTGTTTTAATTTTATAAAAAACAAGTAAATTGATTTGTAAATGATATTTAGAGATGAAGCGAAATGATTGTTATTAAATAGTTTGAAATTTTAAATTCAAGAAATGAATTTATTAAAAAGGGAAAGGAAAATCGTTTAGAAAGAAAAACGGTGAAATTATTCCAATGTTCGAAATGTAAAGAAAATTGAAACAAAGACATAAGGAATTGTAATTGGACTTCGACAATGTCGGATATTATTAAAGTAATTTATTTTTAGAAATTATATAATACATAATTTAGAATTTGCAAGATATACAATATTTTGTTTTAAAAACCAATAATTTATAATCGAATGTATCATCGAGATTAAGTTATAGAATTTACCAGAAGTTGGCGGGGAAATGAAATTTATGAAATGAATTTATAAAATAACTCATAAACAGGAACTAAAACCTGTAATGGTATTTATATATAAAAATCAAGCTTTGATTGATATAACGAGTCCAGATTTCTGTAGAGAAATAATATTCACATTTTAAAGTGAATAATGATTTAAAGCAAACATTTTGCAAATTGGAATGGTGATTAAAGGAAATTGGTAAATGATTTAAGTGATAAATTTAAAAGTGAATTTAGTAGTTGGGTTGACCTTAAACGGTGAGCTTATTCCGAAGTTCGGGACGTTATTCGAAAGAGAGTGATAAGTTGATATTCGCTTTTATCGAATTCAAGAAAGTACTATTTACTTTCCGTTTTAATTAAGGTTTAATTAATTAATTAGGTATTATTTATTTATTCTAAATAAAGAATCAAAGTTATATTTTAAATATTTTCGGGAAACAGGTGTTATAACACTATCGTTATAATCAAGGTTTTATACAATGCTCGTCTAAATCTATATAAATGAATTATAGAATTGTTTTCCAAATACAAACAGAGATGCTTTCTAAGTATAGAAAATGAAATAATTTTGAAATTAATAAATGGAATTAAGGAAATTAGAAACGGACTGAAGATCAGTTATGTTGAATGGTTTATGAACTGTCGATCTGTTGTTGGTTTCGGCCTTCGGGATTAATACTTAAGGAATTGTTCTCTTACTAGTTAACGGTTAGGGACTGATGAATATAGAAGAATAGTAATGCCTGAATAAGAAATGGAAATGTTTTCTAATGTTAATAACGTATATTTTCTAAATATATAAAATTAATTGTTGTGTATATATGGAAATGTTTTTCCAAAAATCGTGAAAAGGCTAAAGGGGTTTTGAGAAATATTGAGGGAAAGGGAAATTGGGAAATGTAGGAATTAATGTTAAATTAATAAAAGAGCTCAGTGTTGATTAATGATTTGATTGATAATATTTCTATTTGGAAATAAGATCGTTGTTTGTATGCAAGTTTTCCTTTGATAGTTAAATAACCGACTATCAAAGTTTTTGGCCATTTTCCGTTGTCAATACGGAGAGACCGGGATCAGATTTATTATCTGAAACTCACTCTGTATGGGCATTAGTGTTGCGAATCAAATATGATGAAGAAAATTGAAGATGGAGTTTATGCAAGGGATGTTCTGGAAAATCCTAGGTAGAAATTGCCTAAGATGGATTTACAGAGTAGTGCCTTCGGTTTGTTCTGTCCTAGGATAACTTGAATGGACGATTGTCTGACAGAGTATATCTAATAGATCATGTAAGTTGATCTCTTCAAATGTATTTACGTTGGTGGAAGAGAAATTTATTTCTCTTAGCTTTATACCCATTTTATTTTTGGGGAAGTCAGTTTGTGATTTGGCGGGTATGACGATGTGACATTCAAAGTGAATGGTAGCCAGGTGTTCCAAAAGATACGGTTTGACCTCAAGCCTCATCAACCGGGAAATGACAAAAATCAGGCAGGCAGCACGGCTAAGTGGGTCGCACCCAATTAGGGTATATTGTCACCATCTAAAGAATATTCATATTTGTTACTTCTTTTCGCTTTTGTATCTCTCGGGAACGGTTATGTTGGTATACCAACCGTAAGGTGATAATTTATTCGGAACGTTCAAGCAAAATGAATGGCCGATCATGTGTGGTTTAGTTGCAAGACGTTCTTGTTGAACTTCCGTGTATCCCCTCTAGAGTACACTGATCGGAAGGTGGTACCTACCTTGTCATAGTTGGAAATCCATTCCCCAATAAGAGCCTACAGTTTTGATTGTATATTATATATGTGTAGCGTGAGATGCAAGCATTATGCTAGATTGTTATTTACTTGTGATTATACACTATTATAATATCAAAAAAGTATTGATTTTGAAAATGTTTTGGGTTATTGTAAGATAAAAACCATCTGTGTTTCTTTGTCGATCGGTCTTACGATCATCATTTCTTCTGAAAAGGATTTTGAAAAGTTAAACCGAATGGTTGGAGTTTACTCACACCAGTCCCATGACTGACCCAGAGTTTATTTTGTTTTGTTTTCCCTAAACTCTTAGGTGCCCAAATTTGTCCGGGCAGTCAAGTAGTTAGGACTTTTCAGATACTTGGAGGAGCGTAGAGCAGAAGGCAACAACATTAGTTGTATATAGAGTTTATTTTCGCTGTGATACACATGTGATGTACTTTGATGATGATGATGTAAGTACAAATACAGTCTTGTATTTCAAAGTTATGTTATGATATATTTTATTCGTTTCACTGTGAGATTTGTGTTTATTCTGTTGTGTTCTTCTTCTTCTATTACAAATTTCTTTGTTTCTATTTCTCAACCTCTAACTTCTTTCTATAAATGATCTGGTGTTTTCGATGCTTGAATAGTCGATATGGTGTTTTATATCGATTTTCAAGGTTGAAAATCCCAGTTCGTTACAGTGGTATTAGAGCTGAAGGTTAAGTGATTTACTTGGCTCTATGGCGTAACTCAATAGAGATAGGGTTAGTAATACCCTAAATTGAGTTGAGTGTATATATATGAGAGAGCGTATTTGCAGATTGTATAAAAATGGTTTTATATTGTGGAGATTTATTAGTTGAGTCGGTTATGAATTCTGGTCGATCAGTTTGATCCACTGTATCGATAGGAGTTTGTGAACACTTGAATACGATGAACAGAAATTGTATGTTTTGAAAAGGACGTAAATGGTGTAATTTTACCCAAAATATATTTTGATATAAAAGAAGTATATATATTTTAATTATTACAATATATATTGGATGTGTTGATTATTATTATTATTATTATCAAATAAGATCATAAAAATGGTTATAAATAACCAATCAAAATTCATATGAAAGTGATGTATAAAACCAGATTAATTAAATCTGAATATAGGTCATAATTGGAATTAAAATTCTGGAATTTGAAAATGGTTTGTAAATGAAATTTGGATTAGATATATGGAAATTTTAAAATCTTAGGTGAATTTGGAAATGTTTTCTGAACATTTTGAAAGATATTTTGAAGTAATTTCAAAATTTGAAATGTTTTAAAAATGATTTTTGAAGTTATATAGTATTGAACTCACTTCGATAGCTGGAAAATAATTCTGATGATGACTCAGCATCATTAGTGTTCATTTTCTAGTTCTAAGTGACGGATTACTACCAAAAGTTTTATTTTGAATTTTTTTATGGAAACAAGATGTCAAAAAGTTCAAATGTTCTGAATTTCTATTATTATATGTAAATATATATATATATATATGATTTCAAACTAATTTGAAATAAAACACAAGAATTTGAATTCTGAATTTAAATTTAACTTATAACTTGAAATAGATGGAAATGGTGAAAGTGAATAAATAAATTAAAATTTAACTTAAATAAAATTAGTTTGGATTAGAGATAATATGGAATAAAATTGGATTGTTGAACGAGAATTTGGAATTGAGATTGGAACTGCAATTTGAAATGGATTTTGGCTTAGATATAAGTTGATGATTGGATTCGTGGATAAATTGATTGGAAGTCAATTCGAAATACAGGGATTTATGCTAAAGTGATAGCAAATGGAAGAGATGGATTTGGAATGCTCGACAAAAAGGTACGAGTTTATATTTTAATTGGGTATGGGATTGTTATGAGCCCGTTTGGCAAGTCGCTAGGCTGTTTGTTTTTTTTTTGGATTGGTGAAGTCCTAGAGAGGCGAGTTGTAGTTATACCGATTGAGCAGTATAGAAGAGACACTGGCGAAATATTCCGAAAATTTAAAGTTTTAGAAAATTTTGTCAGTTCGAATAAATTAATATTTTAATTAAGATTGATTGGTTCAGTTGAAACTAAAATTAAGATGTAAAATAAAAATATTTTTAACCTGATTATAATATGGTCTGTAGAATTTTTCTACCCTAGTAATTTCGGGGACAAAATTCTTTTAAGGGGGAAGGAATGTAACGTCCCAGAATTTTAGCGATTTAATAATCAATTAATTTAATTATTTTAATATAATGGTTTGGGAATTTAAATGGTTTGAATTTAAATATTTTGAATAGTTGATTAATATAATATTTAATGGAATAATTTAATTATTTCTGAAATAGTCGGGAATGGTTGGATTTGCAATATTGTGTAATTTGGATAATATAAGATATTTAATCGAGTTTATATTCAAATTATAATAACGAATATATTATTTAAACAGCAGTTGAACGTATTAATTATAAATATAATTATAATTGAGCCTGTTAGTTCATAATATTGAGTTTTGAACTTCAATTGAGTGTACAGGATTCATTATAAGTCAGAATTCTGTGAAACAAGAAACGTTTGAATCTATTAGACTATATTTTTCTAATGGAAGTGAAAAATGGAGATTTCGTCTTAAATATTGAAAGTTATGGTCAAATTTAATTTTCAGAAAGTCGTTATGGAATCGTTTATAAACTGTAATGATTTATTAATTATAATTAAATATTGGTTTCAAATTTGGATGAGATATCTGAGACGTATTCTTATTTTTATTTATAGAATTTTTCTATAACTTTTATTTTGAAAAATAAGCAACTTTTTATTTGAAGTGTTTTACAACCTATATCAGCATTATTGGAACTTCACAAAATAAGTTAATTTGTCTATTTCATTATATTTTTGGGATCGTGGTGCATTACTCGACATGACGGTATTTTTATTTTTGTCCATAGCAATACTTGAACGGAGTTTTATATAGTAGGGCACCCTAACATTATCTTCCCTGTATAAAGCTATTTTGTATTTAATTCTCTAGTCCTATCTTATCACTTTACACGCCAATGGAAATTTTGGAACCCAGAAAACTATCCTTAAGTGTACTACATAGACTACTTCCATCTCCAAATTTGACCCATGTTCAAGTCTGATCGTCGCTAATCTAAGAATCAGAAAAGCGCGACATTTAAACTAAATTCTGCAAGCGCACGGGTGTGTAGCATACAAGTCGAACACATGGAGGTGTAATTAAAATCAAATTATTTATCTAATCTCTTGGGCGAGTTAGACGAAGCCTGGAGATTTTGTTGAAATAAAAACAAATTCAAATTGCGAACTTAGGATTATCGTTGAATCTAATCAACGATTAATCACTAAAGAAAGTAAATTGCAAAACAAGAACAACAATGCAGAAAATAAAAGTGCAGAATAAGAAGAACAACAAAAAGTAAATTAGGATGGTCGTTGAAACTAATCAAACGACTAATCACTAAAAAAAAATGTAAAATACAATTGGTGCTCTTCCAAAACTAATTGTGAAGACAACACCGATTGCTAAGAAAGAAAAATGCAGAAATAGTAAAAAAGAAGAAGAACTTTTATTAATGGAGAAGAGAATACAGAAAAATGGAGATGCCCGTTACAATGGGTATACATGTGCTTATATAGGTGAACTGAAAAACCCTAATCCTCTAATGGGTCATGGCTCAACCTCTTGAAAATAATATATTCACAAATAAAAGAGATAAGATAAACTTGAAATATTCCATGCAGCTTTCCTCTTTTAATTGGTCATGTGGCAAATTGATTGGCATTTTCCAAGAGATTTGAAGTTGATTGGTAAATTGATTGGCATCATGATTGGCATTTATCTAATCAAATCTTCATCTTTATGGAGAGTAAAAAATGAAAGATTCCCTCCGATTTTTCTATGAAGAATACTTCCAATTCTTGAAATATTTATTAGTGTCTATCATATATTCATACATATGAATATATATATATACACCATAAATCACTAATCCATAAATTCTTCAAAGCAAGGGAGGCAGTGTGAACGCGTTCCATTCTTCAGCAAAAAGAGAGTTTGATGGGAATCGAACCCAGGTCTTTCTGTACAGATTTCCATGCCTTAACCAATGTGCTATGGCTTACTTTGTGATTGAAAACTTGTTGATATGGGAAAGTAGCTTCTTTTTCTTATCAGTGGTCTTTTATTTAATGAAGGAGACAATTAATCAATGACCTGTAAAAACACACAAAATACCCAAAGTAGCATTTATTTATATACAATAAAGATAAGATATAAGCATAAAAATAAACACATTTCTGTGCTAATCAAATACCCCCACACTTATCTTTTACTCGTCCTCGAGTAAAACAAGAAATGGAAAACTAAACTAGATAGGTCACACTTTCGTAGGAAACACGATTGCATTGAGCGTACGCAACAAGCCGTTAAACCTATAGGTGTCCCTAGTAGGACGAGTGATGTCTCGTGAGGGTTTTCCGCGGATACTACCCACAAAATCCAAATGCAGTATGCTATAATTATAATGAAACTACATGAATGCAATGGACATATGCAAAATAAAAACAAAAACACGACCTGTTTCAGGAAAGTGGTACAACAAATTAAGTTAACAATTTCTAGTCAGATGATTGTACTTTAAATACCTCAACTTGTCACAAAATTTCAATATAAATCAAGTTTTCAAATGTTAAATTCCAGTTTGGCCAGTTAGTTCGGTCGATAACATAGTGCAGCCATGAAAGAAATTCTTAGTTTGTTAGGCACAGTTTGTAAAGTGGTATTCTAATTTCCTCATGTATGGCTAGTCAAATCAATAAGGTCAAGAAGTGTTTGGGCATCATCGCTTATTCTTTATTCTATAAAATTTTAAAATTTATGATTAAGTACATACACCTAACTTAGAAGACCAAGGTTTACCACCCATGCATTGCCTCGCGGACTAACGGAGAGTGGGTAAAGAGCTTGGCGGATTGTGCAGACTGACTTTGACTTTGTCAACAATGTGTCGGTAATCCTTAGGTGTCCAATCTCATAAAATGAGACCAAGATATTCCAACGCTGACTTTGTCAACAACATGTCGGATAGAGCTTGGCGGGTTTGCACACCAACGCTTGATATACAAGCAATGTTGGATACCCTTGGATTACTATTATTATTATTATTGAAAATATAAGCACAAAAGAGAGTTATGCGAGTTCAACTTAACACAACTTAGTTTTAAAGGTTCGAAAAGCCAATATAAGTATTTTAAGTCCTCCACTTATTTAAACAAAGTCTACAATATAGAATAGATTTCATGGCCATCACCTAAGAATCTCCCTATGTACCGGTTACACTATTATCCCTCAAAATTAAACTTTTCATTATATTTCAAATTCGAACTTACGTTGAGAAAAAAAATACTATCAACTGATTAACAATCCTTAACTTATTTTGTTGTATCAAATCTAAAATGAGTCGTATTTTCAAAAAAAAAAAATGGCATGTTATTACAGTCTAAAATGCATGATGGTCCTATTTAAATGGCTGAAAATGAAAAGAATGAAAAATAAAGAAAAAAAACGAAAATGAATGAAATGCAGACTCCCCCCACACTTGAACTAAACAGTGTCCACACTGTGAACGTTCCTAAATTTGAAAGATCGTACCCAAAGATGGATTAAATGTAAAATGATTTGTAAAATGAAATGCAGTCTAACTATATGTTAGAATGGATCATATGTACAATGATATATGTGTTTGCGATGTAAAGAACGCCACCAACTTTTTCCCCCACACTTGGTTCTTGCCCTATGAGTCTCATTCCCACTATGTCTAGGCATGTTTTCTAATAAGCAAAGGTTTTTGAAAACCATCTCATCTTTGTACCTAGATTTATAGTCCAGTAAATGAATGTTCAGGGTCGTCCTAACATGAAGTTTTTCAACCAAGCCAGCATTCCAAGAATAATTCATGTGTTCAACAAACTTATCAGTGTAATTATTCAAAAATTTGTGATCGTATATAAATTCAATGAAATTTGAAATCTGAGTGTTGTCCAAGACTATGTGATCACATTTCTCATCATTAACTGACAACGTATTTTCGACACTGACAATTTCAAGTTCGTTTGAAATTTTCTCAAAGTTAAAATTTTCGAACTCGTGACGTGAATCCACTTCTTCTTTATTTGGCAACTCATCCTCGTACAATCCAAAAAATTCATGTTCATTAAAATCCTTCTCCAAATTCGAAATGAAAAATTCAACATTTTCATTTTGTTCAATTTCAAGAATTTTAAGTTTCCCACAGCCTGAAAGAGGAAGATCAAAATCAGAGCTTAAATCTTTTTCCTGAAAAGAGTTGAAGTCTAAATCATTTACTGAATTGTGAACAACTTCATTTAGATCGTCATTCTCAATTTCGAAAGTTGTTATTTGAAAATTTTCACTATCAGTAAAGAATGAATTATCTTCTGAATCATCGCTTGTTTGAATTTGATTTTGTTGCTCTTGTTGTTCTTTAAAAGATGCCATTAAAGAAAGAAGTTCATCAAGTTGTCTATCTTTTTCACCAAGCTGTCTATCTTTCTTTTCTACCCTCTCTCTAAGAACGTTAAGATGATATCCTTCAGAATCGTTGATTTGAGAACTCTCATTTTGGATTTCTTGATTTTCAAAATTATAGTCCACATCAATTTCATGATCAATATTATTTCCAATGTGGTAGTTGTTTGAATTTTCAGAAAAATGATATTGGAAATCATTTTGATTTTGAAAATTAGGTTCATAACCAAAACTGTAGAAATTCGAGGGAAAACTGCAGTTTTGGTCATATTCAAGATGTGGATATGGATTGTTATTTTGAAGATTTTGATCGACTTGAAAATCATTTTCATATCCAAAATTATTTTCGAATTGGTTTCCAACCCCGTATTGATGTTGATCAAAGGTATATTGTGATTCAAAGCTATTTTGATATGGATGTGGCCCATAATCGAAATTATTGAAATTTGAATTGACGTCGTCATTTCGATCATAACTTTGAAAATGTTGGTCATTTTGAAATTTTTTGACATCTGGCTCGCGAAATTTTGGAAAATTTTGCTTCATGAGTTATAATTCAAAATCATACTTTTCAAGCGGACGTCTACTTCGACTATTATCCCACAATTCTCTCAAGGATTTTTTTGAATCAGACATTTGAAATGAAATCAAGACAAGACAGAAATTATTCTCACTTCAAAATAGTATAAAATACTGTTGCGCTCTATTAATTAACCGACTCAATTAGAAGGGGGAAGAGGGTCTTATGGCTGTTCACGTATAGTATAAATACTAAGGGATACGATCAATGTTTTACGGGTAGTACGCAACCTCTTTTGCTAATTGTTCAATAAATTGAGCTACTATATATCTACGATCCAATTACACAAGACAGTTAACTTCACAAAGCACCACTTTTCAATTATATTATTTTGAAAATCAAAATTTAATTTTTGAAAAACGATGAGAGTGGTGGTTGTAATTATGGAAATTAGTTCCTTACAACAGGTTTAGAAATTTCAGCATAGAACAATCAGACAAGAATAACAACAAGAATTTTTTTTAAAAATTGTACAAGCAAGCCGCTGCCCCTGTAGAATTTTTTTTTACAAGTAATTTCTATATTTTTTTAACCAGCAGAGCACCTGTAGAGTTAAGAGAATTTTACAATGGGGTACGACTGTCCGTCCAGAATATTTGAGTAGTGCTAGCTATTCAACTCCACTATTCTGCGATTCAATTGACCTTTGAATTTCTTGTTTACTGCTTGAGTGCTTTTCTTGCTTGAATATGTTACTTCACTCTTTGGTTTGATTTAAGATTTTAAGTTATTTTTTTTGAAATAAAAAAAACAAGAATAAAAAGAAACAAAATGGGGATTAAGGGGAAAAAACTAAACTAGGAAATAAAATAAAGCGAAAAAAAAAACTTTTTTTTTTCAATTCCTTATTTCTTTCCATTTTTTTCCTTTCCTCTTTACAAAGTCCTCTACATCCATCTTTACAGTTTGTCTCAATAATTTAAAAAAAAAACTTGCCAATCTTTTCAATTTCTATCTGTCTTTCAACTTTCTTTCTATTTCTTCTTACATCTGATTCCAGTGCTTTTTCAACAATTCTTTAAAAAAAACATCCTTCTCGATTTACATACCTTTTCTCTTGCACTCCCCGAGATGAATAAAAAAACGAAACAAATTAGTCAACTCAAAACAAGCTAAAGAAATTAAAAGGAAAATCAGAATAAAAATAAAAACTAAAAGAAAACTAACCTAGACGCACCCAATCAAACTAAGAGGAAGGATTTCGCCAGTTAAAAAAATAAAATCATGAACCCACTTAAATCTAAAAAGAACAAGCCAACGTACCTACTCCTTAAAACAAGCATCCCAACTAAACTATTGTAAACAAAGTCAAAAGGATGCTAATCTCAGCAGTATAAAACCAAGTAAAAGGCTTTAGTTTATATGTAAACACCCAGCAAAGTCAGAATAAAACCTCTACTAAAAATCAACTTGCCTCTCAATCCCTCATACCTTGTTTCTCACAAAAACTCATTCACCAAAAAATACGAATACCCAAACCCAACGAATCAGTGGAAATATATATATATATGTATATCTCACGACTTTTACGAAATTGTTTCCGACTCTAGAGTATTCCGTTCATCAGATTTTTTTTCGTTCAGATTACGAGTTGCGATGTGGTTTATCAGAAAATTTCGAAGCTAGGGTTTCGATTTTTGGGTGGGTTGCAATCGAATCAGTGCGAGGTTGAATGAGGAGTTCGGGTTTTTTTGTGGTTCACACAGCGATGATGGATGGTAGCTGAAGTGTTTGAAGTTTTGGTAAAAAGGTGGTTCGTTTGTGAGTGGATGGGACGGTGTATGGTAGGAGAGTTTGCCGAGAGGATTTGGAATATGGAGGGTGGTTCTGAACGTGGGTAGGCTGGGTGAGTTACTGTTATGAACTGATAGGGGAAAGTGAGATAATATGGACGTAGGGGGGTTGAACGTGAGGCTTTGATGGATTGGGTTCAGTTTTGTAGCAATGTCTGTGCTTTTGATTTGGGTTTGCGGGATCTGAAGCTGCTGAAGTTGTGGGATTTCTGATGAACGTGGTCTGGGTGTGACTTGGTGGTGGATTTTTACAGATAATGGGTTGTGTGATGACTTCGTTGCAATTGCGGTGAATGGAGATGGGTATTTGGTGCGGCAGTATTCAATGGCGATGGGAGGCTGATGTATGGCTGAGAAGATGAAGGCTGAGTTTGTTCATTTATGACTGTGCGTGATGAGGGATGTTTGTACGTGAACTTTGATTGCGGTAGGAAGCAGGGTGAAGAAGAGTTGATGAACTTTGTGGGTAAGTTTTTGAATACATTATTGAGAAAGAAGGTCAGTTGTGGATTGAATGGTACGAGGTGCTGTGAGTTGGGTGTTAATTGACTGGTGGTGGAAGAGATTGATGTTGAATGGCTTTGTTTGTGAGAATTGGTGAACTCGTGATGGAGTTTCAAGGTGGCAGGAGTTTGTTTGTGAATTGTAGACGAAGGATGATGTAGTGTTTTTGATGCTCAGGAAGGTTGATGGTCCGAAGTTTGAATTCGCACAGAACTTTGAAAATGAGGAGTGAAGTTGCAAAGAGGGGAAGTTCTGTAGCAGTTGAATTGTTGTAGGAGACTTGGTAATTGGCAGTGGAGGGATGATAAGTTTTGAGGACTGAGGACAGGGATGATGGGTTTTGCGGTGGGCGGTGCGAGATGGGGTGAAGGAGTTGGACAGGAATTGGAAATCACGCTGGTTTCAGAAGTGGTTGTGATGGATTTGCGTGATTGTCTAAAGAAGCCACGGTGGGAAACAACAGAAAGGTTCTAAATTTTGTATGGAAAGATGGGGGGTTGTTTTGAAAGAGAGAAGAGGGCTTGTGTGTGATGTTCAAGGCAGAGAACTGCAAGGAAAAAAAATGCAATAGGATTTTTTTTATGGAATTTGTAAAAAGAAGAAAAGGTATGTAAATCGAGAAGGATGTTTTTTTTAAAGAATTGTTGAAAAAGCACTGGAATCAGATGTAAGAAGAAATAGAAAGAAAGTTGAAAGACATATAGAAATTGAAAAGATTGGCAAGTTTTTTTTTTAATTATTGAGACAAATTGAAAAGATGGATGTAGAGGACTTTGTAAAGAGGTAAGGAAAAAAAATGGAAAGAAATAAGGAATTGAAAAAAAATGATTTTTTTTTTCTTTTTGTCGAGACAGAGGAAAGTTCAAAGCAAGAAGAAGAGGTTTGTGACAGTGGTTGGTTTGGAAGAAAAGAAAGAAAAAAAAATATAGGAAAGGAATCAAAGTAGGAGGAAAGGAATTAATGCAAAAGTTTTTTTTTGGATTATTGGTACAACAAGAAAGGGAAAGAAACAAATGAAAAAAAATGGAAAGAGAGATTAAAGGAAGTGAGAGAAAGTTATAATTGTTGTTTTTTAATTTGAATCTTTTAGAGAAAGAAAGCAATCTGTTGAAAACAGGAAAGAGAATTGGGAGGAAACAAATTGGAAAATAGGCATGAAATAAAAAGAAAAAGTGGAATTTTTTTATTTTTGAAATTAGTAGAGGAAATAAAAAAGTAGGAAGGAAAAAAATCGAAAAGGGGAAAGTAATAAATGAAAAAAAAAAGACAAGATTTTTTTTAAAAAAAAAATTATTTGTACAAGAAGAAAGGGAATCGAATGTAAAAGAAAAGGAAAAAAAATGGCAAGCTTATTTTTTTCTCTTGTTAGAAGATTACGGTATCAATTTATAATACCAAATCAAACAGTCAAGATTTTTTTTTCTATATCTATACACAATAAAACAAAATAATAAAAATAAAAATAAAAACTAACAGAAATTAAATAAATAATAAAATTTAATCGTTACCTCCCCGGCAACGGCGCCAAAAACTTGATCGTCGCTAATCTAAGAATCAGAAAAGCATGACATTTAAATTAAATTCTGCAAGTGCACAGGTGTGTAGCATACAGGTCGAACACAGGGAGATGTAATTAAAATCAAATTATTTATCTAATCTCTTGGGCGAGTTAGGCGAAGCCTGGAGATTTTGTTGAAATAAAAACAAATTGAAATTGCGAACTAAAGCAACCCGAACTTCCCCGGTCTCCGAAGAGAAGAGAAAGAACGAATTACTGTGATGACAAGACAAATCAGAACGCAGACGAAAGAACATTTCATTGCATATTACAACAATGCATCAGAATACAAGAATATACAGAGCATAAATGAATATTACATTCAATAAATATCAGAGATTACAATACATTACATAGCAGCAGAAAATAATACAATACACAACTGAAGGAGATATACGGATACAAAGCATTCTGGATATCGTTCCAGCTGTAAACCAGGTTCCTGTGAATATAAATCTGCAAAACCAAAACTACTAGCTGCCCGTGTCAAAATAAGGGCACCCAGAGTTTAGGTTAAAACAATAACCTCCTGGTCAGTCATGAGACTGGTGTGAGAACTAAAACAGTTATTAATCTTTAATTTAAATCAGATATATCAAGGGACCACGCCGTGTAACACGGAACGGGTTTCCTCCCAAGAATAACAGTGCATATAACGAAGCAGCGCAATGCTTTTTGAAAAAATGAAGCTATTATAAGACCCAGGTCCTATCACACAATGCAACGCAAGCCGAGGGATAGGGTTTTCCCTTATAATAGCCAAATATGCATAGTATGTTTAAAACAAATCATTTGATACTATTATAAGTGCATAGTGTATAAAAGAACTTCAAATCATAAGTATCAATCATAGGCGACATGGGTACCATATATCATGTCGCCATACTAGGCTCTACAATCAAAACCGCAAATGTCACGTATTTGGAAGTTGGATTTCCATCTGTGAACCGAGGCAAAAGATAGTCCTCTACCGATTCGAGACAATCTAGCCCATGTCTCAGGAACAGCCGCAACTGCCCCTTGGATCGTCAGGGCCGGTCCACCGATGTGGATTATTATGCCTGAACAATACGTCTCTCCGCCCTATGGGGCGTAAATGAGCCAACAAATGACTCCATCGGACCCGGATCGTCCGATCAAACCGAGGCGCCTCGCAACAGCAACAACCACATAAGTCAAACTCGTCAGGGCGTGTAAAACCACTGACGCCACTTCTAGCTAGAAAGAAACGCATGTCCTCCATGAGGTTCGTCTCCCGTTTTTGGTTCACACCGGGGTGAGGCTCGCGAATCAACGTTACACAAAGCTATGCCACAAAGGCCATGCTTTAATCATCCACCACAAGACTCTGCTTTTCAACAGAAGCCTTGATCATATTGCCACTTAGGCATGCCATACAGGCAATTCACTCCATGCGTTTGATATCCATCGATATATAACCCCTGAGCTCGTACGTCTCAGAGAAGGGCGTTAAGCAAGATAATAAATTCTCCACCGCCAAACAGATATATATTTAATAGAAATCAATCACACAGACTAAAATCCAATGTCAGACACACAGTCCATTTACAAGTTCGTTCTGGGTCTGAACGAAACCGGAGGCAGCTTGTACCTCGCTTATCCATCGATCTCCAAGTACGTCTGGACGATCACCAACTTTTTCCATCTTCTTGGGTGTACGGCCCAATCAAGATCATCAGTAATTATCCAAACAACATGAAAACCTCCGGTCTTCAACCACCGTCTTCACCTTCGACACCACGTCGAATTAGTTATTCAGAATGGAATAAACCCGGTCTTTCTGAATAACTCGCGTATATAATAAATAAGTGTTACACAAACACAACATACGCCTCATTCCGATTCAGAATATTCTTTTATTCAAATATTACTATACTTTGGGAAAAGTTCCCATTAATTTTATCAAAGATAAATTCTTTAAATTTATTCTTTAATCTTCTTTGAATATCAATTCAAACTAGTCGGGATTAGCGAACCACACCGAAGTAATCATTTATTTTATTTCCCAATCCCAACCTATTCATCCCATGAAGTAAAACTGGTCATACTTCATATCTAACACCACGGTGTTATCGGTAAATTACCATTTCACGTTTAAATCTAATTAAAGATTTAACTATCGCCTGGAGCAAAACTGGTGATACTCCATTCTCGATCCTTTCAATCTAATTAAAGATTCATTAAAACTCCACTTAGTTTTAATCTTCAAAGAAATCAATATCCTGTCTTTAACTGGGTTAAAGAACCAATGTCATTTAAAACACGGCCCACAATAAACCCAAAATCACATTCATTAATTATCGGGTTAGAGAACAAGTGTTATTTAAAACACTGTTCACGATAAACCCAAAAATAAATACCAATTCAATTTCAATTAAATATCATTTAATTGGTACACTTCATTAAATCTAATTAAAAGATTTAATCTTTTCTCAAATGGTTTCAAGAACAGTGTTAATGAAGACACCATTCACGACAAACCCAAATCTCATTTGATATTAAATACAAGGCTCTGAATAGAAAATATATCGGCTTATATTCAATATTAAATTCTACGACCAACAAATATCGTATTGGAAATAATGATATGTATATATATATATGTCTTTCAAATTTCCATAACAACATCTGTATAATCACGAAATCCAACATCGAAATATTCCGAAGACAATTTCGATTCAAATCCATTCCAATGCAATTATTAGAAATTCTGGTTATTTTCAAATCCAAATTATTTATTTTAAAAATAAATAAATTACTATTCTAGTTCAAAACTAGTTCATTTCGATAAAAATCTATTTTTATCTTTTCAAATATGGAGTTTTTCATCCCAATTCTTCACAAATCATTTCTTATGATTTTACACAAATTATTACTATTTTTAATAATTTTATCAAGGCCCGTACAGTCGATTTCCATCAATGGCCATCGAACTGCACTTACAGCGACCTTTTCCAAATTTGATTTGGACGTAACTCCAAATCCAACCGTTAGATTTCAAATTTCTAATATTCATCAAAAAGCTCTTTTCGATACGAACCCAACGGTTCTGGTTTTAGGAGAATCCGACGGTCGGATCTCCCGCAATATCCGTTCGAAGTCAATGGTCGAAATTCGCGAACTACCGCGGCGCGGCGTGTTCTATTCAAGCCATTATATTATATATATAATATATACTTCGTCGATTTCAATTCAAAACGTGCTTTATAAATCGTTTTAAATTCATTTTCAAAACGTTTTCAACTTCTATTTCAAATTCAAATCAAAATTGAATTTTTTTTCTTGCAAATTCGTTTTAAATTCATTTCAAATTGATTTCAATTTAATTCGAATGCAATTCCTTTCGATTTCAATTCGAATTCAATTCTATTCAATTTCAATTCGAATTCATTTCTATTCAATTTCAATTCAAATTCACTTTTATTCAATTTCAATTTGAATTCATTTCTATTCAATTTAATTCGAATTTCAATTCTTTTCAAAATTTCAGATTTTGAAATCACTTTCGACATTCGTTATAAAATGAATAAAATCAATATAAATATCGTTCACGTCAAAATGGCGTAAATCTAATCAACACGGCTTCATATATTTCTATTTCCAAATATTCTACTTCAAATATTTCTATTTCAAATATTTCTTTTTCAAATATTTCTTTTTCAAATATTTCTATTTCAAAACTAGAATGAGGCCCAATCAATTACCATATAATGTTAATTATATGGATTTTCTACAACACATGTATACAATAACTGATGGTGATTTAGGGTTAATCAAAGTCAATCGAAATCCTAAATTACTCATCAATTTAACGCTTAAATTCACGGATCTATGCAAAATCAGTAAATCGAAAGTTCATACCTTGCGTGATTGTTAAAATTCCCAATTTTGAATTGTGCGAATCGGTTGAATCATCTGTTTGCTCTTCGAACACAAAGAGAAATGGAAGAATCGAATCACTAGGCACGTCAATCGCCGGCCCTCTACTGGTAATCCACACGAACGCTTCCCTTTTGGATCAAAATCGAAGAAGAGAAAGGAATCCAGGTGCTAGCCGCCATATTCATGGGTTTCGTAAAAGGTAAAGTTAGGGTTTTTTTTTTTTTTTTCATCTGTATGTTAAAAAAATTAAATAAAATGACGGCTCCACTCTATCTTATAAAGGGAATAGTCAAAACCCTTATCAAACTAAGTATGCTCCATTAATTAAGGAACCACTTGTGTACCATTTCGATGCAATATAAAATATCAACAAATTTGATAATTTATTTACCCAATATATGTTCTTCCTTTATAACGTTCTAAGTGTGTGACCCGATAGGTTATTATAACATTGGCAATAATTTAAATCGTATTTAAATTATAAACAGTGATTGGCATCTAGCAATACGTCGCTGCTACCCAAGTTATAATAAGATCAATGATTCGATACAACCTTTCTGTGACCAGTGTATCAATGTAATATAATCCTTTTAACCGATATATCCAGGATTAAACTAGAGGCATGGATCGTATCATCCTCGTTATAATTTAATCCTGTTTTCTTGATCGATGAGTAGACTGTTTAAAACAAATCAATATTTGAGCACGGCCATGCATTTCACAGTCTCACTCAATCAAGAGGCCCATGGATATCACTATGAATATATCGTAGGGTTAAATTCCATCTAGATCATTCATAATTTTCATTCGATTCAAGATGTATCCAATAATCACCGTTATCATTACTCTGTTACGAAATAACTTTAGATGATATCAAAACACAAATATCTTCGAATAAAATTATAATGATTTCAGGTCTGAGGACCATTACATCACTGTCACTATGAGAATAACTTATGATACTGTTAATTATATTCCATGGAGTTATCTCACGGTGGGTCAGCCCAATACGATATTCTCCAATATGTATTTACATCTTGACTTTAATATCACGTATATTAATGATCAATGAGATGTGATCATCAGTCAATCAATATACTAGTCTCAACGCTTTATTGTTGTCCTTTATAAACAATAAAACTCGACTAGGGACTTTTAAGAATTATAATACTTATCACATTATATAATCTCAAGTTCAGTCTTACTCGAACTATATAATTCCGAATTATTATTCTAAGGACTTCTATTATATTAATATTTATATTACGCAGTAAATATAATATAAAAGAATAATATTTTATTCCAAATAAAATAATAACATCAACAGGGTTATCAATCTCATCAAATGAATTGCCTCTAGGGCATAAACTCTAACAATCTCCCACTTGCACTAGAGTCAATCATTTACGTATCGTATACTCATGAAACTAGTGTGACTATTAAACTTCTGCTGCGACAGAGTTTAATTCAGTAGGTCTGCAACATTACAACTTTTGTAACTTTGCAGATATGTTTATTTCTTCAGTGAACAAATTCACATAAGAATTATATTTCTTAAAATATATGTTTGGATTGATGATGAGTTTAATGTTTTAGGCCTGAGCAACAGCCATATTGTTATCGCAATGTATATCATTCGATCAACAATGAATTAAGTTCAATCATGAACTTCTTAATCCAAACATTTTATTTCTTAGAATCAGAATATATATTTCTTGTTTTTAAACTAACATTATTTGCAATAATTAATGTGTTATCAAATAACATTTGAATTATTGTATCACTCCCACTCAATTTCTTGTCTATACAAGATTCAGTGGCATTTTGTGGTTGCGAAACATTTCGAATTCCATTTCATTCTCATTGGTATCTTAGAGACTGGCTCTCTTTTATTAAGGATACCAATTCGAGTAATAAACCTTTTATTCTATGAGGATATATAGAAATAATATCCAATTATTTCTTTTGGATATTCCACAAAATAGTTATATGATTTGGGTCTGATCTTATCAGAGGAAGGACGTTTAACAAACGCCTTACGTCCCAAATCTTCGTAATAGACAAAATAGGACATTTCCCAGTCCATATCTTATATGGCTTCTATAAACTCGCTTTAGTGGGATTAAATGCAGTTGTTCTAAATTTAATCTATTAGAAGATCTATATATGACTTATCAATGATCGTACTATATCTTATAAGGTGCGATTTCTCTAGTCAGACACACCATTTCAATATGGTGTTCTAGGTGAAGTGAGTTATGAAACAATTTCAAACTCATCTTGATAGTCATTAAGTAGTCGGCTTAATTCCTTTTCAATATATTCGAAAAGAGTTTTCATTAAAATTGGTTTCTATCTCCACTTTTGAATTCTTTGAACTTTTCAAAGGATTCTGATATGTGTTTCATAAGATACACATATCTGTATCTACTGATATCATCAGTAAATATAATGAAGTAATAAAACCTACCTCTAGTTTATGTATTCATTGCTCCATATACATCATTATGTACGAGACCCAATACTTATCACTCATTCACCGTGTCAAGTGAAAGAGGATTCAGTTATTTTACCTAATAAACAAGATCTGTATACAGAATCAGATCATCTCAAAATTCCATCACTATGGAGTTTTGATATGCTTTCTTGTTTATACTGCTAACTGCTAATACTAAAGGTATATTGGATTTAAATCATTAAATTTAATCCAGTCATTATTAATGTCAAGTAAATTATAGTTAAGGATTTACAAATATCATTAACTATTTGCGAAATTCCATACGATATTCATTTAAATAAAATGAATAACAATTATTCTTTTATTACAAATGAAATTCAAACTTGTCTGAACAAGATATTACATTTATCTTAAATGGAATTTCATTATAACAATTATATTATTTATTTAATTAAGCCAGTATAATTAACAAGAATCAACTTTCTATGGATAATCCATCAACATTTGCTTCATTTCCAATTGTAAGTCCACTTGTCTTTTCAGATTTCTACTTATTTTGCAATTTCTTTAAATTCTCATACATTTACGTGATTCATATCTAGTATCTAATACTAGAGATGTATAAGTAGATTTTATAACATTTATTTCTTATTCAGTTGAAGTCATACTTCAACTTTTATTTTAGATCTTCGATAATGGTAAAACAATTACGTTTGATTTGTTTGAGGACAATCCTCAAATTTCAATGTTAGTCAAGAAATTTGATTTAATTCAATTTATATCCTTCTTAAGGATTAATTTAAATTATCGAGATATTTATTATTTAATATCTACATTAGATAATAAAATAATAACTGATTCTGTAATATTTATTTAATACAAAATTTTGACAATCAAAATTTATATTAACATAAATGTATAATTTTAAACTAAAATACGCTCCCACTCAAATTAACATCCCTCTATTTATATATACATATCGGTATATATATATATATAATGGTGTTCCAAGATCCATATCTAGTAATGCCTTGACCCTGCTTTGGCTGAACTCAAAACACAACCTTTTAGGTAGACATCTTATGTCAATTATATCATTTATAATTCTTGGATCGCATGTTGAACATTTAGTTCAGTATTATTCATTTGCTCAAAATATAGAATAATTCATGCTGTTGTCTCTAAGGCCATAATCGTATTATGCAGCCTAGTTAAGTCAGACCCAATAATAGATTGGAGCACCACATTTTACTCCATCGCATATAACCAAAATAAAAGGTGCACAACGCTTTGGCGTTAGTTACAACCAGTGATTCTGGACAGTGATGAGTATATTATTGGAAGACGTCACCATGACTTAATATAACAAAAATTGCTTTAGAGGGAATTTATAATTCGTAGTGGCGAATAATATCAGAGTTATTTACATATATCAAAATATATGTATTTTATATTCGTAATATTAACTGGATTTAAATTATATATATATATATATATATATTCCCTATCTCAAAACAATTGGTTACTATAACCTTAGAATTAGTGATTATATTCAAAGTTATATGAATTTAATTTAACCAATTCTATTTTGAAATTAATAAGACATTCAGCCCATTATAAAATCATTATAGGGTCACAGGTTTCAAAACTTCTAATTCCTGGATGTCTTGTTCAAGACAGTATATACATATATGCCTACCTTCTACAGGAATTGACATAAATACTTATCTTATTTACAGAATTTTGTAAATAATGACACATGTAATTATCTATATCTAATAATTCAATTTGTAATCAAAACAAAATCACATTATTCAGATAATACGCAGGCAATATATATCCAAAGATTAAGATAGAACACTTCATATTTATGCATATTCAAACAGTATACACAAAATCTTATAGATTACATTATACAGTCAATCAGAAACAAATTTGTACAGTGTTGCCTACTTATACAGTCATACTGCCGAGGTTTTAAACCCATGCTTGCTTCAGCAACTCCTTTGCCTTCTACTCCTACATGTCCATCCACTTGCGCACATTTGCTCAGTCAAACTGATTCATGCAACATGGATACATCTGCAAATATTTATCAATATAAATAAATGCAGATGAAATATTCATTCGAAAATAAACAAAGCATCAATTATGCAGTATATACATATATATGTAAAACAATACAATCAAACATTGTATGCTTGCAGATGAGAACTTGTTTTAGGTGTTCATTGATGGAGAGGTGAATGTCCAATGATATATATAATCTGATTTGAAACAGTTTTCAACATTGATTTTATATCCAAGACACTTACCCTTGGCTTTGCTGTATATTATACAAACTATATATATATAGTCTGATTTTAAAACTTACATACATACACACACACACACATATATATATATATATGTATATATATGTGATCATTTTAATAAATGACAAAATATATATTGCCCAATATCAAATACCTTTGCCTATGTCAAATACCATCATTTCAGTATTTTGCAATTTCTTTAAACTTTGTATATGATCCAGGCAATATCTCTCTCTCTCTCAATTTATATATATATATATATATATATCAGTATTTATAAATGCCTGGATTCATATAACACATATGTAAGTTTATTGATACATAGCAAGTATGATATCAAATTGCAAGTTATAATTGCTGAAGCTATCACTTTTGCAACATATATATATATATTAGTATATATAGATTATATATTTATCAATATAAATATAAACAGCACATCTTTATGTATATATTCAGTTGGCAAATCAAATTTGCTACTGTGTATATATATTTCAAATTGTTGTAATATTGATGATATTTAAACCATTGGTCCTACATCATCATATGCAAGCCATATGTATATGTATCAATATATACAAATCAATATGTGAATCATTGTTACACATAAGTGAATAAAACACACATCAGTGTAAGTTCTTATATGACATTAATCCTTTACAAAAGGTATACACGGTTTTAAAGCAAAATAGAGACAACAGACAGATTGTTACTTTTACTATGTTATTCAAACCCAAATAAATTTTGATCATGTCAAATTTAAATTTGTATATGCATGTTTTTCTTAATGTTTCACATATCATGTCTAGTTCCAGATCTTGCAAAATACTAAGGATTTCCAAACTGTTCAAAATCTAATCAGCAAATCTTATTTGCTGTTGCAAGATTTTATAGAAGTAATTCTACTTCATGATGTTTATTAACTGAGATTGGAGGATGAAATAGCAAAATTTCAATGCACATTACTAATCAATGCTCATTTACTGTGTCAAATTATTAATCATGCATATTGTGTCTTAAGATTGTAAACAGGGTACAATCCCTAATATATCATGTATATATATTCACATAATCATGGCAAAATTATTTACTTGAAACATACCATGTCTCAGGAACACACTATAAAATCCAAAATCATTGCAAAAGGTTTTGTAATGACTCAAATCATTTATTTGGCATTATAGATAGTAGAAAGGTAAAAATGATGTCATGCAATTCAAAATTGAGAGGACACATGTATGTGTTAATCATAGGTCAAACATATATATACATAGATTTGAACATGATGTTAAATATCAGATTTTACTATGTAAACATGTTTAAAGAAAACAGGTTCATAATGGGCTACATTCAAATTCCATAAGACAAAATAATGTGTGAATCCAAGCAACTTAAAATGCAAATCAAATTTGCAGTAGTTCTCCCATTAATGTGCATACAAGTTAGGAACTTAAATGGATCCATACAGCAGTATTCGAATTAGTTTTACAAACCAATTCAGCATATAGAAACTTGGAAATATATATATATATATATATATATATATATATATATATATAGTATTTTCAACAACATATTATTTACAGAAGCATACAAGTCTAACCGGAATTAAAAGAAACTCAATGTAACCTTTTGATATGTTCTGCTAGGTCAGAAAACTAAAACCTTTCTCCAAGATGCTGTAATCTTTCTAAATAAAATTATGATTGTTTTCAACCATCAGCACACTTGAATAAGAAAACAGTTTAAATTCCAGAGATGATCACTTACAAGAGGTGCTAGCATATATCTAAATATATGTCTTCAATAGTGTAAATGTCAATTTTCTTTAATCAAACATTTTGACTCCTCTTTCCAGGAATTATTTCTCCAAAATCCGAATATTTAAGTTTATTCACTCAGAGATGATTATTACTCGAATTTCCAGAGTTTAGATTATCAATTATAATAAGTAAGACTGGAAACTTAATAGAATTAATATCATATATTAATTCACTATTTTATTCAGATATATACATATACATATATATATATATATTATTATTTTATTTTAAATTCTGAAACTATTTCATATCCAAATATTTTAATATTTGAACATACTGAAAAGAGAGGAAAAATTGATCCATATATCTAGGGGTCAATTGTTTTGGATGATTGATCTTAATTGCCACTTCATTGGTTTTTTCTTAATTAAAACCAGATCCAAAATGTCTTAACATTGTCGATCAATCAAAACTAGTTTTTGATTAATCCACTGTATTCCGTAATACAGCAATGGCAAAATAAAACTGAATCACAGTTCAGAATTAAACATGAATCCCTTTTTGAAATTTTGCATCATATGTCAAAATCTATTTTCCATAAACAAATTTACTTTTTTATCGAACACAGATTATAGTCAGAGTAGAGCAGTTTCACTTTTATAAATGAATTTTACGCTAAATTCTTATATCAGTGTTTGCGATACTTGATTATTTAGGAATTCGAGTAAGCAAGAATCGAAAACATAACTCAAAATACTGAATTTTGCAAACCTGGCTCCGATACCATTGATGGTGATTTAGGGTTAATCAAAGTCAATCGAAATCCTAAATTACTCATCAATTTAACGCTTAAATTCACGGATCTATGCAAAATCAGTAAATCGAAAGTTCATACCTTGCGTGATTGTTAAAATTCCCAATTTTGAATTGTGCGAATCGGTTGAATCATCTGTTTGCTCTTCGAACACAAAGAGAAATGGAAGAATCGAATCACTAGGCACGTCAATCGCCGGCCCTCTACTGGTAATCCACACGAACGCTTCCCTTTTGGATCAAAATCGAAGAAGAGAAAGGAATCCAGGTGCTAGCCGCCATATTCATGGGTTTCGTAAAAGGTAAAGTTAGGGTTTTTTTTTTTTTTCATCTGTATGTTAAAAAAATTAAATAAAATGACGGCTCCACTCTATCTTATAAAGGGAATAGTCAAAACCCTTATCAAACTAAGTATGCTCCATTAATTAAGGAACCACTTGTGTACCATTTCGATGCAATATAAAATATCAACAAATTTGATAATTTATTTACCCAATATATGTTCTTCCTTTATAACGTTCTAAGTGTGTGACCCGATAGGTTATTATAACATTGGCAATAATTTAAATCGTATTTAAATTATAAACAGTGATTGGCATCTAGCAATACGTCGCTGCTACCCAAGTTATAATAAGATCAATGATTCGATACAACCTTTCTGTGACCAGTGTATCAATGTAATATAATCCTTTTAACCGATATATCCAGGATTAAACTAGAGGCATGGATCGTATCATCCTCGTTATAATTTAATCCTGTTTTCTTGATCGATGAGTAGACTGTTTAAAACAAATCAATATTTGAGCACGGCCATGCATTTCACAGTCTCACTCAATCAAGAGGCCCATGGATATCACTATGAATATATCGTAGGGTTAAATTCCATCTAGATCATTCATAATTTTCATTCGATTCAAGATGTATCCAATAATCACCGTTATCATTACTCTGTTACGAAGTAACTTTAGATGATATCAAAACACAAATATCTTCGAATAAAATTATAATGATTTCAGGTCTGAGGACCATTACATCACTGTCACTATGAGAATAACTTATGATACTGTTAATTATATTCCATGGAGTTATCTCACGGTGGGTCAGCCCAATACGATATTCTCCAATATGTATTTACATCTTGACTTTAATATCACGTATATTAATGATCAATGAGATGTGATCATCAGTCAATCAATATACTAGTCTCAACGCTTTATTGTTGTCCTTTATAAACAATAAAACTCGACTAGGGACTTTTAAGAATTATAATACTTATCACATTATATAATCTCAAGTTCAGTCTTACTCGAACTATATAATTCCGAATTATTATTCTAAGGACTTCTATTATATTAATATTTATATTACGCAGTAAATATAATATAAAAGAATAATATTTTATTCCAAATAAAATAATAACATCAACAGGGTTATCAATCTCATCAAATGAATTGCCTCTAGGGCATAAACTCTAACAATAACAACGATGAATAATCAACCATCATCCAAAGTGCATTCTACACTGTATAAGCATCGAATATAAATATTTAACGCTTATAACAGTCTGTCAATCAATCGATCGACATACAACTAACTATTGGGATTAGTGTATGTCATATATCACCCCAATACCCGTGTGGGGTTTTCAAACAATCAAACACAGATTTTATTTGTGCAGTTGGGCGATGTGTAAAATTTATCGTACCAATCAATATCAGTCAAATGTGTGTATATAAACAAATCGTTCGATTTGTGTATAACTATTTATTTCATTTTAAATACACTTTAAAAATTCTATTTTTAACTATGAAATATTTTTAACTATATAAATATTTTATTTCATTTCACATCACATCACACAATCAACTACACATCAAAATCAAACAAACAAGCATACAAGTCGTCCATGGTCTGTGGACGACGGGTGTCGGGTGCTACTAAACACCGTCTGCATCCTAGTATATATTTATAACTAGAAAAATAGAATTAAAGGTGAGGAGTTCTCACAGAGGGTTCCACTCCGCCATGCTTTGCTTTTGAACTGCTGAACTGTCTGGATTTGACTGAAATTCCAATGTAGTCTTTTCACGTTGTTCAAATAAAAATTATATTTTTATTGCTTCATTCTAATAAATAAAAATCGTATTTTTAAACTGATCTTTCATATATAAAAATTATACATTCTTACTACACTTCCTGTTATATAAAGATTATATTTTTACATCGCTGTTTCATACATAAAAATCGTTCCTTTTATTTTATTACACTTCATATATACAAACCGATTTTCATTTATGCTAAAACCCGATTGTTAAATTCATAAAAACAATTACATGAAAAATAAAACAAATAAAAATAGATATTAAAACTTACATTTTTTTCGGAAATGGGAGAGCCGGTGTTGTGCATTGGAGGTGGAGGAGGCGCTGACCGTCGGAGGTGGACCAGCAAGGGGGAGCGGCGGCCTGGAAGAGCGGGCCTGGAGGGTTCGCGCGACTGAAAGGGGGGCTTCGGCGGTGGTCGGCGCAGGCGAGGTAGGGGACTCGCGGAGGCTGGGGATGGGCAACGCAGTGGATGGCGCGCTCAATTTGGGGCTCGCCTCGAGGTCAGGGGAAAGAAGGAGGAGGCGCTGGGTTCTGGCGGCGGACTGGAGGGAGGGGAGGGCGCGACCGTCGCTGGTGGGGTGCGGAGCCGGGAGGGGTGGCGGTGGGGGGGCTGGCGGCGGGAATCGATTCCGTTCGAGGTTTTTTTTTCTTTTTTTTCTTTGTTCCATCGATCTGAAGTCGCTGGGGAGGGGGGGGGGTAGAAAGAGACTATAGGGGTTGACCAAGAAATTTTAATTATTTATTTTATTAATTTAAATCCTAAAAGTTAACTTTTCATTCGAACTCAAAATCGACCCCAACGACTGTCGTCCCTAGCTAATCACCCCCATCCCGAACATAATGGGATATGCCACGTAGGCTGATTCGATCGTTTCCATCAGTTTTCGTCAAAATCAACATATAACTCTATATATTGAATTTAAACGCGCATTTTAATTCACCGGGGCCACATACTAACTCGAAAAATTTCAGAAAAATATTTTCAGGCTTCGTATTGATGATACGGTCCTAACAAAACTAGTTTCATTGAATTCTGAGACCGTTTGAAAAATGACCATTTTCCAGTCGATTAAAATCAACTACAACTAGTCAAACGCGTTTTCCTTTGCCACACTCACATATTGATTCGAAAAATTATGAAATTTGAAAACTAGCAATAACTTTACATCACGGATCCAACAAAAGTGGTTTCGTCGAAATCCGACGTCGTTTGCAAAATTTCCATTTTTAAGGGCCTGAATTCCATAGCGACTATTCAAAAATTTCAACTGGACATATCTTTTGATTCCCGCTATGAAGTTTTGATTTTTCGGATTCATTGGAAAGATATTATCAATTAGATTCAAATATTTTTGGTTTCACTAAAATCCGGTTTATTTTGCACCCGGTACATTCATTTGAATTTTGAAATCGAATTATCGAACTACCGCACCATTTTCAATTCCTTTTATAAATATAAAATAAATAATTATATTCTAACGATGATCTATATAATATATACGTTTGAATTCTATTCAAAATAAATTTCTTGTCGTTATTATTTAAAATAATTCATTTTAAATAATTAAAATTCGCTAAAATTGCCAAAATAAAATTTTTAAGTTGGCCCAGATTTCCGGGTTATTACACGAACTTAGGATTATCGTTGAATCTATTCAACGATTAATCACTAAAGAAAGTAAATTGCAAAAAAAGAACAACAATGTAGAAAATAAAAGTGCAGAATAAGAAGAACAACAAAAAGTAAATTAGGATGGTCGTTGAAACTAATCAAACGACTAATCACTCACAAAAAATGTAAAATACAATTGGTGCTCTTCCAAAACTAATTGTGAAGACAACACCGATTGCTAAGAAAGAAAAATGCAGAAATAGTAAAAAAGAAGAAGAACTTTTATTAATGGAGAAGAGAATACAGAAAAATCGAGATGCCCGTTACAATGGGTATACATGTGCTTATATAGGTGAACTGAAAAACCCTAATCCTCTAATGGACTATGACTCAACCTCTTGAAAATAATATATTCACAAATAAAAGAGATAAGATAAACTTGAAATATTCCATGCAGCTTTCCTCTTTTGGTTGGTCATGTGGTAAATTGATTGGCATTTTCCAAGAGATTTGAAGTTGATTGGTAAATTGATTGGCATTATGATTAGCATCTATCTAATCAAATCTTCATCTTTATGGAGAGTAAAAAATGAAAGATTCCCTTTGATTTATCTATGAAGAATACTTCCAATTCTTGAAATATTTATTAGTGTCTATCATATATTCATACATATGAATATATATATACACCATAAATCACTAATCCATAAATTCTTCAAAGCAAGGGAGGCAGTGTGAACGCGTTCCATTCTTCAGCAAAAAGAGAGTTTGATGGGAATCGAACCCAGGTCTTTCTGTATAGATTTCCATGCCTTAACCAATGTGCTACGGCTTCCTTTGTGATTGAAAACTTGTTGATATGGGAAAGTAGCTTCTTTTTCTTATCAGTGGTCTTTTATTTAATGAAGGAGACAATTAATCAATGACCTGTAAAAACACACAAAATACCCAAAGTAGCATTTATTTATATACAATAAAGATAAGATATAAGCATAAAAATAAACACATTTCTGTGCTAATCAAAGACCTTATTGCATATATTATTGTGAAACGTTTATTGTATTCTGACTTCCAATACAAATGCACGTTATACTTATTTCCAATTCTAATTTGTATTAATGGTAATAATATTAGCTCAGATATGTTAATATTAATAATTATAATAGAATAAATTGTTACCTTTACCTTTGTTGCTGATTCACACCATCCCATTTTTCGGAAATAAAGCAAACATAACAGCATTCTCGCTGTTTTTCATCAAACAACAACAATAACTAATGCTTAAATTAAATAGTATAAACTAATGTATTTCATTTGCCTTGGCAACAAAGAAAACGTACAACCTCCCCACCTTTAAACGCATCCTTCCAACATGAATTGTCAACATCTTTACAGGGCTATACCTGTATGTGATTGCCTTGGCTGCCAAATAAGGGTACTAGAGCTTACGTCTTGAAAATTTAGCTACCTAAGTAACTATGGAACCTGCTCTAGATATGTACTCAAGCAGGCTTACCTCTAAAAAACTAAATCACGCAGCATCACTTCAGCACATGCCTAAGCAAAACAACAGTATACCATATTAGCCTACATACGTGCTTGCCAAGAAGTTTATTCCGTGATTGCCAAGCTACTTAACCCTATTTATACTTGCGAGCAAGCCATTCTTAGAACTACAGAACGAAAGCAAATGTCCAACCCAGCCTCGTTGTTCCCCTCCCTCTTCTTCTAATACAATATACTTCATTCGAAAGTTATATATATATATAATACAAATATGCGCACAGCACCTGTACAGCGTGAGTGTTGGCTGAAATATGGTGACTTCAAATCGAAGACGTGGGTTTGAAATAGCATGGGGAGTTTGAGTTCGGCATATGTGGAGGAAAAAAAAGGAAAATCGTGTACAAGGAAAGGGGGGAGAAGAAGTATTACGTAGGCTGTCGCGGTTTACTGATCCTGCGTGATGAAGGCTGTTGGCATATCAGAGGTGGTGGCATGGGTTAAGAGTACACTCATTTTCATGTGTAGAACAGTAGGGGTTTGAGGCCAAACTGAGGAAAGGGATGATGATGGAATGTTGTAGCATGTAACTGCAAGCGAACGCATTTGTTTCAGAATAGAATGGTGGTTTCAGTTATCGTTTTCATGGAGGTGGAACTCACAGGAAATGCGGATTATTTCCTGGAGTCTGAAATATTATGAAGAAGGAGCAGGGAATGGAAGAGAACCGTGAGTTTTATTATACGGCCATGGTGTTTTTGGATGGAGCGGGTTTCAACTGAAAAAGGAAATGGAAGGAGTTGGTTATAGGAAAATATAGAGAGGAGAGGGTTGTTGAGAGAAGGACCTACTGTTCATCATGAGTCGGTAGTAAAGTGGTACGGGTTGGGGTAACTCAAATATGGCATAGGCCGAGAATTCTTATATATATACAATATAGGATTAAATTAATTTAGTTAGTGTACTTACCTTTTAACACGTAATATATTTTGCATACGACGTCACAATTTTGAACGGTCAATCATGATGGAAATGTAGGGACGTGGGCTACACGATGGAAAGGGTTTGGAGAAATTTGGAGATCATTTCAATTTATGGCGGAATTAAACATATGATATGATCAACCGAACATTAACTGTTATTTAACGATTAACGGACCAGGTGAGTAAACTAACTAACTCTGTCCAGTTTTTATAATTTTATAAATGTTATTTAATATTGATAAAAATGATTGAATGTTATGTGTGATGGTTGTTTGGATGATTTGCTAATAAATTTGTTAATATAATATATATATAGTTATATATATAAACAGTTGATAAGACAATAGATTTTCATCTGTTTTCTACAAGATTTCCATCTGTTTTTTTACATTTTGTCTCAGATCTGAAAACCTCAAAGTTCTATTTCTGTTATTATTCTAGATCTATATGCGGATGGTTTTCACCTACCCAATCTCTACGGATTTTAACAGCTTGAATATGGATTATCAAGACATCATTAATTTGGGATTCGGCATAGCCAACGCAACTGAATCTGCTTCAGTTCCAAGTTATCCAACCGATTTTCCATA
Source organism: Allium sativum (assembly GCA_030737875.1). Lineage (NCBI taxonomy): Eukaryota > Viridiplantae > Streptophyta > Magnoliopsida > Asparagales > Amaryllidaceae > Allium > Allium sativum. Next base: position 140,565,825 of record CM060924.1, read on the forward strand.
GATGAGCTAATTTGAGTTCGATTTTTCTTTGGGTAAGATTATTTTGATTTGGATCTAGGGTTAATGGATTCAGTGATGTTGGGTTTACTGTTCAGATCTGGTTAAGTGTTTAGTCGTATACATTTTTGTGAAGGTTTGCTTTAGTTTCTTAATAGTTTTGGGTATTTGTTTAAAGCAGCAGTTATCTGTGGCAAGATGTTGTTTAAGAAAGCCTCAAAAACCTTTTATATGAAGAGTAGTAGATGAATAAGGTGATATTAAGATATTTGGGATCAGCGAGTTGGATGTTTGGTCTCTGGTTCCATATGTAAGATGTTATTTTGCTATCATCTAGAGCTCAAGTTTATTCAATATTTTAGCATGATTAATCACACTCATGTGAACCCTTTTATGAGTCGGAAAGACCGTGTTTAAATATTGTTTTTGGTATATTAGATGGTTTTAGAGGATTTATTCATGAGCAAATTTAATTTCAGTTGTTTCAAGCCTTGTTTAAGTCCTCCAGAAAATCGTATATTTTCACATCCTAGGCCTAACTTAATCCCTTGGTGAATTTGATCAACGATTATAGCTGGAGCGAGAATGGTCTTATCATATGGATTTAGCTGTTGCATTTAGTTGGTGGACATTTAAAGGCTTAATGAAATCCATTGTTCAACTTATTCATCACAGTCCTTGGATTGATTCGTATAAGTTTATGAATCATCAACCAGACTTAGGTACTAATATTGATTATCATATGGGATTATATTTAGTGCTATCTACTGGTGACTATCAGCAAAAAGCTAAAATCTGATTTATAGTGTCCATCCTCAGATTTTCCGCAACTATTGGAATTTGGAAACAATACATGCTGTATGTTTCAGGTTTTATAGGCAGTGAATCTTGTGACTGAATGCCTTTGATTATGGTTTGATGGGTTGCTCACTACAATGAATTAATCATTATGGTTTGGATGGTCAAGCATGATAGGCTATTTGTTTAAAGACTGAATATTCATGCTGAAGTCGAGTGTTGATCAGATGTCAATGTTTTAGTTAATTAGTGGGACTGCATGAAAAGCTAAACCGGATTTTCTGCTGAGAGATTGTTAATGATAATATGAATTTAAAGGCTTTACTATATTGAATGAGAATTGCTCACAAGTGCAGTGTGGTGCATGTCACTGGGATGTTGCCTAATCATGGGCGGTTTTATGTTAGTTTAAGTTTTTTATTCTTGTATTTTCATGTTTTTTGCTTGTCTGTATGGTTAGTATGTTAACCTTTTTCTGTACGGTTTTTCTTTGGTATTAATAAAGTGAACCAATTTTCAAAAAAAAAAGTTGATTGAATACTGGTCCTCTTACTATAATATTTTATATTGATATGAAATAAATGTTATTTCTATTAATTAACATCTGTGGATGTAGGGAAACAGGTTGAAGGATCCAGCTGGATTCCTCAACAATTATATTGTTGTTTTTCATATATTGCATTATATGATGTGACAAATAATTTGTGATTGATTATTGTTATTGTGTTATTAGGATGTTTGGATAACATTGACCCTGAAGTAATTGGTATTTAAATACCATAAACCATATTTGAATATATTAAAAAACAAAATGGGGTTTTAAAAAGGAATTTCTATTTTAAAATAGAAATGGAATTTCGATTAACTAGAATGTAATGACTTGTTTTAATTTTATAAAAAACAAGTAAATTGATTTATAAATGATATTTATAGATGAAGCAAAATGATTGTTATTAAATAGTTTGAAATTTTTAATTCAAGAAATGAATTTATTAAAAAGGAAAAGGAAAATCGTTTAGAAAGAAAAACGGTGAAAGTATTTCAATGTTCGAAATGTAAAGAAAATTGAAAAAAATACATATGGAATTGTAATTGGACTTCGACGATGTTGAATATTATTAAAGTAATTTATTTTTAGAAATTATACAATATATAATTCAGAATTTGCAAGATAGATAATATTTTGTTTTAAAAACTAATAATTTATAATCGAATGTATAATCGAGATTAAGTTATAGAATTTACCAGAAGTTGGCGGGTAAATGAAATTTATGAAATGAATTTATAAAATAACTCATAAACAAGATTTAAAACCTGTAATGGTATTTATAAATAAAAATCAAGCTTTGATTGATATAACGAGTCCAAATTTCTGTAGAGTAATAATATTCACATTTTAAAGTTAATAATGATTAAAAAGCAAACATTTTGCAAATTGGAACGGTGATTAAAGGAAATTGTTAAATGATTGAAGTAATAAATTTAAAAATGAATTTAGAAGTTGGGTTGACCTGAAACGGTGAGTTTATTCCGAAGTTCGGGACGTTATTGGAAAGAGAGTGATAAGCTGAGATTCAATTTTATCGAATTCAGGAAGGTACTATTTACTTTCCGTTTTAATTAAACTTAAGTAATTAGTTAGATATTATTTATTTATTATAAATAAAGAATCAAAGTTATATTTTAAATATTTTTAGGAAACAGGTGTTATAATGCTATCGTTATAATCAAGGTTTTATACAATGTTCGTCTAAATCTATATAAATGAATTGTGGAAATGTTTTCCAAGTACAAACAGAGATATTTTCTAAGTATAGAAAATGAAATGATTTTGAAATTAAGAAATGGAATTAAGGAAATTAGAAACTGACTGAAGATTAGTTATGTTGAATGATTTCTGAGCTGTCGATCTGATGTTGGTTTCGGCCTTTGGGATTGATACTTAAGGAATTATTCTCTTACTAGTTAACGGTTAGGGACTGATGAATATTGAAGAGCAGTAATGCGTGAATAAGAAATGGAAATGTTTTCCAATGTTAATAGCATATATTTTCTAAATATAGGAAATAAATAGTTGTGTATATTTGGAAATGTTTTTCCAAACATCGTGAGAAGGCTAAAGGGGTTTTGAGAAATATTGAGGGAAAGGGAAATTGGGAAATGGAGGAATTAATGTTAAATTAATAAAAGAGATCAATGTTTATTGATGATTTGATTGATAATATTTCCATTTGGAAATAAGATCGTTGTTTGCATGCATGTTTTCCTTTGATAGTTCAATAACTGACTATCAAAGTTTTTGACCATTTTCCGTTGTCAATAAGGAGAGACCGGGAATAGATTTATTATCTGAAACCCACTCCATATGGGAATTAGCATTGCGAATAAAATACGATGAAGATAATTGAAGAGGGAGTTTATGCAAGGGTTGTTCTGGAAAATCCTAGGTAGAAATTGCCTAAGATGGATTTATAGAGTAGTGCCTTTGATTTGTCCAGTTCCAGGACAACTTGAATGGACGAAGGTCTGATAGAGTATATCTAATAGATTGCGTAAGTTGATCTCTTCAAACGTATTTACATTGGTGGTGGAGAAATTTGTTTCTCTTAGATTTATACCCATGGTATTTTTTGGGAAATCAATTCGTGATTTAGCGGGTATGACGATGTGACATTCAAAGTGAATGGTGGCCAAGTGTTCCAAAAGAAACGTTATGACCTCAAGCCTCATCAACCGGGAAATGAAAAAAATCGGCAGGCAGCATGGCTAAGTGGGTCGCATCCAGTTAGGGTATATTGTCACCATCTAGAGAATATTCATATTTGTTACTTCTTTTTGCTTCTATATCTCCCGGGAACGGTTATGTTAGTATACCAACCGTAAGTGACAATATATTCGGAACATTCAAGTGAAATGAATGGTCGATCATGTGTGGCTGAGTTGCTAGACATTCTTGTTGAACTCCAGTGTATCCCCTTTAGAGTATACTGATCGGAAAGTGGTTCCATACCTTGTCATAGTTGGAAATCCATTCGGGGATAAGAGCCTGCGGTTTTCATTGTATATTATATATGTGGAGCGTGAGATGCAAGCGTTCTGCTAGATTGTTATTTTCTTGTGATTAGACACTATTATAATTAGGGGTCGGTGTGGGTCGGTTCGGTCCGGTTTAAAGCTCAAATCGTAACCGGGCCATGACAAACAATTAACCAAAAATCAAGACTATAATATTATATTTTATTACGGTCCGATTTCAGTTCGGTTTCAAATGCATTCGGTCCAGTTTCGGTTCGGTCCGTTTTGATTTTGAAACATACATAAACAATGCAACATGAAGCTATAAGCACTTGCATTGTGTAAATCGTGTCATCTCACTTGATAAATCTGAGAAACTAGTGAAGCAATGTCCTTTTTTTGGGTATCATAAAGATGAGAGGAGCCTGGATCCACAGCACACTTGATAAGTACGAAATACTACGGAAGCAATGTCGTTCCGTTGGTTCTCTTCCCACAAAAGACTGCTAGTACTTCATAAGCATCAAAAAGAAAAAGCATTAACCAAATTTTGGTCAGTTGATAGTGTTATTATACCATATGGAAAAGATTTACCATAGAGCAATGAACACTTCAGTAACATTATATCTCATGCAAATGCAACATATTAGAATAATGGTTTAAACATAGACATTTCTACTCTTTATTCCTATTTTCGTTTAACATGGAACCGCGTAGCTTTGTGTTTACCTTCTTAATTAAATTTACCCTTAACCCAATATTTTAACATGATTCCTATTGTTGAAAAAATAGCAGCATCAAATGTTTAGAAGCTACCTTAATTCAGTGTCAGAGAAAACATCGACCACCAATATAGCCATATTTTTTTTTGCCACCTGTAGTAATAATTGATAACATCTCACTAAACCCCATGAATCCGTAAACATGCAGTTTTGAAATTATCAAATATTAAGGTAATTCATTACCTTAGTTTCATTAGCAACACCTTCTTTTACAATGAAAATGCCGAACCTACTAAGCTCGGAATAATTCTCATTGATTGCAGCTTTAATAACTATATATTTTGGCCGTAAAACAACTTTTTATACATCCGGTTTAGAGAAATGATTCGGGTCGGTTTTGTACATCCGGTTTAGAGAGATAATACGGAGTGGTTTTCCGCACCATTTTATCGGTTCAGGTTGGGCGGTTTTCATTTAACGGTGCGGTTTATGCCCACCCCTAATTATAATATTAGAAAAGTATTGATTTTGAAAATGTCTTGGGTTATCGTAAGATAAAAACCATCCGTGTTTATGTGTGGATTGGTCTTACAATTATCATTTCTTCTGAAAAGGATTTTGAAAAGTTAAACCGAATGGTTGGAGTATACTCACACCTGTCCCATGACTAACCTGGAGTTTATTTTGTTTTGTTTTCCCTAAACTCTTGGATGCCCAAATTTGTACGGGCAGTCAAGTAGTTAGGACTTTTCAGATACTTGGATGAGCTTAGAGAAGAAGGCATCAACACTAGGTGTATATAGAGTTTATTTCCGCTGTGATATACATATGATGTACTCTGATGATGATGATGTAAGTACAAATACAGTCTTGTATTTCAAAGTTATGTTATAATATATTTTATTCGTTTCGCTGTAAGATTCGTGTTTATTCAGTTGTGTTCTTCTTCTTCTATTCTAAATTTCTTTCTTTCTATTTCTCACCCTCTAAATTTTTTTTGTAAATGATCTGGTGTTTTTGATGCTTGAATAGTCGATATGGTGTTTTATATCGATTTTCGGGGTCGAAAATCCCTGTTCGTTACAATTTGAGTAAGATGATCCTACTTTGTCGATTGACATAACCTTGATGAATGTACATAAATGTTTCAAAACTCAAGACAGTGAAGCAAGCCGGAAAATTCCCCAAAAAAGGAAAGCGTGGTAACTTTAAAGTTATAAGTACTTTATAAGTTATAATTGAATGTCTCACAAACATATTAATATTACTTGTTTATATAGGTCCAATGAACACTCTGTACAAATGGAAATGAAAGAATATTTTAACTGAAGAAGAGGATGATGATTGTGGCTTCTCATTTGACAATGAGAATAAAGAAATGAAAACCTGAAAAACAAGAAGAGAATAATGGTGAAAATGACGATGAATAATTGAAATTTGCTTTGTGTGTTTCGTCGTGTGATGTTTTTTTACTTGGTTTCTTTATATGAAAGCAATGTTTTGTTAAGACTATTGTTATAAAAGCTATGCAATATCAAAAAGTAATACATTATCTCATCATGTTCTCTATGTGTATATCTATTGTTTGAACAAATTAATCCAATAAATAGTATATTTCTTTTTTTCCAAAAATAAATGATATAGAACTTTTCTCCAAGCTTTAATTGAACTTCTAAAGATGCCTCTAAATTTCAATATTGTTAACCCCATAAAAAAATTGTAAATAACAATTAGTGCATATATAAAAAATAAACAAATATAATTAATAGCCAACATGTATGCATTTAACATTCAGGAGTAAAAAAACTAAAATCAACGATATATGATTTAAACCTCAATTATGTTGAAAATACTAACTTTATATTTATGATCTAAACCCCAAATTGAAAATCTTTCTATGAGGTCATAATTCTCGGATCTACATCTAATCTTTTTTACTTTCTCTTCCAATCTCAAGTCTTCTATCAGATCTGTGATTTAAACATATATGTGTGTGTGTGTGTGTATGTATGTATGTATGTATGAATGTATATGTATATTCCCTTTTATACATATTTCTTGAATTTGAAAAGTGATTGAAGTTGAATCAGGGATTATAATTCGGATCTGAAGTTTAGGAGCTCTTTTCTCTATCAGTGAGAAATTATATCTATTGTTTTGCCTAATAAATTAATCTCATTGGCTATATTTGATTTATATGCGTAAGACCTATTGTAATTTTGAATTGTAGGATATATTGCAAGTAATTAATCTTATGCCTACATATTCTTGCATATATATATATTTTAGATTATAATTTTTCACTCAAATTCGGAAATTAGTCCCAAAGATATTTTATTTTGTAAAATTAGTTCTTTTAATCCTAATTCATAATTGGAGATGAAATAGTAACAGTAATAGTTGATTTATTTTATTGCTTAATTTGTTATATTTAGAGTTTTCCATAGTTTTTTTTTTTTTTTTTTGAAAATGGGTAAACCGTCTCGTTAAAAACCTGAACTAGAAATTAATGTGAGATCTAGCCCAGAAAAAAGAGTGCGGTGCTTTATTGACATCTCATCAATAAAAAAGTACAAAGTACATTTCAAGAGGCAAGAAATTCATCAAGTTCTAACTGTGCTGCCTATACCCAATTTAACAAGCTACGAAGAAATACAAAAGAAGCCCAAGAGAAAAAGCCCAAGCGGCTGAACCAATATCTTCTCAACACACTTGTAAAGAAAAGAAGTATTAAACAATAACTCGCTGTCTTCTTCAATCCAAAAAAACGAGCTCCAAATTTCCCAAATTGGAAATCAGCGCCGCCATCAAGAAGTCGCAATTAGCCCGAATCCAAGCTATCAATTCTCCATCTCCTCTCATCGGCTTCTCTTCACTTCTGTCTGGATTTACCCAGTAAGTATTTTACATCTAATTCTAGTGAGTTCCAACACCTAAATTTTTGTGTGTGTTGATTATTGTGAACCCTATTATTCCTCTCCATCTAGATGTGGTATATCGTCACTACTAAGCAACAGTAGGCTGAGTCCTGCCTGAAATCAGTCGTGGTAAACGCAGCCTTCAAATGATCATTCTAAAAGCAATGGTTTGGTAAGAGGCAGTCCAATTTTCAATCTGCATCTGGTCCAAAGGTACGCCGAATAGCTACACTGGAAAAACAGGTGATTTTTGTTTTCAAGATATTCATTACATAACACGCAAATAGGGTCAACCTCATAACCCCAATTTAACATAATGTCTTTCGTACTAAGTCGATTAAGACAAACTTTATACGCACATATTGACATCCTAGGGCTGTTAATTTTGTGCTAAATGACTTTACACCACTCAAGCTCTGGTTTATGATCTCTAGATATATCCCACGCCGAGTGGAAAGAAAAACCATTTGGAATACCATTCCAGCTCCAATAGTCCTCTTCCTTGTTCGTGTGAGTTTTTATCTCCTTAATATGATTTGAGAGAAGTCTCGTGGCCGGCAGTAAGTTAGGATTAAAAATTGCATTATCAATAATGTTGCTAATACAACAATTATCCCCACCAAACAAATCCAAACTATCCCATCCTCTAGAATGTTAACCAAAGTATTGTTATTAGTCGAAGGGTCAAACCAGAGCAACGTGTTTTGACCATTAACTACACGTCTATTAATACATTGGAAGCTCAAATTTCTATGTTTGAGAAGTTTTTTCCACGTATAGGAGCTATTGTTATCAATCCCCATCACCTAGAAAAATTTTCCTGTACAATATCCATTTACCATCCATCTTTTCCACAGGCTACTACCAATTACAAAGTGCCATAGAAATTTAAGCGCAGCAGCAACTTTAATATCCTTGAAACTTCGCGAACCAACCCCTCCCTCCTCCTTAAGAGAGCAAAGAGTATCCCATGCAATTTTATGCTCTTTTCTGGCCCATATAAAGTTATCGCATAATCTATTAATTTTTCTGATCACAGCTTCTGGGATTTGATATGTAAGCATCCAAAACAGCACCAAAGGCGTGATAACCGTTTTGACAAGTTCAATTTTACCATCCATAAAGAGCAGCCTATTGTCACAGCTATCCATCTTCTTTCTTATTTTTTCAATCAAATCCCCACAGTCTGAATAATGTAGGTAATTATGTGACAACGGAACCCCCAAATATTTGACAGGAAGCACTCCTTCTTTCATTTTTAAGACAAAAGAACATGATTTTTACTGCAAACTCCTCTGTTGAAAAAAAACCTTAGACTTCAAGTTGTTCATTGTGAGGCCTGCATATTCTTTCAAATTATCCAAAATCTCATTAATTGTTTCCACTCCCTTAGTATTCGATTTACAGAAAATCATCAAGTCGTCCGCATATATGAGATGTGTAATTTTAGGATCCTCTTTATAAATAGGTTGTAAATTATTTGCTTCCACTGCTTTACACATCATGATAGAAAAAACTCCATAGCAACACAGAAAAGGTATGGTGATAAGGGATGCCCATGTCTAAGACCCCTACTGCTATAAATAAAGCCTTTTGGGCTGCTTTGGGCCAAAATAGAGAAAGTAGGCGTTGTAATACAAGCTTTAATGATTTTAATAATCTGTCTAGGAAACCCTAGCATCTCAAGCATGTGACAAATAAAATTCCTGTTTATCATATCATACGTTTTTTGCAAATCTATCTTAATGCAAATTTTCCCGCTCCCCTTTCTACTAAAAAAATTGATATGTTCGTGAGATAAGAGAATGTTTTCAGCGATATATCTACCCGGAATAAAAGCAAACATATTTTCAGAGATCAAATGTTTGAGATAAGTTTTATCCGATTGCATATGATTTTGGAAATGATTTTATATATAATATTACAGCAGGCATTGGGTCTATAATCAGAAATTGCTCTAGGATTGTCAATTTTCAGGATAAGAGTTCAAAAAGTATGATTAATACCCTTTTCCAATTTTTTGGTTCTGAAAACTTCTTGTACCACATCCAAAATTCCTTCTTTAAGAGTATTCCAATGAAACTTGTAAAATTTTGCCATAAAACCATCCGGACCTAGGCTTTTGTCATCAGGGATAGAGAAAGTGGCTTTATGAACTTCATCTAGTGTGATACAGGAATTTAGATGTCTTCTACCTCTTTCATTCACCATAAACCTGCAATTAATATTTGGGAAGTTCAAATTTAAAGGAAAATCCGAGTTTTATATATCTTTGAAGTACTGAATAGCTTCCCTTTCAAAGTATTCCATATCATGTATGGGATCCTTGTTGCTCATGAACAAGTTGTTCCAGTTATTTAAGTGTTTCTTCAAAGACATTTTGGCATGAAATAATTTTGTGCATGAATCACCGTATGTGAGCCAATTTATTTTTGCCTTCTATTTAGCATTCATCACTGCAATATTGCTTTGCTCTTTCCATTTGTAATATGCTTCATTAAGTAATTCATATAAATAGTTATCCTCAGGATGCTTGTCAATTTCAGATAAGATACATTGTACTTTCTTTCCAACATTTTAATTAAATCACCATCCTTAAAGTTGTTGTAGTTCCAATGCTTCAGATAAAATTTACTCAGCTTAAGGAATTGTTGAAATTTGAATATTTTTGATCCCTGAATATTTGAGAAAGCTGTAATATGCATTACAAAATCCACAGTATCCTTATACCCACATTTTAAAAATCACGAATTAATAAATCTGAAAGGTATGTTTCTGTTCCTTTGAACTTCAATTTTAAATCTAATACGAATAGGTATATGATCACTTAGTGGGTTAGCCAACCCATATGCAGAAAGCTCAGGAAAATTGTCAAGAAAAAGATGATTACAAAAAACATTGTCAATCTTAGTAGCCATACCTTTTTTCCTCCAAGTATATTTAAATCCCATAATAGGAATATTCATCAATCCTAAAAGGTATATACAGTCTAATAGCCCTGAAAGATGTCTGAAAGGGACATCAACTCCCCCTTTCTTATCATTACTAGAAAGAACGTTATTGAAATCGCCTAGGACAAGCTAGGGAATATTCACCATAATAGATTCTTTAGCAATTTCACACCATAATTTCACATGATCTAAAAGAAAATTGCTAGCATAAATGAACATAAATCTACAGCACAACCCTCCTGCGTTAATAGCATTAACGGATATGTGTTGAGTGGTTATGTTTTCAATGTTAATAGACCAAATAGCAGAGTCCTAGAAGATTAAGATACGACCTTTGCATCCGCAGCAGTTATTATCAGTATATTTCCATTTTTCATGCATGTTCATCTTTAGTTTCTTTATCATATCATCACTGAGCATATTTTCCAGAAGGCCCAATTTTGTTTAGGATTTTGAGTGTTTCGAATTGTTTATTCAGAGCATTCAAACCCCTAATGTTCCATGCTACAATATTCATTTAATCTTACTCTGGCTCCTTGTCGACACTTTAGAAGGAGTGTTAAGGTTGATTTTTGGGTTTCTTTTTTTATTTTGTTTCCTGATGATGTCCAATTCTTCTCTGAATTTACTGTTTTCCTCTATGTTTTCTGACACATCCGTATCTTTTGTAGGTTGGTGTTCATCAGTCTTTATGCTAGCCAATTGATCTGAAATCCTGTCATCTTCAGTGTCTGACCATTCTCGTAACATGCCATCCACGTTAACATCCATGTTTGAAGGTTCAACATCCGGTGAGTTATTTTCAAGCATTGCAGAAGTGTCATCCAAATGTGTTGCAATATTCATTGTTGCAAGTGTCCTGTCTTCCACACATTGATCTGTGCAGTTTGTATAATTCATGTGAATATTAGAACTGCTTGAATTCAATAATGAAGTGCATGTATCTATAACATTGTTTGTAATATTTATTATTGCACTGTTTGTATTGTTTTGATCATCAGGACGCAAAATTGTTTGTGTGTCTAAATTCTTTTCAGTACTATTACCCTTTGTATGCTCTTCCATTTGATTAATCTCATTGTACTGATTGTTGTTATATGTGTTATCCATGTCTCCCTTAGCATTCTCTATGTCGATGGTAGTGCCACCATTATCTTCCCTATCCACGTTAATGATAGGAGCATGTCTGTCATTTATGTCTGAGTTGTCCTCACGTCCTTCAATTCTAGCCATGTCTACAACATTGGTGTTAGCTCCACTGGTAGACCCTACCTTTTGAACCTATACTTTTTTTTGACATTGAAGATTTGTATGTATGAAGACCCCACAGGTTTTACATTGCAATGGTTTATATAGGTAGTCCACTTTCACCATTAATTCTTCTCCATTATGCATAAGCACATCAACTTCGTTTGGAAAATCCGATTTAGCATCCATTTCAATGAGTATTTTTGCAAACGCGACTCTGGATTCATCTGCGGTAATTTTATCCATTTTAATTGGTCTTCCTAACACGCTGGCAATGACACTTAAAGCCTCTTTGTCCCATAGTTCCAGTTCAAGATTAGATAGTTTAACCCAAATAGGCATCGTAGACAATAAGTCCTTAAATCTCATGCCCATATTCTATTTTTTAAAAATAATGATTTTATTATTAAACGTGTATGGTCCTCCTTTCAGAATGTTCTCACAGTTAGTGTTGCTATCAACTCGTATATTAAAAAAAACCATTCTCTTTCGATTACAGCTGCAAATTACCGGTTAGTTTCCAGACTCGTTTGATATAATTTTAAGGTGCAGATGGTATGGTCTAGTTCCATACACGTAAAAAATGATCGAGTTCTGCCATTTTGCTACAGATCTGTATGCTGCTGTAATTGGAATTGACGCCTTCTTCTTGGAATTGATAACCGTGGGTTCTATGAAGCTTAAGTCAACATATTCATTTTGCGTTTGCCCAGTCCCTCCTGTTGTGGCTTGTATCCTTGATTTTGTTCTCCACTCTCCCAATTGAATGAGAATTATCTAGTCTTCCTCTTGCGCTGAAGATCGAGCATACGCTCACTCCCCCCATGCTCGGAGAACTAGGGGCGAACCGCTTGATTAGCAGTAGTGTGGGATCTGAAGATCTCCCGTCTCCCTGAAGTTCAGGCAAGGCACGATCTGAAGATACCCTAGTCGGACGTCCTCCCCTGCCGACTTTTACCCATTCATTCCTGGATGATGATTCGATTGGCCCGTTGTATCCCCTCGCTGGCTCCTTTCCAAGCCTTCGATCCGGAGGTCGACCAATATCGTTAGATCTAATCGCATTTACCATTAGTTTCGTATAAGCGATTTTTATAGGAAGAATATATGTTGGTTTTTATATATTTGTTTATATTCTTCATTTCTTCTTTTTAAAATACAACATTTGATTTAGTAAAAAATACACATAAATCAAAAGGAAGAGATATCTGAAGTATATATTTTTCTCTATATTGTACATTGTGTATTCCAGATAAAATAAAAGTATATATTACTTGCGATTTTAGATCATTGATGTTTTTTAGCATTAATGAATTTATGGAAACAATATGGAATATCATTCTAAGAAAAGTTGCTTTAGCAAATTGAATATATGTAAGCTTATTCTAGTTGATAAAGGTGACTAGAATTCGTTAAATTTGGAAAAGACTGAAATTGAATGCATAATAATTGTCTAATAAATAATAATAAGAAATTTAAATAAATAAACAAAAAGAATATTAAATTAATAAATGGATTAAAAACTAAATAAGTTTTTTTGTTTTTTGGCAAGGTAAGCCGGTTTTATAGTGGTCGTACCACTTATTAGAATAGGAAAAAAGAAGTGGATTTCTACACAGGCACAAAAACTCCATCTGGTTTGATGTGCCAGAACACTAAATCTATAAAGAACAGGAGAGAAACTAAGAGTTTCAGCTACTACCAAGGACCTAACAGCTAATCATCCATAGGGGTAGAATAACTGGAAGAATCACCATCACTACCAATAACATTGATATACTCAGAAAAGAGTACAGCAAGGTTAGGAGCCAAGCAAGAGCTAAATAAGGTTAACTTAATATTTATACACGCATAACTCACGTTGAAGTGGTAAATTAATAATAAGAATAAATAGGGTAAACAATACAATTAATAGGTTAATAACTCCTATTAATTGGCAGCTACCAAATAATTAATAGGTGAGGGAAGATTGCGCCTATAATTAATTGGTAATTAATGATATTTGAGGTTAAGGTAGCAATTTATTAATGAAATTAATGTAAAGATTCAAATTAAAGGGGCAACAAACTTACATGTTAAAAAATAAGATTAAATTCAAAAGAATGAATAGGGACTAATGGAATAATGAGACTGGTCATAAATGGAATAACTACAAAGATTACTAATTGTAAAATTAGTGATTTAACTTAAATGCCATAGAAAATGTCCACTACGTTTAATGTGGAAAATTTGGCATTTATGGTATTAAATGATGGGATTTATGGGTAGATAATATTTGACAAGTCCAATACTAAACGAGAATAGGAATAATCCAAACTTTGGATAATTAATTGGACTTACTAGTTTTGCTATGTGAGGTCGCTAGAGTCATTTGGTAGGAGACTACCTTTGACATTGACGATACCAAAATTTGAAGGAACTTACTACTGATGTGAGATATCACTAACTAATAATCCTGTGACCGCATGAGAGTTAGGGTTTCACCTTATTAAGTTATTAAATGGTCAAAGAGCAATGAGATTTTTTTTAAATTACTTTAAGTGGTGTGTTATTAAGCGGTTGTTGGGTCTACGTCCCAACTTAAAGAAGAAACCTAATGAGAATTGATGAATTGAAATGACTAAGTTAGAAGAAAAAAATTCATGATAAATAACTTATGAAATGTCACAATGTTACAAGCCATGGAATGATGAAAGGATTTGTCTCATAATTGAGATATTAAATGGTTAGATCCACCATGAAGTTATTGGACAACCCTAGAGGTACTATGTAGTCATTGGATCCACCTAAGTATTAAGTAATTGTCTTTTCAATTTGAAATATTAAATGACCGTATGAAGACATGCAATGGAATCTCTAGAAGGGTCCAATTCCTAGGTATTAAGTGGTTGGGTTAGAGTCCGCTTGTAATAACCCGGAAATCTGGGCCAGTTTAAAAATTTTATTTTGGCAATTTTAGCGAATTTTGATTATTTATTTTGAATTATTTTAAATAATATCGACGAGAAATTTTATTTTGAATATAATTCGAACGTATATATTATATAGATCGTCGATAGAATATAAATATTTATTTATATTTATAAAAGAAATTGAAAATGGCGCGGTAGTTCGATAATTCGATTTCAAACTTCAAATGGATGTACAGGATTCAAAATAAACCGGATTTTAGCTAAACCAAAAATAATGGAATCTAATTGTGACTATCTTTCCAACGAATCCGAAAAATTGAAATTTCATAGCGGGAATCAAAAGATATGTCCAGTTGAAAATTCTGAATAGTCACTATGGAATTCAAGCCCTTAAAAATGGAGATTTTGCAAACGACCACGGATTTCGACAAAACCACTTTTGTTGGATCCGTGATGTAAAGTTATTGCTACGTTTCAAATTTCATAATTTTTCGAATCAATATGTGAGCGTGGCAAAGGAAAACGCGTTTGACCAGTTTCAGTTGATTTTAATCGACTGGAAAATGGCCATTTTTCAAACGGTCTCAGAATTCGACGAAACTAGTTTTGTTAGGACCGTATTGTCAATACGAAGCTAGAAAATATTTTTCTGGGATTTATAGAGTTAGTATGTGACCCCGGTAAATTGAAATGCGCGTTCAATTTCAATATATAGAGTTATATGTTGATTTTGACGAAAACTTATCGAAAGGATCGAATCAGACTACGATACATATCCCATTGTGTTCGGAATGGTGGTAATTAGCTATGGACGAGAGGCGGTGGGCCTCGTTTAGAGGTCGTATGAAAAAGTCAACTTTTTGTAAATTAAATAATTAAATAAATTAAACTCTCTCTCTCCCCCCTTAAACTCCTCTGCCCCCCCCCCCCCCCCGTTCGATTTAAATCAAAAGAAAAAAAAGAGAAAAGGGAAAAAGGGGGCGCACGATCGCCAGCGCCGCCCCCCTGGCGCCGCAACACTCCCCAGCCCCACCGCCTCCTCACTCCCCGCCCTCCTCCTTCTTCCCCGATCCCCTTCTCCCTTCTCTTCTCCTTCCTCCCCGTGACCGACTCCAAACCCGACCTCCGACTCTCCACCTCGCCGCAGCCCCCACCGATCCACCATCTCCTCCCTCTTCTCTCTCTTCTGCTAATGCGAAGCACCCAAAGCCCTCATCAACAACTCCGCAACCCCCCTCCTGATGACCGCCGACTCCCCCTTCTGCTCCTCCCTTGTACCACAATGGCGCACACCCTTCCAGTCAAAGGCAGAGCTCGAGGAGGCGCTCCATATGGTCACCTCTGATCTGCAGCTAATGGCCTGACGACAACGGAGGCTGTTGATCCAAGATTGAGCTCAGTTCGGTGGTTCAGAAATGAGAAAAAAAAGAGAACAATGAGCATTTCTTTTTGTTCTCTAATAACAATGTTTATTTATTTAATTTCAGTATTTTTTATGGTTAAAAAAAAATTGAATCTTTATATGGTTTTTACCATATGAACAACAACTTAACAATGTGATTTTTATAGTTGAAAAGGCGATATTTTTATATTATAGAAAGAATAAAAATTTGATTTTAATATGCTAGAGAAAATAAAAATATGATTTTTACCATATGTGAAATATAAAAATATAATTTTTATAAAATAGAAGTTATAAAAATATAATCTTTTATGTTGTAGAGTTATAAAAATATAATCTTTTATATTATAGAAGTATAAAAATATAATTTTTATATAGGTAAGATAGTAAAAAAATCACCTTTATATATGTAGTGAAATAAAAATTAAATCTTTATATTTGAAAAGGCGAAATCTTTATGTAGAGAATAGCGTGTAAAAATGGAATTTTTATCTATATAGTAGCGATGTAAAAATTCGATTTTTATATATTGAATAGCGAAGTAAAAAATTCGATTATTATATATTGAATAGCGAAGTAAAAATTCGATTTTTATATATTGAATAGCGAAGTAAAAAATTCGATTTTTATATATTGTATAGCGAAGTAAAAATTCGATTTTTATATATTGTATAGCGAAGTAAAAACTCGATTTTTATATATTGAATAGCAAAGTAAAGACGAGATTTTTATATATTGAATAGCGAAGTAAAAATATGATTTTTATATATTGAATAGCAAAGTAAAAATTCAATTTTTACATATGTAGAGAATACGGGCAAAGAAAGTGACAAGAGGTAAGAACAGCGAAGATTTCTACATAAGAAGAGTCGTGGCGTTGGATTAGCAATTCTGTGAGAACTTCTTACCTTTAATTTTATTTTTCTAGTTATAAATATATACTAGGATGCAGACGGTGTTTAGTAGCACCCGACACCCGTCGTCCACAGACCATGGACGGCTTGTATGCTTGTTTATTTGACTTTGATGTGTAGTTGATTGTGTGATGTGATGTGAAATGAAATAAAATATTTATATAGTTAAAAATATTTTATAGTTAAAAATAGAATTTTTAACGTATATATGAAAGGAAATAAAAATAAACAAATTGGACGATTTGTTTATATACACATATTTGACTGATATTGATTAGGACGATAAATTTTACACATCGCCCAACTGCACAAATAAAATCTGTGTTTGATTGTTTGAAACCCCACACGGGATGATATTTGACGTACACTAATCCCAATTGTTTAGTTGTATGTGGATAGATTGATTGACAGACTGTTATAAACGTTGAATATTTATATTTGATGCTTATACAGTGTAGAATGCACTTTGGATGATGGTTGATTATTCACCGTTGTTATTGTATACATGTGTTGTAGAAAATCCATATAATTAACATTATATGGTAATTGATTGGGCCTCATTCCAGTTTTGAAAAAGAAATATTTGAAATAGAATATTTGAAATAGAGTATTTGAAATAGAAATATTTGAAAGGAAATATTTGAAATAGAATATTTGAAAATAGAAATATATGAAGCCGTGTTGATTAGGTTGACGCCATTTTGATGCGAACGAGATTTATATCGATTTTATTCATCTTTCAATGAATATTGAAAAGAATTGAAATTCGAATTATATCGAAAAGAATTGAAATTCGAATCAGATTGATTTGAATTGAATATAAAACGAATTCGAATTGAATTGAATATAAAACGAATTCGAATTGAATTGAATATAAAACGGATTCGAATTGAATTGAATTGAATTGAATTGAAAAGAAAATGAATTCAAATCGAATTAAAATCGATTTGAATTGAAATCAATTTGAAATGAATTTAAAACGAATTTATATTGGAAAATTCAATTTTGATTTGAATTTAAAATGAAGTTGAAATCGTTTCGAAAACGAATTTAAAACGATTTATAAAATACGTTTTAAAACGAAATCGACGAAGTATATATTATATATATTATATATATAATATAATGGCCTGAATAGAACGCGCCGCGCCGCGGCAGTTCGCGAATTTCGACCATTGACTTCGAATGGATATTGTGGGAGATCCGACCGTCGGATTCTCCTAAAACCGGAACCTTTGGGTTCGTATCGAAAAGAGTTTTCTAATGAATATTAGAAATTTGAAATCTAACGGTTGGATTTGGAATTATGTCCAAATCAAATTTGGAAAAGGTCGCTGTAAGTGCAGTTCGATGACCGTTGATGGAAATCGACTGTACGGGCCTTGATAAAATTATTAAAAATAGTAATAATTTGTGTAAAATCATAAGAGATGATTTGTGAAGAATTAGGATGAAAAACTCCATATTTGAAAAGATAAAAATAGATTTTTATCGAAATGAACTAGTTTTGAACTAGAATTATAATTCTATTTATTTTTAAAATAAATAAATTGGATTTGCAAATGGTTTTGAAAATAACCAGAATTTCCAATAATTGCATTGGAATGGATTTGAATGGAAATTGTCTTCGGAATATTTCGATGTTGGATTTCGTGACGATACAGATATCGTTATGGGAATTTGAAAGTATATATATATATATATATATATATATATCGTTATTCCCAATACGATATTTGTTGGTCATAGAATTTGATGTTGAATATAAGCCGATATATTTTCTATTCAGAGCCTTGTATTTAATATCAAATGTGATTTGGGGTTTGTCGTGAATGGTGTCTTCATTAACACTGTTCTTAAGCCCAGTTGAGAAAGGATTAAATCTTTTTATTTAGATTTAATGAAGTGTACCAATTAAATAATATTTAATTGAATTGATATTGATTTTTGGGTTTATCGTGAACAGTGTTTTAAATAACACTTGTTCTTTAACCCGATAATTAATGGAATGTGATTTTGGGTTTATCGTGAACCGTGTTTTAAATGACACTGATTCTTTAACCCAGTTAACGATTAAAACTAAGTGGAGTTTTAATGAATCTTTAATTAGATTGAAAAGGTGTTAGAATGGAGTATCACCAGTTTTGCTCCAGGCGATAGTTAAATCTTTAATTAGATTTAAACATGAAATGGTAATTGAATTTACCGATAACATCGTGGTGTTAGATATGAAGTATGACCAGTTTTACTTCATGGGATGAATAGGTTGGGATTGGGAAATTAAAATAAATGATTACTTCGGTGTGGTTCGCTAATCCCGACTAGTTTGAATTGATATTCAAAGGAGATTAAAGAATAAATTTAAAGAATTTATCTTTGATAAAATTAATGGGAACCTTTCCCAAAATATAAGAATATTTGAATAAAAGAATATTCTGAATTGGAATGAGGCGTATGTTGTGTTTGTGTAACACGTGTTTATTATTATATATATATATATATATACGCGAGTTGTTCAGAAAGACCGGGTTTATCCCATTCTGAATAACTGATTCAACGTGGTGTCGAAGATGAAGACGGTGGTTGAAGACCGGAGGTCTTCACGTCGTTTGGGTGATTTCTGATGATCTTGATTGGGTTGTACACCCAAGAAGATGGAAACAGTTGGTGATCGTCCAGACGTACTTGGAGATCGATGGATATGCGGGGTACTAGGTGCCTCCGGTTTCGTTCAGACCCAGAACGAACTTGTAAATGGACTGTGTGTCTGACATTGGATTTTAGTCTGTGTTATTGATTTCTATTAAATATATATCTGTTTGGCGGTGGAGAATTTATTCTCTTGCTTAACGCCCTTCTCTGAGACGTACGAGGTCAGGGGTTATATATTGATGGATATCAGTCGCATGGAGTGAATTGCCTGTGTGGCATGCCTAAGTGGCAATTGATCAAAGATTCTGTTGAAAGGCAAAGTCTTGTGGATGATGATCAAAGCAAGGCCTGTGTGGCATAGCTTTGTGTAACGTTGATTCGCGAGCCTCACACCCCGGTTGTGAACTAAAAACGGGAGAAGGATCCAGGGAGGGCATGCATTTCTTTCTAGCTAGGGTGGTGTCAGTGACCTACCAGCCCTGACATTTATATACTTTTCACTTGTGTGGTTGTTGCTGTTGCGAGGCGCCTCGGTTTGATCGGACGATCCGGGTCCGATGGGGTCATTCGTTGACTCATTTACGCCCCAAAGGGCGGGGAAACGCAGTGTTCGGGCATTAATCCACATCGGTGGAGCGGCCCTGTGGCTCCTAGGTGCAGTTGCGGCTGTAGCCTGAGGCTCGGGCTAGAGAGTCTCGAATTCGGTAGAGGACTATCTTTTGCCTCGGTTCACAGATGGAAACCCAATTTCCAAATACGTGACTTTGCGATTTTGATTGTATAACCTATATATGGCGACATAGTGGTATGGGGCATTCATGCCGCCTATGATTGATACTTATGATTTGAAATTGATTTCTTCACTTATAGCGATATAAAAGATTTGTTTTAACGTATCAAGCATTCTTTGGCTATTATAAGGGAAAACCCTATCCTTTGGTTTGTGTTGCATTGTGTGATGGGACCTGGGTCTTATAATAGCTTCATTTTTCCTTATTTAGCATCGCGCTGTTGTTTTATGCACTAGTGTTCTTGGGAGGAAACCCGTTCCGTGTTATACGGCGTGGTCCCTTAATTTACCGAACTTTAAAATAAAGATTAATAACTGTTTTAGTTCTCACACCAGTCCCATGACTGACCTGGAGTTTATTGTTTTAACCTAAACTCTGGGTGCCCTTATTTTGACACGGGCAGCTAGTAGTTTTGGTTTTGTAGATTTTTATTCGCAGGATCCTGGTTTACAGCTGGAACGATATCCGGAAAGCTTTGTATCCGTATATCTCCTTCAGTTGTGTGTTGTATTATTTTCCGCTGCTATGTATTTAAATGTAATTTAAATCTCTGATATTTCTGTGTAATATTGATTCATTTATACTCTGTATATTCTTGTAATCTGATGCATTGTTGTAATATACAATGAAATGTTCTTCCGTCCGCGTTCTATTTTGTCGTGTTCTCGAAACAATCAGATGTTTCGAACGGTCTGGGTCGGTTTAGCGACTGATTCGAATCGAGCGAAATTCCTTTTTGTCACAGTTGGTATCAGAGCTTTGGTTTACAAAGCTAGATAACAAGACACATTAGAACCATACGAAAGAATTCATCAGATATTGGGTTAGTAATATCCAATTAGAATGACTCATTAGAGATGGGATCAGCAGTATCCTAGAACGAGTGTGAAGGGTATATTCTTAAAATGAAAACCAATTTTGTTTTGAAATTTAAACCATTTCATACGTATTTGAATATTTATTCTATATTGATCGGGACAATCCGATATATAAAGATTTTGCATATGTGTCTTGCAAACGTGTATTCGAAGTTTTAATATACTGGATGGTTATAGAATCATACTCTAGTTGCCCAGGGATAATTCTGGTGATGGGGCACTGTCGCCAGTATTTATTTTCGAGTAACGAAAGTGAGATTTCTATATTTCCATTAGACTGGTGTGAGAACCGAAATTAGATAGGGCTTATCGTTGTGAATTGGCATCAAAAACATGATTTTCTGTATATGTCTATGTATCAAAGTTATGAATTTGAAACGTTAATCAACTAATTGATTGAAGTTTGTGTTGTTTGCTTATTTGTTTGATAATTTTGAACCATTACGCCTAATTGTATCAAATATTGAATTGTATTGAAAATTAGTCGCATTTGCTTGCATATACTTGTACTTACATTGAACAGGTCATAGCAAAGAGGCTAGAGCAGAAGAATAAAATTGTTTGCCCGACAAATAGGTACATGTTTATCATAATTTACTGTTTCGTTTGGGTGATGATGATTTTATGAGCCGATTGGCTAGCCGCTTGGCTTTTTCTTTTTCTTTTTGAGATCAGAAGGCCTGTATGTCAATTTCGGTATTTTCCGGTGCTCCCGGTGCAGGGGAGGTTATGGCGAAATTTTTCGAAAATTTAGGGTGTTAGCCAAATTTTTGAAAAATTTGAAAAGTTCTTAGAAACTGAAAAGTTGAAGAACTTAAGCCGTAATCAAAATAACGAAAGTTGAGTTGATTTGTGAAACAACTTTCGGCTTTGTTCCTTTTCGGGGACGAAAAGTTTTAAGTGGGGGAGATTGTAACAACCGGGAAATCTGGGCCAGTTTAAAATTTTTATTTTGGCAATTTTAGCGAATTTTGATTATTTATTATGAATTATTTTAAATAATATCGACGAGAAATTTTATTTTGAATATAATTCGAACGTATATATTATATAGATCGTCGATAGAATATAAATATTTATTTATATTTATAAAAGGAATTGAAAACGGCGCGGTAGTTCGATAATTCGATTTCAAACTTCGAATGGATGTACAGGATTCAAAATAAACCGGATTTTAGTGAAACCAAAAATAATGGAATCTAATTGTGACTATCTTTCCAACGAATCCGAAAAATCGAAATTATTAGCGGGAATCAAAAGATATGTCCAGTTGAAAATTCTGAATAGTCGCTATGGAATTCAGGCCCTTAAAAATGGAGATTTTGCAAATGACCTCGGATTTCGACGAAACCACTTTTGTTGGATCCGTGATGTAAATTTATTGCTACGTTTCAAATTTCATAATTTTTCGAATCAATATGTGAGCGTGGCAAAGGAAAATGCGTTTGACCAGTTTCAGTTGATTTTAATCGACTGGAAAATGGCCATTTTTTCAACGGTCTCAGAATTCGATGAAACTAGTTTTGTTAGGACCGTATCGTCAATACGAAGCTAGAAAATATTTTTCTGGGATTTATAGAGTTAGTATGTGACCCCGGTAAATTGAAATGCGCGTTCAATTTCAATATATAGAGTTATATGTTGATTTTGACGAAAACTTATCGAAAGGATCGAATCAGCCTACGATACATATTCCATTGTGTTTGGAATGGAGGTAATTAGCTATGGACGACAGGCGGTGGGCCTCATTTAGAGGTCGTATGAAAAAGTCAACTTTTTGTAAATTAAATAATTAAATAAATTAAACTCTCTCTCTCCCCCTTAAACTCCTCTGCCCCCCCCCCCCCCCCCGTTCGATTTAAATCAGAAGAAAAAAAAGAGAAAAGGGAAAATGGGGGCGCACGATCGCCAGCGCCGCCCCCCTGGCGCCACAACCCTCTCCAGCCCCACCGCCTCCTCACTCCCCGCCCTCCTCCTTCTTCCCCGATCCCCTTCTCTTCTCCTTCCTCCCCGCGACCGACTCCAGACCCGACCTCCGACTCTCCACCTCGCCGCAGCCCCCACCGATCCACCATCTCCTACCTCTTCTCTCTCTTCTGCTAATGCGAAGCGCCCAAAGCCCTCATCAGCAACTCCGCAACCCCCTCCTGATGACCGCCGACTCCCCCTTCTGCTCCTCCCTTGTACCACCATGGCGCACACCCCTCCAGTCAAAGGCAGAGCTCGAGGAGGCGCTCCATATGGTCACCTCCGATCTGCAGCTAGTGGCCTGACGACGGCGGAGGCTGTTGATCCAAGATTGAGCTCAGTTCAGTGGTTCAGAAATGAGAAAAAAAAGAGAACAGTGAGCATTTCCTTTTGTTCTCTAATAACAATGTTTATTTATTTATTTATTTAATTTTAGTTTTTTATGGTTAAAAAAAACTGAATCTTTATATGGTTTTTACCATATGAACAACAACTTAACAATGTGATTTTTATAGTTGAAAAGGCGATATTTTTATATTATAGAGAGAATAAAAATTTGATTTTTATATGCTAGAGAAAATAAAAATATGATTTTTGTCATATGTGAAATATAAAAATATATTTTTATAAAATAGAAGTTATAAAAATATAATCTTTTATGTTGTAGAGTTATAAAAATATAATCTTTTATATTGTAGAAGTATAAAAATATAATTTTATATAGGTAAGATAGTAAAAATATCACCTTTATATATGTAGTGAAATAAAAATTAAATCTTTATATTTGAAAAGGCGAAATCTTTATGTAGAGAATAGCGTGTAAAAATGGAATTTTTATCTATATAGTAGCGATGTAAAAATTCGATTTTTATATATTGAATAGCGAAGTAAAAATTCGATTTTTATATATTGAATAGCGAAGTAAAAATTCGATTTTTATATATTGAATAGCGAAGTAAAAAATTCGATTTTTATATATTGTATAGCGAAGTAAAAATTCGATTTTTATATATTGTATAGCGAAGTAAAAACTCGATTTTTATATATTGAATAGCAAAGTAAAGACGAGATTTTTATATATTGAATAGCGAAGTAAAAATATGATTTTTATATATTGAATAGCAAAGTAAAAATTCAATTTTTACATATGTAGAGAATACGGGCAAAGAAAGTGACAAGAGGCAAGAACAGCGAAGATTTCTACATAAGAAGAGTCGTGGCGTTGGATTAGCAATTCTGTGAGAACTTCTCACCTTTAATTTTATTTTTCTAGTTATAAATATATACTAGGATGCAGACGGTGTTTAGTAGCACCCGACACTCGTCGTCCACAGACCATGGACGGCTTGTATGCTTGTTTGTTTGATTTTGATGTGTAGTTAATTGTGTGATGTGATGTGAAATGAAATAAAATATTTATATAGTTAAAAATATTTTATAGTTAAAAATAGAATTTTTAACGTATATATGAAAGGAAATAAAAATAAACAAATCGGACGATTTGTTTATATACACACATTTGACTGATATTGATTGGGACGATAAATTTTACACATCGCCCAACTGCACAAATAAAATCTGTGTTTGATTGTTTGAAACCCCACACGGGTATTGGGATGATATTTGACGTACACTAATCCCGATTGTTTAGTTGTATGTCGATCGATTGATTGACAGACTGTTATAAACGTTGAATATTTATATTTGATGCTTATACAGTGTAGAATGCACTTTGGATGATGGTTGATTATTTATCGTTGTTATTGTATACATGTGTTGTAGAAAATCCATATAATTAACATTATATGGTAATTGATTGGGCCTCATTCCAGTTTTGAAAAAGAAATATTTGAAATAGAATATTTGAAATAGAAATATTTGAAAGGAAATATTTGAAATAGAATATTTGAAAATAGAAATATATGAAGCCGTGTTGATTAGATTGACGCCATTTTGACGCGAACGAGATTTATATCGATTTTATTCATCTTTCAATGAATATTGAAAAGAATTGAAATTCGAATTATATTGAAAAGAATTGAAATTCGAATCAGATTGAATTGAATTGAATATAAAACGAATTCGAATTGAATTGAATATAAAACGAATTCGAATTGCATTGAATATAAAACGGATTCGAATTGAATTGAATTGAATTGAAAAGAAAATGAATTCAAATCGAATTAAAATCGATTTGAAATCAATTTGAAATGAATTTAAAACAAATTTATATTGGAAAATTCAATTTTGATTTGAATTTGAAATGAAGTTGAAATCGTTTCGAAAACGAATTTAAAACGATTTATAAAATACGTTTTAAAAGGAAATCGACGAAATATATATTATATATATAATATAATGGCCTGAATAGAACGCGCCGCGACGCGGTAGTTCGCGAATTTCGACCATTGACTTCGAATGGATATTACGGGAGATCCGATCGTCGGATTCTCCTAAAATCGGAACCGTTGGGTTCGTATCGAAAAGAGTTTTCTAATGAATATTAGAAATTTGAAATCTAACGGTTGGATTTGGAATTATGTCCAAATCAAATTTGGAAAAGGTCGGTGTAAGTGTAACACCCCACACCCGCTAAGGTCACTCACTAAGTGAATGCCTTAACTTCGGTGGAGCATTTTAAGTGAGTATAGAACAGAAAAATTACAACAAGACAGATATAAATACTTGAAAATCTAAAACATCATTTCATAGCAGCAGAAGGTAAACATGTTTAGTTACAACACCATAAAGAGTCAAGTACTAAATATCCATCCTGATAAAAACATAAGTACATAATCCCACTACATAAACAATAGCCATAAAAGAAAAGATAAGCTGGGCTTTACATCACGGTCTAAGCTCCAGAAGATAGATAAAGAAATCTGATCAAAGCCCACTAGTGCTAGGCCCAACCTGAGGACCTGAGGGGGAAAAAGATAAAAACAACGGGGTGAGACATAAGTCTGAGTGAGCCCTATAACTTTAACAACACAATCATTAAAGTAATTAGGGTATGATATAAACTTGGCATGGGATGACTGGGGATAAATGACTACAAAGTAGCCAACTAGACATAAGGTGAACTAGGATAACGGTATAGACGCA
Source organism: Allium sativum (assembly GCA_030737875.1). Taxonomy (NCBI): domain Eukaryota; kingdom Viridiplantae; phylum Streptophyta; class Magnoliopsida; order Asparagales; family Amaryllidaceae; genus Allium; species Allium sativum. Next base: position 140,592,096 of record CM060924.1, read on the forward strand.
TCTACCCACCCAAGGATAATCACTAACTGCACCACACCAGTCATTCCTACTTAAAGGTTGATCCCACCCAAGGACTTAGAGAATTTACCCAGTAGTTTCGTGTACCCCTAGCTGACTACATAGGTGTCGTCTGCCCCTATCTCCACTAGGTGTACCCACTACTCCCAAGCGATCGGCTCCCTACCGTAGATACCCGTGCTGGCCCCACAATGGGGTGTATCACTCCCCAAAGTGGCAACCCGATACAACAAATGGTGCACGGCTTATACCTACACGATGCAACAACGTCTTACCTACCGGCCCGGGTCCACACACGCATATGAAACCCGTTGGACTCGCGTTGCCACCGCTAACCCGTTTTGGCCTCTTATAATCAAGCCCAGTATGTGTGTCCCGTCCTCGACATGGGTCGAGCCCAATAAGATACATATGGGTTACTGGGTGAAATGGGCCCCCACAAGCTACCACCTAAGCTTGTCATTATATCTAGTGCATCCCACTTAACCCTTTAATCATGTTTAATTACATGTTTCCACTTGGTTAAGTATTCTAATCGTATTTTCTATTGCCACCCAAGGCAACCCACTAGATTTCCTCATGCCACCCAAGGCACTTACTTGATTTCCACATGCCACCCAAGGCACCCACTTAACCCCTCATGCCCACTACATGCTTATCTGGTTAAGTGTTTCTTAATTGATTAAAAACGTAACCGTTGTAAAGACCTCTCACATTAGACTATCTTTTATGGCAGCTGGATTTGCCGGTTGGGTCCGGGCAGCCTTACGCCATAACCGAGTCTAACCTCGTGTCTATACACTTGTCACGTATTTAGTTTGTGCCTAAGACCTCTCACATTGGGCCAATCATTTGTAGCCGCTGGATTTGTCGGTCGGTTCCGGGCAGTCTTACGCTACAAAAAGGTCCAACCTCGTGTCTTAGTCGATTATTTACACCTAATTAATCACCCCCGAATTAATTTTCCCTAATTAATTCCAATTTTAACGATGTACATAATTGACTCAATTATGTCCATCACTTTATGGTATGCATAATCATACCAACTTCACATCATTTCATTAACGTGTATATTAACCCCATCGTTCCCCACGTAATTCGGTAACATGACATAAAAGGGAAGATTCATTATAAATATAATGGGTTCAACTTGCATAACATTAGCATCAACATGGGTTTAAAGGTGTCAACATGCATATAGCATCAACCCAACTAGCATAAATAATCAACCCAAACTTGCATGAATCACATATGTCATAAGGAGGTTAACTTGCATAAGTTATTTATGTCATACAAAGGTGTAAACTAGCATATGTATGTATGACATACAAAGGGGTTAACTTGCATATATATGCATATCATACTAAGGTGTAAACTTGCACATGTTACTTGCATATCATCAAACACCAAACTTGCATAACATGTCATATATGAACATGCATATAATCATACACCAAACTTGCATATCATGGTGTCATAATGGATCAATGTTTCTCATATGACTTGCATAACTTGCATAACATCATGAACACATAGCATATGATTTGCATAACATCATAATCACATAGCATATGACTTGCATAACTTTCATAACATCATGATCACATAGCATATGACTTGCATAACTTGCATAACATCATGAACATGTAGCATATGACTTGCATAACTTGCATAACATCATGAACATGTAGCATATAACTTGCATAACATGCATAACATCATTAACACATAGCATATAACTTGGATGTTATGTAGAATATAACTTGCATAACATGCATAACATCATTAACACATAGCATATAACTTGCATAACATGCATAACATCATTAACACATAGCATATAACTTGCATAACATGCATTGATCCACATTCATAGCCATAACCTCATTATATCATATCATAATCATTTCAACAATTGGTCATTAAGGCTATAGAAAACTCACAACTTGTTGATTAGCACTCCTAAGAAGAAGATTAAGTTGCTAGAGTTGATTAGAGATTGATTTGAGATGCTATCTTCTTCTACAAATTGATGGAGGCTCCTTCAAGTTGCATTTTGACGGCATGACGGCATTGTTTCTATTTTTAGTATGAATTAGGGTAGTCTTAGGGTGTATTCATAGAGTAGTTAGGTGTTTTAGGCCATTAGATTAACCCTAAATCAGATTAGAGCCGTCAGATCACGTCCTAGCCACCAAAACACAGCCCAAAAGCCAAACAGGTGCACCCAGGTCACCTGGGCTCGACCAGGGAGGTCGACCCCCAGGTCGACCCTAGGGTCGACTCCCCAGTCGACCTGGTGGGCAGGTCGACTCCCCAGTCGACCCCCTGGGTCTGGCGGGAATTTTCCCGCCACTTCTGAAATGTGAAATTTTCGTTTTTAAATCTGTTTTGAATTTTCTGAAAACTTCTTCGGGCCATATCTGGGTCATACTGACTCCGATTTTCGAAAACTCGGACTCTATTTCGCGTATTTTTCCGAGACGAACGCAATGGCATAGCCCTTTCCCCTGATTCAGATTTTTAAATTTAATTCTGCTCTGTTTTATATTATAGTAAGTTATTCAACATACGGGGTGTTACATTCTCCCCTACTTAAAGGATTTCGTCCCCGAAATCTCTAAGTCAAGAAGAACGTATCCTACCAACCAAACAACCATCTACTAAACCATCAAACACTGGCATCCATTGTCCTTAGAGTTTCTAATGCTGTATGAACATATGCAAGGAGTGTGTGTATATGTTCCCTGTCTAATGCAAAATCAGGCGGTCCACTGATTCAGTTGACCTCCTTAATGCAAACCATGATAGTGCCATGCATCCAATATGTATGCGAAAGAACTCTATCGACACATACTATTTCTACATGAGTGCACAATCATTCACCAAAATGCATCATCCATATGATAACACAACCATTATACATCCATTAATATAGCTACCTACACACAATTATATGCAATATGCAATATGAAGTGATTGAGCCGATCTAGTGCCTAGAGTGTGTGTATATGCATCCACGAGCAACCACTAGCAACCACTAGCAACCACTTGCATCCACGCGCATCCATCAAACATAACATGTCTCAAACACATGTTTCAACCATAGGTTTACCCTATCTAAAGGTCAAAGGTACTAATGAGAGGACATACTAAAGATAAGATAAGTACTAGACAAACGATAAAGGAGAAGTTAAGAGACATACCCTCAAAAAGGAATGGGTACAATGAACGCATCTTCGCTTCTGTCTCCGAAGTAGCATTGCTTTCATCCTCTCCCCATTGCACTTTGACTAGCCGCACCTCTCTGTTCCTCGACTTCCTAATCTCTGACCCAAGGATGCGGGTAGGAGCTCGTCGAATAGTTGCATCACGCTCTACCTCCACTTCTCTAAGCAAGCTCGGCTCTACCACCTCTGCGGTCTCATGTAGGCACTTCCTCAAATGTGATACATGGAATACGTCATGTACCCCACTAAGTCTCTCGGGTAAATCCACCCTATATGCCATCTGTCCAATCCTTTCCTTAATAGGAAACGACCCAACAAATCTTGGTGCTAACTTCCCAACGGACCCAAAGCGAACTACATTCCGTAATGGAGATACTTTGACAAAGACCATGTCCCCAACATCAAACTCAAGATCCGTCCTCCTCTTATCCGCGTAAGATTTCTGCCTATCCTGCGCTGCTTTCATCCTTCTTCGAATTAAATCAATCTTTTATGAAGTCTCTCTAACCATATCAGGCCCAAGCAAGATCTTATCCGTAGATTCCCACCAACATGTAGGTGATCGACAAGGCCTTCCATAAAGAGCTTCAAAAGGAGCCATACCAATACTGGACTGAAAGCTGTTATTATAGACGAACTCCACCAATGGAAGATGCTCTTCCCATGTACCTCCAAAATTTAAGATACAAAGCCTCAAAAGGTCTTCCAGAACACGATTCACCCTCTCGGTCTGGCCGTCCGTCTGAGGATGATATGCGGTGCTCAGACACAACTGAGTCCCCACTGCTTCTTGCAAACTCTTCCAAAACTCGCTAGTGAAGATAGGATCTCGATCACTCACTATGCTAGAGGGTACCCCATGCAATCGAACTATCTCTCGAAGGTAAACTAAAGCAAGCCATGGAGCAGTCCTCTTGCTCTTCACGGGTATGAAATGGGCGCTCTTAGTGAGTCTGTCTACCACAACCCAAATTCCCGTATTACCCTTCCTTGACCTAGGTAACCCATCAATAAAATCCATCGAGACGTTATCCCACTTCCATTGCGGAATTTCCAATGGGTGAAGCAACCCACCTGGTTCCTTTTGCTCCGCTTTCACCTGTTGGCACACCAAGCATCTAGCGACATACTCGGCCACATCCTTTTTCATACCGGTCCAAAAGAAAACTCGCTTCATGTCTTGGTACATCTTGTCCCCACCGGGATGAATGGTCATCCTAGAACGGTGTGCATCATTAAGAATAGCCTTCCTCAAACCCTCGTCTTGCGGTACACAAAGTCTACCGTCTCTACGCAAGCACCCCCTATCGTCTAGGGTGTACCTACTCAAATGGCTGGACGACTCCCCCCTTATGAGCCTCTCTACTAACTCAACCAACTGTGGGTCGTCCCTCTGTGCCTCGCCAATCCATCCCAAAAGAGTAGGTCTGACCTCCAAGGATGTTAGCAAACCGGGTATATAGTCAACGGAAGGTCTAAAATCAAACATCGAGATAAATTCCAAGCTTTGTCGTTCCACGAACAATGGACTCAAGGACAACCTTTTTCTACTCAAGGCGTCTGCCACCACGTTACCCTTGCCAGGGGTATACGCTATCTCGAAATCATAGGATGCTAAGAACTCCATCCACCTTTGCTGTCTCAAGTTCAAATCCTTCTGAGAAAACAAGTACTTCAATGATTTGTGGTCAGTGAACAATTCGAATCTCTCTCCCAGAAGATAATGGCGCCAAATCTTAAGCGCAAAAACAATAGCAGCCAACTCTAAATCATGGGTAGGGTAATTTTTCTCATGCTTTCTCAACTGCCTTCCACCATAGGCTATTACCCTTCCCTCTTGCATTAAGACTGCGCCCAGTCCAGTCCCACAAGCATCGGTATAGACAACAAATGGCTTACTCCCATCTGGCAACACTAAGACTGGAGCTGTGGTTAAAGCTTTCTTTAACCGTCGAAACGCATCATCACAATCTACGTCCCATGCGAAGACTAGATTCTTCTTCGTCAAGCGAGTTAATGGGGCTGATATCTTCGTGAAATCCTTGATAAACTTCCTATAGTAGCCAGCCAACCCCAAGAAACTCCTCACCTCGGTAGCATTCTTTGGAACCTTCCAATCTTGAATAGATACTACCTTCGCGGGATCCACAGCTATCCCTTCCTTGGAGACCACGTGCCCCAAGAACCGCACTTCCCTCCTCCAGAAGTGACATTTAGAAAATTTAGCCTTAAGGCTATGCGCTCGAAGAGTCTCCAACACTTCCCTAAGATGTAGGGCATGCTCTTCTTCACTCTTAGAAAAGACTAAGATGTCATCCACAAAGACCACCACGAACTTATTAAGGTACCCCCTGAACACCCTACTCATCAAATCAACAAAATATGAAGGGGCGTTCGTCAAACCAAATGGCATCACCAGCCACTCATAGAAACCATCCGGAGTCCTAAAGGCAGTCTTGTCTATGCTATCCTCAGCCACCCTCAACTGATGAAACCCCGTGGCTAAGTCCAACTGAGAAAATACCGAAGCGCCAACCAACTGATCAAAAAGATCATCAATCCTCAGCAATGGGTGTCTATTCTTCTTTGTGAGCTTGTTGAGTTCTCTATAGTCTACACAAACTCTGAGGGACCCATCTGCCCTCGTGGCAAAAACTACTGGAGCACCCCACTCCGATATACTTCGTCTTATGAACCCCTTCTCAAGCAACTCCCCTACTTGCTTATGGAGTTCCCTCCTCTCACGAGGAGCCATGTGGCGCACTGGTAAAGATACAGGTTTAGCATTATCCACCAGATATATTCGTAAGTCTATCTCCCACTTCGGAGGTAAGCCCTTCACCTCCTCAAACACATCCGGGTACTCCCGGACAACTCTAACAGATCGCAAACTCTCGACCGAAGCATCAAGCGATTCAAGATAACTTAGCATAACAGAATCCATAGGATTACAAGAGATCTCGAGAGTGTTCCCTAAGCGGGTCATAAGCTTAACAACTCTCCTTTCACAATCAAGAACGGCACCATTACTGGATAACCAGTCCATGCCCAAAATCAACCCATAGCCCGTGAAGCCCAAAAAAAAAAGCATCACATCTAAACTCAATGCTAAGTATAGAAATCTTCAAACCCAAACATATCATGGACAAATAAGTGGAGCCCCCAATTGGGTTTGAAACAACCAAGGGATCATTTACTAGACTGGTGTCTAAGTGTAGTGACTCAACTAATGATGATGAGATAAACGAATGCGACGCGCCAGAATCAAACAATGTACGGACAGGATGATCAAATAGAAAAACCAGACTTTCAACGGAAATAGTTCTACCTCTTTCTTGAGTTGGTGGAACCGCGAGAGCCTGAACTTGCCCTCTTGCCTGACCCGGTGCCATAAGAGCTTGCACCTGTCCTCCTGAGGTAGATCCCGTCCTTTGCCCCTTCTTAGGGCAATCCTTCACTAGATGCCCTGCTTCACCATAGTGGTAGCAGCCAGTCTTCTTCTTCTTCCGACAATCTTTGCTTAGGTGGCCTGGTATTCCGCAATTGAAGCACTTTTTTTCCCTTGTCACCGTTGCCTTTCCCACCCTTGCTTTGTTGTTGCTGTTGAGGTCTCTTTTGATCTCCTTTCTTCTCAGGTGCCTTATTGGGACCCTTCTCTTCCTCATGCATGAGTGCCATGTCCACTAGCTTCTCAAAGGTGGCCCCCATAAGGATGTGAGTCATAGCCAATCCATGCATCGGTTCATTCAAGCCTTTAACGAACCTCAAAGCCTTCTTCTCCGGTGTATTCACCATGTCTATGCCGAACCTTGCCAATTGATTAAACTTGTTGACATATTCCTTCACCGAGAGATTTCCTTGCTTTAGAGTCAAGAACCTTTCCATATACAAGTTTTCCTCCGCCCTTGAGAGAAACTTTGCCACAAATCTTTGCCTAAAATCCGCCCAAGAGTCAACGGGGCGCTCTCCATTAGTGACCTCCCACCAGAATGAGGCCTCTCCCTTCATTAACCAAGCAGCTAACTTGACTTTCTTTCCTTCTTCCATCTCAAAGATGTCTATCAACTCTTCCACCTCCTTAAGCCAATCTCTAGCCTCCACAAAAGTTTCTGATCCTTGAAAAGGTTTCCCTCCCATAGCTTTAAATTCCTTGCAAGTCTTAGCAAAAGTATCCGTGCGAGGAGGAGGAGGGGGAGGAGGAAGATCGGGTGCTACTTTTGGTGGAGGAACATTTGCTGGACCCGCAGTAGCGGCCCTAGCCTCCATCAATCTCCTATACCATACAGGTATCGTCACACCCTCCGGAAAGTTAAGATCTTCAGCCATGCTGAAACGAAAAAGGAAAGATTCAAAACGGAGAATTCGAAAGATAAAGATACGGCTATTGGGGATTATGCTTTTCTTTCAAAAACTTTTCTCTTTAAAGACATGTTTTTGAAAATACTTCTTCCAAAAATGTTTTTAGAAAAATAGTTTTCTAAAAATTTTATCTGTTCTGGTAACCTTCGCTCTGATACCACGTGTAACACCCCACACCCGCTAAGGTTACTCACTAAGGGAATGCCTTAACTTCGGTGGAGCATTTTAAGTGAGTATAGAACAGAAAAATTACAACAAGACAGATATAAATACTTGAAAATCTAAAACATCATTTCATAGCAGCAGAAGGTAAACATGTTTAGTTACAACACCATAAAGAGTCAAGTACTAAATATCCATCCTGATAAAAACATAAGTACATAATCCCACTACATAAACAATAGCCATAAAAGAAAAGATAAGTTGGGCTTTACATCACGGTCCAAGCTCCAGAAGATAGATAAAGAAATCTGATCAAAGCCCACTAGTGCTAGGCCCAACCTGAGCACCTGAGGGGGAAAAAGATAAAAACAACGGGGTCAGACATAAGTCTGAGTGAGCCCTATAACTTTAACAACACAATCATTAAAGTAATTAGGGTATGATATAAACTTGGCACGGGATGACTGGGGATAAATGACTACACTAAGTAGCCAACTAGACATAAGGTGAACTAGGATTACGGTATAGACGCATCTACCCACCCAAGGATAATTACTAACTGCACCACACCAGTCATTCCTACTTAAAGGTTGATCCCACCCAAGGACTTAGAGAATTTACCCAGTAGTTTTGTGTACCCCTAGCTGACTACATAGGTGCCCTCTGCCCCTATCTCCACTAAGTGTACCCACTACTCCCAAGCGATCGGCTCCTTACCGTAGATACCCGTGCTGGCCCCACAATGGGGTGTATCACTCCCCAAAGTGGCAACCCGATACAACAAATGGTGCATGGCTTATACCTACACGATGCAACAATGTCTTACCTACCAGCCCGGGTCCACACACGCATATGAAACCCGTTGGACTCGCGTTGCCACCGCTAACCCGTTTTGGCCTCTTATAATCAAGCCCAGTACGCGTGTCCCGTCCTCGACATGGGTCGAGCCCAATAAGATACATATGGGTTACTGGGTGAAATTGGCCCCCACAAGCTACCACCTAAGCTTGTCATTATATCTAGTGCATCCCACTTAACCCTTTAATCATGTTTAATTACATGTTTCCACTTGGTTAAGTATTCTAATCGTATTTTCTATTGCCACCCAAGGCAACCCACTAGATTTCCTCATGCCACCCAAGGCACTTACTTGATTTCCACATGCCACCCAAGGCACCCACTTAACCCCTCATGCCTACTACATGCTTATCTGGTTAAGTGTTTCTTAATTGATTAAAAACGTAATCGTTGTAAAGACCTCTCACATTAGACTATCTTTTATGGCAGCTGGATTTGCCGGTTGGGTCCGGGCAGCCTTACGCCATAACCGAGTCTAACCTCGTGTCTATACACTTGTCATGTATTTAGTTTGTGCCTAAGACCTCTCACATTGGGCCAATCATTTGTAGCCGCTGGATTTGCCGGTCGGTTCCGGGCAGTCTTACGCTACAAAAGGGTCCAACCTCGTGTCTTAGTCGATTAATTACACCTAATTAATCACCCCCGAATTAATTTTCCCTAATTAATTCCAATTTTAACGATGTACATAATTGACTCAATTATGTCCATCACTTTATGGTATGCATAATCATACCAACTTCACACCATTTCATTAACATGTATATTAACCCCATCGTTCCCCACGTAATTCGGTAACATGACATAAAAGGGAAGATTCATCATAAATATAATGGGTTCAACTTGCATAACATTAGCATCAACATGGGTTTAAAGGTGTCAACATGCATATAGCATCAACCCAACTAGCATAAACAATCAACCCAAACTTGCATGAATCACATATGTCATAAGGAGGTTAACTTGCATAAGTTATTTATGTCATACAAAGGGGTAAACTAGCATATGTATGTATGACATACAAAGGGGTTAACTTGCATATATATGCATATCATACTAAGGTGTAAACTTGCACATGTTACTTGCATATCATCAAACAACAAACTTGCATAACATGTCATATATGAACATGCATATAATCATACACCAAACTTGCATATCATGGTGTCATAATGGATCAATGTTTCTCATATGACTTGCATAACTTGCATAACATCATGAACACATAGCATATGACTTGCATAACTTGCATAACATCATAATCACATAGCATATGACTTGCATAACTTGCATAACATCATGATCACATAGCATATGACTTGCATAACATCATGAACATGTAGCATATGACTTGCATAACTTGCATAACATCATGAACATGTAGCATATAACTTGCATAACATGCATAACATCATTAACACATAGCATATAACTTGGATGTTATGTAGCATATAACTTGCATAACATGCGTAACATCATTAACACATAGCATATAACTTGCATAACATGCATAACATCATTAACACATAGCATATAACTTGCATAACATGCATTGATCCACATTCATAGCCATAACCTCATTATATCATATCATAATCATTTCAACAATTGGTCATTAAGGCTATAGAAAACTCACAACTTGTTGATTAGCACTCCTAAGAAGAAGATTAAGTTGCTAGAGTTGATTAGAGATTGATTTGAGATGTTATCTTCTTCTACAAATTGATGGAGGCTCCTTCAAGTTGCATTTTGACGGCATGACGACATTGTTTCTATTTTTAGTATGAATTAGGGTAGTCTTAGGGTGTATTTATAGAGTAGTTAGGTGTTTTAGGCCATTAGATTAACCCTAAATCAGATTAGAGCCGTCAGACCACGTCGTAGTCACCAAAACACAGCCCAAAAGCCAAACAGGTGCACCCAGGTCACCTGGGCTCGACCAGGGAGGTCGACCCCCAGGTCGACCCTAGGGTCGACTCCCCAGTCGACCTGGTGGGCAGGTCGACTCCCCAGTCGACCCCCAGGTTGACCCCCTGGGTCTGGCGGGAATTTTCCCGCCACTTCTGAAATGTGAAATTTTCGTTTTTAAATCTGTTTTGAATTTTCTGAAAACTTCTTCTTGCCATATCTGGGTCACACGGACTCCGATTTTCGAAAAATCAGACTCTATTTCGCGTATTTTTCCGAGACGAACGCAATGGCATAGCCCGTTTCCCCTGATTCAGATTTTTAAATTTAATTCTTCCCTGTTTTATATTATAGTAAGTTATTCAACATACGGGGTGTTACAGTAAGTGACGTTCGATGACCGTTGATGGAAATTTACTGTACGGGCCTTGATAAAATTATTAAAAATAGTAATAATTTGTGTAAAATCATAAGAGATGATTTGTGAAGAATTGGGATGAAAAACTCCATATTTGAAAAGATAAAAATAGATTTTTATCGAAATGAACTAGTTTTGAACTAGAATTATAATTCTATTTATTTTTAAAATAAATAAATTGGATTTGAAAATGGTTTTGAAAATAACCAGAATTTCCAATAATTGCATTGGAATGGATTTGAATCGAAATTGTCTTCGGAATATTTCGATGTTGGATTTCGGGATGATACAGATATCGTTATGGGAATTCGGAAGATTATATATATATATATATATATCGTTATTTCCAATACAATATTTGTTGGTCGTAGAATTTGATGTCGAATATAAGCCGATATATTTTCTATTCAGAGCCTTGTATTTAATATCAAATGTGATTTGGGGTTTGTCGTGAATGGTGTCTTCATTAACACTGTTCTTAAGCCCAGTTGAGAAAGGATTAAATCTTTTTATTTAGATTTAATGAAGTGTACCAATTAAATAATATTTAATTGAATTGATATTGATTTTTGGGTTTATCGTGAACAGTGTTTTAAATAACACTTGTTCTTTAACCCGATAATTAATGGAATGTGATTTTGGGTTTATCGTGAACCGTGTTTTAAATGACACTGATTCTTTAACCCAGTTAACGATTAAAACTAAGTGGAGTTTTAATGAATCTTTAATTAGATTGAAAAGGTGTTAGAATGGAGTATCACCAGTTTTGCTCCAGGCGATAGTTAAATCTTTAATTAGATTTAAACGTGAAATGGTAATTGAATTTACCGATAACACCGTGGTGTTAGATATGAAGTATGACCAGTTTTACTTCATGGGATGAATAGGTTGGGATTGGGAAATTAAAATAAATGATTACTTCGGTGTGGTTCGCTAATCCCGACTAGTTTGAATTGATATTCAAAGGAGATTAAAGAATAAATTTAAAGAATTTATCTTTGATAAAATTAATGGGAACCTTTCCCAAAATATAAGAATATTTGAATAAAAGAATATTCTGAATTGGAATGAGGCGTATGTTGTGTTTGTGTAACACGTGTTTATTATATATATATACGCGAGTTGTTCAGAAAGACCGGGTTTATCCCATTCTGAATAACTGATTCGACGTGGTGTCGAAGATGAAGACGGTGGTTGAAGACCGGAGGTCTTCACGTCGTTTGGGTGATTTCTGATGATCTTGATTGGGCTGTACACTCAAGAAGATGGAAACAGTTGGTGATCGTCCAGACGTACTTGGAGATCGATGGATATGCGGGGTACTAGGTGCCTCCGGTTTCGTTCAGACCCAGAAAGAACTTGTAAATTGACTGTGTGTCTGACATTGAATTTTAGTCTGTGTGATTGATTTCTATTAAATATATATCTGTTTGGCGGCGGAGAATTTATTCTCTTGCTTAACGCCCTTCTCTGAGACGTACGAGCTCATGGGTTATATATTGATGGATATCAATCGCATGGAGTGAATTGCCTGTGTGGCATGCCTAAGTGGAAATTGATCAAGGCTTCTGTTGAAAGGCAAAGTCTTGTGGATGATGATCAAAGCAAGGCCTGTGTGGCATAGCTTTGTGTAACGTTGATTCGTGAGCCTCACACCCCGGTTGTGAACTAAAAACGGGAGAAGGATCCAGGGAGGGCATGCATTTCTTTCTAGCTAGGGTGGTATCAGTGACCTACCAGCCCAGACATTTATATACTTTTCACCTGTGTGGTTGTTGCTGTTGCGAGGCGCCTCGGTTTGATCGGACGATCCGGGTCCGATGGGGTCATTCGTTGATCATTTACGCCCCAAGGGGCAGGGAAACGCAGTGTTCAGGCATTTTAATCCACATCGGTGGACCGGCCCTGTGGCTCCTAGGTGAAGTTGCGGCTGTAGCCTGAGGCTCGGGCTAGAGAGTCTCGAATTCGGTAGAGGACTATCTTTTGCCTCGGTTCACAGATGGAAACCCAATTTCCAAATACGTGACTTTGCAATTTTGATTGTATAACCTATATATGGCGACATAGTGGTATGGAGCATTCATGCCGCCTATGATTGATACTTATGATTTGAAATTGATTTCTTCACTTATAGCGATATAAAAGATTTGTTTTAACGTATCAAGCATTCTTTGGCTATTATAAGGGAAAACCCTATCCTCTTGTTTGTGTTGCATTGTGTGATGGGACCTGGGTCTTATAATAGCTTCATTTTTCCTTATTTAGCATCGCGCTGTTGTTTTATGCACTAGTGTTCTTGGGAGGAAACCCGTTCCGTGTTATACGGCGTGGTCCCTTAATTTACCGAACTTTAAAATAAAGATTAATAACTGTTTTAGTTCTCACACCAGTCCCATGACTGACCTGGAGTCTATTGTTTTAACCTAAACTCTGGGTGCTCTTATTTTGACATGGGCAGCTAGTAGTTTTGGTTTTGCAGATTTTTATTCGCAGGATCCTGGTTTACAGCTGGAACGATATCCGGAAAGCTTTGTATCCGTATATCTCCTTCAGTTGTGTATTGTATTATTTTTCGCTGCTATGTATTTAAATGTAATTTAAATCTCTGATATTTCTGTGTAATATTGATTCATTTATACTCTGTATATTCTTGTAATCTGATGCATTGTTGTAATATACAATGAAATGTTCTTCCGTCCGCGTTCTATTTTGTCGTGTTCTCGAAACAATCAGGTGTTTCGAACGGTCTGGGTCGGTTTAGCGACTGATTCGGATCGAGCGAAATTCCTTTTTGTCACACCGCTTGAGGATATGTATTAAATGGTTGGCGTTGATACAAAGTGTCTATCTATTCTAAGGGAAGTATTCAGTGACTAGGGGTTACCATATAATGTCAACTAGATAGTAATACCGGGACCCATCAGGGAAAGCTATTAAATGGAGAAGAGTCGACCTATGATGTAAACACTATGTGGTTGCTTACTATCTTTTGCATTATACTCGGTTTTCTTTTTTACTTAGGATTGGAATGTCACATAAATGCTTAAGTTTTAATAAGTGTTTAGAAGTCCACATAGCTAAAACTTTCTAACCAACGATAATGTGATTTGGAAACCGCTCGTTAGTTCTTAAATGATTGATGAGTGTACTTATCTTAAATAAGAGATTAGAGTCTGCCTTGATGGGTCTTAAATGATCGATGGGTCCACATATCCTAAAAAGGTATTAGGTGATTGTTGATGACTAAAAGTTGGCACAACACTGGAAGACTTTCACGACAGTGAAATAAGCGTACAACGATGTAAATGTGTAGGAAGAAACACAAGGGAACAGTCAAACGGTGTTTATAGTGGTCGTCCATTCTGGTAATTTAGCACTTTATTAATCAACCTTTACATGTTACAGGGTGAAATCGGTATTTCTCTCGAGAGTACAAGAACCATGAGGATCCCAAGTGCCTTCTGGGATCGGTACCGATCCCGGGATCAGTACTGGTCCCGGAAGCCTTAGTTGTTTTTTGTGCCTCCTGGGAAGTCTTGAATGCTTTTCCCAGAGTTGGTGTTGTATTCGGGAATAAAACATTGTTCTAGATGATTTTCACTAATGTGGAGTTTGTGTGTACACCGATCCAATCCTGGGCAGGCTATGTGGATACGAATTCTGGGTGAAGAAGTTGTGCCTTTGCAAATACCAATCCAATCTCGAGATAAGAAATCACAAATACCAACCTTGGGAGTGTTAGATAGATTTGTTGAGTTGTCTGGATTTTGGGGATTCGTACCGGTCCCGAAGGATGGTTTATTCCAATCCTTGAACACCTAGCCATCTTAGAGTTGTTCTGATAAGCTAGAATGACCATAGTTGCACAACACTATTTGGACTTGATCTCTAGGTGTTCGGGTGGAAATTCTGAGTTGTTTAGTCGTGCGATGGTCGAGTCGTATCGGCCTGGGTTTGCTTTTAATAGCCGCGTAACACTTGCCTCCCAAAGTATGTCTTATGTAAACATGAAGTGCTTTGAATTGAAACAAGTATCTTATGTCGAAAAAGATCTCCAAGCTATATCCCGTGAATGATCGTGACCTTTCCATTGAGAAGCATGTACCAGGAAGTGCGTTGTTTCAGAGCAGTTGTGACACTTTTGTTAAAGCTTGTTGGTACGAGTGAGAAGTTCTAGCATCATTGAGAACTCTAATTTCTCGGACTGGAACCTATCTAATTGCTCAGGCGGGTGTCTAATTATTATCGATTCAAGAAATTAAATATAAGTTGGTGGCTCCTTACACCGAGGTGTGAACGAGTCGTTGTTGGGATAAAGTCACGCATGCACTCACACGTTTGCACATGGTTTTGCGCGATATGATCATAGTTGTAAATGCGAAACATAACGAAGTTGATATGTTTGGACTTACGATCGCATTGATTTACCTCGAAGCGGGATTGAGCTTATGTGCGAGTGGTCGTTGATTAGAGCTTGACTTAGCAATCGAGGTTACGAAAACAAGTTAATACGATCATAGCTAGGTTTGAACTTCATGTGTACTGATCCACAAATTAGAATCCTAGAATTCCTATCCTTGAAATGTCGATCCCAGGATTCTCGATCGCCAACACGGGGTTTTCTTATAAGCAGGAAAAAACTAGGTATATGAAATTTCATTTCGTATCCTGGATATTTCCCGAAAACTTGGATTTTCCTTGAGTTCCCAGGAGAAGAAAAGTGCGATATGGAGAGGAGAATCGGTAGTAAGGGATACGAAGAAGGGAGATTGAGTTCGGGATCGGTATAATATGTTGTAGGATTTTTTTTAGACTTTGGGAATCCAAAGCTGAATCGGGAAACACGCAAGTACATGGGGATACGAAGTGTAATTTCGTATCATAAAAACTTAGCTAAATTTTTTGCTTCTTCGAGAGTTCGAAGTTGAGCTGTTTTCTTTAATTAATTCCGAACTCAAGCTAGCAAACTCGAATCATCACGCGATGTCGTGCAAGTGGATCGAGATTGAAATCAAACGTATTGCAGCCAATTGGTGTAATGCTCGAAAAACGAACTTGTTTGAACTGACGATTCAAATATGCAAATAGGATGTGGACACATGGTTGAATCGTTAACTTCATGAATTGATACTTAATCCAATCACGACGTGAACGTGATTCGATCCAAGTTACACATCAACGGTTAAGGATGATGATGGTCTTAGTTATGAAATTAAAGGTCGCCACCATGCTCCAAATTGTTTGTTGCAGGGAGGCTCAACCTTGAGGGATGCTGTAAATGACTTCCATGATGCCTAGACATTTGATATTGGATCATCTTCTCTGCGTGGTGGGTTTTCTTCCTAAAGGTCACTCCACGGGTCGTAGAGAAGATGATGATAATGAGGTTGTAGGAACTAGCAGAGTATATGTGCCTTGGGCTCGCTTCTAGATGTGTCGCCTGTCGTGCTTCCTGACGTGCCCCCAGCTAGAGGGGAAGTGGCTAGAGCTTAAGAGGAAGTGGAAGGACATAACGACAACGATGAGGAGGTGTTTGTTGGAGAAGAAGGTTTTCTTTTAACTCAATTTCCCTCTCCGACCGGGGAAATGTGGTTGGAAGAGGTTTTCATATTGATCCCTCGGGCGATGACCTTGGAGATCACTACGTCGTTTGCTCTAAGTGCTCGAGTATTTTTATACTTTCTGGTACTTGTACTCATACAATGTAACTCATCGTTACTCTTAGATTCGGGCTGGACTGAATGTATTGGGTGGTTAATAGGCTTCGTCAGAATTCTACACCTTGAGGTCAATGGTCGTGCATGTAATAGTAGATTAGATAACCTAGAAAATAAACTTAACCATTGGCTAGAAACTAATCGACATAAATGTGTATTGTGAACAAAATTTTGATGTTTCACTCACCAAAATGTTTGTTTTGACCCGCATCCTTCTTACAACCCACAGGATAGATTTAGAGTGATAGGTCTACTGAAGCTGAAAGTGATTGAATATTATTGTGGCCTTGCTTCTCTCATGCTCGGTACCGATATGGTGCTTTGACTATTGATTCTATGTAGTAACCACATTCGACATTTGTTATCGTATTTTGTTTCCTTTGTGAGATTAATTTTAAGACTAATATTGCTCATGCAGTTTTTTTTATGTATCAAACCAAATGATTTGTATTCCGATGGACTTAGGTTTCTATTTTTTCAAAATTTTGATCAAAGAGAATATTGGTTTCAAGCGCTTGCCCAAGCGTGGGAAAGGAAATTAGCAGGGATTTGCTCCAAAAAATTTAAGCGGTGATTCATAAATGGTAATCAATAACTGTTTACTATATAAAAGGTTTTTGGTTACTGTCTACATACACTTAAAAGAAATATTTTAACATATATAAACCGGAATCAGAAAACGTTTTATATCGATAAACGTTTTTTGATTTCCATTTATAGAGCTTTAGAAAAAGATTTTATTTACTTTTCTTCATTTTTCGTCTTTTTGATAACAAAATAAACAAACAAACGGAAAAAAAAAAAAAATGAAACAAAACCCCACTGGAGATGCTCTTACTCTTAATTGTTTGATTTCTAATGTCCTAAACCTCTGCATACACATAATAACATTATTTGTGATGATTAAGAGAGAAATTTATTAATATTATACTGCACGTTCAAGAAATTAATCGGCATCAGCACGTTCAAGAAAGAAGCCGAATACAGATACAGAGACGTAGAAACTGCTGCTATATGAGCTATTGTTATATACAGGGTTCTGCACAATCATGAATCATGTGCCAGATCGCATTTTGCAGCAAACAGTTATAATTACAAAGTCATGTGAGATGCATAAATATAACAGCACTTCTACACGAGCATAAATAAAGCACACTTGCATGAACTATTCAACCAAGTTAAATATGAATAATGTCAAGATATGAGATTCATATGAAAGAAAGTAACATGGCTCTATTCCTTCCGGTGTAGTCGATAATTTCAACGCTTCAGTCCTGCATATAACTGAGCAGACTTCCTATGTTTGTAAATTTGCATTTCTAGCTTTTTTCTTCACAAGCTCCTTTGTTTTCAGCAGTCGATTCGCTTTTTGCATTATCAATACTCTCAATCATCAATCCAGTCTTCATGGTATCGATGCTCTCTATAAGCGACCCTGTCTTCGGATCATCTACACTCTCTATCATGGACCCACTCTGTATAGCACTATCGCTTTGCATTTGTTCCCTTAAATTTGCTTTCTTTTTTCCACTCGATCTGTTCACACGCATCTTTCTCGGTTTATCAGATCTTGCTTCCACTGTAGCCACTGTAGGGGTGTTGATAGGCACAAGCAAATTCTCCAACTCGTTCCATTTCAAGTTTTCGGAGCTACCATCTTCATAAACAACCGTATAAAATTCAGTTGCCATGTCATACTTCTTCACTTCGCCAAAATAATGCTTATTACCAGACCATTTTAGAACGTTTCTTCCTTCAATTTGTTTTCGTTTTTCCACTCGATCTGTTCACACGCATCTTTCTCGGTTTATCAGATCTTGCTTCCACTGTAGCCACTGTAGGGGTGTTGATAGGCACAAGCAAATTCTCCAACTCGTTCCATTTCAAGTTTTCGGAGCTACCATCTTCATAAACAACCGTATAAAATTCAGTTGCCATGTCATACTTCTTCACTTCGCCAAAATAATGCTTATTACCAGACCATTTTAGAACGTTTCTTCCTTCAAAATGGCTACTGTTGCTTTGGCTGGTATTATCATTTTTTACAGTATCATCGGATTCTCGACTCGTTTTAAGTGCAGAAATGGAGTTTACTGCCTGCACTTTGCATGAATGGATATTTTCATTCTCTGTTTGGCTAATAGATATTTGAGCTGAGTCTGATGTTTCCATCCTTTGCTTTGATCTAACAGTCTCTAGTTGGATATGAGGTTCTTGAGCCAAGTCTGATGTCTCTTTCTTTCGCTTTGAACTACCAGCATGGCTTTTTCTACCTTTAATCGCTTTACCTGAAATGCACATTTTTTCAGCAAGGCTGGTTATGGCAATAGAAATATCAAGTGGAACAAGTATTTCTTCTAGTTTTTCCCAGTTCAAATTTTCAGAGCTTCCATCTTGGTACACAACTCTGTACCAATTTTCATCTTCATTGTATTTCTCGACCGTACCAAGATGGATTTGACTTTGCACTTTCTTTTGGACTTCTCTGCTCTCTAGCCAATTACCAAAACATGGATTGTCGTCATCTGATTCTGGATTACTTGTCATATCAAGGATGTCAGTGTCTTGAACTAGGTTCACATCAGGAACACCATTTATTATTGTAATAGGCTCGTTGGGAACCTCAAACACTGGTTGGAAGTCTAGTTCATTAATATTGCATGGGTTTCCCATTGTGATGCATTTGGTTCTCCTTGTACAGCTAGTTGTGGACATGAATGTTCTGCGAGAACAAAAAAGTAAACAAAAACAATGGAAAATGCAAAAGGAAAAAGAACGTGATGCGTGCAGTACTTGCATGTGGAGATGAAAAGTGGTCAAGGAAAGCAAGAAGTTCTTGTTCCCTTATTTAATACTGTGTATTTTAGGACCTTTTACATGCTGATTGATCTAGAAAACATTAG
Source organism: Allium sativum (assembly GCA_030737875.1). Taxonomy (NCBI): domain Eukaryota; kingdom Viridiplantae; phylum Streptophyta; class Magnoliopsida; order Asparagales; family Amaryllidaceae; genus Allium; species Allium sativum. The sequence continues at coordinate 140,611,669 of CM060924.1, forward strand.
TATGTTCAATCGATACGACATTTACAACTCACTTATAGTTTACATGTTTTTCAGCATTTGTAAAATAAGAACATCAAATTCAAAAGAAAGAAAAATAATTTGCCATCACCATGTTATTCAGAGCCAATATTTGGGGTAACGTAAAGCAAATGTTAATAACACTTGAATATTTGAATTTTAGTAAAGTGTGAAGACTGCACAAGGGCAAACTATAGTTATCCGGATTATGTAATTTCATGGTTTGCTTTGAATATGTAAGTCTACTATGAGCTTTATTCATGCATCGCCGTATTTGTTATTCCTATGTGTCTGGCTATTGATCAAGTTTCATAAACAATCACACGATTAATGGCGTAATAAAAAGTATGTAGAACTCACCCCAACCCCACTCAACCGGAACTCATGACAAATGGAAGGATTAACAGCTACCATGACAATAAGGCAAACCAACATGTTCATATTTTCCTGGTTATAAGTACTTTTTGTGCCCTTCCATTTTATATGCTTAAAAGCTACATACAGTTAAAAATGGATGATTGACGTGTGTAATAGCCAATAAATACTTTGCCTTTCACTGACCAAAATTTCTATGCAACGTTATTCCTTATTATTTCTCTCATAAATTAGCGCAAATATGGTCATATCAAAACATATGATCTTTTAGAAATACCATTATCAATAACAGAAAAGGATTATGAATACTAAAGACGTACGTGAATACCACCAAAACATGAAAAATTAACATCTGAAACAGTTACAACCAAAAATTTTACGTTGTATGCATTGTTGTGTGAACCCCAAGTATCACAACAGATTTTGTGCCCTATATTAGTCCGTATTTTAAATGGAGAAATAATAATAAACGTTTTAAATAAAATAAATATTGTCTATAAAAAGATAATAATACAAATAGCTATCATTTAAATTTTGGTTCAAGTCCATTCAAAAACATAGATGGACATATTATTTACTCTAATCTGAATAATTATCATTTAGTACGCCCACTGTTTTAAGAAAACAGTGATTTGAACACAAAATTAGGTACAACTAATATAGACCGTTGGATTTTTTATCTTTAAATATAAGGGGGAAATTTGAAGGACGTTTAATGATCAAGAACTCTTGTGTTTCATTTCCGTTGATGTTTTATGCCCAGATAAAATTTCCCTTCTTTTAAACATAGACGAACATTTAAACAAGCCCATTTAGGCATGAATTATAATCATTCCAAGCCCATTAACTTCAGCATGTCCATTCATTTAAATCCAACATCAATTTAACCCTAGCCCCTAAAATCAAAACTACACCGCTGTCTGGACTGACTACGAACGAAGGAAAAAGGAAAAAAAAATCCATTAATGAGGTCGACATGAGAAAGAAGACGACAGCGTTGCTTGAATTCCCCCAGTCGACGCTCGAATTCTTTTCTGATGCTAGAATTTGATCTACACGTATTTAATTTTGGAGGTAATTTATGTTTTCAGCTGCCTACTTCTATAATTTTTGTTTCGATACTCCTTTCATTTTCTATCGTTTATCCCATTTTACCACTCACTGCAGCAATTTGGTTTTAATTTTTTTTTTCTTAATCGCGGGTACCAAGATAGGATTTTGACCTAATCCCGCCTCCACTTCCGGCCGACGCCAAATCAAGATGGTTGGAATCTCGTGGTTCCAGCCGAAACTTAATACCACGATCAAATGGCATGGAAGATATGCAATGTATGATAAATTATGAAAATCAAGACGCTTATGCACTATTCTTAATTCAGTTGCTAAAGCAGTAGAACATACTAAAAATGATTCAAATGTTTATCTGAATAGATTAGAAATATCTTAAATCGAGACTTTCAGTTGTTTCATAGCAGCGATGAACTAATAAATTTCATTCGTTTCCCGAGGGGGGGTAGCAACAAAAATCATGCAACAAGTTTCAGAAACATCTAATTGGAAGCCTTTTGAGCATTTTCCATAGGACCAATGAGATGTTGAATATGTTCTTTCTACTTGATTTTCTAATTAAAAAAATAACAACATATTTTGAAAAATGGTTATGATTGATTCAACATGATATGATTTTATAATTAATTTTAACTTAATGGCAAGTTAGTACGTGAACAATACTAAAATTTAAAATGCACGGAACTGTGCTAACACTTTTAAGGTTATAAATAGTAATTGGTAATTGATAATCATTATACATTTGCTAAAATCTTATTTTGACACTACTTGAAAAGAATCTTCAATGGTAATTTCTAAGTAGATTAAAATAGTAAGTTATAAATAGTATTTGGATCACAGATATCATACCATGCAGTATAGCTTAAAATTGTCCATAGCATCAGGTGAGCGATATTTTACATATAAGTGCATGTGTCCTTTGTAGCACAAAATAGTTCAATGAGATGTTGAAGACGTTCTTTCTACACTTGATTTTTTTTCTTTTTTTAAAAAAAATAACATATTAAAAAAATTGGTTATGATTAGTTCAACATGATATCATTTTATAATTAATTTAATTTAATGGCAAGCTGGTATGTGGATAATACTAAAATTTAATATTGATGAAACCATGCCAACTCTTTTAAGGTTATAAATAGAAATTGGTAATTGATAATCATTGTCCATTTGCCAACATCTTATTTCGAAACAACTTAAATGGAATTTTCAATGGTAATTTCGCTCAGATCATAGTTGTGCAATTAATGCCCTGCTATGTTCCATAGCGGTTTCTACTGATTTAATTTTCCCAAATAACCTCAAATATAGCATTTTCGCTTTAAGCCCTGTTATTTCCAATATATCATGTTACTGCCGCCATATTTCACTATTGCTGTTATATCTTATTTAAAAGAAATGAATTAAGAAACCACATTTATTTATACATTACGAAAATTATGAAACACTTTTCTTATTGAATTTTTAACATATTTTCAAAAATAAAAATACTCTAATTTTCTATAGAATCTAATTAAGTTACGTAACGGTTCATGTTTGTCTACAATAAATTTACACATGTTTTTAACATGAAATTAACTGTGTATTAATTGTAATTAAATTGAATGCTAAATTTTCATTTAATTTTCATTTATAAATTTGTAAAACCATTAGTATTAGTTTTATATGCTATTTTAGAGTCATCCGCTAATCTTCGCTATATCCTCACTACGACTTTTTGCATCTTCGCCGCATTAGATGTGCTAAACGTTTTAACTGCAATGTATTATAGTTATTATAGCACAAACTATAGCTTGAAATTTTCCATATTGCATGTATTATATACAGCACAAAATTACTCAAAATAGCAAATAGCCCAAAATAACGTTATTCTATTTAATTTATTTTAGGTAAGTACATTGAAGAAAACTCAGACATATTTGAATGACACAAATTAAGACATTGGTATATGAATCAATCATATATCTTCAATAATAAACCAAAATCGAGTATCAAAAAATGACACTTATTTTTTCAAATAAAATTGAATGTATGTTTGGTAGATGTATCATACTCAAAACCACTGCATTTAAAAAATTATGACTTTTGTTTTTCTATTTCTGTTGGACTAGTTCAATGAGATGTTGAAGATGTTATCAATACACTTGATTGAAGAATTAAAAAAACTTAAAAAATGATTATAATTAATTCAACATGACATCATTTATAATTAATTTAACTTAATGGAAAATTTGTACGCAGATAATACTAAAACTTAATATTAATGGAACGTTGGCAACTCTTTTAAGATTTTAAATAGAAATTAGTAATTGATAATCATTATCCATTTGCCAAGATCTTATTTTAAAACTACTTAAAAAGAATTTCAATGACAATTTCTAAGTAGTTTTAAATGGCAAGTTATAACCGAGTGTACGGATCCAAAGTTTTAAAACGCGAAAAGCGTACATGAGGCGTTTTCATGTCTACGAGGCGAGGCGTAAGCCTCAAAACGTTGAGGCGTAAGCTTTTCGGGTAAAAATAAAACGCAAAACAAATAAAGAAATTCAAACACTTTAAATTAACCAATGCAAAAAGAATGAAAAACAAATAATTTAAAATTCAACTTTTACCAAGTATATATTTTTATTATACATTAAAAATAAATAATTGAAACTCATATGATTCAAGTTTTGATTTCTTAAAACTATTTGAAGATTATATCAAACTCCAATTTTGATACGTTCTATCAATTCAAATCGATTTGCAAAATTTATTCCGAGATTTAACAAAGTTTATTGAAAAACATTCTTTAAATAACAATAAGAAATTTATTACATTGCTCATGATCATTATTTCATAAACAATCTTACTTGATTATATCGATATTGAAATTGAAAAGTAAAAAATGCTAATTTTTATTTTCTTAAATTTTATCTTTTTTATTTTCATTAAATAATTTAAGTTTAATGACATTTTTCTATGTCAATATCTGCAACTAAAGATTAAAAGGTTTTTAAGTCATATGCCTCATCTGTTTGAGACGTACGAGGCGGACGTTTTATGCGCTTTGTATGCCTCAAGTTGTTGAGGCGTAAGCTTTAAAGGTAAAAAGCCTTTTGGAATAAGCTTTATCTCTTATTTTCTCGAGGCAAGCCTTGAAGCGAGTATTGAGGCGGGTTTTTTAAAACAATGTACGGGTCATAGTTATTAAAGTGCGAACCATAGCTTACAATTTTCCATAGCGCAAGAAGTGTGAAATTTAACATATAATAGTGCATGTGTCATCTATAACACAAAATAGTTCAAAAATAATTAATGGCCCAAAATAACATGCTATTTTATTTTAGGTAAATACACTGAAAAAAACTAAAAACAAATTGAATAACACAAATTAAGACATTGGTATATTAAACAATCATATATCTTCAATAATAAATCAAAATCATTTATTGAAGAATGACAATAATTCCTTCAAATAAAATTGAATGTAAGTGCTTGGTAGACAGAGCATACTCAAAATGTCTACTTTGAAAAATTATGACTTTTGTTTTTGTCTAGCTATATTAATTAACATAAACTTTATAACTTAAGAATTCATTTAATATTTCTTTGTGGTGCTATTAACCTATGCTTATTATTATTAAAGAAATGTAAATTTTACAAGTTGAGCACAGGAGATTGACAGATTGTCAACCTACAACTAACGATTTTTAAAGTGGACCGGCCACTGCATCTACACTTGTTTACAAAGCTGAAGTTAGACTATATATCTAGACTATAATAATTCAAACTCCATGCATCAAATGCATACTCCAAAGGAGTGACATAACATCAAATGCATTACAATCAAAACAGAATAAAGCATACAGCAGACCAAGCTTGCATCTGCACACCAAGAACCCGCAGCACAGCTGCACAATATGCATAAGGAGCTCACTTGCAACATGCAGACTTTAGTGATTCAAACTGCAACTAAAAGGAGAGCATCCAAGCAGAAGCAAATAGAAACACCAGTCGTCACAATCACTCCAGTTCAACCCCAAAAACATGTACTACCAAAACACAGCAACACAACAGACCAAAACACTCAACAAGACATCAACTCACCCCAAACAAATCTCCTTAAGAAATTAGCTGTTCATAAGTCATGATCAACAAATTGTTGCTTCTCGTAGTTTAATATATTTTTCTAAGTTCTTATAAGAAATTGCCAAACATTATAATTGAAATACGTTACTAAGTAATGTTGATTATTCACAGAGGGAAGTGTTAAAAAAACACTAATTTCGTATAAAGAATGTATAATTTTATGGTGACTCCATCCAAAAGTAAAACAGATAAGCAAAAATAAAATAGATATGAGGTTTTATTATTTTAACTATTGTTCAAAACGGTCATTGCAAATCAAAAATGATAGTGGTCTACAAAGAGAATCATTAGGATACTATGTTTAACAAGACGCACCGAATAATAATAACAAAACAGTATAGTGGTGCTAAAAATTAGTAGAAACTAGAGGTGTTGATCAAAGAGAAAATCAGAAGTCATGGTGGTACACTTAAAAAGTTGCATAAAAATGGCATATGCTTATAGTTTTAAGCCCATATCATTCAAACTACGCCAATGGACGGGTGTAATATTATATTTGGAAGCAGTGATTGCAAGCTTCGCGAGATCGTATGTTCCAAACTGCGATTTGGTGGGGATCGCAGCCTTCACGATCCAAGTGTTAAATTGGATCGCAACCCGTATAAAATTTGCGAATCTGTTTTCAGTACGAAAATATTGGAGTCCAATACTGGATCAAGGTTTCAATTTAAACATGGAATTTAAACAGAACCTACACAGATTTAGTTCAGCATTGCGATCTCGAATCAGCGGAAAGGAAGAAAGAAATAAGGAGGAATAGGCAGAAGCGAACCTGAATTTTTCAGAAACCCCAAGATAAGGAGGAAGACGATTAAAAGTTTTTTAAAACCGGGTCGGCTTTGTCTCCGCTCACCACACTACCAGGCCAAGTCGAGATTTGCTACTACAAAATGCCACAGTACTGTAATTTATAAGGAATGGTGGAATTATGAGGCTAATGTGGTAATTTAACATGTGGTTCCTTTTAAAATTATGTCTGTGGTGTATTTTTCGACAAAAACTATTTTTGCCACAGTAGCATTTTTGGGTTAAGTCCGTTTGCATCCCGCTTAATTGTATTATATCCAGCAACTTAATATAACTAGTGTGCAACCCGTGCGTTGCACACGGTAATATTATTAAAAATAGTATTTATTATTTTAATTTTAAAATAAAAACTTTGCTATGCAATATAATAAATTTTTATATGAAATTGTTTGGTTTAATTTACGATAAATTTATTAAGATAAATTGTATAATATATTAAATTTTTATTATTGATTGTATATATTATTTAAACTATGTGATTTATTTAACTTTATATTTGAAAGAAAAACCGATTTTGTCGTTTTTGTTGATACGAACATGATGTACATTTTAAAACAGTGCACTTACTGTTAATTAGATGAATTAACAACAATTTATTGATTGAATTCATTTGCTAAATTCAAAATCACATAATTAATTTAAGCATATCGACTTAAATGTACAAATTTAAGTGATATTGTACAATATTTTGTAAATAAATTTTAAATGCAGGCACTGACATTAATATTACAATGCACTACACAATAAATAAATTAACGTAAATAAGCTCAATTTTGAACGTATGATAGTTATTTATGCGTATAATTTCTGTTATGTGATTGACGTGCTTCTATATTTGATTTTTAACCATTTTTGTTAATACGAACATGGTTAATCTAGATGTGATTTATTTGGAAATCAAAGAATAATAGTTTGCTAAAATTATTCAAATAGTTTTAATATTATGTAATTAATTTTGAAATATGGTACTAAATGTATAATATTAGAAAATTATTGAGAGAGACTTAAATGATTATAGAAAAATTGAAGTGCATGTATGAAACTAAAAAACATAATTTTGTCATTTTTAGTATTAAAAAGAAATATTAGTTAAGAAAATTCATTCAAATTACTTAAATTTTGGATTTTGTAATTAATTTAAATATGTGGACTTAAATATAAGGGTTAGTTTGGCTCAGGCACCTATTATGTTTCAAAATACAAAAAAACTCTCTGTCTAAAAACTTTATAAATTAGGTCCTTTTTTCGAAAATCAATAAAAAACAATGAAAAAATTTACGAAAAATCAAAATTAAATTGAACACATAATCATCATCGTATTCATGCATTAAAACTACAAAAAAATATGATTAAAGAAATGCATGCTCTAGTAAATTGCATCAAATAATGCAATTATTTGTAATTGTTGCTAACATTTCTGCAACTTTTCCAATTAGTTACATCAACTGTAAAACAATTGCTGATATATTAGCAATTTACAGTAATAATTGGAGAATTTGCTACAATTTTTCATTGGCCTTTTATTCATTCACTCTACATCAAGTATAAAATAGTTGCTGATATATCAGCAATTATTCATCAGTTCCATCACTTGTAAAATAGTTGTTGATATATCTGCAATTATATACAATAATTGCTGATATTCACCAGTCTTTCATATGTTTGAAAAATAGTTATTGATATATTAGCAATTATGCATCAGCCTTCCATCTGTTTTGAAAATAGTAGTTGAAATATCAGCAACTATATATTGTACCAACCTGAATTCCGACAGATCGAATTTTTTTCAAAATTATAATCTATCGAAACTCGTGTTGATTTGTTTGCTGTCATGTAGAAAAGAAAGAGAAAATAAACATATAAGAGCTCAGAAAACATCTCACAGCGGAATGGAATAAAATATAATATAATCAAATATAGCCTTACCCAGATAGTAATACAGTCTAACTGTAATGACCCGTATTTTACACATCATAGGATCGTAGAATATTTATTTCTTTCTCATATGAAGTCATATGGTCATGTAACTTTGGGAAACATCCATTAGAGTCATTTCCCATGCTTATGATTTTTATCGATTTTTAAATGACCATTTTGCCTCTAGTTGGTACTGTTTTGGCCATAACTTTTGATTGGAAAGGAATTTTGACCTGAAACCACTTCCATTGGATTCGTTTGATGGTTTTCCTTTCCGTAGAGTGGTCATAATAGCCAAACGGACTTACCATTTGGGAGATATGACTGAAATAAGGTTTGGAGGGTGAAAAACTGCTTAACCGTGCCAAATCGGGTGATTAGTGAGCAGGCCCATAACCCATTTCGGGATTAGGGTTATGGAGAGGCTGAAATGAGATAGAGGATCATTTCATTTCAGTTTTCTAGCTTCCACTTGTCACCAAGGAACCCTAAAAATGGCCTCCAACCTCTAAATCACCTCCAAATCACCTTTTGGTCAAGTATTTGGCTTAGCAACCCCTAATCAAGGAAGATCTACACCAAAGCAACATTGGAGCTACTGTTTAGCATTGGGATTCACATCAAATCAGAGATTTATTTCAGGTCTTAGTTTATTTGTGGCTAAGGTGAGTGATTTGCATAGTTTTGCACTAATTATGGCTAATTAGGGGTGATTAGTGTTAATTAGCGAATTTAAACATGATAAAATTCTGGAAAAATATTTATAAAATTAGAAATGATGTTTTAGATCTCTGATATGAATTTGGGTTAATTTGGTTAAGTTTTGCTAATCCTATCATTAGTTTCACCTAAACATGCTTAAGTGGAAATATGGGATTTTGGGGTATGTTTGATCCATTTTAACCTATCATATTGATGTTTTGATGTTTGTGGTTGATTATGCATGTTGCTATGACTGTATGAAATGCTTTGTGATTGGTTTCAATAGTTAGAATGGTCGAAAACGTCGTCGAATGGCGTAAACACTTGCTGGAACAATTTCATAAAACAGTGCAGGTTTCGGATCGGATATAGGGCTCGGATCAGATATATTGAACTGGGCAAGGGATTCGATCGGATCGGAGCCTGACACTTGGGAAAATTTGGCAAAAAGGAAGGCCACGCTAACTGAACTGGGATCGGATCGGATTAAGGGGGAGGCGGATCGGAGCGCAAGCCTGAAGATGGATCGGATAGGAGCATGTGAAGGATGAGGAGGCTGATCGGAGCGGAAGCACGAACTGGAGGGGAATGACACCCGACCCGAAGTAAAGCACCCGATCCGAACCAAGGGGAGACACCCGACCCGAACCGTATCAGAAGAGGACCTGACCCGAACAGATGGAGGATACCCGACCCGAACCGATGGCTTGAGGAGGAACCCGACCCGACCCAGTATTGATCAATAACCCGAGATGCAAAGGTAGTCCAATATGGGAAGTTAGAGCTCAGGATCCATTTGGGAACCGATGAGTTCACTTCATGGTTGGACTTTGCTGCGGGACGTGTGCTAAGGAGTTGTCGACGTTCATAACTTCGATTCACCACTAAAAATGAATGATGGGCTACTTATTAGTGCAGTAGGGTCATTATGACCTGAGGGGCAAGGTGATGGTAGCAAGACTACGTTATCAGTGCAGTAGGGTCATTATGACCCGAGGGGCAAGGTGATGCGTAGTAAGACTATGAGCCAGTGCAGTGGGGTCATTACGACTCCATGGGGCAGAGTGGACATAGTAAGGATTAATAAGGCTATGAGCCAGTGCAATGGGGTTCTTGTGACTTCATGGGGCAAAGTGGACATAGCGAAGGATTTGTGGCTACGTTATCAGTGCAGTGAAGCCATTTATGACTTCATGGGGAAGAGTGATCGTAGCAAGGTATGTTGGGTGATCGAAGTGGTGAATATCGTATGCTTTATGCACCGAGTGAGAGATGTGAGGATGGATGCTATGTTTGATTGTTTGTCATCACTATGACATGCACACCTCCCCCACCTCCGTATCTTTACACTGTTTGATATGGTACCTTAGAGTGTTGTACAGTATGTAGTGCTAACTCTTTGGTTGCAGGTCCAGGTTCAGGTATGTTTTAGTCTACCTGTTATTGTTCACTTTAAATGCTTATCGCTCATACCAGGCTTTATGTATGACCCAGAGTTTTATGTCTCCTCTTATTACTCTGGGTGCTCACACAAGCAGACTAGAGACAGGTTAGCTGGTGATGCGCGAGTAGCTGATTCGGAGGCGGGCAAGAGGAGGCTTCCACGTATGATATATATATATACACATTCTCCCTGTGTCGTTGGTGGTCGCTACTTGGGCATTAGTAGTGTACCTCCTTTATCTTACTTTTGCTTTGAGACAGTTTGAAAGTTGTAATAAGCTGTATTTTGGGTTTCCGCTGCTATGATGTTTAGTTCTGGTTCTCAGCTTATGCACTGTCTCTCCTGTTTTATGTCAAGTATGTTATTATTATATTTTATTCTATGCACTGTGAGACATTCTACAGGTTCTTTGTATGTTCATTCCCTTCTTCCCTTTCCTTCTGACGACCCGTTCCGTGCTATCTTGACATGTGTACAGCGCACTTTTGGAGTAAATGTCGGTTGGTGCGGGGCGGGCCGTCACACTTGGTATCAGAGCTCTAGGTTGCGTAGTTCACCTAGGGAATGACACTAGGGAGAGATAGTACGTATATGTGATTACTTTGGTTTTCAAAAGCCATATATATATATATACTATTAGTAGTATAAAGAATGAAGTCGCACTGCACTAGCACCACTATGGGGTCGTTAATCGTTTCCCTTTTTCAGATTAACGATGAGCCGAGACACGAGGGGTGCTGGTAGAGGAACCAACCCAGGGAATGCCGCTGACATGAGGGCGATGTTTACTAACCTCATGAGAGACATGCTTAGAGAAGTGCAAGGGGCAGTTCCCAATCCCGGAGTTGGTGTTGGCCCAGTAGTGCAGGCGCCTAGGGTCGATTTCGCCAAGTTGTGCAAGGATTACACTAATCTTGGTGGGAAGCCGTTCCACGGAACGGAGTCGGCCACAGATGTTCAAGATTGGATGGATAGCTGTGATCGTATCTTCGATGACTTGGGTCTTGAGGATGCGATGAAGAGAAGGCTAGCGTCTCGTCAGCTGCAAGGGCGAGCGATGAGTTGGTGGAATGCCATTAGAACAGCTACTCCAGAGGACCAGGTTACTTGGGATCAGTTCAAGGCTCACTTTAGCGAGAAGTTTATTCCAACTGCCCAGAAGTCAGTGTTGTTTAAGAGGTTCTTGGAACTCATGCAGAACGGAATGGCAGTTTCTCATTATATTGCTGAGTTCGACACTTTGTCGAAGTATGGACTGTCTCTTATCGACACTCCTGAGAAGAAGAATGAGAAGTTCATTGCTGGTTTGGATGGATACTTGGGGGAAAGGCTTATCAACCACATCGATGAGACTTTTGAATCGATCGTGGGGAAAGCTTTGAGATCAGAGAGTCTTTACCCTAAGTCAAAGACTGAGGTTGCATCTGCAGAAGGGCCAAAGCCGCAAGCAGGCGGTGGAGGCAAGAATAACTCTCAGAATAAGAGGAAGCAGGACCAATCTAAGGGTGGCCAGAAAAAGAGCAAGAAGGATGTTGAGTGCTTTAGCTGTGGTAAGAAGGGCCATTATGCTAAAGAATGTCGGGCCAAGCCAGCGGAAAGGAAGTGCTACAACTGTGGTCAAGTGGGACATCATAAGGATAAGTGTCCACAACCTCTTAAGGAGAAGCAGATTGTGAAAGCATATGCTATTGATGTTGTTCCTTCTTCGTCGAATGCCCCAACTGCGACGGAGAAAGGAAAGAACGTTGTTATTCAAGGTATGCTTTCTATTTATGATGTACCAGTTCGAGTTTTGTTTGATACTGGGGCTTCCCGTTCCTTCATATCTAGTGACCTGGTAGATAGGTTGGGACTGGAACCCAAGATAGTCGATAGACCATTAGTTGTGACGAACCCAATTGGTGGTTCGACTAGCCTTAGTATGATTTGCAGGAATTTGGTCTTATCGAGTCATGGATGTATGTTTGTATGTGATTGCTTTGTTTTGGGCTTTACTGGGTATGGCATTATATTGGGAGTCGATTGGCTCCAAAGATACGGGGTGGTGGTAGACTGTGAGGGTTTTTTGGTGACAGTTAGGGCGGATGATGGGCGGAGGGTAGTGTTTGGTAGTCTACCTAGTGATGGGGTTATGGCTAGTTTTGTAAATTCCCTCGACATCCCGCAGGATGAGTTGTCAGATGTGCCCGTGGTTGGCCAGTATCCGGACGTCTTTGAGGAGGTGACTGGGCTTCCACCACACCGAGAGATTGAGTTCCGTATTGATTTAGTGAAAGATGCCAGACCTATAGTGATGCCACTGCGTCGTATTGCACCAAGGGAGCAGCGAGAGCTCGAGGTGCAGGTCAGCAATCTTTTGAAGAAGGGATTTATTAGAAGGAGTGTCTCCGAGTGGGGAGCACCAGTTGTGTTTGCCACTAAGGCAGATGGTTCCCTTCGTTTGTGTGTGGACTATCGCGAGTTGAATAAGGTGACGAGGAAGAATAAGTATCCTCTACCACGGATAGATGATTTGTTTGATCAACTGGAAGGAGCAAGAGTGTTCTCCCAATTGGACCTCGCGACAGGATTTCATCAGCTCCGAGTAGCAGATGAGAGTGTTCCGAAAACGGCATTTAGGACGCCGTCTGGATTTTATGAGTGGTTGGTCATGCCATTTGGGTTGACCAATGCACCAGCCTACTTTGTGGATCTTATGAATCGAGTATTCAGAGATCAGTTGAATAAGTTTGTCCTTGTGTTCGTTGATGATATTTTGGTCTATTCGAGGACAGAGGAAGAACACAAGGAACATTTAAGAATAGTGATGGAGGTGTTGAAAAAACACCAACTGAAAGCAAAGTTTTCTAAGTGTCACTTCTGGAAGAGGGAAGTGAGGTTCTTGGGCCATGTTGTATCAGAGAGTGGTATTGTCGTAGACCCGGCGAAGGTGGCTACAGTACAGGATTGGCCTACGCCCAAGAATGCAACAGATGTAAGAAGTTTCTTGGGGTTAGCTGGATATTATCGTCAGTTTATCCAAGGTTTCTCCAAGATAGCAGCACCATTGACCCAGTTGACTAAGAAGAATCAAGCTTTTGTCTGGGATGAAAGGTGCGAGAATGCATTCAAGAGTCTAAAGGACAAGTTGACAAGCGCACCAGTGTTAGTCATTCCTAAGGGGAATGAATAGATGACGGTATACACGGATGCTTGCGGTACCGGGCTAGGTGCTGTATTGATGCAAGGCGCTAGGGTGGTAGCCTATGCAAGTCGGCAATTGAAACCGCACGAGAGAAGATGCCCTACCCATGATTTAGAATTGGCAGCGATCGTGTTTGCATTAAAGATGAGGAGACACTATCTCTTGGGAGAAAGATTTGAGCTGTTTACAGATCATAAGTCGTTGAAGTATCTCTTTTCCCAGAAGGATCTAAATCTCTGGCAACAAAGGTTTTCTTGGCTTCCTATGATTTTGATATCGCATATACATCGGGAAAGGGCAATGCGGTAGCCGATGCGTTGAGTAGAAGACATGCCAGTTTAGGGGCTATGTTTCTAGAATGGAAGCAACTAGAGTATATCGCGGGGTTTGATTTCAGACTAAAGTGCGAATTGAATCCAGAAATGTTAGCAAGTTTGACGATCAGACCCACTTTGATTGAGCGGATCGGCTCTAGTCAGAGGGACGATCCTAACCTATTGGAAATCATCTCCAAGTTATAGAAGGATATCGATGAGGAGATGAACAAGTATGGGCTTGATCGAGATGGATGACTTAGAAAGAATGGAAAGCTTGTTGTACCCAATGTCAATGGGTTGAGAGATGAAGTGCTTAGAGAATGTCATCACTCAAAACTGACTATACACCCCGGTGGTAATAAGATGTATCGAGATATGAAGCAGACTTACTACTGGGAAGGGATGAAAAGAGACGTTGGGAAGTTTATATCCAAGTGCATGAATTGCCAGCTAGTTAAAGCCGAGCAAAAGAAGCCTAGTGGGTTATTGCAACCATTAGAAATTCCCAAATGGAAATGGGAGCAAGTCTCGATGGATTTCATCGATGGTTTACCAAGGACTAGATCGGGACCTGATAGCATTTGGGTAATCGTGGATCGATTGACTAAGAGTGCAAGATTCATACCAGTCAAATCGACCAGAACGGCAGCTAAGTTAGCATAATTGTATATGAAGTGGGTAGTGAAATTTCATGGAGTACCTAAAAGCATTGTGAGTGACCGGGACCCGTTGTTCACTAGTGGGTTTTGGAAGAGCTTACAAGAGGCTTTAGGGCCAGAGTTACATCTCAGTACCGCATATCATCCTCAGACCAACGGTCAGACGGAGAGGGTGAATCGTATTTTGGAAGATCTCTTGAGAGCGTGTATATTGGATTTTGGTGGATCATGAGATGACCATTTGCATATAATAGAGTTTGCATATAATAATAGCTACCAATCCAGTATCGGTATGGCCCCATATGAAGCTTTGTACGGAAGACTGTGCAACTCACCATCATGTTGGATAGAGACTGGCGAGAAGTTTGTGCTTGGACCAGATGTGGTGAGGGAAACTTCGGATAAGATTAAGATCATTCAGCAACGAATGAAAGCTGCCCAAGATAGGCAGAAGAGTTATGCTGATAAGAGGAGAAGAGACTTGAAACTCTCCGTTGGTGACTTGGTGTTTGTCAAGATCTCTCCGTTGAAGAGCGTGATACGATTTGGCAAGAGAGGCAAGTTGGCACCAAGATTTGTTGGCCCATTCCCTGTTCTTGAACTAGTCGGGAATTTGGCATATAGAGTTGGCGTACCAGAGAAAATGGCGGGAGTTCACAATGTATTTCATGTTTCCCAACTAAGGAAGTTCGTTCACGACTCCGATATGACTATTTCACCTGATCAGTTAGAGGACTTCGAAGTAGAACCCGAGGCGGTTGGGAACCGCAAGCCGATTCGTATTGTGGGGCACGATATGAAGCAACTTCGAAGGAAGGAGGTGAAGCTAGTCAAGGTTCAGTGGGGCAAGGACGAGGATGATTGTACTTGGGAGACAGAGGAGAGCATTAGGAAGGCGTATCCAGAACTCTTTGCCTGGTAAGATTTACTTTGCGATTTAATTATTCTGCATGCTAGGATAGACTTATTTTACTTGTTTTGCATGTTTGATGGTTGTTTTATGATTGATAGGCATGCGGGACCTTTGTGTGTGTTTTGATTAGGAAATTTCGGGGGCGAAATTTCTTAAGGGGGGAGAGTGTAATGACCCGTATTCTACACATCATAGGATCGTATAATATTTATTTCTTTCTCATATGAAGTCATATGGTCATGTAACTTTGGGAAACATCCATTAGAGTCATTTCCCATGCTTATGATTTTTGTCGATTTTTAAATGACCATTTTGCCCCTAGTTGGTACTGTTTTGGCCATAACTTTTGATTGGAAAAGAATTTTGACCTGAAACCACTTCCATTGGATTTGTTTGATGGTTTACCTTTCCGTATAGTGGTCATAATAGCCAAACGGACTTGCTGTTTGGGAGATATGGCTGAAATAAGGTTTGGAGGGAGAAAAACTGCTTAACCGGGCCAAATCGGGTGATTAGTGAGCAGGCCCATAACCCATTTCGGGATTAGGGTTATGGGGAGGCTGAAATGAGATAGAGGATCATTCCATTTCAGTTTTCTAGCCTCCACTTATCACCAAGGAACCCTAAAAATGGCCTCCAACCTCTAAATCACCTCCAAATCACCTTTTGGTCAAGGATTTGGCTTAGCAACCCCTAATCAAGGAAGATCTACACCAAAGCAACATTGGAGATGCTGTTTAGCATTGGGATTCACATCAAATCAGAGATTTATTTCAGATCTTAGTTTATTTGTGGCTAAGGTGAGTGATTTGCATAGTTTTGCACTAATTATGGCTAATTAGGGGTGATTAGTGTTAATTAGCGAATTTAAACATGATAAAATTCTAGAAAAATATTTATAAAATCCGAAATGATGTTTTAGATCTCTGATATGAATTTAGGTTAATTTGTTAAGTTTTGCTAATCCTATCATTAGTTTCACCTAAACATGCTTAAGGGGAAATATGGGATTTTGGGGTATGTTTGATCCATTTTAACCTATCATATTGATGTTTTGATGTTTGTGGTTGATTATGCATGTTGCTATGACTGTATGAAATGCTTTGTGATTGGTTTCAATAGTTAGAATGGTCGAAAACGTCGTCGAATGGCGTAAACACTTGCTGGAACAGTTTCAGAAAACAGTGCAGGTTTCTGATCGGATCGGATATGTTGAACTGGGCTAGGGATTCGATCGGATCGGAGCCTGACACTTGGGAAAAGTTGACAAAAAGGAAGGCCACGCTAACTGAACTGGGATCGGATCGGATTAAGGGGGAGGCGGATCAGAGCGGAAGCCTGAAGATGGATCGGATAGGAGCATGTGAAGGATGAGGAGGCGGATCGGAGCGGAAGCACGAACTGGAGGGGAATGACACCCGACCCGAAGTAAAGCACCCGACCCGAACCAAGGGGAGACACCCGACCCGAACCGTATCAGAAGAGGACCCGACCCGAACAGATGGAGGATACCCGACCTGAACCGATGGCTTGAGGAGGAACCCGACCCGACCCAGTATTGATCAATAACCCGAGATGCAAAGGTAGTCCAATATGGGAAGTTAGAGCTCAGGATCCAATTGGGAACCAATGAGTTCACTTCATGGTTGGACTTTGCTGCGGGACGTGTGCTAAGGAGTTGTCGACGTTCATAACTTCGATTCACCACTAAAAATGAGTGATGGGCTACTTATCAGTGCAGTAGGGTCATTATGACCTGAGGGGCAAGGTGATGGTAGCAAGACTACGTTATCAGTGCAGTAGGGTCATTATGACCCGGGGGCAAGGTGATGTGTAGTAAGACTATGAGCCAATGCAGTGGGGTCATTACGACTCCATGGGGCAGAGTGGACATAGTAAGGATTAGTAAGGCTATGATCCAGTGCAGTGGGGTTTTTGTGACTTCATGGGGCAAAGTGGACATAGCGAAGGATTTGTGGCTACGTTATCAGTGCAGTGAAGCCATTTATGACTTCATGGGGCAGAGTGATCGTAGCAAGGTATGTTGGGTGATCGAAGTGGTGAATATCGTATGCTTTATGCACTGAGTGAGAGATGTGAGGATGGATGCTATGTTTGATTGTTTGCCATCACTATGACATGCATACCTCCCCCACCTCCGTATCTTTACACTGTTTGATATGGTACCTTAGAGTGTTGTACAGTATGTAGTGCTAACTCTTTGGTTGCAGGTCCACGTTCAGGTATGTTTTAGTCTACCTGTTATTGTTCACTTTAGATGCTTATCGCT
Organism: Allium sativum; assembly: GCA_030737875.1. Taxonomy (NCBI): domain Eukaryota; kingdom Viridiplantae; phylum Streptophyta; class Magnoliopsida; order Asparagales; family Amaryllidaceae; genus Allium; species Allium sativum. Next base: position 140,629,491 of record CM060924.1, read on the forward strand.
CATACCAGGCTTTATGTCTGACCCAGAGTTTTATGTCTCCTCTTATTACTCTAGGTGCTCACACGAGCAGACTAGAGACAGGTTAGCTGGTGATGCGCGAGTAGCTGATTCGGAGGCGGGCAGGAGGCTTCCACGTATGATATATTTACACATTCTCCCTGTGTCGTCGGTGGTCGCTACTTGGGCATTAGTAGTGTACCTCCTTTATCTTACTTTTGCTTTGAGACAGTTTGAAAGTTGTAATAAGCTGTATTTTGGGTTTCCGCTGCTATGATGTTTAGTTCTGCTTCTCAGCTTATGCACTGTCTCTCCTGTTTTATGTCAAGTATGTTATTATTATATTTTATTCTATGCGCTGTGAGACATTCTACAGGTTCTTTGTATGTTTATTCCCTTCTTCCCTTTCCTTCTGACGACCCGTTCCGTGCTAACTGGACATGTGTACAGCGCACTTTGGAGTAAATGTCGGTTGGTGCGGGGCGGGTCGTCACACTAACCAGTATCCAAAGCTATCTTATCTCTACCACAAATCTAACCTGCGAGTATGTTATGAGGAGGGGGGTAGAACACAAGTTCTGGTTACTGGACTTAAACTGCACATTTTGGATAACCCTACATATATCGTTCAGTTACATTTTATTATTTATTACGTTACTTGTGGTAATAGCATTCAAGGCTTATATACACGTCGTACCCATCTACTCCTTAGCAGATTAACCTAATACAATATATATGTAGCTACCTCCAATATTAAGGTACATCCAATGGTACCCCACTCGCACGGTTTCCGCCGTAATGCCACAGAAATATACGCAGTCCCTCATCCTACGCCGGAGCGATATACGGATCTCAAAATAAATAACGCTATGTTCCGCATAGAACCACCATTGTCATGCTACGTAAGCGTATGGACTGCCACCTTCGAATCACTCGATCAAATCAGATTCCATCGCAGAGTAATGTCCTAAAGTCCACAATACACCACCCTGAGCAGACATGCATGTATCTAGACTTTCTCACGTATGTATCGTAAATCGTACTAGATGCTTCAATCTCTACGATACACCACCCGGAAACGGCACATGTATTTGCACGTATTATCCATTATGCATTGAGTTCCGTAACAGGCTGTATCAGAAACGCGGAACTCGGTCGGGAACCTTTTCAGATATTTGTATAAACAGATGTTATGGTCTGCACTTTCACGGTGGCTATGGTCCCACCAGACCCCTTCCTCAACTAGTGAAAGACAAACAGATGAGAGCTAGTGACATGGCCCAAAAAAACCACAAACAACATCTTAATTGGCATGTCCCACAACCAAATCCTTAATAGTGAATGGTCGAGGGTCTGTAGGTTTAGTTCTCCGTCATTCCGAATCACGCTAACTGTCGACGACTGGAACTCGATGATTACTATCAATCAGATGGTTAGGCCTGCCTAAGGCAAACAAATGAGATGGTCATAACCCGCCTAGTCGCAAGGCAACAAGATCGTCGAATCACCTATGCCACCCTACAGCCTTTTGATTGCCCCCTATCGTGGTAGTCAAGGTATACTCACCAGGCAGTAACGCGTAGACCCAACCCCTGCTATCACAGCCTAAGCGTTGTCACCGCACAGAGGACTACCAGGAGTACCCTCTATGTCCCAAAAAGCCGTGTGCTTTCCCTTCTAGTCCTTCAAAGTCAGTAGAATATTAGCAGAACAAGCAGAATAATCAGATGGACGTGCGCTCCCCTCGTGTCTCATGACACCACGATAATCTACCTCATTGGGTTATTCACCTTCAGACGTATGGACCGGTCTAAGCGCCTCAGATTGATGTGTTATTAGACCCTATGCCTAAACATTTAATTACGCGCTTGCTCTACCTCATCAGATTTCCAGTTAACTTGGTTATTCCAAATCACATTAACTTCTCATTCAGGTTACCAAGTTCTTCTTGCTTATTAATTTTAGTTATACAACTAACCTTATTTAAGTTCATTAATAAGCCTTTAACATGTTATTCTTATCAGCAAACTTTAGATTCTCAGTTTTTCAGATAACATGTTCTTCTTATCAACAGGATTCAGATTCTCAGGTTTACAGATTACTTAATGTATATTTAGATACAACTTATTGCATTTCATAAGTTTTCCCCTCTTTTCTCTACTTATTACAAACAGCATGTTTCAAGTTTCCAAAATTACTTATCACTTAATTTATAATTAAGCACAACTTATCTCATTACATAAGTTATCTCATTTTCTCTATCGTTTATCATAACCTAAGTTATAATTTTCAATTGTCCCTAGGACAAGCCTACCTATTATCATTCCGTTTCCCCTTCAGGTTTGTTCATAATAGGTTATTATCATTCCCCATCCATTCCAATTCTTTTACTGTTGTAATTCATTATCCTTCATTCACTGTAATATACATTCCTTGTTTTATTAAGGAAAACACTTCATGTACCTAATTAGTTTGATTTACAGAAAGAATCAATGATTTATTTTCATAACGTATTCACATCCAAATCTGTGGCTGCGGGTAATTTCTTTTATTTTACTTTGTTCATTGTGACTTACCTGCAACAACGTTCTCAGAAACAGGTCATTTAGGGAAATACATCACTTTTCCTTTACATCCCACTAACTCGGTCCACTACATCCCTTACTTTCTTATTTTTAGAGTTAGACATTTAATTTCTAATTCACTGGAATCATTTCTTTTTAACCGCAACCAGCATATTAATTTATTTTCTTATTGTCTGTCACATACATATATTTCTATATATGTTTAGGCACCAGACCTCTCACATTAAGTTGACCACTTGTGGATGCTGGATTTGCCGGTTGGTTCCGGGTAGGCTTCTGCCACAAGTTGAACTTAACCTTGTGTCTAAATGCGGTTATATATCATTTCTCAACTATTGTAATTTTTCCCATACAAATCAGGCATATCGTATCTTCATGTTCTATTCTCAGTTCAGGTTTCAGGATTACAGTATTGCAGAAGTTTCATAATTTAGACGAAGGATACAATTCAAATTTATACAACAGTAATGATTTCAACATATTTCAGTAGGTCTCACATTTCAACTGATTAAACAATTCAACAGTTTATTCATTTTAGCAGGTTATAGCAGGTTAAACATTTCAGCAGATTAATCATTTCAACATATTTTACATATTAACGGGGAATGTCAAACGATAGATATACCATTATCAAAAAAAGTATAACTTAAATCCACTTACCTAATAGCTTTCCAATTCACGAATCTGGTCCACACCTAGCATTCCATGGCTCCCCTAACTGAATGTTGAACCTAAATAACCATGATTTACAATTCTCCAACTAAAAGAAAAGGAAAGAAAGAAGAGGAAACTAAATTGACTAGATCCAAGAATTTACCTCACTTCGATCAGAATTCTCAACATCCATTTGTAGATATGCATTCTTTGCCTCCGGATCTTGCATTAGAATTCCCTAAGACTATATTATATTTTCTGAAGAGTTTTGAGGAGGAAGAAGAATGGCAGAGCCTAGGCAGCGTTTCAAAAAAAATAAGAGATTTAGGCTAGGCTCTGCTAGTCTATTTATAGGTGCTCAACAATGATTATGGCCCGAAAAACAGTTCACATTCGCAAAACGAACCTGCCCAGATTAGGGGTGGATCGACCCTTGGGTCGACTCTACGGTCGACACACCCTTGCCTGGGTCGACCCCCTGAGGGGTGTGGGTCGGCCCCTAACGGGCCATTTTCCCATGCGCTGTCTCGTTTTGCTTCTTGAATATTTTCTTATTAATATGTTTATATATATGAACCTTATGTGTATACAAACCTCTAATGCCCATAACTCCTTCATACATTATCCGTTTTACGTAAACTTAGGGTCTATCTCAACCAGAATTACAAGATGAACGCAACGGTGACACTTATTTATGAATATTTAATTAAGTTATTCCCAATTTATTATCTTCAGGTATGGTTATAGTGCATTATTTTGGGGTGTAACATTCTCCGCTCCTTAGGAAATTTCGTCCCCAAAATTTGCTAAGGATGCAATAGTGTTATCCCTTGTATATAGCAACCAATTAGTGTTCATCCAATTTTTCAACCATTTATGTACTTGTGCAAGGTGTAATACAACATAATAGTACATGAATGCAATGTATGCCTAAGTGGTACCTCCTATATGAATGCAAATTTTTCATGAAAATCTCTTTGAAAACATGATAACACATCCTAAGTATACTGGCAATTTCTATATGAATGCAATATTTGAAAATCAAAATACTTTATCATCCAAAATTTCCTACACTCTTACAAAGTAAGAGCGCAGTTAATCTAAAAATCCTACCAACCATCATTAAATTTCGAATTTCAGAAAAATATAATTTTCCAAATTTGATTTCTTATGTTACAAAAAGGTAGAAAACGAAAAACTTCACATTCTCCATTTTTCTTTTAGTTACATTTTCTATTTGTACTTGGATTTTATGTAACTACTATATAAAAAATCCCTATTTTCCTATCCAAGCACAGCCCACATAAGAAAACTTTCCTTTTCAACTTATCTTGGAAAAATTTATTCTTATTCACCTTTTCTCAGAATTTTCTATTTTTCTTTAACCGTCATGTCTGTTGCTTTACTGAATTTGTTGTTTCCTTTTTAGTTATGTCGTTACTCTTTTCTTAGCTTATTTAACTTAATCCTATGATCTAAGTTTATTTCCAAATAAGCCTTCTAGTCCTTCAACTAAAATAGGAAATCAGACGCTCTACACAGTTGTTACTAAGGGCAAAGAATCTCAGGACTATGTCCCCCCTTAGACAGAAAAGTTCAAACCACGGGATCAATGACAGGTTTAGGTGTTACTCTAACTACCCAACAAGAACGAAATAACAGAACGATCCCAATAGAAATGTAATAACGAGTTTTACCCCTAACAGGAAAATTAGCAAGATGATCTAAACACTAACCTGCCCTTCACTATCTAGTAGTCATCACTAGTCCAGGCTGTGTACTAACAGTCATTTCCAAGCAACACCCTAGGCTTTTCAATGCTTACGCATTCAACGGGAACTCACCATTATTCCAAGATAATTCTCGCTATCTAATCCATAGCCTCAAAAAAATTTCCCGTCTTCCCTAAGCACTAATCCTTATCTACTCCATGATTTTAAGAAACATGGTTTGGCTTCCTCATTTTATTTTCCTTCCAAAAATTAATAGTGTTAAAACTTTATTTTCCTCAATAAAACTTACTTTTGCCAAACCATAAAACATGTCATCTTAAAAAAAATCAATTTTTTTCAAATCACAAAAATTGGGGTAGACGAGAACAACTATTACTCAATCAGGTTTACAACTATTCTTACTTACAACTAGGTGCAAGCATTTACTCTATTCATAATTTCTACAACTTGTTTTGCCCGCTCAACAAAATTTTCTTTTTAAAACAATTTATCAAAAATGATTGTCAAAAGAATAGAGATTTCAAAACTTTCTTTGCTGAAAATTCTAGTTTTCAACAAAATGCAATATTTTCCATGTTTTGCTATTTAATCCTTTCATACCATATAACGTGAAAACTAGCGAGCTATACATGCTCTATAATATGCACCTTTTACTGATAGAATTTTTTATTTTAGACAAAATTTCACAAGAAATCACCATTTCCAAAATATACCCTATTTTACTTCAAAACTCAATATGTACTTTTCAAATATGTTCTTTACATATTTCAAAACTGTAACTTTTAAGATCAAAACTTGAAAACGCCATAAACCATCTTCCAAAAGCTTTTACAATTTCAAATTCTTAAAAGTTAACGATGGGATTAGACTCAAGGTGGGTTTCCAACTTAACTAGGATTTTCTAGACATTCCCACAAAGTCAATTCTCTCTACTATATATATTCCTAATCCATTTTTCTCTTTTTAACCTTTTCCAACTTATAAGGTTTTACTGCCAAACCTACTAACCAGAAATACTGTAATGACCCGCATTTTTAGAGATGGAATAATTAATCAATTTAATTATTAAATATCGTTATAGCGATATCGAGAACCATAATTAAATAATATTGAATATTTAATTAATATTTATAATGAATAATCAATTATAAATATCGAAATAGTCAGAAATAGTAGAATTCACAATAGAGTGTGAATTGAATAGTATACGAGATGTTGTTGAGTTTCGATTCGAAATATAATAACGAATATATTGAATCGACGACAGTTGAACGTATAGTTTATAATATATTTATAAACGAGCTCGAAATGGCGCTGCAGTTCGTAAATTGGCGATTCGAACTTCAACTGAATATACAGGATTCATTTTAAGCCGGATTTCTATGAAACAAGAAACGTGTGGAGCTGGTGGAGTATATCTTTCTAGTGGAAGAGAAAAATCTGGATTTCATCGTGTAGATTTTGAGTTACGTCCAAATCAAATTCTAAGAAATGCAGCGCCCTGACCATAACGATTTAATTATATTTTATATAAGGATTTAAATAGAAAACGAACATCGATATAACTCTGACGATGTAATATCGAGTTGTAAATTCATACAGGAATATTCTGGAGCTGTATGGTGTCCCACTGTGAATATATACGATAATATTAAATTATTAATATTTAATGTAATTTATTTAAATATATTTATATATTTAAAAAAGGGCTATTTAGGGGTTTAAAAATAGCCGGTTTTGCAAACGAAGTCGGAATGCGGCGAAACCAGTTTTGTTGGATCCGCAATATCAAATAGTTGTTAGATATCAAGTTTCGTGATTTTTAGAGTCAGTGTGTGACCGTAGGGATTTTTAGAGTGTAAAACAGTCAGTATTTCGACAGTTAAAAATACGCTGTGTGAGCATACGGAGTCGGAATTCGACGAAACCAGTTTCGTTGGGACCGTAATGTCGAATTCTAGCTACATGTCCAATTTCGTGATTTTTAGGTATCATCTGTGATCACAGGAATTTTTAAGGACAAGTACAATCAACGTTCGAGTAAAAACTAATATTTTTATCGAATAAAAAAATAATAAAGACCTACTATAAATATCCTACCAACTCTTAAACCCTAACAAAAATTCCTCAAAAGTCAAACGAGGCGCCGTAACCTCAAGAAAAAATTATAACAGTAATTCCATGAGTTTGGAAAATCAATACAATTCCAATATATTCCTATAAATCTTCATACGTATATATTCGTAATCCTCATCACATTCTCTTCGAACTGGTATGCATTTCACCAAGTTCGACATTGGTTTTTGATGTGCGAAATCGTACAGTGTGAGTACAGATCTTCTAGGGATTTGGTTTTGGCGAGTTTGAGGCTGTGATGCAAGCATTGGATGTTGGATTCGGGTTCGGTGAAGAGAACCGCACCTTATGTGATAGCTAGGAGGGTTTCGGTCGAAATTTGTGTCGATATAATCACTGTACCAGCGCCTGAAAGGGGACAGGACGCGTTTCGAAGGGGTGTTGCGAGTTGGGGGTTATGGCGATAGGAAGGAGGGCTGATTGATGAGGAAGAAGATGGTGGTTGTCTCGGTTGTTTCGGTGGAGTATACGATGAGAAGGGATCGAACTTGCGTGAGGAATAGTGGGATTCAATATTGAGGAGCGGACGGTCATTTTTGGGGAAGAAGAGTTATGAATGGGTCGGGTCCGATGGTTCTGAATGGGCCAAGAAATGGGGTGAGGCCCGTTTAGCAAATAAATGTTTAGTTAATTAGATTTCAATTTGTTTACTAACTTGTTAATGGTATAACTTCATCATACGGTATCGGAATTGGACGAAACAAGATCCGTTGGGATCGTATGGACGGACACAACACAATGAGACTGACCGGGAGTGGATCAGAGACAGTTACAATTTATGGCAAATAAAATTGTCCGACTGAATCAAATAACGCAAACCGATTATTTAACGGTTAATGCGCCAATGTGAGTAAATCTCACTAACTCTGAACAGTTTATAATTTCATGTTGTATTTTTAGAACTGTTAGATATTGGTTGATTGACTGTATGTTGACTGTTTGATTGAACTGCTAGTCAGTTAGTGGAATTTCTGTATTGATTTTGTTTATCAGAATATATCATATGGAACTGAAAGTGATGTTATCTATATTGTCTAACATCTGTGATGCAGGGAAACAGGTTGGAGGAATCCGACTGGATTCCTCAACAGTTATTTTATTGTTTTTCATATATTTTGATATATGATGTGAATTATAACCTGTTGTTGATTGTGTGTGTATGGACTATATTGAACATCGTGATTTGATATGATTGAATACCATAACATACGGGATGTTGATAATGAGATTTTCAAAGTGATATTGAAAACAGAGATATTTATAAATTGAAATATTTATAAATAAGGAATATTTATAAATGGGAATATTTATAAATAGGAGATATTTTAAAAAGGAAAATAAATTCAAAACATTTCTTTTTGGATGGAAAGGCCTGTGTGGTGGGTTTGGGGATTTCCCCGATGCTCCCATTATAAAGGAGGTTATGGCGAATTTTCCCGGGAATTTAAGGAGTTAGAATATTTCAAGAATAAATTTGAAAAGGAAATATTTGTAAACCATTTACAAATAGAATTGAAAAGGAAACGTTATAAAAGGGAAATCATTTTTAAAGTGTAGAACCGTTATTTAAAAGTAAATCTTTTCAAATGAATAAAACGTTGTTAAAAAGGAAATCTTTATAAAGTGAATAAAGTTAATCGAATATGGTATTCGAAGTAGGTTAATCGAATATGGTATTCGAAGTAGGTTAATCGAATATGGTATTCGAAGTTAGTTAATCGAATATGGTATTCGAAGTTAGTTAATCGAATATGGTATTCGAAAGTTAGTTAATCGAATATGTTATTTGAAAGAAGTTAGTCAAGTCGAGTTAGTCAAATAGAGTTAACCAGTTAGAGTTAATCAGTTAGAGTTAACCAGTTAGAGTTAACCAGTTGGAGTTAATTAGTTAGAGTTAATCGATTAGAGTTAAAACGAACTAGAGTTAATCAAATGTAGTTATTTGAAACAGAGTTAGTCAAACATAGTATTCAGGGTAAGTTGCCATCTTGTACGACTGCTAGCGTAATTCGCAGGGCTGTAAATAGCCTACGGCGGTCGGATGTTTCCTGAGGGAATCAGGCGTAACCATTGTGATCGCTGCGATCTAGAGTCAAGCGAATGGAGTTTAAATCGAATATTAGTTATTCGATAGGAGCTAATCGAGTTGATCGAGTTGAGAAATAAGTTAAGTAAGTCGAGTTAAGTTAGTCAAGTTAGTCGAGCCTAGTTAATCGAATCAAATTGGTCGAACCAAGTAAGTCGAGTTAGTCGAGTCAAGTTAAGTTAGTCGAGTTAAGTTCGTCGAGTTAAATAAATCGATGTTAGCTTCATCGAAAGGAGTTATCGATGTTAGTTCATCGAAAGGAGTTATCGATGTTAGTTTCATCGAAAGGAGTTATCGATGTTAGTTTCATCGAAAGGAGTTATCGATGTTAGTTTCATCGAAAGGAGTTATCGATGTTAGTTTCATCGAAAGGAGTTATCGATCTTAGTTCATCGAAAGGAGTTATCGATGTTAGTTTCATCGAAAGGAGTTATCGATGTTAGTTTCATCGAAAGGAGTTATCGATGTTAGTTTCATCGAAGGAAGTTATCGATTATAGTTTAATCGAAGTAAGATTTTCAAATATGAGATATTTGAAAAGGAAGAGTTATCGAATATTAGTTATTCGAAGAGAGATTATTGAATATCGTTTATTCGAGAAGGAGTTAATCGAATATAGGTTATTCGAAGAAGAGTTAATCAAATAGAGATTTCTCGAAGAGAGTTAATCGGCAAATTCGATCATATCGAATTCGGGAAAGTACTTATACTTTCCAGTGTTTAAATAGAGATTTATTTAATTATAAATAAATAAGTGTTAGGTTAATTATTCACTAATAAGAATAGAAGTTATAATTAAAGTTAGATAATTCGAAAGTAGGGATTATAACGTTATCGTTATAACCAATGTTTTAAATATAGAAGTGGATTAGAAGAATTGAATTCGAGAAAGGCGTAAAGAAGTTGTTAAAGATTAAAAGATAAACTTTGACCATTTCGAAGTTATAACGTTGTTCAGTTAAGGTCTGAGAGGTAATTATACCCCAACTTGAGTGACTTCCTTCTTAACTAAGAAATGGTAAGGTTTGATCGTAAAGGAGTTTTGGAAATGTTTTCCAAACGAGAATCAGAAATGTTTTCTGATAAAAGAAAATAAGAATTTAGAATATAGGGAAACAGGAGATAAGTAAATAAATGAACTAAAGAGATTAATGTTAAATGATGTTTGTTCGATACAATTTCCATCTGGAAATAATATCATTGTTTGCACACTTGTTTTTCTTTGATAGTTAACTCACAGACTATCGAAGTTTTTGACCATTTTAACGTTGTTAATATGGAGAGACCGGTTGGATTATTATCCATAGAACCACTCTGTATTGGCATAAGCGTCGCGAATCATATATGCCAAAGATAATTGCAGACGGAGTAAAATTCAAGGGCTATCCTGTTTATAGAATAGTGCCTTCGGTTTGTCCAGTCCCAGGACAACTTGTATGGACGAAGGTCTGACAGAGTATATCCAATGGATCGCGTAAGTTGATCTGTTCAAACGTATTCACATTTGGTAGCGGAGGAATTCGTTTCTCTTAGCTGTATACCCGTGTTATTTTTGGATAAGTCAATTTGTGATTTGGCGGGTATGACGATGTGACATTCTAAGTGAATGAAGATGGATGTCTAACAGAGTATTTCCAGACGATCACGTACATTGATTTCTCCAACCGTACCAAGAGTGGAAGCGAAGAAGGAAACTTCTTTTAGCTGACACGTAATGTATTGTTGTAAAACGTCAATTAGTGATTTCGATGGATTTGACAATGTAGCATTCAAAGTGAATCTGATGTGATGATAAAGCGTAGCTTCTAGCCTCATCAACCGGTAAATGACAAAAATCGGGCAGGCAGCATGGCTAAGTCGGTCGCACCGAAGTAGGGTGTATAATCACCTATCTGGTGAATATTCATTTGCTTCTTTTAATCTATCAATGCTGTCCCATTTATATATACGGGAACGGTTGCTGATCCCAACCGTTGGTGATGTACATTCGATACACTCAAGCGAAATGAGTGGTCGGTCATGTGTGGCTGAGTTACAAGATGTTCTTGTTGAACTCCAGTGTATCGTTCCTAGAGTACACTGATCGGAAGGTGATTCCATACCTTGTCATAGTTGGAAATCCATTACCCAATACGTGCTTGCGGTTTTGATTGTATACTATATATGTAGAACGTGAGATGAAAGCGTTTCTGCTAGTTGATATCTATTTGTACATAGACATTATTATAATATCAAAAAGTTTTGATATAAAGATATTTTGGATTCTCATAAGGGAAAAACCCGTTCCGTTCTACGGCGTGGTCTTATGAGATATCGTTTACTTGTTCATATACCTGTTTAAACTGTTTTACTCATACCAGTCCCATGACTGACCCGGAGTTTATTTGTTTTGTTTTCCCTAAACTCTTGGGTGCCTAATTTTGTATGGGCAGTCAAGTAGTCAGGAATTTATAGATATACTGGAAGAGCGTGGAGCAGGAGGCTTCAAGATCATATAGCTATAGTTATTTCCGCTGTGTTGTAAGTGCTGTACTCTGATAAGTGCTATTGTATACATAACTGTTATATTTCAAAGTTATGTTATCTATTATATGTTATTCGTTCCGCTGTGAGGTTCGTGTTACTCTGATGTTGTGTTCTTCTTCTTCTTCTATTCTAAGTTTCTATCTTATCTATTCTCACCCTCTGTCTTCTTTCTATTAGTTTCTTGAATTTCCAGTGCGATTTGGGTTGGACTTGTGTTATTTAGTCAGCTCAAATTCCCCTGGATTTTCGGGTCACTACAGTTGGTATCAGAGCTTAAGTTAAGAATTACCTTGGCTCTGTGGCGTGACTCGGTAGAGATAGGGTTAGTAACACCCTAGATTGAGTTTGAGTGTATATATACGAGTGCGTATTTGTATTTGATATAAAAATGGTTTTATATTGTGAAGATTCATTGGCTGAGTTGTTTATGAGTTCTGGTCGATCAGTTTGATCCACTGTATCGGTAGGAGTAAATAAACACTTGAATACAATGAAACGTCATCGTATGTTTTGAAAAGAGGGTAAACGAAATAATTTTACCCAAAGTATATTTGATATATATTGGATTTATAATATATGAGATATATTGGTTGTTATTATAATCGAGTAAGATTATAACAATGTAAAAAGATATATGTAACCAATTAGAATTCATATAAGTAAAGTATATGAAATAAGATGAATTGAATATGAATTTAAATCAGATTTGGAATTAAAATAAGGAAATTTTAATTTCCTGGGAGATTTTGAAATGTTTTCAAAATGGAAGTATTTAGTAATGGTTTTGAAAATGATATAGTATTGAAATCACTTGGGTCGCTGGAAAATAATTCCGATGATGACTGCGCAGTATCATCGGTGTGATTTTCGAGTTTCTAAGTGGTGGATTACTACCAAAGATTTTGATTTGAATTGTTTTGAGAAAACAAGGTGTTTAGAAATTCAAATGTTTTGAATTGGTATTATGATTTCAAATTTGATTTGAAAGAAACCCAGGAATTTGAGTTCTGAAATTAAAATTTAACTTAATTTATGGAGTTAAATAGATGGAGATGGTAAAAAGTGAATTAAGATTTAACTTGAACTAAGTTAAATAGAACTGAATATGGTTATAGAATAATCCTGAATGAAATTTATTTAATAAGTTGAGAGTTTGGATTGTGAGATTGGAGTTGAATGGAATTTGACTTACATATATAACCAAATGGTTCATTTTGAGATAAACGTGATTTGAGTTTGATTGGGATAACATTGGTATATGCTGAGCTGATAGCATATGGAAGTAATAGAGTTGATATGCCCGACAAAAAGGTACCAGTTTATATTATATATGGATTTGAGATTTTTATGAGCCGATTTGGCAAGCCACTTGGCTGTTTGATTTTCTTTTGGGTTGAAGAAGGCCCAGAGAGGCGAGTTGGAGTTTGAGATATTGACCAGTACAAAGGAGGTGCTGGCGAAATTTTCCGAAAATATAAAGTGTTAGAAAATTTTCAGAATTTTTTTGAAAATTTTAGTTAGTCGGAGGGAATTAATATTTTAGTCGATATTAATTGGTTCAGTTGAAATCATAAATAAGGGGTAAACAAATCTTAGGAGTTCCAATAGATAGGCTCATCCACGACCTTAGCAATTTCGAGGACGAAATTATTTTAAGGGGGAAAGAATGTAATGACCCGCATTTTTAGAGATGGAATAATTAATCAATTTAATTATTAAATATCGTTATAGCGATATCGAGAACCATAATTAAATAATATTGAATATTTAATTAATATTTATAATGAATAATCAATTATAAATATCGAAATAGTCAGAAATAGTAGAATTCACAATAGAGTGTGAATTGAATAGTATACGAGATGTTGTTGAGTTTCGATTCGAAATATAATAACGAATATATTGAATCGACGACAGTTGAACGTATAGTTTATAATATATTTATAAACGAGCTCGAAATGGCGCTGCAGTTCGTAAATTGGCGATTCGAACTTCAACTGAATATACAGGATTCATTTTAAGCCGGATTTCTATGAAACAAGAAACGTGTGGAGCTGGTGGAGTATATCTTTCTAGTGGAAGAGAAAAATCTGGATTTCATCGTGTAGATTTTGAGTTACGTCCAAATCAAATTCTAAGAAATGCAGCGCCCTGACCATAACGATTTAATTATATTTTATATAAGGATTTAAATAGAAAACGAACATCGATATAACTCTGACGATGTAATATCGAGTTGTAAATTCATACAGGAATATTCTGGAGCTGTATGGTGTCCCACTGTGAATATATACGATAATATTAAATTATTAATATTTAATGTAATTTATTTAAATATATTTATATATTTAAAAAAGGGCTATTTAGGGGTTTAAAAATAGCCGGTTTTGCAAACGAAGTCGGAATGCGGCGAAACCAGTTTTGTTGGATCCGCAATATCAAATAGTTGTTAGATATCAAGTTTCGTGATTTTTAGAGTCAGTGTGTGACCGTAGGGATTTTTAGAGTGTAAAACAGTCAGTATTTCGACAGTTAAAAATACGCTGTGTGAGCATACGGAGTCGGAATTCGACGAAACCAGTTTCGTTGGGACCGTAATGTCGAATTCTAGCTACATGTCCAATTTCGTGATTTTTAGGTATCATCTGTGATCACAGGAATTTTTAAGGACAAGTACAATCAACGTTCGAGTAAAAACTAATATTTTTATCGAATAAAAAAATAATAAAGACCTACTATAAATATCCTACCAACTCTTAAACCCTAACAAAAATTCCTCAAAAGTCAAACGAGGCGCCGTAACCTCAAGAAAAAATTATAACAGTAATTCCGTGAGTTTGGAAAATCAATACAATTCCAATATATTCCTATAAATCTTCATACGTATATATTCGTAATCCTCATCACATTCTCTTCGAACTGGTATGCATTTCACCAAGTTCGACATTGGTTTTTGATGTGCGAAATCGTACAGTGTGAGCACAGATGTTCTAGGGATTTGGTTTTGGCGAGTTTGAGGCTGTGATGCAAGCATTGGATGTTGGATTCGGGTTCGGTGAAGAGAACCGCACCTTATGTGATAGCTAGGAGGGTTTCCGTCGAAATTTGTGTCGATATAATCACTGTACCAGCGCCTGAAAGGGGACAGGACGCGTTTCGAAGGGGTGTTGCAAGTTGGGGGTTATGGCGATAGGAAGGAGGGCTGATTGATGAGGAAGAAGATGGTGGTTGTCTCGGTTGTTTCGGTGGAGTATACGATGAGAAGGGATCGAACTTGCGTGAGGAATAGTGGGATTCAATGTTGAGGAGCGGACGGTCATTTTTGGGGAAGAAGAGTTATGAATGGGTCGGGTCCGATGGTTCTGAATGGGCCAAGAAATGGGGTGAGGCCCGTTTAGCAAATAAATGTTTAGTTAATTAGATTTCAATTTGTTTACTAACTTGTTAATGGTATAACTTCATCATACGGTATCGGAATTGGACGAAACAAGATCCGTTGGGATCGTATGGACGGACACAACACAATGAGACTGACCGGGAGTGGATCAGAGACAGTTACAATTTATGGCAAATAAAATTGTCCGACTGAATCAAATAACGCAAACCGATTATTTAACGGTTAATGCGCCAATGTGAGTAAATCTCACTAACTCTGAACAGTTTATAATTTCATGTTGAATTTTTAGAACTGTTAGATATTGGTTGATTGACTGTATGTTGACTGTTTGATTGAACTGCTAGTCAGTTAGTGGAATTTCTGTATTGATTTTGTTTATCAGAATATATCATATGGAACTGAAAGTGATGTTATCTATATTGTCTAACATCTGTGATGCAGGGAAACAGGTTGGAGGAATCCGACTGGATTCCTCAACAGTTATTTTATTGTTTTTCATATATTTTGATATATGATGTGAATTATAACCTGTTGTTGATTGTTTGTGTATGGACGATATTGAACATCGTGATTTGATATGATTGAATACCATAACATACGGGATGTTGATAATGAGATTTTCAAAGTGATATTGAAAACAGAGATATTTATAAATTGAAATATTTATAAATAAGGAATATTTATAAATGGGAATATTTATAAATAGGAGATATTTTAAAAAGGAAAATAAATTCAAAACATTTCTTTTTGGATGGAAAGGCCTGTGTGGCGGGTTTGGGGATTTCCCCGATGCTCCCATTATAAAGGAGGTTATGGCGAATTTTCCCGGGAATTTAAGGAGTTAGAATATTTCAAGAATAAATTTGAAAAGGAAATATTTGTAAACCATTTACAAATAGAATTGAAAAGGAAACGTTATAAAAGGGAAATCATTTTTAAAGTGTAGAACCGTTATTTAAAAGTAAATCTTTTCAAATGAATAAAACGTTGTTAAAAAGGAAATCTTTATAAAGTGAATAAAGTTAATCGAATATGGTATTCGAAGTAGGTTAATCGAATATGGTATTCGAAGTAGGTTAATCGAATATGGTATTCGAAGTTAGTTAATCGAATATGGTATTCGAAGTTAGTTAATCGAATATGGTATTCGAAAGTTAGTTAATCGAATATGTTATTTGAAAGAAGTTAGTCAAGTCGAGTTAGTCAAATAGAGTTAACCAGTTAGAGTTAATCAGTTAGAGTTAACCAGTTAGAGTTAACCAGTTGGAGTTAATTAGTTAGAGTTAATCGATTAGAGTTAAAACGAACTAGAGTTAATCAAATGTAGTTATTTGAAACAGAGTTAGTCAAACATAGTATTCAGGGTAAGTTGCCATCTTGTACGACTGCTAGCGTAATTCGCAGGGCTGTAAATAGCCTACGGCGGTCGGATGTTTCCTGAGGGAATCAGGCGTAACCATTGTGATCGCTGCGATCTAGAGGCAAGCGAATGGAGTTTAAATCGAATATTAGTTATTCGATAGGAGCTAATCGAGTTGATCGAGTTGAGAAATAAGTTAAGTAAGTCGAGTTAAGTTAGTCAAGTTAGTCGAGCCTAGTTAATCGAATCAAATTGGTCGAACCAAGTAAGTCGAGTTAGTCGAGTCAAGTTAAGTTAGTCGAGTTAAGTTCGTCGAGTTAAATAAATCGATGTTAGCTTCATCGAAAGGAGTTATCGATGTTAGTTCATCGAAAGGAGTTATCGATGTTAGTTTCATCGAAAGGAGTTATCGATGTTAGTTTCATCGAAAGGAGTTATCGATGTTAGTTTCATCGAAAGGAGTTATCGATGTTAGTTTCATCGAAAGGAGTTATCGATGTTAGTTCGTCGAAAGGAGTTATCGATGTTAGTTTCATCGAAAGGAGTTATCGATGTTAGTTTCATCGAAAGGAGTTATCGATGTTAGTTTCATCGAAGGAAGTTATCGATTATAGTTTAATCGAAGTAAGATTTTCAAATATGAGATATTTGAAAAGGAAGAGTTATCGAATATTAGTTATTCGAAGAGAGATTATTGAATATCGTTTATTCGAGAAGGAGTTAATCGAATATAGGTTATTCGAAGAAGAGTTAATCAAATAGAGATTTCTCGAAGAGAGTTAATCGGCAAATTCGATCATATCGAATTCGGGAAAGTACTTATACTTTCCAGTGTTTAAATAGAGATTTATTTAATTATAAATAAATAAGTGTTAGGTTAATTATTCACTAATAAGAATAGAAGTTATAATTAAAGTTAGATAATTCGAAAGTAGGGATTATAACGTTATCGTTATAACCAATGTTTTAAATATAGAAGTGGATTAGAAGAATTGAATTCGAGAAAGGCGTAAAGAAGTTGTTAAAGATTAAAAGATAAACTTTGACCATTTCGAAGTTATAACGTTGTTCAGTTAAGGTCTGAGAGGTAATTATACCCCAACTTGAGTGACTTCCTTCTTAACTAAGAAATGGTAAGGTTTGATCGTAAAGGAGTTTTGGAAATGTTTTCCAAACGAGAATCAGAAATGTTTTCTGATAAAAGAAAATAAGAATTTAGAATATAGGGAAACAGGAGATAAGTAAATAAATGAACTAAAGAGATTAATGTTAAATGCTGTTTGTTCGATACAATTTCCATCTGGAAATAATATCATTGTTTGCACACTTGTTTTTCTTTGATAGTTAACTCACAGACTATCGAAGTTTTTGACCATTTTAACGTTGTTAATATGGAGAGACCGGTTGGATTATTATCCATAGAACCACTCTGTATTGGCATAAGCGTCGCGAATCATATATGCCAAAGATAATTGCAGACGGAGTAAAATTCAAGGGCTATCCTGTTTACAGAATAGTGCCTTCGGTTTGTCCAGTCCCAGGACAACTTGTATGGACGAAGGTCTGACAGAGTATATCCAATGGATCGCGTAAGTTGATCTGTTCAAACGTATTCACGTTTGGTAGCGGAGGAATTCGTTTCTCTTAGCTGTATACCCGTGTTATTTTTGGATAAGTCAATTTGTGATTTGGCGGGTATGACGATGTGACATTCTAAGTGAATGAAGATGGATGTCTGACAGAGTATTTCCAGACGATCACGTACATTGATTTCTCCAACCGTACCAAGAGTGGAAGCGAAGAAGGAAACTTCTTTTAGCTGACACGTAATGTATTGTTGTAAAACGTCAATTAGTGATTTCGATGGATTTGACAATGTAGCATTCAAAGTGAATCTGATGTGATGATAAAGCGTAGCTTCTAGCCTCATCAACCGGTAAATGACAAAAATCGGGCAGGCAGCATGGCTAAGTCGGTCGCACCGAAGTAGGGTGTATAATCACCTATCTAGTGAATATTCATTTGCTTCTTTTAATCTATCAATGCTGTCCCATATATATATATACGGGAACGGTTGCTGATCCCAACCGTTGGTGATGTACATTCGATACACTCAAGCGAAATGAGTGGTCGGTCATGTGTGGCTGAGTTACAAGATGTTCTTGTTGAACTCCAGTGTATCGTTCCTAGAGTACACTGATCGGAAGGTGATTCCATACCTTGTCATAGTTGGAAATCCATTACCCAATACGTGCTTGCGGTTTTGATTGTATACTATATATGTAGAACGTGAGATGAAAGCGTTTCTGCTAGTTGATATCTATTTGTACATAGACATTATTATAATATCAAAAAGTTTTGATATAAAGATATTTTGGATTCTCATAAGGGAAAAACCCGTTCCGTTCTACGGCGTGGTCTTATGAGATATCGTTTACTTGTTCATATACCTGTTTAAACTGTTTTACTCATACCAGTCCCATGACTGACCCGGAGTTTATTTGTTTTGTTTTCCCTAAACTCTTGGGTGCCTAATTTTGTATGGGCAGTCAAGTAGTCAGGAATTTACAGATATACTGGAAGAGCGTGGAGCAGGAGGCTTCAAGATCATATAGCTATAGTTATTTCCGCTGTGTTGTAAGTGCTGTACTCTGATAAGTGCTATTGTATACATAACTGTTATATTTCAAAGTTATGTTATCTATTATATGTTATTCGTTCCGCTGTGAGGTTCGTGTTACTCTGATGTTGTGTTCTTCTTCTTCTTCTATTCTAAGTTTCTATCTTATCTATTCTCACCCTCTGTCTTCTTTCTATTAGTTTCTTGAATTTCCAGTGCGATTTGGGTTGGACTTGTGTTATTTAGTCAGCTCAAATTCCCCTGGATTTTCGGGTCACTACAAATACTAACATATGGGATTCACCTTTCTTCCATACAAAGTATATTGTACACTTCCCACCCAAATTACCTAAGGGTCTCATATTTCCATGTTCATTCCTTTAGTGTACAAAACATATATCCCATCTTTTACCATATTATGTTTTCTCTATATAGTAGGTTCCTCTATGGACCTAGGTATATATATATATATATAATATTTATATTTTAAAAAAATACAAATATGTTCACTCACTATCTATACAAGAATCCTAAACCTAGGCTTTAATGCCAAATGTAACAACTCGAATTCCGACAGACCGATTTTTTTTTCAAAATTCTAATCTATCAAAACTCGTGTTGGTTTATCTAGTATCCTGCAGAAAAGACAAAGAAAATAAACATATCAGAGCTCAGAAAACATTTCGTAGCGGAATGGAATAAAATATAATATATTCAAATATAGCCTTACCTAGATAATAATACTTCCTAACCAGTATCCAAAGCTATCTCATCCCTGCCATAAGTCTAACGTGCGAGTATGTTATGAGGAGGGGGTCAGAATACAAGTTCTGGTGACTGGGCTTAAACTACACATTTTGGATAACCCTACATATATCGTTCAGTTACATTCTCTTATTTATTAGGTTACTTGTGTTAATAGCACTCAAGGCTTACACACACGTTGTACCCATCTACTCCTCAGTAGATTAACCTAATACAATATATATGTAGCTACCCCCAATATTAAGGTACACCCCATGGTACCCCACTAGCACAGCCTCCGTCGTAATGCCACAAAAAAATATACGCAATCCGTCATTCTGCGCCAGAGCGACGTACAGATCTATAGATAAACAATGCTACGTTCCGCATAGAACTATCATCGTCATGCTACGTAAGCGTATGGACTGCCACCTTCGAATCATTCGATCGAATCAGATTCCATCGCAGAGTAATGCCTTAAAGTCTACGATACACCACCCAGAGCAGACATGCATGTATCTAGACTTTCTCACGTATGTATCATAAATTGTACTCAATGCTTCAATCTCTACGATACACCACCCGAAAATGACATGCATGTATCCGCACGTATTATCTACTATGCTCCGAGTTCCGTAACATGGCTGTATCAGAAACACGTAACTCGGTCGGGAGCCTTTTTAGATATATATATACACAAATGCTATAGTCTGCATTTTCATGGTGGCTATGGTCCCACCAGACCCCTCCATCAACTAGTGAAAGACAAACATATGAGAGCAAGTGACGTGGCCCAGAAAAACAAAAACAACATCCTAATTAGCATGTCCCGCAACCAAAGCCTTGATAGTGAAAGGTCGATGGTCTATAGGTTTAGCTCCCCGTTTTTCCGCATCACACATCACGCTAATTGTCGATGACTGGTACCCGATGATTACTATCAATCAGATGGTTAGACCCGCCTAAAGCAAGCAAATGAAATGATCATAACCCGCCTATCACAAGGCAACAAGATCGTCGAATCTCCTATGCCACCCTACAGGCTTTTGACTACCCACTATCATGGCAGTCAAAGTATACTCACCGGGTAGTAACGCGAAGACCCAACCCCTGCGAGCACAGCCTAAGCGCGGTCATTGCATTGAGGACTACCAGGAGTACCCTCCACATCCCAGTAAGCCGCGTGCTTCCCCTTCCAGTCCTTCGGAGTCAGTAGAATGTCAGCATAACAATAGGCAGAACATGCAGAATAATCAGATGGACGTGCACTCCCCTCATGTCTCATGACATCACGATGATCTATCCCGTTGGGTTATTTACCTTCAGAAGTACGGACTGGTCCAAGCGCCTTAGGTTGATGTATTATTATACCCTATGTCTAAACATTTAATTACGTGCTTGCTCTACCTCATCAGATTTCCAGTTAACTTGGTTATTCCAAATCATATTAACTTCTCATTCAGGTTATCAAGTTCTTCTTGCTTATTAATTTCAGTTATATAGCTTACCCCATTTAAGTTCATTAATAAGCCTTTAACATGTTATTCTAATCAGCAGACTATAAATTCTCTGGTTTTCAGATATCATGTTCTTCTTATCACCAGTATTCAGATTCTCAGGTTTACAGATTACTTAATGTATAATTAAGTACAACTTATTATATTTCGTAAGTTTTCCCCTCTTTTCTCTACTTATTACAAAAGCAGGTTTTAGGTTTCCAGAATTACAGATTACTTAATTTATAATTAAGTACAACTTATCTCATTACATAAGTTATCTCATTTTCTCTATTGTTTATCGTAACCTAAGTTATAATTTCCAGTTTTCCCTAGGACAACCCAACATATTATCTTTCCTTCTCCCCTTCAGGTTTGTTGTATGCTATTATCATTCCCCGTTCATTCCAATTCTTTTACCATTGTAATTCATTATCCTTCATTCGTTGTAATATATGTTCCTTGTTTTATATAGGAAAACACTTCACGCACCTTATTAGTTTGATTTATAGAAAGAATAGTGATTTATTTTCATAACGTATTCTCATCCAAATATGTGGCTGTAAGTAATTTATTTTATTTTACTTTGTTCATTGTGGCTTACTTGCAACAATGTTCTTAGAAACAGGTCATTTAGGGAAATACATCACTTTTCCTTCACATCCCACTAACTCAGTCCACTGCATCCCTTCCTTTCTTATTTTTTGAGTTAGACATTTAATTTCTAATTCACTGAAATCTTTTCTTTTTAACCTCAACCAGTATATTTTTTTATTTTTTTATTGTTTGTTACATACATATATTTCTATATATGTCTAGGCACCAGACCTCTCACATTAAGTTGACCACTTGTGTATGCTGGATTTGTAGGTTGGTTTCGGCAGGCTTCTACCACAAGTTGAACTTAACCTCGTGTCTAAATGCGGTTATCTATCATTTCTCAACTACAATAATTTTTCCCGTACAAATCAAGCATATCGTATTTTCATGTTCTATTCTCAGTTTAGGCTTTAGGATTACATTATTGCAGAAGTTTCATAATTTAGACGAAGGATATAATTCAGATTTATATAACAGTAATGATTTCAACATATTTCAGCAAGTCTCACATTTCAACAGATTAAACAATTCATCAGGTTTATTCATTTCAGCAAGTTACAGCAGGTTAAACATTTTAGCAGATTAATCATTTCAACAAATTTTCCATATTAATGAGGAATGTCAAATGATAGATATACCATTATCAAAAAAAGTATAACTTAAATCCACTTAACTAATAACTTTCCAATTCATGAATCTGGTCTAGACCTAGAATTTCATGGCTCCCCTAACTAAATCTAGAACTTAAATAACCATGGACTTACAATTCTCAAACTAAAAGAAAAGGAAAGAAAGAAAAGAAATCTAAATTGACCAGATCCAAGAATTTATCTCACTTCGATCAGAATTCTGAACACCCATTTGCAGATATACATTCTTTACCTCCAGATCTTGCATCAGAATTCCCTAAGACTAATTATTCTATTTTTTGAAGTGATTTGAGGAGAAAGAAGAATGGCAGAGCCAAGTAGCTTTTCAGAAAATATGAGATTCAGGCTAGGCTCTGCTAGTCTATTTATAGGTGCTCATCAAGGAATATGGTCAGAAAAGCAGTCCACATTCGCAGAACGAACCGCCCAGATAAGGGGTGGGTCAACCCCTAGGCCGACCCCCATGGGTGGGTCGACCCTAGGGTCGACACACTCTTGCCTGGGTCGACCCCTAACAGGCTATTTTCTCACGTGCTGTCTTATTTTGCTTGTGGAATATTGTATTATTAATATGTTTGTATATATGAACCTTATGTGTATACAAACTTCTAATGCCGATAACTCCTTCATATGTTATCTGTTTCACGCAAACTTGTGGTCTATTTGAACCAGAATTCTGAGATGAATGCAACTATGATGTTGGTTCCACTTAATTCTAAATATTAAATTAAGTTATTCCCAATTTATTATCTTCAAATATGGTTATAGTGTACTAAATTTTCGGTGTTACATATATGAATAATTGTTGATATATCAGCAATTATTCATTCGACTTTCAATTAAATTCTGGGTGAATAATTACTGAAATATCAGCAATTATTCACTAAAATCGCCAATTTTCATTTTTTCTCAGAACACTTCTGTGAATATTTGCAGATTTTTTTTTTTTTTTTTAATACACCAGTGCCAGAAAGTTGAAAAACACGTTGGCAACAAAAATAGGAACTTGCTTTAAAATAAAACATAGGGAAGGAGCCGCTTTGAAACAAACTAGAAAATAGGGATCTGTGCCTAATTGCGACTAAATATAAAGTGTTAGAAGACAACTGTTAATGAATAATTGTGTAAAATTTGGAATGTCCATATCAAAATGTAAAATGACAGAAGAAGTAAAATAATACGAGAGAAATAATAAATAAGTGTAAAGTGATAGACTAATTTAAAAATAAAATATCTAGAGAGAATTAAGGAGAGAGCTTTAAAAGGTTCTGCTTTACTATTATTTAATAGATTTATTTTCGAATGGGCATTAAAGTTTTTCCTCTTTCTAGAAAAAAACATAGATATGTTGATTCCACTTCGTTGATTCATTTGCAATTTTTCATTTTAATCACAAATAGCTTTTTGATTCACTTGTCAATACAATGAAAGTGGATGTTAAGGCAAACTCAACCATAAAAACGGATGAATAGTGCTTGTGGAGTTTATATGAATATTTTTGGAATTACAATTATACTTGTATACAAGAAAATTATCACGGAACTCACAACAGAATCAAAAACAGTAAAAAGCAGTAAAGTAAAGAAAAGAACACACTGTATTTTATACCAATTCGGAGTTACCTTACATCCAGTCTCTCACCTAAACCTACACAGACTTTTAATCACTTTAAAATGTATTACACTCTTTGATTTCAAGATTATAAGCAGACGTCCTCTAAAATCTCAGTCGTTGGGCATAACCAACTTTATTTGCGGACCGACAAGTCGCACCTAATTGCATTCCCCATGCAATCAAACTCAAAGTTATTTACGGACCAACAAGTCACACCTTTTTAAGTATAATTATGTAAATTTTATAAAGGAATGCAAACCTGTTCTTACGGTCATGATTACAATAAACCTATAACTTTAATTTGCACTCTGATCTTGATAGGTTGTGAAGAGTATGATGAAGAATCAAAAATTGAGTAGAGATAGATTGTTTTACTTGATATTTTGACAAAATATAATTAGGATTTTGATTAGAAATGGTGGTGAAGAAAAAGGATGAAGAAAAAGATAAAAATACTAACTAAATTTCGAAATCAGAACTACCTATTTATAGTAGAAAAGAGAATTGTCCATTTGCGAAAGAAAATAATGAGAAAACATTTCTTTTGAAGTTTGAATTTTGATTAAAATGGCCAGTATGTCGACATACTATATTTGACTACGTCGACATGCTCTTAGTTCAAAATTCGAAAATCTTGTTTTAAAAAATTATTTTGAGAACATAAAACTATGCAGTTTAATTTGAAACTTTTGAAAATTATTATAAATAGTAAAAGAGAGTTTTAGACATATAAATACTTAAAAAAACTATCAAAATAATTTCAAATAAATTAAACTTAAATATATACTATATAATCAAAATCAATATATAAAGGAAATTTATTATCCAAAACTAAATATTCAAAACAATAAAGATTGAAATATTAATGCATATAACACAAATAATATAAAATATATCAAACTACAAATAGAAAGTATATATTATCAAAAGTCAAAATATAATATCAAATATTACAAATATCAAATATAATTGAAATGGTAAATAAATTTGAAACTTGAAACATAGAACATCAAAATTAATTTAAAACTTAAATCTTAAAAACAATTATGAAAAATACTTTAAATTTTTTAATATTTAAATAGAAATATATTTTGAAAAGCAGATTAGATGAGTGCAGTCGAGTTTTAACATGTATAACTAAGACTCTAATACATATCTTCATCATTCTTGAACCCTTAAACTCTTGATAACTCATGAGTCTTGATATCACCGGTCTTGATCAACATCTCTATATCATTTCCTTATATCATCACGGCTGGCGGCTGGTCTTGTTTTATACAATCTTGATTATTAACACTTGTTGTAAATCCTGTAGCACTATATATATATATATATATATATATATATATATAATCATTAGTGATAACTGTAAATATATTTTATACCAATACCTTCTACACATGTTGTTATTGTCATTAGAGCATCTTTCAACTGCACTAACAATCTCCCTCTTTTTAGTGATGACAAGCTTTTTATAAAATATATTTCTTAGCTTCCCCTTACTTCAACAATTCCCGCTTACTTCAACAACTCCCCCTTAATTAGTACCTTATATTATTTCTACACCTTTATCATCAATCAAAAACTACTATTCTCCAAAACTCCTTTGATTACTTCTAATCAAAATTTGAACTCCCTCAACTCAAATACTAGTTGTCATAAATGCTGACATGACACAACTTTTGTATCAACTATAGACTCGATTCTAGTATTAAGTCCTCCTTAAATTATAAACTTAAAAGTGAATCCTATAAAGAAAGAATTTGAAACATAATATAAAAATCACATTTTTGTCAATTAACAATTCAAACAAGCATTTCAAGCTAATTCAAATCAAAGCAAACATACATATCATAAAGCAATCAAACAAGAAATTAAATCAACCAATTTTATTTATCCTAAATCATTCATGATTTGTTTATAAAGCAACTAATCAACAGTCAATCACACAAATCAATTCCTATGGATCAATCCAAACCAATAAGTTTATTCATACAAATCCATATTCCTTAATGAAGTTTATTAATATGAAATTTTATTTCCTTTATATGCCATGGGCTAACCAAATAAGATATAAAACTGAGATGACCCCTCATTATTTAACTGATTCTCTTGTTTGTTTATTTTAGCAATGAATTTTTTTATGTTAAGGTCATCTTCTAAAGGGCTATCCCCTTAGAACAATCAACTTCCAGGATCCTCTACTACTAGTATAAAAATACCAGGTTACTTTAATAATGTTTAGCTTATGTATATGATGATACATAAGCCTCTTTTGCTTTGATAAATCAGAGTATATTTACATAAAGAAACGTGTATTGATTAGTTAAATTAGTCAATCACAACACAACAAAACAAAGTAAAAAAGGTTTTTTCCGAATGTACTTATTACCTATAATTATATACATCTTAAATGTATTTCTAGGCATCTTGAATTATTAGAAAAATACGATAACTTAGAATATGACACTTTATGCGTGCTTAAAAACTATTACGAAAGGTATTGGAAGTTAGCCTTATTATGAAACTAGTTTAAGTTATCCTCATTTGCTAATTCAAAGTATTTTATTTAATCGGTTTTGCCAAATGTAAACTTTTTAGGATCTAACCCTTTGAAACCTAGGTTTATAACCATGGATTTTTTGTTATTGCATTTGGTATGCTCGTGGAATCAAAGTGTCTAACCTAAGGTCTTATTCAAATAAAATGAGCATGCAAATATTGTTATCTAGTGCCTGTGCACACTTCTTTTATGTTTGCATGCACTTAGGCTAGCATCTCATTTCATAAGTAGGTATATCAATGCAAAAAGGCACATTAAAATAATTTGGTTCCTTTTATTAAAATGGAGTTAGCACTCAAGTGCAACCCCATACAAGAGAAAGTATTCAATAATCTTTTTATACTTCAAAAATCATCCCTCTTTTAAAATAAGTCAATATTGTTGCTTCCCGCAGAATTTAGAGGGTACTTGAAATATATCATGTAATCTATGTTTTTAGCATTTGTTCTATTCATGTGAATATACTGATACATTAGTACTGAGCATAGTAATAAGGAATGTATCCGACCATGCTTTATCTTGTGCCAATAATTCACATCAATTCTTGTATACATAGAAACACAAGGCATTATCTTTTTTTCAAGTAATTTTCCATGGTTGCATTCCTGCATTTTATACAACACATAAATAATTTTATAGATATATTTTCCAGCACTCAAACCGAGATAATTTAGTTCATTTAATAGTTGATAATCAAAAGCATGCAACATCATAGAGCAATTCATTTTTAGAGCTGCTAACATAGCATTTAAATAGAGTTTCAACACTTAAGCCAAACAAACAAATACATCATACATAGAAAATCTAAGCAATACTTCAGTAACTCTAACAACTTAAATTCCTAAGCATTATAATTCCTTTTCCCAGGCAGTCCCATCAAAGTCAATTGCTTTGTTTCCTCATTTCCTACATTAGCATCAGAAACTGCCTCATTAAAAATGTGACACCCCATTGATGCCATGAAGCAAACAGGGTCAGACTATATATCTGGTGTGGGAATAAATCATTTCATATAAATAAAAGTAACTAATTATTCCTATCATAGGTTTATTCTTATATGTACTTAAGAAGATCATACAAGTGATACATATGAATAAAGTGAGGCTTATAAAGCATTTTTTCCAGTGTTAAGCATTCATGCACACCAATTCATATTTATATATGTATGCAAACATAACACAATATTTCTATCTACCTGCAGAGCAGTGATCATTAATTCATTAAAAGCCTATTCCTCGTTCTATCTCTTAACTGTTTATTTCGTGACTCAACCTTTCCTATGCTAACCTTAACACCTAAATCCTAAGTCATCCTAACTGTTTTGGGTCTCAATACATTACATTGAAGACACATGTGAACACTACCTGGGGCATCCACTCTGTTAACCCAGCACACAAAGGTCTACAAGGATGAATGTAATACCCCACATTTTACGCATTGGAAGATCATAAAATATTTTTATTTTATTACCTGAGGGTTGGATCATACTCATATTTTGGTATGTTGTTTATGGGGATGTGAAACATATCCATATTTTTTACCAATTTTATTTGTGATAATTTTATCCCTATCAATCTTGTACAGGGAATAACTTTTGACTCAGATCGAATCTGGTGTTTAGACTAGTGCCATTGGAAAGGAGATGATGATTCCCTTTTTGTAGAGTGGTCACATTAAAGATTTGGTTCAGCGGTTTGGGAGGAATCGCTGTTTAAAGGTTTACAGTTGGCTGTTCAGGTTTTTTGACCATTATTGTTCTGATTTGGGGAGGCCCAATACTGGACTGGTGGAAGGTATGGAGAATAGTTTACTTTCTCCATTCTCTCATTTTGGGGAGCTTGTGGTCCTCCATTACTCCATCTTCTTCATCTTTCCGCCATTAAAATCTAAATCCAAGGAAGAAAATCAAAGATCTACTACATTTGAAGCTAGATCTACACCATGGAAGAGAGAGTTCATCGAATTTTAGAGTTTGGATCAAATTCTTCACTGTCTGGATCTAGATCTAAGTGTTTTGGGTTGTATTAGAGAATTGGTGAGTGATTTGTATCTCTCAACGGATTCAATCAAATATATGAGTGTTTGATCTTGTTTTTCATCAAATTCAAGTCGTTTTCCTTAGATCCACATCACGGTAAGTATGTGAGTGTTCGCTTGATCAAAACTGTGTGCGCTTGACCAGAAGTGTGTGTGCTTGACCATGTTTGGTTATAGCAGCACCTTCAAATGCCATGATCGATGGTTGAAACATGTTGGCTTGTTTTCGTGGCAATTGGATAGAACTCTATGGTTTGTATTAAACCTTATATTGATGATATTCGGTTTAGTAATGCTTTTAACTTTGAAGTGAAATTAAGTGAGACTGTCGAAGTGTTGTGATGTGTTCGTTGATCGGTGTAACACAACGAATGTATAGGTGATTCAAGTTAGACATGAAGGATATTTTTTAATATTGTGAAGTGTTCGTTATATGCAACGAGTGGGAAGACGACTCAATTTCGATTTGAACTCGTAGAAAATGGTTACTCGAGACTGGGTCTGAGTTTGTGGATAGTCGTTGGTGAAGACGACTAGAGTTACGAAGGCTAAGAGATTATCGTTGTCGTAAGTTCTAGCAGACTCAAAGCAGGGGTATAATAGGGACACCTAAAAGGCTAGTTGGACTAGTCGAGTACCCTGAACCCATTGGATGGGCTTAGTTGTCTCTGGGAGCCAAATGTACACTGGACGTGCAGTAGTCTGGTTAGAACTGAGTTCACCATTAACCCTTGACAATTGATGACAAATTGTTTAGCCAATCAAACGATTAACGATGGTTTCGAAGCAGGATTGGCAGTGATGGATGGAGTCAGTCATGAATGTTTAGTTTTTTTGCTTGTACTATCTCATGTAGATTGTCTGGCGTCGAGGGAGATGTTTCTTGGGTGCTTGTCTGATATTGGTTTAGGCCCCTAGGGCTTATGCTAGAGGGATGTTGATCTCGATTAGGATGGTTTGTGTGAGATATAACCAGATTGTGAAGATTCTTATTGGACGATGGTCATTTTACTATTGTTTGATTAATTCTGATTGCCATGAATGAATGGTTGTTCTGGTTTCCAGGGAAGTATGGTTGAAATGTTTGTTGCAAAGGCTATCACTGTCGGAGGTGGAGGAGTTGGGCTTGGATTCTTCTCTGGTGATGTGATTGGTAGATTGATGGTTAATCTGCCTATTCTCATATACTTTATTGATGATGTTAGATAGTTTTTTTTGCTCACTAAGACCATTGTTTGATTCAAGGTTTTATGTTTTCCTCTTATTACCTTCGGCTGTTCATCTAATGTGGATGGGCAAACTGAGTAGTGGGTGACAGATGATCCTTACTAAGGATGAAGATGCTGATCGATGGCGAGCTGGAGGCTTACGTACCAGTTTTATTACTATCAAGTATTTATGTTTCCGCTGTTGCTTTTGTTAATACATGCTCTGAGTGATGTAGTGAGGACTTTTGCATAGAAATATTGACACGATTCAAGAGTTTATGGATATTCTACTAGTTCATATGGAAGTTTCCAGTTTCTATGCAATTGTTTATCACTATTATTGCATGTTGTATATGTTCTATTATATTTTATCCTTGTGCTGTGAGTTGTACGACAGGTTCCATTTGGGTTTATTTACCTTGATGATCGTCCATAGCTGTTGTGCACACCTTTTGGTGCATTATTCCTCTTGTTTAGTGCATGGGTTATGGACGGTCGTCACATTTGGTATCAGAGCTCTGGTTAATGATTTTAGCCAAAGTTCGAAGACGTAATTACATATGAGAGTCGTATTTGTAGATTTCTGATGGATGTATAATATATGTAATGTATATAGTATAGTAGCATTCGAAATCCATTAGCAGTTTTCTTGTAAGAAGCTGGTCATTCTATATTGCAGATTTAGAATCAGTCGACGAACAATAAGACACACTACTAGAAAGGAGACTGTGCCTGGAGGGGGAAATGGAGGTATACAATACTACCCAACTATGTTCGAGGCCATGGCGGCAGCGACCATGATAAGGGTACCCGCTTAAGTGGCGGCCATGGTAGATGTAAGGGTGTAGGTTCCTAGGGTTGTGGATTTCGTGAAGCTTTGTAAAGACACACATCTCTGGGAGGAAAACCATTTAAAGGGACTGAGCCAACTGAAGTGGTGCAGAGGTGGTTAGATTCTTGTGTTCGTATTTTTGGTGACTTGGGTATGGATGATGTAACTAAGAGAAAGCTTGCATCAAGGTAACTGCAGGGCAGGGCCTTGGAGTGGTGGAACTCTGTCACGCTGGAGACTCATGAGGATGATATTTCATGGGAGAAATTCCAAGTCAAATTTGAGATGAAGTTTATCTCCACTTCTCAAAAGTCCGTTCTGTTCAAGAAATTTGTAGAGCTGAAACAGAATAGTAGGCCATTGCTTGACTATGTTTCTGACTTTGAGGCATTGTCCAAATATGCTTGTTCATACATTGACAGCCCTTGTCGAAAGAACGAAAAGTTTGTTATGGGTTTGGATACCTATATTGGGAGACCTTTGGTGGAACATCTTGATGATTCATTTGAGAAGCTTGCGGAAAAAGCTGTAAGACATGAAAGTTTGTTTTCTAAAGAAGTAAATATTGTCGTTGCAGCCAAGGAAGCTTCGAAGCCACATCAGGATGGAAATGACAAAAAGAGGAAGAAACAACAACAAAAAGGAACTGATGGGCAGAAAAAGAAAAAGAGCGAGGTCTTATGCTTCAATTGCCAAAAGAAGTCCACTATTCTAGGGATTGCAAGGATCTTGAAGGTGTGAAGAAGTGCTTCAATTGTCGGAAGCTTGGGCATAATAAGAAGGATTTCCCAGAACCAGCCAAGAGCAAGAAGGTTGGAAAAGAGTATGCTGTGGAAGTTGTGCCATCTTCTTCAAGGGCTCCTATGGTAGAGGAGAAAGGAAAGAGTGTTGTCGTTCAAGGTATTCTTTCTGACTAGAGATGTTTTAGTTCGTGTATTATTCGATACTGGAGCATCGCATTTATTCATGGAAATGAGTTTGTTTGTCGCTTGGGTTTGGAACCCGAGATTTGCGATAGACCATTGAGTGGGATTAATCCAGTTGGGGGTTCGTATAGTTATGTATGCTTTGTCGTGGTCTAGTGTTGTCAAGTCATGGTTGCTCCTTAGTGTGTGATTGCTTTGATTTTGAGCTTAGTTGGGTTTGAGGTCATACTGGGTATGGATGGGCTCAAGGGGTATATGGTGAAAGTGGAATGCGAGAAGCTAGAGGTGACAGTTAGAAATGTGGAAGGGCGAATGGTTATGATTAGAGGTTAGCAAGAAGACTAGGTCTTCGCAAGCTATGCGATTCCACGGGGAGGCTTGTCATTTGTGATGATCGCAAGTGGGTTTGGTGTTGTCTTTGACAAGGTCAAAGGGTTGCAGCCGCATCGTGAGATTGAGTTCAGAATCGATTTGGTCAAGGGTGCCAGACCTATCGTTATGCCTCTTAGGCGGATGGCACCTAAGGAACAACGAGAGTTAGAGGTGCAAGTTTGTGACCTTTTGGAAAAAGGATACATTCGGAGAGGTGTATCCGAATGGGGTGCACCAATTGTGTTTGCAACCAGGACTGATGGATCTTTGGGAGTTGTTTAGGAAGTGTGTGCATGATCCGAATGTGGTTGTTTGTGTGGTTGATAGAATTCTGCGTTCTAGGATAAGGCAATGGATGCATGGTTGATGGTTGCCAGTATAGGTGATAGAATTGGCAACTAATGGGTGATAGATATGCAGAATTGTTTTAGTTGTTTATGTTTGTTGGAATTTCGAGGGCGAAATTCTTAAGGGGGAGAATGTAACAGCCCGCATTTTACGCATCGAAAGATCGTAAAATATTTTTATTTTATTACCTGAGGGTTGGATCATTCTTATATTTTGGTATGTTGTTTATGGGGATGTGAAACATGTCCATAATTTTTACCAATTTTATTTGTGACCATTTTGCCCCTGTCAGTCTTGTATAGGGGATAACTTTTGACTGGGATCAAATCTTTTATTGAAACCAGTGCCATTGGAATGGAAATGAGAATGGTTACATTGAAGATTTGATTCAGCAGTTTGGGAGGAATCGCTGTTTTAAGGTTTTACAGTTGACTGTTCAGGTTTTTAGACCATTGTTGGGCTGATTTGGGGAGGCCCAATAGTGGGCTGATGTAATTCTATAAATAGGGGGTGGAAGGTATGGAGAATAGTTTACTTTCTCAATTCTCTCATTTGGGGGAGCTTGTGGTCCTCCATTACTTGATCTTCTTCATCTTTCCACCATTAAAATCTAGATCTAAGGAAGAGAATTAATGATCTACAACATTTGAAGCTAGATTTACACCAATCGAAGAGAGAGTTCATCGAATTGAAGAGTTTGGATCAAATTCTTCGATGTATGGATCTAGACCTAAGTAATTTTGGGTTGTTTTAAAGAATTGATGAGTGATATGCATCTCACACGAATTCAATCTAGTATATGAGTGTTTGATCTTGTTTTTCATCAAATTCAAGTCGTTTTCCATAGATCTACATTATGGTAAGTTAATTTTCATATGAATCGTCATAGGATCTAATTTAGCAACTTAAAACCGGTAATTTCTATGTCATTCCATATGTATATGCAGGTTAGATCCATGATTTTAGTTCACATGATCATTTAACATGATTTTGGTGAATTTTACATGATAGTTATTATTTCCATGATATTAGCAATTTCATTACATGATTATAATCGTATTGGATGGATTGGGTGAGTTGATTTCGTCATTAGAATCGGTTAACGAAGTTTTGGTCAAGTTTGGAGAAGGTTCGGATTAGGCCTGTCGTGTCCGCTCGACCAGAAGTGTGTCCGCTTGACCATGTTAGGTTATAGCAGCGCCTTCAAACGCAATGATTGATGGTAGAAACATTGTGGCTTGTTTTCGAGAAAAATGGATAGAACGCTATGGTTTGTATTGAAACTTATATTGATGATATTCGGTTTCGCAATGATTTTGACTTCCAAGTGAATTCAAGTGAGAATGTCGAAGTGTTTTGATGTGTTCATTGATCGGTGTAACACAACGAATGTATAGGTGATTCAAGTTAGACTTGAAGTATGTTTTGTAATATTGTGAAGTGTTCGTTATATGCAACGAGTAGGAAAATGACTCAAGTTGGACTTGAACTCGTAGAAAATGGTTACTCGAGACTGGGTCGGAGTTTATGGATAGTTGTCGGCGAAGACGACTAGAGTTATGAAGGCTGAGAGATTATCGTTATCGTAAGTTCTAGTGGACTCAAAGCAGGGGTATAATGGGGACATCTAAAAGGCTAGTTGGACTAGTCGAGTACCCTGGACACATTGGATGAGCCTAGTTGTCTCTGGGAGGCAAAACTACGCTGGACGTTTAGTAGTCTGGTTAGAACTGGGGTTCACTATTAACCCTTGACAATTGATAGCAAATTGTTTAGCCAATCATACGATTAACGATGGTTTCGAAGCAGGATTGACGTTGTAGCCAGAGTCAGTCATGGATGTTTGGTTGTTTTGCTTGTACCATCTTATGTAGATTGTCTAACGTCGAGGGATATGTTTCTTGGGTGCTTGTCTGATATTGGTTTAGGCCTTTGGGGCTTGTGCTTGAGGGATGTTGATCTCGATTAGGATGGTTTGCGTGAGATATAACTAGATTGTGATGATTCCTATTGGATGATGGTCATTTTACTATTGTTTGATTACTTCTGATTGCCATGAATGAATGGTTGTTCTAGTTTCCATGGATGTATGGTTGAAATGTTTGTTGTAAAAGGTATCACTGTCGGAGGTGGAGGAGTTGGGCTTGGAGTTCTTCTCTGGTGAAGTGATTGGTAGATTGATGGTTAATCTGCCTATTGACATATACTTTATTGATGATGTTAGATAGTTGTTTTATTTCTCACTAAGACTATTGTTTGACTCAAAGTTTTATGTTTCCCTCTTGTTACCTTGGGCTGTTCATCCAATGTGGATGGGCAGACTGAGTAGCAGGTGACAGGTGATCCTTAGCGAGGACGATGATGCTAATCGATGGCGAGCTAGAGGCTTGCGTACCAATTTTATTACTATCTAGTATTTTTCTTTCTGATGTTGGTTTTGTTGGTACATGCTCTAAGTGATGTAGTGAGGACTTTTGTATAGAAATATTGATGCGATTCAAGGATTTATGGATATTCTACTAGTTCTTATGGAAATTTTCAGTTTTTGTGCAATTTTGTATCACTATATTGCTTGTTGTATATGTCCTATTATATGTTATCCTTGTGCTGTGAGTTGTACGACAAGTTCCATTTGGGTTTATTTACCTTGATGATCGTCCATAGCTGTTGTGCACACCTTTCAGCGCATTATTCCTCTTGTTTAGTGCAGGGGTTATGGACGGTCGTCACATTTGGTATCAGACCATATGCATAATTTACCCCCTATTAGTTGTCAAGTAATTCAATGTAACTCTTGGTGGCATGCACCATTCAATGACCCTCTCTCAGTTATGCACTTTTCTTTCAATACTCGTTTATTTTAACACATGTTAACCATCCAAATCATATACATTCACCCCATAATTCCTCGGGTCATTCCTTCCGCATCCATTAAGACATTACATGTTATCATATTGTACATGTATACACTGGATAATCTCAAATACACACACACACACACACACACACACACACACACACATATATATATATATATAAGAAATCATTCATTTAAATCCTATTAGGGATTGCGGAATGGATCGTTAAGGCAAAACAAACACTAGAGGGGGGGTGAATAGTGTTTTTGAGAATTTAAACAAAATCTAAAACTTATATGATCTACTATATGAATCAAACACTACAGAAACAATCACAGACACAGAATCAAACATAAACACAAAGATAAACAAAAAATAAAGTGTAGAAAAGGAAATAACACACCGGATTGTATGCTGCTTCGGAATTGCTCCCACGTCCGGTCCCGCACAACGCTGGATTATGCAGAATTTTATTACTATATCAGTATCTAATTACAATCCTCCTTGATTTCACGGCTACAAGGGATACCACTGATTCCACACGCACTTGATTAAGTATACCCTCCTTGATTTCACGACTACAAAGGATACCACCAATTACTCGTCCTTGATTTCACGGCTATAAGGGATACCATCGATTATTTACACAACTCAAACAATTACAAACAACCCTACAACTCTTCAGTAGCACTTGATTCTGAGAGTAATTAGTAGAGAGTGAGAAAGAAGAAGTTTAATGAAATTAGAATTGAATTTGGCAGAGTATAAGTGTAAAAATCATAAAAATAAGAAAGAATAATGGTGTAATGAAAGGAGACAAAGATGGAGAAGAAGAATGAATAAAAAGTTCAAAATCAGCCCCTATTTATAACATCTGAAAGGTTGCAACGTTTCTGAACCGTCACAAATAGTGAAAAGACACTTCTTTTCAATTTTGAAAAAATGACAGTTATATGTCGACATGTATATATATGTATGTCGACATATCAATGTACAAAATTGAACTTTGAATATTTTTCAAGTGTTTTGGTATATATATATATACATATATATATAATTCTGGAAATTCCTAAATTAAAACATAGTGTTATAAGTGAATATTATAAAGTAGAAAATCTTATCAAAACATAAATATAAACTATATAAACATATCTATAAAATTATACAGTTAAAACTATATAAATATAAAGTATATAAAAGTGTAAATATATAAACCTTATAAAACTTGAGTTTGAAATCAAAAGTAAAGTAAATAAAATAAAATAAAGAATATAGAGATTGAAATAGAATTTGAAATCAGATATTGAAAAGCAGAATTTAAATTTGAATTTGAGCCCAGAGTGCTATTTAGAGTCTTACATAATCTAGACTCTATTACTATATTTATCTTGAACTCTAGAACTCTTAAAATCTTGAATACTCATGAGTCTTGAATCATCTCTGAATTCTGAATCTCTAATATCTTTAAACTGTATAGTCTTCAGTAATATTTCCTGTATATAAATCCTACATACGTGTATATATATATATTCTAGACAAAAGTGTTAGTATATATTTTATAACCAATTAATATTGAAATAAGGTTGTTGTCATCAATACTCCGTTCTCCAACAAATCCAACAGAGATAAACATTTTATCTGCATTCATCTCACAACAACAACATGGTTATTATTTATAAGGGCAGCTTAACTTCATGTTTATCCAATTTATACTTATCAGTAAATCCTTTTTATATACATCTATGAATTTTTTCACTTATCTATTATTGTGCGAATATGATTAGAGGCACATAGGGTACCTCTTAAAACCTGGTTTTCCTTGCTTAAATTCTTCATGTAGATTTATAAATATAATTTAGCTCAGAAAGTCATATAGTAAAAGGGGGTCAACACATAAACATTGCACCCTCTTCACTTTATTTTATAAGTAAATAAACATAATCATGTAACCGCCATGTTCGTGATGCCTATTTCCCTCATTCAAACACTACCTCACAGTAATATTTTTACTTAAATCTGTGATTATACATTTTCAAATTTAACTAAGCACTTTGTTCATAAAAACCATTGTCATCCACAAAATGCAGTGAACATATTGAATCAACATTTTGCTTGCATCCATACATGGATCAATATCATATAACAAAATATCAAAAAAAAAAATGAAAATTTGTACTCTTTATTGCTAAACCAATTTAAAAACCTACTTTATATGCCTCATTAAAACCCCGTAATCCCCCTAACCTAGATGGGTGACTTACACGAAAAAGAGTACATATAAATTTGGTCTACAACAAGTAAAAACAATACTACATTCACTAGTAACAAAACAAATTAAAAAAACTAAAATCATAAAATAACCAAATGCACCAACCCAGCCCAACAAGGCCCAATAGCAATTCGAAAAAACCAACAAACCAAAAAAAACTTCTTCTTCATTAATTACCCAATATCAGCCAATTCAATTCCCCAACGGTCAAGTAGCTGGACATTCCTCAAGCTTCGCGCCGTCTTGCTTCCATTATTATGCACTAAAAATGATTTCTCTCTCAGTTTGTATTGATTCTGTAGCAGAATGGGTGCTTCTATTCTGAAAAACTCTTGAATTCCTTTCTTTCTATATACAATATATAGCAGTAGTCAACGCACCATAGGCTAAATCTTGCAATTGGTCCTTTGCTTTGAAAGCTAAATGCAGAAGCCTCACCTCATCTTTCATATCAGATTGGATGACGAGAGGATGAAACAATTTTTGTCTCAGAGAAAGCCATATGAAAGAAGAGCAATCACACTGAAAAAACAAGTGTTGAATGGATTTTAGATGGTTATTACGTAGAGGGCACATGATATTTAAAACATTTCCAAACTGAAGGATTCTGTCTTTAGTGTTTAATCTACCCAGAATTGCAAGGTAAGATATAAAATCCATTCTCCTACTATTTTTCTTGTGCCAAATTATAGAATAAATAGGGCCGGAAGCATCATGAGATCGCACTGAATCCCAAGCTTTTTGAAAATAAAAAGCACATCCTTCTCCCCATTCATATGAATCATGCATTATGCTGGAAAAAATAGGAATGGAACTAATTTCATATAATAATTCTCTTGTTGCAGGATGGAGCAATGGTTCAAATGTCTCATTTCTCACAATTGTATTCACTCTCTTCTCAGCATTTCCAACTAAATAGGATCTGACATAACCAAGTAAATCTACCAAACACCGACAACTAATCCAAGGTTCGAACCAGAGGTTAGTTTCTTTTCCTATAGAAATAATTTTATTGAATAACTGCTTGGAATTTGTGCGTAATCTAAGTAAGGATTTCCAAGTTGATGAGGCATTATTGTTTACTCCCGTTTCCCAAAAAGGTTTATTTTTGCAATATCTACTATAAACCTATTTAATCCATAAAGAAGTATTAGATAGAAAATGCCAAAGAAGTTTGATGCAAGCTTTTTTTTAAGGCCAGAATTTTTTTCACTACACCATAATGGTCATTTGGCAACTCTTATTTTTTTTAACTGCCAACACTTATATGTGTTGTAGACCAGTGAGAATAATATGTGTTGCTATAGTATAAATGTGCCAATACTTCTATGTGTTGCTATGCCTGGTCAACTTTTATATTCTAAAGGCAAAAGGGTAAGTTCTCACACATAACCCTAATAGGTGCCTCAACGCTTATTCCTCCAAGACCGCATCTCTTTCCCTTTTTTGGATCTATCGTCAAAACCTTTTCTTTCGGTTTCTTCATCTGCAGCGATAAAAAAACCCTCCATCGAGGTTACAAGTTCGCGAGTGATTGAAGGAGGTTCTAATCTATTGAGGAGTGCGAGTGAAATGCCGACTGTGGTGATTTTGGGGAACAGAATTACCTTCGATTTGAGGTGAGGTTACTCAGGCATTCGGGTGAGATTCGGCGATTTAGGAGAGTCATGGTGGCATTGAGTGATTGTAGGAGAGGTTTCAATTTGTTGCTATGTAATAATGGCGCTTTGACGAGGGTTAGAGGCACTGTTTGGGGTTTCAAGGTTGATGATAGTGGAAGTCTAGGGAGATGAAACTGTGAAAGGAGGTTTTTTGGTGTTGAGTGAAAGGTAAGCCAATTGTTGATGGTTGTTAGGTGATGATGGCGAAGGTGTTTGGGTAGTTATGGTATTTTGTTGTGTGGACGATGACATCACAATCTCATTTTGAATGATTCATTCTCCTCTTAAGCTGATAAATGGATCATTACTTTGTCTGTGTTATTTGTCTCGGCTAGTCCTTTGTTTTCATCGTGGAGATGGAGGTTGTTCTTCAACTCCTGAAGGCATTATCTGCTACTTATCTTTTTTGTTTGCTTTAGTCTTATAAGTTGTTCTCTTTCTCCGGTTTTGCTCGCACACGGGCACATGCACATATGGTTTAGTACTTAAATTCTAATGCCTATTACAATATTTTGTAAAAAAAAATTTTGGATCTAGTTGTTTTAATCATTTATTCAACACTGCATTATCCAAAAAAGTAAGTTCTACTACAATATAACAATGCATTGTGATTTTTTAGTAGATTGTTCGAAGAATTACTACAATATAACAATGAATTGATATACTGCTCATAGTTTTAACATAAAACCAGGGAAAATACCCTATCATCTACATTGCATTGCAGGAAGTCACAGAGACACTGACCAACTACTCCTAGAAAATAGAATAAAAATTTACAGTACCACTGCTCAGGGATTAACGACTTAACAATGGTATCGAGCATACCATCAGCAAGGAGGAACATGTGACCAGCATCCGGAAGCTCGTGATACTTTATCCAAGATAGCTTTTGGGCAATGTACCTTGAAATGGCCACCGTCACTTTTCGGTCCTCAACAACATGCCACAGGTGAACAGAACCTCCTTTGTTATGATAATTGTACACTGTTTTACACTACTTTTTGATTAATGACTATAGTTTATCTATTTTCACCTTAATTTTGGTACTAAATTTACAGTACCACTGCTCAATGATCAACACCGACTTAACAATGGTATCGAGCATACCATCAGCAAGGAGGAACATGTGATCAGCATCCGGAAGCTCGTGATGCTTTATCCAAGACAGCTTTTGGGCAATGTACCTTGAAATGGCCACCGGCACTATTCGGTCCTCAGCACCATGCCACAGGTGAACAGAACCTCCTTTGTTATGATAATTGTACACTGTTTTACACTACTTTTTTATTAATGACTATAGCACTCTGCATAGTTTTGTTTTTGACTTTTATATTATATTGCTTTGGTTTGGGTATAGTTGCTGCATGCGTACTAAAACTTCCTTCTAATAGTTATATTATTCTGCTACAAATTTAATACTCGATTGTAATGGATTCTTGCTTTTGTTATATCAAATCTCAAACATGTGATCAATGTACAATCATCCCCTGCCGTTGGCAGTTTAAAAACTATAGCTTTATCAGTTTGGCTAGCTTGAAAGAAATTTTGCCAGAACTTTGTGATTTCCATACCCATTTGTCACTTTTTTTTATTTTGTTTTGGTTGGATCTTGTGAATTAGATGGGTTATATGAAATGTTAAGTAGGAGTTATATGAAAACTGAGATTGCACAGTTTATAAACTAAGAATTATTTGATTTTCATAAACTAATCTTAATGTCTAGTTTATGAATTAAGCTCAATGCTAAGTTTTTAAAGTGATACTTGCTCATTTTTTAAACTGAGATTTGCTCATTTTTCTGTTACACGGAAATAGTATAAGTCTTATCGCACTTGCACATTCAACTGTGTAATAACCCGAAAATCTAAGACAATTTAAAATTTTTATTTTGGCAATTTTAGTGAATTTTGATTATTTAAAATGAATTATTTTAAATAATAACAACGAGAAATTTATTTTGAATAGAATTAGAACGTATATATTTATATAGATCGTCGTTAAAATATAAATATTTAATTATAATTATAAAAGGAATTGAAAATGGCGCGGTAGTTCGAAAATTCGATTTCAAAATTCAAATGAATGTGTAGGATTCAAAATAAACCGGATTTTAGCGAAACCAAAATTATTAGAATCTATTAGAGAATATCTTTCCAATGAATTCGAAAAATTGAAATTTCATAGCGGGGGTAAAAAGTTATGCCCAGTTGAAAATTCAGAATAGTCGCTATGATTTTTTGGCCCTTAAAAATAGCCATTTTGCAAACGACCTCGGTTTTCGACGAAACCACTTTTGTTGGATTCGTGATGTCAGCTTATTGCTAGGATTCAAAATTCATAATTTTCTGAGTCAATATGTGGGCTTGGCAAAGGAAAACGCGTTTGACCAGTTTAAGTTGATTTTAATCGACTGGAAATTGACCCTTTTTCAAACTGTCTCGGAATTTGACGAAATTAGTTTTGTTAGGACTATATCGTCAATACGAAGTTAGAAAATATTTTTTGGGAGTTTTTCGAGTTAGTATGCGGCCCTAGTAAATTGAAATGTACGTTTAAAATTGAATATATATAGATTTATATTTTAATTTAAAAGAAAACTGATCGTAACGATCGAATTGGCCTATGTGACATATCCCACTGTGTTCTGAATGGGGGTATTACGCTAGGGACGACAGTCGTTGGGTCTTGTTTCGAGTCCGGGTGAAAAGTCAACTTTAAGTGGAGAAAATAAATTAAATTAATTAAAAATTTTACAAACCCCCCCTTCAGTTTTCTTTCATTCGATTATGCCCCCCTCCCTTTTCTGATTTCCCCGTTCGAGAATGGCGCCTGCCATTCATCACCTCGCCGCCGACGCTCAGCATGCCACTGCCCTCCAACGCGCCGCCACAGGCACGGCTACCTCCAACCCCCCTCCCCTCGTCGCTCCGCCATCTTCCTCTCCAAACCGAGCCACGCCCAGAGCCACGCACCCAAACCCTAAATCCGCCACAGTGGGCGCTGCCACCACCGTTGAACGCCAGCCACCCCCGCGCGCCATCTCCTCCACCTTCCACTCCGCCCTCCATTCGAAAATCAGCCCCCCCTATAAGTTGTTTTTTCTCCCTTATTTTCTCTAATTTTACTTATTAATTTAAATAAAAAAAAATCTGATTTTTGTAGGAAAGATCCGTGAGTAGGAGGTTGAATTCTATACAAAGTTTTTTTATTTTAAAAAAAAGAGATGATTTTTGTTAACATAAAAATATGATTTTTTTTATGTTGATAAAAATATAAATTTTAGTTCATGAAGAAGTGTGATTTTATTTAAATAACATAGGAAGGAAAAAATGTGATTTTTGTGCGTAAAACATGAGAATAAAAAATTAAATTTCTGTTTATGAAAGAAGTGATTTTTATATGAATGTCATGCATTGAAAAGACGAGGTTTTTAAGAGTAACAAGATTGAATTTTTAAAGGTAACAAGATTGAATTTTTAAAGGTAACAAGATCGAATTTTTATAAGGTTAAAGATCGGATTTTTGATAGGGAAAAAAATACGATTTTTAATATGAAGTTGAAATTATAAAAATACGATTTTTAATATGAAGTATTTAGCATAAAGATCTAATTTTTATATAGGAAGGAGCGTTATAAAAATATAATCTTTATTGGAAGAAGAGCAACGTAAAAATATAATCTTTTTACATAGAACGTGGCGTTGTAAAAATATAATTTTTCCTTGTATGAAGTAGCGAAGTAAAAACGTGATTTTTATCATATATATAGCAAAGTAAAAATATGATTTTTAAATTGAAAGTGAACAAATAAAAATGTGATTTTTATTCTAAAGACAACAGTATAAAAATGTGATTTTTATATATGTAGTGGCTACGGACAATGAAAGTGACAAAAGGCGAGCACGATGAAGATTCCTACATATGAAGAGCCGTGGCGTCTGGTTTAGCTTTGGTGAGAACTCCTCACCTTTAATTTAAATTTCTAGTTAAAAATATATACTAGGATGCAGACGGTGTTTAGTAGCACCCGACACCCATCGTCCACAGACCATGGACGGCTAGTATGCTTGTTTGTTTGATTTTGATGTGTAGTTGATTGTATGATGTGATGTGAAATAAAATAA
Source organism: Allium sativum (assembly GCA_030737875.1). Taxonomy (NCBI): domain Eukaryota; kingdom Viridiplantae; phylum Streptophyta; class Magnoliopsida; order Asparagales; family Amaryllidaceae; genus Allium; species Allium sativum. Next base: position 140,672,887 of record CM060924.1, read on the forward strand.
TTATATAGTTGAAAATATTTTATAATTGAAAATAGAATTTTTAACGTGTATTTAAAATGAAATAAATATAAACAAATCGGACGATTTGTTTATATCCACACATTCGACTGATATGGATTGGGACGATAAATTTTACACATCGCCCAACTGCACACATAAAATCTGTGTTTGATTGTTTGAAAACCCCACACGGGTATTGGGATGATATATGACTTACACTAGTCCCAATAATTAGTTGTATGTCGATCGATTGATTGACAGGCTGTTTTGAGCGTTAAATATTTATATTTGATGCTTATACAGTGTAGAATGCACTTTGGATGATGGTTGATTGTTTATCGTCATTGTTGTATACATGTATTGGATGAAATCCATATAACTGAAATTATATGGTAATTGACTGCTTCTGATTCCAGTTCAAAATTATCGAATAATTCAAAATTATATTCAGTGAATATTGAAATGTGAAGCCGTGTTAAGTAGTTACACGCCATTTTAACATGAACGGGAATTTTGTCGATTTTATAATGAATATTGGAAGTGATTTCAAAATCGAATATTTTGAAATGAATTCGAATTGAAATTGAATAGAAATTAATTCGAATTGAAATTGAATAGAAATAAATTCGAATTGAAAGTGAATAGAATTGAATTCGAATTGAAATTGAATAGAAATGAATTCGAATTGAAATTGAATAGAATTGAATTCGAATTGAAATTGAATAGAAATGAATTCGAATTGAAATTGAATAGAAATGAATTCAAATTCAAATTGAATAAATTTAAAATTCAAATTGAATTGAAAACGAAATAAAATTGAATTAAAAATCGAATTGAATTGAAATCGATTTGAAATGAATTTAAAACGAATTTATAAGGAAAAAATCAATTTTGATTTGAATTTGAAATGAAGTTGAAATCGTTTCGAAATCGAATTTAAAACGATTTATAAAATACGTTTTAAAAGGAAATCGATGAAATATATATATATATATATATATATATATATATAATATATATACTATATAGAATGGCCTGAATAGAACGCGCTGCGCCGCTGCAGTTTGCGAATTTCGACCATGGACTTCGAATTGATATTACGGGAGATCCGACCGTCGGATTCTCCTAAAACCGGAATCGTTGGGTTCGTATCGAAAAGAGATTTCTAACGAATATTTGAAATTAGAAATATAACGGTTGGATTTGGAATTATGTCCAAATCAAATTTGGAAAAGGTCGCTGTAAGTGCAGTTCGATGACCGTTAATGGAAATCGACTGTACAGGCCTTGATAAAATTATTAAAAATATCAATAATTTGTGTAAAATCATAAGGAATGATTTGTGAAGAATTAGGATGAAAAACTCCCTATTTGAAAAGGTAAAAATAGATTTTTATCGAAATGAACTAGTTTTGAACTAAAATAATAATTTATTTATTTTTAAATAAATAAATTGAATTTAAAATGGTTTTGAAAATAACCAGAATTTCCAATAATTGAATTGGAATGGATTTGAATCAAAATTATCTTTGGAATATTTCGATGTTGGATTTCGTGATTATAAAGATGTTGTTATGGAAATTTGAAAGATATATATATGTATTCGTTATTTCCAATACGATATTTGTTGGTTGTAGAATTTGATATTGAATATAAGCCAATATATTTTCTATTCAGAGCCTTGTATTTATTATCAAATGTGATTTGGGTTTGTCATGAATGGTGTCATCATTAACACTGTTCTTAAATCCAGTTGAGAAAAAGATTAAATCTTTTTATTTAGATTTAATGAAGTGTACCGATTAAATGGTATTTAATTGGAATTGAATTTGAATTGATTTATGGGTTTATCGTGAACGGTGTTTTAAATAACACTTGTTCTTTAACCCGATAATTGATGGAATGTGATTTTGGGTTGTCGTGAATGGTATCTTCAATAATACTGTTCTTAGACCCCAACTGAGTCAAGAAAATCAGAAACTAACTGGAGATTAGTTAAGTTGAATGGTTTCTTGGGTATTGATCTGATGTTAGTTTCGGCCTTCGGGGTTAATACTTAGGGAATTGCTCACTTGCTATTTTACGGTTAAAGGCTGATAGAATGGAATGTGATTTTAGGGTTTATCGTGAACCGTGTTTTAAATGACATTAGTTCTTTAACCCAGTTAAAGATTAAAACTAAGTGGAGTTTTAATTAATCTTCAATTAGATTGAAAAGATCGAGAATGGGGTATCACCAGTTTTGCTCCAGGCGATAGTTAAATCTTTAATTAGATTTGAACGTGAAATGGTAATTGAATTTACCGATAAACCGTGGTGTTAGATATGAAGTATGTCCAGTTTTACTTCATGAGATGAATAGGTTGGGATTGGGAGATAAAATAAATGATTACTTTGGTGTGGTTCACTAATCCTGACTAGTTTGAAGTGATATTCAAAGTACGATTAAAGAATAAATTTAAAAGAATGTACCTTTGATAAAATTAATGGGAACCTTTCCTTAAGAATGTGAAATTTAGAAACTAACTGTAGGTTTGCTAAGCATAATGGTTTCCTGGGTATTGATCTGATGTTGGTTTCTGCCTTCGGGGTTAATATTTGGGGAATTATTCTCTTGTTAATTTACGGTTAGTGACTGATGAATTGGAATGAGGCATATGTTGTGTTTGTGTAACACTTGTTTATTATATACGTGAGTTATTCGGAAAGACCGGGTTTATCCCATTCTGAATAACTGATATGACGATAAGTCGAAGATGAAGACGGTGGTTGAAGACCGTAGGTCTGCACGTCATTTGGGTGATTACTGATGATCTTGATTAGGTCGTACACCCAAGAGGAGGGAATCAGTTAGTGCTCGTCCAGACGTACGTGGAGATCGATGGATATGCGAGGTACAAGGTGCCTCCGGTTTCATTCGGACCCAGAACGGACTTGTAAATGAACTGTGTGTCTGACATTGGATATCATTCTGTGTGATTGATGGATATCGGTTGCATGGAGTGGTGTGCCTGTGTGGCATGCTAAGATGCAAATGATCAAGGCTTTTATTGAAAAGCAGAGTCTTGTGGTTGATGATCAAAGCACAGCCTGTGTGGCATAGCTTTGTGTAACATTGATTCGCGAGCCTCACACCCCGGTTGTGAACCAGAAACGGGAGAGGACATCAGGGAGGGCATGCGTTTCCTTCTAGTTAGAAGTGACGTCAGTGGTTTTACACGCCCTGACGAGTTTGACTTATGTGGTTGTTGTTGTTGCGAGGCGCCTCAGATATATCGATGACTATGTGAAGCCGATGGAGTCATTTTTTGGCTCATTTACGCCCCGAAGGGCGGGGAATCGCAGTGTTCAGGCATTTTAATCCACATCGGTGGACCGACCCTGACGATCCAAAGGCTTGACTGAGTACTGGCCTGAGACATGGGCTAGATTGTCTCGAATTCAGTAGAGGACTATCTTTTGCCTCGGTTCACAAACGGAAATCCAATTTCCAAATACGTGACAGTGCAGTTTTGATTGTAGAGCCTAGCATGGCGACATGATATATGGTACCCATGCCGTCTATGATTGATATTTATGATTGAAATTGTTTTGACACTATACACTTATAGTAATAATAAAAGATGAAATTTAGCGTATCAAGCATTCTTTGGCTATTATAAGGTAAAACCCTATCCTCCGGCTTGCGTTGCATTGTGTGATGGGACCTGGGTCTTATAATAGCTTCATTTTTCTTTATTTAGCATTGCACTGTTGTTTTATGCACTGGTATTCTTGGGAGGAAACCCGTTCCATGTTATACGGCGTGGTCCTTTGATTTACCTAACTTTAAAATAAAGATTAATAACTGTTTTAGTTCTCACACCAGTCACATGACTGACCTGGAGTTTATTGTTTTAACCTAAACTCTGGGTGCCCCTATTTTCCGCACGGGCAGCTAGTAGTTTTGGTTTTGCAGATTTATATTCACAGGATCCTGATTTACAGCTGGAATGATATCCGGAAAGCTCTCTATCTGTTATTCTTTTCAGTTGTGTTTTGTATTATTTTCCGCTGCTATGCAATGTATTGTAATCTCTGATATTTAGTGAATGTGTAATATTGGTTTATACTCTATATATTCTTGTATTCTGATGGAATTGTTGTAATATACAATGAAATGTTCTTCTGTCTGCGTACTTGTGTGGCTTGATCTCAAAGCATCCGGGCTTTCCTTACTGGGGAAGTTACGGGTTACTACAAACTGCAGTTATTGTCTTATTGCAGCTTCTTTACAGAATAATTTAGCAAAACAAAAATACTAGTGAAAAGAGCAATATCACTAAATGAAGTTATAGCCATGTCTTTTTTTTGCTCTGAAGGCATATGACTACGCATTTTTTTAATGCTTCAAAGGCGATGCTTCTCGAAACTAAGCGAGAAACTGAGCATTGCTCAGTTTGCTCGAAACTGGGCAATGCTCAGTTTCGAGCAAAACTGAGCAATGTTTGCTCGAAACCGGGAAGTGCTCAGTTTCGAGCAAAACTTGGATGTGCTTGTGACCCCATGTAGGCTGGTAGCATTGTTGTGGTAATTTCATTAGTCGATCATTTGGCATGCCACGCCTATTTGAAGGACAATATGTATCGTTATGACTTGACACAGTCTCTTTTGACTAATCCAATTTTTTGATCATTTATAATAATTCAGATCCATAAGCAATGGGAATAATAATAATTTTACACTGTTGTTTTTTAGCGTACTAAGTTCACAAAATCAAGCAATGGGAATAATAAACAAGGCACTGGAGTTCCTTTATTACCTATAAATAATGAAGGAAATGAGAAAGATGTCAGGTTAAAATTGAAAAAAATAGTATTGCCATTTCTTGTGCAGTTTTCACTACTGTGCATATATTGTAATTTACTATATAACAAAGATATACTTGAAGAACCTGAATAGTTTTATTTAACATCTTTTCCATCATTAGAAACAATGATTGATATTCATAGAAAGTTTTCAATATTTTACACTATTGGAACAACACATGCAAATGGCGGCCAGTACATTACTAATTATGTTTTAAGCCTTGTGTAAAGAATAGCCGAGGAGAAGTATATGGTATTAACTACTTATTATACACGCTCGAAGTTATACCACATACCAATTGTATGCTAGACCAAGTCATTTAGTATGATATACAACCCTTAAACCATCGCCTTATTTTGAAGTATGAGTTAATTATCACATTATATAAGGGCAGCATCAACTGTGGAAATACACCAATTTAGACTTATGCAGGTGATGAGTGAGCGACAAAAAAAAACTTGTTTCATTTGCTTTTTGTATCAGTGCACCTCTGCCCTGCATAAAGAAGTATGAGTTTGCAGTCATGTTATACAAGGACATGTGTATAACTCCATCAATGCAGACTTTACAGATGATTAATGAGTGCTAAAATGCTCATTTAATTTTCTTTTTGAATCAGTGCACCTGAACTTTGAGCAAGTTGATAGTGGCAACATTTTAGTTTGGTCTTTGAAATAGAGCAATAGATAAAAAAATGTTACAAAAGATAATATTTTATCTGTAGGATGTTACAACGTCTTGTGGTACTGATATATTTATCTTTATCTTTTAGTTTAGAGACAACATAATTTATGGTGCCATTATAAAGTATATGCATCATCTTTGATGCAAGGTCATTGGTTCATGGAGCGAGTGGCAATGGTGTTTTACCACTCAGCTGTTTCATGTTGAACAAGAAATTTGAGTTTACTAATGTATAGATATGAGTTTCCATTACGACTTGCTTATTATATTAGCACGCGTCTTGTTCTACTAATATTTTTATCCTCTTCAACTTTGAAAATGGTCGAGATAGTGATGGATGATATATGTGCAAGTATATATGAGTTCAAGATAAATGGGTCTGGAAAACAATTAAGCAATGAAACTAAGCATTGCCCAGTCGAACAAAACTGAGCATTGCTCAGTTTCAAACAAAACCGAGCAATGCTCAGTTTGTCTAAACTGAGCGAGCAACGCTCGGTTTCAAACAAAACTGAGCATTGCTCGCTCAGTTTGTCAAAACTGAGCAGCGCTCAGTTTCGTTTGAAACTGAGCATTAAATTTCTCAGTTTCAAACAAAGCTGAGAAAGTTTGTCGAAACTTAAAAATAACTATTTAGAACATCATAGGCCGGTTTCATTATTTTGTTGCTCAATATTCTAACTTTTGTCCAAGTTCATTAGTTAACTTTTATTAAATGCAAGTATTAGGTTGGTCTCTATAAAATTTTGAGATGGTGTAACGTTAGATTCTCTCCCTTCAATAAATTAGCAAGTGCGTTAGCCTTCTGTTGATTTAAATGAAATTTTATGTTTTTTGTGCTACCTTTTTGGCATACATGTAATATGCATTGTGCTATATTTTTCAGACCCGTAAAGATGATGCAAGCACCAAAAGCAATTGCCAACAAGAATAAAAAGGACGATTTTCGTCAATGGTCTATGGAATTACAAAATCTAGTTGCAAGTCAAGTGGCGAGTCAAGTGTCAATCCAAATCAACGATGCTTTTAAATCATTTGCTTCATCCTTTCTTACTATGGTACCGGGATTGCAACATAATGTTAATGACGGTGTTGTGGCGCCTATGACATTGTTGAATTTAAAATATGGAAGTGTACCAAATACATTAATGGCGGTGTAATTTGAACTTGATATTATGGTATTTTAAAATTGGAAGCATTATGCAAAAGTGACATTGTTGAATTTGAAATATGGAATTGTACCAAATACTTTTATTTGAATTGATATGTTGAATTATATATGTGATTGAAAATCATAAAAACATGTTATATAAGTGTTAGCAATTTATGTATGCCAACATTTACAAGAGTTAGTAGGATTATGATACTGACATTTATAAGTGTTACCATATCTTATGGTTCCAATATTTATAAGTGTTAGCAATGAATATCTTTGTAACTCTTATAAGTGTTGTCATATCTTATAGTTCCAACATTTATAAGTGTTAGCAATAAATATGTTTGTAACTCTTATAAGTGTTACCATATCTTATGGTTCCAACATTTACAAGTGTCAGCAATGAATATGTTTGTAACACTTATAAGTGTTAGCAGTTAATCTGTTTGTAACACTTATAAGTGTTACAGGAAATTCCTCACAGGCCGTTGGTGACACTTAAAAGTGTTACAGAAATTATTTGTAACACATATATTTGTTGGGAATCCACTGTTTTGGTGTAGTTTTTTAAGACCAATACCACCTTTTGATTTTGATTTACACAATGTGTTCAACACAACTTTGTGCGATGATCCTTCCAAAAAAAATCTGCACATAGGGATTGAATTTTATCTAAGGTATATTCTGGTATTTGATATATAAACAGCCAGTACAAAATGACAGGAGTTAAGACTGTGTTAATTAATTCAGCCCGGCCTGCAAAACTCAATAATTTAGTTTCCCAACCTTGGATTTTGATTTGTACTTTCTGAATCAATGGATTACATTCTGAATAATGTAAATGATTGGAAGAAAGTGTGACTCCTAAATATTTATTAGGTAAAGAATCCTGTACAAAACATAAAATATTCATAATCTCTTGAGAATTATTTACTAATGTATTGAAAAAGACTTTGGTTTTAGAAGCATTTACTTGCAAATCAACATGGGTGCCTAATTTATGAAAATTCAAACAAAGAGTGGAAGCATTATGAATAGATGATTTACCAAAGATCATTAAATCATCCGCATATGTAAAAATACCGCGAAATCCGGTAGGCTTTGCAACCATCCCTTCATCCTCCAGTACAGCAGGTAAAACCTACCGTGGCTCACAGTGGTCCCCTAGTTCCTTGTTTTACGGTGACCCTCTCGAGTCTCCCGGCCACTGCCTAACCAACCCTCAATAGGGACATGTAGGGGTAAGAGTCTCCCGTTTGCCACCAAACCGCGAAGCGAGAACCCCCTATCATGCGTACCCCAGCCCACACAGGGCCAACAACAAGAACTAGTGCCACTTTATAACGACCCGAACTCCCCCGGTAAGGAAAGCCCGGATTGAGATGAGAACAACACACATCGGAACGCAGACAGAAGAACATTTCATTGTTATTACAACAATTCCATCAGAATACAAGAATATACAGAGTATAAATGAATAAATTACATTCGACAAATATCAGAGATTTAAATTACATTTAAACACATCGCAGCGGAAAATAATACAAAAGCACAACTAGAAATAATGCACGGATACAGAGCTTTCCGAGCATCGTTCCAGTTGTAATTTAGGATCCTGTGAATATAAATCTACAAAACCAAAACTACTAGCTGCCCGTGTCGAAAATAGGGGCACCCAGAGTTTAGGTTAAAAAAATAAACTCCCGGTCAGTCATGTGACTGGTGTGAGAACTAAAACAGTTAATTAAAACTTTACTTTAAAAGAGAGTAATTCAAGGGACCACGCCGTATAACACGGAACGGGTTTCCTCCCAAGAATACTAGTGCATATAACAAAACAGCGCAATGCTTTTTGGAAAAATGAAGCTATTATAAGACCCAGGTCCCATCACACAATGCAAGCCGGAGGATAGAGTTTTCCCTTATAATAGCCAAACATGCTTGGTACGTTTTAAACAAATCATTTGATCCTATTATAAGTGTATAGTGTCAAAACAATTCAAATCATAAATATCAATCATAGGCAGCATGGGTACCATCTATCATGTCTCCATACTAGTTCTACAATTAAAACCACAATATCACTTATTGGAAATTGGATTTCCGTCATGAGTCGAGGCAAGGGGCAAGCTCCTCTCCGCGTTCGAGACACTCTAGCAATGCCTCAGGACCCCACTATGATCCTTTGGAACCTCCAAGGTCGGTCCTCTCTTACTTTTGAGTATTGGTTATTCCTGAACACACGTTTCCCGGTCCTTACAGACCTATATCCGAGGCGCCTCATATCCAACAACCACACAGGTGAAAAGTATATAAATGTCAGGGCTGGTAGGTCACTGACACCACCATAGCTAGAAAGAAACGTCGTGCACTCCTTGGGTCCATATCCCTTTTTTGACTCATACCGAGGTGTGAGGCTCGCGAATTCACGTTATACACAAAGCTACGCCACACAGGCCATGCTTTGATCATCAACCACAAGACTTTGCTTTTCAACAGAAGCCCTGATCAATTGCCACTTACGCGTGCCACACTGGCAATTCACTCCATGCGACTGATGTCCATCGTTATACAACCTCTGATCTCGTACGTCTCAGAGAAGGGTGTTAATCAAGAGAATAAATTCTCCACCGCCAAACAGATGTATATTTAATAGAGATCAATCAACATAGAATAAAATCCAATGTCAGACACACAATCCATTTACAAGTTCGTTCTGGGTCTGAACGAAACCGGAGGCACTTTCCTCGCATATCCATCCATCTCCAAGTACGTCTAGACGATCACCAACTGTTTCCCTCATCTTGGGTGTACCGCCCAATCGAGATCATCAGTAATCACCCAAACGATGTGAAGACTTCCGGTCTTCAACCACCGTCTTCCTCTTCGACATCTCGTCGAATCGGTTATTCAGAATGGGTATAATCCCGACCTTTCTGAATATCCCACGTATATAGTAAACAAATGTTACACAAACACAATGAACGCCTCATTCCATTTCAGAATATTCTTTAATTCACAAAATCACATTCTTAGGGAAAGATTCCCATTAATTTTATCCAAGATAAATTCTTCTAAATTTATTCTTTAATCCTCCTTTGGATATCATTTCGAACTAGTCGGGATTAGCGAACCACACCGAAGTAATTATTTATTTTATTTCCCAATCCCAACCTATATATCCTATGGAGCAAAACTGGTAATACTCCATATCTAACACCACGGTGTTATCGGTAAAATTAATTACCATTTCACGTTCAAATCTAATTAAAGATTTAACTATCGCTTTGGAGCAAAACTGGTGGTACCCCATTCTCGATCACCCTTTAGATTTGACAATTTAAATTATCAATTCACATTTCAATCTAATTAAAGATTCATTAAAACTCCACTTAGTTTTAATCTTTTCAAAAATCAATATCCTGTCTTTAATTGGGTTAAAGAACCAATGTCATTTAAACACAATTCACGATAAACCCAAAATCACATTTGATATTCAATACAAGGCTCTGAATAGAAAATATATCGGCTTATATTCAATATCAAATTCTGAAACTAACAAATATCGTATTGGATATAACGATATAAAATATATCTTTCAAATCCCCACAACAATATCTGTATAGTCACGAAATCCAACACCGAAATATTCCGAAGATAATTTCGATTCAACTCCAGTCCAATTCACGTATTGGGAATCATGATTATTTTTAAAATCACTTTCAAATTCAATTTATTTATTTCAAAAATAAATTGATTTTAATTCTAGTTCAAAACTAGTTCGTTTCGACAAAAATCTATTTTTATCATTTCAAATATGGAATTTTTCAGCCCAATTTTTCCCGAATCATATATTATGATTTTACACAAATTATTAATATTTTTAATAATTTTATCAAGGCCCGTACAGTCGATTTCCATCAACGGCCATCGAACTGCACTTACAGCGACCTTTTCCAAATTTGATTTGGACATAATTCCAAATCCAACCGTTAGATTTCAAATTTCTAATATTCATTGGAAAGCTCTTTTCGATACGAACCAAACGGTTCCGGTTTTAGGAGGATCCGACGGTCGGATCTCCCGTAATGTCCATTCGAAGTCAGTGGTCGAAATTCGCGAACTGCCATGGCGCGGCGCGTTTTATTCAGGCCATTATATATATATAATATATATATATATATATATTATATATTTCGTCGATTTCCTTTTAAAACGTATTTTATAAATAGTTCTAAATTCGTTTCAAAAACAATTTCAACTTTATCTTCAATTTCAAATCGATTTGATTTCAATTCAATTCGAATTCATTTCAATTTTATTTAATTCGAATTCAAATTCGTTTCAATTCAATTCTAATTCTAATTCATTTCAATTCATTTCAATTCAATTCAATTTGAATTTACCTTCTATTTAATTCAATTCGAATTCAATTCAAATTGATTTCAATTCAAATTGATTTCAATTCAAATTGATTTCAATTCAATTTCAGTTCGTTTTAAATTTCATTCAAAACGATTTCAATTCGTTTTTAATTCAATTTCAATTCAATTCAATTTGAATTCATTTCTATTCAATTCGAATTCAAATTCACTTTCTATTCAATTCGAATCGAATTCATTTTCTATTCGATTCGAATTCATTTCAAATTGATTCAATAAAATTTCAATTTGAATTTTAATCTAATTTAATTTGAATTTCATTTCAAAATATTAAATTTTGAAATCACTTTTCAATATTCATTATAAAACGAATAAAATCGATATAAATATCGTTCGCGTCAAAATAACGCTTCTCTAATCGACACGGCTTTATATTTTTCAAAAACTTCGTTATTCTATTCAACAAATGAATTTTTATTCTATTCAACGCATGAATCTATATTTCTTTCAACACACGTCTATTTTTGTTATGTAAAATATTTTATAAAATTATGGTATCTATCGTTTGATTTTCAATTAGACTCCACAGTGAAGTAGTTCTAATTTTAAATATGATAAAGATGTAAATTTTATTATTAAAATATTTTACTCAACACATGAATAGTTTCAACACATGAACATCGTCAACACATGACTTTTTTATATTCAACACATGAATCTATATTTTATAATATTCATTATTTTCCCGATTGGAATGAGGCCGAATCAATCACCATATAATATTAATTATATGGATTCCATACACCACATGTATATAATAGCAATGATAAACAAACAACCATCACCCAAGGTGCAACACACAATTGTATAAGCATCAAATATAAATGATTAACGCTTACACAGCCTGTCGACCAATCGATCGACATACAATTAAATAATTAGGATTAGTGTACGCCAAATTTCATCCCAACACCCGTGTGGGGTTTCAAATCAACAAACACAGATTTTTATTTGTGCAGTTGGGCGATGTGTAAAATTTATCGTTCCAATCAATATCAGTCAAATCAGTGTATATAAACAAATCGGCCGATTTGTTTATAATTATTTATTTACTCACATTCATGTTAAAATTATATTTTTAACGATAATTAATTTATTTCAACTATCTACATTTATTATCGATTTTTATATATTGAATAGCAAAGTAAAAATTTGATTTTTATATATTGAATAGCAAAGTAAAAATTCGATTTTTATATATTGAATAGCAAAGTAAAAATGCGATTTTTATGTAGAGAGGAGCGATGTAAAAATAGAATTTTTATCTATATAGTACCGATGTAAAAATAGAATTTTTATCTATATAGTAGCGATGTAAAAATAGAATTTTTATCTATATAGTAGCGTTGTAAAAATAGAATTTTTATCTATATAGTAGCGTGTAAAAATAGAATTTTTATCTATATAGAAGCGTTGTAAATATATGAAGTGAAATAAAAATCTGAACTTTATCTTAATCGTGAAGTAGAGAGAATATAAAAATGTGATTTTTATATATGTAGTGGCTACGGACAACGAAAGTGACAAAAGGCGAGAACAGTAATGATTTCCTACAAATGAAGTGTTGTGGAGTTGGGATTAGCTATCGGTGAGAACTTCTCACTCTAAATTTCTTTTTCTAGTTATATATACATACTAGGATGCAGACGGTGCTTAGCAGCACCCGACACCCGTCATCCACAGACCATGGATGGCTTGTTTGTTTGATTGATGTGTTGTGAAAATTGTATGTGATGATGATGTGAAATCGATAATAAATGTAGATAGTTGAAATAAATTAATTATCGTTAAAAATATAATTTTTAATGTGAAAGTGAATAAATAAATATTTATAAACAAATCGGCCAATTTGTTTATATACACTGATTTTACTGATATTGATTGGGACGATAAATTTTACACATCGCCCAACTTCATAAATAAAAATCTGTGTTTGTTGATTTGAAACCCCACACGGGTGTTGGGATGAAATTTGGCGTACACTAATCCCAGTTATTTAATTGTATGTCGATCGATTGGTCGACAGGCTGTGTAAGCGTTAAATATTTATATTTGATGCTTATGCAGTTGTGTGGTGCACCCTGGATGATGGTTGATTGTTTGCCATTGCTATTATATACATGTGTTATGTGGAATCCATATAATTAACATTATATGGTGATTGATTGGGCCCCATTCCAATCGGGAAAATAATGAATATTATAAAAGAAAATTCATGTGTTGAATATAAAAATAGTCATGTGTTGACGATGTTCATGTGTTGAAAATATTCGTATGTTGAGTAAAATATTTTAATTATAAAATTTACAACTTTATCATATTTAAAATTAGAACTACTTCACGGTGGAGTCTGATTGAAAATCAAATGACAGATACCATAGATTTATAAAATATTTTACATAACAAAAATAGTCGTGTGTTGACAGTACTCATGTGTTGAGATTAGTGGTGTGTTGAAAGAAATATAGATTCATGTGTTGAATATAATAAATATTCATTTGTTGAATATAATAACGAATTTATTGAAATTTATAAAGTCGTTTTGATTAGAGTTGCTCTATTTTGACGTGAACGATATTTATATCGATTATATTCGTTTCTACAATGAATATAGGAGAAGTGGTGATTTCAAAATATAACGTTTTGAAAATATTATCATTTATATAGTAATGATATGAAATATTCAATTTTGATTAGAAATTGAATGCAGAGTTGAAATGGTTTTGAAAACGAATTTAAAACGATTTATAAAATACGTTTTAAAAGGAAATCGACGAAATATATATATATTATATATATAATGGCCTGAATAGAACGCGCCGCGGCAGTTCGTGAATTTCGACCATTGACTTCGAATTGAAGTTGCGGGAGATCCGACCGTCGAATTCTCCTAAAACCGGAACCGTTGGGTTCGTATCGAAAAGAGCTTTCCAATGAATATTAGAAATTTGAAATCTAATGGTTGGATTTGGAATTGTATCCAAATCAAATTCAAAAAGGTCGCTGTAAGTGCAGTTCGATGGCCGTTGATGGAAATCGACCGTATGGGCCTTGATAAAATTATTAAAAATATCTATAATTTGTGTAAAATCATAAGAAATGATTTGGGAAAAATTGGGCTGAAGAATTCCACATTTGAAAAGATAAAAATAGATTTTTATCGAAATGAACTAGTTTTGAACTAGAATTAAAATCAATTTATTTTTGAAATAAATAAATTTGAATTTGAAAGTGATTTTAAAAATAATCAATATCCCCAATACGTGAATTGGACTGGAGTTGAATCGAAATTATCTTTGGAATATTTCGATATTGGAATTCGTGGCTATACAGATATTGTTATGGGAATTTGAAAGATATATTTTATATCGTTATTTCCAATACGATATTTGTTGGTTTCAGGATTTGATATTGAATATAAGCCAGTATATTTTCTATTCAGAGCCTTGTATTTAATATCAAATGTGATTTGGGTTTATCGTGAATCGTGTTTTATATGACATTGGTTCTTTAACCCAGTTAAAGACAGGATATTGATTTTTGAAAAGATTAAAACTAAGTAGAGTTTTAATGAATCTTTAATTAGATTGAAATGTGAATGGATAATTTAAATTATCAAATCTGAAAGGTGATCGAGAATGGAGTACCACCAGTTTTGCTCCAAAGCGATAGTTAAATCTTTAATTAGATTTGAACGTGAGGTGGTAATTAATTTTACCGATAACACCGTGGTGTTAGATATGGAGTATTACCAGTTTTCTCCATGGGATATATAGGTTGGGATTGGGAAATAAAATAAATAATTACTTCGGTGTGGTTCGCTAATCCCGACTAGTTTGGAAAACCATAATTTGGTTTGAAATGATATCCAAAGGAAGATTAAAGAATAAATTTAGAAGAATTTATCTTGGATAAAATTAATGGGAACCCATTCCCTCAGAATGTGATTTTGTGAATAAAAGAATATTCTGAATTGGAATGAGATGTTTGTTGTGTTTGTGTAACCTTTGTTTATCATATACGTGGGTCACTCAGAAAGGCCGGGTTTATACCCATTCTGAATAACCGATTCGATGAGATGTCGACGATGAAGACGGTGGTTGAAGACCAGAAATCTTCACATCGTTTGGGTGATTACTGATGATCTCGATTGGGTTGTACACCCAAGATGAGGGAAACAGTTGGTGATCGTCCAGACGTACTTGGAGATGGATGGAAATGCGAGGAAAGTGCCTCAAGTTTCGTTCAGACCCAGAGCGAACTTGTAAATGGATTATGTGTCTAACATTGGATTTTCTTCTGTGTTGATTGATCTCTATTAAATATACATCTGTTTGGCGGTGGAGAATTTATTCTCTTGCTTAACGCCCTTCTCTGAGACGTACGAACTCAGAGGTTGCATATCGATGGACATCAGTTGCATGGAGTGAATTGCCAGTGTGGCACGCGTAAGTGGCTATTGATCAAGGCTTCTGTTGAAAAGCAAAGTCTTGTGGTTGATGATCAAAGAACGGCCTGTGTGGCGTAGCTTTGTGTATAACGTGAATTCGCGAGCCTCACACCTCGGTATGAGTTAAAAACGGGATACGGACCCAAGGAGTGCATGACGTTTCTTTCTAGCTAGGGTGGTGTTAGTGACCTACCAGCCCTGACATTTATATACTTTTCACCTGTGTGGTTGTTGGATACGAGGTGCCTCTGATATAGGTCTGTAAGGACCGGGAAACGTGTGTTCAGGAATTGCCAATCCTCAAAAGTAAGAGAGGACCGGCCTTGGAGGTTCCAAAGGATCATAGTGGGGTCCTGAGGCATTTGCTAGAGTGTCTCGAACGCGGAGAGGAGCTTGCCCCCTGCCTCGGCTCATGAAGGAAATCCAATTTCCAATACGTGATATTGCGGTTATAATTGTAGAACTAGTATGGCGACATGATATATGGTACCCAAGCCGTCTATGATTGATATTTATGATTGAAAATGTTTTGACACTATACACCTATAATAGTATCAAATGATTTGTTTTTAAATGTATCAAGCATTATTTGGCTATTATAAGGGAAAACCCTATCCTCCGGCTTGCGTTGCATTGTGTGATGGGACTTGGGTCTTATAATAGCTTCATTTTTCCAAAGAGCATTGCGCTGTTTTGTTATATGCACTAGTATTCTTGGGAGGAAACCCGTTCCGTGTTATACGGCGTGGTCCCTTGAATTACTATCTTTTAAAGTAAAGTTTTAAATAACTGTTTTAGTTCTCACACCAGTCACATGACTGACCTGGAGTTTATTATTTTAACCTAAACTCTGGGTGCCCCTATTTTCCACACGGGCAGCTAGTAGTTTTGGTTTTGCAGATTTATATTCACAGGGTCCTGATTTACAACTGGAACGATGCTCGGAAAGCTCTGTATCCGTGCATTACTTCTAGTTGTGCTTTTGTATTATTATCCGCTGCGATGTATTTAAATGTAATTTAAATCTCTGATATTTATCGAATGTAATTTATTCATTTATACTCTGTATATTCTTGTATCTGATGGAATTGTTGTAATATACAATGAAATGTTCTTCCGTTTGCGTTCTACTTTGTCCTGTTCTCAAAGTATCTGCGCTTTCCTTCACCGGGGAAGTTACGGGTTCTTATAGTGGTATCAGAGCTTTGGTTTACAGAGCTCGAGAACAAGACACATTAGAACCACACGAAAGAATTCATTAGATATTGGATTAGTAATATCCAATTAGAATGACTCGTTAGTGATAGGATCAGTATTATCCTAGAACGAGTGTGAGGAGTATATTTTTCAAATGAAAACAACTTTGTTTTGAAAATTAAATTCAAGTATACGTATTTGATTATTTATTTATATTGAATTTGGACAATCGAGTATATAAAGATTTCGCGTATACGCGTCATGAACGTATATTCGAAGTTTTAATATACTGGATAGATATAGAATTACACTCTAGTCGCCCGGAGATGATGTTGATAATGACCATGGCATCATCAATATTTATGTTCGTGTTTCGAAGGTGTGATTTCTATATAATTCCATCAGACTGGTGTGAGAACCAAAACTAATATAGATAGATTTATTGTTGTGAATTGGCATCAAAAACATGATTTTCTGTACATATGTATCAAAATTATGAATTTGAAACGTTAATCCACTAATTGATTGATGTTTGTGTTGTTTGTTTATTTGTTTGATAATTTTGAACCAATATGCCTAATTGAATCGAACATTGAATTGTATTGAAAATTGGTCGCATTTGCTTGCATATACATGTACTTACATTGAACAGGTCATAGCAAGGAGGCTAGAGCCGAAGAATAAAATTTGTTTACCCGACAAATAGGTACATGTTTACTATAATTTACTGTTTTGTTTGGGTGATGATGATTTTATGAGCCGATTGGCTTTTTCTTTTTCTTTTTGAGACCAGAAGGCCTGTGTGGCAATTTCGGGATTTTCCCGTTGCAGGGGAGGTTATGGAGAAATTTTTCGAAAATTTAGGGTGTTAGCCAAATTTTAGAAAAAAATTTGAAAAGTTCTTAGAAACTGAAAAGTTAAAGAACTTAAGTCGTAATCAAAATAATGGAAGTTGAGTTGATTTGTTAAACAACTTTCGGCTTCGTTCCTTTTCGGCTTCCATTGTTATTTTCCTTTTCGACCTTTGATTTAGAGAAGATTAGAATATCATCAATAAAAACCAAAACAAATTTATTCAATTAAATCACACATTGAACTAATTAGAAAATAGTTAGAAATATATACTTGTGCATTATATATATTTGAACAGGAAATTGGATAGCTGTTGAGTAAAGATTTTATTTGCGTGCCCGACAAATAGGTAAACCTTAATGAGTTGGATGCAAAATATTATTATATCAACTCCCGTGAATGTCATTGGATGCGGAGTGCTGGTTATTCTGTGTGAAATAATAAACATCGCCATAGGATAGCAACAATTAATTTTGAACTACATTACATGGCATACTTCTGGAAGATAGGCATACTTCATCATATACCACATAAGCATTTGGAGCTTGTGTGACGAGGTGGAAGATTTACTATATGAGCGAGAGGCTTGTATGGCGATGACTATATTTTACAGGTTGAATTGATGACTGATATGAACTATTTAAATTGTAACGATAAAATTGCCAGATTAACAAAAAACCCACACGGGTCTAGAGTTGACAATAATCACGTCTCTCTAGTTATTAGATACGGCACATAGACTATTTATTTCCCACACAGGACGAGGTGACGAGGATTTATCCTCTGGAGCATTTAAAATACACACTCCCTCAGGCTTTGACAGGGTCACTAGAATTTATTCTCTAGAGTTATTATCAATACACGCTCCCCTGTAAACACCAGAATATATCACTATAAATATGTGTATGCTTATTAGGATTTATTGGGTACCTAATACGGCCCAATAAATTTCCAAATCTCTCCCCGTACAAAGGAGGTTATGGCGAAATTTTTCGAAAATTCCGGGTGTTAGCCAAATTTTTAAAGAATTTAAAAATTCTCAGAAACTGAAAAGTTGGAGAATGGAAGCCAGATCGAACGTAGAGTTGATTAACCAAACCACTTTCGACTTTGTTCCTTTTCGGGGACGAAAAGTTTTAAGTGAGGGAGATTGTAACAACCCGAAAATCTGGGCCAGTTTAAAATTTTATTTTGGCAATTTTATTGAATTTTCTATATTTAAAATGAATTATTTTAAATAATATCGACCAGAAATTTATTTTGAATAGAATTCGAACGTATATATTTATATACGTCGTCGTTAGAATATAAATATTTATTTTAAATTATAAATAGAATTGAAAATGGCGCGGTAGTTCGATAATTCGATTTCAAACTTCAATTGAATGTACTGGGTGCAAAATAAACCGGATTTTAGTGAAACCAAAAATATTAGAATCTAATTGAGAATACCTTTGCAACGAATCCAAAAAATCGAGATTTCATAGCGGGAATCAAAAGATATGTCTAGTTGAAAATTCTGAATAGTCGCTATGAAATTCAGGCCCTTAAAAATGGGAATTTTGCAAACGACCTCGGATTTCGACGAAACCACTTTTGTTGGGTCCGTGATGTCAAATTATTGCTAGATTCCAAATTTCATAATTTTTCGAATCAATATGTGAGCGTGGCAAAGGAAAACGTGTTGACCAGTTTCATTTGATTTTAATCGACTGGAAAATGGCCATTTTTCCAACGATCTCAGAATTCGACGAAACTAGTTTTATTAGGACCGTATCGTCAATACGAAGCTAGAAAATATTTTTCTGGAATTTCTAGAGTTCGTATGTGACCCCGGTAAATTGAAATGCGTGTTCAAATTCAATATATAGAGTTATATGTTGATTTTGATGAAAACTGATTGAAACGATCGAACCAGCTTACGATACATATCCCATTGTGTTCGGAATAGGGGTAAAACGCTATGGACGACAGGCAGTGGGCCTCGTTTAGAGGTCGTATGAAAAAGTCAACTTTTTGTAAGTTAAATAATTAAAAATTAAAAACCCTCTCTCCTCCCCTTATCTTCTCTCAGCCCCCCCCCCCCTCGGTTCAATTTTTCAAAATAAAAAGAAAATAAAATATAAAAAAAAGAAGAGGAAGGAAGGGGACGGACGGAGCCACCCTCCCTCCCTCGCGATCAACGCCGCCACCCAGGGGGACCCCGCCGCAGTCGCCCCTCCGTCCTCCGCCAGACCCCCCACCGACCGTCGCTCCTCCGATCAACACCCCCGCGCCCCCCTTCCATCTCCCTTCTCCCCCTTCTCCCTTCTTTTTCCGCGCGAGCCCGATCCCCCCGAACTCGAACCCCCTCCTCCATCCACTGACCGACGCGAGCCCGACCCCCTCTCGCCCCCTTTTCAAAATGAACTGTAAGTTTTTTTTATTTATTTTACTTCATTTTTCTTTTTTCTGGTTTTATTCAAGAATGTAAAGCACAGTGTAAGGAAAGTTAGAATTTTTATATTATTTATAAACAAAGATTTAATTTCTACTATAGACAAAGTTTTGATTTTTGTTTTAAAAATATAAAGATTTGATTTTTAGGTAAGAGAAGTTGTGATCTTTTTTTTATTATATATACGTTGAAGTGGAAAAGTGATTTTTATAGCGATGATATAAAAATTCAATTTTTATATATTGAATAGCAAAGTAAAAATTCGATTTTTATATATTGAATAGCAAAGTAAAAATTCGATTTTTATATACTGAATAGCAAAGTAAAAATTCGATTTTATATACTAAATAGCAAAGTAAAAATTCGATTTTTATATACTGAACAGCAAAGTAAAAATTCGATTTTTATATATTGAATAGCAAAGTAAAAAATTCGATTTTTATATATTGAATAGCAAAGTAAAAATTCGATTTTTATATATTGAATAGCAAAGTAAAAATGCGATTTTTATGTAGAGAGGAGCGATGTAAAAATAGAATTTTTATCTATATAGTAGTGATGTAAAAATACAATTTTTATCTATATAGTAGCGCTGTAAAAATAGAATTTTTATCTATATAGTAGCGGTGTAAAAATAGAATTTTTATCTATATAGAAGCATTGTAAATATATGAAGTGAAATAAAAATCTGAACTTTATTTTAATCGTGAAGTAGAGAGAATATAAAAATGTGATTTTTATATATGTAGTGGCTACGGACAACGAAAGTGACAAAAGGCGAGAACAGTGACGATTTCCTATAAATGAAGTGTCGTGGAGTTGGGATTAGCTATCAGTGAGAACTTCTCACTCTAAATTTCTTTTTCTAGTTATATATATATACTAGGATGCAGACGGTGCTTAGCAGGACCCGACACCCGTCATCCACAGACCATGGATGGCTTGTTTGTTTGATTGATGTGTTGTGAAAATTATTTGTGATGATGATTGAAATCGATAAGAAATGTAGATAGTTGAAATAAATTAATTATCGTCAAAAATATAATTTTTAACGTGAAAGTGAATAAATAAATATTTATAAACAAATCGGCCGATTTGTTTATATACACTGATTTGACTGATATTGATTGGGACGATAAATTTTACACATCGCCCAACTGCACAAATAAAAATCTGTGTTTGTTGATTTGAAACCCCACACGGGTGTTGGGATGAAATTTGGCGTACACTAATCCCAATTATTTAATTGTATGTCGATCGATTGGTCGACAGGCTGTATAAGCGTTAAATATTTATATTTGATGCTTATGCAGTTGTGTGGTGCACCCTGGATGATGGTTGATTGTTTGTCATTGCTATTATATACATGTGTTATGTGGAATCCAAATCCATATAATTAACATTATATGGTGATTGATTGGGCCTCATTCCAATCGGGAAAATAATGAATATTATAAAAGAAAATTCATGTGTTGAATATAAAAATAGTCATGTGTTGACGATGTTCATGTGTTGAAAATATTCGTGTGTTGAGTAAAATATTTTAATAATAAAATTTACATCTTTATCATATTTAAAATTAGAACTACTTCACAGTGGAGTCTGATTGAAAATCAAACGATAGATACCATAGTTTTATAAAATATTTTACATAACAAAAATAGTCATGTGTTGACAGTACTCATGTATTGAGATTAGTGGTGTGTTGAAAGAAATATAGATTCATATGTTGAATAGAATAAATATTCATTTGTTGAATAGAATAACGAATTTATTGAAATATATAAAGCCGTTTTGATTAGAGTTGCGCTATTTTGACGTGAACGATATTTATATCGATTATATTCTTTCTACAATGAATATAGGAAAAGTGGTGATTTCAAAATATAACGTTTTGAAAATATTATCATTTATATAGTAATGATATGAAATATTCAATTTTGATTAGAAATTGAATATAGAGATGAAATGGTTTTGAAAATGAATTTAAAACGATTTATAAAATATGTTTTAAAAGGAAATCGATGAAATATATATATATATATATATATTATATATATAATGGCCAGAATAGAACACGCCGCGCCGCGGCAGTTCGTGAATTTCGACCATTGACTTCGAATTGACGTTGCGGGAGATCCGACCGTCGGATTCTCCTAAAACCGGAACCGTTGGGTTCATATCGAAAAGAGCTTTCCAACGAATATTAGAAATTTGAAATCTAACGGTTGGATTTGGAATTGTGTCCAAATCAAATTCAAAAAAGGTCGTTGTAAGTGCAGTTCGATGGCCGTTGATGGAAATCGACTGTACGGGCCTTGATAAAATTATTAAAAATATCTATAATTTGTGTAAAATCATAAGAAATGATTTGGGAAAAATTGGGCTGAAGAATTCCACATTTGAAAAGATAAAAATAGATTTTTATCGAAATGAACTAGTTTTGAACTAGAATTAAAATCAATTTATTTTTGAAATAAATAAATTGATTTTGAAAGTGATTTTAAAAATAATCAATATTCCCAATACGTGAATTGGACTGGAGTTGAATCGAAATTATCTTCGGAATATTTCGATATTGGATTTCGTAACTTTACAGATATTTTTATGGGAATTTGAAAGATATATTTTATATCGTTATTTCCAATACGATATTTGTTGGTTTCAGGATTTGATATTGATTATAAGCCGGTATATTTTCTATTCAGAGCCTTGTATTTAATATCAAATGTGATTTGGGTTTATTGTGAATCGTGTTTTATATGACATTGGTTCTTTAACCCAGTTAAAGACATGATATTGATTTTTGAAAAGATTAAAACTAAGTAGAGTTTTAATGAATCTTTAATTAGATTGAAATCTGAATGGATAATTTAAATTATCAAATCTGAAAGGTGATCGAGAATGGAGTACCACCAGTTTTGCTCCAAAGCGATAGTTAAATCTTTAATTAGATTTGAACGTAAGGTGGTAATTAATTTTACCGATAACACCGTGGTGTTAGATATGGAGTATTACCAGTTTTCTCCATGGGATATATAGGTTGGGATTGGGAAATAAAATAAATAATTACTTCGGTGTGGTTCGCTAATCCCGACTAGTTTGAAAAACCATAATTTGGTTTGAAATGATATCCAAAGGAAGATTAAAGAATAAATTTAGAAGAATTTATCTTGGATAAAATTAATGGGAACCTATTCCCTCAGAATGTGATTTTGTGAATAAAAGAATATTCTGAATTGGAATGAGACATTTGTTGTGTTTGTGTAACCTTTGTTTATCATATACGTGGGTCATTCAGAAAGGCCAGGTTTATACCCATTCTGAATAACCGATTCGATGAGATGTCGAAGATGAAGACGGTGGTTGAAGACCAGAAGTCTTCACATCGTTTGGGTGATTACTGATGATCTCGATTGGGCTGTACACCCAAGATGAGGGAAACAGTTGGTGATCGTCCAGACGTACTTGGAGATGGATGGATATGCGAGGAAAGTGCCTCCGGTTTCGTTAAGACCTAGAGCGAACTTGTAAATGGATTGTGTGTCTGACATTGGATTTTATTCTGTGTTGATTGATCTCTATTAAATATACATCTGTTTGGCGGCGGAGAATTTATTCTCTTGCTTAACGCCCTTCTCTGAGACGTACGAGCTCAGAGGTTGTATATCGATGGACATCAGTTGCATGGAGTGAATTGCCAGTGTGGCACGCGTAAGTGGCAATTGATCAAGGCTTCTGTTGAAAAGCAAAGTCTTGTGGTTGATGATCAAAGCGCGACCTGTGTGGCGTAGCTTTGTATATAACGTGAATTCGCGAGCGTCACACCTCGGTATGAGTTAAAAACGGGATACGGACCCAAGGAGTGCACGACGTTTCTTTCTAGCTTGGGTGGTGTCAGTAACCTACCAGCCCTGACATTTATATACTTTTCACCTGTGTGGTTGTTGGATACGAGGCGCCTCGGATATAGGTCTGTAAGGACCGGGAAACGTGTGTTCAGGAATTGCCAATCCTCTAAAGTAAGAGAGGATCGGCCTTGGAGGTTCCAAAGGATCATAGTGGGGTCCTGAGGCATTTGCTAGAGTGTCTTGAACGCGGAGAGAAGCTTGCTCCTTGCCTCGGCTCCTGACGGAAATCCAATTTCCAATACGTGATACTGCGGTTTTCATTGTAGAAATAGTATGGCGACATGATATATGGTACACATGCCGTCTATGATTGATATTTATGATTGAAAATGTTTTGACACTATACACCTATAATAGTATCAAATGATTTGTTTTTAAACGTATCAAGCATTATTTGGCTATTATAAGGGAAAACCCTATCCTCCGGCTTGCGTTGCATTGTGTGATGGGACCTGGGTCTTATAATAGCTTCATTTTTCCAAAGAGGATTGCACTGTTTTGTTATATGCACTAGTATTCTTGGGAGGAAACCCGTTCCGTGTTATACGGAGTGGTCCCTTGAATTACTATCTTTTAAAGTAAAGTTTTAAATAACTGTTTCAGTTCTCACCCCAGTCACATGACTGACCTGGAGTTTATTGTTTTAACCTAAACTCTGGGTGCCCCTATTTTCCACACGGGCAGCTAATAGTTTTGGTTTTGCAGATTTATATTCACAGGGTCCTGATTTACAGCTGGAACGATGCTCGGAAAGCTCTGTATCCGTGCATTACTTCTAGTTGTGCTTTTGTATTATTAGCCGCTGCGATGTATTTAAATGTAATTTAAATCTCTGATATTTATCGAATGTAATTTATTCATTTATACTCTGTATATTCTTGTATCTGGTAGAATTGTTGTAATATACAATGAAATGTTCTTCCGTTTGCGTTCTACTTTGTCCTGTTCTCAAAGTATCCGCGCTTTCCTTCACCGGGGAAGTTATGGGTTCTTACAGTGGTATCAGAGCTTTGGTTTACAGAGCTCGAGAACAAGACACATTAGAACCATACAAAAGAATTCATCAGATATTGGATTAGTAATATCCAATTAGAATGACTCCTTAGAGATAGGATCAGTAGTATCCCAGAACGAGTGTGAAGAGTATATTTTTCAAATGAAAACAACTTTGTTTTGAAAATTAAATTCAAGTATACGTATTTGATTATTTATTAATATTGAATTTGGACAATCGAGTATATAAAGATTTCGCGTATACGCATCATGAACGTATATTCGAAGTTTTAATATACTGGATAGATATAGAATTACACTCTAGTCGCCCGGAGATGATGTTGATAATGACCATGGCATCATCAATATTTATGTTCGTGTTTCGAAGGTGTGATTTCTATATAATTCCATCAGACTGGTGTGAGAACCAAAACTAATATAGATAGATTTATTGTTGTGAATTGGCATCAAAAACATGATTTTCTGTACATATGTATCAAAATTATGAATTTGAAACGTTAATCCACTAATTGATTGATGTTTGTGTTGTTTGTTTATTTGTTTGATAATTTTGAACCATTATGCCTAATTGAATCGAATATTGAATTGTACTGAAAATTGGTCGCATTTGCTTGCATATACATGTACTTACATTGAACAGGTCATAGCAAGGAGGCTAGAGCCAAAGAATAAAATTTGTTTACCCGACAAATAGGTACATGTTTACTATAATTTACTATTTTGTTTGGGTGATGATGATTTTATGAGCCGCTTGGCTTTTTCTTTTTCTTTTTGAGATCAGAAGGCCTGTGTGGCAATTTCGGGATTTTCCCGTTGCTCCCGGTGCAGGGGAGGTTATGGCGAAATTTTTCGAAAATTTAGGGTGTTAGCCAAATTTTTGAAAAAAAATTGAAAAGTTCTTAGAAACTGAAAAGTTGAAGAACTTAAGCCATAGTCAAAATAATGGAAGTTGAGTTGATTTGTTAAACAACTTTCGGCTTTGTTCCTTTTCGGCTTCCATTGTTATATTCCTTTTCGGCCTTTGATTTAGAGAAGATTAGAGTATCATCAATAAAAATCAGAACAAATTTATTCAATTAATTCACACATTGAACTGATTAGAAAATAGTTAGAAATATATACTTGTGCATTATATATATTTGAACAGGAAATTGGATAGCTGTTGAGTAAAGATTTTATTTGCGTGCCCGACAAATAAGTAAACCTTAATGAGTTAAATGCGAAGTATTATTATATCAACTCCTGTGAATGCCATTGGATGCAGAGTGCTGGTTATTCTGTGTGAAATAATAAACATCGCCATAGGATAGCAACAATTAATTTTGAACTACATTACATGGCATACTTCTGGAAGATAGGCATACTTCATCATATACCACATAAGCATTTGGAGCTTGTGTGACGAGGTGGAAGATTTACCATACGAGCGAGAGGCTTGTATGGCGATGACTATATTTTACAGGTTGAACTGATAACTGATATGGACTATTTAAATTGTAACGATAAAATTGCCAGATTAATTAAAACCCCACACGGGTCTAGAGTTGACAATAATCACGTCTCTCTAGTTATTAGATACGACACATGGACTATTTATTTCCCACACGGGACGAGGTGACGAGGATTTATCCTCTGGAGCATTTAAAATATACACTCCCTCAGGCTTTGATAGGGTGACGAGAATTTATTCTCTGGAGTTATTATCAATACGCGCTCCCCTATAAACACCAGAATATATCACTATAAATATGTGTATGCTTATTAGGATTTATTGGGTACCTAATACGGCCCAATAAATTTCCAAGCCTCTCCCCGTACAAAGGAGGTTATGGCGAAATTTTTCGAAAATTCCGGGTGTTAGCCAAATTTTTGAAGAATTTGAAAATTCTCAGAAACTGAAAAGTTGGAGAATGGAAGCCAGATCGAACATAGAGTTGATTAATCAAACCACTTTCAACTTTGTTCCTTTTCAGGGACGAAAAGTTTTAAGTGGGGGTGATAGCTAATCCAACGCCACGACTCTTCTTAGATAGAAATCTTCGCCGATTCTTCTTTCATCACTTTCGTTGCCCGTATTCTCTACATATGTAAAAATCGAATTTTCACTTTGCTATTCAATATATAAAAATCGATTTTTTTACTTTGCTATTCAATATATAAAAATCGAATTTTTACTTCGCTATTCAATATATAAAAATCGAAATTTTACTTTGATATTCAATATATAAAAATCGAGATTTTTACTTCGCTATTCAATATATAAAAATCGAATTTTTACTTCGCTATTCAATATATAAAAATCAAATTTTTACTTTGCTATTCAATATATAAAAATCGAATTTTTACTTCGCTATTCAATATATAAAAATCGAATTTTTTACTTTGCTATTCAATGTATAAAAATCGAATTTTTACTTCGCTATTCAATATATAAAAATCGAATTTTTACTTCGCTATTCAATATATAAAAATCATATATTTTTTTACTGTTAAAAATCAAATCTTTTTACTGTTAAAAATCATATCTTTTTACTGTTAAAAATAAAATATTTTTACTGTTAAAAATCAAATCTTTTTACTGTTAAAAATCATGGTCATATTCAAAGAAAAAAAATCAGTTTTTAGTTTTTTTTATCATTAAAAGAAATCAGTTTTAAAACTAATAAAATTCAGTTTTTTAGACTAAATCAACATGAGTTTTTAAATTAAATAAAAATCATAAAACTCACCTTGTTATTTTAGCCACAAAATCGAAGCTGGGGGGGGGGGGGGGGGTTCTCGCTGAAGAAGGGTAGAGAGAGGAGAGAGGGGGAGCGGGGAGCGGATGGTCGGAGTTGAATATTTATATTTGATGCTTATACAGTGTAGAACGCACTTTGGATGATGGTTGATGATGTATCGTTGCTGCTATATATGTGTGTTGTAGAAAATCCATATAATTAACATTATATGGTAATTGATTGGGCCTCATTCCAGTTTTACAAAGAAATATTTGAAATAAAAATATTTGAAAGAGAAATATTTGAAAAAGAAATATTTGAAATAGAATATTTGAAAATAGAAATATATGAAGCCGTGTTGATTAGATTGACGCCATTTTGACGTGAACGATATTTATATCGATTTTATTCATTTTATAATGAATATCGAAAGTGATTTCAAAATCTGATATTTTGAAAAGAATTGAAATTCGAATAGAAATTGAATAGAAATGAATTCGAATAGAAATTGAATAGAAATGAATTCGAATAGAAACTGAATAGAAATGAATTCGAATAGAAACTGAATATAAATGAATTCGAATTGAAATTGAATATAAATGAATTCGAATTGAAATTGAATATAAATGAATTCGAATTGAAATTGAGTATAAATGAATTCGAATTTAAATTGAATATTAATGAATTCGAATTGAAATTGAATTGAATTGAAAACAAACTGAAATTGAATTAGAAATCAATTTGAATGGAAACCAATTTGAAATGAATTTAAAACGAATTTATAAGGAAAAATTCAATTTTTATTTGAATTAGAAATGAAGTTGAAAACATTCTGAAAACGAATTTAAAACGATTTATATAATACGTTTTAAAAGGAAATCAACGAAGTATATATTATATATATATTATATATATAATATAATGGCCTGAATAGAATGCGCCGCGTAGCGGCAGTTCGCGAATTTCGACCATTGACTTCGAACGGATATTACGGGAAATCCGACTGTCAGATTCTCCTAAAACCGGAACCGTTGGTTCGTATCGAAAAGAGCTTTCTAACGTATATTAGTAATTAGAAATCTAACGGTTGGATTTGGAGTTATGTCCAAATCAAATTTGGAAAAGGTCGTTGTAAGTGCAGTTCGATGGCCATTGACGGAAATCGACTGTATAGGCCTTGATAAAAATATTAAAAATAGTAATAATTGGTGTAAAATCATAAGAAATGATTTGGGATGAAAAAATCCATATTTGAAAAGATAAAAATAGATTTTTATCGAAATGAACTAGTTTTGAACTAGGATAATAATTTGTTTATTTTTAAAATAAATAAATTGTATTAGAAATGGTTTTGAAAATAACCAGAATTTCCAATAATTGCATTGGAATGGATTTGAATCGAAATTGTCTTCGGAATATTTCGATGTTGGATTTCGTGATTATACAGATGTTGTTATGGAAATTTGAAAGATATTTATATATCATTATTTCCAATACAATATTTGTTGGTCGTAGAATTTGATATTGAATATAAGTCGATATATTTTCTATTCAGAGCCTTGTATTTAATATCAAACGTGATTTGGGTTTGTCGTGAATGGTGTCTTCATTAACACTGTTCTTAAGCCCAGTTGAGAAAATGATTAAATCTTTTTAGTTAGATTTAATGAAGTGTACCAATTAAATAATATTTAATTGGAATTGAATTCGAATTGATTCTTGGGTTTGTCATGAACAGTGTTTTATATAACACTTGTTCTTTAACCTGATAATTAATGAAATGTGATTTTGGGTAGTCGTGAACGGTATCTTCAATAATACTGTTCTTAGACCCAAAGGAGTTAAGAAAATCAGAAACTAACTGGAGGTTAGTTAAGTTGAATGGTTTCTGAGGTATTGATCTGATGTTGGTTTCGGCCTTCGGGGTTAATACTTAGGGAACCGCTCACTTACTAATTTACGGTTAGGGACTGATTGAAATGTGATGTGATTTTGGGTTTATCATGAACCGTGTTTTAAATGACACTGATTCTTTAACCCAGTCACAAATTAAAACTAAGTGGAGTTTTAATGAATCTTTAATTAGATTGAAATGATCGAGGATGGAGTATCACCAGTTTTGCTCCAGGCGTTAGTTGAATCTTTAATTAGATTTGAATGTGAAATGGTAATTGAATTTACCGATAACACCGTTAGATATGAAGTATAACCAGTTTTACTTCATGGGATGAAAAGGTTGGGATTGGGAAATTAAAACAAATGATTACTTCGGTAAGGTTCGTTAATCCCGACTAGTTGAATCGAAATTCAAAAGAAGATTAAAGAATAAATTCAAGGGATTTATCTTTGATAAAATTAATGGGAACCTTTCCCTATGAATGTGAAATTTAGAAACTAACTGTTGGTTAGCTAAGCAGAATGGTTTTCTGGATATTGATCTGATGTTGGTTTCGGCCTTCGGGGTTAATATTTGGGGAGTTATTCTCTTGTTAATTTACGGTTAGTGACTGATGAATTGGAATGAGGCGTATGTTGTGTTTTTGTAACATTTGTTTATAATATACGCGAGTTATTCGGAAAGACCGGGTTTATCCCATTCTGAATAACTGATACGACGATAAGTCGAAGATGAAGACGGTGGTCGAAGACCGGAGGTCTTCACGTCGTTTGGGTGATTACTGATGATCTTGATTGGGATGTACACCCAAGAAGATGGAAACAGTTGGTGATCGTCCAGACGTACTTGGAGATCGATGGATATGCGGGGTACTAGGTGCCTCTGGTTTCGTTCAGACCCAGAACGGACTTGTAAATGGACTGTGTGTCTGACATCGAATTTCATTCTGTGTGACTGATATCGGTTGCATAGAGTGGTTCGCCTGTGTGGCATGCTAAGATGCAAATGACCAAGGCTTCTGTTGAAAAGCAGAGTCTTGTGGTTGATGATCAAAGCACGGTTTTTGTGGCGTAGCTTTGTGTAACGTTTACTTCGCGAGTTTCACACCCGGTATGAACCAAAAACGGGAGACGGACCTCAGGGAGGACTTGCGTTTCTTTCTAGTTAGAAGTGACGTCAGTGGTTTTACACGCCCTGACGAGTTTGACTTATGTGGTTGTTACTGTTGCGAGGCGCCTCTGTTTGATCAGACGATCCGGGTCCGATAGTCATTTGTTGGCTCACTGACACCCCAAAGGGTGGGGAAACGTAGTGTTTAGGCATAATAATCCACATCGGTGGACCGGCCCTGACAATCCAAAGGGTTGATGCGTTCTGATCCTGAGACATGGGCTAGAGCATATCGAATCAGTTGAGGACTATCTTTTGCCTCGGTTCATAGATGGAAATCCAACTTCCAAATACGTGACATTTGCGGTTTTAATTGTAGAACTAGTATGGCAACATGATATATGGTACCCATGCCGTCTATGATTGATACTTATGATTTGAAGTTGTTTTATACACTATACACCTATACTATTATCAAAATGATTTGTTTTAAAACGTATCAAGCATTCTTTGGCTGTTATAAGGGAAAACCCTATCCCCCGGCTTGCGTTGCATTGTGTGATAGGACCTGGGTCTTATAACAGCTTCATTTTTCTTTATTTAGCATTGCGCTGTTTGTTTTATGCACTGGTGTTCTTGGGAGGAAACCTGTTCCGTGTTATACGGCGTGGTCCCTTGATTTACCTAACTTTAAACTAAAGATTAATAACTATTTTAGTTCTCACACCAGTCTCATGACTGACCTGGAGTTTATTGTTTTAACCTAAACTCTGGGTGCCCTTATTTTGACATGGGAAGCTAGTAGTTTTGGTTTTGCAGATTTATATTCACAGGATCCTGGTTTACAGCTGGAATGATATCTGGAAAGCTTTGGATCCGTATATCTCTTTTAGTTGTGTATTGTATTATTTTCTGCTGCTATGTAATTTATTGTAATCTCTGATAATTTGTGATGTATATTATTTATTCATACTCTGTATATTCTTGTATTCTGATGATATTGTTGTAATATACAATGAAATGTTCTTCCGTCTGTGTTCTATTTTGTCGTGTTCTCGAAACAATCAGGCGTTTCGAACGGTCTGGGTCGGTTTAGCGACTGATTCGGATCGAGCGAGATTCCTTGTTGTCACAACATATAATAAATGTGAGATGATAGATTGCAAAGAGAAACTAGGTTGAAATGCTTTAACATCTGTAGCTTCATCCATTAAATATGAGAAAAATTGCATCACAATAGCAAATAGATACGGAGACAATGGATCACCCTGACGAATTCCTCTTGAAGATGTAATAAACCCCTTTGGAATGACTTGAATTAAGATTGAAAAGGTTGCTGTGGACATGCATTCATATATTAGATTTACAAAATGATTAGGGAAATTCATTTTTTGACATGATAAAGCAAATAAATTCCCTATTTACTCTATCACATGCTTTTTGTAAATCTACCTTAACACAAAGTTTAGGCATAACTTTCTTTTGGAAGTCCCTTAATAGTTCACAAGCCAATAATATATTGTCACCAATATATCTATCCTTTATGAAAGCGCTTTGGTTTTCTGCTATGAGAAATGGAAGGAAGGTCTTCAGCCTATTGCAAAACACCTTTGAAAATATTTTATAATATACATTACAACAATATTTTGGCCTATAGTGAGCAATTTCAGTAGGTCTACCATTCTTAGGAATCAGGGTGATGAAAGTACGATTTATGGATTTTGGCAGTTTACCAGAAGAGAAGATATCTGAGATTACTACCAAAAAGTCAAATTTAAGCTCTTCCCAATGGATCTTCAAAATAATGGCATTTATTCCATCTAGACCAGGGCTTGAATCATATTATATAGAGAGTAGAGCATCTCTAATTTCAGGCAGAGTCACTTCTTCCAGTAAGTACTGCTGACCTTATTCATTCACAGTTGAAATGGGTTGAAAAATGGGAAATGAAATTTGAACCATTAAACATAGTTGTAATATAATTAGTAGCCTCTACCTTAATATCATCAGCTTTAAAAAGAAGATTTCCACGGTGATCAATTAAAGCTCTGATATGATTAAAATATCTCTTG
This sequence comes from Allium sativum, assembly GCA_030737875.1. Taxonomy (NCBI): domain Eukaryota; kingdom Viridiplantae; phylum Streptophyta; class Magnoliopsida; order Asparagales; family Amaryllidaceae; genus Allium; species Allium sativum. The sequence goes on from CM060924.1 coordinate 140,705,677, forward strand.
CTAGTCATGCGAGAATAAAAGAATTTCGAATTTGTATCTCCCTATTGTAACCAGGATACATTAGCTTGCTATCTAAATACATTAAAATAAATTTGTTGTAAATTATGAAATTCTTTCTTGGCTTGTAGGTAATCATCATATATAATAAGATCCTCTGGATTGTTATCTGTAGCTTGCTCCAAATTTAAGACATGTTGTTCAACATGTTTCAAGTTAGCATTGTTTCTATCTCTTAATCTGCTCCAATTTTTCAGCTCCTTCTTACAATTTTGTAGTTTTTGCAATACTTTATAACTCTGAAATCCCCATATATAAGAATTTAAACCTCTTTGAACTGTTTCCCAGTACCCTGTAAAACTAGACCAATCATTTTTGAATTGAAAAGGGTAACCTTTTGATGCTTCAGCTGAAATAAGCTCTAATAATATAGGTTATGATCACTAGAACATTGAGAAATGGGTAGAGCTTTCATATTCAAAATTTTTGTAGGAAGAAATTATTTACTAAGATTTTATCTAGTGAAAATTAGGCTCACATTCTTAGAATTAATCTTAATTAAGCTCACATCCTCCCCTATAGAATACTTTAAATTACATCCTTCTTTTTAAACTAACCGCGTATTTGTTCCTAATTTGCCCATTTTTAATATCGCGGCTGAACATACGGATCTCATCACAGCCAATTTTTTTTCTTCTTTAACTATATTTTAATTACTTCTTAATTAACTGCTAATATACAGAAATTGTGATTAAACAGATATTTCATGATTTAGTTTCTTCTTCCACATTTTACTCCTGCTAATGGCAGCTGCAATTCATTTTTGGGCTTCCATTTCTGTCCATTTCGTATTGAAATTTTGGCAATTTTTCCATTGATTTTTTTGATTGAACGACTGTGTATTAAATGGCTTCGTCTTCCTTCAGGTAAACATGCGTTTTTTTTATTTTATCTGCTGGTTTTCATTGTTTGTTCAGTTTTTGTTGATTCATTAGTTTTTATTAATGGAATTGTCTAGTTTTATTGATGTGTAATTTAAATAGTTTATAAAGTTTCATTTTTTGTTGATGATTGTACAGTATTATAAATTAATCTGTCAACTTTTCACTTCATCTGTTCTTCGTGCATGTATAAAAGTACGCATATAGTGTATATATGAGAATATATATATGCAAATATTGGTATAAACTTTCTTTTGTTTGGATGTACTCAGGAAACTAGATGTGTATGTATGAAAATTTTCTGTTTATAATCATGCAAACTACTAAAATTTCTGTTTTTTTGGCGTGTCTGTTTGTTAGTTGCATGATTCTAATACTTTATTTTTAATTTATGCATAATACAAGTGTTCAGTTTTTTTTTTTTAATTTAAAACTTCCAAAATATACGGATTTTTTGCAGATATACATACAGTTATTAATGTTTTTTTTGCTTCTTTGTATGCATTTAATTATATTCATATGTTTTTTACAATTGTAATTTTATTTGACTACTGCTGATGTGGCTGATTAATTTTTATTTTTTCATTTTTCTCCCAGTGCTCCTTCAAATATTGGTGTGTTGGTGCTGCTGAAGTATGGGAATGGTAGTTGTTCTATTCTTCTCTATTTTGATAGTACAGTTGCTACCGTTATAGATGCTATCTGTGGTAAATGGATTGAATTAAGTCCGTTGTCGTTGGAATTGTATCACATTAGAGATGGTTTGAGAAGAAATATTGAAAGTAATTCTGATCTTCAATCCATTCTTTTATTGGCTGCACATTATCGTGAAGATTACTTGGTTTTTTTGTTGACGTTAACCAAAGTAATTCTTCAGTTGCTCCTGATAGCAATTCTTCTTTAGTTAGTGATTCCTCTTTTGGTAGTTCCAGTGAGTCGAACAACCAATTTAAGCAATTGTTGAAAACTTATTTGAACCAATCTGTTTTCTCTGGTGTTGGTCAACAATTTAAAGGAGGTATCTCTAAATTTAGACTTTATTTGATGATGTATAGTATGAAAACTGGATATAAGCTTAATTTGCTTAAGAATGATAAGGAAAGAGTTACTGCGTTTTCTCTATAAAAAAATGTTGTTTCAGGATTCATGCTTCACTTAAGTTTAATCTTCCAGGATATTTTGTTGTAAAGAGATTACAATTGGAACATACTTGTGGTGCTGGAATTCATGATATAAACAATCCTGTTATATCCAGCAAATTGATTAAGCTTTTGGTTTGTGATCATATTCATGCAAATCCTTTAATGAAGACAAAGGACATTATTAACTTGTTTCAGTTCATGTCATTTTGAAGTATTATTATGCTTATAATGGAAAGGGATTGGCATTAGATGAATTACATGGTAGCGACGTAATGTCCTACCATCATTTGTAGTCTTTTTGTGATGCAGTTCTTTCTATTAATCCTGGAAGTACAGTTGTTTTGGAGTGCGATGATTCTACACGTCAATTCGAAAGGGTTTTTATTGGATTTGAGGCTTGTGTATTTGGATTTCAATATTTTCGACCATTAATTTTTGTTGATGCTACGTTTATGAAGGGAAGAGCTCAAGGCTGTTTAATGGCTGCTACTGATAAAATGGAAATGAAGGTATCATATTTTTATTATATTTTTCCTGTTCCAACTGTCAATATTCTTATTTTTAAATGGTTTTAAATACTGTTTGTTTGAAAACGTGCATTTATATATGTCATTATTTATAATAATTGCATCCATTTATGATAGTATTCTGAAGTTACGAATATAATTATGCTTCTTCAGTTTCAGATATGCATAAAATACTGTAAAATTAATAAACAAACGAATACAATTATTTCAGACTTTTTGACTACATCATACAAATAGTCAAAAATCTTTCACATTCATATGCAACTTTTATAAATATATGCATTCTGTCATGCAATTATTCTATCTATACGCTGCTCAAGCAACTGTTATTTTTATTATCAATTAGAAATGAAATTACTTTTAAAATCTGCATCAAATTGTGCATATGTTAGTGATTATGTAACATTGGAAAAAAAAATTGCTTGTGTTTTTTTAAAAAAACAAATTTTTTTTTGTCAAGTATAACATCTATGATATTATTTCTAATTACTAGGCTACGTTCAGCCTTTTTTCAAAAAAAGTATTCATGTTACTTATTCTACTATTAAGCTAATTTTTTTAATAACAGGTTTTTCCCTATAGCAATTGCAATTGTATCTGGAGAAGATGAAGATAATTGGATTTGGTTTTGTGAACAACTTAGAGAGTTTCTTAAAGAAGATTGTAGAAGTTATGTTTTCATATCTGATCATCAGCCAGATATCCTTGTTGCTATTCCATAGGTGTTTCCAAATTCTGTCGATGGATCCTGTTTTTATCATTTGACCAACAATTTAAAAGTTGCTGTAAAATAGCAATTTTCCAAAACAAACAAAAGGATCTTACTGGATTCGTTTTCAAGAATTGCTTATGCATATAATTTGTCTGATTTCAATGCTGCTTTGAAGAATTTTAGAGATGTAGGTGGATCGACCGCAACAAATTTTTTGAGTGGAATTCCATTTGAGAAATTTACTAACGTATTCTTCCCTGGTTGTCGTTACGGTGAAATGTCTTCTAATTGTTCAAAAAGTTTTAATAAGTGGATTTTGGAAGAACGACATTTACCAATCACTGCTTGTTTAGATAAAATTAGAATGAAGTTAATGAAACTCATGTCCGATCGTCGTGAAGTAGCTTCTACTTGGAACAGAGTTTTATGTCCTGCTATTGAAACTCGATTAAGAAGTCTACATTTAGAAGGTGTTTCTTGGATTGTTATCAAATCAAGTGAATATAATTTTGAAGTTCATTCTCTAGTACATCAATTTGTTGATTTATACAATCGAGTTTGTACATGTAATGTGTGGCAAATAAGCGGTTTTCCTTGCGCTCATGCCGTTAGAAGTATTTTAAGCTGTGAAACATTGTCTGTGTATGACTACATTGAATCTTATTTCAAAGTTGGACATGTTCAACTCTTCTATTCACATCCAGTCAATCCTGTCATAAATTATATGGGTGAAGATGTGGCTGTTGAAGATGCAATTATAGCTCCTCCAAAAGGCAGAAGAATTCCTGGTCGTCCATCCTCTTCTAAAAGGTTGAAATCAGCAGGTGAATTTACGAAGACTACTAGATGTGGATTGTGCAATAAGTTGGGTCATAATAAGAGGACGTGTTCTTCAATAAAGAAGTAATTTTTTTTAATTTACAAAAAAAATGTAAACTTGGTTAAAATGAATATTGTTCTGAACTATTACATGCTGCTTTGCTTTTAGTTCATTATTTTTCATGTTAATTCTGGTTTATTATCATTTATTTCATTTCATTACTTCTGTTTCTCCTGTTATTCAATTTAACTGCATATAAATATGCAATTATTACATATTCTTGCACAGATGAATGAATTTATATTGAATACAGGTATCAATTTTGATTCTTATGTGCATATATTAATGATTTAACAACAAGATTCAAACATGCTAAATATCTGTACGTCAATTTTTTAATGTAAACTGACAATGTAGTACAATATTATTTATTTTGGCATAGAATTGTGCAACTATTTTCATTATTCTCATGAATGTATTTAAACTTGAATTATTTAACTATAACATAAAAATCAAAAAAAATTCACTCATTCTTTACTGCACAAATTTTATGCTCTTTAGTTCATAAATACACTAGTTACTATTAAAAACAAATTCAACAAGGTTGTACAATACTTCAGTACTGAAAAAAAAATTGTACTCGAATACTGCTGCAAAAATTTTAATATTATCAACATTTTATATTCAGATTGAACTGCTGGATTATTGCTGAAAAATATTTTCCAGTCGCTCTACTAATTATACGTAATACAACCACACAAGTAGTTAACTACTAACAAAAAACACTACAGAAGATAGCTTCAACACATAATTTCATGTTAAACTAAAAAAACTTGATTTAAAGCCTAAAATAACAAAGTACTTCACTTCAAACAAAACATAACCATTTACACATGGTCCAAAAATCCAAACAACAGTCAACATTTTCAAATCAAACTAAAAATCCCTCTGCTTCCATTTTAAATAGTACGCTTGTTAAATTCTGACTTCAAATATTTCTGAGTTAGCCGACTCTCCTCAGTCCAGCTATAAAGTTTGCAGCTGAGTATTTCATGAGCCAACTCAGCACGTTGTTTACTAATAGCTTCAGCACCAAATATTTCTTCATCTTTAACAATCCCTTTGTCCTCGCATCTTTGTTTCATTATGTTGATAACAAACATCCCACAATCGACACTGCAGAAATTTATTAATTATTAACACTTTGTTCAATAAAACTTCATACATGTATACAATTATTCACATTACCTGCATATATGTATGAAACCATTAACAATTTGTTCAATTAAATACCAGCATAACTGTATGAAAATTTTCAAATCTTATGCATAATCTTATGCTAGCATTTATTATATACGAAAATAAGTGAAACTTGTATACTTAGATGCAAATACATGCATTATTTGCATACAAACATGCAAATATTCCAAAATTTGTTTATTAAAATGCAGATGAACTTATTTTATTTTCTTACGTGTGGCCTTGTTGTGGGTAATCCGCTATTTCAAGTTCTTTTGGTTCCTGAAATTTCTTCTTCTCCAATTTTTTCATCACACCACTGACGTAACTAATCTGCATACAAAAAAATTTATACACTCAAACATATATTAAAATATTTACAGTTGCAAATATATATATATATATATATATATATATATGTATGGATTCATTTTTTTACTGGTATAAACAACAACTTGCAAATGAAATATTTTCAAATTACATACCATATCTTTCGCAAATTTTTGATGTTTTCCTTCACGACGTGGTTTATTGGAATCGTAAATAATCCATCTTCTATCATCTTTAATGTATTCCAAAATCGAAAAATGATTCTTTTGATGGATAGGAATTAATATTTTCCTGCACGCTTGGAATCCCTTTACAAGTGGTTCATCTATAAAATGCTGCAATTGTTCTACTGAATTCGTATTTACAAATGCCTATAATTGCAATCAATTTAGTGGACAATTGTAATCATAAAAACAAAGTTATGCACAAAAAAATAATATAAACATACTTACAGAAGCAGAAACTCTAATGTATAAAATCTCCGGACGGTTTTTCTTCGAATTGTATCCCACAAATCAATTATCTAGTACAATAAATGGAATGAATGTGTTATAGACATGACATTTAATTCTAAACATATAACATATTACTTAAATTATTTTCATAAAAATTGATTTTCAATATAGTGTACCTGTCCATCGATAAATCTTCCGGCTAACAAATCACCCAATGAGGTTCCAATAATGCAAATGGAATCTTCACCATTCAAGTACGCGCTTTGTCTGATAATACACGTAATACAGTTAGATAATTTCCATCAACAAATTATAACTGATAAAAATATATAAAATATTCTACTGCATGATTGTATGCAATAACTTATAATATTTGCTTAAAACAATCAACATTGTATACTTTCTTTACGTTCATATATTTTGTATTTTTTGCATAACAGTATGAGACAATAATTTACATCACCATATAAGCATGCAAACATTCACATGATCTACAACATGAATTTGAACATAAACATTACGTCTTGATACATGACTGCATATACTGCCAATATATGCATACAAACCTGCATTTATATTATTTATCTGCATACAAGCAAGAATATACTGTCAAAACATGTATACTAGAATGCAAAATTGACATAATTCTGCATAAATTTATGCACTTTTTTTAATAAACATTGCTTCATTACAAACAAAACTAAAATTCAACAAAAATGAAAATAATGTAAATTTTGAAAACTTTTTACCTGAGGTTTGCATGTGTGAAAAATTGTTCTAATTTTTCTATTTGGTTCTCTTCTAATTCCCTAAAGTTCTTAAGCTTCCTTATTTTCAGTTTAGCTTTTATAAGCATTTCATCTCTTGGTCCTTTTTCATAATCTTTGATTTCCACCATTTCTGCCGCTTTCCTTTTTGCTTTTCCTACGACTACACATAACATCACATTTATCATTCACGTAATGCTTGAAATTATAGTTCATGAACATTAGTAAAACAATAATATATTGTGTACCTTTTCTGTTTCTTAAATTTATATGCCTCTGCATTTTTCTTGGTTCATCCATCTGGTCGTTCACACTAACTTTTTCTATCTCATTTTTATTTTTTTAAATCTTTAGTATTTTCAATCACTCTCTTCCTTGTTTCAACCATCTCCTACTGCTTCTCCTTTACATTGCCCAGCTCTGTCTCATTCTTGCTGTTAACCATCTGCTCATTCTCTCTCGTTTTTTCTTCTTCAATTTTTTCTGTAGTCGTCTTGTCATTCTCTGTCTAGACGAACCCATCCACCAAATTCTTCTGTTGTTCCTTCTCCAGATCATCAACTCCACTGTCACTACCCTCAATAGCTTCGTCATCTGTTCCTTCATCATTTTTATCATTATTATCTACTAACATTGTTATTTTTTCCTGCTTCCGCTTCTTCAACGCATTCTTCTTGTTGTGCTTCTTATCAATTTTCTCAACCAGATTATCAATCACCTGCTGAATGTTCTCATCGTCCACTTCTTTATCACTTTCAGTTTTCTCATTATCTTCATCAATATTCATTTCATCATGACCTTGATCTTCCTCTTCTTTACCTTTATTAATATGCTCAATGTTTGTATCAAAATCGCCAACATTTTTATTACCTACATCGTGATCATCTTCAACACTTTCTGATGTTGTGTTAGTAGTAAGCTCTTTTATTTGTATTTTTAACATTGTGTTCTCTTCTACTAACTGCCTTTTCTCCTGTTTCAATACGTTATTGACACGACCTGAACTTCCCTAGTGAGGAAAGCCCGGATAGAGTTGAGGACAAGCCACATCAGAACGCAGACGGAAGAACATTTTATTGTATATTACAACAATTCATCAGATTATAAGAATATACCGAGTATAAGCAAATAATATACATTTCAGAGATATCAGAGATTATAATACATTACATAGTAGCGGAAAATAATACAATACACAACTAGAAGTAATACGCGGATACAAAGCTTTCCGAGTATCGTTCCAGCTGTAAATCAGGATCCTGTGAATATAAATCTGCAAAACCAAAACTACTAGCTGCCCTTGTCAAAATAAGGGCACCCAGAGTTTAGGTTAAAACAATAAACTCCAGGTCAGTCATGTGACTGGTGTGAGAACTAAAACAGTTATTATTCTTTATTTCAAAGTTCGGTAAATCAAGGGACCATGCCGTATAACACGGAACGAGTTTCTCCCAAGAATACTAGTGCATAAAACAAACAACGCAATGCTAAATAAAGAAAAATGAAGCTATTATAAGACCCAGGTCCTATCACACAATGCAACGCAAGCCGGGGGATAGGGTTTTACCTTATAATAGCCAAAGCATGCTTGATACGTTAAAACAAATAATTTGATACTATAATAAGTGCATAGTATATAAAACAACTTCAAATCATAAGTATCAATCCTAGACGGCATGGGTACCATATATCATGTCGCCATACTAGTTCTACAATTAAAACCGCAAAATCACATATTGGAAGTTGGATTTTCATCTGTGAACCAAGGCAAAAGATAGTCCTTACCGATTCGATACGCTCTACCCGTGTCTCAGGATCAGAACACATCATCCCTTTGGATCGTCAGGGTTGGTCCACCAATGTGGATTATTATGCCTGAACACTACGTTTCCCCGCCCTTTGGGGGCGTAAATGAGCCAACGAATGACTCCATCGGTCCCAGATCAACCGATATATCCGAGGCGCCTCGCAAACCAACAACCACATAAGTCAAACTCGTCAGGGCGTGTAAAACCACTGACGCCACTTCTAACTAGAAAGAAACGCATGTCCTCCCTGAGGTCCTTCTCCCATTTATGGTTCACTACTGGGGTGTGAGGCTCGCGAATCAATGCTACACAAAGCTACGCCACAAGGGCCGTGCTTTGATCATCAACAACAAGACTCTGCTTTTCAACGGAAGCCTTGATCATATTGCCACTTAGGCATGCAACACAGGCAATTCACTCCATGCGTTTGATATCCACCAATATATAACCCTTGAGCTCGTATGTCTCAGAGAAGGGCGTTAAGCAAGAGAATAAATTCTCCGCCGCCAAACAGATATATATTTAATAGAAATCAATCACACAGACTAAAATCCAATGTCAGACACACAGTCCATTTACAAGTTCGTTCTGGGTCTGAACGAAACCGGAGGCACCTAGTACCCCATATATCCATCGATCTCCAAGTACGTCTGGACGATCACCAAACGATTCTCTCCTCTTGGGTGTACGGCCCAATCAAGATCATCAGTAATTATCCAAACGACGTGAAGACCTCCGGTCTTCAACCACCGTCTTCATCTTCGACACCACATCGAATTAGTTATTCAGAATGGGATAAACTCGGTCTTTCTGAATAACTCGCGTATATAACAAACAAGTGTTACACAAACACAACATACGCCTCATTCCAATTCAGGATATTCTTTTATTCAAATATTCTTATACTTTGGGAAAGGTTCCCATTAATTTTATCAAAGACAAATTCTTTAAATTTATTCTTTAATCTTCTTTGAATATCAATTCAAACTAGTCGGGATTAGCGAACCACACCGGAGTAATCATTTATTTCCCAATCCCCACCTATTCATCCCATGAAGTAAAACTGGTAATACTTCATCTCTAACACCACGGTGTAATCGGTAAATTCAATTACCATTTCACGTTCAAATCTAATTAAAGATTTAACTGTCGCCTGGAGTAAAACTAGTGATACTCCATTCTCGATCTTTTCAATCTAATTAAAGATTCATTAAAACTCCACTTAGTTTTAATCCTTAACTGGGATAAAGAATCAGTGTCATTTAAAACACGGTCACGATAAACCCAAAATCACATCCCATTAATTATCGGGTTAAAGAACAAGTGTTATTTAAAACATTGTTCACGATAAACCCAAAATCACATTTGATATTAAATACAAGGCTCTGAACAGAAAATATATCGGCTTATATTCAATATCAAATTCTACGACCAACAAATATCGTATTGGAAATAACGATATAAATATATCTTTCAAATTCCCATAACAATACCTATATTATCACGAAATCCAACATCGAAATATTCTAAAGACAATTTCGATTCAAATCCATTCCCATTCAATTATTGGAAATTCTGGTTACTTTTAAAACCCTTTTCAAATTCAATTTATTTATTTAAAAATAAATAAAATTATAATTCTAGTTCAAAACTAGTTCATTTCGATAAAAATCTATTTTTATCTTTTCAAATATAGAGTTTTTCATCCCAATTCTTTCCAAATCATTACTTATGATTTTACACAAATTATTACTATTTTTAATAATTTTATCAAGGCCCGTACAGTCGATTTCCATCAACGGCCATCAAACTGCACTTACAGCGACCTTTTCTAAATTTGATTTGGACATAATTCCTAATCCAACCGTTCAATTTCTAATTTCTAATATTCATTAGAAAGCTCTTTTCGATACGAACCCAACGGATCCAGTTTTATGAGGATCTGACGGTCAGATCTCCCGTAATGTCCGTTCGAAGTCAATGGTCGAAATTCATGAACTACCGCAGCGCGGCGCGTTCTATTCAGGCCATTATATATATATATATTATATATATTTCGTCGATTTCCTTTTAAAACGTATTTTATAAATCGTTTTAAATTCGTTTACAAAACGATTTCAATTTCATTTCGGTTTCAAATCAAAATTGAATTTTTCCTTATGAATTCGTTTTAAATTCATTTCAAATTGATTTCAATTCAAATCGATTTTTAATTCAACTTCAGTTCGTTTTCAATTCAATTTCAATTCGATTTCAATTCTATTCAATTTCAATTCTATTCGAATTCATTTCAATTTGATTTCAATTCAAATTCAATTCTATTCAATTTTAATTCGAATTCAATTCTATTCGAATTTCAAATCATTTCAGTTTATTTCGAATTTCAAATCAATTCAATTTAATTCGTATTTCAATTCACTTCAGTTTATTTCGAATTTCAAATCAATTCAATTTAATTCGAATTTCAACTCACTTTAATATTCATTTCAATTTGAATAAAATCGATATAAATATCGTTCATGTCAAAATGGCGCAAATCTAATCAACATGGCTTCATATATTTCTATTTTCAAATATTTCTTTTTCAAATATTTCTTTTTAAAATTGGAATGAGGCCCAATCAATTCCCATATAATGTTAATTATATGGATTTTCTACAACACATGTATAAAATAACAACGATAAATAATCAACCATCATCCAGAGTGCATTCTACACTGTATAAGCATCAAATATAAATATTTAACGCTTATGACAGTCTGTCAATCAATCGATCGACATACAACTAATTATTGGGATTAGTGTATGTCATATATCATCCCAATACCCGTGTGGGGTTTCAAACAATCAAACACAGATTTTATTTGTGCAGTTGGGCAATGTGTAAAATTTATCATCCCAATCAATATCAATCAAATCAGTGTATATAAAAAAAATCTCCAATTTGTTTATAAATATTTATTTTATATACACCTTAAAAATTCTATTTTTAACTATAGAATATTTTCCACCATAAAATATTTTACTATATTTCACATCACATCACACAATCAACTACACAACAAAATCAAACAAACAAGCATACAAGCCGTCCATTGTTTGTGGACGACGGGTGTCGGGTGCTACTAAACACCGTCTGCATCCTAGTATATAATTCAACTAGAAATAAATTCAAAAGTGAGGAGTTCTCACCGAGGGTTCCACTCCACCAGTTTTATTTTTGAATTGTCTAGATTCTGTTTTGCTGTCAGTCAATTCCATCGCACTTTTATTCACACTGTTCATAATGAAAATCACATTTGTAACAGCCCACCTCCGCTAGGGTCACTCACAAAGGGAATGCACTAGTTTTGGAGAGGTATTATCGAGATAACATCACAGAATTATCACAAGACAGAACATAAATAAATAATTAAGTAAACAGCGGAAGAATTTATGAGCAAAACAAAACTTCATTTCATTCCAAAATAAACCATGTCTTTTACAAACATTTCAAATAACTTCATTACAACTGTCTTGTAATAATAGCCAAAGAAGCAATAACTTAAAAACAGAAAAACAGCTTATTCCCCAAGTGCAGTAAAATGAAGCAGCCATAGCAAACCGTACATGCTGAGCCAAAGCAAGTGATATCCAAGCTAAGAGCTAGTGTTTCCTCCCTGAGAACCTAGGGGGGAAACGAAAAAAAAAGAGGCGAAAGGAAAAGGGTCAGTCATAAAGACTGAGTAAGTCCTAGTGACTTTCAGTGTAAAAACGGTTAAAACAACCTGTCATGTATGAACTAGAACTAAACTTAAGAATGGTGTCAAGGTGAACAAGATAGACTAAGGTGATCAGGATAAGTCAAGACAAGTCAAAAAAAGCATCACGTGTTCAAGATTCGTTGCATCGACTATACTAGTATACTAAGCCCATGTCACAAGTTAATCACGAAATAAATCCCACGGCCCAATATCATGAAATGACCCTGAAACGGGGTCTGACCCAAGTACGGGTCCTACTGAGTGATTATCTAGTCGATCGGCTCCCTACAAGTTCTAGCTCGTCAAGTGTCCGTGTCATACGGCTAATCACGAATGTAGTTACCTGTGCTGGGTCCACCTTCAGGTGTATCAGCCCTAGGGTGTCAACCGCTGACACGATTCAAGATGCACAGATAAATCTACGGATACCCAGTGCTTGCCCCGGAATACGTGCACGACCGTAGTCCACCGAACCTACACTGGCATACCTCACTACCGTCGTTCACCTCTTACAATCATCCCAGTAATCGTGCCCCACCCGGCCTAGCCCCAGGGTACCTTGATACATCTAGAGGGTTACTGCTGAAAAGGGTCGTGTCTAGGGTTTCGCCTAACAGATTAGGTCATGTAATTCGTGACCTAACCCGCCTAACCGATTAAGTCATGTAATTCGTGACTTAATCCTTTTCCAGTCTAGTCGTGTCAAGATGGTTAAGTATGTCATTTAAATTCGTGACTTAACCCGCCTACGTGTCATGTCAAGTTGGCTAAGTGTTGTCGTTTCAAGTTCATGACTTATCCCTACAAATCGTGTTCAAGTTGGTTAAGTTGTCTTTTCATGTTCATGACTTAACCCTAATTGGCATTAATTGATTCGTTAATGCACCGAACCACTCACATTGGATCCTATTGTTCGTAGCCACTGGATTTGCCGGGCGGTTCCGGGCAGGTTTACGCTACGAACTCAACCCAACCTCGGGTTTCAAGCGCGATGTGACCAACTACCCACATTGGATCCTATTGTTTGTAGCAACTGGATTTGCCGGGTGGTTCCGGGCAGGTTTACACCACGAACTCAACCCAACCTCGAGTTGGCCACTTTCTTGTTTTCTAAAGTCATGCCCATGTTCTTATCAGATTCGTGCTATTTTCATAGCATGTTCATATGTCAATTTCGTGCCCAACTAAGGCATGTTTCAAGTCAAGTTATGGCATGTTCAAGTCGAGTTTTCATGCCATATTTCATGTTCTACTTATGCCAAATTTCACGGTTTATGATTATAATCAATTCAAGTTTTGCCTATTCTACCCAATCGTATCCCCAACGTATATAAACGTACTTCGTTCACAAGTATAAACAATTCAAGAGATAAAGGGGAATAACACCAAACATGTGATAGGCACACGTGACAATTCCAACATCACTTGCATAATAAACAGGCTATAACATATCACATGGTTTCAATACTAGCATGATGATAACTTGGCATAGTAATGGTTCCAACTTAGTTCAACATGATGAATTCAACTTTACATCCTAGGAGTAATAATCATTGCGGGCATAATAATAATTTTATTACAAACATGAAACATTAAAGGCATGGTAATTCTAATAGGCATAGTGGATTCCAATTTAGTATTTTTAACATAATGACTCTCATCTAGCATTATAAACATAATGATTCCAACTTTTCATCATGACCTAGCAATTCCCAATTTGTCATTAGCATGATAGGTATATTAACATCACAGGCATAGTTTCATTAATATCATAGACATGGTTTAATTAGCATCATAGGCATGGTTTAATCAACATGAGGATTTCAATGAACATAATGATTCCATGGACATGTATTTGTTCAACTTGCAATAAAATTAAGCCCAAGTGATTCATAACAACATCAACATCATGATAAGTTTAACTTGCAATATTAACGTAGCAATATTCCCAAATTTTGATTCAAAGTTAAACAGTATAAACATGGATTAATAATAGTTCCTAAATCCGGTTTCAATTCATAGCATGTCCATGTTATTTCAGCGTTTTTGCCTAAAAAGTGACATAGAACTTACAATATGAAGCAAGCAATCCAAATCAAAACTTTAAATCAAATAGCCCCAAATCCGTTGTCTAAAGCGTCGTAGTTGTTGTAGCTTCTAGTTGTAGCCTTCAAGAATCATCCTTCGTCTTCTTTAATTTTTGTTCTTTGTATTTTTAATTTAGAGTTCTAGGTTTAATGGTGGCTGCATGAGTGCTAAAATGAAATAGTATGATTTAAGCTAGGTCTTAGGGTCTTTAAATAGTTGTAGGCAACTCATTTAGGCCATTAGATCAACCCCAGAGTCAATCCGGACCATCTAAACACATACCGGGCTTCAAAAATGGGTTCTGGGCCAAACCAGGCCGACCAGGTCGACCTGTACAGGGGGGTCGACTCTAGGGTCGACCTGGCCTGGGGAGGTCGACTCTAGGGTCGACTCGGTTCTGTCTGCCAGAAAGTCTACTGAAACCCGTTTTGGCCATATCTTGGTCATACGGACTCCGATTTTCGAAAACTCGGAGTCTATTTCGCGTATTTTTTCGAGAGGAACGCAATGGTGAAGTCCATTTTACATAATTCCTGATTCTTAAATTAATTATCCTTATTTTACTATCTTTTCCGTTACACACACCGTTACCGAACTAATTTTTCTTCTCTTCCAAATATTAATTAATTCTTCTTATGCATCACCATTATTTACCTATCTAAACATATTTTTATATATTTTATTTCATTTTTAATTATACCTTGATTTCTTGTTTTTACATGTTGTTAAAATTTGGGTTGTTACAACATTTTTATTTCAACGCTGTAAAAATCACATTTTTATACCACTATCTATATAATAAAAATCAGATTTTTATTTCGCTACATATATAAAAATCGTATTTTTATATTCTCTTCCTTATAAAAATTATATTTTTATAATCTCTACTATATAAAAATCATATTTTTATTACTTCTATAATATAAAAATCATATTTTTATTACTTCTATAATATAAAAATCATATTTTTTCCTCCCACAAATATTATATTTTTCCTTAACCAAATATTTTTATCCTATAAAACAATGGTATATTTTTATACATAAAATCAGAAAATAAAATTCCATGTGAATTTATATTCAAATCTGAAATTTAAAAACACTTTTATATTTATTAAAAACTGAGTTTAAAATTGTTACCCCATTTTTCTTCCTTCCCCCGATCTGAAAACGGAACAGCGACGTCTTCTCTTGACTCGAGCGGTGCAGGTGGCAATCGGAGGCATGGGAGGTTTTTTTATTGAAGTAGGAAGAGGAGAGGGGGCGCTGGACTGTGTGTGGCAGCAGGAGGTTGCGCAGGTGGTGGTGGGTAGTTGCGACGGCCGCGCGTGGGGCCAAGGAGGTAGCGGCATGGGTTTCTAGGGTTTGGGGTCTTCGTGGTTAGTCGGGGTTCGGTTCAGAGGAGGAGGAGGCCAAAGGGAGGAGATGGAAGCGGAGGGGGGGTCGCGCGAGGCTCGAGGCAGTGCAAGGGTGAGCGGCGTGGCAGATCGGAGGGCGGCGTGATTTAGGGGGTGCTCGATTTGAGGAAACGGGGGTGGGTATGGTGTGGTAATGAGTAAAAAGGGAGGAGGGGTATAATATATATCTTTTTATATATATTTTTTTCTTTTAAAAAGTTGACTTTTCATCCGACCTCGAAACGAGACCCAACGACTGTCGCCCTTAGCTAATTACCCCTATCCCGAACACAATGGGATATGCCACATAGGCCAATTCGATCGTTACGATCAGTTTTCGTTAAAATCAGAATATAACTCTATATATTGAATTTGAACGCGCATTTCAATTTACCGAGGTCACATACTTACTCGAAAAATTCCAGAAAAATATTTTCTAGCTTCGTATTGACGATACGGTCCTAACCAAACTAATTTCATCGAATTCCGAGACCGTTTGAAAAATGGCCATTTTCCAGTCGATTAAAATCAACTTAAACTGCTCAAACGCGTTTTCCTTTACCACGCTCACATATTGATTCGAAAAATTATGAAAATTGGAATCTAGCAATAACCTGACATCACGGATCCAACAAAAGTGGTTTCGTCGAATTCCGAGGTCGTTTGCAAAATTTCCATTTTTAAGGGCCAGAATTCCATAGTGACTATTCTGAATTTTCAACTGGGCATATCTTTTGATTCCCGCTATGAAATTTTGAATTTTCGGATTTGTTGGAAAGATATTCTCAAATAGATTCTAATATTTTTGGTTTCGCTAAAATCCGGTTTACTTTGAATCTGTATATTCATTTGAACTTTGAAATCGAATTATCGAACTACCGCGCCATTTTCAATTCCTTTTATATATATAAATAAATATTTATATTCTAATGACGATCTATATAAAATATACGTTCGAATTCCATTCAAAATAAATTTCTCGTCGTTACTATTTAAAATAATTCATTTTAAATAATCAAAATTCGCTAAAATTGCCAAAATAAAAAATTTAAATTGGCCCAGATTTTCGGGTCGTTACAGTTATCATATCCTTCAATATTTGTTCCCTTTTTTTTGAAATATGCGACATATTGTTCATCTTTTTCAACAGCTTGTTTCAGCAACTTTAATTCCTTTCCTTGCACATCCTGCAAACACAACAAACAACAAATGTTGTGTAAAAAATGCATAATCAAGTTTTTGTATAGTTGTACTCAAATTTATGAAAAACCTGCATAGATGACTTAAATTTTACAATTACTTGAACTTCAGTTCATAAATATTACAAATAAATTTCCTATAATACTAATATTACATTTCAAAATTTTGTCAAATAAAATATGCAAAAATTCTTATTGTTTGCATTCACTTGATTAAGTATTCTGCGTAATGGTTCAAATTTCACGAAACACATCCTAATCCAAAAGACAATACTGTAGATTAAGACAGAATATCTACATACATTTATGCAAATACTATTCAGTTTTTCACCCAAATATTCATCTTTTCATTTTACTAATTTTGACAAATATGTAAGATTCAGATTTACAACATAACTACAAATACGATAAAGTTGATAATTTTTGAACACTTACGTGCTAATATTGTGAGTACGTGACTAAAAATTAAACAATATAGGTAACGTCTACAGAAAATATTGTACTTATTTCAAAAAAATGCAAACATAGATGCAACTACACTTCGTATCTGCATACAAGTATGCAGATATAGCTATTATTTGAATACAAGTATGTAAATATTGTCATTATTAGCAAACAACCACGCACATAATGTCTAACATCTATACAGTTATTCATAATATTTACTTCAACAGATAAATATGTTTACAATTTACATGAGACTTACATGGTTGTATTTTATATCCAGTAGCATCCCTGGCTTTAGCAATTTAAGGTCCCATTTTCCTGCTCGTGGAAATACATCCTTATTGTATTCAGTCTTAGATATTGGCAGAATATGAGTTTTGTTGCAAACCCACCACTGCATAACCACAAAGTAAACAAAACATTTTAAATAACATGAATAATAATTTTTAAACAAACTGAAATAATAAGTCTGAAATTATTACCAAAAACAGTGTCACACAACCAGTAATTTTCCATGGTGCCTCATAATATTTATCAACTTGGCTGATTAGATGGTGATGGACAGTTTTCGGCCAAGATATTATACTTAAATTCCTCTCGCACACACAATATGGTACCAAAGTCCACGGTAAAGAGTAGTTTGGAGTAGATACAAGGAATGTTGCTACTACATAGAGAAGCAAAAGCTTAATAGTATCAAAACATGCCACGTCTGACTCATCTTTAATTATCGAGAAAATTTCTCGTTCGATATTTTTCTTGTTGATCGTAGCATCTCCATTAAAGTGTCTTTGTACAAAAGCTTTATAATCTTCATCATCTTTATCATCCTTTTTTAAATGTCCGCTTGTTTTAATCAAATCTCTTTCAACAGGAGCACCCAACAGCTTCCCAATATCTTCTTCCGTAAATGTCAGCAACAAATCTCCAAACTGAAAATACTTCATATCCTTCTTATAACTTTTGATAATCAAATCTAAAGTTGTTGAATTTTTAACAGCTTCTGCAGGAGAGATGACGCCATCAATGATCATGTCAATGAATCCACTCAATGGCAACTTTTCAAGAAAAACATAATGCTGATGTGTATATAAGTCATCCTTCTTCAGTTTCTCAATCAACTCTATGAATACTTTCAGATTGTTCCTATAAACACCTTCCTTCTTCGGATTCTTTCTTAATTCTTCTATTTTTCTCCCTTCTACCACTCGGTCCACTTTACATGGCTGCTCAGTTACTACTATAGCTCGCTCTTTTTCAACATTTGAAATATGGTCATCTTCGACCAAAGCTCTCTGTAACAAGAAATAAAAAAATGTAATCACATATATGCATAATTCTATGCAAGTATTCTTAGTAAATTCACCAATGTATGCTTGTATTCTTAATACATGTACAAAATTTTCAAATTTTTTTATTTTAGTCACAAACATGTGCAACTAAACCAAATATTTGTACACAAATTTGAAAATATTACTAATACTATCAGACAAACCATGAATCTGCAGTACTATCACATAGTTGTGCTAATATTTAGAAAAAAATTAACGCAAGTACGCAATTATTACATACATTAGCACACAACTGTCCATTCATTCATAATATCATCACAGAATTGTGCAAGTAATCATAAAACTTTCATTACACTTTGCAGTTAACATACTAATACATACATTATTTCCCAACAATCTTGAATAACTCAAATATTTGTCTACGAAATACAACATGGCAAAATATATATTTCAAATTATACAAGAAATTTTATTTAAATAACTTAAATATTCCAAATTTATACTTACTGCAATATTTCTCCTTTTTTAAAATTTTCATCCATCTATTCATGTTTCTTGCTGAATATTAATTCAAAACTGCAACCATTTCATAAATATGCACACCAGCATGCAAATCTTCTGATTTTGTACATTTCTGCGTGCATCTATTTTGAATACATGCATTCAAACCTTTATTATGCATTCTTGGATACAATCATACATATCAAATGAATAAAAATCATATGTTTACGCTAATATTCCATACAAATTCATGATGTTATTTATTAAGTAGGTTATAAATAACTTACACCTCCCCACGGGTATGCAGATTTTCTAAAAAAATTAAACAATCACATAATATTTCTAAAAAAAATCTATATAAAACTTCAACAATTATTATGAACACCATACACTCAATCGCAAGGTTTATTTTATTATAACTACACTTTCATACAAGATGATATCATCTGCTATCGATTATGAAAGAAAAAACTCATATTTACACCTTTTTTTTGGCCATTACTTGTAATTTGACGTTGACATCTTTAAATTTGAAGCAAATAGGGACGATCTTCGAGAAAATAAAGAACGACGGCTTTCGATTCTGAAACTCGAATTATTCTGTCAGGGTTTTCTCGAATCGTTCAGCTAGGGTTTTGGGAGAAATTAAAGGAGCGATTTGACTGCTTAATTGTTTAACTCGTTTTGGGATGTTTTGAACGGTCTAAAGGATATTTCTGGAATATTTAGAGTGGTATTTCAAAAATAGGGATGTTTTCTAGATTCATTTTATCAACGAGTTTTTTCCTATTTAGAAAGTTTATAGGGACCTGTAAAAAACGCACCCTTTTATCTACATTGTTTGCAATCCCTTTCCTACGCCATATGAATTGAAATCCAAGAGGTTTGATTTCTTTTAGAGCAGTCTAAATTAGAAACTTCTGAAATTCGCGCAAATGTTGATAAAGGACCGGTAATTCCCCCTTTTATCTTATGGAGAAAGAGCATTATTGAAATCACCCATAAGTATCCAAGTATTTACAACTGTATTTGATTCATTTACTAAAGTTTGCCGGAGATTTAGCCTATCCCAAAAGAAATTGCTTGCATAAACTAGTGTAATAATCATATTAAATCCTCCTTTGTTCAAAAATGTCACTGTTATATGCTAAAATGATGAAGCCACAACAACCAAATCCTAAACATTAGTGTCCCGAATCAAAAGAATTCTCCCATTAGAGACAGAAGAATTATTTGTCATATATTTCCAAGAATCATAAAACTAAAAAGTAATGAATTCGAATTTGAAGTTGTGTTTCCACTAAACCAACAATAGTTGGTTTAGCATGAGTCAGGAGTGTGGGCACATCTTTCATACGAGAAACAGTGTTCATACCCTTGACGTTCCACACTACTATTCTCATTTAATAGTAGATGAGCTCCTCAAAACCCTTTTAGAAGAAGCAGTAGAAGATTCAGTTATGGTAGAGGCTTTGTTATTTTGAAAATAACTTTTATTTTTATCAATCAAATTAGATACTTCAACCTATTCTTTTGCATCTTCATTCTGAACTACCTCATCATTGATACTATCAGCAACATTTTGGAGATCATCAGGCAATATATTCATTGGCAGTTTAGAATTCAGGAAAGAATGATCATCCATACCTTCAATTGATGCTTGACCAGGTTCCTTAACTGAATGATTTTCAAAAATATGAACATTAGAGCTTGATTGATCAATATCATTTGGGTTTTCAGAATAAGTCCAGAGTGGGTCATTAAAAATTTCGTGAGCATTGTCATCATGACCAAACACACTACATTTAATACATTTCAGAGGCACAAATTCATACTCTACTGTGATATCTATTTTTTTTACCCATTATATAATAAAATAGGAATAGAAGTCTTAATTAAGATCTATTTGACTATCAAAGGAGATCTATACTCTCACATATTTTGTAAACTTCTTATCTGCTATGCTTTCATCAAGCATAATCGGCTTTGAAATAAAACTTGCAACCATCTGAATAACATCTTTTGTCCATAATCCCATGGGTAGATGATGAAATCTTACCCAGATCTGAACTACTTCACTGTGTTTGTTATTATAATCATATCCAGGAAACCACGCTTCAACCATTAAAAGACGACCATAATAAGAATAGGCTGAACATTCTAAGATCCATGAAAAATCAATCCCATTATCAAATTGAACCGTAAAATTAAAACTAGCAGAGATATGAACATTAAAATTTCCAAATGGCCTCCAAACCCTTTTAATATATTCTTTCAGCTTAATGATAGAGATTCAAAAATGGATCGAAATAAGCGCAATAGTACTAACCCAAGCATTTTTATAATGATTATAAATTTTTTCTGGAATAAAAATATATTCGGACGAAGGTTTAACAAATTTCAGACTCCTGTTATTTGATGCCGATGGTACCTGTTTTCGATTTGTATGAATACTCGGAAGGAGATTAGCCGATGTTGAGGAAGAAATTGTTTATTTGTTGAGGAAGAAATAATATATCGTGAGTGAGAGAATCGCGAGTTTGTTGTAGGAGCACATTCTGCCATTAATGAGGAAAACCGCTAGAAAAAGAAAATTATATATATATATATATGCATATATGTATATATTCAAAGAGGCTGCCTTATCTATGACTTAGTGTAGTGACCCGAAAATCCCCGCCCTTTGAATCGACCATAAACCACACAGTCTGATCCAAAAGTTGGAAATCCTCGAATACGCTGACTCTGGGCATACAACACATTAGAACAGATAACAGAAGACTTTTATAAACATTACATTAATGTTACATCAGAGTACAAAATATCAGAGTACATCGAAATAAATACCACAGCGGAAGATTAAATTACAATAATTGTAATACGATGTAGCGGCAACGAATAACTAACACAACGGAAGACTATCAGTGCTCTGGACATAGCTTTAAGCTCCAGAATCCTGCTCAATATATCTGCAAAATAAGCTACTTGACTACCCGTGTGGAAAAGAGGGCACCCGAGTTAGCAAAGTGAAACAAACTACGGGTCAGTCATGGGACTAGTACGAGAAATCTTACTTAACCTATTTAATAATAAAGTCAATCACAGGACCACGCCGCTAACGCGGAACGGGTTTACTCCGTTGGATTGCCAGTGCATAAACATCAACCATAAATAAACATATGGATCTACAATGCATCAATCAACATGCAATTCCTTAATCAACCCATTTTAGGCTTAATCCCTAAATTAGTTCAAAATCCAATTCACTTTACAGAAATTATTTCTTTGGACTTTATTTACTGATTTCCTTTATTTCAAATCATTTGAAATACATATCTATTTTTTAATATCAAATTAGATTTCACTTCGGGATTTGAAAAAAAAAACATATGGAAATATGAATTCCAAAACATAACAAAACATACAAACAAGTATGAAACCAAATATCGGTCATGTTCCCTCAGGACCGGGCAGTACACACCCTAACCGAACCAATATGTATATATATATGTGCACCTAACGGGTACACAGACAATGCACCATCCCACCAATTAGGGAAGATATGCACACCCTCACACTGTAAGTCAATTTCGGGTCACCCACATCTTCAGCCACATACTTGCTAAATCATTTTATATTCCGAAGTAGGGAAATTCATTTCACAACATATTAATCACAAGTACTTTCAAATATATATAGATTTCTACTTCCAAATCATTTCGAAATCATCGGGTATAGTCCTCGAAGTCCTTTCTGGTTAATAAAACATTTTACAAAACATTCCCTGTCCAAAAATGGGAATACTATTCTTTTTACTTAAGAAATCACTTTTCAAAATCATTCATTAATTTTGAAATAAACAACATCGCTAACCACCTTATAGTCAAATCGTGAAGTGTTTCACAAGGTGTTAGCACATAGATATTTTTTACCCAACCCAATGCTAAATGTAAAAAAATATTTTGCTCATCAACTGGTCGAGCACAATCCAAACAGTCAATCCATCACAGTCAATATCAGCAACCAAGTGTATTTGGTTCAATCACATTTCATGTTCCCAAACTTCCCCTTTCGAGAAAGAAAGGATTGAGTTGAGAAAACGACAAATCATAACACAAACAATAGGACATTTCATTGTTATTACAACAATTTACATCAGAGTACAAGAATATTCCAGAGTATGAATAAATATTACACATTGAAAATACAATATCAGAGATTTAAAATTACATAACAGTGGAAAATAATACATAAATATAATGCACAGCAGAAAATAACAACTGACACAACTGAAAGAGATATACAGATAAAAAGCTTTCCGAATATAGCTCCAGCTGTAATCCAGGATCCTATGAAATGAAATATCTGTGAAAACCAAAACTACTAGCTACACATGTGGAAAATATAGGCATCTGGAGTTTAGATTAAAACAATAAACTCTAGGTCAGTCATGGAACTGGTGTGAGAACTAAAACAGTTTTAATTTTATTTTAAAGTTAGGTAAATCAAGGTACCACGCCGTATAACACGGAACAGGTTACCCCAAGAATACCAGTGCCTAAAACAAACAGCGCAATGCTAATTAAAGAAAAATGAAGCTATTATAAGACTCAGGTCCCATCACACAATGCAACGCAAGCCGGAGGATAGAGTTTTAACTTATAATAGCCAAATATGCTTGATACGTGAAATTTATATTTTATTATTACTATAAGTGTATAGTGTAGAAATCGATTTCAAAAGTAAATGTATCAATCATAGGCGGCATAGGTACCATATATTATGTCGCCGTATATAGGTTTACAATTAAAACCACAAAATGTCGTATTGGAAGCCATACTGATGGCTCCTGATTCGAAAGATCTATCGCGTAGTGCAATACACAACGACTTACTTCCCAGCTAGAGAAAACACCGTAATGCACATCCTCCATTTTGGGAAATCAAGTATCACTGGAGCTTACGTCCCGGCGAGAGAAAACACCGCTTACTATATCCCTCTGGGAATCTTTAACGACCCAGAAAATCAGAACCAATTTAAAAATTTTAAATTGGCTATTTTAGTGGATTTTAAATATTTAAAATAAATATTTTAAATAATAACGATGAAAAGTAAGTTTGAATCGACATTTGAAATTGAATATAATTAATCCTAATTATAAACAAGGCCTGAAATGGCGCAGCAGTTTCAAAAATTCAATTCAAACTTTGACTGACTGTACCGGGTGCAAAACAAAACGGATTTGAGTGAAACAAAAATATTTAAATCTGTTAGTGAATATCTTTCTAACAAATCTGAAAAATTGAAATTTCGTAGTGGGGAGCAAAAGTTATGGCCAAATGAATTTTCAGAAAGGTCGCTATAGAGTTTATATAGCCCGAGAAAATGGCCATTTTGCAAACGACCTCGGAATTCGACGAAACCACTTTTGTTGGATCCGGGATGTTAAACTATTGCTAAGTTTCAAAATTTCATAATTTTTGAAGCTAGTATGTGAGCGTGGCAAAGGAAAACGTGTTTTGTTCAATTACAGTTAAATAGGATCGACCAGAAATGGGACATTTTGCAAACGGGCTCAGAATTTGACGAAACTAGTTTTGTTGGGACCGTATCATCAAAACATAGCTAGATTTATTTTTCTGGGATTTTTTCGAATCAGTTTGTGGCCCCGACAAATTGAAATGTACGTTCAAATCGAATATTGAATGTTTTATATTTTAAATTGAAGGAAAACTGACTGAAACAGTCGAATGGGCCTACGAAACATATCCCATTGTGTTCAGAATAGGGGTATTTAGCTAGGGCGACAGTCGTTGGGTTTGTATTGGAGTTCGCTTGTGGTAAGGGGTATTTTTGAATTTTAAAAATATATAAATAAATAAAAATGGGCCAATAGAATTCATTTCTCTCTCCCCGCTCTTCTTCCCCGTTACCTCGCAGTGAACGACGAAAATAAGCTCAAATCTTCCCGATCGTTTTCCGGCAAAACCACGCACCAAAACCCCCTGCCACTTCGACGTTTTCTGAAGATCTTTCCCCCCTCTTCAAATCAAAACAAACCTTACCTCAAATCATTGTGTATTTCTCGAGTTTGAGCTCTCCAAAGTTACGCCGTTCGCATGCCGATTGCTCCTCCCCCAGACCTCCAAGTTCGACGCCGTCAGCACCCCAGGCGCGCCTCTCCGAGCACCACGTCGTGGTGGAATCGTATCCCCTCCAGGCTGAACGGATCGAGCGAAAAATACAGACCTAGGTTCGTGCAGGTGGCTGAAAGGTACGGTTTAGTATATTTAAACCGATTTCCACAGTTTAAAACCATCGCGAATGTTGATTTTACAATAAAAGTCATATCTTTTTCATTTGTGGTCGAAATTCAGTGAAACAGGATACACCGGGACCGTGAGGACGTCTTCTACATTTTGGAAGAGACCGGATATTTTTCTGAGCCTTCTGCTATTTTTGGTGGATTGGAACCCAATGTGAGATTTCTAATTTATAAACGATATGGAAAACGACGATGTATAAATTATATAGTCGATGTATGACTTATATAGGCATTGTACACCTCATGTATAAGCGTTGTATAGGTTGTACGTTCGATGTATAAGTTGTATATGCATTGTAAAAATTATATATGTGTTAAAATAGAAGTGAAATGCTTATATATATATATATATATATATATATATACGCCCCTCGTCCACAAACCATGGACGATATTGATTGATTGTGATTGGTGTGAAAATTGGTTGATTACGAATGGTTGATTAGAATTGTTTGTGGTTGAAATTGATTGATTGTGGTTGAAAAATACCCGTTTGTGGTTAAGGATTATTTGTTTGAAACCACATAAGATTAGTCTGTGGAAATGAAAAAAATATACATGCCGCCTGTGTGCGAACTAGATGCATGAAATCCCCATTGTCAAAAGCTGCGAGGCTTTAATGTAGAGCGAGGAGCCGTACTAGGGACGGCCCCGGTATTAACTACCTTGCCGTTATGCGGCCGAAATTTTGAATAATATTCATGTGTTAGAATTATTTTCATGTGTGGAAACTATACTCGTGTGCTGAATAGAAATTCATCTATTGAACGACATTCATGTTTTGAAATAAATTGTTTAGCAATAAAAAATCGCCTTTTTATCTATATATATATATATATATATATATATATATATATATATATATATATAAACTATAGAAAACCTTCATGTGTTGAATTGAAATTCATTCGTTGAATAGAAATTCATGTGTTGAATGGTATTCGTGTTTTAAATATAAAAATCACCTTTTTATCTATATATAAAAACTATAGAAAACCTTCATGTGTTGAATTGAAATTCATGTGTTGAATGGTATTCGTGTTTTAAATATAAAAATCACCTTTTTATCTATATATATAAACTATAGAAAACCTTCATGTGTTGAATTGAAATTCATTTGTTAAATAGAAATTCATGTGTTGAATGGTATTCGTGTTTTAAATATAAAAATACCTTTTATCTATATATAAACTATAAAAAAACCTTCATGTGTTGAATTGAAATTCATTCGTTGAATAGAAATTCATGTGTTGAATGGTATTCGTGTTTTAAAAATAAAAATCACCTTTTTGTCTATATATATAAACTATAGAAAACCTTCATGTGTTGAATAGAAATTCATTCGTTGAATGGAAATTCATGTGTTGAATGGTATTCGTGTTTTGAAATAAATTGTTTTATAATAAAAATCATATTTTTATCATCTATATGAACTATATAAAATAGTCGTGTTTTGAAAGAAATTGTTTTATAATAAAAATCCTATTTTTACCATCCGTATGAACTATATACAATAGTCGTGTTTTGAAATAAATGGTTTTACAATAAAAATCACATATTTATTATATACATGAATTGTTAAAAATAGTGAAGTGTTGAAATAGAAGTTAGTTTGATAAAAATATCATTTTTATCAAAAGTATGAAATGAATATGGGTTTGAAATCAAAGAATCGATTATAGTTATATATATATATATATATATGTATATATATAATTAAAATAAATCGAATAACGAAGCTGCAGTTCGTGTTTTGAAACCGTGATTTCAAACGATTAGTGCGGGAGATCTGACCATCGGATTTTCCCGAAACTGAAACCGTTGGGTTCGCTTTGGAAATATCTTTCCAACGACACCAACTTTGTAAAGATCCAACGGTTGGATTGTCTGGAATGTTTAATTCAAATCTAAAGAAAAACAGCGCCAGAATCGATTATATATATATATATATATATATAATTAAATTAAATCGAATAACGATGCTGCAGTTCGTATTTTGAAATCGAAACTTCAAACGATTGTACTGGGAGATTCGACCGTCGGATTTTCCCGAAACTGGAACCGATGGATTTGTTTTAAAAAGATCTTTCTAATGATATAAATTTTGTGAAGATCCAACGGTTAGATTTTCAAATATGTGTAAATCAAATTTGAAGAAAAACAGCGCCACGACCGCGTTATGGCCTGAAGCGTCGTTTGAATAAATTTGCTATTTTAAAATAAATAAAAATAGCGATAAATCGTTATAAAATATTATAAACGATATGGATGTGAAATTTAGAAACTAACTGAAGGTTGGCTAACTCGAATGGTTTCCTGGGTTTTGATCTGATGTTGGTTTCGGCCTTCGGGGTTAATATTTGGGAAATCATTCTCTTACTGATTGACAGTTAGTGACTAATGGATTGGAATAAAGCGTATGTGGTGTTTATGTAGCACTTATTTATTATATACGCGAGTTGTTCAGAAAGACCGGGTTTATCCCATTCTGAATAACTGAATTGACGATAAGAAATCGAAGATGAAGACGGTGGTCGAAGACCGGAGATTTTCACCTCATTTGGATGGTAACTGATGTCCTGATTAGGAGGCATCCCGAAATATGGATAATGATTGGTGATCGTCCAGACGTACGTGAAGATCGATGGGTTTGTGAGGTATATAGTGCCTCTAGTTTCGTTTAGACCCAGAACGGACTTGCAAATGGACTGTGTGTCTGACATTGGAATTCATTCTGTGTGATTGATAGCCATCAGTTGCATGGTGTGAATTGCCTGTGTGGCATGCTAAGATGCAGTGATCAGGGCTTCTGTTGAATAGCAAAGTATTGTAATTGATGATCAAAGCACCGCCTGTGTGGTGTAGCTTTGTGTATAACGTGAATTCGCGAGCCTCACACCCCGGTATGAACCAGAAACAGGAGAGGACCTCAGGGAGGACATGCGTTTCTTTCTAGTTAGAGGTGGTGTTAGTGCTTAAACTGGCTGACATTTATATTATTTTCACCTATGTGGTTGTTGCTATTGCGAGGCGCCTCGGATATATCAGTCGATCCGGGACCGATGAAGTCATTCGTTGGCTTATTTACGCCCCAAAGGGCGGGGAAACGCAGTGTTCAGGAATTTTAATCCACATCGGTGGACCGGCCCTGTCGCTCCAAGGGTCGATGCGCTCTAACCCTGTGGCTCGGACTAGAGAGTAGCGAAGTCGGTAAGGACTATCTTTTGCCTTGGTTCATGATGGAAATCCAATTTCCAAATACGTGACTGTGCGGTTTTGATTGTATACCTATATATGGCGACATAGTGGTATGTGGCATTAATGCCGTCTATGATTGATATTTATGATTGTTTTGTAAAATTAGAAACTAACTGGAAACGAGCTAAGATGTGTGGTTTCCTGGGTATTGGTCTGATGTTGGTTTCGGCCTTCGGGGTTAATACTTAGGGGGTCGTCCTCTTGCTAATTTTCAGTTGGAGTCTGATTAAGAATTAAACGACAAAGTTTACACTTTAAATAATTTGTTTTGCTCGTATCAAGCACATTTTGGTCGATATAAGGTAAAACTCTATCCTCCGGTTTGCGTTGCATTGTGTGATGGGACTTGAGTCTTATATCGGCTTCATTTTTATAAAAAAGCATTGCGATGTTTTAAAAGATTTAATTGTTTTAAAGCACTGGCAATCCAATGGAGTAAACCCGTTCCGCGAAAGCGGCATGGTCCTGTGATTAGCCATATCATTAAATGTGTTAAGTAGATTTCTCATACCAGTCCCATGACTGACTCGTAATTTGTTTCACTTGCAAACTCGGGTGCCCCTTTTCTACACGGGCAGCCTTGTGTTCAGATTTTAGCTGGCTCTTTCTGGATAGTTGGAGCTGAATACAGATTCTATCATTTATCTCTTTTTATGCTGTTCAGCTCCCATTGTACATTATGTTTTGTTTTCCGCTGTAGACATTTATGTATAGCTGAACTGTATTTGTACTAAGTATGATCCTGTATACTGTGTAACTCTGATGATTTCGTTTATCCAGTGTATTATTTGTTCATTATCTGGTGTATTTATTTATTTCTATTCTGCTATTATCTGTTTCTGTGTTATATTCCAAAGATTACCCTTAACACCGTCAGTACGGGTTTTGGGGTCGTCACATCGTGGTATCAGAGCTTTGGTTAAGCTTAGTGCTGGAATATAACATATTAACGAACTCGTCAGAAATAGAACCAGTAGTGTTCTAGGACGGGTAACTCATTACAGATAGGATCAGTAATATCCTAGTATGAGTAGCAGAATGAAATACACCCCAATAGACACATTTACATTCAAGTATTTGTATCTATGTTTTAAAATATCTTTTCTGTGACTTGACACTTGATCTGCTATTTGCAGAAGTACTAGAAAATGAGTGTCAGAAACCGAAAAAAAGCAGAACCCGATCTAGAGGCTCTATTAAAGAGATATCTAAATCTGGGCGGAGCACAATTCTCAGGCAATGAATCTATAATTCAAACTCAAGCTTGGATGAGTTCTGTTGAAAGAATTTTTGAACGCATCCAGCTGAGAGATGATCAGAAAAGATTAGTGGCATCTTGGGCACTCAAAGAAGAAACTTTAATCTGGTGGGAAACAATCATCAAAGATTATCCAGTAGGTGATATCACCTGGGATAGATTTAAAGAGATTTTCCTAGAAAGATTTACTCCTCCTGAAGTGACAGAGCGATTATGTGATGAATTCTCTTATCTGATACAAGGAGATATGACCATTCCAGAATATCATAAGAGATTCAATGAACTTTCTCATTTTGCCCCGCATCTGATTCAAGATCCAAAGAGGAAGAATCTGAGGTTTATTCATGGCCTGCAAAGGAAATATCAGAATAGTGTAATGAGGAATGTGAAGCTTCCTTTTTCAGAAATGATATACATGGCTTATCAGTACGAAGATCTCCATAAGAAAGGTATGTTGCGCGACGAAGAAGAAGTCAGTTCTAGTAACAAAGGGTAGTCTGAGACTGATAATACTGAGACCAGTGCGATGCCGGAGGTCAGTAAGAAGCCCGGAGCCAAAAGAAAAAGGGCTAAATCTAAGAAAGAACCAGTAACAACTGCTATATTCTCTAACTGCAATAAGCAAGGACATTCGTCGATAAGTTGCAGATCTCTAAAGAAACAAAGAAATGATGGATTTAGAGCCAATCGAAAGCAAAAGAAGAAGAGATTTAGACTTGATGAGGAATTTCAAGAGAGTAGGGAGTGCAAACAATGCCATAAGACTGGTCATCTTGCAAAGGATTGCCCGCTCTTAAACAAGCCTGAAATAGTTCAAGTGAATGAAGTGGTAGAAACTTCTGAGCCCTCAGCTGCTCAGGAAAGGTCTGATGTGTTGGAAGGCACGCTCAATGTCAAAAACATTCCAGTTAAAGTACTATTCGATACAGGCGCGTCGCGAAGCTACATTGCAAAGAATGCAGTTAAGAAGCTAGATTTGAATTTAAAAAGGCTCAAAGAACCCATCACTGTCCATAATCCGGTTGGAAGTTCCCTGGATCTCAGTTGGGTTTGTGTGGTACCTATCTCTTTTTCCTGTTATAAGTTCCCTACCATCTCTATCGTCATGAATTTTACTGAATTCGATCTTATTCTAGGATTGGATTGGCTAACCAAATATGAGGCAGAGGTTAGATGCGCCGACAGAGTTGTTAAGGCAAAAGCCCAATCAGGAAATTATATAACCAAACCCTGCGAAGGCCCGAATTCAAATAGAAAAGATTTTTGGTTAGCTCTTGATCTTTCTCCTGCTCAAATAGAGAATATCCCTGTAGTCACAGAGAATATCCAAGACCTCATCAAAGATATTCCTCGTGAAGAATTATGCGGACATGTTTGAAGAAGTTGTTAGCTTACCTCCACAGAGGGAAATTGATTTCAAGACTGCTTTAATCCCGAATGCAAGGCCAGTAGTGCACGCCATTCGGAGGATGACCCTAAAGGAGAAAGAAGAACTAGACAATCAAACGCGACAGCTCGTATGGAAGGGTCTGATCAGGCCTAGTTTCTCTAATTGGGGAGCAGCAGTGGTGTTTGTCCCAAAGTCTGACGGTACTCTGCGACTATGTGTGGATTATCGTGATTTGAATAAGCAGACAATAAAGAAAAAATATCCATTGCCACGAATTGATGATTTATTGGATCGTCTGAATGGAGCTCAAGTATTTTCAAGGATGGACCTAGCTACAGGCTTCCATCAGCTTCATATTGCTGAAGAGTGTGTTCCTATGACAACATTCAGAGGTCCAGACTTGTTCTATGAGTGGTTAGTAATGTCGTTCGGCTTATGTAACGCTCCAGCTTACTTCGTCGATTTGATGAATAGAGTGTTCAGAGGAGTTCTGAATAAGTTTGTTCTGGTTTTTATTGACGATATTCTAATCTTCTCTAAATCAAAGGCCGAGCATGAAAAACATTTGGATCAAGTTCTAGAAATTCTGAGAAGGAACGTTTTAAAAGCCAAAGTATCCAAATGTATATTCTGGCAATACGAAGTAAAGTTTCTTGGCTACGTCGTATCGAAAGAAGGAATTGCTGTGAATCCAAGTAAAATCATACCTATTCAAAACTGGAAACAGCCTAGTACTCCTACAGAAGTCCGCAGTTTTCTCGGATTGGCTAGTTATTACCGGAAGTTCGTTAAAGATTTTTGGAAGATATCTAGTCACTTAACGAAGCTTACAAAGAACCACTCAAAATTCAAGTGGACTCCAGAATGTGAGGAGGCTTTTGAAGAGCTTAAGTTAAGATTAACAACGGCTCCAGTGTTAATGATAGTCGATGGCAATCAGGATTTAAAAGTATGGACAGATGCCTCTAGAGAAGGCCTTAATGCAGTATTAATGCAAAGAGGTCAAGTTGTTGCTTATGCTAGCCATCAACTAAAGCCACATGAAAAGAACTACGTCACTCATGATCTTGAGTTGTTGGCTATAGTATTTGCTTTGAAAATCTGGAGACACTATCTCCTGGGTGAGAAATTCGAACTGTTTACAGATCATCAGTCGTTAAAGTATCTGTTCACCCAAAAAGACTTGAATCTGAGGCAACAACGTTGGCTAGAATTCCTTGCAGCATACGATTTTGAGATTCTATACACTCCAGGGAAAGCCAATGTCGTGGTCGATGCACTAAGTAGAAAGAATGTAATGATCGCCAGCTTTATTATTACGACTTCCTTGATTGACAAAATATCTATTCTTCAGAAGGATGAAAATTTTATTAAGGATATGATCAATAGGATTTAGAAAGGCGAACCCTCGTGTTTTCAAATAGATAACGATGGAATCGTGAGAATGAAAGGAAGGATTTGTGTTCCTGGCATCCCTGAGCTCAAAAGGGAAGTGTTAGACGAATGTCACAAGTCCAAGCTGAGTATCCATCTTGGTGTAGCCAAATGTATAACGATCTCAAGCGAACATTCTGGTGGAGGGCTATGAAAAGAGATGTTTCAATATATGTTAGCCGATGCCATACTTGCCAACTAGTCAAAAGCGAACAACAGAAACTAGCTGGATTGTTGCAACCGCTGGACGTTCCAGGTTGGAAGTGGGAACATATTTCCATGGACTTCATAGATGGTTTGCCCAGAACCAGGAAAGGAAATGACAGTATTTGGGTGATCATAGATCGCTTCACGAAGACCGCCCATTTTATACCTATCAGATCGAACAGAACAGCTCAGAGTCTGGCGCAGATATACTTCAAGGAAATTGTTAGACTACACGGAGTACCGATCAGTATAGTTAGTGATAGAGATCCAATATTCACTAACAAATTCTGGGAGGCATTTCAAGTAGAACTCGGAACGAAGCTGAACTTGAGCACCGCTTATCATCCTCAGACAGATGGTCAGACTGAGAGGGTGAATCGTATTCTAGAAGATTTGTTGTGGGCTTGTGTTCTTAACTTTGGTGGATCATGAGAAGACCATCTGCATTTGGACGAATTCTCATATAACAACAACTGCCAAGTGAGCCTAACAATGTCGCCATTCGAAGCATTGTATGGTATATCGTGCCGATCCCCTGCTTGTTGGGTCGAATCCGGAAATAGGCTTGTATTGGGACCTGATATGATCCGAGAAGCTGCCGACAAAGTCGATTTCATTAAGAAGAGATTACTCGCCTCTCAAAGCTGACAGAAGAGCTATGCTGTTAAGAGAAGAAGAGATATATCATTTGCTGTTGGCGACTATGTATATTTAAAAGTATCACCGATGAGAGGGGTTATCCGGTTCGGTAAAACTAGAAGTTGGCGCCCAAATTCATTGGTCCGTTTCCTATTCTTGAACGGATTGGAACTCTCGCTTATAAGGTTCATTTGCCTGATTGGTTGCCTGGAGTGCATGATGTATTTCACATATCTCAACTTCGAAAGCATGTTCATGACCCAGACTTGGTTATGGAAGAGGCCGCACAACAAGATATTGAAATTACTCCAGAATTGGCTGTGAGAAGAGAGCCGCTCAAGATTATTGGCAAAGAAACCAAAGAGCTGAGGATCAAGAAGGTTCACTTAGTCAAAGTGCAATGGAGTGGAGATCCGCGAGATTGTACTTGGGAAACTGAGGAGAGCATTCAGAAAGCCTATCCTAAATGTCGAGTGGATATCTCTGATTGACTCCGGTGCAAGGTACATTTACCATGCTTTGCATTACCATTTAGTTCTCTACTTTATTGTTATTTTCTTTCCAGGGATGTGCACATTTAATTCTATAGTCTGAATGATTTTAAAAGAGTGTATGAATTAATTTGTATAATTTTTTGAAAAGTTAAAAACAAATTGCTTGTTGTTTGCATTGTGTGATAGTAGATTTGATTAATTAAATTATTAGAACGATAGTTAATTTAATCAATAAGAGAATGAATGGTAGAATTTATTCGATTAAATCACACATTGTATTGATATGAAAATAGATTGAAATATATACATGTGCATCATATATGTTTGAACAGGTAAACGGATAGCTGTTGAGTAAAGAATTTATTTGCGTGCCCGACAAATAGGTAAACCTTAATAAGTTGGATGTGAAATATTATTATATCAACTCCTGTGAATGCCATTGGATGCGGAGTGCTGGTTATTCTGTGTGTAATAATAAACATCGCCATAGGATAGTAATAATTAATTTTGAACTACACTACATGGCATACTTCTTGAAGATAGGCATACTTCATCATATACCACATAAGCATCTGGAGCTTGTGAGACGAGGTGGAAGATTTACCATACGAGAGAGAGGCTTGTATGGCGATGACTATATTTTACAGGTTGAGCTGATGACTGATATGGACCATATAAAATTGTAATGATAAATTGCCAGATTAATAAAAAAAACCACACGGGTCTGGAGTTGACAATAATCACGTCTCTTTAGTTATTAGATACGACACATGGATTATTTATTTCCCACACGGGATGAGGTGACGAGAATTTATTCTCTGGAGTAATTAAAAATACACACTCCCTCAGGCTTAGATAGGGTGACGAGAATTTATTCTCTAGTTATTATCTATACACGCTCCCCTGTAAACACCAGAATATATCACTATAAATATGTGTATGCTTTATAGGATTCATTGGGTATCTAATACGTCCCAATAAATTTCCAAACCCTCCCCGTACAAAGGAGGTTATGGCAAAAAAATTTGAAAATTCCGGGTGTTAGCCAAATTTTTGAAGAATTTGAAAATTCTCAGAAACTGAAAAGTTGGAGAATGGAAGCCGGATCGGAAGTAGACTTGATTAATCAAAACACTTTCGACTTTGTTCCTTTTCGGGGACGAAAAGTTTTAAGTGGGAGAGATCGTAACAACTTGGGCTTTGTTCCTTTTCAGGGACGAAAAGTTTTAAGTAGGGGAGATTGTAACAACCCGGAAAATCTAAACCAGTTTGAAAATTTTAAATTGGCTAAAATAGTGAATTTTAAATATTTAAAATAAATATTTTAAATAATAAAGACGAATAGTAAGTTTGAATCGACATTTGAAAATAAATATAATTATTTCTAATTATAAACAAGGCCTGAAATGGCGCGCTAGTTTCAAAAATTGAATTCAAACTTTGACTGACTGTACCGGGTGCAAAACAAAACGGATTTGAGTGAAACAAAAAATATTTAAATCTAATAGTGAATATCTTTCAAACGAATCTGAAA
The DNA here is from genome assembly GCA_030737875.1 of Allium sativum. Lineage (NCBI taxonomy): Eukaryota > Viridiplantae > Streptophyta > Magnoliopsida > Asparagales > Amaryllidaceae > Allium > Allium sativum. The sequence goes on from CM060924.1 coordinate 140,741,620, forward strand.
AATCGAAGTTTCGTAGCGAGAAGCAAAAGTTATGGCCAAATGAATTTTCAGAAAGGTCGCTATAGAGTTCATATAGCCCGAGAAAATGGCCATTTTGCAAACGACCTCGGAATTCGACGAAACCACTTTTGTTGGATCCGGGATGTTAAAGTTTTGCTAAGTTTCAAATTTCATAATTTTTGAAGCTAGTATGTGAGCGTAGCAAAGGAAAACATTTTTTGGTCAATTACAGTTAAATAGGATCAACCAGAAATGGGCCATTTTTGTAAACGGGCTCAGAATTCGACGAAACTAGTTTTGTTGGGACCGTGTCGTCAAAACATAGCTAGATTTATTTTTCTGGGATTTTTTCGAATCAGTTTGTGGCCCCGGCAAATTGAAATGTACGTTCAAATCGAATATTGAATGTTTTATATTTTAAATTGAAGGAAAACTGACTGAAACAGTCAAACGGGCCTATGAAACATATCCCATTGTGTTCGGAATGGGGGTATTTAGCTAGGGGCGACAATCGTTGGGTTTAGATTGGAGTTCGTTTGTGGTAAGGGGTGTTTTTGGATTTTAATAATATATAAATAAAAAAAATGGGCCAATAGAATTCATTTCTCTCTCCCCGCTCTTCTTCCTCGTTAACTCGCAGCGAACGATGGAAACAAGCTCAAATCTTCCCGATCGTTTTCCGGCGAAACCACGCACCAAACCCCCCCGCCACTTCGACGTTTTCTGAAGATCTTTCCCCCCTCTTCAAATAAAAAAAAAACCCACCTCAAATCGTTGTGTATTTCTCGAGTTTGAGCTCTCCAAAGTTACGTCGTTCGCAGGCCGATTGCTCCTCCCCCAGACCTCCGAGTTCGACGCCGTCAGCACCCCAGGCGCGCCTCTCCGAGCACCACGTCGTGGTGGAATCCGATCCCCTCCAGGCTGAACGGATCGAGCGAAAAATCTAGACCTAGGTTCGAGCAGGTGGCTGAAAGGTATGGTTTAATATATTTAAACCGATTTCCATAGTTTAAAACCGTCGCGAATGTTGATTTTACAATAAAAATCATATCTTTTTTCAGGTGTGATCGAAATTCAGTGAAAAAGGAAACGCCGGGACCGTGAGAATGTCTTCTACATTTTGGAAGAGACCGGATATTTTTCTGAGCCTTCTGCTATTTTTGGTGGAGTGGAACCCAATGTGAGATTTCTAATTTATAAACGATATGGAAAACGATGATGTATAAATTATATAGTCGATGTATGACTTATAAAGGCGTTGTACACCTCATGTATAAGCGTTGTATAGGTTGTACGTTCGATGTATAAGTTGTATATGCGTTGTAAAAATTATATATGTGTTGAAATAGAAGTGAAATGCTTATATATATATATATATACTCACACACACAGGCCCCTCGTCCACAAACCATGGACGATATTGATTGGTTGTGATTGGTGTGAAAATTGGTTGATTACAAATGGTTGATTAGAATTGTTTGCGGTTGAAATTGATTGATTGTGGCTGAAAAATACCCGTTTGTGGTTAAGGATTATTTGGTTAAAACCACACAGGATTAGTTTGTGGAAATGAAAAAAATATACATGCTGCCTGCGTGCGAACTGGATGCGTGAAATCCCCATTGTCAAAAGTTGCGAGGCTTTAAGGTAGAGCGAGGAGCCGTACTAGGGACGACCCCGGTTTTAACTACCCTGTCGTTATGCTGCCGAAATTTTGAATAATATTCATGTGTTAGAATTATTTTCATGTGTGGAAACTATATTCGTGTGCTGAATAGAAATTCATCTATTGAACAACATTCATGTTTGGAAATAAATTGTTTAGCAATAAAAAATCACCATTTTATCTATATATATGAACTATAGAAAACCTTCATGTGTTGAATTGAAATTCATTCGTTGAATAGAAATTCATGTGTTGAATGGTATCCGTGTTTTAAATATAAAAATCACCTTTTAATCTATATATATAAACTATAGAAAACCTTCATGTGTTGAATTGAAATTCATTCGTTGAATAGAAATTCATGTGTTGAATGTTATTCATGTTTTAAATATAAAAATCACCTTTTTATCTATATATATAAACTATAGAAAACCTTCATGTGTTGAATTGAAATTCATTCGTTGAATAGAAATTCATATGTTGAATGGTATTCGTGTTTTAAATATAAAAATCACCTTTTATCTATATACATAAACTATAGAAAACCTTCATGTGTTGAATTGAAATTCATTCGTTGAATAGAAATTCATGTGTTGAATGGTATTCGTGTTTTAAATATAAAAATCACCTTTTTGTCTATATATATAAACTATAGAAAACCTTCATGTGTTGAATAGAAATTCATTCGTTGAATGGAAATTCATGTGTTGAATGGTATTCGTGTTTTGAAATAAATTGTTTTATAATAAAAATCATATTTTTATCATCTATATGAACTATATAAAATAGCCGTGTTTTGAAAGAAATTGTTTTATAATAAAAATCCTATTTTTACCATCCGTATGAACTATATACAATAGTCGTGTTTTGAAATAAATGGTTTTACAATAAAAATCACATTTTCATTATATACATGAATTGTTAAAAATAGTGAAGTGTTGAAATAGAAGTTAGTTTGATAAAAATATCACTTTTATCAAAAGTATGAAATGAATATGGTTTTGAAATCAAAGAATCGATTATATTTATATATATATATAAATAATTAAAATAAATTGAATAACGAAGCTGCAGTTCGTGTTTTGAAACCGTGATTTCGAACGATTAGTGCGGGAGATCCGACCATCGGATTTTCCCAAAACCGAAACCGTTGGGTTCGCTTTGGAAATATCTTTCCAACGACACCAACTTTGTAAAGATCCAACGGTTGCATTGTCGGGAATGTTTAATTCAAATCTGAAGAAAAACAACGCCAGAATCGATTATATATATAATTAATTAAATTAAATCGAATAACGACTCTGTAGTTCGTATTTTGAAATCGAAACTTCAAACGATTGTACCGGGAGATCCGACCGTCGGATTTTCCCGAAACTGGAACCGTTGGATTTGTTTTAAAACGATCATTCTAATGGTATAAATTTTGTGAAGATCCAACGGTTAGATTTTCAGATATGTGTAAATCAAATCTGAAGAAAAACAGCGCCACGGCTGCGTTATGGCCTGAAGCGTCGTTTGAATAAATTGGCTATTTTAAAATAAATAAAAATAGCGACAAATCATTATAAAATATTATAAACGATATGGATGTGAAATTTAGAAACTAACTGAAGGTTGGCTAAGTCGAATGGTTTCCTGGGTTTTAATCTGATGTTGGTTTCGGCCTTCGGGGTTAATATTTGGGAAATCGTCCTCTTACCGATTGACAGTTAGTGACTAATGAATTGGAATAAAGCGTATGTGGTGTTTATGTAGCACTTATTTATTATATACGCGAGTTTTTCAGAAAGACCGGGTTTATCCCATTGTGAATAATTGAATCGACGATAAGAAATCGAAGATGAAGATGGAGGTCGAAGACCAGAGATTTTCACCACGTTTGGATGGTTACTGATGTCCTGATTGGGAGGCATCCCGAAATATGGATAATGAGTGGTGAATGTAACGACCCGCCCTGTACTAGCCGACATTTCCCCCGAAAGTGCGTTGTCTGCATGCCCGACTAGCACGGGACGGTCGTCAAAAGAAAAGAAGAGAATGAACTAACACAGAACCTGTAGAATGTCTCACAGTGCATGGAATAAAATATAATAATAACATAACTTTGACATAAAACAGGCGAGACAGTGCATAAGCTGAAAAAACTAAATCATGTCTAACATGGCAGCGGAAATCCAAAATACAGCTTATGATCCAACATCCTTATTACAACCTCAAAATACTGTCTCTAAGCAAAAGAAAGGAAAAGGTACACTACTAATGCCCAGGCAGTGACCATCGATAACACAGGGAGATAATACATAAATATCATACGTGGAAGCCTCCTGCTCGTCTCCAGTACAGCTACCCGTGCATCCACCTAACCTGTCTCTAGTCTGCTCGTGTGAGCACCCAGAGTAATAAGAAGAGACATAAAACTCTGGGTCAGACATAAAGTCTGGTATGAGCGATAAGCATCTAAACAGAATAATAACAGGTATAATCCAATCATACCTGAACCTGGACCTGCAACCAAAGAGTTAGCACTACATACTGTACAACACTCTAAGGTGCCCTTTCAAATGGTGTAAAGATAACGGGGGTGGGGGTGTGTATGTCAAACAATCAAGCATAGCAACCATCCTCACGTCTCTCACTCAGTGCGTAAAGTATACGATACCCATTACTTTGTTCACCTAATCCTTTGGGCCATGACGGAGTCCAACCCCGTATAACTACACTACGAGCCCCTAATCCATCTATCAATGGTAACCAAAGTGATAGGCATCGATAACCCCTTTGCACACGTCCCGCAGCAAAGTCCAATCGTGAAATTAACTCGTTGGTTCCCGTCTGGATCCTGAGTACAACTTCCCGTTTGAACTACCTTTGCATCTCGGGTTTTGGTCTTCACCGGATCGGCCTTCTTCACTTTTCTTTAGGTCGTGGTCATCACCCTTGCTCGGTTCGGATCGTGCTCCCCTATCTGGATCGGGTCCCCCACTTCAGTTCGGGTCGGATCGTGGCACCATGTCTTCGTGGTCCTCGCCCTTAGTCAGCTCGTGGTGTTCGCCGGTTCGGTTCGTGGAAATCCTCAGGTGGCGGATCGGTTCGGTGCTCTGACTCGTGGTGGTTCGGGTCGTCAACACCCCCAGTGGATCGAGTCGTGCTCCTCCAGTTCGTGGCTACTCCTTCTTGTTCGGATCGGTATCATCACCTCGGGTCGGTTCGTGGGGTCCTTCAGGCGAGCGGTTCGGGTCGTGTATCACGATCGGTTCGGTTCGCGAGTTGCACCTCGGGTCGGTCCGTGCTCCCATCCGATCCGATCCGGTTCGGGTACTTTCCTGCTGCTTTTCCAACGACTGTTTTACGCCATTCGACGGCGTTTTCGACCAAACTAACACTTCTAGACAATCACAAAGCATATCATACAGTCATAGCAACATGCATAAACATCCACAAGCAACAAAACAACGATATGATATGTCAAAACGGATCAAACATACCCAAAAACCCATATTTTCCCCTTAAGCATGTTTAAGCATACGATTAGCAAAACACATCGAAATTAACCCAAATTTCTAACAGAGCCTTAAAACATTATTTTAAAATTTTTAAGAATTTTTCCAGAATTTATTTACGTATAAATTCGCTAATCTTCACTAATTACCCTTAATCACCGTAATTAGTGCAAAAATTATGCAAATCACTCACCTTTGGCACAATTAAACTTTCAGAACTAAAACTCCTCTGATATAGATCCAATCTCTATGTGCTCCAGCAACTCTCTCTCTGATTTGGTGCTAATCCCCTTTGGTTTGATGTAGTTTTGCTTAATCTTTGATTAGAAAGTGATTAGAGGTGATTTGGAGTGAAATTAGAAGGTGGAGGCCATGGCTATACTTGAAGGAATGTCTTAGGCGGCTGGAAAATGAAGTAAAAACCGAAATCATAACCCTAGCAGCCCCTAAGTATCACTAATCCCGAAATCCCCCTTTGGGCCTAGCTGCTAATTACCCGGTTAAGCCCAATTAGCTGAAAATAACCCTTTAAACCTTAATTCAGCCATATCTCCCAAACAGTAAGTCCGTTTGACTATTATGACCACTCTACAGAAAGAGAAACCATCATCCGGAGCTAATGGAAGTGGTTTCAGGTCAAAATTCCTTTCCAGTCAAAAGTTATGGACGAAACAAGATCAACTAGGGGCAAAACGGTCATTTAAAAATTGGCAAAAATCATGAACATGGGAAATGACCCCACTAGTCGTTTCCCAAAAGTACACGACCATACGACTTACCTAGAAAAAGAAATAAATATTCTACGATCCTAGATGCGTAGAATGTGGGTTGTTACATTCTCCCCCCCTTAAGAAATTTCGCCCCCGAAATTCCTTAACTAAGAAACAAACAATGGGCCTCGCATGCCTATCAACCAATTTCAAACAATCAAACATACATGATAGTACAACAAGCATATCCTAGCATGCGGTTTTCTAACAAAGGAAGAATCATCGTCGCTAAGATCTTACCAGACAAAGAGCTTCAAATACGACCTTCTTATGTCATCCTCTACTTCCCAAGTACAGTCGTCCTCTCGCCATCGATTCCCATCTTTATCCTAGAGGCGATTTCCAATAGGTTAGGATCGTTCCTCTGACTGGAACTGTTCCACTCAATCCAGATCGATCTAATCGTCAAGCTTACTAGCGTTTCTGAATCCAATTCACACTTTGGTCTGAAGTCATGCCCCATGATATACTCTAGTAGCTTCCATTCCAGAAACATAGCCTCTAAACTGGCATGTCTCCTACCCAATGCATCAACTACCGCACCTAGTCCGGTACTACGGCATCCGTCCGTACTGTCATCTTCTTAGGTAATCCAACCATATACGTCAAATTACCAACTACATTCCAAATGTCCTTTCAAGTCTAATCCGAATCTTGCCTACATCCATATTGCACGTCCAACGTATATTCACCTCTTAGAGGCAAACTAGATCCATCCAATGACCCTAGGCACTACATCTATATCCGTACTGTACGTCTAACGTACATTCACCTTCTAAAGGTGAACTAGACTCATCTAATGAATCTAGGTACCTTACCCATATCTGTACTGCACGTCCAACGTACATTCACCTTCTAAAGGTGAACTAGACTCATCCAATGAATCTAGGTACCCTACCTATGAGTCCAAGTCCAACTTGAATCTCCTATATCCGCTGAATCTCCAAGATCAACGGACGCTCCACAATGCCTAAACATACTTCAAGTCTAACGTAAAGTATCATACACCCATCATCTCACTATGATCAACAAACCTATTCTATTTCCATTTAACAGGATCCTTACAGGTGATAGTCTAATCAAGAGAAGAAAGGTAGGAACAAACATAGCAACCATAACATCCATCAAACAAATCCTATCTATCACCTGCTAAATCCTCGAATACATCAACACCTATATGTCTGGTCCAACCAACATCAATAACTAATGGAAGCCCAGCCTCCAAACGGACTACCGTACGTCCAACGCACGTTTATCCTCCAAGGATAACTAGATCACGTCCAACGGATCCAAGGTAACGGGCGTCCCCAGATACCCCTGCTTTTAGTCCGCCTGGAACACTCGAGTCCCACCCAAGCCTATCCATTATCCTGCTACCCTCTCAAGTCTAACTCGAGCCAATCCAATTCCTCGCAGCCTCCTCGAGTCCAACTCGAGTCAATCCATTACCCATAACTCAGACCCAGTCTTGAGTATCCATTACCTACAAACTCTAGTCCAACGTGACTCGTCTCCCTATTCGTTGCATCTCTAAGATCAATCGAACATCTATTTTATTTTACGAGTTCAAGTCCAACTTGAATCGTCCTAACCTTCGTTGCACCTTCCTTGACCAACGAACACATCCTATTCTTTCAAAAAGAACATCAACATATGGTCCTAAACAATTCATTACTTTGCATCTTTCTTGAGTCCCACTCAAGTCATCTCATAACCCTATCGAGTCTAACTTTGGGCAGTCCATACCATCGAATAGTCTTATCCTGTCACAACTGCCCATCACTCTTCGAGTAAACCAAGATATCATCCAATGAAAATCGCAACAACTACCTATCTCTCATGCAGACCATCCTAGTCGACCTCGACATTCCCCGAGCACAAGTCCCAAAGGCCTAAACCAATATCAGACAAGCACCCAAGGAACATCTCCTCCGAGTTCAGACGATCTACGTGAGATGACATGAGCAAAACATCCAAACACTCAAGCATCCATAACTGACTTTGGCTATCCTCGCCAATCTTACTTGAAATTATCATCGACCGCATGACCAAGTCCTGACCAACTACTGTACATCCAATGTACATTTGCTTCTCTAACTCCCGTTATCATTTTCATCATAAGGTAGGCGATCCAATACCACCCTTCATCTATAATCCACTCTAACGGTCATCAAAGGCTCTTCACAATCTACTCTCACTCTATACTTTTGGAGTTAATCAGCTCCCAAAATCAAGCCAAACCTAGTAAAGCTCAAAATAAAGCAATCACAACAAACATACATCCATGACTCGATAAGACCAAATTACGACAAATCCTACAAAGGCTAGTCAAACCACCTATCGGGTTTGTCACTACTAAAGGTCTATCGACTATCTCGGGTTCCAATTCCAACCTATCTACCAGGTCACTAGGTACGAAGTAATGGGAAACCTTGTTATTAAAAAAAACTCGAACAGAAACATCTTAAATAGAAAGTATACCTCGAATAACGACACCTTTTTCCTTCTGCGCCGCAGTTGGGGCATTCGACGAAGAAGGAATAGCGTTGATAGCATATGCTTTCACGATCTGCTTCTCCCTAGGAGATTGTGGACATTCATTCTTGTGATGTCCCGCTTGGCCGCAATTAAAGCACTTCCTTTCCCCAGGCTTTTCTCGACAATCTCTGGCATAGTGGCCCTTCTTGCCACAGCTAAAGCACTCGCCATCTTTCTTATTCTTCTTACTCTGACCATCCATGGTTTGGTCTTGTTTCCTCTTAGTCTGGGAATTATTCTTGCCTCCGCCGCCTGCTTGCGGCTTTGGCTCCTTTGCAGATGCATTAGCGACCTCAGTCTTAGGCTTAGGGTAAAGACTTTCTGACCTTAATGCCTTTCCTACAATCGATTCAAACGTTTCATCGATGTGGTTTATAAGCCTTTCCCCCAAGTACTCATCTAAACCAGTTATGAACTTCTCGTTCTTCTTCTCGGCAGTGTCGATAAGAGATAACCCATATTTCGATAAAGTATCGAACTCAGCAACATACTCTGAAACTGCCCTTCCGTTCTGCTTAAGCTCCAGAAACTTTCTAAACAATTCTGACTTCTGAGCAGCTGGTATAAACTTATCGCAAAAACGAGCCTTAAACTGATCCCATGTAATCTGATCCTCTGGAGTTGCTGCCTTAATAGCATTCCACCAATTCATTGCTCGTCCTTGAAGCTGACGGGATGCTAGCTTCCTCTTCATGGCATCTTCAATACCCAAGTCTTCGAAGATACGCTCACAGCTATCCAACCAATCCTGAACAACCGTAGCCGACTCCGTTCCGTGGAACGGCTTCCCACCAAGACTAGTATAATCCTTGTTAAGCTTGGCGAAATCGGCCCTAGGCGCCTGCACTGCTGCACCACCACCGTTAGCAACATTAGGAGCTGCCCTCTGAACATCCCTAAGCATTTCTCTCATGAGGTCAGTAAACATCGTCCTCATCTCAGCAGCATTCCCATTATTGGCTCCACTACCAGTACCCCTCACGTATCGGCTCATCGTTCAATCTGTACAGAGAAAACGATTAACTATCTTCTTTGTGGTGTCAGTGCAGTGCGACTTCATCCTTAGATATACTAATAGTATATATATATATATATCTATATAGCTTTGAAAACCAGTTTTGAAAAATCAAAATAATCATAATTACGCGCTCTCATATACGTATAATATCTCTCCCTGATGACTTTCCCCAGGTTAACTACGCAACCTAGGGCTCTGATACCAAGTGTAACGGCCCTAGGCTTTGCAACCATCAGGCAGTGGGCTAACCTCCCACCGTGACATACAATGATACCTCAGAACTGATTTTACGGCCAGCCTCTCGACTGCAACAACCAACCCAATCTTCCCATTGGGATGTGTAGGGGTAAGAGTCTCCTGCTCGCCACCAAACAGCCAAGCAAGAACCCCCTATCACATTCTCTAACCAGCTCTGATACCAAGTGTAACGACCCGCCCTGTACTAGCCGACATTTCCCCCGAAAGTGCGCTGTCTGCATGCCCGACTAGCACGGGACGGTCGTCAAAAGAAAAGAAGAGAATGAACTAACACAGAACCTGTAGAATGTCTCACAGTGCATGGAATAAAATATAATAATAACATAACTTTGACATAAAACAGGCGAGACAGTGCATAAGCTGAAAAAACTAAATCATGTCTAACATGGCAGCGGAAATCCAAAATACAGCTTATGATCCAACATCCTTATTACAACCTCAAAATACTGTCTCTAAGCAAAAGAAAGGAAAAGGTACACTACTAATGCCCAGGCAGTGACCATCGATAACACAGGGAGATAATACATAAATATCATACGTGGAAGCCTCCTGCTCGTCTCCAGTACAGCTACCCGTGCATCCACCTAACCTGTCTCTAGTCTGCTCGTGTGAGCACCCAGAGTAATAAGAAGAGACATAAAACTCTGGGTCAGACATAAAGTCTGGTATGAGCGATAAGCATCTAAACAGAATAATAACAGGTATAATCCAATCATACCTGAACCTGGACCTACAACCAAAGAGTTAGCACTACATACTGTACAACACTCTAAGGTGCCCTTTCAAATGGTGTAAAGATAACGGGGGTGGGGGTGTGTATGTCAAACAATCAAGCATAACAACCATCCTCACGTCTCTCACTCAGTGCGTAAAGTATACGATACCCATTACTCTGTTCACCTAATCCTTTGGGCCATGACGGAGTCCAACCCCGTATAACTACACTACGAGCCCCTAATCCATCTATCAATGGTAACCAAAGTGATAGGCATCGATAACCCCTTTGCACACGTCCCGCAGCAAAGTCCAATCGTGAAATTAACTCGTTGGTTCCCGTCTGGATCCTGAGTACAACTTCCCGTTTAAACTACCTTTGCATCTCGGGTTTTGGTCTTCACCGGATCGGCCTTCTTCACTTTTCTTTAGGTCGTGGTCATCACCCTTGCTCGGTTCGGATCGTGCTCCCCTATCTGGATCGGGTCCCCCACTTCAGTTCGGGTCGGATCGTGGCACCATGTCTTCGTGGTCCTCGCCCTTAGTCAGCTCGTGGTGTTCGCCGGTTCGGTTCGTGGAAATCCTCAGGTGGCGGATCGGTTCGGTGCTCTGACTCGTGGTGGTTCGGGTCGTCAACACCCCCAGTGGATCGAGTCGTGCTCCTCCAGTTCGTGGCTACTCCTTCTTGTTCGGATCGGTATCATCACCTCGGGTCGGTTCGTGGGGTCCTTCAGGCGAGCGGTTCGGGTCGTGTATCACGATCGGTTCGGTTCGCGAGTTGCACCTCGGGTCGGTCCGTGCTCCCATCCGATCCGATCCGGTTCGGGTACTTTCCTGCTGCTTTTCCAACGACTGTTTTACGCCATTCGACGGCGTTTTCGACCAAACTAACACTTCTAGACAATCACAAAGCATATCATACAGTCATAGCAACATGCATAAACATCCACAAGCAACAAAACAACGATATGATATGTCAAAACGGATCAAACATACCCAAAAACCCATATTTTCCCCTTAAGCATGTTTAAGCATACGATTAGCAAAACACATCGAAATTAACCCAAATTTCTAACAGAGCCTTAAAACATTATTTTAAAATTTTTAAGAATTTTTCCAGAATTTATTTACGTATAAATTCGCTAATCTTCACTAATTACCCTTAATCACCGTAATTAGTGCAAAAATTATGCAAATCACTCACCTTTGGCACAATTAAACTTTCAGAACTAAAACTCCTCTGATATAGATCCAATCTCTATGTGCTCCAGCAACTCTCTCTCTGATTTGGTGCTAATCCCCTTTGGTTTGATGTAGTTTTGCTTAATCTTTGATTAGAAAGTGATTAGAGGTGATTTGGAGTGAAATTAGAAGGTGGAGGCCATGGCTATACTTGAAGGAATGTCTTAGGCGGCTGGAAAATGAAGTAAAAACCGAAATCATAACCCTAGCAGCCCCTAAGTATCACTAATCCCGAAATCCCCCTTTGGGCCTAGCTGCTAATTACCCGGTTAAGCCCAATTAGCTGAAAATAACCCTTTAAACCTTAATTCAGCCATATCTCCCAAACAGTAAGTCCGTTTGACTATTATGACCACTCTACGGAAAGAGAAACCATCATCCGGAGCTAATGGAAGTGGTTTCAGGTCAAAATTCCTTTCCAGTCAAAAGTTATGGACGAAACAAGATCAACTAGGGGCAAAACGGTCATTTAAAAATTGGCAAAAATCATGAACATGGGAAATGACCCCACTAGTCGTTTCCCAAAAGTACACGACCATACGACTTACCTAGAAAAAGAAATAAATATTCTACGATCCTAGATGCGTAGAATGTGGGTTGTTACAGTGAACGTCCAGACGTATGTGAAGATCGATGGGTTTGCGAGGTATATAGTGCCTCCGGTTTCGTTCAGACCCAGAATGGACTTGCAAATGGACTGTGTGTCTGACATTGGAATTCATTCTGTGTGATTGATAGCCATCAGTTGCATGGTGTGAATTGCCTATGTGGCATGCTAAGATGCAGTGATCAGGGCTTCTGTTGAAAAGCAAAGTCTTGTAATTGATGATCAAAGCACCGCCTGTGTGGTGTAGCTTTGTGTATAACGCGAATTCGCGAGCCTCACACCCCGGTATGAACCAGAAACAGGAGAGGACCTCAGGGAGGACATGCATTTCTTTCTAGTTAGAGGTGGTGTCAGTGCTTAAACTGGCTGACATTTATATTATTTTCACCTTTGTGGTTGTTGCTGTTGCGAGGCGCCTCGGATATATTGGTCGATCCGGGACCGATGGAGTCATTCGTTGGCTCATTTACGCCCCAAAGGGAAGGGAAACGCAGTGTTCAGGAATTTTAATCCACATCGGTGGACCGACCCTGTCGCTCCAAGGGTCGATGCACTCTGGCCCTGTGGCTCGGGCTAGAGAGTCGCGAAGTCGGTAAGGACTATCTTTTGCCTTTGTTCATGACGGAAATCCAATTTCCAAATATGTGACTGTGCGGTTTTGATTGTATACCTATATATGGCGACATAGTGGTATGGGGTATTAATGTCGTCTATGATTGATATTTTGATTGTTTTATAAAATTAGAAACTAACTGGAAACGAGCTAAGATGGGTGGTTTCCTGGGTATTGGTCTGATGTTGGTTTCGGCCTTCGGGGTTAATACTTAGGGGGTCGTCCTCTTGCTAATTTTCAGTTGGAGTCTGATTAAGAATTAAACGACAAAGTTTACACTTTAAATGATTTGTTTGCTCGTATCAAGCACATTTTGGTCGATATAAGGTAAAACTCTATCCTTCGGTTTGCATTGCATTGTGTGATGGGACTTGAGTCTTATATCGGCTTCATTTTTATAAAAAGCATTCCGATGTTTTAAAAGATTTAATTGTTTTAAAGCACTGGCAATCCAATGGAGTAAACCCGTTCCGTGAAAGCGGCGTGGTCCGGTGATTAGCCATATCATTAAATGTGTTAAGTAGATTTCTCATACCAATCCCATGACTGACTCGTAGTTTGTTTCACTTGCAAACTCGGGTGCCCCTTTTTCTACACTGGCACCCTTGTGTTCAGGTTTTAGCTGGCTCTTTCTGGATAGCTGGAGCTGAAGACGGATTCTATCATTTATCTCTTTTTATGTTGTTCAGCTCCTATTGTACATTATGTTTTGTTTTTCGCTGTAGACATTTATGTATAGCTGAACTGTATTTGTAATAAGTATGATCCTGTATACTGTGTAACTCTAATGGTTTCGTTTATCCGGTGTATTATTTGTTCATTATCTGGTGTATTTATTTATTTCTGTTCTGCTATTATCTGTTTCTGTGTTGTATTCCAAATATTACCCTTAACACCGTCAGTATGGGTTTTGGGGTCGTCACATAATCGGGGGGTGTGCCCTATCCCTCTAAGCGTGGAGCGACCACACTCAACTCATCTCGGTTGATCGAATCCATCCTCATATCGAAAGCATACTGACCTGATCATCAGTTCACCATCATACCAGGATGTGAGGCTCGCGAAGTAACGCTACACAAAGCTATGCTAATTAAAGCTATGCTTTGATCATCATCCACAAGGCTCTGCTTTTCAACAAAAGCCTTGATCCATGCATCTCAGCATGACACATTGTCAATCCGTACCATTGGTTTCTGCCAATATATAACCTCTAAGCTCAAACATCTCAGAGAAGGGTGTTAAGCAAGAGAATAAATTCTTTGCCACCAAACAGATATATATTTAGCAAAGATCAACGAATACAACATAAAAGAATTACCTTTTATTCATAATGGGTTAAACCCGGTCTTTCTGAATAACTCGCGTATTTTATAATCAATAATCAAGTGCTATAAAAACACATCATACGCCTCATTCCAATTCAGAATATTCTTTTAATAAAATATTCACATTATTAGGGAAAGGTTCTCATTAATTTTATCAAATATAAATTCTTTTAAATTTATTCTTTAATCTTCCTTTGGATATCAATTTCAACAGATTTTATTAACTAGCCGGGATTATCGAACCTTACCGCAATAATCATTTATTGTTTTCTAATCCCAATCTATTCATCCCATGGTGCAAAACTGGTAGCACACCATATCTAACACCCACTGTGCTCTGGGTAAAATTAATTACCTTTTCACGTTCAAATCTAATTAAAGATTTAACTATCGACTGGAGTAAAACTGGTGGTCCTCCATTTTCGATCATTTCAAGAATTCGATAAATTTAATTATCTCATTCCCATTTCAATCTAATTAAAATTTATTAAAACTCCAATTTGGTTTTAATATCCAAAAATCATTACTTTATGATTATTCAAATTTAAGAAATTAATCTTATCCTTAACTGGGTTAAAGAACAAATGTCATTTAAAACACAGTTCACGATATACCTAAAATCATCTTCCATCAAAATGGAATCTACACGGAAATCATAATAGTACATAATCGATATAAATTCCTGTGTCAGACTAATAATATAAATGGAATAGCGGCAAAGCCTTTTAAATTCCATATATAGCAACGATCTTCATTCACAGAAGCTCATCTCGATTATTACCAAATCGAATACCATTCAATTCCAATTTAATATATTAAATTGGAAAAATTTACTTTGGAAAATTTCCAACAAATCTAAATAAAAAGATTTACAAATTCCAAATCATAACTTCACTGTTAATTGGGTTAAAGAACAAATGTTATTTAGAACATTGTTTACGATAAACCAAAAACTCCAATTTTAATTCATTCCAATTAAATATTAATTAATTGGTAAACTTTTCTAAATCTTAATTAAAAGATTTATTTTTTTCTCAACTAGTTTAAGAATAGTGTCATTGAAAACACCATTCACGACAAACCCAAAATCCAATTTATTTATTTAAAAACACTGGATTTTTATTTTAGTTAATAACTAGTTCATTTCGATAAAAAAAATATTTTCATCTTTTCAAATATGGAATTTTTCATCCAAAATCTTTCCAAATCACTTATTATGATTTTACATAATTTTTCCATATTTTTAATAATTTTATTAAGGCCTTTACAGTCGGTTTCCAATAAATGCCACCGAACTACATCCATAGCGACCTTTTCTGAATTTGATTTGGACATATTTCCGAATCCAACCGTTAGATTTTAAATCTCTTATATTCAATGGAAAGCTCTTTTCGGTATGAACCCAACGGTTCCGTTTTTAGGAGAATCCGACGGTCGGATCCCCCGTTATATCAATTTAAAGTTAGTGGTCAAAATTCGCGAACGGCCACTGCGCGACGCGTTCTATTCCGACCATTAAATATATATAACATATATTATATATATTTCTTCACTTTCCATTTAAACGTATTTTATAATTCATTTTAAAATGATTCCAACTTCTCTTTCAATTTTAAATCAAAATCGAATATTCTATATCTTTATCATATTAAAAGGATAATATTTTCAAAATATTAGATTTTGAAATCACTTCTTTTCGATATTCATTTAAAATGAATAAAATCGATCGATAAACCCTTTCGAGTAAAAATCTCGTTTAACAACATGACTATTTTTATTGTTCAAACATTTTATTCAACACATAAATATTTTATATAGTTTATACATTCAATAAAAATGATATTTTTATTGTTCAAACATTTTATTCAACACATGAATATTATATATAGTTTATTCATTATTTTAAAATATTCTTTATTTCTGAATCGGAATGCGATTCGATCAATTACCATATAATTTCAGTTATATGGATTTCATACATCACATGTATTCAACAATAATGATAAATAATCATTACACATTCAAACCTCATCCAAAGTGCGATTTACAACTGTATAAGTGTTACAATAAATAAATAAATAACGCTGATCACAGTCTGTCAACCCATCGATTGACATATAATTAAATTCAAGGGAGAAGTGAATATATTATCATCCCCAGAACCGTGTGGGGTTTTCAAACAACAGTCGTTTATTTAAATAAATTATTGGTTAACAAATTTAACCAATTCTAATTCGGTTTGAATTATTTTTCTAATTAGCCAATTTTCACCATTTAAAATTATAAATAGATATTTATAATTTAATTTCAACTACCACATTAACGTTACATTATTTTTTAATGTGTTAAACATTTCAGCATCACAAACAAAACACAATACAATCAATTAAATCGTCCATGGTCAGTGGACGAGGGAGGTGAGCTAACAGGCAACGTATACAATTTATAATGATTAAACTGATAAAAATCTACATGGGCAATTCTATATATTTTTATACATGAATACAATAACATGATAAAATATAATTTTGAGCGAGAAGGAGTTCTCACCTTGGTTTCCACTTCATTAGTCTTTATATGAAGGAAATGTGACATTTTCGGCTTCACAGTCTGCCACTACAAGAAAACATGATATACATAGCATTATATCATGACATTATATTAAACCGCTATAATAAAATAATTAATAAAAGAAAATAACACAGAAGTTGTGCTATTTATACTAAGTAATGAAAACGACAGATGAATTGTGCTATATATAATTGTGTTCCGCTATGTCAATGCTGCCCATTGAGAACACGGAAGCGAAAGGAAAAAGCGCGGAATAAAGTAATGTAAGGCGGCGAAGATAAAATTTCCTTCCATCACTTACCTCTAGACCTACTTACCCTTAGACCTGACTTTTCCCTAAATCCCTTGATTTTCAATTCGCTCACTCCAGGAACCCTAGGAATTTTACCATCTTCGATCCAATTGAGCATCCCATAAATTGACTACCTGTGATTCTATCAGCCATAAATCTAAGCCATCTCCCCGATTCGCTCAGCCTCGTCCAAATAAACAGTGGAGTTGTTTCCGCTCATATATTGGATTCACTTGCCATTCTCCAATTTCAGTAGGGTCACCAATGATTGATTCACAATGGAAGGTATATTAATTTCTGCTCAATGATGTCGTTTTCAAATTTGTATGAAATTTTGAACTTCTTTATTTTTATTTTGAATGTGACTATTTTTAATTTTCATTTTTTTTTCTACTCACATATTTCTTTTGAGCATAATATTGAAATTTTCTTAGATATACTGGAGTTCACCCTGCATATAAGTCACAAAGCTTAGAATTGTAATGTAATGTTTACCCATGCTTGATTAGTCATGGTTGCTTCTGATTATTGATTTAGATTGCATTAACTTTTGTTTGATTACATTGATCATTGCACTCTAATTTTTGAAAGAGGAGTTGATTCCGTGATTACCATAAATTTACCAATGTGAAATAATGGGATACATCAGAAGATTGATTAACAAAACAAAAGGTTCTATTGTTGCTTATAGTCTCTTTTTTCCTGTTGCTATTTTAGAAGAATCTGACAATCTCTAGTCATGATCGTGCCTTTCCAATGACTTTGCATCAATTACTGAATTATGATTTTTCTTTTACTTGTAGTTTAGGTGCTTAGTTTGAATTGATTTTTGTGTTTCATTTGAAATTTGGATTGCCGAATGTGCTCATTTTGAATTGTTTACTATATAGTAAGGTTTATACACTTAATTTTTTTTAACTTTAAAAGAAGATACACTTCCAGATTATTGGATTTATATTGATTGATTTATTGATTTATCTTTTATTTTAAAATCAATGCACTACCTCGTAACTTAGAATCACATGCAACAGGTGCAAATGGTTTGTCCTTGAGTAATACACATTTGCATTGCATTTTTTATATTTCTTTTAATGCACTTCCTGGTAGTTTATTATTACATGCAACAGTGTTAAGTACAGATGTGATTTGTTCTTGAATAACAAACTTATTAGATAACACAAATTTTATTTGTTCGGGGACTTTGTCGTTCTAGTGAATACTTCCGATTCTTTTAATGTTTGTGAGATTCATTGACCGGTTCTCATGATAAGTGCCTCTGAAAGAAAGCAGTGCACAAGATAGGTAGAATAGATTTTAGACTATTTGCGAATAAGTACATGTTTGAATCTATGCAATAGCATAACATGTTTGCAACCTATTTACTTTTGCATGTGCATGCTTCTTGTTATATGCACATACATGTTCAAATTATGTTCAAACGCTTTCCATTTTATACTGTGGCCACAAAAGCATCGATACTTAGCTATATTTTCCCATGATAATTAATGTGTGTGCACATACTGTAGCCTATGCATATATAGGATAACCACTTAGAGAATTTTCCACCGTTGGAGTGATAATTAATGTAGTACTACTGAATTCGAATTAATGATTCTTTATTGCAATAAATTTTTTTTTTATTAACCTGGTCTAGTTCTTGGATATGTACCTGAAGCATTAACTCAAAGTTATTACTTTGTTTACTTAATTTTTAGTATAAAATGGAAGTTTACAATGTTGCTTTGTTTTTATGCCAGATTTGCTATGTACACTCTTTTCCCAAAAAAGTATGCATATGTATTGGTAATTTTTATAGCAGGTTCAGTAATAGGAGATTCCCTTTTAATGTTTTACCGCATGCAGTACATTGTTCATGCTTAAGGATGCATGTAAACATATCATTACATTCCCCTATCATGTTAATAACAATTTTCTGGAAATCTCCTTTATTCTGTTTAGACAGCGTGAACTTATCTAAATCAAAATCATCCCTTTTCCAAATTAATCTAACCATAAAACTTTCAAAGCCAACAAAGTGAAGCGTCTCACATAAGAGAAAAGGAATACGTGTGTCCCTATCATAGTAAAACAATCATCAAATAAAATATATAGGAAATTAATAGTACTTTGTCATACTTTACAAGAAATTAAGATACATTTAGTATTATTTTTTAACATAAATCAGTGATAAAGATTTGATATTATATGTTGCAGATGTAATACTCATGAAAATTGAAATACAAAATTAAGATCCAAACATTCCAAGTCTCCTAATTTAGATAGTTAATTAAACCAATTTCTAATTAGAAAGCTTAAAGGCAGAACCATAAAGTAGATTTTGGCTTAAATCACTTTACCCAATTTTTTATTGCTTTTATTTTTATTTTAAGGAAATGAGAGACGTCCCAAATTTCTTAGCAACAACACTAGCATCAGATTTCAACTCCAGACCATCTTTGGAGCATCTGCTGCATCCCGCGTGCCACATGTATGACTGGCTCAACTTGAAGTTTCTGCAAAACGACTTATGCGCCTCTCCATAGTTTCATTCAGTTGGCACCTAATGCCCATATGAGTAGAGCCTATGACTTCCTTGTGCAGAGGCGCTAGAGCCATTTGCCTCTGAATTTGGGCATAATTTTCATAGGTACTATATGTGCACTCTTCTTTTATCCACATCACTCGTATTTTACTATGTCTATTTCCATAATATTCCCATATTATGTCGTATGTTTTTGTTGTTGGGTTTATTGAATCTGAGTGAAGTGCTGGCAGCGATGATTTATATGGTTAAACATAGTTTCTCTTTTTCTTTTTTCTTTTTTTTAACATCAGTTCTTACCGCATTCCCAAAACAAAATTGTACAATTGGTCCTATTTGAAACATACAGTAAAAATAAACATGTTTCTACCATTTTAATGCTTATTTACTATTTTCGAAAATGAAATGTTTAGACATGTAGTTGTGGATTCCTGAAAAATAAAATGTTAAAAATATTCGTGTTTTTTTTTCAATGTGTTAACCACAAAAACTGTAAACAGCCATGCAAAAAAAAAAAAAAAAAAAAAAACTGTAAATATTTTTACTTTTTAGACTAGATAAAAATTATTTCTGTTCATAGAAAAATGTGTTTTTGGAATTTGACAAAAATAAAACGTCAATCCTCAAGAGAAACAAAAATTTTCCGTTCATCAAAAATAAAAATGAGCATGTAATTTGTAACATTTAGGAATATTTTTCACATATTAAACTTCAAAATAAGGGATATATAGTAAATTCATGTTGAAAAGGCAAAAGACATGCACAATCTGAATCTATTATGTGTTTATGGAACTGAGTCTGTTACATGCTTATGGAAGCATGTAAATACATTGTACATGCATATGCATTTGCTAAATGTATTGATCTGTTGATTAATCTGTAGTGCAGACATGTATGCTGCTTCATTCATGTAACTATTGAGTGGTGCTGCACTAATATATTACATGCTTCATTGTTGGATCTAGCAAAAAAACGCTAAAATGAATAAAAATGAAAATAAACAAACCATCATTATGTAGTGATAACCTACAATATTTTTTGTAATTTATTTGTGACCATTTTCAAATTTATACTATATTAAAATTACCGAGTTTTGTTTCCATGCCTCAGAAGCCCTCACCAATTTTTTATTCGAACCGTCCTTTTTCAGTACAGACGTGAACCTTATGGTTCTTCTTCGCCTTTTCTTACCCGACCCTAACATTGTTTATTCTATGCCGACAAACTCAAAGTTCACCGTACGAATAACCCCGTTCATCCCTAATTTACTACTGCTAAGATAGTCTCCAGTGTCAACCTCCCCGCTGATTGCCTCAATTTCAATTGTTGCTTTACAGTTCGACAGTATGCATCAAATCCCATTACTGAACCTTCCCATTCCTTGGTCCGATATCCCGACCTACTTATTGTTCTTTTTCCTACAGCTTTATTTTCGGATCTATCATTTGCAAGTCTTGGTACGAACAACGTACAAAACTAAAGGTTTGTTTCTTTATTTGTTGAATACATTACGGTCTAAATTCCAGATTATTGACATTGTTGATTTGCTCAATACAAGGGCATATAACTCATAAAGAGGTATGTCATTTCCTTACTGCATTTGATTGTTGTAGTTTAACTTTGCTTATATGTTTAGGTTGTGAAATAACAATGTTAGTAATATACATGCTCACTTCAGTTCAGCTTCTATACTGGACTAATAGTATATATAATTGAATTTAATGGTGGATAGAACTGATCCAATTTAGACTGATGGTGATGAGGAACATTCGCTTCTAATACGAATATTGGAACTTAAAGAAACAAGTTGGTAGATTCTGGTTAGCTTCCACCCAACTATTCCGAATGCATTTTTTCTATAGGGAAAAATAAAATAAAAATCTTAGGACACCGATGATATTTCTGAATATTTGTCATCCGAAAAGGTAGTTGTGCAAACATATAAACAGTAATAACACCTTTTTCCATCTCCAATGGATATCAAATTTGCAATATTTTTAGTTGCTAAGGTAAATCAATAATATCATACTTTACCACTCTCAGGTAATTTCTCTTCCACTAAATCTCAATACCAAAAGTATTGAATTAAGAATAAACGGATGCCTCACTTTCAGACCTCTAACTGATTTTGTAATAAGTGGTGAGAACTTTGGTCACCTGGTTATTTCGCTGCCAGAGACTAGATGAGTTATATTCTGTTGAGACCTTCTTTTTATTAAAATATTTCATCAGATTTCTTCAGTTAACTTATTTATGTTTGCTTGCTGGACAGTTCTGCTTAGTTATTTGTCTTATAAGAAAATAACTATTATGTTCTCTCATGTTCAACTATTGATGTCCACAAAATTAGTTAATGTATTTCACTGTGTAAAGCATACACTGCTTATTCTGACATGATTAGTAGTAATAGTTAATGGATCACGATAGCATCATTTTTTCAGAAGCATGTCTTACTATATCCCATTTCCTGTATACAGTCGATTATGCCATCCAATATAAGGCAACAAGAGCCCTTCTTCCGGCCGATGCTCATTCCTTGGCATTTCAAGGTTAACCTCCATCCATCTGTGCATCCACATTTCCAAACCACAGGGTTGTTAAGTCATCATGGCCTGCTTTGAGGTAAAACACTTCTTGGCTTATTTTTGGTTTTAGATGTTAAGAAATCCATTGAACTTAAAAAGCGTATTTGTCACAAATGTATTTTTCATGAAAACTGTGTAATTTCCAAATGTAATTTTTTTTATATTTCTTTCATGAGTGGCTAATGAGTTTGACTTTCATGTTTGCAACTGATAGATGTCTAGCTATGGTTGCTTGATTAAAGCCATTTCCTAATGTAAGAATTATTTCCAATATTTGTTTACATTTAAGAAAATTATTTACCTCCTGGGGCACATCATCAGTCATGTGTAAGTTAGAATATAGATTCTCTGCTAATGAAGCACTTTTCTACTATATGTAGCGCAATAAAGATAAATAAATGAACACTGAGAAGATAGGTTGAATAGTAAGCATGAATCGTTCAAGTTTAATACCAAAAGGAGCTTCGTATTTCCTTTCAATAGCAAACAGTTCAATTTTTCTACAAAACATACTCTTCTGAAATCCATTTACAGTAAATTTTACAAGCATTTTCTCTTCTTGATTGGATGTTTTATTGAACTGTTGTCTACTCATTATGTTTTGTGGCCTTTTACTTTTAATTAGCCTATGTATATATTTTCCAAGAATCTGCTTTCCTAATATATATTTGATTTATAATGTTTGTCTAGCTACTTTTTTTATTTTTTGAAATTCATTTGTTTTTGTATATAATACGATATTATAAAACTTTGACTTCGGATCAATACGACTTCATCTTTCTCTGACTAATTTGTATATTACCTTACTGATTCAAAAAGTTGCTTGCAATACCTTACTGAAAATCATTAATACAAAATTGCTGTTTAGCATGGTGTTACTTGATGGCAATAAATCTATCTATGAAAATAGTGCTTCAATCATGAAATTGCTTTCCTCAAATGGCCTCATCCTTTTGGGTTGCTAAATTTCTTTTTATTTGCAAGTCTATCGGTGACCACATTAATTGCTATAAAATACAGAAGTTGTTAATTGCATTAAATGACCTACGGAAGCCTTATAATTCTTGAAACAAATACAATGTGAGCGGTATCTCTGGGAAAAAGCTACAAAATCGTTGCATTAAGTCATGTTTAACCCTTAGCATCAGTGTACAATTATCAAAGTCACATATGTTATCTTTGAATCTGTATACATGTCATGAATGTTATTATGTTGCAAGAAATAACTTGCAACAAACAGGACCGAATAATTAATATTTCAAGGTAGAGGGAATTTATACATGCTGATTTACGTATCTAAATTCAGAAATGTTTAAATTTCATGAATGTTGGTTATTATTCCATAACGGGAATCAAACTCTTTTCGTATTTTCATGAACATATCTATATAAAATAGATTTAGTAGTGAAATCAGTGTCTTATCAATGGGATATTATTTTTTTAGTTATAAGGAAAAAGAATTTGTATGGTTTCGAAATCTGAAAATGTATATTTTTCCCACCTTATTCACTTTGCCTTCTTTGACACGAGTAATTTTCCAATGTGTGCATTATAGATATGTGCATATGTCTTGGAAAGTTTTGATGATTGTCAGAGAAATTGTTTTGACTATTTGATTGATATTTGGTAGAAAACAAACTCAATGAGCATTCTAATGAAAGTGAAATTTATGTAAGGCAATAAGCACTCATTTTATATATAGATGTCTTGCCTTTGAAAGAAATGCACAGCGCATCTAGCTGAACGTCCAATTAGAAAATATCAACAAAAAAAACGACTTTTTGGGTTTTGACAAGTTTGAACAAATTATGAACTGCTGGTTAGTTGAATTCAGCAGCATATGGTTTTTAAGATAGAAACATAATAATAAAAGTGGCTTGCATAATTAAGAAAATTTGTATGACACAAGTGTCTTGCATAATTGAGAAAATTTGTGGAAAGTTTGAATGGACATGGGTCGATTCAAACAATTAAGTTATCTTTCTTTTATATGTTTCCATAAACATTTTATATCAAGGTTCTTAGAGCATTTTAGTTTTAAAAATTTTCGCCTGCAATGATACAAATACAAAAATAGAAATTACTTTAAAGGGAGCAAAATATTTTTTGTGAATCTTTCCCTTCCGCATTTAATAAATACAAATGAAGCAAAACGTTGAAAACGGGGGACAAACTACAGTAGTAATTTTTAGGTCATCTTATATTCGTTTCATCTTCTATGAAATGATGTTTTACATAATAGCTTGGAATATGATTAAGCGAATGTTAGGGGATATCGAATGACGCCCAAATGATACGTTCAGTATTATAAGTTAGTGATAACGTCGATGCTTATATTTTTACTGTTAGGCATATTTTTATCAGTTACATTTTTGATCAGTTGATCTTTGGATCATAGTTATACAGTAATTATTAAATAACATAACTACTGAGTACTGTGTCTTGGAAACATTATTCTTCATTCTGGATTGGTTTAACATTATGATCTAGAAATAGAAGTGTTTTAAGTGGTGAAGCAAATATTTTCTGCATTCCTCAACTGAAAATGAAGGTCTGTTGCACGCTAGATGATACCCAACATGGCCAACTATACCCAACGTGATGATAGCGAGGTAACTCTTTATATAGTTTTTTTACTTAGAAAACAATATAATTTATTTTGTTACTTTTTCATATTTGTATGAATAGGAGAATTTTATTTATAGACAGATCAGTGAGTTTGGATCTCATTTGTGGTAGAATATAAATCAAATTAAAGCTCGCAGGTAGATTATGACCGTGCAAAAATGCTGTCATTGTAACATTCACCTCGTAAAGAAATTGCATGGAAACCAACCTTTCTCAAGCAACCTCTACACTTCTCATCAGTTGAGAAATATATTTTTTTGGTAGGTGAAGAGGAGATATTTAACTGTGAATTGAAATCATCAATTTCTTTATAGTTTTCTGCATGTTTTTCTTTAATGGTGATATCTGATCCTTTAAAGGAAATTAGCCACTGAAGCCTCGGAGATTATATCTATATAATCCCCAAGTTCCAATTCCAATTTCAATGATCGTGATAATAAAGGACATGCTGAAGGCTGGTAACCTAGTAGGATGATTTTTAGATCTGAAAATAAGGGTCTTGGGATAAATTCCCATAAGTATGCTTTCGAAAAGAAAATTGTTTGTATGAAACTACAGAAATTCCATTATATTTTCTCCCTTCAAATCCAGTGAATTTGGTGCAAAGGTAGTTCCTTCCAAAAAAATTCTTAAAATGCTCCCTGAGCTTTTTGATCACCAAGACAGAACATTCGGGCCTGTTCAATAGGATTAACGCTTGAATTATGCTGCTAGATTGGCAAGGATCCAGTCAAATCAATTCTTTCTGAGAAAATGAGAGATATCATGGTAAAACGTCAATATCCATAACATGTATATGCTTATAATATGGATGTACGGTGAACTAGTTAGTTGATACTTCCAGAAAAAAAGAGTTGGAAGCAGAGCTGGCCAATGTCATAGCGACTGAAGCCATCCCAAAAAATTAGGTATTTTTGTTTAATATATACAGTGCGAAAAATATTCCTCATGATCTTTTGCTTTAATACCTGACAAAAAGCAGATCTGTTCTTCACTATGCATGCATACACAAAAACATGCACGTGTTTTTATTAAATATATATTCAGCAAATGTAACATGTTTGATAAAAATTCATTCAATGCTGCAAGGCATAGTTTAAATATCTCTGCTGTGAAACTTTTAATTGCATTTGTTTGAAATTTGCTTGTTTCTGATAGGAATGCTGCAAGCCATACAAGTTAGTTTACAACTTAGTACAAAAATAGAAATTAAGCATACAAGCCTCGGAAGGTAGCTTTCAAATTTTGATATGAATTATATATTGACAAATTTTATTCCAGATCTGAGCAAGATAAGGAGCCTGAGCAAGAAACTGTTACTAAAGCTGCAGGTCGCTTCAACCAAAAAATTCACTTTTGGTGATTTTTCTAAAATGTGCGGTACACTTAAAAAGGTAGTTCAACCTTTTTTCCCTTAGTAACACTTAGTCTTACGCCGGTAATTTGTTGTCCAAAAAAAGGGGAACACAATAGACTTTTTACTGTTAAATACTCCAGTCAATGCAAATATATCTGCATATATTTATATGTTACCGTGTTCCGGAAAAGCATATTTAACTATTTAGTTTTTCCACATTTGATTGCAGCTTGTTGACATAACTGAAGGTAAATATTTATTTAAATTTCAACAACCAATCTGATATTTTGAAAAGAAAAATAGCTACTTCGGCTCCATCGGAGTTTTGTAGGCCTGATTAGAACGGTTATGATTGTTACCGATTGTAGCGATTTTGATTGGCTTATATGGAAAAAATTACTTCCAAGCGGAGCATTAAACTACTTCTTTTAGATGTTAATTCATGAGTGTTTATATTTTCATTACCTGGGGCTATGTTCAAACTTGTCACAATCACGATTATATTTTCTTTATCTGATTCTAGCTAGCAAACTACTTTTGTTGTCTTGCAGGTATCAAGGTTGCTCTGAAAAATAAAGTCCCACTTGTTAGGTCACTAACATTAACCTGGGTCTCTTATTGTATCTAAACAAGTAATAAAGCAGTTGTTCTGAAGTTGCATAATGATTATGTTCCTATATGTATTGAGGTCAACTAATATCTAACTAATAATTCACTTGATAATTTATCGCTTAAATGGTACCTTAGCATGTCAATTATGTATTAAATTTTGTAGTGCTTAACCGATTGAACTCCAGAAGTGAGAGATGCATATTTTGCTGTTCTTGCAGCAATAGCCAAGGTATTTTTGTGTTCAAAGATCTATAGGTATATCAAGAAAATCCGCTTTAATTAAAAAATAGCCATTATTCTTACTATTTTATGTTCAATATTTTAGATGGTTGGTATGCGGCCCTTGGAAAGATCGTTATAAAAATTAGATGAAGGAAGAAAAAGCTTACAGAAATGATTGGAAGTTCTAGTGGTGTTGCAGTAACTGAAGCTGGGACAAGTGTGAATTATCGTAAGTTGTTTAATAACAAAGTGCAACATGTATAATATCCTATGTCATTATATCGATGACAGGACAACCCTGTCATTCTGGACGGAGTACTTCCGGTCATGAGGTTATTGTATTTTTCAGGTATTGGACTGGAAGCCTCAGAGATTATATCTATCTTGAAGTCAACGAATGTGAGGATGTTGCAGTGGAAGTTGGAATTGATATTGTTGTTGCTGAAGCTAAACCACATCAAAAAGTTCAGAAAATAAAGGAAATTCAGGTATAGGAGATCCTTTTTTTTTCTTTTTTCTTTTTTCTTTTTTTGGTTTGCAGTTAGATTTTACTGTGTCTCATTCATTTAGAATATCTATACTGGATCAAAATGTTAATTCAAAAACCGTATTACAAAAATTAGTACATGTACCATTTTTGGGTAGATGTATTAGTTTGTCATGTAGTATACATTCTAAAGAAATATTAGACTATATCAAGCCTTCTTATCTTGCTCCATATATGTCAAAATTTCACCTAGTAACTTGCAACACTGAATGCATTATTTGTACTTTGGATGACTGGGTTGACTGTAGCGGTAGTCGGAGATTGAATAAAATTGGTAACCTATAGGTTTTGTGAATTTTGGAGACAGAGATTTAAAAGAGTTTGTAAATGAAAAACTGATTATGAGTTTTGGCTTTCTGTCCCATGTTAGATATGGTTTATGGAGGATAACAAAATTAACATCACTCTTTCTTACAGGTTGTCGAATCTACATTTTAGCTTTTGCTTCTGCTTGCTTGTTTCTGCTTGTTGCGCTTTGTTTGACATGCTCTTTTTGATAGGTATCTTTTATGCTTTTCACCTTTGCTTCCTTCTGCTTATTGCAACAACTAAGGTATTAATATTCAACACATGCAATGATTCTATCCCTATTCTATTGTTGTTTTCAAAATTATCTATGTTTGTGCTATTGCTGTATGATTTTATCCCTGGTGTATTAATATTCATTACATCATTTTTTTGGAAATCCAATTTGTCATCTAACGCTGTTCTCTCCAGAACTATTGCTAATAAAATTGAGATGACATCTAACTAACACTTTCATTTTGCATTTTAATTTTGTTTCTTGCATTTTTCTTTGTTATAAGACTGTAACTTATGCTTGTGAATTGCAGGTTCTAGAAGTTGGACGAGTTTACAAGCTGAAGACTAAGTAATTTTCCATGTAACCTTGTTTTAAAACGATATTTGAGCAATATGTATGTTGACTTATTTCTATATTTATTAGTAGACTTAACTATGATTTTGTAATTGAAATCAAATATGCTTTTGGTATTAATTTTTTGCCATTGACAATTTTTTCTTATGAATTTACTGCTTAATTGTTTAAACTGTGGACAAATTAAATAAGAGATTTGCTATATAAAGATCATAGCTAGAATATGTGCTATATATTAAAATTATTAATAGCGGAAAATTGCAATTATGGAAATAGAAGGTGAAATGCTATGTAAAGAATTAAATTGTATGGAAAACCTTTTCATATCATTGGCTGTGTGCTACGAAAACGCTGATAATGCTATATATACTACAAAATATTCATAGCGGGAAACTGCACTTATGGAATCAAAATGTGAAAATGCTATATAAAAATTAAACTGTGTGGAAAACTTTTCATATCACTGAATATGAGTTATAAAAACAGCGATAATGCTATAAAAAAAAAGAGATTATTTTTAACATGGCACGGTCTGAATGCTATGAATACGTGCTATGAAAATATTGAAAATGATATAATAGTAGAATTTATTAATAGCGGAATTTTTTGTAAAAACAAAATGGAAACCATTTTTCATATCAATGAATATATGCTATGAAAATATTAATAACGCTATAAAATGTATAATACGATAGCGGTAAGATTTGAGCTATAAGATATCACAGGTCTATTATAACATGTTGATATATAGCGTCGTTACTAATGCTATGGTAGCCTAATATAGCGTTTTTCACGTGCTATTAAAAGGAAACTCTGTTGTAGTGTGCATACGACATCCAAATGACTCCAAATCAATTTTGTTGCGAAACTCTCGTCGATATAGTTCCAACGGATCCTGTTTCGCTAAATTCTGAGTTCGTATGAAAAAGTTGTGTTTTTTACAAGATTCGTGTACATATATATGTCATTAACCTAAATTAATTAATTACCCTTATTTCTTCTCTAATTACTTCCTCTAATCCCTCTCCCTCTCCAAAACTCACGTACTCAGTCCAAAAACGCAGCCCCTCCATGTCCATCTTTATGCAAGCTTCCTCCACCTCTTTCTCCTTCGTTTCTCCACAAAAACACAAACCGTAAACACCATTGTTCTTCTCTTCTTCTCCTCTACAATGTCAAAACCATGAATCTCAAACTCAAGCTTCACAAAAATCCCATCCATTGTCAAAACGTGCGCAGCCCCTTCTTTCTCTCGACACTTTTTGTCACCAAATCGCCTCAAATTTGGCCACAACGTGTTATTCTACCTCCTAGACACCAAAACAAACTTGAATTCATGCATTGTTGCTTTTATTTCACGAATTCATCAACCCTAGCCCGCATAAACCTTACGCTGGAAAAAACGCAGCGCACAAAATGTTCTTGAACCTCTCCAATACTCATACTGAATCGAAGAGAAAGCTCTAGAGATTACAAATATATAAGTTTCATGATTTATGAATGAGTATTTGATTTTTAAAAAAATTAAAGAAGATTAAATTTTCACGTTGGAAGAATGAAATGGAGGCACGGTGGATTTTGTGAATTAGGGTTATGTTTAGAAATGTTTAGAATGTTTTATAGTGGAGGAATTTTTTTTATTTATATATTTTATTTTATTCGATTATACTTAATTTTTGCTTGTTTTCATCGTTAAAAAATCCGTGTGATCACCTAAGGATTCCGTTTTCAATGAAAATTGACACACAGCTACTCTTCAACATTACGGACCCAATGAAAATGGTTGCATCGAATTCCGAGTCCGTATGCACAAGCAGCGAATTTTTAAAGTCAAAATGTTGTCTGTTTTTCACTATTAAAAATCACTCCCGGTCACATACTAGCTCTAAAAATCAGGTAACTTGGAATCTTACCATTATTCGACGCTACAGATTCAATAAAAAAAATTTGTTGAATTCCGAGGTCGTCTCAATAATGTTCCTTTGTAAAACTGCTCAAATTAGCTTCAAAAATGTGATTTTTAGGGTAACTTTTCTTCTTGTATGCCCAAACGCTAACTTCAAAAATTATGCCCTTTTGGATTTAACCATTATTTGACGATACGAATCCAGAAAAAAAAAGTGGAATCGAATTCTGAGATCGTCTCAACAATGTTCCTTTGTAAAATGTCTGCCTGTTTTTGAACAAATGGTTTTGCTTCACACGGCCACATACTGAATCCGTTCGACGCACATTTTGGAACTCAACAATGATTTGTCGTTATGAATCCAAAAAAGATTATCTCATCGAATTCTAAGCTTCCTAGCAAAATCTCACTTTTTAAGGGCTGTGCGATGATTTTAAAAATCGAATTTTTAAAATTTTCAAAAACAAAGCTTATAAATCAATTTAATAATTTTACTGAGTTTATTTTAAGTCAAATAAAATATAAAAACTAATTTTAAAATTATTCCCAAATTCTATTTTGCAAAAATAACCAATTTACATTTACATATTCTTTAAATAGCTTAAATTAAAATTTTAAATTGATTCTGAAAATACGGGTTGTTACAATCTCCCCCACTTAAAATCTTTTCGTCCTCGAAAAGGAACAGAGCTGAAAGTTGTTTAACTAACCAACTCAACTTTCATTCTTCAACTTTCCAGTTTCCAAGAATTTTCTAATTTCTCAAAAATTTGGCTAACAAACTAAATTTTCGAAACATTTCACCATAACCTCCTTTGTACGGGTTGATATTTAAAACCGCAACTTGCCTCACAAGGCCCTCATCAATCAAAAGAAAAAGAAAAAGCCAAGCGGTTAGCCATTCGGCTCATAAAATCCTCAAACCCCAATGAATACAGTAAATATGTACCTATTTGTCGAGCAAACAATTTTATTCCTCTTCTTAGCTTCCATGCTATGACCTGTTCATTATATATACTTGTATATGTATGCAATTCGAACAAATTTTCAATTTAGTTCAACATTTAATTCTATTTGGCTTAATTTACCATTCATTTTCTTATTAGTTTTTATCATTCCAATATTTTTATTAGTCAAATTAATAATCATACAATGCAACCAACAATCAGTTATTCGATTAACTTTTCAAATATATATAACTTTTATATATAGTCAAAAATCATATTTCTGGTGAAAATCACAACAATAAACTCTAACTAAGTTTTGGTTCTCATACCAGTCAATTGGAAATATATAGATATTTCACTTTCGAAACTTGAACATAAATATTGATGATGCAGCTGTCATCATCAGAATTATCCCCGGGCGACTAGAGTATGATTCTATATCTATCCAGTATATTTGAGACTTCGTATACACGCTAGCTAGGCGTATATGCAAAATCTTCATATACTCGATTGTCCAAATTTAATATAAAATAATATACTCAAATACGTATAATAAGATATAATTTTCAAAACCAAATTTGTTTGTTTTTTTGTTTTATAAATAATACTCTTCAAACTCATCCTAGGATGATACCGATCCTATCTCTAAGGGGTTATTCTTATAGAATGTTACTAATCCTATCTCTGATGAATTCTTTTGTTTGGTTCTAATGTGCCTTGTTCTCGAGCTCTGTAAACCAAAGCTCTGATACCACACTGAAACGACCCAAACTTCCCCTTTCGAGAAAGCCTGGATTGAGTTGAGAACACGACAAATCAGAACACAAACAATAGGACATTTCATTGTTATTACAACAATTTACATTAGAGTACAAGAATATTCCAGAGTATGAATAAATATTACATATTGGAAATACAGTATCAGAGATTTAAAATTACATAGCAGCAGAAAATAATACGTAAGTATAATGCATAGTAGAAAATAACAACTGACACAGCTGAAAGAGATATACAGATAAAAAGCTTTCCAAATATAGCTCCAGTTGTAATCTAGGATCCTGTGAAAAGAAATATCTGCGAAAACCAAAACTACTAGCTGCGCAAGTGGAAAATATGGGCACCTAGAGTTTAGGTTAAAACAATAAACTCCAGGTCAGTCATGGGACTGGTGTGAGAACTAAAACAGTTATTAATTTATTTTTAAGTTAGGTAAATCAAGAGACCATGCCGTATAACACGAAACAAATTTACCCCCAAGAATACCAATGCCTAAAACAAACAGCGCAATGCTAATTAAAGAAAAATGAAGCTATTATAAGACTCAGGTCCCATCACACAATGTAACGCAAGCCGAAGGATAGAGTTTTACCTTATACTAGTCAGATATGCTTGATACGCGAAATTTATCTTTTATTATTACTATAAGTGTATAGTGTAGAAATCGATTTCGAAAGTAAATGTATTATCCATAGGCGACATAGGTACCATATATTACATCGCCATATATAAGTTTACAATTAAAACTACAAAATGTCGTATTGGAAGCCATACTGATGGCTCCTGATTCGAAAGATCTATCGCGTAGTGCAATACACAACGGCTTGCGTCCCAGCTAGAGAAAACACCGTAATGCACATCCGCCGTTTTGGGAAATCAAGTATCACTGCGGCTTACGTCCCAGCGAGAGAAAACACCGCTTACTCTATCCCTTTAGGAATCGAGAGGTGTACCCTATCCCTCTAAGCGTGGAGCGACCACACTCAGCTCATCTCAGTCGATCGAATTCATCCTCATATCGAAAGCATACTGACCTGACCATCAGTTCACCATCATAACGGGATGTGAGGCTCGCAAGATAACGCTACAAAAAGCTATGCTAATTAAAGTTATGCTTTGATCATCATCCACAAGGCTCTGCTTTTCAACAAAAGCCTTGATCCATGCATCTCAGCATGACACATTGTCAATCCATACCATTGGTTTCTGCCAATATATAACCTCTAAGCTCAAACATCTCAGAGAAGGGTGTTAAGCAAGAGAATAAATTCTTTTCCACCAAACAGATATATATTTAGCAAAGATCAACGAATACAGCATAAAAGAATGCAACGTCATACATACCATCCATTTACAAGTCCATTCTGAGTCTGAACGAAACCGAAGGCAACTTATTCCTCATCCCGTATGTCCAATACAGGAGAGAGGCCCTCACATATCCAGTTGATCTCCAAGTACATTTGGACGATCACCACTTATTACCTTGTTTTGGGTGTACGGCCCAATCAAGACATCAGTAATCATCCAAACGATGTGAAGATCTTCGGACTTCAACCACCGTCTACATCGTCGACTTTTAATCGTCGTAGTAATTATTCATAACGGGTTAAACCCGGTCTTTCCGAATAACTCGCGTATTTTATAATCAATAATCAAGTGCTATAAAAACACATCATACGCCTCATTCCAATTCAGAATATTCTTTTAATAAAATATTCACATTACTAGGGAAAGGTTCTATTAATTTTATCAAATACAAATTCTTTAAATTTATTCTTTAATCTTCCTTTGGATACCAATTTCAATAGATTTTATTAACTAGTCGGGATTATCGAACCTTACCGCAATAATCATTTATTATTTTCCAATCCCAATCTATTCATCCCGTGGAGAAAAACTGGTAGCACTCCATATCTAACACCCACTATGCTCTAGGTAAAATTAATTACCCTTTCACGTTCAAATCTAATTAAAGATTTAACTATCGCCTGGAGTAAAACTGGTGGTACTCCATTTTCGATCATTTCAAGAATTCGATAAATTTAATTATCCCATTCCCATTTCAATTTAATTAAAAATTTATTAAAACTCCAATTTAGTTTTAATATCCAATAATCATTACTTTATGATTATTCAAATTTAAGAAATTAATCTTATCCTTAACTGGGTTAAAGAACTAATGTCATTTAAAACACAGTTCACGATAAACCCAAAATTATCTTCCATCAAAATGGAATCTACACGGAAATCATAACAGTACATAATCGATATAAATTCCTGTGTCAGACTAATAATATAAATGGAATAGCAGCAAAGCCTTTTAAATTACATATATAGTAACGGTCTTCATTCACAGAAGCTCATCTCGATTATTACCAAATCGAATTACATTCAATTCCAATTTAATATATTAAATTGGAAAACTTTACTTTGTAAAATTTCCATTAAATCTAAATAAAAAGATTTACAAATTCCAAATCATAACGTCACTATTAATTGGGTTAAAGAACAAATGTAATTTAGAACATTGTTCACGATAAACCCAAAACTCCAATTTTAATTAATTCCAATTAAATATTAATTAATTGGTAAACTTTTCTAAATCTTAATTAAAAGATTTATTCTTTTCTCAACTGGGTTTTAGAATAGTGTTATTGAAGACACCATCCACGACAAACCAAAAATCTAATTAAAAACATTGGATTTTCAATCTAGTTAATAACTAGTTCATTTCGATAAAAAAAATATTTTCATCTTTTCG
Source organism: Allium sativum (assembly GCA_030737875.1). NCBI lineage: Eukaryota > Viridiplantae > Streptophyta > Magnoliopsida > Asparagales > Amaryllidaceae > Allium > Allium sativum. Next base: position 140,776,495 of record CM060924.1, read on the forward strand.
TATATGGAATTTTTCATCCAAAATCTTTCCAAATCACTTATTATGATTTTACATAATTTGTCCATATTTTTAATAATTTTATTAAGACCTTTACAGTCGGTTTCCAATAACGGCCACCGGACTACATCCATAGCGACCTTTTCTGAATTTGATTTGGACATATTTCCAAATCCAACCGTTAGATTTCAAATCTCTTATATTCATTGGAAAGCTCTTTTCGGTATGAACCAAACGCTTCCATTTTTAGGAGAACCCGATGGTCGGATCTCCCGTTACATCAATTTAAAGTTAATGGTTGAAATTCGTGAACTACCGCTGCGCGGCGCGTTCTATTCAGGCCATTAAATATATATATAATATATGTTATATATATTTCGTCACTTTCCATTTAAAACGTATTTTATAATTTGTTATAAAACGATTCCAACTTCTCTTTCAATTTTAAATCAAAATCGAATATTCTATATCTTTATCATATGAAAAGAATAAATATATTTTCAAAATATTAGATTTTGAAATCACTTTTTTTCGATATTCATTATAAAATGAATAAAATCGATCGATAAACCCTTTCGGGTAAAAATGACGTTTAACTACATAATTATTTTTATTGTTCAAACATTTTATTCAACACATGAACATTTTATATACTTTATACATTCAATAAAAACAATATTTTTATTGTTCAAACATTTTATTCAACACATGAATATTATATATAGTTTATTCATTATTTTAAAATATTCTTTATTTTAAAATATTCGTTATTTCTGAATCGGAATGTGACTCGATCAATTACCATATCATTTCAGTTATATGGATTTCATACATCGCATGTATTCAACAATAATGATAAATAATCATTACACATTCATACATCATCCAAAGTGCGATTTACAACTGTATAAGCGTTAAAATAAATAAATAACGCTCATCACAGCCTGTCAACCCATCGATTGACATATAATTATATTCAAGGGAGATGTGAATATATTATCATCCCCAAACCCGTGTGGGGTTTTCAAACAACAACCGTTTATTTAAATAAATTATTGGTTAACAAATTTAACCAATTCTAATTCGGTTTGAATTATTTTTCTAGTTAGCCAATTTTCACCGTTTAAAATTATAAATAGATATTTATAATTTAATTTCAACTACCACGTTAATGTTAACATTATTTTTTAATATGTTAAACATTTCAGCATCACAAACAAAACACAATACAATCAATTAAATCGTCCATGGTTAGTGGACGAGGGAGGTGAGCTAACAGGCACCGTATACAATTTATAATGATTAAACTGATAAAAATCTACACTGGCAATTCTATATATTTTATACATGAATACAATAAAATATAATTTTGAGTGAGAAGGAGTTCTCACCTTAGTTTTCACTTTGTCAGTCTTTATACGAAGGAAATGTGACCTTTTCGGCTCCACAGTCTTCATACGACATCCAAATGACTCCAAATCAATTTCATTGCGAAGCTCTCGTCGATACGGTTCCAACGGATCCTGTTTTGCTAAATTCCGAGTTTGTATGAAAATGTTATGTTTTTTACAAGATTCGTGTACATATATATGTCATTAACAGTAACATAAATGAATTAATTACCCTTATTTCTTCTCTAATCACTTCCTCTAATCCCTCTCCCAAACTCACGTACTCAGTCCAAAAACGCAGCCCTCCATGTCCATCTTTATGCAAGCTTCCTCCACCTCTTTCTCCTTTGTTTCTCCACAAAAACACAAACCGTAAACACTGTTGTTCTTCTCTTCTTCTCCTCTACAATGTCAAAACCATGAATCCCAAATTCAAGCTTCCCCAAAAATCCCGTCCACTGTCAAAACATGCGCAACCCCTTTTTCTTTCGACAGTTTTTGTCACCAAATCGCCTCAAATTTGGCCACAACATGCTATTCTACCACCTAAACACCAAAACAAATTCGAATTCATGCATCATTGCTTCTATTTCACGAATTAATCAACCCTAGCCGACATAAACCTTACGCTAGAAAAACGCAGCGTAAAATATATTCTTGAACCTCTCTCATACTCATACCAAATCGAAGAGCAAGCTCTAGAGATTACAAAAATATAAGTTTGATGATTTATGAATGAGTATTTGATTTTTTTTTTTTAAATTAAAGAAGATTAATTTTTCACGTTGGAAGAATGAAACGGAGGCACGGTGGATTTTGTGAATTAGGATTAGGTTTAGAAATGTTTAGAATGTTTTATAGTGGAGGAAATTTTTTAATTATTATTATTTATATATTTTATTTTATTCGATTATACTCAATTTATGCTTGTTTTCATCGTTTAAAAATCCGTGTGATCACATACGGATTTCGTTTTCAATGAAAATTGACATGTAGCTACTCTTCAACATTACAGACCCAACAAAACTCGTTTCGTTGAATTCCGAGTTCGTATGCACAAACAGCGAATTTTTAAAGTTAAAATATTGTTTGCTTTTCACTTTTAAAAATCACTCCTGGTCACATACTAGCACTAAAAATCACGTAACTTGGAAACTTACCATTATTCGACGCTATGGATTTAATAAACAAATCGTTGAATTCCGAGGTCGTCTGAATAATCTTCCTTTGTAAAACTGCTCAAATTAGCTTGAAAAATGTGATTTTTAGGGTAGCTTTTCTTTTTGTACGCCCAAATGCTAACTTCAAAAATTATGCCCTTTTGGATTCAACCATTATTTGACGATACGAATCAAGAAAAAAAGTGGAATCGAATTCTGAGATCGTCTCAACAATGTTCCTTTGTAAAATGTCTGCCTGTTTCTGAACAAATGGTTTTGCTTCGCACAGCCACATACTGATTCCATTCGACGCGCATTTTGGAACTCAACAATGATTTGTTGTTATGAATCCAAAAAAGATTATCTCATCGAATTCTGAGCATCCTAGAAAAATCTCACTTTTTAAGGGTTATGCGATGATAAAATCAAATTTTCACAATTTTCAAAAACAAAGCTTATAAATCAATTTAATAATTTTACTGAGTTTATTTTAAGTCAAATATAGAAACTAATTTTATACTTATTCCCAAATTTTATTTTGCAAAAATAACCAATTTACATTTACATACTCTTTAAAATAGCTTAAATCAAAATTTAAATTGGTTCTGAAAATATGGGTTGGTATAGTTAGTGCCTTATATAAAATGATGTATACTCATAGAAAAATCTCTTTTTTAATCCTTATTTTCTAATCCTAGCACAACTCGTGTCCTCTTAGATGCTACTGCTACTCCTTTTTTGTTTTATTTTTGTAAGCAGAAACTCTATCCTATCAAGGTTGATCCATAAATAATTCACACAGTTACTTAATTAGGGTTTTCTTGTTATGTAAAGTAAATTTAACCCTAAGAAAAAAAATAGTTTTTAAGGTATCAATATATCACCTACTTATCTTACCGATTTTCTCTAAATAGTTCAAAAGAGATCTTTCCTTGCAAAGCCTAGTTTGTTACCTTTATACTGGAAAAGCACTATAATTTATTTCCATTTTTATCCTATTAGTCATGCCTTTTTCATGTTCCCCTAGTTCATGTACTCAGAAAAGGTTTTTTATATACGTTTTAAATTGTGCATAGCCTAAAACATGCAACCCAACTTTAATCCATTATTTATTTCCAGGCATTTTTACTTAGCCTTGAATACTCTTGCATCTTTAAATTCTTTTGCACAACTGATATAAATATACATCCAGAGGTTCATATGTGCATACTTATTATTTCTCTTGCACAACACTTATGTTTTTAACATCAATTTACACATAGGTTTTATTTTAAAATAAAATTCATTTTAAAATATGCACATATGCACCTACATATCATACACACTTTTTACGCATCATTGCTTAATCATCACGTATTATATATATATATATATATTATAATTATTCTTCAATCTATATATTTAAACATGATGAATATCCAGGGTCATCACATATATCCCTCCTTTTAGAAATTATGTACCATGATTTTTATCATACTTATATCAAGTATTCATTCAAAATCAGTCAGCATCAAAAGTTGATTCAAACCATTCCAGGCTAATCACATGACTTGCATACATATGCATAATTTCAAAACCGAGTCATGGCATATATTCATTCATCATTAAACATCAAAACTTATGTATACTTGTCAAATAACAAACAACCTTGGATAACCGATTTTCATTTTATCTTCCACCTCCCAAGTGTAATCATTAGGATCAAGATTCAATCGCACTTTCACTAATTAATCACTTTATTTCTTAATTTCTTTTCTTCCCTAGATACAAGCCTACGGGCTTCTTCTTATATACCAATTCTGACCTGATTTTCACTTTTGTTGGGGATTCAAGTATACTGTCCTTGTCATGCACTCACTTTCTCAACTCTGATACATGAAACACATCATGTATCCCTTTCACCTCTTCAAGTAATTTTATCTTATAAGCCAAAGCTTTAATTCTCTCTACTATTCCATATGGTACAACATACGTAGGGGTTAATTTTCCCTACTTTCCAGTTCTCAAAATTTTCCTCAGGAGATACTTTAATAAACACATATTCTCCTACCCTGTACTCTGTAAGCTTCCTTTTATTGTCTACATACTTTTTTTTTTCCCTATCTTGTGCTGCAACCATCCTTCTTCTTATCAAAGCAATTTTCTCAGATGTTTCCTTTACATGCTCAGGCCCTAAAATTACCCTATCCATAACCTCAATCCAACATGTTAGTGGTTGGCATGACTTCCCATATAAAGCTTCAAAGGGTGGCATGACATTGCTACTTTGATGGCTGGTATTATATTCAAATTCAGCCAAATACATATAGTCTTCCCAACTTCCCCCAAAGTCCAATACATATGCCCTTAACAGATTTTCAAGAATTCTATTAACAATTTCTGTTTTCCTATCAGATTGAGGATGGTATGTTGTGCTTAAGCACAATTCAGTCCCTTAGCCTCTTGGAAGTTTCTCCAAAATTTTGAAGTGAACAAATACTACAAGAAAACACTGATTTTGCAGCGAAAAATCCGTCGCTAAAGGGCATTTAGTGACGGATTTGCAGCAGAATATGGTGGTCGCTAAAAAACACGTTGGTATTTTAGGCACAATTTAGCAACGGAAATTAGCGTCGATTCTCCGTCACTTTACCGCAGTTTATGATTTATTATCATTTCATTTGTAAAATATTTCACCAACGGATATATATACAATAATTAAATAATTAAATATTTATCTGTCGCTAAATCCACGCTATTTAGCAAGGGATTACCGACGAATATAAATGACAAACATTTTGCATTTCAATTATCCGTCGGTGAATCCTAGCTATTTAGCGACGGATTAACAACGACTGTATCTATTTACACGTGTACATCCATTTGTTATCCTTCGGTAAATCGTCGCTATCTTTAAAATTTCAGTTTCAATTTAGTGACGTTTTAGTGTCGATTTTTAAAAAAATTTGCAAATTTTCCGTTGGTATTCCCTTTTTGTTTTGTTTATATTATTTTTTTCCAGCTATTACCATTACTAGTCGATAGTTATATATATATATACACACCAACACGGTGGCACGTCCGATGAACGTATGCATAGATAAATCTAACCAAAAATGCTTGAAAAATAATATGTAACAGTGGTAAGTCTAATAAGCAAACATCATTCATTAGTCGCAGTTTGCTGAGTACCTTACAGTTGCAAATTAAATGGAAGACACCATAACAGCACCAACATATACATTTTTTTTTCCGCTCCAATATTATTCTGACTGGATTGAGAATTGAATTCAAAATAATAACAAACAAAAATTGTTGCACTCTGCTATCCTAACTATGCCTACCAAAAACGGAAACAAAATCCGATGTAAGCAAACAATATTTCCCATTTTAACCTGATTTAGACTCAGTATTGTAGCTTGTTGTTGATAAATCACCTTCGCTTGTATTTATCAGTTCAAGTACTAATAAATATTGATGAACAATTATCACTTGAACTATAATAGCAATTGAACCAATAACAAAAGAAACAAAATTCAATTATGATGCGGAATATTCCCATCATTTAGGGCATAAATTGTGATGCCAGAATGATCCATGCTTTTCTCAAGGAGCGATGCAATGCCACAGCTATCATAATCTAACGTCTATGCCTTCCTCAAACAACTGTTGCTTCACGGCTTGGATAGGAACCTTTTTCTTGTGAAATATTAGGTTATATGTATAAGTAATATTAGATTTTAATGGTAAAAACAACAAAGTCTAGTGATAATATATAAAGATAAATAAAGTGACACAAACCCCACGTATGAGTACTTTATCATTTATAGGGATAACATTTTCCATAACCATACATGCATCATGTTGCTCATAGTATAAAATCTTCCTTAAACAATACTGTGTCAAGTAATCCAAATAACTAATTTTCGGTTAAGAATACAAAACCTGGATCATTAATATAAAATACTATATTACCCATATATGAAATGAAGAAAAATTCACCTGTTAAATGCCTAACTTATTTCAATAATGAGCTATGAACTACAAATCCGCTTGTTCTTATCAATAACTGTTACATGTTCACACTTCCCCTGCAAATGCTTCAAAACACTGCTGACATAATATGTTAAGAATTTAGTTCATTACTTATCTAATGAAAGTTCAGTTAGCAAAAATAACCGGAAAAGCACAATTTCATTTATTTATTTTTTTGCTTAGAAGAATATATATTCCGGATGATAATCATAACCTTAGCTAATAGAGAAAACCAAAATAACCAAAAAAATCATTATCAAATGCCTACATAAAGTATATCAAAAGTAAAACCAAGTAATGTAGTAAATTGCATGAGTACAGGAGTTACAACAATAGGTACAAAGACTAAGTCAGTATTAACAGTTAAGCATGCAAAATTCTTCTTTTTTGAAAACACTGGTTTCTGCACAAAATAATTGATTTTCGGTATGTACTTTTAAACTTGAAATATATGTTTTCCAAAATGAGAAGTTTCACATGCCTGAACCTCAATAAATGAATATTTGTACATTTACATAAGTATATTACAATAATGGATATGCACATGGCTTTAGGCACATAGATTACAAAACATATTACTTTCAAGTCCATTGATTTTTGGAAATACGGTGGTACTTATTTTCAGGTATATATAGAACATTGTACAGATAGTCTCATCAACGTAGATTTGATATAGAAGATATTTTGAATTCCTATAAGCATAGTTTTAAAAGTATGGAATTTTGAATTTTTGAACAAATGGATCCATTGTAACCAACAGAAATTTATTCAATATAATATTATTTAGGGGATAACATAAGTTAGAATATACCATTTTCCTTCATTCATCAACATAGGAGTGATGTTTTAATTGATGTAGAGGTTGTCTCACGTGCGTGTTTCACTCATTTTGATCATCATAAGATGTCATTTTTTGAATGCTTCGAACCTGAAACAGCAATGAAAATAGATATTGACTTTACTATTAATAACAAAAGTTAGTATAAAATTATTAATAATTACGTGAAATAATCAATAATTACGTGAAAAGAAGAGGTGGGTTCATATAAATAACAAAAGAAATGCATTTAAAATCGGGTACATAAATTAATTGATATTTAAGATGGATGTAGAGTAATTGTCTTCTACTTTTCAAATTTGGAATCTTGTCTTCATATTTGATTTCTAAATCTGGTGTTGAAGAACCCTTTTTTTCTCCCTCTGTAAACAACTTTAGGGAAGTCAAAAAAAGATCCCATCGACTTTCAAAGAAAAAGAGACAGTAGCAATAAACTATCATTACTATAGGAAACTTAGATGAAAGGCCAACCTTCAGCCAATCGATCTCCCTGCAAGCCAGGTAATACGAATTATAGAAATGAAGAGAGAAGAAAGAGAGAAGAAAAAAAGGTGGAATTAATAATATAGTATATACACCATAATAAAGTAAAGAAAATAAATATAATGATACGAACTGATACTAATTAACGTGCAATAGAACAGGATTCCCTAGTTAAAGTAAGATTAATACATCTATACTATATAATTACTAACTTAACTTTCAAGCATGCACAAGCATTCTCACTAATCTGAAAATCAAAAGTCGCAAGATTTTTTTTCTTTTGTCTGTATTCAACCATCATGCCTTTCTAAATTTTCAAAATTCGTGACGATCTCTAAACCTTCTTGACCCTTGCAAATGGCTTCTGCCGCCCATCATTGTCCTCTACCTCTTCTACTACTCCCTAACGCTTGGTCCCTTAGCTTTCCATATCCTCCCTTTTTTCCTAATTCGGCGAACCCTAACCTGTCGACCATCATTCCATCGCTGTTCTTTAGTATTTGTGAAATTATGAGGTATGCCGACTTCTGCTAACTCTCCTTCCTCCTAGATCGTTGAACCCTTACCCCTTAACTTCCGGTGCTATAGGTATGTGGTTTTCTTCGTACTCTCCTTTTTTTCCTTTGTATTAGCATTTCAGCTATTTCTACTATTGGCTAAACTACATTTTTGGGCATTTAGGATTGGCATTCCTGCTATTTCTACAATTCAGTAGTTTCTATGTATCCTACTAATTTTGTTAAAAAAGGGTACATGAGTAATAAGTGGTTTCAAAAAGGATTAAAATATGAAATTTTCATCATTTATTGAACATAATTTAAGCATTTCGATGTTTAATTGAAATTGGTTTATTCATATATTTACATATGAAGATCATAGTGACCTGTACATATATTGAACTAAGAAAATCATTCATTTATATATTAGCATGAACAAAACTATCCATTGATTTATAACCTATTGTGAACAGGTAAGTTCAAATTCTGTAGATGGATTCTTTGTTCCTTACAATTAAAAGCTTAACCTTCTTTGGAATTCAAGGTTCTTAACTGTAACACCCCACGTCCATTATTGTCACTCACAAAGGGAATGCATTAACTTCTATGGAGCGTTTTAAGTGAGTATAAAACAGAAACTTAACAACAAGACAGATATAAACAGTACTCAAAAATTTAAAACTTTATTTCATTGCAGCGGAAAACACATATGTTTGATTACATCATCAAAAACCAGCGTCAAAGTACATAATATCCATCTTGACTACCAAAGTACATAAATTGAAAGACATAATCCCCAATACAAAATAGCCATAAATAAGAGAGGCTGAACTTTACTTCAGCGATCCAAGCAATTTTCTAAAAGCAGAGAAACAACAGTCCAAAATCAAGCTCCACTGGTGCTAGTTCCAACCTGAGCACCAGAGGGGGGGGGGGGAGGGGGGAGGAAGAAAAGAGGAGGAAACAAAGGAGGGTCAGACATAAAGTCTGGCGAGTGCGATAACTTTAACAATATAATTACCAAAATAACCAGGCTAAGGCATAAGTTGGAAAATAAGGAAATGAATGTGAACAATTGAGTATGGCAGAGTAAACAAGGAAATAAGATGAATAAAGATAACGTTAAAGCGCACCTAACCCACTATAAGATAACTACTATACTGCACCACCACTAGTCATCCTAAGGTTGATCCCGCCTACAGAACTTAATAATGATAATGGTAGTTTCATGCACCCCTAGCTGCCTTCGTAGGTGCCACCTGCCCCTATCTTCACTAGGTGTACCCGCTACCCCCATGCAATCGGCTCCTTAACTCGTAGATACCCGTGCTGGCCCCACAGTGGGGTGTATCACTCCCCAAAGTGGCAACCCGATACCACCAAGAATGCACGGCTTATACCTACATGATGCAACAACGTCTTACCTACCAGCCCGGGTCCACACACGCATATGAACCCGTTGGACTTGTGTTGCCACCGCTAACCCGGTTTGGCCTCTTACAGTCAAGCCCAGTATGCGTGTCCCGTCCTCGACTTGGGTCGAGCCCACAAAGATACGTATGGGTTACTGGTTGAAACGGGCCCCCATTACTTGACACAAGCTATCCACCTAAGCTTGGTCCCCTCTAGTACATCCCACTTAACTCACTTCTTATTCATGTTTCAATTACATGTTTCAAATTCTGGTTAAGTGTTTCTAAGCGTATTTCCAATGCCACCCAAGGCACCCACTAGATTCTACATGCCATCCAAGGCACCCACTTAACCCCCTCATGTCCCACTACATGTTTATCTGGTTAAGTGTTTCTTAATTCATTAAGACCGTAACCTCATAAAGACCTCTCACATTAGACTGGCATTTGTGGCAGCTGGATTTGACGGGCGGGTCCGGGTAGTCCTACACCACAAAAGAGCCTAACCTCGTGTCTTTAAAACTGTTACGCATTTAGATTATGCCTAAGACCTCCCACATTAGACTGGCATTTGTGGCAACTGGATTTGCCGGGGGGGTCCGGGCAGTCTTACACCACAAAAGAGTCTAACCTCATGTCTTAGACGATTAATTACACCTAATTAATCATCCCCCAATTTGAATTAATTTCCCTATTCAAATTATCAATTAATTCCAAATTTAACTATGGCCATAATTGACTCAATTATATCCATCTATTTATGGTATGCAAAATCATACCGATTATCTTCATAATTTATTTTATGCCATTTAAGGCATTTATGCCAATTAGATTTTTTTTAATATTTCCCCTTTTTCCCCACGTTGTACGTTAGTTCGTTTAACGTAAAATATACGTTAGACTCGAATAGTCTAACTCATGGAATAAAGAGAAAACATCACAACATACATATAACTAAAAATAGATCTAAACATAAGGGGTGAACTTGCATGTGTGAATGATGTTCTACATCTAAAACTTGCATAGGCCAAAGTTACAACTTGCATAAAACTACATATGTCATAGATCCAAATCTAAAGGTGTAAACTTGTTTAGATGATGTTCACGAACTTACATAAATCATGTATGTCATAGATTTACATCTAAAGGTGTAAACTTGCATAAGCAATAACCAAAAACTTGCATAACATGATTCATATTCCAAACCCATTTATATAAACTTTCATATGTGATTTGTGCATCATAAAAATGGTGTAAACTTACATCTAAACATGTAAACTAGCATGTAGAATTTAGCATATAGCTCACACATGTCATAGCCTAACTTTAGGTCCAAATTAGATGTCATGAAACATGTAAAGTTATACATAATCTTTTCTAACTTGCATATGATCCACATCTAAATCAACACCTAAATTTGCATACATACTTATGATTTATCATATGAGTCAACATAACCAACTAGCATATGAACAACATGATGATTTGATTATACATAAAATTACAACATAGATGATAGCATCATAACTTTACAACATAGATGATAACATCACAGCATCACATCATAGAATTTACAACATGTATGATAACATCACAATTTTACAATATAATTATAACATGCGGTCAATAATTCACATCACATCCGTATAATCCACATCATAACTTAATCCAATTAAATTGCTAATTATTTTATTAAAGAAATCGAACTCACAACTCAAAGAAGGTCTTGAGTTCTAAATTCTGAGTTCTGAAGTTGTATTAGCTTTCCCTTGAAGAAGATTCGTTGTTAAAGTTAAAAAGGATTGAATTAGGTTTGCTTTCTTCCTCTCTAATTGGTGGCGGCTATGCTGAGCTTCTAGGTGACGACATGGAGGCCATGAGTCTAATTTTATTTTGATTTTAGGGTTTGAGTCTATAGGTGTTTTTATAGAGTTTAGGATTAGTTTAAGCCATTCGATCAACCCAGAATTAATCCCAGCCAATTAGTGCAGTTCAGAAACCCTAATGAGTCAGCACACAGTCACAAACATGTCATCAATTAATTCAACCCGGGGGGGGGAGGGGGGGGGGGGAGGGGGGCAAGTCGACCCCCAAGACGACCCTATGGTCGACCTGGTCAGGGTAGGTCGACCCTATAGTCGACCTGGCCGTGGCGGGAAAATTCCCGCCTAGCCCATCTAACTCTGAATTTTCAAATTTTGAAATCTGTTTTGAATTTTCTGAAACTTCCGACCGCCATAACTTCTTCATACGAAGTCCAACTCACACAAACTCGGACTCTATCTAAACTAGAATTCCGAGACGAACACAATGGCGCAACCCGTTTCCCTTAATTCTCACATTTGAAATTAGTTATTCTTTAATTTGTGAATATTGGTGTTAATAGAAATACGGGGTGTTACATTCTCCCGTCCTTAAAGGATTCCCCCCCCCCAATCTCCAAGTTAAGGAGGATGCATATCCTAACATCCAAACAACCATCTACTCAACCATCAAACACAGGCATCCATTGTCCTTATAAATTCATAATGTTGTATGAACATATGCAAGAAGTGTGTGTATATGTTCCTTATCTAATGCAAAATCAGGCGGTCTACTGATTCAGTTGACCTCCTTAATGCAAACCATGATAGTGCCATGCATCCATTATGTATGCGAAGAACCCTATCGATACATATTATTTCTACATGTGTGCACAACCATTCACCAAAATGCAACATCCATATGATGGTACAACCATTATACATCCATTAACTTAAATATGCACACACATTTATACGCAATATGCAATATGAAGTGACTGAGCCGATCTAGTGCCTAAAGTGTGTGTATATGCATCCACGAGCAAATACTTGCATCCACATGCATCCATCATACATAATATGTATCAAACACATGTTTCAACCATAGGATTATCCTATCTAAAGGTCAAAGATACTAGCGAGAGGACATACTAAAGATAAGTTAAGTACAAGCTAAGCGATAAAGGAGAAATTAAAAGACATACCCTCAAAAAGAAAAGGGTACAATGAACGCATCTTCTCTTCCGTCTCCCAAGTAGCATTTCTCTCATCATCTCCCAATTGCATTTGACTAGCTTGACCTCTCAATTCCTCAATTTCTTAATCTCCGACCCAAGAATGCACGTAGGAGCTCATCGAATTGTCGCATCACGCTCTGTCTCCACCTCTCTAAGCAAGCTCGGCTCTACCACTTCCGCGTTCTCGTGCAAGCACTTCCTCAAATGTGATACATGGAATACATCGTGTACACCACTAAGTCTCTCGAGTAACACCACTCTATACGCAATCTGCCCAATCCTCTCCTTAATAGGAAACAACTCTACGAACCTTGGTGCTAACTTCCCAACGGACCCAAAGCGAACGACGTTCCGTAATGGTGACACCTTGACAAAGACCATGTCCCCAATATCGAACTCAAGATCTGACCTCCTCTTGTCCGCATAAGATTTCTGCCTGTCTTGCGCCGTCTTCATTCTCCTTCGAATCAAATCAATCTTTTCCGAAGTCTCTCTAATCATATCGGATCCAAGCAAGATCTTATCTGCAGACTCCCACCAACATGTAGGCGAACGACACGACCGTCCATAAAGATCCTCGAACGGTGCCATACCATGCTAGACTGAAAGCTATTATTATATGCGAACTCCACCAACGGAAGATGTTCCTCCCATGTACCTCCGAAATCTAAGACACACAACCTCAATAGGTCCTCTAGAATACGATTCACCCTCTCAGTCTGGCCGTCCGTCTGAGGATGATATGCGGTGCTCAAATATAACTGAGTCCCTACCGCTTCTTGCAAGCTTTTCCAAAATTCGCTAGTAAAAATAGGATCGCGGTCGCTCACTATGCTAGATGGAACACCGTGCAAACGAACTATCTCTCGAATGTATACATAGGCTAACCATGGAGCAGTCCTCTTACACTTCACGGGAACGAAATGGGCGCTCTTAGTAAGTCTGTCTACCACGACCCAAATCCCTGTATTACCCTTCCTCGATCTCGGTAACCCATCAGTAAAGTCCATCGAGACACTTTCCCACTTCCATTGTGGGACCTCCAATGGATGAAGTAACCCACCGAGTTTCTTTTGCTCTGCTTTTACTTGTCGACACACCAAGCATCTCGCGACAAATTCATCCACATCCCTCTTCATGCCGGCCCAAAAGTAAACTCGTCTCATGTCAATGTACATCTTGTCTCCGCCGGGATGAATGGTCATCTTCAAACGATGTGCATCATCAAGAATGGTCTTCCTTAAATTCTCGTCCCGTGGTACACAAAGCCTACCATCCCTACGCAACCAACCCTTATCATCTACGGTATACCTACGGAGATAGCTCGATGACTCCCCTCTTTTGAGCTTTTCTACTAACTCAACCAACTGTGGGTCATCTCGCTGTGCCCCACCAATCCGTCCCAAAAGCGTAGGTCTGACATCTAAGGATGCTAGCAAACCGGGTACGAAGTCAATGGAAGATCTAAAGTCAAACGTAGAGATGAACTCTAAACTTCGCCGCTCAACAAACAACGGACTCAAGGATAACCTTTTCCTACTTAAGGCATCGGCCACCACGTTACCCTTACCAGGGGTATATGCTATCTCGAAATCATAGGACGCTAAGAATTCCATCCACCTTTGCTGCCTTAAGTTCAGGTCCTTCTGAGAGAACAAGTATTTTAGCGATTTGTGGTCAGTGAACAATTCGAATTTCTCGCCAAGAAGATAATGACGCCAAGACTTAAGCACGAAGACAATAGCGGCCAACTGTAGGTCATGTGTAGGGTAATTTCTCTCATGCACTCTCAATTGCCTTCCACTATAGGCTATTACCCTTCCCTCTTGCATTAAGACTGCGCCTAGTCCTGTCCTACAAGCATCGGTATAAACGGTAAATGGCTTACTCCCATCTGGCAACACTAAGACTGGGGCTGTGGTCAAAGCTCTCTTTAAACGTTGGAACGCATCATCACAATCTACGTCCCATGTGAAAACTAAGTTCTTCTTCATCAAGTGTGTTAATGGAGCTGATATTTTTGCGAAGTCCTTGATAAACTTCCTATAGTAGCCAGCCAACCCTAAGAAACTTCTCACCTCGGCAGCATTTTTAGGAACATTCCAATCTTGGATGGCCACTACCTTCGCGGGATCCATAGCTATCCATTCTTTGGAAACCACGTGCCCTAAGAATCGCACTTCCTTCCTCCAAAAGTGACATTTAGAAAATTTAGCTTTAAGGCTACGCGCTCGAAGAGTCTCCAACACTTCCCTAAGATGTAGGGCATGCTCTTCCTCGTTCTTAGAAAAGATCAAGATGTCGTCTGCAAAGACTACCACGAATTAATTAAGGTACTCCCTAAACACCCTACTCATCAAATCAACAAAGTATGCGGGGGCGTTTATCAAACCGAAGGGCATCACAAGCCACTCAAAGAAACCGTCTGGAGTCCTAAAGGCAGTCTTGTCTATGCTATCCTCAGCCACTCTCAACTGATGGAAACCCGTGGCTAAGTCCAACTGCGAAAACACTGAGGCACCAAGTAACTGATCGAAGAGATCGTCAATCCTCGGCAGTGGGTGTCTATTCTTCTTAGTAAGCTTATTAAGTTCTCTATAGTCCACACAAAGTCTAAGGGACCCATCTGCCTTCGTGGCAAATACTACTGGAGCACCCCACTCCGATATACTACGTCTGATGAACCCCTTCTCAAGCAATTCCTTCACTTTCTTACTGAGTTCTCTTCTCTCTCTTGGAGCCATGTGGCGCACTGGTAATGCAACTGGCTTTGCATTATCCACCAGATATATTCGAAAGTCTATCTCACGTTTTGGGGTAAACCCTTCACCTCATCGAAGACAACAACATATTCATGGATTATGCGAACAGAATGCAAATCATCATTGGATGCGTCAAGGGATTCTAGTAGCTAAGCATTACTGGACCTCTAGGGTCACAAGAAATATCGAGGGTCTTTCCACAACGAGTCAACAATCCAACTACCCTTCTTTCACAATCTAGGATGGCCCCATATCTAGTTAGGCAATCCATACCTAAAATCAAGCTGTAGCCCACGAAGCCAAGAACAAAGGAATTGCTTTCAAACTCAACGCCCAAGACAAACACTCTCAAATCCCGATAAATCATAGAAAGATGAGCCGAACCACCAATAGGATTTGAGACTACTAAGGGATCCCTAACTAGACTAGTATCTAGGTGCAATGTTTCAACTAATGATGTAGAGATAAACGAATGTGATGCGCCAGAATTGAATAAAGTACGGACAGGATGATCAAACAGAAAAACTAAACTTTCAACGGAAATTGCTCTACCTTGTTCTTACAGCGGTGGGACCACGAGAGCCTGAACTTGTCCCCTTGCTTTCCCTGGTGCCATAAGAGCTTGCACCTGTCCTCCCGAGGTAGACCCTGCCCTCTGCCCTTTCTTTGGGCAGTCCTTAATCAAATGTCCCGCTTCGCCACAGTGGAAACAACCAGTCTTCTTTTTCTTCCTACAATCTTTGCTTAGATGGTCGGGTGTCCCACAGTTAAAGCATCTTTTCTTTCCCTTACCGTTGTTGCCTTTACCGCCTTTCTTGTTCTGTTGTTGCTGTTGCAACTTCTTTTGGTCCCCTTTCTTCTCGGGTGCCTTATAAACATTGGTGCCCTTCTCCTCTTCATGCATAAGTGCTATGTCAACTAGTCTCTCAAAGGTAGACCCCATGGGAATGTGTGTCATAGCTAACCCATGAAGAGGCTCGTTCAAACCCTTAACAAATCTTATGGCCTTCTTTTCTGGCGTATTCACCAAGTCCAAGCCAAATCTCGCCAACTGATTGAACTTGTTGACGTATTCTTTCACCGATAGATTCCCTTGTTTCAATGCCAAAAACTTTTCCATGTATAGATCCTCTTCAGCCCGTGAGAGAAGCTTCGCCTCAAACCTCCGCTTAAAATCTGGCCATGTATCAACTGGACGTTCCCCATTAGTGACTTCCCACCAAAACGAGGCCTCATCCTTCATTAGCCAGGCTGCTAATTGGACCTTTCTTCCATCTTCCACCTCAAAGATCCCAAACAATTCTTCCACCTCCTTTAGCAAATTTCGTGCTTCAACAAATGTCTCCGTCCCGTGAAAAGGTTTTCCACCCATTGCTCGAAAGTCCTTACATATCTTCGCGAAAGTATCGACACGAGGAGGAGTAGGAGGGGGTGGAGGAGGAGGAGCATTTGTTGGACCTGCAGTGGTGGCCCTAGTCTCCAAATACCTCCTAAACCATCCTGGTATCG
The DNA here is from genome assembly GCA_030737875.1 of Allium sativum. Lineage (NCBI taxonomy): Eukaryota > Viridiplantae > Streptophyta > Magnoliopsida > Asparagales > Amaryllidaceae > Allium > Allium sativum. The sequence continues at coordinate 140,793,598 of CM060924.1, forward strand.
TTATCCCCTCGGGTATCTCGGGAATTCGAGACATACTGAAACGAAAAAGGAAAGATTCAATATAAAAGAACCGAAGGAAGGATATATGGCTCTTGGGATTATGCTTTCTAAAATATACTTTCCTCTTGAAAATACTTTACTTAAAACATACTTTTGTAGGTACTTCTTTATAAAAGTGGTTTTGAAAAACAACTTTTCAAAATTCATATCTGTTCTGGTAACCTTCAGCTCTGATACCACGTGTAACACCCCACGTCCATTAATGTTACTCACAAAGAGAATGCATTAACTTCTATGGAGCGTTTTAAGTGAGTATAGAACAGAAACTTAACAACAAGACAGATATAAATAGCACTCAAAAATTTAAAACTTTATTTCATTGCAGCGGAAAACACATATGTTTGATTACATCATCAAAAACCAGAGTCAAAGTACATAATATCCATCTTGACTACCAAAGTACATAAATTGAAAGACATAATCCCCAATACAAAATAGCCATAAATAAGAGAGGCTGAACTTTACTTCAGTGATCCAAGCAATCTTCTAAAAGCAGAGAAACAGCAGTCCAAAATCAAGCTCCACTGGTGCTAGTTCCAACCTGAGCACCTGGAGGGGGAGGGGGGGGGGGGGGGAGGAAGAAAAGTGGAGGAAACAAAGGGGCGACAAACATAAAGTCTGGCGAGTGCAATAACTTTAACAATATAATTACCAAAATAACTAGGCTAAGGCATAAGTTGGAAAATAAGGAAATGACTGTGAACAATTGAGTATGGTAGAGTAAACAAGGAAATAAGATGAACAAAGATAACGTTAAAGCGCACCTAACCCACTATAAGATAACTACTACACTGCACCACCACTACTATACTACACCACCACTAGTCACCCTAAGGTTGATCCCGCCTACAGAACTTAATATTGATAATGGTAGTTTCGTGCACCCCTAGCTGCCTTCATAGGTGTCGCCTGCCCCTATCTCCACTAGGTGTACCCATTACCCCCATGCGATCGGCTCCCTAACTTGTAGATACCCGTGTTGGCCCCACAGTGGGGTGTATCACTCCCCAAAGTGGCAACCCGATACCCCCAAGAATGCACGGCTTATACCTACACGATGCAACAATGTCTTACCTACCAGCCCGGGTCCACACACGCATATGAACCCGTTAGACTTGCGTTGCCACCGCTAACCCGGTTTGGCCTCTTACAGTCAAGCCCAGTATGCGTGTTCCGTCCTCGACTTGGGTCGAGCCCACAAATATACGTATGGTTTATTGGTTGAAACGGGCCCCCATTACTTGACACAAGCTATCCACCTAAGCTTGGTCCCCTCTAGTACATCCCACTTAACCCACTTCTTATTCATGTTTCAAATTTTGGTTAAGTGTTTCTAATCATATTTCCAATGCCATCCAAGGCACCCACTAGATTCCACATGCCACCCAAGGCACCCACTTAACCCCCTCATGTCCCACTACATGTTTATCTAGTTAAGTGTTTCTTAATTCATTAAGACCATAACCTCATAAAGACCTCTCACATTAGACTGGCATTTGTGGCAGCTGGATTTGCCGGACGGGTGCGGGCAGTCTTAAACCAAAAAAGAGCCTAACCTCGTGTCTTTACAACGTTTATGAATTTGGTTTACGCCTAAGACCTCCCACATTAGACTGGCATTTGTGGCAGCTGGATTTGCCGGGCGGGTCTGGGCAGTCTTACAACACAAAAGAGCCTAGCCTCGTGTCTTAGACGATTAATTACACCTAATTAATCATCCCCCAATTTGAATTAGTTTCCCTATTCAAATTATCAATTAATTCCAAATTTAACTATGGCCATAATTGACTCAATTATGTCCATCTATTTATGGTATGCAAAATCATACCAATTATCTTCACAATTTATTTTATGCCATTTAAGGCATTTATGCCAATTAGATCTTTTTAATATTTTCCCCTTTTTCCCCACGTTGTACGTTCGTTCGTTTAACGTAAAATATACGTTAGACTCGAATAGTCTAACTCATGGAATAAAGAGAAAACATCACAACATACATATAACTAAAAAAAGATCTAAACGTAAGGGGCGAACTTGCATGTGTGAATGATGTTCTACATCTAAAACTTGCATAGGACAAAGTTACAACTTGCATAAAACTACATATGTCATAGATCCAAATCTAAAGGTGTAAACTTGTTTAGATGATGGTCACGAACTTGCAAAAATCATGTATGTCATAGAACTACATCTAAAGGTGTAAACTTGCATGGGCAATAACCACAAACTTGCATAACATGATTCATATTCCAAACCCATTTATATAAACTTGCATATGTGATTTATGCATCATAACAATGGTGTAAACTTACATCTAAACATGTAAACTAGCATGTAGAATTTAGCATATAACTCACACATGTCATAGCCTAACTTTAGGTCTAAATTAGATGTCATGAAACATGTAAAGTTATACATAATCTTTTCTAACTTGCATATGATCCACATCTAAGTCAACACCTAAACTTGCATACATACTTATGATTTATCATATGAGTCAACATAACCAACTAGCATATGAACAACATGATGATTTGATTATACATAAAATTACAACATAGATGATAGCATCATAACTTTATAACATAGATGATAACATCACAACATCACATCATAGAATTTACAACATGTATGATAACATCACAATTTTACAATATAATTATAACATGCGGTCAATAATTCATATCACATCCATATAATCCACATCAGAGAAGGTCTTGAGTTCTGAATTCTAAGTTCTGAAGTTGTATTAGCTTTCCCTTGAAGAAGATTCTTTGTTAAAGTTGAAAAGGATTGAATTAGGTGTGCTTTCTTCCTCTCTAATTGGTGGCTGCTATGCTGAGTTGCTAGGTGACGGCATGGAGGCCATGAGTCTAATTTTATTTTGATTTTAGGGTTTGAGTCTATAGGTGTTTTTATAGAGTTTAGGATTAGTTTAAGCTGTCTGATCAACCCAGAATTGATCCCATCCAATCAGAGCAGTTCAGAAACCCTAATGATTCAGCACACAGTCACAAACAGGTCATCAATTAATTCTGCCCGGGGGGGGGGGGGGGCAGGTCGACCCCCAGGTCGACCTGGTCAGGGTAGGTCGACCCCCAGGTCGACCTATGGTCGACCTGGCCCTGGTGGGAAAATTCCTGCCTAGCCCTTCTGACTCTGAATTTTCAAATTTTGAAATTTGTTTTGAATTTTCTGAAACTTCCGACCACCATAACTTCTTCATAGGAAGTCCAATTCACGCAAACTCGGACTCTATCTCAACCAGAATTCCGAGACGAACACAATGGCGCAACCTGTTTTCGTTAATTCTCAAATCTGAGATTAGTTATTTATTAATTTGTGAATATTAGTGTTAACAGAAATACGAGGTGTTACATTAACATAGTTTTCGATTTGTTTTCACTTGAATAAGAAAAGGTATGTCAAAATAAATATCCTTAAGACCCATTTGGAGCTTCTATTTCAGAAAACGTATGTTTAGAATTAAGCTTAGATGTTAAAATTACGAGTATATGTCTTGCTCCCTTACCTTATATTCAAAATCTTTCCACTGAGTCCTCTCTTCATACATCCATTGATGATTTTATCGATTTTTGGCTATTATCAGTTAAAGGTTACATATTAGTTAAAATGCGATTTAATTCATGTTTGGTAAGAATTTATATACTTTTTAAGCATGGTTTGTTGCTTATATTTATTATTATCAGTTTAAATATTTAATAGGTTACACTTCATCATTTAATACATGTTTACATGTCAGCGATGGGGATGTAGTCATTTAGAAGAACGTAATAAGATTTCCATGTTATGTGGTGTTATGATAAAAAATGCATAATGAAATAGATACATTAAATCCATTTTTCCTTTCAATCATGAATTTTAGAATTTATATATATTTTGGTGAACAAAAGATTGTTGTGATATTGTTGGTCCTACTTATACCATTGTAGTTAATTATCATTTTCCACTGGGTAATATATGCAGCCATGGACAGAATAATGAATGCTTGTATTTATAATTCTTAATATGACCAACTAAACTATACAGTGAGATGCTCTAAAAAATTGTTTTAGGCAATTGGGTATTCTCTTTTTGTTAACAGTTTAAAATTTTAGTTGTCTTATTGAGATGTTCCATAAATTTTAATACTGACTATCTTTGCTCTTAGTTTTACAATTGAGAAGTTTTATGCACCTTATATTTTTTTAAATTTATTAACAAATTAATTTTTTATAGGCATAACCTACTTTGAATTTATCTGATATAATTTTTGAAGTAAATGATTTGTCACATTTGAGTTCTTTAAGAACTCCATGCATTATTCACATGCATATATTACAAAATTACTTTTGTTTGACCCAAATGAATCAATCTCATGTCGTGTTTTTATACAGTGTTGGATCAATATTGAGTATTCAATACATCCTACGTACCCCTGAAAATACAATAGAATAATAGCTTTTCTTAAAGAGGATCCAGTTGCCTTTAAAATTATGAAAATGTACATATTTACAAAAGCATAGGCCTAGATATGAGCAACATAGAAATAAACGGCCAAAACAAAACAAGAGTCAATAAATTCATAAATAAAGAGACCATACAAAGCCTAGAATTGGATGCTCACCTGAAACGCATCATCATACACAAAAGATAACAGAAAGAAGGTAACAGAAGTACAAAGAAAAGGTTTCAATTCCATGATTAAAGCCTGATGCAAAATGATCATAATGTACAAAGAAAAGGATCCCAGATTGCCTGCTACAAAATTCCTTCAAGCTTAATCAACTTCAAGGCGCCAACTGTTCTAAATTACATATGTGGAAGGATTCACAAGACTACATATTAATCGAGAAGGCGAACAAATAAAAAACTGCATGATCGAAGAATTTATATAAATGTTGCATTTATTTATTTTATTGTGCTTGCTTTTGGTTTGTTCACTAAAGGTTATTATGTTATTAGTTAGGATTATCACTTTCATTCCTACTTATTGTTTTACCTAAGTTCATGCATGTACGAGATAATCAAGTATCAATGAATTTGCCTGTACATTCGATCTTCCTTTTAGTCTCTAAATTATATGATTACCCAATTTTGTAAGTTATGAATTTCTCAACAAACATTAAAACAATAAAGTGAATTGTATCATTACTAAATCATTTTTTTCTTAAATTGTCTTAATGTGGTTAGGTTTCGAAGGAGAGGAATGTATTCGCTTTGCATTCATCCAACAGAATCAGAGAGGTGCAACTACAAATGATCCATTAACATGGTGTAAGGTGATTGTTGTATAGGTAAAACATCATAAATATTGCATATATTAGTTGTTCTGATATGTTATGTGTGCTTTACAATATGCTATATAGCACATATTACCTGTCTTATTTTTAAAACATGAAATAACTAATTATCCCCATGTTCTCTATAAATTTTTATCACGATCCAAATGTACTTATCCTATTTATGTTATGATATGAGAAGGGAATGTGTTTATTCATGTCTAAGACATTCTTTGAAGGCCTGAGAGAAATGACATATTAGCCTTAGAAATAGGTGAATGTACGATAATACCAATTGTGAACTTGCGAATATGGCCGATCTGTTTCAAGCATTCCTTTAATATCGCATTGGAAATTCAAAACGCATCTTTATTTATTTGCCAGTTGTTATATTCTTACTACTGAAGTGATAGATTCAGGTATACCCATATCTTTTCTTACTTTTTCATTTGTTTGGAAATTTTATTCACCTGCAATTTGTAGCCATTTGAGACGTCTTGCTTTCATGAAAATGAATATGGCATTTATTCAGTTCCTCATTTATGCATTTTTAAAGTATTATATTCGGTGTTTTTATTAGGAAATATACGTAATTGTATATTTTTCCACTTTATTATTTTACTACTTCTCAGTATTGTTGGATTATTTACCATTTCTGTAATGACTTTTTCATTTGGTCTGAGATTATATATTTAACTGCAATTATCTTTTCCATGAGCGTTACATCACACACTCCATGTGTAATTGCATTTATTTATGCTGCTAATAGCACTAACTGCTAGTTAGTTATTAATATTAAGCATAACTTCCTTAGTACCCAAGCCCTTCCCATTTTTTCATATAGGAGTCATTATGTGCTAACAACCTAACATGCGTATTAGGAAATTGAGTCACCTTAGCCTTCCCACGCATGTTCTAGCTTCCTTCCCTCATTTTCAACAATCGACTTAGATCATTTTTATCTACCTTATCCCACTGTAGTTCTCTTATTATTATTATTTTTAACTATAATCATGACTGAATAACCTGAGTAATATTGTCTAGGTACAATAGTGTGAGGAAGTACAGTAGTTTCATGTTCTTTGATCAACCGACTTTCTCATTGCCTGCTAGAAGCCTATTTGTGGCTAAAAATAATGATTTAACTTTTCTATGCCTTTGATTGGGTTTATCTATTTCATGTGTGCTATTTCTTCAATTTTTTAATCCTGAAAGCTCACATATTTCACTAACCACCTCCTTTGTCATCACAAAACCATGACACCTGCTCTTTGGTAGAATTGATTATGCTGATAGTCAAAACGAGCCAATAATTGTAGGTGAAACGGCTGAATAATGCATCTTCAACAGATAATATTGTAAAGATTTCACGACAGGTCTTGATTATATTAGTTTTCCATCTATTTTTTTTCTATTTTTTTTAAATTTGATCTATGTTTCTACTTGAAGAAATTAAATTTGCATTTTAGAATTTCTACAATGGGCCTTTGTTTAAATATTGATTTCTATATAAGATGTTTTGTCAAAAATATTGGATATCAGTTTTCCTATAATACATGGCATCTAAAGTTCAAACAACCGACTATATTTGACAATATGCACTTTTAGCATGTCTAACCAGCTTATTTTAGTTACAATTTCTTTAAATATTTGTTAGACCAAAAAGTGGTTCTAACACCCAAATTGACTAAAATCGAAATAAAATAAGATCGAAAATAAAAAGGAGACACATGATTTATAGTGGTTCGACGTTGAAAAACCTACGTCCACTTTATAATCACTTTGCTTGATGATGTAGATGAAAATACAATGAGGTATTCACTCAATTTCACTCACTTTTCATATATATTCACTTAACTATCTCAACATATACTTTGGATGATGATTTTTGGATTGTTTGGAATGCTGGAATTCGGTTTTCTTTAATGTTTGAACTGTACGAGTGCTCCAAAAAGATCCTTTCAAATGTCTCTTGACGGGGTATTTATAGGTGGAAATTCACTCAGAATCCGGTGCGGATCGGAGCTACATGGCTCTTATCCCATCGTTCTCGGGCTCAGATGGATTTCAGTGTTGACAGCGCACCAGATTAGTGGTCATCATGGGTAGGAAATGGTTGTAACTACCCCGAACATCCAGGAGATCGTGGGGTGAAGCAACATGGTACACTGGGTTCAGTTCGGAGGGGCGAGTAGAAGGGGTTCGGATCGGGGCATCCGATCCGATCCGACCTGTGCTGAATTTGAGCTCTTGTCCATTTTACTCTGTTCCGTCCCGATCTGGTAGTAGCCCTCCGATCCGATCCGATGCTTTTTAAGAAGTAGTGTTCTTCAACGCTTGACATCTCGACTTTGTGTTGCCTAGTTCACAAAGTAGGCTAACATTTCCTCCCCTCAAAGGATGCTTCTGTTGGATACAGAGCATGCTTTGATTGTCATTTGCACTGTGCCTTTCTGAAATCGAATCGTCGAAAAGTCGTTTCTATTGACATATAAAGACACGTCGCTTCAGAGAGTTGCATCTCTTGGTGTTTATATATACTTCGCATAGTATGTAAATCCCTTTCTTTATTTTCAAACAGCTTGGAGAACTCTTTTAACATTCGATTATCCTTCCAGGTAATTTTCCTTTTGATTTTTCTTTACTTTTATTTCCTCTTCGAATTTTAACTCGATTTTGATGCCAAGCTAATGCACGAAAATACGTTCGGTTCGGGCTCCGACCCGAACAGCATTCCCTCCTCTCTTGGTTAGCACTGGGTCAGTGGGTTGGAATGCCTCGTGGGCTTATATCCCAGTCCGAGCGGAGAAAAGGAGAAGGGAATACGAGTAGTCACCATCGTCCTATATAAGCTTATCTCCCTTCTCTTTCTTCCTCTCTTTCTTTTTATTTGCCTTTTCTCAGCCGATTAAACACAGAATCCCCAACTTTCGGAAACTCCAAAGTCTCTCTTATTAATCATCAAGTCGCTCTCATAAGTGGGTTTTAGAATCGATTCTCTTGATAATAATCGAGATCAACTAGGATTTACGATTGACTTGACTGTTTTGGACATGGTTTTGGTTCGAGTTCGTCATCACAGTCTCCTCCTCCGCTACCATCGTCGTTGGTGGCCCAGTCGCCGCCTCGAGGTGTTGGGAGGAGGGGATTAAGACCCACTGTAGGCGATTTGACCAAAAAAATAAAAATTTGGTCTTGATTGGGGATATTAGCACAAAATTGGGTTCTAAGCTAGAGAAGGAGGAAGAAGAAGGATATTACAGGGGATCGGTTCGGATGATGGGATGTAGAAAATGGAGGAGAAGGAAGGGAAGAGAAATTTGCAAAACCGGATCGACTCGGAGCAAAAAGTCATAGAGGCAGGGCTCCCTTGATTGGGTCGGGTCAGACTTGAAATCGGAACAAAGGAAGAAAATGGTGTGGTTGCTTATTCCGATCCGGAGCGTTTCAGAAGTCCACCTCCGATCCGATCCTATTTGATCCCTGAGTAGCAATGTTTATCCCCCAAACCAAGATAAGGCTATATTCTCCAATCCGATCCCAATGCATACATCCGAACCGAACCGTAGAAAAACAATCTCGCTCAACACATAAGAACTTGTCGAAGTGGCCCGTTCAATTCTTGATATAATCTTCAACTTAATGGACAGTTAGGATAGTGCCTTGCGAACATACATGAACATCAAGAACTGCCCTGAACATTATTACTTTGCCAAGATTTTGCGTTGCACTTTCGAGCGTTAACTTTACATGTTCTGCATACACTGCTCACACTTTAGTTCATACACATGCACGGGGGGATACGGGCTAATTTACTCTAACTTGTGCTATTGCTTCCTCAATAGTTTAGTGACTATGACATCCAGACGTTCCTCTAGATTAGCAGAAAAGAAAGAGATCCCAGAGACATCCAACAAAATCACTCTTGAAGACATATCTTCTTCCTCAGATCCAGAATGGGATGATGAGGGCTCAGACTACGAGGTAGAAACTCACGAAAGCGATAATGTGTCTTCTGAGGGTGGAGTTTCCCTGGGTTATGAAGAGGAAGGAGGGATTGGAGATAATCAAGCTCCTGACGAATTTGAGTCTGCCATCATACTGGAATCACCTCAAGATTCTGTTGAATCGACGATCGACAATGACAGACTTATTCGAATACGCCTAAAGTACGGGATACCCAAAGGGGATACCTTGTTGCCATCAAAAGATGATCGTCCTCACAACCCTCCGGAGGGATTTATGGCAATCACTCGATTGATGTGCATGGTCGGGGCTATCCATCCATTTTCTCCTTTTGTCGTCGATTTTCTAAGACAAATGCGGATTGCCCCCATGCAGCTGCACCCTAATTCCTATGCTTACCTGTACACCCTATATGTAGCGTACCGTGAGATCTTAGGCATAGAGCTCACTTTTGATGACGTTCATTTATTTTATAACTTCAAGCACCGGACTCGAGAAACTCCTTCTTTCTGTTACTTCGAGTCTGTCCCAAAGAGGAAAATAATTCCAGCACCGTTCAGCAGTAGAGCAGGTGATTCCAGGCTGGAATGGTTTTATGTAAGGCAACAGCCAGGGTGTGCTAGGAGATGGACGAAAACAAGTAAAGCACTGGTTTTCTAAATCTCGACTCTATACATCCAAACCACCGCATTAATCCGTTTTCTTTTTGTTTGCAGTTGATAACCCAAAACAAATATCGGATCAAGCGTTCTTTGATCGGATGCACCGACTCCTTAATGGTGATCAAAAGTTTTTAACTATTGATGAAGTCCTTAAGGACGAATATCTTCATCTTCATGGGTTGCTGTCCATTACCCGTAGCATTGGTCACGGAACGGGTCCATATGTATATATTCCCCCAGTGGACGTAATCCTAGAAACGGGCGAAGGTTCGAGAGCTCCTACAGTGCCTCTTCAGACTTCACCTTCTCCGTCTTCTACTCAAGATGATGAATTGGCTAACATGGCCGAAAAGCACCGCGAGGGGTATATTGTTCCCGAGGATGCCATTTCTCTGGAAAGGTCAACATCTTCCAAGGAGCTGCCGATTGATGCTTCTGAGGGAGACGTCCCCAGTACCGATAACCCAATATTTCAGGGTTTGGGGGATCTCCCCTTACCTGAAACTATTTACACTTCAGAGGATTTTGGGAAGAATCCTTTAGTTTTCACTTCTTCCGAAGAGACCACTCCTGCTAAGGCCAAAGAGCCCGCTCGTACTAGTCTGGCTTCGGACTCGGGTTTGTCGGGGGGAAAACACCACTTAGGACGCACTTAACACAATAGCACCACAATTCACAGCATTTTTCTTTTGTGAAAATACTGATCCTGAATTTCATTTGTCTTGTTGTGCAGGTACAATGTCCCGTTCCTATTATGATATCAGGAAACTCCGTCGCAGCATGTCTAATCCCCCCCCCCACGATACTGAGTATGATCGTCGCGAAGATCGCGGTAGGGAGGATAGAAGGCCCTATGATTCTTATCATTCGCGGTCCTCGCGCTCTCGCTTTCCTGTCCGGACAGATCCAGAGCGATATAAAGGTTACCAAGGTCGTCGGGAAGAGGACAGACCGCAATCAAAAGACTCAACCTCTTCTCAAGAAAAGCGCAGTAGGGAGAGGAGCCCGCCAAGAGATACCGAATCATGAAGCAAGCGTAAGGTTCCCGCTAAAAGGTCTAGAAAGGATGAAGAGGCCATAGAGCCCTCCATGCACAGGGATACCGAGCTGACATTCCCCGCACCTCCACCGCTAGATGCAGAAACTGCAGTTAAGCGGGCGTATCTGGAGGAGCAATTTCCTGAACATTACTTCGAAAACTTGACTTTTTTACCTGCTCTTGAGCCTATTTCTTCGAGGTGGGTAGATGAGGCCAAAGCAAAAATAGACGCGGTCGAGAAACAGTATTCAGAGATGTTCAAGTATTCGCGCAGCCTCTCCAGAATCGTCCGAACTTTAATCACGAATGCTGAATCGATGCAAAAAACGCAGAAGATGATGCAAGGTCCTTAAAAAATTTAGGAAAAGACTTGGAGGATACACAGGCTCAACTTGCTGTTGCTCAACGGGACGCTGCCAGCTTCAAGCAACAATTTGAGGATCTACAAAAACGCTACCATGATTTGCTTGAGTCCCATACCCAAAAGCGTTCGGAATTGAAAAAGCAAGCCGAAAATGCCAAGTCAGATTCTGCTAAAATGCGACTTGCTTACGCTGACCTTGAGCGGGAGAAGGCCGAGTTAGCGAAGAAGAATGCTGAATTGGAGAAGAAAAACGCTGACTTGGCTTCCAAGCTGGTGGAGGCGGAGAACAGGGCTGCCCTAGCGGAGGGTAATGTCGAATGTGCTATCAAGTCCGCTGAAGAGGCCCGCAAGCAATTGCCAGAGGCTGAGGAAGAGGTGCATGGTTTCGGCGAATTAATGATTGAATTCTTTGCGCATATAATTCGCCGCCGGAACATCTCTTGGATTGAAGATTATCCATCTACCTTAGTCCAAGTATGGAGTCAAATCGTTGAATGGGAGAAAGAGGAGCTCAAGGTTGATTCTATTGACGAGGACAAGCTTATGGAGAAATATCTACGAGATGATGAACCAGAACGCCTAGCCGAGGGACGCCGCCTTATTGCTGCTATTATGGACGAAGAGAAGCGGAAGGCTAAGCAAAAGAACATTCCTGAGGCTGGTTCTTCCTCTACTGCCTCTGAAACTTCTGAAGTAGAGGGATATGATCCTAAAAACCCCGGGATCCCTCGGGCATCTCTTTTATCCCCCATACCCGAAACGGTGTTGGAGACAACGGTCACTCCAGCTGAGAAGTCGTTGGAAGGTATCTCTACCTTTTCACCTCAATTCGTCAAAGTTATCTCTACCTTTCATCACGTAATTGGGCAATCGATGAAGAACCCATTATTTTCTCCTAAGTTGATAATTGTTGCTTCTCACTCTATAGGTATTGAACCGTCCGAAAAGACAGATGTGTCCCAGGGAACCACCTTTGGAGCAGAACCTACGGAGAAGGCTAAAGCGGGAAAGGACAAGGCTGCCACCATAGATTCGGGAGAAGGAACTGAACCGTCTAAGGATGATAGTCCTCATGATGACGAAATGATAGATGCCTTAAAAGATGATGGAGGCAACGGGGGACACGAGGAAGACCCTGAGGTGGCTATAGTTGGGGAGTCGAAAAGCGCCGATGATGTTACTTTAGCTGCACTGAAAGCCGAACAAGATAAACGCATGCAGCTTAAAGTTGAAAACTTAGACCCCGAAAGCCTTAAGCCCCTCGCAGTAGTAGATGCTGGATCAAGGTTAGTTGTTAATCTTTCGACTAGATTTATTACAGAAGAACTTGCTAAAAAGTCTTCTCTTGATTCCAGCGTTCCGCCTTCCTGGAAGAAGTCAATTGATTCCAGCGCTTCAGCTTCAGGGAAGAAAAAGTCAAAGCGCATCTTACCTGAGGCTGAAAAAGAGGCGAGGGATGCGGGGAAGGCTGCTAAGAAGTCTAAGCCCACTTCAAAGTCTAAATGATGGAGTGTCTTGCTTTATTTTAGCATTTGATTGGCCCATAATTGTTGCTGCAAGTGTGGCCCGCTCACCTTCTTTTTGCCTGTTTTCCTGTACAAATTCGTTCATTTGTAAATAAAAATAATTCATTTCCTGCAATGTCTGTTAGTTATCAGTTCGGTACTTATGTAAAAATGCATGTCCTACTATAGTTGTGTAATGAAGTCATGGTGGGGGGAAATATATATGTACATATATGCCCCCAATCAGTCTTGAAAAACCATTCAAGATTTAGTCAAACAGTCTGAATGCCCCCGATTCTCCGACGGGGTCACATTCTTTGTGTCGTTGATGCCTGTCCTTTTTCTGGCATTTTTTAATACTCTCCTGTCTTATATTCAGGTTAGAGTTCTTACTGAGGCGGTATGTTGTCTAGGTGCACCTTCACGCCTCAGAGGACGTCGTCTTCCCGTCCTTTATACTCTCTCTCAATTCTTGAGAGTTAGAGTTAAGAATGTCGTCTTCCCATTCTTTCATGTCTTATTGCACAAACAGTCGTTGTGTTTGTTCCTGCATATAAGCTGTTTTCAACTTTTCAGATTTTAAATTAACATCTTGTATTCCATAATCATAACGGAATAGTAGTTGAAGGTATAAATAATGCAGGAAAGTAAATGACACACGATATTTTTATAGTGGTCCGGCTAAGTCGTAGCCTACATCCACTTTATAGTTCTTTGTTCATATCAACAGACTTTTCTAAGGCAAGTCGTGCCTTTTTACAGAGTTCATAAGGAAAACAGCAAAGAGTACAACATCCCTAATTCAAATATCGCATCAAGTGTTGGGCATTCCAAGCCCTAGGTATTTCTTCGCAATCTACAGTCATTAACTTGAAGGCTCCTGTTTCAAATTTCCGTTGGATGACAAAGGGTTCTTCCCACTTTGGATCGAGGTGAGGAAGGGATGGAAAAACTCGCTTTAGTACCAAATCTCCTGGTTCGAAGGTCCTAAAAAGAACTTTTTTGTCATAATAGCATGCCATCTGACGTCGATGTCTTGACGCACGCAAGTCTGCCTCATCCCTTTTTTCTTCGATTTCATCAAGAGACTCGAGTAGGAGTGCCCGATTCGTCATCGGGTCATAATATGTTACCCTGTGAGAGGGAACTTCAAGCTCTCCTGGAATTACCGCTTCTGAACCAAATGAGAGAGAGAAAGGAGTATGACCGGTAGTTGTCTTAAACGTCGTCCGATATGCCCACAAAGCTAAGGGCAATTCATCCACCCATTTTACCTTTGCACGTTCTAATTGCTTCTTGAGGATGGACTTTATGACTTTGTTTATTGCTTCTACTTGCCCGTTTGACTGTGGATGGGCAACTGCAGTGTACCATTTGTCGATCTTATATTTTTGGCAGAAATTTCTGAATTCGGCACCATCGAACTGGGTTCCGTTATCAGTTATAATGGTCCTTGGGATCCCAAATCGGCATATAATATTTCTAACAATGAAACTTATCACCTTTCTCGCTGTGATTTTGGTTAAGGGCTCAGCTTCCACCCACTTCGTAAAATAGTCCACGGCGACTATTGCATATTTCGCTCCTCCTTTAGCAATTGGTAGAACTCCGATGATGTCAATTCCCCACAAGGCAAATGGCCAAGGACTCACCATCGATTTGAGTTGGGTCGGTGGTGCTCTGGGGATTTTGGCGAATCTATGGCATTTGTCGCAGCGTCGTGAATAGTCAGCTGCATCTTTATTAATTGTGGGCCAGAATTATCCATACCGCAATACCTTCTTTGCTAAGGTCTGACCTCCCGTATGATCTCCACACTCACCTTCGTGTACTTCTCTTAGTACATGCTTGATGTCGTTGTGTGCTATACATCGTAACAGGGGCATGGAAAATCCTTGTCTATAAAGAGTATTATCTTGAAGGATGTATCTGGTGGCCTTACGAACTATGGCCCGCCTCTCACTCTTCTTTGACGGGAGTATCCCATTTCTAAGGAAATTCTTAATTGGGGTCATCCACGACTCCTTCTCCAGTTCTGCTTCGAAAGCAAATTCAATTTCAATCGACTCAAAGCTTGGCGATCCCAACGTTTCAATTGGAATCATTTCGGTTTCCTCCGGATTGTCAGAACTAGCTAGCTTTGCTAGCCTGTCTGCCTTCTGGTTTTCGGCTCTTGGGATATGCGTTATGTTATACCGTTCCAAGTTGCTCAACAGCTCCTCCACTTTCCCGAGATATGCGATCAGTCGAGGTCCCCGAGCCACAAACTCGTTCCGCACTTGGCAGACAACTATTTTGGAGTCGCAGAATATATCCAATGCCTTTATTCCGAGTTCCTTAGCAAGTTTCAGCCCGGCAATCAAGGCTTCATATTCAGAGTCATTATTGGTCGCTGAAAATTCTAATCATAGAGCATAATATAATGATCGTCCCTCAGGAGTAACTAAGACGACTCCAGCTCTGGACCTTCGGTCGTTCTTGGCTCCGTCTGTGTACAGCTTCCATGGATCTAATTTTAACTCCTCCTCTGACTTGACCACCTTGTCATTGATCATTTCCTCCTCTGGAATTGTGAACTCTGCTATAAATTCAGCCAGAGCTTGCCCGCTGATCGATCTCCGCGGCTGAAAATTTAAATGAAACTGACTTAATTCAATATTCCATTTGATCAAACGCCCCGATGCTTCGGGTCTTTGCAACACCTGCCTTAGAGGCTGGTCAGTGTATATGGTTATTGGGTGAGCTTGGAAATAGTGGCGAAGTTTTCGGGAGGCGATCACGAGGCTGTAAGCAAGCTTCTCAATCCTTGGGTAGTTGCGTTCTGCAGCTGCCAATTTTTTGCTTACATAATATACCGGCCTTTGCACTTTGTCTTCTTCTCGGACCAAGGCGGTGCTAACAGCGTGGGCCGAAACCGCTAGGTAAACAAATAACTCTTCATGATCCACTGGCTTTGACAAAATCGTTGGTTTCTCTAGTAATTCCAATAAATTTTGAAAGGCCTCAACACAGTCCGAAGTCCATTAGAAATTTTTCTTTCCCTTTTTTATCAAGTCAAAAAATGGGATGCATTTGTCCGTTGCTTTGGAGATAAATCTACTCAACGCGGCTACTTTCCCTGCAAGACTTTGGACATCTTTTATTCTCCTCGGTTCTTCAATGTTTCTTATCGCTGCTATTTGGCTGGGATTGATTTCAATCCCTCGAGAGCTCACGATGAAACCTAGAAACTTTCTCAATGCCACTCCAAATGAGCATTTCAAAGGATTTAACTTCATCTGATACTTTCGCAGGATACCAAACATCTCTGCCAAGTCTCGTGTATGGCTGGAAGACTGTTTCGATTTGACAAGCATATCATCCACATAAACTTCCATAGTCTTCCCTGTTTTGTTATAAAACATCATGTTCACCAAGCGTTGGTTGGTAGCTCCAGCGTTTTTCAATCCGAACGGCATGACCACATAGTAATACAACCCCACATTTGTAATGAAGCCCGTGTGCTCTTGATTTGGCACATGCATAGGAATCTGGTTGTACCCGGAATATGCGTCCATGAAAGAAAGAAGTTCATGTCCCACTGTCGAATCTACAAGCTGGTCAATTCTGGGGAGTGGGAAGCTATCTTTCGGGCAAGCTTTGTTCAAGTCTAAAAAATCAATGCATGTCCGCCACTTTCCGTTTGACTTCTTTACTAAAACAGGATTCGATATTCAGTCGGGATATGTCGAATCTCTAATAAATCCGTTCTCTTTCAGCTTCACCACTTCCTCTTTCAGAGCTGCCGACCTCTCTGGGCCCAGCACACGTCTCTTTTGCTTTACAGGCAGGTGTTTTGGGTTTATACTCAGTGAATGACTCATGATGGATGGCGATATCCCACACATGTCGGCGTGGGTCTGGGCAAACACATCCAGGTTTGCCTTCAGGAAGTCAGTTAGTTCTTTGGCTCGGTGTGGATCCAACTGGGATCCAATCTTCAAAACTCTTGCTGGATCTGCTTCGTCAATGGGTATATCCACTGTCGCTTCGTTAGGAGTTGCATTTCTAGCCTCTGGTTTCTCATCTTCTCTGGGATCCAAGTCTTCAGGCATTCCCTTGGGCAACTCCTTCGGGGCTGATCCTTATAATTGCTACACCGAACCCTCCTTTGGAGGAGGCGAGGCACCTTTACTCTCGATGTTGAGTCCCTTCATTAGCATCTTTAATTCGGAAATATAGCAAGCCCGTCCGGAGACTTGATCTCCTCTCATTACTCCAGTTCCGGCTTCAGTTGGGAACTTAAGCAATAAACACCACGGGGCGATACAAGCCCTGAACTCTGCAAGGGCAGGCCTTCCCAAAAATGCATTGTAGGGCGAATCTACGTCCAGCACTACGAACTGAAGCATTCGTACTCTTCGACGTTCCCCTTGCCCCAATGTTACGGGCAATTCTATATACCCCATTGGAGCTGTCGACGCCCCGTTGAAGCCTCGGATCCAACCTTCACATGGCATCAAATCTCCAGACTCAAGTTTCATCTGATCAAATGACTTCTTAAACAAAATATTAACAGAGCTTCCATTGTCCACTAGCACCTTATGAACCAATGCCGGTCCAATGGTAGTGGTAATGACCAATGGATCTTTGGTAGGTGACTGGATTCCGGTATCGTCTCTGCTACGGAACACCACGTCATCAAACATTGTCCTCTGCTGTTTCACAGGGGCGATATCTTCCAAATCGTCGCACTCATCCACATCTACGTGCTTAACTGCATTAACGTATTGGTCCATTGCTCTAAAACTGTGGATAGTTGGGTGGAGTCCACCAACTATGGTGTTAATAACAATTCCCTTGCCTTTCTGCTGCGCTGTAGGCTTGGGAGCAGACTGATTCTGGTTTGGGGCCTGTTCTCCTTGCCCCCTGTCTCTTGGGGCAGCCTTATACTCATCCAATTTTCCTTTGCGCAGCAGCTTCTCAATCACATCTCTCAAGTGTCGACATTCATTCGTTGAATGCCCATGAGTTCCATGAAATAAACAAAATTTTCCAGTTGCGATTTTTTCTCTGTTGAGTCTCGAGGCGGCGGTCTTTTGTATTGTAAAACATTGTATGTATCCAAATAAATGTTCTCTAGGGTGTCATTCAGCGGTGAATAATTCTCAAAGGTCTGGAACCGGGATCTTTTGTCAGAATTACTTCCTCGGTTCCTATTTCTTCTGTTGCCATTCGCATTACGGTTGCTGTTGTCCCCGTTTCCATTATTATTGTTTCCATTCTTGTTTCCCACATTCTCATCGACTTTCCCAGAACTTTCTCCAGACTGCTTCACGGCGAAATTACTCTGAACAGTTTCTTTTGAAGCCGCTCCGGACTTCCTCTTTATGTTTTCCCTTGCTTCCTCTCGTCTTAACTGAATATTTG
Source organism: Allium sativum (assembly GCA_030737875.1). NCBI lineage: Eukaryota > Viridiplantae > Streptophyta > Magnoliopsida > Asparagales > Amaryllidaceae > Allium > Allium sativum. The sequence continues at coordinate 140,811,885 of CM060924.1, forward strand.
CCTTTTCATAAAACAACTTCTTGTGGGAGGTGGCTTCCCAGAAAGATAATCTCCAAACTCGGAATCAGGATCAACTCCTTCCATTAAAGCCATCAAGATGGTGGGCTCATGCGGGTCACTGACTTCTGTTATAGCTAAGTTGAAACGGTCAAGATATGACTTCAAAGAATCATCCGACGCTTGTTTAATTCTCGATAATTCAATAACATTCTTAGACTTTCAGGTGTGAAGTCGGAATTGATTCATAAAACGTTCACTTAATTCCCTGAAATTCGATATCGATCGAGGAGGAAGTCGGGTAAACCATAGTAATGCCACGTCTTCTAAGTAGATCGGGAAAGCTTTACACTTCACTGTGTTAGGGGCAGCGGCAGCATTCATAAGCCATGCGTATCGCATCAAATGTTGTCCCGGGTCGGTTCTCCCGTTGTACCTGTCCATCTGCGGTAGGTTAAAACGTCGGGGGAATTGAAAGTTAAGGATTTCATCAGTAAAAGGAGTATGGCTTCGCTCAATGCCATAATGTTCATTGGTGTAGTTTCGACTCTCAGACATGATCTGGCGTACCATAGTCCATACGTCAGCATTGGTCAAGGGCCTTTCAGGCTCCCTGGCTCTGATGTTCGGGTTTCCTCTGGGCTCCGGATCAGGAGACGCCCTCCTTCTGATGTTCGGGTTTCCTCTGGGCTCCTGATCAGGGGACGCCCTCCTTCTTCTAGCCGCTTCTGCTCTGCTTTGTTCCCTACGTTCCCGGTCGATCTCGGGAGGAAGGGGCTGGAGCATTTGTCCCTGAGTGGGATTGGTAAGGTTAGGGTCTCTAGGCAATACATGGGATCCCCGCATTGGTAATAGCATAGGCTCTCTCAAGCTCGGATCATTAGGTCCTAGTACCCGTGCAGCGTCCTCGCGGGACCCAAAAGATCCGAAAGTCATTTGCTCCAAATTCTGAGGTCGTTCGAGTGGCCTTCTTTCATGGGGCCGTTCTTCCTTAGAAGAAGAAGACTGATCCATTGCAGTGTGATGAACCGGGGATGGAGTTCTTTGTCTGCGGAGTTTGCCAATTTCCCTGCTCATGATTCCCATATTCTCTTGCATCATAAGATTGGTGCGCTCGTGGATTTTCATAGCCTCCCTAGTGCTCTCAAGCATGTCAAGAAGGCGCGAAAAATCTCCTTGGGTAATAGGCGCAGATGGGTTGATCTGATCGTTGATCCTGGTGGCTGGAGTCGGAGCATTTGGAGGAGCTCGAGTAGAGGTTCCAGCATCACCTAGTGACGATCGGATTGGAGCTAAGCAACCTGGTCGGGTCGGAGATGGGAAACCTGTTCGGATCGGAGCAGAGCAACCTATTCGGATCGGTTCGGGTTTGGGGAGTGAACTTCTTCAAATTCTCCTACACGGATCGGAACGGAGCTCTCTCCTTGAGGTCGGTTCGGATTTCCTGAACCTGTCTGATCCGCTACCGAGCTTTACCCATGAGGCCTTGTCACAACCGGGTTTTGCTGATCTTCACCAACTCCGTTCCCTCGACTGGTTTGAACTTCCTTGCCTTTTCCTTTAGCCATAGTTCTTCAACAATCAACCAACAAGTATTCAAAAGCGTCGAAACTTGAGGATTAACTTCTTTGAACTCAACGGTCCAAAAAGTAGAACGATAATCCAGAAAAACAGATAATTCAAATGTTCTCAGTGAAAGCACCAAAATGTTAGACCAAAAAGTGGTTCTAACACCCAAATTGACTAAAATCGAAATAAAATAAGATCGAAAATAAAAAGGAGACACAGGATTTATAGTGGTTCGGCGTTGAAAAGCCTACGTCCACTTTATAATCACTTTGCTTGATGATGTAGATGAAAATACAATGAGGTATTCACTCAATTTCACTCACTTTTCATATATATTCACTTAACTATCTCAACATATACTTTGGATGACGATTTTTGAATTGTTTGGAATGCCGGAATTCGGTTTTCTTTATTGTTTGAACTGTACGAGTGCTCCAAAAAGATCCTTTCAAATGTCTCTTGACAGGGTATTTATAGGTGGAAATTAACTCAGAATCCGGTTCGGATCGGAGCTACGTGGCTCTTATCCCATCGTTCTCGGGCTCAGATGGATTTCAGTGTTGACAGCACACCAGATTAGTGGTCATCATGGGTAGGAAATGGTTGTAACTACCCCGAACATCCAGGAGATCGTGGGGTGAAGCAACATGGTATACTGGGTTCAGTTCGGAGGGGCGAGTAGAATGGGTTCGGATCTGGGCATCTGATCCGATCCGACCTGTGTTGAATTTGAGCTCTTTTCCATTTTACTCTGTTCCATCCCGATCTGGTAGTAGCCCTCCGATCCGATCCGATGCTTTTTAAGAAGAAGTGTTCTTCAACGCTTGACATCTTGACTTTGTGTTGCCTATTTCACAAAGTAGGCTAACAATATTGATACTAATTTATTCAATCTAGGATCAATTTCTTCAATCTAGGATCAGTTTCTTCAATCAATACATAAGAATATTTTCGGGTCATAAGTCTTAGGTAGTTTGAGGTTGAGTAATAAGGTGATTTGTTTAAACTGCAGGTTACCATGTGTATTTCTAAGCATATATATATATATATATATATATATATATATATATACTACAGTTATCTCAGAAAAAAGCCATATACCTATTTAGCTGGAATTGCTATTTGAAACTGGTGTTTTCTAAACCAACACACGAACATGTACAATGCATATATATTTAAATTAATTTCTTTTTACATAATTATATGCATATATATGTAGCACCTTCCTTTTGTGATTCTTTGTTCTTTAGTATGTCTCTTATCTCGAAAAAAATCATTTCCATTTTATATTCTTCTTTTTTATAGGACTTAGTTAGAGTAGGTTTCGTTTTATGTTCGAATTAGGGCTTTTTTAGAATAACCGCAGTATTCATATTTCTCAGCTTTCTCAATAAAGACTGGTATACACCCTTTTGGCCATCATATAAAGAATTAAATTATTAGGTCAATGGAGATGAAATAGTAAATATTATCGTTTAGATGTTCTTTTTTCTCCTTTTCAATTCATCTTGGCTGTCTATCAATTAATGCAACATGTATCTTACCGTTTAGTCATTGTTTTCTTTTTTCTTTCGTAACCAGCAAATTTCTATTACTAGGCATGCTTAAATTATGGATTGGATGGAAATTTTGATGAACTAGAAGAGGTAAGACCATGCTTTTATGATTTAATTAGATTGAAAAGTGAAGTTTTAGTGAATGAGATAGACTAGTTGAGATTCGAAGGTGGGACACCTTGATGCACAAGATGGAAAGAATAGCTTCTCAAAATTAGAAAAAGCAAGATTACAACAGACGATTCCATTTGAATTCCAAGAAGAAAACTAGATTGATTCTAATTTTCTCAATTAGTCACTTGAGAGAACGAAGAACTACAAAATTAATACAAACGCATGGAAGAATGAATGTATTTAGGCTTCTCCAGATCTAAAGACATAATCTTTGTCTTGTAATTGGTTGTCGCATTTCACTGGAGATAATTGGGAATTAGGAAAAGGTTTTTTAAAAAAAAGAAAAAAAAATCCATAAGCGAATTTTTTATCATTTTTTATCTGATCTTCTCTCGATTCCTAGATTATCTCAATAGCAGTTTTCTAAGCCACTGGATCATGTAAGGTAGAGTTATCTGATACAAGTAACAATTTTAAATTCATCTGATTTATTTGATAAGAAGTCTGGAAGGACAAAATACGAAAACAAACTTAAGTTCAGGGCAAAGTTGAAGTATGTTAATCGATGGGTCAGTTCACAAATTTAATATAGTTTCCAAAATTTGAAGCCAAGTCTAACATTCAAATTTTCTTTCATAATTTTTTATGAAGTACTGGCGAACTTGAATAAAAGATAACAAAACTAATTGCCTAATATTGACCAACACAATCATGCTTTAATCTTGAAAAGAAAAGAGTGAAAATTATGCAGCAACTAAATGCCTAAATAAATTCACAACACGGTCTAAATGCTTAAATCAATTCAGCTGCTAACATGTTATGCGATAGCTAAAAGTAGGCAACATCAATGAGCACATAAAAAGAAAAACTATCCAATCAATTAGCAACAACTAAAATTATGCAAGATCAAATCAAAAGACAAATCAACCAATTAAATCCAAATCACGCAACAGCTAAATGAATTAGTCGGACCACCGCTTAGAACTAAACAAACTAATTAGCTAGTCAATCAAAAGACCTACTCTAATATCATGCAACAACCGGGCTAATTGGAGATTTTAATTTAGCAACCAAAATTATGCAAATCAATGGAGAATCTCAGAAATTATATATGTTACCAGGGTTGATGACGCAGAGAAGATGAACAAATTAATGTTGTAGGCACAGGCGCGCAGCAGCGCTTTTAGGGTTTCAGGCTTCTTCGTCTTCGCAGTAGAGAGGGAGACGAATGCATTTTTTTTCTTTTGAATTAGGAAAAGGTTAGGGTTTCATGAATGAGGAATCGAACGATAAGAATTCCGAAGGAAAAAAATGGGCAGCCTTTCTTTGGATGACGTAGATTGTTAGTTGGGTTAAAGATCGAATGGTTGAGGTTGCTTTCTTCGGATGACATGGATCGCTAGTTAGATTACAGATCCAACGGTTGACGCTCCTTCAATTTTAGCATGTGGATTGATGAGGATGTATGAGAAATGATTTGTACTATCAATTGGTAAATGATTATATGTAGATTCAAGGATGGGTAATTTAGGAAATACACTTCAATGCTTGTTGATAATACAGGTGAAACGACCTGAAATCCCCCTTATGGGAAATCACGGATTGATTTGAGGACAAGACGAATCAGAACACAAACAGAAGAATATTTCATTGTTAATTACAACAATTCCATCAGAATACAAGAATATACAGAGTATAAATAAATAATATACATCAAAGAAATATCAGAGATTTAAATACATTACTGCAGCGGAAAAATAATACAATACACAACTGAAAAGAATATACAGATACAAAGCTTTCCGAATATCATTCCAGCTGTAAAACAGGTTCCTGTGAATATAAATCTGCAAAACCAAAACTACTAGCTGCCCGTGTCGAAAATAAAGGCACCCAGAGTTTAGGTTAAAACAATAAACTCCAGGTCAGTCATGTGACTGGTGTGAGAACTAAAACAGTTATTAATCTTTATTTTAAAGTTAGGTAAATCAAGGGACCACGCCATATAACACGGAACGGGTTTCCTCCCAAGAATACCAGTGCATAAAACAACAACGCAATGCTAAATAAAGAACAATGAAGCTATTATAAGACCCAGTCCCATCACATAATGCAACACAAGCCAGAGGATAGGGTTTTACTTATAATAGCTAAAGAATGCTTGATACGCTAAATTTCATCTTTTATTGTTACTATAAGTGCATAGTGTCAAAACAATTTCAATCATAAGTATCAATTATAGACGGCGTGGGTACCATATATCATGTCGCCATACTAGTTATACAATTAAAACCGCAAAATCACGTATTTGGAAGTTGGATTTCCATCTGTGAACCGAGGCAAGGGATCGTCCTCACCGCTTCGAGACGCTCTAGCCCGTGTCTCAGGAACAGCCGCAACTGCCCCTTGGATCATCAGGGCCGGTCCACCGATGTGGATTAAAATTCCTGAACACTGCGTTTCCCCACCCTATGGGGTGTCAATGAGCCAAATGATTCCATCGGACCTGGATCGTCTGATCTAACCGAGGCGCCTTGCAATCCATCATCCATATAAGTAAAATGTCAGGCCGTGTAAAACACTGACACCACTCCTAGCCTGAAGGAAACGCATGCCCGACCTGAAGTCCTCTCCCGTTTCTGGTTCACAACTGGGGTGTGAGGCTCGCGAATTAATGCTACACAAAGCTATGCTACACAGGTCGTGCTTTGATCATCTACCACAATACTTTGCTTTTCAACAGAAGCCTTGATCATTAGCATCTCAGCATGCCACATAGGTAATTCACGCTATGCAACCGATATCAATCACACGGAATGAAATCCGATGTCAGACACACATCCATTTACAAGTCCGTTCTGGGTCTGAACGAAACCGAAGGAACCTTATTCCTCGTATATCCATCGATCTCCAAGTACGTCTGGATGATCACCAACCGATTCCCTCCTCATCAGTGATCACCCAAACTATGTGAAGACCTCTGGTCTTCGACCACCGTCTTCATCCTTGACACCACGTCGAATCAATTATTCAGAATGGGATAAACCCGGTCTTTCTGAATAACTCGCGTATATAATAAACAAGTGTTACACAAACACAACATATGCCTCATTCCAATTCAGAATATTCTTTTATTCAAATATTCTTATACTTTGGGAAAGGTTCCCATTGATTTTATCAAAGATAAATTCTTTAACTTTATCCTTTAATCTTCTTTTGAATATCAATTCAAACTAATCGGGATTAGCGAACCACATCGAAGTAATCATTTGTTTTAAATTTCCCTATCCCAACCTATTAATCCCATGAAGTAAAACTGGTAATACTTCATATCTAACACCACGGTGTTATCGGTAAATTCAATTACCATTTCACGTTCAAATCTAATTAAAGATTTAACTATCGCCTGGAGCAAAATTGGTGATACTCCATTCTCGATCATTTCAATCTAATTAAAGATTCATTAAAACTCCACTTGGTTTTAACCTTCCCAAGAATCAATATTAATGATTGTTTAACTTGGGAAATCATATCCTGTCTTTAACTGGGTTAAATGTCATTTAAAACACGGTTCACGATAAACCCAAAATCACATTCCATTAACAATGGAATTTTCACGGAAAACAGATTAATATATATAATCGATATGAACTTCCATATCCAACTAATAATATAAATGGAATATCGGCAAAGCCTTTTAAATTCCATATATATTAGCAGTCTTCCTCCACTGAAATTCACTTCGATTATTACCAAATCGAATTCCATTCCATTCCAATTTATTTTATTAAATTGGAAAACTTTACTTTGAAAATTTTCATTTAAACCTTATCAAAAAGATTTATAAATTCCAAATCACATTTCACTGTAAATCGGGTTAAAGAACAAATGTCATTAAAACACAGTTCACGATAAACCCTATTCACATTCCATTAATTATCAGGTTAAAGAACAAATGTTATTTAAAACACTGTTCACGATAAACCCAAAAATCAATTACAATTCAATTCCAATTAAATATTATTTAATTGGTATACTTCACTAAATCTAAATAAAAAGATTTAATCTTTTTCTCGACTGGGTTCAAGAACAGTGTTAATGAAGACACCATTCACGACAAACACAAATTCCATTTGATATTTAAATAAAAGGCTCTAAATAGAAAATATATCGGCTTATACTCAATATCAAATACTATAATGAACAAATATTGTATTGGAAATAACGATATAAATATATCTTTCAAATTTCCATAACAATATCTGTATAATCACGAAATCCAACACCGAAATATTCCGAAGACAATTTCCATTCAAATCCATTTCCACTTTATATATTGGAAATTCTGGTTATTTTCAAAACCGTTTCAAATCCACATTATTTATTTTAAAAATAAATGGGATTATAATTCTAGTTCAAAACTAGTTCATTTCGATAAAAATCTATTTTTATCTTTTCAAATATGGAATTTTTCATCCCAATTCTTTCTAAATCATTTCTTATGATTTTATATTAATTATTGATATTTTTAATAATTTTATCAAGGCATGTACAGTCGATTTCAATCAACGGCCATCGAACTGCACTTACAACGACCTTTTCCAAATTTGATTTGGACATAATTCCAAATCTAACCGTTAGATTTCTGATTTCTTGTATTCGTTAGAAAGCTCTTTTCGATACGAACCCAATGGTTCTGTTTTTAGGAGAATCCGACGGACGGATCTCCCGTAATGTCCACTCGAAGTCAATGGTCAAAATTCATGAACCGCCGCAGCGCGACGCATTCTATTCAGGCCATTATATAATATATATAATATATATTTCGTCAATTTCCATTTAAAACGTATTTTATAAATCGTTTTAAATTCATTTTCAAAACGATTTCAACTTCCATCTCAAATTCAAATCAAAATTGAATTTTCCAATGTAAATTCATTACAAATCGATTTCAATTTAAATCGATTTCAATTCAATTTCAATTCGTTTTAAATTCAATTCAAAACGATTTCAATTCTATTTCAATTTAATTCGAATTTCAATTCTATTCAATTTATTTCAAATTTCAAATCATTTCAATTTATTTCGAATCTCAAATCATTTCAATTTAATTCTAATTTCAAATCATTTCAATTTAATTCAAATTTCAATTCCTTTCAATTTAATTCAAATTTCAAATCATTTCAATTTAATTCGAATTTCAAATCATTCGAATTTCAAATCATTCCAATTTAATTTGAATTCCAATTCATTTCAATTTAATTCGAATTTCAAATCATTTCAATTTAATTCGAATTTCAATTCATTTCAACTTAATTCGAATTTCAATTCATTTCAATTTAATTCGAATTTCAAATCATTTCAATTTAATTCGAATGTCAAATCATTTCAATTTAATTCGAATTTCAATTCATTTCAATTTAATTCGAATTTCAATTCATTTCAATTTAATTCGAATTTCAAATCATTTCAATTTAATTCGAATTTCAATTTATTTCAATTTAATTCGAATTTCAAATCATTTCAATTTAATTTGAATTTCAAGTCATTTCAATTTAATTCAAATTTCAATTCATTTCAATTTAATTCGAATTTCAAATCATTTCTATTTAATTCGAATTTCAAATCATTTCAAAATATCAGATTTTGAAATCACTTTCGATATTCATTGTAAAATGAATAAAATCGACAAAATTCCCGTACTTGTTAAAATGGCATTTAACTACTTAACACGGCTTCACATTTCAATATTCACTTAATATTATTTTAAAATATTCGATAATTCTGAACTGGAATCAGACACAGTCAATTACCATATAATGTTGATTATATGAATTTCACACAACAAATGTGTATAACAACAATGACAACATCAATCAATCATCTAGAGTGCATTCTACACTGTATAAGCATCAAATATAAATATTTAACACTTATAACAGCCTGTCAATCGATCGACACACTGCTAATTATTGGGATTAGTGTATGTCAAATTTCAGCCCAATACCCGTGTGAGGTTTTCAAACAACAACCACAGATTTATTTGTGTAGTTGGGCGAGGTGTTAAATTTATCATCCCAATCAATATTAGTCAAATGGGTGTATATAAACAAATCATGCGATTTGTTTATAAATATTTATTTTATATACACGTTAAAAATTATATTTTTAACTGTAAAATAATTATTTATTCTACATCACACAATTAATTTTCACAACACATCAATTAAACAAACAAGTCATTCATGGTATGTGGACGACAGATGTCGGGTGCTACTAAGCACCGTATGCATCCTAGTATATAATTTTAACTAGAAAACAAGAATTAAAGTGAGAAGTTCTCACCTAGAAGCTAAACCAAACGCCGCGACTCTTCATATGTAGAAAATCTTCATCGCATTTTCAACGAGATCTGTTTCACGAAATTTATATTAAAAATCATATTTTTAATTCGCTACTACATAAATAAAAATCACCTTTTTATTTAGCTACTTTACAAATGAAAATCACGTTTTTATAAACCAAATTTTATAAATAAAAATCATTTCCCTTTTCATAACATTTCATGAAAACATATAAATAAAAATCTAATTTTCATGCTTCAATCGCATATGGAAAAATCTTATTTTTATACTTCATTAGCTATGGAAAAATCTAATTTTTATCGTGCCCTCATGTATATAAAAATCCAATTTTTATCGCAAATCTATATACATAAAAATCGCAACTTTATCTCGTCTTTCATATTATAAAGACCCAACCTTTTCATATATAAAAACCAACCTTTTATGTAATAAAACTCCATATTTTTATATAAATAAGATATATAAATACTCACTGCGTTATCGGAGGAAGGAGGGGGCTTCGGTTAACTGAGGCGTCGCTGGAGGGGGCTGCTGGCCGTCGGAGGTAATCGGAGCAAGGGAATGGCGGCGGTCTCCTTGGATGGTGGTGGCGACGGATTAGGGTTGTGGGTTTTGTGGCGGTTCTAGGTGGGAAGGAGGGCTCGGATCAGTAGACAGAGGGAACGGAGGGAGAGGGGGCGCGATGCCAGCGAGCGGCGGTGGGAGGGCCGGCGGCGGTGCGTTCCAGGCGGTGGCATGGAGAATCGCGATGCGCGATTTTTTTTCCCGTAATGAATTTGATGTTGAAGAGTGATTTGGGGGAGGTAGGAAGCTGACCGAGTTAAGGAGAAAAAGGGGTAGACCTCTTTTTATTTAAATATATTTTATTAATTAATTTTCCCCATAAAGTAACTTTTTCTTTTGAACTCCAAATCAAACCTGTCGACTGTCGTCCATAGCTAATTACCCCCATTCCGAACACAATGGGATATGTATCGTAGGCGGATTCGACTGTTTCGACCAGTTTTCGTCAAAATCAAAATATAAATCTATATATTGAATTTGAACGCGCATTTGAATTTACCGGGTCCACAAACGGACTCTAAAAATTCCCAAAAAATATTTTCTAGCTTCGTATTGACGATACAGTCCTAACAAAACTAATTTCATCAAATTTTTAGACCATTTGAAAATGGCCATTTTCTGGTCGATCGAAATTGACTGAAACTGTCAAAACACGTTTTACTTCGCCATGCTCACATATTGATTCAGAAAATTACGAATTTTGGAATCTAGCAATAACTAGACATCACGGATCCAAAAAAGTGGTTTCGTCGAAAACAGAGGTCGTTTGCAAAATTTCCATTTTTAAGGACCAAAATTCTATAGCGACTATTCTGAATTTTCAACTGGGCATAACTTTTGATTCCCGCTATGAGATTTTAATTTTTCGGATTTGTTGGAAAGATATTCTCAAATAGATTCTAATATTTTTGGTTTCGCTAAAATCCGATTTATTTTGAATCCTGTACATTCATTTGAACTTTGAAATCGAAATTTCAAACTACCGCGCCATTTCTAATTTATTTTATAATTAAAATAAATATTTATATTCTAACGACGATCTATATAAATATATACATTCTAATTATATTAAAAATAAATTTCTCGTCATTATTATTTAAAATATATCATTTTAAATATTCAAAATTCATTAAAATTGCCAAAATAAAAATTTAAATTGGCTCAGATTTCCGGGTTATTACAACAGGAAACTTTTCAAAGTAAATCTTGAAAAAAAAAATTCTAGATTTGAAAGTTTTGGATGCCAAATAAACAGACTTAATATAATATATTTTCTCAAGTTTTTGCCTTCTAAAATTCTCGATATTTCCTAGATTTTCTTTAAGATTCAATGTTCAAAAGCGATTTTTTTTCGTTTACAATTTTTAACATCCAATATTCGTATTTTATGATTTCCCATTGCATTTGCTTTTGCGATTCAATACATTTATTGTTCATGATTTTTAATGATTATTTTTAAGGTTGTTTACATTTTCTAAAAAAATTTAAAAAGATACTTATGACAATGCTAACAATACATCGTTCAAATACGAGAATTAATAACATCAGTTAAAAGTTGTTATGTATTAAAATAAAAAATAAACACGATCTTTAATATAAATTGTGGATGTTGTAATACAAAAAATAAATAGAATTTACAACTTGTCCTTTTTGTTTTTGCTTAACTTTGAGTTCACAATATTTGATAAATAATGTTGAATACATAAATTTACGACTTTGAAAAATTGCATTGTTTTTGTATTTCAATAATATTGCATTATTATGAAAAGGATATATAATACAATGTAAAAAAAATAAAAAATCATATTTAACAGTTGTTTTCTACGACAATTATACCAAACATTGTGGATATTTTTTGATTTATAACATTTGTACAGAGAACGTTATATGGAAATATCAATTTCAACATTTTCCCTAACAAATGTTTTAAAAGTCTGTCACTTTTACGATACTTAGGCGAATTATCGATCCAGCCGTCATAGATGGATCTGCTATCCTAGAATGTATTTAGACACAATGGGAAGGCAATTTCAATTTTGATTCCCATATATTTACCTCTCAATACATTTTGAACTGCACCGATCATTGAAATTATCTAAGATACAGTTCCGCTCCTAAGACAAACTAAGGGTAGTCATCAGAAATTGAAATAGATTTAGAAATTGAAAACAAGTTCGAAATACAGATAGACTTTGATTTCGAAGTCTACTCTAATTTCGAAATCGAAATCAAGATCGAAAGCAATTTTGAAATCAAAGTGAAGATTGATTTCTAAATAAATTGTAACATTAGAAAATAAAATCAAACGATCAAAAATAGAATTCATCAATCTCTAACAAAAAAACTTAATCGACCAATAATACTTAACCGATGAAAAATAAGAAGAAGATAACCTCGTTTAATCTTAGTCTTCTGTACATGAAATTTTAGGTATGAACTGAAGAAAACATCAGGAAACATAGTTGGCGATATCGGGGAAGAATTATCAACAGTAATTATAAAATATAAGTAGCAACTATAATTATCAATTGTAATCGTTAAATACAATTATTTAAAATTGATTATTGAATACTAGATATCATTTCATAAGTATTAAATTTTATTATTAATTATTAAATAATTATCATAATTAATAAACTGATATTTTCATTATTTAGGGGAATAATTATAAAAGAACAATTTAAAATTTTGGAATTTAGCGTAAAATATACTAGCATACTTACTGAAATTTATGATGAATGCAGAGGACTTAATTAAGAATTTAGTAATTACATTGGTTATAAGCAAAGATTATTTTTCTAATTCTAAATAAGCAATGATTATAAGTTATTTATTATAGAATGTAAATTATTATTTATTATTACTTATAAATCATTAATTAGAACAAATAAATTATTAATTATTGAACATGTTAATAATTATTAAAAAATAACACTAAAGTATATCTTAGAAAAATAATATAAACAACTCTTGCAAATCTGCTGTCTTGCATTTAATATTAAATTAACTTCTAAAAATTCATTGTATGGTTAGCTCTTAAATAAAAACTCTAACTATTAAATACGATTATTTAAAATTAATTATTGAGTGCTAGATATAATTTCTAAGTATTAAATTTTATTATTAGTTATTAATAGATTATTATAATAAATTGATATTTTCATTATTTAGGATAATAAATATAAAAGAATTAACGATTTAAAATTTTAAGATTTAGCATAAAATATACTGGCATACTGACTAAAATTTGTGTTGAAAATAGAGAACTTAATTAAGAATTTAGTAATTACATTAGTTATGAGCAAAGATTATTTTGCTAATTCTAAATAAGCAATTATTATAAGTTATTTAATATAAAATGTAAATTATTATTTATTACTACTTATAAATCAATAATAGAACAAATTAATTATTAATTATTGAAAATTTTAACAATTATCAAAATAATTACACTAAAGTATATCTTAGAAAAATAATATAAACATCTCTTGCAAATCTGTTGGAATTCTACTGCAAAATAGCTTCTATTAATATTCGTCGGTAATCTGCTTGTATTTGCAGCGGAAAATAGCGATAGAAATTTTCTATCGGTAATTTGACGCAATTTGCGACGGATTAGTGAGGGATAACAAAATACGACGGTAATAAATAAAAGAAAAAAGTTCAAAAATACAAAAAACTATCCCTTGCAAATCACACGGAAATCCATTGCAAATTAGTGACGGAAAATTCTGCTTCTAAAAATTTGATGCTAATTCGGTGTTTTCTTGTAGTGAAAGTATCCCTGTCACTAACTAGACTTGGGTACCCAATGCAATCTTACAATTTCTTTCACAAACATTTCTGCTAACTTCCTTGCATTTCTTTCTTATTTGATGGGTACGAAATGTGCTAGATTGGTTAGCCATCAACTACCTCCCAAATACTGTCACTACCCCTCCTAGTTTTAGGCAAGTCATCTATGAAATCCATATATATTTTCTTCCATTTCCACTTTGGTACTTCCAATGGTTGTAATAAGCCTGATGGCTTTTGATATTTTGCTTTAACCTGTTGGCACACCATGCATTTAGATACAAACTTACTTGCTGCCCCTTTCATCCATTTCCACCATTATTTCCTTTTCAAATCGTGATACATCTTTGTAACTCTTGGATGGATAGTGTAGTTGTTCCTGTGATACACATCCAAGATTTCTTTCATTAAATCTTTCATTTGCAGGCAAACACAATCTCTTTTTATTTTATAAATAGCCTTGCTCATCTATCTCAAAATTTTCTACCTCTTCTTTTAATAAAAGAGCTTTCTTTTCATTAGGGAATAGGTACGTCTTGGTATTGTAATACCCTTACTTTATTTATCAAGTCCGATTTGACATCGATAAAGTTGAGTCTTCTTGTGTCCATATGTTTACTATGTACATCCATATGTACACTACTAGGGCTATCTATCTCCATATCAGTAAGTACTGACAATGTTTTGAACTCTTCCATCATTAACATGGCCACCCTAACATGCTTCCTACTCAATGCATCTAGCACCTTATTAGCCTTCCCAAGTGTATACAATATGTATAGGTCATAGACTGCTAGGAATTCTACTCATTATGATGCCTCATGTTTAGGTCTTTTTGAGAAAACAAATATTTTAGTGACTTGTGATCAATATATAATTCAAACTTAGCCCCCAATAAATAGTGTCTCCATAATTTTAATGCATATACTATTGAAGCCAATTTTAGATCATGTGTAGCATACCTTGTTTCATTTGGTTGTAACTGCCTTGAAGTATATGTTATTACTTGGTCTCTTTGCGTTAACACAACACCTAAACAAGATCACAGCCCTTCGTTTTCCTCTGGTACTTTTAATATAGGATCCTTCTCCAATGCCTCCTTCAAATTTTCAAAATCTCTTTCACACTTTTCAGTTCAAACTAAAGGATGATCCTTCCTTGATGGTTGAGTCAATGATATTCATTTTTTTTCTAAATCCTTTATAAATCATCTATAATAGTCTGCGATGCCTATGAAAGATCTTACCTCAATTATTGTCTTTGGCCTCTTCTAAGTTTGAACATTTATCACCTTGTTGGGATCTACTGAGATGCCTCTTTCAAAAATGATGTGTCCTAAAAAGCTTACTTCATGTTTCCAGAATGTACATTTAGAAAACTTAGCCTTGAGATCATGTTGTCTTAATCTATTCAACACTAAATGCAAGTGTTTTGCATGGTTTTTCACTGTCTTAGAATAAACCAGTATGTCATCAATTAAGATCAAGACAAATTTATCCAAGTAATCCCTAAACATCCTATATATTCATCAAATCAACAAAATAGGAAGGATCATTTGTCAAGCCAAATGACATAACAAGAAATTCTACCAGCCATATCTGGTACTAAAAGCAGTGTACTTAATGATTTCCTTCTCCATATTCATTTGATGAAAAGTTGATGCTAAATCCAACCTTGAGAAAACCTTTGCCCCATTCAGTTTGTCAAAGAGATCATCTATCCTTGACAGTGGGTATTGCTTTTGATTGTGACTTTATTAAGCTCTCTATAATCTATAAACATTCTCAGTGCACCATTGCGCTTTTTAACAAACACAACCGTTGATCCCTAGCAAGAACTACTTGGCTTAATGAATCCTTTTCTTCCATTAGTTGTTGCTTCGACTCACTAATTCCTTTGTCGCCATTCATGTTGGCTTCTTTACAATTGGACTTGCCCTAGGTACAAGTCTGATTTGGAACCCCACTGTTCTATGATATGGTGCTCCCTTAACTTCTTCAAATACATCCTTATATTGGTTTACAATGGGTATTTCTTCGAGTGTTGGCTCTATATCCCGAATATTTAAGTTTATAATATATCCAAAATTTCTTTCCATGGTTGCTTCACACAAAATTGATACTTTTTTTGCCTTCACTAGTTTCCAGTGAAATAGTAGATGTTTCTAAATTAATGGTGGCTCCAAATTCTATTAACCAATCTACCCTTAGTATAATTCCTATCCAAGGGTAATTTAACACATGTAAATTAGAAATAAACACACAACCACTTATATTTAATTCTACTTGGATACATTTCATCCCTAGCACATATGAGCACCTACAGGACTCTTAATAAATAAAGTCTTATCCACTAAAATGCAAGTCAATTCTAACTTATTCTGAATCCAATAAAATTGGTCTCGTCGAATTCTGAGCTAGCTAGCAAAATTTCACTTTTTAAGGGCTATGCGATGATTTTAAAAATTGGATTTTCAAAATTTTCAAACACAAGGCTTATAAATCAATTTAATAATTTCGCTGAGTTTGTTTTAAGTCAAATAAAATATAAAAACTAATTTTAAATTATTCTCTGATTTTATTTAGCAAAAATAACCAATTTACATTCTCATATTCCTTAAAATAGCTTAAAACAAAATTTTAAATTGGTTTTGAAATTCTGGGTTGTTACATTCTCCCCCACTTAAAACTTTTTCATCCCCAAAAAAGAACGGAGCTGAAAGTTGTTTAACTAACCGACTCAACTTTCATTCTGACTTCAGTTCTTTAACTTTTCGATTTCTAAGAACTTCTAAATTTCTCTGAAATTTGGCTAACACCTCAAATTTCTGAAAAATTTCTCCTTTACCTCCTTTGTACGAGTTGATCTAAAAAATTTATTGGGCCATATTAGGCACCCAATAAATCAGTATATCACATACAAATCAATTGTGCGCACCCACCCATTATGATTTATATACCCTTCTCCCCTCATACCCACGTGCCGAAACTAAAACAAGAGAGACATGATGTGTGAATTTTTTTGTCATCTCAAGACCTGTATGGGGTTTGTTATTAAATCCTACAACTTACCGTTATATGTTATTAAGTCCATAATCAGTCTTCAGTTCAACCTGTAATTCAATCATCACCATACAAGCATCTCGCTGATACGTTAATCTAAACCTCGTCATATAAGCGCCAAATGCTTATATGGAATATACTATGCCATCTTCAGAAGTATGTTATGCGGTATAGTCCATAATTTATTGTTACTATCCTATGGCGTATGTTTGATTTCACATAGAGTATTCATCACAACGCATCCGAATCACTCAAAATAGTTATAATAAATAATAAAATTGCGCAACCAACTTATAAAGGTGCACCTATTTGTCGGGCACGCAAATTTATTTCTTTACTCAACATCAAGTCAATAACCTACTTAATAAATATATGCATATATATATAAATGTATGTATGTATGTATGTGTGTGTGTGTGTGTGTATAACTAAATTTGCAATTCAGTTTAACTTAACTCAATTAAATTAAATAACAAGTGTTTTCGTATATTCAATGTTCAAAATCGCAGAGGTTTCGTCTGATTTATTAAAATCAGACGTCATAAGTAATCAAACAGAAAATCAAACAATCACACAAAAAATCAATTGTTTTATTAATTTTATATATACCAAGTATACCTTCAAAATCAAGTTATATATATATATATACTGTAACACCCCGCATTTTTAATGACAATTAAAAATAAGCATATATGTATATATTGTATGCATAGACATATTTAAAGGAAAAATTAAAAAATGAATATAATTGCATGTAATAAGTTGATGCAGTGGAAATTACATGCGAACATTTAAAAAGAAATTAAAAGGAAATTTGAAGAGATTCCAGAATTTGGTCACGAGATTAGCGTCATTACGTTCATGGCGATTTTCTGGTAAACTTAGACCTATGGTTTGTAGAAAACCGATTTAAAATGAAAGAGATATCTTTAATTTAAATAATGTAACAAAACGTGAAAAAAAGGAATGAGAAAAAGGATAATATCTAGCATTGTCATAAGTCTTGTTAACAAAAGACTCAGTAGCTCAGTTGGTTAGAACATGTGACTTGTATACAAGAGGTTCTGAGATCGATACCCACTAGAGTCCTATTTTGTTTTAAGGGAATAGCTTAAAAGTGGCTTAGTGTGAAAGCAGTTAAAAAGTGGCTTAGTATGAAAAGGGTTAAAAGGGGTTTAATTGAGAGAATGTTTCAAAAAAGGAAAAAATATATATTAATTGGTTTGAAATTTGAAATTGTTCGCGTACAAAAGTTTAGCATACGCGCAAGAGTTGGAATACATATGAACATAATTCAAAATAGAAGTTGCACGCGAACAAGGACGCAAACAAAGAAAGGATATTTGGAATTTGATTTATATGCGAATAACTAAATCAAATTTCAAATAAATAAATATATATATACAAATATATATATATATATATATGTAAAGGGGATGACACCCACAAGGGGGTGTCGACACCTGTGTCGACACCCAAGCGGTGGTGTCGACACCTGTCTCGACGCCCAAGCGGGGGTGTTGACACCCATGCGCGTCATACTGTACACATGGCTTGTTTTTATTAGCGAGAGCTGCAATGTGGCAATTTCCTATTGGTCGGATGATGTGGTTAATTCTGATGGAGTTTTAGTTAAGGGTCCGTTTGTCACAGGTCCCTATTAAGTTTCAAAATTAATCTCACATCCGTTCCTAAACTTATTGTAAATTAGGTCCCTATTTTTTGAAAATTCATTAAATAAATTAAAAAATATTAAAAAAATCATGAAAATTCGTTATTAAATAAAACACGTTCACGCCAAAAAATTCAGGTGGAAAAACAATCGATAAACACGTCAAAATCAAAAAATACACAAAACAGCGAAAAATGCATGAAAACATGCACATATTTCAAATATCTACATACATGTATGCATCTATTTCAATTCCGCATCATACAACAGCATATATGCATACATATATGCAGATTTTCCGCAATACATGCATGATTTCATGCATTTATTCGATTTCTGCATGGAAAGCACACATGCTAGCATATGTGCATATGAGTATGCAGTTATGCAGAAAATATGCATTCAAGTATGCGCATATTGCTATGCTTTCGGCTTTCAATGCATTACTGCATACAAGTATGCAGCTATTCCGAATAATAGCATACTTGTATGCAATTATTCAGCAGACTTGCGGATTTTTTTTGCATCTGCATTTTAAAAGTTGCATACATGTATGCAACTATCAGTAATAGTTGCATACATGTATGCAACTTTTTTTTCGATTTGCATGGACTCCTGGGATTATTTACTGATTTTAGATATATTTTTTATGTAAGAGCGCATTTTTTTTGTCAAGAAGGGGAAAGGCGGAAGTTCATGGTCCTGAAGGCAGAAGGGATGAGAAAAATGGGGCAGCAGCTAAAAATAGGGACCGGAAACGTAAGTCAAACTTTGGGTGGATGTGGCTATAATTAAGTTTCATTTTAAGGATGTGTCCCTTATTTTCACTTTAATTAAATTTAAAGGCCCATGCTTTCTACCACACCTATAAATAAACCCCTAGACCTAACCCTAAACCTCATAACTAAGCGGCTACGCTGGAGCTTTGTCATGGCTTCCTCTCTCTCTTCTCAAATCTATTCTAAAACAAAATATTAGTTTAGGAAAATTATGAATCCATATCTGGAGGAGAGGATCAACGTTAATGAAAGATTAATCAAAGCAAAGTTCTGAATCCAATTAAGAGTAAATCTTGGAATGATAGACCAGATTCAGGATCGGGAAAACAAATCAAGGTGAGTAGGTTTAAATTACCCCTTGTGAATAATAGTATGTTTATCGTTTAATCATTCCCCATGGATATTCATAATGAATGTATTGAAAAAATTAATTGATGTGATGGATAATTGCGTTAAAATGAAAATTATATTCAATCAGTTGAGATGTGCATTTATTTGAATGTTTAAGATGAATACTGTTGTATAGATCCATTTTATGAACTTATAATTAGGATAATTGAGACATTGGGTAAAAGACGAACTATTTGAGATCTACATATTATTAATTATATGTAGAAAGACATGCGACTCATATTGAGAGATTTGGGGGCATAAATTATGATGGGGTTAATGGCATAACTATGGTGGAAATTATGCATATAAATTGAATTGGAATTATGAATGTGAATTAGAAATTATGCATATAAATTGAATTGGAGTTATGAATGTAAATTAGAAATTATGCATATAAATTGAATTGGAATTATGAATGTGAATTGGAAATTATGCATATAAATTATAGGCATAACTTATTTGTAGAATTATAAGCATAAGCTTGAATTGGGGAGTAAACATGTATTGTGTTTTAAGACTTTAAATTGAAGGCGCAATTTGATATTAACATAAATGATGGAATAGAGATGAATATGCCTAAAACTGAACCGCGCCTAGGCATGAGCTTAGATTGCACTTGTGGTAGAAATCTGCCTGGACCCGACCGACATATCCAGCAACCATAAGTCGTGAACCTAATGTGAGAGGCCTAGTGCGTATATATGAAACGATACTAAGACATGAGGTTAGGTTGCATTAGTGGTGGAAGTCTGCTCGGACCCGACCGGCATATCCAGCGACAACTAATGTTGAACCTAATGTGAGGGGTCTAAGTGCATAAATGAAACAAGTAGTTGTGCTAAGACACGAGGTTAAGTCAACTTGTGATAGAAGACTGCCCGGTCCCGCTGGGCAAATCCAGCATCCACAAGTGTAGACTTAATGTGAGAGGTCTAGTACATCTATATACATATATGAAAATATGTAAATGGCAGGACCGACGAATACCATTAATTGTAACTAATGGAAATAAATGAAAGATAATTACAATTGTAAGGAAAAGGAAACAAATGGGGAATGATAATAACCTATTATGAATAAACTCAAGAAAAGGAAAGATAATAGGTAAACTTGTCCTAGGGACAAGTGGGAATTATAACTTATGGAATAAGGTAATTTATAATGAACGATAGAGAAAAATGAAATAACTTTTGTAAGATGTTAAAGGTGCTCTTGATAGTCCTTTGTGGTGGGCTAGACTCGGGGATAGTATCGCAAAGGTTGGGTCTACGCGGAACTTCCAGGTAGGCCTTGACTGCACCGATAGAATGGCAGTCATAATGTTGTGACATGGTGACATTAAGGGTAGCTCGGCGGCTGCCTCACTACGGAGGCGGAGGGTCAGGACCAACAAAGATAGTATAGGTCGTTGAGAACCTGTCATCGGCTGCCAGCGAGATGCGGAGAGACTAGAGCTAAACCCAAGAGGCCATTGACCTTTCACTATCGAGGCAGTGGTTGAGGGTAGACGCCACATGGATGTTTAGATTATTTGCTTAGGGGCTTGTTGCTTAGCTCTTGTAGTCTTTATTAGTTAAGGGAGGGGCTGAGGTAGGGCTATAGCCACCATAAAAAAAAATAGACCCTAAGGATATTTGTGTGAGAGGCTCTTAAAGGCGGGCCTGCACAAATATTGTGACACCCCATGTCCATTAATGTCACTCACAAAGGGAATGCATTAATTTCCATGGAGCATTTTAAGTGAATATAGAACAGAAAGTCACAACAAGACATATATAAACAGTACTTGGAAATTTAAAACTTAATTTCATTACAGCGGAAAACACATATGTTTGATTACATCATCAAAACCATAAACCAAAATCAAGTACATCATATCCATCGTGATAAAACAAAGTACATAAACTGAAAGACATAATCCCCAACATCAAAATAGCCATAAATAAAGAGAAGTTGAACTTTACTTTAGCGATCCAAGCAATCTTCTAAAAGAAGTCCAAAATCAAGCTCCACCGGTGCTAGTTCCAACCGGAGCACCTTGGGGGGGGGGGGGGAGGAAAGAGATGGAGAAAGGGGGGTCAGACATAAAGTCTGGCGAGTGCGATATTTCTAACAATATAATTAACAAAGTAACTAGGCTAAGGCATAAGTTGGAAAATAAGGAAATGATCATGAACCATTGAGTATGACAGAGTAAACAAGATGAACAACAATATCGTTAAAGCGCCCCTAACCCACTAAGCTAAATTTACTAAACTACACCAACAATATAAGATAATTGCTATACTACACCGCCACTAGTATACTGCACCACCACTAGTCACCCTAAGGTTGATCCCGCCTACAGACCGAATAATGATATTGGTAGTTTCGTGCACCCCTAGCTGCCTTCATAGGTGCCGTCTGTCCCTATCTCCACTAGGTGTACCTACTACCCCCAAACGATCGGCTCCCTAACTCGTAGATACCCGTGCTGGCCCCACAGTGGGGTGTATCACTCCCCAAAGTGGCAACCCGATACCACTAAGAATGCACGGCTTATACCTACACGATGCAATAACGTCTTACCTACCAGCCCGGGGTCCACACACGCATATGAACCCGTTGGACTTGCGTTGCCACAGCTAACCCGGTTTGGCCTCTTACAGTCAAGCCCAGTATGCGTGTCCCATCCTCGACTTGGGTCGAGCCTACAAAGATACGTATGGGTTACTGGTTGAAACGGGCCCCCATTACTTGACACAAGCTATCCACCTAAGCTTGGTCCCCTCTAGTACATCCCACTTAACCCACTTCTTATTCATGTTTCAATTTTGGTTAAGTGTTTCTAATCGTATTTCCAAATGCCACCCAAGGCACCCACTAGATTCCACATGCCACCCAAGGCACCCACTTAACCCCCTCATGTCCGACTACATGTTTATCTAGTTACGTGTTTCTTAATTCATTAAGACCGTAACCTCATAAAGATCTCTCACATTAGACTGACATTTGTGGCAGCTGGATTTGTCGGGCGGGTCCGGGAAGTCTTACACCACAAAAGAGCCTAACCTCGTATCTTTACAATTGTTACGTATTTAGTTTGTGCCTAAGACCTCTCACATTAGACTGGCATTTGTGGCAGCTGGATTTGCCGGGCGGGTCCGGGCAGTCTTACACCACAAAAGAGCCTAACCTCGTGTCTTAGATGATTAATTACTCCAATTAATCATTCCCCAAATTTGAATTACTTTCCCTATTCAAATTATCAATCAATTCCAAATTTAACGATGTCCACAATTGACTCAATTATGCCCATCCATTTATGGTATGTAAAATCATACCAATTTCACCACAATTTTATTTTATGCCTTTTTAAGGCATTTATGCCAATTAAATATTTTTAACATTATCCCTTTTACCCCACGTAGGACGTTTGTTCGTTTAACGTAAAAATGTACGTTAGACTCGAATAGTCTAACTTATAAAATAAAATAAAACATCACAATTTATACACATAATTAAAACATAAATCTAACATAAGGGTGAACTTGCATATGTGAATGATGTTCTACATCTAAAACTTGCATAGGCCAAAATTACAACTTGCATAATAACATGTGTCATGGATCCAAATCTAAAGGTGAGAACTTGATGAGATAATGGCCACAAACTTACATAAACATCATATGTCATGGATCCAAATCTAAAGGTGTGAACTTGATGAAATAATGGCCACAAACTTGCATAAATAACATATGTCATAGATCTATATTTGCATAGGTAATAATCCTAAATTTGCATAATATGATTCATATCCAACTCATAAACTTACATAGGTGATTTATACATCGCAACAATGGTGTAGATTAGTATCAAACATGTAAAGTATCATGTAGAATTTAGCATATGTCATGGCCTAATTTTCAATTAAATTCTCACATGAACTAGGTGTCATAATCATGTAAGTTCACATTTAATTCTACCCAACTTGTATATGATTCATGTTTGAATCAAAGTCTAAACTTGCATACATATGATTTATCATATGAGTCAATATAACAAACTAGCATAAGAAACATGATGATTCAACTAGACATAAGCCAATCATAGGATTATAACATGGGTGATAGCATCATAACTTTGCATCGTAGATGATAGCATCATATCATAGAAATTACAACATAGTTCTACACATAATTACAACATGCAATCAACAATTCATATCACATCCAAATTATCCGCATTATAACTCAATCCAATTCATTTATTAATTATTTTGTTAAAACTATCGAACTCACAACTCAAAAGCAGTCTTGAGTTCTGAATTCTGATTTCTGGAGTTGAGTTAGCGCTCCTTTGGTGAAGATTCGCTGTTAGAGTTGAAAAGGATTGAATTTGATTTGCTTTCTTCCTCTCTAATGGGCGGCGGCTATTCTGAGTTGCAAGGTGATGACATGGAGGCCATGAATCCAATTTTGTTTTGATTTTAGGGTTTGGGTCTATAGGTGTTTTTATAGAGTTTAGGAT
This sequence comes from Allium sativum, assembly GCA_030737875.1. Taxonomy (NCBI): domain Eukaryota; kingdom Viridiplantae; phylum Streptophyta; class Magnoliopsida; order Asparagales; family Amaryllidaceae; genus Allium; species Allium sativum. The sequence goes on from CM060924.1 coordinate 140,836,260, forward strand.
TAGTTTAAGTCGTCCGATCAACCCAGAATTAATCCCAGCCAATCAGAGCATATCAGAAACCCTAATGAGTCAGCACATAGTCACAAACAGGTCATCAATCAAATCTGCCCGGGGGTGGGGGGGGGGGGGGGGGCGCAGGTCGACCCCCGGGTCGACCCTATGGTTGACCTGGTTAAGGCAGGTCGACCCCCAGGTCGACCCTATGGTCGACCTGGCCCTGGCGGGAATTTTCCCACCTAGCCTATCTGACTCCGAAATTTGAATTTTATGAAAATCTATTTTGAATTTTCTGAAACTTCCGATCGCCATAACTTCTTCATACGAAGTCCAATTCACGCAAACTCGGACTTTATCTCAACCAGAATTTCGAGACGAACACAATGGCGCAACCCGTTTCCCTTAATTCTCATGTTTGAGATTAATTATTCTTTAATTTATTTAATTCGATTATTCAAAAATCTAGGGTGTTACATTCTCCCCTCCTTAAAGGATTTCGCCCACGAAATCTCTAAGTTAAGGAGAATGCATATCCTAACATCCAAACGACCATATACTCAACCATCAAACACAGGCATCCATTGTCCTTATAAATTCCTAATGCTGTATGAACATATGCAAGAAGTTTGTGTATATGTTCCTTATTTAATGCAAAATCAGGCGGTCTACTGATTCAGTTGACCTCCTTAATGCAAACCATGATAGTGCCATGCGTCCATTATGTATGCAAAGAACCTTATCGATACATATTATTTCAACATGTGTGCACAACCATTCACCAAAATGCAACATCCATATGATGGTACAACCATTATACATCCATTTCTTAAATATGTACACACATTTATATGCAATATGAAGTGACTGAGCCGATCTAGTGCCTAAAGTGTGTGTATATGCATCCACGAGCAACCACTAGCAAACACTTGCATCCACTTGCATCCATCATACATAACATGTCTCAAACACATGTTTCAACCATAGGACTATCCTATCTAAAGGTCAAAGATACTAACGAGAGGACATACTAAAGATAAGATATGTATGAGATAAGCGATAAAGGAGAAATTAAAAGACATACCCTCGAAAAGAAAAGGGTATAATGAACGCATCTTCACTTCCGTCTCCCAAGTAGCGTTGCTTTCATCATCTCCCCATTGCACTTTGACTATTTTGACCTCTCGATTCCTCAACTTCTTAACCTCCGACCCAAGAATACGCGTAGGAGCTCGTCGAATCGTTGCATCACGCTCGATCTCCACCTCTCTAAGCAAGCTCGGCTCTGCCACTTCCACGGTCTTGTGCAGGCACTTCCTCATATGTGATACATGGAATACGTCGTGTACACCACTAAGTATCTCAGGCAACTCCACTCTATACGCCATCTGCCCAATCCTTTCCTTAATAGGAAACGGTCCTACGAACCTTGGTGCTAACTTCCCAACGGACCCAAAGCGAACGACGTTCCGTAATGGAGACACTTTGACAAAGACCATGTCCCCAATATCAAACTCAAGATCTGACCTCCTCTTGTCCGCATAAGATTTCTGTCTATCTTGCGCCGTCTTCATCCTCCTTCGAATCAAATCGATCTTCTCCGAAGTCTCTCTAATCATATCGGGTCCAAGCAAGATCTTATCCGTATATTCCCACCAACATGTAGGCGAATGACACGGCCGTCCATAAAGAGCCTCGAATGGGGCCATGCCAATGCTAGACTGAAAGCTATTATTATATGCGAACTCTACCAATGGAAGATGTTCCTCCCATGTACCTCCGAAATCTAAGACACATAATCTCAATAGGTCCTATAGAATACGATTCACCCTCTCGGTATGGCCGTCCGTGTAACAACCCGTATTTCTGATAACCTGTTATAACGTAAATCGAGGCAGAATTTAATTTATAAATCTGAATCAAGGGATACGGGCTATGACATTGCGTTCGTCTTGGAAAAATACGCGAAATAGAGTCCGAGTTTTCGAAAATCGGAGTTCGTATGACCCGATTAAGGCCTAATGAAGTTTTCAGAAAGTTTCAAGTTCAAAACAGATTTGAATTTCAAGTTCAAATTTCGAATTCCGGGCCTGGAAGGCTAGGCGGGAAATTTCCCGCCAAGCCAACCAAGTCGACAGGCCTGTCGACTTGGCAGTCGACTTGGCTGGACCCAAGTCGACAGCCCTGTCGACTTGGCTGTCGACTTGGTTCAGTCGGGCAGTTTTGCCTGGTGCAGCATTTTGGGGTTTTGGTTAGGTTTGGGGCCAGATTCAGTTTTAAGGGCTGAGATTGGGATTAGGGTTTAATCCTAAGGTTGAAACTAATCCTAATCTCTATAAATAAGCCCCTAACCTAACCCTAAATCATCATTATTCAACCCTACAACTAAACTATGGCAAAATTATTCCTCTCATGGCCTCCACTCTCTTCATAAAATTTCTAAGTTATTTCTATGAGAAATTTTCCATGCATACAAGTGTTTTCAAGCTTGTATGAGTGTCATTAGCTTGCATTCAAGTCAAGTTTCCATATTTACATCATAAAGCAAGGGTTTTGATCATTTTGGCTCAAGGGTTTTTCTATTGGAGCTTGCATTTTGGGTTTATTTGATTGCATAAGGGCTTTGTCTCAATCTATATATATTTTTGTGTCTTCATAAGCATTGTAAGCCCTTTTCTACTTTCATATTTAAACTCTAAAGTTAAATGAATGATGCAAGTTTGGTTGATCATTATGATATGCAAGTTTGCCATGATATGCAAGTTTACTATGTCATGTTATGCAAGTTTACTATGTCATGTTATGCAAGTTTGATATGTTATGATATGCAAGTTTGCCATGTTATGTTATGCAAGTTTGCCATGTTATGATATGCAAGTTGTCATGTTATGTATGCAAGTTTGGGTTGATCATTTTGTTCATGTTATCATGTTATGCAAGCTTATCTTGGGTTTATGAGCTTAAAGCTTCAAGCTTTATGCTAAAGGTTGCATTTTGGCAACATGTAAGTTATCATATCTCTTATGATAACTTGCATGTGAGGCTAAATGCGAACTTATGGCCATTTCTACATGTCATTTATCACCATGTATCACCAATATGCTAAGTTTGGTTTTATGCATGCTTTTGAGGCCTAAAAATGTAATATGCGAGTATATGAACATATGTACATTTCATATGCCACCATGTTAAACTTGTGGCTTCAACACCTTTATGTCATGATTATGCCAAGTTCCCTCTTTCTATCCTTTATGCGCTATTGCGATATGTAAGCGATGGGATTGCGTTTGGGGCTGGGTAAACTTAAAAGACATAAAAACATAAGATTGGGAATTTACCTATTAAGTTAGGTCTACCCATTGGGAATTTACCTATTAAGTTAGGTCTACCCAAATTCTTGAAAACTTGTAACATGTTTTGGAAACATGATGGACATGACACTTAGAAAATATAAGTGTGACCAACTCGAGGTTGGGTTGAGTTTGTAGCGTAAACCTACCCGGAACCGACCGGCTTAACTAGTTGCTACAAACAATAGGACCCAATGTGAGAAGTTGGTCATGTTGTACCTTGAACCCGAGGTTAGACCAAGTTGTGGTATAAAGCTACCCGGAACCGACCGGCTTAACTAGTAACTGCAACGAAGTCTAATGTGAGAGGTTAAGGCACATTAATTAATTAATGCCTCATGATTAGGGTTAAGTCATGGTCCACTTAATACTTAACCAATTTGGGCTTGGTAGATTAATCAGGGTTAAGTCGTGAACTCATCGTTACACTTAACCAAGTTAATCCATGTTTAGCAAGAGGGTTAAACCTTACTTAACCCACTAGAAAATCCTAGCAATGGGGGTCCACTCCAGCAGTAATCCCAAGTTTGTATCATTATGACCCTAGGGACTAGGCTAGGGTGGGGGCACGATTACTGGACTTGAGGTAAGTGACCAAAAACGACGGCAGAGTGGTACGCCGGTGTAGTTCCGGGCGGACTATGGTCGTGCACATAGTCCGAAGCCGGGGAAAACATGCACGGGTACTAGTAGATCGAGACTGCGCACTTATGTTTATGGTGTCCAGGGGTTGACACCCTAGGGCTTGATACACCCGACGGGAGACCCTGCACAGTCTGACTACAATTATGTTTGGGTCGCATTGACACCAACACGTGACGAGTTAGGCTTATAGGGAGCCGATCGACTAGACCGTTTGGTTGGACCGCGTATTAGGGTCACCTCATGTTATTGGGCCAAAGCTTGGGCCAAGGTATCAATACTTGTTTATTCAAGTCATGTTAGTTTGCTAGTACACCTGTGGTGCAAAACCTTAAACCTGATTATGCGATGACACCTTTATCTATCATGCCAGTATGTAGTTATCCTTATGTTCATCCCTGCTTCTCATGCCAGTTAACTTTATCAGTTTACATTGATTGTAGTAGGGCTTACTCAGTCTTTTTGACTGACTTGTTTTTCTTTCGCCTCTTTTCTTCCGTTTCCCCCCCAGGTTCTCAGGGTGAGAATATTGGAGCTTAGCTTGGATTTCTGATCGCTTGCTTGTGGGATTTCAGCTCATGTACGGTTTCGACATGAAGCTAGCTATGGTTATCACTTATTTTGGGGATAGTACTTATGTATTTGAGTTTTTCAGTTGATGTTGTTTTTATCTGGACTTGTTTATTTGGAAAGTTATGTTGTACCAGACTTGTTTTGAAATAGTTGAAATCTTCCGCTGTTTTACTTATCTTATTTACTCTGTTTACATATATACATATGTTCTTGTTCCGCCTTGATATATCATTATGCATGTTTACCTGATTCAAACGCCCCTCCAAAGTCAAAGTGCTTACAAGAGACACCCTGGCGGAGGTGGGGTGTTACAAATTTGATAAGGCTGAGAACCAATTTGATACCTGGTCTGGATAAACTAACTTGATTGATAAATTAAACGAACCTGTTTTGCGGATCTGTAGGACCCACACCAAGTTAGGCAAGTTTGTAAATCTGTTATCTGATCCGTTAGTCTGAAAACCGATCGTCTGAACTTTGTATGTCTGAACTTTGTTAATAAGTTAATCTGAATCTGATTGTCTGGGGACACAAGGGGGAATACTTGTGTCATTTGTTGTTTGGGACCCATATTAGTCAGTAACCCTTTCTGGTATCAAAACTTTGACCTAACTGTAGGTAGGGTCCGGGCACGCTTACTGAACTAATTATAAGTGGTTCATTCTGATAATGGCGATGGGTGTTGATGGTGCGTTCCAACCGGGTCATGTGCATGCATGGATCCCGGTCTGCCTCTGAGGATGTAAGACGCCGTGACATCTGTAAATATGCCTGTGCCAATTGGTTGCCACTTTAGGGAGTGATACACCCTATCGTGGGGCCGACACAGAGTATTTATGTATTAGGGAGCCGATCGCTTGGGTAGGATTTAGGGTACACTTAGCTCTGTCTGATTCTGTTGGTACCGTCTGTTTTGTTGGGTGGTAACACCCGTCTGTTTCTGCGTGGTACCGTCTGTTAGGGTGGTAAAGGCCCACTACTAGTGTACACCTAATTGTAGTATTCCGTTTCTGTACTCTGTTCTGTTAGGGTGGTAAAGGCCCATTATTGTTAGCATTCCGTTTCTGTACTTTATCTGTTAGGGTGGTAAAAGCCCATTTTTCCCAAACTCTATCTCTGTATGGACCATTCTGTTCCGTCCTGTTTCGATGTAAACATTGGGGTAACACCTAATCCTGTTATACTAGAATTGGTACCAAGAAGTTGGATCTTGATTTAAGTCAAACACCTGATACTGGGCCAAGTTTAGGCCAAGGGATAAATTCTTGTTTATACATGACATGTTAGAATGCTGGTACACCTGTGGTGCAAAAACCTTAAACCTGATTATGCGATGACACCTTTATCTACCTTGTTGGTTAATCATCATGCTAGTATGTTGTTATCCTTATGTTCATCCCTGCTTCTCATGCCAGTTAACTTTATCAGTTTACATTGATTGTAGTAGGGCTTACTCAGTCTCTTTGACTGACCTGTTTTTCTTTCGCCTCTTTTCTTCCGTTCCCCCCCCCCCCAGGTTCTCAGGGTGGGAATATTGGAGCTTAGCTTGGATTTCTGATCGCTTGCTTGTGGGGTTTTAGCTCATGTACGGTCTTGACATGAAGCTAGCTACGGTTATCACTTATTTTGGGGATAGTACTTATGTATTTCAGTTTTTCAGTGATGTTGTTTTTATCTAGACTTGTGTATTTGGAAAGTTGACATTATGTTGTACCAGACTCGTTTTGAAATAGTTTGAAATCTTCCACTGTTTTACTTATCTTATTTACTCTGTTTACATATATACATATGTTCTTGTTCTGCCTTGATATATCATTATGCATGTTTACCCAGTACAAACGCCCCTCCAAAGTCAGAGTGCTTGCAAGAGCCACCCTGGCGGAGGTGGGGTGTTACATTTGGTATTGGAGCGTATGGTTTACGAGAAGGAACAAAAATGTTTTTAAAACTTTTGGAAAACTATTTTCAAAATCAAGTATAAAGTATTTTCCAAAGAAAAGTCTAGTATTTAAAAAAAAAGGCTATTCCCCAAAAGCCATTAGCACAATCCTTAGTTATCTATTCTTAGTTTCCTCGTTCTGAATCTATCTTTTCCTTCGTTTCAGTATGGCAGATAACTTTGTTATCCCAGAGGGATTGCAAGTTCCTGTTTGGTATAGGAGACTTATGGAGGCTAGGGCGACCGAAGCTGGCCCTGCAAATGTTACTCCTCCTCCGGTGGTTAATGTTCCTCCTCCTCCTGTCGCTAAGGTTCCTCCTCCTCCTCCCCCTCAGCATTCTCCAGTAGAGTTCACGAAGATTTGCAAGGACTTCAAAGCAATGGGTGGCAAGAACTTTCTAGGTACCGAGACTTTTGTAGAGGCCCGGAATTGGTTGAAAGAGACCGAGGATTTATTCGCTATCTTTGGATTAGATGATCGGAGAAAGATCTTGTTGGCGGTTTGGCTTATGAAGGATGAAGCCTCTTATTGGTGGGAGATCACCACCGCGACTAGACCCGTTGAGACTTGGGCCGATTTCAGGACAAGATTCGGGCTTAAGTTTCTGTCTTCTGCTGAGGAGAATTTGCAAATGGAGAGGTTTATTGCTTTGAATCAAGGAGACATGTCTGTCAAAGAATATGTGAACAAGTTCAATCAGTTAGCTCATTTTGGCTTGGATATGGTGAGTACTACTCAGAAGAAGGCTCTTCGTTTTGCTAGAGGATTGAATGAGCCGTTACAGGAGTTAGCTATGTCTCATGTGCCCATGGGAGCCACGTTTGAGAGTTTGGTAGATATGGCCCTACTCAATGAAGAGAACAAGAGTGCAAAGAAGGAGGTCAAGGTGAATGAGTCTCAAAACAAGAAAACGGGGCCCAAAAAGGAAATGCAAAAGAAGGAGGAGAAGTCTGAAGATAAGAAGGAAAAGAAGTGCTTTACTTGTGGAAGCTCAACTCATCTAAACAAGGATTGCAGAAAGAGGAAGGGCACTTGCTTTAACTGTGGAGAGATGGGGCACTTCACTAGGGACTGCCCGAAGAAGAAAGTGACTACATCGGAAGGAACGGTGAATACTCGCATGGCGAGTGAATAGATTAGGGCTAGAATAATTTGTCTGTAGGATGTTTAATTTTCCTTGTCTGATTTTCAGTTTGAAACTCTTTTTCTGGTATTTTGATTCTGTAATGGAAACTCGGTACTTTAATGCTAGTCTTGCTTCTGATCTGGTAATAGTCTCAAACTCCCTGAGAGTTATAACTCATCTGTTTGTGATAAATTGGGGTTTGAGAGTATCTGTGTTGGGCATGAGGGTGACTATGACGAATACATTCTGGGTTTCTACCATGCTTAGTTTCCTAAGAATCATTTGGGGAAATCTGATCTGTACTAGTAGTCTGTAAGTATATGTACCAAGTTTTTGTTTTATCTGTACTCGCTTCCATCACTCGACTGTATCTTGTTGAGATAGGAATCCTATGGATGTAAACATGTGTTTGAGACATGTTATGTTTGATGGTTGCAAGTGGATGCAAGTTGTTGCTAGTGGTTGCTCGTGGATGCATAAACACACACTAGGCACTAGATCGGCTTGAAATACACTCTCATATTGCATATGGACGTGTGTACATTTTCAATTCTTATGGTTTCAAGATGGTTAATTCAGCACATGGATGTTGCATATGGACGAATGTTTGTGCACACATATAGTATTATATGATTAGGACTATTTGCGTACATAATGGATTCATTTCACTAACATACTTTGCATTGATGATCTTTGCATTAGATAAGAACATATACACACACCTTTTGCATATGTTCATACCGCATTAGAATCTTTAAGGACAATGATTGCTCGTGAATGATGATTTGAGTAGATGGATGATGGATGGTAGGATGCGTTCTTCCTAACTTGAAGATTTCGAGGACGAAATCCTTTAAGGAGGGGAGAATGTAACAACCCGTATTTCTGATAACCTGTTATAACGTAAATCGAGGCAGAATTTAATTTATAAATCTGAATCAAGGGAAACGGGCTATGCCATTGCGTTCGTCTCGGAAAAATACGCGAAATAGAGTCCGAGTTTTCGAAAATCGGAGTCCGTATGACCCGATTAAGGCCCAATGAAGTTTTCAGAAAGTTTCAAGTTCAAAACAGATTTGAATTTCAAGTTCAAATTTCGAATTCCGGGCCTGGAAGGCTAGGGGGGAAATTTCCCGCCAAGCCAACCAAGTCGACAGGCTTGTCGACTTGGCAGTCGACTTGGTTGGATCCAAGTCGACAACCCTGTCGACTTGGCTGTCGACTTGGTTCAGCCGGGCAGTTTTGCCTGGTGCACCATTTTGGGGTTTTGGTTAGGTTTTGGGGCCAGATTCGGTTTTAAGGGCTGAGATTGGAATCAGGGTTTAATCCTAAGGTTGAAACTAATCCTAATCTCTATAAATAAGCCCCTAACCTAACCCTAAATCATCATTATTCAACCCTACAACTAAACTATGGCAAAATTATTCCTCTCATGGCCTCCACTCTCTTCATAAAATTTCTAAGTTATTTCTATGAGAAATTTTCCATGCATACAAGTGTTTTCAAGCTTGTATGAGTGTCATTAGCTTGCATTCAAGTCAAGTTTCCATATTTACATCATAAAGCAAGGGTTTTGATCATTTTGGCTCAAGGGTTTTTCTATTGGAGCTTGCATTTTGGGTTTATTTGATTGCATAAGGGCTTTGTCTCAATCTATATATATTTTTGTGTCTTCATAAGCATTGTAAGCCCTTTTCTACTTTCATATTTAAACTCTAAAGTTAAATGAATGATGCAAGTTTGGTTGATCATTATGATATGCAAGTTTGCCATGATATGCAAGTTTACTATGTCATGTTATGCAAGTTTACTATGTCATGTTATGCAAGTTTGATATGTTATGATATGCAAGTTTGCCATGTTATGTTATGCAAGTTTGTCATGTTATGATATGCAAGTTGTCATGTTATGTATGCAAGTTTGGGTGGATCATTTTACTCATGTTATCATGTTATGCAAGCTTACCTTGAGGATATGAACGTAAAGCTTCAAGCTTTATGTTAAAGGTTGCATTTTGGCAACATGTAAGTTATCATATCTTTTATGATAACTTGCATGTGAGGCTAAATGCGAAATTATGGCCATTTCTACATGTCATTTATCACCATGTATCACCAATATGCTAAGTTTTGTTTTATGCATGCTTTTGAGGCCTAAAAATGTAATATGCAAGTATATGAACATATGTACATTTCATATGCTACCATGTTAAACTTGTGGCTTCAACACCTTTATGTCATGATTATGCCAAGTTCCCTCTTTCTATCCTTTATGCGCTATTGCGATATGTAAGCGATGGGATTGCGTTTGGGGTTGGGTAAACTTAAAAGACATAAAAACATAAGATTGGGAATTTACCTATTAAGTTAGGTCTACCCATTGGGAATTTACCTATTAAGTTAGGTCTACCCAAATGCTTGAAAACTTGTAATATGTTTGGTAAACATAATGGACATGATGACACTTAGAAAATATAAGTGTGACCAACTCGAGGTTGGGTTGAGTTTGTAGCGTAAACCTACCTGGAACCGACCGGCTTAACTAGTTGCTACAAACAATAGGACCCAATGTGAGAAGTTGGTCATGTTGTACCTTGAACCCGAGGTTAGACCAAGTTGTGGTATAAAGCTACCCGGAACCGACCGGCTTAACTAGTAACCGCAACAAAGTCTAATGTGTGAGGTTAAGGCACATTAATTAATTGATGCTACATGATAAGGTTAAGTAAATTTGACTTATGACACTTAACCAATCTGAACTCGGTAAATTAACGGGGTTAAGTTAACCTACACTTAACCAATCTGAACTCGGTAATTTAACGGGGTTAAGTTGAACAATACTTAACCAATCCAACTCAGTAATTTGATAAGGCCGAGAACCAATTTGATACCTGGTCTGGATAAACTAACTTGATTGATAAATTAAACGAACCTGTTTTGCGGATCTGTAGGACCCACACCAAGTTAGGCAAGTTTGTAAATCTGTTATCTGATCCGTTAGTCTGAAAACTGATCGTCTGAACTTTGTATGTCTGAACTCTGTTAATAAGTTAATCTGAATCTGATAGTCTGGGGACACAAGGGGGAATACTTGTGTCATTTGTTGTTTGGGACCCATATTAGTCAGTAACCCTTTCTGGTATCAAAACTTTGACCCAACTGCAGGTAGGGTCCGGGCACGCTTACTGAATTAATTATAAATGGTTCATTCTGATAATGGCGATGGGTGTTGATGGTGCGTTCCAACCGGGTCATGTGTGTGCATGGATCCCGGTCTGCCTCTGAGGATGTAAGACGCCGTGACATCTGTAAATATGCCTGTGCTAATTGGTTGCCACTTTAGGGAGTGATACACCCTATCGTGGGGCCGACACAGGGTATTTATGTATTAGGGAGCCGATCGCTTGGGTAGGATTTAGGGTACACTTAGCTCTGTCTGATTCTGTTGGTACCGTCTGTTTTGTTGGGTGGTAACACCCGTCTGTTTCTGCGTGGTACCGTCTGTTAGGGTGGTAAAGGCCCACTACTAGTGTACACCTAATTGTAGTATTCCGTTTCTGTACTCTGTTCTGTTAGGGTGGTAAAGGCCCATTATTGTTAGCATTCCGTTTCTGTACTTTATCTGTTAGGGTGGTAAAAGCCCATTTTTCCCAAACTCTATCTCTGTATGGACCATTCTGTTCCGTCCTGTTTCGATGTAAACATTGGGGTAACACCTAATCCTGTTATACTAGAATTGGTACCAAGAAGTTGGATCTTGATTTAAGTCAAACACCTGATACTGGGCCAAGTTTAGGCCAAGGGATAAATTCTTGTTTATACATGACATGTTAGAATGCTGGTACACCTGTGGTGCAAAAACCTTAAACCTGATTATGCGATGACACCTTTATCTACCTTGTTGGTTAATCATCATGCTAGTATGTTGTTATCCTTATGTTCATCCCTGCTTCTCATGCCAGTTAACTTTATCAGTTTACATTGATTGTAGTAGGGCTTACTCAGTCTCTTTGACTGACCTGTTTTTCTTTCGCCTCTTTTCTTCCGTTCCCCCCCCCCCCAGGTTCTCAGGGTGGGAATATTGGAGCTTAGCTTGGATTTCTGATCGCTTGCTTGTGGGGTTTTAGCTCATGTACGGTCTTGACATGAAGCTAGCTACGGTTATCACTTATTTTGGGGATAGTACTTATGTATTTCAGTTTTTCAGTGATGTTGTTTTTATCTAGACTTGTGTATTTGGAAAGTTGACATTATGTTGTACCAGACTCGTTTTGAAATAGTTTGAAATCTTCCACTGTTTTACTTATCTTATTTACTCTGTTTACATATATACATATGTTCTTGTTCTGCCTTGATATATCATTATGCATGTTTACCCAGTACAAACGCCCCTCCAAAGTCAGAGTGCTTGCAAGAGCCACCCTGGCGGAGGTGGGGTGTTACAGTCCGTCTGAGGATGATATGCGGTGCTCAAACATAACTGAGTCCCTACCACCTCTTGCAAGCTCTTCCAAAACTCGCTAGTGAAGATAGGATCGTGGTCGCTCACTATGCTAGAAGGGACACCGTGCAAACGAACTATTTCTCAAATGTATATGGACGCTAACCATAGAGCACTCCTCTTACTCTTCACGGGAATGAAATAGGCGCTCTTAGTAAGTCTGTCTACCACGACCCAAATCCCCGTATTACCCTTCCTCGATCTTGGTAATCCGTCAATAAAGTCCATCGAAACACTTTCCCACTTCCGTTGTGGGACCTCCAATGGATGAAGCAATCCACCGGGCTTCTTTTGTTCTGCTTTTACTTGTTGGCACACCAAGCATCTAGCGACATACTCAGCCACATCTTTCTTCATGCCGGCCCAAAAGTAAACTCGTCTCATGTCCATGTGCATCTTGTCCTCGCCGGGATGAATGGTCATCTTCGAACGATGGGCATCATCAAGAATGGTCTTTCTCAGATTCTCGTCCTGTGGTACACAAAGTCTACCGTCCCTATGAAACCAACCCTTATCATCTAGGGTATACCTACGGAGATGGCTCGATGACTCCCCTCCTTTGAGCTTTTCTACTAACTCAACCAACTGTGGGTCATCTCGCTGTGCCTCGCCAATCCGTCCCAAAAGCGTAGGTCTGACCTCTAAAGATGCTAGCAACCCAGGTACGAAGTCCATGGAAGGTGTAAAGTCAAATGTAGAGATGAACTCTAAACTTCGCCGCTCAACAAACAACGGACTCAAGGATAATCTTTTTCTACTTTAGGCATCTTCCACCACGTTACCCTTGCCAGAGGTATATGCTATCTCGAAGTCGTAGGATGCTAAGAACTCCATCCACCTTTGCTGCCTTAAGTTCAAGTCCTTCTGATATAATAAGTATTTTAGCGATTTGGGGTCAGTGAACAATTCGAATTTCTCGCCAAGAAGATAATGACGCCAAGACTTAAGCACGAAAACAATAGCGGCCAACTCTAGGTCATGTGTAGGGTAATTTCTTTCATGCACTCTCAACTGCCTTCCACCATAGGCTATTACCCTTCCCTCTTGCATTAAGACTGCGCCTAGTCCTGTCCCACAAGCGTCGGTATAAACGATAAATGGCTTACTTCCATCTGGCAACACTAAGACTAGGGCTGTGGTCATAGCTCTCTTTAAACGTTGGAACACATCATCACAATCTACGTCCTACGTGAAAACTAAGTTCTTCGTTAAACGTGTTAATGGAGATGATATTTTTGCGAAGTCTTTAATGAACTTCCTATAGTAGCCAGCCAATCCTAAGAAACTCCTCACCTCGGTAGCATTTTTAGGAACCTTCCAATCTTGGCTGGCCACTACCTTCGCGGGATCCACAACTTTCCCTTCTTTGGAAACCACGTGCCCTAAGAGTCACACTTCCTTTCTTCAAAAGTGACATTTAGAAAATTTAGCTTTAAGGCTATGCGCTCGAAGAGTCTCCAACACTTCCCTAAGATGTAGGGCACGCTCTTCTTCACTTTTAGAAAAGATCAAGATGTCATCTACAAAGACTATCACGAATTTATTAAGGTACTCCCTAAACACTCTGCTCATTAAATCAACAAAGTATGCGGGGGCGTTTGTCAAACCGAAGGGCATCACCAGCCACTCGAAGAAACCGTCTAGAGTCCTAAAGGCAGTCTTGTCTATGTTATCCTCAGCCACTCTCAACTGATGGAAACCAGTGGCTAAGTCCAACTGCGAAAACACTGAGGCGCCAACTAACTGATCGAAGAGATCGTCAATCATCGGCAGTGGGTGTCTATTCTTCTTAGTAAGCTTATTGAGTTCTCTATAGTCCACACAAAGTCTAAGGGACCCATCTTCCTTTGTGGAAAATACTACTGGAGCACCCTACTCTGATATACTACGTCTGATGAACCCCTTCTCAAGCAATTCTTTCACTTGCTTACTGAGTTCTCTTCTCTCTCTTGGAGCCATGTGGCGCACTGGCAATGCAACTGCCTTTGCATTGTATACTAGATATATTCGAAAGTCTATCTCACGTTTTGGGGGTAAACCCCTCACCTCAACGAAGACATCAACATATTCACAGAATATGGGAACAGAATGTAAATCATCATCGGATGCGTCAAGGGATTCTAGGTAACTAAGCATTACCGGACCTCTAGGGTCACAAGAAATATCAAGCGTCCTTCTATAACGAGTCAACAATCTAACTACCCTTCTTTCACAATCTAGGATGACCCCATATCTAGTTAGCCAAGCCATACCTAGAATCAAGCCGTAGCCCATAAAGCCCATAACAAAGGCGTTGCATTCAAACTCAACGCCCAAGATAAACACTCTCAAATCCCGACAGATCATAGAATGATGATCCGAACCACCAATAGGATTTGAGACTACTAAGGGATCAGTAACTAGACTAGTATTTAGGTGCAGTGTTTCAACTAATGATGTAGAGATAAACGAATGCGATGCGCCAGAATCGAATAAAGTACGGACAGGATGGTCAAACAGAAAAACTAAACTTTCAACGGAAATTGCTCTACCTCGTTCTTGCAACGGTGGGACCACGAGAGCCTGAACTTGTCCCCTTGCCTGCCCGGGTGCCAAAAGAGCTTTCACCTGTCCTCCCGAGGTAGACCCTGCCCTCTTCCCTTTCTTTGAGCAGTCCTTAATAAGATGTCCCGCTTCGCCACAGTGGAAACAACTAGTCTTCTTTTTCTTCCTACAATCTTTGCTTAGATGGCCTGGTGTCCCACAATTAAAGCACTTCTTCTTCCCTTTAGCATTGTTGCCTTTGCCACCTTTCTTGTTCTGTTGTTGCTGTTGCGACTTCTTTTGATCCCCTTTCTTCTCGGGTGCCTTATTAGCATTGGCGCCCTTCTCTTCTTCATGCATGAGTGCCATGTCAACTAACCTCTCAAAGGTAGCCCCCATGGGAATGTGGGTCATAGCTAACCCATGAAGCGGCTCGTTTAAACCCTTAACAAATCTTAGAGCCTTCTTTTCTGGACTATTCACCAAGTCTAAGCCAAACCTTGTCAATTGGTTGAATTTGTTAACGTACTCTTTCACCGATAGATTCCCTTGCTTCAGTAACAAAAATCTTTCCATGTATAGATTCTCTTCAACCCGTGAGAGAAACTTCGCCTCAAACCTCTGCCTAAAATATGGCCATGTATCGACTGGACGTTCTCCATTAGTGGCCTCCCACCAAAACGAGGCCTCATCCTTCATTATCCAGGCAGCTAGCTGGACTTTTCTTTCATCATCCACTTCAAAGATTCCAAAGAATTCTTCCAGCTCCTTTAGCCAGTTACGAGCTTCAACAAATGTCTCTGTCCCGTGAAAAGGTTTCCCACCCATTGCTCTAAAGCCCTTACATATCTTAGCAAAAGTATCGATGCGAGGAGGAGGGGGAGGAGGAGGAGGAGCATTTGCTGGACCTGCGGAGGTGGCCCTAGCCTCGAAATATTGACGAAACCAACCGGGCACATTAACGCCCTCTAGTATCTCAGATGCTTCAGACATGCTGAAACGAAAAAAGAAAGATTCAATACAAAAAGGACTGAAGGAAAGATATATGGCTCTTGGGGTTATGCTTTCCAAAATATACTTATCTCTTGAAAATACTTTCCTTAAAACATACTTTTGAAAGTACTTCTTTATAAAAATAGTTTTGAAAAATAGTTTTTCAAAAATTCATATCGGTTCTGGTAACCTTCAGCTCTGATACCACGTGTAACACCCCACGTCCATTAATGTCATTCACAAATGGAATGCATTAATTTCCACGGAGCATTTTAAGTGAATATAGAACAGAAAATCACAACAAGACAGATATAAAGCAGTACTTGGAAATTTAAAACATTATTTCATTGTAGCGAAAAACACATATGTTTGATTACATCATCAAAACCATAAACCAAAGTCAAGTACATCATATCCATCTTGATAAAACAAAGTACATAAACTGAAAGACATAATCCCCAACATCAAAATAGCCATAAATAAAGAGAAGTTGAACTTTACTTCAGCGATCCAAGCAATATTCTAAAAGCATTCCAAAATCAAGCTCCACTGGTGCTAGTTCGAACCGGAACACCTTGGGGGGGGGGGGAGGAAAGAGATAGAAAAAGGGGGTCAGACATAAAGTCTGGCGAGTGCGATAATTCTAACAATATAATTAACAAAGTAACTAGGCTAAGGCATAAGTTGGAAAATAAGGAAATGATCATGAACCATTGAGTATGATAGAGTAAACAAGGAAACAAGAATAACAACGATATCGTTAAAGCGCCCCTAACCCACTAAGATAAATTTACTAAACTACTCCAACACTATAGGATAATTGCTATACTGCACCGCCACTAGTATACTGCACCACTAGTCACCCTAAGGTTGATCCTGCCTACAGACTTAATAATGATATTGGTAGTTTCGTGCACCCTTAGCTGCCTTCATAGGTGTCGTCTGCCCCTATCTCCACTAGGTATACCCACTACCCCCAAATGATCGGCTCCCTAACTCATAGATACCGGTGCTGGCCCAACAGTGGGGTGTATCACTCTCCAAAGTGGCAACCCGATACCACCAAGAATGCACGGCTTATGCCTACACGATGCAATAACGTCTTACCTACCAGCCTGGGGTCCACACACGCATATGAACCCGTTGGACTTGTGTTGCCACCGCTAACTTGGTTTGGCCTCTTACAGTCAAGCCCAGTATGCGTGTCCCGTCCTCAACTTGGGTCGAGCCTACAAAGATACGTATGGGTTACTGGTTGAAACAGGCCCCCATTACTTGACACAAGCTATCCACCTAAGCTTGGTCCCCTCTAGTACATCCCACTTAACCCACTTCTTATTCATGTTTCAATTACATGTTTCAATTTTGGTTAAGTATTTCTAATCGTATTTCCAAATGCCACCCAAGGCACCCACTAGATTCCACATGCCACCCAAGGCACCCACTAGATTCCACATGCCACCCAAGGCACCCACTTAACCCCCTCAAGTCCCACTACATGTTTATCTGGTTAAGTGTTTCTTAATTCATTAAGAATGTAACCTCATAAAGACCTCTCACATTAGACGACATTCGTGGCAGCTGGATTTGTCGGGCGGGTCCGGCCAGTCTTACACCACAAAAGAGCCTAACCTCGTGTCTTTACAACTGTTACGTATTTAGTTTGTGCCTAAGACCTCTCACATTAGACTGGCATTTGTGGCAGCTGGATTTGCCGGGCGGGTCCGGGCTGTCTTACACCACAAAAGAGCCTAACCTCGTGTCTTAGACGATTAATTACTCCTAATTAATCATTCCCCAAATTTGAATTACTTTCCCTATTCAAATTATCAATCAATTCCAAATTTAACGATGCCCATAATTGACTCAATTATGTCCATCCATTTATGGTATGTAAAATCATACCAATTTCACCACAATTTTATTTTATGCCTTTTTAAGGCATTTATGCCAATTAAATATTTTTAACATTATCCCCCTTACCCCACGTAGTACGTTTGTTCGTTTAACGTAAAAATATACGTTAGACTCGAATAGTCTAACTTATAAAATAAAATAAAACATCACAATTTATACACATAATTAAAACATAAATCTAACATAGGGGTGAACTTGCATATGTGAATGATGTTCTACATCTAAAACTTGCATAGGCCAAAATTACAACTTGCATAAATAACATATGTCATGGATCCAAATCTAAAGGTGTGAACTTGATGAGATAATGGCCACAAACTTACATAAACATCATATGTCATGGATCCAAATCTAAAGGTGTGAACTTGATGAAATAATGGCCACAAACTTGCATAAATAACATATGTCATTGATCTATATTTGCATAGGTAATAATCCTAAATTTGCATAACATGATTCATATCCAACTCATAAACTTACATAGGTGATTTATACATCGCAACAATGGTGTTGACTAGTATCTAACATGTAAAGTATCATGTAGAATTTAGCATATGTCATAACCTAATTTTCAATTAAATTCTCACATAGACTAGGTGTCATAATCATGTAAGTTCACATTTAATTCTACCCAACTTGTATATGATTCATGTTTGAATCAAAGTCTAAACTTGCATACATATGATTTATCATATGAGTCAATATAACAAACTAGCATAAGAAACATGATGATTCAACTAGACATAAGCCAATCATAGGATTGTAACATGGGTGATAGCATCATAATTTTGCATCGTAGATGATAGCATCATATCATAGAAATTACAACACAGTTCTACACATAATTACAACATGCAATCAACAATTCATATCACATCCAAATTATCCGCATTATAACTCAATCCAATTCATTTATTAATTATTTTGTTAAAACTATCGAACTCACAACTCAAAAGCAGTCTTGAGTTCTGAATTCTGATTTCTGGAGTTGAATTAGCGCTCCTTTGATGAAGATTCGCTGTCAGAGTTGAAAAGGATTGAATTTGATTTGCTTTCTTCCTCTCGAATGGGCGGCGGCTATTCTGAGTTGCAAGGTGACGGAATGGAGGCCATGAATCCAATTTTGTTTTGATTTTAGGGTTTGGGTCTATAGGTGTTTTTATAGAGTTCAGGATTAGTTTAAGCCGCCCGATCAACCCAGAATTAATCCCAGCCAATAAGAGCAGATCAGAAACCCTAATGAGTCAGCACATAGTCACAAACAAGTCATCAATCAAATCTGGCCAGGGGGGAGGTGCAGGTCGACCCTATGGTCGACCTGGTTAAGGCAGGTCGACCCCCAGTTCGACCCTATGGTCGACCTGGCCCTGGTGGGAATTTTCCCGCCTAGCCTGTCTGACTCCGAAATTTGAATTTTCTGAAAATCTGTTTTGAATTTTCTGAAATTTCTGATCGCCATAACTTCTTCATACGAAGTCCAATTCACGCAAATGCGGACTATATCTCAACTTGAATTCCGAGACGAACAAAATGGCGCAACCCGTTTCCCTTAATTCTCACATCTGAGTTTAATTATTCTTTAATTTAGTTAATTCGATTATTCAAAAATCCTGGGTGTTACAAATATAAGGAAAGCTCCCGACCGAGTTCCGTGTGTAGCCCTGCCACGGAACTCGGGCATGCACACACGATAGGTGTGCGGGTTAGGCATCGAATACGTTTGACGATATGTACGTGGGAAAGTCTAGGTACACACATGTCTGCTCTGGGTGGTGTATCGTAGAGTAGAGGGCATTATTCAAGGATGGCAGTCATTACGCTTACCTATAGGATGAGGGACTTTGTATATTCCTGCGATGATACGGTGAAGATCGTGTGAGTGGGGTACCATGAGGTGTACCTTAATTTGGGGGTAGCTACATATACGCTATATTAGGTTAATCTACTAGGGGTAGATGGGTATGACGTGTGTAAGCGTGCAGCGCTGTTGACACAAATAACCTAATAAATAAGAAGAAGTAATTGAATGGTATATGTAGGATTATCCAGAAGTGTAATTTAAATTCATTCACACAGAACTTATGTTATGACCCCCTCCTCACAACATTCGAAGGTTAGGTTCATGACAGAGATGATATAGCTTTGGATACTGGTTAGGCAGTATTATTAATACGGTAAGGCTATAACTGTTTACATTATATTTTATCCCTTCCGCTGTGAGATGTTTTTCTGAGCTTTGATATATTTTTATATCTCTGTCTTTTCTACACGATACCAGGGCAAACCAACTCGGGTTTTGGTATATTGGAATTTTGAAAAAAAAAGTCGGTTTGTCAGAACCTGGGTTGTTACACTTGGTATCAGAGCTTAGGTTTAGGATTCCTATATAGATAGTGAGTGAACATATTTGTATTTTCAAAAATATAAATATATTATATATAAACCTAGATCCATAAAGGAGCCCACTAAATGGAAAGAGTTGGGATATTAGTTTTGTACACTAAAAAATGAATATGGAAATTTGAGACCCTTAGGTAAGTTGGGTGGAAAGTGTACAAAATGGCTGGTATAAAAGGAGGATGTATCCCATATGTTAGTAACTAAAATATTAAGTATTTCAGATTAGTGGGTTTGGTAGTGAAACCTTATAAATTAGAGAAAGATTTAAAAGTGGAAAATGGATTAGGAATATATATATATATATATATATATATATATATATATATATATATATAGTTGAGAGAATTAATTTCATGTCAGTGTCAAGGAAAACCTATTTGTGTTGGAGACCACTTTTGAGTCTAACCCATTTGTTAACTTTTAAGAACTTGAAAATGTAAAAGTTTTGACAAAATAGTTTGGGGTGTTTTCAAGTTTTATTCTTAAAAGTATTTTTGATGATTGAGAGAAATACGTTAAAGAACATATTTAGTGCATATTGGGTTTTAAAGTAAAATGGGGTATGTTTTGAAAACAATGATTTCATGTTTTAAAAAGAATTCTCTCATGCAAAGGTGTACATTATAGAGCATGTATAGCTCATTAGTTTTCATATTATAATATATGAAAGGATTAAAAAGTAAAGCATACAAAATGTTGCATTTTGTAAGAAGTTTTGAAATCTTTATTCTTTTGACAATAAATTTTGGTTATTGTTTTAAGAAGAAAATAAAAGTTTTAGCATTTTTAATTTTTGAAAAAAAGTTTGAAGCTATGAAGTAAATAGTAAGGACTATCTTGGAATAATGAAAAAAATTCCCATAGAATGCATAAGCATTGTAAAGCGTAGGATAGTTGCTTGAAAAAAAATATAGGCTAGTAATATACAGAAAGGACTAGTAGATACTACAAGATAGTGAAGGGCAAGTAAGGGTTGAGAGTTTGTGGTTGGACTTTTCTTAAGTGAAATAGTCGTAAGATTCTTGTCCCTTAGTAGTAGCTGTGTAGGATGTTGAAAGATGGAAATGCTTATTTGAAAAGGATAAACTTAAATCATTGGATTAAATAAAATAAGTTAAGAAAGAAAGAAAATTAGCCTAACTAAAAAGAAAACAATAAAATCAAGAAAAGCAACAAACATGATGGGAAAAGAAAATGAAAATCTTAAGCAAAGATGAATAAAAATGAAAATTTTCCAAGATAAGTTGAAAATAAGAAAAAGAAAATTTCTTATGTAGTTGTGCTTGGATAGGAAAATATGAAATCTTTATAGAATAGTTACATAAAATTCAAGTACAATGGGAAAAGGTACATAAAAGAAAAACGGAAAATATAAAAAAAATCTGTTTTATACCTGTTTGTAACATAACAAATCAAATTTAGAAAATTAGATTTTTCTAAATTTTGAAATTTAATGATGGTTGGTAGGGTTTTGGATGTAACAATTGGATGAACTACGCTCTTATTCAGTAAGAGTGTAGGAAAACTTGGATGAAAAAGGTGTTTTAATTTTCAAAATATTGCATTCATATAGAACTGCCAGTATATTTAGGATGTGAGCATCATATTTTAAAAGGATTTTTGAAAAATTTACATACATATAGGAGGTACCGCTTAGGCATACATGTATTATTGTGATGTATTGCACTATGCACATATGCACAATGGTTGCAAAAATTGGATGCACACATGATGGATGTATATTATGTGAAGGATTATTTGATTTTTACCCTTACCAAATTTCGAGGATGAAATTTCTTAAGGGTGGGAGAATGTAACACCCCGCATTCTTAATGACAATTAAAAATATGCATATATATATATATATATATATATTGTATGCATAGACATATTTAAAGGAAAAATTAAATAATGAATATAATTGCATGTAATAAGTTCATACAGTGGAAATTACATGCGAACATTTAAAAAGAAATTAAAAGGAAAATTTGAAGAGCTTCCAGAATTTGGTCACGAGATTAGCGTCATTGTGTTCGTGGCGATTTTCTGGTCAACTTAGACCTATGGTTTGTAGAAAACCGATTTAAAATGAAAGACATATCTTTAATTTAAATAATGTAACAAAATGTGAAAAAGAGGAAAGAGAAAAAGGATAATATCTAGCATTGTCATAAGTCTTGTTAACAAAAGACTTATTAGCTCAGTTGGTTAGAACATGTGACTTGTATACAAAAGGTTCTGAGTTTGAACCCCAACAACGCCATATTTTTGTTTTAAAGGAATAGATTAAAAGTGGCTTAGTGTGAAAGCAGTTAAAAAGTGGCTTAGTATGAAAAGGGTTAAAAAAGGGTTTAATTGAGAGAATGTTTCAAAAGAGGAAAAAATATATATTAATTAATTTGAAATTTGAAAGTGTTCGCATAAAAAAGTTTAGCATACGCGCAAGAGTGGAATACATATGAACATAATTCAGAATAGAAGTTGCGCGCGAACAAGGAAGCAAACAACGAAAGGATATTTGGAATTTGATTTATATGCGAATAAATAAATCAAATTTCATATATATATATATATACACACACACACGTAAGGGGGACGACACCCAAGCAGTGGTATCGACACCTGTCTCGACACCCAAGCAGGAGTGTTGACACCCCTGCGTATCATACGGTACACGTGGCTTGTTTTTATTGGTGAGTGATGCAACGTGGAAATTTCCTATTGGTCGGATGATGTGGTTAGTTCAAATGGAGTTTTAATTAAATCTAAAGGCCCATAGCTTTCTACCATATCTATAAATAAACCCCTAAACCTCATAACTTGGCGGCTATGCTGGAGCATTGCCATGGCTTCCTCTCTCTCCCTCCCTCTCTCTCTCTCTCTCTCTTCTCAAATCTATTCTGAAAATAAATATTAGTCTAGGAAAATTATGAATCCATATCTGGAGGAGAGGATCAACGTTAATGAAAGATTAATCAAAGCAAAGTTCTGAATCCAATTATGAGAAAATCGTGGAATGATAGACCAGATTCAGGATTGGGAAAACAAATCAAGGTGAGTGGGTTTAAATTATCCCTTGTGAATAATAGTATGTTTATCATTTAATCATTCCCCATGGATATTTATAATCAATGTATTGAAATTTTTTATTGATGCCATGGATAATTGCGTTAAAATGAAAATTATGTTCAATCAGTTGAGATGTACATTTATTTGAATGTTTAAGATGAATATTGTTGTATAGATCAATTTTATGAACCTATAAATTAGGATAATTGAGACATTGGGTAAAATATGCACTATTTGAGATTTACATATTATTAATTATATGTAGAAAGACATGCGACTCATATTGAGAGATTTGGGGGCATAAATTATGATGGGGTTAATGGCATAAGTATGGTGAAAATTATGCATATAAATTGAATTGAAATTATGAATGTGAATTAGAAATTATGCATATAAATTGAATTGGAATTATGAATGTAAATTAGAAATTATGCATATAAATTGAATTGGAATTATGAATGTGAATTGGAAATCATGCATATAAATTATAGGCATAACTTATTGGTAGAATTATAGGCATAAACTTGAATTGGGAAGTAAACATGTATTATGTTTTAAGACTTTAAATTGAAGGCGCAATTTGATATGAACATAAATAATGGAATAAAGATGAATATGCCTAAAACTGAACTGCGCCTAGGCATGAGGTTAGATTGCACTTGTGGTAGAAGTCTGCCCGGACCCGACCAACATATCTAGCAACCACAAGTCGTGAATCTAATGTGAGAGGCCTGGTGCGTATATATGAAACGGTACTAAGACACGAGGTTAGGTTGCATTAGTGGTGGAAGTATGTCCGAACCCGACTGGCATATCCAGCGGCAACTAATGTTTAACCTAATGTGAGGGGTCTAAGTGCATAAATGAAACAAGTAGTTGTGCTAAGACACGAGGTTAAGTCAACTTGTGGTAGAAGACTGCCCGGTCCCGCCGGGCAAATCCAGCATCCACAAGTGTAGACTTAATGTGAGAGGTCTAGTACATATATATATATATACACATATATGAAAATATGAAAATGGCAGGATCGACGAATACCATTAATTGTAATTAATGGAAATAAATGAAATTGAATGAAAGATAATTACAACTATAAGGAAAAGGGAACAAATGGGGAATGATAATAACCTATTATGAATAAACTCAAGAAAAGGAAAGATAATAGGTAAACTTGCCCTAGGGACAAGTGGGAATTATAACTTATGGAATAAGGTAATTTATAATGAACGATAGAGAAAAATGAAATAACTTTTGTAATAAGGTAAGTTGTACTTAATTGTAAATTAAGTAATTTGTAAAGGCAAGAATAAATTTACGAATGAAGATAACATAAGATTGGTTTAGTTGAGTGATTCTCTGAGTGTCAGTCTGATGTTGATTTTGGTCTTCGGGGTCGATACTTAGGGAGTTGTTCCCTTACCAAGGTATATGTGAATTAAGATGTACTTAATTATAATTTAAGTAGAACATGTTATAATAAGATGGGATAATGAATAAATTATGAGAATAACATGTTGTAGGCTTATTAATGAACTTAAATGGATTAAGTTATAATTGGAATTAATAAGCAAGGGTAACTTGGTAAACTTGAAAAGGAAGTCATTATGAGTGAGAATAACCAAGTTAATATGAAAACAGACGAGGTGGAGCAAGCCCATAATTAATGGTTAGACGTAGGGTCTAATGACATATTAAACTGAGGCGCTTGGAACAATCCGTACGTTATAGGATGAATAGCCCAACGAGGTAGATCATCACGGTGTTATAAGGAACAAAGGGAGCGCATGTTAATCTGATTATTCTGGCGGCTCTGACGGACCGAAAGGGGAAGCACGCAGGCTTCCTATGATGTTAAAGGTGCTCCTGATAGTCCTTTGTGGTGGGCTAGACTCGGGGCTAGCATCGTAAAGGTTGGGTCTATGGGGAACTATCAGGTGGGTGGGCCTTGACTGCACCGATAGAATGGCAGTCAGAATGTTGTGACATGGTGACATTAAGGGTAACTCGGCGGCTGCCTCACTACGGAGGCGGAGGGACAGGACCAACAAAGATAGCATAGGTCGTCGAGAACCTATCATCGGCAGCCAGCGAGAAGAGGAAAGACTAGAGCTAAACCCAAGAGGCCATTGACCTTTCACTATCGAGGCGGTGGTTGAGGGTAGATGCCACATGGATGTTTAGATTGTTTGCTTAGGGGCTTATTGCTTAGCTCTTGTAGTCTTTACTAGTTAAGGGAGGGGCCGAGGTGGGGCCATAGCCACCATAGAAAAATAGACCCTAGGGATATTTGCGTGAGAGGCTCTTAAAGGCAGGCCTACACAAATATAAGGAAAGCTCTAGACCGAGTTCCGTATGTAGCCCTGCCACGGAACTCGGGCACGCACACACGATAGGTGTGCGGTTTAGGCATCGAATACATTTGACGATACGTATGTGGGAAAGTCTAGGTACACACATGTCTGCTCTGGGGGGTATATCGTAGACTAGAGGGCATTATTCGAGGATGGCAATCATTATGCTTACGTATCGGATGAGGGAGTGTGTATATTCCTGCGATGATACAGTGAAGACTGTGCCAGTGGGTACCATGGGGTGTACCTTAATTTGGGGGTAGCTACATATACACTATATTAGATTAATCTACTAGGGGGTAGATAGGTACGACGTGTGTAAGCATGGAGCGCTGTTGACACAAATAACCAAATAAATAAGAAGAAGTAATTGAATGGTATATGTAGGATTATCCAGAAGTGTAATTTAAATTCATTCACATAGAACTTATGTTATGACCCCCTCCTCACAAAATTCGCAGGTTAGGTTCATGGCAGAGATGATATAGCTCTGGATACTGGCTAGGCATTATTATTAATACAGTAAGGCTATAACTGCTTACATTGTATTTTATCCCTTCCGCTGTGAGATGTTTTTCTGAGCTCTGATATATTTTTATATCTCTTTCTTTTCTGTAGGATACCAGGGCAAACCAACTCGGGTTTTGGTAGATTGGAATTTTGAAAAATAATTCGGTCTGTCAGAACCTAAGTTGTTACATATACACACATATAACTATCACAAATGCATTACTTATAAATGTGTCACTCTCAACTCATTCTATGGCATTACTAACCCCATCTCTAATGAATTTCTCATTCTAGGATACTAATGATCCTATCTCTAATGAGTATTCTTAAATAGAATGTTACTAATTCTATCTCTGAGGAATTCTTTCGTTTGGTTCTAATGTGTCTTTTTCTCGAACTTTGTAAACAAAATCTCTGATACCACCTTGTTACACACCGAAATCCCCCGATCTCCGAAGAGATGGAAAAATGCAGATTGCATGAGAACACGACGCATCGGAACACAAAACAACAGAACTTTTCATTCTATTACAACAATTTACATCAGAGTACAAAAATATATCAGAGTGCAAATAAATAATATACACAGCGGAAAATCAATATTAGAGAGTAAATTACACAACGGAAATAAAAATGTTTAAATACAACGCACAATGGAAATACATCAATTAACAAAACTGAAAGAGATACACGAATACGAAGCTTTCTGAATATAGCTCTAGGTTTTAACCAGGATCCTGTTAAATAGAAATCTGCAAAACCAAAACTATTAGCTGCACGTGTAGAAAATATGGGCACCCAGACTTTAGGTGAAAACAATAAACTCTAGGTCAGTTGTGGGACTGGTTTGAGAACTTAAAACAGTTATAAATCATTACTTTAAAATAGGGTAGATCACTGGACCATGTCGTATGGCACGGAACTGATTCACTCCCATGAATACTCTAAAATAAAACAATTTATAAACAACACAATGCTTTAAATGAGGCTATTATAAGACTCAGGTCCCATCACACAATGATACGTTTTAGAACAAATCATTTTGATATTACTACAAGTGCATAGTGTTAAAAATAACTTCGAATATAAATGTATCAATCATAGATGTCATAGTACCCCATCCTACTATGTCGCCATATAGGTTTACATCTAAAACCGAAAAGTCGCGTATTGATAATTGGATTCCATCTATGAGTCGAGGCAAGGGATCTTCCTCATCGATTTCGGATCACCTCTAGCAAGATGTCCTAGATCACACCTATGGGCAACCCTTGGTTAGCAGCAGGGCCGGTCCACACCTAATGTTTGTGGATTATTTATTCCTAAACAATATGTTTCCCGGTCTTATATGACCTCCAAAAAGGTCAGTATGTTGACCTTCTGAGCCTTTTAGTCGGCTCGATATCCGAGGCGCCTCGCAATCCGTCATCCACATAAGTAAAAATGTTTGGGCTCCATACCATGGTACCACTCTTAGCTAGAAATAAACGCATGCACTCCTTCCGTCCTCATCTTGTTTTTGACTCACAACGGGGTGTGAAGCTCGTAAATTAACGCTATACACAAAGCTGTGCTATTTAAAGTCGTGCTTTGATCATCATCCACAAGGCCCTGCTTTTCAACAAAAGCCTTAATCATTTGCATCTTAGCACGTCACATTGTCAATCCACACCATACCATTGATTTACACCAATATATAACCTCTGAGCTCGTACATTTCAAAGAAGGGTGTTAAGAAAGAGAATAAATTCTCCGCCACCAAACATATATATATACAGCAGAGATCAACTAATGTAGCACACAATATAATGTCAGACACACAATCCAATTACAAGTCTGTTCTAGGTCTGAACGAAACCGAAGGCACCTTATTTCTCATTCCATATGTCCAATATAGGAGAGAGGCCCTCGCATATCTGGCTGATCTCCAAGTACATCTGGACAATCACTACTTATCACCTCGTCTTGGGTGGCCTACCCAATCAAGGCATCGGTAATCTTCCATTCGATGTGAAGATTTACGGACTTCAACCACCATCTTCATCGCCAACTTTTAATCGTCGTATCAGTTATTCATAATGGGTTAAACTTGGTCTTTCCGAATAACTGGCACATCTTTATAATCATGTGATAAGTACACAAAGATAGCACACTTCTCATTCCAATCCAGAATATTCTTTTATTCGTATATTCTTGGAAATCATTTCAAAAGATTTTATAATATCTTTTCACAACTTAAACTAAGTTAAGGTTTATCAACTAGTCAGGATTAACGAGCATTACCGAATTAATTATTCATTTTATTAACTTAATCCCCACATATTCATCCCATGGAGCAAAACTGGTGTTACTCTATATTTAACACCTATCGTGTTATTGGTAAATTTAATTACCATTTAACGTTCAAATCTAATTAAAGATTTAACTATCGCATGGAGTAAAACTAGTGGTACTCCATCTCGAACACTTCTTGCGTTTGATAAATTTAATTATCTCATTCACATTGCAATCTAATTAAAGATTCATTTAAACTCCAACTTTTTTTTAATTTCAAATTTCATTACTTAATGATTATTCAACCTTTGGAAATTAACCTTTTCTTTACCTGGGTTAAAGAGCAAATGTCATGTAAAACACCATTCACAATAAAACCAAAATCATCTTCCATTTAATATGGAATCTCCATGGAAAATTGAACAATTTATAATCGATATAAATTTCCATATCCAGCTAATACTATAAGTGGAATAGCGATGAAGCCTTTTAAATTCCATAAATAGTAGATGCCTTCCTTCGCAGAAGCTCATTTCGATTATTATTAATCGAATTCCATTCAGTTCCAATTTAAATAAATAAATTGGAAACCTTCTTTTGAATCTTAATTAAAAGATTTATTCTCTTCACAACTCAGTTCAAGAACAGTATTATTTAAGATGCCATTCACAATGAACCTTAAAATCTAATTTGATATTAAGTATAAGGTTCTAAATGTAAATCATATCGATTTATATTCAATACCAAATTATGAAACTAACAAATATCATATTGGAATAACGATATCCATATCTTCTAAATTCCTCAACGATATCCGTGTAATCACGGAACCCAATATTGAAAATATCCGAATATAATTTCCATTCAAATGCATTCCAATATATAGATATATATATATGTGTGTGTGTGTGTGTTGGAAACTTCTGGTTACGTTAAAAACCATTTTCTAACTAATTTATTATTTCTAAAAATCATTGGATTATTATTCTAGTAATTAACCAGTTCATTTGGATAAAAATATCTTTTATCTTTTCAAACTTGGGGTATTTCATCCAAAATCTTTCCAAATCATTTATTATTATTTTACATAATTTATTCATAATTTTAATAATTTAAACAAGGCCTTTACAGTCGGTTTCCAATCTTGGCCACTAAACTACATCTATAGCGGCTTATTCCAAAAATGATTTGGACATATTTTATAATCCAACCGTTTAAACTAAAACCTTTTATATTCATCGGAAGGATCTTTTCGATGCGAACCCAACGGTTCTGGTTTTAGGAGAATCCAACAGTCGGATCTCCTGTTACGTCCATTCAAAGTCAATGGTTGAAATTCGCGAACGCGTTCTATTCTAGCCATTTAAATATATATAATATATTTCATCGATTTCCATTCAAAACGTATTTTAGAAAACATTTATTATTTGTTTAAAAATGATTCCAACTTCCATTTCAATTTTTAATTAGGTGATATGTTTTCAAAATGTCTAATTTTGAAATGTCAGTCTTCTCGATTTCACTTTTAAAAATGAATAAAATCGATGTAAAAATTCGTTCGAGTTAAAATAGCATTTTCTACTTAATCAGGCTTCATATATTTATATTTTCGTGTCCATCCAAAATCGGACATCAAAACCAAATTTCTAATCTTCATTGAATGTTACATTATAGAAATATTCACATTTATTACGGATTGGAATAAAATTTCAACCAATATCCATATAAATAATGTATGGATTACATTCATCATATACATCCAACAATAGTTGGAAACAACTATCAACATCCAAAATGACATCCAATGTGCACTTTATTTTCATATAAGCTTCAATCAAATAATTGATGCATATATAAATATGTCAATCAACTGATTCACCACAATTTCACACAAGGGAGATGTAGGAGTCAAATATCATCCTAAGACCCGCCTGGGGTTTTCAACCAGCAACAATCAATTTAAATCAATCACTGGTTAATAAATTTAACCAATTCGAATTCAATTCGAATTCTTTTTCTAGCTAATCAATTTTCACTATTCGAATTATAATGGATATTTATATCAAATTTCAACTACCACAACAATATTAACACTATCCTAACATGTTAAACATTTCAAAATCACACTCACAATCATAATACAACAAATCAACAAATCATCCATGGGTTTGCAAACTCTGATGTGAGCTACCAGGCACCATATAACAAATCATGATATAATAACATAACAAAATAATTTAGTGAGTGAGTTCTCACCCAATAGCTAAACCAAACACTAAGGCACTTCTTATATAGAAATTTTTCGCTGCGCTCTCGTCGTTATCTCTCCTCAATTTGAATTCACCATTCATGCTCTACAGACTGCATATGACCTCCAATCTTCACAAAACTTAGTCACCAACACGGAAATGTTATTCCGACAACCTTTTCCTAGTGCACTTTCTCCTGAAAATGCACGGATTCGCGAGAAATCGCCAATGTTTGCTCCATATCTGCAAACTTCAGTCGCATTTTCCGAGCAGCTCCAAACTCCAAAATTCGATTTTGATATGTGCATTTCGTAGAGAAAAATGAAATACGACTTTTGTTTATAGGGCCTTGGCCATAAATGCACGGATTGGGAGTTATTGAGCGAAGAAGGAGAGGGGTGTTTGCAAACGAGATTTATTTTTTGAAAAAGAGGGGATTTTAGAGGAAGTGGGGTCTATGGCCGGAGGTGGTGGGGTTCTTGGTCGGTCACTGGCGGCGCATGGTGGCAAGGAGGTGGCCGCGGCCGTGGGGTCCGTGGAGGCGGCTATGGCTTAGGAAATGGGTTTAAGGGTTAGGGTTGTTTGGTAGAAAGGAAGAGAAGAGAGGAGAGGAGGAGGAAGTGGCTGGAGGTGAAGAGGAGGCGGCTGCAGTGGAGGAGAGGGGCGACAGCGGCGGCAAAGGGAAGAGGAGGCCATTAAAAGAGAAAAGGAAGAAAGGAGGAAGAGAAAAATGGAAGAAAAGTGATTATATGCTACATTCTCTTCAATCGCCGGACTCCAAACGTTCTCCGTTTTGCTATGAAATTTTGGTACAAGATAATATATGGAGTTACGAATCCAACGAATCAAGTTTCCTCGAATTCGGAGTTCGCTTGATCTTCCGTTTAATTTCTCAAATATGCTCAAATTAGCTTCAAAAATGCGATTTTAGTGTACCTTTTCTTCTTGTACGCCCAAACGCTAACTCCAAAAATTATGAAATTTTGGATTCTATCATTATTTGACGGTACGTATCCGAAAAAAAAAAGTGAAATCAAATTCTGAGATCGTCTCAATAACGTACCTATGTAAACTGACTGTTAGTTTTGCCCCAAACAGGTTTGCCTCCCACGACCACATACTAACTCTGTTTTGCGTGAAATTCGAAATCTAGCCATGACTTATTATTATGAATCCAACAAATATGGTCTCATGGAATTTTGCGCTCGCTAGAAAATATTCACTTTTTAAAGGCTATGCGATGATTTTGAAAATCAAATTTAGACAATACAAAACCTTTGTATATATAAAATCTACAAATACGCTCTCTCATATAAATAAATTCAACTCAATCTAGGGTATTACCAACCCAATCTCTATTGAGTTACACAACAGAGCCAAGGTTATTACTGAACCGTTGCTTTGATACCAACTATAGCATCCTGGAATTTTTCGATGCTCGAATCTAGAAACTAATACATTCCGTGTCCAAACTCGAGTATCGAAAACCTTGAAAGCTAGGAGAAAGAAGGGGGTGAGAGAAGAAAGTTAGAATAGAAGAATAAGAAGAAGAACCAACACAGAATCAGAGTCTCACATCGCAACGGAACAAAATATAATATAGAAATAAAACTTTATTGAGGGCTTGAAATAATACTTACAATCATTGGATTACATCAATACATCTGGACAGTTATGATAATCTGCCCTAATATATAACACACAACGGAATAAATACTAGATATCATACATCTGAACACCTCCAGCTCGTCTCTAGACTTCTAAGCATCTGATAAAATGAACCTGTTAAACTCGATCTGACCCAAGCATTGCAAACTCCAGAATCAGTCTGGTGAACCAGCGTGAGAAAACTCACTAAGTTTAAAAGGGATCAACCATTTTGATTTTAAAGTCAAAATATTTTCAAAAGAAAAGAATAATCGTAAGACCAAATCCACACATCAGTGCGGATAGTTTTTAACTTACGATAACCCAAAACATTTTGAAATCATATCTTTTGTGATATTATAATAATGTCTAATACAAATAAATAACAATCTAGTGGAACGCTTGCATCTCACGCTCCACATACATAGTATACAATCAAAACAACGGGGTCTTATTGCAGAATGGATTCTGACTATGATAAGGTATGGAACCACCTTCGGATCAGTGTACTTTAGAGGGGATACACTGGAGTTTAACAAGAACATCTTGCAACTCAGCCACACATGACCGACCATTCATTTCACTTGAATGTTCCGAATATATTGTCACCTTACGGCATTTTGTCGTGACCACCATAATTCCCATGAAATACAGAAGCTAAAAGAAGAACAAAAATGAGTATTCTCTGGATGGTGACAATACACCCTAATTGGGAGCAACCCACATAGCCATGCTACCTGCACGATTTTTGTCATTTCCTGGCCATCATCCACTTTGAATGCCACATCGTCAGATCCATCGAATCACTAACTGACGTCTACAAAAATACTCTGGGTGTCCAAGCAGAAAGAATGAATTCCTCTGCTACCAAAAGAAGTATGTTTATAGAAATCAATGTATGCGATCCTTTGGAAATACTTTGTCAGACACTCGTCCATACAAGTTGTCCTAGGACTGGACAAATCGAAGGAACCCTCCTACCGCATCCTGGGAATCATTGTAATGATCAGTAACGAGCAGTCCTTGAAATCTGTAGATTTCAACCACGACAGAATTATAGTATATCTCTAGGGATCAGCTAGAGATTTTAGTAATTCTACCATTTTATGAAGGTCCCAGTCTTCAATTGTTCCATCTCGATCAACGTCTTCCACAATAACATATTCGTTGGTTCAAAATGGTTTTTGAATATAATTTGATCCTGGTCATTCTATACCAACAAGGCATTAGGCATGATTTTGATAGTTAGTTACTTAACTATCAAAATAAACAAACATAAAGTTAAAATAGATCCATTGGTTTAATACACAACGCCACTTGACCTTTTTAATTTTCCATTCGTTAATCAAAATCTTTAAATATTCCAATATTTGGAAACACATGGCTTTTACTTCTCATTTCAAAAATAATACTATACTCAAACGCTTTCATTCAATTTATAAAACTTCGGAATTATAATTACAATATTATAATCTCTCTTTAAAAACCTTGTTACAAATCTTATACACATTTACTTAGTATAAATATTAAGTAAACTATTATTTGAAAGCTTCTCTATTAACTTTAATAATCTTTTAAAACATTATATAGGAGCCTTGATTCTATTATAAATAGAATCCTTTATTAAATCTTCTGATAAGTTTATTTCAAACCCATTTTGTTATATCTCGATAAAACTTCCTCTCATTCTCAAAATATGCAAATTTAGATCAAAACTTTTTAACTTAACTCGCCTACCACTTTATCTCAAATTTGGGTTTTCCGTATCGATTTCCATTTCAACATTCATCAGTCTCTAACCATAAATCAGTAAGAAAATAATTCCCTAAGTATCAACCCCGAAGGCTGAAACCAACTTCAGATCCATACTTAAAATATCATTTAACTCAGCCCATCTCCAGTCAGGTTCTAATTCTTTAGTTTCATATCTCGGGCTTTTACTTCATTTATAAGTCATTTCTAATAACTCGTTCCAATAATATATTGAATAAAACTTGGGTTTTGTAACTTCGTTAAAATCTTGGACTTTATAACGTCCACTTAAATAGAATCCGAGAAGAATTTAACCTGAAACTTTGATTTAAAATTAACTTATATTATTATTAATATCAAATCGCTTAAATACTTCACTTTACTTTAAACAATGTTTTAAGACTTCATAAACTTTCATTTATAAATTTTAAATCCCAAGATTTACTACTTTGATTACTATTTAATAAATAATAATCCACTTTCAACATTTATTAGAATAGAAATGGTTTACTTCACCATTACCCATCTCTATTAAAATGATAATTTTATTTAATAATCAAATTCAGTTAAAGTAGTTGAGTTGGTCAACTTTAAATATGATTAATTCGTTAATCAATCACAAATTGTAACGACCCAGATTTTTAACCGTTAAGTTGAACATTTAAAATTGGTCTTAAATATTGATTTGGAAATATTAAATGGATTTATATTTATTGTAAATCAAAGTTTGAATAGAATTTATATTTAATTTATAAACAAGCTCATAATGTTGCGGTAGTTCGTAATATGACTTTTTAAACATTAAATGGATGTACAGGATCTAATTTAAGTCGAAATTCTTTGAAACGTGAATCGTTTGAATCTATTGACTTATAATTTTCTAATGAAAGAGAAAAATCGAGTTTTCATATTGTATATTTTGTTTTATGTCCAAATCAAATTTTCAAAAGGTCGCTATGAATTTCGTTATAAACCATAACGAAGTATTAAATTAAATAATGGTTTTAAATATTGATTTATCTTGAAATTCAATATATCGAATTTAAAATCTTGACTATTTTATTTATGATGTTATATAAATTTGGTTTGAATATTGCATGATTTCAAATTTCTTTTCGATTGGACTTGTATGTGTTCGAACAAAACTACAAACGTTGAACGTTAATTATGTGTTAAATAATGTGGGTCACTATCAGAACGATAGTAAACCATTTACAAAATCCAACCAAAATCTAAACGCAAATCCTATCAAATCTCACCGTAAACGATTATGCAAAATGTATAGAGTCGAGTCCGGCTCAAGTTGCGATAATGGTGTGGAAAAGTTGATTGTTAAATGTGTCACATAGGTGAGTATCTGAGACGACCCGAACTTCCCCGTGAAGGAAAGCGCGGATAGAATTGAGGACAAGACAAAATAGAACGCAGACGGAAGAACATTTCATTGTTATTACAACAATACCATCAGATACAAGAATATTAAATGAATAAAATACATTCGAATAATATCAGAGATTACAATAAATTACATAGCAGCGGAAAAATATACAAAGCACAACTGAAAGTGATACAAAGATACAGAGCTTTCCGAGCATCGTTCCAGCTGTAAATCACGACCCTGTGGATATAAATCTGCAAAACCAAAACTACTAGCTGCCCGTGTGGAAAATAGGGGCACCCAGAGTTTAGGTTAAAACAATAAACTCCAGGTCAGTCATGTGACTGGTGTGAGAACTAAAACAGTTATTAATCTTTATTTTAAAGTTCGGTATATCAAGGGACCACGCCGTATAACACGGAACGGGTTTCCTCCCAAGAATACCAGTGCATAAAACAAACAGCGCAATTCTAAATAAAGAAAAATGAAGCTATTATAAGACCCAGGTCCCATCACACAATGCAACGCAAGCCGGAGGATAGGGTTTTTACCTTATAACAGCCAAAGCATGCTTAAACATATTATTTGATACTATTATAGGTGTATAATTTCAAACAATTTCAATCATAAATATAAATCATAGACGGCATAAGCGGCCCATCCCACTATGTCGCCATACTAGGCTCTACAAATAAAACCAAAACAGACGTATTGGAAATTGGATTCCATCATGAGTCGAGGCAAGGGGCAAGCTCCTCTCCGTTCGAGACACTTTAGCAAATGTCTCAGGACCCCACTTTGATCCTTGGAATCGGCTGGGCCGGTCCTCTCTTACTTTTGAGGATTGGCAATTCCTGAACGCACGTTTCCCGATCCTTACAGACTTATATCCGAGGCGCCTCGCATTCCAACAACCACACAGGTGAAAAGTATATAAATGTCAGGGCTGGTAGGTCACTGACACCACCCTAACTAGAACGAAACGTCGTGCTCTCTCAGCGGTCCGTCTCCCTTTTTTGACTCATACCGAGGTGTGAGGCTCGCGAATTCACGTTATACACAAAGCTACGCCACACAGGCCGTGCTTTGATCATCAACCACAAGACTTTGCTTTTCAACAGAAGCCCTAATCAATTGCCACTTACGCATGCTACACCGACAATTCACTCCATGCGACTGATGTCCATCGATATACAACCTCTGAGCTCGTATATCTCAGAGAAGGGCGTTAAGCAAGAGAATAAATTCTCCGCCGCCAAACAGATGTATATTTAATAGAGATCAATCAACACAGAATAAAATCCAATGTTAGACACACAATCCATTTACAAGTTCGTTCTGGGTCTGAACGAAACCGGAGGCACTTTCCTCGCATATCCATCCATCTCCAACTACGTCTAGACGATCACCAACTTTTTCCCTCATCTTGGGTGTACAGCCCAATCGAGATCATCAGTAATCACCCAAATGATGTGAAGGCTTCCGGTCTTCTACCACCGTCTTCATCTTCGACATCTCGTCGAATCGGTTATTCAGAATGGGTATAAACCCGACCTTTCTTAATAACCCACGTATATGATAAACAAATGTTACACAAACACAACAAATGCCTCATTCCAATTCAGAATGTTGTTTTATTCACAAAATCACATTCTTAGGGAAAGGTTCCCATTAATTTTATCCAAGATAAATTCTTTTAAATTTATTCTTTAATCTTCCTTCGGATATCATTTCAAACTAGTCGGGATTAGCGAACCACACCGAAGTAATTATTTATTTTATTTCCCAATCCCAACCTATTCATCCCATGGAGTAAAACTAGTAATACTCCATATCTAACACCACGGTGCTATCGGTAAAGTTAATTACCATTTCACGTTCAAATCTAATTAAAGATTTAACTATCGCTTTGGAGCAAAACTGTTGGTACTCCATCTCGATCACTTTTCAGATTTGATAATTTAAATTATCAATTCACATTTCACTCTAATTAAAGATTCATTAAAACTCCACTTAGTTTTAATCTTTTCAAAAATCAATATCCTGTCTTTAACTGGGTTAAAGAACCAATGTCATTTAAAACATGATTCACGATAAACCCAAAATCACACTTTATTGTTAATCGGGTTAAAAACAGGTGTTGTTCAAAACACCGCTCACGATAAACCCAAAAACCAATTCAAAATCAATTCCAATTAAATATTATTTAATTAATACACTTCATTAAATCTAAATAGAAAGATTTAATCTTTTTCTCTATTGGGCTTAAGAACAGTGTTAATGAAGACACCATTCACGACAAACCCAAATCACGTTCGATATTAAATACAAGGCTCTGAATAGAAAATATACCGGCTTATATTCAATATCAAATCCTGTAACCAACAAATATCGTATTGGAAATAACGATATAAAATATATCTTTCAAATTCCCATAACCATATCTGTATAGTCACGAAATCCAACATCGAAATATTACGAAGATAATTTCGATTCAACTCCAGTCCAATTCACGTATTGGGAATATTGATTATTTTTAAAGTCACTTTCAAATTCAATTTATTTATTTTAAAAATAAATTGATTTTAATTCTAGTTCAAAACTAGTTCATTTCGACAAAAATATATTTTTATCCTTTCAAATGTGGGATTTTTCATCCCAGTTCTTTCCAATTCATATATTATGATTTTACACAAATTATTAATATTTTTAATAATTTTATCAAGGCCCGTACAGTAGACTTCCATCAACGGCCATCGAACTGCACTTATAGCGACCTTTTCTGAAATTGATTTGGATATAATTCTAAATCCGACCGTTAGATTTTGAATTTCAAATATTCATTGGAAAGCTCTTTTCGATACGAACCCAACGGTTCTGGTTTTAGGAGAATCCGACGGTCGGATCTCCCGTAATGTCAATTCGAGGTCAATGGTCGAATTTCACGAACTGCCGCGGCGCGGCGCGTTCTATTCAGGCCATTATATATATATTATATATTTCGTCGATTTCCTTTTAAAACGTATTTTATAAATCGTTTTGAATTCGTTTTCAAAACCATTTCAACTTTATATTCAATTTCAAATCAAAATTGAATATTTCGTATCATTACTATATAAATAATAATATTTTCAAAACGTTATATTTTGAAATCACTTCTTTTTCTATATTCATTATAAAAACGAATATAATCGATATAAATATCGTTCACGTCAAAATGGCGCAACTCTAATCAACACGGCTTTATATATTTCAATAAATTCGTTATTATATTCAACAAATGAATATTTATTCTATTCAACACATGAATCTATATTTCTTTCAACACACGACTAATCTCAACACATGAGTACTGTCAACACACGACCATTTTTGTTATGTAAAATATTTTATATAACTATGGTATCTATCGTTTGATTTTTAAATCAGACTCCACCGTGAAGTAGTGTCTAATCATAAATATGATAAAGATGTAAATTTTGTTATTAAAATATTTTACTCAACACATAAATAGTTTCAACACATGAACATCGTCAACACATGACTATTTTTATATTCAACACGTGAATTTTCTTTTATAATATTCATTATTTTCCCCGATTGGAATGAGGCCCAATCAATCACCATATAATGTTAATTATATGGATTCCATACAACACATGTATATAATAGCAATGATAAACAATCAACCATCATCCAAGGTGCACCACACAACTGCATAAGCATCAAATATAAATAATTAACGCTTATACAGCCTGTCGACCAATCGATCGACATACAACTAAATAATTGGGATTAGTGTACTCAAATATCATCCCAACACCCGTGTGGGGTTTCAAATCAACAAACACATATTTCTATTTGTGCAGTTGGGCGATGTGTAAAATTTATCATCCCAATCAATATCAGTCAAATCAGTGTATATAAACAAATCGGCTGATTTGTTTATAATTATTTATTTACTCACAATCACTATATTCCTATTCACGTTAAAAATTATATTTTTAACGATAATTAATTTATTTCAATACATTAATCTATATTACCAATTTCACATCAACATCACAAACAATTTTCACAACACATCAATCAAACAAACAAGCCATCCATGGTCTGTGGATGACGGGTGTCGGGTGCTGCTAAGCACTGTCTACATCCTAGTATATATATATATATATAACTAGAAAAAGAAATTTAGAGTGAGAAGTTCTCACCGATAGCTAATCCAATACCACGACTTTTCTTATGTAGAAAAATCTTGTCGTTCTCGCCTTTTGTCACTTTCGTTGCCCGTAGCCACTACAAATATAAAATCACATTTTTATATGTTGCTATGTATATAAAAATTCCATTTTCACACTGCTACTATATAGATAAAAATTCTATTTTTACACCGCTACTATATAGATAAAAATTCTATTTTTACATCGCTACTATATAGATAAAAATTCTATTTTTACACCGCTACTATATAGATAAAAATTCTATTTTTACAACGGTGTTCATATAATAAAGATTATATTTTTATCACGCTATTCTCTATATAAAGATTTCGCCTTTTCAAATATAAAGATTTCGCCTTTTCAAATATAAAGATTTCGCCTTTTCAAATATGAAGATTTCGCATTTTCTAATATAAATATTTCACCTTTTCAAATATAAAGATTTCGCCTTTTCTATTATAAAGATTTCGCCTTTTCTATTATAAAGATTTCGCCTTTTCAAATATAAAGATTTCGCCTTTTCAAATATAAAGATTTCGCCTTTTCTATTATAAAGATTTCGCCTTTCCAAATATAAAGATTTCGCCTTTTCTATTTCATCACTATAAAAATCACATTTTTATTTTGCTACATATATAAAGATGATATTTTTACCATCTATAAAATAAAAAAATTATATTTTTATTATCTTTACTACTTAAAGATAATATTTTTAGCCTTTCTATAATATAAAAATTATATTTCTATTATATTTCCTATATAAAAATCATGTTTTTTTTCCTTTTGATTGAATCATACAGCGGGGTGGGGGGGGGGGGGTAGGGGGGCTGAGTGTATAAAGGGAGAGGATTGATTTTTTTTATTTAATTATTTAATTCCAAAAAGGTACTTTTAATTTCGACCTCTAAACGAGGCCCACCGTCTGTTGTCCATAGCGTTTTACCCCCATTCTGAACACAATGGGATATGTATCGCAGGGCAATTCGACCGTTAAAATCAGTTTTCGTCAAAATCAAAATATAACTCTATATATTGAATTTGAACGCACATTTCAATTTACCAAGGCCACGTACTAACTCGAAAATTCCAGAAAAATATTTTTTTAGCTTCGTATTGACGATACGGTCCTAACAAAACTAGTTTCGTCGAATTCTGAGACCGTTAGAGAAATGGTCATTTTCCAGTCGATTAAAATCAACTAAAACTGGTCAAACACGTTTTCCTTTGC
The DNA here is from genome assembly GCA_030737875.1 of Allium sativum. Classification (NCBI taxonomy): domain Eukaryota; kingdom Viridiplantae; phylum Streptophyta; class Magnoliopsida; order Asparagales; family Amaryllidaceae; genus Allium; species Allium sativum. The sequence goes on from CM060924.1 coordinate 140,876,899, forward strand.
CACGCTCACATATTGATTCGAAAAATTATGAAAATTGGAATCTAGCAATAACTTGACATCCCGGATCCAACAAAAGTGGTTTCGTCGAAATCCGAGGTCGTTTGCAAAATGGCTATTTTTAAGGGCCTGAATTCCATAGCGACTATTCAGAATTTTCAACTGGACATATCTTTTGATTCCCGCTATGAAATTTCAATTTTTCGGATTCGTTGGAAAGATATTCTCAATTAGATCCTATTATTTTTGGTTTCACTAAAATCCGGTTTATTTTGCACCCGGTACGTTCAATTGAAGTTTGAAATCGAATTATCGAACTACCGCGCCATTTTCAATTCTTTTATAATATATAAATAAATATTTATATTCTAACGACGACGCGTATAATATATACATTCGAATATTATTCAAAATAAATTTCTTGTCGTTATTATTTAAAATAATTCATTTTAAATGTTCAAAATTCGCTAAAATTGCCAAAATAAAATTTTTAAACTGGCCCAGATTTTCGGGTTGTTACAGTATCCTAAGTTTGGTTGTCTGCATACTTAATGATTCCTTCAATTTTTGTTGTTGTTATATTCGATGGTAGGAAACTTATTTGCGGGTTTAACCGTATGCTTCAATATTCACTTTTCCCTAAGTATTTAATCATGAAGGTACAATAACTTATTGAGAACATTATCTCATTTTATCAGGAACTATATACGAACATATAGCAATCTTTCAAAATCTGAAACAAATCTCGTATAGGCACACGCAAACTAGGCCATTCGTCAACAGTGGTAGCATATTTTAAATAAATTAAAAACTACAGTACAAAGAGAAACAATAGTCTTAATAAATCTCAGTACAAATTCAAACAGCCAGCTGAAAGTAACACTTCATGATAATATATTTAATCTTACCCAAATCTTCAGCAAATCAAAATGCAAGCTGGCCTAAATCTTATCATAATCTAGGCATGCTATCTTTTGAAAGATAGTCAAATATTTCGGCTCACACTGTTAGTACTGAATCTTCACCAGTAAGATAATTAAATAAGAAATTCCGATCTTCACAAAATAAATTTAAAATCGAGTCCATTTCCAATCTGAAACAAATCGGCACATAATCTTTGACCAATCTTACCCTATTTAAAACAAAATCGTACAAATCCTTATGACTATCTCAATTCAGGATCTAGGGTCAAAAACTTCGGTTGTTCTTCACATATCTGCTTCATTCTATTGGTCCCATTCGAAAATCAAACAGCAAATTTGTATTGATGCCAGCTTTTATAAATTCAAAACAAGTTTTAAAAAAAGCAAATAAAACAGACGAGAGCAACACCGTACAATATATAAAGAATGCAGTTCATTTCCTTCTTCAACAGAAGCAATGCTTCTCCAGTTTTAGACGCAACTCCTATATGTAATACTAAAACTTCATAAATAAATTTAAAATCCAAATGTCGATGAAAACGCATGTAATTAGATTTGCTAGAATCCTAGAAGCAGAGACTTCACACTCATATTACTTTTATATGGTGGATACATTTCTGAAGACGGAGTTTTGTGAGAAGCGAAGTCTATAATTCGTTTTAAGGGTGGTGGGTGCTTTCACTGAGTACGAGCAGGTTTGGGACTGGAGGATGGATGGCAAAGCTAGGCAAGGGTGTGGGTTCTGGAGGCACGACCTGACACGACTGTTCCGGTGAGAACGGTGGAGAGGGTGTATGTGGAACTGGAATGTTTAAGTTTATATGGTAGTGGAAGCTTGCGCAGAGGTATATGTAAAGAAGAAGAAGGATATGGGAAGAGTGGGTTGATGAATTTGGTGTTTGGAATATCTGTATATGTTAAGGTGCACGTATTAATGGAGGAGGTGACGCTGCATGTATTAATGAATCGATAATTAGATGGGCTGAATTGTCTGAACTGCGCTTGCGTGATACAAGAGCAGCGAAACTTTGGGACCGGCAAAAGATTTGCAGTGGAAAGGATTAATTTAAAGTAAGTTATATAAAATATAAATTAATAACATAATTGGTTAACAGAAAATTTGTAGTAATTATATACCACCGCACAGAATCAGACAAAATCAGTTAGATGGAGTCACAGAGACGAAGACTATGCTGTTAAGCTATTTTGATTGGTTCTGGAACTATTGGAAATTTTATTTAATTTTAAAGAACTATTTACAATTAAATGGAACGTCCTGAATTCATCGAACTGTCGATCAAATAAAATGGTGAGTTAACTCTTACATTTTCTGGAATTCTATGATATGGTATAATTCATATAACTAAAAATTTATCGTTGATTGGATGATTGGGTGTTATGGTTGAATATTGGTTATTATTAATCGACGTATGTTGATATTTATAATCGCATTGATTAAAAGGTTTGAATTAGAAATATATTCATATATTATAATGTTATGAGCTGACAATGCAGGGAAGAAAAGGTTGGAGAAATCCAACCGGATTCCTCAAACAAGTTGTATGTTGTTTATATTTTCGTATCATTTATATATGAACTATTCACCCAAACAATATATCCTGATTTTATGTTGATTGTTGATTGAATGTTGATAATTGGATGGAAATTCAATGATCATTATGTTTTTATTTAATAGACAGTATTGATTTAGTGTTGGCAGCTAATGGCCTATAACCCATCTTTTTAAACGTTGATTGCCGCAAAGGCGAATTAATGTAGTTGAATTATAAAATGTATTTTAATAACCAAGGCAAAGTTTAAACTATATTTTTATAAAAATAGAAGACTATTAATAAATTATATTTTATATGATTTATTTTGATGTTTAAAAATAAGTTTTATGAGAAATAAAGTCAGAATTAACTTAACGGTTAATGGATTTGAAGCAATTGTTTATAAAACAATTAAGAGTTGTTATTAAAAAAATTCAATTATTAATTAATGTAATAAGATGATAAATGAGAATCAGTTAACAAATTAACTGATATTTCCTAACTGACAGTGATAATCTAATGGCAATAGTTTTACAAATAATCGTTAGCTGTATTTTGAAATGATTGTCAAAATATCTGTTATAAATAAAATTAATTATTATAATAATAATATTTTGAAATGAATTAAGTATTTTAATTTAAGTTATGAACCCAAGTTAATTACTTTTATTTTGGTTAATGAAGTTAATTATCACATTCATTAGTAATAATTAAAGTAATTTCTTTTTTAATAAAAGTAATTAGGTTTGCAATGAATTCTAGTTGGATTTAAAAAGAGTTCATGAATGGGTTATTATAATAAAATCCAAGTTTTTATAAACAAAGTGATAAAAGAAATTTCAAGTTAATATGATAATTTAATATAAATGCTAGATTTGATATTCAAATCAAGTAAAATAAGACAGAAAACAAGAGTGGTTGGTATTTTAAATGATATCGGTTTTAAGTTATAAACTAGTATCGATCTATCTTAAGATAAGAATGTCGTTGATCATGGTATGAGAGGTAATTAGAATACCCCAACTTGAAGGACTTCACTACCATCGAAAGATGGAATTAGTTTGCAATGGTAAAGAAGTTTCCATAAAAGAAATATTCCAAAGTAAAGGTAATACAAAGAATTTGAGATAAATAAAACGATATTTCCAAGACCAAGGAAATATAAGAGATTTTGTGAAATATAACAACATTTCAAGATAAAGGAAATAAGGGAAGGAGTTTGGTAAAAACGTGGATTATGTTTTCAAGTAACAAAAAGAAAAGAGATTTAGTAAGATAAGCTACATACTTGCTTTTAAATCAATAAAATGGTTTAAAGTAAATTGTTTAAAATAAAAAGGAATATGAGTTGCCAAATTACTGATCTACTGTTTGATTTGATAGTGAAAACACCGACTATCAATGAATATTAATTTGGACCTTTTGACAGGTTAGTTCGAAGAGACCGGGATGCGAACTGAACCCAAAACCACTTCGAACCAACTATGCGTTCAAAACTAATCTGCATAGATATGTATAAAAATGGAGCATTGAAGACCGTTGATCTTTAAGAGCGGAAGAAGTACTCATTGAATTTCTTTGGCTTGCAACCAGAGTTATTTTCGACAATGATTCTGTCATGATTGAAATCTATGGAATTGCAAGGACTTCTCACTACTGATCCTTTAGGTGATTCCTAGGATGTGGTAGGAGGGTGCCTTCGATTCATCATGTACCTGGATGACTTGTATGGATGAATGTCTGACAGGGTATTTCCTTAAGAGTCACATACGTTAACTTTTACAAATATACCAAGTTTGGTGGCGGAGAAATTCTCTTGCTTAACACCCGGAGTATATTTGTGGATGTCAATTAGTGATTTGACGGATCTGACGATGTGGCATCCAAAGAGATGAGATGTTCTCTGAAATACAAAACATGACATCTAGCCGCATCAACCGGGAAATGACAGAAATCGGGCAGGCAGCATGGCTATGTGTGTCATTCCTATTAGGGTATATTGTCACTGATCTAGAGAAAGTTATTATTTGTTCTTCTTTCGCTTTTGTATCTTCTGGCAAACGGTTACATTGGTACCAACCGTTGGTGACAATATATTCGATACACTCAAGCTAAATGAGTGGTCGGTCATGTGTGGCCGGGTTACAAGATGTTCTTGTTGAACCCCAGTGTATCATCTCTAGAGTACACTGATCAGAAGGCGGTCCCATACCTTATCATGTTCGAAATCCAAATTCCAATACGTGCCAGGCGGTTTTTGATTATATATTATATATGTAGAATGTGAGATGCAAGCGTTCTGTTAGATGGTTATTTATTGTGTTTTGATAAATATTATTATAATATCACTGGATTTTGATATATCAAATTATTTTGGGTTATCGTAAGGTAAAAACCGTCTGTATTTATGTGTGGGCTGGTCTTGCGATTAGTCTTTTCTTTCAAAAGGATTTTTTAAAAGTTAAACAAGTTGTGTGCAATGTGAATTTATCGCTGAAAGTATTCTAGACTGATCCGGGTGAATTTTGCTTTGCTTCAAATGTGCTTGGGTCAGACCGAGTATATTACCAGAATAAGTTGCACTTGGAGCTTCAGAAGGAGAGCTGGAGTCGAGACGTATATCTATATATCTATTATTAGTTTATTTTTTCGCGGTGTGTGTTGTATTGAATTGTATGTATACTCTGATGTTGTAATTCATATACAATTTCTTTTTGAGTAGGGAATTTTGATATATTATATTTTGTCCATTCCGTTGTGAGACTCTTCTTACTCTTCTATTCTAATATTTCTTTCTTTCTTCTCAACCTATAACTTCTTTCTACTAATAGTCCAGGTTTTCGATACTTGGGTTTTGGCAAGTAATACAGGTTTTATGTATTATTGTCGAAATTCGAGCGTTACGGTGGTATCAGAGCATAAGGTTAAGTAATAACCTTGGCACTGAGGCGTAACTCAATAGAGAGAATACCCTAGATTGAGTTTGAGTGTATGTACATGTATATGAGAGCGCGTACTTGTATTTGAATATAAAATTATTTTTATATTATGATTTCGTAATTTCCTGAATCTATTAAGAAATAATTATTATGGGCAATCAACCAAATATACTCATGTTGATTTGAATTGGATTCAAATTAGATTAAGAAGTAAAACGCGATGTTTAATGTCTAATTTATCCTGTGGTTAAATATATTTAGTAAAATGAACCGTATAAATTGGACTTGAGTTTTGAAATAAAATTGAACTTAAGTTAATATGAATTTGACTTAAGAAATATATCCAAGTTAACGAACCCAGGTGGAATGTTTGAGAACCAATGTATTGATTAAATAAATTTACTTGTAATAAATCTGAATGGAGTAGCATGGAATGGAATAATGAAGGGATTGATTATGGATCCCATGTGAACTGGATTATCTATTATATATATAGAGGTAAATATCCTGAATGTTGAGTCTATATTGGATAAAGTGTGATGGATGTGGATTTGCTTGGTTCTGAAACTAATGGATTTCATCATATGATAAGAATGAAGTGCAAGAGCTAGTTTTGAACCTATTTGGTTGAGTTTCGGAGCCGACTGGATGTAGTTTGGCTAATAACTGCGTACTAATGGAGCAGGCTCGTTGTTTATCGCTAAATAACGCTAGTAAAAGGCACGCTTACGCAAAATATAAAAATCTGGATTTTGAATTTGATTTTTCTGACCGTGTGGGTCGAGTAATATATTTTTGTTGTTCCTGCGATATTGCAGAAGTCCCTCTATATGGGGAAGACTTTAGCAAAAAAATTCCAAAATTTAAGATGTTAGAAATATTATTGAAAATTCTGTTAACTGAAATGAATTGGGTTTTTATTAAAATTAATTGGATCATTTTAACTAAAGATTTTGACTAAAGTGGTTTTTGTAAAGACAATGGGTTTGTGGCGTTTTTTCATGACTTAGTAATTTCAAGGACGAAATTCTTTTAAGGGGAGAGGAATGTAACGACCCAGATTTTTAATCGTTAAGTTGAACATTTAAAATCGGTCTAAAATGTTGATTTGGAAATATTAAATGGATTTTTATTTATTATAAATAGAAGTTTGGATATAATTTATATTTAATTTATAAACAAGCTCATAATGTTGCAGTAGTTCGTAATATGGCTTTTTAAACTTTAAATGGATGTACAGGATCTAATATAAGTCGAAATTCTTTGAATCATGAATCATTTGAATCTATTGACTTATAATTTTCTAATGAAAGAGAAAAATCGAGTTTTCATATTGTATTTTTTTATGTCCAAATCAAATTTTCAAAAGGTCACTATAAATTTCATTATAAACCATAATGAATTATTGAATAAAATAAATGGTTTTAAATATCGATTTATCTTGAAATTCAATATATTGAATTTAAAATCTTGACTATTTTATTTATGAAGTTATATAAATTTGGTTTGAATATTGCATGATTTCGAATTTCTTTTTGATCGGACTTGTATGTGCTCGAACAAAATTACAAACGTTGAATGTTAATTATATGTTAAATAATATAGGTCACTATCAGAACGACAATAAGCCATTTACAAAATCCTAACAAAATCTGAACGGAAATCCTATCAAATCTCACCGTAAACGATTATGCAAAATGTATAGAGTCGAGTCCGGCTCAAGTTGCGATAATGGTGTGGAAAAGTGGATTGTTAAATGTGTCACATAGGTGAGTATCCTAAGTTTGGTTGTCTACATACTTAACGATTCCTTCAATTTTTGTTGTTGTATTCAATGGTAGGAAACTTATTTACGGGTTTAACCGTACGCTTCAATATTCACTTTTTCCTAAGTATTTAATCATGAAGGTACATTAATTTATTGAGAACATTATCTCATTTTTTCCTAAGTATTCGATGGCAGGAACTATATACGAACATATAGCAATCTTAAACAAATCTCGTATAGGCACATGCAAACCAAGCCATTCGTGAATAGTGGTAGCATATCTTTAAATAAACAAATAAAACTACTGTACAAAGAGAAACAATAGTCTTAATAAATATTGGTACAAATTCAAATAGTCAGCTGAAAGTAACACTTCATGATAATGTATTTAATCTTACCCAAATCTTCAGCAAATCAAAATGCAAGCTGGCTTAAATCTTATCATAATCTAGGCATGCTAACTTATGTAAGATAGTCAAATATTTCGGCTCACGCTGTTAGTACTGAATCTTCACCAGTAAGCAAATTAAATAAGAAATTCCGATCTTCACAAAATAAATTTAAAATCGAGTCTATTTCCAATCTAAAATAAATCGACATGCAATCTTTGACCAATCTTACACCATTTAAAACTAAATCATACAAATCCTTATCACTATCTCAATGCAGGAACTGGGGTCAAAAACTTCGGTTGTTCTTCACGTATCTGCTTCATCCTCTTGGTCCCATTCGAAAATCAAACAGCAAACTTGTATTGATGCCAGCTTTTATATATTCAAAACATGTTTTAAAAAAAGAAAATAAAACAAACGAGAGTAACACTATACAATATATAAAGACTGCAGTTCATTTCCTTCTTCAACAAAAGCATTTCTTCTCCAGTTTTAGACCCATCTCCTATATGTAATACGAAAACTTCATAAATCATTTTAAAATCCAAATGTCGACTAAAACGCATGTAAATGGATTCACTAGAATCCTAGAAGCAGAGACTTCACACTCATATTACTTTTATATGGTGCGATACATTTTTGAAGATGGAGTTTTGTGAGAAGCGAAGTCTTTGATTCGGTTTAAGGGTGGTGGGTGCTTTCACTGAGTACAAGTAGGTTCGGGACTGGAGGATGGACGGAAAAGCTGGGCAAGGGTGTGAGTTCTGGAGGCGTGGCTTGGCATGGCTGTTTCGGTGAGAGTGTCGATGTGGTCTTCCGTGATGGAAGATGGCACGATTGAGAGGGTGTATGTGGAATTGGAATGTTCAAGTTTGCATGGTAGTGGAAGCTTGCGTAGGGGTATATGTACAGAAGAAGAAGAAGGATATGGGAAGAGTGGGTTGAAAAATTTGGTGCTTGGAATATCCTTATATGTTAAGGTGCATGTATTAATATAGGAGGAGACGCTACATGTATTAATGAATTGATAATTAGATGGGCTGAGTTGTCTGAACTGTGCTTGCGTGATACAAGAGCAGCGACACTTTGGGACCGGCGGAAGAATTGCAGTGGAAAGGATTAGTTTAAAGTAAGTAATTTAAAATATAAATTAATAATATAATTAGTTAATAGAAAATTTGTAATAATTATATACCATCGCACAAAATCAAACGAAATCAGTTAGTTGGAGTCACAGCGACGAGGACTGTAACAACCTGGAAAATCATAACCAATTTAAAATTTTTACTTTGGTAATTTTGATGAATTTTGGATATTTAAAATGATTTATTTTAAATAATAACGACTATAAATTTATATTGAATAGAATTAGAATGTATATATTTATTTGAATCCAACTTAGAATGTAAATATTTATTTTAATTATAAAAGGAATTGAAAATGGCGCGGTACTTTGAAAATTCGATTTCAAATTTCAAATGAATGTACAGGATTCAAAATAAACCGGATTTTAGTGAAACCAAAAATATTAGAATCTATTTGAAAATATCTTTCCAACGAATCCGAAAAATCCAAATTTCATAGCGGGAATAAAAAGTTACGCCAAGTTGAAAATTCAGAATAGTCGCTATGGAAATATAGCCCTTAAAAATAGCGATTCTGCAAACGACCTCCGTTTTCGAGGAAACCACTTTTGTTGAATCCGGGATGTCAAGTTATTTCTAGATTCCAAAATTCATAATTTTTGGGATCAATATGTGAGCGTGGCAAAAGAAAATGCGTTTGACCAATTTTAGTTGAATTTAATCGACTGGAAAATGACCATTTTTCAAACAGCCTCCAAATTCGATGAAATTAGTTTTGTTAGGACCGTATCATCAAAACATAGCTAGATTTATTTTTCTAGAATTTTTGGAGTCAGTATGTGGTCCCGGTAAATTAAAATGTACGTTGAAATCAATTTTGAACGTTATATTAATTTAAATTTAAATTTTGATGAAAAATGATCGAAACAGTCGAATTGGCTTACGGGCATATCCCATTGTGTCCGGAATGTGGGTATTTAGCTAGGGGCGATAGTCGTTGGGTTCGATTTGGAGTTCGAATGAAAAACTAACTTTTTGGGAATTAAAATTAAATTAAATATAAATATTCAAACCCCTTCCCCTTTCTCTCTCTTCCTCCCGTCGTTCTAAACAAAAAAGAAAAAAAACACGCGCTGCTCCCTCCCTCCTCCGCCGTGACGCCACCACCGCACCCCCCTCCTCTGGCCGACACGCCTCCCCTCCTCCTCTTCTTCTTCCTCCTCTTTCCCTCTTTCAATTTGCAAAACTCTAAACCCCAAATCACCACCAACCACCTTCTTTGGCCCCACTGTCGCACCACCATAGCCACCAGCACCTCCAGCTCGTCCAATCAGGTCCTGCCGCCACCTCCTCTCAGCCCAATTCCAATTGTGGACCCGTCTCCTCAAAAAAATTCATTTTTACCAAAAATTCGCGTGTACAAAACAGCCCAGAACTGTTTTTTGCCTATATCTCCCAATCCGTGCGCTTCTGGCTAAAACTCCACACTAGCAAAATCGAAGAGCAGGATTTTCTCTTCGATTTGAGTGTACGTAAGTCATATTTTGGACTGCGGAGTTGTTCAGAAAACGCGTTCAAAGTCTGTTGTCCAAATATTGTCTTTTCACGATTTCCGGCGAAATGACACATTTTCGAAAGGAAGACCACTTGGCGAAAGTTCTCCGGAATGGCTCGTTTTAGCTAGAATAAAAGATGGCGTGAAGATTGGAGCTCGTTTGCAAATTCTGGAACCAGAATAGCAAATCCGAGCAATAGAAAATATGTGAGTTTTCTCTGCTTTAAAGCATCTATGATTTTTGACGTATGATGTATATAAAGTTATGATTTTTATTTATATAAAGTTATGATTTTTAATTACATAAAGTTATGATTTTTAGTTATGAAAAAATATCATTTTGGGTTAGTTAAAAATAGGATTTTTATCGTAGGAAGGAAATATTTTTGGCAAGATTAAAAATATGAATTTTAACTAGTGTATGGCATGGAAATATTTTTAAAAAGATAAAAATATGATTTTTAGATTATATATGTTATTTATAAAATGGTCATACAAAGAAATAATTATTAGTTGGCTAAAAATATGTTTTTTACCAATGTAGTAGTGTTATAAAAATATGATTTTTATTTATATGTAGCACTATTAAAAATGTGATTTTTTATGTTATGAATAGTGATATAAAAATGTGATTTTTAAATATAAAAACATCATATTAAAAATGTGATTTTTACTATGAACAGCGTGGAAAAGACTACGTTGGAATTTCTGGTGAAACCAAACGGTTCAGAAATTCAGAAATAAACTGGTGGAGTGGAACCCAAAGGTGAGAACTCCTCACTGTAATTTTCTTTGTATAGTTATTTATTTTATAACTGCATATATGAACTGCTCCCTGTCATCCACAAACAATGGACGACTTGTTTGATTGTTTGGTTTGGTTGATTGGATTATTTGGTTGAATTTGGTTTGGAAATTGAAATAAATTGATTAGAATTGGTATGTACATGGCATGAGCCATTATTGGGCGAGGGATAAGGCTAGACCTTATCCCGGTTCTAGTATTGCGCCGTTGGGCCGCCAAAATTTTCTAAAATATATTAGAACAATAAAAATATCATTTTTATTGTGTAAATGAACCGAATAAATATTTTATTGTTAAAAATATAATTTTTAACGTGTATATGAATAAAATAAATATTCATTTAGAAATCAGATGATTTGTTTATGTACACCCATTTTATTGATATTGATTGGGATGATAAATTTTACACGTCGGCCAACTGCACAAATAAAACCTATGTTTAATTGTTTGAAAACCCCACACGGGTATTGGGATGATATTGGACATATGCTAATCCAAATATTTAGTTTATGTCAATCGATTAGTTGACAGCTTGTTATAAGCGTTGATTATTTATATTTAACGCTTATGCAGTTGTGTAATGCACTCTGGATGATGGTTGACTGTGTTTGGTTATTGTTGTGTACATGTGTGTATGAAATCCATATAAATAACATTATATGGTAATTGGCTGTGTCTGATTCCATTTCAGGAAGAATGAATATTTTAAAATAACGAATATTTTAAATAATGAATATTTCAAATAATATTCAGTAAAAGATCAAAATCTGATTTTGATGTCCGATTTGGGTTATGGACACGAATATATTTAAATACATAACGCCAAGTTGATTAGATTGACGCCATTTTGATGTGAACGATATTTACATCGATTTTATTCATTTTTATAATGAATATCGAAAAGGAAGAGATTTCAAAATCTAATGTTTTGAAAATACTATCATTTATATATCGATGATATGGAATATTCAATTTTGATTTGAAATTGAATATGAAGTTGAAATCGTTTTCAAAACGAATTTAAAATGATTTATAAAATACGTTTTAAATGGAAATCGATGAAATATATATATATATATATATATATATATATATATATATAATGCCCTGAATAGAACGCGCCGCGTCGCGGTAGTTCGCGAATTTCGACCACTGACTTCGAACGAACATTACGGGAGATCCGAATGTCGGATTCTCCTAAAATCAGAACCGTTGGGTTCGTGTCGAAAAGAGATTTCCAACGAATACAAGATATTTGAAATCTAACGATTGGATTTGGAATCATGTCTACATCAAATTTGAAAAAGGTCATTGTAAGTGCAGTCCGATGACCGTTTATGGAAATCGACTGTACGGGCCTTGATAAAATTATTTAAAATATCAATAATTTGTGTAAAATCATATTATATGATTTGGAAAGAATTGGGATGAAAAATTCCATATTTGAAAAGATAAAAATATATTTTTATCGAAATGAACTAGTTATGAACTAGAATTAAAATCCAGTATTTTTGAATAAATAAATTGGATTTGAAATGGTTTTAAAAATAACCGGAATTTCCAATATATGAATTGAAATGGATTTGAATTGAAATTATCTTCAGAATATTTCGATATTGGATTCCGTGATTATATGGATATTGTGGAGGAATTTGGAAGATACATATATCATTATTCCAATACGATATTTGTTGATTTCAGAATTTGATATTGAATATAAGCCGATATATTTTCTATTCAGAGCATTGTATTTAATATCAAATGGATTTTTGGGTTTATCGTGAATGGTGTTTTAAATAACACTTTTTCTCTAACCCGATTAACAATGGATTGTGATTTTGGGTTTGTCGTGAATGGTGCCTTAAATAACACTGTTCTTGAACCCCGTTCGAATAGAATAAATCTTTTAATTAAGATTTGAAGAAGAATTACCAATCAATTAATATTTAATTGGAATTGAAATGGAATGTGGATTGGGTTTATTGTGAAATGTGTTTTTAACGACATTCGTTCTTTAACCCGGTTTACAGTGTAATGTGATTTGGAATATATAAATCTTTTTATTAAGATTTAATGGGATTTTCCAAAGTAAAGTTTTCCAATTAATTAATATTTAATTTGAATGGAATTGAATTCGATTTAGTAATAATCGAAATGAACTTCTGTGGAGGAAGACTGTTAATATGTATGGAATTTAAAAGGCTAGGTCGTTATTCCATTTATATTATTAGTCAGAAACGGAAATTAATATCGATTATATATTGATTTGTTTTCCGTAAAGATTCCATAATTAATGGAATGTGATTTAGGTTTATCGTGAACTGTGTTTTAAATGACATTAGTTCTTTAACCCAGTTAAAGGCAGGATTACATGTCTGTCATTGTATTTCGAACTATATGGTTGATCTCTGCTAAATATATATCTGTTTGGTGGCGGAGAATTTATTCTCTTGCTTAACACCCTTCTCTGAGACGTACGAGCTTAGAGGTTATATATCGGTAGAAATCAATAGTACGGTGTAGATTGTCGATGCGATATGTTTGTGTTTCCAAAGTTAAATAATCATTAATATTGATTTTTGGGAAGATTAAAATTAAGTGGAGTTTTAATGAATCTTTAAATAGATTGAAAAAGGGAATGTGATAATTTAAATTATCAAATTTGGGAAATGATCGAGAGTGGAGTATCACCAGTTTTGCTCCAAGCGATAGTTAAATCTTTAATTAGATTTGAACAGGAAATGGTAATTAATTTTTCCGATAAGATCGTGGTGTTAGTTATGGAGTATTACCAGTTTTGCTCCATGGGATGAATAGGTTAGGATTGGGAAATTAAACAAATGATTACTTCGGTAAGGTGTGCTAATCCCGACTAGTTTGGAAAACCGTAACATGGTTTGAATTGACATCCAAAGGAAGATTAAAGAATAAATTTAAAGAATTTATCTTTGATAAAATTATTGGGAACCTTTCCCAAAGGATATGAATATTTAAATAAAATAATATTCGGAATTGGAATGAGGCGTATGTTGTGCTTTATAGCACTTGTTTATAATATACGCGAGTTATTCGGAAAGACGGGGTTTATACCCATTCTGAATAACTGATTCAATGATAAGTCGACGATGAAGACGGTGGTTGAATATCGGAGGTCTTCACATCGTTTGGATGATTACTGATGCCTTGATTGGGCTGTACACCCAAGACGAGGTAATAAGTGGTGATTGTCCAGACGTACTTGGAGATCGACGGATATGTGAGGGCCTCTCTCCTGTATTGGACATATGGAACGAGGAATAAGGTTCCTCCGGTTTTGTTTAGACCCAGAACGGACTTGTAAATGGATTATGTGTCTGACATTGGATTTTATTCTGAGCTGATTGATTTTTATTAAATATATATCTGTTTGGCGGCGGAGAATATATTCTCTTGCTTAACGCCCTTCTCTGAGACGTACGAGCTCAGAGGTTATATGTCGACAGATATCAGTCACATGGCATGAATTGCCTGTGTGGCATGCTGAGATGTAGTGATCATGGCTTTTGTTGAAAAGCAGAGTCTTGTGGTTGATGATCAAAGCATAGCTTTAATATAGCGCCGCTTTGTGTATAGCGTTAATTCGCGAGCCTCACACCTCAGTATGAGTCAAGAACAGGATCGTGACTACAGGGAGTGCACGACGTTTCTTTCTAGCTATGGGTAGTGTTAGCGTTTTACAAGCCCTGACATTTATATTATTTTTACCTATGTGGTTGTTGGAATGCGCCTCGGATATATCGTTCTCTATGGAGCCGATGGATAGGTCCGATAGGACCGGGAAACATGTGTTCAGGAATAATCAATCCTCAAACGTAAGGGAGGACCGACCCTAAAGATCCAGGGGTTGCCCAGAGTGTGCAGTCCTGAGATATTTGCTAGAGTGTCTCGAAGCGGTGAGGAGCCATCCTTGGCCTCGACTCATGACGGAAATCCAATTTCCAATACATGATATTTCGGTTTTGATTGTAGAGCCTAGTATGGGACATGATAGATGGTACCCATGCCACCTATGATTGATACATTTATATTTGAAGTTGATTTCTTCACTTATATTAATAATAAAAGATTAAATTTTGCATATCAAGCATTATTTGGCTATTATAAGGTAAAACCCTATCCTCTAGTTTGCGTTACATTGTGTTTGGACCTGGGTCTTACAATAGCTTCATTTTCTTTATTTAGCATTGCACTGTTTGTTATATGCACTGGTATTCTTGGGGTTAAACCCGTTCCTTGTTATACGGCGTGATCCCTTGGTTTACCTAACTTTAAAATCAAATTAATAACTGTTTTAATTCTCACACCAGTCACATGACTGACCTGGAGTTTATTGTTTTAACCTAAACTCTAGGTGCCCTTATTTTCTATATGGGCAGCTAGTAGTTGGGTTTTGCAAATATTATATTCACAGGATCCTGGTTTATAACTGAAGGGATATTCGGAAAGCTCTGTATCCATGTATTTCTTTCAGTTGTATTTTGTACTATTTTTCCGCTGTTATGTATTTAAATGTAATTTAAATCTCTGATATTTATCAAATGATTACAGCGCTACAAGGAACACATCCTTTCCCAAACAATCCCAAATGATTACAACAGCCCAATAACTCTTCAATAGTACTTGAATTCTAAGAGTAATAAGTAGAGAGTGAGAAGAGAAGAAGTTTTATATATTTAGAATAGAAATCGGCAGAGTAGATATGTATAAATCAATAAAAAAATGAAATAATAATGGAGGGATGGAAAGGGGTGAATATGCAGAAGAAGAATTGTTAAAAAATTCGAATTCAAACCTATTTATAAGATTTGAAAGGTTGCAATGCTTCTAGAACGTTACAAGTAGTGAAAAGACACTTCCTTCCAAAACTAAAAAAGTGACAGTTGTATGTCAACATATACTATTATGTATGTCAACATATGTCTTTTGAAAATTTGAATTTTGAATATTTTTCAAGTGTTTAATTATATATATAATTCTTGAAATTCTTGAATTAAATCATAGTGATATAAATGAGTATTATAAAGTATAAAATCATATGAAAACACAAATATAAATTATATAAACATATTTATAAAATCATAAGGTTTAAAACTATATAATATAAAACTATACAAGTATATAACTATATAAATACATATAAACTTATAAACTTTAAAACTTATGCTTGAAATCAAAAATAAGGTAGAAAAACAATTTAAACTTAGAATTTGAATTTTGGAAAACAGAAATTGAAATTTGAAAATTTGGAAAAATGAATTTGAATTTGAATTTGAATTTGAACATGGAGTGCTATTCAGAGTCTTACATATAACCTAGACTCAATTACTGTGTTTACCTTGAACTCTTGATATCTTGATTACTCATGAGTTTTGAATCTTCTATGAATTCAGAGTCTCTTGAATCTCTAAAACTCTAAAACTGTACAGTCTTCAGTATTAATTCATGTATACAAATCCTGCACATATGTATATATATATTCTAAATAGAGATGTTAGTATATATTTTATAATCAGTTAATATTTAAATAAGGTTGTTGTCGTCAAAAATCCATTTTCCAACAATTTAGTGTTGTTGATGATTTCAAAAAGTGTTGATGGTTGAATTGGATGATTTAGATGAGTTGTTTGCATCGATGTTGTCGTGTGGTGATAATTTGGTCAAGATTGGAGCTAGATTGGTCAGGTCTAGAGTCGAGTTGTTTTTCTTAGGTCGTTGATGACGTGGCATGGAGCTTTAGGTCGTGGCATGTGCTCCAAGACATGGATGGGTTGTGACCAAGTTGGGTCGTTGAGCTTGGGTCGTTGGTGGCTAGGTCGTTTGGGCATGATTCGTGTCATAGGAAGCATGCAAGTGCAATACAGAGATGGATCGCTGGCTTCAGGTCGTGGGTGTCAGGTCGTGGAGCTTCTCAAGGCTTTAGATCTTTGGTGGAGGCAAGTCACAGGTCGTTGGTTGCTAGGTCATCCAAACCTAGGTCATTCGAGTTCAAGAGGCATGGTTTGTTGGAATCTTGGGTCGTTGACGATGGGCTGGGTCATTGGCGATGGGTCGTTGGATGTAGGACGTGGCTTGGGGGTAAGTCAAGTCAGTCGAGGGAATGGTATGAAGCTTAGGTCAAGATGGTTTTAAATCAACCGAGGCTATAGGTTGGCGAACGACCTATGATGGGTCGGTGGTAAAGCATAGTGTTTATAAATGTTGTGAAAAGTGAAAGAAACGCTGTGAATTAAGATACATAGCAAAACGTGAGATGCTGTGTATTGAGTATCGACCAAACTACGTAAGTTTTGGGATCGATGGTGATCATGATTTCAAAGTGAATTTAGGTATGAATGTTTGGAGTGTTGTGGTGTGTTTGTTGATCGTCGTAACGCAACTAATGTGAAGACGACTCAAGGTGATGAGTTCGTGGATAATGGTGCTTGAGAGGTGGCTTGACCTTATGAATAGTCATCAGGTTGGATGGCTAGAGATATTGAAGGCGAAGGAATTATCAATGTCGTAGGTTCTAGCGGACTCAAAGCAAGGGTATAATAGGGACGCCTAAAAGACTAGAAGTGACTGGTCGAGTACACTAGGCAGCTTGATGACCCTAGATACGTATCGATGTATGGCGAATGGAGTTTTTCTAGAATCGGGGTTTATCATTAGCCCTTGACGGACGACAAGGTGTTAGGCCAGTCAGACGATTAACGATGGTTTCGAAGCATGATTGGCGGTGACAGCTAGAGTCATGGATGATGATTATTTTGCTTGTATCGTCTAGTGTAGATTATTCGACGTCGAAGGAAATATCTCTTGGGTGCTTGTCTAATGTTGGTTTAGGCCTTTGGGGCTGTGCTTAGGAGATGTCGATATCGATTAGAATGGTCCACGCTTGCTAACTAATTGCTATGAATGTACTGTTATTTCTACTTAGGTGATTGTAAAGGCTATCATTGTCGGATGTGGGGAAGACAGGTTTGGGTTCTTCTCTGTTGAGGTCGGTAGATTAGTTGATTAATCTACCTATTCTCATATACTTCACTGATGATATTAAATAGTTGTTTATCGCTCATTAAGACTATTGTCTGACTCAAGATTTTATGTTTCCTCTTATTACCTTGGGTTTTTCTTCCGATTGTGGATGGGTAACTAAGTAGCAGGTGAAAGTGACAAATCTTGATGAGGACGATGTTGTTGCGCAATGACAAGCAGGAGGCTGACGTATTATTTTCTACTATCTAGTATTTGTTGTTTCCAATGTTTGATGTTTTCTCTGAGTGTTTGTAGTGTGGCTTATTATACAGACTCTTATAGTGTAATCCAAGTTTGTATGGATATTTTCATGGTGATATGAAAAGTTTAATATTATGCTCAATTCTCCTTCACTATTATGGCCTGTTGTATATGTTCTATTATATTTTATCCTTGCGCTGTGAGTTATATGATAGGTTCCGCATGTGTTATCTTACCTTGATGATCCTCCATGGCTTCCTGACACACCTTTCAGCGCATTATTCCACTTGTTTAGTGCATGAGTTATGGGTGGTTATCACATTTGGTATCAAAGCTCTAGTTATCGATTTTAGCCAAAGTTCAAGGCATAATTACGTATGAGATGCACATTCGTAGATTTCTTATGGATGTATGTTATATATGAGTTTATAATATAATAGTTTTTGGACTCCATTTGCATTTTTTTCTCGTTCATGGACTAATCATTCTATATTACAGATTTAGAATGAGTCATCGGCCATCGAGACACGCTGCTCGGGACATGATTGTTCCTGTAGGGGGTAATGGCGGTATACCAAACTACCCAGCTATGTTCGAGGCCATGATGGCAGCGATCATGAGGAGGGTACCCGCTCAGCAGACATCCGCGGTAGATGTAGGAGTTCAAGTGCAGGTCCCTAGAGCTTTGGACTTCGCAAAGCTGTGAAAAAACTTCACCACTCTAGGAGGGATGTAGTTTGGAGGGATGGAACCGATTAAAGAGATTCAAAGGTGGCTTGATACTTGCATTCAGTTCTTTGGAGACTGATGAATTGATGATGCGACTAAGAGGAAGCTTGCATCAAAACAGCTACAGGGCAGAGTTATGGGCTGGTGGAACTTTGATACCCTTGAGACTCCAGAAGATGAGATTTCATGGGAGCAGTTCCAAGTCAAGTTTGAGGAGAAGTTTATTTCTACCATTCAGCAATCTATTCTATCTAAGAGGTTTGTTGAGCTAAAACAGAATGGTCGACTAGTGCTTGAGTATGTTTCTGGCTTCGAAGCTTTGTCGAAGTATGCTCGTTCATATGTCGAGACTCCTTATCAGAAAAATGAGAAGTTTTCATGGGCTTGGACAAGTATCTTAGGAATCAGCTAGTCGATAGTCTAGACGACACTTATGAGAAGATTGTCGAGAAACGTTTAAGGCATGTGAGTTTGTTTCCAAAGGAAGAGATTGTTGTTGTAGCTAAGGAAGATCCGAAACCACAACAGAGTGGTAATAACAAAAGGAGAAAACAACAACAGTAGAAAGGAAAAGATAGCCAGAAAAAGTAGAAGGGCGACTTGACTTGCTTTAACTACTAGTAGAAGCGCCGTTATTCTAAGGATTGTAAGATTCCAAAAGATAAAAAGAGTTTCTTTAAGTGTGGAAAGCTTGGGCATGGTAAGAAGGATTGTCTAGAACTGGCTAAGAGTAATCAAATTGTGAAGGCGAATGCTTTGGAAGACATGCCATCGTCTCCAAGGGCTCCTACGACAGAGAAGAAAGGGAAGAGTGTTGTAGTTCAAGGTATTCTTTCCGTTAGAGGTGTTTAAGTTCATGTGTTTTTTGATACTAGAGCATCACATTCATTCATTTGTAATGAGCTTGTGTGCCGCTTGGGTTTGGAACCCGAGATATGTGGTAGACCTTTTTTTGTGAGTAATCCAGTTGGGGGTTCATTTAGTTTGTGTATGATTTGTTGTGGTCTAGTGTTGTCGTGCCATGGTTGCTCCTTTGTATCTTTGTATTGAACTTTGCTGGGTTTAGGGTTATCTTGGGTATGGACTGGATCAAGAGGTATGCAGAAAAAGTGGATTGCGAGAAGCTGGAGGTGACATTCGGGAATATGGAAGGCCGAATGGTTGTGAATTGGTGTAAGCCCGAAGATGGTGTCTTCGTGAGCTATTTGTATTCGCTTGTGATTCCACGGGAAGACTTGTCATCAATGCCAATCACAAGCGAGTTTAAAGATGTCTTTGGCGAGGTCAACGAGTTGCCGCCACATCATGAGATTGAGTTCATAATCGATTTAGTCAAAGGTGCTAAACCTATTGTCATGCTTCTTAGGTGGATGGCGCCTAAGGAACGGCAAGAGTTAGAGGTGCAAGTACGTGACCTTTTAGGAAAAGGATTCATTCGGAGAAGTGTGTCCGAATGGGGTGCACTAGTTGTGTTTGCAACCAAGGCATATGGATCTTTGAGATTATGGGTAGACTATCATGAGCTGAACAACGTGACCAAGAAGAACAAGTATTCGTTGCCGAGGATCGATGACTTGTTCAATCAGCTTCACGAGGTTAAAGTGTTTTATCAGATGGATTTGGCAACGGGATTCCACCAGTTGAGGATGGCAAAGGATAATGTGTCGAAGACAACTTTTAGGACACCATCCAGTTTCTTCGAATGGTTGATGGTTTCATTTGGGTTGACTAATGCGCCAGTGTTTTTCGTTGATCTTATGAACAGGGTATTCATGGATCAGATGAACAAGTTTGTGCTTGTGTTCGTGGATGGTATACTGGTTTACTCCCGAAATAAGGAAGAGCATAAGACACACTTGCGAGTCGTTTTGGAAATCGTGTGAAAGCATCAGCTGAGAGCTAAGTTTTCAAAGTGTTACTTCTAGAAGAGCGAAGTGGGGTTCTTAGGCCATGTTATTTCTGGAAATGGGATAGCGGTTGAACCCGCTAAAGTGGCAGCAATCCAGGACTGGGATAGACCTAAGAATACGATGGATGTTCGGAGTTTCCTCGGGTTGGCGAGATATTATCGCCGTTTTATAAAGGATTACTTCAAGATAGTTGCACCTTAAAAGGATTAACGAGGAATAACCAAGTGTTCACATAGGATGTGAAGTGTGAGCAAGCTTTCGAAATCCTGAAAGAGAGACTGAAGAGTGCTATGTTTTAATGATTTCAACTGGGAATGAAGAGATGGTGGTATACACCGATGCATACGGTACTAGACTGGGAAAAGTGTTGATGCAGAAGGATAAAGTTGTGGCTTAAGCGAGTCGACAGCCGAAGCCGCATGAAAGGAATTATCCAACTAGAGTCGGCAGTGATCGTAATTGTTATGAAGATGTGGAGACATTACCTGTTGGGAGTTCGATTCGAGTTGTTTACGGATTATAATTCGTTGAAGTATCTTTTCTCCTAAAAGGATTTGAACCTTCGGCAGCAACGGGAATTAGAGTTTCTGGCATCGTATGATTTTGGTATAGCCTATATTTCTGATAAATGTAACGCAGTGGTAGATGCATTGAGTTGAAGACATACAAATTTGGGAGCGATGTTTTCGGAATGGAAACACCTTGAGTACTTGGCAGGATTTGATTTCAGACCATGGTGTGAGTTGGAACCTAACATGTTGGCAGGCTTATCGATAAGACCTACTCTCATCAATAGGATTGACGAGCCAAAAGCGGGATGTAAAGGTTATCGAGATTATCCAGAAGTTGGAACCAAAGGATAAGGAGTTCGAGGTCGATAATGAGTGTTGGCTTCGAAAGAAAGGACGATTGGTTGTTCCTGATATCGATAGATCATGAGGTGAGGTTCTAAGGGAATGTCATCATTCGAAGTATACGATTCATCTTGGTGGTAATAAGATGTATCAGGACATGAAGCGAGCCTACTACTGGGAAGGTATGAAGAGGGATGTTGGAAAGTTTATTTCCAAATGTATGAACTATAAGTTAGTGGAAGCTGAACAGAAAAAGTCGAGTGGATTGCTTCAGCCATTGGAAGTTTCTACGTGGAAGTGGGAATAGATATCGATGGATTTCATCGATGGACTACCTAGGACCAGGGAAGGAAACGAAAGAATTTGGGTCATCGTGGATCGCTTTACCAAAAGTATAAAATTTATTCCTGTCAAATCGTCTAGGAAAGCATCAAAGTTGGTTGAGCTTTATATAAAATGGATAGTTCGATTCCATGGTATCCCGAAGAGCATAGTGAGTGATCAAGATCCATTGTTC
Organism: Allium sativum; assembly: GCA_030737875.1. Lineage (NCBI taxonomy): Eukaryota > Viridiplantae > Streptophyta > Magnoliopsida > Asparagales > Amaryllidaceae > Allium > Allium sativum. The sequence continues at coordinate 140,899,183 of CM060924.1, forward strand.
ACAAGTGGATTTTGGAAAAGTTAGCAAGAGACTTTTGGAACTGAATTATGTTTGAGTATGACTTATCATCCCTAAACCGAGAGGGTTAACCGAGTTTTGGAAGATCTCCTAAGATCTTGTGTATTGGACTTCGGGGGATTATGGGAGGACCATCTCCATTTAGTTGAGTTTGCGTACAACAATAGCTATCAGTCGAGCATTGGGATGGCAACATATGAGGCGTTGTATGGGAGACCGTGTAATTCTCCGGCTTATTGGTTAAAAAATGGAAATAAGTTGATACTTGGGCCTGAGATGATCAGAGAGACATTGAATGGTATCAAGATCGTCTGGCAATGAATGAAAGCAGCCAAGACCGTCAGAAGAGTTATGTTGATAAGAATAAAATGATTTGGAAATCGACGTTGGCGATATGATTTCGTGAGGATTTTTCCATTGAAGAATGTTGTTCGCTTCAGAAGTAAAGAAAAGTTAGCTCCAAGGTTTGTTGGACTGTTTCCGATAATCGAGCAGATATGAAAGCTCACGTATAGGTTAGAGTTACCCGAGAAGGTTTCAAGTGTGCATAATGTTTTTCATGTGTCATTTCTACGGAAATGTGTGCATGACTTGAATGTGGTGGTATCTTCAGAGCAGTACGAAGATCTAGAAGTTGAGTCCGTAGTTACGAGACCTCGTAAACCGCTTCACATTGTGGGGAATGACATGAAATAGCTTAGGAGGAAGATAGTTAAGTTAGTCAAGGTGCAATGGAGTGAGGATGATGACGATTGAAAGTGGGAGACGGAAGAGAGTACGAAGACAACCCACCCAGAACTCTTCGACGGTATGAACCACTGATATCGTGTCACTTTATATCATTGTAACTTGTACTATTATTGTTAAAATTCTGCATGCTAGGATAAGGCTATGGATGCATGGTGTGGATGGTAAATAGGATGCCCATGGATGACAGGCATGCAGAATTGTTTCTCGTTTCGTGTATTTGCTTGGGATTTCGCGAGCATAATTCCGAGGAGGGGGGAGGGGATCGTAAAATATTTTTATTTAATTCCCTGAGGGTTGGATCATTTTCATATTCTAATATGTTTTTTATGGGGATGTGAGACATGTTCATAATTTTTACCAATTTTGTTTGTGACCATATTGCCCCTACCAGTTTTGTACAGGGCATAACTTTTGATTGGGATCGAATCAGGTGCTGAGATAGATCCCATTGGAAAGGAAATGGTGTTTCTGATTCCGTAAAGTGGTCACATTAAAGATTTGATTCAGCAGTTTGGGAGGAATCGTTGTTTTAGTGCTGCACAATTTCGTTCGGGTGTTATAAGCTGTTAATGGTATGATTTGGTTTGGCCCCATTAGTGGGCTAGTTTGAGGATATAAATAGGGGATAGAGGCATGGAGAATAGTTTACTTTCTTCATTCCCTCATTTGGTTGAGCTTGTGATTCCCCTTTCCCAATCAAATACACATTTCCACCATTCAAATCCTAGATATACATGTGAAGATTGAAGATCTACATCAAGCAAAGCTAGATCTACATTAAGTCAAGAAATATTGCCTCAAATTGAGAGGTTTGAAGCCCAATCTTCATTGTCAGATTGGGAATTTAGTGATTTCAAGTTAATTCGAAGATTTGGTGAGTGATAAGCATCTCCCACACGGATTCAATCAAGTATATTGGTTGTTTGATCTTATTTTCATCATTTTAAGTTTTTTCACCTAGATCTATATCAAAGTAAGTATATTTTCATTTGAATCACCATAGGATCTAATCTAGCAACTTAAACCGGTAATTCTTATGTTAACTCATATGTTTATGCAAGTTTAGACCCATTGTTTTTGTTTATTCATTGATTTATCATGATTTGGTGAATTCTATATGATTGTTGATGAATAATTGTCATTTTAGTGTTGTTGATGATTTCAAAAAGTGTTGATGGTTTAATTGGTTGAGTTGTTTGCATCGATGTTGTCGTTTGGTAATGATTTGGTCAAGAGTGGAGCTAGATTGGTCAGATCTGGAGTCAGGTCGTTTTTCTTAGGTCGTTGATGATGTGGCATGGAGCTTTTGGTTATGGCTTGTGCTCCAAGACATGGATGGGTTGTGGCCAAGTCGGCTCATTGGGCTTGGGTCGTTGGTACCCAGGTCGCTCGGGTATGATTCGGGTCGTAGGAAGCATGTAAGTGCAATACAGAGACGGATCGCTGGCTCCAGGTCATGGGTGTCAGGTTATGGAGATCCTGAAGGCTTTGGATCTTTGGTGGAGGCAGGTCGCAGGTCGTCGGTTGCCAACTCATCCAAACCTAGGTCGTTTGAGTTCAAGAGGCATGCTTTGTTGGAAGCTAGGGTCATTGACGATGGGTTGGGTCGTTAGCAATAGGTCATTGGATGTGGCTTGGGGTGAGTCAGGTCAGTCGAGAGCATGGTACGAAGATTGGGTCGAGATGGTTTTGGGTCGGTCGAGGCTATGGGTCGGCGAACGACCTTTGATGGGTCGGTGGTAAAGCATAACATTTATAAATTCTATGAAAAGTGAAAGAAACGTTGTGAATAGAGATCCATGGAAAAAGGTGAAACATTGTGTATTGAGTATCGACCAAACGACATAAGTTTTTGGATCGATGGTGATCATGACTTCGAAGTGAATTCAAATATGAATGTTCGAGTGTTGTGGTGTGTTCATCGATCGTCGTAATGCAACGAATGTGAAGATGACTCAAGGTGGAGAGTTCGTGGATAATGGTGCTCGAGAGGTGGCTTGAGCTTATGAATAGTCGTTAGTTTGGATGGCTAGAGATATCGATGGCCGAGGAATTATCGCTGTCGTACGTTCTAGCAGACTCAAAGCAGGGTTATAATAGGGACGCCTAAAAGACTAGAAGTGACTGGTTGAGTACCCTGGGCATCTCGACGGGCCTAGATATGTTTCGTTGTATGGCATATGGAGTATTGCTAGAACCAGGGTTTACCAGTAGCCCTTGACGAACGACAAGGTGATTTTCCGAATATACGATTAACGATAGTTTCGAAGCAGGATTGGTGGTGATAGACAGAGTCGTGGATGATGATTGTTTTGCTCGTATCATCCTGTGTAGATTATTCGACGTCGAAGGAGATATCTCTTGGGTGCTTGTTTGATGTTGGTTTAGGCCTTCGGGTCTTGTGATTGGGAGATGTCGATATCGATTAGAATGGTCCATGCTTGATAATTGATTTCCATGAATGTACTGTTATTTCTACTTGGGTGTTTGTAAAGGCTATCACTATTGGATGTGGGAAAGACAGGTTAGGATTCTTATCTGTTGTCGTTGGTAGATTAGTTGATTAATCTGCCTATATTCATATACTTCATTGATGATGCTAGATAGTTATTTATCGCTCATCAAGACAGTTTTCCGACTCAAGGTTTTTTTGTTTCCTCTTATTACCTTGGGTTGTTCATCCGATTGTGGATGGGCAAACTGAGTATCAGGTGATAGGTGATAGATTTTGATGAGGACGATGCTGATGTGCAATAAGGAGCAGGAGGCTAGCGTATTATTTTCTACTATCTAGTATTTGTTGTTTCCGCTGCTTGATGTTTTCTCTGAATGTTTGTAGTGAAGCTTATTGTACAGTTGTAGTGTAATCCAAGTTTGTATGGATATTTTCATGGTGGTATGAAAAGTTTAAGATTCTGCTGAATTTTGCTTCGCTATTATTACCTGTTGTATATGTTCTATCATATTTTATCCTTGCGATGTGAGTTATACGACAGGTTCCACTTGTGTTATCTTACCTTGATGATCGTTCATGGATGCCTTGTACACCTTTCTGCGCAGTATTCCTTTTGTTTAGTGCAAGAGTTATGGGCGGTCGTCACATAAACGTTAAAAATAACGCTTGGTTTCGATTAAATTAAACGAACGTTTAATTTAAATCAGTTATATGAAAGTATTCAACATACATGTAAGCAATCAACAAATCATCCAACAATTAGCAAACTTAGCACATAAATATTTAACCCGACTTGTAATAAATATAAGTTGGACAACTGAGTGAGTTTAACTCACCTTGATTTAGTTCATTAATTAAATGCTTGTTTTAAATTAAATTAAATTGTTGTTTAATTAAATTAAAAATTAGAGCTGCCTCCAATTCTGACTAGACCTGCTCCATGTCGTAGTCCTCTCCAATACGATTCCAATGTGACCAACTGCTCTCGATTCTGATAACATACGGTTCGACATATCAAGTTAATAAGATTGTAAATGCATTAAATTAAACTCACGGGCCTTTACCCTAAACAAGATACGACCCACGCCACTTCATACCCACGTTGCATAGCCTTCCCCACTTCACACTGGTTCGGTTAAACAGTCTTCCCCCTTTTTTTAGGTTTCGTTTTCTTCCTTTCATATTTTTTTTAAATAAAAGGGAGGTCCGAAGCCCACTTCCCTTCCAACCCAATCCCCCAAACCCTCTTCAGAACCTTTCTTCCCCAACAAAGCTTTTTAACTTTCCTCCTTATTATTTTTTTCATGGCCACAAGTTTCTTTAACCTGCTTGTTTCTTCGTTGAGAATGCAACCCTAACCACGCATATTTCCAACAACTCACCACCGCACCTTCATACCACCGAATCACCACCAGTGCTCCGGCCTGCCACTCACTGACCTTCTGTCCGACCGCCTCACCGACCCTCTCTGATACTCCTTTGTCCTCAGGTCCTTACTCCGGTCCACCTTCTCATTGACTCACCATCGCCGGCTCTTTCCCTTTTAAGCCTTTCCTATGGCATCAAAAGTACTATCCAAAGCTGGTAAATCCCACGTCATCGAATCCCGATAATATAATATAAACACTCATTTCAGACTAGTACAGTTTTGAATACACTTTTGCTGAGCGATTTCAAGTTCGAACCCATTTTAATGCCAAAACAGTGCACATCTGACACTCTATAAACCTTCCCATTTACTCATGTAGGTGCTACAACAATTCCCGAATACAATTACAATACCAAGAACATGGATCAATGCTCCAACGTAAAGAGCATCGAACCCGGTTTACTGACGGTTACAGTTCAAAGAAAAACTGCAGGGAGTTGCACGAGGTGCAGTCCAAAATAAAGAGCGATGATCAGGTGATCATAAAAATATAAACTATGGGATTTATATGAATTTAAATGGATTTTTTTACTGCTTATGTTATGCTTTGAAGGAAGCCAGTGGTTCTCTATTACTGGGAAATTAAGTTGTGTGTGTATGTGTGTGTGTGTATACAGAGACAGAGGAAGATGGGAGTGGATGAGAACGATGTCACACTCATCAGTAGGCATAAGAGAAGAACGTAGGCATGTGCAAGTGTACTAGGCTGTGTCTATCTTCCCTTTCCAAAGCTATGTTGATTTGATTTTTGGATAGGCCTGTATTAGTTTTGGGTAGCTGAAATTTGGGGTGAAATGAAAATACATGGCATGTTGAAGTATGCAGGTTTCATCTAGGGTAGCAGGCTTCGTTTAGGGTAGCCTGTTAGTGAAGATACATGGCATACAATCTGTGTTGAGTAGTTTAGGGTGGGTTAACTAAAAGACTGGAAAAATAGGGTGTACGTATTTACTTTAGGCATGAAGTTTATTGAATTTTATTTTATTTTTTTACGGTTAGTTAAATTTTTAACCATTATTTAACGTTGCACGTCAAATATACGCATCGTCTCACACAATCTCCAAAGGCAACGAAAATAGACATACTGTTATGTCTTGATGTTCCAGATCCAATGAAATTAATTTCGTTGAATTCCGACTACATTTGCACAACGTCGTTATTTTAATTTCAATATATTCATCGGTTCACTTTTAAATATCTCACATTCACAAAGCAACTCTGATTTATTCCAAACTGGAAATCCAACAATAACTAGCTACACGTATTTCAATAAAATTCGTTTCGTCGAAAACAGAGATTGTTTGAAAAATAGCTATTCAAACGGCTTATATAATATCGATATATTATAAATAAATTTCAAAACAATTAAATTTAAAAATTAATAACTTATCATCATCATATATATTCACATAAAATAATATATAGCTTCAAATCCAACTAATATAGAATTATATCTCCACATTAATATTTTCAAGTTAAACAATATCCAAATTATACAGAAATCCTCTTTTATAATATATTAAATAAACATTATAATTTATAAATGATATCCATAGCGACTATATTAAAATTTGATTTGGACATAACTTACAACCTATAAGATAAAATTTCAAGTTTTCTCATTAATTAGAAAATTATAGTCAACTAAATTCAAATGTTTCTTATTTCACAAAATTCTGATTCTATCGGATTTTGTATATTCAATTAAAGTTCAAAACTCAATTTTATGAACTACCGCGATGTTACAAGTTCGTTTTAATGTAAATATAAATTCAAACGTTAAATCGTTGTTTTATTAACAAATTCAATTTTAAAATTCCATTAATATTTCAAATATAATATTTTAAACAAATTTATATATTCAACCAAAAAATTCGGCTCGTTACATTCCTGCTCAGTAACCCTATTTTCCTCTTCTCGATCCATACTTCCAAGCTTCCTTCAGATCCAAAATGCGGTGTGCCTCTTCAACTCCAGTACCTTCTTGCAGTCTTTCGCCAGAGTTCTCCTACTGCCTCTTCATCGCCGCACAGTTCCAGATTTGGTTGTGCTCTTCCGAAAGCAGGCCCTTTGCGGTTGTGGATCGAACATTGTTCGACATGTTGGTGAGTATGACTACTCTAAAGCTTTTTTGTGTGTTTGGGGTTTGTTTTTTTGGTAAGGTTTTGGTGTCTTTCTGTTTGTGGGTCACTACGTTGTGTTTGAGGTTTCGACTTGTTTTGTTGTGCTTAAGTGGTGAGTTTGTTGGTCTTGTTTTGAGACTGTGATATTGGGGTTGGATTGGAAATCCTACAATTCTTTGGTGGCAGTTATCCCGGTCACTGGTGTTTGTTAGGCAGTGCTTCTATCGAGTTGGATGTAAGATGCATAGGGAAGTCATTTAAAGCCTGGTGAATCTTTTCGTGAAATTTGGTGCTTGTAAGTAGTTGGCTTTATCGAATTCAAGTTTAACAGGTAATTCTGCATTGTCCTGGAGCATCAAATATCTGCTGTGAGCTAGGGACTGTTTTTACAGCCTGTACAAGTAATCCTATTTGAAATTTACAGCATTGTTGCTGTCTGTAACTTATTTTCCTTTCTAGCTTTGTAGCATTATTTTGTATTCACCCCGCATGATGTTATATTGGATGTACTTGTTCTTAGCTAGGGCTTGATATGATGTATGTAGCGGATATGTATTATGCATGTCTCTTGAACTATTTTGTACTCATTATTTGCTATAATGATGAAGTGTTACGGATCACTTTAAAAACTGGTAGGCCTTGCCAAAAAAACAAATATATGAAGTTATGTAGTTAAGATCTTATCTAAAGTTAGTGAGAATAAAGAGGGAAGCTAAATCGATATTTGAAGACTTTGGAACTATGAAAGAGGTACGTTTTTCTATTGGTATAGTCATGATGAATGATTATTGGGTTGTTTTTAGAAATAAAACACTTTATAAAGTTTTTAGGAAGGAATGATGATAAATTAAATTAAAATTAAAAAATACCGATTGGTAGTTAAAGTGTCTGTTCATATTAATCAAAATGAATGAAAATGTTTCATTAATATAAAATATTCAAAAAAATTAATATAGTTATGTATACTAATCATATTCTATAAAATAATTTTTATTTGTAAAAATATATGTATAAAAGGACATCAAAGTTCAATATTACAATGGTCCACCTTAGAGAAATGGATGTTATAAATATTAAGTGATGGATAATATGAAAATAATAAAATTTGAAAAATTCAAATTTTGGATTGAACTTTTTTATGAAAATATATAAATGTATGTAGCATCATTGAAAAACTATACAGCTTAATTTTTTTGAAATTTTCTACAAAATTATAATGTTTAATATGTCAGTTCGACATTAAAAGTGAGTAATTAGTCTTAAATAATAATATAAGAAATGTTAAATTACTCGAAATGCTTTCATAATCTCTATATAGTTATAAATGTTGATTATAATATAAAGAAAAAAATTATTATTGAAAAATTACTTAATTTTAAAACCATTAGAACTCAAATTTTGGCTCTAAAATTTGAAAATATAGCCAGTGTGTAACGACCCGGAAAATCTGAACCAATTTAAAAAAAATTAATTGGCTATTTTAGTGGATTTTAAATATTTAAAATAAACATTTTGAATAATAGCGATGAAAAGTAAGTTTGAATCGACATTGAAAATGAATATAATTATTTCTAATTATAAACAAGGCCTGAAATGGCGCGGTAGTTTCAAAATTTGAATTCAAAATTTGATTAACTGTACCGGGTGCAAAACAAAACGGATTTGAGTGAAACCAAAAATATTTAAATTTGTTAGTGAATATCTTTCTAACGAATCTAAAAAATCGAAATTTCATAGCGGGAAGCAAAAGTTATGGCCAAATGAATTTTCAGAAAGGTCGCTATAGAGTTTATATAGCCCGTGAAAATGGCCATTTTGCAAACGACCTCGGAATTCGACGAAACCACTTTTGTTTGATCCGGGATGTTAAATTATTGCTAGGTTTCAAATTTCATAATTTTTGAAGCTAGTATGTGAGCGTGGCAAAGGAAAACGTGTTTTGGTCAATTACAGTTAAATTGGATCGACAAGAAAATGACCATTTTGCAAACGGTCTTAGAATTCGACGAAGCTAGTTTGTTGGGACCGTATCGTCAAAAAATAGCTAGATTTATTTTTTGGGAATTTTTAGAATCAGTATGTGGCCCCGGCAAATTGAAATGTACGTTCGAATCAAATATTGAATGTTTTATATTTTAATTTGAGGAAAAACTGACTCAAACAGTCGAATGGGCCTACGAAACATATCCCTTTGTGTTCGGAATGGGGTATTTAGCTAGGGACGAGAGTCGTTGGGTTTGAATTGAAGTTCGTTTGTAAAAACCCTAATTTTTGAAGTTATAAAACCATCGGCCAATAGAAATTTTTCTTTCATTAATTTAAAAATATAAAAACACTCAGAAACCCTCACCCCTCTCTCGTTATCGACGATGACCACCGTCGTTCCTTCCTTCCCAGGCGATTTTCGATCGCCACACGCCACGTCCGACCTCGCCACCACCCAGACTCGACAGCGCCACCTCCCCTTTTCAAATCCGACCAACCCTCGCACCCCCTAGTCCACCGTATCGCCTGAATCGAGCCCACGAAGTCGACGACTTCGCCGCCGTCATTCTCCTCTGACAGGCGATCGTATCTTACGACTCACCCACGCGCGGAGGCGCCTCTCTCCCCTCTTTCATGTCGCACCTCCTGATCGAAGCAACGCTTCACGGATTTTCTAAAAAATCCAAACCCTAGTTCGAACCACTATGAAAGGTGCGACCTTTATTATATTTAAACTGAAATTAACACTTTTAAGTGTTACAAAACTTTGAAAATCATATCTTTATCGTGTATTGACGAAATTCGATGAAACAGGAAACATCGTGACCGTGAGGACATCTTCTACATTTTAGAAGAGACCGCATATTTTTCTGAGCCTTCTGCTATTTTTGGTGGAGTGGAACCCAATGTGTGATTTCTAATTTATATACGATATGGAAAACGACGATGTATAAATTATATAGTCGATGTATGAGTTATATAAGCGTTGTACACCTCATGTATAAGCGTTGTATAAGTTGTACGTTCGATATATAAGTTATATATGCGTTGTAAAAATTATATATGTGTTGAAATAGAAGTGAAATGCTTATATATATATATATATATATATATATGCCCCTCGTCCATAAAACATGGACGATATTAATTGGTTGTGATTGGTGTGAAAATTTGTTGATAGCGAATGGTTGATTAGAATTGTTTGTGGTTGAAATTGATTGATTGTGGTTGAAAAATACCCGTTTGTGGTTGAGAATTATTTGGTTGAAACCACATAGGATTAGTTTGTGGAAATGAAAAATATATACATGCCGCCTACGTGCGAACTAGATGCATGAAATCCCCATTGTCAAAAGCTACGAGGCTTTAAGGTAGAGTGAGGAGCCATACTAGGGACGGCCCCGGTTTTAACTACCCTGCCGTTATGCTGTCGAAATTTTGAATAATATTCATCTGTTAGATTTATTTTCATGTGTTGAAACTGTATTCTTGTGTGGAATAGAAATTCATCTATTTAACGACATTCATGTTTTGAAATAAATTGTTTTGCAATAAAAATCACCTTTTTATCTATATATATAAACTATAGAAAACCTTCATGTGTTGAATAGAAATTCATTCATTGAATGGAAATTCACGTGTTGAATGGTATTCGTGTTTTGAAATAAATTGTTTTATAATAAAAAACCTATTTTTATCATCTATATGAACTATATAAAATAGCCGTGTTTTGAAAAAATTGTTTTATAATAAAAATCATATTTTTATCATCTATATGAACTATATAAAATAGTCGTGTTTTGAAATAAATTGTTTAACAATAAAAATCATATTTCTATTATATACATGAATTGTTAAAAATAGTGAAGTGTTGAAATAGAAGTTAGTTTGATAAAAATATCATTTTTATCAAAGGTATGAAATGAATATGGTTTTGAAATCGAAGAATCGATTATATATATATATATAATTAAAATAAATCGAATAACGAAGCTGTAGTTCGTGTTTTGAAACCGTGATTTCAAACGATTAGTGCGGGAGATCCGACCATCGGATTTTCCCGAAACCGAAACCGTTGGGTTCGCTTTGGAAATATCTTTCCAACGACACCAACTTTGCAAAGATCCAACGGTTGGATTATCTGGAATGTTTAATTCAAATCTGAAGAAAAACAGCGCCAGAATCGATTATATATATATAATTAAATTAAATTGAATGACGACGCTGCAGTTCGTATTTTGAAATCGAAACTTCAAACGATTGTATCGGGAGATCCGACCGTCGGATTTTCCCGAAACTGGAACCGTTGGATTCGTTTTGAAAAGATATTTCTAATGATATAAATTTTGTGATGATCCAACAGTTAGATTTTCATATATGTGTAAATCAAATCCGAAGAAAAACAGCGCCACGAACGCGTTAAGGCCTGAAGTGTCATTTAAATAAATTGGCTATTTTTAAATAAATAAAAATAGCGATAAATCGTTGTAAAATATTATAACGATATGGAATATGAAATTTAGAAACTAACTAGAGGTTGGCTAAGTCGAATGGTTTCCTGGGTTTTGATCTGATGTTGGTCTCGGCCTTCGAGGTTAATATTTGGGAAATCGTTCTCTTACTGATTGACGGTTAGTGACTAATGAATTGGAATAAATCGTATGTCGTGTTTATGTAGCACTTGTTTATTATATACGCGAGTTGTTCAGAAAGACCGGGGTTAACCCATTCTGAATAACTGAATCGACGATAAAAAATCGAAGATGAAGACAGTGGTCGAAGACCGGAGATCTTCACCTCGTTTGGATGGTAACTAATGTCCTGATTGGGAGGCATCCCGAAATATGGATAATGAGTGGTGATCATCCAGACATACGTGGAAATCGATGGGTATGCGAGGTATATAGTGCCTCCGATTTCGTTCAAACCCAGAACGGACTTGCAAATGGACTGTGTGTCTGACATTAGAATTCATTCTGTGTGATTGATAGCCATCAGTTGCATGGTGTGAATTGCCCATGTAGCCTGCTAAGATGCAGTGATCAGGGCTTCTGTTGAAAAGCAAAGTCTTGTGGTTGATGATCAAAGCACCGCCTGTGTGGCGTAGATTTGTGTATAACGTGAATTCACGAACCTCACACCCCGGTATGAACCAGAAATGGGAGAGGACATCAGGGAGGGCATGCGTTTCCTTCTAGCTAGAGGTGGTGTCGGTGCTTGAACTGGCTGACATTTATATTATTTTCACCTATGTGGTTGTTGCTGTTACGAGGCACCTCAGTTATATCGGTCGATCCGGGACCGATGGAGTCATTCGTTGGCTCATTGACGCCCCATAGGGTGGGGAAACGTATTGTTCAGGCATTTTAATCCACATCGGTGGACTGGCCCTGACGATCCAAAGGCTTGACTGAGTACTTGCCTAAGACACGGGCTAGAGCGTCTCGAAGTTGGTAAGGACTATCTTTTTCCTTGGTTCATGACGGAAATCCAATTTCCAAATACGTGACTTTGCGGTTTTGATTGTATACCTATATATGGCGACATGATATATGGTACCCATGCCGTCTATGATTGATATTTATGATTGTGTATAAAATTAAAAACTAACTGCAAACGAGCTAAGATGGGTGGTTTCCTGAGTATTGGTCTGATGTTGGTTTCGGCCTACGGGGTTAATACTTAGGGGGTCGTCCTCTTGCTAATTTACAGTTGGAGTCTGATTAAGAATTAAACGACAAAGTTTACATTTTAAATGATTTTTTTTGCTCGTATCAAGCATATTTTGGTCGATATAAGGTAAAACTCTATCCTCCGGTTTGCGTTGCATTGTGTGATGGGACTTGAGTCTTATATCGGCTTCATTTTTATAAAAAGCATTGCGATGTTTAAAAGATTTAATTGTTTTAAAGCACTGGCAATCCAATGGAGTAAACCCATTCCGCGAAAGTGGCGTGGTCCTGTGATTAGCCAAATTATATAATGTGTTAAGTAGATTTCTCATACCAGTCCCATGACTGACTCATCACTTGCAAACTCGAGTGCCCCTTTTTCTTCCCGGGAAGCCTTGTATTCAGGTATTAGCAGGCTCTTTCTGGATAGTTGGAGCTGAAGATGGATTCTACCATTTATCTCTTTTTATTCTGTTCAGCTCCTATTGTACATTATGTTTTGTTTTCCGCTGTAGACATTTATGTATAGCTGAACTGTATTTGTACTAAGTATGATCCTGTATACTGTGTAACTCTGATGATTATTGTTTATCCAGTGTATCATTTGTTCATTATCTGGCATATTTATTTATTTCTGTTCTGCTATTATTTGTTTATGTGTTATATTCCAAGGATTACCCTTGACACCGTGGTACGGGGTTTTGGGGTCGTCACACAATGTAATTTTTAGTGCAACGATGTTTTGATCATAACAAACAACATATATAATAGGTATTGGTGTAAAATATATTTATAGTTATTACTAATGATCAAATATGTATATAGTGTATAGTACAAACATGTGTTAATAATAAAGATAGTACGGTAACAAAACTGTCCATGATGTTGATTAAGACTGTTGATGCAAATCAAGACTCAAAGTTATCAAGAATTCAATAATAATGAAGAAATGTATTAGAGTCTTAGTAATATATGTCAAACTCGATTGCACTCATCTGATCTCTTTTCAAATGAATTTCAATCGAATTTAAAATGATTGTCAAAACAGATTTTCCAAAGCATTTATATAAAATCCTTTGATTTTATTTAACAAATCGTTATGTTTCATAAACGATTATACACCGATTTTCTGAAAATTTGATTTTGATATAACTCGAATCTACAAGATGAAATCTCGATTTTTCTCTTTCATTAGAAAGTATAATCCAATAGATATGGAAGATTCTTATTTCAAATAATTTCAACTTATATTGGATCATGGACACTCAATTGAAGTTCAAATCGTAAAACTATGAACTACCTTGACGCTACGAGCTCATTTTTAATTAAATTTAAATTAATATGTTTAGACTTCGTTTAATTAATAAATTCCTTGTTATAAATTTAAATCTAGGCCTAATTAGGTCTTAATAAATCATATAATTCATGTAATACCTTAAATCCAATTTATTCTCAGTTTTTTTGAATTAAACTTCTTATATTTATATTCAAATTAAGTTAGTACTCAGAATCGTAGAATTAGAGTTATTTAAATTTACAAATCAACATTTAAAACCAATTTAAATGTTCAAACTTAACAGCCAAAAATCTGGGTCGTTACACCAAAGATTAATCATCTAGGCAGAATTAACTGAGCTAGATGTTCTTGGATTAACTAATGCATTTTGTATAAAATTTTAGTATGTTGATTAGTATTGGCTGATACATTAAGAGATATCATGTATTTGGATGGATGGAATCAACCATGGAGAAAAATGGCTTGAAATAAATATTTTGATGCTTATAAGAGGCATAAAACCTAAATTGATACTTAGAAATCTATTAGATCCTTAAATAATGCAATAAGTTTTATCTAGGTGAAGCAGACAAAAACCTAAAAGGTAACACCATTCCAGGGTCTGGGTGAGACCTAAACGGAAGTCTAGAATGAATTTTACAACAGATATATCATGTAATATATTTAAGTAGATTTATCAACAAACGTTCGCTAGTATCGTTAATGAAAGAAGAATCTAAAAATTTGAAATCAACAAACATATGTTTTAACACCCCATGTCCATTAATGTCACTTACTAAGGGAATGCATTAACTTTCATGGAGTATTATAAGAGTATAGAACAAAATATCACAAGACAAATATATAAAATGGTACTTAAGAAAATTCAAAATTTATTCATTGCAGCGGAAAAGCAAAACATGTCTGGTTACAACATCAAAACCATATACTAAAGCCAAGTACACAAATATCCATCTTGTACAAAATTATTATCAGAGTACATATGTAATAACCCGGAAAATCTGGGCCAGTTTAAAATTTTTAGTTTGGCAATTTTAATGAATTTTGAATATTTAAAATAGATTATTTTAAATAAAATCGACGAGAAATTTATTTTGAATATATTTAGAACGTATATAATATATACGTCGTCGTTAGAATATAAATAATTATATATAATTATAAATAGAATTGAAAATGGCGCGGTAGTTCGATAATTCGATTTCAAACTTCAATTGAACATACCGGGTGCAAAACAATCCGGATTTTAGTGAAACCAAAATCATTAGGATCTAATTGATGATATCTTTCCAACGAATCCGAAAAATTAAGATTTCATAGCGGGAATCAAAAGATATGTCCAGTTGAAAATTCTGAATAGTCGCTATGGAATTCAGGCCCTTAAAAATGGAAATTTTGCAAATGACCTCGGATTTCGACGAAACCACTTTTGATGGGTCCGCAGTGTCAATTTATTGCTAGATTCCAAATTTCATAATTTTTCGAATCAATATGTGAGCATGGCAAAGGAAAACGCGTTTGACCAGTTTCAGTTAATTTTAATCGATTGGAAAATGGCCATTTTCCAACGGTCTCGGAATTCAACGAAACTAGTTTTGTTAGGACCGTACCGTCAATACGAAGCTAGAAAATATTTTTCTAGAATTTTTCTAGTTAGTATGTGACCCCAGTAATTTGAAATGTACATTTAAAATTCAATATAAAGATTTAAATGTAAATTCAACGGAAACTGATCGTAACGGTCGAATCAGCTTGCGATACATATCCCATTGTGTTCGGAATGAGGGTGAAACGCTATGGACGATGGGCGGTGGGCCTCGTTTAGAGGTCGTATGTAAAAGTCAACTTTCTCAAAAATAAAATAATTAAAATAATTAAAAAAAAACTTTCTCCCCCCTATTACTCTCTGCCCCCCCCACCCCCGTTCAAAACTATTTCAGAAGGAAAAAAAAGAAAAAAAAGGAGAAAAAAACCTAATCGCGCCGCCGCGCGGTCGAACCACCCCCCCCTCAGCAATCGCGCTGCCGCGCGATCGAGCCCTCCCCCCCCCCCCCACTGAAGCCGCGACCGCCCAACCACCTCCGCCGCCGAGTTCAACGCTGAGGCAGAAGCAGGTGCGGTTTTCCAAGCCCTCCCACGTGGTGATGTTCGATCACCGCCAAGCTCCTCCAATTTCCTGCAAATCCGAACCCTAGTTTGGGCGGGGTGAAAGTAAACGTCGGCCTTGTTTCCAAAAACCTAACTGTGAGCTTACTTTTGTTTTTATATTTATTTCTTTTACTTTTCAGTTTTAATATAAATAAAATTGTTTAAATTTAAGTTTAATATAAATAAAAATTGTTTAAATACATGGTTTTGAACATATAAAATATGTATGGTTTTGAAATGAATTTTGCATTGTTTTAAAAATAAAATTAGAACTGTTTTGAAAATAAAATTTACATTGCTTTTAGAACAGTAGAATTAGCATGGATTTATAAAAATATAATTTTTATATTTTTAAAGTATTAAAAATATGATTTTTATATTTTTAAAGTATTAAAAATATAATCTTTACTATATAAAAGATGTAAAAATATGATTTTGGTTTATGTAGAGAAGTAAAAATATAATTTTTATACGATAGGAATATTAAAAATAGCATCTTTATATGTGTAGCAAAATAAAGATTGATTTTGAAAAGATGATATTTTTAGATATTAAAAGACGATATTTTTAGATAGGAAAAGGTGATATTTTGAGATGAGTAGAGATGTAAAAATATGATTTTTACTTCGAGAAAAATATAATTTTTATATTATAGAAAGGCAAATCTATATTTTTGAAATGGAATTTTTAACCATATAGCAAAGTGAAAATTCGATTTTTAAATGTATGAAGCGATTATAAAATTATGGTTTTTAAAATAGAAAGTAAACAAATAAAAATGTTATTTTTATTTTAAAAGGACAGCAATATAAAAATGTGTGATTTTTATATATGTAGTGGCTACGGGCAACGAAGATGACGAAGGTTTCTGCAAAAGAAGAGCCGTGGAGTTAGGATAGCTATTGGTGAGAATTTCTCACTCTTCAATTTCTTTTCTAGTTATATATATATATATATATATATATATATATATACTAGGATGCAGACGGTGTTTAGTAGCACCCGACACAATCGTCCACAGACCATGGACTTGTTTGTTTGGTTGCATAAATCAGTTAGATGATTTGATTGAAATTTAGTTGTTTGGTGAAATGAAATTGATTTGATTGATGTGTGAATGGCATGGGCCTTCACTAGACCGGGGATAAGGCTAGGCCTTGTCCCGTTTCTAGTATCGTGCCGTTATGCCGCCGAAATTTTCTAAAATAAGTTAGAAAAATAAAAAATAGCATTTTATTTAATAAATGAACTGAATAGAAATTCATATGTTGAAATAAAATATTTTATCGTCAAAAATATAATTTTTAACGTGAAGTGAATAAAATAAAATATTCATTTACAAACCGGACGGTTTTTTTATGTACACCTATTTGAATGACATTAATTGGGACGATAAATTTTACACATCGCCCAACTTCACAAATAAAATATATGTTTGATTGTTTGAAACCCCACACTGGTATTGGGATGAAATTCGAAGTTCACTCATCCTGATTGATTAAATATGTCGATCGATTGATTGACAGGCTGTTATAAGCGTTAGATATCTATATTTGATGCTTATGCAGTGTAGTGCACTTTGGTTGATGGTTGATTATTTTTCAATGCTATTGTATACGTGTGATGTATGAAAATCCATATAATTAACATTATATGGTGATTGATTGGGCCTCATTCCAATTTAGAAAATAAAGAATATTATAAAATAAATGTTCATGTGTTGACTGTACTCATCCGTTGAGATTAGTCACGTGTTGAACGAAATATTTTTATAATAAAATTTATATCTTTATCAATATAGAATAAAGGTTCATGTGTTGACTGTACTCATCCGTTGAGATTAGTCATGTGTTGAACGAAATATTTTTATAATAAAATTTATATCTTTATCAATATAGAATAAAGGTTCATGTGTTGACTGTACTCATCCGTTGAGATTAGTCCTGTGTTGAACGAAATATTTTGATAATAACAAATATTTTTGATAAAAAGAAATATTTGAAAACGAAATATTTGAAATAGAAATATTTAAAAAAGAAATATTCATTTGTTGAATAGAATATTTGAAAATAGAAATATTTGAAGCCGTGTTGGTTAGATTGACGCCATTTTGACGTGAACGATATTTATATCGATTTTATTCATTTTAAAATGCATATTGAAAAGTGATTTCGAAAACACATATTTTGAAATGAAATTGAAATGAATTGAATATGAAACGATTTTGAAATGAATTGTATATAAAACGATTTTGAAATGAATTGAATATAAAACGATTTCGAAATGAATTGAATATAAAACGATTTTGAAATGAATTGAATATATAACGAATTTGATTCGAATAGAAAACCAATTTGAATTGAATCGAATAAAAAAAAACCAATTTGAATTGAATCGAATAGAAAATGACTTTGGAATTGAATTGAATTGAAAATGAATTCAAATTGAATTGAAAGCGAATTGAAATGAATTCAAATTGAATTGAAATTTGAATTGAATAGAGATGAATTTTAAAACGAATTTATAAAGGAGAATTCAATTTTGATTTGAATTGAAATGGAAGTTGAAATTGCTTTTGAAACGAATTTAAAACTATTTATATAATTCGTTTTAAATAGTAATCGACGAAATATATATTATATATATAATATAATGGCCTGAATAGAACGCGCCGCGCCGCGGCAGTTCGTAAATTTCGAACATTTACTTCAAACGAACATTACGGGAGATCCGACCGTCGGATTCTCCTAAAACAGGAACCGTTGGGTTCGTATCGAAAAGAACTTTCTAATGAATATTATAAATTTGGAATCTAACGGTTGTATTTGGAGATACGTCCAAATCAAATTTGGAAAAGGTCGCTGTAAGTGCAGTTCGATGGTCGTTGATGGAAATCGACTGTACGGGCCTTGATAAAATTATTAAAAATAGTAATAATTTGTGTAAAATCAGAAGAAATGATTTGGGAAAGTTTGGGATGAAAAACTCCGTATTTGAAAAGATAAAAATGGATTTTTATCGAAATGAACTAGTTTTGAACTAAATTTAAAACCCAATTATTTTTAAATAAATAAATTAGATTTAAAAAGGGGTTTTAAATAAATCGGAATTTCTAATATATTTGATTGGATTTGAAATGGGTTTATCGTGAACGGTGTTTTAAATAACACTAGTTCTTTAACCTGATAATAAATAGAATTAAATTTGGGTTTGTCGTGAACTGTGTTTTAAATAACACCTAGTTCTTTAACCCAGTAAAAGGAGTTTTAATGAATCTGCAACTAGATTGAAATGTGAATGGATAATCTAAATTATCAAATTTAGGAATAAGCGAGAATGGAGTATCACCAGTTTTGCTCTGAAGCGATAGTTAAATCTTTAATTAGATTTGAACGTGAAATGGTAATTAATTTTACCGATAACACCACGGTGTTAGATATGGAGTATTACCAGTTTTGCTTCATGGGATGAATAGGTTGGGATTGGGAAATAAAATAAATAATTACTTTGGTGTGGTTCGCTAATCTCGACTAGTTCAGAAAACCATAATTGGGTTTGAAACGACATCAAAAGGAAGATTAAAGGATAAATTTTAAAGAATTTATCTTGGATAAAATTAATGGGAACCTTTCCCAACAGATGTAATATTTAAATAACGGAATATTCAGAATTGGAATGAGGCGTATGTTGAGTTTGTGTAACATTTGTTTTTAATATACGCGGGTTGTTCGGAAAGGCCGGGTTTATACCCATTCTGAATAACCGATTCGACGATAAGTCGAAGATGAAGACGGTGGTCGAAGACCGGAAGTCTTCACATCGTTTGGGCAATTTCTGACGATCCTGATTGGGCTGTACACCCAAGAGGATGGAAATAGTTGGTGGTCGTCCAGACATACTTGGAGATGGATGGATATGCGAGGAAAGTGCCTCCGGTTTCGTTCAGACCCAGAACGGACTTGTAAATGGATTGTGTGTCTGACATTGGATTTTATTCTGTGTTGATTGATTTCTATTAAATATACAACTGTTTGGCGGGGGAGAATTTATTCTTTTGCTTAACGCCCTTCTCTAAGATTGTAACACCCCACCTCCGCCAGGGTGGCTCTTGCAAGCACTCTGACTTTGGAAGGGCGTTTGAATCAGGTAAACATGCATAATGATATATCAAGGCAGAACAAGAACATATGTATACATGTAAACAGAGTAAATAACATAGATAAAACAGCGGAAGATTTCAAACCATTTCAAAACAAGTCTGGTACAACATAATGTCAACTTTCCAAATACACAAGTCTAGATAAAAACAACATTACTGGAAAAAAACTGAAATACATAAGTACTATCCCCAAAATAAGTGATAACCATAGCTAGCTTCATGTCAAGACCGTACATGAGCTAAAATCCCACAAGCAAGCGATCAGAAATCCAAGCTAAGCTCCAATATTCCCTCCCTGAGAACCTAGGGGGGGAAACGGAAGAAAAGAGGCGAAAGAAAACAGGTCAGTCAAAAAGACTGAGTAAGCCCTACTACAATCAATGTAAACTGATAAAGTTAACTGACATGAGAAGCAGGGATGAACATAAGGATAACAACACACTAGCATGATGATTAACTAACAAGGTAGATAAAGGTGTCATCGCATAATCAGGTTTAAGGTCTTTTGCACCACAGGTGTACTAGCAAACTAACATGACTTGAATAAACAAGTATTGATCCCTTGGCCCAAGCTTTGGCCCAATAACATGAAATGACCCTAATACGCGGTCCAACCAAACGGTCTAGTCGATCGGCTCCCTATAAGCCTAACTCGTCACGTGTTGGTGTCAATGCGGCCCAAACATAATTGTAGTC
The DNA here is from genome assembly GCA_030737875.1 of Allium sativum. NCBI lineage: Eukaryota > Viridiplantae > Streptophyta > Magnoliopsida > Asparagales > Amaryllidaceae > Allium > Allium sativum. The sequence goes on from CM060924.1 coordinate 140,919,915, forward strand.
AGACTGTGCAGGGTCTCCCGTCGGGTGTATCAAGCCCTAGGGTGTCAACCCCTGGACACCATAAACATAAGTGCACAGTCTCGATCTACTGGTACCCGTGCATGTTTTCCCCGGCTTCGGACTATGTGCACGACCATAGTCCGCCCAGAACTACACCGGCGTACCACTCTGCCGTCGCTTTTGGTCACTTACCTCAAGTCCAGTAATCGTGCCCCCACCTTAGCCTAGTCCCTAGGGTCATAATGATACAAACTTGGGATTACTGCTGGAGTGGACCCCCATTGCTAGGATTTTCTAGTGGGTTAAGTACGGTTTAACCCTCTTGCTAATCATGGATTAACTTGGTTAAGTGTAACGATGAGTTCACGACTTAACCCTGATTAATCTACCAAGCCCAAATTGGTTAAGTATTAAGTGGACCATGACTTAACCCTAATCATGAGGCATTAATTAATTTAATGCGCCTTAACCTCTCACATTAGACTTTGTTGTGGTTACTAGTTAAGCCGGGCGGGTCCGGGTAGCATTACACCACAACTTGGTCTAACCTCGGGTTCAAGGTACAACATGACCAACTTCTCACATTGGGTCCTATTGTTTGTAGCAACTAGTTAAGCCGGTCGGTTCCGGGTAGGTTTACGCTACAAACTCAACCCAACCTCGAGTTGGTCACACTTATATTTTCTAAGTGTCATGTCCATCATGTTTCCAAAACATGTTACAAGTTTTCAAGCATTTGGGTAGACCTAACTTAATAGGTAAATTCCCAAAGGGTTGAACTAACTTAATAGGTAAATTCCCAAGCTTATGTTTTTATGTCTTTTAAGTTTACCCAACCCCAAACGCAATCCCATCGCTTACATATCGCAATAGCGCATAAAGGATAGAAAGAGGGAACTTGGCATAATCATGACATAAAGGTGTTGAAGCCACAAGTTTAACATGGTGGCATATGAAATGTACATATGTTCATATACTTGCATATTACATTTTTAGGCCTCAAAAGCATGCATAAAACCAAACTTAGCATATTGGTGATACATGGTGATAAATGACATGTAAAAATGGCCATAAGTTCGCATTTAGCCTCACATGCAAGTTATCATAAGGGATATGATAACTTACATGTTGCCAAAATGCAACCGTTAGCATAAAGCTTGAAGCTTTAAGCTCGTAAACCCAAGATAAGCTTGCATAACATGAACAAAATGATCAACCCAAACTTGCATAACATAACTTGCATATCATATGACAAACTTGCATATCAAACTTGCATAACATAACATGATAAACTTGCATATCATAACATATCAAACTTGCATGTCAAGGCAAACTTGCATATCATAATGATCAACCAAACTTGCATCATTCATTTAACTTTTAGAGTTTAAATATGAAAGTAGAAAAGGGCTTACAATGCTTATGAAGACTCAAATGAGTATAAGCAAATATAAGATTGAGACAAAGCCCTTATGCAATCAAATCAACCCAATATGAAAGCTCCAAATCAATAAAAACCCTTGCTTTATGATGCAAATATAGAAACTTGACTTGAATGCAAGCTAATGACACTCATACAAGCTTGAAAACACTTGTATGCATGGAAAATCTCTCATAGAAATTTATTTAGAATTTTATGAAGAGAGTGGAGGCCATGAGAGGATTGATTTTGCCGTAGTTTAGTTGTATGAATGAATAATGATGATTTAGGGTTAGGTTAGGGTCTTATTTATAGAGATTAGGATTAGTTCTAGCCTTAGGATTAAACCCTAGTTCCAATCTCAGCCCTTAAAACTGAATCTGGCCCCCAAACTCAACACAAACCCGAAATGGTGCACCAGGCAAAACTGCCCGGCTGAACCTAGTCGACAGCCAAGTCGATAGGGCTATCGACTTGGGTCCAACCAAGTCGACACCCAAGTCGACAGGGCTGTCGACTTGGGTGCTCTGGCGGGAATTTTCCCGCCTGGCCCAATCTGACCTAATTTTCCAATTTCAAACTTGAATTTGAAATCTGTTTTTACTTTGAAGTTTCTGAAAACTTCGTTGGGCCTTAATCAGGTCATACGGACTCCGATTTTCGAAAACTCGGACTCTATTTCGCGTATTTTTCCGAGACGAACGCAATGGCATAGCCCGTTTCCTTTGATTCGGATTTATAAATTAAGTTCTGCCTCGATTTATGTTATAACAGGTTATTGCAAATACGGGTTGTTACATTCTCCCCTCCTTAAAGGATTTCGTCCTCGAAATCTTCAAGTTTGGAAGAATGTATCCTACCATCCAACATCCATCTATTCAAAACATCATCCACGAGCAATCATTGTCCTTACAAGATTCTAAATGTTGTATGAACATATGCAAAGGTGGGTGTGTATATGTACTTATCTAATGCAAATATCATCAATGCAAATTATGTTAGTGAAATGAATCCATATGTATGCAATTCCTAACATAATGTATAACATCTATATGTGTGCACATAACATACGTCCATATGCAACATCCATGTGATAACACAAAAATTTTCATCCATGAATAAGCATAAACACTCATGCATATGCAATATGAGGAGTGTGTGAGCCGATCTAGTGCCTAACGTGTATAATGCATCCACGAGTAACCACTTGCAAACACTTGCAACCACTTGCAAACATCAAGCTTAACATGTTTCAAACACATGTTTCATCCAAAAGGTTTCTACCTAAGTTCTCATGATAAGATTAACACGATAAACTAGATAAACATGGATGGCAAAGAGAAAGATATGCTAACAAAGAAAAGAGATTGAGAGTGTACCCTCAAAAAGGAATGGATAAAGCCCACGCATCTTCTCCTCGGTTTCCCAAGTTGCGTCTTCTTCGGCTTCACCCCATTGAACCTTCACCAACTTGACCTCTCGATTCCTTAGCTTCTTGGTCTCCGTCCCCAAGATACGAATCGGAGCTCTCCTCAAGGTAGCCTCTTTCTCCACTTCCACATCTTTCAGAACACTCGGCTCAACAACCTCTGCTGATTCATGTAAACACTTCCAGAGATGCGAGACATGAAAAACATCGTGTACTCCGGCAAGCTTCTCGGGCAACTCCACTCTATAAGCCATCTGCCCGATCCTCTCTATAATAGGGAATGGTCCAACAAACCTCGGTGCTAACTTTCCAACGGCTCCAAATCGGACCACATTCTGCAAAGGAGAAACCTTCACGAAAACCATAACCCCAACATCAAACTCCAAATCAGTTCTTCGCATATCAGCATAGGATTTCTGTCGGTCTTGGGCCGCTTTCATCCGTCTCCGAATCAACTCGACCTTCTCGGATGTATCTCTGATCATATCAGGCCTAAGTATAAGCTCATCTGTAGTCTCCCACCAACATGTAGGCGACTTGCACGGCCTCCCATATAAAGCTTCAAATGGTGCCATCCCTATGCTTGCCTGATAACTGTTATTATATGCAAACTCAACAAGAGGAAGATGGTCTTCCCAAGTACCACCAAAATCCAGAATACAAAGCCTCAACAGATCCTCGAGTACCCTATTCACCCTTTCGGTTTGACCGTCCGTCTGTGGGTGATAAGCCGTACTTAGATTCAACCTCGTGCCCATAGCTTCTTGTAAGCTATTCCAGAATTGACTTGTAAAGATTGGGTCACGGTCACTGACTATACTAGAAGGGACTCCATGTAGTCTCACAATCTCACGAAGATATACAGACGCTAGCCAAGATGCGGTCCTCTTGCTCTTCACCGGAATGAAATGAGCACTCTTCGTAAGTCTATCCACAATAACCCAAATGCTCGTATTCCCTTTCCTTGACCTTGGTAGCCCATCGATAAAATCCATGGAAATACTCTCCCACTTCCGTAGTGGAACGTCTAGAGGATGCAATAGCCCACCGGGCTTCTTCGACTCGGCCTTAACTTGCTGGCAAATGATACATCTAGAGACAAACTCTGCCACATCCTTCTTCATCCCAGGCCAAAAGAAAATGCGCTTCATATCTTTATACATCTTATCTCCGCCCGGATGTATAGTCAACTTAGAGCGATGCGCTTCCTCAAGAACTTTTCTTACTAAATCTTCTACCATTGGAACACATAACCTTCCGTCTCTCCTCAGCCAACCCTTGTCATCAATAGAATATCGAGCGAGATGACTAGACGCCTCTCCTCGAATCAGCTTATCCATAATCTCAACTATCTGAGGGTCTTCTCTCTGCGAAGCCCCAACTTGATCAAGAAGGGTAGGTCTGAGTTCTAGAGATGCTAAAGAACCGGTCATCGACTCAATCGCCAAAGAGAAATCAAAGGTTGCCACATACTCTAAATTCTTCATCTCAACGAATAGAGGACTCAGAGTCAACCTTTTTCTACTCAATGCATCTGCTACCACATTCCCCTTGCCAGGGGTATAAGCTATCTCAAAATCGTAGGACGCCAAGAATTCCATCCATCTTTGTTGCCTCAGATTCAGATCCTTCTGAGAAAAGAGATACTTCAATGACTTGTGATCGGTATAAAGCTCAAATCTTTCTCCCAGAAGATAATGGCGCCAAGCCTTGAGTGCATATACTATTGCTGCCAACTCTAAGTCATGAGTGGGATAATTCTTCTCATGCACTTTGAGTTGTCTACCGCCAAAGCATATCACTCTTCCTTCTTGCATCAGAACAGCTCCTAAACCCGTGCCACATGCATCGGTGTATACTGTAAATAACGTCCCTCCATCGGGCAAAGCTAGAACAGGTGCTTATGTAAGGGCTCTCTTGAGCTTCTGAAAAGCAAGCTCGCATTCTATGCTCCAAGCAAAAACTAAATTCTTCTTCGTCAATTTAGTGAGAGGAGCGGAAATCTTCGCGAAGTCCTTCATGAACTTCCGGTAAAAGCCTGCAAGACCTAGAAAACTTCTCACTTCGGTTGCATTCCTTGGAGTCTTCCAATCCTGAACTGCAACTACGTTAGCGGGATCCACTGCTAAGCCTTGCTTAGATACTATATGCCCAAGGAATATAACTTCCCTTCTCCAAAAGTGACACTTGGAGAACTTGGCCTTCAACTGATGCGCTCTAAGCGTATCCATCACCTCCACGAGATGCCTTGCGTGCTCTTCCTCATCCTTAGAGAAGATCAGAATATCATCCACGAAGACCACGACAAACTTGTTCAAGAACTCCCTGAACACCCTACTCATCAAGTCCACGAAATATGCGGGTGCATTAGTCAAGCCGAACGGCATGACAAGCCATTCGAAGAATCCATCTGGAGTTCTGAACGCAGTCTTGTCTATACTATCTTCAGCTACCCTGAGCTGATGGAATCCAGTAGCAAGATCAAGCTGAGAGAAAACAGAAGCACCGATAAGCTGGTAAAAGAGATCATCCATCCTCGGTAACGAGTGTCTGTTCTTCTTAGTCAGCTTATTCAACTCTCGATAGTCAACACAAAGTCGGAGAGAACCATCTGCCTTGGTAGCAAATACCACAGGCGCTCCCCATTCAGATATACTTCGTCTAATGAAGTTCTTCTCAAGCAACTCCTTCACTTGCTTACTTAGCTCCCGCCTTTCGCGCGGAGCCATGTGCCGAACGGGCAAAGAAACCGGCTTTGCATTATCCACCAGATAAATGCGGAAATCAATCTCTCGCTTAGGGGGCAACCCCCTAACTTCATCGAAAACATCCGGATACTCTCGAACCACTCTCACAGACTGAAGAGTTTCCATGGACGAGTCGAGTGATTCAAGATAGCACAACATGACGGGACCTCTCGGATTACAAGAAATTTCCAGGGTGTTTCCGAGGCGAGTCACGAGCCTCACAACCCTATGCTCACAATCAAGGATGGCTCCATATCTGGACAACCAATCCATGCCCAATATCAATCCGTATCCCCTAAAACCAAGAACATAAGCACTACACAAGAACTCTACACTCAGTATAAAGATCCTCAAATCCCCACATATCATAGACAAATGGGCGGAACCCCCAATAGGATTTGAGACACAGACGGGATCATCTACCAAGCTAGTACTAAGGTGCAAACTATCAACAAGATCAGATGAGATAAAGCTATGCGATGCACCAGAATCAAACAAGGTACGAACTGGAAAATCAGAAATATACACAAGGCTCTCAACAGAAATACCACCTCGATCGGGAACTGGAGCGGCATTGAGAGCATGAACTTGCCCTCCTGAAGGTCCAGCACGCTGAGTCTGACCCTGGCCTTGCCCTTGCTTCTTCGGGCAATCCTTACTGAAATGTCCAGTCTCACCGCAGAAAAAGCATTCACCATTCTTCCTTTTCCTCTTCTTACAATCCTTAATAAGATGCCCAACTGAACCGCAATAATGGCACTTCCCCTTGTTGTTCTTGCCCTTGTTGTTGTTCCCCTTGTTACCTTGACTCTTGTTCTTGTTCTTGTTCTGATTGCCTTGACTGCTCTGACCACTTGGATTTCCCTGATTTCCTTTCCACTGGTAATCAGTCTTCTTGGCTTGAGTATCATTCATCTTGACCTCTTTCTTGACATCTCCCTGAAGTAACGCCATATCAACCAAGCTCTCAAACGTGGCCCCATGGGGAATATGTGACATAGCCAATCCCTGCAACGGCTCATTCAATCCTCTAGCAAAACGAAGAGCCTTCTTCTGAGGAGTATTCACCATATCCAAGCCAAAACGAGCTAACTGATTGAACTTGTTCACATATTCTTTGACAGACATATCTCCTTGTTTCAAAGTTATGAACCTCTCCATTTGCAAATTCTCCTCAGCAGAAGAAAGAAACTTAAGCACGAACCTTGCCCTGAAATCGGCCCAAGTCTCAACAGGCCTAGTACCATTGGTGACTTCCCACCAATAAGCGGCTTCATCCTTCATAAGCCAAACTGCCAACAAGATCTTCCTCTGGTCGTCTAACCCAAAGATAGCAAATAAATCCTCGGTCTCTTTCAACCAATTTCTGGCCTCTACAAAAGTCTCAGTGCCTTGAAAGTTCTTATCACCCATTGCTTTGAAATCTTTGCAAGTCTTTGCGAAGTCGGCTTGAGGATGCTGAGGGGGAGGAGGAAGAGGAACCTCAGCGACAGGAGGAGGAGGAACATTAACTACCGGAGGAGGAGGAGGGGGAACATCTGCGGGGCCGGCTTCGGTCGCCCTAGCCTCCAAAAGTCTCCTATACCAAACAGGTACGTGTACTCCCTCCGGAATAGCAAAGTTATAGGCCATACTGAAAACGAAGAAAAAGACAGATTCAGAATGGAGAAAAACGAAGGAATTTTGCTAATGGCTTTTTGGGGAATAGCCTTTAAAATAAACTAGACTTTTCTTTGGAAAATACTTTATACTTGGTTTTGAAAATAGTTTTCAAAAAGTTTCGAAAACCTTTTTGTTCCTTCTCGTAAACCATAGGCTCTGATACCAAATGTAACACCCCACCTCTGCCAGGGTGGCTCTTGCAAGCACTCTAACTTTCGAGGGGCGTTTGAATCAGGTAAACATGCATAATGATATATCAAGGCAGAACAAGAACATATGTATATATGTAAACAGAGTAAATAACATAGATAAAACAGCGGAAGATTTCAAACCATTTCAAAACAAGTCTGGTACAACATAATGTCAACTTTCCAAATACACAAGTCTAGATAAAAACAACATTACTGAAAAAAAAAACTGAAATACATAAGTACTATCCCCAAAATAAGTGATAACCATAGCTAGCTTCATGTCAAGACCGTACATGAGCTAAAATCCCACAAGCAAGCGATCAGAAATCCAAGCTAAGCTCCAATATTCCGTACCTGAGAACCTGGGGGGGGAACGGAAGAAAAGAGGCGAAAGAAAACAGGTCAGTCAAAAAGACTGAGTAAGCCCTACTACAATCAATGTAAACTAATAAAGTTAACTGACATGAGAAGCAGGGATGAACATAAGGATAACAACACACTAGCATGATGATTAACTAACAAGGTAGATAAAGGTGTCATCGCATAATCAGGTTTAAGGTTTTTTGCACCACAGGTGCACTAGCAAACTAACATGACTTGAATAAACAAGTATTGATCCCTTGGCCCAGGCTTTGGCCTAATAACATGAAATGACCCTAATACGCGGTCCAACCAAACGGTCTAGTCGATCGGCTCCCTATAAGCCTAACTCGTCACGTGTTGGTGTCAATGCGGCCCAAACATAATTGTAGTCAGACTGTGCAGGGTCTCCCGTCGGGTGTATCAAGCCCTAGGGTGTCAACCCCTGGACACCATAAACATAAGTGCACAGTCTCGATCTACTGGTACCCGTGCATGTTTTCCCCGGCTTCGGACTATGTGCACGACCATAGTCCGCCCAGAACTACACCGGCGTACCACTCTGCCGTCGCTTTTGGTCACTTACCTCAAGTCCAGTAATCGTGCCCCCACCCTAGCCTAGTCCCTAGGGTCATAATGATACAAACTTGGGATTACTGCTGGAGTGGACCCCCATTGCTAGGATTTTCTAGTGGGTTAAGTACGGTTTAACCCTCTTGCTAATCATGGATTAACTTGGTTAAGTGTAACGATGAGTTCACGACTTAACCCTGATTAATCTACCAAGCCCAAATTGGTTAAGTATTAAGTGGACCATGACTTAACCCTAATCATGAGGCATTAATTAATTTAATGCGCCTTAACCTCTCACATTAGACTTTGTTGTGGTTACTAGTTAAGTCGGGCGGGTCCGGGTAGCTTTACACCAAAACTTGGTCTAACCTCGGGTTCAAGGTACAACATGACCAACTTCTCACATTGGGTCCTATTGTTTGTAGCAACTAGTTAAGCCGGTCGGTTCCGGGTAGGTTTACGCTACAAACTCAACCCAACCTCGAGTTGGTCACACTTATATTTTCTAAGTGTCATGTCCATCATGTTTCCAAAACATGTTACAAGTTTTCAAGCATTTGGGTAGACCTAACTTAATAGGTAAATTCCCGAAGGGCAGACCTAACTTAATAGGTAAATTCCCAAGCTTATGTTTTTATGTCTTTTAAGTTTACCCAACCCCAAACGCAATCCCATCGCTTACATATCGCAATAGCGCATAAAGGATAGAAAGAGGGAACTTGGCATAATCATGACATAAAGGTGTTGAAGCCACAAGTTTAACATGGTGGCATATGAAATGTACATATGTTCATATACTTGCATATTACATTTTAAGGCCTCAAAAGCATGCATAAAACCAAACTTAGCATATTGGTGATACATGGTGATAAATGACATGTAAAAATGGCCATAAGTTCGCATTTAGCCTCACATGCAAGTTATCATAAGGGATATGATAACTTACATGTTACCAAAATGCAACCTTTAGCATAAAGCTTGAAGCTTTAAGCTCGTAAACCCAAGATAAGCTTGCATAACATGATAACATGAACAAAATGATCAACCCAAACTTGCATAACATAACTTGCATATCATATGACAAACTTGCTTATCAAACTTGCATAACATAACATGATAAACTTGCATATCATAACATATCAAACTTGCATGTCAAGGCAAACTTGCATATCATAATGATCAACCAAACTTGCATCATTCATTTAACTTTTAGAGTTTAAATATGAAAGTAGAAAAGGGCTTACAATGCTTATGAAGACTCAAATGAGTATAAGCAAATATAAGATTGAGACAAAGTCCTTATGCAATCAAATCAACCCAATATGAAAGCTCCAAATCAATAAAAACCCTTGCTTTATGATGCAAATATAGAAACTTGACTTGAATGCAAGCTAATGACACTCATACAAGCTTGAAAACACTTGTATGCATGGAAAATCTCTCATAGAAATTTATTTAGAATTTTATGAAGAGAGTGGAGGCCATGAGAGGATTGATTTTGCCGTAGTTTAGTTGTATGAATGAATAATGATGATTTAGGGTTAGGTTAGGGTCTTATTTATAGAGATTAGGATTAGTTCTAGCCTTAGGATTAAACCCTAGTTCCAATCTCAGCCCTTAAAACTGAATCTGGCCCCCAAACTCAACACAAACCCGAAATGGTGCACCGGCAAAACTGCCCGGCTGAACCCAGTCGACAGCCAAGTCGACAGGGCTGTCGACTTGGGTCCAACCAAGTCGACTCCCAAGTCGACAGGTCTGTCGACTTGGGTGCTCTGGCGGGAATTTTCCCGCCTGGCCCAATCTGACCTAATTTTCCAATTTCAAACTTGAATTTGAAATCTGTTTTTACTTTGAATTTTCTGAAAACTTCGTTGGGCCTTAATCGGGTCATACGGACTCCGATTTTCGAAAACTCGGACTCTATTTCGCGTATTTTTCCGAGACGAACGCAATGGCATAGCCCATTTCCCTTGATTCGGATTTATAAATTAAATTCTGCCTTAATTTATGTTATAACAGGTTATTGCAAATACGGGTTGTTACAGAGACGTACGAGCTCAGAGGTTGTATATCGATGGACATCAATCGCATGACATGAATTGCCTGTGTGGCACGCTAAGATGCAATGATCAAGGCTTTTGTTGAAAAGCAGTGTCTTGTAGTTGATGATCAAAGCACGACCTACGTGGCATCTTTGTGTATAACGTGAATTCGCGAGCCTCACACCTCGGTATGAGTTAAAAACGGGATACGGACTGCAGGGAGAGCACGGCGTTTCTTTCTAGCTTTGGTGGTGTCAGTGACTTACCAGCCCTGACATTTATATACTTTTCACCTATGTGGTTGTTGGAATGCGAGGCGCTTCGATTATAGGTCTGTAAGGACCGGGAAACGTGTGTTCAGGAATAAATAATCCTCTAACGTAAGTGAGGACCAGCCCTGAAGCATCCAGGGGTTGCCCAGAGTGTGTAGCCCCGAGGCATTTGCTAGAGTGTCTCGAGCGCGGAGAGGAGCTTGCCCCTTGCCTCGACTCATGATGGAATCCAATTTCCAATACGTGTAATTCGGTTTTAATTGTAGAACTAGTATGGCGACATAGTAGATGGTAGCTATGCCGCCTATGATTGATATTTATGATTGAAATGTTTTGACACTATACACTTGATATAGTATCAAATGATTTGTTTTAAACGTATCAAGCATGCTTTGGCTGTTATAAGGGAAAACCCTATCCCCCGGCTTGCGTTGCATTGTGTGATAGGACCTGGGTCTTATAACAGCTTCATTTTTCTTTATTTAGCATTGCGTTGTTTGTCCTATGCACTGGTATTCTTGGGAGGAAACTCGTTCCGTGTTATACGGCGTGGTCCCTTGATTTACCTAACTTTAAAATCAATATTAATATCTGTTTTAGTTCTCACAACAGTCACATGACTGATCTGGAGTTTATGGTTTTAACCTAAACTCTGGGTTCCCCTATTTCCGCACGGGCAGCTAGTAGTTTTGGTTTTGCAGATTTATTTTCATAGGATCCTGGTTTACAGCTGGAATGATATCCGGAAAGCTCTGTATCCGTATATCACCTTCAGTTGTGCTTTGTATTATTTTCCGCTGCTATGTAATTTATTGTAATCTCTGATATTTATCGAATGTAATTTATTCATTTATACTCTGTATATTCTTGTATCTGATGGAATTGTTGTAATAACAATGAAATGTTCTTCCGTCTGCGTTCTATTTTGTCCTGTTCTCAAACGATCAGGGGTTTCGAACGGTCTAGATCGGTTTAACGACTGATTCGGATCGAGCGAAATTCCTTGTCGTTACATTTGGTATCAGAGCTTTGGTTTACAGAGCTCGAGAACAAGACACATTAGAAACATACGAAAGAATTCATCAGATATTGGATTAGTAATATCCAATTAGAATGACTCGTTAGAGATAGGATCAGTAGTATCCTAGAACGAGTGTGAAGAGTATATTTTTCAAAGGAAAACAATTTGGTTTTGAAAATTTGAACCATTTTATACGTATTTGATTATTTATTTATTTTGAATTTGGACAATCTATTATATAAAGATTTTGCATAAACACGTCATGAACGTATATTCGAAGTTTTAATATATTAGATAGATATAGATCACGCTCTAGTCGCTCGGAGATGATTTTGGCGATGGAGCTCCATCACTAAAATTTATGTTCGTGTTTCGAAGGTGTGATTTTCTATATATTTCCATTAGACTGGTGTGAGAACCAAAACTAATGTAGCTAGAACACATTTGTTGTGAATTGGCATCAAAAATAGGATTTTTGTATATATATCAAAATTATCAATTTGAAACGTTAATCCACTAATTGATTGATGTTTGTGTTGTTTGTTTAGTTGTTTGATAATTTTGAACCAATATGCCTAATTGCATCAAATATTGAATATTATTGGAAATTGGTCGCATTTGCATGCATATACATATACTTACTTTGAACAGGTCATAGCAAGGAGGCTAGAGCCGAAGAATAAAATTTGTTTGCCCGACAAATAGGTACATGTTTACTATAATTTACTGTTTTGTTTGGGTGATGATGATTTTATGAGCCTATTGGATAGCCGCTTGGCTTTTTCTTTTTCTTTTTGAGATCAGAAGGCCTACATGGCAATTTCGGGATTTTCCCGTGGCTCCAGGTGCAGGGGAGGTTATGGCGAAATTTTTCGAAAATTTAGGGTGTTAGCCAAATTTTTGAAATTTTGAAAATTCTCAGAAACTGAAAAGTTGGAGAATGGAAGCCAGATCGAGCGTAGAGTTGATTGATCAAACCACTTTCGACTTTGTTCCTTTTCGGGGACAAAAAGTTTTAAGTGGGGAAGATTGTAATAACCCGGAAAATCTGGCCAGTTTAAATTTTTTATTTTGGCAATTTTAATGAATTTTGAATATTTAAAATTGATTATTTTAAATAAAATCGACGAGAAATTTATTTTGAATATATTTAGAACGTATATAATATATATGTCGTCGTTAGAATATAAATAATTATATATAATTATAAATAGAATTGAAAATGGCGCGGTAGTTCGATAATTCGATTTCAAACTTCAATTGAACATACCGGGTGCAAAACAATCCGGATTTTAGTGAAACCAAAAACATTAGGATCTAATTGATAATATCTTTCCAACGAATCCGAAAAATCAAGATTTCATAGCGGGAATCAAAAGATATGTCCAGTTGAAAATTCTGAATAGTCGCTATGGAATTCAAGCCCTTAAAAATGGAAATTTTGCAAATGACCTCGGATTTCGACGAAACCACTTTTGATGGGTCCGCAGTGTCAATTTATTGCTAGATTCCAAATTTCATAATTTTTCGAATCAATATGTGAGCGTGGCAAAGGAAAACGCGTTTGACCAGTTTTAGTTGATTTTAATCGACTGGAAAATGGCCATTTTTCCAACGGTCTCGGAATTCAACGAAACTAGTTTTGTTAGGACCGTATCGTCAATACGAAGCTAGAAAATATTTTTCTAGAATTTTTCTAGTTAGTATGTGACCCCGGTAATTTGAAATGTACATTTAAAATTCAATATAAAGATTTAAATGTAAATTCAATGGAAACTGATCGTAACGGTCGAATCAGCTTGTGATACATATCCCATTGTGTTTGGAATGGGGGTGAAACGCTATGGACAACAGGCGGTGGGCCTCGTTTAGAGGTCGTATGTAAAAGTCAACTTTTTCAAAAATAAAATAATTAAAATAATTAAAAAAAAACTTTCTCCCCCTATTACTCTCTGCCCCCCCCCCCCGTTCAAAACTATTTCAGAAGGGAAAAAAAGAAAGAAAAAAACTAATCGCGCCGCCGCGCGAGCGAACCACCCCCCCCCCCCCCTCAGCAGTCGCGCCGCCGCGCGATCGAGCCCCCCCCCTCCCCCGACTGAAGCCGCGACCGCCCAAACACCTCCGCCGCCGAGTTCAACGCTGAGGCAGAAGCAGGTGCGGTTTTCCAAGCCCTTCCACGTGGTGATGTTCGATCACCGCCAAGCTCCTCCAATTTCATGCAAATCCGAACCCTAGTTTGGGAGGGGTGAAAGTAAACGTCGGCCTTGTTTCCAGAAACATAACTGTGAGCTTACTTTTGTTTTTATATTTATTTCTTTTACTTTTCAGTTTTAATATAAATAAAATTGTTTAAATTTAAGTTTAATATAAATAAAAATTGTTTAAATACATGGTTTTGAACATATAAAATATGCATGATTTTGAAATGAATTTTGCATTGTTTTAAAAATAAAATTAGAACTGTTTTGAAAATAAAATTTACATTGCTTTTAGAACAGTAGAATTAGCATGGATTTATAAAAATATGATTTTTATATTTTTAAAGTATTAAAAATATGATTTTTATATTTTTAAAGTATTAAAAATATAATCTTTACTATATAAAAGATGTAAAAATATGATTTTGGTTTATGTAGAGAAGTAAAAATATAATTTTTATACGATAGGAATATTAAAAATAGCATCTTTATATGTGTAGCAAAATAAAGGTTGATTTTGAAAAGATGATATTTTTCGATATTAAAAGACGATATTTTTAGATAGGAAAAGGCGATATTTTGATATGAGTAGAGATGTAAAAATATGATTTTTACTTCGAGAAAAATATAATTTTTATATTATAGAAAGGCAAATCTATATTTTTGAAATGGAATTTTTATCCATATAGCAAAGTGAAAATTCGATTTTTAAATGTTTGAAGCGATTATAAAAATATGGTTTTTAAAATAGAAAGTAAACAAATAAAAATGTGATTTTTATTTTAAAAGGACAGCAATATAAATATGTGTGATTTTTATATATGTAGTGGCTACGGGCAACGAAGATGATGAAGGTTTCTGCAAAAGAAGAGCCGTGGAGTTAGGATAGCTATTGGTGAGAATTTCTCACTCTTCAATTACTTTTCTAGTTATATATATATACTAGGATGCAGACGTTGTTTAGTAGCACCCGACACAATCGTCCACAGACCATGGACTTGTTTGTTTGGTTGCATAAATCAGTTAGATGATTTGATTGAAATTTAGTTGTTTGGTGAAATGAAATTGATTTGATTGATGTGTGAATGACGTGGGCCTTCACTAGACCGGGGATAAGGCTAGGCCTTGTCCTGTTTCTAGTATCGTGCCATTATGCCGTCGAAATTTTCTAAAATAAGTTAGAAAAATAAAAAATAGCATTTTATTTAATAAATGAACCGAAGAGAAATTCATATGTTGAAATAAAATATTTTATCGTCAAAAATATAATTTTTAACGTGAAGTGAATAAAATAAAATATTCATTTACAAACTGGACGATTTGTTTATGTACACCTATTTGAATGACATTGATTGGGACGATAAATTTTACACATCGCCCAACTGCACAAATAAAATATATGTTTGATTGTTTGAAACCCCACACGGGTATTGGGATGAAATTCGAAGTTCACTCATCCTGATTGATTAAATATGTCGATCGATTGATTGACAGGCTGTTATAAGCGTTAGATATCTATATTTGATGCTTATGCAGTGTAGTGCACTTTGGTTGATGGTTGATTATTTTTCAATGCTATTGTATACGTGTGATGTATGAAAATCCATATAATTAACATTATATGGTGATTGATTGGGCCTCATTCCAATTTAGAAAATAAAGAATATTATAAAATAAATGTTCATGTGTTGACTGTACTCATCCGTTGAGATTAGTCACGTGTTGAACGAAATATTTTTATAATAAAATTTATATCTTTATCAATATAGAATAAAGGTTCATGTGTTGACTGTACTCATCCGTTGAGATTAGTCATGTGTTGAACGAAATATTTTTATAATAAAATTTATATCTTTATCAATATAGAATAAAGGTTCATGTGTTGACTGTACTCATCCGTTGAGATTAGTCATGTGTTGAATGAAATATTTTTATAATAAAATTTATATCTTTATCAATATAGAATAAAGGTTCATGTGTTGACTGTACTCATCCGTTGAGATTAGTCATGTGTTGAACGAAATATTTTGATAATAACAAATATTTTTGATAAAAAGAAATATTTGAAATAGAAATATTTAAAAAAGAAATATTCATTTGTTGAATAGAATATTTGAAAATAGAAATATTTGAAGCCGTGTTGGTTAGATTGACGCCATTTTGACATGAACGATATTTATATCGATTTTATTCATTTTAAAATGCATATTGAAAAGTGATTTCGAAAACACATATTTTGAAATGAAATTGAAATGAATTGAATATGAAACGATTTTGAAATGAATTGAATATAAAACGATTTTGAAATGAATTGAATATAAAACGATTTCGAAATGAATTGAATATAAAACGATTTCGAAATGAATTGAATATATAACGAATTTGATTCGAATAGAAAACCAATTTGAATTGAATCGAATAGAAAACCAATTTGAATTGAATCAAATAAAAAAAAACCAATTTGAATTGAATCGAATAGAAAACGACTTTGGAATTGAATTGAATTGAAAACGAATTCAAATTGAAAGCGAATTGAAATGAATTCAAATTGAATTGAAATTTGAATTGAATAGAGATGAATTTTAAAACGAATTTATAAAGGAGAATTCAATTTTGATTTGAATTGAAATGGAAGTTGAAATTGCTTTTGAAACGAATTTAAAACTATTTATATAATTCGTTTTAAATATTAATCGATGAAATATATATTATATATATTATATATATAATATAATGGCCTGAATAGAATGCGCCGCGCCGCGGCAGTTCGTAAATTTCGATCATTTATTTCAAACGGAAATTACGGGAGATCCGACCGTCGGATTCTCCTAAAACCGGAACCGTTGGGTTCGTATCGAAAAGAGCTTTCTAACGAATATTAGAAATTTGAAATCTAACGGTTGGATTTGGAGATACGTCCAAATCAAATTTGGAAAAGGTCGGTGTAAGTGCAGTTCGATGGCCGTTGATGGAAATCGACTGTACGGGCCTTGATAAAATTATTAAAAATAGTAATAATTTGTGTAAAATCAGAAGAAATGATTTGGGAAAGTTTGGGATGAAAAACTCCGTATTTGAAAAGATAAAAATGGATTTTTATCGAAATGAACTAGTTTTGAACTAAATTTAAAACCCAATTATTTTTAAATAAATAAATTAGATTTAAAAAGGGGTTTTAAATAAATCGGAATTTCTAATATATTTGATTGGATTTGAAATGGGTTTATCGTGAACAGTGTTTTAAATAACACTAGTTCTTTAACCTGATAATAAATAGAACTAAATTTGGGTTTGTCGTGAACTGTGTTTTAAATAACACCTAGTTCTTTAACCCAGTAAAAGGAGTTTTAATGAATCTTCAACTAGATTGAAATGTGAATGGATAATCTAAATTATCAAATTTAGGAAATAAGCGAGAATGGAGTATCACCAGTTTTGCTCCGAAGCGATAGTTAAATCTTTAATTAGATTTGAACGTGAAATGGTAACTAATTTTACCGATAACACCACGGTGTTAGATATGGAGTATTACCAGTTTTGCTTCATGGGATGAATAGGTTGGGATTGGGAAATAAAATAAATAATTACTTTGGTGTGGTTCGCTAATCTCGACTAGTTCAGAAAACCATAATTGGGTTTGAAATGACATCAAAAGGAAAATTAAAGGATAAATTTTAAAGAATTTATCTTGGATAAAATTAATGGGAACCTTTCCCAAAAGATGTGAATATTTAAATAACGGAATATTCAGAATTGGAATGAGGCGTATGTTGAGTTTGTGTAACATTTGTTTTTAATATACGCGGGTTGTTCGGAAAGGCCGGGTTTATACCTATTCTGAACAACCGATTCGACGACAAGTCGAAGATGAAGACGGTGGTCGAAGACCGGAAGTCTTCACATCGTTTGGGCAATTTATGACGATCCTGATTGGGCTGTACACCCAAGAGGATGGAAATAGTTGGTGGTCGTCCAGACGTACTTGGAGATGGATGGATATGCGAGGAAAGTGCCTCCGGTTTCGTTCAGACCCAGAATGGACTTGTAAATGGATTGTGTGTCTGACATTGGATTTTATTCTATGTTGATTGATTTCTATTAAATATACATCTGTTTGGCGGCGGAGAATTTATTCTTTTGCTTAACGCCCTTCTCTGAGACGTACGAGCTCAGAGGTTGTATATCGATGGACATCAGTCGCATGGCATGAATTGCCTGTGTGGCACGCTAAGATGCAATGATCAAGGCTTTTGTTGAAAAGCAGAGTCTTGTGGTTGATGATCAAAGTACGGCCTACGTGGCAACTTTGTGTATAACGTGAATTCGCGAGCCTCACACCTCGGTATGAGTTAAAAACGGGATACAGACTGCAGGGAGAGCACGACGTTTCTTTCTAGCTTTGGTGGTGTCAGTGACTTACCAGCCCTGACATTTATATACTTTTCACCTATGTGGTTGTTGGAATGCGAGGCGCCTCGATTATAGGTCTATAAGGACCGAGAAACGTGTGTTCAGGAATAAATAATCCTCTAACGTAAGTGAGGACCGGCCCTGAAGCATCCAGGGGTTGCCCAGAGTGTGTAGCCCCGAGGCATTTGCTAGAGTGTCTCGAGCGCGGAGAGGAGCTTGCCCCTTGCCTCGACTCATGATGGAATCCAATTTCCAATACGTGTAATTCGGTTTTAATTGTAGAACTAGTATGGCGACATAGTAGATGGTAGCTATGCCGCCTATGATTGATATTTATGATTGAAATGTTTTGACACTATACACTTATTATAGTATCAAATGATTTGTTTTAAACGTATCAAGCATGCTTTGGCTGTTATAAGGGAAAACCCTATCCCCTGGCTTGCGTTGCATTGTGTGATAGGACCTGGGTCTTATAACAGCTTCATTTTTCTTTATTTAGCATTGCGCTGTTTGTCCTATGCACTGGTATTCTTGGGAGGAAACCCGTTCCGTGTTATACGGCGTGGTCCCTTGATTTACCTAACTTTAAAATCAATATTAATAACTGTTTTAGTTCTCACACCAGTCACATGACTGACCTGGAGTTTATTGTTTTAACCTAAACTCTGGGTGCCCCTATTTCCGCACGGGGAGCTAGTAGTTTTGGTTTTGCAGATTTATTTTCACAGGATCCTGGTTTACAGCTGGAATGATATCCGGAAAGCTCTGTATCCGTATATCACCTTCAGTTGTGCTTTGTATTATTTTCCGCTGCTATGTAATTTATTGTAATCTCTGATATTTATCGAATGTAATTTATTCATTTATACTCTGTATATTCTTGTATCTGATGGAATTGTTGTAATAACAATGAAATGTTCTTCCGTCTGCGTTCTATTTTGTCCTGTTCTCAAACGATCAGGGGTGTCTAGATCGGTTTAAAGACTGATTCGGATCGAGCGAAATTCCTTGTCGTCACAACATAAAAGTAAAACCATAATCCCAGTCCAAATAGTCATAATGGAAAAGAGATAAAGTTGAGCATTACTTTCAACACTTCCAAGCACTTCAAGAAGAAAGGAATCCAAGTCAAGCTTCACTAATCCCACCCTGAGGACCGGGGGGGGGGGGGGAATAAAGAAAAGAGGCGAAACAAAAAAGGGGTCAGACATAAGTCTGGTGAGTCTAGTGACTTTAACAATATAATCAGTAAAGTAACAACATAAGAACATAAACTGGATATAAGAGATGACTGCAACATAAGTAGATATGACAAGGTAAACAAGGTAAGTAAGATAGAACATCTACAACGCTCCTGGCCACTATAAGATATGTTCTGCACCGTACCACATACAAGTTACAAACTAAAAGATGATCCCTCTCTACTAATCATAATAATGGTAGCTTCGTGTACTCCTAGCTACTCTCGTAGGTGCCCACTTGCTCCTACCGCCACTAGTTGTACCCACTACCCTCCCCATTCGGTCGACTCCCTAACCTCGTAGATACATGTGTTGGTCCCGCAGTAGGGTGTATCACTCCCTAAGGTGGCAACCCTGATACTACTGAAATGCACCATTTATACCTGCACGATGCAACAACGTCTTACCTACCAGCCCGGACCCACGCACGCACATGACTCCGTTGGACTTGCACTACCATCGCTAACTCTTTATTGACCTCTTACAATCAACCCCAGTAAGTGTCACCCTGTCCTCGACCTAGTTCGAGCTCATATATATACTAAAATGGGTTACTGGTTAAATAGGGTCCATCCACTTGACACAAGCTTCCCTCCTAAGCTTGGTCCCCACTAGGAATTCCCACTTAACCCCTCTTTATCCCCATGTCTAATCACATGTCTCATCTTGATTAAGTGCTTTTATTATGTTTCACATGCTACCTATGCTACCTACTTAACCCATTATTATCCCCATGTCTAATCACATGTCTTATCTTGGTTAAGTGTTCATCAATTCATTATAACCGTAAGCTTGCAAGACCTCCCACATTAGATTACCGTTTTGCGGTTGCTGGATTTGTCAGGCGGTTTCGGGTAGGCTTATACCGCAATCCGAATCTAACCTCGTGTCTTTGCATTATTACGCATCTAGTTTCTGCCTTTGACCTCTCTCTCACATTAGATTACCAAATTGCGGTTGCTGGATATGTCGGGTGGTTCCGGGCAAGCTTATACCGCAATCCGAATCTAACCTCGTGTCTTAGGCGTTCATTATCACCTTCTTGATTCAATTCCCAATTTCAAATATATTCCAATTACCCATAATTTTCAATCTAAATTATGTTTATACTCTCGTGTGCCAATTTATGCCCAAAACCATCTTCATAGTTATTAACAATTTATGCCAAATCTCATGTATACAAGTCATACTCAATTATGCCCAAACTAATTTTCCATATTCATCAACAATTTATGCCAAATTTCATTTCATTGCATATTTCCCAAACTTTTGCCAATCGTTCCAATGTTATTTGTACGTAAATCTCAACGCAATATGTTAGGCTCGAAGTTAGCTTAATCTCATAAAGAAAAAGGAAAAGAAGAAGGGAAGAGAATCAAAACATCAAAACTGGCATAAACATAAGAACATGCATATGAAATATAAACAGGCATATAACGATAAAATTGATCAGAAAGGCATATGACATATTTATAGGTATGAATCTGAAAGATAATGATTTACAAGCTTGATAAGATTCATTTTAGTCACAGGCATATACGTTAGATCCAGTTTACAATCCTATCACAATTACTTTTTTTAATTCAATTATATGTGAAAGTAACATAGACTCACAGCGATATGATTCTTAGAAAAGAGAATTAGGCGTTGTTGTAGTAATCTGATCTTGAATAATCTCTACTTTTATTGTTTGTAGATCTGATCTTCTAATTTGAATATCCTATTCTAATTTTCTTTGGTGGAGAAGAGAGGATAGATTTGATTTAGATTAGAGCAGCATGGATGCGTCATGGATGAAAACAATGAGATTAGGGTTGGGTTTATGGGTATTTTATAGATGCTCTAGGTGAATTAGGACCCTTAGATTAGATTAGGATCCATCTGAACCATCCAGACCAGAAAAACACGTCATTCCGTCATCAAATAGACCACAAAACACGTCAGGCCAGATCTCGGCCGATGGGGTCGACACCCCTATGGGGGGGTCGACACCCATGTCGACACCCCTTGGGGGGGTCGACACCCACGAGCAGGAAATTTCCCGCTCAGTCCGCTTTGTCAAAATTTTGATTTTTGAATAGTTTTTGTTATTTAATTATTATTTAAATAAATTCTGCTTTAAACTGAAATCTTCTAAGCTTCATAACTTCTTCATATGATATCTGATTTACGCAAACTCGAACTTTATTCCAAGAAGAATTTCGAGATGAACGAAGTGGCACAGCCCGTTTCCCTTAATTCTTCTTATAAAAAAATAAGTATTCTTTAATTATCTCTTATGTCATGTTTTAAAATTACGAGGTGTTGCATTCTCCCCTCCTTAAAGGATTTCATCCCCGAAATCTTCAAGTTAAGAAGAATGTATCCTACCATCCATCATCCATTTACTCATCCATCATCCACAAGTATCCATTGTCCTTAAAAGATTTGTAATTTTATATGAACATATGCAAAAGTGTGTATATGTCCCTTATTTAATGCAAAGATCAGGCGGTCCACTGATTCAGTTGGCCTCCTTAAAGCAAAACATGATAGTGCCATGCGTCCATTATGTATGCAAAAGAATCCTAATGATACATATCATTTCTATATGAGTGCATAACCATTCATTCAAATGCAGCATCCATATGATAACACATTTAATATACATCCATTAACTTAAATATGCACACTCATTCATACGTAATATGAAAGTGATTGAGCCGATCTAGTGCCTAATGTGTGTGTAAATGCATCCATGAGCAACCACTAGCAAACACTTACATCCATTTGCATCCACCAAACATAACATACCTCAGACACATGTTTACAACCATAGGATTTTCGACCTAAAGGTCGAAGATATAATCGAGAGGATACACTAAACGATAGAACATGTACAAACGAAGTGGTAGAAAAAGGAGAAGTTAAGAACATACCCTCAAAAAGGAAAGGGTACGACGCGCGTATCTTGTCTTCAGTCTCCCAAGTCGCGTCTCCTTGAACGTCTCCCCACTGGATTTTAACCAACTTGACCTCTCGGTTGCGTAATTTCTTGACCTCCGATCCAAGGATGCATGTAGGAACTCATCTAACTGTGGCATCTCGCTCTACTTCCGCTTCTCTAAGCATGCTCAGTTCTACTACTTCCGAGGTATCATGTAAACATTTCCTCAAATGCGACACATGAAATACACCACTAAGCTTCTCAGGCAACTTCACTCTGTAGACCATCTGTCCAATTATTTTTGTAATGGGGAATGGCCCTACGAACCTTGGTGCTAATTTCCCTATAGATCCAAAACGAACTACATTCCACAATGTTGACACTTTAATAAAAACCATATCTCCAACATCGAACTCAAGATCAGTTCGTCTCTTATCAGCGCGTGACTTTTGCCGGTTTTGTGTCGTCTTCATGCGTCTTCGAATCAAGCCTATCTTCTCTGAAGTTTCCCTAACCAATTCGGGCCCAAGCAAAATCTTATCCGTAAACTCCCACCAACAAGTCGGTGATCGGCAAGGTCGTCTATATAGAGCTCCAAAAGGTGCCATGCCAATACTAGTCTGATAGCTGTTGTTGTAGGTGAACTCTACTAATGGAAGGTGTTCCTGCAATGGTCCTCCAAAGTCCAAGATGCATAATCTCAAAAGATCTTCTAGAATCCGATTCACTCATGTTTGGCCATCTGTCTGAGGGTGATAAACGGTGCTCAAACACAATTGCATTCCTACCACCTCTTGCAAGCTCTTCCAAAACTCACTAGTGAAAATGGCATCTCGATCGCTTACGATACTAGAAGGTATGCCGTGTAGACGAACTATCTCTCGGAGATAAACAAATGCTAACCATGCAGCTATTCTTTTACTCTTAACGGGAATGAAATGGGAGCTCTTAGTAAGTCTATCTACTACTACCAAATCCCTGTATTACCCTTCCTTGACCTCGACAACCCATCGACGAAATCCATGGAAACACTTTCCCATTTCCACTGTGGAACCTCTAAAGGGTGAAGCAAACCACCAGGCTTCTTTTGCTCAGCCTTGACTTGCTGGCACACTAAGCATTTAGAAAAGAACTCAGCCACATCCTTTTTCATTCCGGCCCAAAAGAAAACTCGCTTCATGTCCCTATACATCTTATCACCACCAGGATGTATGGTCATCTTAGAACGATGTGCTTGTTCAAGGATTGTCTTTCTCAAACTCTCGTCTCAAGATACGCAAAGTCTCCCATCCCTACGCAACCAACCTTTGTCATCGATAGTATACCTACTAAGATGGCTCGAAGACTCCCCTCTTATGAGCTTTTCCACTATCTCTATCAGCTGCGGGTCATCTCGATGTGTCGCACCTATCTGTCCCAAAAGCGTAGGTTGCACCTCTAATGATGCCAACAAACCGGGTACATAATCGATAGAGGGTCTGAATTCAAAGGTAGATATATACTCGAAACTCTGTCGCTCGATAAACAAAGGACTCAAAGTCAACTTCTTTCTACCCAAGGCGTCAGTTACAACGTTACCCTTGCCAGGGGTATATGCAATCTCAAAATCGTAGGATGCTAAGAACTCCATCCACCTCTGTTGCCTTAAGTTTAGATCTTTTTGAGAGAACATGTATTTTATTGACTTATGGTCTGTATACAACTCAAACCTCTCACCAAGCAAGTAATGGCACCAAGACTTAAGCGTAAAAACTATGGCAGCTAATTCTAAGTCGTGGGTAGGGTAATTCTTCTCATGGACCTTCAACTGCCTTGCACCATAACATATCACCCTTCCCTCTTACATCGGTATACACTATGAACGGTTTACTCCCATCCGGCAAAACTAAAACTGGACCTGTCTCAATGCCCTCTTCAATCGTTGAAAAGCATCGTCACAGTCAACGTCCCAAGAAAAGGTCAAATTCTTTTTCGTCAACCGTGTAAGTGGGGCTGATATCTTTGCAAAGTCCTTGATGAACTTTTTGTAATAGCCCGCCAAACCAAGAAAACTTCTCACTTCCGTTGCGTTCCTAGGAATCTTCCAATCTTGGATTGCTACCACCTTCGCGGGATCCACGGTTATCCCTTCCTTGGAGACCACGTGCCCTAAGAACCTCACTTCCTTTCTCCAAAAATGACATTTGGAGAACTTAGCTTTGAGTTGTTGTGCTCGAATGGTCTCTAAGGCTTCCCTAAGATGTAGTGCATGTTCTTCCTCGCTTCTAGAGAATATCAAGATATCATCCACAAAGACCACCACGAACTTGTTTAGAAACTCCCTAAAGACCCTACTCATCAAGTCTACGAAATAGGCAGGTACATTCTTCAAACCAAAAGGCATGACGAGCCATTCGAAGAAACCATCGGGAGTTCTTAAAGCAGTCTTATCTATACTATCCTCAGCTACCCTCTACTAGTGAAATCCTGTAGCTAAGTCCAACTGCGAGAAAACCAAAGCACCAACCAACTGATCGAACAAGTCATCTATCCTCGGCAATGGGTGTCTATTCTTCTTCGTGAGCTTATTCATCTCCCTACAGTCCACGCACAATCTAAGTGAACCATCAGCCTTTGTAGCAAAAACAACAGGAGCACCCCACTTCGAGATACTTCTTCTTATGAACCCTTTCTTAAGCAACTCTTTCACTTGTTTACTAAGCTCCCTCCTTTCTCTTGGAGCCATGTGGCGCACATGCAATGCAACTGGCTTTGAATTGTCCACCAAATATATACAAAAATCTATCTCGCGTTTTGGAGGTAAGCCCCTAACCTCCTCAAAGACATCTGCATACTCATGGACTACTCGAACAGATTGCAAATCATCAATAGATGTGCCAAGAGATTCTAGGTAGCTAAGTATAACAGAACCATTATAATCACATGAAATATCGAGAGTATTACCCAAACTAGTCAATAGTCTAACTACCCTCTTTGCACAGTCGAGAATGGCACCATACCTGGCTAGCCAATCCATTCCTCGAATCAACCCATAGCCCATGAAGCCAAGCACATAAGCGTTGCATTCGAACTCAACGCCATACACATATATTCTCAAATCCCGACATAACATAGAAAGATGAGTCGTACCCCCAATAGGATTTGAGACAACAACAGGATCCACTACTATGGTAGTATGTAGGTGTAGAGACTCAATAACAGAAGCAGATATAAACGAATGTGAACCGCCAGAATCAAATAAAGTACGTGCAGGATGATCGAAAAGGAAAATAAAACTTTCAACATAAATGTTTCTACCTCTCTCTTGTCTAGGTGCCATGAGAGCATGAACCTGCCCTCCAGAAGTAGATCCTGTCCTCTATCCTTGCCCTTATCCTTGTCTCCTTGGGCAGTCTTTAATCATATGTCCTGCCTCACCACATTGGAAGCAACCAGTCCTCTTCTTCTTCCTACAATCCTTCTTCAAATGGCCAGGTATTCCACAATTGTGACACTTTCTTTTTCCTGATCCCTTGTTATCCTTGTCGCCCTTCTTTTGTTGTTTTGTGCCTTCTTTGGATCCCCTTTCTTATCCTGTGCCTTATCTACATTAGCACCTTTCCCCTCTTCATGTATCAACACCATATCAACAAGATTCTCAAAAGTAGCCCCCATAGGAATGTGGAACATAGCTAACCCGTGTAAAGGTTCATTCAGACCCTTAACATACTCCTTCACAGACAAACTCCCTTGTTTCAAAGCCAAGAACCTCTCCATGTATAAAATCTCCTCCGCTTGTGAAAGAAATTTCAACTCGAACCTTTGCCTAAAATCCATCCATGTCTCCACTGCACGTCCTCCATTGTTACTTCCCACCAAAAGGAAGCTTCATCCTTCATTAACCAAGCAGCTAGCTGAACTTTCCTTCCCTCGTCTATCTCAAAGATACCAAAAAAATCGTCCACTTCCTTGAGCCAATTTCGAGCCTCAACAAACGTCTCAGTTCCATAAAACAGTTTTCCGCCCATCGCACGGAAGTCTTTGCATATCTTAGAAAAAGCGTCTACACGGGGAGGAGGAGGAGGAGAGACTGCAGCTGAGGGAGGAGGAACGTCTGCTAGGCCTGCAGCAGTAGCCCTAGCCTCCAGATACCTTCTAAAGCAGCCTGGTATCTGTACGCCCTTGGGTATAATGGGTTGCCCAGACATGCTGAAAGGAAAAAGGAAGAGATTCAAAACATAGAATCGAAAGAAAGATATATGGCTTTGGGGATTATGTTTTTTCATAATAAACCTTTCTCTTGAAAATACCTTCTTTAAAACATGTTTTTGAAAATGGTTTTCAAAATCTTTTATCTGTTCTGGTAACCTTCAGCTCTGATACCACGTGTAACACCCCACATCCACTAATGTCACTCACTAAGGGAGTGCATTAACTTTCATGGAGTATTATAAGAGTATAGAGCAGAATATCACAAGACAGATATATATAAAATGGTACTTAAGAAAATTCAAAATTTATTCATTGCAGCGGAAAAGCAAAACATGTCTGGTTACAACATCAAAACCATATACTAAAGCCAAGTACACAAATATCCATCTTGTACAAAATTATTATCAAAGTACATAAAAGTAAAACCATAATCCCACTCCAAATAGCCATAATGGAAAAGAGATAAAGCTGAGCATTACTTTCAACACTTCCAAGCACTTTAAGACAAAAGGAATCCAAGTCAAGCTTCACTAATCCCACCTTGAGGACATGTGGGGGAAAAGAAAGAAAAGAGGCGAAACAAAAAGGGGTCAGACATAAGTCTGGCGAGTCTAGTGACTTTAAAAACAATATAATCATTAAAGTAACAGGATAAGAACATAAACTGGATATAAGAGATGACTGCAACATAAGCAGATATGACAAGGTAAACAAGGTAAGTAAGATAGAACATCTATAGCACTCCTGGCCACTATAAGATATGCTCTGCACCGTACCACATACTAGTTACATACTAAAAGATGATCCCTCTATACTAATCATAACAATGGTAGCTTTGTGTACTCTTAGCTACTCTCGTAGGTGCCCACTTGCTCCTTCCACCTCTAGTTGTACCCACTACCCTCCCCATTCGATCGGCTCCCTAACCTCGTAGATACCTGTGTTGTTCCAACAATAGGGTGTATCACTCCCTAAGGTGACAACCTTGATACTACTGAAATGCACAACTTATACCTACACGATGCAACAGCGTCTTACCTACCAGCCCAGACCCACGCACGCACATGACTCCGTTGGACTTGCACTGCCATCGCTAACTCTTTATTGTCCTCTTACAATCAACCCAGTAAGTGTGTCCCTATCCATGACCTAGTTCGAGCTCATATAGATACTAAAATGGGTTACTAGTTGAAAAGGGTCCACCCATTTGACACAAGCTTCCCTCCTAAGCTTGGTCCCCACTAGGAATTCCCACTTAACCCCTCTTTATCCCCATGTCTAATCACATGTCTCATCTTGGTTAAGTGCTTTTATTATGTTTCAAGTGCTACCCATGTTACCCACTTAACCCTTTATTATCCCCATGTCTAATCACATGTATTATCTTGGTTAAGTGTTCATCAATTCATTATAACCGCAAGCTTGCAAGACCTCCCACATTAGATTACCTTTTTGCGGTTGTTGGATTTGTCAGGCGGTTCCGGGTAGGCTTATACCGCAATCTGAATCTAACCTCGTGTCTTTGCATTATTACGCATCTAGTTTCTGCCTTTGACCTCTCTCTCACATTAGATTACCAAATTGCGGTTGTTGGATATGTCGGGTGGTTCCGGGCAGGCTTACACCGCAATCCAAATATAACCTCATGTCTTAGGAGTTCATTATCACTTTCTTGATTCAAGTCCCAATTTCAAATATATCCCAATTACCCATAATTTCCAATCTAAATTATGTTTATACTCTCATGTGCCAAATTATGCCCAAATCCATCTTCATAGTTATTAACAATTTATGCCAAATCTCATGTATACAAGTCATACTCAATGATGCCCAAAACAATTTTCCATATTCATCAACAATTTATGCCAAATTTCATTTCATTACATATTTCCCAAACTTTTCCCAATCGTTCCAACGTTATTCGTACGTAAATCTCAACGCAATATGTTAGGCTCGAAGTTAGCGTAATCTCATAAAGAAAAAGGAAAAGAAGAAGGGAAGAGAATCAAATGGCATTAACATAAGAACATGCATATGAAATATAAACAAGCATATAACGATAAAATGGATCAGAAAGGCATATGATAGATTTATAGGTATGAATCTGAAGGATAATGATTTACAAGCTTGATAAGATTCATTTCAGTCACAGGCATATACATTAGATCCAATTTACAATCCTATCACAATTACTTTTTTTAATTCAATTATATGTGAAAGTAACATAGACTCACAGCGATAGGATTCTTAGAAAAGAGAATTAGGTGTTGTTGTAGTAAATCTGATCTTGAATAATCTCTACTTTGATTGCTTCTAGATCTGATCTTCTAATTTGAATACTCCTACTCTGATTTTCTTTGGTGGAGAAGAGAGGCTAGATTTGATTTAGATTAGAGCAGCTTGAAGGTGCCATGGATGAAAACAATGAGATTAGGGTTGGGTTTAGGGGTATTTTATAGATGCTCTAGGTGAATTAGGGCCCTTAGATTAAATTAGGATCCATATAAACCATCAAGACCAGAAAAACACGTCATCCCATCATCGGATACACCACAAAACACGTCAGGACAGATCTGGGCCGATGGGGACGACACCTTTATAGGGGGGTCGACACCAGTGTCGACACCTATGTCGACACCCACGAGCGGGAAATTTCCCGCTCAGCCCGCTTTGTCAAAATTTTGATTTTTGAACAGTTTTTGTTATTTAATTATTATTTAAATAAATTCTTCTTTAAACTGAAATCTTCTAAGATTCATAACTTCTTCATACGATTTATGCAAACCCGAACTCTATTCCAAGCAGAATTCCGAGATGAACGAAATGGCGCTGGCTGTTTCCCTTAATTCTTCTTATAAAAAAAATTAAGTATTCTTTAATTATCTCTTATGTCATGTTTTGAAATTACGGGGTTTTACATATGTTCTCATTTCATTTAACTAACTCTTTTTTAAATATACAATGTTAAATAAATTATACGGTGAACCCTCTTGCGTAGCACATTTTCAAAGTAATAATTAGATCGAGCAATACTACAGCACTTGACTTAAATTTTTTGTCAAAAAGTTTGACATAGTTAAAATATTGAACTGAGAGAAGAGGAAAATATTGTATTTTCGCCATTGTTCCTCTTACTTTTCAAGTATGTGTCGCATATGGTGACAGAACAATAATTGGATATCTTAGCACTTCTACTAATGATTTGGTAGTCAAAGCACAATTTCACTTTGATTTTATATAAAAGGACTATATATTCTTTGAAAACGAAAAAGATGCACTATTCAAAACAGACATTCAGAAGGACTGAAATGGTTTCAATTCAATGTGATTCAAAGTAACCCAAATTGAGAAACCTTTTGAGATAGATAATAAACCGAACTTCCTTTATAGGGGTGTTAATAGGACAAGACAGTCCATTGTATGGCTCGGTTTGAAGGGATAATGTGTCTGGTCTTGTGTACGTACGATTCTCATTTAGGACAAGAAAAGTATACGAAAATATGTCTGTCCAAAAATTTTCGATATTTTCCTACTGTTCGAACGTTGTTCATCCGTTATTCGGCTCGTATGAACAATGTACGAACCAACTCCTTATCTGGTCTGTGTACGTCCGAAAGTCTTATAGGACAGGACGTGTACACCCCTCTGTCCGGTCCGTCTGATTTAATACCCATATTTCTTGAAGGATCTGGCATAGAGTTTTGCACTATAAGTTACGATAGGTTTTGAAAGTACTAGTCGACCATCAATGATTGTAATGATCTTAATTGGTTTATTTGACTTTTTATTATAGTCGAACTATACGTGTTCAAGAGTTTAACATACGTAGATTTTATGAGTTTTCCGTGTAATAACATTACATATAACTAGTGTGTAACTTGTGCATTGCATACTACAATTTTATTAAAAATAATATTTATTATTTTAATGTTAAACTGAAATTGCATTATGCAATATATGATAAAAATTTATGTGAAATTCATAAACATTAATTAAAATTATTATTATTATTATTGTGGGTAATTTACGTCCTTTATCTTAAACAAACAATATGTATGTCTATGTATTTGAGAATTTTTTTAATCATTTTTGTTAATTTAGATATACACATTGAAATTGACTTATGTTAGTAGTTTATTTGATAAATTAGCAAATATTATTTTATAGAATTTATTTCAATAAGTTAAATGTAAATTACATAGTTGGTTTAACTGTATAACATAGCAGGAAGAATTGAAATGAAATTTACAAAAAACAATATAAAATTGTTGTAGAGTTATTGATGTTCAAAAAAGAAATTTATGATATAATATATGGTAAATTCTTGATATAAATGAATCATAACTAAATTACAAATTTTGCCTTGTCATTATTGTTGATATGCAAAGGTTATGCTATGTGATTTATACATCTTTACAGTTGCATGGAAAGCTATCTATTTTGAATATGAAAATATATAGTAAAATAGGCATATATTTTTAAGAGCTATTTGTAAATTAGACTAAATACTCTCTAAGATTATTTAAATAATTAAAATTTAAGGTTTCATGAGTAGTTTAAACATATGAATTGAAAAAACACAAAATTATTAAGAAGGTTCAACGGATAATTATAGAAATTTTAGAATATAGGTATTTAAAACGGAATTTTTTTTCTTCAATTTATGATATATTCATTGAGATGAGTAATATATATATATATATATATATATATATTTAGCAGAGCCTACCGATTTTATAGTGATTCGTAACACTTATTATTTGGCAAAGCCATCCAGTTTTTAAGGCGATCGCAAACACCTTTTATTATAACCCATAGTAAAAAAAATACAGTATAGTACAGATGATTGTGGTTTACAGTCAGCTAATTCAGTTTTTAAGGTGGACCGTCCAACGCCTATGGAGTTTATTATGTTCCATCCACTCTGGCTATACGAGCTTACAACACTGGAGTTAGCTAATTTACTAGACTACAATAATTACATCCTTTAATGACTATACTCTCCACGCAGGGAATGAAGTATACAATTTATACTACAATAGTAGACAGTTACATAATGAAGACATATGAAACAACATAAGGCTGTTTGAAAAATGGCTAAGGTATTCACATGATTACATGACAAGACTACTTCATGTACAAAACTAAGATGTGCATAAGCTTAAGAATGCACCATATTATAGCCCACCGAATTCCTTGAGCTCCACACCAAAAATAATGATGTAAAGGCACACACAGATTTCATGGAATGATTAGACATATGGTCAAAATAGCAAGAGCCGTGGTAAAGGAAGGTAACAGTAGGTTAACCAATAGTGACAGCGATCATGAGAGCCAAGGCTACACCAAAATCACTGAATATCGATGACCATGAGAAAAGCCAGAACACCAATACACACGACCCACTATTGAAGACCATAGTAAAGAAACTAGCTCGACCAAATAAACTGTAAGCAACAATAAACCAAAAATTGCATAGGAAGAGAGACACCACCAAGTAAACATAAAAAAGGGTCAGTGACTGAGAGTATCGTATTATGTCTTCGATCACTGGTGCTGACGCAACGATACAAAATCCAAACATATCACGTACAGTCAGTAGAATTATAACGACCCACATTTTAAGTATCGGAGGATCGTAAAATATTTTTATTTAATTCCTGAGGGTCAGATCATTCTCATATTTTGATATGTCGGTTATAGGGATGTAAGATATGTCCAAAAAAATTATCAATTTTATTTGTGACTATTTTTCCCCTATCAGTTTTGTACATGGCATAACTTTTGATTGGGGTCGAATCAGGTGCCGAGATCGATTTCAAAGGAAAGGAAATGGTGTTTCCAATTCCGTAGAGTGGTCACATTAAAAATTTGGCTCAGTGTTTAGGAGGAATCATTGTTTTAGTGCTACACATTTTCTGGATAGACCAATTAGTCATTAGTGGGCTGATTAGTCAGACCCATTAAGGCTACAGGCTGTTGGCTATAAATAGGAGGGTAGAGGTAGGAAGAATTGTTTAGTTTCTTCATTTCTCTATTTGGTTGGGGTTTGTGATTCTCCCTACTCCACCCAAGTACCTCCCCACTCCATTAAATTCATAGATCTAGATTAGTAGATTGAAAATCAACATCGAAGAAAGGTAGTTCACATCCAAGTGATTGATTCGGGGGTTGTTCTTCATTGTCCGGATTAGGAATTCATCGATTTCAAGCTATTTTGTGGATTTGGTGAGTGATAAGCATCTCTCGCACAGATTCAATTAAGTATATTGGTTGTTTGATCTTATTTTAATCATTTCAAGTTATTTTCACCTAGATCAAATCAATGTAAGTATATTTTTAATTTGAATCACCATAGGATCTAATCGAGCAAGATTATAACGATAAATTCATGTGCTAATTCTATGTTGATGCAAGTTTAGATCCATTTTGTTGATTTGGTGAATTTTATATAATAATATGATGATTGTTTTTGGTGCAAGTGTTGTTTGATGTTTGGTTGAAGTGTTGACAATTGAAATGTTGAAACTGGTTGATTTTGGCGAATTGGATGCATGCATTGTTGCACAAGAAAGGATGGATCTCCAGTGCTCTAGGATGGATCTCCGGCGATCTAGGGATGGATCACAAGTGATCCAGGATGGAGATGGATCACGAGTGATCCAAGATGGATCACGAGCGATCCAGGATGGATAACAAGTTAACCACGTTGGATAACAAGCGATCCAGGGTGGATAACAAGTGATCCAAGTTGGATGGATAACAAGCGATCCATGATGGATAACAATTTTCTCTCGGGCCACCAGTGTAAAACCACAATTTTGAACATGTAAACCTGAAAATCATTGAAAACTCAAAACTTGAAACTTATGGCCTACATTCTGAGGATTTCAGAACTATATATATTTATGGATTTGGATCAATAACGTGAAAGTTTTGATCGAAACAGTTTTTAGCCAGATAAGGTATATGTATATCTGGTCTATCAATGACGGGCCGGCAAGAAGAATCAATTTTTACATCAAGTATACTTCGAAATCACACAAAAGGACAAAGTTGCAACTTGAATTTTAAGGATTCCAAAACTTCAAAAATTTCTGGATTCGGATCAATAACGTGAAAGTTATGATCAAAACGGTAATCAATCAAAATATTCATAGGCTGTCAATTTACAGTGAGAAAAGTCGATTTTTCACCATGTAGAATTTGAAATCACACAAAAAAAAAAGATTAAAAGTTGTAGCTTGAATTCCAAGGATTCCATAAATTCAAAAATTTCTGGATTCAGATCAATAACGTGAAAGTTATGATCAAAAGGGTAATTAGCCAAAATATTCATAGGCTGTTAATTAACAGCAAGACAGCGAGAAAAGTCGATTTCACACCTTGTAGAATTTGAAATCACACAAAACACAAAAAAAGGTTGTAGACTGAATTCCAAGGATTTCATAACGTCAAAAATTTCTTGATTCGGATCAATAACGTGAAAGTTATGATCGAAACGGTAATTAGCCAAAATATTCACAGACTGTCAATTAAAAGCAACACAACAAGAAAAGTCGATTTCTCACCATGTAGAATTCGAAATCACACAAAACACAATAAAAAGTTGTAGCTTGAATGATGAGCTTTGCAGAACTTCAATTTTTTTTTTGGATTCCGACAAGAAACATGAAAGTTATGCCCAAAATACTAACTCTGGTTAATAACAAAGCACTCAGAAATTTTAACAGGACAACGAGCTTGCAATACGTATTTTGACCCCTTAATCATAGAATTTTAGAAAGTGATCAACATAAAAGTTTTCATAATATTTCTGTAGTTTCAAAAACATCAAAAATGACTGAATTTCGATTAAAAATGCAAAAGGTATGGTCAAAATGCTAACTTAGATCTACAATTAAATGAAATAAACAAAGCAAGCTTGAAGGAGTAAGTCTACCGACTCACCTTTCGTGGATTTTAAGCGAGAATTCCCATTATTTGATGTTGTAGGAAGCAAGATTAATGCTATAGCAACAAGGAAGAAGAATTTAGCAACCCTAATCCTTGGATTACTTCACTGGAGATGAAATTCCAACTTGAATTGGCTAGGAAATTGATTAGAGAACCACTAGATTTAATTTGCACTTGAGATTTTAACATGCAAGAAGTTTGATTGAGGGAAGAAAGGGAATTCAGCCATTGTTGTTCATTGTATATCCATTAGGAAGAAAGAGAAGAGGAGGAAAGGAAAAGAAAAGTCGTATTTTTTTTTTCCTTCAGCCAATTCTCTGAAACCTAATTAAACGGAAACAATGGGCCATATACCCAAATTAAGCCCAAAACAAGGTTAATTAGTTTAATTAAGCCCGAATTACACTATGTAAGACACCTTAACATCCAATTAAACATACTACTTACAAACACACAAACATAAAAACACAAACACCAATACTAATCATGTTGTGATAAATTTTACAGTTCAACATCTAAATTAAACACACAACATATTTACATTATTTTAGATATTTAATTTAACCGAATATGCTAAATTAATTATGCTTAACCAAAAATAATCACTTTACTTAATTTTGTGACATCTTCATATTACAACCAACATAAATACTACAAATGCCTCTTTTACAACCCAATAAATCACCAAACATGCCAAAACACATATTTTTAGATTTATTATTTATTTGTAACCATTAACATTATATAATAATATATTATAGATCAACATTACAGTAATTGTTATGATAACCCAATATTTACAGTTATTGTTATCAAATCAAAATGAAATGTTTTAACTCAATATTGCCACATAAAACACTTTCTCTTTTTATTTCAACATTACATTACATACATATGTTTATATGTATTGCTGGTATTTAAAAACAGCATAAACTTCCCAATTTGAAATTTAATAATTCAACCAACAATTTACCCCTTGATATTGAAAATATATTTTCCCTTAAATATTGATTCTCAATCAATATTATATATTTTCAATATCCCCAAAACCTTTTAATTATAAATCTTGAATTTATATGTTGGAATAAATCCCCTATTGAACTAAGTTATATAATTTATTGCAATTACTCAATTTAGAAATGCTCAGAACCCAATTTTCTTATTTAAGCACAATACGAGTTGGTCCCATGAACCTGTATAAGCAATAAATTATCTTTAAAATCACAAAACATATTCAATCTGTACTTCCCGGTCACCCGAAAATTCGGGTTGTTACAGACATCCCCCATTAAATAAATTGTGTCCCCGCAATTTGTTAAGACTGGTTCTTCATCAATACAAATTCTAAAGTCGCTTATCTCAATTTTATTTCTCATCGAACTTCACTTTTACTACTCATCTTAAATGTTAGATAGTTTCGCATAAGTGTTTAAGAAATTCCTATCGATGTCGCTAATCAGACGTATCAATCAAAACCCTTAAAACACTCGACTGACTATTCAATACATAAATGATCTGTAATTTTATTTCACTCAAGGATTGTTTTTATTACTACACACTATCAGCAACATTCTTAGTCTAACCCAAACAAACAACCCATGTTACCAAATTTTAATTTAATCATTGGGTTATAGAGTAATTAATTGCAATCATCTTTATGTCCATCACTTACCCCAAGATTAATTATAAAATTTAACACAGCCAAAACGATTCTCTCGCTTCCGCTACGCAACTCGCTTTATAATTCATTTCGAATCTAATATTTTCCACTTAAAGTGAATTCACTTTTAAATTTCAGTTCTCAAAATACCATCATATTCCCTTACCAACCCAACAATCAACTTAAACATCAAGGATAGGGTGTTTTTCCCCTAAAACTTCACCAAAAAGATTCAAATCCTGAAAGATCAAGAGGATGGGAAAACTCTCTTGTCGACTCTCACTACAAAAAGAGATATCAACGATGGATTACTACATATTAAACTTCTTATTCCAAGATGTATACCTAGACCGCAAGATTTCCCCATGGCATATAGATAAGAGACACAAGATAGAGATAAACAAAAATTGATAAATTAGGCACGATTGTTATCCTTCCACGTTGTAACACATGTACTATTCTGATTTTGTTCTATGTCTAATGTACTTTGTTCTGAACCTTTTCTCTTATACCAAAATGTAATGTCCTACCCCAAGAACCACCCTAATAAATAGCATTACTGGGCAATACTGTCTATTAGAGCGGAGAATAGGGTTGGTCAAGGGAGACCACTCGTAGATTTGCATTAGCAAGTCTTAAGTACATCGATCAAGAGATAGGCTTAACATATACTTAATATTTTATGTAGTACAATTCTACGGTGGCTCCAGGATTAGCTCAGAAGATAGTACATATAATCACACAATCACACTTCATAGAACAGTTACACAATATTACAATCATAGAGTACAACGAATACATGTGCTATAATATAAATGGTTATACATGACCCATTACTCATACAACATGATACAATGGATGAATACACCTAAGAAAATCAAAAATACACAACTTAGAAAAAACAACAGAAGAGATTTTGCAGTAGTGACACAACTAAACCCCAAGCACAACAACAAAACCTGAAACATCTCGGTCTGACCCGAGGAATACATTCACGGGTCAGCCTAGCTTACAAATTTGTATAATAAAAGGGTGAAATAAAATATCAATCAGATACTAATTTCTTTTTTTTAAGAAAAGGAATATCAAGACAAGAATTTATTCAATAATTCTGATATAGTGACTTCCTTTCTGATGGAAAGGAAGTAACACTTAGGTCAACAAAGAATATTATTCATAAGTCCACAGGATTAGCAGAAGGCCATGTAAGCGAGAAACATGAATATGGATTTAAATACTGCCTTAACACAAATTACCCAAACCCTACTACTAGGGTATTCGACACTTGGAATCAAATGACACCAAAGGAAGATTCTAAAATCATAGAAATCATGAAATCAAGTAACTCATGGAATCACTAAAACATAGAGTCACGAATTCACTAAAACACATAATCGTGGAATCACTGAATCATGGAATCACCAAAACACAAAATCATGGAATCACTAAATCACAGAATCATGGAATCACTGGAACACAAAATCATGGAATCACTGAATCTCTATTATGAGTATTAAACCACTAATGAAATCACCATAAACAACAATAATAGTCATTATGGTGAAATCAGTTATAAACACAAAAGACAGGAACACAGAGTTTGGATCCAACACAAAGTCGCAAGCCGAAGCTATGCATGCACTTGCTATCAAACAAAATATCTTAAAGCCATAGCCAATACTATATCACACAGAATGGGTACCTGAATGACCCGAAAATCCACAGAGCCACACAAAATTGACCCAAAGGTCTAGTACTGGCGGTTACACAGAATGTGTCACAGACTCTCAGATAGTAACCTGAAAAGTGGTAATTGTGCATCCCATACCACACGTTCTCACTTAAGGGTTCACATACTACAAGTCAGCTCCACACAAGAATCCCAAAAACCACTGAATATACGAAAGGATCACAAAAGATCACTAAAACACAGAGAAT
The DNA here is from genome assembly GCA_030737875.1 of Allium sativum. NCBI lineage: Eukaryota > Viridiplantae > Streptophyta > Magnoliopsida > Asparagales > Amaryllidaceae > Allium > Allium sativum. The sequence goes on from CM060924.1 coordinate 140,958,158, forward strand.
CACAAAGATTCATTAAATCATAGAAATCAATGAAACACTGAAAATCACTGAGATTTGTTGCTTCAATCGGACGGGTTTGGAACAAATAAATATCGTATACCGTCACATCCTATACCTTGGGGTTTACGACATCATTCAGTCACCAACATGTCTTCTTTAAGGTTGCAAACATGTATGATTCTTAGATTAAGACATACTTAAGAAAATAGTCAGAGAAATGATATAGTTTCATGGAAATATATTTGAAACCGTAAAGCTGGAAATTCTTGTTAAAATAAGATTTCTAATATTTCTATAAATCTTTAACAAAACAATACTTTGTTACAAAACTATATTTTCATACTTAAAATGTTTCAAAAATGAATTACAAAAGCTGGTGCATGTGTCACGAAGTCACAAAACACGGTTGTCGATTTTCTCTTGGGCCACCAGTGCAAAACCACAAATTTTAACATGTAAATATCAAAATCATTGAAAACTCAAAACATAAAACTTATGTCCTACATTCTGAAAATTTCATAAATATATAAATTTCCGAATTTCGATCAATAGGGTGAAAGTTATCGTTGAAATGGTTTTCAGCCAGATTAGATATATGTATATCTGGTCTATCAATGACAGTCAACAAGAAGAATCAATTTTTACACTAAGTAAACTTCGAAATCACACAAAACACATAAATACAAAGTTATAGCTTGGATTCAAGGGATTCTAAAAGTTCAAAAATTTCTGGATTAGGATCAATAATATGAAAGTTATGATCAAAACGGTAATCAACCAATATATTGATAGGCTGTCAATTAACAGCAAGACAACGAGAAAAGTCGATTTCTCTCCATGTAGAATTAGAAATCACACAAAACAAAAAAGTAAAATTTGTAGCTTGAATTCCAAGGATTCCAGAACTCCAAAATTTTCTAAATTCGGATCAATAACGTGAAAGTTATGATCAAAATGGTAATCAGCCAAAATATTCATAGGCTATCAATTAATAGCAAGATAGCGAGAAAAGTCGATTTCTCACCATATAGAATTCGAAATCACACAAAAAAACAAAAAGAAAATGTTGCAGATTGAACTCTAAGGATTCCAGAACTTCAATTTTTTTTAAATTTGGATCAATAACATGAAAGTTATGATCAAAACAGTAATCGGCCGAAACATTCACAAACTGCCAATTAACAACAAGACAGTAAGAAAAGTCGATTTCTCACCATGTAGAATTCGAAATCACACAAAACACAAAAATAAAAAGTTGTTGCCTGAATGATGAGCTTTCCAGAACTTCAATTTTTTTTGGATTTCGACAAGAAACATGAAAGTTATGCCCAAAATACTAACTCTGACAAAAAACAAAGCACTCGGAAAATTTCAGTAACAGGACAACGAGCTTGCAATATGTATTTCGACTCCTTAATCATAGAATTTTAGAAGGTGATCAACATAAAAGTTGTCGTAATCTTTCTGTAGTTTTCGAAACAAAAAAATTACTAAATTTTGATTAAAAATGCAAAAGTTATGGTCAAAATACTAACTTAGATCTACAATTAAATCAAAAAAACAAAGCAAGCTTGAAGGAGTCGAAGGAGTGAGTCTACCAACTCACCTTGCATGGATTTTAAGCGAGATTACCCTTTATTTAATGTTGTAGGACGCAAGATTGATGCTACAGCAGCAAAGAAGAAGACATGCAGCAACCCTAATCCTTGGATTACTTCACTGGAGATGAAATTCCAACTTGAATTGGCTAGGAAATTGATTACATAACCGCTAGATTTAATTTGCACTTGAGATTTTAGCATGCAAGAAGTTTGATTGAGGGAAGGAAGGGAATTCGACCATTGTTATTCACTGTATATCCACCAAGAAGAAAGAAAAGATGAGGAAAGGAAAAAAAAAAAAGGTCAGATCTTTTGTTTTTCCTTCAGCCAATTCTCCAAAATCTAATTGAAAGGAAACAATGGGCCATATAACCAAATTAAGTCAAAACAAGGTTAATTAGTTAAATTAAGTCCAAATTACACTATGTAAAAACACCTTTACAAACACAAATGCCAATACTAATCATGTTGTGATAAATTTTATAGTTCAACATCTAAATTAAACACACAACATAGTTATATTATTTTAGTTATTTAATTCAACAAAATATGCTAAATTAATTATGCTTAACCAAAAATAATCACTTTTTCTTAAGTTTGTGGCATCTTCATATTACAACCAACATAAATACTACAAATGCCTCTTTTACAGCCTAATAAATCACCGAACATTTCAAAACATATATTTTCAGATTATTATTTATTTGTAACTATTAACGTTATAAAACAATATATTATTGCTCAACATTACAATAATTGTCCTGATAACCCAATATTTACAATTATTGTTATCAAACCAAAATGAAATGGTTTTAACTCAATAATTGCTACATAAAACACTTTTACTCTTTTTATTTCAACACTACATTACATACATATATTTATATGCATTGTTGGTGTAACACCCCGTATTTCAGTTAATGCTAAAATTCACTAATTGCAGAATAAATAATCTCAGATGTGAGAATTGGGGGAAATGGGCTGCGTCATTGCATTCGTCTCGGAAAAATACGCAGAATAGAGTCCGAAATTTTGTAAATCGGAGTCCGTATGGCCCAGTTAAGGCCCAAAGAAGTTTTCAGAAAATTCAAAGTTAAAAACAGATTTAAAATTCAGTTCTAAAACAAGTTTGAAGCCAAAAGCGGAAAAGGCGGGAAAGTTCCCGCCTAGCCCCGTGTCGACAGGCATGTCGACAGGGGTGTCGACAGGTATGTCGACAGGGGTGTCGAAAGCCCTGTCGAAAGGGGTGTCGACACATGGTGTCGGCCCTGTTGATCTGGGTGCACCAGATCTGGTTTTTGGTTGAGTCTTGGGCTGGGTTCTAGAGATTTCCGAAATCTAAGGGTCCTAATCTAATCTAGGGTTAATCTAAGGGCCTAAAACACTCACCTAATCTATAAATACACCCTAAACCTACCCTAATCCATACTAAAAATAGAATTGAGGGCTACATGCCGCCAAATTAAATCTTAGAAGGAGCCTCCACTAATTTATGAAGAGGGTTGCAAGCTAATCACTCTCTAATCAATCTCTAATCATCATCATCTTCAAATTTAGCAACTAGTTCTACTTCATAAGTTTGCTAATCTTGGTTTTGGTGAGTTTCTATCACTTTAACATCAATTGCTAAAGTAAGTAGATTGGGTGTAATGAGACTTATGGTCTTAAATGCGGATTAGTGAGTTTGAACCATTTGTAATGATATGCTACTCTATGTTTTCCTATGTTTATGCATGTTTAATAAGTGGGTTTATGCATATTTAATAAGTGGGTTTATGCATGTTTAATAAGTTGGTTTATGCATGTTTAACAAGTGGGTTTATGCATGTTTAATAAGTGGGTTTATGCATGTTTAATAAGTGGGTTTATACATGTTTAACAAGTGAGTTATGCAAGTTCATATGCAAGTTATGTGTATGATGTTATGTAAGTTATGTGTAGGATGTTATGCAAGCTCATATGCAAGTTATGTATATGCTTAAATGCAAGTTTAACATGATATGCAAGTTATGCATGCTTATGCAAGTATGTGAATGCTTATGCAAGAATGTGAAGGCTTATGCAAGTTATGTGTATGCTTAAATGCATGTTTAACATGTTATGTAAGCTATGAGAATGCTTATATGAAAGTTCAACATGTTATGCAAGATATGTGTATGATAATATGCAAGTTCATATGCAACATGTTATACAAGTCATATGTATGATAATATGCAAGTTCATATGCAACATGTTATGCAAGATATGTGTATGATAATATGCAAGTTTGGGTTAAATGTAGTTGGGTTAATATATGCTCATATATGCAAGTTGACATCCTCTTAACCCATGACAAAGTTATATGCTAAGATTTGGTTAAACCCATGATATTTGTGATGGATCTTCCCTTTATTATGTCATGAAATGAGAACGATTTACGTGGGGAACGATGGGGTTAATAAATATGTTAATAAAAGTATGATTGGGTATGATTAAGCATACCATAAAAACAAATTAACATAAGTGGGAATTTACCTATTGAGTTAGGTCTACCCCATGGGAATTTACCTATTGAGTTAGGTCTACCCATGTTATGAAAATGTGTAATTAATTAGGGATAATTAATTATGGGGGTGATTAATTAGGTGTAATTAATCAACTAAGACACGAGGTTGGACCCTTTTGTAGCGGAAGTCTGCCCGGAACCGACCGGCCATCCAGCGGCTACAAATGATTGGCCCAATGTGAGAGGTCTTAGTCATAAATTAAATACGTGATTAAAGTAAAGACACGAGGTTAGACCCTTTTGATGACAGAAGTCTGCCCGGAACCAACCGGCATATCCAGCAGTCATAAAAGACGGTCTAATGTGAGAGGTCTTTATGAGGTCATGATCTTAATTAATTAATTAAGAAACACTTAACCATATTAGCATGTAGAGGGACATGAGGGGTTAAGTGGGTGCCTTGGGTGGCATGTGGAAATCTAGTGGTTGCCTTGGGTGGCAATAGAAAATACGATTAGAATACTTAACCAAAGTGGAAACATGTAATTAAACATGATTAAAGGGTTAAGTGGGATGCACTAGAAAAAGGGACAAGCTTAGGTGGGTAGCTTGTGGGGGCCCATTTCAACCAGTAACCCATATGTATCTTATTGGGCTCGACCCATGTCGAGGACGGGACACGCGTACTGGGCTTGACTATAAGAGGCCAAAACGGGGTAGCGGTGGCAACGCAAGTCCAACGGGTTTCATATGCGTGTGTGGACCCGGGCTGGTAGGCAAGACGTTGTTGCATCGTGTAGATATAAGCCGTGCACCGTTTGTTGTATCGGGTTGCCACTTTGGGGAGTGATACACCCCACTGTGGGGCCGGCACGGTATCTACGATAGGGAGCCGATCATTCGGGAGTAGTGGTTACACCTAGTGGAGATAGGGGCAGACGGCACCTATGTAGTCAGCTAGGGGTATACGAGACTACTGGGAAATTTTCTAAGTCCTTGGGAGGGATCAACCTTTAAGTAGAAATGACTGGTGTGATGCAGTGTAGTAATTATCCTTGGGTGGGTAAATGCGTCTTTACAGTTATCTTAGTTATCCTGTGTCTACCAAGCTGCTTAGTGTAGCCATTCATCCCCAGACATTACCGTATGTCAAGTTTATGTCTTCTCTGGTTACTTTAATGATTGTATTGTTAAAGTTATAGAACTCACTCAGACTTATGTCTGACCCCATTGTTTTTATCTTTTTCCTAACCCTCAGGTTCTCAGAGTGGGCCCAGCACGAGTGGGCTTTGATCAGGCTGCTTTTTATTACTCTCTTGGAGCTTGGACCCTAGATGTAGAGCTCAGTTTACCCTTTTCTATTATGGCTATCAGTTCATGTATTGGGATTATGTATTTTTATTTAGCAGGATGGATATTTGTACTTGACTTCTATTATGGTTTTGTGATGTAACCAGACATGTTTTATTTTCCGCTGCAATTGAAATGATGTTTTAAATTTTCAAAGTATTACTTATATCTGTCTTGCTGTAATTACTCTATTCTATATTCACTCAAAATACTCCACCGATGTTATGGCATTCCCTTAGAGAGTGACCATAGCGGGCGTGGGGTGTTACACGTGGTATCAGAGCAAAGGTTACCGGAATAGATAAAATTTTTAGAAAACTATTTTCTAAAAACATTTTTGGAAGAGATATTTTCAAAAACATGTCTTTAAAGAGAAAAGTTTTTGAAAGAAAAGCATAATCCCCAATAGCCATATCTTTATCTTTCGAATTCTCCGTTTTGAATCTTTCCTTTTTCGTTTCAGCATGGCTGAGGATCTTAACTTTCCGGAGGGTGTGACGATACCAGTATGGTATAGGAGATTGATGGAGGCTAGGGCCACCACTGCGGGTCCAGCAAATGTTCCTCCACCAACCGTAGCACCCGATCTTCCTCCTCCCCCTCCTCCTCGCACGGATACTTTTGCTAAGACTTGCAAGGAATTTAAAGCTATGGGAGGGAAACCTTTTCAAGGATCTGAAACTTTTGTGGAGGCTAGAGATTGGCTTAAGGAGGTGGAAGAGTTGATAGATATCTTTGAGATGGAAGAAGGGAAGAAAGTCAAGTTAGCTGCTTGGTTAATGAAGGGAGAGGCCTCATTCTGGTGGGAGGTCACTAATGGAGAACGCCCCGTTGACTCTTGGGCGGATTTTAGGCAAAGATTTGTGGCAAAGTTTCTCTCAAGGGCGGAGGAAAACTTGTATATGGAAAGATTCTTGACCCTAAAGCAAGGAAATCTCTCAGTGAAAGAATATGTCAACAAGTTTAATCAATTGGCAAGGTTTGGCCTAGACATGGTGAATACACCGAAGAAGAAGGCTTTGAGGTTCGTGAAAGGCTTGAATGAACCGATGCATGGGTTGGCTATGACTCATATCCCTATGGGGGCCACCTTTGAGAAGCTAGTTGACATGGCACTCATGCATGAAGAAGAGAAGGGTCCCAATGCCAATAAGGCACCCGAGAAGAAGGGAGATCAAAAGAGACCTCAGCAACAACAGCAAAACAAAGGTGGGAAAGGCAACGGTGGCAAGGGAAAGAAGAAGAAGTGTTTCAATTGTGGGACACCTGGCCACCTAAGCAAGGATTGCCGCAAGAAGAAGAAGACTGGCTGCTTCCACTGTGGCGAAGCAGGGCATCTAGTGAAAGACTGTCCTAAGAAAGGGCAAAGGACGGGGTCTACCTCAGGAGGACAGGTGCAAGCTCTTATGGCACCGGGTCAGGCTAGGGGGCAAGTACAGGCTCTCGCGGTTCCACCGATTCAGGAAAGAGGTAGAACTATTTCCGTTGAAAGTCTGGTTTTTCTATTTGATCATCCTGTCCGTACACTATTTGATTCAGGCGCATCGCATTCGTTTATCTCATCATCATTAGTTGAGTCACTGCACTTAGACACCAGTCTGGTAGATGATCCCTTGGTTGTTTCAAACCCAATTGGGGGCTCCACTTATTTGTCCATGATATGTTTGGGTTTGAAGATTTCTATACTTAGCATTGAGTTTAGATGTGATGCTTTTGTGTTGGGCTTCACGGGCTATGGGTTGATTTTGGGCATGGACTGGTTATCCAGTAATGGTGCCGTTCTTGATTGCGAAAGGAGAGTTGTTAGGCTCATGACCTGCTTGGGTAACACTCTCGAGATTTCTTGTAATCCCATGGATTCTGTTATGCTAAGTTATCTTGAATCGCTTGACGCTTCGGTCGAGAGTTTGCAATCTGTTAGAGTGGTCCGGGAATACTCGGATGTGTTTGAGGAGGTGAAGGGCTTACCTCCGAAGCGGGAGATTGACTTCCGAATATATCTGGTGGATAATGCTAAACCTGTATCTTTACCAGTGCGCCACATGGCTCCTCGTGAGAGGAGGGAACTCCATAAGCAAGTAGGGGAGTTGCTTGAGAAGGGGTTCATAAGACGGAGTATATCGGAGTGGGGTGCTCCAGTAGTATTTGCTACGAAGGCGGATGGGTCCCTCAGACTTTGTGTAGACTATAGAGAACTCAACAAGCTCACAAAGAAGAATAGACACCCATTGCCGAGGATTGATGATCTTTTCGATCAGTTGGTTGGCGCTTCAGTGTTTTCTCAGTTGGACTTAGCCACGGGGTTTCATCAGTTGAGGGTGGCTGAGGATAGCATAGACAAGACTTCCTTTAGGACTCTGGATGGTTTCTATGAGTGGCTGGTGAGGCCATTTGGGTTGACGAACGCCCCTGCATACTTTGTTTATTTGATGAGTAGGGTGTTCAGGGAGTTCCTTAATAAATTCGTGGTGGTCTTTGTGGATGATATCTTAGTATTTTCTAAGAATGAAGAAGAGCATGCCCTACATCTTGGGGAGGTATTGAAGACTCTTCGAGCACATAGCCTTAAGGCTAAATTCTCTAAATGTCACTTCTGGAGGAAGGAGGTGCGTTTCTTGGGGCACGTGGTCTCCAAGGAAGGGATAGCTGTGGATCTCGCGAAGGTAGTATCAATTCAGGATTGGAAGATTCCAAAGAATGCTACCGAAGTAAGAAGTTTCTTGGGGTTGGCGGGTTATTATAGGAAGTTTATTAAAGACTTCGCGAAGATATCAGCCCCATTAACCCGCTTAACGAAGAAGAATCTTGTTTTTGCATGGGACGTAGATTGTGATGATGTGTTTCGACGGTTAAAGAGAGCTTTAACCACTGCTCCAGTTTTAGTGTTGCCAGATGGGAGCAAGCCATTTGTTGTTTATACCGATGCTTGTGGGACAGGACTTGGCGCAGTCTTAATGCAAGAGGGAAGGGTGATAGCCTATGGTGGAAGGCAGTTGAGAGTGCATGAGAAAAATTGCCCTACCCATGATTTAGAGTTGGCCGCTATTGTTTTTGCGCTTAAGATTTGGCGCCATTATCTTCTTGGTGAGAGATTCGAATTGTTCACTGACCACAAATCATTGAAATACTTGTTTTCTCAGAAGGATTTGAATTTGAGACAGCAAAGGTGGATGGAGTTCTTAGCATCCTATGATTTCGAGATAGCGTATACCCCTAGCAAGGGTAACGTGGTGGCGGACGCCTTGAGCAGAAAAAGGTTGTCCTTGAGTCCATTGTTCGTGGAACAACAAAGCTTGGAATTTATCTCGATGTTTGATTTCAGACCTTCCATTGATTATGTACCCGGTTTGCTAGCATCCTTGGAGGTCAGACCTACTCTTCTGGGGCGGATTGGAGAAGCACAGAGGGACGACCCACAGTTGGTTGAGTTGGTGGAGAAGCTCATAAGGGGGGAGTCGTCCAGCCATTTGAGTAGGTACACCCTAGACGATAAGGGGTGCTTGCGTAGAGACGGTAGACTTTGTGTACCGCAAGACGAGGGTTTGAGGAAGGTTATTCTTGATGATGCACACCGTTCTAGGATGACCATTCATCCCGGTGGGGACAAGATGTACCAAGACATGAAGAGGGTTTTCTTCTGGGCCGGTATGAAGAAAGATGTGGCCGAGTATGTCGCTCGATGCTTGGTGTGCCAACAAGTGAAGGCGGAGCAAAAGAAACCTGGTGGGTTGCTTCACCCATTGGAAGTTCCGCAATGGAAGTGGGATAGCGTCTCGATGGATTTTATTGACAGGTTACCCAGATCAAGAAAGGGTAATACGGGAATTTGGGTGGTGGTAGATAGACTTACTAAGAGCGCCCATTTCATACCTGTAAAGAGCAAGAGGACTGCTCCATGGCTAGCTTCAGTATATCTTCGAGAGATAGTTCGATTGCATGGGGTACCCTCTAGCATAGTGAGTGATCGAGATCCTATCTTCACTAGCGAGTTCTGGAAAAGTTTGCAAGAAGCAGTGGGGACTCAATTGTGTTTGAGCACCGCATATCATCCTCAGACGGACGACCAGACCGAGAGGGTGAATCGTGTTCTAGAAGACCTTTTGAGGCTTTGTATCTTAGATTTTGGAGGTACATGGGAAGAGCATCTTCCATTGGTGGAGTTCGCATATAATAACAGCTTTCAGTCCAGTATTGGTATGGCTCCTTTCGAAGCTCTCTATGGAAGGCCTTGTCGATCACCTACGTGTTGGTGGGAATCTACGGATAAGATCTTGCTTGGGCCTGATATGATTAGGGAGACTTCTGAGAAGATTGACTTGATTCGAAGAAGGATGAAAGCAGCGCAGGATAGGAAAAAATCTTATGCGGACAAGAGAAGGATGGATCTTGAGTTTGAAGTTGGGGACATGGTCTTTGTCAAAGTGTCTCCGTTACGAAATGTGGTTCGCTTTGGATCCGTGGGGAAGTTAGCACCGAGGTTTGTAGGACCGTTTCCTATCAAGGAAAGGATTGGACGGATGGCATATAGAGTGGAGTTGCCTGACAGACTTAGTGGTGTACATGATGTATTCCATGTGTCACATTTGAGGAAGTACTTACATGAGACCGCAGAGGTGGTAGAGCCGAGCTTGCTTAAAGAAGTGGAAGTAGAGCGTGATGCGACTATTCGACGAGCTCCTACTCGCATCCTTGGGTCAGAGACTAGGAAATTGAGGAATCGAGAGGTTCAACTAGTCAAAGTATAATGGGGAGAAGACGAGAGCAACGCAACTTGGGAAACGGAAGCGAAGATGCGTTCATTGTACCCGTTCCTTTTTGAGGGTATGTCTTTTAACTTCTCCTTTATCGTTTGACTAGTACTTATCTTATCTTTAGTATGTCCTCTCGTTAGTACTGTTTTAGATAGGGTAAACCTATGGTTGAAACATGTGTTTGAGACATGTTATGGTTGATGGATGCAAGTGGATGCAAGTGTTTGCTAGTGGTTGCTCGTGGATGCATATACACACACTCTAGGCACTAGATCGGCTCAGTCACTTCATATTGCATATTGCATAAAATTGTGTGTAGGAAGCTATATTTATGGATGTATAATGATTGTGTTATCATATGGATGATGCATTTTGGTGAATGATTGTGCACTCATGTAGATATTGTATGTGTCGATAGGGTTCTCTCGCATACATAATGGATGCATGGCACTATCATGGTTTGCATATGTTCATACATTAGATAGGGAACATATACACACACTTTTTGCATATGCTCATACATCATTAGAAATTGTTTTAAGGACAATGGATGCCCGTGTTTGATGGATTGAGTAGATGGTTGTTTGGATGATAGGATATGCATTCTCCTTAGCTTAGAGATTTTGGGGACGAAATCCTTTAAGGAGGGGAGAATGTAACACCCCGTATTTCAGTTAATGCTAAAATTCACTAATTGCAGAATAAATAATCTCAGATGTGAGAATTGGGGGAAACGGACTGCGTCATTGCGTTCGTCTCGGAAAAATACGAAGAATAGAGTCCGAAATTTTGTAAATCGGAGTCCGTATGGCCCAGTTAAGGCCCAAAGAAGTTTTCAGAAAATTCAAAGTTAAAAACAGATTTAAAATTCAGTTCTAAAACAAGTTTGAAGCCAAAAGCGGAAAAGGCGGGAAAGTTCTCGCCTAGCCCCGTATCGACAGGCATGTCGACAGGCATGTCGGTAGGGGTGTCGACAGCCCTGTCGATAGGGGTGTCGACACAGGGTGTCGGCCCTGTTGATCTGGGTGCACCAGATCTGGTTTTTGGTTGAGTCTTGGGCTGGGTTCTAGAGATTTCCGAAATCTAAGGGTCCTAATCTAATCTAGGGTTAATCTAAGGGCCTAAAACACTCACCTAATCTATAAATACACCCTAAACCTACCCTAATCCATACTAAAAATAGAATTGAGGGCTACATGCCGCCAAATTAAATCTTAGAAGGAGCCTCCACTAATTTATGAAGAGGGTTGCAAGCTAATCACTCTCTAATCAATCTCTAATCATCACCATCTTCAAATTTAGCAACTAGTTCTACTTCATAAGTTTGCTAATCTTGGTTTTGGTGAGTTTCTATCACTTTAACATCAATTGCTAAAGTAAGTAGATTGGGTGTAATGAGACTTATGGTCTTAAATGCGGATTAGTGAGTTTGAACCATTTGTAATGATATGCTACTCTATGTTTTCCTATGTTTATGCATGTTTAATAAGTGGGTTTATGCATATTTAATAAGTGGGTTTATGCATGTTTAATAAGTTGGTTTATGCATGTTTAACAAGTGGGTTTATGCATGTTTAATAAGTGGGTTTATGCATGTTTAATAAGTGGGTTTATACATGTTTAACAAGTGAGTTATGCAAGTTCATATGCAAGTTATGTGTATGATGTTATGTAAGTTATGTGTAGGATGTTATGCAAGCTCATATGCAAGTTATGTATATGCTTAAATGCAAGTTTAACATGATATGCAAGTTATGCATGCTTATGCAAGTATGTGAATGCTTATGCAAGAATGTGAAGGCTTATGCAAGTTATGTGTATGCTTAAATGCATGTTTAACATGTTATGTAAGCTATGAGAATGCTTATATGCAAGTTCAACATGTTATGCAAGATATGTGTATGATAATATGCAAGTTCATATGCAACATGTTATACAAGTCATATGTATGATAATATGCAAGTTCATATGCAACATGTTATGCAAGATATGTGTATGATAATATGCAAGTTTGGGTTAAATGTAGTTGGGTTAATATATGCTCATATATGCAAGTTGACATCCTCTTAACCCATGACAAAGTTATATGCTAAGATTTGGTTAAACCCATGATATTTGTGATGGATCTTCCCTTTATTATGTCATGAAATGAGAACGATTTACGTGGGGAACGATGGGGTTAATAAATATGTTAATAAAAGTATGATTGGGTATGATTAAGCATACCATAAAAACAAATTAACATAAGTGGGAATTTACCTATTGAGTTAGGTCTACCCCATGGGAATTTACCTATTGAGTTAGGTCTACCCATGTTATGAAAATGTGTAATTAATTAGGGATAATTAATTATGGGGGTGATTAATTAGGTGTAATTAATCAACTAAGACACGAGGTTGGACCCTTTTGTAGCGGAAGTCTGCCCGGAACCGACCGACCATCCAGCGACTACAAATGATTGGCCCAATGTGAGAGGTCTTAGTCATAAATTAAATACGTGATTAAAGTAAAGACACGAGGTTAGACCCTTTTGATGACAGAAGTCTGCCCGGAACCAACCGGCATATCCAGCAGTCATAAAAGACGGTGTAATGTGAGAGGTCTTTATGAGGTCATGATCTTAATTAATTAATTAAGAAACACTTAACCATATTAGCATGTAGAGGGACATGAGGGGTTAAGTGGGTGCCTTGGGTGGCATGTGGAAATCTAGTGGTTGCCTTGGGTGGCAATAGAAAATACGATTAGAATACTTAACCAAAGTGGAAACATGTAATTAAACATGATTAAAGGGTTAAGTGGGATGCACTAGAAAAAGGGACAAGCTTAGGTGGGTAGCTTGTGGGGGCCCATTTCAACCAGTAACCCATATGTATCTTATTGGGCTCGACCCATGTCGAGAACGGGACACGCGTACTGGGCTTGACTATAAGAGGCCAAAACGGGGTAGCGGTGGCAACGCAAGTCCAACGGGTTTCATATGCGTGTGTGGACCCGGGCTGGTAGGTAAGACGTTGTTGCATCGTGTAGATATAAGCCGTGCACCGTTTGTTGTATCGGGTTGCCACTTTAGGGAGTGATACACCCCACTGCGGGGCCGGCACGGGTATCTACGGTAGGGAGCCGATCATTTGGGAGTAGTGGTTACACCTAGTGGAGATAGGGGCAGACGGCACCTATGTAGTCAGCTAGGGGTATACGAGACTACTGGGAAATTTTCTAAGTCCTTGGGAGGGATCAACCTTTAAGTAGAAATGACTGGTGTGGTGCAGTGTAGTAATTATCCTTGGGTAGGTAAATGCGTCTTTACAGTTATCTTAGTTATCCTGTGTCTACCAAGCTGCTTAGTGTAGCCATTCATCCCCAGACATTACCGTATGTCAAGTTTATGTCTTCTCTGGTTATTTAATGATTGTATTGTTAAAGTTATAGGACTCGCTCAGACTTATGTCTGACCCCGTTGTTTTTATCTTTTTCCTAACCCTCAGGTTCTCAGAGTGGGCCCAGCACGAGTGGGCTTTGATCAGGCTGCTTTTTATAACTCTCTTGGAACTTGGACCCTAGATGTAGAGCTCAGTTTACCCTTTTCTATTATGGCTATCAGTTCATGTATTGGGATTATGTATTTTTATTTAGCAGGATGGATATTTGTACTTGACTTCTATTATGGTTTTGTGATGTAACCAGACATGTTTTATTTTCCGCTGCAATTGAAATGATGTTTTAAATTTTCAAAGTATTACTTATATCTGTCTTGCTGTAATTACTCTGTTCTATATTCACTCAAAATACTCCACCGATGTTATGGCATTCCCTTAGAGAGTGACCATAGCGGGCGTGGGGTGTTACAGTTGGTATTTAAAAACAGCATAAACTTCCCAATTTGTAATTTAATAATTCAACCATCAATTTACCCCTTGATATTAAAAATATCTTCCTTTAAATATTGATTCCCAATCAGTATTATATATTTTCAATATCCCCAAAACCATTTAATTATATATGTTGGAATAAATCCCCTATTCAACTAAGTTATATAATTTATTCCAGTTACTCAATTTAGAAATGCTGAGAAACCAATTTTCTTATTTAAGCATTATACAAGTTGGTCTCACAAACCGATATCACCAATAAATTATCTTTAAAAACACAAAACATATTCAATCTGTACTTCCTGGTTACCCAAATATTTGGGTTGTTACAGACTTCCCCCTTAAATAAATTGCGACCCCGCAATTTATTAAGACTGGTTCTTAATCATTATAAATTCTAAAGTCGCTTATCTCAATTTCATTTCTCATCGAACTTCACTTTTACTACTTATCTTAAATGTTAGATAGTATCGCATAAGTGTTTAAGAAATTCTTTTCGATATCGCTGATCGGACGTATCGATCAAAACCCTTAAAACACTTGACTGACTATTCAACACATAAATGATCTCTAATTTAATTTCACTCAAGGATTGTTTTTATTATCACACACCATCAACAACATTCTTAGTCTAACCCAAACAAAAAACCCATATAACCAAATTTTAATTTAGTCATCGGGTTATAGAGTAATTAACTCAACAATATTTGCAATCATCTTTATTTCAATCCCTTACCCCAAGATTAATTACTTAAAAATTTAACACAACCAAAACAATTCTCTCGCTTCCGCTGCGCAACTCCCATTATAATTCATTTCAAATCCAGTATTTTCCACTTAAAGTGAATCCTCTTTTAAATTTTAGGTCTCAAAATACCATCATATTCCCTTACCAACCCAACAATCAACTTATACATCAAGGATAGGGTGAATTTTTTTCCCCAAAACTTCACAAAAAGGTTCAAATCTTGAAAGATCAAGAGGATGGAAAACTCTCTTGTCGACTCTCACTATGAAAAGAGATATCAAAGATGGATTACTACGGATTAAACTTCTTATTCCAAGATGTATTCCTCGACCGCAAGATTTCCCCACGACACATAGATAAGAGACACAAGATAAGGATTACAAAGATTCGATAAAGTAGACACAATTGTTATCCTTCTACATTGTAACACATGCACAATTCTGGTTTTATTCCGTGTCTAATGTACTTCGTTCTGAACCTTTGCTCTGATACCAAAATGTAACGTCATATGTAACAACCCACATTTTACGTATTATATGATCATAAAATATTTTTATTTAATTCTCTAAGGGTTGGATCATTCTCATATTTTGATATGTTGTTTATGGAGATGTGAGACATGTCCATAATTTTTACAAATTTAATTTGTGACCATTTTCCCCTTGTCAATTTTGTACAGGGAATAACTTTTGACTGGGATCGAATCAGGTGCTGAGATCGATTTCATTGGAATGGAAATGATGTTGCTAATTCCTTAGAGGTCTCATTAAAGATTTGGTTCAGAGGTTTGGGAGGAATCATTGTTTTAGTGCTATACAATTTTCTATTCAAGTTTTATGAAGCCATTGGTGGGCTGATTTGGAGAGGCCCATTAGTGAGTTAGTGGAAGGCTATAAATAGGGGGTTAGAGGCATGAAGAATAATTTACTTTCTTTATTCTCTCATTTGGTTGGGCTTGTGATCCTCCTTGCTCAATCAAATAATCCTTTCCACCATTAAAGTTCTATATCTACATGCGAAGGTTGAAGATTAACATCAATCAAAGCTAGATCTACATCAAGTGAAGAGAGTTTGCCTCAAATCGAGATGTTTGAAGGTTGTTCTTCGCAGTTCGAATTCGTGATTCATTATTTTTAAGCTAGATCAAAAATTTGGTGAGTGATAAGCATCTCTCACACAGATTCAGTCAACTATATGGGTTATTTGATCTTATTTTCATCAATTTCAAGTTGTTTTTACCTAGATCTACATCATGGTAAGTATATTTTCATTTGAATCACCATAGGATCTAATCTAGCAACTTAAATCGGTAATTCTTATGTTAATTCATATGTTTATGCAAGTTTAGATGAATAGTTGTCATTTTTTGTTGTTAATGATTTCATAAAGTGTTTGTGGTTGAATTGGATGGTTTGTATGAGTTGATCTCATCGATGTGGTCGTTTAGTGGTGATTTGGTCGAGTTTGGAGCTATTTTTGGTTAGATCTGGAGTCGGGTCATTTTTCATAGGTCAGGTCGTTGTCTTATTCACCAAGAAATAGGGATTCATGCCGTTTGGGCCATTTGGGTTTGTAAAGCACATGGATTATTGATGCATAGGTCGGGCCGTTTGAGTGAAGCTTGGGTTGTGATGTACTTTTAGGTCGCAGGTCATTCGAAGGAGTTTAGGTCGTCCTGTTTTGGTGTTGATCGGTTAATGAAGTGGGACGACCTAGTCAGGTCGTTGGGGTTGCACGACCTAGTTAGGTTGTTGGGTATATAAGGGGCGGGGTTGGCTTGGATAATGGAAATATGAAGTAGTCAGGTTGTAGGAAGGTCGGAACGGCCTGATGATGTTGGGTCGTTGAGTGACCTAAGGGGGAAGTGACAACGTTTGTAAGCACTGTGGAATAGAGATTAAATGTTGTGGTTTGTCTTTCATAGAGGGAAATTCGGAAATGCTATGAATTGAAATATCGACAAATAGTGTATGTTATGGGTCGACGATGATTGTGGCTTCGAAGTGGATTCAAGTAGGAATGTTTGAAGTGTTGTAATGCGTTAATTGATTGTTGAAATGCAATGAATGTGGAGATCACTCAAACTAGACAGTTGATGGATAATGGTTTCTCGAGAAGGTTGCTTGAGCTATGAATGGTTATCGGGTTGGATGACCAGAGATATTGAACGCTGAGAGATTACCATTGTCGTAGGTTCTAGATGGCTCAAAGCAAGGTTATAATAGGGGCACCTAATAGACTGGAAGGTTGCTGG
This sequence comes from Allium sativum, assembly GCA_030737875.1. Classification (NCBI taxonomy): domain Eukaryota; kingdom Viridiplantae; phylum Streptophyta; class Magnoliopsida; order Asparagales; family Amaryllidaceae; genus Allium; species Allium sativum. Next base: position 140,975,219 of record CM060924.1, read on the forward strand.
TCGAGTACCCTAGGTATCGTTGAAAGGCCTAGATACGTAACGATGAAAGGCGTATAGAGTTCTTGCTAGAACCGAGGTTACCATTAGCATTTCACGTATGGCAAGTTTGGCTGTTGTACGATTAACAATGGTTTCAAAGAAGTATAGGCAGTCTTAGCCAGGGTCATGGATGTTGGTTGTTTTGCTTATGCTTTCTCACGTAAGTTGTCTGACGTTGAAGGAAATGTTTCTTTGGTGCTTGTCTGATGTTGGTTTTGGCCTTCGGGGTTTGTGCTTGAGGGATGTTGATCTTGATTAGGATGGTTTACATGAGATATAACTGGTTGTTATGATTGCTATTGTCTGGTTACTTTTAATTACCATGGATGCACTGTTGCTTCTGAATGCTTGCTTGTAGAGGTTATCACTGTTGGATATAGGAAAGACATGTTTGGGTTCTTCTCTGGTGTTTTGGTAGATTGTTTGGTTGATCTACCTATTCTCATATACTTTGTTGATGATGTTAGATAGTTGTTTTATTGCTCATTAAGACTGTTGTCTAACTCAAGGTTTTATGTTTCCTCTTATTACCTTGGGTTGTTCATCCATATTTGGATGGGCAGACTGAGTAGAGGTTAGAGGTAACAGATCTTAGTGAGGCAAGGATGCAGATCGATGACGAGCAGGAGACTGGTGTATTATGTTCTACTACCTAGTATTTGTTGTTTCCGCGACGTTTTCTATGAGTGTTGTAGTGAGGCTTATTTTACAGACTCTTATAGTGTTATCCAACGTTGTAATGGATATTTCATGGTGGTATGGAAGGGTTTAATATTATTGTCAATTCTGCTTTACTATATTGCTTGTTATATATGTTCTGTTATATTTTATCCTTGCGCTGTGAGTTATACAATAGGTTCCACTTGTGTTATCTTACTCGATGATCGTCCATAGCTTCCTGCATGTCTTCCAGCGCATTATTCCTCTTGTTAGTGCAGGACTTATGGGCGGTCGTCACATTTGGTATCAGAGCTTTGTTTATCGATTTTAGCCAAAGTTCAAGATGTAATTAGGTATGAAAGATGTATTTTTAGATTTTTGATGGATGTATACTATATATGAGTGTATAGTATAATAGAGTTTGAACTTCGTTTGCAGTTTTTCTCGTGCATGGACTAATCATTCTATTTTACATATATAGATTGAGTCCTCAACCATCGAGACAAGTTGTTAGGGAGGGTACTATTTCTGTAGGGGGTAATAGTGGTATACTAGACCACCCAGCTATGTTTGAGGCCATGATGGCAGCGATCGTGAGGAGGGTACCCTCTCAGGAGGAAGCCGCGGTAAATATAGGAGTTCGTGTGTAGGTACTGAGAGCTACAAACTTCGCAAAGCTGTGCAAGGACTTTACCTCTTTGGGAGGAAAATCATTCAAGGGGACAGAGCCGACTGAAAAGGTTCAGAGGTGGTTAGATGCTTGTATTAGGATTTTTGGAGACTTGGGTGTAGATGATGCAATAAAAAGTAAGCTTGCATCAAGATAATTGCAAGGCAGAGCCGCGGATTGTTGGAACTCTGTCACTTTGGAGACTCCAAAAGATGAGATCACAGGGGATCAATTCCGAGTCAAGTTTGAGAAAAAGTTTATCTCTACTACTCAAAAGTCTGTTCTGTTCAAGAAGTTCGTGCAGTTAAAGCAGAATGGTCGACCGGTGTTGGATTATGTTTTTGATTTTGAGGCTTTATCCAAGTATGCTCGTTTGTAAGACTCCTTATCAAAAGAATGATAAGTTTGTGATGTGTTTGGATACCTACATTGGAAAAACTCTGGTTGATCATCTGGATGACTCATATGAGAAGAATGTGGAAAAAGTTGTGAGACATGAAAGCTTGTTTCCCAAGGGAGTTGGAACTGTTGTTGTTGCAGCAGAGGAAGAACCAAAACCACAACAGAGTGGTAATAACAACAAGAAGAGGAAACAACAACAGCAGAAAGGAAGGAATAGCAAGAAGAAGCCTAAAAGTGAGGTGGTTTGCTATAACTGCCAACAGAAGGGTCATTTCTCCAATGAGTGTAAGAATCCAAAGGTGGAAAGGAAGTGTCACAACTGTGGAAAGCCTGAGCATCTTAAGAAGGATTGTCCGGAGCTAGTGAAAGGGAAGTAGATAGTGAAGGCTTATGCTTTGGAAATTGTGATATCTTCTTCAAGAGCCCCTACGGCGGAGGAGAAAGGGAAGGGTGTCGTTGTCCAAGGTACTCTTTCAGTTAGGGGTGTTTCAGTTTGGGTGTTGTTCGATATTGGAGCATCGCATTCATTCATTGGTAATGGGCTTGTGTGCCACTTGAGTTTGGAACCCGAGATTTGTGACAGACCATTGATTGTGACTAATCTAGTTGGGGGTTTGTCCAGTTTGTGTATGCTTTGTCGTGGTCTAGTGTTAATGAGTCATGATTTCTCTTTTGTGTGTGATTGCTTTGTTTTGAACTTCGTTGGGTTTGGGATCATCTTGGGCATGGATTGGCTCAAGAGGTATGTGACAAGAGTTAATTGCGAGAAGCTTAAGGTGAGAGTCGGGGATGTGGAAGGGAGAAAGGTTTTGATTCGATGTAATCCCTAAGATGGTGTCTTCATGAGCTTTTTATATTTGCTTGTGATTCCACAGAAAGAGTTGTCATCTGTACTGATTGCTAATGAGTTTGAGGATGTCTTTGACGAGGTCAAATGGTTGCCGCCGCATCGTGAGATTGAGTTCAGAATCGATTTGGTTGAGGGTGCTAGACCTATCGTCATACCTCTTAGGTGGATGGCGCCTAAGGAACATTGAGAGTTAGAGGTGAAAGTACGAGACCTTTTGGGAAAAAGGATTCATTCGGAGAAGTGTCTCCGAATGGGGTGCACCAATTGTGTTTGCAACCAAGGCAGATAGATCTTTGAGATTGTGTGTGGACTATCGTAAGCTGAACAAGGTGACCAAGAAGAATAAGTATCCGTTGCTGAGGATCGATGACTTATTCGATCAGCTTCACGAAGCCAAGGTGTTTTCTCAGATGGATTTGGAAACGGGATTCCACCAGTTGATGGTGGCAAAGGATAGTGTGCCGAAGACTGCTTTTAGGACACCATCCAGTTTCTTGGAATGGTTGGTGATGCCATTCTAGTTGACTAACGCGCCAACATATTTCATGGATATTATGAATAGTGTTTTCAGAGATCAGTTGAACAAGTTCGTGCATGTGTTCGTGGATGATATTATGGTTTACTCCCGGAATGAGGAAGATCATAAGACGCACTTGCGAGAAATCTTACAAAAGCATCAGTTGAGAGCTAAGTTTTCGAAGTGTCACTTCTCAAAGAGCGATGTGAGGTTCTTAGGCCATATTGTTTCTGGTAATGGAATAGCGGTTGACCTCGATAAATTGGCTGCAATCCAGGACTGAGATAGACCAAAGAATGCGACGTATGTTTGGAGTTTCCTTGGGTTGGCGGGATATTACCGCCATTTTATAAAGGATTTCTCCAAGATAGCTACACCATTAACATGATTGACGAAGAAGAATCAAGTGTTCACATGGGATGTAAAGTGTGGGCAAGCTTTTGGAATCCTGAGAGAGTGACTGACAAATGCTTCTATTTTGATCATTACGAGTGGGAATAAGGGGATGGTGGTATACACTGGTGCATGTGGTACTGGACTGGGAGCAGTGTTGTTGTCGAAGGATAAGGTTGTGGCTTGCGTGAGTCGTCAGCTGACGCCACACAAAAGGAATTACCCGACTCATGATTTGGAGTTGGCAGTGATCATGTTTGTTATGAAGATGTGGAGACATTACCTGTTGGTAGTTTGATTCAAGTTGTTTATGGATCACAAGTCATTGAAGTTTCTTTTCTCCCAAAAAGATTTGAACCTTCGGCAGTAAAGGTGGTTAGAGTTTCTAGCATCGTATGATTTTGGTATAGCCTATAATCCTGGTAAAGGTAACACAGTAGCGGATGCATTGAGTTGAAGACACACAAGTTTGGGAGCGATGTTTTCAGAGTGGAAGGACCTCGAGTACTTGGAAGAATTTGATTTCATACCACAGTGTGAGTTGGAATCTGAAATGTTGGCAAGCTTATTGATAAGACCTAATCTCATCCAAAGGATTGGTGAGGGCCAAAAGTGGAATGCAAAGCTTGTCAAGATTATCCAGAAGTTAGAACCAAAGGATAAAGTGTTCGAGGTCGATCAAGAGGGTTGGCATCGAAAGCAAGGACGACAAGTTATTCCTGATATCGACGGCTTAAGAGATGAGGTTTTGAGGGAATGTCATCACTCGAAGCTGATGATTCATCCTGGTGGTAATAAGATGTATTAGGACATGAAGCTATCTTACTACTAGGAAGGTATGAAGAGGGATGTTGGAAAGTTTATTTCCAAGTGCATGAACTGTCATTTGGTGAAAGATGAACAGAAGAAGCCAAGTGGATTGCTTTAACCATTGGAAGTTCCGACGTGGAAGTGGGAGCAGACATCTATGGATTTTATCAATGGACTACCTAGAACCAGGACAGGAAATGAAGGAATTTGGGTCATCATAGATCGTTTGACCAAAAGTGCATTCGATTCCGTGGTATCTCAAAGAGCATAGCAAGTAATCGAGATCCATTGTTCACAAGTGGATTCTGGAAGAGTTTGCAAGAAACTTTGGGAACGAATTACGTTCGAGTACGGCTTATCATCCCTAAACCAATGGTCAAACCGAGAGGGTGAACTGAGTTTTGGAAGATCTCCTAAGGGCTTGTGTATTGGACTTCGGGGGAGCATAGGAAGATCATCTTCCTTTACTTGAGTTTGCATATAATAATAGCTTCGAGCATTGGGATGGCACCATACGAGGCGTTGTATGGTAGACCGTGTATTTCTCCGGCTTGTTGGTTAGAAACTGGAGATAAATTGATACTTGGGCCTGAGATGATAAGAGAAACTTCAGATTGTGTCGAGATCGTTTAGCAACAAATAAAGGCAGCATAAAATCGTCAGAAGAGTTACGGCAATAAGAGCCGTAATGATTTGGAATTCGATGTTGGGGACATAGTTTTCATGAAGATTTCACCGTTGAAGCACGTTGTTTGGTTCAGAAGTAAAGGAAAGTTAGCTCCAAGGTTTGTTGGACTATTTCCAATAGTCGAGCAGATAGGATAGCTCGCATGTAGATTAGAGTTATCCGAGAAGATGTCAAGTGTACATAATGTTTTCCATGTGTCGTTTCTACGGAAGTGTGTGCATGATTCAAATGTGGTGGTATCTCTGGAGCAATACGAAGACCTAGAAGTCGATACCATAGTTACGAAACCTCGTTAGCCGCTTCGTGTCATAGGGAATGACATGAAACAACATAGGAGGAAGATGGTAAAGTTGATCAAGGTAAAATGGAGTGAGGATGATGACGATTGTACGTGGGAGATGGAAGAGAGTATGAAGACGACCCATCCATAACTCTTCATCGGTATGACCGACAAGTGTCATGTCATTCTTATCCCGTTGTAACTTATACAGTTGTTATTGTCAGAGTTTTGCGTGCCAGGATAAGGCTATGGATGCATGGCTTGATGGATGCTAGTTTGGATGGTAAATTGGTAGTACATAGGCAGTGCCGGCCCAGTGGGTCGGGTTTCCCAAGGCAAACCCAAGGTCCAATATGGATGTATTGGGAAGTCAAATAAAATACTGCTTTTCCAAGAAAAATACTGCTCCTGCCAAGGATCGAACCAGCGCCACAACACTTGCAATACAATACCCCTACCACTCAGCCAACTGGATTTACTTGAAGTGTATCTTTAATTTATTTATTTATAACAATTTACATTCTTAGGCCCTAGCCCATGTTGCCCCATTAGGGTGGGTTGCCCAATTCGGCTGCCTCATGGGGCTTGCCCTTGGGTTGGGACCTTACATAGGTGATAGGCATGAAAAATTGTTTTGGTTGCTTGTGTTTACTTGAGATTTCGGGGGTGAAATTCCTAAGGTGAGGAGAATGTAACAACCCGCATTTTACGTATCGGAGGATCGTAAAATATTTTTGTTTAATTCCCTAAGGGTTGGATCGTTCTCGTATTTTGATATGTTATTTACAGGGATGTGAGACATGTCCAAAATTTTTACCAATTTTATTTGCGACAATTTTCCCCTATTGGTTTTTTACAGGGCATAACTTTTGACTGGGCTCGAATCAGGTGTTGAGTTCAATTTCATTGGAAAGGAAATAGTGTTGCCAATTCCGTAGAATGGTCACACTAAATATTTGGTTCAGCAATTTGGGAGGAATCACTATTTTAGTACTACACAATTTTCTGTTTTGGTTTTGTGAAGCCATTGATGGGCTAATTTGGAGGACCCATTAGTGGGCTGGTCGGAGGCTATAAATAGAGGGTTAAAGGCATGGAGAATAGTTTAGTTTCTTCCTTGTCTCGTTTTCTTGGGCTTTGTGATCCTCCTTGCTCAATCAAATACACCTTTCCACCACTAAAATTCAAGATCTACATGTGAAGATTGAAGATTAACATCAATCGAAGCTAGATCTACATCAAGTGAAGAGAGATCACATCAAATCGAGAGGTTTAAAGGTTGTTCTTTGCTATTCGGATTCGTGATTCATCGATTTTTAAACTGGAGCAAAGATTTGGTGAGTGATAAGCATCTCTCACACAGATTCAATCAGGTATACAGGTTGTTTGATCTTATTTTCATCTTTTTCAAGTTGTTTTCACCTAGATCTACATCATGGTAAGTATATTTTCATTTTAATCGCCATAGGATCTAATCTAGCAACTTAAATCTATAAATTCTTTGGCTAATTCATATGTTTATGCAAGTTAGATCCATTATTTTAGTTTATTCATTGATTTATCATGATTTGTGAACTTTATATGATTATTGATGAATAATTATCAGTTGGATGTTGTTAATGATTTCATAAAGTGTTTATGGTTGAACTGGATGATTTGGATGTGTTGATCTCATCGATGTGGTTGTTTGGTGGTGATTTTGTCGAGTTTGGAGCTATTTTTGGTCAATCTGGAGTCGGGTCATTTTTCATAGGTCAGGGCGTTGTCTTGTTCTCCAAGAAATGGGGATTCAAGTCGTTTGGGCCATTTGGGTTCGTGAAGCACATTGATCATTGATGCATAGGTCGGGTCGTTCTGGTGAAGCTCAGGTCGTGATGTACTTTTAGGTCGCAAGTCGTTCGGAGAAGTTTGGGTCGACCTATTTTGGTGCTGATGGGTTAATGAAGGGGGACGACCTAGTTAGGTCGTTCGGGGTTGCATGACCTAGTCGGGTTGTTGGGTATATAAGGGGCAGGGTTAGCTTCCATAATGGAAATACGAAGTAGTCAGGTCGTGGGACGGTCAGAACGACCTGATGGTGTTAAGTCGTTGAACGGCCTAAAGGGGAAGTGACAACGTTTGTAAGCATTGTGGAATAGAGATTAAACGCTGTGGTTTGTATTTCGTAGCGGGAAATTCGGAAATGCTATGGACTGAAATATCAACCAAATAGTGCATGTTTTGGGTCGACGATGATTGTCGCTTCGAAATGGATTCAAGTAGGAATGTTCGAGGTACTGTGATGCGTTCACCGATCATTTAAAAGCAACGAATGTGGAGATGACTCAAACTAGTGAGTTGATGGATAATGGTAGCTCGAGAAAGTTGCTTCAGCTATGAATGGTCATCAGGTTGGATGGGGGCACCTAAAAGACTGGAAGGTTTCTGATCGAGTACCTTGAGTATCGTTGAAAGGCCTAGATACGTAATGATGAAAGGTATATGAATTTTTTGCTAGAACCAGGGTTACCATTAGCCCTTGAGCTATGACAAGGTTAGTCATTATATGAAAAACGATGGTTTTGAAGCAGGATAGGCAGTGACAGTCAGGGTCATGGATGTTGGTTGTTTTGCTTGTGCCATCTCACGTAAGTTGTCTGCCGTCGAAGGAGATGTTTCTTGGGTGCTTGTCTGATGTTGGTTTAGGCCTTCGGGACTTGTGCCTGAGGGATGTTGATCTCGATTAGGATGGTTTACGTGAGATATTACTAGTTGTTATGATTGCTATTGTCTGGTTACTTATGATTGCCATGGATGCACTGTTGCTTTTAATGCTTGCTTGTTGGGGCAATCACTGTCAGATGTGGGGAAGACATGTTTGGAGTCATCTCTGGTGTTTTGGTAGATTGATTGGTTGATCTACCTATTCTATATACATTATTGATAATGTTAGATAGTTGTTTTATTGCTCATTAAGATTGTTGTCTAACTCAAGGTTTTATGTTTCCTCTTATTAACTTGGGTTGTTCATCCGGATTTAGATGGGCAGACTGAGTAGCAGGTTACAGGTAACAAAGCTTAGTGAGGCAAGAATGCACAGCGATGACGAGCAGGAGGCTGGCGTATTATGTTCTGCTATCTAGTATTTGTTGTTTCTGTTGTTTGACGTTTTCTCTAAGTGTTGTAGTGAGGCTTATTGTACAAACTGTTATAGTGTTATCCAATGTTGTAATGGATATTTCATGGTGATATGAAAGTGTTTAAGATTCTACTTAATTCTGCTTCACTATTATTTCTTGTTGTATATGTTCTATTATATTTTATCCTTGCGCTGTGAGTTATACGACAGGTTCCGCTTGTGTTTTCTTATTCAGATGATCGTCCATAGCTACCTGGCACGTCTTCCAACACATTATTCCTCTTGTTAGTGCAGGATTTATAGGCGGTCGTCACATCCTACCTCGAGACCAACCCTAATAAAGAGCATTACTGGGTAATACTGTCTATTAGAGTAGAGAATAGGGCTAGTTAAGGGCGACCACTCGTAGATTTGCATCAGCAAGTCTTAAGTACATCGATCAAGAGATGTAGGCTCGACATACTTAATATTTTGTGTAAAACAATTCTACGGTGGCTCTAGGATTAGCTTAGAACACCATACATATAATCCACAATCACAGTTCACAGAACAGTTACACAATATTACAACCATAGAGTACAACGAATAAATATGCTACAGTAATTGGTTATGCGTGATCCATTACTTATACAACATGATACAATGAATGAATACACCTAAGAAACTCAAGAATACACAACTTAAATCATTTCAAATATTTTTCTTTACTTTGCCCATGTCAACAAACAAGTCGAAATACCTCGACTTTTTACACCGTAGGCTGAGGAGCACAAGGATGAATACGCCTGAGGAGGGGCTTCCAGATTTGATATGATATGATTAAAAAAATCTTGATTCATTCCCATCCAATAAAAAAAGTATTTTTTTTATTTTTTATAATTTTTATCATTGTTAAGAATCTTGGTAAACAACAATAAAAGAGATTTCCCGGTAGTGACACAACTAAACACCAAGCACAACAACTAAACCTGAAATATCTCGGTCTATCCCGAGGAATACATGCACAGGTCAAACTAGCTTACAAATTAATATAATAAAAGGGTGAAATAAAATATCAATCGGATACTAATTTCTTTTTCTTTTTTAAGAAAAGGAACCTCAAGGCACGAATTTATTCGGAAATTCTAATATAGTGACTTCCTTTCTGATGGAAAGGAAGTAAGACTTAGGTCAACAAGCATATTATTCATAAGTCCACAGGATTAGTAGAAGGCCATGTAAGCGAGAAACATGAATTTGGATTTAAACACTGCCTTAGTACAAATTAACCAAACTCTACTGTTAGGGTATTCGACACTTGGAATCAAATGACACTAAAGGAAGACCCTAAATCATAAAATCACAAAATCAAGTAATCATGGATTCACTAAAACACATAGTCGTAAAATCACCAAAACACATAATCATGGAATCATTGAATCATGGAATCACCAAAACACAAAATCATGGAATTACTAAATCACAGAATCAATAAATCATAGAAACATGGAATCACTGGAACACAAAATCATGGAATATTGAATCTCTATTCTGAGTTTAAAACCACTAATGAAATCACCATATACAACAATAATAATCATTATGGTGAATCAAGGATAAACATAAAAGTCAGGAATACAGAGTTTGGATCCAACACAGAGTGGCAGGCCGAAGCTATGCCTGCATGTGCTATAACACAGAATGGCTTAAAGCCTTAGCCAATACTATATCACATAGAATGGGTACCCGAATGACCCGAAGGTCCATAGAGCCACACATAATTGACCCGGAGGTCTAGTACTGGCGGTTACAAAGAATGTATCACAGACTCTTAGATAGTAACCTAAAAAGTGGTAATCGCGCGTCTCATACAACACCTTCTCACTTAATGGTTCACACACTACAAGTTAGCTCCATATAGGAATTCATAAGAATAAAAAAAACCACTGAATATACGGAAGGATCACAAAAGATCACCAAAACACAGAGAATCACAAAGATTCATTAAATCACATAAAATCATTAAAACACTGGAAATCACTGAGATTTGTTGCTTTAATCGGACGGGTCTGCGATGAATAAATATCGTATACCGTCACGTCCCATACCACGATGTTTACGACATCATTCAGTCGCCAACACGTCTTCTTGAAGGGTGCAAACATATATGACACTTATATTAAGACATACTTAAGAAAATAGCTTAAAAAATAATATAGTTTCATGTAATATCTTTGAAACCGTAAAGTTGGAAATTCTTGTTAAAATAAGATTTCTAATATATTTATGAATCTTTATCAAAACAATACTTTGTTACAAAACTATATTTTCATACTTAGAATGTTTCGAAAACGAATTACAAAAGCCAATGCATGTGTCACAAAGTCACAAAACATGGCTGTCGATTTTCTCTTGGGCCACCAGTGCAAAACCACAATTTTGAACATGTGAATCTCAAAATCATTGAAAACTCAAAACATGAAACTTACGACCTACATTTCGAGGATTTCAGAACTATATAAATTTCTAGATTTCAATCAATAATGTGAAAGTTATGATAGAAACGATTTTCAGCCAGATTAGATATATGTATATCTGGTCTCTTAATGACAGGCCAGCAAGAAGAATCAATTTTTCCAACAAGTAAACATCGAAATCACACAAAAAACCACAAGACAAAGTTGTATCTTGAATTCCAGATATTCCAAAACTTCAAAAATTTCTGGATTAAGATCAATAATGTGAAAGTTATGATCGAAACGGCTTTCAGCCAGATTAGATATAAGTATATCTGGTCTATTAATGATAGGCCAACAAGAAGAATCAATTTTTCCAATAAGTAAACTTCGAAATCACACAATACACAAAACGACAAAGTTGTAGCTTGAATTCCAGTGGTTCCAAAACTTCAAAAATTTCTGGATTCAGATCAATAATATGAGAGTTATGATCAAAATGGTAATCAGCCAAAATATTCACAGGCTGTCAATTAACAGCAAGACAGCGGGAAAAGTCGATTTCTCACCATGTAAAATTCGAAATCATGCAAAACAAAAAAACAAAAAGTTGAAGCTTGAATTTCAAGGATTCCAAAACTTTAAAAATTTCTGGATTCAGATCAATAACATGAAAGTTGTGATCAAAACGGTAATCAGCTAAAATATTCACAAGTTGTCAATTAACAGCGAGAAAAGTCGATTTCTCACCATGTAGAATTCGAAATAACACAAAACACAAGGAAAATGTTGTAGATTGAATTCCAAGGATTCCATAACTTCAAAAAAATTTGGATTTGGAGCAATCATGTAAAAGTTATGATCAAAACGGTAATCAACCAAAATATTCACAGGCAGTCAATTAACAGCAAGACAGCGAGTAAAGTCGATTTCTCACCATGTAGAATTTGAAATCATACAAAACACAAAAAGAAAAAGTTGTAGCTTGAATGATGAGCTTACCATAACTTCAAATTTTTTCGGATTCCATCAAGGAACATGAGAGTTATGTCCAAAATGCTAACTTTGATAAAAAACAAAGCACTCAGAAAATTTCAGTAATAGGACAACGAGCTTGCAATAAGTATTTCGACCCCTTAATCATAGAATTTTAGAAAGTAATCAACATGAAAGTTGTCATAACCTTTCTGTAGTTTCCAAAACATTAAAAATTACTAAATTTTGATTGGAAACGTAAAAGTTATGGTTAAAATACTAACTTAGATCTACAATTAAATCACAAAAACAAAGCAAGCTTGAAGGAGTGAGTCTACCGACTCACCTTGCATGGATTTTAGGCGAGATTTCCCTTTATTTGATGTTATAGGAAGCAAGATTGATGCTATAGCAACAAGGAAGAAGACATGCAACAAACCTAATGCTTGGATTACTTCAGTGGAGATGAAATTCCAACTTGAATTGGCTAGGAAATTGATTAGAGAACCGCTAGATTTAATTTGCACTTGAAATTTTAACATGCAAGAAGTTTGATCGAGGAAAGAAAGGGAATTCAGCCATTGTTGTTCACTGTATATCCACCAGGAAGAAAAAAGAGGAGGAAAGGTAAAAAAGCCATACATTTTTTTCTCAACCTTCGGCCAATTCTCCAAAACATAATTAAACGGAAACAATGGGCCATATACCCAAGTTAAGCCCAAAACAAGGTTAATTAGTTTAATTAAGCCCAAACTACACTAAACACCTTAACATCCAATTAAACACACTACTAACAAACACATAAACACAAACACCAATACTAATCATGTTGTGATAAATTTTATAGTTCAACATCTAAATTAAACACACAACATATTTATATTATTTTAGATATTTAATTCAACCGAATATGCTAAATTAATTATGCTTAAAGCAAAAATAATCACTTTTACTTAAATTTGTGACATCTTCGTATTAAAACCAACATAAATACTACAAATGACTCTTTTACAACCCAACAAATCACCGAACACGCCAAAACACATATTTTTAGATTTATTATTTATTTGTAACCATTAACATTATACAACAATATATTATAGATCAACATTACAATAATTGTTTTGATAACCTAATATTTACAATTATTGTTATCAAACCAAAATGAAATGGTTTTAACTCAATATTTTCCACATAAAACACTTTTACTCTTTTTATTTCAACACTACATTACATTCATATGTTTATATGTATTGTTGGTATTTAAAACCAGCATAAACTTCCCAACTTATAATTTAATAATTCAACCAACAATTTACCCCTTGATATTGAAAATATATTTTCCCGTAAATATTGATTCCTAATCAATATTATATATTTTCAATATCCCCAAAACCTTTTAATTATAAATCTTGAATTTATATGTTGGAATAAGTCCCCTGTTAAACTAGGTTATATAATTTATTCCAATTACTCAATTTAGAAATGCTTAGAACCCAATTTTCTTATTTAAGCATGATCCGTGTTGGTCTCACAAACTCGTATCGCCAATAAATTATCTTTAAATTCAAAAAACATATTCAATCTGTACTTCTCGGTTACTCGAAAATCTAGGTTGTTACAAAGATTGTGTGTGGATTATGGTGGGCTGAACAAGGTGACCAAGAAGAACAACTATCTATTTATGAGGATAGATGACTTGTTCGACCAGCTTCATGAGGCCAAGGAGTTTTCACATATGGATTTGGCAACGGGATTTCACCAGTTGAGAGTTGCGAGGGATAGTGTGCCGAAGACAACTTTTAGCACACCATCCGGTTTCTTTAAATGGTTGGTATTCCATTCGGGTTGACTAACGCGCCAGCCTATTCCGTGGATCTTATGCATAGGGTGTTCAGAGATCAATAAACAAGTTCGTGGACGATTTCTGGTTTTCTCCCAGAATGAGGAAGAGCATAAGACGCACTTGCGAGTTGTTTTGGAAAACTTGCGAAAGCATCAGCTGAGAGCTAAGTTTTTGAAGTTTCACTTCTGGAAGAGCGAAGTGAGGTTCTTATGCCATGTTGATTTTGGAAATGGAATAGCGGTTGACCCTGCTAAAGTGGAAGCAATCCAGGATTGGGATATACCTAAGAACGCGACGGATGTTCGGAGTTTCGTTGGATTGGCAGGATATTATCATCGGTTTATTAAGGATTTCTCCAAGATAGCTGCGCAATTAATAGTATTGACAAAGATGAATCAAGTGTTCACATGGTATAGCGTATACTCTTGGTAAGGTAACGCAGTTGCAGATGCATAGTCGAAGGCACGCAAGTTTGGGAGCGATGTTTTCGGAATGAAAGCACCTCAAGTACTTAGCAGGGTTTGATTTCAGGCCTTAGTGTGAGTTAGAACCTGAAATGTTGGCAAGCTTATCGATAAAACCTACTCTCATCGAAAGGATTGGCGAGAGCCAAAAGCGTGACGTAAAGCTTGTCAAAATTACCCAGAAGTTGGAACCAGAGGATAACGAATTTGAGGTCGATCGAGAGGATTGGCTTCGGAAATAATGACGACTGGTTGTTCCTGACATCGACGGATTGAGAGATGAGGTTCTGAGGGAATGTCATCACTCAAGGTTGACGATTCATCCTAGTGGTAATAAGATGCATCAGGACAACAAGCGAGCTTACAACTGGGAGGGGATGAAGAAGGATGTTGGAAAGTTTATTTCCATGCGCATGAACTACCAGTTGGTGAAAGTTGAACAGAAGAAGCCGAGTGGATTGCTTCAGCAATTGGAAGTTTCTACATGGAAGTGGGAGCAGATATTGATGGATTTGATATATGGACTACCTAGAACCAGGGCTGGAAATGAAGGGATTTGCATCATCGTGGATTGTTTGATTAAAAGCTCGAAGTTTATTCCTGTCAGATCGATTAGGACAACGTCGAATTTGGCGGAGCTATATATTAAATGGATAGTTGGATTCCATGGTATCCCAAAGATCATAGTGAGTGATCGAGATCCATTTTTCACAAATGGATTTTGGGAGATTTTGCAAGAGACTTCGGGAACCGAGTTGTATTGGAGTACGACTTATCATCCCCAGACTGATGGTCAAACCGAGAGGATTAACCGAGTTTTAGAAGATCTCCTAAGAGCTTCTGTATTGGACTTCGCGGGATAGTGGGAAGACCATCTACATCTAGTAGAGTTTGCATATAATAACAGCTACCAGTCGAGCATTGGGATAGCACCATACGAGGCATTTTATGGAAGGCCGTGTAATTCTCTAGCATGTTGGTTAGAGAGTGGAGATAAGCTGATGTTTGGGCCAGAGATGATCAGAAAGACCTCGGATTGTATCAAGATCGTTCGGCAACAAATGAAGGCAGCCCAAGATCGTCAGAAGAGTTATGCTGATAAACGTCGAAAAGATTTGGAGTTCGACGTGGGTTATATGGTTTTCGTGAAGATTTCGCCATTAAAGAATGTTGTTTAGCTCCAAGGTTTGTTGGATTGTTTTTGATAGTCGAGCGGATTGGAAAGCTCGCATATAGATTGGATTTACCCGAGAACATGTCGAGTGTGCACAATGTTTTCCATGTGTCACGATTCGAATGTGGTAGTATCATCGGAACAGTACGGAGACCTAGAAGTCGAGCCTGTAGTATCAAAATCTCGTTAGCCACTTCGCGTTGTAGGGAATGACACAAAACAACTTAGGAGGAAGACATTACGCTAAGTTAAGATGCGGTGGAGTGAGAATGATAACGATTGTTCGTGGTAAAAGGAAGAGAGAATGAAGACGATCCATCCAGAACTCTTCGTTGGTATGACCCATAAATGTCGTGTCACCATACACCATTGTTAGCTTGTACTATCATCGTTATAATTTCGCGTGATAGGTTAAGGCTATGGATGCATGGCTTGATGGATGCTAGTTTGGATGATAAATTGGATGGTAGACATGCGGAATTGTTTCTGGGTGCTTGTGTTTGCTTGGGATTTCGGGGGCGAAATTCCTACAGGGAGGAGAATGTAACGACCCGCATTTTACATATCGGAGGAAGGTAAATTATTTTTATTTAATTTCCTGAGGTTCGGATCATTCTCATATTTTGATATGTTGGTTATAGGGATGTGAGACATGTCCATAATTTTTATCAATTTTATTTGTGGCCATTTTGCCCCTATCAGTTTTGTACATGGCATAACTTTTGATTGGGGTCAAATCAGGTGCTGAGATCGATTTCAAAGAAAGGAAATGGTGTTTCCAATTCCGTGGAGTAGTCACATTAAATATTTGGTTCAGTTATTTGGGAGGAATCGCTATTTTAGTATTATACATTTTCTAGACAGACTAATTAGTCATTAGTGGGTAGATTAGTGAGGGCCATTAAGGCTAGAGACAGTTGGCTATAAATAGGTGGGTAGAGACAAGGTGAATTGTTTAGTTTCTTTATTTCTCTATTTGGTCGGGGTTTGTGCTTATCCCTACTCCACCTAAATACCTCTCCACTCCATTAAATTCATAGATCTAGATTAGTAAATTGAAAATCAACATCGAAGAAAGGTATACTGCATCAAAGTGATTGATTCGGGGGATGTTCTTCGCTGTTCGTATTAGAGATTCATCAATTTCAAGATATTATGTGGATTTGGTTAGTGATAAGCATCTCTTGCATAGATTCAATCAAGTATATGGGTTGTTAAATCTTATTTTCATCATTTCAAGTTGTTTCACCTAGATCTAATCAATGTAAGTATATTTTCAATTTGAATCATCGTAAGATCTACTCTAGCATGATTTTACGATAAATTCATATGCTAATTCTATGTTGATGCAAGTTTAGATCAATTTTGTTGATTTGATCATTATTTAGTCACGATTTGGTGAATTTTATATGATAATATGATGATTGTTTTTGGTGAAAGTGTTGTTTAATGATTGCATGAAGTGTTGATGACTGAAATGTTGAAATTGGTTGATTTGGGCGAATTGGATGCATGGATTGTTGCACAAGAAAGGATGGATCTCCAGCAATCTAGGATGGATCTCCAGCGATCCAGGATGGATCACAAGTGGTCCAGGATGGAGATGAATCATGAGCGATCTAGTATGGATCACAAGCGATACAAGATGGATAACAAGTGATCCAGGTTGGACATGGATCACGAGCGATCTAGGATGGATCACAAGCAATATAGGATGGAGGTGGATCACGAGCGATCCAAGATGGATCACGAGTGATCCATGGATGGATCACGAGCGATCCATGGACGGATCACGAGCGATCCATCATCTAAGTGACCAAATGATGTTTATTTTTGCTTGACGTTGGATGTAGCTTCGATGTGAATTCAAGATGGAATTTTCGAGTGATCCATCACCTAAGTGATCAAATGATGTTTATTTTGGCTTGACGTTAGATGTAGCTTCAATGTGAATTCAAGATGGAATTTTCGAAGTGTTGTGAAGTGTTCGTTGATCGTCAAAATGCAACGAATGCGAAGACAACTCAAGTGTGATTTGAGCTCGTGGATAATGGTTGCATGAAGCGGGTTCTCAGCTTGTGGGTAGTCTCCGGTATGACGACCAGAGTTATGAAGGTTGAGAGATTATCGTTGTCATAATTTCTAGTGGGCACAAAGCAGGGGTATAATAGGGACACGTAAAAGACTAGTGAGACTTGCCGAGTACCCTAGGAACATGGGATATGACTAGTTGTCTTGGGGAGGCAAATGTACATAGGATGTGCAGCAGTCTGACTAGAACTGGGGTTACCATTAGCCTTTGACAAATGGCATGTTGGGGCCAGTCATACGATTGATGATAATTTCAAGGCAGGATAGGCCGCAATAGGCAGAGTCATGGATGTTGATTGTTTTGCTTTTATCGTCTTGCATAGATTGTTCGACGTTGAAGGAGACATCTCTTGCGTGCTTGTCTGATATTGGTTAAGGCCTCCCGGGATTGTGCTTGGGGGATGTTGATCTCAATTAGGATGATCTATGCAGGATAATTAATTGCTATATCCGCTATTGTTAGTTCTTTCTGGTTGTTATAAAGGCTATCACTATCGGATGTGAAGAGACGGGTTTGGGTTCTTCTCTGTTGATGTTGGTAGATTAGTTGATTAATCCGCCTATTCTCATATACTTTATTGATAATGTTAGGTAGTTGTGTTATCGCCCATTAAGACTGTTGTCTGACTCAAGGTTTTATGTTTCCTCTTATTACCTTGGGTTGTTCATCCTGTTGTGGATGGGCAGACTGAGTAGCAACTTACAGGTAGCAGATCTTAGTGGACGATGCTGTAGATCGATGATGAGCAAGAGGCTTACATATCAGTTTTCTACTATTCTTATCTAGTTATTGTTTCCTCTGCTATGCTTGTTGTATGATTCTCCAAGTGATTGTAGTGAGGCATCTTTGTATAGATTCTTATGATGAAATCCTTTGTTGTATGGATATTCTTTCAAGTTGGTATGTAAGTTTAAGTTTCGACTCAAATCTGCTTCACTATTATGTGCATGTTGTATATGTTCTATTATATTTTATCTCTACGCTATGAGTTATACGATCGATTCTGTGTGATTATCTTACTTTGATAGTCGTCCATATCTGCCTGGCACACCTTTCATTGCATTATTCCTTTTGTTTAGTGCAGGAGTTATGGGCGATCATCATAAGATTTGTAACGAGCGAATTACCATAACAAAACAAGATACTGAACTACAAAATCCAATGTTGCCAACCAAGCACCTAAAGATTCAGAACAGAGACACAAGAGACCCGGATCTAACACCAAGAAACTACCAACAAGACACAAACTAGGCAAACATTGAGTACCCAATATGCAATTTGTCCCACTACAGGCGAGAAGTCGAAACGCGAAAGCAAATAAACATAGGTGTTGCTGCTCACCAGTAATTTCCATGTTAGTGATCAGCACCTCGACCAATATCGTAACCATCAGTTGAATATCATGCTTCGGGAAAACCAGAAGGCATGAAGTTGCTCGAAATCGTCAACAACAGTGGATAAGGCCGACATCAGTAGGGGATCCAGAGAGATCTGAGGAATTGAGACGAGATTTAGGATTTTAGGGGAGTTCTAGCTCATAATCGTTTCATGGGAGGAGCTTAGATCTGGAAATGAAAATTAGGTTAACGAAAAAAAGATCCACGCAATGGCGAAAGCATAGTGAGGCGGAGAAGATCTAGAGGAGAGGGAAGAAATAATTTTTGTAACAGTTAAAAAGAGTGAAGAAATGAAGGTGCAAATATGTCGCCATTAACAAACTTTTTTCATAGCGAAGCTCGAAATTCTTTCATTGGAGTGATATCGTAACACTTATTATTATTTATATATTAAATTTTTTTATTACTGTTTACATATGTTATTTAAACCATGTGACTTATTTAACTTTATATTTGAAAGAAAAACTAATTTTATCATTTTTATTGTTATGGACATGATATACATTTTAAAACATCACATTTAGCATTAATTAGATAAATTAAAAACAATTTGTTGATTGAATTCATTAGTTAAATTAAAAGTACATAACTTATTTAAACATATCTATTTAAATGTACAATGTTAAATGATATTATGCAGTGTTCTGTAAATAACTGAATAAATTTTAAAATGTAGGCGTTTGACATTAAGTTTACAATGCAATATGGTAAATATATTTATGTAAATGAGTTAAATTTCGAGCTTGTAATTGTTACTTATATGTATAATTTATGTTATGTTCATATATTTGTTTTTTTTAATATGAATATGGTTAATCTTGATTTGATTTATTAGGAGAATCAATGAATGTTAATTTGCTAAAAATATTTAAATATATTTAATATTATGCAATTAATTGTAAAATACGGTACTAAATGTAAAATATTAGAAAAGAACTGAAGAGACTCAGATGATTATAGAAAAATTGAAATGTAGGTGTTTAGAGCAAAAAAACATAATTTTGTCATTTTTTAGTATTTAATAGAAATATTAGTTAATTAAATTTATTTAAATTACCTTTTTTGTTTTTTAATTACTTTAAATATGTGGACTTAAGTATAAAATGTTAGAATCTAGCTGTCAATAAATAATTATGTAAACTTTAAAATGTCCATATCAAATTGTAAAATGACAAAAGAGTTAAAATAATGTGAGAGAAATAGTAAATAAGTGTAATTTGATAAACTAATTTAAAAATAAAATATCTAGAGAGAATGAAGGAGAAGAAAGAAAACACCTAGAATTAAGAAGGGAGCTTTAAAAGGTTCCGCTTTACTATTATTTAATAGATTTTTTATTTATTATCTAGATTTATGAAGATTAATTTTCCAATGTACGATGGTGTAACTGAAATAAATATGGATCCGAACCAAAGAAAAATAGACCGCTAAGGGAGCCACGAAAATTAACTGAAAGTTCAAATCCACCTAGGTACCATTCACAGGGAATTTATGGCACATTACCGTTGCGTTGGTGTCGGACGCGTCCGATGTGTGCCACACCCAAGAATGGCCAAACTTGGCGATGCCAAACGTTAAAAATTGGATCGTTAGCGTCCGATGCGTCGAACGCTAATAGTCCAATTTCTAACGTTCAGATCCCCATCCTATATTATGCCTCTCTCCTACTTCCACCTCTCCACACTTTCAAACTACACAATCCTCCTCTTATATTTTCTTCCAACCAAATCCGAGCATCAAAACATGTTTTTTTATAAATGTTGTTTTTTTTATTTTTCAGTTATTCAACATACCGTTTTCTGTGTTTTTTGGAATTTTTTGATTCAATTTGGTGGTGCTAACAGGTAGGCTTTGCATGTCATTTTGATACTGTATTTCTGTTGTATTTGTTTTTTTTAAAGCGTAGTAGTTTTTTTATATGCATTCAATATTTAAATTACAAAACAAAAAACAAAATTAAAAACACATTAATTAATGTCATGCTCAAATACCCCGTTCGCAGCAAAAAAGACATTTCTCGTTCATTAATATGCAATGCTCAAATGTCACACTCAAATACCGTTCGTCTAAAACGCACTCCCAATCACCCGAGTTTCGAACGGTGAAAACTTATCTCGGTTCACCAATAATTCTCTGTGCAGCTTTCATACTGGCAGGATCATAGTCAAGCAAGCGCAAAGAATTTCTACATGTAATTTCTGATTTCTTGTTACGTTCAGGATTGTTTTGATTACCCGAATTAGGATTTGACATTGATTTATAAAATTAAATCAAGATATCATAATTGAACGGAAATATGTTATTCAAACAATGAAATTGCGTTTATCTTTCATTCATGCTAAATGACGCATTTGATTGTTCTATTAAAAATTGCTTTTGTCTTTCATACTAAATTACGATGTTATGGAACAACTCCATTCATGAATTTTTTAGTATATAAACTGCAGTGGGTGCTTTCGAACTAAGTGTGTTACAAACTTCCAATTTACAAATAACCTGTTTATGTCTCCCTTAATATTTGTTGAAAGTTTTTTTTTATATAAATTTTTTCAATTATTATCTTGTACGGAAAGTGGTGGTTGCAACCCCATAGGTGGCAGTACGGAGGCAGCAGCTCCGCTATTGCCGCTCGACCTGACAACTCTGGTATCGGAGATCCAGGGGTAGCGTCCCATCCTGAAACAGTAAACTTGATACAAGTCGAATGTGAAGTTAGCTGTTAACAGTGATATCCAATAACAAATGGTTACGACTGTTTATATCGAATGTTGTCTGTTGACAAATAGGTGTTTCACTTCATCTATAAATACACATCCCCATTAGCATAAAAATTCATTTTTTTTACTTGTTCTCAAAATTTTAAATAAGCTTCAGATAAACCGTAGTTAATGCAAGTAATCACAACTTGCATAAATAATCTTTATTGTATCTTTGGTCAAACCGTTGTGATATAGAGAGGGAATAACATTTTTGAAAAATAACGATTCTTTCGTGCCTTGGAGCAATTAATCTTGTTAAATGACAACAATATTTACGATAAGTGTTATTCTCGCACAAAATATGGGACATTGGATGTTTAGGAAAGCATCCAGCGGAAGGATAACAGGGAGGGCTAACCAACTCAAAGGTTCAGATCTCAGCCTCAGTTTTGGACATAAGAATTTTCGGTTGTAATAGTAGGTGTAGTAATAAGTTTGCATATTTACATGTTTCAATGCTAGAAATAACATTCCTTTAAATAATTGTTTCTTTGATCTCAACAACAATGCATAGAATATGCAAAGAATCAATGGTATTCATGTTATATATTTCCAATTGGATAATTTGCAGCATTAGCCAAGTTATGAAAAACAATTACACAAATAGACCACTTTTTTTAAATTACAGGTTTAGTCCTGTTTTGGTCTTTACGAAGGCGGGTTTTCAAACTTCGCACAAAGGCGGGTTTTGAAAACTCGCTTTCATAAAGCACCTGCTACACATAAACCAACCCGAGACCTTTCTTCCCCAAACCCCTTCATTATTTCATTTTCCCCATTCCTTCAACCACCCGAAAACCCAAAACAAAATACCCAAATCAACTCAAATTTCAACAATTTTTCCTCCTTTTTGTTCCAAAAAATTTACAATGACTAGCACATCCGGCGTACAACACGAAATCGGTAAAAATCTAAACTTTAACTTTTAATTTTGAAATTAGGTCATCTAATTATAAGTATTATATGTTATTGATCTGATTGTAGCTTACTAGTAGGAAGTTTGTATGTTGTAATTATAAATTTTGATGTGTACATTGTTCGCATTATCGATTTTATCATGGTGGATATATGATGGTTGATTATTGGGTTATTTTGTTTGGATTTAGTATGGTTTGAGATAATGCGGTTGATTACAAATGAAGTTGCATGCATTTGAGTTGGTTAATAAGCTTGTTTGTTTGAAGTTAAGATTGTTGGACATGAGATTGACGACTCGTTGAAGCCGTGTGTTGTGTAGATGTGTGCAAAATGAATAAATCATTGTATTAGTGTGAAAATGATGCCACAGATAATTTATCTTGTTTATGGAAATGATTAGAATATTATAACATGTTCTAAAAAATAATACTTATGTAAACGTCTTTAGCAGTTAATTCTGCATTTTGCTGAGTATTTCGAGATGGAGCCTGGACCGATTGATCCGAGCGTGTTATATCTTCAGCAGTAGTAGCATAGGACATCAGAACTTAGTTGTATGCAGGTGGATTTTTACAAATGTTTCCATTTTATGATGTTTTGTATTTTTTTCTGCATTGGACGTCAAACCACCATTTTTTTGTTATCTATTAAAATCTCAGAGTAACAGGTCAGAGTTTGTCATTGACCACTCGACATCACTTAAGAAAGTGACATCCTCACATCCTCACGTTCTTGCCGAGATCAAGAGGGCTGCATTTATGCACATTTTTAGCTTAGGATACATCCAGCCCGATCATTGTCTTATTGCGGTTTAGTAAATAGGTAGAGGCCTGCGGCATCCACGTTTCACTTACCAGTCGGTGAAATGACTACCACCCTGGGAGATGTGACAGTTTTGCTAGGATTGCCTATTGAAGGCAAAGCTATTGCATACGGTGGTGGGGGATTTAATTATTTGCAGATTTCTCGTAACCTACTTGGGCTAGATCCACCGGCCGATCAAGTAAGGATGGTGAGTTTGTTGCGATCACATGGTACTGTAATCAGTTGACGCATGATATTCTTAAAGATGCCACCGAGATTCAGATTCAGCAGCGGGCTCGTTGCATTATACTGCACATTATGTTTTGTAGATTGTTCTTCGATCACGCGGAGACCCGTATAGATTTGAGATGGCTACCGTATTAGCTGGTCTTGGGCAGTGCACTACATATTCATATGGTAGTGCAGTGTTGGCCTATACATATCAAGAGATGTCTAAGCTCGCGCTCTTACAGTTTGGCTCTATTGCAGGTTGCATAACACTAGTTCAGGTTAGAACCGTATTTTTGTAATTTACTGTTATGCAATATGATGCATCATTCTCTTTTCTTAATAATTTATTTTCAAACACAGCTTTTGTCCTGTACTTATCTTCCTATAGGAAGACTATCAGTGAGGCATAATCCCATCGATCCATCGATGTCGCTTGGGTCTAGGTATACTTATTGATCGTTTATTTAGTTAAACACAATGTATATCATTTCTAATATGCACTCTTTAATATCGTGTAACAGGTGGGTTGGACGTAAGAGTACGCGACAAACACCATGAAGAAATGTGAAGTTCTACTGCAATGAGTTTTATGTCCTTGAAGAAGATAAGGTTACATGGACACCATACACTCAAATGGTACCTAGCACACTTCCACCCATGTGAAGAGCTCATAAGTACCTCTGGACTGCGAGAGTACCTATGATAGCCTACACAACCACCGCTTAGCACCTTCCCGACAGGGTTATGAGACAGTTAAGCGTGATGCAGCATATACCGGATGATGTGCCTCCTTACTTACAGGCGTACATTGCGCATGACTATCCGACACTTGTTGATGTATGGAATAACCGCCATAATTATATTGAGGTTGAGAGGGAGTCCACTATTTCTATGGCATAGTTAATGAGGTGGTACTGGAACATTACACGACTGTCCTTCAGCCGTCAGTTGATTCGGCGTTAGCACCTTACGTTCCCACAGCACCACTAGAGAGGAAAGTGGTAAGTTAATGTGGGTAGTATTATTTACAATTAATTGCATTTATTATGTACCTGATTTTCTTTTAAATGTACAGGCTGCTGGTATTAACCGTGCATGGGAAGAAATAGAAAAGCTCCGTCAAAGGCAGACAGACTTGGAGGGAAGGACTATGTGCACAAACATTCAAAAGATTTAGATGTGATCTTGTGCAGAAACAAACTTAATCAGCCAAAACCACAATCTCCTCCTCCCCAAGCAGGTCCTCCTCCTCCTCTTCCTCCAGAAGCTCCATCAAGTCCATCTCCTCCTCCTCTAGCAGCTGTAGAACATGAAGAATATTTTCATGGTCCGTCGCAACTAATATCTACATTACCCACTTCAGCCAGTGCGTGACGACATAGAAGTAGCAATAGCAGTGGTTCGTCATCAAATTCCACACCACTAGTCAGGAGGTCGCGGTGAGATTAGTGCACGTATGTTTGGTCGTAGAAGTGATGTTGGTATAATTATTTGGTATGTTTGTAGTTGAAATGTTTAATTATTTGGTAGGTTTGGATAGAAGTAGTGTTTGTATAATTATTTGGTATGTTCGAATATTTAGTTTTGTCACTTGGTTTATGTTGATTGGTTGGGCTTTTGGATCCTATTTGGATGTTTGGTATTGATATTAGTATTAATTAAACGACGTTTAAACGTATAATTATAATTTAATTAAAACGAGCTCGTAGCATCGTGGTAGTTAGTAGTTTTAAGTTTTGAACTTCAAATGAATATACAGGTTTCGTTCTAAGTAGGAATCCTTTGAAACAAGAAATGTTGCAACCTATTGAACTATATATTTCCAGCGGATGAGAAAGTTTGAGATTTCATATTATATATTTTGAGTTATGTCCAAATCAAATTTTTAGAAAGTCACTATGGAATCGTTTAAAAACCATAACGATTTATTAAATAAAAAAGTTTTTTAATATAAATTTAACGTCGTTTAACTTCTAATTGAAATTAAACAGTTGAGTAGATCTAGAACTGATTCAAAACTTGTGATTTGACTGCACTCTGCCATGAAACAGTTGAGTTGACTGCGCTGCAATAAACGAGATAAAACCGTCGATGCAATAAAGCTGAGTTGACAAGTCTTAATGATTAAAGCTGCGCATATGTGACTTGCTTTATTAAAGTTTTCATTATAGCATTTAAATTCCTCTATACGAACTTGCTCTATTTAAGAGCATGCAGCCTCTCTTCATCTCTCCATTATTACAAACTAGATTTGATAAGCTGTTTTTTTGAAGAATAGTTCAGCAACTCTTGTAGGTAATAAATTTGTTCCCTAACGTACTCTATGACTCTTCAATATTACTCATTTATTTCAAGTTTCCACTTTTCATCTAGGTCTGAATGGCTAATTGGGAACTCGATAATGAAACCATGGTTCAAATGTACGATGAGTATAATCGTGGTAAGAAACCAGCCGAAGATGTCGTATTTGTGCTCGTAACACAAATGGAATTCCAAGTAGAAGCTGCAGAAGTCAAGTTCGAACTCTTTACTGCCTCGCAACCAAACGTTGCAGTCCAACGTATCAGACCAGTTCAAAAATCCCTCAATGCTCGGTTAAAGGAAGTACTTGTTCGATAGAACCCCGATAGGTCAAGCTCTAGCATGACGAGTCATTCAGTCTTATGCTATTGTGGAGTCGAATGTAATGTGCTTGTTTCTAAAAGTTAGACGAATGCAGGTTGTCGCTTTTGTGGTTGCAAAGCGTACATTGATGAACATAATCGCCAAGTATTGCAAAGTTGTATTTTTTTTCATGGATCGATCCATCGTTGACAGAGAGGGGTATCCAGTACGCACTTAAGATGCAAGATGAGGTTAGTCGCTTGGAAAGAATGAATGTTGCTATAAAGGCTGAAATGCTTCATGGGTGCTACGCTTTACCCAGAAACTATGGGTTATACATATGTTGTATTGGGTCGTATTTATGTTGTATTTGGTCGGTCATAGTTTATGTTATGTTGTATTTGGTCGGTCGGACATAGTTCTATGTTATGTTGTATCTCTTCAACCACATCTTGTTTGTTTTTAATGGGTACTTGAATTGGATGAAAGCTATCGTTTGTTATTCATAAATTACCAAGTACAGAACATTGTTTGTATGTTCTAAGTAAACATTTTTTATTTGTGTTGTGAAAAAAATTTGGACTAGGAAATGTATTTAAATTGGTTGCAAACAAAATTTATTTAAAAATGTTATCAAAATAGTTAAAATGCGTTGACGAGTTTTCAAAATTCGCACAAAGGCGAATTTTGGAACTTCTCCCACGAAAGCCTACAAGAAAACATGTATATTTATGTAAATAAAACTTAAACATAGCTAATCATGTTATTGTTTCACAAAACAAGCCTATTTAGGGAAATTTTCCTTTCCAATAAGATTCACTTAGCCATTTCCGTTTTATGTACATTTTAGCACATATTACAATGAAGTTTCTTTTCTTCCATCCTTATCATGTCCATTTAAAAATTTACTTATCCAGAGTAACTGGAGATAGGGTTAATCAGGAGCGGTT
The DNA here is from genome assembly GCA_030737875.1 of Allium sativum. Lineage (NCBI taxonomy): Eukaryota > Viridiplantae > Streptophyta > Magnoliopsida > Asparagales > Amaryllidaceae > Allium > Allium sativum. The sequence continues at coordinate 141,002,295 of CM060924.1, forward strand.
TCTCTTTTATATTAGGAACTGGTTATAGAATTTGCATTGCTCAAAATTACAATGTCCCTAACATAAAGAAAGATGCAAACACTTGGATCTTTATGGCAAAGACTGTTGAAAATAGGGCAATTCACGTGTGTAGGCTTCTTTTTGAAAACTATAATGGATTTAGCTATGTTTCTAACATAATTACAGGAATAGACCTGTTTTGGTATGGGGAGTTGCGATGGCGAATTTTTAAAACTTGCCTTTTTGCAAATTTTCGAAACTCGCCTTTGGTTTTGAACTATTTAAACATGCCAAACAAGTTTCCAAGAACAACATACAACATACGAACTGCGTTCATCCAATTCGATAAAAAAAATAACTATGATGCAGTACAACATAACTAAGGGCCTACAAAACAACATAAATAAGACCCAACATAACCACGACCAACAATACAACATAACTTAGACCCAACAATACAACATAACCACGACCCAATACAACATAACTACGACCCATAGCTTCGGAATGAACCATAGCACCCATGACGCATTTCATTCTTAATTGCCATATTCATTCTTTCCAAGCGATTAACCTCATCTTGCATCTCAAGTGCGTACTGGACACCCCTCTCTGTTAAAGCTAGATCGATCCAAGAAAATAAATTACAACTCTACAACCCTTAGCGATTTTGTGCATGAATGTACGCTTTGCAACCATAAAATCGACAACCTGCATTCATTTGAGTTTTAGAAACAAGCACATTACATTCGACTCCGCAATAGCAAAGGACTGAACGACCCGTCATGTTGAAGTTTGACCTATCGGGGTTCTATCGAGCAAGAATTTCCCTCAACTGAGCATTGAGGGATTTTTGAACCGGTCTGATGCGCTGGACTGCAATGTTTGGCTGTGTTGCACTAAAGAGTTTGGACTCAACCTATGCGGCATCTACTTGGACTCCCATTTGTGTTTCGGGCAAAAAGTCGACAACTTCTGCGGGTTGTTTCCTACGTTCATACTCATCGTACATTTGAACCATGGTATCGTCATCAAATTCTCAGTTAGCCATTTTGATGGTGAACTACTCTACAAAAATCCAGGTTTTCAGTGCGTGTTTGATGCCAAAAAAATAAAGAGAGGAAGAGAGGCTGGTTGGTCTTTAATAAAGGAGAGAGGAAGAGAGGCTGGTTTGAAGCATTGATCATTTCGTACTCTAATTTATATCAACTTTAATCATTAAGCCTTATCAACTCATCTTTATTCATTTCTATGGACAAGCTCTGCAACATTGTACTGGTTTTACTTTAATAAGGGAGAGAGCAGAGTGTAGTTACATCACCTGTGTAAATGCAGTACCTAAAGTAGATTCCCTACACGATATCCAAGTGTGTCAATGCAGGGTTAAAGCAGTGTACATGTGATGACCCCTTAAACCAGGGAGTTATGAATCTCTCTTGATAAGACTAGTCAGTGCAGGGTTAAAGAAGTGTACATGTAATGACCCCTTAAACCAAGGAGTTATGTATCTCTCCTAATAAGAATAGTCAGCACATGGTTAAAGCAGTGTACATGTGACGACCCCTTAAACCAAGGAGTTATGAATCTCTCCTGATAAGACTAGTCAGTGCAGGGTTAAAGATGTATTTATATGCCCAAGTGTAATGCTCTGTAAGCTCATAATCCATTTACTCAACTATACCAATTTGAGCTATGGACAACTGGGAAATTGACGATGCTTACGAGTTATCAAGGAATCGTCCACAACTGAGTAAGGGTAAATCAAAGTATGTCCCCGAACCTCAAGTTAATTCAATCCCTCGAACATCAAAATCGAAAGCAACATCTTTGAACCTCAAGTTAACTACACTTCCGGGTGGATCCTACCCTTTATGTCGTCGTGGAGAGGAATTAATCATGGTTGTTGCCAAAACCAAAAAATTGCTGGTCATCGATTTTCTGGTTGTGAAGCCTTCGAGGACCACAAGGTTTTTCCTAATGAAATTGATTGTTGTTACTTTATGCAGTGGATTGACCCTCCGATGTGCGAACGTGGACTTCAATATGCACTGGAAGCACAAGCCGAAATAAGACGCTTGAACAAGATTGTTGCGGAGGCAACAAGAGCTCCATTTCGCAGAACTCCGGAGTAGGTGTACGTGGAAACTATCTTATTTTTTTGTCGTTGTTATAGTTCATATGATTGTAGTTTGGCATTTCTTAATGTTGGAATTGTCGTTGTTGTAATCTTCTCATTTACATAATTGTCATTGTTGTAATCTTCTCATTAATGTAATTGTCATTATCACTTCAACTTTAATCATGTCATTGTTGTAACATCATCTCAATGTGGCAGAGTGCAGTCCTTTATCCTGTTTAATGGCAGAGTGTAGTCATGTCACTCATTTTCGAGCATTTTTGGATCAATGTTGGCCACTAGGTTATAGTATCCAATGTGACTTCTCAACACGATATCCAAGTCGAAACAGTGAGTGATCACATCATGGCAGTACGTAAAGCAAATTCCCTATAGTATTATGTTATATGAAAAAGCGTCGGGCAGCACATAAAGCAAAGTTGTACCAGTAACCATTCACATCATTCTTTGTTTTACCCTTTATTCACTTGTACACTATGAGGCTATATATCTCTGTCTAATTACTCACAACTTACCTCGCTACAACAACTTTGTTTCCAAATACTCTGTGCATTCCCACAACTATGCCTTCGTGGCCATCATCTCCAAAATCTGATGAATAGGCGTATGAACAGATGAGATTTCAGGAGATTGCAGACAAATTCCAATTTCTAAACCAAATGAGACCTCAGGTTGAACCACCGTCTAAACAGTGGAACGCACAACCTCCACATCAAGCTCAAGTACCAAATGTTTAACATACGTATGAAAAATCAGTCGTTTAACCACGACAAGAAGTTGATTCTTATCAAGTACCACATGTTCCAATTTCTTAGGAATAGGAAGTTGATTCGTATCAAGTTTTTTGCTACTGCGGTTATCCGGTTGAAGTTATGGTTCGAGCAGATGGCAACAATAATGGTCGGTGCATTCAAAAATGGCTATCCTATCCGAATGGATGCAATTACTCCGAATAGATAGACGAACCTTTGTGCCCAAAGGGAATAACATTTGCAAACGAACTTGAACAAGAGATTAGACGTCTCCAAAACGTTATTGAACAGTTGCGGTTTAACCATAATGTTTAGGCGACTTAAAATCCGTAGAGCATGAACGTGAGATGTAGTTTGGTTGCATACTATTTTCCTAGTTAGCTTCTGTTCTGGCCTAAGTTTTAGTACCTAGTCTCGTGTTAGCATCTGTTCTATCCTAAGTTTTATTATCTATTTCTGTGTTAGTATCTGTTGCATCCTAAGTTTTAGTACTTATTTCTGTGTTAGGATCTGTTGTAATCAACTTTTTAGTTAATATCACTACAACAAAAACACCATATTACAATTTTAATTTTACAACTGTGCGAAAAGCACAGTTGTAATAAATACTTTTTTACAACTATGCAAAACGCTCTGTTGTAATAAATGTTTTATACAACTATGATAAAATCACTGTTGTAATAAACATATATATCACAACTTTTCTTTTTTGTCTGTTGTAATAACTAATATATACTAATTAATTTCTGATAATTAATAGTTAAATTAGAAAGTTGTTTAAACTTACTTTTAGTAACTCTTTTTTCTATTTTTTGTATTAGAGACCTATTATTTGCCAACTGTAATAAATGTCTATTATTTGCCAAGTATAATTGTTAATTATTTGCTAATTATTTTCTCTTGTTAATTCTTATTTCTTGTTTATTATTTGCTAATTATAATTGTTAAATATATTTTAATATTTTTAGAAATTTTAAATATTGTTAAAATAAGTTTTGAAATATTCATAAAGTTTATAAACAAAAATTTGTAACTTTCATAAGACCAAAAAACCTTTAAATAAATTTAAATTAAATATAATCTTCAAATTTAAGAAAATTCATAAACGTTAAAAACTTCAGAATTTGAGAATTGTAAAACTTATATTGCAAATTATTACTTCTATATACATTTGAGATTTTCTTTAAGATATTTATTTTGTATGTACTAGTATTTTTTTTTTTTTAAATTTAAGTAGTAGAAATTTGACTCTTACCAAACGTTGTCCTCTTAAATTGAAAATTAGGTTCAAAATCAAAATTTCCCTCCAAACTAAAACTTCTGCCGCTGGAAATTTGGCTCCAATCAAAATTTCCCTCCAACTTAAAACTTCTGCCACTTCTTTTTTTATTACCACTCGTTCCATTTCCCTAGCTCTTTCATTAAATAATTAATAAAGCATGGTGCCCCTCGTTCACTCCAATTCCCCAAATCCGAAAAGAAAATTGCCACCGCTTTATTCCTAATAAATAAATCCTTCCCTAGAACCGATCATCCAACTTCTCAATCAAAATAAAAAAACAATCGTCGTTGTCGAAAAAAACCGATTCAAGTTCGATTTCAATTCCTGTTTGGGTTCAATTCGAATATGAATCTGAAGTATTGATTTCGGCTTCAGTTCACGGGTTGCGGCGATTTGCGGTGATTCACGAATTGAGAAACAAAAAGGAAGGTGATTTTTTGTGATGAATTGGGGAATTTGGGAGATGGATTGGAGGCGGAGGGTATACGTTTGGTTCGGGCCACTGGTATATGATGATGGGGAAATATGTTGATGGGGAAGTATGGTTTCAGTTTCGGGCCACTTGTATGTTAACTTCCGTCATTCTATTTTATTAGTTAAACCATATGAAGAACTGAGGTTTTTTTTGTTTTTTTTTTCGAAACAGAGATGTGATAATAGAATGGCAACAGAGAAGTTGAAAGAGATTGGATGATATTGATGCCCTAATTCTTACACTGATGCCCAAATCAGTTTTTGTATTAAATTCTTGATTTGCGCTTTTCATATGTTTGTATCGATGTTCAATAGGTATGTTTTTTCGAAAAAACAACTTCATGAGCATATTTCTGTTTGTTTTCTATACGATGCGTCCTTCATATTTAAGGACCGTTTATCCATGGGAATGCTTCATTCTTATGCATGAATGTGTTTTACCCCATCCGCCTTAGTTATCATCTAGTAGACGTCCCACAACCTAGATCATTGTTCGGTCATAAATGAGTCAAAATGTATTGACAGCGATGGCACAAGAGAAGAGTGTGATGTTGATGAAGGTTGGCAAGAGGCTCTAGTCTAATGGGGCAGCAGGTCAGAGATCGAAGTTAAGTAGATGATGAGGCAACTATTTTAGCTGGGCTGTAGGTGAAGTGGTGTCGGTTTCATTACAATTGTTGTATATTACTTCTATATTACAACTCATTGCAAGACCAAAAGCATTGCGAGCAAATCTCGATTTCATTACGTTTGTATTACAGTGATGTATGTACTTGAGATGCATGTTTGTATGATTTGTAAATTCAGCGTATTATGTAAAAAAATGATGAGAGTTTGAAAATTCTTATATACTATTTTGATTTATGTTTGAAGTTTGTTTAAGTTTTGTAGATAATATGTTATGCAATGAGTTCTTTTATTAATAGTATATATAATTTGTTTATATATTATAACTATAAAATAATACGTGAAATAAAATATATCACAACAGTTATACACAGTGGTAATAAAGTTTATTACAACAGTGTAAAATACACATTTCACAACGGTGCTGCAACGGTGTAAAACAGTTGTAAAATACATATTTCACAACGGTGCTGCAACTGTGCAAAACAGTTGTAAAAGGTTTCAGTCTATTACAACTTCTTAATACACGACCGTTGCACCACCATTGTAAAAAGTCTTTTACAACTTTTTTCCACCGTTGTAATATGGTCATTTTGTTGTAGTATATTTGTTGTTATTTAGTTTATGAAATTCGCTATATTTGAATGTATAATTTATAATATAATTAAGAACGAGCCCGTAACGTCGTGGTAGTTAGTGTTATTACGTTTCGAACTTTAATTGAATATATATGATTCTTTACACGCCGGATTTTTTTGAAACAAGAAACGTTCGAATCTACTAAACTATATTTTTATAACGGAGGAGAAAAATGAAGATTTCATATTACATATTTTGAGTTGTGCCCAAATCAATTTTTCAAAAAATCACTGCGGAATCGTTTATAAAGCATAACGATTTATTAAATATATATAAATCGTTTTTAATATAAATTAAACGTCGATTTTAATGTAAAAGGAACAGTCGACATAGCACTACAACGTTTTGTTATTCAGAACCTATCTAGAAGTGAACAATGTAGGATTGTTCTGTGTAAACTTGTTCGAATGAAATGTTGTTATTTGAAATTGGGTTTACTAAAGGCGAGTTTTGGGAATTTGCCTTCTTGCGAGTTCCCAAAACAGGCCTTCAGTAAACCCAAAACAGGTCTATATCTGCTATTATTTTTGAAACAAGGCTAAATGCGTTATTAATTTTCAAAACAAGCCTAGAGGCGTGAATTACCCTTGAAAATATATATCGGAAACCAGACAATAGAGTTAATGATTACATTGCTCAAAATTACAATGTCCCCAACATAAAGAAGGCTGCAGGACACTTGGATTTTTTTGACAAAGACAGCTGAAAAAATATATCGGAAACCAAACAATAGAGATGATGATTAACAATACCAGATCATGCAGATTTTCTTTCCAAATAAAAAAAAAGATACAGAAGTAATATAATTCCTTGAATAAGGAAAGTCACCACAGGTAATATATTAATTTAATTTTGATTTTAAACTGTATTTTAGTGCTATGCTACCAATATTTGGATTGATGATTGTTTTACGCATATCAATAACAATATTTTATTCACCTAAAGTCTAATCAGTAGTGATTTTGCTTCTAGGAAGGGAATTCATGTGTTCAAGGATAACCCATGACATATTTGAGAATTATCTTGATACTCTTATATTTTGAAGCTTGTCCAAATTTCGTTGTATGATTGTACAATGTAAATCTGTTCTCTGTTTATTTTAAACGCACATATTTTTGTTTTAAGTTTCGTTGTGTACTTCTGGACCTTCCACTTATAATGCATTCAGCTAACATTTTCCTGCGATTAAACATAACTTTCATTTTCATACTCCAGAGGAGATGGAAATTAATGGGTAAAAGTTGCTTCAGGTTAGGGTTGTATATGGTTTCAGTATCTAGGACTTGGAAAGCAGACATGAAAGGGGAGGGATGTTTTAGTATTACTATTAGAAACAACCCAATAACCTGTAGCTTTTGCATGTACCATTTAGTCATCTAGTGCTTCCAAATAATTGACTAACCTTTGGGCTCAACATGGTATGGCTCTCATGAATGTTATTTCCTACAACAAATAATTCAAACTGGTGCTGAAGCCTCCTCATAAGTTCACCTTGTCCATGCTAGCTCCCTCGTTCATGATACAGCTATGGCATAATCGGACCATCTCCAAACTTCCTTCATGTTGATATATTCTTGAGGTTCATCCTCAATGGTGAACATTCCACTGCTGCAATTTATAACTCAATCCAGGCATTTGGTCAAACGCCTATATTAATATGTCATGACGATATAGTTAAGTGTTAACATCACATTTAAAATGGAGACTCGCTGTCATGGTAGAATATGTCAAAATGGTATGGTAAGCATATCACTCGAACTTCCGTCACATCCTAAATCTGAGGCAAAATGAAGACAACACAATCAATGAGAAGATGCCTGAACTGCTTTAGACATTATAATTGTTATGAAAAACTACGCCTTTGCGGAAGCGTTCAGGATTTTATTCACCCAATTACTTAAACATGATTTTTATGGAAACAAACACAGATATGAAATCACACGCGCAAACACAAGATATTCCACTCAACCACCCTCTTTATTGATTCACAAAAACAAATTTTGTTTACACTCACTGGTTCATCAACCAACAATAAACAAAATTACAAGAATCAATAACCTTATTGAGAAAGGGAAAGAATATCTAGATGACTACAACTTCTGTTGGAGGAGGAGAACAATGAAGAACGACGGCTAACAAAGACCGGGTCAAAATCCAGTAATAAATCCGCTCAAATGCCAAACTGCTCCTTCTAACCTTCTTTCTGTTGTTGCACCATCTCCTCTGCCGTCAAGCACATCCACGTCTCGTCTCTATCAACATATGTGATTTTATGTCACAAATCACAACACTCCACCTTGATATGAAATCACATCAACAATAAGTCAACCAACTTCCATGGACATGTGAAATCACCATCACATCGCTCCACCTTAATCTGAAATCATATCAACACTCCAACAATCACCAAGGTATAGGCAAATCAAACCAATTGCCAACATCTTCGTCTTCTTCCATCTTCCCTCATCCACGTCGGAGGGCTTCTCTTCATCTCCATCAACCAAACCATTGAGGCCTTCAAATCCCCAATCAAAATTAGTCATCACCAACAGCGCCATCATATCCGACATAAAAAAAAGATCAATTTTTTCCGAACAAAAAACAATTTTTTCCAATCCAGAACCACTCTAAGTTTTGCGATGATCTAGCTCCGATACCAACTGTTGTGAAAACTGCGCCTTTGCGGAAGCGTCCAGGATCTTATTCACCCAATTACTTAAAGATGATTTCTATGGAAACAAACACAGATATGAAATCACACGCGCAAACACAAGATATTCCACCCAACCACCCTTTTTATTGATTCACAAAAATAAATTTTGTTTACACTCAATGAATCAAAACCAACAATAAACAAAATTACAAGAATCAATAACCTTATTGAGAAAGGGAAAGAATATCTAGATGACTAACACTCTTGTTGGAGAAGGAGAACAATGAAGAACGACGGCTAAACCTTGGATTAACTGGAGGCACCAATCATCTCTAGGGCACCAAGCCCTAGAGGCACGCAGCCACCACTCTATTTGGTTATACATTAATCCAATCCTATGTGCTGCTTTTATAGGAGAATAGAAGGCCTAGGAAAAATATCCAATTTTCCTCTTAGAGATATATTAGAAATATATCCCCTCAATACTTGCAGATAAGTCACAGAAAGACCGGGTCAAAATCCAGCAATAAATCCGCTCAAATGCCAAACTGCTCCTTCTAACCTTCTTTCTGTTGTTGCACCATCTCCTCTACCGTCAAGCACATCCACGTCTCGTCTCTATCAACATATGTGATTTTATGTCACAAATCACAACAATAATTTATGTCACGTTTTTGAATAAGAGAGAATTAGTCTGAATGAAAAAAAAAACTGAAAACAATTTTAGTTTGAAGGACAAACCACTGTAAACCACTTCGTCTAACCCAACAAAATAAAAAAAATATTAATTCTCAAATTAGGTTTTCTAGTTTTGACCAACAAAATCAACTGAAGATAATTCAGATGATTTGAATTAAATTGACAGTTTGCTCGAATGTAGGAAGAAACTGGAATCGCCAAAGCAATGGACAATATATGCAAATCTGTAGCAGTCGGTCTTTCATGTATAAACAAAGCAAGCAACTATGACTATTGTGAAGTGCATACATCAATTCACTGTGTTTATACTCTAAGGGCAACTCCAGTGGATTCAAGGCTGAATATTCAGCCCTGAATCGAAGAGGCTGGACCAGTGGTCTAGCGCCTATTTTATAGGCGCCAGACCTTGGCGTCTATTTTATAGACACCAGGATCCTGGCGCTTATAAAATAAACGCTAGGATTCTGGCCTCTATAAAACCCCCCATCCGCCATTTTTATTAATTCGTTTCCTCTTCAATCTCTCATTTTAATTTGTATTTAATAGAAAATTGAGTTGAAATGCTGCCGCGACCCACTAAACTTGTTAGGAGAGTTGCTTGGAAGCCGTCAAACGAGCAAGCGGGTCCATTACACACACCTCCAGTCCCTGGAGTAACAGCTGCAGAGCTTCGTGTCCTTCATGATCTTCCGGCGGGCTACCAGCACAGAGTTGATATTACATTGTCCACGATACAGGTATAAATTAAACGTTAATGATTTCTAGTATTACGCGAGTTATATCTTCGTACGAGCTAAATAGGTGTTATTGAATTGAAAAATATTGCTTATTTCGTAATATATAGGACAAGTACATTCATTGCAGAGGTAGTTGGCCTAAATGCATTACATTTTATGATGCACTTCCCACTCCTATTAAGGGTAGGCTGCAACACAGTCCCTTTGGTCAGTTTTTATCTATTAGACCTATTCAGTCATTCAATAGACCCCTGTTACAGGCACTATGTGAGCAGTGGTGGCCGACCACGCATACTTTCCATTTTTCCGACTTTGAGCTTGGTGTCACTCCTGTCGATTTCTATATGCTGACCGGTATAGAGATTGGTCGTCCTGATCGTAGACCGATTCCTTTTGATGATTTGTACGAGTCACCCCATGTGTTTTCTGTGTTCTTACCCCTTTTCTATGCTACCAAAATTAGTAGTGATGTGGTTTCGTTGACTTACCTGCAGTAGTACGTCACTTCTTATGCGAGTCGAGTGGATATTATAGATGGGGTGACTAGGGCATTTTTACTCTACTTGTTTGGTTCGACCTTTTTTCGAACCATAAAAGTACCGTTCGCTTGGGTTATCTAGCTGCGATTACTATGTTGAATCGGCTTGATACGATAGATTGGGGCACAAATATACTAGGTACTCTGTATACCGCTTTAGATTCATACGTGCTGCGAGACGTCAGAGAGATGTAGACTTTTTGGTATATTTTGCTCATTTGGTATTATGAGTTCACGTCTAACATGCATCCACGCATGGTAAAGATGGCTTCTCAGGTAGGTAAGCAGTTCTTTATGCGGATGAGACGGTTGGAGAGTATTCATTACGTACCTCATGCTCCATTGGGTGTACGTCATGATTTGATTGAGTCTAGAGCACAGCTTGACATATGGAGTCGGGGTAATCTCATATGCACTCCTTGGACTTCACATTTGACCCATCTGATAGATGCTGGTCTTATGGTCGACGGCCACCCGATGGTGATTGCATATACACTCTCTACTCGTAGGGTGGCTTTACACACACCTGCATATATGCCCATGTGGTATTTGGGCAATAAGTGTGCGTACCAGATCAGCGATGATTTACGTAAACCGGGAGATCCGTTATCTTGCGAGGACATGTTTGGCAGATGTAGGTTGATTGGGGTGCAGTACATACAGGCCCTACAGGAGGCTGGTTGGGTTGAAATTAGTCCATTCTTCATTGATGGAGATTACGATTCTTATTAGGATAGAGTTGCTCCACGTAGACAGATATGTCCTGATTATGCCCGGGGGGTTAACATCGATCATTTAAGACCTCATATGGCAGCCAGTAGAGTTCAGGTACCTCGGGTTTCATTTGACCATATTCCATCCCTGTTTTCCCAGCCTCCTATGCAGATAGAGCCTGATTGTACTTTCAGAGCTTACGACATTACAGGTACCATTATTGAGCAACCAGTAGTGTTGTAGTATTGGAAATTATCAGATTGTTGTAGTATTGCAAATTATCATAATGTTTTAGTACGATGCCATACCAAGTTAAATTGTGTTTATAACTAATTGTATTATTATGGATAAATGTCGATTAGTCTAAACGGGGACAACAGACAACATACAACTACGATAAAGGATACATCATCATAACAAAATATATGATACAACATCATTATAACATACAACATGCAGCGTACAACATCATTATAGCCAAATATAGGATACAAGATACATTCCGCATTCGACCCAACATACAGCATACAACTACGGTACAATACGGCAAAACGACCGAACAAACCAGATTACTAGTAGTCTTAGCTTCGCGAAGAACCGCACCACCCATACAACATTTCTGCTTTTGTTGCAACGTTCAATCTTTCCAAGCGACCGACCTCTGCTTGCATCTCCAGTGCATATTGGACACCCCTCTCAATCAAAGGTGGATCGTACCATGAGAAAAAAATACAACGTTGCAAACCTTGTCGGTTATGTGCATCAATGTACGCTATACACCCATCAAATCGACGACTAGCATTGGTTTGACTCTTAGAAACAATCACGTTGCATTCCACTCCACAATAGCAAAGAACAATCCGACCCATAATGCTAGAGCTTGACCTATCGGGGTTCTGACGAGCAATTACTTCCATCAACCGAGCATGACGGGTTTTTTGCATTGGTCCAATTTGTGGGACAACAACGTTTGGTTGCGTGGCACTAAAAAGTTAAGACTCCACTTCTCAAGGTTCGACTTAGACATCCGCCTGTGTTTTGGGCACAATCTCTACATCTTTGATTGGTTGCTTATTCCTTTCATATGCATCGTACAGTTGAACCATCATTTTATCATCGTATTCCCAACTAGACATTGTATGTAGAGAAAATGTGGATAGCAGAAAATGTCAAAAATTATGCTCTGCTGCATAATTCTGCATAACATGATAATCAAAGATAAACGCAACATCGTGCAACCAGATTACAAATACGAAGGATCCAGACAACCCCCACAAATTTACCGAGCTTCTAATGATGAAATTGAAGGACAATTCGATATGTTTCACGTAGACCAACATGAAATAATCGTAATTCAGCACTGCACAATCGGTTTCAAAAAGATCTGATGGATCACATTTGGAACGCTTACGACAACCAGTATATTATATTTCAGAGACTATGTTTTATTACGCATGTTTCCATTCATGTTTCAGAATCTTTTTTTTATTATGTCTATTTGCATTGAAGCGTGTTAGCTTTGTCGTATGTAATATATTGGATTACTTTTAATTATTCGATACATACAAACTGTCTTAAAGAAAAAAAATACCATTGATTAATTCAAACTAGAAAACAATACATAGATGAAATCAATTAAAGCGACACAACACCACATAAGTAAACTACATACACCCAGATCCATCACGACTATCAATAATGCGCTGTTTATAATCCATCCAGTACTGTCTCGATAGTGGATCCATTCCAGTGACATCCTTTTCCTTTACTAAAGTCTCTTGCAGTTGCCGCTCCAACTCAAACCTATCGCGTTCAATCTCGGTTAACTGTTGCACTATGTATTTGACATTCTTCATTTTCTCTAGCATTCTTTTCGTGCATCTGCACCAACCGAGAATCAAGTTGGGTTTGAACAACATTTTTCCTCTTCGCAGATGCTGGCCCATAGGTCTTGCATCTTCATCAAATTCGGTAGTTGCATCTTCACCCGCATTAGAATCTCTCTGCAAAGATTCTTCTGGACTTGAAATATAGGAATTTCGGCTTGCTTTTTTCTTTTCTTTTGCCTTTGTTTGAACATCTGTTAAGCTCTTCGCATTGCTAGAAGTCCATTTTGGATGACTAACGAGCAATTCATAGCAATCAGCAAACTGGTAGTAATGCGGTTTTTACGCACCATTTTCTCTTGGAAATAATTTCAAGAATTGGTCGTTCTCCATTCGCTTCTCCAAATGATAAAATAATAAATATTGGTGTACTTTCGTGGTAGGTAAACAAAATATCGACAAGCAAATGAAAGAATTACAAATTATTACCAATTCGGCTTCGCCGCCCATTCCGCTAGGATTTGCGGTTCTTATTTCGTGAACTTGAGACTCAAAGAATTGGGTTTGTCGATTTATCTTCCCAAATCGACCTGAAAGTGCAGACATTGATCTCATCCTTTCTACATGCTTTCTGTTGTAAGTAGACATAACTTTCCCCAGAATACCTCCCCACTTTGATCATTTCCCTTGACTGAATCATTAGAAAAATGACAATACATTAAACAGAGATGTTTATCTTCGTCCCCGGTCCACGGCGCACAAGAATGAAACAAGAGTGGTGGAGCAGAGTGAGGGGTAAAATCTTCGACTAGTTGAGAATCAAAATCCCAACTATTCGTATTCATCGCTTGGTTGTTGAATTGGAATGGATATGACATTGTTTACTGCTAGATAAAGAGTATGGTGGATTTGGAGAAGTTTATGTGTTTTACAATGAGCTATTAATACCCATATATATAGTAAAATAAAAAATATGACTGTTTATGGCCGTTGGAACTTCTATATGATCGTTTATGGCCGTTGTTAGTTCAAAAAAGTGACCGTTTATAGCCGTTGCAAGGGTAGTAGGGCCAGAAATGGGGTATGGGTGGATGCACGTGTGGAGGAAGGGGAGTTCCTGGCGCCTATTAAATAGGCGCCAGGGTTCAATTCAGGATCCTAAACCGGATCTTGAATCTTACCCTTAATATTCAGACTGAATGGCTCGACTGGGTCACATTGCCTTAATATTCAAGGCTGAATGTTCACCACTAGAGTTGCTCTAAGGAAATATAAAGTAAATAGTTGACATGTGTTATTTCTTTTACTTGATACATTATTATTGTAGATTCTTATCAACAAAATAAAGCTTCAAATGCAAACATTCTTCAAGCAAATGTTTATTGTTAATATTAATATTTAATTGTTACTTAAGAGGAATATTTGCTGAGCAAATATTATAATTGCTTATTAATAACCATTATTATAATGACAATTTTCCCATTAAATATTTACCATGTCCATGTTTGCTTCTTACTTATACATATATGTATATATCACAATATTTATTTAAAGCTATAATTAGAAGGGAAATAAAACTATTTTTAGTTAGCAATTTACCAAATGTGGCTTGAAATTCTCACAATCATGAATCAAATCAAAACATCAAATTCCAATAGTATGGAAAATCCAACAACTGCAGTTTAAAATTTATACCATTTTAAAAGATCATACATCTTTTAAACCTTATCATCAAAAGAAAACAACCCACATCAAAAAGAAATCGTACAAAATCAACTACAAAGAAACATGCAAAACGCCCCCTCCCCCCCCCCCCCTCAAAAAAAACCTTGGAAACCTATAGGAGTAGTCTTAATTTTTTTTATTGTAACGACCAGCCTTTTTGACCGTTTTAAGTAGCTAATTAAACCAACTCGAACCGCTCAAATGACGTATTGTTATTGTTATGGGGTTTAAATAAATCAAATCACCGAATCACAGACACAAAAAAGTAGAATATCTCGCATCGGAACAAATAAAATACAATAGTAGTTCATGAACTACTAATTAAAAATTAAAAATTCAAAATTTATACATAATATCAGAGTTACATAATCAAATACAGCGGAAGTCTAAATACAAGAATTTCTAATATTAAGAGAAATCCAGAACCGATAGATAGAGACGATGTCTTCAACAAGTCTCTAGATTCAAACGGTGAAATCTCTATATTGCAACACTCGGTCTGACCCGAATAATAGTGCAAAAACAAAACATTTGGATCAGGACTAACATTCTTATATCAATGAATCAACTCAAGTGAAATGTTCAATGAAATGCATCAATAACTTAAACGATGTTTGTAATTTCCATCCTCTAATAATCTGTCAAATTAGATATCATATAATACAATACACTATTATAATAGTGTTTATGGTTAAATACACTATGAAAATAACATAAGCGGGATTATCATTATTACCCTTACACCATTTATAAATACCGTAATCTATACAGATATTGTAAACTAGTGTCTATCAGGGGGCACTCCATAGCTACGGTACGAATCAAAATTGTAGGGGCTCGATCAGGATTATAAGACAAGGCACATAAGGAATACACACGGTAGGATTCTACTAATGTACGCCCAGACCGGTGTGTCCGATAGCAGGTGCGACCTAACTAATTTATGGTATAACACATGTTTAAGTCATTTTAATTATGCCCCGAAGGTCAAGGACGTCCATCATCGTTCTCTTCACTACGCCATAAATGGCCTATCACACCGAAAATCCATAGTGTTTCTAGCTACAATGTTGCCATTGCTATGTTGTTTTTTGTCTATTGCAACGCACACTTAAATGTGTTAGCATATATATCAACATGTATTGTAGTAGCCGCATGAATAAAATTATCAATCCACGTCAACACGATCCAACGGCTCAGGTTAGCAATCTGTGTGAAATAATGTTTAGTCCAGATTAGCAGTCCACACATGAAATAATGTTTACAGTGGGAAGCAAAAACAAAGGGGGAAAACTAACAAAATATTGAAAGTTTCAATCAAAATTTAACAAAATACCCCGCTGCTCAATCTCTCAAACACTCACTCTCTGGTTCAATTAGCGCTAAAAGTACAAGTTTACAAGCTTAATTGGGGTTCGATTAGGGCAAGTTCGAGTTCAAGTTCAATTAGGGCTTCCGTGTTTCAATTAGGTCTTCAATTGGGGTTCGTTTGGGTTTTAGATTTTAGTTAGGGCTTCGATTTAATCTGCTGCTTAAGGTAACAGAGAATTAAAATAAATGAAAATTCTCAATTCTCTACGATGTCTGGGGGATAGAATATTTTCAGGAACAAGGAAATCATAATAATTTTTGTTTTTAGCCATAAGTATATTGCTGTTTTGTGCAACAAATTCATGATTTTTTTTATCAACATATTTTTTTTATTATGTATTTTCCATCAGTTTGGCGTTTAGTCTTATCAACCAATGAAATACCTATAGTTTGATATATAATATCTTTTCCATCCCTTTTCATAGATAGATGAATTGATTCAACAATAAATATGCCTCTTTTTACCAATTCTGTAAGAATTAGATCTTTTTGAATCAACATTAAATTGAGATGATGTAATAACCCGGAAAATGTGAACCAATTTAAAATTTTTAAAATTGGTTATTACCAAAGAATTTGAATAATTGAAATAGCATATTTCAATAAAATAATGAATTGGGACTAGTATGGCAGTTAGAAAATTTGAATACGAACTTTGTCTGACTGTACCGGGTGGAAAATATAACAGAATTTAGCGAAACTGAAAATATTTAAATCTGTTTATCAATACCTTTCTAACGAATCTGAAAAATCGAAGTTTCATAACGGGAATCAAAAGTTATGGCCAAATGAATTTTTAGAAAGGTCGCTATATAGCATATATAGCCCTTCAAAATATATATTTCGCATACGACCTCGGAATTTGATGAAACCACTTTTGTTGGGTCCGGGATGTCAAATTATTGTCAGGTTTCAAATTTCGTAATTTTTGAAGCTAGTATGTGAGCGGGGCAAAAGAAAATGTGATTGGTCAATTTCTGTTAAAATGGATCGACCTGAAAATGGACATTTTGCATATGAGCTCAAAATTCGACGAAACTGGTTTGGTTAGGACCGTATCGTCAAAACAAAGCTAGATTTATTTTTCTGGAATTTTTCGATTCAGTTTGTGGCCCTGGCAAATTGAAATGTACGTTCAAATTGAATATTAAATGTTTTATACTTTAATTTGAAAAATAACTGACTGTAACAGTCGAATTAGCCAACGAAACATATCCCATTGTGTCCGGAATGGGGGTATTTAGCTAGGGACGACAGTCGTTGGGTTGAAATTGGTGTACGTTGGGTAGAAGGGGTAATAAAGGAATTTAAAAATATAATATATTAGAAAATATATTTCATTTTCTCTCACTTCTGAAAAAACCCGATCAACCCTAAAACGAACGACGGAAATCGTTTGAAACCTTTCCCCCCCGATCGTCGCCGCCACAACCAATATCGCCGCCGCCTCCAGTTGACAATTCCGACCGCCTTCCTCCCCCCTTCAAATCAAAACAAGCCTCGTCAGAAACCGTGCAATATTCGCGTCGAATTTCCTCGAGGAAGTCCGCCCCTTTGAAGCGCCGCCGTGCCTCGCTGGAGCCGCCAAGTTCGCCGCCACCACCGCCGACAGGAAGCCCGTTCCTAGCGCTTCAACGTCGTAGGGTCTGATCTGGATAACGAGGTACGGTTTTGATTTAAAATCAAAACCTAGTTTTAAAGCTTTGCAAACCCTTCTGATTTAAATTTCTGAATTGAAAATGACACTTTTAAGTGTTGCAAAACTTTGAAAAATCGTATCTTTTTAGGGTGTTAACGAAATTCGATGAAATAGGAAACATCAGGACCGCAGGGAGGCTCTCTACAATCTAGCAGAAGACGCGGATTTTTCTGATCTTTCTACGATTTTTAGCACAACAAAAACCAATGTGAGGAATCTAAACTAATTTGTGTGAATGGAATCGTGTTGTATAAATTATATAAGCGAAGTGTAAATTATATACGCATTGTATACCTCATGTACATGTGTTGTATAAGTTATATTAGCGATGTATAAATTATACAAGCATTGAATGAAACATATATGCTTTGAATTGTGATGAAATGCAAGTGAATTATAGAAATAATATATATATATATATATATATATATATACACACTCCCCTCGTCCACAGACCATGGACGATATTTATTGCTTGTGATTGGCGTGATATTATATGGTATGACGAATGGTTGGAAATAATTGTTTGTGGTTGATATGTGGTTGAAAAATACCTTTGTGGTTGAAAAATACCTATGTGGTTGAAAAATACCTTTGTGGTTGAAAAATACCTTTGTGGTTGAAAAATACCCTCTTGTGGTTGAAACAAATTAGAATATGATTGTGGAATTGAAAATAAAACATGCCGCCTACGTGAGAACTAGATGCATGATCCCCATTGTCAAAAACCGCGAGGTTTTAAGGTAGAGCGAGGAGCCGTACTAGGGACGGTCCTGGTTTTAACTATCCTACCGTTATGCTGCCGAAATTTTCTGAAATATTCATGTGTTAGAATAATTTTCATTCGTTGAAATTAATTACATATGTTGAAACCAATATTCATGTGTTGAACTGAAATTCATTCGTTGAGTTGAAATTCATGTGTTGAATATTATTTGAATTTAAACAAATAGATTTAACGATAAAAATCACATTTTTACATATATATACAAACTATAGAGAATATTTATGTGTTGAATTGAAATTCATTCGTTGAGTTGAAATTCATGTGTTGAATATTATTTGAATTTAAAATAGATTTAACGATAAAAATCATAATTTTATATATATATACAAACTATAGAGAATATTCATGTGTTGAATTGAAATTCATTTGTTGAGTTAAAATTCATGTGTTGAATATTATTTGAATTTAAACAAATAGATTTAACGATAAAAATCACATTTTTATATATATACAAACTATAGAGAATATTCATGTGTTGAATTGAAATACATTCGTTGAGTTGAAATTCATGTGTTGAATATTATTCGAATTTAAACAAATAGATTTAACGGTAAAAATCACATTTATATATATATATATATACAAACTATAGAGAATATTCATGTGTTGAATTGAGATTCGTTCGTCGAGTTGAAATTCATGTGTTGAATGTTATCGTATTTTAATATAAAATGAATAGACAATAAAAACTACATTTTTATTGTGAATATGAAGTGTTAAAAACATTGACGTGTTGAATAAATATTTTTGGATGATAAAAATATTTCTTTTATCATGTATACGCTTTGATAAAAATACACACGTGTTGGAAATAAATAATAGTTTGCTAGGAATATGATTATTAGCTTTGTTCTGCATATATATACATGTGTTGAACAGGGAAAAATGGATTAGCTGTAGAGTAAAGAAATTATTTGCGTGCCCGACAAATAGGTAAGCCTTGATGAGTTGGCTGCGCAATTTTATTTTTATACCAACTCCTGTGAATGCCATTGGATGCGGAGTGCTGGTTATTCTATGTGAAATAATAAACATCGCCATAGGATAGTAACAATTAATTTTGAACTACACTACATGACATACTTCTTGACGATATGCATACTTCATCATATTCCACATAAGCAATTGGAGCTTGTGTGACGAGGTGGAAGATTTACCATACGAGCGAGAGGCTTGTATGGCGATGATTTTATACTACAGGTTGAACTGATGACTGATAAGGACTATATAAAATATAACGATAAATTTCCAAATTAATAAAAAAAAACCCACACGAGTCTAGAGTTGACAATAATCACGTCTCTCTAGTCATTAGATGCGGCACATGGACTATTTATTTCCACACGGAACGGGGTGACGAGAATTTATTCTCTAGAGTTATTATCTATACATGCTCCCCCGTAAACACCAGAATATATCACTATAAATATGTGGATGCTTTATAGGATTTATTGGGTACCTAACACGGCCCAATAGATTTCCAAACCCCTTCCCGTACAAAGGAGGTTATGGCAAAAAAATTCGAAATATTAAGGCGTTAGTGAAATATTTGAAGTGAAAATGATGTTGAAATTAATGAATGAACTATATTTGAAATAAATGAATGAGCTATATTTATATATAAATATATATATATATATATATATATATATATATATATATATATATATATATAGAAAAGAAAAGAATCGAAGCCGTGCAGTTCGTGTTTTGGAATCATAATTTGAAATGATTAGTACGAGAAATCCGACCATCAGATTTTCCCGAAACCGCAACCGCTGGGTTCGCCTTGGAAATATCTTTCCAACGGCACCAACCTTGTAAAAATCCAATGGTTGGATTGTCTGGAATGTATAATTCAAATCTGAAGAAAAACAGCGCCAAAATCGTTATATTTATATATAAATATAAATATAAATATAAATAAATTAAATCGAATAACGACGCTGCAGTTCGAGTTTTGAAACCGTAACTTCAAACGACTAGTGTGGGAGATCCGACCGTCGGATTTTCACGAAACTGTAACCGTTGGTTCGCTTTGGGAATATCTCCCCACTGATATAGACTTTGTATAAATCCAACGGTTAGATTTTCCGATATGTGTAAAACAAATTAGGGGAAAAACAGCGCCAGTGCCACGGCCCGACCTGAAACGTCGTTTAATTAAATAGGGCCATTTTTAAATAAATAAAGATGGCGTAAAATCGTTATAAAATATTATAAGCAACATAGATTGGGAATAAACCAATTTGGCTTGATCTGTTTGATATTTGATGGTTGTATGTGTTTGACATGAAAATAACACTAAAGAACTGAAATATGGATGTCAAATAATATAACCATGGAAAGAATTGATTTAAATTCTAATTACGTGAATTATTTGAAAAGGCCGAGCTAACCCTCATTTCAAATAATTGATCGAGCGGTTCGAATTGGAAATTGCAAAGACGATTCAAGACCGACGATCTTCGTATCGGTTGGATGGGCACTGCTGAGGTTCCTGACTGGAGTAGGTACCGTGAAGGAATGGAAGTAGTAGCCGTCTGAACGTATGTGTTGATTGGACGGGTATACGAGGAATTTGACGCCTCAGGTTTCGTTCAGACCCAGAACGGACTTGTAAATGGACCGTGTGTCTGACATTGGATTTTTTTCTATACTGATTGATCTCTGTTAAATATATATCTATTTGGCGGCGGAGAATTTATTCTCTTGCTTAACGCCCTTCTCTGAGACGTACGAGCTCAGAGGTTATATATCGATAGAAATCAGTCGTATGGAGTGGATTGCCTATGTGGCATGCCAAGATGCTGTGATCAAGGCTTCTGTTGCAAAGCAAAGTCTTGTGTTGATGATCAAAGCACGGCCTACATAGCTTGGCTTTGTGTATAGCGTGGATTCGCGAGCCTCACACCCCGGTATGAGTTAAAAACGGGATAAGGACTACAGGGAGAGTACGACGTTTCTTTCTAGCTATGGTGGTGTCAGTGACTTACCAGCCCTGACATTTATATCTATTTTTCGCCTATGTGGTTGTTGGAATGCGAGGCGCCTCGATTATAGGTCTGTAAGGACCGGGAAACGTGTGTTCAGGAATTGCCAATCCTCAAACGTAAGAGAGGACCGGCCCTGAAGATCCAGGGGTTACCCAGAGTGTGTAGTCCTGAGGCATTTGCTAGAATGTCTCGAAGCAGAGAGGAGCTTTCCCCTTGCCTCGACTCATGACGGAAATCCAATTTCTAATACGAAATAACGGATTCGATTGTAGAACTAGTATGGCGACATAGTATATGGTAGCTATGCCATCTATGATTGATATTTATGATGCTATTCGTTTTGAAACATATATGCACTAGTAATAATACCAAATGATTTTGCTTTACACGTATTAAGCATATTTGGCCATTATAAGGTAAAACTCTATCCTCCGGCTTGCGTTGCATTGTATGATGGGATTTGAGTCTTATAATGGCTTCATTCTTTTTAAAAGCCTTGCGTTGTTTTAAAGAATTTACTTTGTTTTAAATGCACCAGCAATCACTGGAGTAAACCCGTTCCGCGAAAGTGGCGTGGTCCTACGATTTGCTTATTATTGTTGTTTAAACTGTTAAATAGATTTCTCATACCAGTCCCCATGACTGACTCGTTGTTTGTTTCACTTTGCAAAAGCGGGTGCCCTTATTTTCACACGGGCAGCCTAGTTCACAGGTGACAGGTTGTTTTTGGCTCTGCACTATTGCATAGAGTGCATTTTGGCTCATGGCGAGGCTGACTTCACCGAGATGACTTTGACATTTTCCGCCATTATTGTATCTATATTATGATTCCGCCTTCGGCGATGTAGACTGATACCCTTATTATGTCTCACTGCATGTATATATTCCGCCTCTGGCGATGGTGACAGATCATTTCCCTTTTATTTACTAAGTTATATCCTATGCTGTGCTATTCTGATGTTGTTACATGTTGTGATTCCGCTGTCATATCCATGTAAAATTATTCTCTTTATTGTTTTTGCTATTGTCTGTTCTCTGCTATGATGATTGATGTGTTATATTCCAACGATTATCCTTAATACCGTCACACGGATTTTGGGATCGTCACAGTTGGTATCAGAGCTTTGGTTAACCTTAGTTCTGGGATCTAACACATTAAACACCTCGTCAGAACAGAATCAGTAGTGTTCTAAGGCGTGTAGCTCATTAGAGATAGGATTAGTGATGTCCTAGAATGAGCTAAGCAGATTAGCAAAACAATTTGATCAGTACATCATTACATTTCCTTATGTTCCCCTGCTTTATCATATATGAAAATTATCAAATCTGTGAGCTTGACTCTTTTCTTGCTTATACAGTACTCTCTCTGATGGCTACACGAGCAACAGTAGCTAGAGGAGGCCGTGGAGGCCAAGCAGGCAGAGCAGGAGGACGGGGGAATATCCCCGTAGTTGAGGAGGGCCCTATTATTCAGCCACCAGCACTCCAGGACTTTGAGCTAGACAGAGTAGCGAAGAGATACAGGAACCTAGGGGAAAACCCTTTTCTGGCCTTGGTACAGTGACTGAGGCTGTTGCTTGGTTGAAAACCTGTGAAAAGATCTTTGAAGGCATGGGATTGGGGACCAATAACAAAGCACGACTAGGTATCTGGCTCTTACAGGAGGAAGCTGAGTTGTGGTGGGATGCCATCACCTCAGAAGATGCAGCAGGTACTGTTAGGACCTGGGAGCAATTCAAGACCATGTTCAACGAGAAGTTTGTACCTGAGCAGGCCTTAGAGAAGATGCGAGAGCAGTTTGCTAATCTCCAGCAGGGAGATCTCTCTATCCAAGATTACCTCAATAAATTCACTCAGTTGTCGCGCTATGCTCCAGAGCTTATTATGACCAACAAAGCTAAGAACAAGAGGTTAATATTTGGGCTATGGCGCAAGTACCATGACAGAGCCATGAGCAACATCAAACTCTCCTTCTCAGAATTAGTGGAAATGGCTTGCAATTATGAAGATATGGATGAAAGACACTCCAACCAAGACCGCACCAAAAGTCAAGCTGGAAATAAGCGCAAAGCTTCAGCAGATCAGCCAGAGTCTAGCATTACAGCGGCCGCTACTCAGAAATCTGGGAAGATCCCCAAAGGAAATTGCTACAACTGCGGGAAGTCAGGACATTTTTCTAATGTGTGCAAAGCCCCAAGGAAGATAAAGGCAAATCCAGACCACAGCTCAGCCGAATGCTACAACTGCCATAAGAAAGGGCACTATAGCAGGAATTGTCCTCTGAAGCAGAATGCACAAGTGGCTCATGTGTATGACGGAGAGAACCCGCCAGCTATCACCGATGGATCAGGTAAACCCGACGTCTTGGGAGGTACCCTTACCGTTAAAAATATTCCTATTTCTGTACTTTTTGATACAGGTGCATCATGTAGCTTCATTTCTAGTAACACTGTTAGTAAGTTAAAGTTAAAAGTAAGAAGTCTAAAGGAACCAATTAAAGTTCAAAACCCGATAGGAGGCTCTGTCGCTCTCAGTTCATATTGTAGGATGCCTGTCTCTTATTCTTGCTACAAGTTTTCTTTTGATTTGATCATCATGCACTTTCCCGAATTTGATGTTATACTCGGACTAGACTGGTTGACAAAATATAAGGCCGAAGTTAGATGTGCCGAAAGAATCGTTAAAGTTGAAACAAAAGTTGGGCATATCACTATACCATGTCTCGGTTTAGATCCAAATAGAGAAGAATTTTGGTCTTCTTTGGAAGTTACTCCCCCTACATTAGAAAAGATACCAGTCGTTAAAAACTATGCGGATGTGTTTGAAGAAGTAGAAAACTTACCCCCGCAAAGAGAAATTGAATTCAGGATAGATCTAGTTCCTAACGCCCGACCAGTAGTACATCCAATTAGAAGAATGGCCCCGAAAGAAAAAGAAGAGTTAGGTAGTCAAACCCGAGAATTGCTTTGGAAAGGTCTGATCAGACCGAGCTTTTCAGCTTGGGGAGCAGTAGTAGTATTTGTCCCGAAATTAGACGGTACTCTAAGACTTTGTGTTGATTACCGAGATCTCAATAAACAGACACTGAAGAACAAATATCCCTTGCCACGTATAGACGATCTGTTAGATCAATTTAATGGGGCAACGGTATTCTCCAGAATGGACCTAGCTACAGGTTTCCATCAATTACTTATAGCCGAAGACTGTGTTCCTTTGACAGCCTTTAGGGGTCCCGATTTATTCTACGAATGGTTAGTAATGCCGTTCGGCTTGTGTAACGCTCCGACATATTTCGTGGATCTTATGAACAGAGTGTTCCATGGTGTACTGAATAAATTTGTTCTAGTCTTCATTGATGACATTTTAATATACTCCAAGTCGGAAGGCGAACATGCAAAACATTTAGAACAAGTGTTGGAAATTCTGAGGAGAAATGTCTTGAAAGCTAAATTTTCTAAATGTGTCTTTTGGCAAGACGAAGTTAAGTTCCTAGGCCATGTCGTATCAAAAGAAGGGATTGCTGTAGATCCAAGCAAAATTACAGCGATTCAGAACTGGAAACAACCTACTACCCCCACAGAAGTTCGAAGTTTCCTTGGATTGGCTAGTTACTATCGGAAATTCGTTCAGGATTTTTCAAAGATATCTGGTGTATTGACAAAGCTTATAAAGAAGCATGAGAAATTCAAATGGACTCCCGAATGTGAAGAAGCTTTCCAGGAGATGAAACTGAAGTTGACAACTGCTCCAGTATTGATAATTATAGAAGGCAACCAAGACTTGACTGTATGGACAGATGCTTCTATTGGAGGGCTAGGCGCAGTATTAATGCAAAAAGGCCAAGTGGTCGCTTATGCCAGCCGTCAGCTGAAGCCGCATGAAAGAAACTATGCAACTCATGATCTTGAGTTATTAGCTATCATGTTTGCTTTAAGAATCTGGAGGCATTATTTATTGGGTGAGAAGTTCGAACTATTTACTGATCATCAATCATTGAAATATCTATTCACTCAGAAAGATCTAAACTTGAGACAACAGCGTTGGTTAGAATTCCTTGCGGCATACGATTTTGAGATTCTATACACTCCAGGGAAAGCCAATGTTGTAGTAGATGCGCTCAGCAGAAAGAATGAAATCATCGCCAGTTTTATCATCACGACTTCATTAATTGAAAAGATTTCGAACCTTCAGAAAGACGATGAATTTATTCAAAGAATCAATCAGAGAGTCAAGGGAGGTGAATCCACAAGTTTCCGACTCGATGACAATGGAGTTCTTAGATTAAAGGGCAGAATTTGCATCCCAAATCTCCCAGAGCTCCGAAGAGAAATACTTGATGAGTGTCATAAATCCAAACTAAGCATCCATCCCGGTGTGAGAAAAATGTACTATGACATCAAGCGCACATTCTGGTGGAGATCAATGAAAAGAGATATTTCATTATATGTTAGCAGATGCTCCACTTGTCAGTTAGTTAAGAGCGATCAGCAGAAATTGGCTGGACTATTACAACCTTTAGAAATTCCAGGATGGAAGTGGGAGCAAATTTCGATGGACTTCATTGATGGCTTGCCTCGAACTAAGAAAGGAAATGACAGTATATGGGTAATTAATCGTAGATCGCTTCACGAAGATTGCCCATTTCATACCTGTCCGATCCAACAGAACGGCTCAAAGTTTAGCACAGATTTACTTCAAAGAAATAGTTAAACTACATGGAGTGCCGCTCAATATAGTCAGTGATAGAGATCCCCTATTTACTAGCAAATTCTGGGAAGCATTCCAGACAGAATTGGGAACCAAATTGAACCTAAGCACCGCTTATCACCCTCAGACAGACGGCCAAACTGAGCGGGTGAATAGAATTCTAGAAGATTTACTGTGGGCTTGCATTATCGATTTTGGAGGCTCATGGGAAGATCAATTACATTTAGCCGAATTCTCTTATAACAATAGCTATCAAGCAAGTTTGGGAATGTCTCCATTTGAAGCATTATACGGTAGACCGTGCAGATTTCCCGCATGTTGGGTAGAACCTGGAAACAGACTTGTGTTAGGACCCGTTATGATTCGAGAAGCATCAGATGAAGTCGATTTCATTAAGAAGCGATTGAAAACTGCACAAAGCCGACAGAAAAGTTATGCTGATGCGATAAGAAGAGACTTATCATTTGTCGTTGGCGATTATGTTTATTTAAGAGTTTCTCCGATGCGGGGAGTAATCAGATTTGGCAAAACTGGGAAGTTGGCACCGAGATTTATTGGTCCCTTTCCTATACTTGAACGGATTGGAACTCTGGCATATAGGGTTTCATTACCAGATTGGTTACCTGGTGTACATGATGTGTTCCACGTGTCTCAACTCAGAAAACATGTGCATGATCCAGAACTTGTTGTAGAAGAAGCAGCGTAACAGGATACAGACATAACTCCAGAATTAGTGCTCAGAAGAGAGCCATTAAAGATCGTTGGCAAAGAAACTAGAGAGCTAAGGAGCAAAAAGATTCATTTAGTTAAAGTGCAGTGGAGTAGTGATCCTAGAGACTGTACTTGGGAGACTGAGGAAAGCATTAAACAAGCCTACCCCAAATGCAGAGTGGACATCTCTGATTAACTCCGGTGCAAGGTACCTTTACAATACTTTGCATTTACATTTTGTTTCCTACTTTGCTGTTATTTCCTTTTCGAGGACGAAAAGTTTAAGTGGGGGAGATTGTAATAACCCAGAAAATGTGAACCAATTTTAAAATTTTAAAATTGGTTATTACCAAAGAATTTGAATAATTGAAATAGCATATTTCAATAAAATAATGAATTGGGACTAGTATGGCAGTTTGAAAATTTGAATACAAACTTTGTCTGACTGTACCGGGTGGAAAATATAACAGATTTTAGCGAAACTGAAAATATTTAAATCTGTTTATCAATACCTTTCTAACGAATTTGAAAAATCGAAGTTTCATAATGGGAATCAAAAGTTATGGCCAAATAATTTTTTGAAAGGTCGCTATATAGCATATATAGCCCTTGAAAATAGATATTTTGCATACGACCTCGGAATTCGACGAAACTACTTTTGTTGGGTCCGGGATGTCAAATTATTGCCAGGTTTCAAATTTCATAATTTTTGAAGCTAGTATGTGAGCGGGGCAAAAGAAAATGTGATTGGTCAATTTTTGTTAAAGTAGATCGACCTGAAAATGGACATTTTGCATATGAGCTCAGAATTCGACGAAACTGGTTTTGTTGGGACCTTATCGTCAAAACAAAGCTAGATTTATTTTTCTGGAATTTTTCGATTCAGTTTGTGGCCCTGGCAAATTGAAATGTACGTTCAAATTGAATATTAAATGTTTTATACTTTAATTTGAAAAATAACTGACTGTAACAGTCGAATTGGCCAACAAAACATATCCCATTGTTTCCGGAATGGGGGTATTTAGCTAGGGACGACAGTCATTGGGATGAAATTGGTGTACGTTGGCTAGAAGGGGTAATAAAGGAATTTAAAAATATTATATATATTAGAAAATATATTTCATTTTCTCTCACTTCTGAAAAAACCCGATCAACCCTAAAACGAACGACGGAAATCGTTCGAAACCTTTCCCCCCCGATCGCCGCCGCCACAGCCAATATCGCCGCCGCCTCCAGTTGACAATTCCGACCGCCTTCCTCCCATCTTCAAATCAAAACAAGCCTCATCAGAAACCGTGCAGTATTCGCGTCGAATTTCCTCGAGGAAGTCCGCCCCTTTGAAGCGCCGCCGTGCCTCGCTGGAGCCGCCGAGTTCGCCGCCATCACCGCCGACAGGAAGCCCGTTCGTAGCGCTTCAACGTCGTTGGGTCTAATCTGAACAACGAGGTACGATTTTGATTTAAAATCAAAACCTAGTTTTGAAGCTTTGCAAACCCTTCTGATTTAAATTTCTGAATTGAAAATAACACTTTTAAGTGTTGTAAAACTTTGAAAAATAGTATCTTTTTAGTGTGTTAACGAAATTCGATGAAACAGGAAACATCGGGACCGCAGGGAGGCTCTCTACCATCTAGCAGAAGCCGCGGGTTTTTCTGATCTTCCTACGATTTTTAGCACTACAAAAACCAATGTAAGGAATCTAAACTAAATTGTGTGAATGGAATCGTGTTGTATAAATTATATAAGCGAAGTGTAAATTATATACGCATTGTATACCTCATGTACATGTGTTGTATAAGTTATATTAGCGATGTATAAATTATACAAGCGTTGAATGAAACATATATGCTTTGAATTGTGATGAAATGCAAGTGAATTATAGAAATAATATATATATATATATACTCCCCTCGTCCACAGACCATGGACGATATTTATTGCTTATGATTGGCGTGATATTATATGGTATGATGAATGGTTGGAAATAATTGTTTGTGGTTGATATGTGGTTGAAAAATACCTTTGTGGTTGAAAAATACCTATATGGTTGAAAAATACCTTTGTGGTTGAAAAATACCTTTGTGGTTGAAAAATACCCTCTTATGGTTGAAACAAATTAGATAGGATTGTGGAATTGAAAATAAAACATGCCGCCTGCTTGCGAACTAGATGCCTGACCCCCATTGTCAAAAACCGCGAGGTTTTAAGGTAGAGCGAGGAGCCACACTAGGGACGGTCCCGGTTTTAACTACCCTACCATTATACTGCCGAAATTTTCTGAAATATTCATGTGTTAGAATAATTTTCATTCGTTGAAATTAATTACATATGTTGAAACCAATATTCATGTGTTGAATTGAAATTCATTCGTTGAGTTGAAATTCATGTGTTGAATATTATTTGAATTTAAACAAATAGATTTAACGATAAAAATCACATTTTTATATATATACAAACTATAGAGAATATTCATGTGTTGAATTGAAATTCATTCGTTGAGTTGAAATTCATGTGTTGAATATTATTTGAATTTAAACAAATAGATTTAACGATAAAAATCACATTTTTATATATATATACAAACTATAGAGAATATTCATGTATTGAATTGAAGTTCATTCGTTGAGTTGAAATTCATGTGTTGAATATTATTCGAATTTAAACAAATAGATTTAACGATAAAAATCACATTTTTATATATATACAAACTATAGAGAATATTCATGTGTTGAATTGAGATTCGTTCGTCGAGTTGAAATTCATGTGTTGAATGTTATCGTATTTTAAAATAAAATGAATAGACAATAAAAACTACATTTTTATTGTGAATATGAAGTGTTAAAAACATTCACGTGTTGAATAAATATTTTTGGATGATAAAAATATTTCTTTTATCATGTATACGCTTTGATAAAAATACACACGTGTTGGAAATAAATAATAGTTTGCTAGGAATATGATTATTAGCTTTGTTCTGCATATATATACATGTGTTGAACAGGGAAAAATGGATTAGCTGTAGAGTAAAGAAATTATTTCCGTGCCCGACAAATTGGTAAGCCTTGATGAGTTGGCTGCGCAATTTTATTTTTATACCAACTCCTGTGAATGCCATTGGATGCGGAGTGCTGGTTATTCTATGTGAAATAATAAACATCGCCATAGGATAGTAACAATTAATTTTGAACTACACTACATGGCATACTTCTTGACGATAAGCATACTTCATCATATTCCACATAAGCAATTGGAGCTTGTGTAACGAGGTGGAAGATTTACCATACGAGCGAGAGGCTTGTATGGCGATGATTTTATACTACAGGTTGAACTGATGACTAATAAGGACTATATAAATTATAACGATAAATTGCCAGATTAATAAAAACCCCACACGGGTCTAGAGTTGAAAATAATCACGTCTCTCTAGTCATTAGATATGGCACATGGACTATTTATTTCCACACGGAACGGGGTGACGAGAATTTATTCTCTGGAGTTATTATCTATACATAATCCCCCGTAAACACCAGAATATATCACTATAAATATGTGGATGCTTTATAGGATTTATTGGGTACCTAACATGGCCCAATAAATTTCCAAACCCCTTCCCGTACAAAGGAGTTTATGGCAAAAAAAATCGAAATATTAAGGCGTTAGTGAAATATTTGAAGTGAAAACGAAGTTGAAATTAGTGAATGAACTATATTTGAAATAAATGAATGAGCTATATTTATATATATAAATATAAATAGAATAGAAAAGAATCGAAGCCGTGCAGTTCGTGTTTTGGAATCGTAATTTGAAACGATTAGTACGAGAAATCCGACCATCGGATTTTCCCGAAACCGCAACCGCTGGGTTCGCCTTGGAAATATCTTTCCAACGGCACCAACCTTGTAAAAATCCAACGGTTGGATTGTCTGGAATGTTTAATACAAATCTGAAGAAAAACAACGCCAAAATCGTTTATATTTATATATAAATATAAATATAATTAAATTAAATCGAATAACGACGCTGCAGTTCGAATTTTGAAATCGTAACTTCAAGCGACTAGTGTGGGAGATCCGACCGTCGGATTTTCACGAAACTGGAACCGTTGGGTTCGCTTTGGGAATATCTCCCCACTGATATAGACTTTGTAGAAATCCAACGGTTAGATTTTCCGATATGTGTAAAACAAATTAGGGGGAAAACAGCGCCAGTGCCACGGCACGACCTGAAACGCCGTTTAATTAAATAGGGCCATTTTTAAATAAATAAAGATGGAGGAAAACGTTATAAAATATTATAAGCAACATAGATTGGGAATAAACCAATTTGGCTTGATCTGGTTGATATTTGATGGTTCTATGTGTTTGACACGAAAATAACACTAAAGAACTGAAATATGGATGTCGAATAATATAACTATGGAAAGAATTGATTTAAATTCTAATTACATGAATTATTTGAAAAGGTCGAGCTAACCCTCATTTCAAATAATTGATCGAGCGATTCGAATTGGAAAATGCAAAGACGATTCAAGACCGACGATCTTTGTATCGGTTGGATGGGCGCTGCTGAGGTTCCTGACTGGAGTAGCTACCGTGAAGGAACGGAAGTAGTAGCCGTCTGAACGTATGTGTTGATTGGACGGATATACGAGGAATTTGACGCCTACGGTTTCGTTCAGACCCAGAACGGACTTGTAAATGGACCGTGTGTCTGACATTGGATTTTGTTCTATACTGATTGATCTCTGTTAAATATATATCTGTTTGGCGGCGGAGAATTTATTCTCTTACTTAACGCCCTTCTCTGAGACATATGAGCTCAGAGGTAATATATCGATAGAAATCAGTCGTATGGAGTGGATTGCCTATGTGGCATGCCAAGATGCTGTGATCAAGACTTCTGTTGCAAAGCAAAGTCTTGTGTTGATGATCAAAGCACGGCCTACATAGCCTGGCTTTGTGTATAGCGTGGATTCGCGAGCCTCACACCCCGGTATGAGTTAAAAACGGGAAAAGGACTGCAGGGAGAGCACGACGTTTCTTTCTAGCTATGGTGGTGTCAGTGACTTACCAGCCCTGACATTTATATCTATTTTTCACCTATGTGGTTGTTGGAATGCGAGGCGCCTCGATTATAGGTCTGTAAGGACCGGGAAACGTGTGTTCAGGAATTGCCAATCCTCAAAAGTAAGAGAGGACCGACCCTGAAGATCCAGGGGTTACCCAAAGTGTGTAGTCCTGAGGCATTTGCTAGAATGTCTCGAAGCGGAGAGGAGCTTGCCCCTTGCCTCGACTCATGACAGAAATCCAATTTCCAATACGAAATAACGGATTCGATTGTAGAACTAGTATGGCGACATAGTATATGGTAGCTATGCCGTCTATGATTGATATTTATGATGCTATTCGTTTTGAAACATATATGCACTAGTAATAATATCAAATGATTTTGCTTTACACGTATTAAGCATATTTGGCCATTATAAGGTAAAACTCTATCCTCCGGCTTGCCTTGCATTGTATGATGGGACTTGAGTCTTATAATGGCTTCATTCTTTTTAAAAGCCTTGCGTTGTTTTAAAGAATTTACTTTGTTTTAAATGCACCAGCAATCACTGGAGTAAACCTGTTCCGCGAAAGTGGCGTGGTCTTATGATTTGCTTCTTATTGTTGTTTAAATTGTTAAATAGATTTCTCATACCAGTCCCCATGACTGACTCGTTGTTTGTTTCACTTTGCAAACGCGGGTGCCCTTATTTTCACACGGGCAACCTAGTTCACAGGTGACAGGTTGTTTTTGGCTCTGCGTTGTTTCATAGAGTGCATTTTGGCTCATGGCGAGGCTGACTTCACCGAGATGACTTTGACATTTTCCGCCATTATTGTATCTATATTATGATTCCGCCTTCGGCGATGTAGACTGATACCCTTATTATGTCTCACTGCATGTATATATTCCGCCTCTGGCGATGGTGACCGATCATTTCCCTTTTATTTACTGAGTTATATCCTACGTTGTGCTATTCTGATGTTGTTACATGTTGTGATTCCGCTATCATATCCATGTAAAATTATTCTCTTTATTGTTTTTGTCATTATTTGTTCTCTGCTATGATGATTGATGTGTTATATTCCAATGATTATCCTTAATACCGTCACACGGATTTTGGGTTCGTCACAGATGCATCCCTCCTCGATTGTTGTGTTGCCTAATGTACTGCTTTACTTGTGCCTAATTTACTGCTTTAAGGTATCACTCAATAAACGACGAGGAAAAACTATGGCCAGAACTTCCTGAGTTCAGTGAAGGGTTCATCAGTGAATTGAAACTTTTTATTCGAAATAATTTTTCTAGATTTGCGGTAGGTAATGAAATTACATGCCCTTGCAAAAAGTGTCATAATCGCAAGTGGAATTGTCAAGAAGTAGTCTACAACCATTTGATTTGGAATACTAAGTACGAAATACTAAGTACGTGTTACACCGAATAAACAAATATTGTATGAACTAAACAATTTAATCATTGTTTTACAAGCCATACAATACAGTCCAAAGCAAATTACAACGTTTTTCAAAAGCACGAAATACTAAGTACGTGTTACACCGAATAAAAAAACCTAACGTCTAATGGTACTTCATGATCTAGGACTTATGAATTGGGCAATTGGGGTAATGGAGACAGAATTCCCCGTTTTGCTCAATTGTATTCCATTCTCGACCAAAACAAACTTCTCCAACATATATAACTTGATCATCCTCCTTCATGCCTTCATTTTTTGCATCTTCTTGTTCCTCCTCTTTTATCATCTCTTTCTCTTCTTCTTCTTCTTCTTCTACTTCCATTATTGGATTATCATCCCCGATGATAATCAGATTTGTTTGATTATCCATAACAAACTTTTGTAGATTCCGCATAATTTTTCCTTGTTCAACATGCTCTTGATTCGTCCGTATTTGCAACACTTGGATTTCAGCGAGAATTTGGAGAACATACTCCATTTTCTCTTCTAATTTTATCACACGAGTGAGAGTATAGCATTGAAATGGACCTTCGAATGGTCCAGCGGATGATTCGGGATTAGTTTGGTTATTATAATTAGTGGAGGCCATTGTTTAATTTAGTTTTGAGTTTTTTTAGAAGTGAAATGAGAGAATGAAGAAGAAAATTCGAAATAGAAAGATAGTTGTTATAACTAACTTTTGGTGGGAATTAATTTTTGAAATCTGGCAGTTATATGTCGACATATCTAAAAATGTAATTCGACATACATGTGTTTTTAATTTTATTTTTCTGATTTTTCATATTATTCTTATAAATATATATATAATTATTCTAATTCATTTAATGAATAAATACCTAATTCTCTTCTAAATTTGGTGAATGTTGCTTCGTTTAATGGTTTTGTTAATATATCTTCTATTTGTTTTTCTGTTTCTATAAATTCGAGTGAAATTTTCTCTTTACATATGTTATCTCTTAGAAAATGATGTCGTATATCAATATGTTTAGTTCTTGAATGATGAGTTAGGTTTTTAGATATATTTATAGCACTCGTATTATAGCAGTATATTGGTGATTTGTTTATATTTAATCCAAATCATTTAGAGTTTGTTGCATATATATTACTTGTAAACAAGTCAAAGAAGAAGATATATATTCTGCTTCAGTTGTTGACAAAGATACAGTATTTTGCTTTTACTAAACCAAGAAACTACTGAAAGTCCTTAGAAGTGACATGTTTCACTAGTACTTTTACGATCGGATTTACATCTCGTATAATCAGCGTCACAATAAGAAATTAAATCAAACGAATCATCTTTAGGATAAAATAATCCAAAATCTAATGTATGTTTTACATATCTTAGAATACGTTGTACAGCTTTCAAATGTGTTTCTTTAGGTTGCGATTGATATCTTGCACAAAAACATACACTATGCATTATATCTGGTCTACTAATGGTTATATATAATGACGATCCTATCATACCTTTATATAATTTTTGATCGGCGCCTTTTGAGGTATCATCTTTACTTAAGGTTATATTAGTTGCCATTGGAGTTAGTCTCCCATTAGCTGTTGTTAAATTATATATATTAATTAAATCACTTGCATATTTTTCTTGATTAATAAATATTTCATTCTTTAATTGACGAATTTGCAAGCCTAAAAGGAATGTTAGTTCTCCCATATGACTCATCTCAAATTCTTGGGTCATAATATCTGAAAATTCTTTATTCATTTTGTTATTAGTTAATCCGAACATTATATCATCAACATATATTTGTACTGATTGTATATCATTATTATTTCTTTTAATAAAAAGTGTATTATCTATTTTACCAATTTCGAAGTTAGATTGTAATAAATACGTTCTTAATTAATCATACCAGGCTCTAGGAGCTTGTTTTAATCCATATAACGCTTTCTTTAGTTTATATACGTGATTTGGTAATTTTTCGTCTTCAAAAAGAGACGGTTGCTCTACATATACGTCTTCTTTAACAAATTCGTTTAGAAAAGCGCTTTTAACATCCATTTCAAATAATTTGAAATTATCATGATTAGCAAATGCTAATAATATCCTAATTTCTTCTAATCTTGCTATGGGGCAAACGTTTCATTATAATTTATTCCTTCTTCTTGAGTATAACCTTGCGCTGTTAATCGTGCCTTATTTCTTACGACCTCACCGTGTTCATTCATTTTATTTTTATAACCCCTTTTAGTTCCAATTACTGTTTTATCTTCTGGTCTAGGAACAAGTTCTGATACATCGTTCCTCGTAAATTGATTCAATTCTTCTTGCATGGCAAGGATCCATGAATCATCGGATGATGCTTCCTTTGGATTTTTAAGTTCGATAGTCAAACTAAATGTTGAATTACTCATATTATTTAATTGGTTTCGAGTCCTAACAACAGATTCAATATCTCCAAGATATTTTCTATAGGATGGTCCCTTAGTAATCTAATCCTTTTATTTGGTTGACTATCTTCATTATTTATTTCATTAATCTCATTTTCACATTCATCTTCGTTGTGTTGTGTTATATTTTTATAGTTTTCTTCAAAGGATACATTTAAAGTTTCTTCTATAGTATTAGTTCTTGAATTAAAAACTCTATATGATTTACTTCTTTCTGAATATCCAATAAATATTACTTTATCGAATTTCGAGTAAAATTTATCTACATTTTCTTTAGTATTAAGAATAAAACATTTATTTCAAAATATTTTAAAATATGATACTTTTGCTTTCTTATTATACAAAAGTTCATATGGTGTTTTATGAGTTAAGGGTCTGATTGAAATTCTATTTTAAATATAACAAGCTGTTGCAACTGCCTCAGCCCAAAAATTTCTTGGTAAATTACTATCAAATAACATAGTCCTCGCACACTCTTGTATAAACCTGTTTTTACGTTCAACTACTCCGTTTTTTTAGGGGTTATAGGGAAAGAATTTTTTTAGGTTATTCCCTTTTTATTACAAATTTTTTCAAAATTTCCATTTTCGAATTCTCCACCGTGGTCTTTACGTATTGTTTTTTTTAGGTTATTCCCATTTTATTACAAATTTTTTCAAAATTTCCATTTTCAAATTCTCCACCGTGGTCTTTACGTATTGTTTTGATTTTTAAAGATAATAAATTTTGAATTCTTTTAGCAAAATTTTTAAATTGATCAAAAGCATCACTTTTATTTTTAAGAAACAATGTCCAGGTAAATCTAGAAAAATCGTCGACTATTACTAAATGTATCTATCATGATTTGTTGATTGGGTTTGGTCCATATGAATTAAATCTAATGGTTTCGAGGTTGTAATTTCCTCTTTTGATTTAAATGAAATTCTTTTTAGTTTTTTTAACTGACAAGCGTTGCATAAATTATTAACTTTAAATTTTATTTTGGTGAATCCCTTAATTGAATCTAATTTAGAAATCCTAGAGATGTGTTTGAAATTTATATGACCGAATCTCTTATGCCAGATCCAAGGGTCACTTGTATTGGCCATAAGACATAGATTATCGTTGGAGATTTTCATACTCAATATATAGATATTTTTCCTTCCATCTCCTTCGAATATTACTTTTGAACTCCTATCTTCTATAAAGCATTTATCCTTTTCAAAATTTATTTTATAGCCTTTATCGCAAAGTTGACTTATACTTAGTAAATTATGTTTTAGACTCTTAACTAATAAAACATCAGAAATAGTAAGAGTTTCAAAATTACCGACATTGCCGATGCGAACAATATATCCTTTAGAGTTATCTTCGAAGTAGACCATTCCACCATCTTCATATACTAGATTATTTAGTAATTCTGGATTTCCCGTCATGTGTCTTGAACAGCCACTATCCAATATCCATTTGTCCTTTTTGATTTCTACCATTTGTCCATCAGAATTTGAATTCTCAACAGTTATGTAACACACCATTCCGGAATTTGAATTTTCAACAGCCACGTCACCCATCTTTTCAAAATTTTAATTTCCAATTTCCAATAGCCATATAATACATCTTTTCCTGTATTGGACAACACTTCAGTAGATCACTTGAATTTTCAACACAATTGAATGCGGACTCTTTCAACATTGATGCAATGCATGAATTGACACTAGTGTTAACAATCATTTCAAAATTTTCCGTTTAATATTTCAAAAAATAAGATTATGAACTTTTTGAAAACCTATGCTCTGATACCAATTATTAGGGAATGTGGAATGCAGATCTTAAGGAAAAATAAACACTAAAGGGGGGTGAATAGTGTTTTTGAAGAATTTATGAAAATCTTAAACTTATATGATCTACTATATGAATCACACACAATAGAGATGACCACAGACACAATCAAACACAAACACAGAAACAGATAAATATAAAATGCAGAAAAGGAAAGAACACACCGGATTTTATACTAGTTTGGATTACTCCTACGTCCAGTCCCACGCAAAACTGGATTGCGCAGAGCTTTATTATTATCAATATCCAAGTACAATCCCCTTGATTTCACGGCTACAAGGTTAACACCGCTCCAAACACCCTTGATTTCACGGCTACAAGGTTAACACCACTCTCTTTCCTTTATTTCAAGGCTACAAGGAACACACCCTTTCCCAATTAATTCCCAAATGATTACAACATCCTTATAACTCTTCAATAGCACTTCAATTCAGAGAGTAGTGGATAGAGATTGAGAATAGAAGAAGTTTTATACAATTAGAGTAGAAATTGATAAAGTAGAAGTGTCGAAATCAATAAAATGATAAAGAATAATAGTGAGATGAAGAGGGGTGAAGATGGAGAAGAAGAATTATGATTTTTTTTTCGAAATTAGCCCCTACTTATAAGATTTGAATGGTTGCAACGTTTCAAAAACGTTATAAATAGTGAAAGACACTTTCTTTGAAAATTGAATTTCTGACAGTTGTATGTCGACATACCCATATATGTATGTTGACATATGTCACATATGCTTTATTTTTTAAACTAATTTTTAAGTTTTTAATTAAATAATTATTCTGGAAATTCTTAAATCAAAACTTAGTTATATAAATGAGTATTCTAAAGTGTAAAATCATATGAAATCATAATAATATATTATATAAACATATTTATAAAGTTACGAGGTTTATAATTATAAAACTATATAACTATATAAACTTTTATATATTAAAACTTTAAAATTTATATGTTTGAAATCATAAGTAAGATAAAATAACTTGAAATCAGAATTTGAAAATTAGAATTTGAAAAACAGACTTTGAACCTGGAGTGCTAATCAGAGTCTTACATATAAACTAGACTCTATTACTATTTTTTTCTTGAACTCTTGATATCTTGATAACTTGATAACTCATGAGTTTAGAATCTTTTCTGAATCCTGAAGCTCTTGAAACTCTAAAACTGTACGGTCTTCAGTATTTAAGTCATGTATACAAATCCTGCATATATATGTATATATATTCTAGATAAAGATGTTAGCATACATTTAATAATCAGTGATAACTGAAATAAGGTTTTTGTCATCAAAATTCCATTCTCCAGCAATCATTTGCCACAGCGATTTACTATCGAACAATAGTAGTTTAGTGATTTATAATCGTGGAAGGCGTGTTGGTCGGAGGCAGTTCACCGCGCAAAATGATTTTGTACTGTTGTTGATTGCCATGTGAAATGTGCTTCTTATTAGAAAGCACATAAAATTTATTGTGTTTTGTTGTAATATGTATAAGTAATAAAGGTGAATATACTAATATGCTAAGGGACTTTACAGCAATTTACAATTTTACATGGCATGTAGACTCTATAAATAGTGGGATTGTTTACATTGTTTGTACACTTAAATCAATAGAATAAAGGCTCTCTCTCCCTCTAATATCATCTGTTCTTTTTAATGGCTTTCTAATATCTTTTGTTTTCTATAATAGCCTTTCTTATTTTATTTTTTGTTCTTGTCTTATTTTATAAGACGTTATCAGCATGAGATTCTATTATTGTTATGTGTTGAAATCTTCTACATCTACATCTATGAATTTGTCATTTAAGTAATTTTTATTTGAGCATTGTCAATTCATGAATTTCTAGAATTGTTCTACAATAATTTTCTATTTGAGAATCTTTGATTAATGGATTTATGAATTTGCTATATCTTTTCTTCTTTTAGATCTGATTCAAACTTCTAGATCTCTTTTTCTGTATATTTTTGTAGATCTAGATTGGGTTCTAATAGATCTAATTTTTTAGATCTAATTATTTTTATTGACCCAAAATATGTATCTAGATCTATTCTTCTAATTCTTTGCGGATCTAATTTTGAGTTTTCCTAATCCAATTTGATGGAAATTTGATTATACATGTATTGTTTTCATTATTGGTGATATAGAGTTGATCTAATTTTATCTTTCTCGAGCTACTATTATTTTGCATATGTAATTCTTTTGGAAAGACTAAAAACAGAATATCTTTTTAAAAAATGATTTTTTTATGTATACCCAACATAATTATGGGTATAAAATGTAAAGATGTAACATTTAAACTCAATAACAATATTAATTTATCATTGGAAGTGAAATTGAAAACTCATGATATAAATAAATTCATTCAAATGAAGACCCTGAAGTTCATATAAAATTCCTTCGAATGAGGAACCTGAAGTTCATATGCAAATGAGAAACATGAAATATCTCAAAGCATATAATTGCATTAATATTTGCTTATAGCAAATGACCTATAATATTAAAGGAATTGAAAAACCG
The DNA here is from genome assembly GCA_030737875.1 of Allium sativum. NCBI lineage: Eukaryota > Viridiplantae > Streptophyta > Magnoliopsida > Asparagales > Amaryllidaceae > Allium > Allium sativum. The sequence continues at coordinate 141,042,629 of CM060924.1, forward strand.
ATGAAAGAAAAAGTTTCAATAAAAGGCAAAAGGCTTATATTCTAATTTTATACTACACATAATTTCTTGAAGAAATTTATTGTTAGAAGAGATCCTTGCACTTATACTAAATATTATTTTCTTGAAGAAAAATAGTAAAATGACTCTTATATGTAACTAAAAGCATTTTCTAGAGAAATTGCTTCAATTTAAAATATACTATAGTAATATATAAATTATGATAAAACTTGAAGTTTTATTATAGTAATTTTAGAACATATCATATTTCCAGAAGAAATATTTTATTGTTTCTTGGGAAAACTTTTATAAATAAAATATGCGTCCTGAAGATCATATTAAGTTAATATCTAAATATTGATCTTAATTTTGCACATCGGAAGTGAATGCAAAAACAATTTTTATTATAAAACGGAAAACTTAGAAACTTGCAGTTTCTATAATGATAAGAAGTAATTTTGATGCAAAAAGAAAGATCTATATATGGATTATATAATTTGAATCTAAGACATGTAATTTTTTTTATGTTGTGAATTTGATGTATAGATCTGCATGTTTTTCGAATCATTCATATTAAAGAATGTAAAATATTGGTTCTATGATTATTCACTCAATTCTCGATTAGACATTATGCATATATATATATGATATTTTAGAAAATATGATATTGAGAATGCGGTACAACTATAAGTTATTCATTTCATCTTTATCATTGATCAATACTGTAACTAGATCTGAAATTTTATTCTATTGATTTAAGTAAAATTTATTTATTTGATTCATATATTTGGATCACATAACCTTATTTCCATTGTTTTTATAATAAATGCATTAGATATATCATTATGGTAATATATTCTATTACCATATTATCATAAATGTATTAAATGCATTAGTATTGTAAGTTAAATGATGTATTTTTGTGGTTGGAATAAGAATAGACATACGTATTATTATTCGATGTATTTAGCAAGTACTATCTAATGTAACAGAAGAAATAAAAAGGTTAGAACCACAACCTGAAATTGTGCGAAGAACTTTTAAAACTAGAAGTTTTATAACTCAGAGTCTAAAACCCAAAGTATTGAATTATATATATATATATATATATATATATATATATATATATAACACTTTTTGAAAGAGTTTACAAGTTTGAAATCTTGATAATTAGCAAATGTAAAAGTTTCTATATTAGAAGCATGTTAAAAAATTGAGAACCAAAACTTCATCATAAATTAATAAACTTGATATACATATGTTTAACAATCAACAACTCGAATGAGAGAATAAGAACATCAATCACGTATTTAATAAGTGAACACATGTATACACACATATATGTGGATATTTAATTAACAACTTGAAGTTGTTATGAACTCATATTATAAATTATGCTATATTATTTAGTAATTCACACTATAAGAAAAAACACCTTTCGCAAGAGGCCATACCTGTTGCAGTAGACCTATTGCAACAGGCCAAGGTCCGTCTATATAGCCGAAGTTGCAAAAGATCGGTCCCTTTTCACAACAGTTTTTGCCCGTTGCAATAAGATGTTGCAGTATATTTTTTTGCAACGGGCTTTTGTTGTTGCAACAGATACTTTCGCAACAGTATTTGCCCGTTGTAATAGATTCATAAATTGTTAAAAAAAAAATTTACAGCTTATAAATATTACATATTAAATGTATTCGTTTTAGCAATAGTGTATATCACAAAATGAAATAAACAAATAAAAATTTTATTTTAATAAAGTTTTAATATTACAAACAATTACAACAAAAATTTCAATAATTTTCATACATCATTCATGTACAACAATTTCTACTCTCATATACCACATTTTTTTTTCAAATTTAATATTTTATTACATTTCCCAAATACACTATTTCTACTCTCATACACTAATACGATAGTTCAAATACTTTAATGAGCTTACCCTCTTCTTGAAAAGATTTTCATTCTTAACCTTAGCACCCTGCTCCGTCGCAAGGAAAGCCATCGTTCTTACAATCTTTACTAACCGAACATGCACAACATCATTTGCTAAAAAATGAAAATCTCTTCTACCTGTCAAATAGCAATGCAATTCAAGAAGAGTAAGCAACACACAAGCCAAAAAGCATTGAATAATATCATTGAACTAAGATGTAAACTTGAAATGTGCATGTAAACTTGAAACAGTATACACGTGTTGATCTTAACGGACCAGTGTTCAATTAATACGATAGAGAGGTGGTAAACATAAATCATTTTTTTACATGAATATATTATGCATATGTGTGGAAATGGTGAAGAATAAATTTAATTAGACGGACAATCACCTTAGAAGGGGCCAACATTATAGTTGTCTAAATGGCCAACTTTCAGCAAAATGGAGTATACCAATAGCAGTTACACGCATTCAGCAAAATTTAAGGTAAACAATCACCTTAGAATGGGCCATCATTATAGTTGTCTGAATGGCCAACTTTCAGCAAAATGCAGTACACCAAACTTTTAGCCCATTTCAGTTACATGCATTTTAGATATAACGTAGTCAAATTCCAACAACCATTATACAACATATCAACGAAAACAACTTACTTATTAAAGTGAAGATTAAACAAAAATTATTCAAGTGCAGATTGCTATAACTTTAAAATGGGTGAGGCAGTATCAAATATGACAAATAATGTGATATTATAACTAAATTAATGTAACTCCATTCAAATGAAAATTGCCATCAAGGTTGCATCTCTTGTATTCATCAGTTAACTAACCAAACTCGAACGACATAATACATTAGCTTAATTTTCAGAGCTGATTCTACAAACCTAAATTCAGTCTTTGTAGCAAGGACAGAAGATATGGGAAGTCCTAACTAAACCGAAATGTTCACCTAATCAAGTTCAAAGTATAGTCTCCTTAAAGAGAGCGTGCGTATCAAACATGTTATCTTTCCATCATCTATCCAGTTAAAACCCTAGATAGTTCTAGATTTCAAAGAAAAACCTTGGACTGGTCTTTGATATGGAACATTTAATAGGTTGGCTTATAAATGTTTCATTTTGATGGGCTCATACATGTATATCAAAATCCAGAGTTACATAAATGTAAATTTCATAACTTTTTATACAACAGAAATTTTAAGATAAGCGCAAATTTGTGATTCAGATTTTGGAGGAATTTTTTCCCCTTCTATAGCTCAAAAGTAAAATTCAGTAGCAGCTTCAAATCGAGATGGCAGCATCAATCTAAAACCATAAACAGTTAAAAACTAGCAACAATTGAAAAACAACCATACCTTTGCAGATTTGCAACGACGAACGAAGATTATGAGGAATCACCTCAAACAAGGTCGCAAACAAGCTGACGATTCGTGTTTTGCAGATTTGCAGTAGCGAATGAATGGAGGCAATGAGAAAGGTCCTCGGTAAGCGGGGAAGGCAGCACACATGACATGATGGGTTAAATAGGTACAAAGCATTAAATTAAACAATGAAAATTTAATCAAATTGAATCTACAAAACTGAAACTATAACCACTATGCAGAACAAAATCATTACAATCAGATATCAGCAACTTATCACATTGATGTAGTTTTGTATTTCAAACCATTTGGAGATGCTGACATAGGAACTGACGATGGTTTGCTTATAGGCCCTCGTCCCTCATCAATGGTTGCCGAAGTAGAATCAGCAAGGGAAGCCGAGCATCATAAAGAGGTACCAAAGCTTATATATTATATTTCGTTTTAATGTAATTTTGTTAATTCTGGTACTTTTATAAGTGCAGTAATTATATAGTAGCATAACTCAATGGTGTATTGTTTTACAAAAATACTATAGTACATAGGTTTTAGTGGTTTTTAATAGAAGTTAATTATTGCATGTCATAAATTAGAGATAAACGTAATGCTGAATTAAATATTGCACTAAAAGTCAATTGATGGTACAAGTTCAAAGTATAGGACTAAATCTCTAAATAAAAAGCAAACCAGATGCATTAAATGTATTATGAAGTTCCATCAGTAACAAAGTTTAACGAATACAAGTCTAAATTACTACAATGATCAAATCTGGCTCTAACTCTACATATGTAAAATAGTTTTTTACAAAAAAATGAACAAAAAAGTAGCAATTTTGTATTATAAGTTGAAGCTACAATGAGAAGGAATGTTAAAATAATAAAAGAAAGAAGGGAAGATGGATTGAGAAGACAGTAGACACATAACATTCTAGATATAATTGACCCAGGATGAATTAATAGTGTAACTTTTCAGTTTGAACAACTATCAAACACAAGAAAGTAGGCAGTGCAATACTCAGGGAATGTATACGTATATGATTAAACTGGCTTGAGTAGAAAACACTTGAGGAAAAAAAACGTACAAAGTAGAATAAGATCAGTGAAGATGACCGGTGCAAAGTAGCAAGTCAGAGCATGTATAAGCGTACAAGCAGTGGTCAGGTGCAGCAAACTCAAATTCAACAAGAAAAGGAAACAAAATACATAAACTGGCTCGACAAGATCAAGTGCAGTAACTCAAACAAAAGAAGCTGAGCCTCAACAAAATCAAAGAAAACACACAAACATGAATGTAGTTTAATTCGCCAAGTTAACTTTTATGGAGTATCCAATTCCAACTCCAGTGAATGGTAAAACGCAAAAAAGTACATTAAAAAGCTGCTAAGTATTAAAATTATCATTGCTACAGAACTAAAGTTTGAAGTTTAATGTCCACAACAGTCAATCAAAATTTATAAAGCACGATTTCTCAAATTTAGACTAAACAATAAACTTTTCCCATACAGTAAAAGATGCTCCAACAATTTTAGTCAAGGTAACACAAAAATGAAGCATACTAGATATGAAATCGGGATATGCCAGTTACTATATGCAATGATCCAATTCTAAAGTATTTTATCAAACTATAAGCCAGCAAGAATAGAGATCAAAGTGCGCAGTACAATAATCATACTCGAGAAGTAGCAACTTAAAATAATTTTAATCGTAAGTAAGCTTACTTGAATTGCGCCGAACAGGAGCTAAGAACGACGAGCACATCAACGGTTTCACTATGTGGTGATGGTTGCAAGTAGAGCCTGCAACAGCTTGGACCAACGGAGAGACATCGATGGCAACCGGTCTAGAGCGTGGATTTTTGAACTCCAACAAGCTCGGATCCCGAGTTCCCAAACTATAGCAATAAACGCTAAATTGCAACAACCAAAAAGACGTATTAAGGAAAAAAAAACAAAACAGAATAGAAAACATGTATTAAGGGACAAAGCAAGATAGCTCAGTAAGAGTAAGTTTCGTTTAGATTATTATTCCATGCAATCATGTTGCGTTTATTAAATTCCAAAATAAACAGCAAAAGAAAACTACAAACCACTACCAGATAATCTATTATATGCAAAAACAAATCTCATAACCATATGCATATGAAGCCAACGGTAAAATGGTAAGACCAGAACAAGCAATAAGAACTCACCGCCACTTTGACAGCCTCGCCCGTACAACGACGCTCAATCATGTCGCAGCTGAAATCCTCCTTCAACGGAGCGCAGGTCACCATCAAGGACCGCTTAACGCGCTGTCGGCAACTCAACTGATGCTGCTTTCGCCACTCAATTTTAACCAGCTAACATCCAGCTTTCGATGCATAAAAACAATTAATCTAGTGCGAAGCGGAATTAGATTTAGAAGGAGGAGGAATTAGATTTAGAAGGAGGAATTATATTTTAATATAGTGTCGATATTTAGGAGGAGGAATTAGATTTAGAAGGAGGAATTGGGAAAGGTACGTGAATTGGGAAAGGTAGGTGAAGGCGGCTCAAAAAATTAGTGTGCGAAGCTGTCCTGAAATTTTTAAACAGCCCGCCTTTTAATTTGTATAGCTCGCCTTTTACTCTGGAAAGGTAACTGATTATGCTTTGTTTATAAATTATAAATATTTAATACAACTTTTTATTGATAAATTATTAATTATAAATTATGATTATTCTTAATTAGTAAATTAATTATTAAACTTTTATAGATACTAATCGCTAATGTATTAAATTACTAAAGTATTAATAATTAACGTATTAAATTACGTATATATTAATTATTAGAAATTAATTTTAATTATTTGTTTTTCGCAACTGGTAGTGAAGAGCAGTTGCTAAAGTTATGTTTTCTTCAACAGGTAGAGAAGAGTAGTTCCTAATTAGATAATTTACTAGTTATTAATAATTAATTGCAATAAGTTATTAAATATAAGAAATAATAATTGATTATTATATTACCTAGTAATTATAAATTATTTAATCCTTCGTTACAATAATTACAATAATAGTAATATTAGTCAATTATCGTTTATTTATTAATTATGAATTTATGAATTGTTTAATTATTAGTTATACATATTCATATTTCAACTTAATTAATAATTTTTATCCATTATTTTTTATTACTAACTAATCATTATTATAATAATTTTGCTATTTTTTAACTATTAATTATTATAATTTGTTTATTATTAATAATTATTATTTGATTATAAATTATAAATACTAATAGTAATTACTAATTAAATAATATAATTTTTAATGATATAATATTAATTATATTTGCCTATTATTAATTATATATAGTATATATATATATATATATGTATATATATATATTGACTATTATGCTTATACTTATTATATTATAACCGAATATTACTTAGGGAAAAATAATTTTTAAAAGTACGTTTTTTGCAAGTGGCTTTACCTGTTGCAAAAAAGTTACAGTGATTGCAACTGGTGAAAATAGTTGCTAAATATATAATTTTTGCAACTGGTTTGAAAGTGTAGTTGTAAATAATATGTCTATTGCAACAGGAATGAAAAAGCAGTTGCTAGAAGTATGTTTTCGCAACAGGCATGAAAGCGATGTTGCGAAAAATATGCTTTTCGCAATAGGAAGGAAAAGCTTGTTGTTAAATCTTATCTATTGCAACAGCTACGAAAGGTCTGTTGCTAAATATCATTTGCTGCAACTGACATTTGAGGCATGTTGCAAATAGCTAGTTGCAATAGGGTATTTTTCTTGTAGTGTCAAAAGGTTGACTAACATCAATATTGAATGACCTAAAGTCATGTGCATATTCAAATGATAGATTTTTTTTCCAAGTTATCAGATCAACGAAAGGAAATAAGCAATACAATATGAATGCATCTTAGCAACTAATAAGAGCATTATCCACCTACAATTGAAATACATCTAATATATTTGCTAGTTATAATGTGATAATGGATCAAAAACGAGAATCCAAAGAAGGTTTATTATATAATGAGACAATGTTTGTCAACATTGAAGGGGAGGATAAAAGGATCATTGGTGTTAAATATTTGCTAGCATATAGAATTATGCAAAGTATTAAGTAACTTGTATAAATTATCAATTATGTCCCTAATAGACTTTCTCCAATATAGATTTGAATCCATGAAGGATCAAACTACAGATGAAAATATGGTATGAAAGTCAATTCAAAATATTTTTGGGAGTACGTCATAAAGATGTCAAATAATGGAGGTGACTATTTTTGAAGAAACACTTACGGGTGCTTTGAAAGAAACTCATGACATGATTATCAAATAACCCTAGAAATGGTTTAGATACATAAAGCATTATAGGTTTTGAGATCTAATAAATCATGTATAAAATGACAAGAAATAATCATCGATGATAAATTAATAAATAATAAAGCGCTTATATTTATGAATAGATTAAAAATCTCATATTAGAGATAAACATGATTGACCATCATGAAATTCTCCAAAATAAGATATATGGACCTGTAGTACATAAGATAAAATAAGAAATGTATAAAATCATAAAAACACACTAAAGTTACTAAAGCACCATGCAGTGTCAATAACATGTTATGTGCCAGGAGCATTGTAATTTCAAAGATAATTGAATTGATAAAAGTAGTGAAAGTGTTTAAAACGCTTACAATACCCTGAAGGTGTAAACGATGAAAGTATACAAACTCCGGAAGAATTTAAATAACTTTGATAGTGACAAAGAATGCAAAGAATAAGAAATATAGATTACAACATTCTTTTAAGTATTGTTGTGATGAAAATCTTGATATAATTCATGATGAGTAGATCACTTCCCACTTTCAAGTATTATTGTAATGAAACATTTAATATCCATTGAAGTTGTAGTTGCAATATGCAAAACTTACATATATATATATATATATATATATATATATATATATTTGTGAAGAATATAAATAATATTTGTGGTTATAAAGAATGACAAGGACATGGACGATAAATATGTTCCTGAAGAATATAAATAACGTTTGTTGTTGTAATAAAACTTGTCTTATTCATCAAATGTGTATTACGATATGCAAACCTGATTGAGATACAAAATTGTAACTACATGAAGTGTATTCATAAATGAATATTAGTAGCACACAAATCACAAAAAGGAAGCGTTTTTAAATTCGAAATGATAAGCCTTGTAGTTCCTAAGAAGTTTGATATAAGATTAACTGATGTTGTAACAGCTTATCTATACGGCGAATTGAATACCGATATTTACATGAGAATTCCAGATGGATATAAGTTGCAAAGAAAAATCAAAGTCGATGTGCTCATTAAAATTGAGACAATCACTATATGATTTGAAACTATCCAGAAGAATATGGTATAACCATCTTAGTGAATGTTCAGTAAAAGCTGGATACAAAGACAATCTCACTTGTCTGTGTCTTTATAAAGAAATCGATAAAGAGATTTGTTATTTTGACGGTATATGTTGATGATATGAATTTGATTCGGACTCCAGAATAGATTGATGAAACAATAGAATACTTAAAGGGAAATTTGAAATGAAAGATCTTGGCAAAATTAAACACTATCTTGATGTACAAATCGAGCATTGAACAAATGATATACTAACCCATCAATTAAATTACATTGAGAAAACCCTGAAGCATTTCCAAATGGATAAAGCATATCCACTTAAGTATGTATATGGTTGTCAGATCACTAGATATTAAAAAAAAAGAAACCCTAACCGTCCAAAAGGAGATGATGAAAATGTACTCGATACAGAAGTATTAACTCAAACAGTAACATATGAAAATAAGTTATAATGTAATTTTTTTCCTTATTTAAGATTTTTCCCATTGTGTTTTTCTTATTAAGGTTTTAACGGTACATTATTTTGATTCAGAAGTATCATACTCCTTTTGACGCAGTAAACATGACATTCTATATTGTATTCTTTTTTCTTCATTAAGATTTTTCTCATCGGGTTTTCTTAGTAAGGTTTTGACGAGACAACATTTTGATTTAGAAGTATCAAACATCTTTTGATGTAGTAAACTATTATTTATGAAGACAAGGCAGCTGCGTGGCTCAGATTCAAGTGAATTATATCAAGGATGATAGGATGTAGGACATTTCTTTTAAATTTCTCTTCACACATGCAATATAAAAGACAACAAGAAAGAGGAGAAACAAACCAGGTTTCAAGAAAAGCTGATATATCTATTCTCAAAGGCAATTTCCAAGTCAACATTGGAGAAGATGGGGTACAAAATTTTCAACCGTTGCTATGGCGCGCTAGGTAAATGTTTTACAACTCTATTCAGTGAGCCACGTGACCATCCATCCGTAATTTTAAAATTTCCATCATGCTTTAAAAGCATTGATTGTGCTTGCTGATGTTAGCGAATAAAGCAAGGAAAGAACGAACGGAAAAGAAGGTGAGACCCGTTAATTAGGTGCAGCGAATCCCCTTTCTCCCGCGGCAATTATTTACGACTCCTTCCGTTCGTTCTCATCAAAATGAGAAATATCCCACATATTTCACAATCGAAGATCTCAAATTTGCACGTATTCGCCATTTTTCAACTCGTCCTTCCATTCATCATTCCAGGTAAACTGTTCTGATCTTCTATTTCTTTGATTATCCTTTGCAAAAGTTTGAACTATTGGTTTGTACTTTCCGTGCGTCATTCGATTTCGGGCACGAGCAAAGTGGAATGATTTGTTTTACGGAATATCGTTGAAAACCCCTTACTTAAGCTACGATTGAATAAATTGACAATAGGTAGGTGTTCACACATCAATTAGCTGAGCTATTATTGATGTACCTTAATCACATTAGCTAATACTGATGTTGCAGAAGTGCATTCATCGGGACTGATACTGCTGAAGTCAATAGAGATTTTCAAAACTCATGAATGGCTTGCCCCTAGGCCAACAGTCTACTTTTACTGTCAAGGAGAGAATAAAACTATCTTGCCGGATGTGCAGGAGAAGCGATTTTTGTACATTTTCAAGGGTCATGAGTCCTGGCAGGTTAGTTTCTTTTTAATTAACTGAAATATGATGCGGATGCTTCAATAAAAAAGTTTCTGTTAGCACGCTCTTGCTTCTTTTTTTAGTGGAGGGTTTTGCTTATAATATTTGTGACATTGCGTCGATGACCATGTTTCCGTAAGATCACAAGGCACTGACTTTTTCATATAAAAATGAGCATAAGTACGTACTCTTAAATTATAGTAAGAAATACATCATTAATGCAGCGGGTAGCTTGATAATTGGAGATTCCCACCAGTCATTTATTTATTATGAAACTTAAACCTTAAGCGGATGGTACAAATAAAAACATCTGAAATGAGCACTAAAAATAAACAGACATAGTAAGTTAAGCTGTGTTACTCTATGAGCTTGGGTTGTCAGTACTCTACGAGCTTTCATTGTTTTAGAATACCTGAAAAGGAAATCAATCTTCGTTCGCAGACTCGATGCAATATTTCATCATCCAACCCCCCCCCCCCCCCCCCCCTTGCGCCCTTTTCCCTTCGGTCTTTAATAATGTTTCCCTTCAATCATCAGTACACCGCTTTACATGTTACAAAAGCTTTCTGTGTTAAAAAGTCGTGTAATCAATATTGCATTATCAAATTCATAATTGATTTTTTTATGGTGGTTTGGGGGGGGGGGGGGGGGGGGGAGGATAAAAACGGTCATAATTTGAATGTGAATTTTACCTTCTAAATGTGTTTATTTATGAGGGGATTTCCATGCTCAGTTTTGGCTTGAAACCATCAACCTATTCATTTTTTCAACACAATGTTGAGACTATGTACTATTTGATGAAGATTGCTGGGGTGGACAGTTGAAAATTGAAACATATACAAGCCTTATCTGGGTCGAACATGAGGGCCGTTTTCTTTGACTGGTTACAATCAAAAGATTTGCTTAAGTCAACTTTCAACTCCTTTCCCACATACTTTACCAGATCGTAGAAGTTCCTCATGTTTTCTTGATAAACAAATGCATTGATGGTTTTAAGCCAAAATTAAGCATGGTATGACCTTGAAAGAGGATGCATTGAAACAAGAAAGTTTGCATTCCCATTATGTTCATCTTTGTTTTTTTGCCTTCTGACCATGTAATAATTAAGGATCGGATCATGGAAGCTTGATTGATTTGGAAATGTCTTTGAAACAAGTAACTTATTAACAAGTGTAGTAATAATATTTAGAGCATCTGCAACATGATAAATTCAAACTTTTGTAAATTAAATGCACTGGGTTCATCTGCATCTGTTATAGGCAAACAAATAAACAATATCATTTGTGAATTGTTATAGACATGTCCACATGCAACTCTTAAAGGGGGGAAAAAAACAAAGAAAGAAAAGAAAATGTCGTCTGAAATGCAAATAAAATGGGTCTTTTTCTGATATTGTAAATCAATATAAGCTCAAAGAGTGTGCTATTATTTCGAATCAGCACAAGTTCATAGAGGGCTAAAGCCTAAAGCTCAACTTCAGCTTTTAAAAATCGAGATTTTAGATGCTTTAATCAAAGGTTAATCTGTTGTTACGTTTAAAACCATTCCGTTTCATGGCTATATTGGCACTAGTGCCAGTAATGGCATGCATCTTTTGTTTATCAATAAAACTGTTACGGTGACGGTTTTTCCCTAAATGGCATATGTAGGGCTGAGAGATTTTTTTTTTTTCCACTTTTCTGGTTTTCCAAACTTTTCTGTCCGCATTTTTTTCAAATTTTTTATTTTCCATTAATTTCCAAAAATATAGTTTTAGAAGGAATTTCTTCCGATGGTTGGCTGAAAAATCGCATATTTCTGCAATTTTCCTTTCCAATTATATTGCTTCAACTTGTTTGATTAAGATTTATCTATCGAATTGGCTCGGTTGGATTGTAAAAAAATAAAATTCTGCTTACTTTTTTAATTCTAAAATAATCTTCAAATATAATAGTTTTCATCAAAATTCAATTTTCATGTTATATTTTAGAGGATAGGATTGATCATAATTTCGACATGAGAACTTAATTATTCATATTTTCAGATTCAAATTTCTAAAATTTTGAATTCAATAAAGAAATGCAAAATTTCAAAACCTAATTTTACGAATACGATCTCAAAATTTCAAATTGTTGATGAATTTCCAAACGATTATTTTGTGAGACAGATGAGTCATTGAAGTGTTCTTTGAGTCAAAGTTTGAATGTGACATGTAGTATATTATTTAATAACAGTATGACACCATAGAGGACTACAATGTTTGTCCAGACAGTAAAGCGTTTGAGTGTTCCATATTGTTCATAATGTAGCTAAGAACTTATTGGTCTAAGTTTTGCTTGGTTCTTAGTACAAAGAAGTCAGTGCGGTATGAACGAATAAATACCAACTTTCTCCTAGTCCTTTGAGTACGAATTTTTTAATTTGTGTGTATTTTGATTCATGTATTAAGCTATAAATTTATGCATTCACTATATTATATTAATGTTCGAGAAGAGATTTATTATTTTTATCACATGTTTTGTTCATAGTTAACATTTTGTGCATGTCGTACATTTTCAAATTCTCTGCTCGAAACAACTGAATTCTGTGTTCCGTTTGAGTTTTCCGACTTCCACAGCTTGGAATTCCAGTGTGGACAAAGATGAATTCAGAATAAATTGCATCATCGCATCAATGGTCATAAGGAACCAGTAATGCTTTGGGCAGTACAAATATTTTCCTTCTCCACCTCTAGGCATATGCTATTCATGTGAACCTTACCATTCTTCCAAGCTTTTTTATTGCATACCATGTGCCAGGGTGTTGTACACATACACACGTACGGTGTGTAAATTGAAGTTGGGTAAATTTAGGAAGCACATTGCCCTTTTTTTTTTTTTTTTTTTTTTTTTTTTGGTTGGTTTATTAGTGTAAACTTTTTTGCTATGGCTGATTTTGATTTGCATATATTCTGCATCTTAATTTCCCAGAACCTCTTGTAGTGAATAACATATTACCTGCGTACCCCTCAAACGGATGTACTGGTATTGGTACAATCAACCTTTTCAACTTAAGTGCCTTAGATTATGTAGTTGTAGTTTAAAGGACAGCGTTAAATTATGCAGTTCAAGAGTACCAAGGGAGGTGAACCTATTTCTTATTGAATGCCTTATAGTTTGCATGTTTTGTTATTAACACACTCCTTTTCCTGTCGAAATTGAGGTTTGCAATTAGATGGAACAAATCAGCATTTATTTTCCATATGCAGCCGTTGACTGAACTTCCGGATAAAAAATGCAAGCGATGCGGTCTTTATGAGCTTGATAAGGTGAAAACCGATGATATATTTGATGAGTGGGAGTTATGTCGTGATGACTTTGTTGACGGAAGCTATGTGCATTATAAGGAAAAGGAATTTAATGCTACATTTGCATGTCCTGAGTGCTTCACACCTACCATCACTTTGAGTGAGTTTACCAATTCTATTTGCTTTAGATTACTATCTCCATTGGAAATTTAATCCTGTTTGGTTTTTTGCTTTTAGTGTACGTATTCTGCTAAATGTTTGTCAAGTTACTCACAATATTTGATATATCTTTTCAGAAAATTTCCTATATATGACCGATCCAATTGTAAACTTGATATATGGAATTTTCGCTCCCAAGAGCTAGCTTGAGTCGAATTAGTTCTAATTTTGACCAACTTTATGTTTTAGTAAAGTTACATAAGCATATTTCCCGTTTTATCAAATTTGTAATAGCAGGGCTAAATTCCTCTGAAAACAATTGGACTTTGTCATGATATAATTATTGATAAATTAAAATTAAAATCTGAAAGCTGTGCTCTTTCGCTTCTTGAAACTGTTGTCAACTTGTGTCTATAATGAACTCCTAGTAAACTTCACACCTCCCCGCTGTTGTTTGTAAATCGATTACTGTACACATCATCTATTGAAAGACAGATTCTAAACTTAGAAGATGAATACCATTTTATAAACTAAATTTAGCGTCAAACTGGGAAGTAAAATTGGCTGTACAATTTAGTTCCCAATTCTAGTTGAATTTCAAATCAGAACTAAGTATGTGATGCATACGCTATTTTAGCAATTGAAAAATAATATTTGTTTTATATTCTAAGAAACTGACATGATTATTAATACATATATCAAATGTAGACATGTTTAGGAAAATATATAACGAAGGTAGACATGATGAGTTGGAGGTCGTTGTTTGTAAAAGATAAAGTTAACTTGTGTCCATTGAACATACCTGAAGATTAAATAAAGAGCCATGCTATTTATACCCGCTTTCTCTTTCTTTGATTCCACAAATTCCCTCGTCCACCTTAAATTAGTAAAACTTTTCCGACATGCATTACACCCACAATTTCAAAAAAGAAAAGGAAAACAAAATTCAGTGCTCCTCTTCTTTCTCTTCTAAAAGCAAGTTTGCTGACATTTTTGTTTTTTCCTCAAGCCGAAAGCATCAAAATATGCTAACATAATGTGCATGATATGCGTTACCTGTACAAATAATAAGCCGAACTATGTGTATTACCAGTGCAAATGGCAAATCAAATCAAAAACATCTATGATGTGTACGCTTGTGTTTAATATATGTTGTGTATGATGAGTATTCTGTGTGCGCATTTGCTTTCAATTTTATGAAGGAACAACCAATTTTTCCAGTTTACAGTAACAGTGAGTTTTTTTTTGTTGTTTTTGTAAGAATGAAAATAGAGAAGGGAGGGTATATGAAACGTTGAAGGGAGAAGCCAGGTGTATAATTTATCTCTAAGAGCTTTGCCAAGTGTTAATATAGTTATTAGTTTAATTTTATTTTCTCAAGTGTTTGGGTTTTGGTTACATTTTTTGATATGTCGCCACATGATTTTTGATCGTGTATGAACTTTGAACGGTAAACTAAAAATATAATCACATCAGAAATGTGATGTGATCACAAAACAATAATAATATACACTAGTTATCTATCTTATTTTGTGAAAATTTAAAAGTACCACCGTTTGATGAGAGACCATCAAATGATAATTTAAATATTCTCAAATTAAAAATATTGGAAAAATCTTATAAATTATATTAATAATATGTCAATAAATATCGAGTCATTCTATTAAGATTTGATTTTCTTATTGTTTCATTCAGTTCGAATCAAATCTGAATATTCAAATTAAATTTAATATTCCCATTCAAAATGTTAAACTCTGGCTCGTTACATTCTTTTACCCTTAAAAGACTTTTGTCCCCAAAATTTCGCGAGGAAAGAAAATGTTTTCTAGCCCTTAAGCTTATAAATTAACTTCTATTATGAGTAATTAAACTTTAGTTATGAAACCAAAGTAGCAGGGCAACATTCATTAACATGCATCTTACTTACCAATGATATCTTACCATATAACTTGTATCTTTAAAGTCAAAGTCATAAAAGTATATTAAATTCTATACAATGTACATAAACCATTTGTATGCAAGACCAAATCCGATTGCTTATTCGATCACATAATTTTCACTTTTAAGCTAGTGTCGCTCACTCAACTTTCCTAGTGCGGACTCCAGTCATGTTCCTTGATTCGAAATCCTTATTTTCCTTGCATTGTCATATATTATGACAGAGAACTTCAAGATCCAACAAAAAAATCCGTATCAAGTGTTCCTCATTAAGAATCGAGTGAAAAATACTATCTTGGATTAGCGTAAGTTACCTCAAAATCCATGTAATTGAGTCTGGATCAAGAATGGCTTTGTGAAAAAATTGATCCACGCACAATTTATGTATTCATTCATTCGTTTTCATAACTCAACTAATTTTATTTTTATTCACATCCATTTTAAATCACAATAAATTTCCTCAATAGTTTTTCCTTTAATTCAGAAATTCATTTTCAAACCATTACTTAAGTTCATGACCATCTTATAACACCACTTACGCAAATCAATTACGTTTAAGACTCAAGTCTACACATTTCAAAAAGGAACAATTTCATTTTAAAGCTCTTCCATGCTTAAGTTCATATTTGTATAGCATTCTCGTGCATCCTAAGAGTATATACAAAAAATTCAAAGTTTATTTACCTCCTATTCAGTTGTAGACCCCAAATATATTTGAGATCTTAAGTCTAAGTCGATCAGTTCAACTTCTTTACCCAATTGGTTTGGTAACTAAGAAAAGTAGGATGTTGATATCCAAACTTATCTTAAAGTCTACTTTTTTCTAAGGCAAATCTAAAGCAAATATTTTTATTAGCCGATCCGATAACATCAAATACTATTTCACTTTATCGATGTTAAAATCAAAAGATATGGTTTGATAAAACAAAGTTTATTGAACTTTCTTATTAAATTAATTCAAAATTTTAGGATTTCATTTATTACTTATCTTTAAACGAAATACCTTTTTATTTTGAAAACTTAGGAGCAAAATACCCAAAATTTCGTTTTTTTGAACTAATGCTATATTTTTAACCCATAGAAAATATACGTTTAACTCAAGCAACTCCCAGATGATGTCAATGAATTGGGTATTACCAAATAGTATCATATATCCTTTTGCTACAAAGGGAAATACTCAAGAGAAGTGTTACCATTCAAACACATCTCTTATCTATTTTTAAGTGACTTTTGAGTCACTTGAATTAGTTAATCATAAAAGTACTTTTCAAATCCCCTTTTGAAACAATACCGTGTGTGTGTGTATCCAAATAAATAGCTTTCAACAAAATATTTATCATCCACTTGCTTTGGATTCATCCAGATTCGAACTTGTCTCGATCGTACAATGATTAAAAAGAGAGAGAATAATTTACCAATTGTGAAAAGTCGTGTAGTGACTTAGAGCAGGATCTTTCTATATGGAATATGCGGATATAATCGCTTGTCTAATACAATAGTTATGCAAGTAAATATTAAGCAATATAAGGTATCACAGATAAGTAAATGCAGTAAGAAAAGTGACACCAGGAATTTTATACTGGTTCGGACTTCCCGTCCTACATCCAGTCCCAGACCCCTTCTGGAATTTTACTATCAACACCCTCTCTTCACCTGGAAGAACAGGTTCACAATACATCCGAGCACCGACACAGATTTCCCGCCTGAGCACCGACACAGGACTTCAACAAACAATAAGAGTTTGACTTCTGATTGTGTTCTTGAACAACACTGAATAGCCAATAGTTGAGTACACCCTTCCTATAGCTTTATCCTCAAGTATATAACGTGTATGTGAACTGTGAAGATTGAATGAAGTATATTACTTATTGAATCAAGAGATTTGAAATTAATTCAAAGATTCAAGAAATAATTTGAATATTTGAGAGCTTTTAGAATGCAAGAGTGCTTAGAAATAAAGATGAATATAAATCAGTAAGAATTGGTGATTTGTAAAACAAATTTGTGATGTGTATATAATGATTGAAAAGTAGTCAATATCAACAATTTCTTTTAGAAATCAAAAGGAATCTCTTCATGAAAGATGGTGACTTTTCAAAAATATGGTTGTTATTGTCGGATCAGTCGACTGGTATAAAAATCACCTGTCAACTGATAGAAAATATAAATTGTATATATATTTGAAAAATGGTCGAAAATAGCCGTTACTGGGATTTTTCCCTGTTACCAGTCGACTGGTAAGAATTGGACTAGTCGACTGGTCTATGGAAAAAAGCCCAGTGATGGCTGTTTTAAGCCATTCTCATATATATACATATACTTGTGTTTTGTGTATTTGTGTTATAATAAATGAGGATAGATTTCAACATAAATCTAATACACTAAACACACACACACACACACACACACACACACACACACACACATATATATATATATATATATATATATGAACTAACTCTTCAATCGATCTTCATTTCTTCGTTGTCGTGAATCAAAAACTCATGAATCAACAAATTGTACTATCACTTTTGCCTGATAAACATTGGATTGTCACTTAGAAAATTATTCTGATCATCGTGAAACAATTGAGACTCATTTCTTCAACTATCCAAAGAAGAATTTTACTTTTAATTTCCTTTCCAAAATATTTTTGATTAAAATTACAACTGTTTTACCAATAATCATATGAAGATTCTGTCAAATCCACCAAAATTCAGTGTTTTTGTAAATTCATACTATATTGGAAAAATATATTTCTTTTAATTTCAAAATTTACTTACATATCGTTTCATAAAAACCAAATTTCAAGTTTAAATCTATTTTATGAAGTCGTATCTTTATTTATAAGATATTCAAGGTTTGAATTCATATAATATTCTTCTACATCCTGAGAGTATACATAGGATATCAGAATTTAGTTTAATTAACCTAGGATGTTCCGCAAATTTAAATCTTGTTTACTAGTTATCTTCTCAAAGCTTATTTCCTTATAATCTTGCCAAAAACTAATTCCATTTAATTTAACAAGTGGGGATTACTGAGCACTTATCATCTCAAATTGCTCAATCAACTTACCCTAATGCATATGATAAATGATCTATAATGTATCTTAATAGAAAACTCAAGAACTAAACAATGGGGTTTTATCTCAAAACAATTTTAAATAATAATATATATACCTGTAACTTTAGTATATCAAATCTTACTTTTTGGTTTTAAGTCAAAATTTTGTTTTACCAATAACTTTATAGGAAATTTCTATGGTACAATTTCTCATTTAGAAACTCGAAAATGAACACCGACGATGTTACAGTCATTATCGGAATCATTTTGTCAGAGCTTGAAGTGAGATAAGTGCTTTCTTTATCTTTTAAAAATTTCTTTTAAAATATTTCAGTTCATATATATTTTCAAATAATACCATTATTATTATTTTCTTAAAATTTTGAAAAACAATTTTCGGAGACATCGGGATTTCAATTCTTATATTCCCAGTTTAAACCTGTTTTATTTATAAACCATACTTGTGTAGGTTTCACATTCTTATATAAAAAAACATTTCACATATGTAAACTTTGTCTATATTATAATAATGGCCTTTTATTAGAATTAAAAATTTAAGTTTGTTAAAAAATTATTCCAGAAATGCTCTATAGTCAAATTGTGAAGTTTAATTCACAAGTTGTTTGTAATTAATTTGATCCATGCAATTAAATGCTCATAAATTAGTTGAGCAAAATAAATTTAATTAACAAACAATTTGTTAATGCCTCTAGAAAGGACGAGCATGACCAATTAACAATAAATGATGATAATTGATTATTATCATCTTCTAACAAACAAACATGTTGATGTATATATAACTATATTATTTTTATGAAAGTTTATCATTTTATGTGTGGAATATATTCCTTATTAAAATTATTTCATTCACCCAATTCCAAAATAATATTGTACCGATCTGCCTTGTTTAGATATTTTTAAAAAAATCCTATATATAATGTGGTGTCTCATGTACCATAAACCGCCTAACAGACCAATCAACATAATATAAAACATTTTTATAACACTAACAAATATGCTCTTTTACTTTTTTTGTTTCGAACGGCTTGCTCTCATACAAACTCATTATAGAATGCTACTAACCCTTTATCTAATGAATTGCTCATATTAGGGTATTACTAACCCTAACTATAATGAGTTTTACCCTATCAAAGCTTAGGTGTTTGCTTAATATAAGTTTTGATAACATCATTTATTACACCTAAGGATGACACTTAATACATCCTCACCATACGCATGTCGATTATTTAAGTATATGGAAATCTAGTTATTGGGGTGAAGAAAGAAATGAGGCAGAACAAAATCTCGTAAAACGTATGATTAATATATAACATAAACAATGAACTTTATATAAAGGAAAAACGTAATCTATATATTAATACCAGAATACTTACTTATAGATCTACTTGGATGGTTATACCAGTGTGTCCTTACAAGTGTTGATGAATACAACACAACCAATCCAACGTAAAATAACAGAAAAATGCGAATGCGTCATGGATATCCAGCTCACCTTTAAAGAATATAGCTTATTTGGAAAAACATACTTAGGTTGATCCGAGTATTATAAAAAAGTAACGTCCAAGTCAATCTGGTAAGACAACATGAGAAAAGTTAAATTATCTAGAATTGATTTATATCTTATAAAACTTCGAAATAAAAAGTATCACGTATGAGCACACCGCACACAAATACATACAAGTTTTTATCTTACGAGAAACAAAACACTTTATTTTAAATTTCAAGAATATTATAATAATGTATATAATTCATAAATAAATATATTAGATATAACCAAAATTATTACATTATTGAATTTCTACATATTATGTATACAATCAGGTGTGATGACTCGTATTGAAGAATAGATTCCAATTGTGAAAGAGTAAGGTTCTACCTATCAAATCATATACCTTCAGATAAAATTTACTGGAAGCTGCCTTAATTTGCATCTCAACCACTGAAAACTGGCCCTATCTCAAACATGGATAGTGCTGAATACGATCACTCTTGTATGCGACCAAACAACCAAATTAGGTCCCGAAGCATACATAGATATTGACTCTAGATCCAGGCGACGATCATATCCTAATGAGAGCGGCTCACATTGTCTTGCAGCATGTCCCTGCTTTAGTAGTTTACCGAGTGTGAGGTCTATGAGGTAATGATTACCTGAATTCTCCTAGCAATTCCCACTTGGAATGCTAACACTGACCTTCAGGCAAAAGTGCAATGGCATCATTCATCCATACAAATTTGTTTTGAGTCTGAACGAAATCAAGACACTACTTCTACTATATCATTTTGGAATCATCCTCAGAATTAGTGGTAAATAGCCCTTGCACTTTAAAGCCTCCATCTTCAATCATCATCAAGATGTCTTCCATTTTGAACGCTTCAGCCAGATCGAAATAGTTTTTGAATAACCAGATCCGATCTCGGTCTTTTTGGAATGACAATTGATAGTCTCCAATTAACTCATTCCCGGTTCTTTTAAAAGTATGTAATGTGTTCGTGCCTTCATCAGAAAACTCGAATGTACATATCATACTTTTTGAGTCAAATTTGATTCAGATTTGAATCAGGGCTATTATGATAACGGTAAATTTACCATTATCAATCAATCAGTAACCATTTTTGTTCGAAATCGGTATACCAGTTAAAACGGTATAATTACGGTAAATTTACCATTTTTTATGATAAATTATCAGTTTTTTTTTAATACCAGCGGTAACGATATTTTTACCGGTCAATTTGAAACATGTATATTCATGTAATATACTTTATTGCACAAATTTAAAACCAAACAGATAATTAAATTTAGTTCAGCAATCAGGTGAAATAATTCCAAATGTGATTCTTTTCTTTCTCATTTATGTCTTTTATTAGCTAACACTACATGTATATAGTATAATGAAGATGCATTATAATGTAAAAAAAACTTGTAAATGTACGTGTTTTGATGGACAAATGATAATTTACCATTATCAATGTAACAGTTACCAAATTATCGGTATACCAGTCTATCGGTAACAGTAAGCAATTTCAGTTTACCAGTGAAAATGGTACGGTAACAATATCTACGCAATGATAACGGTAACCAATACTATAACAGCTCCAAATTTGATAATCGGCTATTTAACTATCAAATACAAAATCAAACAATTCGGAGATTCAATTTTATATAATAACCACTGAGCCACATTTTAAATAAACCCTTGATTATTAAATCTTTTTTAGAATATTACTAGAATATTCATATAGTTATCTCATTGGTATAAGTATATTTACAAATAATATGTAAGATATCTTACTTTAAAATTATATTAAGAGGATCGGAATAAAGGTTATTTAAAAAGGAACGATGGTAAGAATAAATTCAAACACTATTTCTTTGGTGTTAAGCATGAAACAAATGTCTACAGTATTGTAATTAAGAAGGTTAATTTGGGTAAATCAAATCTCGATCTCTTTTATAATACCTTTAATAAAGCCTTTTAAGAAATCTCTTTATAATCTCACTTCATATTTTTGATGTCCTTTCTATAAATCCTTGTTATAAAATTTCTTTATAAACCCTTAAGGAGAAATACATAACTAAAATATCATTATAAATCTCCTTTATAAAATATTGTTTATAAAGTAAAATCCTTTATAAAACAAATTTGTAGTTTATAAACACTTATACTTAAATTAATTAATCAAATTTAAACATCATTAATAAAATAATTAATCAATATTAAATAAATAAGTGTTAACATTAAACCATTATTAGTATGATAAATAATTAACTTTGAAACATTAACAAACTAATTAATAAATTTAAAACATCATTAATTAATAATTTATTGACATTGAACCATCATTAATGAAATAATTAATTCTTTAAACTATTATTAATAAATATTTAATAATACTTAAAACATCATCAACAAAAAATTATTAATTCTAAACATAATCAATTAATAAATAAATATTAATTTTTAAACATCAATATAGATAATACTTTAAATCATTTTAATTTAAAAAATAATTTATTATCTTTTAAACATTATTAATAAAATAATTATAAATTTAACTATTATTAGTGATTTAAATTAATTTTCTTAAACATTATTAATTAAGATAATTAATGAGTTCGAAACATTTATTTAGACAGAGCTTAGCAATCACAAAAATGATGTCTAGTCAAGCTAGCATTTTCATTCGTATCACTGACATTTGCACAAACAGACATATATGTAAATAATTCAACAATTAGCAATCAATAGTTCATATATGTAAATAATTCAACAATTAGCAATCAATTGTTTATATACACTTATCCGATATTGATTTACGGATATGTGAATAAATGTCTAAATTAATATAATAGTAGAATGAGGATTTATTTTGCTAAATATATGTGATTAAAAATAAACTCTATCATTTATTATCAGACAATGTTTATTGGTTAAATAGATTACATCAAGGAAGTATGCTTAATTTAACTACGTTAAAATTTAAATAACATAATAATATTAAATCAATATTATTTATCAATTCATATATTATTCATACTTAAAATAAAATTTGAAACCGTTTTAATTCAAACAACAAATAGCATTTCAAGATGTAATATCGTGATCCTAGATCAAATTCAACCATAACTAATAGCATTTCAAGATGTTATATCGTGACCTTAGATCATATCCAACAACCAACAAGTACAGCATCTAAGCAGACAATATAAAATTTTATCTACTATATAATATGCTAATAAACAAAAAGTAAGTTTAACCCGTCATTATTCCAACAGATGTCTTCATGGTTGGATTCAATGTAAATTTGAATGACGTTTGATTTTATGATTATCAGTCTTGGCTTGAAATTTCAATAGCTCCAACCTCTATCAATATCGTAGTTCTCATCAGTACGAATCCAACACGACTGACCATGTTCGATTGGAACCTTGTATGATCAAGGTATTCAATTTTTAAGTTTTACAAAATAATTAAAACAGCTAGTTATTAAATTAATATCATAACTAATTATTTAACCTTAATTGATATATTAATCATTCTTTTAAAACCACATCCTGCCTCCAGTAACCAAATTCAACCCTCAGCCATCAAATCTTCAACATCTCCTCAGGCCATCTTAGCTGTTGTTGTTGCCACCATTGTTCACACCTCCTCGGTGCAGATTTGACCACACCCTTTTCTTCACCTCCCACTTTCCCCATGCAAACGCGACCTCCAGCCATTTGTAGGCAATCATCGAATGTCCCTAGTGATCCAAATTCCTCATCTCGACTCCGTCGGTGGTAATACATGCCACAAATCCAAATCCATTGATCTCTTAGCCCAATTCGCATCCAAAATCTCAAAAATCAATACCCTAACTTCAGTGTTGCTCCTTGACATAAGTTGTCTCCTCTCCTCACCTCGGTGTGGTCAACGTTTTTTGAACTTGCTAGATTCAAAATTTCTTTCGTATCTTCAATGATCCTGTATCCCCAAACCATGACGCGTGCAAGTAAAAAAGGGTGATCCGCACGGGAGAAGCTTGTCGGGGTAAGTTTTTGGTGATGGAGGAAAATTCTTATCCTAGGAGGGGATACAAAATCGTGATTTCGTATTCCGATGGGGTACGAAATACATGTTTTCCTATCCCAGAAGGATATACGAAATCCCTGCCTTGAGCGAGCCATGATTTTTCATAGTGATCCGACCGAGTTGATCACCTGCTTTGTCATGCCAAATCCTGATCCTAACTCAATGTCAGATCCGAGTTTTTTTTAGGTAAGCAACACGATGTGATCAAGTGTTTTAGAGTGATCAACAAGTGTTTGCTACACATTTTGAAGAGATGCCGATTCCAAGAGTTAACCATATTTCAAACCTAATTTCGAGCACTTCGCGACTTCAATCAAATCGCTACGCGCTTATACGAGAGAACGTACTCGAGTTCCGAGTACTTAGAAAACTGTGAATTCGTCGTGTGACTGTTTTACCAAAAAGCGGGTCAACATTATATTATTCATACTCAAAAATAAATTTCGAAACCATTTTAATCCAAACAACTAATAGCATTTCAAGATGCTATATCGGGATCCTAGTTCAAATTCAACCATAACTAATAGCATTTCAGGATGCTATATTGTTATCTTAGAGCATATCCAACAACCAACAAGTACAACATCTAAACAGACAATATATAATTTTTATCTACTATATAATATGCTAATAAACAAAAAAGTGAATTTAACCCATCATTATTCCAGCATATGTCTTTACTGTTCGATTCGATCTAAATTTGGATGACGTTTGATTTTATGACTATCAATCTTTAGCTTGAATGTTCAATAGCTCTAACCTTTATCAATCCAATTCTAGATCGTAGTTCTCGTCCGTACAAATCCAACACGACTGACCGCGTTAGATTTGAACCTTGTATGATAAAGGTATTCAATTTTTGAGTTTTTCAAAATAATTAAAACAGTTAGTTATTAAATTAATCTCATAACTAATTATTTAACCTTAATTAATACATTAATCTTTTTTTAAAACACATCCTGCCTCCAGTAACCAAATTCAACCCTTAGCCATCAAATCTTCAACATCTCCTCTGACCATCTTAGCTGCTGCTGTTGCCACCATTGTTCACACCTCCTCGGTGCGGATCTGACCACACCCTTATTTTCACCTCCCACTTTCCCCTTGCAAGCGTGACATCCGGCCACCTGTACGCGATCGTTGAATGTCCCTAGTGAGCCAAATTCCTCATCTCGACTCCGCCGGTGGTAATACACGCCACAAATCCAAATCCATTGATCTCTTAGCCCAATTCGCATCCAAATCTCAAAAATCAATACCCTAACTTCAGCGTTGCTCCTTGACATAAGTTATCTCCTCTCGTCATATCAACAACACCGTGGTCAACTAGGATATCTCTTTGTGCTTCCTACTCCCATAAATTCGAAAATACCAGCTTTATGATTTATGCTTAAGTATTATACTTGATTTCAATTTTACAGAGGAGAAGACATTTTTTTTTTTTAAGTTTATAGTAACGGTGAGACTTTTTTGTTGATGTAAGAATGAAAATAGATAATGGAGGGTTAGTGAAACGTTTGGGTGTGTGTGTGTGGGGGGGGGGGGGGGGAGTGTTTAATTTATCTGTATGTGCTTAGCCTAGTATTAATACTTTTTATTAGACTTTTTTAAGTGTTTGAGCTGAACGACAAAACAAAATACGATTGCAGTCAGAAATGTGACGTGATCATAAAACAATAACATTAGTTATCTTATTTTTCAAAATTTCAAAAATACCACAGTTTGGTGAAAGACCGTCAGACAATATATATATATATATATATATATATATATATATATATATATATATATATATATATATATATTTAATTAAAAATTATGGAAAAATCGTATAAATTAAATTAATAACAAGCCAATAAAAATCAACTCATTCTATTAAGATTTGAGTTTCTTATAATTTTATTCAATTCAAATCAAATCTGAATATTTAAACTAAATATTCTTATTCAAAATGTCAAATTTCTTGGATCTTTACATAATTTATAAAAGAAAATTGGGAGGGACCTAATGTTGAGTATTTATAATCACAAGGATGTATGCTAAAATTTTCTTTTTTTAATTATATCATATAATTAATGGTACTCGCCATTATGCAGTTGTACTAGTTAATTTTGTGGCATTAGGAAGTGTAAGTAGCACAGCTTTAAATAAATAAATATCCTTATAAAATATAATTATAAAAAAATGCTGACATGTTTCTTTGTCAATGTGTTAATCTGTAGGCTATTTGTTTTGAAAGATAACGTTAGCGTGTTGAATTGTAGGTTATTAGTTCTGAAAGATAATGTTAGCGTGTTTCTATTGGATATACATTAAAATTGAATAACTGAATAATTAAATATCCACAAAAAATAAATATATACCTTTGGGATTGAAAGTATCCAACAACCACACCATAATACTATCATTTCTGTAGAAGAAGCAGAATGAAATACTGACAAATTTTCATATTTATAGAAACTGTAAAGAATTAGTCCTCCTAAGCTAAACACAGGTTTGATTATAGTGAGCCACAACCTCCTTACATTCAATTGTAAAAGAATAGTACCAAAGAATTTGAAAGGTTGCGATGCTTACAACCCATTCGTAATGATACAATGGATCAACGATTCATCTGCAAATTATGACAGTTAATGTGTGTTTAAAGACTTTTAGTGTGGAAATTTGTTACCTTTATATTCTGCAGTACTTTGATTTCTATGCAAAATTATTGTTTAAAATGCCACTTTATTGGCTTATGTTAGTTTAACTGTGTATGCTGGCAGGCTCTACTAACTCAACCACTGGAGCTTCAGATAATAGAACAATTACCATTATTGCAGTTCTCGTCGGTATATTAGTGTCTGCAGTAATTTCTGCCAGTGCAGTAGCTTTGTATAAATACTGGAAGAAGAAGAAAAGGGAGCAAGATCAGTTAAGATTCTTAAAGCTCTTTGAAGACAACGATGAGTTTGATGATGAGTTGGAACAATTATAGCTTCTATCTACTACCCCCATACACTTTAGGATGATAATACATTTGTAGATTTGTGGAAAAAAAAGGGGCTGTTATGTTCAGAATTCTAGATTATCAGCATATTATCTTTTTGGGAGATAGCTCTCTGTATTTGTCCATTGTATAACCTAAAATTAAAAATTGTATATTAACAGAAGGTCTCTGCTCGAATCTGCCAAAAAATAACGGTCGGTTAAGCTCTTTCTCGTCTCCAATTCAGCTTGAATTTTGTTACTTCAAATTAGGTGGTAGTCAGCATTTTGGCTGATTTTCTTTTCTTTATGTAATACTTTATTATTATGTGTTAAGTATGAAATATAATATGCTTAATCTTTGGTGGCTTAGTATAAATTATTGTGTTCTGATCTGTTTGTGATCGGAGCGTGCAACGGGAATGTATGAGTTAACTTTCAATAGGCATATTGATGTTTATTTATATGTATACTTGATTGAATGATGATTATTTGTATTAATTTGTAATTTTTGATACTAAGATCCTGTGGTGCTTGTTTGGGATATTTGGCTTTGTTGTTGTTGTTGTTAAGGTCTTGTGGTGCTCTAGCGGTGGAGAAGAAGGTTAAATTATTTGGTAAAGTAATTTTAATATTTTAAATTTTAAATATTAAGATCTTGTGGTGTTTGTTTGGGATATTTGGCTTTGTTGTTGTTGTTGTTGTTAAGGTCTTGTGGTGCTCTAGCGGTGGAGAGGAAGCTTCAGATATTTGGCTTTATTAGGAATTTTAAATTTTTTACTTTTGTAACTTGTTATTTATATCATTGAAAAATTATTTGGTGAAGTAATTTTAATATTTAACACTTATTGATATTCTTTATATTATTGGTAATGATTTATTATTGGAAAGGATTTTTGACAAGAAATATTGTAAGTAAGTTATGATTTTGATTTATGCAATAAATGATATGTTTTATAAACTTGGTGGAGAAGAAGGTACTTTGAAAACACATTGAAACTAATATTTTGTTGTAATATTTTAGTGGAAATTAAGCTTGATATTTTGAAAGGATTCAAAGGAATATATGTTGAAGAGTATAGAATAGAAGAAAATATAAGATTATAATTTGAGTATAATAAATAATTTGAGGATGGAATAAGCGATAGTTTGAGAAACTAATGTTTAGAAAGAAACAGAATATTTTAAAGAAAATTCAAAAATTTGTTTTCACTAGAAGTTTATATTTTAAGCGTGCACAATTGGGATAAAGAGAGTGTGTGTGTGCACGTACCTATACACACACAATACATACATATACACACATATGTATGTAAGTATGTCTGGGAAAGTTTTTAATTTAAACCGATTATTGTATAGCTTCATAAAGAATTACCGATAGAAATATGTAACTAAAAAGGTTTTGTTGCTTATGTAAAATGAATTTAGTGGTACTCCTTAGAAAATCATCTTTTGGGGTTTAGTTGACTTCTTCGGTCGATTTAGTGGTGAATTCGGTCGACTATTTCTTTGTATTGTAGACTTTCCTAAAATTATAGTTTTTTGTATGTACCGTCTTAATTATAGAATATCATGTTAAAACTTTTCATTAAAAGTTATACAAATTTTTAAGTGAAGAAGATTAAGTTTATTAACAAAAGAATAATTTAGAAAAATGAACCTTTTTTTAAGTAAAAAGGTCGTTTTATAGATAAATATAAGTTTATTTTGGAAAATCTTTTGAGATTTG
Organism: Allium sativum; assembly: GCA_030737875.1. Lineage (NCBI taxonomy): Eukaryota > Viridiplantae > Streptophyta > Magnoliopsida > Asparagales > Amaryllidaceae > Allium > Allium sativum. Next base: position 141,071,702 of record CM060924.1, read on the forward strand.
GAGTTTAAGGTTATAAATTATAAATTAAATCCTACTGTATTTTGTTGATTTGTTGTTTAAAAAAGATCTTTAGAACAAGTTTTATTTCAAGTGTCTTGGAAAAAAGGTCTTCATCCTCATTCTAAAAAAATTAAAGCTAAATTTAAGGATCTTATAAATGTATAATATTTTGATAACTGTGAATGTGGTTATTGTAAAGCTAATTATTTTGGTTTGTAACGACCCAATTTTTCGATCCTTAGAGTCAGCACTAATAGATCCACGGTACTCACGTGTCGAACATCCAAGTACCGGAAAACAAATCATTTAGGGTTTAAGAAAAGTATGATAGAGCATAATCTCACAATCGTAGCGGGTAACATATAACAAACTTTACAAAAGAAATTGAATTCTTTTAATATACATATATACAACATCAGAGTAACCAACTAAAACTAACCTGGACAATTATAACATGTCCAAACAAAAGCTACAACGCACAACGGAGAAAAAAAAAAGAAACTGCACAAGTACGTCTTGAACTCTGACTCCTTACCTAAGCTCCAAGCACCTAACTAACCTGTCAAATATGCTCGGTTTGACCTGAGCATTATCATGAAATAACGCATAGGTCACTCTGGAAATCCAACATGAGAAAACTCAACTAACATGAAATTTTATTTCTTATGTTTCAAATTATTTTTGAAATAAGTAGTATCTCATAAGACCACGCCACACATAAACACGGTCAAGCTTTTACCTTACAATGTCCAATACACTTTTATAATAAACATCTAATGATATTATAATAATGTCTAGAAGTCAAAATTAAGTATATTAATATAGCTGGAATGCTTGTATCTCATGTTCCAACATAATATGTATACAATCAAGTTTGATTCGTACTGGAGAATGGATTCCAAATATGAAAGGGTATGGGTTTACCTACCCAATAAGTACACTTCTAATCAAATGTACGGGAGGCTATAACACATTGCACCTCAGCTACTCAGTAGCAACAACATCCCATACTAGATATTGTCGAATATGACCACCTTAGTTGATAAACAACCATTGGTCCGCGAAACATACAAAGAGATAGACACCTGATATGGGATGATCATATACAAATGGAAGCGACCCATATAGCCCTACGGCTTTTCTTTGCTTTATTCATTTACCAGGTAATGAGACTAAAGGTAACGTTTACCTAATATATAGCTGAATATCTTTGAATGCTAGCATTGTCTTTCAAGGAAATATAGAATGCCAGCGTTCATTCATAATAGCAATTAACTTGAATCCTATTAGTTAATAGATTAATTAACTAAAAACAAAACTAATTGTCTTGAGTAAGATTAGTAAAAATGATTCACTCGAGTCCAAACCTCATTATTGAATAAATTATTAACTTCTAAATCACATTTAAAAAGTAGTTAATGACTTTTAATTCTTGTTTTTTTGGCATGGTCAACCACTTTTTATAGTGATCCGTAATACTGTTATCATTACAACAAATAATGAGTACATAATAATACAAGAGGTGGGCACATCGCCTACCTGTATAGACATCGTCTAAGACAAAGCTACACACAATAATATTCTGAAAGAATCTCAAGGAGAAAGTCAAACTAGTACAATGAATACATGAGTTGCAAATAAGTACAACACCAGTACAGTAGTCAAAGACATAGAAATGAAACAAACTACAAAGGCTACAAAGCAATCCCAAATTCCTATCTACTGTAAGGTAGGAAAACAATCACCAGAGCCAACAATAGAATGCTTATCACCAGAAACACCAACTCACTATATGAAGGATGCAAGCAGTCCTCTAACACAAGAAACAACAGAGTCGTACAACACAACTCAACACACCAAGCACAAATGCAAGAAAACAGCCTGAACACTCACTTTTGATCTTACTCGTCGAAAAAATAATCAAGGATATGACTTGCTAAAGAACAACAATGACCTGAAGCAATTACACTACACAAAACCATGCACCAATATTTACAAAGTAGAATGCCTATCCATCTCCCAAGCAAAAACACCACGACCAAACATAGAAAAAAACACTGCAAGTCCACAACCAAAACTCCAACCAAGACAGTAAACGAAACACAACCCTAACAAAAAATTCAAGTCGAGACACCCCATGAAACCAGCTTTCGACCTATGCAGTTAAAGCCCCACAATATCCCTGCTATAGCCTATAGCGCTCTTCAACCGCTAGGCTATTTTAGTTTAGCAGCGATGAATAGTAGATCCGCTTTAAGCCCCGCTATTTTCCGTTGCATCCGCTTAATCAAGGATTTTTAGCATCTTCTTTATCAATATTAATAAATGAAGATTGATTTGACTTGTTCCCTTTTTAGAAAATTTATTAAATTTAGTGTAAAGGCATAAATATAAAGCATAAGTGCCTAATATATGGTAATAATCAATTACACGCATCAAATTTTGCATGCATAACTACGATATTCCTTGTTTTTATTATATAAGATCAATTAATATTAGTTTTTTGTACACATATAATTGAGAAAGATGATTAATCGGTTTTCAAATATTTGGTTTTACATCCAATATTACTTTTTATGCCTTCTCTATATCCCATCGTTTCCCTCCCTTTATCCCCGCTACTCCTTTTTCACCTCTGCTGCACAACTTTCGACCAAACCCAAGCACAACAAAGATGACCAACACCAACCACAATAGAGCAGAAATCCGTTCACACAAACACTATAAATCCAATTAAAACAAGTAACTTACCAGCACGTCGCTAATGTGACCCACAACCGATAGGTCTGCCTTTCAGTGAGCTACAAGCTAAGAGGAGATTAGGCAAAGGAAACGAAGTCTGCAACAAAGGGTCACAAATCAACTATGGCATGTGCCAGAGAAATGCAAAAATGGAGTACAGTGACCATCGCGAGCAGAACGGATAAGAGTATGGAATCAAACTATAATTCAGTAAGAGGAGAGACAATGCGAAGAAACAGGAGGGGAAATGATTATGGATAGGTTGTGGCTAGGGTTAGGGTTCGAGGCGCTAAAATCCATGCTAACGAAAGCTGATAAGGGGAATCGAGATCGAAAAGGAGATACGGCATGGAAGGGTTAGACGTGAAGAAGGTAAGGCGTGGAGAAAATAGGAAGAAGAGAGAAATAAATCGATTACTAGTCGCCATGGGGATGGTAGCCGCCCTGTAACAACTCAGAATTTAGACAATGCATTAGCTATTTAATTAGAATTTCAAAAATAGGAATTTATGGAAACAATGGAATTTGACCACAAAACTATAATCGATGCGTACGTCTTGGAATTTTGGCCAACTTTCATGTTTGGAATTTCGCTAACGGAATCCATATGAAAAAGTTACGGACGAAATACAAAATACGGAAGGAAATAAATAGATAGAATAATTAATAAATCACTTTCCCTCTTTAACCCGCCTTCGTTGGGCATTCTGGCTAAAGGGCGGTCGACCGCTCCCCGGGGGTGTCGACCGCTTCGGGCCTATAGTGCCCAATGACGGTTAGGTTTTGAGGGGCATTTTCATTATATTATATATTATAAATGGATAGAAGTTAATTAAAATAAATCTAACGGTTCATGACCAATTCCAATCCTATAAATAAAGGGGTAAGGCCTCACTTTTTTTCACACAAATCTGTAGGCAACAGCGAAGCTCTGTCATTTCCCTTTCTCTTCAAATCAATTTCTTAATCTAAAATATATTCATATATAATCAATCATGTACAAGTCATATAGAATTGAAAGGGACTACCAGATCTAGTGGAAAAGAGTATGAATTGACATATAAAGCGGTTCTACATCAGATTCTCCTCTCTCTTTCTATTTTCTTACATATCTACAGATCTGAAAGTATCCCCATTTCAGATAAATTGAGATTTATAAGAATTTGGGAATTGTATGCCTAAAAGATCATTCAAACTTTAGATTTGGATGCTTTCAGGTGAATGAGAAATTTACATACAAAGTTATAGTAGTCTATTTGTCTCGTTTGATCTCAAAATATATGTCTATTTTCATCAGATTTGTTCATAATATTATTGTTGACACCTATCAGATTTGCTTATAAATATTGTCAAAACTTGTAAATTGTGAATTGTGGTTAGGAATAATATTGATTGTAGGATTCTTAATTTTTTTGTACGTATTGCCTACAATTATGTTGTGAAATGTATTGTAGTTTGTCGTAAAACACTGAGGATATGGAAATCAGTCCCAATAACACTGTTAGATGTAGTTTTCTTCCAAATCCCTAGTTTCAGTGCAAGTAGATGAATTATCTGACTTTAAGAATTATACTTATTTGCATTCAATGTTGTTGGGGTTTTGGCTTAATTATTGTAAATATGTCGTTTCCTCTTTTTGAACAAAAAGACATTATTTTGAATTCACAAGAGATATGAAAAAAGGATTAAAAAGGGAAAGTTGTGCAAAGGTACGCATAAGTATAAATACACATATTTGTGCGTAATTTGCATTAACTATTCAAAAATCATACATACATACATATACATACATATATATATATATATATATATATATATATCTTGTGGTTTTGAAATATGCTTATTCCATTAATCAGGCATAATTTACAGTAACTATAGCTGACGGTCTTTTTGCAAAATTTGGAACCTTATGGAAGGTTGAATGCAAAAAGGAATGTTTGGATATCGATTAAACCAAAATTTTAAATTCAAAAATAAATAACAATAATAAAGAAAGATAACTACGTTGACCAAAAGAAAATATAAATATATACATATTACTTGTCCAAATCTATGTAAAACGATAAAATATACATTGTATTGAATATTTGAATGTTTGAACGACATTCAAAAATGGAACTATATATGAAAATGCAATCCATATTGAATTAATATATTTGTGGTGACCATTGTAACAATTAATGAAATTGATTGCTATAAATGGGGCCGCAAATCAATAAATAACAATTGTAACCAATGTTGAATGGGAAAGTGAATATAATAGGATAATGGTTATAATTCCTAAATTGTTTAGGATTAATGATGTAAACCCTAATTAGGGAATTTGAATTATAACCATATTTAGACATAAGGTTAAGCTTAACTTGTGGTAGAAGCCTTCCCGAAACCGACCGACAAATCCAACATCCACAGGTGTTAAGCTTAATGTGAAGGGTCTAATGCGTAAATATAAATGTACTAAGGCATGAGGTTAAGTTCAACTTGTGGTAGAAGTCTGCCCGGAACCAACCGGCAAATCCAGCATCCACAGGTGGTCAACTTAACGTGAGAGGTCTGGTGCACAAATATATATATATATACATACATATATGACAAGCAACAAATAAATAAGAATAGTAATTTTCTGTTGGGGTGCAACAAATAAATGCTTCGGGACTGATAGAATAAGGACATCGAGTGTAAATGGTTGCCTTAGGAAAATATGACTATTATGGTCATAACTGGCAATAAACTTAGGGATATAAGCAAATAGATGTAAAAAGGGGATTAATGGAAATTGATTGTCGTTTAAATACTAAGTCCAATTAGGGAAATAATGAAATAAATATCCTAAGGTAAAGAGGGTATAACTTTCCTCATTAATACTAGTTAATATGGAACTTATAATTAAAAGTTAGAGTTGGAGTTAGTAGGTTAATGATGTAAAAAATTATTAACCATAGGAATCGGTGACGATAATAAATCGTGTGCGTACAGTATTTCCGTTAAAAGAAACTAAACGGAAAGGACCTAATGACGTAGCCGACTTTATCTCTATAGGGAAAGGTATTAAAGGCTAATGGAGTATAAACTTAATAACCTTCGCGTATAGTCTGCTTCCTTGGTCTTAAGTGGCTGGAGCTGAAGAATCCACCTGGAAGTAGGTCTTTCAGTTTAGGGGTCTTAAATAGCGTGAGTGTGTGGGGCCGACCCAATCCTAAGAACTGAAAACGTCAGATATGGCTACCTACCCTATGGGAAGTAGTAAGCGATTAAGGAGGTTATACAATAAGGTCAGCAAGCTGGTATAGTGAGCGATAAAATACCGTCTCCCACCTTACACGGGAAATGGGTGAATGCGTGAATGACGGAAGCCTTAACTAGTAGGGCCCGTAGCTAGTGCTCTCTAGTTTATGTTAATGTTGAATATATTATCGAGGAATAATAGGTGACCAATAAGTCTGCATAGGGTCTTAAGCGATCAAGGAGAATCCACTATCTATCATCAATAGTGAGGCATTAAATAATAAGGGATGAGTGAATTACAAAAATATATATGCATAAAAACTCCGTAACTTGGGGTCTAACCTTGATTAAATAATAAACCATGTTGTGGTATAAAGGCTTCAAAAATATATGTGTGTACGTTCTATCTCGGTATTATACTTTGGGAATACTACTTTGGGAAGAGTAGTAGGGTCGTGTGTAAACATTTACAAGGTTAGGCTAGAATCACTAACCTTGGTAGGAATACATCTTGGGTTGAACCAAACAGGATATAGTTGTATATTGTAATCTATGTTGTACATTTCCTGTTCACCAGAATCTTGTTGTTCTGACCCCCCTCCTCGTTACAACCACCCAGGTTTTCTAGAGAAGGTCGGGTTCTCACAGGTGTTTAAGTTTGGATTTTGGTTCTCGTTCTCTCTCATGCTCGGTATTGGCAAAGTGACTTACTAGTAGTTGCTTGAGTTAATACTAGTTTATCCTATTTTGTTTCCGCTATGAGTTATCTTATCGTACTCTGATTATGCTCATGCTCACTTATTTGCAGGTACCAGATTTACACGATCCATGCTTGAATGTGTTCGAGTTTCGATTTTTGTTGAAATTTGGACACAGAAAAATGTGTTGTGTTACACCCCCCCTCCCCGTTAATTTTATTTATTTAACCTAGCCGAACCTTGATGTGTATTTTTGATAAACAATCAATTAATTTAAATGCCTTTGTGAAATAGTTAATCAACTTAAAATATCATTAAATAAATAAATTTAAAATAATCATTTATAGGAATGATTTAAAATAATCATTTCTCAAATAAGATAATAATAATGTTAAATAGTTATTAAATAAAGAATAATTAATTATTAACTTATAATTAAACAATTATTTATTTTTAAAATAAATAATTAGACATTTATTTAACCTTTAAATAATTAATTAAATAATAGTCAGTCTTTAGATAAATAACTTAAAAACCAAAATAATCTTTATTTAATAATTAAATAATACACTTTTTAAATAAATAATAATAATTTAATCTTAATAATATAAATTTAAATAATAATTAATCCTTTGATAAGTCATTAAACAATAATTAAACTCTTATTAGTTATAATTAGCTTCTTAAAAACTAAAGTAACATCACTAAAGTGTTACAGAACAATTTAAAAACCGGTCGGTTTTGCCTACAAAACATCATCACTATGTAATTAGTAAATTAAAATGTCATTAATAAACAATTTTTTAAGTTGAAACTATCATCAATGAATGATAAATAATTTTGAAACTTAATTAATAAAATTAGTTTTTTTCAAAGCAAAAGCGCGATGTGAAAAATAGCGGCTCCCTCTTCAAGGCAACTTTCTAATCGTCGTCGTCTTCTTTCTTTGCTCTTTCTCCACCCTTTTTTGCGGTTTCCTTCCCTCTACATTCTCAATCCTTTCACTCGATCTTCTTTCCCTCTTCTTCCCTTAGACACCTTTCGTCTTTGTGGAGTTTGCCCTTTTTTCCTAACTTAATTTTCCTTCAGATCTGTGTTTCCACTCCTCGCCTATCTTCGTCGTGGTCTTTATCAAACTCTTTCTGTCTCGCTTATCATCCCAATCTCAGTTCCTCCACGATTTGTTCGCGCTAGCCAGCTCCGTTCTTATCTGGTAATAGGTTACTGGTAATTTCAAGACCCTTTGTTTAGAATTTCTTGGTTCTTGTTTCACCGAAAGGCTAACCCTTTGGCGTGGATTGCTTCAGCAACGAGCTAGTTAGTCTTATGTTGAGTTTTTTTTCTTGTATGGTTTATTTAGCATTTTTACGCTTTACTTGGTTTGGTCGTGGATGTGTCGTAGTGTGCCTTCGACTTGTGTTGTGTTCTGGAGTAGTCATGGTGTTTGTTGGTGGTCTGAGGTTCGGTTGTTCATTGAGGCAATGTTGCCTTAGATCCGGAGGTGGTTTCTAGGTTGTATGTTATTTTGTTGTTAGGTCAGGTTGTGCAAGGTATTTTTTGGCAAGTGGTTGGTTTGCTATAGCGTTTCAAGTGAAACTTGTGGTGGGTGAACAGTGATTGCCTTGTAGCTTTGTGAGTAAATGGTGGGTGAATGGTGCCTCTGGCCACTGTCGGAGTTGATCTTATTCGGTTGGTTGTGGGGTCAACGGATAGTCAAGCTAATTTGCTAAACTTGTTTTCAGCGAAAGCTTATCTGGTGTTTTGATTTGACACCGTGTATGATTTGCAATAGTCTGAAGTTGTGTGCTTTTTGTTGTTATAATTATGATTGTAAACTAGGATAGTGTTTGGTCATTTGGTGTGACTTCCTAGGCAACAATCTGTGTTGTAATAGTTGTTATTGCTTTTCTAGTCTCTAGCTACTTTTCACCCTATGTGTTGTTTACATGTTCTAGAATTAGGATGTGTGTAGTACACTAACAATCCGCTGGTCTCCTGTATTATTTTGTACTCATTATTTGTTGTAATGAGAAAAGTTTAACGGATCACTTTTAAAACCCGTTGGCTTTACCAAAAAAAATTAACCTTAATAATTAAATCAAGTTAAACTATTTTAATTAATACTTAAATTATTCTTAAACTCTTTGATAAGAACCTTTTAAACATTCCTAGATGGAATATTTAACTCTTAAACCAATTCGTTTAAGAATTTAAACAATTGAAAATACATTTTCAAGTTTGAGACTTAGCGATCTCAATGGTATTTAAATAAGTTACGATAAATTATCACATCCAAATGGGTTCACATATAAATGTCATAAAAAATATGGCCAAGTTAATAAGGTTCTGACATTCAACAATCAATAGTCAGTTAACCATTTAGTTCATATCAATCAAGATTGGTGACAATTGATTGCACAATTTAAATTGTCACATAGGAAGCGTAGAATTGAGTTTCATTCTACTCAATAGACGTCTGTAAAGATATATATTATTCAAATTAATTTGACAGTATTTTATTTGGTTAAATAAGCGCAAAGAAGTAACAATTGTAATTTAAGTGTCATTATAATTTAAAATAGCGCTACTTAAAAACTTGTTTGTTTAAAGATATCATACATTTCTACTCAACCAAATCTATTATTAATAAACTACAGTACAATGTTATGCTTGTGAAAATGAACATAATGCAAAAACTCAAATGTTGATCGGATTATTAATGGGAAAGATATGTAGTTTCAAACTTAACGCGCATTTAATTTTATAAATGAACTTAAAAATAGAAGTTTACTCACCTACTATCAAAGCCGGACCAATCAACTATGTAATCCGACCTGCTTTTGCTTCTTCTTCTTCCCGCTTTTCTAACTTCAAATATTTGGAACCCTAAATCAGGTATGTCCGTGCATCCTACACCTCTTCTCCAATCACCGATGTTTCTCGAACATCACCAACCTGTCGCTCATCACCTCCTCTACCTGTCGGACTTTACGACCACCCGCCTTCACCTTACGATCAAAATCCGACCTTCGAACACCTGTAACTCCCCAAAAATTCATGCAATAAAAATTGTAATTGGTCCCCTTCAAACTTTGCTAGTGATTCTCCCTCTATGCCATAATCACTGATCCATGCTCCAATTTCCCGCCAGTTGCCTCCATTCCCATCCAGCTATGGCATAATGGTAGGATTTTTGCTTCCCGTTAAAGGGGTCGTAGGTTCGATCCCTGTTTGCCCTACTCCCATTTCAAGGAGCGGAGGTTGGGTCCTCGTAAACCCAACAAAATGGTTAGGGACATAAAGCCTCTATGTTGGGATGATCAAGAGGGGAGTCAATGTGGCGGACAGTTGAGTTACCTAGCTGCCTTCGATTTCATCAGACGGTTTTTTTATAAAAAAATAGTTATATGTTTACTTATTATGTTATTTAGTATCAAGTCATTCTATTTTATTTTATAAAATTAAACTTCATATACCTTTAAATATTGCTATATTATCATTATATCATATAATGTATAATAATATATAAATAATTTTTTTACAACAAAATAAAACTAACTTTCTGTTTAAACTATATATTTAAAAAGGCAATAAACCGTCAATATCATTATTAAGTTTTTAAAATAAATTCTCTATGATTAACTAATCATTTACAATGAATTTAAATGATTGAAAGCATAAATCAAATATTTAAATATATTAAATAGTCGTAACTTAGATTGATAAAAATCTTGGTTATTACATGTTTTATTATGGATTTTCCCTAGAGCAAATTGCAGGAAAGAAATTTTCTTTAAATGGAAGTCGTAATAGCCCGATGGTGGATAGTAATTAATTAAAACAATAATGGTGATTCAATTAATTAAAATAAATTTTTAAATATTAAATGAGAATAATTTTAATTTAGTTATAATAAATTAATTATTTTCATACTCTCAACGGATTTAATGGCCACCCTTTCTTTTACTTTACCTTTGTCCTTCCTCTCTACTTCCTAGAGCCTTGCGCCTGTCACTTCTCTATCTCTTCCTCCTCAACCACTTCCTCGGCCTGACCCTCCTCCTCCTTCCTCGACTACTTCTCCTAGCCCATCTCTTCCCGCATTGTCAAGTGGATATTGTCAACTGAAATGGACATCTTTGTTCTAATGAAAACCAAGAAATGATGGGAAGTACATCCCAGTTGACATGAAACCATCATTCTCTAGTGATATTATGAATTATACTGATGTAGTAGTGCTGGATGGTTCACAAGTTTGGAAGGAAACTCTAGTGGTGTTCTTTTAGGATAAACCCCTTTCTTCCACTGCTGTTGTTCAGAAACTTCTGTCTATTTGGAAACTAAAGGGTTCTGTCAAGATTAAATCAGATGGTGTGCTCTTTATGTTTCATTTATTGTTAACCACCGGCCTTTTGGTTCAGTTCCCAAAAGCATTCCAGGCCCACTCTGTCCATCGTGTGGCATCAAAGCCGAATTGTCGTCAGAACACTAAGGGTCCAGGCCTGGAAGGAGTCGTGCGAGTGTTGGCCTCACAATACTTCAAAAAAGTAATTTATGTGTCCCTGGTATCGAGTCCAAGGAATTCTACATCAACATGGCCTCGCATCCCAGGCTCCGATTCCTGCTACTTTGCATCACTTGGCATCGTAATTCTGCATCCCTTAGAAGCATAATATTGCATCCCTCTGGTGTGATATATCGCATCATTCGGATACGAAATATTGCATCCCTCCAGATGAGATATATCACATCCCACAGGATGAGATATAATCACATCACATAGGATGTAATATAATCCCAAACCTCGGTATGCGATATATCACATCCCTCGATATGCGATGTATCACATCCCTCAAACTCCTAGAATTCCATTAATGGTAGCATAACTCTTGAGGAAGAAGAAGACTACGCACTTTTCCCTAAGACATGGCATATGAAAAATATGACTCTTGAATACTTAGAAAAATTTGTAAACAAATGTCATGATGATGTTCATTGCTTGTAACTCTCATTTGTGAATAAAGATCAACTAAAGCCTTTAAAGTCGGCGTAGATCCCTCATGGACTAAACCACTATAAATCTCTGTGTTATTTCTGCTTTTCATGCTTTAATTTTTCGTATGCGAAATGCTAATTCTCGAGTTTAGAAAATCTTTAGGTTCAATGACCATTTCTGCCATCAACACTTTAGTGCTTTTATTGAGAGCTTAAAATCAATTCTTTCCGTGCACTTCCATCTCGACTTCGATGTGTTACTCAAGTTTCTTCTCAATCTACTAGTCAAGTCTGCTTACGATAGTTAAATGAGCAGAGAATAAGATGGTCGGAACCTCCGCCGTGGCTGACATTGCTATTTAACATCAGCCCCAATCCACGAAAAAACCAATCGACATGGAAATCGTTCCTCCTATGGACCTCGATGCTCCCGCAACTCAAGCGCAGCTCTTTGGTCTTAATAAGAAATTGGAAGATAGAAATCGAGAGCTCAACTACACGTTGAAGCCGAACATCGAGCTAATGCACCGACTATAGGAAAGTCAATGTCACATTACCCGTCTCTAACTTAATCAGAACAGCGCTCGGCCATAGCTTAATTCCTCGAAAAGTTCCTCTTCTGACACTCGGGGTCAGAGCCAAAGCGGGAGGACGACTACTAATGCTAATGCCCTCGCCAACACTAATGCTAATGTCAATGGCAATGGAAAATAAAACGATAATGGTACTGCAGTAACTTTCAGTGTGGCAAAGCATCAACGCGACCATTCTTGGTTGATTATTAATGATGACACGGATGAGGATGATCCCGATGTCCATCCACAAATACGTCCACGGACAAGGACCCCTGAGGTGAACCACGATAACTTGATTCCAATGGAGGTTCAAACTGCGTATCTCCCCAACAGATTACGAGAGAGACGCGGGGGAATGTCAACGACATGCGGGAGACCAACATGAGACATAACCCCTTCACCAGGGCCTTGCACGAGGTCAAGTGGCCCCGACGTTTTAACATGCTACAACTAGCACCTTGCAAGGGAAAAACTGACCCCTGTGGCTTCTTAAACCGCTAGAGCGGAATATGGACTCCAGTCGAGCCACTAATGCTGTCAAGTGTAAATGCTTCCCGGTTTTTTTTGGAAGGCACAATTCTTCTCTAGTTTACTCGACTCCCGGCACGATCCATAGCTACCTTCAACCAGTTAGCTTCCGAAATGGTCAAACAATTCAGGATGCATATACCCAGGCCGAAGGATACTCTCACTCTCTCCAACCTCTACCATGACCTGATAGAAACCCTTAAAAGCTTGCCAATGGCTGAGGTTTACGACCTGGATCCTCACACAGTCCTTGTACAGCTTGCCAATGGCATTCTTTCTAGCTTCGTGTTTGGTGCATGGATTGACAGAAAGCAGCCCAGGACTTTGGAAGCTTTATATGAGAGTGCCAGTCAGTTCCTATTTCAAGAGGAAGCACGGCGCAACAAGGATTCTCAAGGTGGACGCCCAAATAATCGACACACAGGAACTGATGTTGACAATGTCAAATGAAAACAATTCAGAGAATCTTCCAACAAGGGTAAAAGGGTGGTCCCGTACAAGTCCACACCGAACAACGACAAACCCAGCGATCACAATAATAACCAGGGTACTAGAGATCCCAAGAAACACGACCGCTATCCTACTTACAAGAACTATAATCTGCTCAACTGAAATTTGGAGGCAATCTACTTAGAAACATGTAACAACCTCTAGTTTAAGAAGCTCGACACATGGGAATCTAAGACCGTGAGAAGAACTCTGATAAGTATTGTAGATTCCACGATATGTCTAGGCACAACACCAAAAATTGTCGCCACCTCAAGGATGCGATAGAAAAGCTCAACCGCGAGAAACGTATGGAACAATACGTTCGGAATCCTACTCCTCCAGGAGCAGCCGCATGCCCTTCAATGCCCGCACTCCCTCCAGCAAATGTGGCCCCAGTGTCGTGCAATCATAGATCACGTGGCATCATGAACAATACTATTTGCGGTGGACCTCACCCCGCGCATGATAGCTTCCGAAAGGTGGAGTAATATGCTAATTCAATTAAGCATGCCAGCTACAAAGCATGCTCCCCCTTGGATGCATCTATCCCCGCCAAGCTCAAGAAGACAATGTGGGACTATGCAGTCTTCCACATGAGAGTCTACAGGAATTGAAATCCCAACCATAGACCCTCTCGTCATCTCTGCACATATAGGTCTGACCTATGTCCAAAGAATCCTCATCAATTCGGGGAGCTCAACCAATATAATCTTCAAGTTGTCCTATGACCAGATAAAACTTGAGGCCAATGACTTGAATCCCTACCACGCCATGATCCACAACATCAATGGTTCTTCCAACCAACCTGTGGGCATGGTCGACCAGTCAGTCGAAATTGGAGACGGGAATCGGAGCCGGGTCTGAACCCTCACCTTTGTTGTGATCGACTTCATCTCTCCCTATAATGTCTTCTTCGGTTGCCCATTCCTTGTAGAATTCCGAGTCTTCATGCCCCTTGGTCCCTTCTAATGAAATTTCCAATAGAGAACATAATCAAAAAAATCAAGGGCAACTAAACAACTATGAGGGTCTGCTATCTCACTGAGTGGAAGGATATCGTCAATAAGGGGAAAGGCAAGATGGTGCTTCCACTCTCCTGCGCCAGGACTACCAATGCACAACAATCAAAGGTGTCTGAGTCATAGCTCAAACGCTGCTGTGATCTTTCCGACAATCTTGATCTGAGGGAAGACGAAGAGCCCGACTTCGAAAGGGATACCCCTGTTGAACCAACGATGGATATTCCGACCAACCCAACCGATCCGGCAAGGGTTTTAAAGATTGGATAACAACTCCACCTTGCAATAAAAGAAGAGCTCGTGGACTTTTTAAAGGCCAACCTTGATGTATTTGTGTTGATCTACTCAGATATGTGTGGCATCAACCGAGGAATCGCTTGATACATGCTCAATCTCGACCCAACACATCTTCCTGTTAAACAAAAGCATCGAATCTTGGAAATTGAAAGATCTACTACACTAAAAGAGGAAGTGGATAGGCTACTAGATAATGGTTTTATCTGCGATGCCCACTACCCCGAATGGGTCTCCAATCTGGTCTTGGTCAAAAAAGCAAACAACAAGTGGCAAACATGTGTCGACTACTCTGACTTAAACATAGCCTGCCCAAAGAACAACTTCCCACTTCCGAAGATCGACCGGCTAGTTGACTCAACTATTGGCTACCAGCTTCTCTCCTTCATGGATGCTACTCTGGCTATAATATGATCCCCATGTACCTTCCAGACCAGGAGGAATTCACTTATAACCGACCTTAGGCTCTACTTTTATGTCATCACGCCTTTTAGTTTCAAAAATGCAGGAGCCACCAATTAGCGACTAGTCAATCGCATGTTCAAGAACCAGATCCGTAGAGGTTTACGTGGATGATATGCTCGTGAAGACGAGAATATCGAAAGACTATGTCAACAACCTCATGGGAATAAAATATAATAATAACATAACTTTAACATAAAACAGGCGAGACAGTGTATAAGCTGAAAACTAAACCATCATAGCAACGGAAATTCAAAATACAGCTTATGTTCCATATCATCATTATTACAACTTTTAAAACTATCTCTAAGAAAAATGAGAAAGGTACACTACTAATGCCCAAAGTAGTGACCAACAGCGACACAGGGAGAATATATGGGAATGATACATATGATCCTCCTGCTCGTCTCCGGACAACTACTCGTGCATAATCACCTGATCTGTCTCTAGTCTGCCCGTTTAAGAGCACCTAGAGTAATAAGAAGAGACATAAAACTCTGGGTCAGACAAAAGTCTGGTATGAGTGATAAGCAGCAAAACAGAACATTAATAGGTATACATAACCATACCTGAACCTGAACCTGCAACCAAAGAGTTAGCACAACAGGATGTACAATACTCTAAGGTGACACTAACACATGGTGTGAAAATAATGGGAAGGGGGTGTGCATGTCATGGTGATAGCAAACATTACAATATATACCACTTTGATCACCCAATCCTTTGCTATGATCACTCTGCCCCATGGAGTCGTAACGGCTCCACTGCACTGATCCATATCCACTAATCCTTTGCTATGTCCACTCTGCCCCATGGAGTTATGACAACTCCACTGCACTGGCTCATAGCCTAGCTATGATCACTTTGCCCCACGAAGTCGTGACAACTTCACTGCACTGATCCATAGCCAATATCCGTCTCTCTGTGGTGAGTCAAAGCTATATACATCGATAACCCCTTTGCACATGTCCCGCAGCAAAATCCAATTCATGAAGTTAACTCATTGGTTCCCAACTGGATCCCGAGTTACACTTCCTATTTGGACTACCTTTGCATCTCGGGTTTTGGTCTCCTCCGGATCGGTCTCCATTCAGTTCGTGATCATCATCTAGGCTCGGGTCCTCTATCGGTTCGTGAGTAGCTTTGGTTCGTGGCCATCAAGCGGTTCGGTTCGTAGCACCCTCTCTAGATCGGTTCGAGTCGTGGTGCCTCACTGTGTTCGTGGTCATCGCATTGGGTCGTGTCGACTTCCCCCACTGGTTCGGGTCATGGTGTCCTACCTCCAGCGGTTCGGTTCATGAGCTCCAAGGTCCTGGTCAGTTAAGTTCGTGATTCCTCTTCGGTTCGGTTCGGAGCCGGCTTCTTGGTTCATGGGGAACATCCGGGTCGGGGTCTTCCTGTGCGAGCAGTTCGGTACTGGAGTGGCTCATGATGGGTGGCCACGATCGGTCCGGTTTAGGGGTCATGAACGGGTTGGTTCGGAAGGGGTCTGCAACTTTTCCAACGATTGTTTTACGCCACACGACGGCATTTTCGACCATTCTAACTTTGCTAAACAATCATAAAACATTCCAAATAGTCATAGCAACATGTATAATCAACCACAAACACTAAAAAAACAAATTTAACATGCTAATAAGGATCAAACATACCCAAAACCCATGTTTTCCCCTTAATCTCCTTAATCATGTTTTAACCATACGATTAGTAAAACATGTCCAAATTAACCTAAATTTCTATCAGAGCCCTAGAATAATATTTAAGAATTTTACAATTTTTTCCAGATTTTTCTGAGCCATGATTTAGCTAATTATCACTAATCACCCTTAATTAGCCGTAATTAGTGAAAAACAATGCAAATCACTCACCTTAGCCACAAATAAAACTTAGATATGAAACTATCTCTGGTATGAGGTGTTTTCCTATGCAACACAATAGCTCCAACTCTGATTTAGTGTTGATTTGCCTTGGTTTGATGTAGATCTTCTTAATTAGTGATTATAAGGCGATTTGGGAGTGATTTAGAAGGTGGAGGTCATTGCTAGGGTTAGGGAAATATTTTAGGCGGCTGAGAAAATGAAATAGAATCGTTTCCTAACTGATTTCTACCTCCCTATAGCCCTAATCCCGAAATGGGTTATGGGCCTAGCTGTTAATCACCCTAGGCACGGTTAAGCTGTTTTTCGCCTTTTAAACATTGTTTCAGCCATATCTCCCAAACGGTAAGTCCGTTTGGCTAATGTGACCACTCTACAGAAAGGTAAACCATCATCCAGATCCAATGGAAGTGGATACAGGTCAAAACTCCTTACCAATCAAAATTTATAGGCAAAATAACATTCTCCAGGGGCAAAATGGTCATTTAAAAATCGGCAAAAATCGTGAACATGGGAAATGACCCCAGTAGTCGTCTCCCAAAGTTACACGACCATACGACTTCGTATGTGGGAGAACTAAATATTCTACCATCCTTCAGTATGTAGAATGCGGGTCATTACACTCTCCCCCTTTAAGAAATTTCGCCCCCGAAATTCCCAATTAAAGCGTATAACGGGTCCCGCATGCCTAATAGCTATTTACAAACAATCAAACATACATTACAAACACATCAAGTCTATCCTAGCATGCGGAATAACCAAATCGCAATTTAAAATCTTACCAGGCAAAGAGTTCTGAATGTGATTCCCTTATGCTCTCCTCTGTTTCCCAAGTACAGTCACTCTCATTCTCTCCCCACTGAACCTTGACCAGTTTCACCGCCTTCCTTCGAAGTTGCTTCGTGTCGCTCTCAACAATACAGATCGGCTTGCGGTTCCCAACCGCCTCGGGTTCTACTTCTATGTCATCCAACTGATCCGGTGAAATAGTCATATCGGGGTCTTGCACGAACTTCCTTAACTAGGAAACATGAAACACGTTATGAACTCCCGCCATCTTGTCTGGCAACTCAACTTTATATGCCAAATTCCGAACTTGCTCGAGAACTGGTAATGGACCAACAAATCTTGGTGCTAACTTGCCTCTCCTAACAAATCGAATCATGCTCTTTAACGGAGAAGTTTTGACAAACACCAAGTTGCCAATGTAGAATTTTAGATCACTTCTCCTATTATCAGCATAACTCTTCTGCCTATCTTGAGCAGCCTTCATTCGTTGTTGGATAACCTTGATCTTGTCTGAAGTTTCTCTTATCACATCTGGTCCAAGCACAAATTTCTCACCGATTTCTAACCAACATGATGGTGAGTTGCATAGTCTTCCGTACAAAGCTTCAAATGGAGCCATACCGACACTGGATTGATAATTATTATTATATGCGAACTCCACCAGATGCAAATGGTCATCTCATGATCCACCAAAATCCAATATACAAGCTCTCAAGAGATCCTCTAATATACGATTCACCCTCTCTGTCTGACCATTGGTTTGAGAATGATACACTGTACTAAGATGTGATTCTGATCCTAAAGCCTCTTGTAAGCTCTTCCAAAATCCACTAGTAAAAAACGGATCTCGGTCACTCACAATGCCTTTGTGTATTCCATGAAATCTCACTACTAACTTCATATACAGTTCCGCTAAGTTAGTTGTCGTTCTGTTCGACTTGACCGGTATAAACCTTGTACTCTTGGTCAATCGATCCACAATCACCCAAATACTATCATGATCTCGTCCTTGGTAACCCATCAATGAAATCCATTGAGACCTGTTCCCATTTCCATTCAGGAATTTCTAACGGCTATAACAAACCACTAGGCTTCTTTTGTTCAACTTTAACTAGTTGGCACTTCATGCATTTGGATATAAACTTCCCAATATATCTTTTCATCCCTTCCCAGTAGTAGGTCTGCTTTATGTCTCGATACATTTTATTACCACCGGGATGTATAGTCAGTTTTGAGTGATGACATTCTCTAAGCACTTCATCTCTCAATCCATTGACATTGGGTACAACCAGTCTACCATTCTTTCTAAGTCATCCTTCTCGATCAAGCCCATACTTGTTCATCTCCTCACCGACGATAGCCATTTCTAACTTGGAGATGATTTCTAGTAGGTTAGGATCATCCCTCTGACTGGAACCAATCCGCTCAATCAAAGTGGGTCTGATTGTCAAACTTGCTAACATCTCTGGATCCAATTCGCACT
The DNA here is from genome assembly GCA_030737875.1 of Allium sativum. Lineage (NCBI taxonomy): Eukaryota > Viridiplantae > Streptophyta > Magnoliopsida > Asparagales > Amaryllidaceae > Allium > Allium sativum. Next base: position 141,090,878 of record CM060924.1, read on the forward strand.
TTGGTCTGAAATCGTACCCATCGATATACTCCAGTTGCTTCCATTCTAGAAACATAGACCCTAAATTGGCATGTCTCCTACTCAATGCATCAGCTACCGCATTGCCCTTTCCTGGTGTATATGCGATATAGAAATCATAGGAAGCCAAGAATTCTAACCATCTCTGCTGTTGGAGATTTAAATCCTTCTAAGAGAGAGATACTTTAACGATTTATGATCAATAAACAACTCGAATCTTTCTCCCAAGAGATTTGTCTCCATATCTTCAACGCGAATAAGATCGCTGCCAATTCCAAATCATGGGTAGGATATCTTTTCTCATGCGGTTTCAGTTGCTGACTAGCATAAACTACAACCCAACCTCCTTGCATTAGTACAACACCTAGTCCGGTACCACATGCATCCGTGTATACTGTCATCTCTTCAGTCCCTTTAGGAATGACTAACACTGGTGCACACGTCAACTTTTCCTTTAGGCTCTTGAACGCATTTTCACACTTTTCGTCCTAAGTGAAAACTTGATTCTTCTTGGTCAACTGATTTAATGGTGCCGCTATCTTGGAGAAGTCTTGGATGAACTTACGATAATATCCAGCTAATCCCAAGAAACTTCTTACGTCTGTTGCATTCTTGGGCGTAGACCAATCTTGTACTGTAGCCACCTTCGTAGGGTCCACGAAAATACCATTCTCTGAAACAACATGGCCCAAGAATCTCACTTCCCACCTCCAAAAGTGACACTTAGAAAACTTCGCTTTCAATTGGTGTTTTCTCAACACCTCCATCACTTCTCTCAAATGTTCCTTGTGTTCTTCTTCTGTCCTCAAATAAACAAGTATATCGTCCATGAACACAAGAACAAACTTATTCAATTGATCCCTGAATACCCTATTCATAAGATCCACAAAATATGCCGATGCATTGGTCAACCCGAATGGCATGACCAACCACTCATAGAATCCAGACGGCGTTTGAAATGCCGTTTTAGGAATACTCTCAGCTACCTCTCGGAGCTGATGAAATCCTGTCACGAGGTCCAATTGAGAGAACACTCTTGCTCCTTCTAGTTGATCAGACAAATTATCTATCCGTGGAAGAGGATACTTATTCTTCCTAGTCACTTTATTCAACTTGCGATAGTCCACACATAAACGAAGGGCCTTGGTAGCAAATACAACCAGTGCTCCTCACTCGAAGACACTTCTTCTAATAAATCCCTTCTTCAAAAGATCGCTAAATTGCACCCCGAGCTCTCTCTGCTCCCTTGGTGCCATACGACGAAGTGGCATCACTATAGGTCTGGCATCTTTAACTAAATCAATACGGAACTCAATCTCTCAATGTGGTGGAAGTTCGGTCACTTCCTCGAAGATATCCGAATACTGGCCAGCAATGGGAACCCCTGATAACTCGTCCTGCGGGACGTCGAGTGAATTTAGAAAACTAGCCATCACCTCATTACTAGGTAGGCCACCAAACACTACCCTCCGCCCATCATCCACCTTAATAGTCACCGAAAATCCCTCACAGTCTACCGACACCCCATATCTTTGGAGCCAATCAACTCCCAAAATAATGCCAAACCCAGTAAAGCCCAAAACAAACCAATCACAAGCAAACATACATCCATGACTCAATAAGGCCACATTACGACAAATCATCCTAAGGCTAGTCGAACCACCAATCGGGTTCGTCACCGCTAAAGGTTTATCGACTATCTCCGGTTCCAATCCCAACCTATCTACCAGGTTACTAGATATGAAGGAACGGGAAGCCCCAGTATCAAACAATACTCGAACAAGAACATCATAAACAGAAAGAATACCTTGGATAACAACATTCTTTCCTTTCTTCGCCGCAGTTAGGGAATTCGACGAAGAAGGAACAACATTAATAACATATGCTTTCACAATCTGCTTCTCTCTGGGGGGTTGCGGACATTTATCCTTGTTATGTCCCACTTGGCCGCAGTTGAAGCACTTCCTGTCCGCTGGCTTTGCTCGGCATTCTTTGGCATAGTGGCCCTTCTTGCCATAGCTAAAGCACTCAACTTCTTTCTTATTCTTTTTCTGACCATCCTTAAATTGGCTCTGTTTCCTCTTATTCTGAGAATTATTCTTGCCTCCACCGCTTGCCTGCGGCTTTGGTCCCTCTGTAGGTGCTACAGCGACTTCAGGCTTGGGCTTAGGGTAAAGGCTCTCTGATCTCAATGCTTTTCCAACAGTCGATTCAAAAGTCTCATCTATGTGGTTTATAAGCCTTTCCCCCAAGTATTGATCTAAGCCTGTTATGAACTTCTCATTCTTCTTCTCGGGAATGTCAATAAGGGATAATCCATACTTCGATAAAGTATCGAACTCAGCAATATATTCTGAGACTGCCCTACCATTCTGTTTAAGCTCCAAGAACTTCCTAAACAATTTTGATTTCTGAGCAGTTGGGATAAACTTATCACTGAATCGGGCCTTGAACTGATCCCAAGTAACTTGATCCTCAGGGGTAGCTGCCTTAATAGCATTCGACCAATTCATAGCCCGTCCTTGCAGCTGACAGAATGCTAGCCTTCCTCTTCATCGCGTCTTCGATTCCCAGATCCTCGAAGATACGCTCTCAACTATCAAGCCAATCCTGAACTTCTGTAGCCGATTCCGTTCTGCGGAACAATTTCCCACCAAGACTAGTGTAGTCCATACAGAGCTTGGCAAAATCGTCCCTAGGCTCCTGCACCGCTGCACCACCACCATTTGCAGCATTAGGAGCTGCCCACTGAACATCCCTAAGCATCTCTCTCATGAAGTTAGTGAACATCGTCCTCGTATCAGGAGCATTCCTATTATTGGCTCCTGAACTTGTATTCCTCGCATATCGGCTTATCGTTCAATCTGTAAGGAGAAAACGATTAACCATCTCTTCAGTAGTGCCAGTGCAGTGCGACTCCATCCTTAGATATACTAATAGTATATATATACATCTCTTTTGAAAACCAAAATATCACAAATACACGCTCTCATATATGCATACTATCTCGCCCTGGTGTCTTTCTCTAGGTTAACTACGCAACCTAGAGCTCTGATACCAACTGTGACGGCCCGCCCCGCACCAGCCGACATTTCCAATGAAAGTGCACTATGCCGATGTCAACCTAGCACGGGACGGTTGCCAAAGAAAGGAATTTGAACTAATAAGGAACCTGTAGAATGTCTCACAGTGCATGGGAATAAAATATAATAATAACATAACTTTAACATAAAACAAGCGAGACAGTGTATAAGCTGAAAACTAAACCATCATAGCAGCAGAAATTCAAAATACAGCTTATGTTCCACATCATCATTATTGCAACTTTTAAAAATGTCTCTAAAACAAAATGAGAAAGGTACACTACTCATGCCCAAAGTAGTGACCAGCAGCGACACAGGCAGAATATATGGGAATAATACGTATGAGCCTCCTGCTCGTCTCCGGACAGCTACTCGTGCATAATCACCTGACCCGTCTCTAATCTGCCCGTTTAAGAGAACCCAGAGTAATAAGAAGAGACATAAAACTCTGGGTCAGACAAAAGTATGGTATGAGCGATAAGCAACAAAACAGAACAATAATAGGTATACATAACCATACCTAAACCTGGACCCGCAACCAAAAAGTTAGCACAACAGGATGTACAATACTCTAAGGTGACACTAACACATGGTGTGAAAATAATGGGGAGGGGGTGTGCATGTCATGGTGATAACAAACATAGCAACCATCCTCACATATCTCACTCAATGCGTAAAGCATACAATATATACCACTTTGACCACCCAATCCTTTGCTACGATCACTCTGCCCCATGGAGTCGTGACGGCTCCACTGCACTGCTCAATAGCCACTAATCCTTTGTTATGCCACTTTGCCCCATGGAGTTATGACAACTCCACTACACTGGCTCATAGCCTTGCTATGACCACTCTACCCCTATGAAGTCATGACAACTTCATTGCACTGATCCATAGCCAATATCCGTCTCTATGTGGTGAGTCAAAGCTGTAGACATCGATAACCCCTTTGCACATGTCCCGCAGCAAAATCCAATTCATGAAGTTAACTTTTTGGTTCCCAACTGGATCCTGTATTCTACTTCCTATTTGGACTACCTTTGTATCTCGGGTTTTGGTCTCCTCTAGATCGGTCTCCATTCGGTTCGTGACCATCATCTAGGCTCGGGTCCTCCATCGGTTCATGAGCAACTCTGGTTTGTGGCCATCAAGCGGTTCGGTTCGTAGCACCCTCTCCAGATCAGTTCGGGTCGTGGTGCCTCACTGGGTTCGTGGTCATCGCATCGGGTTGGGTTGGCTTCCCCCACATCTGGTTTGGGTCATGGTGTCCTTCCTCCAGCGGTTCGGTTCGTGAGAACCAAGGTCTTGGTCAGTTAAGTTCGTGATTCCTTTTCGGTTCGGTTCGGAGCTGCCTTCTTGGTTCGTGGGGCACATCCGGGTCGGGGTCTTCCTGTGTGAGTAGTTCGGTACTGGAGTGGCTCATGATGGGTGGCCACGATCGGTTCGGTTCGGGGGTCACGAACGGGTTGGTTCGGAAGGGGCGATCTGATCCGGTTCTTGCATAATATTCTGCAACTTTTCCAACGACTGTTTTACGCCACACGACGGCATTTTCGACCATTTTAACTTTGCTAAACAATCATAAAATATTCCAAACAGTCATAGAAACATGTATAATCAACCACAAATACTAAAACAACAAATTTAACATGCTAATAAGGATCAAACATACCCAAAACCCATGTTTTCCCCTTAATCTCCTTAATCATGATTTAACCATATGATTAGTAAAACATAATATTTAAGAATTTCACAAATTTTTCCAGATTTTTCTGAGCCATGATTTCGCTAATTATCACTTATCACCCCTAATTAGCCGTAATTAGTGAAAAACAATGCAAATCACTCACCTTAGCCACAAATAAAACTTAGATTGAAACTATCTCTGATTTGGGGCGTTTTCCTATGCAACGCAGCAGCTCCAACTCTGATTTGGTTTTGATTTGCCTTGATTTGATGTAGATCTTCTTAATTAGTTATTAGAAAGCGATTTGGGAGTGATTTAGAAGGTGGAGGCCATTGCTAGGGTTAGGGAAATGTTTTAGGCGGTTGAGAAAATGAAATAGAATCATTTCCTAACTGATTTCAGCCTCCCCATAACCCTAATCCCGAAATGAGTTATGGGCCTAGCTGTAAATCACCCTAATTAGATCCGGTTAAGCTGTTTTTCGTCTTCTAAACCTTGTTTCAGCCATATCTCCCAAACGGTAAGTCGGTTTGGCTAATGTGACCGCTCTACGGAAAGGTAAACCATCATGTGGATCCAATGGAAGTAGTTTTACGTCAAAGCTCCTTACCAATCAAAAGTTATAGGCAAAACAAGATTCGCTAGGGGCAAAATGATCATTTGAAAATTGGAAAAAACCGTGAACATGGGAAATGACCCCAGTAGTCGTCTCCCAAAGTTACACGAACATATGACTTCGTATGTGGTAGAAATAAATGTTCTATGATCCTTTGGTACGTAGAATGTAGGTCGTTACAACGCACATCCCTCGAGAAAAAAAAATGAAAGAGCTAGTTCATTAGCCAAGCTGGCAAACTCTAGGGATGCACAACTCTTGTTGCTAGCTCCAATCGTAGTGCTCAATTATCTGAGCATCGATCAAATGCAAACTAATTCAGTTGCAACGATGGAGATCGAGCCTGAGTCTTTGATGACATCGATTAAAAGATACCTACAACACAGAATCCTCCATGAACGCTACAAGGAAAAACGAGCACTCGTTCGCAAATCATCTCGTTACATCATTCAAGATGGACTGCTCTAGCGAAATGGATTCTCTATTTCGTTACTCCAGCATGTAGCCTACAACGACGCCGATCGTGTGCCTACTGGATGTGTATGAAGGCGATTGTGGAGACCACACTGACGGGGCAGACTATGGCAAGGAAGATTCTCAGATATGATTATTTCTTTCCTACACTCGACCAAGATGCCGCGGACTATGCCCACAGGTGCAAAGATGCCAGTGGTTTTCTAAGATTCCAAGAGCCCCACCTATCGAGCTAACACAAATGGTCTGTCCTTGGCCATTTGCCATGTGTGGAATAGATATCATCGGAACTCTTCCAATGGCTAAAGGCAGTGCACGCTATGCTATCATTATAGTTGATTACTTCACCAAGTGGGCAGAAGCTTAGCTTCTTACTACAATTACTACCAAGAAAGCAATCAGCTTCATCATCTGCAACATCGTCACCCGATATAGGGTCCCCCAAGCTATCATTTCTGATAACGGGACCCAATTCGAGAGCGCTGAGCTCAAAATCTTCTGCCGATGACACAACATTGTAAAGAAATTCTCGTCAGTAGCTCACCCTCAAGCCAATGGGCAAGTCGAAGTTATTAACAGTGTTCAAATCCATCATCAAGAAGCATTTGAAAAAGGCCATAGGCTTAGGGGTAGATGAGTTCCCTTTATCCCTTTGGGCTTACCGTACCACCCATAAGTCAGCGATTGTCCATAATCCTATCGCTCTCGCCTATGGATCTGAAGTCGTCATTTCCATTAAGCTCGAACTCCAATCTCATCAAGTCACTTACTATGATCCGAAGATTAACCAAGACCTCCTCTTGGAGTCACTAGGCCTACTCGAAGAGAAAAGAGACGAAGCCAATCTCAGTGCTACCGCCCAGCGCCAATGGGACGCTGATACTTCAACTCCAAAGTCCGGCCAAAGCACTTTGACTTCGGCAACTTCGTCCTCAAGGGATATTTCCCACACCAATTGAACCAGTCCTTGGTGGGAAGGTCCATATGTCATACAACGGACGCTTGGAGATAGAACCGTCAAGCTAACAACTGTTGATGGCACCGAACTCCAAAGAACATGGAACATTGAACCCCTCTGCCGCTAGTTCGCCTAGCTTTGTATACGGATTTACTATTTTCTAACAATATTTTGTTTTCTTCAAATTCAAGGCATTGTACAGTAAAGGCCATTACTAACAAAGTTATCAGTAAAGAAAATTTCAGGTGTCTATGTTCTTAGTCTGTTTACTTTCTGCGTAGTATGTTTGAGGAACTAATACAACCGACTTGTGTACACGAGCGAACAAAACTGGATCGGTACCCGAAGCATAGAACCGGCCTCTTAACTCGAGTCTCGAATCAACGACGAGACTGAGTACATATAACCTAACTCGAGTCTTGAATCAACGACAAGGACAAGTATAAATAAATTAACTTGAGTATCGAATCAACGATAATGCTGAGTATAAATAACTTGACTCGATTCTCGAATTAACAACGAGGTCGAGTATAAATAATTTAACTTGTGTTTGGAATCAACGACGAGGCCGATTATAAATAACTCGACTCGAGTCTCAAATCAACGACGAGGCCGAGTATAAATAAATCGAGATGCTCATTCACTTAAGTATCCAACCCGTTCCTATGTCTCCGGAATGGGGGCAGCCCATTAGCCGAGCGAGCATTACATCGATTTCAAGCTTGGCTCCATCCGACCCAAAGGGTCACGATCTGGGCAACAATTGGCGAACCAACGATGCCCTTGAACTCTAACCTGAGCAAAACGATGGGAGAGTTTAAAGGATGAATCAACAATGTCCACCACGGACTCCACATGACTCAATGCCTATGACCATAAGGAAGGCCTCGGGAGCGGAGTCAACATACAAGCTTCATATGACTCAAGGATCAAGAGTGAAGGCTTGAGACGACATTTGCTTAAGTTTAACGAAAAGTATATTTGTGCAAGTACAAAAATTGGAAAGCGTAGACGAACATTCGAACACTCAATATAAGATGTGATATAAAAAAAGTCAACTAACACTTTCGTTCACAACAGAAAAGAAAACTACATCTGTCTATCTTTCTTTCTAATGACATGGTGTACGTGAAAACCGAACCATGCCTCCAAAAGCGGGGGTCGTACTCGCATGTACTATCGGCCTACATAACCAAAAGTTTCTTATAACAATCACTTGGATGGATCACCCTCCTTCCCCTTCTTCTTCTTCTTGCCCGATTCACTACTGGACGGCTCATGACCTCTCTTCTTCTTCTTCCTAGAGCCGCTTCCTCCCCTCCTTTCCTTCTCTTGGTCGGAGAAGATGACCTAAGGTTCGCTAATGTAATAACTCCCTCTTCCTCATCACCACTCAAGATCTCTGTGACCTCCTCGCCTTCAGACGGGATCTCGGTCGAAGGTTTTGAGGTGACCTTGTTGGAGAGTGTGAATATCATAGGTGTGCCCTCTCCTATCTTCTTCTCGACCTTCCTAGTCACTTTCTACTGCGTTGCCTTGCCAATTTTGAGGTTTTTAGCCTTAGCCTCATGTAACTTCTTAAACAAGTCATCGCCCTTTTGTTGGCAGCCTCGGCATTGGCCTTTTTACTCAACTCCTCCTACGCCTTTGACACAACTTTTTCCTCAGCCTTCTGCCTAGCTTCCACCTGTACTGCTTGCCGTCCGCTTTATCGGTTGCCCTCTTATTCCTCGGACTTGGCAAACATTTGAGCTTTCTGTGCTTCGAACAAGTCATGCATAATATGCTCACTCGCCTCGACCGACCCGACCACCTTCACTTCTTTCCCATCTCATTCTCCTAAAAATTCCTTGAAGAGAGCCAATTCAATATCAGAGAATGTATCTAGTTGACCACCTCCTTCACCTGGATACTCCCCTAAACCTTTCATTCCAGTCCCAGGCAGTATAGGTTGTGTTTTTCTGAAACCTGTTGTCACTTTTGCTCTGGAGGAACCTGCACGATGAAGAAAAAGGCAAATTAGTCTACTTTGACTTTGTGTTACCATCCTTCTAAGCACTCGTGAGAATAGTACTTTACCTACCAACACATATGGTGCAGTTTCGATAGGCACAGTGCTTCCACCTGCTGGTTGGGGAAAGCTCCCTTGTCCCAACCTTGGCTGATCGGGATTATATTCAGACTCGGTGGGGGCTGGGACCTGCAGACCACTTGTAGATATAAAAGGCGTAGCTTGCTGGTGTTGGGTGGTACCTCCTACAAACTTGTGAGCCACTATTAAGTTGTCAGTTGTCGCCGACTTCCACTTTTGAACAGTAAGTGCCGCCTCTCTCGCCTTCTCGGCGTCCTCTCTCAACAACCTTCTTCCTTTCTGCAGTATCTAGCGATCACCTCATATAAGTGTGTAAACATGAACTTGATCTCATCGATCGCCTCAACTTGCCGCAATTGGGCCTCTGTAACAACCCGTATTTTCAGAACCAATTTAAAATTTTGATACTAGTTATTTTAAGAAAGATGTGAATATAAATTGGTTATTTTTGCTAAATAAAATTTAAGAATAATTTTAAAATTAGTTTTTATATTTTACTTGACTTAAAACAAACTCAGTAAAATTATTAAATTGATTTATAAGCCTTGTATTTGAAAATTTGATTTTTAAAATCATCGCATAGCCCATAAAAAGTGAAATTTTGCTAGCTAGCTCAGAATTCGACGAGTATTCAGAATAATAATTCATTGCTAGATTTCAAATTCCATGCACAACGGAGTTAGTATGTGGCAGTGAGAGGCAAACTCGTCTTGGGCAAAACTAATAGTCAGTTTACAAAGGAACATTATTGAGACGATTTCAGAATTCAATTTCACTTTTATTGGGTTTCATGTCGTCAAATAATGGTAGAATACAAAATTTCATAATTTTTAAAGTTAGCTTGTGGGCATTCAAGGAGAAAATGTACGCTAAATCGCATTTTTGAAGCTAATTTGAGCATAATTGAGAAATTAAACGGAAGGTCAAATGAACTCGGAATTCGATGTAACTTGATTCGTTGGATTCGTATTCACATGTATTATCTCGTACCGAAATTTCATTGCAAACGGAGATCGTTTGCGGTCAGGCAATTGGAGAGAAAGAGATACGAATTTTTTTACTTAAATCGTTTTCCCTCTTTTTCCTCGTTCATTCTCCTCCTTCCTTCTTTTTTTCTCTTTTCTTCATAAATGGCTCCTCCCCTAAGCCCTTGCCACCGATGCCACTCCTCCTCCCCGCTGTCGTCGACCACCCACCGCCTCCTCCTCCCCTCCGGCGCCGCCTCCTCCTTCCCCCTCTCTCTCTCTCATTTTCTCCAAACCCTAGAAACCCATTCCTCCACCAAAATCGCCTCCCCCATACCCCACTAGCACCGCAGAGATCTCCATCCACCACATGCTTCCTAACCTCCGCCTGCAGCTACCCTCCTCCGGTCATGGTCCCCGCTTTGGTCAAAAACCCCCTCTTATGACAAAAATCCCATTTGCAAATACAACCCTCTCCTTCTTTGCTCAATAATTGTTAACTCATGCATATTTTACCAAGGCCCCATAAATGAAAGTCGTAGATCTTGTTTTTCTCTACGAAATACACATATCAAAATCAAATTTTGGTGTTTGGAGCTGCTCTAAAAATGCGACTGAAGTTTGCAGGCCTAGAGCTATTTTAAGCGAATTCTCGCGAATCTTTGTTGGTGACCAAGTTTGGTGAAGATTGGAGGTCGTATGCAAATTGTAGAGCCATAAAAGTGAATTTAAGTTGCGGAGAGCGAGAACGACGAGTGCGCGACGAAAATTTCTACATAAGAAGTGTTGTGGCGTTTGGTTTAGCTATTGGGTGAGAACTCACTCGCTAAATTATTTTGTTATTTTATTATGTCAAATTCGTTATATGGTGCCTAGTAGCTCACATCACAGTTGTTTGAAAATCCAAGAATGATTTGTTGTGTTATGATTGTGATTGTGAATTTGAAATATTTAACCAGGTTAAAAGTAATGTTAATATTATCATGGTAGTTGAAATTGGATATAAATATCCATTTATAATTTGAACAGTGAAAATTAGTTAGTTTGAAAAATTATTCGAATCGAATTAGAAATGATTAAATTCATGAATCAGTAATGAATTTAAATTGATTGTTGTTGGTTGAAAACCCCACATGGGTCTTAGGACGATACTTGACTCACACATCTCCCTCGTGTGAAACTACAGTTAATCAGTTGATTGACAAATTTATATAAGCGTCAATTATTTGATTGAAGCTTATATGAAAATAAGATGCACAATGGATGTCATTTTGGATGTTGATAGTTGTTTACAACTATTGTGGGATGTATATGATGAATGTATTCCATATAAATTAATTTACCATATTGGTTGAATATTATTCCAATCTGGAATAAATGTAAATATTTTTATAATGTAATATTAATTGAAGATTAGAAGTTAGACTTTTGATGTTCGATTTTGGAAAGACACTAAAATATAAATATACGAAGCCGGGTTAAGTATATAAACGTTATTTTAACTCCTGAATTTCAAAATCCGACATTTGGAAAATGTTATTATTTTGAGATCATAATAACAAGGGATGTTCAAATTTTATTTAATATTGAAATGGAAGTGAAATCGTTTATGAACAAATTTATAAAATACATTTTTGAATGAAAATCGAAGAAACATATTATATATATAAATGGCTTGAATAGAACGCGTTGTGCAACGACCATTCGCGAATTTCGACTATTAACTTTAAATAACGAGAGATCCGACCGTTGGATCCTCCTAAATCCAGAACCCTTGGGTTCGTAAAGAAAAGATATTTCAAATGAATATATGGGATTTAAACTTAAATGGTTAGATTTTAAAATATGTCCAGATCAGTTTTGGAAAGGGTCGCTATGGATGCAATTCGGTGGACGATATTGGAAACCGACTGTAAGGGCCTTAATAAAATAATATAAAATATGAATAAATTAAGTAAAATCATAATAAATGATTTAAAGAGATTCTGGATGAAATATTCCACATTTGAAAAGATAAAAGATTTTTTTTATCTGAATGAACTAGTTAATAATTAGAATAATAATCCAATGATTTTTAGAAATAATAATAAATTGGATAGTAAATGGGTTTCAATGTAACCAGAGGTTTCCAACATATATATATATATATATATATATATTGGAATGGAAATTATCTTTGGATATTTTTGATATTGGGTTCCGCGATTATGCGGGTATCGTTGAAGAATTTGGAAGATATTGATTTCGTTATTCCGAGACGGTATCTGTTAGTTTTATAATTTGTTATTGAATATAAGCCAATATGATTTTCATTTAAAGATTTGTATTTAATATCAAATTGGATTTGGGTTTTTCGTGAATGGTATCTTCATTAATACTGTTCTTGAACCCATTTATGAATGGAATAAATCTTTTAATTAAGATTTAATGAAGTTTCTAATTTATTTAATTAAATTGTGATCAAATGGAATTCGAGTTAATAATAATCGAGATGAGTTTCTGTGAAGCAAGGCATTTACTATTTATGGAATTTAAAAGGTCTTGTCGTTATTCCACTTATAGTATTGGTTGGATATGGAAATTTATATCGATTATATATTGTTCAGATTTCCATGAAGATTCTATATTAAATGGAAGATGATTTTGGGTTTATTGTGAGCGGTGTTTTTACATAACATTTGTTCTGTAACCCTAGCAAAGACAAAATTAATTTCCAAAGGTTGAATAATCAGTAATAATGATTTTTAGGATTAAAACTGAACTAGCGTTTTAATGAATCTTTAATTAGATTGTAACATAAAAAGAGCTAATTAAATTTATCGAATTTGACAAATGATCGAGAGGGAGTATCACTAGTTTTACTCCATGCGAATAGTTAAATCTTTAATTAGAGTTGAAACGTTAAATGTCAATTAAATTTACCATTAACATGATGGGTGTTAAATATGGAGTAACACCAGTTTTGCTCCATAGGATAAATAGGTTGGGATTGGGAATAATTAAATAAAAGATTACTTTGTTAAGGCTGGATAATCCCGATTAGGTTGTTAAACCTTAACTTGGTTTACATTGCGAAAGGATATGATAAAATCTTTTGAAATGATATCCAAAGGAAGATTTAAACAATAAGTTCAAAAGAATTTATCTTTGATAAAATTAATGAGAACCTGTCCAAAGATAATGAATATTTGAATAAAAGAATATTCTGGATTGGAATGAGATGTATGTTATTTTTATATACCACATGGTTGTAAGATGCACGAGTTATTCGGAAAGACCGGGTTTAACCAATTCTGAATAATTGTTACGACGATTAAAATTCAAAGATATGAAGGCGATGGTTGAAGACCAGCGATCTTCACATCGTTTGGGCTATTACTGATGTCTTAAATGGGGGTAGATTACTCCAGATAAGGTAATAAGTGGTGATCATCCAAACATACTTGGAAATCGATCGGATTCGCAAGGACCTCTCTCCTATATTGGGCATATGAGACGAGGAATAAGGTGTCTCCATTTTCGTTCAGACCCAAAACGGACTTGTAAATGGATTGTATGTCTGACATTGTATTATGTGCTATATTTGTTGATCTCTGCTAAATATATACCTGTTTAGTGGCGGAGAATTTATTCTCTTGCTTAACACCCTTCTCTGAGACGTACAAGCTTAGAGGTTACATATGGGTGGAAAAAATAGGTATGGTATGGATGGTCAATGTGGCATGAAAAGATGCTCTGATCAAGGCTTTTATTGAAAAGCAGGGCCTTGTGGATGATGATCAAAACACGACTTTAATTAGCACATATTTGTGTATAGCGTTAATTCGCGAGACTCACACCCGGTATGAGTCAAAGATGGGATAGTGAATGCAGGGAGTGCATGCGTTTCTTTCTAACTTAAAGCTGTGTCATGGTATGGAGCCCAGACATTTTTACTTATGTGGTTGATGGGTTGCAAGGCGCCTCAGATATAGAGCTGACCAAAAGGCTCAAGTGATAGGTCCAATATGACCGGGAAACGTATTGTTTAGGAATAACCAATCCACAAACGCTAGGGTGGACGACCCTGAAGATCCATGGGTTGCCCAAAGGTGTGTCCTGAGGCATTTGCTAGACTGTCTCGAAACCGATGAGGAAGATCCCTTACCTTGACTCATAGATGGAATCTAGATTCCAGTACGTGACTTCTCGGTTTTAGTTTTAAACCTATATGGCGACATAGTAGGATGAGGTACTATACCATCTATGATTGATACATTAATATTTGAAATTGTTTTTATACACTATGCACTTATAATAATGTCAAAATATTTGTTTTAAAAACGTATCAAGCATGTTTGGCTATTATGAGGTAAAACTCTATCCTCCGGCTTGCATTGCATTGCATTGCATTGCATTGTGTGAAGGGACTTGAGTCTTATAATAGCTTCATTTTCCAAAAAAGTATTGCGTTGTTTATAAATTGTTTCATTTCAGAGTATTCATGGGAGTGAACCCGTTCTATGACATACGGCGTGGTCCCACGAATTACCCTATTTTAAAGTAAAAGTTTAATAATTGCTTTGAGTTTTCACACCAGTACCATGACTGACTCGGAGTTTATTGTTTCCCACCAATACTCTAAGTGCCCATATTTTCCACACGGGTAGCTAGTAGTTTTGGTTTTGCATATTTCTATTTAACAGGATCCTAGTTTACAGCTGGAGTTATATTCGGTAAGCTTTGTATCCGTGTATTTCTTTCAGTTGTGTTAGTTGATGTATTTCCGTTGTGCATTGTATTTATACCTTTTTATTTCCATTGCTATGTAATTTATTCTCTGATATTATTTTTCCGTTGTGTAATATATATTCGTACTCTAATATTCTTGTACTCTGATGTAAAATTGTTGTAATAGCTATGGAATGTTCTGTCGTTCTACGTTCCAAGGCGCCGTGTTCTCATGCAATCCGCGTTCTCATTCGGTCTAGGCCGGGTGGGGATTTTGGGTCGCGGTAGTTTCAAACGTCAACTGTCTATCCCAAAACTGAGCCATTATCCAAGGATAATCATCGATCCACAAGATCCCGCAAAATCGAAGCGCTTTGACATACATCCCCCCAGACATACGCCTCAGAGATAGCTCTGCGTTGATCTTAGTAACCTCAATCTCATCCCTGAGCTCCTCCACTTCCATCTGATGCTCCGCCCTTTTTTCATCAATTTGGCTCAGCAAATTTTTATTAGTAGTCTCTGAAAATGCGTGTACGTGCTAAAATAATACACACGGATCGTGTAATATGGCGTATAACACACAAGTATGAAATAACAGCTAATCACAGATATATATAAAAGAGTAGATGCAGTAAACTAGAAAATCACACTAGGGATTTTTATACTGGTTCGGAGCACCGTCCTACGTACAGTTCCAGACTTCTATCTGGATTTTCACTAATAACCTCCTCATTTCACCTGGTGGAACAGGTTTACAACACTCGAACAGACGAACGGGATTTCACGCCTCTTACAACACTGAGGATTTCAACCCGTGCATCTTACAACACCGAGGGCTTCAAGTAAAACGAATATACTTTATTGTTGACAATATATGTTCTTGATAACACGATTTTGTCACTTGTAGTACAAACTTCCTATAATCTTATCCTCAAATAATATATTTGTATATATGAAGATTTGGAAGTGGATATCGTATTGAATCAAAAGAATGTTTAAATAGATTCTAGGATTCAAACGATGTATGATAGAGAGCAATTTGAGCGCTTGAGAGTTTAAGATTGAGATCAATAGAATAGAGATTAGATTGATAGAATCGGTGAATTAGAATGATGAATTCATGATGTTTATATAAGGAATAAACAGTTGTAACCATTTGTGAAAAGTTACAAACAAGGGATATGATCATTGGTGAAGAGAAAGAGAAGCAACTCTTGAAGAAATGGAAGTGCCTATATGAAAGGTTGCTACTGTTTGAAAATGGTCAACGGGTTAAAAAGGACCGGTAGACAGGAATTTGAATATATATACGTTATGTACAATTGTGCACGTTATATGTGCATTCTGGGCAGAAACGGTCGACCGCCTGTTTTCTACCGGTCGACCGGTTTGGCCCAGATTGCACAGTTAATGTATAATCATATATTCTTATATATATATATTCTCAAAGATTAAAGGTGTGAGATTATCTGAGGATAGATTTTAACATAAATAACACTAGTAACATACCAAATAATCAACCTCTAATGTATGTTGCTCTTTGTGTCTCTTTGAATGAATGAATAACTTCTTTTTGTCAACCACGGCTTATCTTTTCTTCAGAAATCAAAACTCTATGAAATTCTTGACTCAACATTCTCCCTCTTTTTGATTGATGACAACATACTTTTGAATCTCCCCCTGAATATGATCCCTGTATATGTGCCTGTAACTCTATATTTTCCTGCATATATACTGTTAGCACAATTTTCTCCCCCTTTGTCATTGACAAAAAGGAGTTTGATAATTAAATGTAAATGATATTAGAGAGAATTATAAGAAACATAAAATTCTTACCATAGAACAAGAGTCATCAAGAGTCACAAAATAAGAACATACACATAAGTCTAGTACGAATTAAACTACGACACTATTTGGATACAAGTGCCGGACAATGTCTTAAAGCAAAATAAGGTCATAAGTACGTAGAAAAAGATAAAGAGATAAACAAAGAAAACTCATTCCGACTCCGTTTCATCATCATCTTCTTCTTCTTTTTCGATAAGCTGAGTTTTCCCGCGTCCACGCCCATGACTAGTTCCCGAGCTTCCACCCTCTTCCGAAGATGTCTAGTTAAAAGGAGTAGTTGGACGTTTGCTGGGATCTTGAGCTTGCGTAGATGAAGATGATGCACCACATGATATAGCTTCCCATAAAGATCCGAAGAAAGACTTAAGTTTGTTATAGCGTTTATCCATCTTTGTGTCTATACGCTTAAGTCGTGCTTCAAGAAGGAATTAATTACGAGCAATAGTTTCAAGCAACTCATTTGTAGAGGAAGACGATCGTAGAAGTTTAACTTCCTCTGGTTTTGGGCGGGATAGTCGTGATGAAGCTCCTTGATGGCCTTGTTCTTTCCATTGTTCAAAGGGCATAATATTGAAGTATGGAGCGGGAAGCTTCATCCATGAAATCGATGCTTTGTTAATGCATTTGGGCTTTAAAACAGTCGAATAGGAGGTTTGATGCCACAATTAAGTAGTAGACACATGATATATTCATTATAAAATAAATGCATTCTAGAACTCTCATTAACTTGCAATATTTCATCAAAAATCATACCAATCCAGTTGATATGAATATCCCTGTAGATTGCATATAATGCTTTGAAATTTACTTTGTAGACGACATCGAAATTTCCTATTCTCGGAAAAAGGGAGTGCATAAGGATGTGATGAATAACTCTTGTAGTAGGTCGTAATCCAGTAGATTTTGTACTATCCTTATCATCTTCAATGAACTGATGACTAACATGATCACGTACATGGATATTACAAAAGTTACTAGTTGACTTAAAAAGGAAGAACCAAGGACATTTGCCATTCTTTCACACGAGATAAAGACTTGTTTGCCACAAACTACGGACCAAAGGCATTGAGAGGGATTCTCTAAGTTTAGGTTAGCATAGAATAACTTTATCATATCAGGGTTAATTGGCACATTATTTTGATTAAAGTCAAGTAGGTTTTCAATATCTGCATTCTTTGCTAAGCCAAGAACATGATAATTAGAGAAATCAGCGAATTTAATGTACGAACCCGGATGGATTTTAAAATCTTTCATCCCATTCCACCTTTTGACTGCAATTGGATCTACAAGCCACTTCTTGACAGAGAGATCGATTGGTTGTGTTTCGAATGATGAAGCTTGCTTTAACTTCTTTTGTGGAGGAGCCATTTGGGTGAGATTGGAAGAAGAATTGAATTCTAGGGTTTTGGAGTAGAAAAACATTTGAAGAAAAAGTGAAGAGATAGAGTAAAAAATCTGACCGTATATGTATTTAAAAACAGAATTTCCCGAGACCGGTCGACCGCCCTGAATTCACCAGTCGACCGTCCTGAATTCACCGGTCGACCGTTTTTAACCAGAAGACAAAACAGTCGACTGGTGGATTTTGGTCGGTCGACTGGTTTGTCTGGGAGTTGTTTACCGGTCCAGACAAAATTGAATTTATTCAAAAAAAGGATACATATATAATAGTACAAGAAATAAATACAAGAATACAATCACAATATTAATTTAAAAAAATCTAATGAGTGGTAGAGGAATTATGATCGGTAGACTCTTCTTTGAAATCGTTAATGCTTGGTGTCCATGGCGACCACTTTTCTTTTGCACCTTTGTTTCGGTTATAGTTTCGTTCCCAAGAATTTAGGCTCCTAGAGGATGAAGGTACGTATGGCATTGGCTCATATATGCCATGTTTGTTTGAACTACAAAAGAGTGATTCCATTCTTTCTAAAAGAGATAGACGTTCCGAGGTTAGTTGTTGCTCATAATGTAGCTGTCTTTAAAGATCGATTTGATGTTTTTGATAATGATGAATCTCGTTGATCTTCTCTCTGGTGCGGGGTGAACAAAACAACGCTTTCTTTGCCCGTTTCAAAGTTGGCGTATTACCAGGAGTATGATTGCATTTGTGATGACACTTTGATTTGTGTTTTGGAGTTTCGGGAGAGTAATACTCTTCTGGCTCAGAACTTGTGACAGAAATATGGGATTTTTGAGCACACTCATCACAAATATGTGCCATAATGAAGTATATCAACTTTTAGACTCAGAAAGGGAGAGATGAAATAGAGAGATTTCATCAAGCTTATATAGGAGTTCCTATATATAAACTTGTGGAGGAGAATTATTAGGAAAACTTGGCCGTAGAAAAAATAAGAAGCTCATATTAAAAAATTTAAAGGTAGAATTAGCTAAAAATAGCTAATGTTTTGAGTAAACATAAACCGGATGTGAAAAGAACTAACAAAATATAACCTTAGTGATAACATTACTTATCAAGTTCTTTTCGAGAAATAAGACCAAGCTCTCTATGTAACTTAATGAAACTAGACTCAAGTTGAGGCTTAGTGAAGATGTCCGCTAGTTGATTATCAGTTTGGACATATTCAAGACATATATTTCCTTTTTCGATATTGTCTCTAAGGAAATGATGATGGATATCAATGTGTTTGGTTTGAGAGTGATTCACTGGATTCTTAGAAAGATTTAAAGCACTTGTGTTATCATAGTATATAATAGAGTTTGATAAATGAATATCAAAATCTTGAAGTGTTTGTTGCATGTATATTACTTGAGTACAAGCGAGAGCTGCTGATATATATTCAGCTTCACACGTTGATAGTGAAACACAATTCTGTTTCTTATTAAACCAAGAAATAAGGGATTTTCCAATAAAATGGCATGTACCACTTGTACTCTTTCTATCCGTTCGAGAGCCTCCAAAATCAGCATCGCTATATGATACTAACTCGAATGGACATTCTTTTGGGTAGAAAAGACCGAAATCTTTGGTATTATTAAGATAACGAATTATACGTTTCACTGCTCGTAGGATATTGTGATGACCCCAAACTTCCACAAGTGAAAGCAAGGAGAAATCATTTTTGGAATACAACATAAATACAATAAAACAGAACACAGATACAATATAGCAAAGGAGATTCATAGAGTAATAACATTATAGCAGCGGAAAAATATAATGTCATCAATCACAGAAATTCCACAGTCACAGAAAACTAAGATTATTACAACAAGTTTGAAGAAAAGAAATAAGTTTGATGTCTAAAAAAAAAAAAAAAAAGATGCCAATAGAAACAAAAAGTCTTCAAGCTCCAAGTCATCACCTCTTCTCCCAAGCAGAATCCAAGAGAGAGAAAATAAGCAGCTTCAAAGAAAAGCTCCAAGCAAAGAATGAACCTGTCTACTTGGCTGCCCGTGTAGAAGAGAGGGCACCCAAGTTTGCAAAAAGGTGAAACAAACTATGGGTCAGTCGTGGGACTGGTGTGAGAAATCTTAAATAACTTATACTAATAAGGCAAATCCAAAGACCACACCGCTAGCGCGGAACGGGTTGTACCAATGGATTGCCGTGCATAACTATAGTGTCAATACAGATAAGTAAAACGTAACAAAACGCAATGTCTTTTGAAAAATGGAACCACCATAAGACTCAGGTCCCATCACACAATGCAACGCACACCAAGAGGATAGAGTTTTACCTTATGGTGGTTAAACATGCTAAATACGCCAAATACGTAACTAATACTATTATTAGTGTATATGGTTTCAAAACAATTCAAATTATAAGTATCAATCCTAGGAAGCATAGGTACCATATATTATGCCTCCAATACTAGTAATACAATCAAATCCGTCGGGGTCGTATTGGAAATTTGGGTTTCCATCATGAGTCCAGGCTAGGGAGGACTCCTTACCGATTCGAGACGCTCTAGTTAACGTCTCAGGATTACCCGCAGTTAACCCTTGGATCCTGCAGGGCCGGTCCTCACATACAGCTTAGAGGATTGGCAATTCCTAAGCACACGTTCCCCGGTCCTATAGGACCTATCCGAGGCGCCTCATTTCATCATCCTCCAAAAGTAAAATGACTACTAACTAGAAAGAAACGTGCTACTTTCCCTGCGTTCCCTTCCCCCTTTTTAGACTCTACCGGTTTGTGAGGCTCGTGAAGTCATGTTCTTCATACCACAAGGTTCTGCTTTTCAACAAGAAACCCTGATCATTGCATCTTAGTATGCCACACCGCCACTCCATACCGTACTATTGATCGTCCGTCACTATATAAACGGGTGTTAAGTAGAGAATAAATTCTCTACCACCAATCGTTTATATATTAACTGAATATCAACAACATAATATTTTGTGGGGTACGATGTCAGACACACTATCCATTTATACCCATGCTCTAGGTCTGAACTAGGGTCAAACCCGTGAAATCAACACGTACGTTTGGGCAATTACCCCGACCCTTGAATTGGGATCAAACCAATTCAGAGTCTTGATCGTTGTCCATTCGAGGGGAGATTTACGGTCTTCATACGCCGTCTTCATACTTGAATTCTTGAAATCGTACGATCATTTGGAATGGGATTAACCCGGTCTTTCCCAATAATCTCGCATTCATATATTTTGAGAAAAACATATTTCATATCGTTATTTTATTTTATAACGATTAATTCTTGCCTTAATTATTTAATATAATTAATTCCTTATTTAACGACGCTTCAGGTCAAGGGCGACCTTGGCGCTGTTTTCAATCAATTTTGTTTTTCACTTTCCTCAAAATCTAACCGTTGGATTTTAGCGTAGCATATATCATTGGAAAGATTTTTCCAAGACGGTCCTAACGGTTTCAGTTTTGGGAAAATCCGACGGTCGGATCTTCCGGTATATTCGTTTAAAAGTTCGATTTCAAAACACGAACTACTGCGCTCGATTCGTTATATTATAATTATATATATATATAAATATATATAAATAATTCGTTTAGTTTATCGTCCCTACGTGCAGCTTACATTTCTCTTAACTTTCACCTTTCTACTTACATGACAATGTAGTTTAGGATTAGACGATAATTCTTCCCTTTTTAATTCATTATTATTTATTTTATACTTTATAATTTTCATTTAAGAATGTAAATTATAATGTGCCATCCCATTCATTTCTTTATATATTTCTTTACCAATTTCATTATGAATAATGAACACTTTCCTATGGTGTAAGTTCCCTTTTACCTACATTATAAATAATGTTACTGTTTCAATACAGTTCCTTACTTTTTTGTTTAACATTATAAATAATGTTATTCTTACATACGTTTCATTTCTTTTATTTAACATTATAAATAATGTTAAACCTTACATACAGTTTCATTTCTTTTTTATTTAACATTGAAAATAAATGTTAAAACATACTACGGTCAAATTCTTTATATATTTACATTACAAAATAATGTTAACTTCCCTACGAGGTGAATTCTCTTTTAATAACCATTAAAATAAAGTTACATTTACATGCCATGCATCTTCCATTTATTAACATTGAAAATAATGTTAAATTTACATAAAATGGAAATTCTTTTCTTTAAACATTAAAAATAATGGTGAATCATCCTACGGTGTACATTCTTTCATTTTAACATTAAAATAATGTTAAATTATCATACGGTGTACATTCTTTTATTTTAATCATTGCAAATCATGTTAACCATCCTACGGTGAAATCTTCTTTAATATTAACTTTAAAAAAATGTTAATCTCATCATATGGTAAAATTACTTTTATTATATTAACAAAAATGTTAATGACATCCTACGGTGTATCTTTACAATATTAACATTAAACAAAAATGTTATTTTACATACAATGCATTTTTATTATTTTTATGAGATGACAAAAATGCTATTTTCATACAATGCACTTTTTATATTTTTATAACATGACCAAAAATGTTATTTGCATACAATGCAAACTTATATTTTTATAACATTAAATAAAAATGACAAAAATACCATTCACATACAATGCATTCCTATATGTTAAACATTAAAATAAAAATGACAAAATACTATTATCTTGACATTAAAATAATGCTAAATCATCCTTTCTTTTTATATAACAAAAATGGATGTTAATTTAATATGCATACATTTCATTTTTAATTAACATAAAAAAAAAATGTTAATTTAACCTACAATACATTTTCCTTTTTATTAACATTAACAATAAATGTTAATTTCACATGCCTTACATTTCATATTTATTAACATTAAAAATAAATGTTAATTTTTCATGAAATGAAAATTCTTTTATTTCTTAACACTTAAACAAAAATGTTATTTTACTTACAATGCATTTTCTATTTTTTAACATAACCAAAATGCTAGTTTACATAAAATGCAAATTTATATATTTCTAACATGACAAAACGCTGGTTTAACATACAGTGCATTTTTATATTAATAACATGACAAAAATGCTGATTTAACATACAGTGTATTTTCTATGTAACATTAACAAAAATGTTACTGAATCATACGGTGTAGATTTTCATATTTTTAACATAACAAAAATGTCATTTATTTCATACGATGTATATTTTCATATTTTAACATAACAAAATGTCATTCATTTCATACGATGCATATTTTCATATTTTAACATAACAAAAAGTTATATTATCATACGAAGTCATTTTCTATATTAATATGTACAAAATGTCACTCTAACATACAATGAACAAATTCAACATTTTCTATTTTAGTATATTAAAATGTTAATTATCATACAATGAACATTTCAACATTTTCCACAAATGTCATTATCATAAGGTGACCGTTCTTTATATTAACATTAAATAAAAATGTTAATTTCATACGGTGAACATTATATTAACAAAAATTGCTCATTAACATACGGTGAATAATTTCTATTTTAATATTGACAAAATTTATCAATTAACATACTATGGCAATTTCTATTTTATTAATGAACAAAAATAGTGCCCATCAACATACGGTGTATAATCCCATTTTATAATGACACAAATTTGTCCATAAACATATAGTGACATATTCTATTTTATAATGACAAAAATAGTTCATTTCATACGGTAACATATTCAATTTTATACATACCAAATGTCATTGAACATACAATGAATAATTTTCTATTTTTAAAACATTGACAAAAATGCCAATGAACATACCATGAATAATTTTCTATTTTAAACATTGGCAAAAATGCCAATGAACATACCATGAATAATTTTCTATTAAATATTGAACAAATTTGTTCATTAACATAGTCAATTCTATTTACCTATGAACATGAAATCAAGGGATCTAATATTAGCCATTCAATCATATAACAAGGCATCACCAAATCATAACCAACAACAGATCAGAATCATATTATAATCGCATCATATACTGAATAGTTTATTTTAATGTAAAATTTTTAAATAAAGGATTCTCACATTGAATTTTTTGGCCAAAATTTTACTGTCTCCTTTTCAGCTGCGGTCTGCGCCATCGCGAAGCTCTTAATTTTGTGATTCCAACGCAATTTATGGTTCGTCAAACGGACCTCGTATGAAAGAGTTATGAATTTTTAAAGATCGGGTAATTAAATAATTAATTAATATTCGTGAAAATACCTAAAAATTTCACCGTCTCAGAATTGGACAAAATTAGTGTCCACGCGTCCATCTCGTCGCCACGATCCCAACGCACCTGAAATCGTCGATTTTCGACTTCGTATGAGTGAGTTATGCAATTTTAAAGTTCTGGAAATTAATTAAATAATTTAAAAATAAAATAGAAAATACCCTCAGCCCGTTGACCGCGAAACACTGTTCACTGCCGAGCTTTGACCGCGATTTGCCGCTGCTTCAGGCCACCTGACGCCACGGGACCACCGCCAATGTCTTCGTCTTGGCGAGACGCACCACCACCAGAAAGAGTCGCCCCTAAAGCTTCTCCGATCATCGGGAAATCGCCTAGAACGGATTTCGCCTCGCGGGTCCCACAGGCCGCCTCACACCTCCAAACTGCCTGAAATTTGGCGAGCACCTCCACCTCACGTAGACGAAGAACTTCCGTGTTCGTGACTTCGTCTAATTCTTCCTCGATTCACGGGAATTTCTTGATTTACGTTTTGAGCTTCTGAATTTCGAAAACAGCGAGCTTTAAGACGAGATTCCGGCGAATCCGAGCGCTGTTTGACAAAACCGACTACACCATTAGCTTCGTATCGTCGAGACCTTCGAGAGGACATATAATTTGCTATGGTTTGAAGAGATTTTATTTTCGACAAATTTTAGAGGAAGAGAGAGCCGCCATGGAAATTGGGAAAAATGATGGAAAATAGAAGTGGCTGCTGAGCATTTCGAAATTCAGCCCTAAATCTCAGAAAAAAAGATAATATATACCATGGGTTTAATTTTGGTTTGGGCCCAAATATCATTACGTGCCCAATTACTCAATTTTCAACTGTTTTCTTCAATTCAGAAATTCTTATAAATACATGCTGATTTCAAAATTAATAAAATTTTTTAACATAATTATTTCAGGTCATTACGAACCCAACGAACCTGATTTCGTAATTTTCCGATTCCGTATGAATTTATTATAAATTACCGAAGTCTGAAAATAGGCTGTATTTCCACTGTAAAAATTATACAGGCCACAAAATAATTCGAAAAATTATAAATTTTAGAATTTAACCTTAATTTAATATTCCGAATCCATAGAAACTGGTTTCGTCGAATTCGGAGTTCGTTTGCAAAAATTCTATTTTTCAGGTGTATATTTTAATATTTAAAAATACCAAAAATAGTGGAATTTTTCCGAAACTCAAAAATATAAGTTCTTATAGTAATTTTTATATGAAAACAACATTCTAAAACCAATGGAGATGGTTTCGGGTCCTAGTTCCTTATTCTGCAAAATGCAGCATTTTGGCCCTTATAAATTTCATAGCGATCTTTCTAAATATTGAATTGGCCATAACTTTTGATTCCCGTTATGAAATTTCGATTCTTCGGATTCGTTGGAAAGATATTTTTAAATAGATTCCAATATTTTTTGTTTTACTAAAATCCGTTAAATTTTGCATCCTGTACATTCAGTTAAAGTTTTCAAATCAAAATTTCAAACTGCAGCGCTTATTTTCAATTCCTTTTATATATAAATTAAATTTATTCGTTTTAACTTCGATTAAAATAA
The DNA here is from genome assembly GCA_030737875.1 of Allium sativum. Taxonomy (NCBI): domain Eukaryota; kingdom Viridiplantae; phylum Streptophyta; class Magnoliopsida; order Asparagales; family Amaryllidaceae; genus Allium; species Allium sativum. The sequence goes on from CM060924.1 coordinate 141,116,561, forward strand.
ATCAATCATTTAAAATAAATTTAAATTCATTAAAATTAAAATTTTAAATTGGCCCTAAAATCCTGGGTCGTTACAATCTCCCCCACTTAAGAACTTTTCGTCCCCGAAAAGGAAAAAGAAAATAAAAGAGGAGAAGAGGAAGAATAAACACAGAGAATGTTGAAACGTTTTAACAGAAATAGTACCGCCTATAACATCAGGCCTTCCACCGAAGAAGTTGGTCCTTTCGCTCCTTCGTACACATGTGCCAATTGAGCATCGCCACTTCTCTTAGTCTTCTTCGAACGTATGATCAAGGAAAGAGTCAAAACAACAGAAAAGGTGATTCTAAAAGATCGAAGGATGAATGAAAAGATGACGATAAAGTGACTGGCTATTATGTATCTCATGAACTGTTCGCCATAGAATATAGTGATTCTATGTAAACGAATTATTATAGATATGTTGTACTCCGCTTTGTAAACCAAAGCTCTGATACCAACTGTGATGACCCCAAACTTCCACAAGTGAAAGCAAGGAGAAATCAATTTTGGAATACAACATAAATACAATAAAACAGAACACAGATACAATATAGCAAAGGAGATTCATAGAGTAATAACATTATAGCAGCGGAAAAATATAATGTCATCAATCACAGAAATTCCACAGTCACAGAAAACTAAGATTATTACAACAAGTTTGAAGAAAAGAAATAAGTTTGATGTCTAAAAAAAAAAAGAAAAGATGCCAATAGAAACAAAAAGTCTTCAAGCTCCAAGTCATCACCTCTTCTCCCAAGCAGAATCCAAGAGAGAGAAAATAAGCAGCTTCAAAGAAAAGCTCCAAGCAAAGAATGAACCTGTCTACTTGGCTGCCCGTGTAGAAGAGAGGGCACCCAAGTTTGCAAAAAGGTGAAACAAACTATGGGTCAGTCGTGGGACTGGTGTGAGAAATCTTAAATAACTTATACTAATAAGGCAAATCCAAAGACCACGCCGCTAGCGCGGAACGGGTTGTACCAATGGATTGCCGTGCATAACTATAGTGTCAATACAGATAAGTAAAACGTAACAAAACGCAATGTCTTTTGAAAAATGGAACCACCATAAGACTCAGGTCCCATCACACAATGCAACGCACACCAAGAGGATAGAGTTTTACCTTATGGTGGTTAAACATGCTAAATACGCCAAATACGTAACTAATACTATTATTAGTGTATATGGTTTCAAAACAATTCAAATTATAAGTATCAATCCTAGGAAGCATAGGTACCATATATTATGCCTCCAATACTAGTAATACAATCAAATCCGTCGGGGTCGTATTGGAAATTTGGGTTTCCATCATGAGTCCAAGCTAGGGAGGACTCCTTACCGATTCGAGACGCTCTAGTTAACGTCTCAGGATTACCCGCAGTTAACCCTTGGATCCTGCAGGGCCGGTCCTCACATACAGCTTAGAGGATTGGCAATTCCTAAGCACACGTTCCCCGGTCCTATAGGACCTATCCGAGGCGCCTCATTTCATCATCCTCCAAAAGTAAAATGACTACTAACTAGAAAGAAACGTGCTACTTTCCCTGCGTTCCCTTCCCCCTTTTTAGACTCTACCGGTTTGTGAGGCTCGTGAAGTCATGTTCTTCATACCACAAGGTTCTGCTTTTCAACAAGAAACCCTGATCATTGCATCTTAGTATGCCACACCGCCACTCCATACCGTACTATTGATCGTCCGTCACTATATAAACGGGTGTTAAGTAGAGAATAAATTCTCTACCACCAATCGTTTATATATTAACTGAATATCAACAACATAATATTTTGTGGGGTACGATGTCAGACACACTATCCATTTATACCCATGCTCTAGGTCTGAACTAGGGTCAAACCCGTGAAATCAACACGTACGTTTGGGCAATTACCCCGACCCTTGAATTGGGATCAAACCAATTCAGAGTCTTGATCGTTGTCCATTCGAGGGGAGATTTACGGTCTTCATACGCCGTCTTCATACTTGAATTCTTGAAATCGTACGATCATTTGGAATGGGATTAACCCGGTCTTTCCCAATAATCTCGCATTCATATATTTTGAGAAAAACATATTTCATATCGTTATTTTATTTTATAACGATTAATTCTTGCCTTAATTATTTAATATAATTAATTCCTTATTTAATGACGCTTCAGGTCAAGGGCGACCTTGGCGCTGTTTTCAATCAATTTTGTTTTTCACTTTCCTCAAAATCTAACCGTTGGATTTTAGCGTAGCATATATCGTTGGAAAGATTTTTCCAAGACGGTCCTAACGGTTTCAGTTTTGGGAAAATCCGACGGTCGGATCTTCCGGTATATTCGTTTAAAAGTTCGATTTCAAAACACGAACTACTGCGCTCGATTCGTTATATTATAATTATATATATATATAAATATATATAAATAATTCGTTTAGTTTATCGTCCCTACGTGCAGCTTACATTTCTCTTAACTTTCACCTTTCTACTTACATGACAATGTAGTTTAGGATTAGACGATAATTCTTCCCTTTTTAATTCATTATTATTTATTTTATACTTTATAATTTTCATTTAAGAATGTAAATTATAATGTGCCATCCCATTCATTTCTTTATATATTTCTTTACCAATTTCATTATGAATAATGAACACTTTCCTATGGTGTAAGTTCCCTTTTACCTACATTATAAATAATGTTACTGTTTCAATACAGTTCCTTACTTTTTTGTTTAACATTATAAATAATGTTATTCTTACATACGTTTCATTTCTTTTATTTAACATTATAAATAATGTTAAACCTTACATACAGTTTCATTTCTTTTTTATTTAACATTGAAAATAAATGTTAAAACATACTACGGTCAAATTCTTTATATATTTACATTACAAAATAATGTTAACTTCCCTACGAGGTGAATTCTCTTTTAATAACCATTAAAATAAAGTTACATTTACATGCCATGCATCTTCCATTTATTAACATTGAAAATAATGTTAAATTTACATAAAATGGAAATTCTTTTCTTTAAACATTAAAAATAATGGTGAATCATCCTACGGTGTACATTCTTTCATTTTAACATTAAAATAATGTTAAATTATCATACGGTGTACATTCTTTTATTTTAATCATTGCAAATCATGTTAACCATCCTACGGTGAAATCTTCTTTAATATTAACTTTAAAAAAATGTTAATCTCATCATATGGTAAAATTACTTTTATTATATTAACAAAAATGTTAATGACATCCTACGGTGTATCTTTACAATATTAACATTAAACAAAAATGTTATTTTACATACAATGCATTTTTATTATTTTTATGAGATGACAAAAATGCTATTTTCATACAATGCACTTTTTATATTTTTATAACATGACCAAAAATGTTATTTGCATACAATGCAAACTTATATTTTTATAACATTAAATAAAAATGACAAAAATACCATTCACATACAATGCATTCCTATATGTTAAACATTAAAATAAAAATGACAAAATACTATTATCTTGACATTAAAATAATGCTAAATCATCCTTTCTTTTTATATAACAAAAATGGATGTTAATTTAATATGCATACATTTCATTTTTAATTAACATAAAAAAAAAATGTTAATTTAACCTACAATACATTTTCCTTTTTATTAACATTAACAATAAATGTTAATTTCACATGCCTTACATTTCATATTTATTAACATTAAAAATAAATGTTAATTTTTCATGAAATGAAAATTCTTTTATTTCTTAACACTTAAACAAAAATGTTATTTTACTTACAATGCATTTTCTATTTTTTAACATAACCAAAATGCTAGTTTACATAAAATGCAAATTTATATATTTCTAACATGACAAAACGCTGGTTTAACATACAGTGCATTTTTATATTAATAACATGACAAAAATGCTGATTTAACATACAGTGTATTTTCTATGTAACATTAACAAAAATGTTACTGAATCATACGGTGTAGATTTTCATATTTTTATCATAACAAAAATGTCATTTATTTCATACGATGTATATTTTCATATTTTAACATAACAAAAATGTCATTCATTTCATACGATGCATATTTTCATATTTTAACATAACAAAAAGTTATATTATCATACGAAGTCATTTTCTATATTAATATGCACAAAATGTCACTCTAACATACAATGAACAAATTCAACATTTTCTATTTTAGTATATTAAAATGTTAATTATCATACAATGAACATTTCAACATTTTCCACAAATGTCATTATCATAAGGTGACCGTTCTTTATATTAACATTAAATAAAAATGTTAATTTCATACGGTGAACATTATATTAACAAAAATTGCTCATTAACATACGGTGAATAATTTCTATTTTAATATTGACAAAATTTATCAATTAACATACTATGGCAATTTCTATTTTATTAATGAACAAAAATAGTGCCCATCAACATACGGTGTATAATCCCATTTTATAATGACACAAATTTGTCCATAAACATATAGTGACATATTCTATTTTATAATGACAAAAATAGTTCATTTCATACGGTAACATATTCAATTTTATACATACCAAATGTCATTGAACATACAATGAATAATTTTCTATTTTTAAAACATTGACAAAAATGCCAATGAACATACCATGAATAATTTTCTATTTTAAACATTGGCAAAAATGCCAATGAACATACCATGAATAATTTTCTATTAAATATTGAACAAATTTGTTCATTAACATAGTCAATTCTATTTACCTATGAACATGAAATCAAGGGATCTAATATTAGCCATTCAATCATATAACAAGGCATCACCAAATCATAACCAACAACAGATCAGAATCATATTATAATCACATCATATACTGAATAGTTTATTTTAATGTAAAATTTTTAAATAAAGGATTCTCACATTGAATTTTTTGGCCAAAATTTTACTGTCTTCTTTTCAGCTGCGGTCTGCGCCATCGCGAAGCTCTTAATTTTGTGATTCCAACGCAATTTATGGTTCGTCAAACGGACCTCGTATGAAAGAGTTATGAATTTTTAAAGATCGGGTAATTAAATAATTAATTAATATTCGTGAAAATACCTAAAAATTTCACCGTCTCAGAATTGGACAAAATTAGTGTCCACGCGTCCATCTCGTCGCCACGATCCCAACGCACCTGAAATCGTCGATTTTCGACTTCGTATGAGTGAGTTATGCAATTTTAAAGTTCTGGAAATTAATTAAATAATTTAAAAATAAAATAGAAAATACCCTTAGCCCGTTGACCGCGAAACACTGTTCACCGCCGAACTTTGACCGCGATTTGCCACTGCTTCAGGCCACCTGACGCCACGGGACCACCGCCAATGTCTTCGTCTTGGCGAGACGCACCACCACCAGAAAGAGTCGCCCCTAAAGCTTCTCCGATCATCGGGAAATCGCCTAGAACGGATTTCGCCTCGCGGGTCCCACAGGCCGCCTCACACCTCCAAACTGCCTGAAATTTGGCGAGCACCTCCACCTCACGTAGACGAAGAACTTCCTTGTTCGTGACTTCGTCTAATTCTTCCTCGATTCACGGGAATTTCTTGATTTACGTTTTGAGCTTCTGAATTTCGAAAACAGCGAGCTTTAAGACGAGATTCCGGCGAATCCGAGCGCTGTTTGACAAAACCGACTACACCATTAGCTTCGTATCGTCGAGACCTTCGAGAGGACATATAATTTGCTATGGTTTGAAGAGATTTTATTTTCGACAAATTTTAGAGGAAGAGAGAGCCGCCATGGAAATTGGGAAAAATGATGGAAAATAGAAGTGGCTGCTGAGCATTTCGAAATTCAGCCCTAAATCTCAGAAAAAAAGATAATATATACCATGGGTTTAATTTTGGTTTGGGCCCAAATATCATTACGTGCCCAATTACTCAATTTTCAACTGTTTACTTCAATTCAGAAATTCTTATAAATACATGCTGATTTCAAAATTAATAAAATTTTTAAACATAATTATTTCAGGTCATTACGAACCCAACGAACTTGATTTCGTAATTTTCCGATTCCGTATGAATTTATTATAAATTACCGAAGTCTGAAAATATGCTGTATTTCCACTGTAAAAATTATACAGGCCACAAAATAATTCCAAAAATTATAAATTTCAGAATTTAACCTTAATTTAATATTCCGAATCCATAGAAACTGGTTTCGTCGAATTCGGAGTTCGTTTGCAAAAATTCTATTTTTCAGGTGTATATTTTAATATTTAAAAATACCAAAAATAGTGGAATTTTTCCGAAACTCAAAAATATAAGTTCTTATAGTCATTTTTATATGAAAACAACATTCTAAAACCAATGGAGATGGTTTCGGGTCCTAATTCCTTATTCTGCAAAATGTAGCATTTTGGCCCTTATAAATTTCATAGCGACCTTTCTAAATATTGAATTGGCCATAACTTTTGATTCCCGTTATGAAATTTCGATTCTTCGGATTCGTTGGAAAGATATTTTTAAATAGATTCCAATATTTTTGGTTTTACTAAAATCCGTTAAATTTTGCATCCTGTACATTCAGTTAAAGTTTTCAAATCAAAATTTCAAACTGCAGCGCTTGTTTTCAATTCCTTTTATATATAAATTAAATTTATTCGTTTTAACTTCGATTAAAATAAATCAATCATTTAAAATAAATTTAAATTCATTAAAATTAAAATTTTAAATTGGCCCTAAAATCCTGGGTCGTTACAGATATGCTTGAAATCGAGCACATAGACAAACACTCATCATTATATCTGGACGAGTGGCTGTAAGATACATAAGAGAACCAATCATGCTTCGATATAATTTATTGTCAACATTTTTACCATTTTCATCTTTTTCAAGATGTGTAGTTGTACTCATGGGAGTAGGTTTACCAGATGTATTTTCTAATCCGAAGCGTTTGACAAGATTTCCACAGTATTTTTCTTGATTAATAAAAATACCATTTGGAAGTTATTTGATTTGAAGTCCAAGAAAATATGATAGTTCTCCCATATGTGACATTTCAAATTCTTTGGTCATAATATTTGCAAACTCTTTGCAGAGTTTATCATTTGTTGAACCAAAGATGATGTCGTCTACATATATCTGGATAACTATAATATCTTTTTAAGAATGTTTGATAAACAAAGTTTGATCGACTTTGCCTATTTGAAATCCTGAGTTAATAAGATAGCTACGTAGTCGCTCATACTAAGCACGAGGTGCTTGTTTTAAACCATACAGAGCTTTCTTAAGTTTATATACATAGTAAGGATATTTTTCATGTACGAACAAAGGAGGTTGTTCGACATATACATTCTCTTTGATAAATCCATTTAGAAAAGCACTCTTGACATCCATCTAATAAAGTTTGAAATTATGGTGACAAGCAAAAGATAATAGGATTCTAATAGCTTCTAGTCGAGCAACTGGTGCGAATGTTTCTTCATAATCGATACCTTCTTCCTGATTATACCTTTATGCTACCAACGTTGCTTTATTTCTGGTGATATTACCTTATTCATCAGCCTTATTTTTAAAGACCCACTTAGTACCAATAACTGATTGATCAGTTGGTCTTGGAACAAGTTCCCAGATATCATTGCACTCGAACTGATTTAGATCTTCCTGCATGGCAATGATCTAGTAATAATCAGTAGCAGCCTCTTTTGGATTCTTAGGTTCGATGTTTGAAAGAAACGCGACATGACCCATTTGATGAAGTAGACTTCTTGTTCTGACTTGTGATGTTATTTCGTTGATTATATTTTGAGTAGCATGATCTCTTAATATTCTTGGTGGAGATTGTATTCTTGGTGGAGATTGTAACTCACATGGTTAAGGAATATTTTCAAAAACTATTTCTGAGTCAGAATGATTTAGTCAATTTTCCTAATTGACATGCGTCACAAATGTTGTCAACCTTAAAGCTCATTTTGGGTAGTCCTCTAACTAGATCATTTTTGGCTAGCTTGTCGATAGTTCTAAAGTTTATATGACAGAAGCATTTGTGCCATAGCCATGGATCTTTATCATTAGCCACAAGACACATATCTAAATTATGATTAATTGTCATATTCAGATATATATATTTCTGTCTCTATATCCTTCGAAAACTAAATTATGGTTTTTATCTAAAATACTACACTTATTATCTGAAAAGGAGATTGTAAAACCCTTGTCGTATAACTGACTAATACTAAGTAAATTGTGTTTCAAATTTCTAACTAGCATGACATTGGTAATAAGAGGTAAGTTAAATGTACCGCAATTGCTCACATCACCTTTGCCGATGATATGGCCTTTTGAATTATCTCCAACAGTGACGAAGCCACCATCTGAATATGTAATATTTGTCAATAAGCTCTTGTCTCCAGTCGTGTGCTTCGAGCAACCACTGTCCAATATCCACTTCCTCCTTTCTTAAGTGGGACCTGCAAGAAATAAAATTAAGTCCATGGTACCCACTTTTTATGGGGTCCTAAGAGGTAGGTCTTAGGAGTCCAAACCCATACGGGTCCAGTATCCCCATTATATAAATAATTAAAATTAAAATGCACATAATTCATGAAATGTTGAGTATATTTGTTCCTAATCAAATTGTTATTTGTAACGACCCGGATTTTCGGCCGTTGAATTCTGAATATTTAAATTTGTTTTAAAAACTTTAATTGAATTACATATAGGAATTTATTAATTAAAAACGAAGTTTGAACGTTAATTTATAATATATTATAAAACGAGCTCGAAATGGCGCGGCAGTTCGTAATATAGAATTTTGAACTTCAACTGAGTATACAGAACTCGTTATAAGTCGGATTTCTGTGAAACAAGACACGTTGGAACCGTATTGATTATAATTTTCATATGAAAGAGAAAAATCCAGATTTCGTGTTATATTTTGTTAGTTATGGTCAAATCAAATTTTGAAATAGTCGCTGTAGAATCGTTCATCGACCATAACAGTTTATCTAAAATAACTGCATACTGGATTCAAATTTAGACAAGGTTCTTTTGAGACGTAGTGTTAATTTAATTTTTAGAATTTTTATGAAATTTTTAATTAATTAAATATGCAACTTTTTATTTGGAGTATTTTACACCCTATATCAATATTTTGGGGTTTCAAAATATAAGTTAAACTACTGATATTATTATACCTCTGGAATCGTAGCACACTACTCAAAACAATGGTATTTTTATCTTTGTCTGTAGCGGATCATACATACGCAAACAAAGTTTTATGTAGAGGAGGATCATTGGATTTCATAAAACAAATATTTAGAAAGAGTGTTACTCTTCAAAGACCATCAAAACAAATACGTCCCTGCATTTCAACGTTAGGAGAAAATATACACTACCTTTTCTGTATATCTAGGAACAGCTGGCACCCCATACAATTATATCCATGTTTCCCAGTACACTTCAGAACAGCGTACCCTCCACGTTTTCTAAACCGTGCGCGTCAAGCCATCTCAACACCGTGCCCATCAAGGCATTTAAATTCCGTGTATCCCAAGCCAATTGAAGACGTGCGTGCCAAACTATCTTCCACTTTAAATACTGCTGTAATTCTTGTTCCCTTTCTGGTTTTCAAAACAAATTAATAAAAATACCCTATATAAGCAAGCCCGTTCTACTAGAATCCCTAAGTCCCAGTATATTGCCCGTTCGTAAACACAGCCGCACTTCGAGATTTTAATCGATATTATCTTCGAATTCATGGTAAATTTGAAGGAGCTTTCAACTGGAATATTTTAGGTGGCAGTGAGATACCTATGTCGGCTGAGTTGGTCTCGAATGGAGCAGGGGTGGGGCGGTTATTTTAGCTCGAAGTCACGGTGGTTTTGAACGATTTCTGGTGAACTTCGAAGGGGTTAGTTGGCGTCACTTCGGGTATGGATAGGGGGGCGTGCGGCGCTTCAATCGAGGGTGGTGAGGAGTATTCCGCTGATGTGTGGCTGGAGTTTGTGTTAGTTGAACGAGGGAAGCTCTGGGTTGTTTTATTCTATGTCAAATAGGGAATTTTGGGATTTTGCGAGTGGTTGTAGGCCATGGGGTTGGTCGTCGAGGTGGCAAGTGGAAGCTAAGTCTCTGACGATCGGTGGGAGGGTCAGCACGACGGCGGATGGTCCATGGCGACGCCGGTGAGAGGTTAAGGAGGACGCTATTTTTCTGGTTTCTCCTGAGGGAAGTTCTGTAGCCGTTGTTGGCATGGTGAAGAACAACAGTAAAGGGACAAATGGTGAACAACGGGTTATATAAGTGTTTTACTGTGAATGAATGGTGGTCGTTGTTTCCATAAGGGATGCGCTGTTATTGTTGAAGTAGAAAAATAGTACACCCTAAAACATGATTAACGTTAGCTAAACATGTTAATTTCCTAATCTCCTTTTTAAGATTAAAGATTCTATCATCAAACTATTTCAATTTAAATGGGGAGGTTGTGATGATCAGTCATTGATGGTGAGTGCGGCAGATTCATTTTTGAACCAAGTAGTGGGGGTAAGAAATAAGGTGCGGGCTTCAACTGACAGTGGGGTTTGTACGATCAAAAAGACATGATGAAGGACAGTAAATGTGGGTTATTGGAGAGTACCGTGTTTGTTGATGAGCCCAAAGATGGTGTCAGTGATGAGAATTAAGTGGTGTCGGGGAGGTGATAAATGCGATGTAAATTCAATGATATAGTTCTGGACATAAGCGGAGCTGTTCAATATATACATATAAATGAAGAAGGAAGGTACGAGGAGTTCGGACAGTATTTCCGTACTTCACAGCTAAGTTGGAAAACAAATAAATTATACCGGGTATGAAATATCGGGTTGCTGTGTTGATTTTGGAAGTCGCAACTTATTCTGGAAAGAAAGAAGAGCTTAACGCAAGAAATTCACCAAACAAGTCATGTTGATACCTAGCGACGAAATCTACATTATGGAACTGATGAGACAGAGAATTGGACTACTGGAATATCGTGATAAAATCAAACGCCTGTTTGGTTTTAAATGAAACCATAGCAGAACCGCCAACTGCAAAACAAGGTGAGTAAACTCACTCGTTTAAAATTATTTTATAATGTGAAATGGTTGCTTGGTTGAATAGTTGATAAATTGGCTGATATAATCACATCGTTGATTGATCTTTATTTATGCGATATTTTTGATGTTACTAACATCTGTGGATGCAGGGAAACAGGTTGGAGGGATCCAACTGGATCCCTCAACATTTTATTTACTGTTTTATTTGAGGGTGATATATGTTATGCTACATTATCCATGGTTGAATTTGTGTGTTTGGTTTACCCTGGCCTTAGGAACCTGGTATTTTAGATACCGTAAAATATCATCGAATGTGAAAAAGAAATTAGAATTTAAAAGCAGAGTTTATTTCCAAATTAGAAATAATTTCTTTTCATTGAGTGCAAATGGAAACTTATTCCATTGGGTAAACCAAGGAAAATGTTATAAATAAAGATATAGATTAAGTGGATCATGGACCATTGGATGATTAAAATATAAGTTCAAATATAAATGTATATTTGAAAGTGAATATCGGTTCTGAAACCAATATTTGAAATAGATTTGAATTTAGCAAAGTATAGAGGAAAGTTTAAAGAAAGATTTTCAATGCTTAGAAGAAAAAGAATAATAGTTTAAAACAAGGAAATATTTTGCAAATAAAATGTATATAAAAAAAAAAAGATTTATAGAAATCGAATTAAGTGATTAGAGAAATGTATAGTTTATAAATATGTTTAAAGGAGAACTTGAATTGTTTAAAATAAACAGAGTTTATAAATGAACAACGGAAGCGTGTGCGCCGCACACGGTATTTTATTCAAATTCAAAACAGCAATCATAACGCTGTTGTTTTAAGAAATGCTTATATAAGTTTTAAACAGCGATTATAACGCTGTCTTTGTAAGAAATGCTTTTGAAAATCTATACAGCAATTTTAGATGCTGTTGTTATAATAAATGTCTTGGTAAATCTAAATAGCAATTTTAACGCTGACGTTGTAATAACTGTTTTAATAGCAATCGTAATGCTATGGTTAGGATAAGTGTTCTAAAATGCTAGACAGCGGTTTTAACGCTGTTGCTGAAAGCAATGTTTGGTTTAAAGTTGTGAGCTCTGACTATTTCAAAGTTAAGAATGTCGTTCAGTTAAGGTCTGAGAGGTAATTATACCCCAACTTGACTAACTGCATTATTGACGGAGAAATGGTTAAGGCTCGATAGCAAGGGTTGGTTAGTGATATCGTTAGTTAACGAATGATTTATGATTTGAGTTATAATAACGATGTTTATAACATCAGTTAATTCAAAGGATTTAGAAATGTTTTCTAACTGGAGTAAAAGATATTTTCTCAATAAAGGAATTATATATATTGGAAATGGTTCCCAAATATCAAGAGAGAAAATAGAGCTTTGAAAGAACCCGAACGGTGGAAAATGGGAATTGGAAATGATAATGTAATAAAGAACTAATATAAAAAGGGCCCAGTGTTGTTCGATGATTGATCGATAAAATTTCCATTTGGAAATGATATCGTTGTTTTGCACACTTGTTTTTCTTTGATAGTTAACTCACCGACTATCGAAGTTTTTGACCATTTTAACGTTGTTAATATGGAGAGACTGGGATCAGATTTGATATCTGAAAACCACTCCGTATTGGCGTAAGCGTTATGAAGCAACTTATGCTGAAGAAAATTGAAGACGGAGTTATGCAAGGGCTATCCTGTTTACGGGATAGTGCCTTCGGTTTGTCCAGACCCAGGACAACTTGTATGGACGAGTGTCTGACAGAGTATTTCCAAAAGGGGTTACGTACGTTGATTCCTTCAAACGTACGAAGTTGGTGGCATAGAAGGGAAACTTCTTTAGCCTAACAATCTGAGTATTTTTGTGGGAATCAATTAGTGATTTCCGATGGATCTGACGATGTGGCATTCAAAGTGAATGGTGGCCAGATGTTCTGGAAGATAATTAAAACCTCAAGCCTCATCAACCCGGAAGTGGACAAAAATCGGGCAGGCAGCATGGCTATGTGGGTCGCACCCATTAGGATGTATGATCACCTATCTAGAGAAATTCCTTTTGTTCTTAAATCTAACGATGCTGTCCCTTATCGGGAGACGGTTGCTGATCCCAATCGTTGGTGATATACATTCGATACACTCAAGCGAAATGAGTGGTCGGTCATGTGTGGGCCGGGTTGCAAGATGTTCTTGTTGAACCCAGTGTATTTGCCTCTAGAGATACACGTTCGGAAGGTGGTCCCATACCTTGTCAAGTGGGAATCCAATCTCCAATAAGTGCCCGCGAGTTTGATTTGTATATTATATATGTAGAGCGTGAGATGCAAGCGTTCTACTAGATTTTAATTACTTGTGATTAGACATTATTATAATATCAGATAATATATGATTTCCAAAATGTTTTGGGTTATCGTAAGGTAAAAACCATCCGTGTTTATGTGTGGATCGGTCTTACGATTATCATTTCTTTTGAAAAGATTTTGAAAGTTAAACCAATGGTTGGAGTTTTACTCACACCAGTCCCATGACTGACCCAGAGTTTATTTTGTTTGTTTTCCCTAAACTCTTGGGTGCCCAAATTTGTACGGGCAGTCAAGTAGTCAGGATTTTACAGATTCACTTGGAGAAGATTGAAGCAGGAGGCTTTACCTGTTAGCTATAGACTATCATACTTTCCGCTGTGTATTTTGTTGTATCTGGAAACAGGTGTTTATAACTGTTCCAGGGATAATCGTTGTGCTCTGATAATGGTATGTATATACAAATACTGATTTGTGCTTCAAAGTTATGTTATCTAATATATTTTATTCGTTCCGCTGTGAGTTTGTGATCTTCGTTTTCTTCTATTCTAATAATTCTTTCTTTCTATTTCTCACCCTCTAACTTCTTTCTAATAATGGTTCGTATTTCTGTGCAATTTGAGTTGGACGTGTGGTGTTATTAGTCGACTCAAAGGGTACGGATTTGCGGGTCGTTTCAGTTGGTATCAGAGCTGAAGGTTAAGTGATTACCTTGGCTCTGTGGCGTAACTCAATAGAGATGGGGTTAGTAGTACCCTAGATTGAGTTTGAGTGTATATATATGAGCGCGTATTTGTAGATTTGATATAAAAATTGTTTTATATTGTGTTGGCTGGTTTGTTGAGTGGTTTATGAATTCTGGTCGATACAGGGTGTACAACTGTATCGATAGGTGTTTCTAAACTCTCGAACAAAGCAATTCGATACAGTATTGTTTTAAAATGGGTAAATGAAGTAATTTTGCCCAGAAATTATTTTGATATAAAAGAAATAATTTCTGAATTATAATGTATGGATGTATGGATTGTTATTACAATCAAATGGATTGAAATTTAAGTTAAATGGAAATTGAAACTCAAATGGAATAAGTGGATTGATTTCTGAAGTAGAGATCAGATTTGACTTGATAGAATTGGAATGGACTAATCAGAATTTGATTAGAGAGTTAAAGACTGGAAGTTGGACTGATTGGAAATCAGTTGGAATGGATATGCTGAGCAAATATTGAAAGGAAGCTAATGCAAGAGATAGAATTTGTGCCCGACAAAAAGGTACATGTTTACAATATTGTTTGGGTTGATGATTTTATGAGCCTATAAGGCAAGCCACTTGGCTTTTTGATTTTCTTTTGGATTGGAGAAGGCCTAGAAAGGCGAATTGTGGTTGTACCGATTAGACCATGCAGTGGAGATGCTGCCGAAATTTTTCATAATTTTTGAAAATTTTCGTTGGCAAGAATAAAGAATATTTTAATTGAAATAAATTGGTTCAGTTAAGCTGAAATTAAGAAGTCAACAAAAAGGAATTTTAAACCTAGTTAATAGGATACGTGGCATTTTCCCTACTTAGCAATTTCGAGGACGAAATTATTTTAAGGGGGAAGGAATGTAACGACCCGGATTTTCGGCCGTTGAATTCTGAATATTTAAATTTGTTTTAAAAACTTTAATTGAATTACATATAGGAATTTATTAATTAAAAACGAAGTTTGAACGTTAATTTATAATATATTATAAAACGAGCTCGAAATGGCGCGGCAGTTCGTAATATAGAATTTTGAACTTCAACTGAGTATACAGAACTCGTTATAAGTCGGATTTCTGTGAAACAAGACACGTTGGAACCGTATTGATTATAATTTTCATATGAAAGAGAAAAATCCAGATTTCGTGTTATATTTTGTTAGTTATGGTCAAATCAAATTTTGAAATAGTCGCTGTAGAATCGTTCATCGACCATAACAGTTTATCTAAAATAACTGCATACTGGATTCAAATTTAGACAAGGTTCTTTTGAGACGTAGTGTTAATTTAATTTTTAGAATTTTTATGAAATTTTTAATTAATTAAATATGCAACTTTTTATTTGGAGTATTTTACACCCTATATCAATATTTTGGGGTTTCAAAATATAAGTTAAACTACTGATATTATTATACCTCTGGAATCGTAGCACACTACTCAAAACAATGGTATTTTTATCTTTGTCTGTAGCGGATCATACATACGCAAACAAAGTTTTATGTAGAGGAGGATCATTGGATTTCATAAAACAAATATTTAGAAAGAGTGTTACTCTTCAAAGACCATCAAAACAAATACGTCCCTGCATTTCAACGTTAGGAGAAAATATACACTACCTTTTCTGTATATCTAGGAACAGCTGGCGCCCCATACAATTATATCCATGTTTCCCAGTACACTTCAGAACAGCGTACCCTCCACGTTTTCTAAACCGTGCGCGTCAAGCCATCTCAACACCGTGCCCATCAAGGCATTTAAATTCCGTGTATCCCAAGCCAATTGAAGACGTGCGTGCCAAACTATCTTCCACTTTAAATACTGCTGTAATTCTTGTTCCCTTTCTGGTTTTCAAAACAAATTAATAAAAATACCCTATATAAGCAAGCCCGTTCTACTAGAATCCCTAAGTCCCAGTATATTGCCCGTTCGTAAACACAGCCGCACTTCGAGATTTTAATCGATATTATCTTCGAATTCATGGTAAATTTGAAGGAGCTTTCAACTGGAATATTTTAGGTGGCAGTGAGATACCTATGTCGGCTGAGTTGGTCTCGAATGGAGCAGGGGTGGGGCGGTTATTTTAGCTCGAAGTCACGGTGGTTTTGAACTATTTCTGGTGAACTTCGAAGGGGTTAGTTGGCGTCACTTCGGGTATGGATAGGGGGGCGTGCGGCGCTTCAATCGAGGGTGGTGAGGAGTATTCCGCTGATGTGTGGCTGGAGTTTGTGTTAGTTGAACGAGGGAAGCTCTGGGTTGTTTTATTCTATGTCAAATAGGGAATTTTGGGATTTTGCGAGTGGTTGTAGGCCATGGGGTTGGTCGTCGAGGTGGCAAGTGGAAGCTAAGTCTCTGACGATCGGTGGGAGGGTCAGCACGACGGCGGATGGTCCATGGCGACGCCGGTGAGAGGTTAAGGAGGACGCTATTTTTCTGGTTTCTCCTGAGGGAAGTTCTGTAGCCGTTGTTGGCATGGTGAAGAACAACAGTAAAGGGACAAATGGTGAACAACGGGTTATATAAGTGTTTTACTGTGAATGAATGGTGGTCGTTGTTTCCATAAGGGATGCGCTGTTATTGTTGAAGTAGAAAAATAGTACGCCCTAAAACATGATTAACGTTAGCTAAACATGTTAATTTCCTAATCTCCTTTTTAAGATTAAAGATTCTATCATCAAACTATTTCAATTTAAATGGGGAGGTTGTGATGATCAGTCATTGATGGTGAGTGCGGCAGATTCATTTTTGAACCAAGTAGTGGGGGTAAGAAATAAGGTGCGGGCTTCAACTGACAGTGGGGTTTGTACGATCAAAAAGACATGATGAAGGACAGTAAATGTGGGTTATTGGAGAGTACCGTGTTTGTTGATGAGCCCAAAGATGGTGTCAGTGATGAGAATTAAGTGGTGTCGGGGAGGTGATAAATGCGATGTAAATTCAATGATATAGTTTTGGACATAAGCGGAGCTGTTCAATATATACATATAAATGAAGAAGGAAGGTACGAGGAGTTCGGACAGTATTTCCGTACTTCACAGCTAAGTTGGAAAACAAATAAATTATACCGGGTATGAAATATCGGGTTGCTGTGTTGATTTTGGAAGTCGCAACTTATTCTGGAAAGAAAGAAGAGCTTAACGCAAGAAATTCACCAAACAAGTCATGTTGATACCTAGCGACGAAATCTACATTATGGAACTGATGAGACAGAGAATCGGACTACTGGAATATCGTGATAAAATCAAACGCCTGTTTGGTTTTAAATGAAACCATAGCAGAACCGCCAACTGCAAAACAAGGTGAGTAAACTCACTCGTTTAAAATTATTTTATAATGTGAAATGGTTGCTTGGTTGAATAGTTGATAAATTGGCTGATATAATCACATCGTTGATTGATCTTTATTTATGCGATATTTTTGATGTTACTAACATCTGTGGATGCAGGGAAACAGGATGGAGGGATCCAACTGGATCCCTCAACATTTTATTTACTGTTTTATTTGAGGGTGATATATGTTATGCTACATTATCCATGGTTGAATTTGTGTGTTTGGTTTACCCTGGCCTTAGGAACCTGGTATTTTAGATACCGTAAAATATCATCGAATGTGAAAAAGAAATTAGAATTTAAAAGCAGAGTTTATTTCCAAATTAGAAATAATTTCTTTTCATTGAGTGCAAATGGAAACTTATTCCATTGGGTAAACCAAGGAAAATGTTATAAATAAAGATATAGATTAAGTGGATCATGGACCATTGGATGATTAAAATATAAGTTCAAATATAAATGTATATTTGAAAGTGAATATCGGTTCTGAAACCAATATTTGAAATAGATTTGAATTTAGCAAAGTATAGAGGAAAGTTTAAAGAAAGATTTTCAATGCTTAGAAGAAAAAGAATAATAGTTTAAAACAAGGAAATATTTTGCAAATAAAATGTATATAAAAAAAAAAGATTTATAGAAATCGAATTAAGTGATTAGAGAAATGTATAGTTTATAAATATGTTTAAAGGAGAACTTGAATTGTTTAAAATAAACAGAGTTTATAAATGAACAACGGAAGCGTGTGCGCCGCACACGGTATTTTATTCAAATTCAAAACAGCAATCATAACGCTGTTGTTTTAAGAAATGCTTTTATAAGTTTTAAACAGCGATTATAACGCTGTCTTTGTAAGAAATGCTTTTGAAAATCTATACAGCAATTTTAGATGCTGTTGTTATAATAAATGTCTTGGTAAATCTAAATAGCAATTTTAACGCTGACGTTGTAATAACTGTTTTAATAGCAATCGTAATGCTATGGTTAGGATAAGTGTTCTAAAATGCTAGACAGCGGTTTTAACGCTGTTGCTGAAAGCAATGTTTGGTTTAAAGTTGTGAGCTCTGACTATTTCAAAGTTAAGAATGTCGTTCAGTTAAGGTCTGAGAGGTAATTATACCCCAACTTGACTAACTGCATTATTGACGGAGAAATGGTTAAGGCTCGATAGCAAGGGTTGGTTAGTGATATCATTAGTTAACGAATGATTTATGATTTGAGTTATAATAACGATGTTTATAACATCAGTTAATTCAAAGGATTTAGAAATGTTTTCTAACTGGAGTAAAAGATATTTTCTCAATAAAGGAATTATATATATTGGAAATGGTTCCCAAATATCAAGAGAGAAAATAGAGCTTTGAAAGAACCCGAACGGTGGAAAATGGGAATTGGAAATGATAATGTAATAAAGAACTAATATAAAAAGGGCCCAGTGTTGTTCGATGATTGATCGATAAAATTTCCATTTGGAAATGATATCGTTGTTTTGCACACTTGTTTTTCTTTGATAGTTAACTCACCGACTATCGAAGTTTTTGACCATATTAACGTTGTTAATATGGAGAGACTGGGATCAGATTTGATATCTGAAAACCACTCCGTATTGGCGTAAGCGTTATGAAGCAACTTATGCTGAAGAAAATTGAAGACGGAGTTATGCAAGGGCTATCCTGTTTACGGGATAGTGCCTTCGGTTTGTCCAGACCCAGGACAACTTGTATGGACGAGTGTCTGACAGAGTATTTCCAAAAGGGGTTACGTACGTTGATTCCTTCAAACGTACGAAGTTGGTGGCATAGAAGGGAAACTTCTTTAGCCTAACAATCTGAGTATTTTTGTGGGAATCAATTAGTGATTTCCGATGGATCTGACGATGTGGCATTCAAAGTGAATGGTGGCCAGATGTTCTGGAAGATAATTAAAACCTCAAGCCTCATCAACCCGGAAGTGGACAAAAATCGGGCAGGCAGCATGGCTATGTGGGTCGCACCCATTAGGATGTATGATCACCTATCTAGAGAAATTCCTTTTGTTCTTAAATCTAACGATGCTGTCCCTTATCGGGAGACGGTTGCTGATCCCAATCGTTGGTGATATACATTCGATACACTCAAGCGAAATGAGTGGTCGGTCATGTGTGGGCCGGGTTGCAAGATGTTCTTGTTGAACCCAGTGTATTTGCCTCTAGAGATACACGTTCGGAAGGTGGTCCCATACCTTGTCAAGTGGGAATCCAATCTCCAATAAGTGCCCGCGAGTTTGATTTGTATATTATATATGTAGAGCGTGAGATGCAAGCGTTCTACTAGATTTTAATTACTTGTGATTAGACATTATTATAATATCAGATAATATATGATTTCCAAAATGTTTTGGGTTATCGTAAGGTAAAAACCATCCGTGTTTATGTGTGGATCGGTCTTACGATTATCATTTCTTTTGAAAAGATTTTGAAAGTTAAACCAATGGTTGGAGTTTTACTCACACCAGTCCCATGACTGACCCAGAGTTTATTTTGTTTGTTTTCCCTAAACTCTTGGGTGCCCAAATTTGTACGGGCAGTCAAGTAGTCAGGATTTTACAGATTCACTTGGAGAAGATTGAAGCAGGAGGCTTTACCTGTTAGCTATAGACTATCATACTTTCCGCTGTGTATTTTGTTGTATCTGGAAACAGGTGTTTATAACTGTTCCAGGGATAATCGTTGTGCTCTGATAATGGTATGTATATACAAATACTGATTTGTGCTTCAAAGTTATGTTATCTAATATATTTTATTCGTTCCGCTGTGAGTTTGTGATCTTCGTTTTCTTCTATTCTAATAATTCTTTCTTTCTATTTCTCACCCTCTAACTTCTTTCTAATAATGGTTCGTATTTCTGTGCAATTTGAGTTGGACGTGTGGTGTTATTAGTCGACTCAAAGGGTACGGATTTGCGGGTCGTTTCATTATTTGTTTTAGGGACCCATATCTTGATAGTCTTGACATTTTTCTTTTGAAATTTCACAACTGGTTTTGGCTTGGAATATAATAAACTAAGATTTTTCTTAGCTTCATCTTTCTTCTTCTTGAAATGTTTCTTGATTTCTTGTTTCTTATTTCCCAAACCTTGTTTGTTTGAAACAAGTTGTGAGTTTTCAATGATTTTTGCCAAATTTTCTCGACCTTTGTTGAAGTTAGAAACATTTTGAGTAATATCATCTAACTTAGTTGGTAAACCAGCCTTTTCCAGGTCCAAAATTTTGACTTTTGCCTTAAGCTCATGATTTTCAGTAGTAAGAGCATCATTTTTATCTTCTTGAGTTTCAATTTCTTGACTCAAAAGAGATAATTGAGAGTCAATATTAGATGATGATTCTTGAAGTTTTTCAAGTTCTTCTTCTAATATTTTCTTCTCGTCTTTTAACATATCTCGTTCAAACTCTGCTCTACTCAGATCTGCTTTGGCTTCTTTTAATTGTCGTTTTATGTCTTTATATTTAATCATCAATTCGGCATTAATATCAAGTACTTCATAAAATGTAGGAATTTGTACCTCATCTTCGGCTGCCATGAAACAAACATTTGCTTGTTCATTTTCTGTATCTTTCACTTTCTGATGAAGACGAGTCTGAATCATCCCATGTAACTGAGAATGCTCATTTCTTTGATTTGTCCTTCTTGGATCTGAATTTGTCATTTTCTGACTTCTTATTTTGCTCCGGACAATCCTTGTGCATGTGCCCCTTTTTGTGGTAGTTGAAACATTCTATAGCGGATGACGATGGTTTATTTGATCCATTTTTCTTTTTGTTATATCAACTTGCTTTTCGTTGTTTCGATAATTTCTTGAAACCTTTTGCAATGAATGCTAGGTCTTCATCTTCAGAATCTGATTCATCTTCATCTTTTTCAGCATGAAATGCTACGTTTTTCTTTTCTTCTTTCTGTTTCTTTTTATACTGCAAATTAGCTTCATAGGACATTAGATTTCCTATCAATTCATCTGGCTTCATGACGGAATGGTCATTAGCTTCTTCAATTGCTAATACTTTTACTTCCCATTCACTAGTCATAGAATGTAGGACTGTCGAAACAACATCAAAGTCTGAATATTTTTGTCCTAAACCAATAAGTGCATGGTTTATAGTTTGAAACCATGAATACATATCATTGATTGTCTCATTCGGCTTCATTTTGAAATTTTGAAACTGACTCTTCAGCATGGCTATTTTGGGTTGTTTAACCTTGTTAGTACCTTCATGAGTGGTTTTCAGCATTGCCAAATTTGATATGCGGTGGTACAGATACTAACACGGTTATATTCATTTTGGTCTAATGCACAAAACAACATGTTTATTGCTTTTGCATTTACAGCTGCTGTCGTTTTCTCAGCCGGTGTCCATTCTGAATAATCAGTTGTAGGATTCACTATTTCTTTTTGGGTAGCATTCTAGGCATCATAGCTATTTGATTGCATAAAGAATGGCATACGTGTTACCCAATAGCTATAGTTGAGACCATTCAACAATGGAGGTCTTTGTGTTGATTGACCTTCTGTGTAAGTGGTAGTGCTGGTGCTTGCGTTATTTGCTATATTACTAGAATATGTCAAATAAATATATTACGTTTATAAGATAACCTTGCTCTGATACCAAATGAAAATGTGTGTACGTTCTAATATAATACACACTGATCGTGTAATATGGTGTATAACACACAAGTATGAAATAACAGCTAATCACAGATATATATAAAAGAGTAGATGCAGTAAACTAGAAAAATCACACTAGGGATTTTTATACAGGTTTGGAGCACCGTCCTACGTCCAGTCCCAGACTTCTATCTGGATTTTCACTAATAACCACCTCACTTCACCTAGAGGAACAAGTATACAACACCCGAGCAGACGAACGGGATTTCATGCCTCTTACAATACTAAGGACTTCAACACGTGCCTCTTACAACACCGAGGACTTCAGGTAAGATGAATATACTTTGCTGCTGACAATATGTGTTGTTGATAACACGATTTTGTCATCTTAGTACAAACTTCCTATAATCTTATCCTCAAATAATATATTTGTATATATGAAGATTTGGAAGTGGATATCGTATTGAATCAAAAGAATGCTTAAATAGATTCTAGGATTCAAACGATATATGATAGAATATAAGCAATTTGAGCACTTGAGAGTTTAAGATTGAGATCAATAGAATAGAGATTAGACTGATAGAATTGGTGAATTGGAATGATGAATTCATGGTGTTTATATAAGTAATAAACAGTTGTAACCATTTGTTTACAAACAATGGATATGATCATTGGTGAAGAGAAAGAGAAGCAACTCTTGAATAAATGGAAGTGTCTATATGAAAGGTTGCTTCTGTTTGAAAACGGTCGACAGGTTAAAAAGAACCAGCAGACAGGAATTTGAATATATACGTTATGCATTCTTGTGCACGTTATCTGTGCATTCTTGACATAAACGGTCAACCTTCTGGTTTTTACCGGTCGACCGATTTGGCCCAGATTGCATAGTTAATGTGCAATCATATATTCTTATATATATATATATATATATATATATATTCAAAGAATAAAGGTGTGAGATTATTTGAGGATAGATTTTAACATAAATAACACTACTAACATACCAAATAATCAACCTTTAATGTGTGTAGCTCTTTGTGTCTCTTTAAATGAATGAATAAATTCTTTTTGTCGATCACGGCTTACCTCCTTGTCAGAAATCAAAACTCTATGAAATTCATGACTTACTAGTCTCAGCGGCCTCCTTGTCTTTCTTAGCCTGCTCCAAAAGCTTCTTTTCTCATTTATAATCCTTCGGGCTTCTTCATTTTCAATCTTTAGCCTCTGGTTCTCCCTGACTAAGGACTTGTCATCCATGCAAAGCTCACTTTCTTATTTTCCTCCAGTAGTTGACTGTTCGCTTCCACTAGCCGTTGGTTCTCTCCTTTGAGAGTCGTGTTATCAATGGTCACTAAGGTAACTGTGCTTTTAAATGTCATCTCAGCATTCCGTGCATCTTCCTCCAGCTTCTTGTACTTCTCTCCTAATTGACCTGTTTCTACAAAAGAGAGTTAGCACTTACATGTGTTACTCGTATATATGGAAATAGTTACAATCCGAAGACTTGGCTTACCCAATTCGTTGTCCTGATTCCTGACACTATCCTATTCAGCTTTGAGGGCCAGCTCCATGTTTTGTTACTCCACGTTCTTTAGAAAGATCAACTCGGAGAGGTTCCTCGCATATCTATTGAACTCTTTGCACTGGTAGAAGGCAGCATGTACTTTCCTCCACACCTCATCATTATCCTCGCGAGGAATCAGACTAATATATATAAGTCATTTTAACTTGTAAAAATAATTCTTTCTTTCAATATTTCTTTCTTCTGTTCCGGATTGCACCTTTGGAATTCTAACCCCTCAGGCGGACGTGACCCTTCCTTCGACGTTGTCATCTTCGATGTTCTGCGGTCTGCTGGCAACGTCTTTTCACTTGTAGATTTATGAGTAAGCACCGCTAGTGGAGCATGAGAAGGAAGTGTCGACGTTTGCGGTCTCATCCCCGTAGTTTCAAACCTTGTATCTGCCCCCAAAGATTGAATAATAGGTGGTGGGGATTTTGGTTGTCTCGACTAATCTCAATGTCTACGATTACCGCCACGGCCCTAAGAGTGGCAATAAGATTGGAATTGATCAGTTGCTTTTTTAAAACCACTTATCACCTCGCTCCTTTGTGGACGTTGGCCTCCGGCCCTCTGGCCTCGGTGTCTGCCGCTATCTCAAAGCATTTCACCTGCATGAAACAGATTCAATGTTAGGCTCGAGCACCCTACACACATAAACAAATGATGTGTTATGCAGTGTTTATGAGTGTGCATCTTAAGTGCACTCTCTTCAGACCATATTGAGGCACACTTGGAGGGATAATCTCCTTTATATTAAGTTTAAGACTTCCAGAACTTATACCGCTGGCCCAAGACAATGTAAAATTGAGTGGGACCTTATCCAAGTCCTTATATTGGTCCACCCTTTCCAGCGACGTGGTGGTCACAGAGGTAGTAACTGGGGAAACCATCTGTAACAACCCGAATTTTTATAACATGTTAAAACAAGAAAACAAGGCAGAATTAAATTTTAAAATAAGAATCAAGGGAAACTGGTTGCACCATTGCGTTCGTCTCGGAATTTTGCATGAAATCGAGTCCGAGTTTACGAAAATCGGAGTCCGTATGACCAAGATATGGCTCCCCAAAGTTTCAGAAATTTTCAGAATTCAAAACAGTTCGGATTTCAAGTTCAAATTCGAATTTCAAACCCAGGCGGACTGGGCGGGAAAAATCCCGCCCAGACTAGGTCGACTGGGGAGTCGATTGGGCAGTCGACTGCCCCCAGACCAGGTCGTCTGCGCAGTCGACTTGGGTGTCGACCTGGTCCCCGAATCTGTTTTTGGGCCAGAATCCTTTCTGGTGTTTCTGGTTCGATTTTCTGTCCAAGTTCACTCCCTACACCCTATATAAACAGCCCCTAACCATAGACTCTCTATCACAAATTCATATGACACCATTATGATGTTCTTGAACCATGGCCGCCGCCTTCAACTTGAAGCTTAAACATTCAAACTAGATCCAAATCGAAGGCCAACGTTTCTACAACAATTCAAGGGAATAGATCAACATCTCAACAACGATCCTACGACAATTTCTGTTCTTAGTTCTCAAAAACCACGATCTGTAAGCCCCAGTTACTCTTAGATCTAAACTGTAAATTTAATATTGGACATGTATAAAATGAAATTGAATATAAACATGATAACTACTTGAGACCTATTCTTGTAAACCTTTGATCTATGACTATTCTTTTTGATCTATTATGTTAGATCTACTCTTGTTCACCCTAGATCTATTCACCTTGAACCTAGTACCGTTCATATTGAACCTTGATTTGTGGAATACTGATAAGAACTTGATTTAGGGGCCTGTTCATGTCATAACCTAAACCCTATCATGTCCATTATTTTAACATGCCTGTGATGTTGAAACTATTGCTAGTCACAAGTTTAGGATTATCATCTTATATCTTCTATTGCTATGTTTATCACCCTATTTCATATGCCAGTGATGTTATGATCATATCTCAAGTTACACCATGCTTGCCTTGAAATCACCTTTGCCACTTTATACTCATCCTTGTTATGTTATTCCCTAGTTACATCTATTGCCTTGATTTGAATTCACGAGCGTTGGGGATGCGATTTGGGTAGTTTAGGGAAACCTGAATTTAGTATGAACTTGAAAACATGAATATTGTTATAACTTGAGCTTGGATATGAACATGAACTTGACATGAAATTATACTTGAAAATATTACTTTGGGACATGACATTTAGATAATTTGAACGTGGCCAACTCGAGGTTGGGTTGAGTTTGCAGTATAAATCTGCCCGGAACCGCCCGGCGAATCTAGTAACTGCAAACAATAGGACCCAATGTGAGTAGTTGGTCATATCGCACTCGAAACCCGAGGTTAGACTAGGTTATGGTGTAAAACTGCCCGGACCTTCCCGGCACATCCAGTAACCATAACCAAGTCTAATGTGAGAGGTTAGGGGTGCATTAAGTAAATTAATGCCACTAGATAGGGTTAAGTCATGGACCACTTGAATATACTTAACCAATTTGACACGTTGATTTGATAGGGTTAAGTCATGAACCGCTTGAACACACTTAACCAACTTGACACATGATTCGTAGGGCTAAGTCTTGAACTAGAACGACACACTTTGTCAATTTGACATGACATGTAGAGGGGGTTAAGTCACGATTTTTAATGACAACTTAACCTGCTGAATGAAACCCTAGTTACGCGGTCCTTTTCAGCAGTAACCCACTAGATGTATCACGGTACCCTGGGACTAGGCAGGGTGGGGCACGATTTCTTGGCTGATTGTAAGAGAGCAGAACGACGGCTGAGTTGGTGCGCTATTGTAGGTTCAGGCGGACTAGGGTCGTGCACTTAGTCCGGAGTTGGAAAAGCAGGCATTGGGTATCAGTAGGATTACCTGTGCATTCTTGATTCGTGTCGGTGGTTGGCACCCTAGGGCTTGATACACCCTATGGTGGACCTAGCACAGGTGACTACATTCGTGATAGGGCCGTATGACACACGACGAGCTAGACTTGTAGGGAGCCGATCGATTAGATCGTACCGTTGGACCCCAAATTGGGTCACTTCACGATATTGGGCCAAGGAATTATTTCCTGACTTAAAATTGACACGGGATTAGTATACCAGTATAGTTGGTATGGCGAATCTTGAACATGCAATGTTAGACTTGAGTTATATTGTTAGCTTAGTTATCAAGCCAGACTTATCATCATTCCTATGTTTAATTCCAGTTTATTCATGTCTTGTTAAATCTACTAGTTTCTATGCTGATAGTCACTAGGGCTTACCAGTCTTTTTGACTGACCCGTTTTCTTTCGCCTCTTTGTCTTTCGTTTCCTCCCCCCAAGATTCTCAGGGAGGAAACTCTAGCTCTTAGCTTGGACTCTGCTTGCTTTCTGACAGCTCATGTACGGTTTGGTCTTGAGCTATGCTATGGCTGCACTCATGCTCTTTTTGGGGAATAATATTTTACTTATGTTGTTTTAAGTACTTTGCTTCTTTAGAACTTGATGTAATGAAATAATGACTTGGCATTTTGATGTAAGAGGTTTTGACTCTATTTTTCCTTATGAGATTTGGTTTTAAAATTTATATCTGCTGCTTTATATACTCTATTTTATCTATGTTATGTCTTGTGTTATCTCTGTGCCTGTTTACTAGATAATACCCCTCCAAAACTAGGGCATTCCCTTTGTGAGTGACCCTAGCGGAGGTGGGGTGTTACATTTGGTATCAGAGCAGAAGATTACCAGACTGGGCAAAAGCTTTTAAAAACCTTATGAAACTATTTTCAAAACCATTTATAAAGAAGCATTTTTCAAGAAAAATTTATTTTGAAAAGGTCTATTCCCCAAAAGCCATTAGCACTATCCTTTGTTTCCTTGTTCGAATCTCTTTTCCTTTCTTTTCTCCATCTGTAGTCGCAGTAGTTTTACCTGCGGCTAATCTTCTTTCTAGCTTCGTAGAGGGTTTTCCGTACGATGGAGATAGTTTTCGTGAGGCTTGTTAACATGTTACATAGGAAAGGTATGAGTGATAAGAATGAAGTTAAGGCGGATGAGTCTGCCGAAGTGGTTGAGCCAAGCATCCTTGAAGGCGTAAAAGTGGAAACATTGAGGCGAGTTCCGATTCGTGTCTTAGGAACGGAGATATAGGAGCTAAGGAATCGAGAAGTCAAGCTAGTTAAGTACAGTGGAGTGAAGCCCAAGAAGACGCGACTTGGGAAACCGAAGAAAAGATACGCGCGCTATACCCATTTCTTTTTGAGGGTACATTCTCGATCTGTTTTCCTATAAGTTTGCATACCTTTCTTTTGCTATCCATGTTTGTCTTGTTATCTTCTCGATCCTATCTTGAGAACCTTAGGTAGAATCCCATGGATGTAAACATGTAATTGAAACATGTTATGGTTGATGTTTGCGAATGGTTGCAAGTGGTTGCAAGTGATCGCTCGTGGTTGCATAACACACATTAGGCACTAGATCGACTCAGACACATTTTCATATTGCATATGCATGAGTGTTTATACTTATTATGGATGAAATTGAATGTGTTATCATATGAATGTTGCATATGGATGAATGTTTGTGCACACATATAGTGTTTACGTGACTAGGATTATTTGCATACATGTTGGATTCATGACACTAAACATATTTTGCATTAGAAAGATCAATCAGGCCTGATCATTTGCATTAGATAAGGAACATATACACACACTTTCTGCATATATTCATACATCATTAGAAATCTCTTAAGGACGATGGATGCCTGTGATTGATGATTGAGTAGATGGATGATTGGATGGTAGGACACATTCTTCTTAACTTGAAGATTTCGGGGACGAAATCCTTTAAGGAGGGGAGAATGTAACAACCCGAATTTTTAAAACATGTTAAAACAAGAAAACAAGGAAGAATTAAATTTTAAAATAAGAATCAAGGGAAACGGGTTGCGCCATTGGGTTCGTCTCGGAATTCTGCATGAAATCGAGTCCGAGTTTTTGAAAATAGGAGTCCGTATGACCAAGTTATGGCTCCCCAAAGTTTCAGAAATTTTCAGAATTCAAAACAGTTCGGATTTCAAGTTCAAATTCAAATTTCAAACCCAGGCAGACTGGGCAGGAAAAATCCCGCCGAGACCAGGTCGACTGGGGAGTCGACACCCCCCAGACCAAGTCGACTACGCAGTCGACTTAGGTGTCGACCTGGTCCCTGAATCTGTTTTTGGGCCAGAATCCTTTCTGGTGTTTTTGCTTCGATTTTCTGTCCAAGTTCACTCCCTAAACCCTATATAAACAGCCCCAACCCTAGACTCTCTATCACAAATTCATATGACACCATTATGCTGTTCTTGAACCATGGCCGCCGCCTTCAACTTGAAGCTTAAACATTCAAACTAGATCCAAATCGAAGGCCAACGTTTCTACAACAATTCAAGGGAATAGATCAATATCTCAACAACGATCCTACGACAATTTCTGTTCTTAGTTCTCAAATACCACGATCTGTAAGCCCCAGTTACTCTTAGATCTAAACTGTAAATTTAATAATGGACATGTATAAAATGAAATTGAATATAAACATGATAACTACTTGAGACCTATTCTTGTAAATCTTTGATCTATGACTATTCTTTTTGATCTATTATGTTAGATCTACTCTTGTTCACCCTAGATCTATTCACCTTGAACCTAGTACCGTTCATATTGAACGTTGATTTGTGGAATACTGATAAGAACTTGATTTAGGGGCATGTTCATGTCATAACCTAAACCCTATCATGTCCATTATTTTAACATGTCTGTGATGTTGAAACTATTGCTAGTCACAAGTTTAGGATTATCATCTTATGTCATCTATTGC
The DNA here is from genome assembly GCA_030737875.1 of Allium sativum. Classification (NCBI taxonomy): domain Eukaryota; kingdom Viridiplantae; phylum Streptophyta; class Magnoliopsida; order Asparagales; family Amaryllidaceae; genus Allium; species Allium sativum. The sequence continues at coordinate 141,146,037 of CM060924.1, forward strand.
TATGTTTATCACCCTATTTCATATGCCAGTGATGTTATGATCATATCTCAAGTTACACCATGCTTGCCTCGAAATCACCTTTTCCACTTTAAACCCATCCTTGTTATGTTATTCCCTAGTTACATCTATTGCCTTGATTCGAATTCACAAGCGTTGGGGATGCGATTTGGGTAGTTTAGGAAAACCTGAATTTAGTATGAACTTGAAAACATGAATATTGTTATAACTTGAGCTTGGATATATACATGAACTTGACATGAAATTATACTTGAAAATATGAATTTGGGACATGACACTTAGATAACTTGAACGTGGCCAACTCGAGGTTGGGTTGAGTTTGCAGTATAAATCTGCCCGGAACCGCCCGGCGAATCCAGTAACTGCAAACAATAGGACCCAATGTGAGTAGTTGGTCATATCGCACTCGAAACCCGAGGTTAGACTTGGTTATGGTGTAAAACTGCCCGGACCCGCCCGGCACATCCAGTAACCATAACCAATTCTAATGTGAGAGGTTAGGGGTGCATTAAGTAAATTAATGCCACTAGATAGGGTTAAGTCATGGACCACTTGAATATACTTAACCATTTTGACACGTTGATTTGATAGGGTTAAGTCATGAACCTCTTGAACACACTTAACCAACTTGACACATGATTCGTAGGGCTAAGTATTGAACTAGAACGACACACTTAGTCAATTTGACATGACACGTAGAGGGGGTTAAGTCACGATTTTTAATGACAACTTAACCTGCTGAACGAAACCCTAGTTACGCGGTCCTTTTCAGCAGTAACCCACTAGATGTATCACGGTACCCTGGGACTAGGCAGGGTGGGGCACGATTGCTGGGCTGATTGTAAGCAACCAGAACGACGGCTGAGTTGGTGCTCCATTGTAGGTTCAGGCGGACTAGGGTCGTGCACTTAATCCGGAGTTGAAAAAGCAGGCATTGGGTATCAGTAGGATTATCTGTGCATTCTTGATTCGTGTCGGTGGTTGGCACCCTAGGGCTTGATACACCCTATAGTGGACCTAGCACAGGTGACTACATTCGTGATAGGGCCGTATGACACAGACACACGACGAGCTAGACTTGTAGGGAGCCGATCGATTAGATCGTACCGTTGGACCTCGAGTTGGGTCACTTCACGATATTGGGCCAAGGGATTATTTCTTGACTTAAAATTGACACAGGATTAGTATACCAGTATAGTTGGTACGGCGAATCTTGAACACGCAATGTTAGACTTGAGTTATCTTGTTAGCTTAGTTATCATGCTAGACTTATCATCATTCCTATGTTTAATTTCAGTTTATTCATGTCTTGTTAACTTTACTAGTTTCTATGCTGATAGTCACTAGGGCTTACCAGTCTTTTTGACTGACCCGTTTTCTTTTGCCTCTTTGTCTTTTGTTCCCCCCCAGGATTCTCAGGGAGGAAACTCTAGCTCTTAGCTTGGACTCTGCTTGCTTTCTGACAGCTCATGTACGATTTGGTCTTGAGCTATGCTATGGCTGCACTCATGCTCTTTTTGGGGAATAATATTTTACTTATGTTGTTTTAAGTACTTTGCTTCTTTAGAACTTGATGTAATGAAATAATGACTTGGCATTTTGATGTAAGAGGTTTTGACTCTATTTTTCCGTAATGAGATTTGGTTTTAAAATTTATATCCGCTGCTTTATATACTCTATTTTATCTATGTTCTGTATTGTGTTATCTCTGTGCCTGTTTACTAGATAATACCCCTCCAAAACTAGGGCATTCCCTTTGTGAGTGACCCTAGCGGAGGTGGGGTGTTACACCATCCTAGCTGACACTCACGCCCTTGTCTCAACAGTCGTAGACTGGACAGAGGATAGTGGACCGTCTTCCCCAGTGTACATCTCTGTATCACCGGCGCCTCCCCCACTGGTTCCTTCCTAAGTGTTCGCGGCCTTGTGTCGCTTGGACATGACATGGAGCGCCTTCCTTTTGCTGCCCGGAGAACTCCCTTCAATGGGAATTCATTCCAACCCACATGGAAGTCAACGCCAGTATTATCCTGGTACAGCACCCGTATATGGAAGATTGCTCAAGCCAAAGGCCAAAAGATTGATCTTAAGTATATTGGTATATTGCAGTCTTTCATGTACGAGATTAGTATGTGCAAGCAATATCAACTTTACATTCTCGCAAGGGAATCAAAAGGAGATTCTCCCTCAGATTGTGCCTTTTCTTTTCCAGCAGCGGCCGACCGAAACATTGTACGTTTAGCGAGAAGTAAGTCCGTCCGGCGAAGAGCCTCTTGGTCCTAGATGTTCTCTGTAGAGTGAGCTCCGACCGGGATGGCTGTTATATAAAAACAATGTTAGCCCCAAGCTGGTAAATCAACTAACAACAAGCATTAAGCAATAGAGACACTTACTTCTAACCAACCAGCACCTCGCAAATCCAGGAGGACAATGGACAAAGAATCAGTCGTACTTGATAACTCCAAGTCTACTCCACGACCCCACGATGAATCAGGTGATGGCCTGCTCCGCCAAATAATACAGGAAAAATGCACCGGTAGTCCATCTCTTAATATGAGAAAGGTACTGGATGCCCTCTTCGATGGATTCTATGTGTAGATGCTCTATAAGTAAGACGTAGATACCAAGGAGGAAGCATACCTATATGGATGAAGCCGCGTTGGTGCTAAATGAAAGTAACACAGCATATCTCAGATAAAGTCGTAAGCTGGGCGCACGCATCCAAAAGTGCACATATAATTATTCCAAGCAGTATACCCTTTAGGTGGTGCGTGTGTCGTGTCCTCCTTTTGGGGAACGCAAACGTCTGCCCAAGGTATGCTGAATCTTGTGCAAATGTGCCTCAGCGTAATTTCATCCAAATGCGAAGGCACCAAATCCGATGGGTTGTCAACTATGATGGTATACCCCCATCGTATCCGACGCCTCAAGGGTGTCTCCCTCCTCAATATCTACATCTTCTTCCTCCTTAGCATTTTCCTCGGTGGAAGCAGTCCCTTCAGGCGCCGACGGTTTAGTCAGGTGCTCGGCCATTTGTTTTTAGTCTTTCGGCTACAATCCCTAATCGGGGGCTTTCAGTGAACCTATATGCTAGGGGTGGACTCTCCAAAAGTTTCAAGCTTGCTATCCTCCGAATCGGTACTGCTTGATGACCCAGATTGGTATGACAAGTGTTGAGAAGATTTGGCTTTCAAAGTATGCTGCTCTTGGATGATCTTGTTTCCATTGCTAGTTATACTTCTAATATAGTTGCATTAGACTTTGCATTGAAAACCTATACCCCGCATGTTGGTGTAAGCTAACATGTACGTGCAGTGAAGTGCGATGTTGATATGATTATAATAAAGGAACTCGGGATATGGCGGTGATCACTAATTCTTAAAACAGTAACCATTGTCGTCGTCAACCGATATCGTCAGATTCAAGTCAACTCGCAACTGCATCATGATTGGAACTGGGAAACGAATCTAAAAGTTCGACAGTTTGGTTTTGTGTTCATAGTCTGAGTTTATGCTCCAAATCCTATGTGCAAAGCCTAAGTCCAATCCAGTCACAAATCTTTGCGGAAACGACGTGGATCCAACGGCCAGGGATGCAATATATTTCATTGGAAACGTCGAATGCGCCTTAACCAGAAAGGTTTTAAATTTCCAAAGTCTAAGGGATTCAAAAATCACATCCCTAAAACCAAGGAAAACCGCATCCCTTTCGGCTTAAAATTTCGCATCCCTCCTCTTTCCCATGAAAATTCGCATCCTCTCACCCGTTACACTTCGGTCCAGTCCATTCCGCATCACCCAGATGCGAGATCTCGCATCACTCTGTTGGTAAAAAATGGATCACCCGGATGTGAAATTTCGCATCCATTGTGATACGGAATTCTGCATCCCTTGTGATGCATAACTTCGCATCATCGGAATACGGAATTTCACATCCCTCGTGATGTGGAATTCCGTATCACTCCAATGCAAAAAATTGCATCACTAGGATGCGGGGTTTTGCACTTGTCGTGCTGCAGAATTTCGCATCACTCTGATGTGAAATACCGCGCATTGCTCTGATGCGAAACATCGCACCACCAGAGGGATCTGAAGCGCTGGATATCACCTCCTCTCCCCATATTCTCCTATCTCCTCCTCTTTGTACTCTCCTTCTCCCTCTTTTTCGCATCTATTTTGCCTCCATCTCCCTAGCACAAAATCGAACCACAAGGGAAACCCGATTTCAAAATCGTTCCTCGATTTCGTTCATGAAATCAATTCAAAAAACCCACCTTTATGCAATCGAGTTCGATTTTGTTCTTGAGGGTACGAGTTCACGGCAGTAAAAGGAAATTGGTAAAGCGAACGAAGTGGGGGGGGGGAGGAGGGTTGTTCTCAACTATTATATGGGAGCGAAAGATTGGGTCTGGCCCATTTCAACGTTTCGCAACCCTTCAAGGATGCGAAATTTCATATACCATTAGGGATGCGAAATTTTGTATCACTTTAGGAATTCAAAATTTCGCGTTCCATCAAGGATGCGAAGTACCTTTAAAAAAACGATGACAATTATGACCTATCATTTACCTATATATATATATATATTTGTGTATACATACATATATGAAAATAATGAATGAACAAGAATGAAATTTCCCAAACTTTGAGAAATCTTTGACTCATGACTCTGGTTACGCCCACGCATACATGCTTTTGATATTATAATAATCGACACTGACTGGATTCGCTGACCAACCATACGATCGTAAGTCTAAACGACTCTAAAACATACAACTAGCGACCGAATCCACGACTCGATATCATCTTCGAAGTTCAACTCACGTAGTCATGAACCGTTACCACATTCACTGTTCATATTTTATTTTCAAAGTCCTATTGCTTACGCGAAACCACTTGAAAGCGTGTGAACAACAATGACTTGTTTGCACTTCGACTTAAACAAGGGTCAATGATTAATGCTTAATTTCATGAGTAAACATGAATTAGATGATTAAAGAAACTACCAACTGATTGAGATTCTCGATACGCTCGACAGAATGATCATGACCAAGTGTTCGACAGCTTGAGATCTTTTCCGCCTCCAGAGATGATTTTTTTTCAACTCAAATCACATCATGTAGATACAAGACATACTTTAGGGGGCAAGTGTTTACCCTCCTTTTGGTCCAGTTTCCAAAAGTACACCAGGCTCACCTGACTCGGCCCGTCAGGTGGCATCAATGCCCGAAGTGTTTCTAGAACACTAAGGGTCAAGGCCTGGAAGGAGTCGTGCGAGCATTGGCCTCGCAATGCCTCAAAAAGTAATTTTTGTATCTCGGGTGTCGATTACAAGGAATTCCACATCCCCATGGCCTCGCATCCCCGACACTCGCTACTTTGCATCACTCGGCATCGTATTTCCGTATCCCTCAAAATTATAATATCGCATCCCTTGGGTGCAATATAATCGCATTCCCCGATATGTGATATATCACATCCCTCACATGTGACATAATTGCATCCCTCTGGATGTGATGTAATGCATCCCCCAGGATCCGATATATCGCATCCCTTCTGGTGGGATGTATCGCATCCCTCGGGTGCGATGCAACTGTGTTTCCACTCATTCGAAGGCAGCAAACCACATCCCTCTGGGATGCAAATTTCTGCATCCCTTGGGATATAAAATTCTGCCCTAGCGCAAGGGGGATGCGATTTTCTTGGCACTGCTCTTCTAGGATGCGAATTTTTGCAATGTGGTCCCTTAATCTCACCTGCTCTCACCTAATCCGCTACCCATAAATACCCTAATGCTCATTCTTCCCAATGGTTGGATTTTTGTTAATTGGAAATCCCTACAAACTCCTGTAACTCCATTAATGGCAGCGTAGCTCTTGAGGAAGAAGAAGACTATATACTTTTCCCCAAGACTTGGCATATGTAGAATATGACTCCCGAATACTTAGAACAATTTGTAAACAAATTTCATGATGATGTTTGATGCTTGTAACTTTCATTTGTGAATAAAGATCAACAAAAGCCTTCAAAGTGGGCGCAACTCCCTCATGGACTGAACCATAATAAATCCTTGTGTTATTTATGCTTTCCGCACTTTAATTTTCCATACGCGAAACACAAATTCTCGAGTTTAGAGAATCTTTATGTGTGAAGACCATTTTTGCCGTCAACATTCATCTTGTGAAGAAGACAAACATAGGATACTGATGGAAGATCCTATAATTATGAGAAATAAGTTATCTATAATAGAACCATATGATTCCTCTGTTAGCAGTGTTTATGGTTTAGTCAATTCGGTACTAGTACAGGTACACCTATTTAACATGCCCATTTTTTGCCTGGTCACACATTGGAATAAATTGGTTGGCAAAAATGATTGATAAATTACTTTGTATGGATGAAATTTTTGGGGAATGGAGTTTTGATGACAACACCTTATTTCAATATTAATTGATTATAAAATATATACTAACACTTTTGTCTAGAATATATATACATACACACATATGCAGGATTTATATACAGGAATTATTACTGAAGACTATACAGTTTAAAGATGTTAGAGATTCAGAATTCAGAGATGATTCAAGACTCATGAGTATTCAAGATTTCAAGAGTTTAAGATAAATATCACTCTAAATATCACTCTAGGTTCAAATTCAAAATAATTTCAAATTTTGTTTTTCAAATTTTGTTTTCAAATTCTATCTTCAATCTCTATCTTCTCTATTTTACTTTCTGTTTTATATTGATTTTAAACTTAAGTTTTATAAGTTTATACTTTATAAGTTTTATATATTTATATTTTATATACTTTATATTTTTATAGTTTCAAACTCTATAATTTTATAAGTATGTTTATATAGTTTATATTAATGTTTTCATATGATTTTCTATTTTATAATATTTATTTATAACACTATACTTTAATTCAAGAATTTCCAGAATTATATACATATCAAAACACTTGAAAAATATTCAAATTTCAATTTTGTACATGTATATGTCGACATACATATATATATATATATACATGTCGACATATAACTGTCATTTTTTCAAAATTGAAAGGAAGTGTCTTTTCACTATTCATGACGGTTCAGAAACGTTGCAACCTTTCAAATGTTATAAATAGGGGCTGATTTCGAATTTTTTATTATTTCTTCTTCTCCATCTTCATCTCCATCTCCTTTCATTACACCATTATTCTTTATTATTCTTATGATTTCTACACCTATACTCTGCCGAATTCAATTCTGTTTTCATTAAACTTCTTCTCTCTACCCTCTCTAACCATATTCTCTGAATCAAGTGCTATTAATGAGTTATAGGGTTGTTTGTAATTGTTTGGGTTGTATAAGAAATCAATGGTAACCATTGTAACCGTGAAGTCAAGGACGGAAAATCGGTGGTACCCCTTGTAGCCATGAAATCAAGGAGATTGGAATCGGTGGTATCCCTTGTAACCTTGAAATCAAGGAGATTGTAATTAGATATTGATATAGTAATAAAACACTGCACAATCTAGCGTTGTGCGAGACTGGATGTATGAGCAATTCCGAACTAGTTTAAAATCCAGTGTGTTCTTTCCTTTTCTGTACTTTATTTCTGTTTATCTTTGCATTTGTGTTTGATTTTGTGTCTGTGATTGTTTCTGTGGTGTTTGATTCATATCGTAGTTCATATAAGTTTAGATTTTGTTTATATTCTCAAAAACACTATTCACCCCCCTTTAGTGTTTGTTTTGCCTTAACGATCCATTCCATAATCCCTAACAATTGGTACCAAAGCAAGGTCTTTCGAAAAGTTCATAATTTGATTTTTGAAAAAAATTTAAATGGCAAATTTTGGAATACTTGTTAACACTAGTGTCAATACATGCATTGTTCCAATGTTGAAAGAGTCTGTATATAATCATGTTGAAAAGTCATGTGATCTACTGAAATATTGTTCAATCTAGGAAAAGATGTGTTTTATGACTTTTGAAAATTCAAAAAGTTAAAAAGACGGTGAAGTGGTTGTTGGCAATTCTATTTCTGAAATGGAGGCTATTAAAAATTCAAATTCTGAAAAGGTGTCCGTTGGAAATTCAAATTACGAACTAGTGTGTTACATGGCTGTTAAGAATTCAAATTCTGGAAAGCAATTGGTGGAAATCAAAAAGTACAAATGAATACTGGATAGTGGTTGTTCTAGACGTATGACGGGAAATCCTGAATTACTCAATAATCTAAAATATGAAGATGGTGTAATGGTGAATTTCGGAAATAACTCTAAAGGATACATTATTGGAATCGACAATGTCTGTAATTCTGAAACTCCTATTATTTCTGATGCTTTATTAGTTAGGAATTTAAAACACAACTTGCTAAGTATAAGTCAACTTTGCGATAAGGGTTATAAAACAAATTTCGAAAAGGATAAATGTTTTATAAAGGACAGGAATTCAAAAGTAATATTCAAAGGAGATAGAAAGAAAAATATCTACGTATTGAGTATGAAAATCTCCAGCGATAACCTATGTCTTATGGCCAATACAAGTGATCCCTAGATTTGGGATAAGAGATTTGGTCATATAAATTTCAAACATATTTCTTGGATTTCTTAATTAGATTCAATCAGAGGATTACCCAAAATGAAGTTTAAAGTTAATAACATATGTGACGCTTGTCAACTAGGAAAATTAAAGAAAAGTTCATTTAAATCAAAAGAGGAAATCACTACATCAAAACCATTAGAGTTAATTCACATGGATTTATTTGGTCCATCTCAAGTCCAATCAATAAATCATAATAGATATGTGTATGTAATAGTTGATGATTTTTCTAGATTTACTTGGACTTTGTTTACTAAAAATAAAACTGATGCTTTTGATCAATTTAAAACTTTTTCTAAAAGAATTCAAAATATAGTGATCATGGCAGAGAATTCGAAAATGAAAATTTTGAAAAATATTGTAATAAAAAGGGAATAACCCATAATTTTTCTATCCCTAGAACGCCTCAACAAAATGGAGTAGTTGAACGTAAAAGTAGGACGATACAAGAGTGTGAGAGAACTATGTTATCTGATAGTAATTTACCAAAGACTTTTTGGGCTGAGGCAGTAGCAACAGCTTGCTATATTATAAATATAATTTCAATTAGACCTTTAACTCATAAACTCCATATGAACATTTGTATAATAAGAAACCAAAAGTGACATATTTTAAAATATTTGGAAGTAAATGTTTTGAACTTAATACTAAAGATAATTTAGATAAGCTTGACTCGAAATCCGATAAAGGAATATTTATTGGATAGTTAGAAGGAAGTAAAGCATATAGAGTTTTCAACACTCGAACCAATACCATAGAAGAAACCTTAAACGTATCTTTTGACGAAAACTATAAAAGTATAACTCAAAACAATGAAGATGAATGTGAAATTGAAGTTAATAAAATAAACTAGGAAGATAATCAACCAAAAAAAAGAATTAGATTACTTAGAGACCATCCTGTAGAAAATATCTTAGGAGATATTGAATCTATCGTGAGAACTCATAATCAATTAAATAATATGACTAATACTGCATTTATTTCAACTATTGAACCTAAAAATTCAAAGGAAGCATCTTTTGACGATTCATGGATGCTTGCTATGCAAGAAGAACTGAATCAGTTTACTAGGAATGATGTATGGGAACTTGTTCCTAGACCAAAGGATAAGACTATATTAGGAACCAAATGGGTTTATAAAAATAAAATGAATGAACATGGTGAGGTCATAAGAAATAAGGCACAGCTAGTATCACAAGGATATACTCAAGAAGAAGGAATACACTGCGATGAAACTTTTGCCCATGTAGCAAGACTAGAAGCTATTAGTATTTTACTAGCTTTTGCAAATCATAATAATTTCAAGTTATATCAAATGGATGTCAAAAGTGCTTTCCTAAATGGATTTGTTAAACAAGATTTGTACGTAGAGCAACCACCTCTACTTGAAGACGAAAAATTACCAGATCATGTATATAAGTTAAAGAAAGCATTATATGGATTAAAACAGGCTCCTAGGGCTTGGTATGATAAATTAAGAAATTATTTGTTACAATCAAATTTTGAAATAGGAAAATTAGATAATACTTGGTTTACTAAGAAAAGTAATAAAGATATACAATTAGTTCAAATATATGTTGACGATATAATTTTCGGATTGACAAACGATAAGATGAATAAATAATTTACAGATATTATGGCCCAAGAATTTGAAATGAGTCATATGGAATAACTAGCATTCTTTCTAGGATTGCAAATTCATCAATTAAAGAATGGAATATTTATTAATCAAGAAAATACGCAAGTGATCTAATTAATAAATATAATCTAACAATAACAAATGGGAGACCAACACCTATGGCGACTAATATAGGATTAAGTAAAGATGATACATCTAAAGATGTGGATCAAAAACTATATAGAGGAATGATAGGATCGTTATTATATACAACTGCTAGTAGACCAGATATAATGCATAGTGTATGTCTCTATGCAAGATATCAATCGCAACCTAAGGAAACACATTTAAAAGCCATAAAACGTATTCTAAGGTATGTGAAACATACATCAGACTTTGGTTTATTCTACCCTAAGGATGATTCATTCAACTTAGTTTCTTACTGTGACGCTGACTACACAGGATGTAAATCCGATCGTAGAAGTACTAGTGGAACGTGTCACTTCTTAGAACACTCACTAGTCTCGTGGTTCAGTAAAAAGCAAAATACTGTATCTTTATCAACAACTGAAGCAGAATATATCTCTGCTGCTTTGGCTTGTTCACAAGTAATATATATGCAACAAACTCTAAATGATTTTGGATTAAAAATAAATAAATCCCCTATATAATGCGATAATACGAGTATTATAAATATTTCTAAAAATCCAACTCAACATTCAAGAACTAAACATATCGATATAAGACATCATTTTCTAAGAGATAACGTAAGTAAAGAAAAATTTCACTTGAATTTATAGAAACGGATTAACAAATAGCAGATATATTAAAAAAACCATTAAACGAAGCAACACTCACTAAATTTAGAAGGGAATTAGGCATATGTTCATTAAGTGAGTTAGAATAATTAAATATACTATTATATATAAATAACATACAAAATCAGAAAACTAAAATTTAAAACACAAGTATGTCGACATACATTTATGCATATGTCGACATATAACTGTCAGAAATTTAAATTTAATTCCCACCAAAAGTTAGTTATAATAATTATTTATATCCTTTACTTCGACTTTTCTTCTTCATTTCCATTTCCCTCTTCTGTAAAAACTCTAAACTAAAATAAACAATGGCCTCCACCAATTTAAACACCCAAATTAATCCTGATTCGTCCGCTGGACCATCCGAAGGTCCTTTCAAACGATCTACGCTATCTCTTATCATCAAAATTGAAGAAAAAATGGAGTACGCTCTGCAAATGATGGCTGAAATACAAGTACTTCAAATAAGGATGAGCCAAGAAAAAAATAGGCAAGGAAAAGTGATAATAAGCCATATTAACTTTATAATGGATAATCAGGCTAGTCCGATTATCATTGAAGATGATAATGAGACTATAAAAGAGGAGGAGGAACCAAAAGAAGAGGAAGAAGAGATAATGGAAGAAGCAGAACCCGAGCAAGAGCAACAAGAAGTTTCAAATGAAGAGGATCAAGTCGTTTGTGTAGGAGAAGTCCTATACGATCATAACGGAAATATGATTGGAAAAAATGAAGAGTTTTGTCTTCATTATCCAAATTGCCCTACCCATAAGTCTCCTATAGTTAAGGACAAGTAGAATATAGGCTTTGATTCGATTCTTGTCATGTATTCCGTTCCTTTTTTATGTATAATATGTACATATAATAATGTTTGTAAAACAATTATTAAAAACAAAATCATTTAGTGGATGTTCCTTTTCGATGTATAATATGTACAAGACATATTAATATCTTAGCAAAAAATGGCCGACCCCCTCAGATCCCCAAATCCCCTCCTCGAAATCTGCCTCCACCTCGAAGAAGCTTCCTCCGACTGATCCTCCTCCGATCCCAATTCCTTCTTCCCTTGACCCAAGCCCAACCAATAAACTTCCTCCCTCTACTGTCTTCCCGCTGGCGTCTCCTGCAAACATGAAATGGACGGACCTTTTTGCAACAAAACCTAGAAACGCCGGCAAATTTGTGCCTCCGCCCATCAAGCTGCAATTCCCAGTTCATAGACTAGTGCCGACAGAGGACATACTAACAGCTAGCATAAAGGATTGGAGTAGATATCTAGTGGGCTTTTTCTTGGATGAAGCTCTTACTTTCTCCGTTGTGTATTACCAAATTAAGAAGCACTGGAATCTGAAAGGAGTTGTGAAGGTAAAATCGAATGGAACATTATTCTTCTTCCATTTTGCGTTAGAAGAAGATCATGCTAAGGTCTTAGAATCAGACCCTTTAATAATTTGAAGTAAAGTTTTCATTATTAAAGAATGGGATACCAGTATTGAAAATAATAGCGCTCGAATTAGATTTGTGCCTATTTGGTTGAAACTGTTTGATATTCCCCCTCTTGCTTGAACGCAAATTGGAATCTGTTGGCTAGCAACAATGGTTGGAAATTTTTGTGTATGGACGAGAACACTCAACATAGAGAAGTTAGAGAGGTTCGAATATGCTAAATGCATGGTCTAGGTGAATCCAGACCAGGTATTACCAGATGAGTTTACTGTCCTTCCTCCAGATGAAACAAAAAATGTAGTGAAAGTAGAATATCATTGGAATCCCGCAATTTCTTCAAAATGTAAACTATTTTGACATGTTGTTGATAACTGTAATCTAGCACCTTTGAAGCATATTAAGGATTCTCACGAAATCACTCCTGAGGATCCTATAAAAATGCCAAGGTATAGAGTGAGGGTACAAGACAGGAGAAGAGATAGGTTCAATGCTTTCAAAAGGAAGCAGGCATGGAAAAAGGTCCACACATTGAACCAGGAGGAAAATCGTGATAAGGAAATGGAGAAACGCTGTTGCACAAACTATGACAGATGAGCATGTAGATTCTGAAGATGATATGTTTAATTTTACTCTCCCACCCATAGACTTGCATGATGCAAACATAAGTCCTATTTCTGTTTCAGCTGGCATTCCTATTGCAAAGAGAATTACTGATATTGAACAAACGAGTGAGAAAGGAATTGAAAAGCAGAAAGGCAATAATGATATGCGGATTAGCAAAGAACTAGAGGAAGGGGAGATAAGACGGTAAGAAGAGGAAGCAAGGGTGAAGACTGTACGGCAAATTAGTGTTTATGTCCATGAAAAATTTGATAGGAGGCAATATGTTAATGGAAATGATGGTGTAAAAGTTGTAGAGTGTTCTAATGCCCCAAATGCATGCGATAGAGTGGACACACATGCTGTTGTGAATAATAATGAAAAAGTAGTAGAAGAAATCACATGCAACAATATTAGAAAGGTTGAACACCAAATTGAAATTGCACAGCTAAATGAAATGCTGAATGCAGCTTTTCCTTCGAATAGAGAAGAAAATGATCATTCAGTAATACAAATTCAGCAAATGGAAGTGCTGGACGATCAATGTAAAGAAAAAGAGACTGAGATTGAGGCTCTAATTAGAATGATCACGGATAATATGCAGGAAATAGAAGGTAAACTCCAGGCTGAGCTAGAAAAAAGAGAAGTAAACACTAAACAATTTTACGCAACAAAGAGGACAACAAAGGACTTCGAGGACTTCAAACTGAGGAATGCTCTTGACCAGATGGATAAAGCCAGACTTGATAGAGTAGCCGATTTGGTGAAACAAATGCTAGATTCAGTTAACAGAAAAGGTCAAATAACCCCGACAACCAAAAGTAAGAACCCATACGCACATCTAACTGCTCCTCCTGCTTATAAGGAGCGGCCACCAAACATCGTTACTGACCCTGCGCCTGCAATTTCAAATGAAAAACTAGGTTCAAAAACTCCGATTACTCAAAGTAGGAAGAAGGAGATGCTACGGAATCTTCCAGAAAACGGTTAACTACCATTTTCGGCAGTGTAACTCCTAGGCAAAAGTAATGTCAAAGTAATTAAAAATGCCAATGTCATAGTGTCAAATGTTAGTGAATTGTAAGCGATGTCAGTGTCTTCCCTGCATGGAAGTCTTTAGCTGATATATCTTCTGTATATCACCTGAATCTCATGTACCCTTTTTTCCTTAATAAAAGAGTGTTACGGAACACTATAAAAACCGGTCAGCCTTGCCAAAGAAAGCAATTATTAAATATATTTATTGTTATGTATAACATAAGTGTTCTATTACCTTGTTATATAGGTAAGAATTAAGAGCGAGTAAATAAGATTTATAAATTAAAATATTTTACTTAGGAGGAGTACTTTACTTTGATTTAGGAATTACTTAGTCACTTATAGGTTTTATTTAAAGAGTAATACGATTTAGGCGGAGTAGTTTTAGAATTTCTCTTTGATAATTCCAAAGGGGGAAAAATACAAAATATAGACATGTTTATAGGAGTCATGTAGATATGGGGAGTATCATATAGACCGGGGGAGTATTAGAAGGATCTTAATCAAGTGGTATATACAGGTACAATATTTTATAAACTAAGGTTGTCATCATCAAAAAGGCGGAGATCGTTGGAGAATGGAGTTTAGATGACAACAACCTTATTTCAATATTAATTGATTATAAAATTATATACTAACACTTTTTTCCAGAATATATATATACATATACACACACATATGCAAGATTTATATACAGGAATTATTACTAAAGACTGTATAGTTCAAATATGTTAGAGATTCAGAATTCAGAGATGATTCAAGACTCATGAGTATTCAAGAGTTCAAGATAAATATAGTTATAGAGTCTATATTATGTAAGACTCTGAATAGCACTCTAGGTTCAAATTCAAAATAATTTCAAATTTTGATTTTCAAATTCTGTTTTTAATTCTATCTTCAATCTCTGTCTTCTCTATTTTACTTTCTATTTTAATTTTATTTAAACTTAAGTTTTATAAGTTTATACTTTATAAGTTTTATATATTTATATTTCATATACTTTATATTTATATTGTTTTAAACTCTATAATTTTATAAGTATGTTTATATAGTTTATATTTATGTTTTCATATGATTTTCTACTTTATAATATTTATTTATAACATTATATTTTAATTCAAGAATTTCTAGAATTTTGTACATATCATGAAAAATATCCAAATTTCAATTTTGTACTTGTATATGTCGACATACATATATATACATGTCGACATATAACTTTCATTTTTTTCAAAATTGAAAGGAAGTGACTTATCACTATTTGTGACGGTTCAGAAACGTTGCAACCTTTCAAATGTTATAAATAGGGGTTGATTTCAAACTTTTTATTATTTCTTCTTCTCCATCTTCATCTCCTTTCATTACACCATTATTCTTTATTATTTTTATGATTTCTACACCTATACTCTGCCAAATTCAATTTTGTTTTCATTAAACTCCTTCTCTCTACACTCTCTACTCATTACTCTCTAAATCAAGCTATTAAAGAGTTATATGGCTGTTTATAATTGTTTGTATTGTGTAAGAAATCGTTGGTATCCCTTGTAGCCATGAAATCAAGTGTGGGAAATCGGTGGTATCCCTTGTAGCTATGAAATCAAGGAGGTTGGAATTGGTGGTATCCCTTGTAGCCGTGAAATCAAGGAGGTTGTAATTGGATATTGATATAGTAATTATGTATTGCACAATCCAGCGTTGTGCGGGATTGGAAGTAGGATCAATTCCGAACTAGAATAAATTCCTATGTGTTCTTTCCTCTTTCGCACTTTATTTTTGTTTATCTTTGCATTTGTGTTTGATTCTGTGTCTATGATTTTTTCTATGGTGTTTGATTCATATAGTAGTTCATGTAACTTTCGAATTTTAAATTCTTAAAAACACTGTTCACCCCCCTCTAGTGTTTGTTTTGCCTTAACGATCCATTTCGCAATCCTTAACAGAAATGAGTGAAAAAAATTTGACTGGCTAGAATATGCCAAGCGTCTGATTGGAATAAAGCAAGTCCAGGAATTAGTAGAATTTTTTTAGTTAAACCGGTAGTTGGTGGTAGCCAAAAAATCAAGGTTGAATACTTAGGGAAACCGGATATATGTACAAAGTGTAAAGTGTTTGGACACCAAATGGTAATTGTGAGATGATTAATGACCGTAATAATGTTATAATAGTTCCTAAAAAGAAGGCTATCCCTGTGTAGACTATTCAAGAAACAGTTAGTAAAATAGTTAAGAAGGACAAGTCTGAAAAGGTGCAATTTGGAAAAAAGTAGGAAGAAGCAAGAGAAATGCTAATGACAATTCTAACTTGATCAAGAAAAGTATTCAAATTAATATGGGATAAAAAATGGAAACCTAGGTAAGCAAAGGTAAAAAGAGGTTGAAAGTCAAAATGAAAAGATTTTGGAAGATGGAGAAATTAATGATGCTGATGAAAGATAAGATTATCGCTTTGCTGAAGGATTAGTGGTTGATTAAGGAAAGGATGACTATATAATACAGTAGTCAAAATGATAATGTTAATTTGTGTCACACGGTTAAGCTCCTTAACAAGTTTGACAAATTACATAATTTGGATTCCGATGATTGTAGTCAACTTAACAACAACAATGTAGTTTCTCAGTTAAATTGGAGAACTGAGGTGTGAAAATTCCGAAGAAATTGACACCCAAGCCGGTACTGATCTAATTGTTGAATTTAGTGTTAATGAAAGTATGAACCCATGTAAGTGCAAAGAAACAGACAATAGTTTAATGAATCATGCAATCTACTCAATCCCACTGACCAAATGGTGAATCCACCTATTAAACACCCTTATGACAACCTAAAAACTCCTTCTGCCTATAGAAGTTCCATAGAAATTACTTAAAGTATTCGAATTGGGGACAAGTCTAACTACTTCCTATCTGTAACACCCCGTATTTTCTGTAAACATTAAAGTTACGAATTAAAGAATAATTAATTACATATGTAAGAATTAAGGGAAGCGGGTTACGCCGTTGTGTTCGTCTCATAATTCTGCTTGAGATAGAGTCTGAGTTTGCGTGAAACGGACTCCGTATGAAGGATTTATGACCTTTAGAAGATTAGAGAATTTAAATAAACAACTCAGAATAAAGTCCAGAAAAATTCAAAATTCAAAATCAGAAGCAGAAGTGGGCTGGGTGGGAAATTTCCCGCCTAAGGCCAGGCGACCAGGAGATCGACCAGGGTGTTGACCTCCCCCCATACAGGTCGACCAGCGGGTCAACCTGGGGGTCGAACTCCCCCTCGGGTCAGATCTGAAATGTGATGTGTTTTCTCCTGTGACGAGTTGCGGTGTCATTAGGGCTTGCGTGGCAAGTTCTAATTGGTTCTCTTAGGATTGAATGGCTTTGATTTGCACTAGGTTAATCTGACGGCCCCTATTAAATCAAACTTCTATATAAGTAACCTAAATCCAAACCCTAAAGCCACACAAAAATATTCCTAAGACCGTCATGCTGTCAGTACTTAACCTAGAATAGCCGCCATTCTCATTCAACTAGAAAGCAAGTAGGAATTGCAAATCAAGTATAATTCAACTAAGAAGAATTCAACGTCTACAACAAAGGAGAGATATTCAAATTCAGAATACATATCCCAAAACTCAAGACTAGCCTCAGTTTTGTAAGTCCAGTTATCATTTAGACCTAAACGATATTAGAATTGTGACTAAATAACTGGATGTAGAACATCGCCTAATGTAAATCTATGCCTATCCTTTTTGTTAAAACTGAATTGATTAAGACTATGACTCTTATCATGTTTGTGATCATGTCATATGTAATTTAATGATAAATGTTAAATGCTTTGGATCCATATGTTGTGTAATTTAGCGATGACATATTATACTTTGGCAATGACATAATTTGGCGATGAAATATTGTATAATTTGGCGATGGCATATCATATTGTGTAATTTGGCGATGACATACCATATTGTATAATTTGGCGACTGATATCATATTGTGTAATTTGGCGATGACATACCATATTGTATAACTTTGGGATGGATATCGTATTGTGTAATTTGGCAATGATATACCATGTTGTAAAATTTGGCGATGACATTTCATGTTGTATGATTTGGTAATGACACCTATATGTTTTATGACAATTTGGGAATTTTTCTATGTTTATGCAAGTTCAGCCATGTTCACATATATGACCAAAACTACATGCTAATATGATTAGGTTCATGTTAGATTTGATCCAACTAATTTGCAAAGTTCACAACTACATGCCTAATTTTAAGTTTACTTAGTTCTATGTAAAACCCGTATTTCATGATTTATGTTGAGTAGATCTAAATTTGCAAGTTCATAATTAAATGTATGTTGTTCTATAACAAGTTCATATGATACATGTGTAGTTTGATACATATTTTTAGGATGTTGGAATTATTACATGTTCCTCTTTTTCCCCTTTTGTGTATAAGTTAGGCTATGTATCGAGCCTAACATTTTATGTGATTTTGCGAACGTTTAACTGGGGTAAGTTGGGGAAAAAATATGAAATTACATATAATTGGCATATTTGGCTCATAAACTTGTAAATGTTTTATGGCATAAAGTGGTATAAATTTTTGTACCTAAAATTATGAACTTGATTTAAAGAGAAAGTGGGGCTTGACTTGAATGACAATAATTTACATATAAATATAAAGTGGTAAATATGTAAATTTAGAAAAGACGAATATGCCTAACCCGAGGTTAGATTGAGTTACGGTGTAAGACTGCCCGGAATCGCCCGGCACATCCAGCAACCGTAACAATATATATCTAATGTGGGAGGTTAGTGCATCGAGCCCAAAAGAACCCGAGTTTAGACTGAGTTGCGGTGTAAAACTGCCCGGACATGACCGACACATCTAGTAACCGGAACAATACCTGTCTAATGTGAGTGGTTGGTGCTTTAGTAAATGAATTAAAGCTAAGTTAGGAATGGTAGGGTTAAGTTAATTAAGGCAACACTTAACCAATGCAACATAAACTGATGGGAGGGGTTAGGTTAACTTGGACACTTAACCAATTTAACATGTTGACTAGGAAACCCTAGTAACGGTGACCCATTTCAGTAGTAACCCACATAGATGTATCATGGTACCCTGAACTAGGCAGGGTGGGGCACGATTACTGGGCTGATTGTAAGCGGTCAAAACGACGGCGATTGGTGCGTCAATGTAGGTTCCGACGGAGTACGGGCGTGCACGTACTCCGGAGTGGAAAAAGCATGCATTGGGCATTAGTAGTTATACACTATGAATCTTGAATCGTGTTGGGTTGCCACTATAGGATTTGATACACCCCAACGTGGGACCAGCACAGGTATCTACAATCGAGTGGGGTCGTAGGACACAAGTAGTAAATGCGTGCGAGTAGGAGCCGATCAATGAAATGGGATCACTGGTTTTGAACTCATGATGATGGTTGAAATATCTAGTAGGTGCAGAGAATTTGGACATGAGTGCGATATATGATTTTTTATCTTGCCATGTTTATCTTACCTTATCCTATGTTACCTTATTTCCTTGTTATTGTCCTGTGTCCAGCTTATTCAAGTCATGGTTCTCTTATCAGTTTACATGCTGAATAATCACTGGACTTACCAGATTTATGTCTGACCCATTTTCTTTTGCTCTCTTTTCTTCCGTTTCCCTCCCTCAGGTACCCAGGGAGGGAATAACTTATCTTAATTTGGACCATTCATCTTTCCAAGCTTGAAGACTCTATGTTGTATAGCTTAGAACCTCTTACCTTTTGCTGTAGCTTTGGATACACTACTACTTGGGGATTTATGCAGTTTTATTTTGTTTTATGCTTCTTTATGTAATAATCAAGACAGAGATTATGATGTAATGATTTGGAAGTTGGCTTGAAACAGTTTGTTGAAATATTTTGTTATGAACCACATTTGAAATAAAGTTAGCTTTTCCGCTGCTTATATATATCTGTCTTGTAAATTATCTGTGTCTTTTACCTATAATTCTCCACCAAAGTTAAGGCATTCCCTTTGTGAGTTACCTTAACGGAGGTGGGGTGTTTCACTTGGTATCAGAGCAAAGGTTCACCAGATCAGATAAAATTTTTGAAAACTATTTTTCAAAAAGGAAGATTAAAGAAGCAATTTTCAAGAAAAAGTGTTTTAGTTTAAAAAGGCATAATCCCCCAAAGTCATATGCCCTATCTTTCTTTCCTTTGTTTTGAATCTTTCCTTTTTGTTTCAGCATGTCTAGGGATCTTACCCTTCCAGTGGGCGTGTCGGTACCTGGCTGGTTCAGAAGGTACCTAGAGGCTAGGGCCAATGCCGCAGGCCCAACAGATGTTCCTCCTCCCCCAGTTGCTGCAGTTCCTCCTCCTCCTCGTGCAAATGCTTTCTCAAAAATATGTAGGGACTTTTGAGCTATGGGTGGAAAGAACTTCAATGGAAATGAATCCTTCGTGGAAGCAAGAAACAGGCTCAAAGAAACTGAGGATTTGTTCGATATCTTCAAAGTGGATGATAGGAAGAAGATACAGCTGGCGGTATGGTTGCTCAAGGACGAAGATTCCTATTGGTGGGAAGTCACTAACGCTGAAAGACCAGTTGAAACGTGGATGGATTTTAGAATGAGGTTTGAAATGAAATTCCTTTCACAAGCTGAACGATGCCTACAGATGGAGAAGTTCTTAGCTCTCAAATAGGGGAGTATGTCGGTCAAGGAATACGTTAACCAATTCAATCAGCTGGTTAGGTTCGGATTGGAGTTAGTGAACACTCCACATAAGAAGGCTCTTCGCTTTGTTAAAGGGTTGAATGAGCCACTGCACAGCGTAGCTATACCCCATATACCTATGGGTGCGACTTATGAGAGGCTGGTGGACATGGCACTGTCACAACAAGAAGATAAGGTTTGCAAGAAGGAGACAAAGGTGGAAGCATCTCAGGATAAGAAAGGGGAAGGATCACAAAGCAAGAAGACAGATTCCAAGAAGGGCGGGAAGAACAACAGACCCCGTGACAAGAGGAAGTGTATTTTTTGTGGCATTCCTGGACATCTGGTTAAGGACCACAGAAAGAAGAAGAGGAAGATGGGTGGTTGTTTCCATTGCAGCGAGACAGGACACATGGCTAGGGACTGCCCAAGAATGCAAGGGCAAGGGCAAAGAGCTGGATCTACTTCTGGAGGGAAGTTTCACGCTCTCATGGCACCTCCACAAGAACGAGGTAGAAATGTTTCTGTTGAGAGTTTAGTTTATCTTTTTGATCATCCTATTCGTACACTCTTTGATTCTGGCAGATCGTACTCTTTTACATTTACTGCTTTAGTTGAACCTCTGCACCTAGACACCAGTTTAATAGAGGATCCCTTGGTTGTTTCAAATCCAATTGGGGGATCAACTTATTTGTCAATGACTTGTTTGGATTTGGAAATTTCTATACTAAGTGTGGGGTTTAGATGCAATGCCTATGTTTTGGGCTTCACGGGCTATGGGTTGATTCTAGGCATGGATTGGCTATCCAATAATGGTGTCGTGCTCGATTGTGAAAAGTGAGTGGTTAGACTCATGACTCGCCTCGGTAACACTCTCGAAATTTCTTGTAATCCCATGAACTCTGTTATGCTTAGCTATCTAGAATCTCTTGATGCGTCTATTGAGAATTTGCAGTCTGTTAGAGTAGTCAGTGAATACTCGGATGCCTTTGAGGAGGTGAAGGGGTTACCTCCGAAGCGGGAGATAGACTTCCGCATATACCTCGTTGATAATGCAAAACCCGTTGCTTTACCCGTTAGACACATGTCTCCAAGAGAGAGGAAAGAACTCAGCAAGCAAGTTAAAGAGTTGCTTGAGAAGGGGTTTATAAGGCGGAGTATTTCTGAATGGGGTGCTCCAGTAGTTTTCACAACTAAAGCTGATGGTTCTCTTCGCCTATTCGTTGATTATAGGGAGCTAAACAAGCTGACCAAGAAGAATAGGCACCCACTTCCAAGAACAAATGACTTGTTCGATCAACTTGTAGGTGCATCGGTTTCCCCCCAACTAGATCTGGCTACCGGGTTTCATCAGCTAAGAGTGGCTGAAGACAGCATTGATAAGAACGCATTCAGAACTCCGGATGGTTTCATCGAGTGGCTTGTCATGCCTTTCGGCCTGACAAATGCACCCGCTTATTTCGTTGACTTAATGAGCAAGGGCTTTAGGGAGTTCCTCAATAAGTTTGTGGTGGTCTTCGTAGATGACATTTTGATTTTCTCAAAGAGTGAGGAAGAGCATGCCCAACATTTGGAAGAAGTCATGGACACTCTTCGAGCACATCAGTTGAAAGCTAAATTCTCCAAATGCCATTTTTGGAGAGAAGAAGTGAGATTTCTTGGACATGTGGTATCCAAGGAAGGGTTAGCTGTGGACCCCGCGAAAGTAGTTGCGATGCAAGATTGGAAGGTTCCACGGAATGCGACCGAAGTCCGAAGCTTCCTCGGGCTAGTGGGCTTTTACCGAAAATTTATCAAAGACTTTGCGAAAATCTCTGCTCTGCTTACAAGGCTAACGAAGAAGAACCTGACTTTCAATTGGGATTTAGATTGCGATATTGCTTTCCAACGATTAAAGAGAGATCTAACAACAACCCCAGTTCTAACATTGCCGGATGGGAGCAAGATGTTTACAGTATACACGGATGCATGTGGTATGGGACTAGGTGTTGTCTTGATGTAAGAGGGGAAGGTAGTAGCTTATGGAGGCAGACAGTAGAAAGTACATAAGAAAAACTACCCATCCCACGATCTAGATTTTGCTGCCATCGTCTTTGCGCTTAAGTCTGGGCGCCATTATCTCCTAAGTGAGAAATTTGAATTGTATACTGACCATAAATCATTGAAGTACCTTTTCTCGTAGAAAGATCTTAACTTGAGGCAACAAAGGTGGATGGAATTCTTGGCATCCTACAATCTTGAGATTTCCTATACCCCTGGCAAGGGAAATGTATTAGCAGACGCCTTGAGTAGAAAGAAGCTGACCCTAAGCCCTCTCTTTGTAGAAAGGCAGAGCTTGGAATACATATCCAACTTTGACTTTAGACCCTCCATCGATCATGTGACTGGTTTGTTAGCATCGCTAGAGGTGCGGCCTACTCTTTTGGACTCAATAGGAGCCACGAAACGTGAAGACCCTCAGCTAGTTGATGTGATGGATAAGCTAATCAGGGGTGAGACTTCTAGTCACCTCAATAGGTACTCCATCTATGATATAAGGTTGGTTAAGGCAGGACGGAAGGCTATGCGTCCCACAAGAAAAGGATTTGGTGAAGAAGGTTCTCGAAGAGGCACACCATTCCAAGCTGACTATACACCCAGGTGGAGATAAGATGTATAAAGACGTAAAATAGGGTTTTCTTTGGAATGGCATGAAGAGTGATGTAGCCGAGTTCTCACTAAGTGTTTGATAAGCCAGCAAGTCAAGGCAGTGCAAAAGAAGCCTGGTGGTTTGCTTCATCCTCTAGAGGTCCCACAGTGGAAATAGGATAGCATTTCGATGGACTTTATTGATAGGCTGCCTAGGTCAAGAAGGGGCAATACCAGTATTTGGGTAATAGTGGACAACCTCACAAAAAGCGCTCACTTTATACCCGTTAAAAGTAGAAGGACTGCCTCATCTTTAGCATCCATTTATCATAAAGAGATAGTTCGACTCCATGGGATACCCTCTAGCATTGTGAGTGACCGAGATCCTATCTTTACGAGTGAGTTTTGGAAGAGATTGCAAGAGGCTGTAGGCACACATCTATGCTTAAACACGGCCTATCACCCCCAAACCGATGGTCAGATGGAGAAGGTGAACATAGTATTAGAAGACCTCTTGAGATTGTGAATTCTTGACTTTGGAGGAACATGGGAGGATCATCTTCCATTGGTGGAGTTTGCCTACAACAATAGCTACCAAGCCACCATAGGCATGAGACCCTTCGAAGCTTTATATAGAAGACCGTGCTGATCGCTAACTTATTGGTGGGAGTCTACAGACAAGCTCATACTTGGACTAGATATGATTAGAGAAACTTCAGAGAAAGTGGAGTTGATACGAAGAAGAATGAAGACTGCCCAAGATAGACAGAAGTCCTACGCAGACAAAAGAAGGATCGACCTTGGGTTTGAGGTTGGAGACAGGGTTTTCCTTAAAGTATCTCCTTTGAGGAACGTCGTTCGCTTCGGATCCGCAGGAAAGTTGGTACCAAGATTTATAGGGCCGTTTCTTATCATTGAAAGGATTGGAAAGATGGCTTACAGAGTAGAGTTGCCCAAAAGATTGGCTGGAGTTCATAATGTCTTTCACGTTTCTCACCTACGAAAGTGCTTACATGAGTCTGCAGAAGTGGTGGAACTAAGCATATTAGAGGAAGTAGAAGTAGAACGAGAGGCGACTGTGAGAAGAGTTCCAACTCGTATCTTGGGTACATAAGTCAAAAAGCTACGCAACCACAAAGTCAAACTTGTAAAAGTTCAATGGAGTGACGTTGAGGAAGACGCGACTTGGGAGACCGAGGCCAAGATACGCGTAGCCTACCCTTCTCTTTTTGAGGGTACATCTTTGATCTCTTTTTCCTTAAGTTTGTTCATGCTCGTATCTATCTTTTTAGTATTTTTCCTCAGTGCTGTTCTCGATCCTTAGGTAAAAACCAATGGATGTAAACATGTATTTGAAATATGTTATGATTGATGGTTGCAAGTGGTTGCTCGTGGATGCATATACACACACATTAGGTATTAGATCGGCTCAGTCACTTTCATATTGCATATGCATAAATGTACTTGTATATGATTGAAACTTGATGTGTTATCATGTGGATGTTACATTTGTATGAATGATTGTGCACTCATGTAGAATTATGATTAGGGGAGATTGCATACATAATGGACGCATGACACTGACATAATTTGCATTAAGGAGTTCAACTAAGTTAGTAGAC
This sequence comes from Allium sativum, assembly GCA_030737875.1. NCBI lineage: Eukaryota > Viridiplantae > Streptophyta > Magnoliopsida > Asparagales > Amaryllidaceae > Allium > Allium sativum. The sequence goes on from CM060924.1 coordinate 141,171,134, forward strand.
CGCCTGATTTTTGCATTAGATAAGGAAATGTACACACACTATGCAAATGATCATGAAGCATTAGAAGTTTTTTAAGGACAATGGATGCCTGTGTTTGATGGTTGAGTAGATGGGTGATTGGATGGTAGGATATACGTTCTTCTTGACTCGAAGATTTCGGGGACGAAATCCTTTAAGGAGGGGAGAATGTAACACCCGGTATTTTCTGTAAACATTAAAGTTACGAATTAAAGAATAATTAATTACAAATGTAAGACTTAAAAGAAACGGGTTACGCTATTGCATTCATCTCGGAATTCTGCTTGAGATAGAGTCTGAGTTTGCGTGAAACGAACTTCGTATGAAGGAGTTATGACCTTCAGAAGATTCGAGAATTTAAATAAACAACTCAGAATAATGTCCAGAAAAATTCAAAATTCAAAATTCAAAATCAGAAGCAAAAGCGGGCTGGGTGGGAAATTCCCCGCCCAAGGCCAGGTCGACTAGGAGGTCGACCAGGGTTTCAACCTCCCCCTATACAGGTCGACCTAGGGGTCGACCTCCCCCTCGGGTCAGATCTAAAATCTGACATGTTTTCTCTTGTGACAAATTGCTGTATCATTAGGGCTTGCGTGGAAAGTTCTGGTTGGTTCTCTTAGGATTGAATGGCTTTGATTTGCTCTAGGTTAATTTGACGGCTCCTATTAAATCAAACTTCTATATAAGCAACCTAAATCCAAACCCTAAAGCCACACAAAAATATTCCTAAGACCGTAATGATGTCAGTACTTAACCTAGAATAGCCGCCATTCTCATTCAACTAGAAAGCAAGTATGAATTGCAAATCAAGTCTAATCCAACTAAGAAGAATTCAACGTCTACAATAAAGGAGAGCTATTAAAATTCAGAATACAGATCCCAGAACTCAAGACTAGCCTCCTTTTTGTAAGTCCAGTTATCATTTAGACCTAAACGATATTAGAATTATGACTAAATAACTGGATGTAGAACATCGCCTAATGTAAATCTATGCCTATCCTTTTTGTTAAAACTGAATTGATTAAGACTATGACTCTTATCATGTTTGTGATCATGTCGTATGTAATTTAATGATAAATGTTAAATGCTTCGGATCCATATGTTGTATAATTTGCCAATGACATATATGTTGTGTAATTTAGCGATGACATATTATACTTTGGCAATGACATAATTTGGCGATGACATATTGTATAATTTGGCGATGGCATATCATATTTGTAATTTGGCGATGACATACCTTATTGTATAATTTGGCGATGGATATCATATTTTATAATTTGGCGATGACATACCATATTGTATAACTTGGGGATTGATATCGTATTGTGTAATTTGGTAATGACATACCATGTTGTAAAATTTGGTGATGACATTCCATGTTGTATGATTTGGTAATGACACCTATATGTTTTATGACAATTTGGGAATTTTGCTATGTTTATGCAAGTTCATCCACGTTCACATATATGACCAAAACTACATGCTAATATAATTAGGTTCATGTTAGATTTGATCCAACTAATTTGCAAAGTTCACAACTACATGCCTAATTTTAAGTTTATGTAGTTCTATGTAAAACCCCTATTTCATGATTTATGTTGAGTAGATCTAAATTTGCAAGTTCATAATTAAATGTATGTTGTTCTATGCCAAGTTCATATGATATATGTGTAGTTTGATACATATTTTTATGATGTTGGAATTATTACATGTTCCTCTTTTTCCCCTTTTGTGTATAAGTTAGGCTATGTATCGAGCCTAACATTTTATGTGATTTTGCGAACATTTAACTGGGGTAAGTTGGAGAAAAATATGAAATTACATATAATTGGCATATTTGGCTCATAAACTTGTAAATGTTTTATGGCATAAAGTGGTATAAATTTTTATACCTAAAATTATGAACTTGATTTAAAGAGAAAGTGGGGCTTGACTTGAATGACAATAATTTACATATAAATATAAAGAGGTAAATATGTAAATTTAGAAAAGACGAATATGCCTAACCTGAGGTTAGATTGAGTTACGGTGTAAGACTGCCCGGAACCGCCCGACACATTCAGCAACCGTAACAATATATATCTAATGTGGGAGGTTAGTGCATCGAGCCTAAAAGAACCCGAGGTTAGACCGAGTTACGGTGTAAAACTGCCCGGACATGACCAACACATCCAGTAACCGCAAAAATACCTGTCTAATGTGAGTGGTTGGTGCTTTAGTAAATGAATTAAAGCTAAGTCAGGAATGGTAGGGTTAAGTTAATTAAGGAAACACTTAACCAATGCAACATAAACTGATGGGAGGGGTTAGGTTAACTTTGATACTTAACCAATTTAACATGTTGACCAGGAAACCCTAGTAACAGTGACCCATTTCAGTAGTAACCCACATAGATGTATCATGGTACCATGAACTAGGCAGGGTGGGGCACGATTACTGGGCTAATTATAAGCGGTCAAAACGACGGCAGTTGGTGCGTCAGTGTAGATTCCGACGAAGTAGGGGCGTGCACGTACTCCGGAGTGGAAAAAGCAGGCACTGGGCATCAGTAGTTATACACTGTGCATCTTGAATCGTGTCGGGTTGCCACTATAGGATTTGATACACCCCATGGTGGGACCAGCATAGGTATCTACGATCGAGCGGGGCCTTAGGACATAAGTAGTAAATGCGTGCGAGTAGGAGCCGATCAATGAAAAGGGATCACTGTGTTTGAACTCATGATGATGGTTGAAATATCTAGTAGGTGCAGAGAATTGGACATGAGTGCGATATTATGATTGTTTATCTTTCCCTGTTTATCTTACCTTATCCTATGTTACCTTATTTCATTGTTATTGTCCTGTGTCCAGCTTATTCAAGTCATGGTTCTCTTATCAGTTTACATGCTGAATAACCACTGGACTTACCAGACTTATGTCTGACCCATTTTCTTTCGCTCTCTTTTCTTCCGTTTTCCCCCTCCTCAGTTACCCAGGGAGGGAATAGCTCAGCTTAATTTGGACCGTTCATCTTTCCAAGCTTGAAGACTCTGTGATGTATAGCTTGGAACCTCTTACCTTTGGCTATGGCTTTGGATACACTACTACTTGGGGATTTGTAACGACCCGCATTCTACGCATCATAGAATCGTAGAATATTTATTTCTGTCACATACGAAGTCGTATAGTCATGTAACTTTGGGGGACGACTATTGGGGTCATTTCCCATGTTCATGATTTTTCCTGATTTTTAAATGACCATTTTACCCCTAGTTATCACGGTTCTAGCCATAACTTTTGACTGGAAAGGAATTTTGACCTGAAACCACTTCCATTGGCTTCGGATGATGGTTTCTCTTTCCGTAGAGTGGTCACATTAGCCAAACGGACTCACCGTTTGGGAGATATGGCTGAAACAAGTTTCAGATGGTGAAAAACAGCTTAATTGGGCTTAAGCGGGTGATTAGCAGCTAGGCCCAAGGGGAATTTCGGGTTTAGGGGTATATAGGGGCTAATTAGGGTTAGAAAACATTTCTTTAGACATTTTCCAGCCGCCACTTTCATTCCTCTTGACCTAGCCATGGCCTCCACTCTCTAAATCTCTCTAAAACACCCAAAAATCACTTTCTAATTGAAGATTAGGCTTAGCAAACATCAAATCAAGGAGTATTAGCACGAGAGCCGAGGTAGAGCTGCTGTGTAAGATTGGGAACAGCACCAAATCAGAGAATATTTCAGTTTTGGGGTTTTAGTTGTGGCCAAGGTGAGTGATAGCATCGTTTTGACACTAATTACAGTTAATTAAGGGTAATTAGTGAAGATTAGCGAATTTATACACTAATAAATTCTGGAAAAATGTTTAGAAATTCTTAAATAACATTTCATGCCACTGTTATAAAATTTAGACGATTTGGTTAAGTTTTACTAAGTATGTACTTAAACATGATTAAGAGGGACTATGGGAAAATATGAAGTTTTAGTCACTTTTGATCCCTTTTGATTCATTTGAATTATTGTTTGTTGTTTGTGGTTTCTATTACATGTTGCTATGACTCTATGGTATGTTTTATGATTGATTAGAATAGTTAAATTGGTCGAAAACGTCGTCGAATGGCGTAGAAAGCTCGCTGGAAGGTTGCAGAAATGTGCAGGTCCCGAACCGGTTCGGAGCAGGGGTCGGATCGGGCTAGTGAACTGACCAAGGGAATCCGAACTGGATTGGGACTTGTCACATAGAAGACTTGGCAAAAAGGAAGGCCGTTTCCTTAGAGTTGGAGTGGACAAGGGGATCAGATCGGAAGGGTAACGGAAGCCAGATCGGATCGGCTCAAGAATGGAAGGCTACGACTAGAGTAAGGCGAAGTGATCGGATCGGATCGGAGTAGATGGAAACGAGGGAGCTGATCGGAGAAGGAGCATGAGTTGGAGGAGGACAGCACCTCGACCCGACCCGGAGGAGGACACCGACCCGACCCGGAGTGAAGCACCCGACCCGAATCGAATGGAAGATGACAAGGATGGAGGACCGACCCGAACCGACGCTACCGAACCGAACCGAGTTCTAGGACTGTTACTGCACGTCAACTTTTCTGAAGACCCACTCCAATTCGATCAAAACCCGAGATGCAAAGGAAGTCCAGATGAGAAGTTAGAGCTCAAGATTTAGATGGGAATCGGTGAGTTCGCTTCATGGTTGGGCTTTGCTGCGGGGCGCGTGCCAAGGAGTTATCGACGTCTATAGCTTTGGACCACTATGGTAGGAGGTACGAAGGCGGATTCAGGGCCATTATGGCATCGGTAGAACCAAGGGCTACGACCAATGAAGTGGGTCATTGAAATGTTTGGTCATGACTCCAAGTGTTTGGCTTGGTCACAGCGGGGTTTCTACAAGTCGGGATTCGTCGTTACCTCATTTTGTCTAGTGTTCCAAAGTGGTAGATATCGTATACTTTACGCACTGAGTGAGAGACGTGAGGATGGTTGCTATGCTTGATTGTTTGACATACACACCCCACCCCCGTATTCTTACACTATTCATTATGGCACCTTAGAGCATTGTACGGTATGTGGTACTAACTCTTTGGTTGCAGGTCCAGGTTCAGGTATGGTTTAGTATACCTGTTACTATTCTGTTTAGATGCTTATCGCTCATACCAGGCTTTATGTCTGACCCAGAGTTTTATGTCTCTTCTTATTACTCTGGGTGCTCACACGAGCAGACTAGAGACAGGTTAGTTGGTGATGCACGGGTAGATGATCCGGAGACGAGCAGGAGGCTTCCACGTAATATATATAGTATTCTCCCTGTGTTGTTGAAGATCACTGCTTGGGCATTGGTGGTGCATCTTCTACTTTAGTTTTCTTTTGTTAGAGACAGTAAATTTGGAAAGTTGTAATAAGCTGTATTTGGATTTCCGCTGCTCTGATGTTGACATTGATTATTAGTTATCAGCTTATGCACTGTCTCGCCTGTTTTATGTCAAGTATGTTATTATTATATTTTATCCCATGCGCTGTGAGACATTCTACAGGTTCCTCGTTTAGTTCATCCTCTTCTTTCCTTTCTCCTGACGACCGTCCCGTGCTAGTTGGGCATGTGTACAGCGCACTTTCGGAGGAAATGCAGGCTGGTGCGGGGCGGGCCGTCACACTTGGTATCAGAGCTCTAGGTTGCGTAGTTAACCTAGGGAAGTTACCAGGGAGAGATAATACACGTATACGAGAGAGCGTATTTGTGATTACTTTGGTTTTTAAAAGCTATATATATATATATATATATATATATATATATATATACTATTAGTAGTATAAGGATGAAGTTGTACTGCACTAGCACCATTATGGAGTCGTTAATCGTTTCCTTTTTCAGATTGACGATGAGCCGATATACTAGAGGTGCTGGTAGGGGAGCCAATAATGGGAATGCTGCTGACATGGGGACGATGTTTACTGACCTCATGAGAGAGATGCTTAGAGATGTACAGAGGGCAGCTCCCAATGGTGGAAATGGTGGTGGTCCAATGGTGCAGGCGCCAAGAGTCGACTTCGCCAAGCTGAATAAGGATTATACTAGCCTTGGTGGGAAGCCGTTCCATGGAACGGAGTCGGCTACGGATGTTCAGGATTGGGTGGATAGTTGCGAACGTATCTTCGAGGATTTGGGTATCGAGGATGCGATGAAGAGAAAGCTAGCGTCCCGTCAGCTGCAAGGGCGGGCAATGAATTGGTGGAATGCTATAAAGGCAGCTACTCCCGAAGATCAGATTACTTGGGAGCAGTTTAAGGCTCGCTTTAGTGAGAAGTTCATTCCAGCTGCTCAGAATTCAATGTTGTTTAAGAAGTTCTTGGAGCTCAAGCAGAATGGCAGAGCTGTCTCGGAGTATATTGCTGAATTTGACACTTTGTCAAAATATGGGTTATCTCTTATTGATACTGCCGAGAAAAAGAATGAGAAATTCATAACTGGTTTGGATCAGTACTTGGGGGAAAAACTTATTAACCACATCGATGAGACGTTTGAATCGATTGTGGGGAAAGCGTTAAGATCGGAAAGTCTCTACCCTAAGTCGAAGACTGAGGTTGCATCCGCAGATGAGCCAAAGCCACAAGCTAGTGGTGGAGGCAAAGGTGGTTCTCAGAATAAGAGAAAGCAGAATCAGGCTAAGGATGGCCAGAAGAAAAAGAATAAACAAGATGTGGAGTGCTTCAGCTGTGGTAAGAAGGGCCATTATGCTAGTAATTGTCGGGCCAAGCCAGCGGATAGGAAGTGCTTCAACTGTGGCCAAATGGGACATCACAAAGACAAGTGTCCACAGCCCCCTAAAGAAAAGCAAATGGTGAAAGCCTACGCTCTTAATGCTATTCCTTCTTCGTCGAATGCCCCAACAGCGGCGGAGAAGGGAAAGAATGTCGTCATTCAAGGTATGCTTTCTGTTTATGATGTTCCTGTTAGGGTTTTGTTTGATACCGGAGCTTCCAGTTCTTTCATATCTAGTGACCTGGTAGATAGGGTGGGATTGGAGCCCGAGATTGTCGATAGACCTTTAGTAGTGACGAACCCGATTGGTGGTTCGACTAGCCTTAGCATGATTTGTCGTAATGTGGTCTTATCGAGTCATGGATGCATGTTTGTTTGTGATTGCTTTGTTTTGGGCTTTACTGGGTTTGGCATTATTTTGGGAGTAGATTGGCTCCAAAGATACGGGGTGGTGGTAGACTGTGAGGGCTTGTTGGTGACAGCTAGAGCGGATGATGGGCGGAGGATAGTGTTTGGTGGTCTACCCAGTAAGGGGGTATTGGCTAGTTTTCTAAACTCCCTCGACATTCCGCATAGTGAGTTGTCAGGTTTGCCCGTGGTTGGCCAGTATCCGGATGTTTTCGAAGAAGTGACCGGACTTCCACCACACCGAGAGATTGAGTTCCGTATTGATTTGGTAAAAGATGCCAGACCTATAGTGATGCCACTTCGTCGTATGGCACCAAGGGAGCAGCGGGAGCTCGAGGTGCAAGTCAGCGATCTTTTGAAGAAGGGATTTATCAGAAGGAGTGTTTCTGAATGGGGAGCACCAGTTGTGTTTGCTACCAAGGAGGATGGTTCCCTTCGTTTGTGTGTAGACTACCGCGAGTTGAATAAAGTGACGAGGAAGAACAAGTATCCTCTACCGCGGATAGATGATTTGTTCGATCAGTTGAGTGGCGCGAGAGTATTTTCTCAGTTGAATCTCGCGACAGGTTTTCATCAGCTTAGAGTGGAAGCTGAGAGTATAGCTAAAACGGCATTTCGGACGCCGTCTGGGTTTTATGAGTGGTTAGTCATGCCATTCGGGCTGACCAATGCCCCAGCATATTTTGTGGATCTTATGACTAGGGTATTCAGAGATCAGTTGAATAAGTTTGTCCTTGTGTTCGTTGATGATATTTTGGTCTATTCGAGGACAGAGGAAGAACACAAGGAACATCTAAGAGTAGCGATGGAGGTGTTGAGAAAACACCAATTGAAAGCAAAGTTTTCTAAGTGTCACTTCTGGAAGAGGGAAGTGAGGTTCTTGGGCCATGTTGTATCAGAGAATGGTGTTGCCGTGGACCCAGCGAAGGTGGCTACGGTACAAGATTGGCCTACGCCCAAGAATGCAACAGATGTAAGAAGTTTCTTGGGATTAGCAGGATATTATCGTAAGTTTATCCAAGGCTTCTCCAAGATAGCAGCACCGTTGACTCAGTTGACAAAGAAGAATCAAGCTTTTGTCTGGGATGAAAGGTGCGAGAATGCATTCAAGAGTCTAAAGGACAAGTTGACAAGCGCACCAGTGTTAGTCATTCCTAAGGGGGATGAAGAGATGACGGTATACACAGATGCCTGTGGTACCGGACTGGGTGCTGTATTGATGCAAGGCGGTAGGGTTATAGCTTACGCAAGTCGGCAATTGAAACCGCACGAGAGAAGATACCCTACCCATGATTTAGAATTAGCAGCGATCGTGTTCGCGTTAAAGATGTGGAGACACTATCTCTTGGGAGAAAGATTTGAGCTGTTTACAGATCATAAGTCGTTAAAGTATCTCTTCTCTCAGAAAGATCTGAATCTCCGTCAGCAGAGATGGTTAGAGTTCTTAGCTTCCTATGATTTTGACATCGCATACACACCAGGAAAGGGCAATGCGGTGGCTGATGCATTGAGTAGAAAACATGCCAGCTTAGGGGCTATGTTCCTTGAATGGAAGCAACTGGAGTATATCGCGGGTTTGATTTCAGACCAAAGTGCGAATTGGATCCAGAAATGTTAGCAAGTTTGACAATCAGACCCACTTTGATTGAGCGGATCGGCTCTAGTCAGAGGGACGACCCTAACCTATTGGAAATCATCTCCAAGTTAGAGATGGGTATCGATGAGGAGATGAACAAGTATGGGCTTGATCGAGATAGATGGCTTAGAAAGAATGGAAAGCTTGTTATACCCAATGTCAATGGATTGAGGGATGAAGTGCTTAGAGAATGTCATCACTCAAAGCTGACTATACACCCCGGTGGTAATAAGATGTATAGAGACATGAAACAGACTTACTACTGGGAAGGAATGAAAAGAGACGTTGGGAAGTTTATATCCAAATGCATGAATTGCCAGCTAGTTAAAGCCGAGCAAAAGAAGCCTAGTGGATTGTTACAGCCATTGGAAATTCCCGAATGGAAATGGGAGCAAGTCTCGATGGATTTCATCGATGGTTTACCAAGGACTAGAACGGGACATGATAGCATTTGGGTGATTGTGGATTGATTGACTAAAAGCGCAAGGTTTATACCAGTCAAATCGACTAGAACGGCAGCTAAGTTAGCAGAATTGTATATGAAATGGATAGTGAGATTTCATGGAGTACCCAAAAGCATTGTGAGCGACCGAGACCCGTTGTTCACTAGTGGGTTTTGGAAGAGCTTACAAGAGGCTCTAGGGTCAGAGTTACATCTCAGTACCGCATATCATCCTCAGACCGACGGTCAGACGGAGAGGGTGAACCGTATCTTGGAAGACATCTTGAGAGCATGTATATTGGATTTTGGTGGATCATGGGATGACCATTTGCATCTAGTAGAGTTTGCATATAATAATAGCTACCAATCCAGTATCGGTATGGCTCCGTTCGAAGCTTTGTACGGAAGACCGTGCAACTCACCATCATGTTGGATAGAGACTGGCGAGAAGTTTATGCTTGGACCAGATATGGTGAGGGAAACTTCAGATAAAATCAAGACCATTCAACAACGAATGAAGTCTGCCCAAGATAGACAGAAGAGTTATGCTGATAAGAGGAGAAGGGACTTAAAATTCTCCGTTGGCGACTTGGTGTTTGTCAAGATTTCTCCGTTGAAGAGCGTAATACGATTTGGCAGGAGAGGCAAGTTGGCACCAAGATTCGTTGGCCCATTCCCTGTTCTCGAACTAGTCGGGAATTTGGCATATAGGATTGACTTACCAGAGAAGATGGCGGGAGTTCACAACGTATTTCATGTTTCCCAACTAAGGAAGTTCGTTCACGACTCAGATATGACTATTTCACCTGATCAGTTAGAGGACTTCGAAGTAGAACCCGAGGCGGTTGGGAACCGCAAGCCGGCCCGTATTGTCGAGCACGACATGAAGCAACTTCGAAGGAAGGCGGTGAAGCTAGTCAAGGTACAGTGGAGCGAGGACGAGAAAGATTGTACTTGGGAGACAGAGGAGAACATTAGGAAGTCACACCCAGAACTCTTTGCCTGGTAAGATTTTGACTTCGATTTAGTTTTCCGCATGCTAGGATAGGCTTGTCCGCTTGTTTTGCATGATTGATTGTTGTATGTGGTTGTTAGGCATGCGGGATCTTTTGTATGTTTTGGGTTAAGGAATTTCGGGGGCGAAATTTCTTAAGGGGGGGAGAGTGTAACGACCCGCATTCTACGCATCATAGAATCGTAGAATATTTATTTCTGTCACATACGAAGTCGTATGGTCATGTAACTTTGGGGGACGACTATTGGGGTCATTTCCCATGTTCATGATTTTTCCCGATTTTTAAATGACCATTTTACCCCTAGTTATCACTGTTCTAGCCATAACTTTTGACTGGAAAGGAATTTTGACCTAAAACCACTTCCATTGGCTCCGGATGATGGTTTCTCTTTCCGTAGAGTGGTCACATTAGCCAAACGGACTCACCGTTTGGGAGATATGGCTGAAACAAGTTTCAGATGGTGAAAAATAGCTTAATTGGGCTTAAGCGGGTGATTAGCAGCTAGGCCCAAGGGGAATTTCGGGTTTAGGGGTATATAGGGGCTGATTAGGGTTAGAAAACATTTCTTTAGACATTTTCCAGCCGCCACTTTCATTCCTCTTGACCTAGCCATGGCCTCCACTCTCTAAATCTCTCTAAAACACCCAAAAATCACTTTCTAATTGAAGATTAGGCTTAGCAAACATCAAATCAAGGAGTATTAGCACGAGAGCCGAGGTAGAGCTGCTGTGTAAGATTGGGAACAACACCAAATCAGAGAATATTTCAGTTTTGGGGTTTTAGTTGTGGCCAAGGTGAGTGATAGCATCGTTTTGACACTAATTACAGTTAATTAAGGGTAATTAGTGAAAATTAGCGAATTTATACACTAATAAATTCTGGAAAAATGTTTAGAAATTCTTAAATAACATTTCATGCCACTGTTATAAAATTTAGACGATTTGGTTAAGTTTTACTAAGTATGTACTTAAACATGATTAAGAGGGACTATGGGAAAATATGAAGTTTTAGTCACTTTTGATCCCTTTTGATTCATTTGAATTATTGTTTGCTGTTTGTGGTTGCTATTACATGTTGCTATGACTCTATGGTATGTTTTATGATTGATTAGAATAGTTAAATTGGTCGAAAACGTCGTCGAATGGCGTAGAAAGCTCGCTGGAAGGTTGCAGAAATGTGCAGGTCCCGAACCGGTTCGGATCGGAGCAGGGGTCGGATCGAGCTAGTGAACTGACCAAGGGAATCCGAACTGGATTGGGACTTGTCACATAGAAGACTTGGCAAAAAGGAAGGCCGTTTCCTTAGAGTTGGAGTGGACAAGGGGATCGGATCGGAAGGGTAACGGAAGCCAGATCGGATCGGCTCAAGAATGGAAGGCTACGACTAGAGTAAGGCGAAATGATCGGATCGGATCGGAGTAGATGGAAACGAGGGAGCTGATCGGAGAAGGAGCATGAGTTGGAGGAGGACAGCACCCCGACCCGACCCGGAGGAGGACACCGACCCGACCCGGAGTGAAGCACCCGACCCGAATCGAATGGAAGATGACAAGGATGGAGGACCGACCCGAACCGACGCTACCGAACCGAACCGAGTTCTAGGACTGTTACTGCACGTCAACTTTTCTGAAGACCCACTCCAATTCGATCAAAACCCGAGATGCAAAGGAAGTCCAGATGAGAAGTTAGAGCTCAAGATTTAGATGGGAATCGGTGAGTTCGCTTCATGGTTGGGCTTTGCTGCGGGGCGCGTGCCAAGGAGTTATCGACGTCTATAGCTTTGGACCACTATGGTAGGAGGTACGAAGGCGGATTCAGGGCCATTATGGCATCGGTAGAACCAAGGGCTACGACCAATGAAGTGGGTCATTGAAATGTTTGGTCATGACTCCAAGTGTTTGGCTTGGTCACAGCGGGGTTTCTACAAGTCGGGATTCGTCGTTACCTCATTTTGTCTAGTGTTCCAAAGTGGTAGATATCGTATACTTTACGCACTGAGTGAGAGACGTGAGGATGGTTGCTATGCTTGATTGTTTGACATACACACCCCACCCCCGTATTCTTACACTATTCATTATGGCACCTTAGAGCATTGTACGGTATGTGGTACTAACTCTTTGGTTGCAGGTCCAGGTTCAGGTATGGTTTAGTATACCTGTTACTATTCTGTTTAGATGCTTATCGCTCATACCAGGCTTTATATCTGACCCAGAGTTTTATGTCTCTTCTTATTACTCTGGGTGCTCACACGAGCAGACTAGAGACAGGTTAGCTGGTGATGCACGGGTAGATGATCCGGAGACGAGCAGGAGGCTTCCACGTAATATATATAGTATTCTCCCTGTGTTGTTGAAGATCACTGCTTGGGCATTGGTGGTGCATCTTCTACTTTAGTTTTCTTTTGTTAGAGACAGTAAATTTGGAAAGTTGTAATAAGCTGTATTTGGATTTCCGCTGCTCTGATGTTGACATTGATTATTAGTTATCAGCTTATGCACTGTCTCGCCTATTTTATGTCAAGTATGTTATTATTATATTTTATCCCATGCGCTGTGAGACATTCTACAGGTTCCTCGTTTAGTTCATCCTCTTCTTTCCTTTCTCCTGACGACCGTCCCGTGCTAGTTGGGCATGTGTACAGCGCACTTTCGGAGGAAATGCAGGCTGGTGCGGGGCGGGCCGTCACAGGATTTATGCAGTTTTATTTTGTTTTATGCTTCTTTATGTAATAATCAAGACATAGATTATGATGTAATGATTTGGGAGTTGGTTTGAAACAGTTTGTTGAAATGTTTTGTTATGAACCATGTTTGAAATAAAGTTAGTTTTTCCACTGCTCATATATATCTGTCTTGTAAATTATCTGTGTCTTTTATCTGTAATGCTCCACCAAAGTTAAGGCATTCTCTTTGTGAGTGACCTTAACGGCGGTGGGGTGTTTCACTATCTAATAGTAAATAAAAAAGCAATCTGACGTTAGCTTCTTTAGTGACTACCCAACCCAAAACTGGGGCTCAATTAAAAGAGCAGAATAAATTTCTAGAGTTTAACCAATGATACATATCATATGTATGTGAAATATAAGTGGTGCACACCTAGATATAAAGTTGGATCAGTGCAAAAATCTCATTAAATTGTAAAAACTTAGTGTCATTGCCATTCTTGAGACTAAGCTTAATGTTCATCTTACTGTTAGGCTACAAGGTACATTAATCCTTCCTGGTCTCCAATCCATAATCTTAGTAAAGCTTCATATAGTCGAATTATGATATTATTTGATACCATTATTCATAAGCTAACCTAAATCATTGCCTCAAGTTGTAATAACCCGGAAATCTGAGCTAGTTTAAAATTTTTATTTTGGCAAATTTAATGAATTTTGAATATTTAAAATGGATTATTTTAAATAATAACGACGAGAAAATTTATTTTGGATAGAATTCGAACGAATATATTTATATAGTTCGTCGTTAGAATATAAATATTTATTTTAAATTATAAAAGGAATTGAAAACGGCGAGGTAGTTCGATATTTCGATTTCAAACTTCAAATGGATGTACAGGATTCAAAATAAACCGGAAATTAGCGAAACCAAAAATAATAGAATCTATTTGAGAATATCTTTCCAACGAATCCGAAAAATCGAAATTTCATAACGGGAATCAAAAGATATGCCCAGTTGAAAATTCAGAATAGTCGCTATGAAATTCTGGCCCTTAAAAATGGCCATTTTTCAAACGGTCTTAGAATTCGACGAAACTAGTTTTGTTAGGACCATATCGTCAATACAAAGCTAGAAACTATTTTTCTGGAATTTTAAGGGTCCGTATGTGGCCTCGGTAAATTGAAATGTACGTTTAAAATTGAATATACAGAGTTATATTTTAATTTCAGCGAAAACTGAACGAAACGGTCGAAGTGGCTTACAAAACATTACCCATTGTGTTCGGAATGGGGGTAATTAGCTATGAATGACAGTCGGTGGGTTCGATTTCGAGTTCGAATGAAAAAGTAACTTTTTATTATTAAATTAAATATTATATTTCTTTTCTCTCTCTTCCTCCCAATACCTTCTCTTTCCACCCCCTCGTTGACCAAACAGAAACAAACGAAATAAAAAAAGGGGGGAAGAACCCTAAAACCCGTCGCCCGATCCCGTCAGACCCCCGCCCGTCTAGTCGCGCTGCCCCCTCCTACCAGCACCGCCGTCGGATACCCCAACCCCCTAGACCCTCTCCCTCTCGTGCAGACTCCGAAGCTCGAACCCGACCCCCCCCCCCCCCCCCCCGTAGCACACGACGATCGACCGCGCCCAGCTCCTGAACGGGCCCCACCACCACCATCTCAACTCTGGCGCGCCCTTCCCCAGCCTTCCCTCCGACAGAACGCCCCCTTTTCCTATATGGATGTAAGTTTTCTTGTTTTAAATTTCTTGATATGAATATGATTTTAAATCCTATAGGAATATATGATTTTTAGTTATAAAAGGATTTGATTTTTAATTATAAAAAGATACGATTTTTAATATGATAAAAAATTAATTTTTATATAGAAAAGGGTTTGATCTTTATCGTATGGGAAATATATTTTTAGTGAAGGAAAGTATGAAGTTGAAGTTATAAAAATATAATCTTTATTAGAGGAAGAGCGAGATAAATATATAATTTTTATAATATTGACGAACCCTAAAACCCGTCGCCCGATCCCGTCAGACCCCCGCGCGTCTAGTCGCGCCGCCCCTCCTACCAGTGCCACCGTCGGATACCCCAACCCCCTAGACCCTCTCCCTCTCGTGCAGACTCTGAAGCTCGAACCCGATTCCCCCCCGCAGCACCCGACGATCGACGCGCCCAACTCCTGAACGGGCCCCACCACCGCCAGAAGGCCGCACCACTACCATCTCAACTCTGGCGCGCCCTTCCCCAGCCTTCCCTCCGACAGAACGCCCCCCTTTTCCTATATGGATGTAAGTTTTCTTGTTTTAAATTTCTTGATATGAATATGATTTTAAATCCTATAGGAATATATGATTTTTAGTTATAAAAGGATTTGATTTTTAATTATAAAAAGATACGATTTTTAATATGATAAAAATTTAATTTTTATATAGAAAATGGTTTGATCTTTATCGTATGGGAAATATATTTTTAGTGAAGGAAAGTATGAAGTTGAAGTTATAAAAATATAATCTTTATTAGAGGAAGAGCGAGATAAAAATATAATTTTCATTGTATGTAGAGTATAAATATATAATTTTTATAATATTGAAAAGTATAAAAATATAATTTTTATATTATATAGATAGTAAAAATATTATCTTTATATATGTAGCGAAATAAAAATCTGATTTTTATTATATATATAAGGAGGTAAAAATATGATTTTTATAGCGGTGAAATAAAAATTCAATCTTTATATATAAAATAGAAATATAAAAATATAATTTTTATATAGAATGAAGCGTTGTAAAAATATATAAAGAAGAAGAAATAAAAATAGAATTTTTATTTATTGAAATGAAGTAATAAAAATATAATTTTTATTATTAACAACGGGAAAAGAACAGTATAAAAATGTGATTTTTATAGCGATGATATAAAAAATCGATCTTTATATTAGAAGTAGAAATATAAAAATATAATTTTTATATAGAAAGAAGTGTTGTAAATATATAAATATATATAAAGTAGAAATAAAAATATGATTTTTATTAATTGAATGGAGCAATAAAAATATAATTTATATTTGAACAGCATTAAAGGACTGAATTGGAATTTCAACTGATCCAGACGGTTCATCAGTTCAAAAGCAAAGCACGGCGGATTGGAACCCTCTGTGAGAACTTCTCACCTTTTAATTTTGTTTTCTAGTTTATGATATATACTAGGATGCAAACGGTGTTTAGTAGCACCCGACACCCGTCGTCCACAGACCATGGACGGCTTGTTTGATTGATTGCATGTTGTTGTGAAAATTGATTGTGTGATGTGATGTGAAATGAAATAAAATATTTATATAAGAAATATTTTATAGTTAAAAATAGAATTTTTAATGTGTATATAAAATGAAAAGAATATTTATAAACAAATCAGATGATTTGTTTATATCCACACATTTGACTGATATTGATTGGGATGATAAATTTTACACATCGCCCAACTGCACAAATAAAAACTGTGGTTGATTGATTGAAACCCCACACGGGTATTGGGATGAGATTTGACTTACACTAATCCCGATTGTTTAGTTGTATGTCAATCGATTGATTGACAGGCTGTATAAGCGTCGAATATTTATATTTAATGCTTATACACTGTAGAATGCACCTTGGATGATGGTTGATTATTTATCGTTGCTATTACATACATGTGTTGTAGAAAATCCATATAATTCACACTATATGGTAATTGATTGGGCCTCATTCTAATTTGGAAAATAAAGAATAGAAATATATATTCATGTGTTGAATAAAAGCCCTGGTTATTAGATTGACGCCATTTTGACGTGAACGATATTTATATCAATTATATTCGTTTTTAAAATGAATATAGAAAAGGAAGTGATTTCAAAATATGATATTTTGAAGTGAATTGAAATTCGAATTAAATTAAAGTGATTTGAATTCAAATTAAATTGAATAGCATTGAAATTCGAATTAAATTGAAATCGATTTGAAATGAATTTAAAACGAATTTATATTAGAAAATTCAATTTTGATTTGAATTTGAGATGGAAGTTAAAATTGTTTTGAATTGAAATCGACGAAATATATATATATTATATATATATATAATGGCCTGAATAGAACGCGCCGCGCTGCGGCAGTTCCTGAATTTCGACAATTGACTCCGAATTGATGTTGCGGGAGATCCGACCATCAGATTCTCCTAAAACCGGAACCATTGGGTTCGTATCGAAAAGATCTTTCTAATGAATATTAGAGATTTGAAATCTAACGGTTGGATTTGGAATTATGTCCAAATCAAATTTGGAAAAGGTCGCTGTAAGTGCAGTTTGATGACCTTTTATGGAAATCGACTGTACGGGCCTTGATACAATCATTAAAAATAGTAATAATTTGTGTAAAATCATAAGAAATGATTTGTGAAGAATTGGGATGAAAAACTCCATATTTGAAAAGATAAAAATAGATTTTTATAGAAATGAACTAGTTTTGAACTAGAATTATAATTCATTTATTTCTGAAATAAATAAATTGGATTTGAAATGGTTTTGAAAATAACCAGGATTTCCAATATATAGATTGGAAATGGATTTGAATCGAAATTATCTTCGGAATATTTCGATGTGGGATTTTGTGATTATACAGATATTATTATGGAAATTTGGAAGATATATTTATATCGTTATTTCCAATACGATATTTGTTGGTCGTAGAATTTGATATTGAATATAAGCCGATATATTTTCTATTCAGAGCCTTGTATTTAATATCTAATGTGATTTGGGTTTGTCGTGAATGGTGTCTTCATTAACGCTGTTCTTAAACCCAGTTGTGAAAAAGATTAAATCTTTTTGTTTAGATTTAATGAAGGGTACCAATTAAATAATAGTTAATTGGAATTGAATTGGAATTGATTTTTGGGTTTATCATGAACGGTGTTTAAATAACATTTGTTCTTTAACCAAATAATTAATGGAATGTGATTTTGGGTTATCATGAACGGTATCTTTAATAATACTGTTCTTAGACCCAATGGAGTTAAGAAAATCAGAAATTAACTAAAGATTAGTTAAGTTGAATGGTTTCTTGGGTATTGATCTAATGTTGGTTTCGGCCTTCGGGGTTAATACTTAGGGAATTGCTCACTTGTTAATTTACGGTTAGGGACTGATTGAATTGTGATGTGATATTGGGTTTATCGTGAATCGTGTTTTAAATGACATTGGTTCTTTAACCCAACTAAAGATTCAAACTAAGTGGAGTTTTAATGAATCTTTAAATAGATTGAAAAGTGAATTTGATAATTAAAATTATCAAATTCAAGAAATGATCGAGAATGGAGTATCACCAGTTTTGCTCCAGGCGATAGTTAAATCTTTAATTAGATTTGAACGTGAAATGGTAATTGAATTTACCGATAACACCGTGGTGTTAGATATGAAGTATTACCAGTTTTACTTCATGGGATGAATAGGTTGGGGTTGGGAAATTTAACAATTGATTACTTCGGCAAGGTGCGTTAATCCCGACTAGTTTGGATAAACCATAATTTGGTTTGAATTGATATTCAAAAGAAGATTAAAGAATAAATTTAAGTAATTTATCTTTGATAAAATTAATGGGAACCTTTCCCAAAGAATAAGAATATTTGAATAAAAGAACATTCTGAATTGGAATGAGGCGTATGTTGTGTTTGTGTAACACTTTTATAATATATACGCGAGTTATTCAGAAAGACCGGGTTTATCCCGTTTTGAATAACTGATACGACGATAAGTCGAAGATAAAGACGGTGGTCGAAGACGGAAGTCTTCACATCATTTGGATAATTACTGACGATCCTGATTGGGCTGTACACCCAAGAGGAGGGAAATAGTTAGTGGTCGTCCAGACGTATTTGGAGATCAATGGATATGCGAGGAAAGTGCCTCTGGTTTCGTTCAGACCCAAAACAAACTTGTAAATGGACGGTGTGTTTGACATTGGAAATCATTCTGTGTGATTGATGGAAATCGGTTGCATGGAGTGGTTTGCCTGTTTGGCATGCTAAGATGCAAATGATCAAGACTTCTGTTGAAAAGCAAAGTCTGGTTGTTGATGATCAAAGCACCGCCTGTGTGGCATAGCTTTGTGTAACGTGAATTCGCGAGCCACACACCCTGGTTGTGAACCAGAAACGGGAGAGGACATCAAGGAGGGCATGCGTTTCTTTCTAGCTAGGGGGGTGTCAGTGACCTACCAGCCCTGACATTTATATTATTTTCACCTGTGTGGTTGTTGCTGTTGCAAGGAGCCTCGGTTATATCGGACGATCTGGATCCGATGGAGTCAATCGTTGGCTCATTTGCGCCCCAAAGGGCGGGGAAACGCAGTGTTCAGGCATTATAATCCACATTGGTGGACCGGCCCTGACGATCCAAGGGGCAGTTGCGGCTGTTCCTGAGACATGGTAGGCTAGATTGTCTCGAATCGGTAGAGGACGATCCCTGGCCTCGGTTCGCAGATGGAAATCCAACTTCCAAATACGTGACTTTGCGGTTTTATTTGTAGAACCCAGTATGGCGACATAGTGGTATGGGGCATTCATGCCGCCTATGATATTTACTTATGATTTGAAATTGTTTTGACACTATACACTTATAGTAATAATAAAAGATGAAATTTAGCGTATAAAGCATTCTTTGGCTATTATAAGGTAAAACCCTATCCTCTGGTTTGTGTTGCATTGTGTGATGGGACCTGGGTCTTGTAATAGCTTCATTGTTCTTTATTTAGCATTGCGCTGTTGTTTCATGCACTGGTATTCTTGGGAGGAAACCCGTTCTGTAACACCCCACCTCCGCCAGGGTGGCTCTTGCAAGCACTCTGACTTTGGAGGGGCGTTTGTACCGGGTAAACATGCATAATGATATATCAAGGCAGAACAAGAACATATGTATATATGTAAACAGAGTAAATAAGATAAGTAAAACAGCCAAAGATTTCAAACTATTTTAAAACAAGTCTGGTACAACATAATGTCAACTTTCCAAATACACAAGTCTAGATAAAAACAACATCTCTGAAAAACTGAAATACATAAGTACTATCCCCAAAATAAGTGATAACCATAGCTAGCTTCATGTCAAGACCGTACATGAGCTAAAATCCCACAAGCAAGCGATCAGAAATCCAAGCTAAGCTCCAATATTCCCACCCTGAGAACCTGGGGGGGGGGGGGGGAAACAGAAGAAAAGAGGCGAAAGAAAAACAGGTCAGTCAAAAAGACTGAGTAAGCCCTACTACAATCAATGTAAACTGATAAAGTTAACTGGCATGAGAAGCAGGGATGAACATAAGGATAACAACATACTAGCATGATGATTAACTAACAAGGTAGATAAAGGTGTCATCGCATAATCAGGATTAAGGTTTTGCACCACAGGTGTACTAGCAAACTAACATGACTTGAATAAACAAGTATTGATCCCTTAGCCCAAGCTTTGACCCAATAACATGAAATGACCCTAATACGAGGTCCAATAACATGAAGTGACCCTAATACGAGGTCCAATAACATGAAGTGACCCTAATACGAGGTCCAATAACATGAAGTGACCCTAATACGAGGTCCAATAACATGAAGTGACCCTAATACGAGGTCCAACCAAACGGTCTAGTCGATCGGCTCCCTATAAGCCTAACTCGTCACGTGTTGGTGTCAATACGGCCCAAACATAATTGTAGTCAGACTGTGCTGGGTCTCCCGTCGGGTGTATCAAGCCCTAGGGTGTCAACCCCTGGACACCATAAACATAAGTGCACAGTCTAGATCTACTGGTACCCATGCTTGACTTCTCCAAATACGGACTACGTGCACGACCATAGTCCGTCCGGAACTACATCGGCGTACCACTCTGCCGTCGTTTTTGGTCACTTACCTCAAGTCCAGTAATCGTGCCCCCACCCTAGCCTAGTCCCTAGGATCTTAATGATACAAACTTGGGATTACTGCTGGAGTGGACCCCCATTGCTAGGATTTACTAGTGGGTTAAGTACGGTTTAACCCTCTTGCTAATCATGGATTAACTTGGTTAAGTGTAACGATGAGTTCACGACTTAACCCTGATTAATCTACCAAGCCCAAATTGGTTAAGTATTAAGTGGACCATGACTTAACCCTAATCATGAGGCATTAATTAATTAATGTGCCTTAACCTCTCACATTAGACTTTGTTGCGGTTACTAGTTAAGCCGGTCGATTCCGGGTAGCTTTACACCACAACTTGGTATAACCTCGGGTTCAAGGTACAACATGACCAACTTCTCACATTGGGTCCTATTGTTTGTAGCAACTAGTTAAGCCGGTCGGTTCCGGGTAGGTTTACGCTACAAACTCAACCCAACCTCGAGTTGGTCACACTTATATTTTCTAAGTGTCATGTCCATTATGTTTCCAAAACATATTACAAGTTTTCAAGCATTTGGGTAGACCTAACTTAATAGGTAAATTCCCAATGGGTAGACCTAACTTAATAGGTAAATTCCCAATCTTATGTTTTAATGTCTTTTAAGTTTACCCCACCCCAAACGCAATCCCATCGCTTACATATCGCAATAGCACATAAACGATAGAAAGAGGGAACTTGGCATAATCATGACATATAGGTGTTGAAGCCACAAGTTTAACATGGTGGCATATGAAATGTACATATGTTCATATACTTGCATATTACATTTTTAGGCCTCAAAAGCATGCATAAAACCAAACTTAGCATATTGGTGATACATGGTGATAAATGACATGTAGAAATGGCCATAAGTTCGCATTTAGCCTCACGTGCAAGTTATCATAAGAGATATGATAACTTACATGTTGCCAAAATGCAACCTTTAGCATAAAGCTTGAAGCTTTAAGCTCATAAACCCAAGATAAGCTTGCATAACATGATAACATGAGCAAAATGATCAACCCAAACTTGCATAACATAACTTGCATATCATATGACAAACTTGCATATCATAACATAGCAAACTTGCATAACATAACATGATAAACTTGCATA
Organism: Allium sativum; assembly: GCA_030737875.1. Classification (NCBI taxonomy): domain Eukaryota; kingdom Viridiplantae; phylum Streptophyta; class Magnoliopsida; order Asparagales; family Amaryllidaceae; genus Allium; species Allium sativum. Next base: position 141,193,125 of record CM060924.1, read on the forward strand.
TCATAACATGGCAAACTTGCATAGCATAACATGGTAAACTTGCATATCATAACATGGCATACTTGCATAACATAACATGATAAACTTGCATATCATAACATGGCAAACTTGCATAACATGACATGGTAAACTTGCATATCATGGAAAACTTGCATATCATAATGATCAACCAAACTTGCATCATTCATTTAACTTTAGAGTTTAAATATGAAAGTAGAAAAGGGCTTACAATGCTTATGAAGACACAAATATATATATATATATATATATATATATATATATATATATATATATATATATATATATATAATGAGACAAAGCCCTTATGCGGTCAAATAAACCCAAAATGCAAGCTCCAATATAAAAACCCTTGAGCCAAAATGATCAAAACCCTTGCTTTATGATGTAAATATGGAAACTTGACTTGAATGCAAGCTAATAACACTCATACAAGCTTGAAAACACTTGTATGCATTGAAAATCTCTCATAGAAATAACTTAGGAATTTTCTGAAGAGAGTAGAGGCCATGAGAGGAATGATTTTGCCATAGTTTAGTTACTTGAATGAATAATGATGATTTAGGGTTAGGTTAGGGGCTTATTTATAGAGATTAGGATTAGTTTCAACCTTAGGATTAAACCCTAATTCCAATCTCAGCCCTCAAAACCGAATCTGGCCCCAAAACCTAACCAAAACCCCCAAAATGGTGCACCAGGCAAAACTGCCCGGCTGAGTCAAGTCGACACCCAAGTCGATAGGGCTGCCGACTTGGGCCTAACCATGTCGACTGCCCAATCGACAGGGCTGTCGACATGGGTGGTTTGGCGGGAAATTTCCCGCCTGCGCCTAACTGCCCTAATTTCCAAATTTAAACTTGAATTTGAAATCTGTTTTTTACTTTGAAATTTTCTGAGAACTTCGTTGGGCCTTAATCGGGTCATACAGACTCCGATTTTCGAAAACTCAGACTCTATTTCGCGTATTTTTCCGAGACGAACGCAATGGCATAGCCCGTTTCCCTTGATTCAGATTTATAAATTAAATTCTGCCTCAATTTACGTTATAACAGGTTATTGAAAATACGGGTTGTTACATTCTCCCCTCCTTAAAGGATTTCGTCCCCGAAATCTTCAAGTTAGGAAGAATGTATCCTACCATCCAACATCCATCTACTCAAAACATCATCCACGAGCAATCATTGTCCTTACAAGATTCTAAATGTTGTATGAACATATGCAAAGGTGTGTGTATATGTACTTATCTAATGCAAATATCATCAATGCAAATTATGTTAGTGAAATGAATCCATATGTATGCAATTCCTAACATAATGTATAACATCTATATGTGTGCACATAACATACATCCATATGCAACATCCATGTGATAACACAAAAATTTTCATCCATGAATAAGCATAAACACTCATGCATATGCAATATGAAGAGTGTGTGAGCCGATCTAGTGCCTAATGTGTATAATGCATCCACGAGTAACCACTTGCAAACACTTGCAACCACTTGCAACCATCAAGCATAGCATGTTTCAAACACATGTTTCATCCAAAGGGTTTCTACCTAAGGTTCTCATGACAAGATTAACACGATATAGATAGCAAAAGAAAGATATGCTACAAAGAGATCGGGAAGATAAGCAGGATATACTCCTTTCGGATTACAAGAAATCCCTTCCTAACCCAACCCCAATCCTATAAAAGCCCAAAAGGTTTAGTCAACCTAACGGACCCCTTCAAACCCTGACATGCATTACTAACCGATGAGTCATACCCCCCTTATGGAGTTTACAACAGAAATGGGATCGAGTATTGGACCGAGAGGATATACGTAAAAAGATAACATGCGAGTAAGTTCCACAGGAAAACAAGAATCAAGGATATGCTCTTAAAAAGAGATATGATGCGCGTATCTAGCCTTCAGTCTTCTAAGTCACATTTCCTTGAGCTTATCTCCACTGTGCTTTGACCGTCTTTTACCTCATGATTTCTTGGCTTCTTAACTCTTATTTCCAAATATGAGTTGGAACCCATTTCATTGTCGCCTCTCGTCTCCCTTTTTCACTTACTCTTCTATCATTCTTGGCTTAAACATAACTATGACCTCATGGTTTCATGCAAGCTCTCCAAAATTCACTAGTGAATCCTGGATCTCGTTTACTTACTATAAAGTATTCCACGCAACAGAACTTTTCTTGGAAATACCAATCCACGTTGCCAATTGCTCTTACCAACGTGATCTTTTTATAACTCATGCTTGAACGAAATGAACCATCCGCCTGCGAATGATAGGCCGTACTTAGATTCAGTTGCTTGCCCATGACTTCCCGTAGACTATCCCAAAATTGGCTAGTGAAAAATGAGTCATGGTTACTAACTATACTTTAGGGAACCTCATGCAACCGCTTTATTTCTTGAAAGTAAACTGTCGCTAGTTATGATGCAGTCCTTTCGCTCTTTACCGGAGTGAAATGAGCACTCTTCGTGAGTCTACCTACTATGACCCACATGCTCTTATTCCCTTTCTTGATCTAGGCAGTCCATCCACGAAATCCTTTGTGACGCTTTTCCCTCTTCCATTGCGGGGACCTCCAATGGATATAATAGCCCACCGGGCTTCTATGACTCGGCCTTTAACCTGTTGGCACAACATGCACCTTGGGACAAACTCGGCCACCTCCTCGGGTGATGTACATCTTCAAGAACCTTCTTTCTCTCATCGCGTCTTAGCCATCCCTTGTCATCTATAGCGAGGTGACTTACCATCTCGCCTCGAATCAACTTGTCCATGATCTCGACTAACTGCGGGTCTTCTTTCTGTGAAGTCCCTACTTGATCCAGAAGGGTAGGTCTAAGCTCAAGGGACGCTAACTAACTAATTAAACTGAGAGAACTTCTTACTTCAATTGTCCTCGTCGGAGCTTTTCGGTTTTGAACCGCGACCACTTTAGCAGGATCCACCACTAAGCCTTGCTTAGAAACTATGTGCCCAAGAAATCTAACTCCTTTTTCTCCAAAATGACATTTGGAGGACTTGGCTTTTAACTGATGCGCTCTAAGCATATCCATCACCTCCTTGAGATGTCTAGCATGTTCATCCTTGTTCTTTAAGAAAGTCAGGATATCATCTACAAAGACTACCACAAACTTGTTCAGGAACTCCCTAGACACCCTACTCATCAAGTCCACGAAGTAGGCGGGTGCATTAGTCAAACCGAATGGCATGACCAGCCATTCTAAGAATCCATCTGGAGTTCTGAACGCAGTTTTGCCTATACTATCCTCAGCTACTCTGAGCTGATGGAATCCAGTAGCAAGATCAAGAGAAAACAGATGTTCCTACAAGCTGATCAAACGAATCATCGATCCTTGGCAAAGGTTGTCTATTCTCTTTGTTTAACTCACGATAATCAACACAAAGTCGAAGAGAACCATCTGCCTTGGTAGTAAATACTACAGGCGCTCCCCATTCAGATATACTTCGTCTAATGAAGTTCTTCTCAAGCAACCCCTTGACTTGCTTTCTTAACTCTCATCTTGCGGGGCCATGTGCCTAACCGGCCACGAAACTATCTTGGCATTATCAACCAGATAAATGCGGAAATCTATCTCTCGTTTAGGGGTAACCCCCTTCACTTCACCCAAGATATCAGGATATTCTCGGACCACCCTCACCGATTGCAAACTATCGATAGACGAGTTGAGGGATTCAAGATAACACAACATGACGGGACCCATAGGGTTACTAGAAATTTTTAGGGTATTACCGAGGCGAGTTATGAGCCTCACAACCCTATGCTCAAAAATCAAGGATGGCTCCAAAACTGGACAATCAATCCATGCCCAAAATCAACCCATACCCCATGAAACCGAGAATATAAGCATCACACGAGAACTCTACACTAAAGATAGAGATTTTCAAATCCACGTAGATAATAGACAAATGGGCGGAAACCCCAATTGGATTTGAAACACACACGGGATCATTAACTAGACTAGTACTTAGGTGCAAACTTTCAACTAGGTCAGATGAAATAAACTATGCGATGTGCCATAATCAAACAAAGTACAAACAGGAAAATCAGAAATGTAAACAAGACTTTCGACATAAACACTACCTCGATCATGAGCTGAAAGAACGATGTTGAGGGGATAAACTCGCCCTCCAGATGGTCTTGCACACTGAGTCTAACCTTGCCCTTGCTTCTTTGGGCAATCTTTGCTGAAATGTCCAAACTCACCACAATGAAAGCATTCACCACTCTTCCTTTTTCTCTTCCTACAATCCTTAATAAGATGCCCAACTGAACCGCAATAATGGCACTTCCTCTTGTCGTTATTGCCCTTCCTATTGTCCCCCTTGTTGCCTTCAGTGATAGGAACCTTAGTCCAAACTTTCCCCGAAAGTCATCCCAAGTCTCAATTGGCCTAGTAGCGGTGGTGACCACCTACCAACGTGCGGCTTCTTCCTTTAGCAACCACACTGCCAATAAAACCTTCCTACGGTCATCTATATCAAAGAAGGCAAAAAGATCTTCAGTTTCTTTCAACCAATTCCTTGCCTCTACATAAGTCTCGGTTCCAATGAAATTCTTGCCACCCATCGTCTTAAAGTTCTTACAAGTTTCCGCAAAATCCGCTTGTGGAGGCTGAGGGGGAGGAGAAACATCAGCTATGGGAGGAGGAGGAGAAACATTAACCACCGGAGGAGGAGGAACATCTGCGGGGCCGGCTTCGGTCGCCCTAGCCTCCAAAAGTCTCCTATACCAAACAGGTACGTGTACTCCCTCCGGAATGGCAAAGTTATTGGCCATACTGAAAGCGAAGAAAAAGATAGATTCAGAATGGAGAAAAACGAAGGAATTTTTGCTAATGCCTTTTTGGGGAATAGCCTTTAAAATAAACTAGAATTTTCTTTAGAAAATACTTTATACTTGGTTTTGAAAATAGTTTTCCAAAAGTTTTCTAAAAACCTTTTTGTTCCTTCTCGTAAACCATACACTCTGATACCAAATGTAACACCCCACCTCCGCCAGGGTGGCTCTTGCAAGCACTCTGACTTTGGAGGGGCGTTTGTGCCGGGTAAACATGCATAATGATATATCAAGGCAGAACAAGAACATATGTATATATGTAAACAGAGTAAATAAGATAAGTAAAACAGTGGAAGATTTCAAACTATTTTAAAACAAGTCTGGTACAACATAATGTCAACTTTCCAAATACACAAGTCTAGATAAAAACAACATCTCTGAAAAACTGAAATACATAAGTACTATCCCCAAAATAAGTGATAACCATAGCTAGCTTCATGTCAAGACCGTACATGAGCTAAAATCCCACAAGCAAGCGATCAGAAATCCAAGCTAACCTCCAATATTCCCACCCTGAGAACCGGGGGGGGGGGAAACGGAAGAAAAGAGGCGAAAGAAAAATAGGTCAGTCAAAAAGACTGAGTAAGCCCTACTACAATCAATGTAAACTGATAAAGTTAACTGGCATGAGAAGCAGGGATGAACATAAGGATAACAACATACTAGCATGATGATTAACTAACAAGGTAGATAAAGGTGTCATCGCATAATCAAGATTAAGGTTTTGCACCACAGGTGTACTAGCAAACTAACATGACTTGAATAAACAAGTATTGATCCCTTGGCCCAAGCTTTGACCCAATAACATGAAATGACCCTAATACGAGGTCCAATAACATGAAGTGACCCTAATACGAGGTCCAATAACATGAAGTGACCCTAATACGAGGTCCAATAACATGAAGTGACCCTAATACGAGGTCCAATAACATGAAGTGACCCTAATACAAGGTCCAATAACATGAAGTGACCCTAATACGAGGTCCAACCAAACGGTCTAGTCGATCGGCTCCCTATAAGCCTAACTCGTCACGTGTTGGTGTCAATACGACCCAAACATAATTGTAGTCAGACTGTGCTGGGTCTCCCGTCGGGTGTATCAAGCCCTAGGGTGTCAACCCCTGGACACCATAAACATAAGTGCACGGTCTAGATCTACTGGTACCCATGCTTGACTTCTCCAAATACGGACTACGTGCACGACCATAGTCCGTCCGGAACTACATCGGTGTACCACTCTGCCGTCGTTTTTGGTCACTTACCTCAAGTCCAGTAATCGTGCCCCCACCCTAGCCTAGTCCCTAGGGTCTTAATGGTACAAACTTGGGATTACTGCTGGAGTGGACCCCCATTGCTAGGATTTACTAGTGGGTTAAGTACGGTTTAACCCTCTTGCTAATCATGGATTAACTTGGTTAAGTGTAACGATGAGTTCACGACTTAACCCTGATTAATCTACCAAGCCCAAATTGGTTAAGTATTAAGTGGACCATGACTTAACCCTAATCATGAGGCATTAATTAATTAATGTGCCTTAACCTCTCACATTAGACTTTGTTGCGGTTACTAGTTAAGCCGGTCGGTTCCGGGTAGCTTTATACCACAACTTGGTCTAACCTCGGGTTCAAGGTACAACATGACCAACTTCTCACATTGGGTCCTATTGTTTGTAGCAACTAGTTAAGCCGGTCGGTTCCGGGTAGGTTTACGCTACAAACTCAACCCAAGCTCGAGTTGGTCACACTTATATTTTCTAAGTGTCACGTCCATTATGTTTCCAAAACATATTACAAGTTTTCAAGCATTTGGGTAGACCTAACTTAATAGGTAAATTCCCAATGGGTAGACCTAACTTAATAGGTAAATTCCCAATCTTATGTTTTTATGTCTTTTAAGTTTATCCCACCCCAAACGCAATCCCATCGCTTACATATCGCAATAGCGCATAAAGGATAGAAAGAGGGAACTTGGCATAATCATGACATATAGGTGTTGAAGCCACAAGTTTAACATGGTGGCATATGAAATGTACATATGTTCATATACTTGCATATTACATTTTTAGGCCTCAAAAGCATGCATAAAACCAAACTTAGCATATTGGTGATACATGGTGATAAATGACATGTAGAAATGGCCATAAGTTCGCATTTAGCCTCACATGCAAGTTATCATAAGAGATATGATAACTTACATGTTGCCAAAATGCAACCTTCAGCATAAAGCTTGAAGCTTTAAGCTCATAAACCCAAGATAAGCTTGCATAACATGATAACATGAGCAAAATGATCAACCCAAACTTGCATAACATAACTTGCATATCATATGACAAACTTGCATATCATAACATAGCAAACTTGCATAACAAAACATGATAAACTTGCATATCATAACATGGCAAACTTGCATAGCATAACATGGTAAACTTGCATATCATAACATGGCATACTTGCATAACATAACATGATAAACTTGCATATCATAACATGGCAAACTTGCATAACATGACATGGTAAACTTGCATATCATGGCAAACTTGCATATCATAATGATCAACCAAACTTGCATCATTCATTTAACTTTAGAGTTTAAATATGAAAGTAGAAAAGGGCTTACAATGCTTATGAAGACACAAATATATATATATATATATATATATATATATATATATATATATATATATATATATATATATTGAGACAAAGCCCTTATGCAATCAAATAAACCCAAAATGCAAGCTCCAATAGAAAAACCCTTGAGCCAAAATGATCAAAACCCTTGCTTTATGATGTAAATATGGAAACTTGACTTGAATGCAAGCTAATAACACTCATACAAGCTTGAAAACACTTGTATGCATTGAAAATCTCTCATAGAAATAACTTAGGAATTTTATGAAGAGAGTAGAGGCCATGAGAGGAATGATTTTGCCGTAGTTTAGTTACTTGAGTGAATAATGATGATTTAGGGTTAGGTTAGGGGCTTATTTATAGAGATTAGGATTAGTTTCAACCTTAGGATTAAACCCTAATTCCAATCTCAGCCCTCAAAACCGAATCTGGCCCCAAAACCTAACCAAAACCCCAAAATGGTGCACCAGGCAAAACTGCCCGGCTGAGCCAAGTTGACACCCAAGTCGACAGGGCTGTCGACTTGGGCCTAACCATGTCGACTGCCCAGTCGACAGGGCTGTCGACATGGGTGGTTTGGCGGGAAATTTCCCGCCTGCGCCTAACTGCCCTAATTTCCAAATTCAAACTTGAATTTGAAATCTGTTTTTTACTTTGAAATTTTCTGGGAACTTCATTGGGCCTTAATCGGGTCATACGGACTCCGATTTTCGAAAACTCAGACTCTATTTCGCGTATTTTTCCGAGACGAACGCAATGGCATAGCCCGTTTCCCTTGATTCAGATTTATAAATTAAATTCTGCCTCGAATTACGTTATAACAGGTTATTGAAAATACGGGTTGTTACACGTTCCGTGTTTTACGGTGTGGTCCCTTGATTTACCTAACTTTAAAATAAATATTAATAACTGTTTTAGTTCTCACACCAGTCACATGACTGACCTGGAGTTTATTGTTTTGACCTAAACTCTGGGTGCCCTTATTTTCAACACGGGCTGCTAGTAGTTTTAGTTTTGCAGATTTGTCATCACAGGACCGTGGTTTACGGCTGGAATGATATCCGGAAAGCTTTGTATCCGTATATCTCCTTCAGTTGTATTTTGTATTATTTTCCGCTGCTATGTAATTTATTGTAATCTCTGATATTTTATAATGTGTAATATATATTCATTACTCTGTATATTCTTGTATTCTGATGGAATTGTTGTAATTAACAATGAAATGTTCTTCTGTTTGTGTTTTGATTTGTCCTGTTCTCAAAACGATCAGAAGTTTCGAACGGTCTTAGTCGGTTTAGCTATCGATTCAAATCGAGCGAAATTCCTTTTCGTCACAGTTGGTATCAGAGCTTTGGTTTACAAAGCTCAGAGAACAAGACACGTTAGAACCAAACGAAAGAATTCATCAGAGATTGGATTAGTAATATCCAAAGGGAATGACTCATTAGAGATGGGATCAGTAGTATCCTAGAACGAGTGAGAAGAGTATAAATAAAAGTGAAAACAAGTTTTGTTTTGAAATTTAAATCGTTTTATACGTATTTGAATGTTTATTTATATTGAATTTGGACGATCCAGTATATATAGATTTTGCATATACGTCTGATCCGCATGTATTTGGAGTTTTAATATACTGGATAGATATATAATCACGCTTTAGTCGCCCGGAGATGATTCTGATGATTGACTAGTTGTCATTAGTATTCATGTTCGAGTGACGAAAGTGGGATAACTATATGATTCCAATTGACTGGTGTGAGAACCAAAATTAGATAGGGTTATTTGTTGTGATTTGGCACCAAAAATGTGATTTTTGACTATATATCAAAATTATGAATTTGAAATGATAATCAACTAATTGATTGATGGTTGTGTTGTTTGATTATTGTTTGAATAATTAAATGTTGAACCTTTAGCCAAATTGAACCAAATAGTGAACCGTATTGAAAATTAGTCGCATTTGCATGCATATGCTTGTATACATTGAACAAGTCATGGCAAGGAGGCTAGAGAAGAGGAATAAAATTGTTTGCTCGACAAATAGGTACATGTTTAATGTATTTCTTGAGTTTTGGGTGATTTTGTAAGCCGATTGGCTAGCCGCTTGGCTTTTTCTTTTTCTTTTGGATTGAAGAAGGTCATGGGAGGCTATATGAAATATCCAGAAGTCCCCGGTGTAGGGGAGGTTATGGCGAAATTTTTCGAAAATTTAGGGTGTTAGCCAAATTTTTGAAAATTTTGAAAGGTTCTTAGAAACTGAAAAGTTGAAGAACTTAAGCCGTAGTGAAAATAATGAAAGTTGAGTTGGTTTGTAAAACAACTTTCGGCTTCGTTCCTTTTCGAGGATGAAAAGTTTTAAGTGGGGGAGATTGTAATAACCCGGAAATCTGAGCAAGTTTAAAATTTTTATTTTGGCAAATTTAATGAATTTTGAATATTTAAAATGGATTATTTTAAATAATAACGACGAGAAAATTTATTTTGAATAGAATTCGAATGAATATATTTATATAGTTCGTCGTTAGAATATAAATATTTATTTTAAATTATAAAAGGAATTGAAAACGGCGCGGTAGTTCGATAATTCGATTTCAAACTTCAAATGGATGTACAGGATTCAAAATAAACCGGAAATTAGCGAAACCAAAAATAATAGAATCTATTTGAGAATATATTTCCAATGAATCCGAAAAATCGAAATTTCATAACGGGAATCAAAAGATATACCCAGTTGAAAATTCAGAATAGTCGTTATGGAATTCTGGCCCTTAAAAATGGCCATTTTTCAAACAGTCTCAGAATTCGATGAAACTAGTTTTGTTAGGATCGTATCGTCAATACGAAGCTAGAAACTATTTTTCTGGAATTTTTAGGGTCCGTATGTGGCCTCGGTAAATTGAAATGTACGTTTAAAATTGAATATATAGAGTTATATTTTAATTTCAGCGAAAACTGAGCGAAACGATCGAAGTGGCTTACAAAACATATCCCATTGTGTTCGGAATGGGGGTAATTAGCTACGAACGACAGTCGGTGGGATCGATTTCGAGTTCGAATGAAAAAGTAACTTTTTATTATTAAATTAAATATTATATTTCTTTTCTCTCTCTTCCTCCCTATACCTTCTCTTTCCACCCCCTCGTTGACCAAACAGAAACAAACGAAATAAAAAAAGGGGAAGAACTCTAAAACCCGTCGCCCGATCCCGACAGACCCCCGCGCGTCTAGTCGCGCCGCCCCCTCCTACCATTGCCGCCGTCGGATACCCCAACCCCCTAGACCCTCTCTCTCTCGTGCAGACTCCGAAGCTCGAACCCGATTCCCCCCCCCCCCCCCGCAGCACCCGACGATCGACGCTCCCAGCTCCTGAACGGGCCCCACCACCGCTAGAAGTCCGCACCACCACCATCTCAACTCTGGCGCGCCCTTCCCCAGCCTTCCCTCCGACAGAAAGCCCCCCTTTTCCTATATGGATGTAAGTTTTCTTGTTTTAAATTTCTTGATATGAATATGATTTTAAATCCTATAGGAATATATGATTTTTAGTTATAAAAGGATTTGATTTTTAATTATAAAAAGATACGATTTTTAATATGATAAAAATTTAATTTTTATATAGAAAAGGGTTTGATCTTTATCGTATGGGAAATATATTTTTAGTGAAGGAAAGTATGAAGTTGAAGTTATAAAAATATAATCTTTATTAGAGGAAAAGCGAGATAAAAATATAATTTTCATTGTATGTAGAGTATAAATATATAATTTTTATAATATTGAAAAGTATAAAAATATAATTTTTATATTATAGAAAGGTTAAAAATATAATTTATATATTATATAGATAGTAAAAATATTATCTTTATATATGTAGCGAAATAAAAATCTGATTTTTATTATATATATAAGGAGGTAAAAATATGATTTTTATAGCGGTGAAATAAAAATTCAATCTTTATATATAAAATAGAAATATAAAAATATAATTTTTATATAGAATGAAGCGTTGTAAAAATATATAAAGAAGAAGAAATAAAAATAGAATTTTTATTTATTGAAATGAAGTAATAAAAATATAATTTTTATTATTAACAGCGGGAAAAGAACATTATAAAAATGTGATTTTTATAACGATGATATTAAAATTCGATCTTTATATTAGAAGTAGAAATATAAAAATATAATTTTTATATAGAAAGTAGTGTTGTAAATATATAAATATATATAAAGTAGAAATAAAAATATGATTTTTATTAATTGAATGAAGCAATAAAAATATAATTTTTATTTGAACAGCCTTAAAGGACTGAATTGGAATTTCAACCGATCCAGACGGTTCAGCAGTTCAAAAGCAAAGCACGGCGGAGTGGAACCCTCTGTGAGAACTTCTCACCTTTTAATTTTGTTTTCTAGTTTATGATATATACTAGGATGCAGACGGTGTTTAGTAGCACCCGACACCCGTCGTCCACAGATCATAGACGACTTGTTTGATTGATTGCATGTTGTTGTGAAAATTGATTGTGTGATGTGATGTGAAATGAAATAAAATATTTATATAAGAAATATTTTATAGATAAAAATAGAATTTTTAACATGTATATAAAATGAAAAGAATATTTATAAACAAATCAGATGATTTGTTTATATCCACACATTTGACTGATATTGATTGGGATGATAAATTTTACACATCGCCCAACTGCACAAATAAAAACTGTGGTTGATTAATTGAAACCCCACACGGGTATTGGGATGAGATTTGACTTACACTAATCCCGATTGTTTAGTTGTATGTCAATTGATTGATTGACAGGCTGTATAAGCGTCGAATATTTATATTTAATGCTTATACAGTGTAGAATGCACTTTGGATGATGGTTGATTATTTATCGTTGCTATTATATACATGTATTGTAGAAAATCCATATAATTCACATTATATGGTAATTGATTGGGCCTCATTCTAATTTGGAAAATAAAGAATAGAAATATATATTCATGTGTTGAATAAAAGCCATGTTGATTAGATTGACGCCATTTTGACGTGAACGATATTTATATCAATTATATTCGTTTTTAAAATGAATATAGAAAAGGAAGTGATTTCAAAATATGATATTTTGAAGTGAATTGAAATTCGAATTAAATTAAAGTGATTTGAATTCAAATTAAATTGAATAGCATTGAAATTCGAATTAAATTGAAATCAATTTGAAATGAATTTAAAATGAATTTATATTAGAAAATTCAATTTTGATTTGAATTTGAGATGGAAGTCAAAATTGTTTTGAATTGAAATCGACGAAATATATATAATATATATATTATATATATATAATGGCCTGAATAGAACGCGCCGCGCTGCGGCAGTTCGCGAATTTCGACCATTGACTCCGAATTGATGTTGCGGGAGATCCGACCATCGGATTCTCCTAAAACCGGAACCATTGGGTTCGTATCGAAAAGATCTTTCTAATGAATATTAGAGATTTGAAATCTAACGTTTGGATTTGGAATTATGTACAAATCAAATTTGGAAAAGGTCACTGTAAGTGCAGTTTGATGGCCTTTTATGGAAATCGACAGTACGACCCTTGATACAATCATTAAAAATAGTAATAATTTGTGTAAAATCATAAGAAATGATTTGTGAAGAATTGGGATGAAAAACTCCATATTTGAAAAGATAAAAATAGATTTTTATCGAAATGAACTAGTTTTGAACTAGAATTATAATTCATTTATTTCTGAAATAAATAAATTGGATTTGAAATGGTTTTGAAAATAACCAGGATTTCCAATATATAGATTGGAAATGGATTTGAATCGAAATTATCTTCGGAATATTTCGATGTGGGATTTTGTGATTATACAGATATTGTTATTGAAATTTGGAAGATATATTTATATCGTTATTTCCAATATGATATTTGTTGGTCGTAGAATTTGATATTGAATATAAGCCGATATATTTTCTATTCAGAGCCTTGTATTTAATATCAAATGTGATTTGGGTTTGTCGTGAATGGTGTCTTCATTAACGCTGTTCTTAAACCCAGTTGTGAAAAAGATTAAATATTTTTGTTTAGATTTAATGAAGGGTACCAATTAAATAATAGTTAATTGGAATTGAATTGGAATTAATTTTTGGGTTTATCGTGAACGGTGTTTTAAATAACATTTGTTCTTTAACCCGATAATTAATGGAATGTGATTTTGGGTTATCGTGAACGGTATCTTTAATAATACTATTCTTAGACCTAATGGAGTTAAGAAAATCAGAAATTAACTAAAGATTAGTTAAGTTGAATGGTTTCTTGGGTATTGATCTGATGTTGGTTTCGGCCTTCGGGGTTAATACTTAGGGAATTGCTCACTTGTTAATTTACGGTTAGGGACTGATTGAATTGTGATGTGATATTGGGTTTATCGTGAATCGTGTTTTAAATGACATTGGTTCTTTAACCCAGCTAAAGATTCAATCTAAGTGGAGTTTTAATGAATCTTTAAATAGATTGAAAAGTGAATTTGATAATTAAAATTATCAAATTCAAGAAATGATCGAGAATGGAGTATCACCAGTTTTGCTCCAGGCGATAGTTAAATCTTTAATTAGATTTGAACGTGAAATGGTAATTGAATTTATGGATAACACCATGGTGTTAGATATGAAGTATTACTAGTTTTACTTCATGGGATGAATAGGTTGGGGTTGGGAAATTTAACAATTGATTACTTCGGCAAGGTGCGTTAATCCCGACTAGTTTGGATAAACCATAATTTGGTTTGAATTGATATTCAAAAGAAGATTAAAGAATAAATTTAAGTAATTTATCTTTGATAAAATTAATGGGAACCTTTCCCAAAGAATAAGAATATTTGAATAAAAGAACATTCTGAATTGGAATGAGGCGTATGTTGTGTTTGTGTAACACTTTTATAATATATACGCGAGTTATTCAGAAAGACCGGGTTTATCCCATTTTGAATAACTGATACGACGATAAGTCGAAGATAAAGACGGTGGTCTAAGACGGAAGTCTTCACATCGTTTGGATAATTACCGACGATCCTGATTGGGCTGTACACCCAAGAGGAGGGAAATAGTTGGTGGTCTTCCAGACGTATTTGGAGATCAATGGATATGCGAGGAAAGTGCCTCCGGTTTCGTTCAGACCCAAAACGAACTTGTAAATGGACTGTGTGTCTGACATTGGAAATCATTCTGTGTGATTGATGGAAATCAGTTGCATGGAGTGGTTTGCCTGTGTGGCATGCTAAGATGCAAATGATCAAGGCTTCTTTTGAAATGCAAAGTCTTGTGGTTGATGATCAAAGCACCGCCTGTGTGGCATAGCTTTGTGTAACATGAAATTGCGAGCCTCACACCCCGGTTGTGAACTAGAAACGGGAGAGGACATCATGGAGGGCATGCGTTTCTTTCTAGCTAGGCTGGTGTCAGTGACCTACCAGCCCTGACATTAATATTATTTTCACCTGTGTGGTTGTTGCTGTTGCGAGGCGCCTCGATTATATTGGATGATCCGGGTCCGATGGAGTCATTCGTTGGCTCATTTGCGCCCCAAAGGGCGGGGAAACGCAGTGTTCAGGCATTTTAATCCACATCGGTGGACCGGCCCTGACGATCCAAGGGGCAGTTGCGGCTGTTCCTGAGTCATGGTAGGCTAGATTGTCTCGAATCGGTAGAGGACGATCCCTGGCCTCGGTTCGCAAATGGAAATCCAACTTCCAAATACGTGACTTTGTGGTTTTATTTGTAGAACCTAGTATGGCGACATAGTGGTATGGGGCATTCATGCCGCCTATGATTTTTACTTATGATTTGAAATTGTTTTGACACTATACACTTATAGTAATAATAAAAGATGAAATTTAGCGTATCAAGCATTCTTTGGCTATTATAAGGTAAAACCCTATCCTCTGGTTTGTGTTGCATTGTGTGATGGGACCTGGGTCTTATAATAGCTTCATCGTTCTTTATTTAGCATTGCGCTGTTGTTTCATGCACTGGTATTCTTGGGAGGAAACCCGTTCCGTGTTTTATGGCGTGGTCCCTTGATTTACCTAACTTTAAAATAAAGATTAATAACTGTTTTAGTTCTCACACCAGTCACATGACTGACCTGGAGTTTATTGTTTTAACCTAAACTCTGGGTGCCCTTATTTTCGACACGGGCAGCTAGTAGTTTTGGTTTTGCAGATTTATCATCACAGGACCGTGGTTTACGGCTGGAATGATATCCGGAAAGCTTTGTATCCATATATCTCCTTCAGTTGTATTTTGTATTATTTTCCGCTGCTATGTAATTTATTGTAATCTCTGATATTTTATAATGTGTAATATATATTCATTACTTTGTATATTCTTGTATTCTGATGGAATTGTTGTAATTAACAATGAAATGTTCTTTTGTTTGTGTTTTGATTTGTTGTGTTCTCAAAATGATCAGACGTTTCGAATGGTCTTAGTCGGTTTAGCTATCGATTCAAATCGAGCGAAATTCCTTTTCGTCACACAAGTCAATTCATACATTGTCATAACATTTATCTCCCCTCCTCCACATCATACCACATTACCTTCGTTTATGCTCATTGTTTACAAACGGACTTTCTATCGAATTAGAAAACCACCAACAAAATATTGTAAAAAAACCACAAGCGCACGGCGTACAATTATAAGTACGGGCGCGAGTACGGTTCGATCCACAAGGAAAGAAGTAATTTCAATCTTACTTAATCAAATTAAACCAAACTTTGAAATGTTTTAACTAACAAAAACTAATGTAAACTAGAAACTAAATTAAGAACTAAATATGAGATTAGAGAGCAATCTAGAGGTAAATCCCCTCTCATACTTATGTAAATTAACAAACGTATGATTTCTGATATCTATTTTTAAGATTAAGTGACATAAATGTTGCGTTTATCATAAGTTTTGTTTATTTATGTTATTAGTTAACATAACATAAACTATCAAACTATAACACAACAATTAAACCACTCTTTGTTCTCATGGAAATGAAACAAAGCAAAATCTATTTTAAGTATGATCTATTCACTATTATAACTAGTGACATAGATCATCAAATTTTGATCTTGCTTTTATTTCATAATCAAAAAGTACCACTTAGCAAATATTAATGTAATTAGTGTTTACATTGAATAAGAATAGTTTATTTGCATGTGCAACATAAACTATCAAACCCACTTTTATAAACTTACATCAAAAATCACTTCCATGAAGCACAAATTAGAGAGATCACAATCATACATATGTTGAACTTACATAAAATTAGAGAGCTTCATTACCCCAAAATTGTAGGGGCTTAGCTTCTAATACATGTCATCATATTGACATATGTGTGTTTCAACATTGGAAAAGAAAGCAAAATGAAAGAAAATCTAAATAGAACAAGAAAAAAAACTAAACTAAGTGCATGTAATAAATCTAAACTATGAACATAAAGTAGAGAGCATGTAAATAAATCAAAGCTATAAACATAAAGTAGAGAGCATGGAAAGTGAAAGAGGCATAGAAATAGACATAAGAAAAAAAGACTTTGAAGCCATTTTTATTGATTTGATCACTTACACTTTCATATGTTAAAAAGGAGATCCAAAATACATGAAACAAAGGGGTTTATATACACGATCTAAAACCCTAAAACCCTAATCACTCTTCTTGAGAATTCCCCCAAAAAGCCCATTCATGAAGCTTCTAATTGTCATTAGCCACTAATAAGTCATGTAGAATGCATGAGGCCTTTTGTCTCATCCAATTAGTCTTTAATATGAAGCTTAAGAATAAGGTGGGCTAGTTGAAAGATGGGGGCCACCACTATCCATAGAATGAATTATTTCTTTGCCTTCTCTTGTGTATATGCATGCTTTTCTTCATTTCTTCATGTTTATATATATCATTTTAGCTCCTAAACTCCTACAAGAGATAATTTCAAGCAACAAGTAAAAGATTTCACAAATTAAAACATGCACAAGTGACCATTTTTTCCTAAATGAGTGATGATTTTGAAAATATTTAAAACATGGCTTGATCATATAAAATACCCAAAAATGTTCATTTATTCAACTAAACAAGAATAAATATATGAATACAAATGTTCATTTCTATGTGCACATCAAATACTCCCACACTTATCTTTTTATTCATTCTCGAATAAAGTAAAAAATCAAGATAAATCCACTTTCGTAAGGAGCACGATTGTATTGAGTGTATGCAACAAGCCGTTAAACCTCTAAGTGTCCCCAGTAGGACGAGTGTTGTGTCGGACGGGTTTTTAGCGGATACTATCCACAAAATCCAAATGTTAAATGTAAAAAAAATATTTACAAAATGCAAGTTTCGAAAGAATATTTACAAATGGGTAATTTACTTTTAAAATTGACACAAAGGAGTTAATACAAGTTGGGTCGTTACTTTGAAATTTTAGTCTGTTACTACTCAAAAATTCATACAAAAGTCTGGTTATCTTTACAAACTCTTCCAGCTTGGCCAGTTGTTTTTGTTGAAAACATGGTGCAAATATGAAATGAATTCTTTAGTCGATATCAACAATCATAAAATGGCATCTCGATTTCCTTTTGGTTAACAATTAGGTCAAATAAGTGAACAAGGTGCTTGGATTTCAAGTGCTTGCTCTCTCTTTTTATGAAAAATATTTACATTATTATTATTATTTACAAACGCCTAGGTATACCACTTTCGCCCTACATTACGACTAATGCGAGGGTCGGTAATCCTTAGTTGTCCAACTCATGAAATGAATCCAAGATATAACCAATGCACTGCATTACGACTTACGTGGGAGCTGGGAAATAGCTTGGCAAGTTTGCACACCAACGCTAGATGTACTAGCAATGTCGGACACCCTTGGACTATTAATATATACATATATTCTTCTTCTTTTCTTTTTTTTTAAACATAAGGGAGAGAGTTAACCGAGAATATTTTAGCACTACTTCACTTAAAAGATCTAAAATGTTATCGCAAGTAGTCTAAATCAACCATTCAATTAATCAGATTACAATTTAGAAAACATTTCATACTCATTACTTACGAATCTCCCTATATACAAGTTACACCAAATTTGCTCATAATTCAAATTTTTCTGTCATTAAGAGAAATGAATTTCCAAACATTTTAATCGAACGACCAAAATCTTATGCTAACTACATCTTGTCTTATATAAAAGTGAATAGAAATGCGAAACTCTTTTTTTTATTTCCTTTTTTCAATTTTTTTAAGAAAAGGGGAAAAAAATGCAAACTTAAACTATGCAAAACAGAATGAAAATGAGACTCCCCCTACACTTTATTTCGACTCTGTCCCCACGGTCAACCTAAGTGGCAAGAGAAAATAAAAAAATAGGAAAAGAAAATTTTGAAAATATGCCCTATATTTACAAAAAAGATTTTTTTTACAGTATATAAGAAAATATATTGACAAGAAATGAAACGATCTTACAAAGACCGGTTCATTTGTCTCTTCAAGTATGAGAGACAGCTCAAGCTCGAAAAACCAAATCGTAAAAGATTTCGAATTTGGACGTGGATTTGGAAAAAACAAATGTCGTTTTATTAAAAATCGATTGAGTTACTTTATTTTCGATGATTTTTGGGTTAGATTGAATAAATGGTTGAAATTCACTTTTAATTTCACCAATTTGAATTTCAAATTTATCATTGAAAATTTGTTCAAAAATAATGATTTCAAAATCCAAATGGTGATTCAAATCTACTCTTTCACAATTCAACTCTTCTTCGAAAAGTCCAAAAAAATCGTTTTCATTAAATTCATCTTCCTTTGAATTATTAACAACTTCATTACTTATATCAATTTCAAAGTCCAAAGTTGTTATTTTCAAATTTTCAAAAAAAGGAAGATGGAATTTTAAATTATGTTCTAACCTCTCAGAAGAATTGAAATCCAACTCAATTACCATGTTTTCAATAACTTCGTTACGATTGTTATTTTCAGTTTCAAAAGTTGTTATTTGAAAATCGTTGATTGTAGCTGAAGGTGGATTATTATTTGAATCGTCACGCATTTGGATTTGATTTTGTTTCTCACGAAACTTCAAGTAATTTTCATACAACCAATCCGTGCAGTCATCTTCGTTCTTTTTCTTAATAAAATCCAATTTATAATTATTTACATGAGAATTTTCGTTTTGAAATTGTTGAGAGCAAATATTTCAGTAGCACCGCAACTGAAATTATTCTCATTGCCAAAATTATTTGAGAAGTGATTCACATTTTCATTTTGAATTTGAAATTTATTTTGGAGTTCGAAATTGAATTGGCAAGTGTTATAATCAAAATCATCTGAATTAGGAATTGAATTTGAATTTAGAATATTTTGAAAACTTTGACATGAATTGTTGCACATATTTGAAACATACAATTCGTTCTTTCTTTGAATTTCAAGTAAAGATTCAATACTTGCATCCAAGGTTGCGGGTTGATCGTTATTTTGAAAAATTTGTGGTGCAAAATCCGAATTATTTTGAAATTTTTGAAAAGAATCATTGCATATTAATGAATTTTATCATTCATTTGTTTATTGAAGTTGTTATGTGTTCGTTTCAAGCATTTCAATAAAAGATTCAAGATTTGAGGGTTGATTGTCATTTTGAAAATTTTGTGGTGCAAAATCTGAATTATTTTGAACATTTTGAAAAGCTGGTAGCGTAAAATCCAAATTTTTTGTGCAATAGTTATTATTAAAATATCCATATGAATTTGGTGTAAAATTATATGGATTACATTGATTTTAACAACTATCGTAAAATTCATGGGAATAAGGAAAAATGTTTTTTTTTGAATTTTTTGCTTAAGAGAAAAGAAAATATCCATAAAAGAAACTTTTTTTTTTCAAATATAAAAAGGTGAAAAACAAAATTTACAAAATGAAAAAGTTTTTTGTTTTAGATTTTGACTTTTTTGTTCTTTTTTAATGTTTGCATGAACCTAATGCAACATATGAATGCAAACTAAATATTTACAATTTTCTAAAATTATATAATGACGGTTAGATTAATTTCAATAAAAGATTTCTCAGCTAGTTAACGGACAGGAGTTATCGGTGCACCAGGAATCACCCTAACAATGCAGCCGAAGGTTTAAGTAGCTTCAGAGAAACAACCACAATAATATTTACGAATCATTGTAATATTTATAAATTGTTATTACTCTGTCGTAGTCTAGACACGGAGAAATAATTCGTCAAAAATAAACCAATTTGTCAAAATATAATGATGTCCTTAGAAAATAAAAACAAAAACAAGATGAATGAAAAACAGAAATTAAACGTGAATTAACGATGCAACTACAAATGAATTTTTATTTTGTTTTTGGATTTTTTATGAATACAAATGCAATAAAATAACAATGCAAAGAAAATAAAGGGTTTAAAACACGATACCTAGGCATGCAGATTTTTATTAGCAAATTATTTTTTTAAGCGGCGCTTTTTAGCAAGCGAAAGCAAAATTTTAAGCAAAGCAAAGCAGCTCCTCCTTGATTTCCTGTAACCTAAAAACGATGAGAAACCAAAATAGAAGCGCACATTTCTATTGTTTTTCAAAGGCAAATGATTCTCTCTTTTTTTCGGAGAAAACTTCACACAAAGAAATTTTGAAAACCAAATGAAAAATGAGAGAGCTACTTACACAATTCCAACGACAGAATTCCAAAACCAAAATGAAGTAGAAAAAAAAGAGTAGAAGAAAATTAAAAAGAATAAAATAAAACCAAGTAAAGAAGCCCAAGTTCAAATACACGCCCAACCAAGTCGGCCTAAAACTACACAACCATGCTAACTTAAAAGAAATAAAACTCAACCCACTTAACGATCTGTAGTCGTTACTTGGAAAGATCAACAAACTTAAAAAAGACGAACGAGAGGAAAAATAAAACAAAATAAAAATCAAATTAAAGGGGAAATCACGATTTGATGTTTTAATGGGGAGATTGGGTTAAGGTGATTTTTGTGCTGATGGTGGAGATGCGTCTCAAGTCGCAGATTAGAGGGGGGAGTTTCTAGGCGATTATGGGTTTGGCAGGTGAATTCGTGGGGAAGTTTTGAGGTATGGCGTTAGGGAGGAAGGCTCTTTTGTAGTGTGTGGTGGGGAGAGATTCGTTGTTGGTCTTGGCTGTTGAACTGGAGTTGTAGAGAATTCGGTTTGTTTTGGTCGGTGAGTGCCAGGCTGTGTTTGTGAAGTGCAGTTGTAGTTGGTGTTTGGATAGTGACAGTGATTTGGTTTTTGGTATTTGTGTGAGGAACTGATGAAGTTGGTTGCCTGTTGTCGTGATTTGCGCGAGTTTATTTCAAGTTTTAGGGCCGGCGGAGTGGATTCGTGTAATGCAAGAGGAAGAGAATTGGTGGACTCGAGGGTTTGTAGCAGGAGTTAGAAGGAGATAAGGCCGAGCTACAAGTGGCAGTTTGGAGGAATGGTATGTGGTGATTTGAAAGGCAGATGGGGGGACTTGAAGGTTTGATTGTAGCTGCAGTTTTGAAGAAGGTTGTTTATTAATGCTTGGTTTCCAGTTTTTGAATTAGGGTGTGTTTACAAGGGATAATTGTTTGGAGTGGTATGAAGTGTGTAGTTTGCTTTGAGTTGCGGATGAGGCTGTCTATACTAGAAATCAAAACCAAGCAGGGTGGTTTTGAATTTGATGTGGGGATTGGTGGACTACTTTGATGATAATGCTATGTAGCAGGGATGTAGGTTGGCAATGTAGTTGATGATGGAAATGAGTTTGAAGGTTTGTATGGTGTTGTTTGTTTAGTAGGAGCAGAGAAAGGCAATAGTTGATGGAGTGTGAAAACCCGTAACTTCCCCGTGAAGGAAAGAGCGGATAATTCGAGAACAAGCCACAAAATAGAATGCAGATGGAAGAACATTTCATTGTATATTACAACAATGCATCAGAATACAAGAATATACAGAGTATAAATGAATATTACATAGAAATACCAGAGATTTAAATTACATTTAAATACATCGCAGCGGAAAATAATACAATACACAACTAGAAAGAGATACAGATACAAAGCTTTCCGGATATCGTTCCATCTGTAAACCAGGATCCTGTGAATATAAATCTGCAAAACCAAAACTACTAGCTGCCCGTGTCAAAATAGGGGCACCCAGAGTTTAGGTTAAAACAATAAACTCCAGGCCAGTCATGGAACTGGTGTGAGAACTAAAACAGTTGTAAATCTTTATTTTTAAAGTTAGGTAAATCAAGGGACCACGCCGTATAACACGGAACGGGTTTCCTCCCAAGAATACCAGTGCATAAAACCAACAACGCAATGCTAAGTAAAGAAAAATGAAGCTGTTATAAGACCCAGGTCCTATCACACAATGCAACGCAAGCCGGGGGATAGGGTTTTCCCTTATAACAGCCAAAGAATGCTTGATACGTTTAAAACAGATTATTTGATACTATTATAAGTGCATAGTGTATGAAACAACTTCAAACCATAAGTATCAATCATAGGCAGCATGGGTACCATATATCATGTCGCCATACTAGTTCTATAATTAAAACCGCAAAATCACGTATTTGGAAATTGGATTTCCATCTATGAACCGAGGCCAGGGATCGTCCTCTACCGATTCGAGACTCTCTAGCCTGAGCCTCAGGCAAGCACGCAGGCAAGCCTTGGAGTGACAGGGCCGGTCCACCGATGTGGATTATTATGCCTGAACACTACGTTTCCCCGCACTTTGGGGCGTAAATGAGCCAACGAATGGCTCCATCGGACCCGGATCGTCCGATCTAACCGAGGCGCCTCGCAACAGCAACAACCACACAGGTGAAAAGTATATAAATGTCAGGGCTGGTAGGTCACTTACACCACCCTAGCTAGAAAGAAACGCATGCCCTCCCTGAGGTCCTCTCCCGTTTTTGGTTCACAACCGGGGTGCGAGGCTCGCAAATTCACGTTACACAAAGCTGTGCCACACAGGCTATGCTTTGATCATCACCACAAGACTTTGCTTTTCAACAGAAGCCTCGATCAATTTCCACTTAGGCATGCCACACAGGCAATTCACTCCATGCGTTTGATATCCATCAATGTATAACCCCTGAGCTCGTACGTCTCAGAGAAGGGCGTTAAGCAAGAGAATAAATTCTCCGCCGCCAAATAGATATATATTTACTAGAGATCAATCACACAGACTAAAATCCAATGTCAGACACACAGTCCATTTACAAGTCCGTTCTGGGTCTGAACGAAACCGGAGGCACCTAGTACCCCGCATATCCATCGATCTCCAAGTACGTCTGGACGATCACCAACTGTTTCCATCTTCTTGGGTGTACAGCCCAATCAAGATCATCAGTAATCACCCAAATGACGTGAAGACCTTCGGTCTTCAACCACCGTCTTTATCTTCAAATTCGTCGTATCAGTTATTCAAAATGGGATAAACCCGGTCTTTCTGAATAACCCACGTATATATTATAAAAGTGTTACACCAACACAACATACGCCTCATTCCAATTCATCAGTCACTAACCGTAAATTAACCAGAGAATAATTCCCCAAATATTAACCCCGAAGGCCGAAACCAATATCAGATCAATATCCAGAAAACCATTCTGCTTGGCTAACCGACAGTTAGTTTCTAAATTTCACATTCATAGGGAGAGGTTCCCATTAATTTTATCAAAGATAAATCATTAAAATTTATTCTTTAATCTTCTTTTGAATTTCGATTCAATTTGTCGGAATTAGCGAACCATACCGAAGTAATCATTTGTTTTATTTCCCAATCCCAACCTATTCATCCCATGAAGTAAAACTGGTTATACTTCATATCTAACACCATGGTGTTATCGGTAAATTCAATTACCATTTCACGTTCAAATCTAATTAAAGATTTAACTATCGCTTGGAGTAAAACTGGTGATACTCCATTCTCGATCTTATCAATCTATTTAAAGATTCATTAAAACTCCACTTAGTTTTAATCTTTAACTGGGTTAAAGAATCAGTGTCATTTAAAACACAGCTCACGATAAACCCAAAATCACATTCCATTAATTATCGGGTTAAAGAACGAGTGTTATTTTAAACACTGTCCACGATAAACCCAAAAATCAATATCCATTCAATTCCAATTAAATATCATTCAATTGATACACTTCATTAAATCTAAATAAAAAGATTTAATCTTTTCTCAACTGGGTTCAAGAACAGTGTTAATGTAGACACCATTCACGACAAACCCAAATCACATTTGATATTCAATACAAGGCTCTGAATAGAAAATATATCGGCTTATATTCAATATCAAATTCTACGATTAACAAATGTCGTATTGGAAATAACGATATAAATATATATCTTTCAAATTTCCATAACAACATCTGTATAATCACGAATTCCAACATCGAAATATTCCGAGGACGATTTCGATTCAAATCCACTCCAATGCAATCATTGGAAATTCTGGTTATTTTTAAAACCCTTTCAAATTCAATTTATTTATTTAAAAATAAATAGAATTATAATTCTAGTTCAAAACTAGTTCATTTCGATAAAAATTTATTTTTATCTTTTCAAATATGGAGTTTTTCATCCCAATTCTTTCTAAATCATTTCTTATGATTTTACACAAATTATTACTATTTTTAATAATTTTATCAAGGCCTGTAGTGTCGATTTCCATCAACGGCCATCGAACTGCACTTACAGCGACCTTTTTCAAATTTGATTTGGACATAATTCCAAATCCAACCGTTAGATTTCAAATTTCTAATGTCCGTTAGAAAGCTCTTTTCGATACGAACCGAACGGTTCCGGTTTCAGGAGAATCCGACGGTCGGATCTCCCGTAATATCCGCTCGAAGTCAATGGTCGAAATTCGCGAACTGCCGCGGTGCGGCGCGTTCTATTCAGGCCATTATATTATATATAATATATACTTCGTCGATTTCAATTCAAAACGTGCTTTATAAATCGTTTTAAATTCATTTTCGAAACGGTTTTAACTTCATATTCAATTTCAAATCAAAATTGAATATTCCAATATAAATTCGTTTTAAATTCTTTTCAAATTGATTTCAATTCGAATTCATTTATATTCAAATTCAATTCGAATTCATTTCTATATAGTTCGAATTTCAAATCTATTCAATTTCAAATCTATTCAGTTTTCATTGAAGAATGAATTAAATCGATACAAATATCGTTCACGTCAAAATGGCGTCAATCTAACCAACACGGCTTCATATGTTCCTATTTTCAAATATTCTATTTCAAATATTTCTATTTCAAATATTTCTTTTTCGAAACTGGAATGAGGCCCAATCAATTACCATATAAAGTTAATTATATGGATTTTCTACAACACATGTATACAATAACAACGATGAATAATCAACCATCATCCAAAGTGCATTCTACACTGTATAAGCATCGAATATAAATATTCAACGCTTATAGCAGCCTGTCAATCAATCGATCGACATACAACTAATTATTGGGATTAGTGTACGTCAAATATCATCCCAATACCCATGTGGGGTTTCAAACAATCAAACACAGATTTTATTTGTGCAGTTGGGCGATGTGTAAAATTTATCGTCCCAATCAATGTCCTTTAAATAGGTGTACATAAACAAACCGTCAGGTTTGTAAATGAATATTTATTTATTCACATTCACGTTAAAAATTATATTTTTAACGACCAAAATATTTTATTCAAACTACGAATATTCTATTCGGTTCATTTATTCAATAAAATGATATTTTTATTTTTCTAACATATTTTAGAAAATTTCGGCGGCATAACGGCACGATACTAGAAACGGGACAAAGCCTTATCCCCGGTCTAGTGAAGGCCCACGCCATTCACACATCAATCAAATTCATTCCATTTCACCAAACAATTCAATTCAAACCAAATAATCTAACTAACTATACAACCAAACAATTAAACAAACAAGTCATCCATGGTCTGTGGATGGCGGGTGTCGGGTGCTACTAAACACCGTCTACATCCTAGTATACATATATGACTAGAAAAAGAAATTGAAGAGTGAGAAGTTCTCACCAATAGCTATCCTAACTCCACGGCACTTCATTTATAGAAATCTTCGCTGTTCCTGCCTCTTGTCACTTTTTTTGCCCGTATTCTCTACATATGTAAAAATCACATTTTTACTTCGTTATTCAATATATAAAAATCGAATTTTTACTTCGTTGTTCAATATATAAAAATCGAATTTTTACTTCGTTGTTCAATATATAAAAATCGCGCCTTTTCTATTATAAAGATTTCACCTTTTCATATATAAATATTTCGCCTTTTCATATATAAATATTTCGCCTTTTCATATTGAAAAATCCGGTCTTTTCTATTTGCAAACTTATAATCCTTATCTTCATGAAAATCGAATGTTTATGCAAGTAAAAATCATTTTTTTTATATAATATAATACTTTGAAAATAAAATAAAAATGAATGTAAATAAAAAGCACACCTTTATCTCGGATTTTGATGAAGCAGAGAGGGGCTGCGGGGTTTAGAAATCTCGAATTGGAAGGGAGAAAATAGGGGGGTGCTATTTGTAGGCGGCGACGGCAAGAAAGGAGAGTGGGGGCCTGGTGAGGTGCGTCGCCTCCTGGAGAAGCACGATGGCCGGAGTCGGTGAGCAAGCGGGGTGGCCTTGGGGTTTTCGCGAGCTGGAGACAGTGGAAGGAGAGCGAGCGCCGAGGGGGGAGAAGCGATGGACGGAGGCGGAGGGAGCTGCAATGGTGTCGGGGGCGGTGGGGCACAGTGGCGACGTCGATCGCCTCCGATTAGGTTTTTTTTTTCAAATGGACTGTCGGGGAAGAAAAGAAGAGAGGGGGGGGGGGGGGCTATGTGTAATCTATATATATAATATAATATATTTTAATTTTAAAAGCAACTTTTTCATACGAATCCGAAACGAGACCCACCGCCTGTCGTCCCTAGCTAATTACCCCCATTCCGAACACAATGGGATATGTATCGTAAGCTGATTCAACCATTTCGATCAGTTTCCGTTAAAATCAACATATAACTCTATATATTGAATTTGAACGCGCATTTCAATTTACTGGGGTCACATATTAACTTGAAAAATTCCAGAAAAATATTTTCTAGCTTTGTATTGACGATACGGTCCTAACAAAACTAGTTTCGTCGAATTCTGAGACCGTTTGAAAAATGGCCATTTTCCAGTCGATTAAAATCAACTGAAACTGGTCAAACACGTTTTCTTTTGCCACGCTCACATATTGATTCGAAAAATTATGAAATTTGGAATCTAGCAATAACTTTACATCATGGAACCAACAGAAGTGGTATCGTCGAAATCCGAGGTCGTTTGCAAAATGCCCATTTTTAAGGGCCTAAATTCCATAGCGACTATTCAGAATTTTCAACTGGACATATCTTTTGATCCCCGCTATGAAATTTCGATTTTTCAGATTCGTTGGAAAGATATTATCAAATAGATCCCATCATTTTCGGTTTCACTAAAATCCGGCTTATTTTGCACCCGGTACATTCAATTTGAAGTTTGAAATCAAATTATCGAACTACCATGCTATTTTCAATTCCTTTTATAATTATAAATAATTATTTATATTCTAACGACGACGTATATAATATATACGTTCTAATTCCATTCAAAATAAATTTCTCGTCGATATTATTTAAAATAATTCATTTTAAATAATCAAAATTCGCTAAAATTGTCAAAATAAAATTTTTAAACTGGCCCAGATTTTCGGGTTGTTACAATCTCCCCCACTTAAAACTTTTCGTCCCCGAAAAGGAACAAAGTCGAAAGTGCTTTGATTAATCAACTCTACGTTCGATCTGGCTTCCATTCTCCAACTTTTTAGTTTCTGAGAAATTTATAAAATTTGGCTAACACCCAAAATTTTCGAAAAATTTCGCCATAACCTACCCTGCACCGGGAGCCACGGGAAAATCCCGAAATTGCCATAGAGGCCTTCTGATCTCAAAAAGAAAAAGAAAAAGCCAAGCGGCTAGCCAATAGGCTCATAAAATCATCATCACCCAAACAAAACAGTAAATTATGTAGTAAACATGTACCTATTTGTCGGGCAAACAAATTTTATTCTCTGCTCTAGCCTCCTTGCTATGACCTGTTCAATGTAAGTATATGTATATGCAAGCAAATGCGACCAAATTTCAATATAATTCAATATTTGATTCAAATGAACTAAATGGTTCAAATTTTAATTATTCAAACAATAATCAAACAGCATAACCATCAATCAATTAGTTGGTTATCATTTCAAATGTATAACTTTGATATATGGTCAAAAATCAGATTTTTGATGCCAAATCACAACAATAGGCCCTACCTAGTTTTTGGTTCTCACACCAGTCAATAGGAGATATATAGATATTACACGTTCGTCACTCGAATATACATTCTAATGATGGAGCTCCATCATCAAAATCATCTCCGGGCGATTAGAGTGTAATTCTATATCTATCCAATATATTAAAACTTCAAATACACGTTTGCAAGGCGTATATGCAAAATCTTTATAAACTGGACTGTCCTAATCAATATAAATAGATAATCAAATACGAATAATTGATTTAAATTTTCAAAACAAAATTTGTTTTCACTTTCAAAAATACTCTTCACACTCGTTCTAGGATACTACTGATCCCATCTCTAACGAGTCACTCTCATTGGATATTTCTAATCCAATATCTGATGAATTCTTTCGTATGGTTCTAATGTGTCATGTTCTCTGCTTTGTAAACCAAATCTCTGATACCAACTATGAAAACCTGTAACTTCCCCGTGAAGGAAAGAGCGGATAATTCGAGAACAAGCCACAAAATAGAATGCAGATGGAAGAACATTTCATTGTATATTACAACAATGCATCAGAATACAAGAATATGTAGAGTATAAATGAACATTACATAGAAATACTAGAGATTTAAATTACATTTAAATACATCGCAGCGGAAAATAATACAATACACAAAGGAGATATACGGATACAAAGCTTTCCGGATATCGATCCAGCTATAAACCAGGATCCTGTGAATATAAATCTGCAAAACCAAAACTACTAGCTGCCCGTGTCAAAATAGGGGCACCCAGAGTTTAGGTTAAAACAATAAACTCTAGGCCAGTCATGTAACTGGTGTGAGAACTAAAACAGTTGTAAATCTTTATTTTTTAAAGTTAGGTAAATCAAGGGACCACGCCGTATAACACGGAACGGGTTTTCTCCCAAGAATACCAGTGCATAAAACCAACAGCGCAATGCTAAGTAAAGAAAAATGAAGCTGTTATAAGACCCAGGTCCTATCACACAATGCAACGCAAGCCGGGGGATAGGGTTTTCCCTTATAACAGCCAAAGAATGCTTGATACGTTTAAAACAGATTATTTGATACTATTATAAGTGCATAGTGTATGAAACAACTTCAAATCATAAGTATCAATCATAGGCGGCATGGGTACCATATATCATGTCGCCATACTAGTTCTATAATTAAAACCGCAAAATCACGTATTTGGAAATTGGATTTCCATCTATGAACCGAGGCCAGGGATCGTCCTCTACCGATTCGAGACTCTCTTGCCCGAGTCTCAGGCAAGCGCGCAGGCAAGCCTTGGAGCGACAGGGCCGGTCCACCGATGTGGATTATTATGCTTGAACACTACGTTTCCCCGCCCTTTGGGGGCGTAAATGAGCCAACGAATGGCTCCATCGGACCCGGATCGTCCGATCTAACCGAGGCGCCTCGCAACAGCAACAACCACACAGGTGAAAAGTATATAAATGTTAGGGCTGGTAGGTCACTGACACCACCCTAGCTAGAAAGAAACGCATGCCCTCCCTGAGGTTCTCTCCCGTTTTTGGTTCACAACCGGGGTGTGAGGCTCGCGAATTCACGTTACACAAAGCTGTGCCACACAGGCTATGCTTTGATCATCACCACAAGACTTTGCTTTTCAACAGAAGCCTCGATCAATTTCCAATTAGGCATGCCACACAGGCAATTCACTCCATGCGTTTGATATCCATCAATGTATAACCCCTGAGCTCGTACATCTCAGAGAAGGGCGTTAAGCAAGAGAATAAATTCTCCGCCGCCAAATAGATATATATTTAATAGAGATCAATCACACAGACTAAAACCCAATGTCAGACACACAGTCCATTTACAAGTCCGTTCTGGGTCTGAACGAAACCGGAGGCACCTAGTACCCCGCATATCCATCGATCTCCAAGTACGTCTGGACGATCACCAACTGTTTCCATCTTCTTGGGTGTACAGCCCAATCAAGATCATCAGTATTCAACCAAACGACGTGAAGACCTCCGGTCTTCAACCACCGTCTTCATCTTCAAATTCGTCGTATCAGTTATTCAAAATGGGATAAACCCGGTCTTTCTGAATAACCCACGTATATATTATAAAAGTGTTACACCAACACAACATACGCCTCATTCCAGTTCATCAGTCACTAACCGTAAATTAACCAGAGAATAATTCCCCAAATATTAAGCCCGAAGGCCGAAACCAACATCAGATCAATATCCAGAAAACCATTCTGCTTGGCTAACCGACAGTTAGTTTCTAAATTTCACATTCATAGGGAGAGGTTCCCATTAATTTTATCAAAGATAAATCATTAAAATTTATTCTTTAATCTTCTTTTGAATTTCGATTCAACTAGTCGAAATTAGCGAACCATACCGAAGTAATCATTTGTTTTATTTCCCAATCCCAACCTATTCATCCCATAAAGTAAAACTGGTTATACTTCATATCTAACACCATGGTGTTATCGGTAAATTCAATTACCATTTCACGTTCAAATCTAATTAAAGATTTAACTATCGCTTGGAGTAAAACTGGTGATACTCCATTCTCGATCTTATCAATCTATTTAAAGATTCATTAAAACTCCACTTAGTTTTAATCTTTAACTGGGTTAAAGAATCAGTGTCATTTAAAACACAGTTCACGATAAACCCAAAATCACATTCCATTAATTATCGGGTTAAAGAACGAGTGTTATTTAAAACACTGTCCACGATAAACCCAAAAATCAATATCCTTTCAATTCCAATTAAATATCATTTAATTGATACACTTCATTAAATCTAAATAAAAAGATTTAATCTTTTCTCAACTGGGTTCAAGAACAGTGTTAATGAAGACACCATTCACGATAAACCCAAATCATATTTGATATTCAATACAAGGCTCTGAATAGAAAATATATCGGCTTATATTCAATATCAAATTCTACGATTAACAAATGTCGTATTGGAAATAAAGATATAAATATATATCTTTCAAATTTTCATAACAACATCTGTATAATCACGAATTCCAACATCGAAATATTCCGAGGACGATTTCGATTCAAATCCACTCCAATGCAATCATTGGAAATTCTGGTTATTTTTAAAACCCTTTCAAATTCAATTTATTTATTTAAAAATAAATAGAATTATAATTCTAGTTCAAAACTAGTTCATTTCGATAAAAATTTATTTTTATCTTTTCAAATATGGAGTTTTTCATCCCAATTCTTTCTAAATCATTTCTTATGATTTTACACAAATTATTACTATTTTTAATAATTTTATCAAGGCCTGTACAGTCGATTTCCAAAAACAAACCGTTAGATTTCAAATTTCTAATGTTCGTTAGAAAGCTCTTTTCGACACGAACCCAACGGTTCTGGTTTCAGGAGAATCCGACGGTCGGATCTCCCGTAATATCCGCTCGAAGTCAATGGTCGAAATTCGCGAACTGCCGCGGCGCGGCGCGTTCTATTCAGGCCATTATATTATATATATAATATATATAATATATACTTCGTCGATTTCAATTCAAAACGTGCTTTATAAATCGTTTTAAATTCATTTTCGAAACGGTTTTAACTTCATATTCAATTTCAAATCAAAATTGAATATTCCAATATAAATTCGTTTTAAATTCTTTTCAAATCGATTTCAATTCGAATTCGTTTATATTCGAATTCAATTCGAATTCATTTCTATTTATTTTCAATTCGAATTCATTTCTATTTATTTTCAATTCGAATTCATTTCTATTTATTTTCAATTCGAATTCATTTCTATATAGTTCGAATTTCAAATCTATTCAATTTCAAATCTATTCAATTTTCATTGAAGAATGAATTAAATCGATACAAATATCGTTCACGTCAAAATGGCGTCAATCTAACCAACACGGCTTCATATGTTCCTATTTTCAAATATTCTATTTCAAATATTTCTATTTCAAATATTTCTATTTCAAATATTTCTATTTCAAATATTTCTTTTTCGAAACTGGAATGAGGCCCAATCAATTACCATATAAAGTTAATTATATGGATTTTCTACAACACATGTATACAATAACAACGATGAATAATCAACCATCATCCAAAGTGCATTCCACACTGTATAAGCATCGAATATAAATATTCAACGCTTATAGCAGCCTGTCAATCAATCGATCGACATACAACTAATTATTGGGATTAGTGTACATCAAATATCATCCCAATACCCGTGTGGGATTTCAAACAATCAAACACAGATTTTATTTGTGCAGTTGGGCGATGTGTAAAATTTATCGTCCCAATCAATGTCCTTCAAATAGGTGTACATAAACAAACCGTCAGGTTTATAAATGAATATTTATTTATTCACATTCACGTTAAAAATTATATTTTTAACGACCAAAATATTTTATTCAAACTATGAATATTCTATTCGGTTAATTTATTCAATAAAATGATATTTTTATTTTTCTAACATATTTTAGAAAATTTCGGCGGCATAACGGCACGATACTAGAAACGGGACAAGGCCTAGCCTTATCCCCGGTCTAGTGAAGACCCACGCCATTCACACATCAATCAAATTCATTCCATTTCACCAAACAATTCAATTCATACCAAATAATCTAACTAACTACACAACCAAACAATTAAACAAACAAGCCATCCATGGTCTGTGGATGGCGGGTGTCGGGTTCTACTAAACACCGTCTGCATCCTAGTATACATATATGACTAGAAAAAGAAATTGAAGAGTGAGAAGTTCTCACCAATAGCTATCCTAACTCCACGGCACTTCATTTATAGAAATCTTCGCTGTTCCTGCCTCTTGTCACTTTCTTTGCCCGTATTCTCTACATATGTAAAAATCACATTTTTACTTCGCTATTCAATATATAAAAATCGAATTTTTACTTCGTTGTTCAATATATAAAAATCGAATTTTTACTTCATTGTTCAATATATAAAAATCGCGCCTTTTCTATTATAAAGATTTCACCTTTTCATATATAAATATTTCGCCTTTTCATATATAAATATTTTGCCTTTTCATACTGAAAAATCCGGTCTTTTCTATTTGCAAACTTATAATCCTTATCTTCATGAAAATCGAATGTTTATGCAAGTAAAAATCATTTTTTTATATAATACTCTGAAAATAAAATAAAAATGAATGTAAATAAAAAGCACACCTTTATCTCGGATTTTGATGAAGCGGAGAGGGGCTGCGGGGTTTAGAAATCTCGAATCGGAAGGGAGAAAATAGGCGGGTGCTGTTTGTAGGCGGCGACGGCAAGAAAGGAGAGTGGGGGCCTGGTGAGGTGCGTCGCCTCCTGGAGAGGCACGACGGCTGGAGTCGGTGAGCAAGTGGGGTGGCCTTGGGGTTTTCACAAGCTGGAGACAGTGGAAGGAGAGCGAGCGCCGAGGGGGGAGAAGCGATGGACGGAGGCGGAGGGAGCTGCGATGGTGTCGGGGGCGGTGGGGCACAGTGGCGACGTCGATCGCCTCCGATTAGGTTTTTTTTTCAAATGGACTGTCGGGGAAGAAAAGAAGAGAGGGGGGGCTATGTGTAATTTATATATATAATATAATATATTTTAATTTTAAAAGCAACTTTTTCATACGAATCCGAAACGAGACCCACCGCCTATCGTCCCTAGCTAATTACCCCCATTCCGAACACAATGGGATATGTATCGTAAGCTGATTCAACCATTTCGATCAGTTTCCGTTAAAATCAACATATAACTCTATATATTGAATTTGAACGCGCATTTCAATTTACTGGGGTCACATATTAACTCGAAAAATTCCAGAAAAATATTTTCTAGCTTCATATTGACTATACGGTCCTAACAAAACTAGTTTCGTCGAATTCTGAGACCGTTTGAAAAATGGCCATTTTCCAGTCGATTAAAATCAACTGAAACTGGTCAAACACGTTTTCTTTTGCCACGCTCACATATTGATTCGAAAAATTATGAAATTTGGAATCTAGCAATAACTTTACATCATGGACCCAACAAAAGTGGTTTCGTCGAAATCCGAGGTCGTTTGCAAAATGTCCATTTTTAAGGGCCTGAATTCCATAGCGACTATTCAGAATTTTCAACTGGACATATCTTTTGATCCCCGCTATGAAATTTCGATTTTTCAGATTCGTTGGAAAGATATTATCAAATAGATCCCATCATTTTTGGTTTCACTAAAATCCGGCTTATTTTGCACCCAGTACATTCAATTTGAAGTTTGAAATCAAATTATCGAACTACCACGCCATTTTCAATTCCTTTTATAATTATAAATAATTATTTATATTCTAACGACGACGTATATTATATATACGTTCTAATTCCATTCAAAATAAATTTCTTGTCGATATTATTTAAAATAATTCATTTTAAATAATCAAAATTCGCTAAAATTGTCAAAATAAAAATTTTAAACTGGCCCAGATTTTCGGGTTGTTACATGGAGTTTTGACGATAACGTGGAGTTTCCCGGTTGAAAGGAAGGTGGACAAGGCAATATAGTCAGTTTTGCATTGAAGGATGATGATTTTTTTTATTGTGTTAAAGCATGGTAAATGTTGGGGCTTTGTAGTCAGTTTTGCGTGGATGTATTGCTTGAAATGGAGAAGCGCAATGATTCAGTCGTGTGTGAAATGAAATGGTGAATTCTGAAATGAAGAAGCCTGGTGTATGAAGTAACAGAATGGAGATGTTGTGGTTGGTGTAGACTCGCTGTTTTGAGGATTCAGTCATGTTTATGGTGATGAAGTGAGATGAAGTTGCGAGGAGATCTGGTAACAGTAAGGAGTTGTTTAGACAGTATGGCAATGGGGAGATGTAGTTGGTGGTTGATGACAGTGGTGGAGAAGGCAGAAAATGTATTGAAGATGGGAACAAGT
This sequence comes from Allium sativum, assembly GCA_030737875.1. NCBI lineage: Eukaryota > Viridiplantae > Streptophyta > Magnoliopsida > Asparagales > Amaryllidaceae > Allium > Allium sativum. The sequence goes on from CM060924.1 coordinate 141,228,963, forward strand.
AGAAATGTAATGGTCAAAATTTTAATGTTGATGCAAAAACAAAATATAATGGTCAAAATTGTAATAGATTTTGCAATGAAATTCAACCCTTGTCAAACACAGTTCTGTTAATTTGAAGTGCAAACAATTTCACAATGCAACTACTGTTAATAGGCAAATGCACATGCAAACAGAAATGCACGATTACAAACAACACACAAATAAAATGACACAATGAAAACTGAAAACAGCCAAGCAATTCTAGTGCAGATACACAACATGCATAGAAATGAACACAGCAATGCAAACAGAAACAAAGTTTTTATTTTTTTTAAATATGAGAATGCAATGCAATAACAACTGAGGACAAACTATTTGAATACAAAAATAAATGGAATAAATGCAAAATAAGAACAATTTGTTTAAATAGAGAAGGAATTTTTTTTTAAGAAAAGAAGAATTAGAATAACGAAACAAACACGCACACACAATCCGAACTAAACATAAAAACAAGTGACACACAAAATCTATGAACAAGATCAAACAAAACAAACAAGCAATTAACATTTTTCTTAAGAAGAGCTACAAAAAAGAAAATTAATTCGAAGAATAAACCAAAATTAAATTCCTTCCCCGGCAATGGCGCCAAAAACTTGTTTGCAAACGGATTTCTATCGAATTAGAAATCCATCAACAAAATATTTTAATAAAACTGCAAGCGCACGACGTACAGTTATTAGTACGGGGGCAAGTATGGGTCAATACCGAGAAAGAAGTAATTTCAATCTTACTCAATCAAGTTAAACAAAACTTTGAAATGTTTTAACTAACAAAAACTAATGAAAACTAGAAACTAAATTGAGAACTAAATATGAGATTAGAGAGTAATTTAGAGGTAAATCCCTCTCATACTTATGTAAATTAACAAACATACGATTCATGATCTCTATTTTTAAGATGAAGTGACATAGATGTTGCATTTATCATAAGTGTAGTTCATTTATGTTATTAGTTAACATAACATAAACTATCAAACTATAAAACAACAATAAACTACTCATTGTTCTCATGAAAATGAAAACAAATCTAAACTATGTTAAGTATGATCTATTCATTATTGCAATTAGTGAAATAGATCATCAAATTTTGATCTTGCTTTTATTTCATAATCAAAAAACACTTAGAAAATATTAATGTAATTTGTGTTTACATTGAATAAGAATAGTTCATTTGCATATGCAACATAAACTATCAAACCCACTTATAAAAATTTACATCAAAATCCACTAATATGAAGCACAAATTAGAGAGATCACAATCATACAAATGTTGAACTTACATAAAATTAAAGAGCTTCATTACTCCAAAATTGTAGGGGCTTAGCGTCTATATGTATTATTATATTAACACATGTAAGTTTCAACATTGGAAAAGAAAGCAAAATGGAAGAAATCTAAATAGAACAAGAAAAGAACTAAACTACGTGCATGTAATAAATATAAACTATGAACATAAAGTAGAGAGCATGTAAATAAATCTAAGCTATGAACATAAAATAGAGAGCATAGAAATTTAAGGAAGCATAGAAATAGACATAAGAGAAAAAGAGTTGGAAGCCATTTTATTGATTTGATCACTTACACATTCATATCCTAAAACGAAGATCCAAAATACATGAAACAAAGGGGTATATATAAATGATCTAAAACCCTAATCACTCTTCTTCAGAATTCCCCAAAATGTCCATTCATGAAGCTTCGAATTGTCATTAGCTACTAATAAGTCATGTAGAATGCATGAAGCCTCTTGTCTCATCCAATTAGTCTTTAATATGAAGCTTAAGAATAAGGTGGCTAGTTGAAAGGTCGGGGCCTCCACTATCCATAGACTGAATTCATTCTTTGCCTTCTCTTGTGTATTTGAATGCTTTCCTTCATCTCTTCATATCTATATGTCCTTTTAGCTCCTAAATTCCTACAGGAGACAATTACAAGCAACAAGTAAAAGATTTCACAAAATAAAACATGCACAAGTGACCATTTTTTCTCAAAATGTGTGATGATTTTAAAAATATTTAAAACATTGTTTGATCATATAAAATACCCATAAATGTTCATTTATTCAACTAAACAAGAATAAATATGTGAATACAAATGTGCATTTTTGCGTGCACATCACTCATAATTCTGCAAATACTCTTGATAATCTCTTCAACTTGCTGTCATCCCTGAGACAAAACACACACCCTTGGATTGTGTGTAGTGATCTCAACTGCCCTCACATGCTAACTGACAGAATTGATGGATGCGATATTTCCCTCAATGAATTTAGACCATTGAGTGTTGATTTATCTGATTCTGAATTATTAGAATTCAAGCTAACGGTTGTCGCATTTTCACCGAATAACAAGAAAAGCGAAGGAACTAGAATTTTCTCTAAGATTGATTATGCTTTCTATAACTCGCCTACTATCAACAAATGACCTACTATATTGAATAACTTGCATGTGCCCAACTTATCTGATCACTCTTCTCATATAAATCAAATCGGAGATAATGAATTACGAGGAAGTTAAGCTTCAAAAATTTTGTAAAACCCCACACTTTTCAGCACCCAAATTTCGACAAAAAAACAAAAATTGAACACATCCAATCATGGAGCGTGTATATCTAGTACTTGCAATAAATGAGAATGAGCAAAATTAGAGTACGATAAAAGAAAACTCACAGTGGAAACAAAATAGAATAAACTAGTATTAACTCAAGTAACTACCTTTTTCAAAATAAGTCACTTTGCCAATACCGAGCATGAGAGAGAACAAGAACCGAAGTCCAAACTAAAACATTTATGAGAACCCGACCTTCTCTAGGAAAACCTGGGAGGTTGTAATGAGGAAGGGGATTAGAACAACAAGTTCTGGGGATTAAGAAATGTAGAACACATATTATAATACACAGATTCATCCCGTTTGGTTAACCTAAGATGTATGCCTAACAAGGTTAGTGATTCTAGCCCAACCTTGTAATTGTCTACGCACGACCCTACAACTCTTCCCAAAGTAGTATTCCCAAAGAATAATACCGAGATAGGACGTTTACGCATATTTTTGCGAAGCCTTTATACCAGAGTTTAGCTGGTTACTATATTGAGATTAGACTCCTAATTACGAATTTTCTATATATATATATATATACTTACATTAACTTATCCTTCATTATTTATTGCCTCACTACCAATGATAAATAGGGTGGATTCTTCGTAATCGCTTAAGACCCTAGGCGGACCGATTGGTCACTTATTTTTTCTCGATACTTTACTTATCGTTAACATGAACTAGAAGGCACTAGCCACGGGCGCTACTAGTTAAGGCTTCCGTCATTTACGCATATACCCTTGCTCTGCATAAGATGAGAGATGGTATTTTATTTTTCGTTATACCTCTAGCTAACCTTATTAGATAACACCTTTAGTCGCATATTACTTCCCGTAGGATAGGTAGCCATATCTGATGTTTTAGTTTCTAGGTTTGGGTAGGCGCAGACACCTACCATTTAAGACCCCTAAACTGAAAGACCTATTCTCAGGTGGACTTTTCAATCCTAGTCAGTTAGCCGCTAAGGACCCATGAAGCGGATATACGCGAAGGTTATTAGTTTGTACCCCTTTAACCTTTAATACCTTTCCTATTTGGGATAAGGTGTGCTACGTTATTAAGTCATTCCTGCTTAGTCCCTCTACATGGAAATGATATACATACATGATTCATTTTCATCACGGGTTCATATAGTTAATAAAATTTTACATTATTAACCTACTAAGTCCAACTACATTTTATGTTTCAAGTTCTGCTTTCATTAACATAAATAATTCTACTTTCATTAACATAAGTAAGGAAGGTAATATCCCCTTTTCCCTAGGATTTTTATTTGATTTCTTCCCTAATTTGGACTTAGTATTTAATTGACAATCATATATTACCTTATGACACCCATTTCCTTCTATTTCTATATTTATTGCCGTTTATGACCATAATGGTCATATTTTATATGGAAACTATTTATCAGTCCCAAGTTATCAATTTGTTGTACCTGAACTAGCAATTTCTATTCTTATTCATTTATTTTCTTACTGGTTGACTGTTATACACACACACACACGTACTAGGCCCCTTACATTAAGTTGACAACTTGTGGATGTTGGATTTGTCGGTTGGTTCCGGGAAAACTTCTACCACAAGCTAAACTTAACCTCGTGCCTTGATACGATTATATTTGTGCATTAGACCCCTTACATTAAGTTGTCTACTTGTGGTTGCTGGATTCGCCGGTCGGTTTGGGAAGGCTTATACCACAAGTGGAGCTTAACCTCGTGTCTAAATGCTGTTATAATAAAAAAAATCTAATTGGGGTTTGCAACATTTATCCTAATGGATTTTAGGAATTCTAATCGTTTCCCAATCATTTTCATTTTCCCCAACCAATATTGGCTACAATCGGTATTTATTGATTTGTGGTCCTATTTATGGCAATTAATTATATTGATTGCTACAAATGGTCACCACAAATATATTAATTCAATATGGATTACATTTACCTATAATTCCATAATTGAACCTTATCCAAACATTCAACATTTCTTACATTGTATATTTTACTGTTTTAAGCTGACTTGGATGGATAATGTGTATATATTATATTTATGTTCTTATGCTGTCAACGTAGTTATTACTTTTATTCTTATTATTATTTTAAATTAAATGATTTGGTCTAATCAATTAACCAAACATTTCCTTTTTGTATTCAATCTTGCCAAAAATGTTTCAAATCTCACAAAAGACTGTTAGCCGTAATCATTGTAAACAATGCCTAATTAGTAGAATTGACATATTTCCAAATCACAAGAAATATATGTAAATATATATATCGGAATAGTCAATGAAAATTACGTACAAATATATATTTATATTTATACGTACATTTGCACCACTTTTCCCTTTTTAATCCTTTTTATTTTATCCCTTGTGATTTCAAAATAATGCTTTTTTATTCAAAGGAGGAATGACTAAGCCAAAACCCAACAATATTAAATACAAACAGGAATATTTCATTTATTATTACAATCACATAATTTACCAATTCCATCTTTTTACCTAAATTCACATATTTTATTTTTTAACACTGAACTAAAGTTCTAGAACATAACTACATCTACATGGTGTTTAATGGGACTGATTTCCAGTTCCACAGTGCTATGCAACATGTACAACATATTTCATGACATAACTACAGGAACACGTAAGAACAAGTCTGAGAATCCTACAATTTATATTATACATAGCCACAACTTATAATTCACAAGTTTTAACCATACTTATAATCAGATTTGATGTTTGTCAATAGGTTTACAATATTCAGATGAACAGATCTAATAGGAAATAGGCATAAAACATAGATCTAATTCAAATGAAATAGATAAGTTATTATAACTGTATTCGTAAATTTCCCACTTAACTTATAGCCTCCAAGTCCAAAGTTTGAACCTTATAGGCCTACAATTCCCAAATTCTTATAAATCTATAATTTATTTGGAAAAGGGGAAAATTTCAGATCTGTAGAAATGTACGAAAATAGGAAGAGAGGAAAGAATATGATTTGGAGCATCAGTTTGCATTCTTTTCCATTAGATCTACTTATCCTCTCAATTTCATACGAATTGGATTTTATTTTTTATGTATGAATATATTTTAATTTTAGAAGCTAGGTTTAGAGAAGGAAATGGCAGATCTCCGCTACCTCTGCAGATTTATGTGGAAAAAGAATGAGGCCTTACCCCTTTATTTATAGGGGTGAAAATGGCCTAGGACCGATAAATTTATTTAATTTATCATCGTCCATTCATATTATAAAATATAACGAAATTGCCCCTCAAAACTTAGCCGTCATTGGGCACTATAGGCCTGAAGCGGTCGATACCATCGGGGAACGACAGACCGCCCTTCGGCCGAAATGCCCAATGAAGGCAGGTTAAAGATGGAAAGGAATTTATTAATTATTTTATTTATTAAGTTCCTTCTGTTTTTCGTATTTTATTTGTAACTTTTTCAAACAGACTCCGTTCGAGAAATCCAAACACGAAAGTTGACCAGAATTCTGAGATGAACGCATCTGTTAAAGATTCGTGGCCAAATTCCATTGTTTGTAGAAATTCCTATTTTTGAGATTCTAATTTTAAATAACTAATTATTGTAAACATTCTGGGTTGTCACATTCTTCCCCCCTTAAAAGAAATTTTATCCTGAAATTTTAACACCAAGTTACCCTATCCTACACAATCAATTTGCGTACATCCACTTTGCAACCATGTGTATATGTGCATGGAGTACATAATGCATTTCAACCATGAAACATGCATTTAAGATGATTCTAAATTGGGTAATCTATATGTATGCACTGATATTTTTAAAACATTTTTGAAAACATGATGCGAAACATCCTAAATATATTGGCAGTTCTATATGAATGCAAATTTTGAAAACTCTTTTTCATCCATTACTCTTACACAATTACGAATAAAGTGCAAAGCAAACAATTTTGCATCTTAAATCTACAATCCATAATGTCACGTAATCTAACCGTTTCTCATTTTATTTCTCCTAAACCGAGAAAAGAAAATTAAAGCAAAGTATTTCAACAGTTTTCTCGCATACCAATTGTAACACCCCGTATTTTCTGAGAATATTAAAAGAATGAATTATAGAATACTAAATTTTTAAAGTGAGAATTAAGGGAAACAGGTTACGCCATTGCGTTCGTCTTGGGATTATGCTTGGAATAGAGTCCAAGTTTTCGTAAATCGGACTCCTTATGAAGGAGTTATGACCTTTAGAAGATTCAAGAATTTAAATAATAAAACTAGCCCAAAATTAAAATTTAAGTTTTGAAATTCAAAAACCGCGAAGCAGGATAGGCAGGAAATTTCCCGTCCAAAGACCAGGTCGACCAGGGAGTCGACCTGGAGGTCAACCTGGGTACATAGGTCGACCAGGGGGTCGACCTGAGGGTCAACCCCCCCTCGGGCCAGATCTGAAACCTGACATGTTTCTTTGTGTGATGATTTTCTGAGTCATTAGGGCTTGAGTGGCAAGTTCTGGTTGGTTCTCTTAGGTTTGAATGGCTTTGATTGGTCCTATGTTGATCTAATGGCTCTTATTAAATCAAATTTCTATATAAGCAACCTAAATCTAAACCCTAAACCACACAAATTCATACCAAGAGCCGTCATGCTGTCAACCTAGAGTAGCCGCCATTCTCCTTCACCTAAAAAGCAAGATCAAAGCTAAGAATCAAATCAAATCTAAATTAGAAGAACAATTAGTCTACATCAAAGGAGAGCTATTTAGTTTCAGAAAACAGATCCCAGAAAACAAGATTTTCCTTTTGTTTGTAAGTTCACGTTACTTTTTGAAATAAAAAGTTAATTGTGATTCTGACATTGTAATAAATCTGAATCTGAGATTATGCCTATTTCTATCCGTCTTTTTATATCCATTGGATCTATCTCATTGATAATATTATGTCCATTCTTTGTCTCTTCGTTTCTTCTTCCTTTTTGTTTTATAGCCAGGCTACTGCGAGCCTGAGCCAAATCTCATAAGAGATGAACGTACGTTGGAAATAAAATTGGGCATAATATATGATTTGAACATGGCCAACGCTAAAATTGGGCATAATATATGATTTGGACATGACTCGCGCTAAAATTGGGAAAAGTATTAAATTATGTATAATTGGGCATAACTGATTTGTAACGGATCTGAGGACATAACACATGTTATATTTAAAACACAAAGTGTATCGAACATATGACATGAGATTTGGGGCATAAAGTATTGGACATATGACTTGGAATTTGGGGCATAAATTAAACTGTAAATATGTAAGTTCAAGTTATTTTCAGATTTAAACAACTAATAGTGATTTTGGCACGTAATGAAATGGATCTAAGTCCATGCTTGATGATAAGACAAATCTTTTAGATTAATTCCTATCTTTCTATTGAATCAATGATTTACATGCCTAGGAAGTTATTATTCAATCATGCCTAACTTTGTTGGACATCTGATATATAATCTTTTTTTTTAGGTTCATGATGTTATTTATATTAGATCTATATGTCTATGAGGTTATTTCTGTCAGTTTATTTCAGATCTATCTTTGTTATACCCCAACTCTAATAGATCTGTAATCCTCTTAGGTCCAAAATACTATATTTGATAAATCTACCATTTTAATGCCTGTTTTATGCCTACTCTTGTTTATGTTCCTCTTTCATCCCCTTTATCTTATGAATCTAGATTAACCTCGAATCTAAACTAAAACTTATTATACGTGCTATTGGAATGCGGGGGTATTGGGGAATAGTCTATTTGGTAATGATGGAACATAATTTTGTAACTTATGATTTGGGGCATAATTGTCTTTGTTGCGAACTTGGGTAAATTGAAATATTAAATCTAGATTTGGCGCAAACTGTAAATTGGAATATTAATCTAGATTGGGCATAACCATTGGTTGAGACACCAAAGCATAATGTATATTGGGTATTGGGGCATGACTATTTGTGCAAACTTGGGAAGATTAGGTGTAGCCTATTTTGAGTAATAATTCGAAATTGAATTTTGGGGGCCATAACTTGCAATTAGCTTTGTTGGGCATAACTTGAGAATTGGAATATGACTGGTTGGGATAATTAGCATATAAATCTAGACTTGGACATTTATGGAAAATGTGGCATAATATGAAATTGACAACAATTGTGAATAATTTACATATAAACTGTAAATATGTAAATTAGTGAAAAGATGAATGTGCCTTACCCGAGGTCAGATTAAGTTGTGGTGTAAAACTTCCCAGAACCGCCCGGCACATCCAGTAACCACAACAACACCTATCTAATGTGAGAGGTTAGCGCATCATGCCTAAGAAAACCCCGAGGTTAGGTTGAGTTGTGGTGTAAAACTGCCCGGAACCGCCCAGCACATTCAGTAACCGCAACAACACATATCTAATGTGAGAGGTTGGTGCATTAATAAATCAATTAATGCTAATGAACAAGATGAATGACTAGGGTTAGGTTAATAGGAACACTTAACCAGTATAGCATGATGAATGGGTAAGGTTAAGTAATAAGAAACACTTAACCAATATAACTTGATTTGCGGTAAGGTTAAGTTAAAAACAAGAGGGCAACACTTGACCAATATAACTTGATTTGTGGTAGGGTTAAGTCAACACAAGAAGGCAACACTTAACCAAAGTAACATGACAAGTAGGTGGGTTAAGTTAACTTGAATTGATTGATGACACTTAACCAATACAATATGATGAACACGTGGGGGTAAAGTTAACAAGGAACACTTGACCAATATAACTTGATGAACGAACGGGGTTAAGTTAATGGGAAACACTTAACCAATCTGATAAGTGAGGAGGGTTAAGTTAATAGGAACATTTAGCCAACATGACATGATGAATGGGTGGGTTAAGTTAACATGAATGGACAACACTTAACCAATACGACATAATGTGCAGGAGGGTTAAGTACATATTGGGTTAGTTGGTAATATTAGTAAATATAGGCCCACAAACTCAACCGTTAAATAAACATGCTTGAATCGATGAGAGGGTTAAGTACATCTCGTGTAGGTGGGTAATATTAGTACATATAGGCCCTCAAACTTAACTGTTAAGTAAACATACTAAAATCGGTGGGAGGGTTAAGTACATCTCGTGTAAGTGGGTAATATTTGTATAGACCCACAAACTTAACCAATAAGAAACCCTAGTAACGGGGACCCATTTCAGTAGTAACCCACACAGGTGTATCATGGTACCCTGAAACTAGGCAGGGTGGGGCACGATTACTGAGTTGATTATAAGAGGTCAAAACAATGGCAGGGGGTACGTCAGTGTAGGTTCCAATGGTTTACGGGCGTGCACATACTCCGGAGTTGGAAAACGCAGGCACTGGGTATCAGTAGTTATACACTGTGCATCTTGAATCGTGTCGAGTTGCCATCAAAAGGATTGATACACCTTATGGTGGGGCCAGCACAGGGTATCTACACGCAAGAGAGGGCGATTGACACAGACACATGGAACATTATTGCAAGTAAAGAGCAGATCGATAGGGTAGTAAGGGTACATCCAACATGTTCATAGCAATTAGGCAGATTGAGGTGGAATACTCACGATATTTGTACACCTGAAGGCTGCCACAATTGCGGGATTGAGATCACATTACAATATGATCATTCTATATAGATTACTAGTTAGGACACTAGTTAGGTGGTGCAGAGATATAAAAATCAAAATAACAAGGTAGTAGAGAAGCAGAGATAGAGTAGAAGCGCATTCAGCTTATCTTGCCTTATCATATCTATACTAATCGTATGTTATCATGTTATCCTTATTCTCACGGTATTGTCTTATATTCAGTTTATTCATATCATGATGCTTTTGCCTAATTATATGCTGAAAGTCACTGGACTTACCAGACTTATGTCTGACCTAGTTTTGTTTCGCCTCTTTTCTCCCGCCCTCCCCCCTAAGGTTCACAGGGAGGGAATGTTACCACTTAGCTCAGTTTCCTTTCCAAGCTCAAAGATAGTCGATGTATTGCTTTAGACTCTCTCTTCCACTTCTATGGCTGGTTCATGCTTTATTGGGGAATATCATTGTTATTTTTATGCTTCTTTTATATTTGGAAGTTTTTAAATCAAGACAGAAGTTCTATGTATTACTTTTACGTATGATAGAGACAACTATTGTAAAATCTTGACTGAACCACATTGTTTATAAAATGACTTTATTTTCCGCTGTTTTATTTGTCTGTCTTGTAATTTATCTGCATCTTTTACCTATAATGCTCCACCGAAGTTAAGGCATTCCCTTTGTGGGTGACTTTTACGGAGGTGGGGTGTTTCACCAATCTTCCATTTCCTAGAATATAAGCAATACTTATATTCGCTAAACAGGTTATACTTGCCTAAGTATGTGTAAATACATATATATATATATACACGTATATATATACACTTGCGGTAATAGGTATGTGTGAAAAATCATTTTTCAAAGAAGACTTGAAATATAGGGTGTTGACTTACATGTATATAGAATATACAACTGTAATATTCAGGTATGAAACAAATCAGAAAATTTGACTTAACAAACTTTCAATTATAAACTTGATTTTAGAAAATCAAAATTGATTTGTAGACAACCTTACTGACTTGTTAATCAAAATTTTGAATACAGGATGGAAAAGTATATTAGAGTCAACATAATAATTTTTCCAATCAAACATTTTGATTAGTAGATTAGCAATGTTTATTGTAAACAACTCAAAATACTACTTCAGATCAAATCTATATGTACATGGGTTTTTCAATCAATTCAGAAAAAATTGACTTAACATATTTCCAACTAAATAATTTCACAAATCATAAATACTGTTTACTTGTCAATCAAACAAATTTGATTTTATTTGTAGGTATAAAGATCAAATCTAAAATTTGTCTTAACAAATTTCTTTATGAATGATTTCATTAAATCAAAATTAATAAAAAGCTTCCTTACCGATTCATTAATCAGTAAAATCAATTTTAATCAAAAGAAGAAAATTTGTGATAAAATCTGGATATATATACGTGTTAATCAAACACCTTGATTATATTTTTAGAACTGTTAACTCGTAAAATAGATCAGCACTCTATCTTAGACAAATCAATGTTCTAAAGATTTAATAGTTTAAAAACCAGTAAATTTCAAATTGAATCAATGCCAGTTATTAATTCTCATTTGAATGAAACATTTTATTTCATAAACAAAATCATATAATCTCTCAAATTAATCAATCCGGAAACAAACCCCTTAATTTCTATATCCCGTATTATCGCATAATTAGGAATTCAAAACAAGGCAGATCCTAAAACTGAATTCAAACCACAATTAATTGCAAAACCTTCGCTCTGATACCACTGTTGGGTTAGATAGATAAAATCGACATCCAAATATGATGATTTAACAAAATTATATCTAGGATCTTAGAAATAAAAGGTAGATCGAATTAACTAAATTACGATTTCATACCTACCTTGTCGAATTCAGCTAGATTTGAAAAATCTCGAGATTGGAAGGAATCGAAACATCAAACTGAAATAGCATGACAAGTCGTTGAACCTCCATTGGTATCCATTGGAACGTTCTTCATTAATCAAATTGAAGAAGGAAAAGGGAATAAGCATCACTAGCCGCCGCCATGATTTTGGGGTACTTGGAATTAGGGTTATTCGGGTTTTTTAGTCTAACAAAAATTGACTAATCGGTTGAATATATAAATATTGAGTTAGCTGTTTAATTCTAAAAGGGAGAAATATGCAATATCTCTTTTAAAGTCAAACATTAACCATATATATAGATACCAACCCGAATACTAATTACAACTTAAATAAAATATCAACGTTTTAATAATTTTTTTGTCCCAAAATAATTTCTCCTTTTGTAACGTTCTATTGTGTGACCTTAAGGGTTATTATAACATTGGCAACAATTTAAACAATAGTTAAATTGTAAACAGTGAGTGGCATCTAGTAACTATTACCTAAGCTATAATAAAATCATCGATTCGATACAACCTTTTTGTGACCAGTGTATCAATGTTATATAATCCTTTTGACCCGTATATCTAAGATTAAACTCGAAGCATAAAACATATCACCCTCTTTATAATTTAATCCGTTTGTCTTGATCGATGAGCAGATGTTTAAAACAAGTCAATATTTGAGCACGACCATACATTCCACAGTCTTACTCAATCAAGAGGCCCATGGATATCACTACAAATATATATATATATATATATATATGTATGTATGTATGTATGTATGTATGTATATTGAAGGGTCAAATTCCATCTAGATCATTCATGATTTTCATACGATTCGAGATGTATTCGATAATCACCGTTAATTTACTCTGTTACGAGTAACTTTAAATGATATTAAAACAGAAAAATCCTCGAATAAAATTATAATGATTTCAGATCTGAGGACCATTACATCACTGTCACTATGAGAATAACTTATGATACTGTTAATTATATTGCATGTAGTTTTTTCACGGTGGGTCAACCCAATACGCTATTTACCAATACGTATTTATGTCATGACATTAATACCACGTATATTAATGATCAATTAGATATGATCATCAGTCAATCAACATACTAGTCTCAACGTTTTATTGTTGTCCTTTGATACAATAAAACTTGACTAGGGACATTTAAGAATTACAATACTTAACATATTATATAATCTCAAGTTCAATTCACTTACTTGAACTATATAAATCCGTATTATTATTCTAAGGACTTCTGCTATGTTAATATTTATATTATGCAGTAAATATATAACATAACAGAATATTCTGTTCCAAATAAAATAATAACATCAACAGTGTTATCAATCACATCAAATGGATTGCCTCTAGGGCATAAAATCTAACCATCTCCCACTTGCACTAAAGTCAATCATTCACATATCGTATACTATTGAAACTATCGTGACTATTAAACTTCTGATACGACAGAGTTTAATTCAGTAGGTCCGCAACATTACAACTTTTGCAACTTCGCATATATATTTCTTTCTTCTGCGAACAATTTCACATTAGAATTGTATTTCTTATATATATGTTTGGATCGATAATGAGTTTAAGGTTTTAGGCCTAAGCAGTGGCCACATTATTATTGCAATATAAATTATTGGATCAACAATGACTAAGTTCAATTATGAACTTCTTAACCCAACCATTTCCTTTCTTAGAATCAGTATCTATTTCTTATTTTAAAACTAACATTTTTCACAATAATTAATATGTTATCAATATATAACATTATAATTATTGTGTCACTCCCACTCAATTTCTTGTCTATACAAGATTCAATGGTATTTTGTGTTTCCTGAGACATTTCGAATTCTATTTTATCTTCATTGCTATTTTAGCGACAAACTCTCCTTTGAAAGGGATACCAATTTGAGTAATAAACATTTTATTCTAGGAGAATTTATAGAAATAATATCCATTTTTTTCTTTTGGATATTCCACAAGATAGTTGTCTGATTTGGGTCCAATCTTATCAGAGGAAGGACATTTAATAAATGCCTCGCATTCCATATCTTCGCACTAGACACAATAGGACATTTCCTAGTCCATATCTTATATGGCGTCTTTATACTCGTTCTAATAGGACTAAATGCAATTGTTCTAAATTTGATTTGTTTGAAGATCTATATGACTTATCATTAATCGTATTATATCTTATAAGGTGCGATTTATCCTTTCAGACACACCATTCCAATATGGTGCTCTAGATGGAATGAGTTATGAAACAATTTCAAACTCCCCTGGATAGTCAATAAATAATTGGCCTAAATATTCTCTTTCGATCTGTTCGGAAAGTATTTATTTTCTATTATAATTGGTTTTTAACTTCACTTTAAATTGTTTGAACTTTTCAAAGGATTCTGATATATGTTTTATAAGATACACATATCTGTATCTACTGATATCACTGGTAAATATAATGAAGTAACAAAACCTACATCTAGCTTATGTATTCATTGCTCCATATGCATCATTATGTACGAGACGTAATACTTATCACTCATTCACTATGTCAAGTGAAAGTTATTCAGTTATTTTGCCTAATAAACAAGATTTGCATTCTTCATATGATTCAAAATCAAATGATTTCAAAATTCCATCATTATGGAGTGTTGATATATATTTTTTCTTGTTTATATGGGCTAACTGGAAATGCTAAACGTATGTTGGATTTAAATAACTAAATTTAATCCACTCTGTATTTATGTCAAGTACATCATAGTTAAGGATTTTTAAAGATCATTAATTATTTGTGAAATTCCGTAGATTTCATTTTAAATAAAATGTATAACAACTGTTCTTTTATTATACATGAAATTCAAGCTTGTCTAAAAAAGATTCATAGTAACATTTATTTTATGTGGAACTTTATAATAACAATAGTTTTATTTACTTAATTAAGCCAGTATATAGAACAAGAATCAACTTCCTATGGATAATCCAACAACATTTGCTTCATTTCCAATTGTAAGTCCACATGTCCTTTCATCAGATTTCTGCTTGTTTTGCAATTTCTGTAAATTTACATACGTTTTTGTGATTCATATCTAGTATTTAATACTAGAAATGTATAAGTAGATTATTATAAGATTTATATCTTAACCGGTTGAAGTCACACTTCAGCTTTCTTTAAGATCTTCAATTTTTGTAAAACAATTACGTTTAATTTGTTTGAGGACAAGCCTCAAATTTCAGTGTCAGCCAAGAATTTTGATTTAATTTATCCTTTTTAAGACTAATTTAAACTATTGGAGTTATTTATTATTTAATATCTATAGAGATAATAAATAATAACTGATTCTTTAATATCTAATCTAAATTCAAAATTTTGGCAATCAAAATTTATATTAACATAAATGTATAATTCAAACTAAAACATGCTTCCACTCAAGTTAACATAAATGTATAATTCAAACTAGCACGCGGCGGTCGTGAAAAGAAAAAGGGTTTGAAACTATTAGTCATCAAAGAAACTGTAATATATCTCACAGCGCATGGAATAAAATATAATAATAACATAACTTGACATAAAACAGGCAAGACTGTGTATAAGCTGAAAACTAAACCATCATAGCAGCGGAATCAAAAATACAACTTATGATCCAAATCATTATTATAACTTCAAAATACTGTCTCTAAAGCAAAATAGAATGGGTACACTACTAATGTCCAAGTAGTGTCCAACAACAACACAGGGAGAATATATGTAAATAGTACATGGAAGCCTCCTGCTCGTCTCCGGACAGCTACTCGTGCATACCACCTAACCTGTCTCTAGTCTGCTCGTTTAGGAGCACCCAAAGTTATAAGAAGAGACATAAAATTCTGGGTCATACAAAAGTCTGGTATGAACGAAAGCAGCAAAAAAGAACAATAACAGGTACAAATAAATCATACCTAAACCTGGACCTGCAACCAAATAGTTAGCACAACAAGATGTACAGTACTCTAAGGTAACACTAACATAACGTGCAAAAGTAATATGGGAGTGTGCATGACAAGGTAATAGCAAACATCAAACATAGCAACCATCCTCACATCTCTCACTCAGTTCATAAAGCATGCGATATCCACCACTTTGGTCACCCAATCCTTTGCTACGATCACTCTTCCCTTGGGAGTAATAATGACCCCATTACACTGATCCATAGCCACTAATCCTTCTCTCAGTGGTGAACCAAAATTATGGATATCGATAACCCCCTTGCACACGTCCCGCAGCAAAGTCCATCCTTAGAAGCTGACTCATTGATCCCCATTTGGATCCTGAGTGATAACTTCTCATCTGGACTTCCTCTGCATCTCGGGTTTCAGTCTTCACCTCAGTTCGGTTCGAAATCAACTTCTCCAAGTCTCGGTTCGTTAGCCTCGACTCGACAACTAGGCGGTTCAGTTCATGCACTTCCTTCATCTAGATCGGTTCATGGGTCCTTGCACTGGTTCATGGTGCACCTTGCATTGGCTCACGACTCGCCCCCTGACATCGGTTTGTGACTCCTACTCGTGGCCTCCGGTTCGTGATGCTCCACACTCCGGTTCGCGGTTATCCTAGGTCCGCTCATGGTGTTCCACCGACTCGTGGTAGTCCTCCTCCTTCTGGTTTGTGGTCATGCTCGTGGCTCATAGGTGACATCTGGTTCATGGCTCGTGGAGGGTGGTCGGCTCGTGAGGTGGGTACACGACTGGGGTCGGGTCGTGGTCGTGATATGCCTCATGATCGGGGACCTGCTCCAATTTCCTGCAATTTTCCAACAAGTAATTTATGCCATAGGACGACGTTTTCGACCATTCTAACTTTACTAAGCAATCACAAAGCATAAAACACAGTAATAGAAACATTTATAATCAACATAAACACCAAAACAACAATTTAACACGTTAATATGGATCAAACATACCTAAAACCCATGTTTTCCCCTTAATCTTCATAATCATGATTTAACCATACGATTAGTAAACTAAATCGAAATTAATCCAAATTTCTAACAGAGGCATAAAATAATATTTAAGCATTTCTAAATATTTTTCCATATTTTTATAATGCATAATTTCGTTAATTATCACTAATCACCCCTAATTGGCCGTAATTAGTGAAAAACAATGCAAATCACTCACCTTAGCCACAAATAAATTTCAGATATGAAACTCTAACTAGTTTGGCATGGATTCCAATGTATTCCAGTAGCTCTATCTCGATTTCTATGCTAATCTGCCTTAATTGATGTAGATTTGGCTAATATGTGACTAGAAAGTGATTAAAGATGAATTTAGAAGGTGGAGGCCATTGCAAGGTTTCAAGAGATGTAAGTGGTGGCTATAAAACTGAATAAAACTTATTTCCCAAACCCTATCAGCCTCCCCTTAACCTCAATTCCGAAATGGGTTATGGGCCTAGCTGCTAATCACCCTATTTGGCCCGACTAAGCTCATTTTCACCTTCCAAACCTTATTTCAGCCATATCTGCCCAAACGGTAAGTCCGTTTGATTAATGTGACTACTCTACGGAAAGGTAAACCATCATCCGAATCCAATGGAAGTGGTTTCAGGTCAAAATGCCTTACCAATCAAAAGATATAGGCGAAACAAGATTCACCAAGGGCAAAACGGTCATTTAAAATTTGGCAAAAATCGTGAACATGAGAAATGACCCCCAATAGTCGTTTCCTAAAGTTGCACGAGCAAACGAATTCATATGAAAAATAGATAAATATTCTACGATCCTCCGATACGTAGAATGTGGGTCGTTACACGCTCCCCCCTCCCCCTTTAAGAAATTTTGCCCTCGAAATTCCTTAACCAAAACATACAAAGGTTGCTGCATGCCTATCAATCATTTGCAACAATCAAACATACACAACAAGCCTATCCTAGCATGCGATTTACTAACAAGGGAGTACTATATTGATATTAAAACCGTACCAGGTAAAGAGCTCTGAATATGACTTCCTTATGTTCTTCTCGGTTTCCCAAGTACAATCATTCTCATTATCACACCACTACATATGCGGTTCTGCTAACTTAGCTGCCGCTCTAATCGACCTGACGGGTATACACCTTGCACTTTTGGTCAATCGATCCACAATCACCCGAATACTATCATGGACGGATCTAGTCCTCGGTAAACTATCGATGAAGTCCATTGAGACATGTTCTCATTTCCATTTGGGAATTTCCAACGATTGTAACAAACCACTAGGCTTCTTTTGCTCAGCTTTAACTAACTGGCAATTCATGACCTTGGTGTTCCTAACGTCACTCTTCATCCCTTTTCAGTGGTAGGTTTGCTTCATGTCTTGATACATTTTGTTACCACCGGAATGTATAGTCAATTTTGGGTGATAACATTCTCTAAGCACTTCATCTCTCAATCCATTAACGTTGGGTACAACTAGTCTCCTTGTAACAACCCGCAAAATCGGAACCAATTTAAAATTTTTATTTTGGTTAATTTAATGGATTTTGAATATTTAAAATGATTTATTTTAAATAATTATGACTAAAAATTTATTCTGAATAGAATTAGAATGTATATATTTATTTAAATCGAAGTTAGAATATAAATATTTATTTTAATTATAAAAGGAATTGGAAATGGCGCGGTAGTTTGAAATTTTGATTACAAATTTCATTTGAATGTACTGGATTCAAAATAAACCGGATTTTAGTAAAACCAAAAATATTAGAATCTGTTTGAAAATTTCTTTTCAATGAATGTGAAAAATCTAGATTTCATAACGGGATTAAAAAGTTATGTCTAGTTGAAAATTCAGAATAGTCGCTATGGAATTTATATAATATATAGCCCTTAAAAATAGCGATTTTGCAAACAACCTCCGTTTTCGACGAGACCACTTTTGTTGGATCTGAAATGTCAAATTATTGTTAGATTCCAATTTTCATAATTTTTCGAATCAATATGTGAGCTGGCGAATTTAAACGTGTTTAGTCAATTCAGTTTGAATTTAATCGACTGGAAAATGACTGTTTTTAAACGGTCTCCAAATTTGACGAAATTAGTTTTGTTAAGACCGTATCATCAAAACATAACTAGATTTATTTTAGGGAATTTTTGGAGTCAGTATGTCGTCCCAGTAAATTAAAATGTACGTTTAAATTAAATATATATTGATTTATATTCTAATTTTGATGAAAAAGGGATCAAAACAATAGAACTGGCTTACGAAACATATCCCATTGCGTTTAGAATGAGGGTGTTACGCTAGAGACGATAGTCATTGGGTTTGATTTGGAGTTCGTATGAGTAAGGGGGTATTTTTGAAAAATTATATATATATATAGTCATTTCTGGTCAAACCCTATTCTCATACACCCCGTGGTCAACTTCAAAAACAAAACCCGCTTCCCTCTCTGAACACATGAATGATCCACAATCACCAACATCCAACCTCCCCGATCTCCTCCTTGGCGCCGAAATTGATGATCGTCCCTGAGTCAACAACGTTCGGATATGAGAGGGCATGCTGCCGGAGCTATCGCGCGACTTCCGATTGCTTGAGGCGACTGGATTTTTGCTTGAGGCAGGTTGCGGTCTAGGGAAAAATCAAGACGTTCTGGTGGAAGGCAAGGGTTGCGACCCGTCTGAGAAGGATCAACGTGGAATGGCAAAGGTCTGGGTGGTCTCTGATGTGGCAGCTTGGAGGAGCGGGGGAACAGGTGATTTCTCCGATGAAGATGGGTTTCAGCGGGGTTTGGTTTAACAGAGGAAAGGTAACGTTTTTTTCTTTTCGTTATATAAACGTTGTTAATTAATTAAATTAAATTAGTTATATAATTAAGTTATCCAATGATTTTTATTATAAATAGATTTGATTTAAAAATGTAATTTTTAATGAAATAACTTTGTTTTAAAAATGTTGTTTTTAAAATAAAATTAGCATTGTTTTAAAAAAGTAAAAATAGCATGATTTAAAAAATAAAATTAGTATAGTTTTAAAAATAATTAGACATTATTTAAAAATATAGTTTTTAAAAAAATATATATATAGCATTGTTTTTACAAATATATACAGAGCTTTGCTGAAAATGTGATTTTTAATATCAACTGTGTGAAACAGATGGCGATGGAACGGACTAAAATCAAAGCAGAATCCAAACCGTACCATAAAGATTGATGGAGTGGAAACCAAAAGTGAGAGCTTCTCACTCAAACTTTTTTCAGTTAAATATATGTTAGGTTGCAGATGGAGCTTAGTAGCTCCTGACACCGTCGTCCATAGATGATGGGCGACTTGTTTGATTGTATTGTGTTATGGGAAATGATTGTGATGGTGATGTGAAATGGAAAATAAAATATTCATTTGTTGAATTAAATATTTAAACAATAAAAATATCATTTTTATTGTATATATGAACTAACATGTGTTGAATAAAATATTTGAACAATAAAAATATCATTTTTATTGTATATATGAATTGAATAAAATATTCATGAGTTAAAATAAATATTCATAAACAAATCGGGCGATTTGTTTATGTACACTCATTTATCTGATATTGATTGGGACGATATATTTTACACAATGCCCAACTGCACAAATAATATTTAATATTTGTTGGTTGAAACCTCACACGGGTATTGGGATGATATTTGACGTACACTAATCCCAATTGTTTAGTTGTATGTCAATCGATTGGTTGACAGGTTGTTGTAAGCATTAATTCTTTACATTTAACGCTTATGCAGTTGTGTAATGCACTCTGGATGATGGTTGATTGTGTTTGATTATTGTTGTGTACATGTGTGTATGAAATCCATATAAATAAAATTATATGGTAATTGACTGTGTTTGATTCCAATTTGGAAAGAACTAATATTTTAAAGGAAGAATATTTTAAAATAACTAATATTTTAAAATAATATTCAGTAATGGATCAAAATATGATTTTGATGTCGAATTGGGATGGACACGAAAATATTGAAATATATGAAGCCTTGTTAATTAGATTAATGCCATTTTGACGTGAACGATATTTATATCGATTTCATTCATTTTTAAAATGAATATCGAAAAGGAAATGTAACGACCCAGATTTTTAGCCGTTTAATTCTAAATATTTAAATTTGTTTTAAATATTTTATTTAAATTATATATAGGAATTTATAAGAAATTTATTTAATAAAACGATATTTAAACGTATAATTTATAATATATTAAAATGAGCTCGAAATAGTTGCGGTAGTTCGTAATTTATGAATTAAACTTCAACTGAATATACAGAATCCAATATAAGTCAGAATTCGATGAAACAGGAAATATGAGGATCTATTTGACTATATTTTTCTAACGAAAGTGAAAAATTGAGATTTCTTCTTATAGATTGGGAATTATGTCTAAATCAAATTTTCAAATAGTCGCTATGGAATTGTTTATATATTTAACAATTTATTTGATATATAAATCGATTTTATATAAATTTGAATGCCATTTTAACATGAATTTCGGAATATTATGTTATAGAATCCAAATTAGATTATTTTGAGACTATAGATATATTCTTTTTGAATATATACGATAATAATATTTTAAAATTTTAATAGATTTGTTTATTTAGATATCAATCTATATTTTATCGATTTAACTCCCAAACGATCTCAGATGTTGATGAATTTTTTTTTTTGAAATTCAAAATAATTAGTTATCGTAAGGTTTTTGAGGTGTAGTTTTTATTTAATTTATGGAATTTAATTATAACCAATTTTCAAAACGACGTCAGTTTGCAACGAAACTGATGTCATCATATCAGAAATATTTAATATTATGATTTTTATCGTGATTTGAATTCATAGGTGGTGGTATATACCATATTGATTTACAATGATAAATTCATTAAAATAAATAATAATCTACCTTGCCCTGTACACTTCAAGACAGGGTGTCTACCAAGTTGTCATATAATGCCGTCCAAGTTTTTCACATCCCGTGCTTACCAATGCACTTGATGTTGTGCGCTCCAAGTAATTGATACAGTAACCTCCAAGTAAAATTTGTTCCATGCGCTCCAAGGCTTATACTCGTGCCAACCAAGCCACTTCTACTTTATATACTTGCACCCTCATTCTCGTTTTCAAACAGAAAAACAAAACAAAGAAAACGCAAATTCTAAAAATGTAAACAAATCAAAGAAAATCCAAATAAATTCACATAAAATTCAAAACGCGTGGATTTGGACTCAAAGGGAGCTGCTCAACAATCTCGTGTTGATTTCAAAGGATCTGGCACCAGTATGTTTGCAATAAAAAGTACAGCAGACTTAGGTATTTAGTTCGTGAGTTTTGGTGTTGATAATTGGCAAATTGGAGGTCGACATGCTGAAGCTAGCAAAGGTAGCAAGTGAGGCGGTTCTGGTTGGGGGTTGGATGTGGCGCCCGGTGGATCACGGTGGTGGCGCGTCTATCGAGGAGGGGTCGGAGAATTCCTGATGGGGAGAGCCGTTGGTATGGGTAGCTCGAATAAAAGGAGTTCGATCCTAAATTTCTGGGCGTGGGAGTTTGCTGTTGCTAGCCTCAAGTGGTCTCAGAGGCAAGGAGATATTGGCCGGTCGGGGAGGGGCGATTCTGGTGAACTAAAGGGAAGTTTAAGGAGTTTAAATGTCTACTGTAACGGGTAAATATTTGATTAAGGAAGGTGTTTGGCTAATAATAATAACAGGAAAAAAATGGACAGTGGATAATGAGGTTGGTAAGTTGTCTCAAGCTGGGTATTAAATGGTGAAGGAATATATAGAAGCGGGCATCTGGAAGCGAAGAGATAAAGACAGGGAGCTTCATGTGCCAGATATAACCGTTACAGTTAATTGTGGTTAAGGCTATAATTTTTATTGAATTCAAATAAAGAAAAAAGGGGAGGAAAGAAGAAAAGTGCAGGATGTTGAGTGAGAAGGCAGTGAACTGTCCTGCGTTTCAAGTGGAGTAGTATGGAGTTATTTCTTTGATTTGGAAGACAAAAATAGGAGTAGTTTGACATCGGTCTCAGGGTTGGTAGGAAGGTCATCAGCGCATCCAAGGGTGTTGTCATCGGTGAATCCGATGGTCGGACGTTGGGACAGTAACGAGATAAAGGCGGCGAAGTTGACCTGGACTGACAAATGGGTTGTTTGCATGTTACAAGGATGATAGGAGGAGAAGATTTGTTCAATGCGTATCGCAAGGTGGTTTTGATTCTAAAAGCAGTGAGGGATTTAAAGATTGAATGTTGTTTCCTCACAAATGGGAATCAACGGTGGAGATGGAAGCTATATTTATGGAAAAGAGGATGATGTGAGTGCATTATACATGACACCTAGTATCTGGGACGTGATTTTTGGAAATCAAAAAAGAAGGGAAATTTAACATGCCAAATCAACATTTATGGGGTAATTAAAGAATTGAAATTTATTAATTATTTATTTAGGTGATTTATTAGTTAATTAAATCATCTAACCTGTATTATTTCTAATCTGTACATACGCTATCAAAATCGAACCTGGACGGATCCGTTGGAATGGCAACAACGCCATCTACGTTGTGGAGCTGACGTGATGGAGAACGGAGCAACTGAAATTTCATAGGAAAAATCAAATGCTTTTTCGATTTTAAAACAGAACAAAATGTAGTATCTTCAACTACAGAACAAGGTGAGTAAACTCAATAACTCTACCTCGTTTATATTTTTATATAAACGAGTTTTAAATTTGTTTATAGTAATTTTATACTATTTGATGGTTGTTTGGATGAATGGTTGATATAATTGGTTGGAATGATTAATTACTTATATATACTAATCACTGATTAGATATCGATTCCGATTACTGTGATATTTAATGTTGAAATGAATTTGATGTTATTTATGTTGATTAACATCTGTGGATGCAGGGGAACAGGTTGGAGGAATCCAACTAGATTCCTCAACAATTATATTGTTGTTTTTCATATATAATGTTATATGATGTGGTATATTATGTGATGGATTTTGTTGTGTTTGGATACCAGCGGCCCTAGAATTGTGGTATACCGTAAAATATTTTCGAAAATAGAAAATGAAATTTGAGTTTTAAAAAGGAAATTTATTTCCAAAAAAAAGGAATATATATATATATATATATATATATATAAATGTAATTTCGCATAGAATTGAAATTAAAAACATGTTAATAGAGAAAACAAGAAGTTGGTTACAAAACGAGTTTACAAATTAAGTGAATTATTTACCATTGATAAATTGAAATGTACATTCAAGGATGAATCTATATAGAAAAGTGAAAGTCAGTTTTGACAATGATATTTAGATTTGAACTTAGCAGTTCTAAAGAAATTATAAATGGGTTTATAAATGTTTGGAATGATTAAAAAAATGAAATTTAGTATGAAAAATTCTAAATAGACATTATAAATAGAACTGGATTTGATTGTATATAAAAGAAATATATTTACGATTAAAGAAATAGTGGTTTAAAGTCAATATTTTGGAAATGTAATATCTATAAAGAAAATTTAGATTTTGAAATATAAATCCAAATTGGAATTTGAATAAGGAAGGGTAATGGATAACCATTTCAAATGGATATGATGAGCTTTATTCCAAAACTCGGTATATGAAATAAATTGTGATAATGTATGGTTGTATGGAACGGTTATAAATTTAGAGTTAGAATTTACCTGAAATGATAGATAAATTCTGAAGTTCAGAATACAAATCGGATATAGATTATTCGAAAGAGAGTTATTTATTGGAATTAGATCATATCGAATTTAGGAAAGTAGTTATTTTTACTTTCTGTTTTAAATCAAATTTAATTATTTAATTATTTATTTACTTATTAATTTATTTGTTGGAATTAATAAGTACAAGTTATATTTTTGTAAACTAAATATTTGGAAACAACGATTATAACGCTGTCGTAATAACAAATGCTTTTATAAATCTAAGCAGCGATTATAACGCTGTAACAGCCCGTATTTTCTATGAATGTCAAAGTAACAAATTAAAGCATACTTAATTTTTAAGAGAATAATTAAGGGAAATGGGTTACGCCATTGCGTTCGTCTTGGAATTCTGCTTGAAATAGAGTCCGAGTTTGCGTAAATCGGACTCCGTATGAAGAAGTTATGACCTTCAGCAGTTTCAGAAATTTAAATAAAATAGCTCAGGTTTGAAATTCGAAATTCAAATCAAACCCGGGCTGGGCGAGAAATTTCCCGCCCCGGACCCAGGTCGACCAAGGGGTCGACCTGGGGGTCGACCTGGGTCACATAGGTCGACCAAGGAGTCGACCTCCCCCCCCTCCCCCATTTCCAGATCCGAGGACAGGTTCATTTTTCTGCATTTGGACGCCCGTTCTGACCAGATTCGTTAATCCCTATGCTATATAAACACCCCTAAGGCTAAAGTTTTCTCTACACAACTTCATTACGCCTATACTCTACCTTAATTCATATCAAAATAAATCTAAGACGAGGTTATGCTGCTCAAGTCCTTCGTAGAAATCAAGTTTAGAATTCTAGTAGAGATTCAAAGGCTAATTCAACCACTTCAACAACTATTTTCTAAGAATCAAATATAAATTAGAAGAACAAATAGTCTACTTCAAGGGAGAGCTATTCTGTTTCAGAATACAGATCCCAGAATTCAAGACCGTTCTGTAATTTGTAAGTTCACGTTACTTTCAGAAATAAAAGTTAATTGTGATTCTGACATTGTAATACATCTGGATCTGAGATTATGCCTATTTCTATCTGTATTTCTATATCCTTTGGATCTATCTCATTGATAATATTATGTCCATTCTTTGTCTCTTCTTTCCTTCTTCCCTTTTTGTTTTATAGCCAGGCTACTGCTAGCCTAAGTTAGATCTCATAAGAGATGAACATACGTTGGAAATAAAATTGGGCATAAAATATGATTTGGACATGATCAACGCCGAATTTTGGGAGAAGTATTAAATTGTGTATAATTGGGCATAATTGAGTTGTAACTGATTTGAGGACATAACACATGTTGTATTCAAAACATAAAGTATATTGAACATTTGACTTAAGATTTGAGGCATAAAGTATTGGACATATGACTTGAGATTTGAGGCATAAAGTATTCGACATATGACTTGAGATTTGAGACATAAAGTATTGGACATATGACTTGGGATTTGGGGCGTAAATTGAACTGTAAATATAAGGCATAGTACATGTTGTGGTTTAAGATCTAAAATTGTGGTATATATATATATATATGATAGTTTATGATTTGGAAGAAGAAGATTAGTGTGTATAGTGATGTATGGCTTAGGCATGGAAACAAGATTTGCCTTTGTTTTGTAAGTCAATTACTTTTTAGATTTGAACACCAAAATCTAATTGTGACATGTAATAAAATGGATATGAGAATATGCCTGATGAAAGCTATCCTTTCATTGAATCTGTGCTTGAGTATATATACATCTTTGGGAATCATTTTTGACTATGAAATTGGTCCAATCATATCTATCCTTGTTGTATATCGGAATTTTAATCCTTTTTAAATTCATGATGATATTCATATCATATCTATATGTCTGCGATGTATTCTATGCCAAACTTGTCTTTTTAGTACATCAAGTTTATTGGACCAATAGTTCTTATCATCATATGACTATGCCTATCCTTACGATGTTCCATCTTGCTTCTCCCCTTATTTTATGAATCTTGGGTGGAATCTCGAAATACGTACGTTATGAATGCGGGGGTAATTGGGTATAACATGAAATTGACATTATTTGGCATAATTTGGAACATGTAGTGTGGCATGACTGTTAAGATGCAATTTCGTGTAATTTGACATGAATTATGGAATATGTAATTTGACATATTGAACCTAGAATTGGCATGAACGACAAAGTATGAAATTGGCATATAAATCAAGTTTTTGGCAAAAATTGTTATTGTTGCAAATTTGGGGTAACTTGAGCATTAAATCTAGATTGGGCATAAAATGTAACATGACTAGTTTTGGTGAATTAGGTAATTAGCATGTAAAATCTAGATTTGGGTATATAGGGTAACTGTGTAGATTAAAGATGAACATGCCTAACCCGAGGTTAGATTGAGTTGTGGTGTAAAACTGCCCGGAACCGCCCGGCACATCCAGTAACCACAACAACACCTATCTAATGTGAGAGGTTAGTGCATCATACCCAAGAAAAACCCGAGGTTATATTGAGTTGTGGTGTAAAACTGCCTGGAACCTCCCGGCACATCCAGTAACCACAACAACACATATCTAATGTGAGAGGTTGGTGCATTAATAAATCAATTAATGCTAATGAACAAGATGAACGACTAGGGTTAAGTTCATAGGAACACTTAACCAATATAACATGAATGACTAGGGTTAAGTTCATAGGAACACTTAACCAATATAACAAGATGAATGGCTAGGGTTAAGTTAATAAGAAACACTTAACTAGTATAGCATGATGAATGGGTAGGGTTAAGTAATAAGAAACACTAAACCAATATAACTTGATTTATGGTAGGGTTAAGTTAACGCAAGAAGGCAACACTTAACCATAGTAATATGACAAGTAGGTGGGTTAAGATAACTTGAATTGATTGATGACACTTAACCAATACAACATGATGAACACGTAGGGTTAAGTTAACAAGGAAACACTTAACCAATATAACTTGATAAATGAACGGGGTTTAGTTAATAAGGAACACTTAACCAACATGACACGATGAATGGGTGGGTTAAGTTAACATGAATGGACAACACTTAACCAATATAACATAATGTGCGGGAGGGTCGAGTACATATTGGGTTGATGGGTAATATTAGTAAATATAGGCCCACAAACGTAACCGTTAAATAAACATGCTTGAATCGATGGGAGGGTTAAGTACATGTCGTGTAGGTGGGTAATACTAGTACATATAGGCCCATAAAACTTAATCGTTAAAAAAACATGCTTGAATCGATGGGAGGGTTAAGTACATCTCGTGCAGGTGGGTAATATTAGTACATATAGGCACACAAACTTAACCGTTAAATAAACATGCTAGAATCGGTGGGAGGGTTAAGTACATCTCGTGTAGGTGGGTAATATTCGTATATATAGGCCCACAAACTTAACCAACAGGAAACCCTAGTAACGGGGACCCATTTCAGCAGTAACCCACATAGATGTATCATGGTACCCTGAAACTAGGCAGGGTGGGGCACGATTACTGGGCTGATTATAAGCGGTCAAAACAGCGGCAGGGGGTACGTCAGTGTAGGTTCCGACGGTTTACGGGCGTGCACGTACTCTGGAGTGGGAAAAAGCAGGCACTGGGTACCAATAGTTATACACTTTGCTTCTTAAATCGTGTTGGGTTGCTACCATAAGGATTGATACACCTTATGGTGGGACCAGCACAAGGTATCTACATGCAAGATAGTGCCGATTGACACAGACACATGGAACATTAATGCAAGTAAAGAGCCGATCGATAGGGTAGTAAGGGTACATCTAACATGTTCATGGCAATTAGGCAGATTGATGTGGAATCCTCACGATAGTTGTACACCTGAAGGCTACCACATTTACGGGGATTGGGATTACGTTATCATTTTATATAGATTACTAGTTGGGACACTAGTTAGGTGGTGCAGAGATAGATATAGAAATCAGAATAACAAAGTAGTAGCGAAGCAGAGAAAGAGTAGAAAGGCATTCAGTTTATCTTGCCTTAACATACCTTGTGCTTATCCTGTGTTATCTTGTTATCCATGTTATCACGGTATTGTCTTATATTCAGTTTATTCATGTCATGATGCTTTTGCCTGTTTATATGCTGAAAGTCACTGGACATACTAGACTTATGTCTGACCTAGTTTTGTTTCGCCTCTTTTCTTCCGTTTCTCCCCCTCCTAGGTTCACAGGGAGGAAATGTTACCACTTAGCTCAGTTTTCTTTCCAAGTTCGAAGATAGTCGATGTATTGTTTTGGACTCTCTCTTCCACTGCTATGGCTGGTTCATGCTTTATTGGTGAATAACATTGTTGTTTTTATGCTTCTTTTATATTTGGAAGTTTTTAGATCAAGATAGAAGTTCTATTTATTACTTTTAAGTATGATTGAGACAACTGTTGTAAAAGCTTGACTGAACCATATTGTTTATAAAATGACTTTATTTTCCGCTGTTTTATTTGTCTGTCTTGTAATTTATCTGCATCTTTTACCTAAAATGCTCCACCAAAGTTAAGGCATTCCCTTTGCGAGTGACCCTAACGGAGGTAGGGTGTTTAACTTGGTGTCAGAGCTGAAGGTTGCCGGATCAGATTAAAGATTTGAAAAATTATTTTCAAAACGATTTTTAAAGAAGCATTTTCAGAAGAAAAGTTTTGTTGTAAAGGCATATTCCCCAAAGCCATATGCACTATCTTTTTAATCCTCTATTTGAATCCTTGTTTCCTTCTTTCCTGAGTCTCCGGGGCTCCTGGCTTTCTGGGAGGTAACCTTATCGCGGCATGGTTCCATAGCCTTGATGAGACAACGACACCTGTCAAAGGGCGAAGAAGTGCCCAACTTCCATCTATAGCTGCAGTAGTTTCACCTGCGGATAACTTTCTTTCAAGCTTTGTAGGGTTTTCCATGCGATGGAGGCAGCTTTCAAGAGACTTGTCAACAAGTTACACAAGGATGGCAAAGATGAGAATGAGGGAGTTTGGCTAAGAAGCACAACCCAAGGATGAGGAACTCATGGATATGGACTTGGTTCACAAAGGCGGTAAAGAGGAAAGAATAGTAAAACCTAAAATAAGAGGAAGTGTTTTTATTATGGTATAACGGGACAAGGGCAAGAACTAAGGACAGGACTTTCCGGAGGGCAAGTGCATGCTCTCACCGCCAGCATACCTGAGAGAGAGGTAGTAAAGCTTCGGTTGAAAGAGTTTAGTTTTATTTTTTAATCATCCCGTTAGTACTCTTTTTGATTTTAGCTCTTCACATTCGTTTATATCTTCTTCCATAGTTGAGTCTCTGCACCTTAGTACTTGTATAGTAGAAGATGCCATTATTGTCTCAAATCCAATTTGTGGTTCAGCTCATTTATCTTTGGTTTGTAAGGATTTGAGAGTAGCTATATTAAGTATTGAGTCCAAGTGTAATACTTATGTTTTGGTTTCATGGGCTATGGGTAGATTCTAGGCATGGATTGGTTAGCTAGTAATTGTAAACGGAGGGTAGTTAGACTTTCAACTTGCCTCGGGAATACCCTCAAGATTTCGTGCGATCCTAAGGGATCAGTTTGTGTCTGTGATTTTTTCTGTGGTTTTTGATTCATATAGTAGTTCATATAAGTTTCGATTTTTAAATTCTCAAAAACACTGTTCACCCCCCTCTATTGTTTATTTTGCCTTAACGATCCATTTCGCAATCCTTAACAGAAATGACTGAAAAAATTTGACTGGCTAGAATATGCCAAGCGTCTGATTGAAACAAAGCAAGTCCAGGAATTAGTAGAAGTTTTTTTAGTTAAACCGGTAGTTGGTGGTAGCCAAAAAATCTAGGTTAAATACTTAGGGAAACCGGATGTATGTACAAAGTGTAAAGTGTTTGGACACCAAATGATAATTGTGAGACGATTAATGACCGTAATAATGTTAAAATAGTTCCTAAAAAGAAGGATATCCCTATCCAGACTATTCAAGAAACAGTTAGTAAAATAGTTAAGAAGGACAAGTCCGAAAAAGGTGCAATTTGGCAAAAAGTAGGAAGAAGCAAGAGAAATGCTAATGGCAATTCTAACTTAATCAAAAAAAAATTCAAATTAATGTGGGATAAAAAAAATGGAAACCTAGGTAAGCAAAGGTAAAAAGAGGTTGAAAGTCAAAATGAAAAGATTTTGGAAGATGGAGAATTTAATGATGCTGATGAAAGATAAGATTATCGCTTTGCTGAAGGATTAGTGGTTGATTAAGGAAAGGATGACTATATAATACAGTAGTCAAAATGATAATGTTAATTTGTGTCACACAGTTAAGCTCCTTAACAAGTTTGACTAATTACATAATTTGGATTCTGATGATTGTTGTCAACTTAACAACAACAATGTAGTTGCTCAGTTAAATTGGAGAACTGAGATATGAAAATTCCGAAGAAATTGACTCCCAAGCTGGTACTGATCTAATTGTTGAATTTAGTGTTAATGAAAGTATGAGCCCATGTAAGTGCAAAGAAACAGACAATAGTTTAATGAACCATGCAGTCTGCTCAATCCCACTGACCAAATGGTGAATCCACCTATTAAACACCCTTATGACAACCTAAAAACTCCTTCTGCCTATAGAAGTGCCATAGAAATTGCCTAAAGTATTCGAATTGGGGACAATTCTAACTGCTTCCTATCTGTTACACCCCGTATTTTCTGTAAACATTAAAGTTACAAATTGAAGAATAATTAATTACAAATGTAAGAATTAAGGGAAACGGGTTACGCCTTTGCGTTCATATCGGAATTTTACTTGAGATAGAGTCCGAGTTTGCATGAAACGGACTCCGTATGAAGGATTTATGACCTTAAGAAGGTTCGAGAATTTAAATAAACAACTTAGAATAAAGTCCAGAAAAATTCAAAATTCAAAATCAGAAGCAGAAGCGGGCTGGGCAGGAAACTTCCCGACCAAGGCCAAGTCGACCAGGAGATCGACCAGGGTGTCGGCCTCCCCCCATACAGGTCGACCAGGGGTCGACCTCCCCCTCGGGTCAGATCTGAAATCTGATGTGTTTTCTCCTATGACGAATTGCTATGTCATTAGGGCTTGCGTGGCAAGTTCTGGTTGGTTCTCTTAGGATTGAGTGGCTTTGATTTGCTCTAGGTTAATCTGATGGCTCCTACTAAATCAAACTTCTATATAAGCAAACTAAATCCAAACCCTAAAGCCACACAAAAATATTCCTAAGCCCGTCATGATGTCAGTACTTAGCCAAGAATAACCGCAATTCTAATTTAACTAGAAAGAAAGTAGGAATTGCAAATCAAGTTTGATTCAACTAAGAAGAATTCAACGTCTACAACAAAGGAGAGCTATTCAAATTCAGAATACAGATCCCAGAACTCAAGACTAGCCTCCTTTTTGTAAGTCCAGTTATCATTTAGACCTAATGATATTAGAATTGTGACTAAATAACTGGATGTAGAACATCGCCTAATGTAGATCTATGCCTATCCTTTTTGTTAAAACTAAATTGATTAAGACTATGACTCTTATCATGTTTGCAATCATGTCGTATGTAATTTAATGATAAATGTTAAATGCTTTGTATCCATATGTTGTATAATTTGCCAATGACATATATGTTGTGTAATTTAGCGATGACATATTATACTTTGGCAATGACATAATTTAGCTATGACATATTGTATAATTTGGCGATGGCATATCATATTGTGTAATTTGGCGATGACATACCATATTGTATAATTTGGCGATGGATATCATATTTTATAATTTGGCGATGACATACCATATTGTATAACTTGGCGATGGTTATCATATTGTGTAATTTGGCAATGACATACCGTATTGTATAATTTGGCGATGACATTTCATGTTGTATGATTTAGTAATGACACCTATATGTTTTATGACAATTTGAGAATTTTGCTACGTTTATGCAAGTTCAGCCATGTTCACATATATGACCAAAATTACATGCTAATATGATTAGGTTCATGTTAGATTTGATCCAACTGATTTGCAAAGTTCACAACTACATGCCTAATTTTAATTTTATGTAGTTCTATGTAAAACCCCTATTTCATGATTCATGTTGAAGTAGATCTAAATTTGCAAGTTCATAATTAAATGTATGTTGTTCTATGCCAAGTTCATATGGTACATGTGTAGTTAGATCCATATTTTTATGATGTTGGAATTATTACATGTTCCTCTTTTTCCCCTTTTGTGTATAAGTTAGGCTATGTATGGAGCCTAACATTTTATGTGATTTTGCGAACGTTTAACGAGGATAATGTTGGGGGAAAATATGAAATTACATAGAAATGGCATATTTGGCTCATAAACATGTAAATGTTTTATGGCATGAAGTGGTATAAATTTTTATACCTGAAATTATGAACTTGATTAAAAGAGAAAGTGGGGCTTGACTTGAATGACAATAATTTACATATAAATATAAAGAGGTAAATATGTAAATTTAGAAAAGACGAATATGCCTAACCTGAGGTTAGATTGAGTTACGGTGTAAGACTGCCCGGAACCGCCCGACACATCCAGCAATCGTAACAATATATATCTAATGTGGGAAGTTAGTGCATCGAGCCCAAAAGAACCCGAGGTTAGACTGAGTTGCGGTGTAAAAATGCCCGGACCCGACCGGCACATCCAGTAACCGCAACAATACCTGTCTAAAGTGAGTGGTTGGTACTTTAATAAATGAATTAAAGCTAAGTCAGGAATGGTAGGGTTAAGCTAATTAAGGCAACAATTAACCAATGCAACATGTTAACTAAACTGATGGGAGGGGTTAGGTTAACTTGGACATTTAACCAATTTAACATGTTGACTAGGAAACCCTAGTAACGGGGACCCATTTCAGCAGTAACCCACATAGATGTATCATGGTACCCTGAACTAGGCAGGGTGGGGCACGAATATTGGGCTGATTATAAGCGGTCAAAACGACGACGGTTGGTGCGTCAGTGTAGGTTCCGACGGAGTATGGGCGTGCACGTACTCTGGAGTCGAAAAAGCAGGCACTGGGCATCAGTAGTTATACACTATGCATCTTGAATCGTGTCAGGTTGCCACTATAGGATTTGATACACCCTATGGTGGGACCAGCACAGGTATCCACAATTGAGCGGGGCCATAGGACACAAGTAGTAAATGCGTGCGAGTAGGAGCCGATCAATGAAAAGGGATCACTGGGTTTGAACTCATGATGAGGACTAAAGTATCTAGTAGGTGCAGAGAAATTGGACATGAGTGCGAGAGTATGATTGTTTATCTTGCCCTGTTTATATTACCTTATCCTATGTTACCTTATTTCCTTGTTATTGTCCTATGTCCAGCTTATTCAAGTCATGGTTCTCTTATCAGTTCACATGTTGAATAATCAATGGACTTACCAGACTTATGTCTGACCCATTTTTTTCTCTCTCTTTTCTTTCGTTTCCCTGCCCCCTCAGGTACCCAGGGAGGGAATAGCTCATCTTAATTTGGGCCGTTCATCTTTCCAAGCTTGAAGACTCTGTGATGTATAGCTTGGAACCTCTTACCTTTGTATATGGCTTTGGATACACTACTATTTGGGGATTTATGCAGTTTTATTTTGTTTCATGCTTCTTTATGTAATAATCAAGACAGAGATTATGATGTAATGATTTGGAAGTTGGTTTGAAACAGTTTGTTGAAATGTTTTGTTATGAACCACGTTTGAAATAAAGTTAGTTTTTTCGTTGCTTATATATATATATATGTCTTGTAAATTATCTGTGTCTTTTACCTAAAATGCTCCACCAAAGTTAAGGCATTCTCTTTGTGAGTGACGTTAACGGAGGTGGGGTGTTTCACTTGGTATCAGAGAAAAGGTTTACCAGATCAGATAAAATTTTTGAAAATTGTTTTTCAAAAAGAAAGTTTAAAGAAGAAATTTTCAAGAAAAAGTGTTTTAGTTTAAAAAGGCATAAACCCCAAAGTTATATGACCTATCTTTCTATCCTTTGTTTTGAATCTTTCCTTTTTCGTTTCAGCATGTCTGGGGATCTTAACCTTCTAGAGGGTGTGCCAGTACCTGGCTGGTTCAGAAGGTACCTAGAGGATAGGCCCAATGCCGCAGACCCAACAGACGTTCCTCCTCCCCCAGCTGCTGCAGTTCCTCCTCCTCCTCGTACAAATGCTTTCTCAAAAATATGTAGGGACTTTCGAGCCATGCGTGGAAAGAACTTAAATGGAAATGAATCCTTCGTAGAAGCAAGAAACTGGCTCAATGAAGCTGAGGATTTGTTCGATATCTTCGAAGTGGATGATAGGCAGAAGATACAATTAGCGGTATGGTTGCTCAAGGACGAAGCTTCCAATTAATGGGAAGTCACTAACGCTGAAAGATCAGTTGAAACTTGGATGGATTTTAAAATGAGGTTTGAAATGAAATTCCTCTCACAAGCTGAACGAAGCCTACAGATGGAGAAGTTCTTAGCTCTCAAACAGGGGAGTACGTCGGTCAAGGAATACGTTAACCAATTCAATCAGCTGGCTAGGTTCGGACTGGAGTTAGTGAACACTCTACATAAGAAGGCTCTCCGCTTTGTTAAAGGGTTAAATGAGGCACTACACAGCGTAGCAATGTCCCATATACCTATGGGTGCGACTTATGAGAGGCTGGTGGACATGGCACAGTTACAAGAAGAAGATAAGGTTGGCAAGAAGGAGACAAAGGTGGAAGCATCTCAGGATAAGAAAGGGGAAGGATCACAAAGAAAGAAGACAGATTCCAAGAAGGGCGGGAAGAACAACAAACCCCGTGACAAGAGGAAGTGTAATTTTTGTGGCATTCCTGGACATCTGGTTAAGGACTACAGAAAGAAGAAGAGGAAGATGGGTGGTTGTTTCAATTGCGGCGAGACAAGACACATGGCTAGGGACTGCCCAAGAAAGCAAGGGCAAGGGCAAAGAGCTGGATCTACTTCTGGAGGGCAGGTTCACGCTCTCATGGCACCTCCACAAGAACGAGGTAGAAATGTTTCTATTGAGAGTTTAGTTTATCTATTTGATCGTGCTGTTCGTACACTCTTTGATTCTGGCGCATCGCACTCTTTTATATATAATGCTTTAGTTGAATCCTGCACCTAGACACCAGATTAGCAGAGGATCCCTTGGTTGTTTCAAATCCAGTTGGGGGCTCAACTTATTTGTCAGTGATTTGTTTAGATTTGGAAATTTCTATACTAAGTGTGGGGTTTAGATGCAATGCCTATGTTTTGGGCTTCACGGGCTATGGGTTGATTCTAGGCATGGATTGGCTATCCAGTAATGGTGCCATCCTCGATTGTGAAAAGAGAGTGGTTAGACTCAGGACTCGCCTCGGTAACACTCTCGAAATTTCTTGTAATCCCATGAACTATGTTATGCTTAGCTATCTAGAATCTCTTAATGCGTCTATTGAGAATTTGCAGTCTGTTATAGTAGTCCGTGAATACTCAGATGCCTTTAAAGAGGTGAAGGGGTTACCTCCGAAGCGGGAGATAGACTTTCGCATATACCTCGTTGATAATGCAAAACCCGTTGCTTTACTCGTTAGACACATGGCTCCAAGGGAGAGGAAACAACTCAGCAAGCAAGTTAAAGAGTTGCTTGAGAAGGGGTTTATAAGGCGGAGTATTTCTGAATGGGGTGCTCCAGTAATGTTCGCAACTAAAGCGGATGGTTCGCTTCGCCTATTCGTTGATTATAGGGAGCTAAACAAGCTGACCAAGAAGAAGAGGCACCCACTTCCAAGAATAGATGACTTGTTCGATCAGCTTGTAAGTGCATCGGTTTTCTCCCAACTAGATTTGGCTACAGGGTTTCATCAGCTAAGAGTGGCTGAGGACAGCATTGATAAGACCGCGTTCAGAACTCTGGATGGTTTCTTCGAGCGGCTTGTCATGCCTTTCGGCCTAACAAACGCACCCGCTTATTTCATTGACTTGATGAGCAAGGTGTTCAGGAAGTTCCTCAATAAGTTTGTGGTGGTCATCGTAGATGACATTTTGATTATCTCAAAGTGTGAGGAAGAGCATGCCCAGCATTTGAAAGAAGTCATGGACACTCTTCGAGCACATCAATTGAAAGCCAATTTCTCCAAATGCCATTTTTGGAGAGAAGAAGTGAATATCTTGGACGTGTGGTATCCAAGGAAGGGTTAGCTGTGGACCCCACGAAAGTAGTTGCGGTGCAAGATTGGAAGGTTCCACGCAATGCGACCGAAGTCCGAAGCTTCCTCGGGCTAGTGGGCTTTTACCGAAAATTCATCAAAGAATTTGCGAAAATCTCAGCTTCGCTTACAAGGCTAACGAAGAAGAACCTGACTTTCAATTGGGATTTGGATTGCAATATTGCTTTCCAATGATTAAAGAGGGCTCTAACAACAGCCCCAGTTCTGACATTACCGGATGGGAGCAAGATGTTTAGAGTATACACGAATGCATGTGGTACGGGACTAGGTGTTGTCTTGATGCAAAAGGGGAAGGTAGTAGCTTATGGAGGCAGACAGTTGAAAGTACATGAGAAAAACTACCGAACCCACGAACTAGAGTTTGCTGCCATCGTCTTTGCGCTTAAGTCTTGGCGCCATTATCTCCTAGGTGAGAAATTTGAATTGTATACTGACCATAAATCGTTGAAGTAACTTTTCTCGCAGAAAGATCTTAACTTGAGGCAATAAAGGTGGATGGAATTCTTGGCATCCTACGATCTCGAGATTTCCTATACCCCTGGCAAGGGGAATGTAGTAGCAGACGCCTTGAGTAGAAAGAAGCAGACCTTAAGCCCTCTCTTTGTAGAAAGGAAGAGATTGGAATACATAGACAACTTTGACTTTAGACCTTCCATCGATCATGTGACTGGTTTGTTAGCATCACTAGAGGTGCAGCCTACTCTTTTGGACTCAATAGGAGTCGCGCAATGTGAAGACCCTCAACTAGTTGATGTGATGGATAAGCTAATTAGGGGTGAGACTTCTAGTCACCTCAATAGGTACTCCATCTATGATAAAGGTTGTTTAAGGCGGGATGGAAGGCTATGCATCCCACAAGCAAGGGATTTGGTGAAGAAGGTTCTCGAAGAGGCACACCATTCCAAGCTGACCATATACCCAGGTGGAGACAAGATGTATAAAGAGGTAAAAAAAAGGGTTTTCTTTTGGAATGGCATGAAGAGTGATGTAGTCGAGTTCGTCGCTAAGTGTTTGATATGCCAACAAGTCAAGGCGGAGCAAAAGAAGCCTGGTGGCTTGCTTCATCCTCTAGAGGTCCCACAGTGGAAATGGGATAGCATTTCAATGGACTTTATTGATGGGATGCCTAGGTCAAGAAGGGGCAATACCAGTATTTGGGTAATAATGGACAGGCTCACAAAAAGCGCTCACTTTATACCCGTTAAAAGTAGAAGGACTGCCTCATCTTTAGCATCCATTTATCTTAAAGAGATAGTTCGACTCCATGGGATACCCTCCAACATTGTGAGTGACTGAGATCCTATCTTTATGACCAAGTTTTGGAAGAGCTTGAAAGAGGCTGTATGCACACAGCTATGCTTAAGCATGGCCTATCACCCCCAAACCGATGGTCAGAAGGAGAGGGTGAACAGAGTATTAGAAGACCTATTGAGATTATGCATTCTTGATTTTGGAGGAACATGGGAGGATCATCTTCCTTTGGTGAAGTTTGCCTACAACAATAGCTACCAAGCCACCATAGGCATGGCACCCTTCGAAGCTTTATATGGAAGACCGTTCCGATCACCAACTTATTGGTGGGAGTCTATAAACTAGCTCATACTTGGACAAGATATGATTAGAGAAACTTCAGAGAAAGTGGACTTGATACGAAGAAGAATGAAGACTACCCAAGATAGACAGAAGTCCTACGCAGACAAAAGAAGGACCGACCTTGAGTTTGAGGTTGGAGACAAGGTTTTCCTTAAAGTATCTCCTTTGAGGAATGTCATTCGCTTCGGATCTGCAGGAAAGTTGTAACCAAGATTTGTAGGTCAGTTTCCTATTATTGAAAGGATTGGAAAGATGGCTTACAGAGTAGAGCTGCTCGAAAGATTGGCTGGAGTTCATAATGTCTTTCACGTTTCTTACCTACGAAAGTGCTTACATGAGTCTGCAGAAGTGGTAGAACCAAGCATATTAGAGGAAGTAGAAGTAAAACGAGAGGCAACTGTGAGAAGAGTTCCAACTCGTATCTTAGGTACAGAAGTCAAAAAGCTACGCAACCGCGAAGTCAAACTTGTAAAAGTTCAACGTAGTGACGCTGAGGAAGACGCGACTTGGGAGACTGAGGCCAAGATACGCGCAGCCTACCTATCTCTTTTTGAGGGTACATCTTTGATCTCTTTTTCCTTAAGTTTGTTCATGCTCGTATCTATCTTTTTAGTATTTTTCCTCAGTGCTGTTCCCGATCCTTAGGTAGAAACCAATGGATGTAAACATGTTATGATTGATGGTTGCAAGTGGTTGTAAGTGGTTGCTAGTGGTTGCTCGTGGATGCATATACACACACATTAGGTATTAGATCAGCTCAGTCACTTTCATATTGCGTATGCATATATGTACTTTTATATGATTGAAACTTGATGTGTTATCATATGGATGTTGCATTTGTATGAATGATTGTGCACTCATGTAGAATTATGATTAGGGAAGATTGCATACATAATGGATGCATGACACTGACATAATTTGCATTAAGGAGGTTAACTGAATCAGTAGACCGCCTAATTTTTGCATTAGATAAGGACATGTACGCACACTGTGCGTATGATCATGAAGCATTACAAGCCTTTTAAAGACAATGGACGCCTGTGTTTGATGGTAGAGTAGATGGATGATTGGATGGAAGGATATACGTTCTTCTTGACTCGAAGATTTCGGGGACGAAATCCTTTAAGGAAGGGAGAATGTAACACCCCGTATTTTCTGTAAACATTAAAGTTAAGAATTAAAGAATAATTAGTTACAAATGTAAGAATTAAGGGAAATGGGTTATGCCATTGCATTTGTCTCGGAATTCTGATTGAGACAGAGTCAGAGTTTGCGTGAAATGGACTCCGTATGAAGGAGTTATGACCTTCAGAAGATTCGAGAATTTAAATAAACAACTCAGAATAAAGTCTAGAAAAATTCAAAATTAAAAATCATAAGCAGAAGCGGGCTGGGCGGGAAATTTCCCGCCCAAGGCCAGGTCGACCAGGAGGTCGACCAGGGTGTCGACCTCCCCGCATATAGGTCGACTAAGGGGTCGACCTTCCCCTTGGGTCATATCTGAAAATCTAACGTGTTTTCTCCTATAACGAATTGCTGTGTCATTAGGGATTGCGTGCCAAGTTCTGGTTGGTTCTCTTAGGATTGAATGGCTTTGATTTGCTCTAGGTTAATCTGACGACTCCTATTAAATCAAACTTCTATATAAGTAACCTAAATCCAAACCCTAAAGCCACACAAAAATATTCCTAAGACCGTCATGCTGTCAGTACTTAGCCTAGAATAGTCGCCATTCTCATTCAACTAGAAAGCAAGTAGGAATTGCAAATCAAGTCTAATTCAACTAAGAAGTATTCAACTTTTACAACAAAGGAGAGCTATTCAAATTCAGAATACAGATCCCAGAACTCAAGACTAGCGTCCTTTTTGTAAGTCCAGTTATCATTTAGACCTAAATAATATTAGAACTGTGACTAAATAACTGGATGTAGAACATCGCCTAATGTAAATCTATGCCTATCCTTTTTGTAAAAACTGAATTGATTAAGACTATGACCCTTATCATGTTTGTTTTCATGTCATATGTAATTTAATGATAAATGTTAAACGCTTTGGATCCATATGTTATATAATTTGCCAATGACATATATGTTGTGTAATTTAGCGATGACATATTATACTTTGGCAGTGACATAATTTGGCGATGACATATTGTATAATTTGGCGATGGCATATCATATTGTGTAATTTGGCGATGACATACCATATTGTATAATTTGGCGATGGATATCGTATTGTGTAATTTGGCGATGACATACCATATTGTACAACTTGGCGATGGATATCATATTATGTAATTTGGCAATGGCATACCATGTTGTATAATTTGGCGATGACATTTCATGTTGTATGATTTTGTAATGACACCTATATGTTTTATGAAAATTTGGGAATTTTGCTATGTTTATGCAAGTTCAGCCATGTTCACATATATGACCAAAACTGCATGCTAATATGATTAGGTTCATGTTAGATTTGATCCAACTAATTTGCAAAGTTCACAACTACATGCCTAATTTTTAGTTTATGTAGTTCTATGTAAAACCCCTATTTCATGATTCATGTTGAGTAGACCTAAATTTGCACGTTCA
This sequence comes from Allium sativum, assembly GCA_030737875.1. Lineage (NCBI taxonomy): Eukaryota > Viridiplantae > Streptophyta > Magnoliopsida > Asparagales > Amaryllidaceae > Allium > Allium sativum. The sequence goes on from CM060924.1 coordinate 141,270,269, forward strand.
TAGTTAAATGTATGTTGTTGTATGCCAAGTTCATATGATACATGTGTAGTTAGATCCATATTTTTATGATGTTGGAATTATTACATGTTCCTCTTTTTCCCCTTTTGTGTATAAGTTAGGCTATGTATCGAGCCTAACCTTTTATGTGATTTTGCAAACGTTTAATGGGGGTAACGTTGGGGAAAAAATATGAAATTACATATAATTGGCATATTTGGCTCATAAACATGTAAATGTTTTATGGCATAAAGTGGTATAAATTTTTATATCTAAAATTATGAACTTGATTTAAAAGAGAAAGTCGGGCTTGACTTCAATGACAATAATTTACATATAAATATAAAGGGGTAAATATGTAAATTTAGAAAAGATGAATATGCCTAACCCAAGGTTAGATTGAGTTACGGTGTAAGACTGCCCGGAACCGCCCGGCACCTCCAGCAACCATAACAATATATATCAAATGTGGGAGGTTAGTGCATCGAGCCCAAAAGAACCCGAGGTTAGACTGAGTTGCGATGTAAAACTGCACAGACGCGACCCAGTAACCGCAACAATACCTGTCTAATGTGAGTGGTTGGTGCTTTAATAAATGAATTAAAGATAAGTCAGGAATGATAGGGTTAAGTTAATTAAGGAAACACTTAACCAATGCAACATGTTAACTAAACTGATGGGAGGGGTTAGGTTAACTTGGGCACTTAACCAATTTAACATGTTGACTAGGAAACCCAAGTAACGGGACCCATATCAACAGTAACTCACATAGATATATCATGGTACCCTGAACTAGGCAGGGTGGGGCACGATTACTGGGCTGATTATAAGCGATCAAAACGACGGCGGTTGGTGCGTCAGTGTAGGTTCCGATGGAGTATGGGCGTGCACGCACTCCGGAGTGGAAAACGCCGACACTACGCATCAGTAGTTATACAATGTGCATCTTGAATCGTGTCGGGTTGGCACTATAGGATTTGATACAACCCATGGTGGGACCATCACAGGTATCTACAGTCGAGCGGGGTCGTAGGACACAAGTTGTAAATGCATGCGAGTAGGAGCTAATCAATGAAAAGGGATCACTGGGTTTGAACTCATGATGATGGTTGAAATATCTAGTAGGTGCAGAGAATTTGGACATGAGTGCGATAGTATGATATTTTATCTTGTTCTGTTTTTCTTACCTTATCCTATGTTACCTTATTTCCTTGTTATTGTCCTGTGTCCAGCTTATTCAAGTCATGGTTCTCTTATCAGTTTACATGCTGAATAATCACTGGACTTACCAGACTTATGTCTGACCCATTTTCTTTCTCTCTCTTTTCTTCCGTCCCCCCCCCCCTCAGGTACCCACGGAGGGAATAGCTTAGCTTAATTTGGACCGTTCATCTTTCCAAGCTTGAAGACTCTATGATGTATAGGTTGGAACCTCTTACCTTTGGATATGGCTTTGGATACACTACTACTTGGTGATTTATGCAGTTTTATTTTGTTTTATGCTTCTTTATATAATAATCAAGACAGAGATTATGATGTAATGATTTGGAAGTTGGTTTGAAACAGTTTGCTGAAATGTCTTGTTATGAACCACGTTTGAAATAAAGTCAGTTTTTCCGATGCTTATATATATCTGTCTTGTAAATTATCTGTGTCTTTTACCTATAATGCTCCATCAAAGTTAAGGCATTCCCTTTGTGAGTGACCTTAACGGAGGTGGGGTGTTTCACTATCTAATAGTAAATAAAAAAAGCATCTAACGTTAGCTTCTTCAGTGACTACCCAACCCAAAACTAGGGCTCAATTAAAAGAGCATAATAAATTTCTAGAGTTTAACCAATGATACAAATCATATGTATATGAAATATAAGTGGTGCACATCTAGATATAAAGTTGGATCAGTGCAAAAATCTCATTAAATTGTAAAAACTTAGTGTCATTGCCATTCTTGAGACCAAGCTTAATGTTCATTTTACTGTTAGGCTACAAGGTACATTAATCCTTCCTGGTCTCCAGTCCATAATCTTAATAAAGCTTCATATAGTCGAATTATGATACTATTTGATCCCATTATTCACAAGCTAACTCAAATCGTTGTCTCAAGTCAATTCATACATTATCGTAACATTTATCTCCCCTCGTCCACATCATACTACATTACCTTCATTTATGCTCATTGTTTGCAAACGGATTTTCTATCGAATTAGAAAACCATCAACAAAATATTGTAATAAAACCGCAAGTGCACGGCGTACAACTATTAGTACGGGCGCGAGTACGGTTCGATCCACAGGGAAAGAAGTAGTTTCAATCTTACTTAATCAAATTAAACCAAACTTTGAAATGTTTTAACTAACAAAAACTAATGTAAACTAGAAACTAAATTAAGAACTAAATATGAGATTAGAGAGCAATCTAGAGGTAAATCCCCTCTCATACTTATGTAAATTAACAAACGTACGATTTTTGATGTAACAACCCGAAAATCTGGGCCAGTTTAAAATTTTTATTTTGGCAATTTTAGCGAATTTTGATATTTAAAATGAATTATTTTAAATATAAACGATGAGAAAATTTCTTTTGAATAAAATTCAATCATATATAGTTATATAGATCGACGATAGAGTATAAATAATTATTTATAAATATAAAAGGAATTGAAAATGGCGCGGTAGTTCGATAATTCGATTTCAAACTTCAAGTGAATGTACCGGGTGCAAAATAAACCGGATTTTAGTGAAACCAAAAATAATAAGATCTATTTGGGAATATCTTTCCAACGAATCCGAAAAATTGAAATTTCATAGCGGGAATCAAAAGATATGTCCAGTTGAAAATTCTGAATAGTTGCTATGGAATTCAGGCCCTTAAAAATGGAAATTTTGCAAACGACCTCAGAATTCGACGAAACCACTTTTGTTGGATCCGTGATGTAAAGTTATTGCTAGGTTTCAAATTTCATAATTATTTGAATCAATATGTGAGCGTGGCAAAAGAAAACGCGTTTGACCAGTTTCAGTTGATTTTAATCGACTGGAAAATGACCATTTTTCCAACAGTCTCAGAATTTGACGAAACTAGTTTTGTTAGGACCGTATCGTCAATACGAAGCTAGAAAATATTTTTCTGGAATTTTTCGTGTTAGTATGCGGCCCCGGTAAATTGAAGTGTGCGTTCAAATTCAATATATAAAGTTATATTTTGATTTAGACGAAAACTGATCGAAATGGCCGATCTGGCTCATGAAACATATCCCATTGTGTTCGGAATGAGGGTAATTAGCTAGGAGAGACAGTCGTTGGACTCGATTTGGGGCTCGACAGAAAAAGTCAACGCTCATTGGAAAATTAAATAATAAAATAAAATAAAACAAATAAATTTACATAACCACCCCCCAAGTTCAGTTTCTCTTTCAAACTCCCACAACCCAAATCGAAAAAAAACAAAACCCGATGTCCCCCCGTCGCCCTCCCTTCCCGATGGCTCAGCCGCGCCGCAAGCTCCAGCGCCCATCGCCGGAGAGACCTCCGACCATCCCAGGACCCCCTTCCTCCGCTTCTCTCCCTCCTCCAGTATCGCACGCCCTCCCCCCTTATTTCAACGCCCACCTCAAAACCTACCTCAAATCCGACGCCCGCCGCCCCAGGTCCACCAACGACGCCTAGCGCTCGACATCCCCCCATCTCTGAATAACTTAGTGAGTTTTATTGTTTAATTTCAATTTCAGTTTTATTATATTTTTAGCGATATAAATATTACATTTTTATGAATGTAAAAATTATATTTTTATGAAGAAAGACAATTGATAAAAATTAGATCTTTTTTCCGTTTGAATAGCAAGATAAAGATATGATTTTTATCGCTTGAATGGCAAAGTAAAAACATGGGTTTTATTGTATGAGCGGATCTATAAAGATATGATTTTTATCGCTTGAATGGCAAAGTAAAAACATGGGTTTTATTGTATGAGCGGATCTATAAAAATATGATTTTTATACTTATAGCATAATAAAAATATAATTTTTATATAGTAGAGGTAATAAAAATATAATTTTTATATAGCAGAGAATATAAAAATTCGTTTTTTATATATTGAATAGCGAAGTAAAAATTTGTTTTTTATATATTGAATAGCGAAGTAAAAATTCGATTTTTATATATTGAATAACGAAGTAAAAATTCGATTTTTATATATTGAATAACGAAGTAAAAATTTGATTTTTATATATTGAATAGCGAAGTAAAAATTCGATTTTTATATATTGAATAACGAAGTAAAAATGTGATTTTTATATCTGTAGAGGATACAGGCAAAGAAAGTGACGAAAGAAGAACGGCGGAGATTTTCTACATTAGAAGAGTCGTGGGATTGGATTAGCTTATCAGTGAGAATTTCTCACTCTTTAATTTATTTCTAGTTGAAATATATACTAGGATGCAGACGGTGTTTAGTAGCACCCGACACCCGTCGTCCACAGACCATGGACAGCTTGTATGCTTGTTTGATTTTGATGTGTAGTTGATTGTGTGATGTGAAATGAAATAAAATATTTATATAGTTGAAATAAAATATTTTATAGTGGAAAATATTTTATAGTTAAAAATAGAATTTTTAACGTGTATATGAAATGAAATAAATATTTATAAACAAATCAGAGATTTGTTTATATACACTGATTTGATTGATATTAATTAGGATGATAAATTTTACACATCGCCCAACTGCACAAATAAAATCTGTGTTTGATTGCTTGAAACCCCACACGGGTATTGGGATGATATATGACATACACTAGTCCCAATAATTAGCTGTATGTCGATCGATTGATTGACAGACTGTTATAAGTGTTAGATATTTATATTTGATGCTTATATAGTGTAGAATGCACTTTGGATGATGGTTGATTATTTGTCATCGTTGATATATACATGTATTGTAGAAAATCCATATAATTAACATTATATGGTAATTGTTTGGGCCTCATTCCAGTTTTGAAAAAGAAATATTTGAAAAAGAAATATTTGAGTAGAAATATTTGAAAAAGAAATATTTGAATAAAAATATTTGAAATAGAATATTTGAAAATAGAAATATATGAAGCCGTGTTGATAGATTGACGCCATTTTGACGTGAACAATATTTATATCGATTTTATTCATTTTATAACGAATATCGAAAGTGACTTCAAAATCTGATATTTTGAATAGAAATGAATTCGAATTGAAATTGAAAATGAATATAAATGAATTCGAATTGAAACTGAAATTGAATTGAAATGAATTCAAATTGAAATTGAATTGAAATGAATTCAAATTGAAATTGAATAGAAATGAATTCAAATTGAAATTGAATAGAAATGAATTCGAATTGAATTGAAAACGAATTGAAATTGAATTGAATTGAAATCAATTTGAATTAAATCAATTCGAAATGAAAAGAAAATGAATTTATGTTGGAAAATTTGATTTTGATTTGAAGTTGAAATAGAAGTTGAAATCGTTTTGAAAACGAATTTAAAACGATTTATAAAATACGTTTTAAAAAGAAATCGACAAAGTATATATTATATATGTAATATAATGGCCTGAATAGAACGCGCCGCCCCGCGGCAGTTCACGAATTTCGACCAATGACTTCGAATGGACATTGCGGGAGATCCGACCATCGGATTCTCCTAAAACTAGAACCGTTGGGTTCGTATCGAAAAGAGCTTTCCAATGAATATTAGAAATTAGAAATCTAACAGTTGGATTTGGAATTATGTTCAAATCAAATTTAAAAAAGGCCGCTGTAAGTGCAGTTCGATGGCCGTTGATGGAAATCGACTGTATGGGCCTTGATAAAATTATTAAAAATAGTAATAATTTGTGTAAAATCATAAGAAATGATTTAGAAAGAATTGGGATGAAAAACTCCATATTTGAAAAGATAAAAATACATTTTTATCGAAATGAACTAGTTTTGAACTAGAATTATAATTCTATTTATTTTTAAATAAATAAATTGGATTTGAAATGGTTTTGAAAATAACCAGAATTTCCAATAATTGCATTGGAATGGATTTGAATTGAAATTGTCTTCGGAATATTTCGATGTTGGATTTCGTGATTATATAGATGTTTTTATGGAAATTTGAAAGATATTTATATATCATTATTTCCAATACGATATCAGTTGGTCGTAGAATTTGATATTGAATATAAGCCGATATATTTTCTATTCAGAGCCTTGTGTTTAATATCAAATGTGATTTGGGTTTGTCGTGAATGGTGTCTTCATTAACACTGTTTTTTTAGCCCAGTTGAGAAAAGATTAAATCTTTTTATTTAGATTTAATGAAGTGCACCAATTAAATAATATTTAATTGGAATTGAATTGGTATTGATTTTTGGGTTTATCGTGAACAGTGTTTTAAATAACACTTGTTCTTTAACCCGATAATTAATGGAATGTGATTTTGGGTTTATCGTGGACTATGTTTTAAATGACACTGATTCTTTGACCCAGTTAAAGATTAAAACTAAGTGAAGTTTTAATGAATCTTTAATTAGATTGAAAAGATCGAGGATGGAGTATCACCAGTTTTGCTCCAGGCGATAGTTAAATCTTTAATTAGATTTGAACGTGAAATGGCAATTGAATTTACCGATAACACCGTGGTGTTAGATATGAAGTATGACCAATTTTACGTCATGGGATGAATAGGTTGGGATTGGGAAATTAAAATAAATGATTACTCCGGTGTGGTTCGCTAATCCCGACTAGTTTGAATTGATATTCAAAAAGGAGATTAAAGAATAAATTTAAAGAATTTTTCTTGGATAAAATTAATGGGAACCTTTCCCAAAGTATAGGAATATTTGAATAAAAGAATATTCTGAATTGGAATGAAGCGTATGTTGTGTTTTTGTAACACTTTTATAATATATACGCGAGTTATTCAGAAAGACCGGGTTTATCCCATTTTGAATAACTAATTCGACGTGGAGTCGAAGATGAAGACGATGGTCGAAGACCGGAGGTCTTCACGTCGTTTGGGTGATTACTGATGATCTTGATTGGGCTGTACACCCGAGAAGATGGAAACAGTTGGTGATCGTCCAGACGTACTTGGAGATCGATGGATATGCGGGGTACTAGGTGCTTCCGGTTTCGTTCAGACCCAGAGCGAACTTGTAAATGGACTGTGTGTCTGACATTGGATTTTAGTCCGTGTGATTGATTTCTATTAAATATATATCTATTTGGCGGCGGAGAATTTATTCTCTTGCTTAACGCCCTTCTCTGAGACGTACGAGCTCAGGGGTTATATATTGATGGATATCAAACGCATGGAGTGAATTGCCTGTGTGGCATGCCTAAGTGGCTATTGATCGAGGCTTCTGTTGAAAAGCAAAGTCTTGTGGTGATGATCAAAACACATCCTATGTGGCACAACTTTGTGTAACGTGAATTCGCGAGCCTCGCACCCCGGTTGTGAACCAAAAACGGGAGAGGACCTCAGGGAGGGCATGCATTTCTTTCTAGCTAGGGTGGTGTCAGTGACCTACTAGCCCTGACATTTATATACTTTTCACCTGTGTGGTTGTTGCTGTTGCGAGGCGCCTCGGTTAGATCGGACGATCCGGGTCCGATGGAGCCATTCGTTGGCTCATTTACGCCCCAAAGGGCGGGGAAACGTAGTGTTCAGGCATAATAATCCACATCGGTGGACCGGCCCTGTCGCTCCAAGGCTTGCCTGCGCGCTTGCCTGAGGCTCGGGCTAGAGAGTCTCGAATCGGTAGAGGACGATCCCTGGCCTCGGTTCATAGATGGAAATCCAATTTCCAAATACGTGACATTTACGGTTTTATTTGTAAACCTATATATGGCGACATAGTGGCATGGGACGCTCATGTCACCTATGATTGATACTTATGATTTGAAGTTGTTTTATACACTATACACTTATAATAGTATCAAATGATTTGTTTTAAACGTATCAAGCATGCTTTGGCTGTTATAAGGTAAAAACCATATCCTCCGGCTTGCGTTGCATTGTGTGATGGGACCTGGGTCTTATAATAGCTTCATTTTTCCTTATTTAGCATTGCGCTGTTTGTTTTATGCACTGGTATTCTTGGGAGGAAACCCCTTCCGTGTTATACGGCGTGGTCCCTTGATTTACCTAACTTTAAAATAAAGATTTATAACCGTTCTAGTTCTCACACCAGTCCCATGACTGACCTGGAGTTTATTGTTTTAACCTAAACTCTGGGTGCCCCTATTTTTACATGGGCAGCTAGTAGTTTTGGTTTTGCAGATTTATATTCACAGGATCTTGGTTTACAGCTGGAACGATATCCGGAAAGCTTTGTATCCGCATATCTCCTTCTAGTTGTGTATTGTATTATTTTCCACTGCAATTTATTTAAATGTAATTTAAATCTCTGATATTTCTGTGTAATATTCATTTATACTCTGTATATTCTTGTAATCTGATGCATTGTTGTAATATACAATGAAATGTTCTTCTGTCTGCGTTCTGTTGTGGCTTGTTCTCGAACTATCCGCACTTTCCTTTACGGGGAAGTTACGGGTCTTTACACCTGATCTCTATTTTTAAGATTAAGTGCACAAATGTTGCGTTTATCATAAGTGTTGTTTATTTATGTTATAGTTAACATAACATAAACTATCAAACTATAACACAACAACTAAACCACTCATTGTTATCATGGAAATGAAAAAAAGCAAAATCTTTTTTAAGTATAATCTATTCACTATTGTAACTAGTGACATAGATCATCAAATTTTGATCTTGCTTTTATTTCATAATCAAAAACCACTTAGCAAATATTGATGTAATTAGTGTTTACATTGAATAAGAATAGTTCATTTGCATATGCAACATAAACTTTCAAACCCACTTTTATAAACTTATATCAAAATTCACTTCCATGAAGCACAAATTAGAGAGATCACAATCATACATATGTTGAACTTACATAAAATTAGAGAGCTTCATTACCCCAAAATTGTAGGGGCTTAGCTTCTAATACATGTCATCATATTAACACATGTAAGTTTCAACATTGGAAAAGAAAGAAAAATGAAAGAAAATCTTTATAGAACAAGAAAAGAACTAAACTAAATGCATGTAATAAATCTAAACTACGAACATAAAGTAGAGAGCATGTAAATAAATCAAAGCTATGAACGTAAAGTAGATAGCATGGAATGTAACACCCCACACCCGCTATAGTCACTCACTAAGGGAATGCCATAGCATCGGTGGAGTATTTTTAGTGAGTATAGAACAGTAAAATTACAACAAGACGGATATAATGTAATACTTGAAAATTTAAAACATCATCTCATAGCAGCGGAAAGTAAAACATGTTTGGTTACATCAGAAAACCATAACAAGAGTCAAGTACAAAATATCCATCCTGAATAAAATAAGTACATAATCCCACTACTCATAACAAATAGCCATAATAGAAAAGATAAGATAAGCTGAGCTCTACATCTACGGTCCAAGCTCCAAGAGATAGATAAAGCAAACTGATCAAAGCCCACTAGCACTAGGCCCAACCTGAGGACCTGAAGGAAAAAGATAAAAACAACGGGGGTCAGACATAAGTCTGAGTGAGTCCTATAACCCTAACAATACAATCATTAAAGTAATTAGGGTATGATATAAACAAGATACGGTACCTCTGGGGATAATGACTACAATAAGTAGCCCACAAAACACAGGATGTACTACGATAATCGAAACGACGTATTTATCCACCCAAGGATAATTACTAGCTTACACCACCCCAGACCTACCCACCCAAGGGTAATTCCTACACTGCACCACACCAGTTCTACCCACCAAGAGTAATTCCTACTTAAAGGTTGATCCCACTTAAAGACTTAGAAAATATAACTAATAGCTTCTGGTACTTCTAGCTGACCACGTAGGTGCCGTCTGCTCCTACCTCCACTAGGTGTACCTAGTTATCTTACCCAGTAGTTTCGTGTACCCCTACATAGGTGCCGTCTGCTCCTATCTTTACTAGGTGTACCCACTACTCCCCATCGATCGGCTCCCTAACGTAGATACCCGTGATGGTCCCACAGTGGGGTGTATCACTCCCCTAAAGTGGCTACCCATTACTATCAACGGTGCACGGCTTTATATCTACACGATGCAACAACGGCTTATCTACCAGCCCGGGCCCACACACGCATATGAAACCCGTTGGACTTGCGTTGCCACCGCTACCCCGTTTTGGCCTCTTATAATCAAGCCCAATATGCGTGTCCAGTCACTCGACATGGGTCGAGCCCACAAAGATACGTTTGGGATATTGGTTGAAATGGGCCCCCACAAGCTACTGCTTAAGCTTGTCATTTTATCTAGTGCATCCCACTTAACCCCTTTTTATAATCATGCCCCCTTACATGTTAGGGTTTGGTTAAGTCATCCAATTATATTACAATTGCCACTTAAGGCACCCACTAGATTTCCGCATGCCACCCAAGGCACTTACTTGATTCCCCCATGCCACCCAAGGCACTTACTTAACCCTTTAATCATGTTTAGTTACATGTTCCACTCTGGTTAAGTATTCTAATCGTATTTTCTATTGCCACCCAAGGCAACCCACTAGTTTTCTCATGCCACCCAAGGCACCCCCACTAGTTACTACATGCCACCCAAGGCACCCACTTAACCCCTCATGTCCCACTACATGCTAATATGGTTAAGTGTTTCTTAATTAATTAAGACCGTGATCTCCCATAAAGACCTCCCACATTAGACTGGCTGTTATGACCGCCTGGTTAAGCCAGTAGAGTCCGGGCAGTCTTACGTCATAACAGAGTCTAACCTCGTGTCTTTACCTTAATCACGTATTTAATTTATGGCTAAGACCTCTCACATTGGGCTGACATTTGTAGCAACTGGTTAAGCCGGTCGGGTCCGGGCAGTTTTACACTACAAATGAGTCCAACCTCGTGTCTTAGTCGATTAATTACACCTAATTAATCACCCCCATATTAATTATCCCTAATTAATATCAAGTTTTCCATAACATGGGTAGACCTAACTCAATAGGTAAATTCCCATGGGGTAGACCTAACTCAATAGGTAAATTCCCACTTATGGTAATTTATTTTTATGGTATGCTTAATCATACCCAATCATTCACTTATTAACATATTTACCAACCCCATCGTTCCCCACGTAAATCGTTCTCATTTCATGACATAAATAAGGGGAAGATCATCACAAATATCATGGGTTAGCATACAACTTTGTCATGGGTTAAGAGGATGTCAACTTGCATATATGAGCATATATTAACCCAACCACATTTAACCCCAAACTTGCACATTATCATACACATGTCTTACATAACATGTTGAACTTGCATATAAGTATTCTCATAACTTGCATAACACGTTAGACATGCATTTAAGCCTATACATAACTTGCATAAGCATTCACATACTTGTATGGGCATTCATATACTTGCATAAGCATTCACCTACTTGCATATGCACATAACTTACATAACATGTTGAGCTTGCATGTAAGCATAACTTGCATAATATGTCGAACTTACATATATGACTTGCATCTTAAAGGAGGGTAAACATGCATAGCATATAAGGGTGCCATCTTGCATATGTATATACCATATTTAAAAGGGTAAACTTGCATGTCATGATTTATGCATAATACCAAACACTTAGCATGCATAAAACCACTTACTTATCATGCATAGAATCAAATACTTATTATGCATAAAATCAAATACTTATTATGCATAAAACCAAATACTTATTATGCATAAAATCAAATACTTATTATGCATAAAATCAAATACTTATTATGCATAAACCCACCACTTAACTTGCATAAGCCCAAACACTTAACATGCATAAAACCCCATACTTAGTATGCATACAATCAAATACTTATCATGCATAACGTCAAATACTTTAGCATGAATAACATCAAATACTTAACATGCATAACACCAACTACTTAGCATGCATAAAATCACATGCATAACTTGCATATCATGTTACATATAACTTGCATATATTCTTACATATAGTTTGCATAACATGTCACATATGCATAAATGTTTAACATGGTGTTTTGCATCATAAAACATGGCCTTAACTTGCATTTAACATAAAACTTGCAAATCACATATCATACAAACTTGCATAAATACATTTATCCACAAACATAGCCATGTCTTATCACATCCTACCATAATCAATTTAACAATTGATTATTAAAGCCATAGAAACTCACCAAAACCAAGGTTAGCAAATTAAATGAAGCAAATCCCAATGATTAAGTAGAAGAAGATGTAGATTAGCTTGCAAACCCTCTTAGGATTTTTAGTGGAGGCTTTCCAATTTTCTAAGTGGTGGCATAATGGCCTTAGATCTATTTTTGGTAAGGATAAGGGGGGTATTAGGGTGTATATATAGATTAGTTAGATGTTTTAGGACCATAGGATATACCCTAGAACCAATCCTAGCCTTTAAAGCATGTCTTGGGGAAGAAGTCAAGTGTAGGAACCATTTAGGGCCCAAAAAAAACAGCCCAAAACTCATCCCGGGCCTCAAAACATGAGCAGTTTTCGTTTTTGATTTTTCGTGAAACTTTGACGGGCCATAACTTGGTCATACGGACTCCGATTTACGAAAACTCGGACTCTATTTCGTGTATTTTTCCGAGACGAACGCAATGGCACAGCCCGTTTCCCCTGATTCAGAATATTAAATTTAATTCTGCTCTTATTTATGTTATAACAAGTTATTTAACATACGGGGTGTTACATTCTCCCCTACTTAAAGGATTTCGTCCCCGAAATCTCTAAGTCAAGAAGAACGTATCCTACCAACCAAACAACCATCTACTCAACCATCAAACACTGGCATCCATTGTCCTTAAAGTTTCTAATGCTGTATGAACATATGCAAAAAGTGTGTGTATATTTTCCCTATCTAATGCAAAATCAGGCGGTCTACTGATTCAGTTGACCTCCTTAATGCAAACCATGATAGTGCCATGCATCCAATATGTATGCGAAAGAACCCTATCGACACATACTATTTCTACATGCGTGCACAATCATTCACCGAATAAATGCATCATCCATATGATAGCACAACCATCATACATCCATTAATATAGCTACCTACACACATTTATATGCAATATGCAATATGAAGTGATTGAGCCGATCTAGTGCCTAAAGTGTGTGTATATGCATCCACGAGCAACCACTAGCAAACACTTGCATCCACTTGCATCCATCAATCATAACATGTCTCAAACACATGTTTCAACCATAGGTTTACCCTATCTAAAAGGTCAAAGGTGCTAACGAGAGGACATACTAAGGACAAGATAAGTACAAGATAGGCAATAAAGGAGAAGTTAAAGAACATACTCTCGAAAAGAAAAGGGTACAAAGAACGCATCTTCGCTTCCGTCTCCCAAGTAGCATTGCTCTCGTCATCTCCCCATTGCACTTTGACTAGCTGAACCTCTCTGTTTCTCAACTTCTTAATCTCTGACCCAAGGATGCGAGTAGGAGCTCGTCGAATCGTCGCATCACGCTCTACTTCCATTTCTCTAAGCAAGCTCGGCTCTACCACCTCTGCGGTCTCATGTAGGCACTTCCTCAAATGTGACACATGGAAAACATCATGTATACCACTAAGTCTGTCTGGCAACTCCACCCTATATGCCATCCGTCCAATTCTTTCCTTGACAGGAAACGGTCCTACAAACCTCGGTGCTAACTTCCCAGCGGATCCAAAGCGAACAACATTCCGTAATGGAGACACTTTGACAAAAACCATGTCCCCAACTTCAAACTCAAGATCAGTCCTCCTCTTATCTGCATAAGATTTCTGTCTGTCTTGCGCTGCTTTCATCCTTCTTCGAATCAAATCAACCTTCTCTGAAGTCTCTCTAACCATATCGGGCCCTAGCAAGATCTTATCCGTAGATTCCCACCAACATGTAGGTGATCGACAAGGCCTTCCATAAAGAGCTTCAAAAGGTGCCATGCCAATACTAGACTGGAAGCTGTTGTTATATGCAAACTCCACCAAAGGAAGATGCTCTTCCCATGTACCTCCAAAATCCAAGATACAAAGCCTCAAAAGGTCTTCCAAAACACGGTTCACCCTCTCGGTCTGGCCGTCCGTCTGAGGATGATATGCAGTACTCAAACACAACTGAGTCCCTACCGCCTCTTGCAAACTCTTCCAAAACTCTCAAGTGAAGATAGGATCTCGATCACTCACTATGCTAGAGGGTACCCGATGCAATCGAACTATCTCTCGAAGATATACAAAAGCTAGCCATGGAGCAGTCCACTTACTCTTCACAGGTATGAAATGGGTGTTCTTAGTAAGTCTGTCTACCACCACCCAAATTCCTGTATTACTCTTTCTCGATCTGGGTAACCTGTCAATAAAATCCAATGAGACGCTGTCCCACTTTCATTGCGGAACCTCCAATGGGTGAAGCAACCCACCTGGTTTCTTTCGCTCCGTCTTCACTCGTTGGCACACCAAGCATCGAGCGACATGCTCGGCCACATCTTTCTTCATACCGGCCCAGAAGAAAGCCCTCTTTATGTCTTGGTACATCTTACCCCCACCGGGATGAATGGTCATCCTAGAACGGTGTGCGTCATCAAGAATAGCCTTCCTCAGACCCTCGTCTTGCGGTACACAAAGTCTACCGTCTCTACGCAAGCACCCTCTATCATCTAGGGTGTACCTACTCAAATGGCTGGACGACTCCCCCCTTATGAGCTTCTCTACCAACTCAACCAACTGTGGGTCGTCTCGCTGTGCCTCGCCAACTCGTCCCAAAAGAGTAGGTCTAACCTCTAAGGATGCTAGCAAACCGGGTACCAAGTCAACAGAAGGTCTGAAGTCAAACTTAGAAATAAACTCTAAGCTCCGTCGTTCAACGAACAATGAACTCAAGGACAACCTTTTTCTACTTAAGGTGTCCGTTACCATGTTACCCTTACTCATAGGATGCTAAGGATCCCATCCACTTTTGCTGTCCTAAGACTATGCGCTCGAAGAGTCTCCAACACTTCCCTAAGATGTAGGGCATGCTCTTCTCCACCAGAATATCATCCAAAATCATCACAACTGTCTCTCACGCAGACCACCCTAGTCGAATTCGGCATCCCCCAAATGCAAGCCCCAAAGGCCTAAACCAATATCAGACAAACACCCAAGGGATACCTCCTTCGAATTCAGACGACCTACGTGAGACGATACTAGTAAAAATGGCTAAATAATTAAGCCCTTGACCAATTCTGGATGTTCTCGCCAGTCTCGCTCCAAAACCGTCGTTTATCCTATACTGGCCCTGCTCAGCCTATTGAGCACATACGAAAACTTATTTCGCTCCTAGAAAAGACCCAGATGTCATCTACAAAGACCATCACGAACTTATTTAGGTACTCCCTGAACACCCTTCTCAACAAAGTATGCGGGGGCGTTCGTCAAACCCAATGGCATCACCAGCCACTCATAAAAAAAAATCATCCGGAGTCCTAAAGGCAGTCTTCTCTGTACTATCCTCAGCCACTCTCAACTGATGAAATCCCGTGGCTGAGTCCTACTATAAAAATACTGAGGCGCCAGCTAACTGATCAAACAGATCATCAATCCTCGGCAATGGGTATCTATTCTTCTTTGTGAGTTTATTTAATCCTCTTTAGCCCACACAAAGTCTGAGGGACCCATCCGCCTTCGTAACAAAAACTACTGGAGCGCCCCACTCCGATATACTTCGTTTATGAACCCCTTCTCAAGCAAATCGCCTACTTACTTATGGAGTTCCCTCCTCTCACGAGGAGCCACGTGGCACACTGGCCAAGGTACTGGTTTGGCCTTACCCACCAGATATATTTGGAAGTCAATTTCCCGCTCCGGAGGTAAGCCCTTCACCTCCTTATACACATCCGGGTATTCCCGGACCGCTCTAACAGATCACAAACTCTAGACCGACATGTCAAGCGATTCTAGATAACTTAGCATAACAGATTCTATGGGATTACAAGAGATCTCGAGAGTGTTACCCAAACGGGTCATAAGCCTAACAACTCTCCCTTCAAAATCAAAAACGGCACCTCTACTGGATAACCAGTCCATGCCCCAAAACTAACCCATAGCCCGTGAAGCCCAACAAGCATCACCTCTAAACTCAATGCTAAGTATAGAGACTTTCAAACCCAAACACATCATGGAGCCCCAATTGGGTTTGAAACAACTAAGGGATCATCTGCCAAACTGGTGTCTAAGTGCAGTGACTCAACTATCAACGGTGAGATAAACGAACTCGATATATCAGGATCAAATAAAGTTTGAATCGGATAATAAAGAAATCCAAATTCCAACCTAGACAGTCTTATCCCCATCTGGTACCCTAGTCGTGAGGGAATACAACTACCCTCCAGAAGATTCCATACCTTGCCCTTGCTCCTTTGGACAATCCTAATAAGGTGTCCTACTCCTCCCAAAAGGATAACTACTAGCCTTCTTCTTCCCTATTCTCCACTCGTAACCTCCCATCCTTCATTAACCAAACAACTATTTGAGCCTTCCTCTCTTCTTGAACCAACGTCTAAGTCCCTTGAAGTGGTTTTCATCCTTATCCATCTTAGAAAGATCATCTATACGCGGAGGGGAAACTCAAAATGAGAGAGAGGAAGAGATTCAAAATGGAGAATTCGAAAGATATAGATATGGCTATTGGGGATTATGCTTTTCTTTCAAAAACTTTTCTCTTAAAAGACATGTTTTCGAAAATACTCCTTTCAAAAATATTCTTAGAAAATAGTTTTTCTAAAAATTTTAGCTGTTCCGGTAACCTTAAGCTCTGATACCACGTGTAACACCCCACACCCGCTATAGTCACTCACTAAGGGAATGCCATAGCATCGGTGGAGTATTTTTAGTGAGTATTAAACAGTAAAATTACAACAAGACAGATATAATGTAATACTTGAAAATTTAAAACATCATCTCATAGCAGCGGAAAGTAAAACATGTTTGGTTACATCATAAAACCATAACAAGAGTCAAGTACAAAATATCCATCCTGAATAAAATAAGTACATAATCCCACTACTCATAACAAATAGCCATAATAGAAAAGATAAGATAAGCTGAGCTCTACATCTACAGTCCAAGCTCCAAGAGATAGATAAAGCAAACTGATCAAAGCCCACTAGCACTAGGCCCAACCTGAGGACCTGAAGGAAAAAGATAAAAACAACGGGGGTCAGACATAAGTGTGAGTGAGTCCTATAACCCTAACAATACAATCATTAAAGTAATTAGGGTATGATATAAACAAGATACGGTACCTCTGGGGATAATGACTACAATAAGTAGCCCACAAAACACAGGATGTACTACGATAATCGAAACGACGTATTTATCCACCCAAGGATAATTACTAGCTTACACCACCCCAGACCTACCCACCCAAGGGTAATTCCTACACTGCACCACACCAGTTCTACCCACCAAGAGTAATTCCTACTTAAAGGTTGATCCCACTTAAAGACTTAGAAAATATAACTAATAGCTTCTGGTACTTCTAGCTGACCACGTAGGTGCCGTCTGCTCCTACCTCCACTAGGTGTACCTAGTTATCTTACCCAGTAGTTTCGTGTACCCCTACATAGGTGCCGTCTGCTCCTATCTTTACTAGGTGTACCCACTACTCCCCATCGATCGGCTCCCTAACGTAGATACCCGTGCTGGTCCCACAGTGGGGTGTATCACTCCCCTAAAGTGGCTACCCATTACTATCAACGGTGCACGGCTTTATATCTACACGATGCAACAACAGCTTATCTACCAGCCCGGGCCCACACACGCATATGAAACCCGTTGGACTTGCGTTGCCACCGCTACCCCGTTTTGGCCTCTTATAATCAAGCCCAATATGCGTGTCCCGTCACTCGACATGGGTCGAGCCCACAAAGATACGTTTGGGATATTGGTTGAAATGGGCCCCCACAAGCTACTGCTTAAGCTTGTCATTTTATCTAGTGCATCCCACTTAACCCCTTTTTATAATCATGCCCCCTTACATGTTAGGGTTTGGTTAAGTCATCCAATTATATTACAATTGCCACTTAAGGCACCCACTAGATTTCCGCATGCCACCCAAGGCACTTACTTGATTCCCCCATGCCACCCAAGGCACTTACTTAACCCTTTAATCATGTTTAGTTACATGTTCCACTCTGGTTAAGTATTCTAATCGTATTTTCTATTGCCACCCAAGGCAACCCACTAGTTTTCTCATGCCACCCAAGGCACCCCCACTAGTTACTACATGCCACCCAAGGCACCCACTTAACCCCTCATGTCCCACTACATGCTACTATGGTTAAGTGTTTCTTAATTAATTAAGACCGTGATCTCCCATAAAGACCTCCCACATTAGACTGGCTGTTATGACCGCCTGGTTAAGCCGGTAGAGTCCGGGCAGTCTTACGTCATAACAGAGTCTAACCTCGTGTCTTTACCTTAATCACGTATTTAATTTATGGCTAAGACCTCTCACATTGGGCTGACATTTGTAGCAACTGGTTAAGCCGGTCGGGTCCGGGCAGTTTTACACTACAAATGAGTCCAACCTCGTGTCTTAGTCGATTAATTACACCTAATTAATCACCCCCATATTAATTATCCCTAATTAATATCAAGTTTTCCATAACATGGGTAGACCTAACTCAATAGGTAAATTCCCATGGGGTAGACCTAACTCAATAGGTAAATTCCCACTTATGGTAATTTATTTTTATGGTATGCTTAATCATACCCAATCATTCACTTATTAACATATTTACCAACCCCATCGTTCCCCACGTAAATCGTTCTCATTTCATGACATAAATAAGGGGAAGATCATCACAAATATCATGGGTTAGCATACAACTTTGTCATGGGTTAAGAGGATGTCAACTTGCATATATGAGCATATATTAACCCAACCACATTTAACCCCAAACTTGCACATTATCATACACATGTCTTACATAACATGTTGAACTTGCATATAAGTATTCTCATAACTTGCATAACACGTTAGACATGCATTTAAGCCTATACATAACTTGCATAAGCATTCACATACTTGTATGGGCATTCATATACTTGCATAAGCATTCACCTACTTGCATATGCACATAACTTACATAACATGTTGAGCTTGCATGTAAGCATAACTTGCATAATATGTCGAACTTACATATATGACTTGCATCTTAAAGGAGGGTAAACATGCATAGCATATAAGGGTGCCATCTTGCATATGTATATACCATATTTAAAAGGGTAAACTTGCATGTCATGATTTATGCATAATACCAAACACTTAGCATGCATAAAACCACTTACTTATCATGCATAGAATCAAATACTTATTATGCATAAAATCAAATACTTATTATGCATAAAACCAAATACTTATTATGCATAAAATCAAATACTTATTATGCATAAAATCAAATACTTATTATGCATAAACCCACCACTTAACTTGCATAAGCCCAAACACTTAACATGCATAAAACCCCATACTTAGTATGCATACAATCAAATACTTATCATGCATAACGTCAAATACTTTAGCATGAATAACATCAAATACTTAACATGCATAACACCAACTACTTAGCATGCATAAAATCACATGCATAACTTGCATATCATGTTACATATAACTTGCATATATTCTTACATATAGTTTGCATAACATGTCACATATGCATAAATGTTTAACATGGTGTTTTGCATCATAAAACATGGCCTTAACTTGCATTTAACATAAAACTTGCAAATCACATATCATACAAACTTGCATAAATACATTTATCCACAAATATAGCCATGTCTTATCACATCCTACCATAATCAATTTAACAATTGATTATTAAAGCCATAGAAACTCACTAAAACCAAGATTAGCAAATTAAATGAAGCAAATCCCAATGATTAAGTAGAAGAAGATGTAGATTAGCTTGCAAACCCTCTTAGGATTTTTAGTGGAGGCTTTCCAATTTTCTAAGTGGTGGCATAATGGCCTTAGATCTATTTTTGGTAAGGATAAGGGGGGTATTAGGGTGTATATATAGATTAGTTAGATGTTTTAGGACCATAGGATATACCCTAGAACCAATCCTAGCCTTTAAAGCATGTCTTGGGGAAGAAGTCAAGTGTAGGAACCATTTAGGGCCCAAAAAAAACAGCCCAAAACTCATCCCGGGCCTCAAAACTTGAGCAGTTTTCGTTTTTGATTTTTCGTGAAACTTTGACGGGCCATAACTTGGTCATACGGACTCCGATTTACGAAAACTCGGACTCTATTTCGCGTATTTTTCCGAGACGAACGCAATGGCACAGCCCGTTTCCCCTGATTCAGAATATTAAATTTAATTCTGCTCTTATTTATGTTATAACAAGTTATTTAACATACGGGGTGTTAAATGGAAAGTTAAAGAGGCATAGAAATAGACATAAGAGAAAAAGACTTCGAAGCCATTTTTATTGATTTGATCACTTACACTTTCATATGCTAAAATGGAGATCCATAATACATGAAACAAAGGGGTATATATACACGATCTAAAACCCTAAAACCCTAATCAGTTTTCTTGAGAATTCCCCAAAAGCCCATTCATGAAGCTTCTAATTGTCATTAGCCACTAATAAGTCATGTAGAATGCATGAGGCCTTTTATCCCATCAAATTAGTCTTTAATATGAAGCTTAAGAATAAGGTGGGCTAGTTAAAAGATGGGGGCCTCCACTATCCATAAAATGAATTATTTCTTTGCCTTCTCTTGTGTATATGCATGATTTTCTTCATCTCTTCATGTTTATAAATATCACTTTAGCTCCTTAATTCCTACAAGAGATAATAACAAGCAACAAGTAAAAGATTTCACAAATTAAAACATGCACAATTGACCATTTTTTTCCTAAATGAGTGATGATTTTGAAAATATTTAAAACATGGTTTGATCATATAAAATACCCAAAAATGTTCATTTATTCAACTAAACAAGAATAAATATGTGAATACAAATGTTCATTTCTACGTGCACATCAAATACTCCCACACTTATCTTTTTATTCAACCTCGAATAAAGTAAAGAACTAAGATAAATACACTTTCGTAGGGAGCACGATTGTATTGAGCGTATGCAACAAGCCGTTAAACCTATAAGTGTCCCCAGTAGGACGAGTGTGGTGTCGGACGGGTTTTTAGCGGATACTACCCACAAAATCCAAAGGTTAAATGTAAAAAAATATTTACAAAATGCAAGTTTCGAAAGAATATTTACAAATGGGTAATTTACTTTTAAAATTGACACAAAGGAGTTAATACAAGTTGGGTCATTACTTTGAAATTTTAGTCTGTTACTACTCAAAACTTCATACAAAAGTTTGGTTATCTTTACGAACTCCTCCGGCTTAGCCAATTGTTTTTGTTGAAAACATGGTGCAAATATGAAATGAATTCTATATTCGATATCAACAATAATAAAATGGCATCTCGATTTCCTTTTGGTTAACAATTACGTCAAATAAGTGAACAAGGTGCTTGGATTTCAAGTGCTAACTCTCTCTTTATTATGAAAAGTATTATTATTATTATTATTATTTACAAACACCTAGGTATAGCACTTCTACCCTACATTACGACTAACGCGAGGGTCGGTAATCCTTAGTTATCCAACTCTTGAAATGAGTCCAAGATATAACCAACGCACTACGACTTACGTGGGAGCTGGGACATAGCTTGGCGAGTTTGCACACCAACGCTAGATATATTAGCAATGTTAGATACCCTTGGATTATTAATATATACATATATTCTTCTTTTTTCATTTTCTTTTAACATAAGGGAGAGAGTTAACCGAGAATATCTTAGCACAACTTCACTTAAAAGATCTAAAATGTTATCCAAGTAGTCTAAATCAACCATTCAATAATCAGATTACAATTTAGAAAACATTTCATACTCATACCTACGAATCTCCCTATATACAAGTTACAAAAAAATTTCTCATAATTCAAATTTTTCTGTCGTTAAGAGAAATGAATTTCCAAACATTTTAATCGAACGACCAAAATCTTATGCTAAATACATGTCTTATATAAAAGTGAATAGAAATGCGAAATTCTTTTTTTTAGTTTACTTTTTTCATTTTTTTTAAGAAAAGGGGAAAAATGCAAACTTAAACTATGCAAAACAGAATGAAAATGAGACTCCCCCTGCACTTGATTTCGACTGTGTCCCCACGGTCAACTTAAGTTGCAAGAGAAAATAAAAAAATAGGAAAAGAAATTTTTGAAAATATTCCCTATATTTACAAAAAAGATTTTTTTTATAGTATATAAGAAAATATATTGACAAGAAGTAAATGAAACGATCTTACAAAGACCGGTTCATTTGTCACTTCAAGTATGAGAGACACAGCTCAAGCTCAAAAAACCAAATCGTAAAAGATTTTGAATTTGAACGTGGATTTGGAAAAACAAATGTCATTTTATTAAAAATCGATTGAGTTACTTTATTTTCGATGATTTTTGGGGTAGAATGAATAAATGGTTGAAATTCACTTTTAATTTCACAAGTTTGAATTTCAAATTTGTCATTGAATTTTTTTCCAGAAATAATGATTTCAAAATCCAAATGGTGATTCAAATCTACTCTTTCACAATTCAAATCTTCTTCGAAAAGTCCAAAAAATTCGTTTTCATTAAATTCATCTTCCTTTGAATTATTAACAACTTCATTACTTATATCAATTTCAAAGTCCAAAGTTGTTATTTTCAAATTTTCAAAAAAAGGAAGATGGAATTTTAAATTATGTTCTACCCTCTCAAAAGAATTGAAATCCAACTCAATTACCATGTTTTCAACAACTTCGTCACGATTGTTATTTTTAGTTTAAAAAGTTGTTATTTTAAAATCGTTGATTGTAGCCGAAGGTGGATTATTATTTGAATTGTCATGCATTTGGATTTGATTTTGTTTCTCATGAAACTTCAAGTAGTTTTCATACAATCAATCCGTGCAGTCATCTTCATTCACTTTCTTAATAAAATCCAATTTATAATTATTTACACGAGAATTTTCGGTTTGAAATTATTGAGAGCAAATATTTCAGTAGCACCGTAATTGAAATTATTCCCATTGCCAATATCATTTGAGAAGTGATTCACATTTTCATTTTGAATTTGAAATTCATTTTGGAGTTCGAATTTGAATTTGCAAGTGTTATAATCAAAATCATTTGAATTAGGAATTGAATTTGAATTTAGAATATTTTGAAAACTTTGACATGAATTGTTGCACATATTTGAAACATACAATTCGTTTTTTCTTTGAATTTCAAGTAAAGATTCAATACTTGCTTCCAAGGTTGCGGGTGGATCGTTATTTCGAAAATTTTGTGGTGCAAAATCCAAATTATTTTGAAAATTTCGAAAAGAATCATTGCACATTAATGAATTTTATCATTCATTTGTTTATTGAAGTTGTTATGTGTTCGTTTCAAGCATTTCAATAAAAGATTCAAGATTTGAGGGTTGATTGTCATTTTGAAAATTTTGTGGTGCAAAATCTGAATTATTTTGAACATTTTGAAAAGTGGTGGCGTAAAATCCAAATTGTTTGTGCAATAGTTATTATTAAAATATCCATATGAATTTGGTGTAAAATTATATGGATTACATTGGTTTTCACAACTATCGTATAATTCATGGGAATAAGGAAATTGGGACATTTTCAAGAAAATGTCTTTTTTTTGAATTTTTTGCTTAAGAGAAAAGAAAATATCCACAAAAGTTTTTTTTTCAAAGAGAAAAAGGTGAAAACAAAATTTACAAAATGAAAAAGTTTTTTGTTTTAGATTTTGACTTTTTTGTTCTTTTTTTATGTTTGCATGAACCTAATGCAACATATGAATACAAACTAAATATTTACAATTTTCTAAAATTATATAATGACGGTTAGATTAATTTCAATAAAAGATTCTCAGCCAGTTAGCGGACAAGAGTTATCGGTGCACCAGGAATCACCCTAACAATGCAACCAAAGGTTTAAGTTGCTTCAGAGAAACAACCACCATAATATTTACGAATCATTGTAATATTTATAAACTGTTATTACTCTGTCGTATTCTAGACACAGAGAAATAATTCGTTAGAAATAAACCAATCTGTCAAAATATAATGATGTCCTTAGAAAATAAAAACAAAAATAAGATGAATGAAAAACAAAAATTAAACGTGAATTAACGATGCAACCACAAATGAATTTTTATTTTTCATTTTTATGAATACAAATGCAAGCAAATAACAATGCAAAGAAAATAAAGGGTTTAAAACACGATACCTAAGCATGCAGAATTTTACTAGTATTTTTTTAAGTGGTGTTTTTTAGCAAGCGAAAGCAAATTTTTAAGTAAAGCAAAGCAGCTCCTTCTTGATTTCCTGTAACCTGAAAACGATGAGAAACCAAAATAGAAGCGCACATTTCTATTGTTTTTCAAAGGCAAATGATTCCCTCTTTTTTTCCGGAGAAAATTTCGCACAAATAAATTTTGAAAACCAAATGAAAAATGAGAGAGCTGCTTACACAATTCCAACGACAGAATTCCAAATCCAAAATGAAGTAGAAAAAAAAGAGCAGAAGCAAATTAAAAAGAATAAAATAAAACCAAGTAAAGAAGCCCAAGTTCAAATACACGCCCAACCAAGTCAGCCCAAAACTACGCAACCATGCTAACTTAAAAGAAATAAAACTCAACCCACTTAATGATCTGTAGTCGTTACTTGAAAAGATATACAAACTTAAAAAAGATGAACGAGAGGAAAAATAAAACAAAATAAAAATCAAATTAAAGGGGAAATCACAATTTGATGTTTTAATGGGGAGATTTGGTTAAGGCGATTTTTGTGCTGATGGTGGAGATGCGTCCCAAGTCGCAGATTAGAGGGGGGAGTTTCCAGGCGATTATGGGTTTGGCAGGTTAATTCATGGGGCAGTTTTGAGGTATGGCGTTAGGGAGGAAGGCTCTTTTGTAGTGTGTGGTGGGAAGTAATTCGTTGTTGGTCTTGGCTGTTGAAGTGGAGTTGTAGACGAGTTTGGTTTGTTTTGGTCGGTGAGTGGCAGGCTATGTTTGTGAAGTGCAGTTGTAGTTGGGGTATGGATAGTGACAGTGATTTGGTTTTTGGTATTTGCGTGAGGAACTGATGGAAGTTGCTTGCCTGTTGTCGTGATTTGCGCAAGTTTAATTCTAGTTTTAGGGCCGGCGGAGTGGATTCGTGTGATGCAGGAGGAAGTGAAGTGGTGGACTCGAGGGTTTATAGCAGGAGTTAGAAGGAGATAAGGCCGAGCTACAAGTGGCAGTTTGGAGGAATGATATGTGGTGATTTGCAAGGCAGATGGGGGGACTGGAAGGTTTGATTGTAGATGCGGTTTTGAAGAAGTTTGTTTATTAATGGGTAGTTTCCAGTTTCTGAATTGGAGTGTGTTTGCGGGGGAGAATTGTTTGGAGTGGTATGAAATGTGTAGTTTGCTTTGAGTTGCGGATGAGGCTGTCTATACTAGAAATCGAAACTAAGCAGGGTGGTTTCAAATTTGAAGTGGGGATTGGTGGACTGCTGTGATGATAATGCTATGTAGCAGGGATGAAGGGTGGCAATGTAGTTGACGATGGAAATGAGTTTGAAGGTTTGTATGGTGTTGTTTGTTTAGTAGGAGCAGAGAAAGGCAAAAGTTGATGGAGTTTTGACGATAATGTGGAGTTTCCCTGTTGAAAGGAAGGTGGATGAGGCAATATAGTCAGTTTTGCATTGAAGGGTGATGAATTTTTTTATTGTGTTAAAGCATGGTAAATGTTGGGGCTTTGTAGTCAGTTTTGCGTGGATGTATTGCTTGAAATGGAGAAGCGCAAAGATTTAGTCATGTATGAAATGAAATGGTGAATTCTGAAATGAAGAAGCCTGGTGTATGAAGTAAGAGAATGGAGATGTTGTGGTTGGTGTAGGCTATCTGTTTTGAGGATTCAGTCGTGTTTATGGTGAAGAAGTGAGATGAAGTTGCGAGGAGGTATGGTAACAATAAGGAGTTGTTTAGACAGTGAGGCAATGGGGAGATGTAGTTAGTGGTTGATGACAGTGGTGGAGAAGGCAGAAAATGTATTGAAGATGGGAATAAGTAGAAACGTAATGGTCAAAATTGTAATGTTGATGCAAAAACAAAATGTAATGGTCAAAATTGTAATAGATTTTGCAATGAAAATCAACCCTTGTCAAACACAGTTCTGTCAATTTGAAGTGCAAACAATTGCACAATGCAACTACTGTCAATAGGCAAATGCACAGGCAAACAGAAATGCACAATTGCAAACAACACACAATAAAATGACACAATGAAAACTAAAAACAGCCAATCAATTCTAGTGCAGATACACAACATGTACAGAAATGAACACAGCAATGCAAACAAAAACAAAGTTTTAATTTTTTTTCTTTTATTAAATATGAGAATGCAATGCAATAACAACCGAGAATAAACTATTTGAATACAAAAACAAATGGAATAAATGCAAAATAAGAACAAATTGTTTAAATAGAGAAGGAATTTTTTTTAAGAAAAGAAGAATTAGAATAACAAAACAAACACGCACACACAATCTGAACTAAACATAAAAACAAGTGACACACAAAATCTATGAACTAGATCAAACAAAACAAACACGCAATTAACATTTTTTTAAAGAAGAGCTACAAAACAGAAAATTAAATCGAAGAATAAACCAAAATTAAATTCCTTCCCCGGCAATGGCGCCAAAAACTTGTTTGCAAATGGATTTCTATCGAATTAGAAATCAATCAACAAAATATTGTAATAAAACTGCAAGCACACGACGTACAATTATTAGTACGGGGGGCATGTATGGGTCAATACTGGGAAAGAAGTAATTTCAATCTTACTCAATCAAATTAAACAAAACTTTGAAATGTTTTAACTAACAAAAACTAATGAAAAATAGAAACTAAATTGAGAACTAAATATGAGATTAGAGAGTAATTTTGAGTTAAATCCCTCTCATACTTATGTAAATTAACAAACATACGATTCATGATCTCTATTTTTAAGATAAAGTGACATAGATGTTGCATTTATCATAAGTGTAGTTCATTTATGTCATTAGTTAACATAACATAAACTATCAAACTATAAAACAACAGCTAAACTACTCATTGTTCTCATGAAAATGAAAACAAATCTAAACTATTTTAAGTATGATCTATTCACTATTGCAATTAGTGACATAGATCATCAAATTTTGATCTTGCTTTTATTTCATAATCAAAAACCACTTAGAAAATATTAATGTAATTTGTGTTTACATTGAATAAGAATAGTTCATTTGCATATGCAACATAAACTATCAAACCCACTTGTATAAATTTACATCAAAATCCACTACCATGAAGCACAAATTAGAGAGATCACAATCATACAAATGTTGAACTTACATAAAATTAAAGAGCTTCATTACTCCAAAATTGTAGGGGCTTAGCTTCTATGTGTATTATTATATTAACACATGTAAGTTTCAACATTGGAAAAGAAAGCAAAATGGAAGAAAATATAAGTAGAACAAGAAAAGATCTAAACTATGTGCATGTAATAAATATAAACTATGAACATAAAGTAGAGAGCATGTAAATAAATCTAAGCTATGAACATAAAATAGAGAGCATAGAAATTTAAGGAAGCATAGAAATAGACAAAAGAGAAAAAGAGTTGGAAGCCATTTTATTGATTTGATCACTTACACATTCATATGCTAAAACGGAGATCCAAAATACATGAAACAAAGGAGTATATATAATTGATCTAAAACTCTAATCACTCTTCTTGGGAATTCCCCAAAATGTCCATTCATGAAGCTTCGAATTGTCGTTATCCACTAATAAGTCATGTAGAATGCATGAAACCTTTTGTCTCATCCAATTAGTCTTTAATATGAAGCTTATGAATAAGGTGGCTAGTTGAATGGTCGGGGCATCCACTATCCATATTATGAATTCATTCTTTTCCTTCTCTTGTGTATATGAATGCTTTCCTACATCTCTTCATGTCTATATATCATTTTAGCTCCTAAATTCCTACAGGAGACCATTACAAGCAACAAGTAAAAGATTTCACAAAATAAAACATGCACAAGTGACCAGTTTTTCCCAAAATGTGTGATGATTTTGAAAATATTCAAAACATGGTTTAATCATATAAAATACCCATAAATGTTCATTTATTCAACTAAACAAGAATAAATATTTGAATACAAATGTGCATTTTTGCGTGCACATCACTCATAATTCTACAAATACTCTTGATAAACTCTTCAACTGGCTGTCGTCCCTAAGACAAAACACACACCCTTGGATTGTGTGTAGTGATATCAACTGCCCTCACATGCTAACTGACAGAATTGATGGATGCGCTATTTCCCTCAATGAATTTAGACCATTGAGTGTTGATTTATCTGATTCTGAATTATTAGAATTCAAGTTAACGGTTGTCGCATTTTCATCAGATAACAAGAAAAGCGGAGGAACTAGAATTTTCTCTAAGAATGATTATGCTTTCTATAACTCGCCTACTATCACCAAATGACCTACTATATCGAATAACTTGCATGTGCCCAAGTTATTTGATCACTCTTCTTATATAAATCAAATCGGAGACAATGAATTACAAGGAAGTTAAGCTTCAAAAATTTTGTAACACCCCACACTTTTCTGCGCTCAAATTTCGACAAAAATCAAAAATTGAAGACATCCAATCATGGAGCGTGTATATCTGGTACTTGCAATAAATGAGCATGAGCATAATTAGAGTACGATAAAAGAAAACTCACAGCGGAAACAAAATAGGATAAACTAGTATTAACTCAAGTAACTACCTTTTTCAAAATAAGCCACTCTGCCAATACCGAGCATGAGAGAGAACAAGAACCGAAGGCCAAACTAAAACATCTGTGAGAACCCAACCTTCTCTAGGAAAACCTGGGAGGTTGTAATGAGGAAGGGGGTTAGAACAACAAGTTCTGGGGATTAAGAAATGTAGAACACATACTATAATACACAGATTCATCCCGTTTGGTTAACCTAAGATGTATGCCTAACAAGGTTAGTGATTCTAGCCTAACCTTGTAATTGTCTATGCATGACCCTACTACTCTTCCCAAAGTAGCATTCCCAAAGTATAATACCGAGATAGGATGTTTACGCATATTTTTGCGAAGCCTTTATACTAGAGTTTGGCTGGTTACTATATCGAGATTAGAATCCTAATTACGAAGTTATATATATATATATATATATATATATATATATATATATATATATATACTTACGTTAATTTATCCTTCATCATTTATTGCCTCACTACCAATGATAAATAGGGTGGATTCTTCGTAATCGCTTAAGACCCTAGGAGGACTGATTGGTCACTTATTTTTTTCTTGATACTTTACTTATCGTTAACATGAACTAGAGGGCACTAGCCACTGGCCCTACTAGTTAAGGCTTCCGTCATTTACGCATATACCCTTGCCCTGCATAAGATGAGAGATGATATTTAATTTTTCGTTATACCTCTAGTTAACC
Organism: Allium sativum; assembly: GCA_030737875.1. Classification (NCBI taxonomy): domain Eukaryota; kingdom Viridiplantae; phylum Streptophyta; class Magnoliopsida; order Asparagales; family Amaryllidaceae; genus Allium; species Allium sativum. The sequence continues at coordinate 141,300,035 of CM060924.1, forward strand.
TTATTAGATAACACCTTTAGTCGCATATTACTTCCTGTAGGATAGGTAGCCATATCTGACGTTTAGTTTCCAGGTTTGGATAGGCGCGCACACACCTACCATTTATGTAACGACCCAGAAAATCTGAACCAATTTAATTTTTTTTAAATCGGCTAAAATAATGGATTTTAAATATTTAAAATAAATATTTTAGCTAATAATAGCAATGAAAACTGAGTTTGAATCGACAATTGAAAATGAATATAATTAATTATAATTATAAACAAGGCTTGAAAAGGCGCTGCAGTTTCAAAATTTGAATTCAAACTTTGTCGGACTGTACCGGGTGCAAAACAAAACGAATTTTAGTGAAACCAAAAATATTTAAATCTGTTAGTGAATACCTTTCTAACGAATCTGAAAAATTGAATTTTCATAGCGGAAAGCAAAAGTTATGGCCGAATGAATTTTCAGAAAGGTCGCTATGGAATTTATATAGCCCGTGAAATTGGCCATTTTGCATACGACCTGAGAATTCGACGAAACTAGTTTTGTTAGGACCGTATCGTCAAAACATAGCTAGATTTATTTTTCTGGAATTTTTCGAATCAGTTTGTGGCCCTGGCAAATTGAAATGTACGTTCAAATAAAATATTGAATGTTTTATATTTTAATTTGAATGGAAACTGACTGAAACAGTCGAATGGGCCTACGAAACATATCCCATTGTGTTCGGAATGGGGGTAAAACACTAGGGACGATAGTCATTGGGTTTGGATTGGTGTTAGTTCGGAGGAAGGGGTATTTTCGGATTTTAAATAATTTAAAAATTAAAATAAAGGCCCAAACCCTAATTCATTTACATCAGGGCGCCGCCGCTCTTATGTGATTTACGGCCAGATCGTTCCCGTCTTCCTCCTCAAATTTCTCTCCATCCACACAATAAAATTCCAAACCACTAAAGCGAAATTGTCCCTCTCCTAAAGCTCTTCACGAGGAACGGTGATGATGGGGTTTCACTTCAAGGTTCAGGAGAATTTCTGGTCAAAAGTCGTAAAGTTTGAAGCCGTTTTCTGGTGAAGAGGGCTAGCCGAGTTCATCGGCGTTCAGGGAGGAGGTGTCTCATCTGAAGGGCTGTCGCGTAGGCGGGTTTGATCGTCGGCAGGAGGCGTCTCTGGCGAGGGACGGTGGGGTTTATCCATGGAGCGCGGGTTCGATTTTCTACCTGTAGAAGAAGCGTGAAGAGGAGGGATTAATTCCCTTAATCATGTAATTAATTAATAAATTAATTGATTATATAAAATTTTGTATTCAATGTTTAAAATTGTATAACTCTTGCATACGACATCGAAATTCAGTGAAACAAGAGACAGTGGACTCGTGTGGACGCCTTCTACATTTTAGAAGAGACCGCATATTTTTCTGAGCCTTCTGCTATTTTTGGTGGAGTGGAACCCAATGTGAGATTTCTAATTTATAAACAATATGGAAAACGACGATGTATAAATTATATAGTCGATGTATGAGTTATATAAGCGTTGTACACCTCTTGTATAAGCGTTGTATAAGTTGTAAGTTCGATGTATAAGTTATATATACGTTGTAAAAATTATATATGTGTTGAAATAAAAGTGAATCGCTATATATATATATATATATATATATATATATATATATATATATATATATATATATATATATATACGCCCCTCTTCCACAAACCATGGACAATATTTATTGATTGTGATTGGTGTGAAAATTGATTGATAGCGAATGATTGTTTGGGATTGTTTGTGGTTGATATTGATTGATTGTGGTTGAAAAATACCCATTTGTGGTTGAGAAATATTTGGTTGAAACCACATAGGATTAGTTTGTGGAAATGAAATAAATATATACATGCCGCCTGCGTGCGAACTAGATGCATGATCCCCATTGTCAAAAACTGCGAGGTTTTAAGGTAGAGCGAGGAGCCGTACTAGGGACGGTCCCGGTTTTAACTACCCTGCCGTTATGCTGCCGAAATTTTGAATAATATTCATGTGTTTGAATTATTTTCATTTGTTGAAACTATATTTATTCATTGAATAGAAAACCTTCATGTGTTGAATCGATATTCATTCGTTGATTAGAAATTCATGTGTTGAATGGTATTCGTGTTTTAAATATAAAAATCACATTTTTATCTATATATAAAAACTAGAGAAAACCTTCATGTGTTGAATCGATATTCATTCGTTGATTAGAAATTCATGTGTTGAATGGTATTCGTGTTTTAAATATAAAAATCACATTTTTATCTATATATAGAAACTATAGAAAACCTTCATGTGTTGAATCGATATTCATTCGTTGATTAGAAATTCATGTGTTGAATGGTATTCATGTTTTGAATATAAAAATCACCTTTTATCAACTATATGGACTATGTAAAATAATCTCATTTTAAAAGAAATTGTTTTATAATAAAAATCCTATTTTTATCACCTATATAAACTATATAAAATAATAGTGTTTTGAAATGAATTGTTTTACAATAAAAATCACATTTTATTATATACATGATTTGTTGAAATGTGAAGTGTTAAAAATAGCAACTCGTTCAAATAAATATGCATGAGTCGAAATATTCATTAATTAGCTAATGATATGATTTTTTCCTAGGCATGCAACATTAGAATGAATGGTGTTTTTAAAACAAATGGAATCAAATATGAAGTTGAATGGAAAATGATAAATGATAAGAAATGTGTATATGTACATGCATATTTATTGAACAGGTTATAGCAAAGGGGCTAGAGAAGAGGAACAAAATTTTGTGCCCGACAAATAGGTACACATTTACTGTTTTGTTTGGGTGATGATTTTATGAGCCTATTGGCTAGTCGCTTGGCTTTTTCTTTTTCTTTTTCTTTTTGCCATGAGACGCCCGTGTGGCTATTTGGGAATTTTTCCAGCCCCTCCCGTACAAAGGAGGTTATGGCGAAATTTTCCAAAATTTAAAGGCGTTAGTGAAATATTTGAAGTGAAAACGATATTGAAATTGTTGAATGAACTATATTTATATAAATATAAATAAAATTAAAACGAAACGTGGCCGTGCAGTTCGTGTTTTGAAACCGTGATTTCAAACGATTATAATGGGAGATCCGACCATCGGATTTTCCTGAAATCGCAACCGTTGGGTTCGCTTTGGAAAAATCTTTCTAACGGCACCAACTTTGTAAAAATCCAACGGTTGGATTGTCTGGAATGTTTAATTCAAATCTGAAGAAAAACAGCGTCAGAATCGATTATATATATATATATATATAATTATATTGAATCGAATAACGACGCTGTAGTTCGTATTTTGAAATCGAAACTTCAAACGATTATACCGGGAGATCCGACCGTCGGATTTTCCCGAAACTAGAACCGTTAGATTCGTTTTGAAAATACCTTTCTAATGATGTAAATTTTGTAAAAATCCAACGGTTGGATTGTCTGGAATGTTTAATTCAAATCTGAAGAAAGACAGCGCCACGGCCGCGTTATGGCCCGAAGCGTCGTTTTGAATAAATTGGCTATTTTAAAACAAATAAAAATAGCGATAAATCGTTATAAGATATCATAAACGATATGGAATGGAAATAAACTGAATTTTCTTGATTTATGTGGTGTTTGATGGTTGAATGTGTTTGGTATGAAAATTACATTAAAGAACAAAATTGGTGTTGTCGAATGATTTAACCATTGAAATAAATTTATTTGAAATTCTAAATATACGCAAATTATTTGAAAAGGCCGAGTTAATTCTCATTTCAAATAATTGACCGACGTTGAAAGTCAAAGATGAAGACGGTGGTCGAAGACCGGAGATCTTCACCTCGTTTGGATGGTAACCGAGGTCGTGATTGGGAGGCATCCCGAAATATGGATAATGAGTGGTGATCGTCCCGACGTACGTGGTGATCGATGGGTTTGCGAGGTATTTAGTGCCTCCAGTTTCGTTCAGACCCATAACGGACTTGTAAATGAACTGTGTGTCTGACATTGGATTTTATTCTGTGTCGATTGTTCTCTGTTAAATATACATCTGTTTGGCGGCAGAGAATTTATTCTTTCGCTTAACGCCCTTCTCTGAAACGCACGAGCTCAGAGGTTGTATATCGATGGACATCAGTCGCATGGCATGAATTGCCTGTGTGGCATGCTAAGATGCAGTGATCAGGGCTTCTGTTGAAAAGAAAAGTCTTGTGGTGATGACCAAAGCACCGCCTGTGTGGCGTAGCTTTGTGTATAACGTGAAATCGCGAGCCTCACACCCCTGAATGAACCAGAAACGAGAGCAGGACCTCAGGGGGGACGTGCGTTTTCTTTCTAGCTACGGTGGTGTCAGTGACCTACCAGCCCTGACATTTATATACTTTTCACCTATGTGGTTGTTGCAGTTGCGAGGCGCCTCGGTTAGATCGGACGATCCGGGTCCGATGGAGCCATTCGTTGGCTCATTTACACCCCAAAGAGTGGAGAAACGCATTGTTCAGGCATTATAATCCACTTCATGTGGACCGGCCCTGACGATCCAGGGTATGGTTGCGGCTGTACCTGAGACTCGGGTTAGACAGTCTCGAATTCGGTAAGGACTATCTTTTGCCTTGGTTCATGACGGAAATCCAATTTCCAAATACGACATCGTGGGTTTCAATTGTATATATATATTTGGCGACATAGTGGCATGGGACGCTCATGTTGTCTATGATTGATAGTTATGATTTGAAATTGTTTTCAAAACATATAAAACACTAGCGATAATATCAAATGCCTTTGTTTTATTCGTATCAAGCATATTTTGGTCGTTATAAGGTAAAAACTCTATCCTCCGGTTTGCGTTGCATTGTGTGATGGGAACTGAGTCTTATAACGGCTTCATTTTTATAAAAAGCATTGCGATGGTTAAAAGGATGATTTGTTTTAAAGCACTGGCAATCCAATGGAGTAAACCCGTTCCACGAAAGTGGCGTGGTCCTGTGATTAGCCATATTATAAATGTGTTGAGTAGATTTCTCATACCAGTCCCATGACTGACTCGTAGTTTGTTTCACTTTCAAACTCGGGTGCCCCTCTTTCTACATGGGTAGCCTTGTATTCAGGTTTAGCTGGTTCTTTCTGGATAGCTGGAGCTGAAGATGGATTCTATCATTTATCTCTTTTTATGCTGTTCAGCTCCTATTGTACATATTTTGTTTATTTCCGCTGTAGACATTTATGTATAGCTGAACTGTATTTGTTAAGTAAGATCCTGTATACTGTGTAACTCTAATGATTACTCTTATCCAGTATATTCTGTTGTTCATTATCTAATGTATTTATTTATTTCTGTTCTGTTATTATTTGTTCTGTGTTATATTCCAAAGATAACCCTTGTCTCCGTCAGTACGGGAAATGGGGTCGTCACAACGTGGTATCAGAGCTTTGGTTAAGTTTAGTTCTGGAATATAACATATTAACGAACTCGTCGAAAATAGAACCAGTAGTGTTCTAGGATGGGTAACTCATTACAGATAGGATCAGTAATATCCTAGTATGAGTAGCAGAAGGAAATAACATCTTGATAGACGCATCTACATTTAAGTATTTGTCTCTATGTTTTGAAATATCTTTTCTATTGACCTGACACTTGATCTGCAATTTGCAGAGGAACTAGGAAATGAGTGCCAGAAACAGAAGAAGTGATACTGACCCGGATATCGAAGCCCTATATATGAAATACAGAAATCTGGGTGGAAAGCCGTTCACGGGCGAAGAATCTATTATGAAGACACAAGCCTGGATTCGTTCGGCTGAGAAAATCTTTGAAGGATTAAAGCTGAGGGTTGACCAGAAAAGATTATTGGCCTCCTGGGCACTCAAAGACGAAGCTTTGTTCTTGTGGGATTCAGTTATTAAGGATAATCCAGAAGGTGATATCACCTGGGATAGATTCAAAGTGATTTTTCTGGAAAGGTTTACTCCTCCAGAAGCGACGGAGCGATTATGTGATGAATTTTCTTATCTAATACAAGGTGATATGACCATCCCAGAATATCATAAGAAATTCAACGAACTTGCTCACTTTGCTTCTCATCTGATTCAAGATCCAAAGAGGAAAAATCTGAGATTTATTCATGGCCTGCAAAGGAGATATCAGAATAGTGTACTGAAGAATGTGAAGCTTCCTTTTTATGAAATGATATACATGGCTTATCAGTATGAAGATCTCCATAAGAAAGGAATGTTACGCGACGAAGAAGAAGTCTATTCTAGCGACAAAGCAGAGTCGAAACAGATATTCCTGAAGCCAGTGCGAGATCTGAAGTCGGTAGGAAGCCCAGTGCGAAGAGGAAAAGGGCTGAATCTAAGAAGGAACCCGTAACAACTGCCACGTGCTCTAACTGCAATAAACAGGGGCATCTGACTAGGAAGTGTAAATCCTCGAAGAAACAAAAGGAGGAAGGGTTTAAATCTGGCAAGAAGCTCAGGGAAAGTAAAAGATGCAATCAATGCCATCAGTTTGGTCATGTGAAGCAAGATTGTCGGCTGTTAAAAACGACCAAAGAAGCTCAGATAAATGAAGTAGCAGAAACTTCTGTGCCCTCAGCTAGTCAAGAAAGGGTCGATGTTTTAGAAGGCATGCTAACTGTCAAAAACATTCCAGTCAAAGTACTGTTTGACACAGGTGCGTCACGAAGTTTCATTGCAAAGGATGCAGCTAAGAAACTGAATTTGAATTTGAAAAAGCTGAAGGAACCAATGACTGTCCAGAATCCGGTTGGGAGTTCCATTGATCTCAGTTGGATTTGTGGAGTGCCGGTTTCTTTCTCTCGTTATCGGTTTCCCACCATCGCGGTCGTCATGAAATTTAAAGAGTTTGATCTTATCTTCGGGTTAGACTGGTTGACTAAATATGAAGCTGAAGTTAAATGCGCCGACAGAGTCGTAAAGGCGAAGATTAAATCAGGTGATTATATAACCATCCCCTATGAAGGTCAGAATGTCAATATAAAAGACTTTTGGGCAGCTCTAAATGTTTCTCCAGCCCAAATAGAAAGTATCCCTGAAGTTACAGAGAATATTCCAAATCTAGTGAAAGACATCCCTGTCGTCAAAAATTATGCGGATGTGTTCGAAGAAGTTGTTCGCTTACCTCCGCAGAGAGAAATAGATTTCAAAATTGCTTTAATTCCGAATGCAAGGCCAGTAGTTCACGCTATTCGAAGAATGTCCTTGAAAGAGAAGGAGGAATTAGACAATCAAACACGACAGCTGGTATGGAAGGGTCTAATCAGGCCTAGTTTCTCTGATTGGGGTGTAGCAGTGGTGTTTGTCCCAAAATCTGACGGTACTCTACGTCTATGTGTGGATTATCGTGATTTAAACAAACAGACCATAAAGAATAAATATCCATTGCCGTGGATTGATGATTTGTTGGATCGATTAAATGGCGCACAAGTATTTTCACGAATGGACCTAGCTACAGGTTTCCATCAACTTCGAATTGCCGAAGAGTGTGTTCCAATGACAGCATTCAGAGGTCCTGACCTATTTTACGAGTGGTTAGTAATGCCGTTCGGCTTATGTAACGCTCCTGCATACTTCGTCGATCTAATGAACAGAGTATTCAGAGGAGTTTTGAATAAATTTGTTCTGGTTTTTATTGATGATATTCTAATCTTCTCTAAATCAAAGGCCGAACATGAAAAGCATCTGGAACAGGTTCTGGAAATCCTCAGAAAGAATGTGTTGAAAGCAAAGTTTTCCAAATGTATATTCTGGCAAGATGAAGTGAAATTTCTGGGCCATGTCGTATCGAAAGAAGGAATTGCTGTGGATCCAAGCAAAATCACAGCTATTCAGAATTGGAGGCAACCTAGTACCCCCACTGAAGTCCGCAGTTTTCTTGGATTGGCTAGCTATTACCGGAAGTTCGTTAAAAACTTTTCGAAGATATCTGGCCATTTAACGAAGCTTACAAAGAAGCACTCTAAATTCAAATGGACTCTAGAAAGTTAGGAGGCTTTCGAGGAGCTAAAGTTAAGATTAACGACAGCTCCAGTGTTAACCATCATCGATGGCAACCAAGATTTAAAAGTCTGGACTGATGCTTCTAGAGAAGGCCTTGGCGCAGTGTTAATGCAAAGGGGTCAAGTGATTGCTTATGCTAGCCGTCAGTTGAAGCCACACGAGAAGAACTACGTAACTCATGATCTTGAGTTATTGGCTATTGTGTTCGCTTTGAAAATCTGGATACACTATCTACTGGGTGAAAAATTTGAACTGTTTACAGATCACTAGTCGTTAAAGTATCTGTTCACTCAGAAAGTCCTGAATCTGAGGCAGCAACGTTGGCTGGAGTTTCTTGCAGCATATGATTTTGAAATTCTATACACTCCAGGGAAAGCCAATGTCGTGGCCGATGCGTTAAGCCGAAAGAATGAAATGATCGCCAGTTTCATCATTGCGACTTCGTTGATTGACAAGATATCGGCTCTCCAAGAAGACGACCAATTTATCAAAGGGATGAGTCAGCGAATTCGTGAAGGCAATGCTTCGGATTTCCAGCTAGACAGCGAAGGGATTCTGAGGTTAGAAGGACGAATTTGCGTTCCAGAAATTCCTGAACTCCGAAGAGATGTGCTTGATGAATGCCACAAATCTAAGCTCAATATCCATCTGGGGGTGAGTAAGATGTATAATGATATCAAGCGCACATTCTGGTGGAAGTCGTTAAAGAGAGATATCTCGATATATGTTAGTCGATGCCCTACTTGCCAGCTAGTCAAAAGCGACCAGCAGAAATTGGCTGGATTGTTACAACCGCTAGAAATTCCTGGTTGGAAGTGGGAACATATTTCTATGGATTTCATTGATGGTTTTCCCAGAACCTGAAAAGGGAATGACAATATTTGGGTGATCGTAGATCGCTTCACGAAGAACGCCCATTTTATACCTGTCAGATCAAACAGAACTGCTCAGAGTCTGGCGCAGATATACTTTAGGGAAATAGTTAGACTACATGGAGTGCCGCTCAGTATAGTCAGTGATAGAGATACAATATTCACTAGTAAATTCTGGGAAGCATTTCAAGTCGAGCTGGGAACGAAGCTGAACTTGAGCACCACTTATCATCCTCAGACAGACGGTCAGACTGAGAGGGTGAATCGTATTTTAGAAAATCTATTGCGGGCTTGTGTTATAGATTTCGGTGGATCATGGGAAGACCATCTGCATTTGGCTGAATTCTCATATAATAACAGCTACCAGGCGAGTTTGGCAATGTTGCCATTTGAAGCATTGTATGGTAGACCGTGCCGATCTCCTGCTTGTTGGGTTGAACCCGGTAATAGACTTGTGTTAGGGCCAGACATGATCCGAGAAGCTGCCGACAAAGTCGATTTTATTAAGAAGCGATTACTCGTCGCTCAAAGCCGACAAATAAGCTATGCCGATAGAAGAAGAAGAGATATATCCTTTGCTGTTGGCGACTATGTATATTTGAAAGTATCGCCGATGAGAGGAGTTATCTGGTTCGGTAAAACTGGAAAGTTGGCACCCAAATTCATTGGTCCGTTTCCTATTCTGGAACGGATCGAAACTCTCGCTTATAGGGTTAAATTGACGGATCGGTTGCCTGGAGTTCATGATGTATTTCATATATCTCAACTTCGAAAGCATGTTCATGATCCAGACTTGATCGTGGAAGAAGCAGCTCAGCAGGATATTGAAATTACTCCAGAATTAGCTGTGAGAAGAGAGCCGCTAAAGATTATCGGCAAAGAAACCAAAGAGCTGAGGAACAAGAAGGTTCACTTAGTCAAAGTGCAATGGAGTGGAGATCCGCGAGATTGTACTTGGGAAACTGAGGAGAGCATTCAAAAAGCCTATCCCAGATGCCGAGTAGATATCTCTGATTGACTCCGGTGCAAGGTACATTTACCCTACATTGCATTACCATTTAATTCTCTACTCTGTTGTTATTTTCTTTCCATGGACGTGCACTTTTAAATTCTATAGTCTGAATGATTTTAAAAGAGTATAGAAGTTGATCGGCATATTTCTGAGAAGTTAAAACAATTTGATTGTTGGTTGTGTTGAGTGATTGTAGATTTATCAAACCACTTTTGACTTTGTTCCTTTTCGGGGACGAAAAGTTTTAAGTGGGGGAGATTGTAACGACCCAGAAAATCTGAACCAATTTTTTTTTTTTAAATTGGCTAAAATAATGGATTTTAAATATTTAAAATAAATATTTTAGCTAATAATAGTAATGAAAACTGAGTTTGAATCGACAATTGAAAATGAATATAATTAATTATAATTATCAACAAGGCTTGAAAAGGCGCTGCAGTTTCAAAAATTGAATTCAAACATTGTCGGACTGTACCGGGTGCAAAACAAAACGAATTTTAGTGAAACCAAAAATATTTAAATCTGTTAGTGAATACCTTTCTAACGAATCTGAAAAATCGAATTTTCATAGCGGAAAGCAAAAGTTATGGCCGAATGAATTGTCAGAAAGGTCGCTATGGAATTTATATAGCCCGTGAAATTGGCCATTTTGCATACGACCTCAGAATTCGATGAAACTAGTTTTGTTAGGACCGTATCGTCAAAACATAGCTAGATTTATTTTTCTGGAATTTTTCGAATCGGTTTGTGGGCCTGGCAAATTGAAATGTACGTTCAAATAAAATATTGAATGTTTTATATTTTAATTTGAATGGAAACTGACTGAAACAGTCGAATGGGCCTACGAAACATATCCCATTGTGTTCGAAATGGGGGTAAAACACTAGGGACGACAGTCGTTGGGTTTGGATTGGTGTTCATTCGGAGGAAGGGGTATTTTCGGATTTTAAATAATTTAAAAATTAAAATAAAGGCCCAAACCCTAATTCATTTACATCAGGGCGCCGCCGCTCTTATGCGATTTACGGCCAGATCGTTCCCGTCTTCCTCCTCAATTTTCTCTCCATCCACACAATAAAATTCCAAACCACTAAAGCGAAATTGTCCCTCTCCTCAAGCTCTTCACGAGGAACGGTGATGATGGGGTTTCACTTCAAGGTTCAGGAGAATTTCTGGTCAAAAGTCGTCGAGTTTGACGCCGCTTTCTGGTGAAGAGGGCAAGCCGAGTTCATTGGCGTTCAGGGAGGAGGTGTCTCATTTGAAGGGCTGTCGCGTAGGCGGGTTTGATCGTCGGCAGGAGGCGTCTCTGGCGAGCGACGGTGGGGTTTATCCATGGAGCGCGGGTTCGATTTTCTACCTGTAGAAGAAGCGTGAAGAGGAGGGATTAGTTCCCTTAATCATGTAATTAATTAATAAATTAATTGATTATATAAAATTTTGTATTCAATGTTTAAAATTGTATAACTCTTGCATACGACATCAAAATTCAGTGAAACAAGAGACAGTGGACTCGTGTGGACGCCTTCTACATTTTAGAAGATATCGCATATTTTTCTGAGCCTTCTGCTATTTTTGGTGGAGTGGAACCCAATGTGAGATTTCTAATTTATAAACGATATGGAAAACGACGATGTATAAATTATATAGTCGATGTATGAGTTATATAAGCGTTGTACACCTCTTGTATAAGCGTTGTATAAGTTGTATGTTCGATGTATAAGTTATATATGCGTTGTAAAAATTATATATGTGTTGAAATAAAAGTGAATTGCTATATATAAATATATATGTATATATACGCCACTCGTTCACAAACCATGGACGATATTTATTGATTGTGATTGGTGTGAAAATTGATTGATAGCGAATGATTGTTTGGGATTGTTTGTGGTTGATATTGATTGATTGTGGTTGAAAAATACCCGTTTGTGGTTGAGAAATATTTGGTTGAAACCACATAGGATTAGTTTGTGGAAATGAAATAAATATATAAATGCCGCCTGCGTGCGAACTAGATGCATGATCCCCATTGTCAAAAACCGCGAGGTTTTAAGGTAGAGCGAGGAGCCGTACTAGGGACGGTCCCGGTTTTGACTACCCTGCCGTTATGCTGCCGAAATTTTGAATAATATTCATGTGTTTGAATTATTTTCATTTGCTGAAACTATATTTATTCATTGAATAGAAAACCTTCATGTGTTGAATCAATATTCATTCGTTGATTAGAAATTCATGTGTTGAATGGTATTCGTGTTTTAAATATAAAAATCACATTTTTATCTATATATAAAAACTATAGAAAACCTTCATGTGTTGAATCGATATTCATTCGTTGATTAGAAATTCATGTGTTGAATGGTATTCGTGTTTTAAATATAAAAATCACATTTTTATCTATATATAGAAACTATAGAAAACCTTCATGTGTTGAATCGATATTCATTCATTGATTAGAAATTCATGTGTTGAATGGTATTCATGTTTCGAATATAAAAATTACCTTTTATCAACTATATGGACTATGTAAAATAATCTCATTTTAAAAGAAATTGTTTTATAATAAAAATCCTATTTTTATCACCTATATAAACTATATAAAATAATAGTGTTTTGAAATGAAATGTTTTACAATAAAAATCACATTTTTATTATATACATGATTTGTTGAAATGTGAAGTGTTAAAAATAGCAACTCGTTCAAATAAATATGCATGAGTCGAAATATTCATTAATTAGCTAATGATATGATTTTTGCCTAGGCATGCAACATTAGACTGAATGGTGTTTTTAAAACAAATGGAATCAAATATGAAGTTGAATGGAAAATGATAAACGATAAGAACTGTGTATATGTACATGTATATTTATTGAACAGGTTATAGCAAAGGGGCTAGAGAAGAGGAATAAAATTTTGTGCCCGACAAATAGGTACACATTTACTGTTTTGTTTGGGTGATGATTTTATGAGCCTATTGGCTAGTCGCTTGGCTTTTTCTTTTTCTTTTTCTTTTTGACATGAGACGCCCGTGTGGCTATTTGGGAATTTTCCCATCCCCTCCCGTACAAAGGAGGTTATGGCGAAATTTTCCAAAATTTAAAGGCGTTAGTGAAATATTTGAAGTGAAAACGATATTGAAATTGTTGAATGAACTATACTTATATAAATATATAAATATAAATAAAATTAAAACGAAACGTGGCCGTGCAGTTCATGTTTTGAAACCGTGATTTCAAACGATTATAACGGGAGATCCGACCATCGGATTTTCCTGAAATCGCAACCGTTGGGTTCGCTTTGGAAAAATCTTTCCAACGGCACCAACTTTGTAAAAATCCAACAGTTGGATTGTTTGGAATGTTTAATTCAAATCTGAAGAAAAACAGCGCCAGAATCGATTATATTTATATATATATATAATTATATTTAATCGAATAACGACGCTGCAGTTCGTATTTTGAAATCGAAACTTCAAACGATTATACCGGGAGATCCGACCGTCGGATTTTCCCGAAACTAAAACCGTTGGATTCATTTTGAAAAGACCTTTCTAATGATGTAAATTTTGTAAAAATCCAACGGTTGGATTGTTTGGAATGTTTAATTCAAATCTGAAGAAAAACAGCGCCACGGCCGCGTTATGGCCCGAAGCATTGTTTTGAATAAATTGGCTATTCTAAAATAAATAAAAATAGCGATAAATCGTTATAAAATATCATAAACGATATGGAATGGAAATAAACTGAATTTGCTTGATTTATGTGGTGTTTGATGGTTGAATGTGTTTGGTATGAAAATTACATTAAAGAACAAAATTGGTGTTGTCGAATGATTTAACCATTGAAATAAATTGATTTGAAATTCTAATTATACGCGAATTATTTGAAAAGGCCGAGTTAATTCTCATTTCAAATAATTGACCGACGATTGAAAGTCAAAGATGAAGACGGTGGTCGAAGACCAGAGATCTTCACCTCGTCTGGATGGTAACCGAGGTCCTGATTGGGAGGCATCCCGAAATATGGATAATGAGGGGTGATTGTCCCGACGTACGTGGTGATCGATGGGTTTGCGAGGTATTTAGTGCCTCCGGTTTCGTTCAGACCCAGAACGGACTGGTAAATGGACTGTGTGTCTGACATTGGATTTTATTCTGTGTCGATTGATCTCTGTTAAATATACATCTGTTTGGCGGCGGAGAATTTATTCTTTTGCTTAACGCCCTTTTCTGAAACGCATGAGCTCAGGGGTTGTATATCGATGGACATCAGTCGCATGGCATGAATTGCCTGTGTGGCATGCTAAGATGCAGTGATTAGGGCTTCTGTTGAAAAGGAAAGTCTTGTGGTGATGACCAAAGCACCGCCTGTGTGGCGTAGCTTTGTGTATAACGTGAAATCGCGAGCCTCACACCCCGTTATGAACCAGAAACGGGAGCAGGACCTCAGGGGTGACGTGCGTTTTCTTTCTAGATAGGGTGGTGTCAGTGACCTACCAGCCCTGACATTTATATACTTTTCACCTATGTAGTTGTTGCTGTTGCGAGGCGCCTCGGTTAGATCGGACGATCCGGGTCCGATGGAGCCATTCGTTGGCTCATTTACACCCCAAAGGGTGGAGAAACGCATTGTTCAGGCATTATAATCCACTTCGTGTGGACCGGCCCTGACGATCCAGGGTATGGTTGCAGCTGTACCTGAGACTCGGGTTAGACAGTCTCGAATTCGGTAAGGACTATCTTTTGCCTTGGTTCATGACGGAAATCCAATTTCCAAATACGACATCGTGCGGTTTCAATTGTATATATATATTTGGCGACATAGTGGCATAGGACGCTCATGTCGTCTATGATTGATAGTTATGATTTGAAATTGTTTTCAAAACATATAAAACACTAGTGATAATATCAAATGCCTTTGTTTTATTCGTATCAAGCATATTCTGGTCGTTATAAGGTAAAAACTCTGTCCTCCGGTTTGCGTTGCATTATGTGATGGGAACTGAGTCTTATAATGGCTTCATTTTTATAAAAAGCATTGCGATGGTTCAAAGGATGATTTGTTTTAAAGCACTGGCAATCCAATGGAGTAAACCCGTTCCACGAAAGTGGCGTGGTCCTGTGATTAGCATATTATAAATGTGTTTAGCAGATTTCTCATACCAGTCCCATGACTGACTCGTAGTTTGTTTCACTTTCAAACTCGGGTGCCCCTCTTTCTACACGGGCAGCCTTGTATTCAGGTTTAGCTGGTTCTTTCTGGATAGCTAGAGCTAAAGATGGATTCTATCATTTATCTCTTTTTATGCTGTTCAGCTCCTATTGTACATATTTTGTTTATTTCCGCTATAGACATTTATGTATAGCTGAACTGTATTTGTACTAAGTAAGATCCTGTATACTGTGTAACTCTAATGATTACTCTTATCCAGTATATTCTATTGTTCATTATCTAATGTATTTATTTATTTCTGTTCTGCTATTATTTGTTCTGTGTCATATTCCAAAGATAACCCTTGTCTCCGTCAGTACGGGAAATTGGGTCGTCACAATTTAAGACCCCTAAACTGAAAGACCTACTCTCAGGTGGACTTTTCAACCCTAGTCAATCAGCCGCTTAGGACCCAGAAAGAGAATATACGCGAAGGTTATTAGTTCGTACCCCTTTAACCTTTAATACCTTTCCCTATTTGGGATAAGGTATGCTACGTTATTAAGTCATTCCTGTTTAGTCCCTCTACATGGAAATGCAATACGTACATGATTCATTTTCGTCATGGGTTCATATGGTTAATAATATTTTACATTATTAACCTACTAAGTCCAAATATATTTTATGTTACAAGTTCTATTTTCATTAGCATAAATAAGGAAGGTAATATCCCATTTTCCCTAGTATTTTTATTTGATTTCTCCCCTAATTTGGACTTATATTTAATTGACAATCATATATTACCTTATGACACCCATTTCCTTCTATTTCTATATTTATTGCCGTTTATGACCATACTGGTCATATTTTATATGGCAACTATTTATCAGTCCCAAGTTATCTATTTGTTGTACCGGAACTGGCAATTTCTATTCTTATTCATTCATTTATTTATTGGTTGACTGTTATACACACACACACACACACACACACACACACGCGTACTAGGCCCCTTACATTAAGTTGACAACTTGTGGATGTTGGATTTGTCGGTCGGTTCCGGGAAGACTTCTACCACAAGCTAAACTTAACCTCGTGCCTTGATACGATTATATTTGTGCATTAGACCCCCTATATTAAGTTGACTACCTGTGGTTGCTGGATTTGCCGGTCGGTTCTGGGAAGGCTTATACCAAAAGTGGAGCTTAACCTCGTGTCTAAATGTTGTTATAATAATAAAAAATTCTAGTTGGGGTTTGCAACATTTATCCAAATTGATTTTCGGAATTGTAATCATTTCCCAATCATTTTCATTTTGCCCAACCAATATTGGCTACAATTGGTATTTATTGATTTGTGGTCCTATTTATGGCAATTAATTATATTGATTGCTACAAATGGTCACCACAAATGTATTAATTCAATATGGATTACATTTACTTATAATTCCATAATTGAACCTTATCCAAACAATCAACATTCCTTACATTGTATATTTTACCGTTTTACGCTAACTTGGATGGGGTAATATGTAAATATTATATTTATGTTTTCATGCCGTCAACATAGTTATTAATTTTATTCTTATTCTTATTTTAAATTAAACGATTTGGTCTAATCAATTAACCAAACATTTCCTTTTTGTATTCAATCTTGCCAAAAATGTTTCAAATCTCACAAAAGACTGTTAGCCGTAATCATTGTAAACAATGCCTAATTAGTAGAATTGACATATTTCCAAATCACAAGAAATATATGTAAATATATATATATATATATATATATATATCGGAATAGTCAATGCAAATCACGTAAAATATATATTTATATTTATACGTACATTTGCACCACTTTTCCCTTTTTAATCCTTTTTATCATATCCCTTTGATTTCAAAATAATGCTTTTTTTATTCAAAGAGGAATGACTAAGCCAAAACCCAACAATATTGAATACAAACAGGAATATTTCGTTTATTATTACAATCACATAATTTACCAATTTCATCTTTTTACCTAAATTCACATATTTTATTTTTCAACACTGAACTAAAGTTCTAGAACATAACTACATCTACATGGTGTTTAATGGGACTGATTTCCAGATCCACAGTGCTATGCAACATGTACAACATATTTCATGACATAACTGTAGGAACATGTAAGAACAAGTCTGAGAATCCTATAATTTATATTATACATAGCCACAACTTATAATTCACAAGTTTTAACCATACTTATAATCAGATCTGATGTTTGTCAATAGGTTTACAATATTCAAATGAACAGATCTAATAGGAAATAGGCATAAAAACATAGATCAAATTCAAATGAAATAGATAAGTTATTATAACTATTTTCGTAAATTTCCCGCTCACCTTATAGCCTCCAAGTCCAAAGTTTGAACCCTTTAGGCCTACAATTCCCAAATTCTTATAAATCTACAATTTATTTTGGAAAAGGGGAAAATTTCAAATCTGTAGAAATGTAAGAAAACAGGAAGAGAGGACAGAATATGATTTGGAGCATTAATTTTCATTCTTTTCCATTAGATCTGCTTATCCTCTCAATTTCATATGAATTGGATTTGATTTTTTATGTATGAATATATTTTAATTTTAGAAGCTAGGTTTGGAGAAGGAAGAAAATGGAAGATCTCCGCTGCCTCTGCAGATTTATGTGGAAAAAGAATGAGGCCTTACCCCTTTATTTATAGGGGTGAAAATGGCCTAGGACCGTTAGATTTATTTAATTTATCATCCGTCCATTCATACTATAAAATATAACGAAATTGCCCCTCAAAACTTAGCCGTCATTGGGCACTACAGGCCCGAAGCGGTCGATAACCTCGGGGAGCGGTAGGCTGCCCTTCGGCCGAAATGCCCAATGAAGAAAGGTTAAAGATGGAAAGGAATTTATTAATTATTCTATTTATTAAGTTCCATCCGTTTTTCGTATTTTATCCGTAACTTTTTCATACAGACTCCGTTCAAGAACTCCAAACATGAAAGTTGACCAGAATTTTGAGACGAACACATCTGTTAAAGTTTCGTGGCCAAATTCCATTATTTTTAGAAATTCCTATTTTTGCGACTGAGTTTAAATAACTAATTATTGCTAACATTCTGGGTTGTTATATTCTTCCCCCCTTAAAAGAAATTTTATCCTGAAATTCTGACACCAAGTTATCCTATCCTACATAATCAATTTTTGTACATCCACTTTGCAACCATGTGTATATGTGCATGGTGTACATAATGCATTTCAACCATAAAACATGCATATAAGATGATTCCAAATCGGGTAATATATATATGCACTGATATTTTTAAAACATTTTTGAAAACATGATGCGAAACATCCTAAATATACTGGCAGTTCTATATGAATGTAAATTTTGAAAACTCTTTTTCATCCATTACTCTTACACAATTACGAATAAAGTGCGAAGAAACCAATTTTTCATCTAAAATCTACCATCCAAAACGTCATGTAATCTAACCATTTCTCATTTTATTTCTCCTAAACCAAGAAAAGAAAATTAAAGTGAAGTATTTCAACATTTTTCTCGCTTACCAATTGTGACACCCCGTATTTTATGAGAATATTAAAAGAATGAATTATAGAATACTTAATTTTTAAACTGAGAATTAAGGGAAACGGGTTACGCCATTGCGTTCTTCTCAGAATTCTGCTTGGAATAGAGTCCAAGTTTTCATAAATCGGACTCCGTATGAAGGAGTTATGACCTTTAGAAAATTCAAGAGTTTAAATAATAAAACCAGCTCAAAATTAAAATTTAAGTTTCGAAATTCAAAAACCCCGAAGCAGGCTGGGCGGAAAATTTCCCGCCCAGAGACCAGGTCGACCTGGGTACATAGGTCGACCAGGGGGTCGACCTCCCCCTTGGTCTAGATCTGAAACCTGACATGTTTCTTTGTATGACGATTTTCTGAGTCATTAGGGCTTGTGTGGCAAGTTCTGGTTGGTTCTCTTATTTTTGAATGGCTTTGATTGGTCCTAGGTTGATCTAACGGCTCTTATTAAATCAAACTTCTATATAAGCAACCTAAATCTAAACCCTAAACCACAAAAATTCATACCAAGAACCGTCATGTTGTCAACCTAGAATAGCCTCCATTCTCCTTCAACTAGAAAGCAAGATAGAAGCTAAGAATCAAATCAAATCTAAATTAGAAGAACAATTAGTCTACATCAAAGGAGAACTATTCAGTTTCAGAAAACAGATCCCAGAAAACAAGATTTTCCTTTTGTTTGTAAGTTCACGTTATTTTCAGAAATAAAAAGTTAATTGTGATTCTGACATTGTAATTAATCTGAATCTGAGATTATGCCTATTTCTATCCGTCTTTTTATATCCAGTGAATCTATCTCATTGATAATATTATGTCCATTCTTTGTCTCTTCTTTTTTTCTTCCCTTTTTGTTTTATAGCCAGGCTACTGCGAGACTGAGCCAAATCTCATAAGAGATGAACGTACGTTGGAAATAAAATTGGGCATAATATATGATTTGAACATGGCCAACGCTAAAATTGGGCATAATATATGATTTGGACATGACTAGCGCTAAAATTGGGAAAAGTATTTAATAATGTATAATTGGGCATAACTGATTTGTAACGGATCTGAGGACATAACACATGTTATATTTAAAACACAAAATGTATCGAACATATGACTTGATATTTGGGGCATAAAGTATTGGATATATGACTTCGGATTTGGGGCGTAAATTGAACTGTAAATATGTAAGTTCAAGTTATTTTCAGATTTAAACACCTAATAGTGATTTTGGCATGTAATGAAATGGATCTAAGTCCATGCTTGATGATAAGACAAATCTTTTAGATTAATTCCTATCTTTCTATTGAATCAATGATTTACATGCCTGGGAAGTTATTATTCAATCATGCCTATCTTTGTTGGAAATCTGATATATAATTATTTTTTTAGGTTCGTGATGTTATTTATATCAGATCTATATGTCTATGAGGTTATTTCTGTCAGTTTGTTTCAGATCTATCTTTGTTATACCCCAACTCTAACAGGTCTATAATCATCTTAGGTCCAAAATATTATATTTGTTAAATCTACAATTTTAATGCCTGTTTTATGCCTACTCTCGTTTATGTTCCTCTTTCATCCCCTTTATCTTATGAATCTAGATTAACCTCGAATCTAAACTGAAACTTATTATACATGTTATTGGAATGCGGGGGTATTGGGAAATAGTCTATTTGGTAATGATGGAAGGGCATAATTGTCTTTATTGCGAACTTGGGGTAAATTGAAATATTAAATCTAGATTTGGCGCAAACTGTAAATTGGAATATTAATCTAGATTCGGCATAACCATTGGTTGAGACGCCAAAGCATAATGTATATTGGGTATTGGGGCATGACTATGAGTGCAAACTTGGGAAGATTATGTGTAGCCTATTTTGAGTAATAATTCGAAATTGAATTTTGGGGGCCATAACTTGCAATTAGCTTTGTTGGGCATAACTTGAGAATTGGAATATGACTGGTTGGGATAATTAGCATATAAATCTAGACTTGGACATTTATGGAAAACGTGGCATAATCTGAAATTGACAACAATTGTGAATAATTTACATATAAACCGTAAATATGTAATTTAGTGAAGTGACGAATGTGCCTAACTCGAGGTTAGATTAAGTTGTGGTGTAAAATTGCCCGGAACCGCCCATCACATCCAGTAACCATAACAACACCTATCTAATGTGAGAGGTTAGCGCATTATGCCCAATAAAAACACAAGGTTAGATTGAGTTGTGGTGTAAAACTGCTCGGAACCGCCCGACACATCCAGTAACCGCAACAACACATATTTAATGTGAGAGGTTGGTGCATTAATAAATCAATTAATGCTAATAAACAAGATGAATGACTAGGGTTAAGTTAATAGGAACACTTAACCAGTACAGCATGATGAATGGGTAAGGTTAGGTAATAATAAACACTTAACTAATATAACTTGATTTGTGGTAAGGTTAAGTTATAAACAAGAGGGCAACACTTGACCAATATAACTTGATTTGTGTAGGGTTAAGTCAACATAAGAAGGCAACACTTAACCAAAGTAACATGACAAGTAGGTGGGTTAAGTTAACTTGAATTGATTGATGACACTTAACCAATACAACATGATGAACGCGTGGGGTTAAGTTAACAAGGAATACTTGACTGATGTAACTTGATGAACGAACGGGGTTAAGTTAATAGGAAACACTTAACCAATCTGATAAGTGAGGAGGGTTAAGTTAATAGGAACACTTAACCAACATGACATGATGAATGGGTGGGTTAAGTTAACATGAATCGACAACACTTAACCAATACGACATAATGTGCAGGAGGGTTAAGTACATATCGGGTTGGTGGGTAATATTAGTAAATATAGGCCCACAAACTCAATCGTTAAATAAACATGCTTGAATCGATGAGAGGGTTAAGTACATGTCGTGTAGGTGGGTAATATTAGTACATATAGGCCCACAAACTTAACCGTTAAGTAAACATGCTAAAATCGGTGGGTGGGTTAAGTACATATCGTGTAGGTGGGTAATATTTGTATATATAGGCCCACAAACTTAACCAATAAGAAACCCTAGTAACGGGGACCCATTTCAGCAATAACCCACATAGGTGTATCATGGTACCCTGAAACTAGGCAGGGTGGGGCACGATTACTGGGCTGATTATAAGCGGTCAAAACAGCGGCAAGGGGTACGTCAGTGTAGGTTCCGACGGTTTACGCACGTGCACATACTCCAGAGAGGGAAAATGCAGGCACTAGGTACCAGTAGTTATACACTGTGCATCTTGAATCGTGTTGGGTTGTCGTCATAAGGTTAGATACACCTTATGGTGGGACCAGCACATGGTATCTACACGCAAGAGAGGGCGATTGAAACAGACGCATGGAACATTAATGCAAGTAAAGAGCCGATCGATAGGGTAGTAAAGGTACATCTAACATGTTCATGGCAATTAGGAAGATTGAGGTGGAATCCTCACGATAGTTGTACACCTGAAGGCTACAACAATTGCGGGGATTGAGATCACATTACAATATGATCATTCTATATAGATTGCTAGTTGGGACACTAGTTAGGTGGTGCAGAGATATAAAAATTAGAATAACAAGATAGTAGCGAAGCAGAGAAAGAGTAGAAGCGCATTCAGCTTATCTTGCCTTATCATATCTATACTAATCGCATGTTATCATGTTATCCTTGTTCTCATGGTATTGTCTTATATTCAGTTTATTCATGTCATGATGCTTTTGCCTGTTTATATGCTGAAAGTCACTGGACTTACCAGACATAAGTCTGACCTAGTTTTGTTTCGCCTCTTTTCTTCCGTTCCCCCCCAAGGTTCACAGGGAGGGAATGTTACCACTTAGCTCAGTTTTCTTTCCAATCTCGAAGATAGTCGATGTATTGCTTTGGACTCTCTCTGTAACAACCTACCTTGTTGACCGCTCTAAGTCGGTATTTAAACCAACTCGGAACGTTCAAAACGGCTGGTAGTTATTTAGCTTACAGGGTTTAACAGAATTTAAATCACGCAGAATCACAGTACATAATATTTGCTGTGGAATAAAATTTTATACATATATCAGAGTTGTACAAAACATTTTTCTATACAGTGGAAGAAATTTAAAACATGTACATGAATTCTCAAAAGAATAAAAGTTTACGATATTTGTCGGGCCTGCGCGCGCATATGCGTCTTCGTTCCTCTCCAGTTTTGCAAGCGGATATCTAAAACCTGGAACACTTGGGGTCTGACCCGAGTGTTCCATGCAAAATACACAAAACACCCGAGTCAGGATTAAAATTATTTCAAGTTAGCGAACTTCGGTGAACACTAAATATAATTGGTTTACTCCAAACAACATATTAAATGGCTCGAGTATAATAATCGGTGAATACAAGTACAACAATCAGTATGTGAGCATATCCACATACAGATAGTAGAAGACAAATGTAACAAAATACTACAGTAATCAGTCTTGGCTAAAAATGTAAGGAGCAAGACGGTTTTACTATGCATGATCCAAGTAAAAGCATATAGTAGCGAGGACTTAGGTCCGAGCAAAGAGAACCCGCTAAGCAACATAGATATATTTATATTTAGGTTCAAGATGGCACAGGATATATATACGTAGTTGCAACTAATGCCCAAATCCAATAGTCAAACATTGATGTGCAATAGCAAAAGGGAGATGGTCAACCATGCCAAATTCAAAGTGAAATACATATATGTTGGCCGAAACGTGACAGTAACAATCTACTGGGTACAGATGCAAGTTAACTAATGAGTTGGATCAATGCATACGTTTAAGGCGAACGGGACAACCGTTTGTTCAATAAAAATGTCAAAGTGACAATACGAAAGTAAGAAAAACCTTCCATAATAAAATTCGAAGATACAGTACAACAACCAAACCATAGGAGTCTTACTTTTAGATTTCAGGTCATTTAACAGTGTAGCTAAAATAGCAAATCAAAATACTGTAAAACATTAGCAAATGAAAAAAAAATTGAAAATTCCTTTGTGTGCATGTTATAAAAGTAGACATGCAAAGATGAACACTTAAGCATGGAAACAGTAAAGCATATATAGTTCAATGATTCTCATTATTATTACTATTATTATTTTTATGTTCTTAGCTGTACCAGCAGCCGCGACTTCTGCTGGTGATGCATTGCTGCAACAACCAATGTTTGCAGCAGCTCAGCTGTTGCTATATATATTTTTCCTTTTTTTTATTATCTATGTTTTGTATTTTAGTTGAAGTGGATTATAGTTTGAATGTTCTAAGTTCTCTGTAATTACTCTTCCATTCAGTTCATGTTATCACGCTACTATGCTCATTAAACTTTAGGATGGCAGCAACAGGACATATATCAATTCATAGCATATATAAGACAGATATGAAGATTGCATTATTTAAGGATTCAACGGCAAATACACAGGAAGATGCCATACATATGCATTGAGCTGACAAACCAAACAAATTATGAATGAAGCTCTACAGCAAACAAAACTCTATGGTTATGAAAATAGGATGCACAAGACTTGAATAAAATGAATGTCTCCTTGTTCTTGTTTCCGAGATGTGACGGCCCGCCCCGCACCAACCGACATTTACTCCAAAGGTGCGATGTACACATGTCCAGCTAGCACGGGACGGTCGTCAGAAGATAAGAAAGAAGACGAAGAAACAACAAACAAAGAACCTATAGAATGTCTTACAGTGCATAGGATAAAATATAATAATAACATACTTGACATAAAACAGGTGAGACAGTGCATAAGCTGAAAATAAACTAACATAGCAGCGGAAAATCCAAATACAGCTTATGATCCAAAGCCAACATTATTACAACTTTTCAAACTGTCTCAAAAAGAAAAAGCAAGATAAAGGAAGTACACTTCTAATGCCCAAGTAGCGACCACCAACGACACAGGGAGAATATCTATATATCATACGCGGAAGCCTCCTGCTCGCCTCCGAATCAGCTACTAGCGCATCACCAGCTAACCTGTCTCTAGTCTGCTCGTGTGAGCACACAAAGTAATAAGAAGAGACATAAAACTCTAGGTCAAACAAAAAGCCTGGTATGAGCGATAAGCATCTAAACAAAACAATAGCAGGTAGACTAAACCATACCTGAACCTGGACCTGCAACCAAAGAGTTAGCACTACATACTGTACAACACTCTAAGGTGCCATTTCAAATGGTGTAAAGATAACGGGGGTGGGGGTGTGCATGTCATAGTGATTCAAACAATCAAGCATAACAACCATCCTCACATCTCTCACTCGGTGCGTAAAGTATACGATATACACTACTTTGGTCACCTAATACTTTGGTCCATGACGGAATCCAATCCCGTGTAACTATCACTACAAGCCCACCATCCATCTCTCAGTGGTGAACCAAAGTTATGAATACCGACAACCCCTTTGCACACGTCCCGCAACAAAGCCCAATCATGAAGTGAACTCATTGGTTCCCATCTGGATCCTGAGCTCTAACTTCCATTTGGACTACCTTTGCATCTCGGGTTTTAGTCATCATCTTCATCCGGGTCGGTCTTCACTTCACCTTGCTTCGGATCGTGGTCATCACCCTCGCTCGGGTCGGATCGTGGTCTTCACTTCAAGTCCAAGCATCTCGGATCGGGTCGGTCGTGCTTCCTCCATCAGATCGAGTCGTTCCATACAGATCGGGTCGCATCATCGGTTCGTGGCTTCTGAAGTGGATCGGGTCAGTCTGTCAAGAACCTTTCATTCTGGTCGGTTTTCATCATCTCTACCCTGGTCGGTCAGTATTGCCCCCTGGTCGGTCGAACACTTCACCATTCCTGGTCGGTCGGTATTTCAACATCGTATGGGGTCGGTCGAACATCGCATAGTGGTCAATCTTGCCCAACCTGGTCAATCTCCCTAGTCGGTCGAACACTTCATACAGGGTCGGTCGTGAGCTCGGGTCGGTCGGTCAAAACCTTCCCCTGGTCGGTCTAACTCGACCCAAAGAAAACCAACACCATTCCAGCACGCTATTTTCGCCTCTCGACGGCGTTTGCAACCATTCTAACTATTCTAAACAATCATAAAGCATACCATACAGTCGTAGCAAAATGTATAAACATCCATAAACAGCAAAACAACAATATGGTATGTTAAAACGAATCAAACATAGCCAAAAACCCCATATTTTCCCTTAATCCCTCTTAATCATGTTTAAGTAAATCTAATGATAGGATTAACAAAACTTAACCAAATTAGCCAAATTTTCTAACAGAGGTCTAAAATAATATTTAGCAATTTATAAATATTTTTCCACATTTTAAACATGCATAAATTCGCTAATTTTCACTAATCAACCCTTAATCCCCCAAATTCCGGGATTTGCAAAATTAGTTGAAATTAACCCAAATTCATATCAGAGGCATAAAATGATGTTTTAGAATTTTAGGAATTTTTCTAGATTTTTCTAAGCCATAATTTCGCTAATTTTCGCTAATTACCATAATTAGCCGTAATTAGTGAAAAACAATGCAAATCACTCACCTTTGCCACAAAGTAAACTTTCAGAACTGAAATTCCTTTGATATAGATCCAATCTCTATATATTCCAGCAGCTCTATTCCAATTCCTATGCTAATTCGCCTTGGTTTGATGTAGATTAAGCCAATACTTGATTAAACGGTGATTAGAAGGTGTTTTAGGAGGTAGAAGTCATTGTTAGGGTTGAAGAGAAAGTTTGTGGCGGCTGGAAAATAACTAAAAACCGAAATTTCTAACCCTATCAGCCTTTAAATACCCCTAAACCAGAAATCCCCCATTGGGCCTAGCTGCTAATCACCCGGTTAAGCCCAATTAGCTGTTTTTAACCCTATAAACCTTAATTCAGCCATATCTCCCAAATGTTAAGTCCGTTTGGCTATTATGACCACTCTACGGAAAGAGAAACCATCATTCGAAGCTAATGGAAGTGGATACAGGTCAAAATTTCTTTCCAGTCAAAAGTTATGGCTAAAACAAGATTCGCTAGGGGTAAAATGGTCATTTAAAAATCGGTAAAAATCGTGAACATGGGAAATGACCCCATTAGTCGTTTCCCAGAGCCACATGACCATACAACTTCATATGGGAAAGAAATAAATATTCTATGATCTTCCGATGCGTAGAATGCGGGTTGTTACATTCTCCCCCCTTAGGAAATTTCGTCCCCGAAATTCCTTAACCAAAACACACAAAGGGTCCCGCATGCCTATCAACCATAAAACAACAGTCAACATGCAAAACAAGTCTATCCTAGCATGCGGTTCACTAACAAGGGAAGAAACTATCACTATCAAAACTTTACCAGGCAAAGAGTTCTGGATACTTCTTCCTTATATCCTCCTCTGTTTCCCAAGTACAATTTCATTCTCACCCAACTGGACTTTGACTAGTTTCACCGCCTTTCTTCGAAGCTGCTTCGTATCGTTCCCAACAATACGCGTAGGCTTGCGGTTCTCAACCGCCTCGGGTTCAACCTCGATATCGTCCAACTGATCTGGTGAAATAGCCACATTAGGGTCTTGCACAAACTTCCTTAACTGGGAAACATGAAATACGTTGTGAGATCCCACCATCTTGTCAGGTAGCTCTACTCCATACGCCAAATTCCCAACTTGCTCGAGGACTGGGAATGGACCAACAAATCTTGGTGCTAACTTACCTCTCCAACCAATCCGAATCACATTCTCAATGGAGAGATCTTGACGAACACCAAGTTGTTAACGAAGAATTCTAAATCTCTTTGTCTCTTATCGAGATAAGTCTTCTGTCTATCTTGGGTAGCCTTCATTCTCTAATATACAATTCACTCAAATACCATCATGACCTGACCTAGTCTTTGGTAAACCATCAATGAAATCCATTGAGACTTGTTTCCAACGGTTGTGACAAACCACTAGGCTTCTTTTTGCTCAGCTTTAACTAACTGGCAATTTATGCATTTGGACATAAACTTCCCAACGTCTTTCTTTATCCTTTCCCAGTAGTAGGTCTAATCCATGTCTCAATACATTTTGTTACCACCAGGATTCACAGTCAATTTCGAGTAATGAAATGCTCTAAGCACTTCATCTCTCAGTCTATCTACGTTGGGTACAACTAGTCCTCCATTCTTTTGAAGCCATCCTTCTCGATCAAATCCTTGCTTGATCGTTCTCTTTCCATCGATACCCATCTCTACCCTAGAGATGATTTCCAATAGGTTAGGATCGTCCTTCTAACTGGAACCAATCAACTCAATCAAAATCGATCTAATCGTCGAACTTGCTAACATTTATGGATCCAATCCATACTTAGGTCTGAAATCATATCTCGCGATATACTCTAGTTGCTTCTAATCTAGAAACATAACCCCTAGACTGGCATGTCTCCTACACAATGCAACTATTACCGCACCCAAATCCTTTACTATGATCACTCTGCCCCATGGAGTCATGGCGACTCCACTGCACTGATCCATAGCCACTAGTCCTTTGCTATGTCCACTCTGCCCCATGAAGTCATAACAACTCCACTGCACTGACTCATAGCCTTACTACAATCACTTTGTTCCCCATCGCTGGAACCCTACAGGTGATAGTCTACTCAAGAGAAGAAATATAGGAACAAACATAGCAACCATAACATCCATCAAACAAGTCCTATCTATCACCTGCTAAAGTCATAAACACATCGACACCTACATGACTGGTCTAACCAATCCCAATATGTCGATTCTAGTATGTCTGGTCCAACCAACATCAATAACTAATGGAAGCCCAGCCTCCATTCATACACCAATGCCTACTTGACTGGTCCAACCAATCCCAGGCCAATGAAAGCCCCGCCTCCCTACGGACTACCGTACGTCCAACGTACGTTTGTCCTCCAAGGATAACTAGATCACGTCCAACGGATCCAGGGTAACGAGCGTCCCCAGATACCCCTGCTTTTAGTCCGCCTAAAATACTTGAGTCCAACCCAAGTCTATCCATTGTCTTGCTGCCCTCTCGAGTCCGACTCAAGCCGAATCCAATTCCTTGCAGCCTTCTCGAGTCCAACTCGAGTCAATCTATAACTCAGACCCAGTCTTGAGTATCCATTACCGACAAATTCTAGTCCAACGTGAGTCGTCGTCTCCTTATTCGTTGCATCTCCAAGATCAACGAACACCCATTTTCCTTTTACGAGTTCAAGTCCAACTTGAATCGCCCTAATCTTCGTTGTATCTTCCATGATCAACGAGCACGTCCTGTTCCTTCAAAATTCTACTATCCAATAGAGAACATCAACATAGGGTCCTAAACAATCCATTACTTTGCATCTTTCTCGAGTCCCACTCGAGTCATCTCATAACCATATTGAGTCTAACTTGGGTAGTCTATATCATTGAACAGTCTTATCATGTCACGGCTGCCCATTACTCCTCAAGTAAACCAAAATATCATCCAATGAAAAATCACAATAACTATTTACCCCTCACGCAAACCATCCTAGTCGAAATCAACATTCCCCAAGCACAAGCCCCAAAGGCCTAAACCAATATCAGACAAGCACCCAAGGAACATCTCCTCCGAATTCGGACAATCCATGTGAGGTGATACTTGCAAAACAACTAAGCACTGGAGCACTCATTTGCCTCCCAGAGACAACTAGAACTTATTACAACGACAACCTCTCTGCTTCCTTAACTCTAGTTACTATCGCTATCACTAGGTAGGTACCTAATACCACTGTATTCCTTTGGAGTAGATCGACTCCTCAAAATAATGCTAAACCCAGTAAAGCCCAAAGCAAAGCGATCACTAGCAAACATACATCCATGACTCGATAAGACCACATTACAACAAATCATGCCAAAACTAGTCGAACCACCAATCGGGTTCGTCACAACTAGAGATCTATCGACTATCTCGGGTTTGTCAAACAATACCCAAATAGAAACATATTAAACAGAAAGAATACCTTGAATAACAATATTCTTTCCGTTCTCCGCCGCAGTTGGGGCATTCGACGAAGAAGGAACAACGTTGATAGCATACGCTTTCACAATCTGCTTCTCCCTAGGAGGTTGTGGGCAATCATCTTTGTGATGTCCCGCCGGGCCGCAGTTAAAGCACTTCCTTTCCCCAGGCTTTTCTCGACAATCTCTGGCATAGTGGCCCTTCTTGCCACAACTTAAGCATTCGCCATCTTTCTTATTTTTCTTATTCTGACCATCCTTGGTCGGGTTCTGCTTCCTCTTGTTCTGAGAATTCTTCTTGCCTTCACCGCCTGCTTGCGGCTTTGGCTCCTCTATAGATGCAATAGCAACTTCGGTCTTTGACTTAGGGAAAAGGCTCTCTGACCTTAATGCCTTTCCTACAATAGACTCGAACGTCTCATCGATATGGTTTATAAGTCTTTCCCCCAAGTACCCATCCAAGCCAGTTA
Organism: Allium sativum; assembly: GCA_030737875.1. Classification (NCBI taxonomy): domain Eukaryota; kingdom Viridiplantae; phylum Streptophyta; class Magnoliopsida; order Asparagales; family Amaryllidaceae; genus Allium; species Allium sativum. Next base: position 141,330,131 of record CM060924.1, read on the forward strand.
TGAACTTCTCGTTCTTCTTTTCGATTGTATCGATAAGGGACCATCCAGAATTCGATAAAGTATCGAATTCTGCGATGTACTCCGAGACTGCCCTACCATTCTGCTTAAGCTCCAAGAAATTCCTGAACAATTCTGATTTCTGAGCAGTTGGGATAAACTTATCGCAAAAGCGAGTCTTAAACTGATTCCAAGTAACTTGATCCTTTGGAGTAGCTGTCTTAATGGCATTCCACCAATTCATCGCTTGCCCTTGCAACTGACGAGACACTAGCCTTCTCTTCATCACATCCTCGATACCCAAGTCGTCGAAGATACGATCACAGCTATCCAACCAATACTGAACATCTGTGGCCGACTCCGTTCCGTGGAACGGCTTCCCACCAAGGTTAGTGTAATCCTTGCACAGCTTGGCGAAATCGACCCTAGGCGCCTGCACTACTGGACCACCACCATTATCGGCATTGGGAACTGCTCCCTGAATATCCCTAAGCTTCTCACTCATGAAGTCAGTGAACATCGTCCTCATGTCAGGAGCATTCCCATTATTGGCTCCTCTACCAGCACCTCTCAAATTTCGGCTCATCGTCAAATCTGTAGAGAGAAAACGATTAACCATCTCCATAGTGGTGCCAGTGCAGTACGACTTCATCCTTAGCTATATTAATGATATATATAGATATAGCTTTTGAAAACCAAAATAATCACAAATACGCGCTCTCATATACGTACTATCCCTCCCTGGTGTCTTTCCCTAGGTTAACTACGCAACCTAGAGCTCTGATACCAAGTGTGACGGCCCGCCCCACACCAACCGACATTTACTCCAAAGGTGCGCTGTACACATGTCCAGCTAGCACGGGACGGTCGTCAGAAGAAAGGAAAGAAGACGAAGAAACAACAAACAAAGAACCTGTAGAATGTCTCACAGCGCATAGGATAAAATATAATAACAACATACTTGACATAAAACAGGTGAGACAGTGCATAAGCTGAAAATAAACTAACATAGCAGCGGAAAATCCAAATACAGCTTATGATCCAAAGCCAATATTATTACAACTTTTCAAACTGTCTCAAAAAGCAAAAGCAAGATAAAGGAAGTACACTACTAATGCCAAAGTAGCGAAAACCAACGACACAGGGAGATTATCTATATATCATACGTGGAAGCCTCCTGCTCGCCTCTGAATCAGCTACTAGCGCATCACCAGCTAACCTGTCTCTAGTCTGCTCGTGTGAGCACCCAGAGTAATAAGAAGAGACATAAAACTCTGGTTCAGACAAAAAGCCTGGTATGAGCGATAAGCATCTAAACAAAACAATAACAGGTAGACTAAACCATACCTGAACCTGGACCTGCAACCAAAGAGTTAGCACTACATACTGTACAACACTCTAAGGTGCCATTTCAAATGGTGTAAAGATAACGGGGGTGGGGGTGTGCATGTCATAGTGATGTCAAACAATCAAGCATAACAACCATCCTCACATCTCTCACTCGGTGCGCAATGTATAGGATATCCACTACTTTGGTCACCTAATACTTTGGCCCATGACGGAATCCAATCCCTTGTAACTATCACTTCAAGCCCACCATCCATCTCTCAGCGGTGAACCAAAGTTATGAATACCGACAACCCCTTTGCACACGTCCCGCAGCAAAGCCCAATCATGAAGTGAACTCATTGGTTCCCATCTGGATCCTGAGCTCTAACTTCCATTTGGACTACCTTTGCATCTCGGGTTTTAGTCATCATTTTCATCCGGGTCGGTATTCACTTCACCTTGCTTCGGATCGTGGTCATCACCCTCGCTCGGGTCGGATCGTGGTCTTCACTTCTAGTCCAAGCATCTCGAATCGGGTCGGTCATGCTCCCTCCATCGGATCGAGTCGTTCCATACAGATCGGGTCGCACCATCGGTTCGTGGCTTCTGAAGTGGATCGGTCGGTCGGTCAAGAACCTTTCATTCTGGTCGGTTTTCATCATCTCTACCCTGGTCGGTCAGTATTGCACCCTAGTCGGTCGAACACTTCACCATTCCTGGTCGGTCGGTATTTCATCATCGTATGGGGTTTGTCGAACATCGCATAGTGGTCGATCTTGTCCAACCTGGTCGATCTCCCTAGTCGGTCGAACACTTCATACAGGGTCGGTCGTGAGCTCGGGTCGGTCGGTCAAAACCTTCCCCTGGTCGGTCTAACTCGACCCAAAGAAAACCTGCACCATTCCAGCAAGCTATTTTCGCCTCTCGACGGCGTTTTCAACCATTCTAACTATTCTAAACAATCGTAAAACATACCATACAGTCGTAGCAACATGTATAAACATCCACAAACAACAAAACAACAATATGGTATGTTAAAACGGATCGAACATAGCCAAAAACCCCATATTTTCCCTTAATCCCTCTTAATCACGTTTAAGAAAATCTAATGATAGGATTAACAAAACTTAACCAAATCAGCCAAATTTTCTAACAGAGGTCTAAAATAATATTTAGCAATTTATAAATATTTTTCCAGATTTTTAACCTACATAAATTCGCTAATTTTCACTAATCACCCCTTAATCCCCCAAATTCCAGGATTTGAAAAATTAGTCGAAATTAACCCAAATTCATATCAGAGGCACAAAATGATGTTTTAGAATTTTAAGAATTTTCCTAGATTTTTCTAAGCCATAATTTCGCTAATCTTCGCTAATTACCATAATTAGCCGTAATTAGTGAAAAACAATGCAAATCACTCACCTTTGCCACAAAGTAAACTTTCAGAACTGAAACTCCTTTGATATAGATCCAATCTCTATGTATTCTAGCAGCTCTATTCCAATTCCTATGCTAATTCACCTTTGTTTGATGTAGATTAAGCCAATACTTGATTAAACGGTGATTAAAAGGTGTTTTAGGAGGTAGAAGTCATTGTTAGGGTTGAAGAGAAAGTTTGTGGCGGCTGGAAAATGACTAAAAACCGAAATTTCTAACCCTATCAACCTTTAAATACCCCTAAACCCGAAATCCCCCATTGGGCCTAGCTGCTAATCACCCGGTTAAGCCCAATTAGCTGTTTTTAATCCTCTAAACCTTAATTCAGCCTTATCTCCCAAACGGTAAGTCCGTTTGGCTATTATGACCACTCTACGGAAAGAGAAACCATCATTCGAAGCTAATGGAAGTTGTTTCAGGTCAAAATTCCTTTCCAGTCAAAAGTTATGGCTAAAACAAGATTCGCTAGGGGTAAAACGGTCATTTAAAAATCGGCAAAAATCTTGAACATGGGAAATAACCCCAGTAGTCGTTTCCCAGAGCCACATGACCATACGACTTCATATGAGAAAGAAATAAATATTCTACGATCTTTCGATGCGTAGAATGCGGGTTGTTATACGAGATATGATTTAACTGAAACTCGCTAGCTTTTTTATCATATCATAGTAAATTTTGAATCAATATTTAAAGCATGGACGATCATTTCCTATCATATCCAATGAGATCTGTTGGCTAGTTTATGACCAAGCTACCAAGGTTCACCTACAAGAAGAAAATGTGGAGATCCATTCCTTTAGTTCATGAAAAGTTCGGTCATGGCCAAGCTACCCTCATAGGATCGCAGTACCCCTCGGATCGCCAGTACAGATCGCGACCCGACCCGTCCATGGGAGCACGACTCGATCCATACCTACGCCACCACCTCGCTCCGATCCGAGCCCCGAAGACGCAACGGCTACCACGAACTGGTCTTTAGCGATCCGAGATGCATGGATCCAGCGACACCTGTCCACAACTGTCATATTGACTAATTCTTCATCAAGCCTCGATCCGATCCGATATTCTTGGGATTTGCACCACGTGTGACCGCGATCCGCCTGACAGAATCAGCTATAAATAGCCCAGAGATTGGCATTTTTGGGGATCTTTTAACAGTTTGGAGGATTGAATTCACCATTGCTGTCATACCACTATTTCTTATCAGTTTTACTTCGACATTACTGTGAGAAGTCCTAATTGTAAGAGATAGTTTGAGAGAAATCATTGGTTGTACTATCATTCCAAGTATAATCAATAACATATAAAGTGAACGTAGGCTCGTTAACGCCGAACCACTATAAACTTTGTGTGTTCTCTGTTTTTTCCTCTTTTTCCTGATATAATTCCCTACTATTCAGAACAATTTGGGTGTTAGATCCAAATTTTGATCTAACATTTTGGTGCTTTCACTGAGAACTGAATTCTAGGCATATTGGATTGTTGTTCCGTTGTTTGGATATTCAAATCCGAAGAAAATAGTCCCAAAACTTCACTGTTCAAATTTTTGAAGATTCCAGTGGCATCTGATATCATGGCTGGAAAGAAGTCTAAGGAAGTGCGAGCTTCACAGGAAAATGAAGCAGTTGAAGAAAGCGTACATGAACAGATCGAGGAAGGCATCGCGGATCGCGGAGACATTGACACGATCCGATCTGAGCGTGGCGTCACGAGCCAATCAGAAGGAGGCGCCGCGATCCGAAACGTCGAGGGCGACACGATCCGAACTGCAGAAGGAGTCGTCACCCGATCCCGAGACAACGCCGTGAACCCTCCTCGTAATGCTACCGCGATCCGACCCCAGGGGGGCACTACGAGCAACAGGCATAGGTCCACCGCGATCCGAAGTGATGACCAGACTACAACACGACCTGGAAAGGAGGTTATGGCTCACTCTTCCCGTCCCGGTACCTCTGTTCGGCCTGGCTCAAGTTCTCTACGTATAAGAGAAAATGTTGATGACTAATATGACCCCTCTGCTCTGGTCACTGAAGGGGATCTCTCTCGCTTCTCTGAAATGTGGGATAGGCTGTTTGATGAATTAGTTGCTCAAAGGCAGGAAAGCTCTGTGCTGCGACAGAACTTGACTGCTATGGATAGAAGGCTCGATGATCTCGCAAGGCAAAGAACATCCCCAGTTCGTCCGCTCACCCCAGAATACTCTTCTTCGTCAGAGGAATCGCCAATACCTCCGCGGCGACCGTATGAGAGGGCTAAAAACATAGAGCAGCTCCGATTTGGAACCCTGCCATCACAAGAGGAAGAGACACTTGGTATAGGACCCTCAAACCGCAACTTGAATAATCGTGCCGCAACTCCAAGAGCTCGAGTTGTGGACAATCCTATCGAGAATAGACCACCTTAGCCCCTGCGCCGTGCAAATACTCATGGTAACAGGGGACAACGAAGCCCAATCTGAGCTCTAGATTTCGTGGCTGTTCCTAGAAGAGAGACCGGAGAATTCCACCGAGCAATAAGCGCTGATCCCGAGCCTCCGATGACCACTGCAAATGTTGTAGCTATGGTCCATCAAATCCTGGAAAATAGCCATGGACAAAGGAATGAAGATTGGGGGATTGATCGTAGTCACTCCCCTTTTACCGATGAAATTCTAGACGTAACGTTCCCGAGGCGCTTCAACATGCCTCAGATGAACCGATACGTGGGTAGATCTGATCCAATCCAACATCTAATGAGATATTCTTGGTCAATGACCGCAGCCGCAGCCTCTGACGCTGTAAAGTGCAAAGCATTCCCTATATTCCTGGAAGATGTAGCGTTACTCTGGTTCACCCGCTTACCAGCAAGATCAATTTCCAGTTTCAGGGAGTTGAGTGAAAAGTTCGTTGAACAGTTCCGCATTTAGGCACAGAGGACAAAGAGCGTGATTGATCTATTCCTTGTCAAACAACAACCCGGCGAGAGTTTGAGGCTGTATCTGGATCGTTTCAACCTAGCCGCCACTGAAGTCATGGATCCCCATGAGCCAACTGTAGTGGCAGCCTTGATCAATGGGGTAGATAAAGATACTGAATTTGGGAGATACCTAGCCGGCAAGCCACCTCATACTAGAGAATTGTTCTACGAGAAAGCTAACGTACGCTTACGTCAGGAGGAAGTATATGCTAACTGGAAGATGAAAATAGCAAATAAGGAGGAGATCCAAAGTAATGTGGTCGTCAAGAAAACCGGAGATAGCTCGGGGAAGGTCGAAGTCAATGTGGGAAACCGAAACCAGGACGACAGCCGTCAGTCAAGAGACAATGGTAATAACAGTAACGACAATAATCGAAAGAGAAACCGGGGGAACGACTCCCAGAGAAGGACCCGTCCCAGGTCGTTCGAAAACTATACGCCAATAAATGATACTTTGGAGAATATCTTCGTAGACTCATACAACGTTCTCCAACATAAAAGGCCTCCTCCAAGAGATTCGACGGAGAAAGAACGCGAGACGGGAAATTTTGTCTCTTCCATCAGACTCATGGCCACTCTACAAATGAATGCCGTCATCTGGGAGACGTAGTAGAGAGACTGCTTCGGGAAGGGAATTTGGATGAGTACAGGGTGACTCCTAGAGATAGGGGGCAAGCTATTCAGACCCCAAACCAAAACCGGAATCAACCTACTGCCAGGCCAACTGCCCAGCAAAAAGGAGATAATCTTGTTATTAATACCATAATCATAGGGTTTCACCTAGTAGGGCATAGTTTCAAGGCGATGGATCAGTACATAAACGCAGCAAAGCATCATCTTGAGGTAGGAGAATGCATCAATCCTGAGGACAATGCCCCGGTGAAACAGCAAAAAATGATGTCAGATGACGCCATTTTCCGCAATCGAGAGAGTGTTGGAGTCCACGCTCCAACCGAAGATCCATTTGTAATCACGGTTCCTATCGGACCGGCCACTGTCCATAAAGTTTTGGTGGATAACGGGAGTTCAGTCAACATCCTATTCAAAAAGACGTTCGACCAAATGAACCTTGAATTGAAAGATTTAAAACCGTGTGAAGGATGGATCCGTGGATTCAACGGAGCTTTAACTGCTCCAATGGGATATGTAGAGCTGCCGGTAACACTTGGGGAAGGAGAACACCAAAGAGTGAGAATTCTTCCCTTCGTGGTTTTGGGTATTGAATCACCTTATAACGCCTTCCTGGGTCGGCCGGCCCTAGCAAAGTTTAGAGCTTGTATAGCCCACTGGTGCCTGTTATTGAAGTTTCCCACCGAAGCTGGTGTTGGCATCGTCAGGGGAGATCAGGTCGCCGCACGAGCGTGTTACATTGCAGAACTAAAGCTACTCCGTAAAGGAAAAGATATAGAGCCTAAAGACGCTTCTTCCCCCGCAAGGGAGGAGACATCATAGCAATTAAGGAGAATGACTATAGATGAGTTGCCCAGAGAACTGTCCGAGGATATAGATCCCAGAGAGGATGAAGAGCCTGGGGGCAGAATGGCGGCTTCCAACGAAACAACTGTGGATGTACCAATCGATTACAGTGACCCAGAGAAGGTCCTAAAGATTGGATCCTAGTTGGATCCGGTTCGAGCTAAAGAACTGACGGATTTTCTGAAAAATAACTTGGATGTATTTGCTTGGACCCACGCGGACATGTGTGGGATATCCCCATCAATCATGAGTCATTCGTTAAGCATTAACCCAAAGCACCCTCCTGTAAAACAAAAAAGGCGAATGCTGGGCCTAGAGAGGTCCGCGGCCTTAAAAGAAGAAGTTGAAAAGTTAAGAAGCAACGGATTCATTAGAGACTCAATTTACCCAGATTGGATTTCGAATCCAGTTTTGGTAAAAAAGGCAAATGGGAAATGGCGTACGTGTATTGATTTTTCAGATCTGAATAAAGCCTGCCCGAAAGATAGTTTCCCGTTACCCAGAATTGATCAGTTGGTAGACTCGACGGCGGGTCATGAACTTCTCTCTTTCATGGACGCTTATTCAGGGTATAACCAGATACCTATGCATGTTCCAGATCAAAAACATACTAGCTTCATTACGGATTTGGGATTATACTGCTATGTGGTAATGCCTTTTGGTTTGAAGAACGTGGGCGCTACATATCAACGGTTAGTGAACAGAATGTTCTATAATCAGATTGGGAAAACAATGGAGGTATACGTTGACGAAATGTTGGTTAAGTCCAGATAATCGTCCAATCACACTATAGACTTAGCAGAAATGTTTGGTATTCTTCGAAAGTATGGAATGAAACTCAACCCAACAAAATGCTCATTTGGGGTTGCCTCCGGGAAATTCTTGGGATTTATTGTCAGCTCGCGTGGGATTGAGATTAATCCAGACTAGATTGTGGCAATCCGAGGTATTCAGGAGCCCAGACAAATCAAAGATGTGCAAAGCCTTGCAGGGAAAGTAGCAGCACTAAGCAGATTCATCTCTAGAGCGACAGACAAATGCATTCCATTTTTTGAATTGATAAAGCGAGGAAAACGCAATTTTAAATGGACTCCTGATTGCATAGAAGCATTTCAGAACCTGTTGGATCATCTGAAGAGGCCTCCGATACTGTCTAAACCAGTGGATCACGAGGATTTATTTGTGTATTTAGCAGTGTCGTCCCACGCGATCAGCTCAGCATTAGTGAGAGAGGAAGACAAGGTTCAAAGGCCAGTATACTACGTGAGTAAGAAGTTGGCGGCAGCTGAGCGCAATTATCCAAGGATAGAAAAGCTGGCGTACAGTTTGTTGATTGCGTCTAGAAAGCTTCGACATTATTTCCAAGCTCATCCTATCATCGTGTACACTGATCATCCGCCCAAGCAAGTTCTACAGAAACCAGAAGCTTCTGGAAGACTGCTCAAATGGAACATTGAATTGAGTCAGTTTGATCTGAATTTTCAGCCCCGACGATCGATACGGGGGCAAGTGCTGGCAGACTTCATAGCAGAATTTACTGTCCCGGAGGATGATGTAGTAAACGAAGAGGATGACCCACCAAAGCTACTTTTCGATCCCAGTGCCTGGAAGTTGTATACTGATGGTTCTAGGAATGATAAACGATCCGGTGCCGGAGTGGTGCTTGAAACTCCTGAGAAGCGACTGATATCCTATGTTATCCGGTTGGAATTTCGCGCCACTAACAACGACTCTGAATATGAAGCCCTGATAGCCAAACTGAGAATCACAAAGGAATTGGAGATTGCGAAGCTGGACATATTTTGTGATTCCAAGTTGGTTGTAAATCAGGTCATCGGAAAGTTCCGAGCTAAGAGCCCAAGATTGATTTTGTATTTAGAGAAAGTGAAGGAGTTGCTGACTGGTTTTGGTCACTGCAGTATATCTCATATTCCACGGTCAGAGAACCAACAGGCAGATAAGCTAGCAAAGATGGCTAGTTCCGATGATCCTGAAGAGTCCGGGCTAGCCCCAGTTGAAGTACTCCAGTTCCTAGCATAGATCAGATAGAAATTGATCCGGTACTAGAGACTGAGCCAGAATGGGAGTCATGGATGACCCCTCTAAAGAATTTCTTGATAAGTGGAACGCTTCCGATCAAGAAAAGCGAGAGGCGAAAAATAATCCGTAAAGCTTCCCGCTATGTTCTGCAAAGCGGAATCCTGTACAGACAAGGATTTTCGATGCCTCCTCTCCGGTGTATAGCCCACGACGACATCAAGCGTGTACTGCAAGAGGTACATGAGGGTGAGTGTGGTGACAACACTGGAGGACAAACATTGGCGAAAAAGGTGTTGCGATAGGGTTACTTCTGGCCTACTATAAACAAAGATGCAGCAAAATACGCGCGACGTTGTGACGCATGCCAAAGATTTTCAAAGATTCCCAGGGCACCTCCTGGCCAGTTAAAGACGATGACGAGTCCATGGACTTTCGCTACGTGAGGAATTGACATTATCGGAAGCCTCCCTAAAGCGAAGGGCGGAGCGAAGTTCGCTATTGTAGTTGTGGACTATTTCACCAAATGGGTCGAGGCCGAGCCGTTGACTACAATCAAAATCAAGCGAGTGATTAATTTCGTTGTTAGGAACATTATTTGCCGATTTGGGATTCCGAAGATCGTCATAACTGACAATGGAACCCAGTTTGATAGCAATGAGTTCAGAAACTTTTGCCAGACGTACCACATCGAGAAACGGTACACTTCTGTGGCACATTCATAGTCAAATGGACAGGTCAAAGCATCAAATAAAGTGATTAAGTCCATTGTCAAGACAAGAACGAAGCGGGCCAGAGCCATGTGGGCCGATGAATTACCCTTGGCGTTATGGGCCTATAGGACAACGTATAAATCGGCGACATGACATACTCCCTTTTCTCTTTCTTTTGGAGCAGAGGCAGTCATCCTGGTAGAGCTAAAAGTACCATCTCACCGAGTCACTTACTACGATCCGATGACTAATAACGAGTTGCTTCTTGAATCCCTAGATACAATAGAAGAGAAGAGGGATGGAGCAGACCTGCGTGCCTTGAGACACAAGCAACAGGTCGTTAGATACTACAACAAAAGAGTTCGAGCCCGAACCTTCGAACCCGGAGACTTGGTTCTGAAGCGTGTCTTTCCTCCCCCAACTCATATGAGTGCGAAATGGGAAGGACTATACTCCATCCTTCGAAGGCTTGATAATGGAACCTTCAAGCTAGCAACCGTGGATGGAGAAAAAATCCCCAAAGTGTGGAACGCCCATCATCTGCGGCCTTATCTGATGTAGAATCACCAGATTTATCCTTTTGTTTGATAGGGTCATGTAAAGGCACGACTTGCCTAGAATAGTCCAATATTTTGAGCAAAGGATTATAAAGTGGACGTAGGTCACGATTCGACCGAACCACTATAAAAATATTATGTGTCGTTTACCTTTACTTGCACTATTATTTATCTGCTCTTCTATTTTTATAAATTTTGCTGTAAAACAATACAGCGATCATAGAAACGTATAATGCTAGGTGCCTTCCATCAGAATGGAAAGCAATCCGCAACAAGAATGCTTAAAGTGCAATATAATGAATCACACCATCAATTGCACTCTAACTCCCCAAGGCCAAGAGAGAACGAAAAGGATGCGAAAATAACATCCGTATGGCAAGGCGATGTACCAGGATAAGGTACGCCTTGGTCGAACTCTAACCTTGGAGACTGTCAGGAGAGTATAAAAGCGTCTATGATTAAGCGCAGAGAAAGAGCTCTTACCCCGCCGAGGGATCGGGGAGCGATTGAACGGCTGAGCTCGAACTCTAACCTTGGCGACTGCCAGGAGAGTATAAAAGCGTCTATGATTAAGCGCTGAGAAAGAGCTCTTACCCCACCGAGGGATCGGGGAGCGATTAAACGACTGAGCTCGAACTCTAACCATGGCGACTGCCAGGAGAGTATAAAAGCGCCTATGATTAAGCGCTGAGAAAGAGCTCTTACCCCGCCGAAGGATCGGGGAGCGATTGAACGGCTGAGCTTGAACTCTAACCTTGGCGACTGCCAGGAGAGTATAAAAGCGTCTATGATTAAGCGCTGAGAAAGAGCTCTTACCCTGCCGAGGGATCGGGGAGCGATTGAACGCTGAGCTCGAACTCTAACCTTGGTGACTTCCAGGAGAGTATAAAAGCATCTATGATTAAGCGCTGAGAAAGAGTTCTTACCCCGCCGAAGGATCGGGGAGCGATTGAACGGCTGAGCTCGAACTCTAACCTTGGCGACTCCCAGGAGAGTATAAAAGCGTCTATGATTAAGCGCTGAGAAAGAGCTCTTACCCCGCCGAAGGATCGGGGAGCGATTGAACAGCTGAGCTCAAACTCTAACCTTGGCGACTGCCAGGAGAGTATAAAAGCGTCTATGATTAAGCACTGAGAAAGAGCTCTTACCCCGCCGAAGGATCGGGGAGCGATTGAACGGCTGAGCTCGAACTCTAACCTTGGCGACTGCTAGGAGAGTATAAAAGCGTCCATGATTAAGCGCTGAGAAAGAGCTCTTAACCCACTGATGGATCGGGAAAGCATAGAGGTACCAGAGACTTGGCGCCTCAAGTACCATAATCCTGCTAAAAATTCCAAGTCCCCCGTATTCAAAGATAGGGGCAACATGCATAGAGATTTTTGAATTCTTTCTGTCAATTAAATGATTTGTAGTATAATTTCAGCCTGATTATGGTTGAATGATTTGTGGCTAAGTGTGAAGAGTTTATTGAATGCAGGTACACAATAATGCAAAAGAAATAAACTTTCATTCATAAACTGCAAGCCTATAAGATAAAAAGGAGCCTAGACAAAAGTGAGGGCCATTCTCACAACTACATTTCATGGCCAGTGGAAAGCCTAAAAACAAAACACGGACAAACGACTACATCCTACTTTTGCTTGGGAGACGGCTTGGATTTTTTCTTCTTCTTTTGTTCCAGCTTCGCCTTGCCAGCATCAGACTGGTCACTCTCCTTTCTTTTTCTTTTGTCAATAAGGGGAGCTGAGGAATGATCAGAAGATAGGGAAGCAAGCTATTTGGTAATTGATTTGGGTTGGAGCTTTAATACCAACCCAGTTTTGGGAGTAAACTCTGAGATCGGCGCCACATTCAAAGGCTCTTGCTCATCCTTTTTCAAGGCCAGCTGTTTTTCTTGCCTAGCCTCCCTTTTAGCCAAGGTTTCCTCACCACCGCCTTTGATTTCTTTGGTAATGGTGACTTCTTCTTCATCATCTTCATGGCGCCCGTCCATATCTCTCAAAACCTCAATGCGCTCAGCATCTGGGGGAACATCAGCACCAGGTGCAAGAATGACTTTCTCCGTCCCCGCACTTTCGGACGGCTTTGGAGTGTCGGCACTAGCACTTGGCGGGATGTCAATCTTCTCCGCCTCTGTCTTTTTCCGTCACCCTTATCGATTGGCCCGCCACCTATAACATGAGAAGAAAATGTTATTTTAGAAGAGAATGCGGTTTGCTCAGTTGATCGTCCGGCAAGACGGCGACAAGTAACAATGGCTTTGGCAAATTGCGGAGAAAGTATAGGGATACCTTTCGCTGTTCCTTCATCCATGCTAGCAGCGGAACCTCCGACAGTTGGAGGAGTCGGAACCAAAGGAATTAATGGATCATCGGGATTGTACTTCTCAATCTCGGACACCTTGAGCTCTGCAGCTGAGCTTGATCCTTCTTCAATCTTGTTTTTGCCCTTGGCCTGAGTTTTTTCTTTGTCAATCTCTTCTTGAAGTAGGCGCCTGCCTTTCACTAAGTCTTCAGGTTTGTTATCCCTAAGAATAGTCTGCATTAGCTCATTCTCATCAATCTCATCGACTCCTAATCGCCGTTTCTTGCCTTGGACGATTGCATCCCATATGTTGGCCAAAGTGACATGGTAGTCCGGGATCCAGGAGATGTTACGGGTCTTGAGGACCTGGCCAAAAAAGTCAAACAACATCTCTTCAAACCCTTCAATATCTTTCTCCCTATCGAGAAGCTTTTCATTAGAAGCAGTAGCCATTTCAATGGCGCTTTCCACATTGTTTTCGACAAGAATTACGCGCTTCTCTGCATTCGCGAGTTGATCATTCAGAAGCGCCTTTCCTTTTTGGCCAAAGCTAAACTAACTTTCAAGCTTATTTTTTCTTTCTCCCAAGCAGCTTTTTCGGCTTCAAAATGATCTTGTGCTGCTTTCAATCCGGTGTTGGCTACCTTGAGATCTTCCGCCTCCTTCTTCAAGGACACACGCTCTTTGCTATTAGAATCAAGCTCATTATGAAAGCGTTGCCTGGCCTCCTCCAGCTCTGTTTTGTACCTTTGAGCATCTCTTTGAGCCAAGGCAAGCAGAGACTGTGCATCCTCCAAGTCCTTTCCTATTTTTATCCTGGCCCTGTCACTGTTTTCTATCCTTACTTTGGACCTGTGCGCTTCCGTTTCGAATTTCCGGACAGCGTCTGAAAGATTGACAGCGTGGTTCTTCATCACCTCATATTACTTGGCTACATGACGAACGTGTCTGATGACTTTAGTGTCCCAATTCCCAGGAACTGGTTCCAGAGCTGGAACAAACATCATCCTCTCGAAGAAGATATCGGGGAATTGTTCTCGTAATCTCTCCAGCCTGGCCTGGGTCTCAGGACCGTGGATATAGTCTCGTGCCCCAGGGGCACTCAAACTTTGTTGACTGGATTGGACGATGTTAGTTTCCTCCTCAGAATCCCTGCTTGGATCTTTGTTTTTACCCTTAGGTTCACGGTGCTTTTTGGATGACTTGCTATGAGACGGAGTGCTCTTCGGAGGAGTTAAGTCTTTAGAAGTTGTTTTCCCCTGTAGGTGGCACTTGATGACTATGGGGCTTTACAGTGATTTGTCTTGATGGGGATCTAGACGGTGAGGAACGAGGCTTGTAAGAATCCCGAAGCCGATGGCTGTATCCCCCTTGGCTGCTGCTGCGAGAGTGATCAGGATCTGAGCGAAGACTTGGGGTGCTCGCACGAAGGGAGCGATAAGAATAAGAGTGTCTGCGAGTCATCTTTCCTGCAAATGAAACAAACATATGTTAGGACTACGTACAATAATAGTATAGAAAGTGCCGTGGTGAGCGGTGCATGTGATCTGTGTATCCCATATAACCCCCTAACAGACCAGGGCCCGGAGCTAGGCTCGTCTGTGTAGTATCCTTTTCTCCAACAGGGACATTCGCTTCCTCAGAGGAAAGAAAGAATGGTTCCTCATAAAAGTCTTCACGAGAATAAATGGTATCTGGCAAAGGGATCTTGTTTAGTTCCCCCATTATCTATTCCTCCGTGAGATCATCATGAACGACGGGATCGACCAATGGTGAAGTTCCCGAGGGAGAGTGATCTTTAGAGACCGGAATTTCTTTAGGTTCATCAGCCCGGATCTCATCTCCCTTATATTTATTCAGATTTTCATCGTCTTTATCAATATGCGGTGGAGGACTCTTGGGAAGTTCAATTATCTTAATGGCCCGGGAGGTTCCCTCATCTCCATTTGGGGGCACGTACTTATAAGGCTTACCACCTACTCCAAGACCGAACCTAATATTCAGTAGACGATGTCTGTGAAGGTTTTCATCAGTGATGCATTTCTTGATTCTCAAGAAGTCCGATTTACTTTTAAGAAGGCGAGATAGTCGGTCCTAGTATGTCTTGCCCTCCGTCCTTGGAAATTTATGATCTGAGGAAAAAGAAAAGGAAACGCGTTAATGATTCGATTAGGTAATGAAACCACGTGTTGGAAAGCTCGGAACCTACTTGATTTAAGCCATCTCCTCGAGCACCCGGCTTGCAGTCTTATATAGAACCAGTCTGCTTTGGTATCCCCTATATTGCTATGACTATCCGATAAGACCTTCCCATAAGCCACTGATTCGAAGAAGGAGAAATTTGGAGCCGCCGAGGAACGATGTTTGAAAAGGAAATAGAACTTTAAGTCCTTAAAGGTGAGCTCTGTGTGTAAGATTTCCGCATATGCAACATAGATGGTATACAGGGCCGCGTAAGTATTGGGCTAAGGCTGCATTAGGGCGATGCGCAACCATTTTAAAGTTTCTATGATGATAGGTGGGAATGGAGGAATAGCGCCAACGCTGCACATTAATCTGCTAATGGCCATATATCCAGGTGGGGCAAGGTGGGGAAGATCATCCTTGCCCGGATTTTTAATGTCCTCCCAGGGTATCCCATGTCTTAAGCATATTTTCTGGAGTTTTGCGACATCTAGTTTGGATGCTTTGCAATCAGTAAATTTATCGATATCCTCAGCATCAGAAGTCTCATCAGGAGCTCGTTCGTCCACGTCAGACTCCTCAGTTGAAGTTGTCTCGGACGAATCGGCTTCCGTTTCCGCTTCATATTCGGATCTAGATTTCTGACCCTTTGGATTAGTTGAAGGAAGCTCATGGTTAGATTGTTCTGATATCTCTGGGTTCATCTCTGTTACAGACTCTTTAGAAGATCGTCTGCCCGACATTGCTGTTTTAGCAAGTATAACAAGTTAGAATATACCTACCCTTACCCCCGTGTGTGCAAGTGCGAGTGTGTGCCTGTGCAAGGATTAAAAAGAAGCGCAAAGGTTAACAAGATCATCAAGATATCGGTCGTTGTTCGCTGTTAAGTTATGCATTTGTTCAGTCCAGAAAGTTCGTCTCAAAGGCTCTAACCTAACTGTCCATTGGTATATTAGAATTAAGTTGCAATGAGAATTTAACAAAGTTCGTTTAATCGTTCGCCGTCTGGATCATGATACATCCTTGGATCGCGTGGCGAGCTTCGGATCGTGGCGTGTATCCGGATCGAGAAGCAAGCATGGATCAGCAGCGGAGGCGCTAACTCACGGGAGTGTTCCGGATCGGATCACTATGGGATCGTAGCGATCCGTACCCTCGTCACATCACCTCGATACACTACTTGTTCTTCTCCTTCTTTCTTATTTCCACCGCGAACCACTCCCTTGCCTTAAACACGACCCGATCCGATGCGAGACTCCACACCATAACTTCCCCTCCGTGATCCTCGCACCGCCAAGAACCGATCTGCCCTCTCATCTTCTTCCTCCTTTCTCCTCTCCACTCCCGAACTCATATTGCTGAAACCCATCAGCCATGGCGTCTCCACGGCCTCCAACACCTCAAAAACCACTGAATTCTGCTCATTCCTTCCTCAAGTCAGTGAAAAACTCAGAAATCGCAAGAGAGAAAGCTTTTAATGGGATTACCTTTCTAAAATTCGGAAAAGCAGGGGAGATTTTTGAGGTTGGACGAAGTAATATGTCTTTTTTCTATCGAAGGAGGCGTCGGCGTGTGGTAAACGAAGAAGAAAGGGAAAAGAGTGGAGGGGGTTCGGGTTTATATAGATAAAACTGTGACCGTTAGTCTCCCACTTTTTGTTTTATTCGATCCTAACGGGCCGCGAGATGAAGTCCATCTCGATTCGCAATGAAGCCCGCCAGGTCACCAAATCACGATCCATGTTTGTATCACGATCCATGTTTGTACCCGTGGATCGCGAAACACGGGCGCGATCCGGACCAAAAAAAAGGAGGGGGAAGAAGAAAGAAAAGTTCAGAAGTTTACCTGGCGATTCGACAACAAAGCTTCTAAAGATTCCAGAGATTAAAATTATTCGGTGAACAAGGAAATGACTGAAGATTTTATCCGATATTTATACAAATCAAAGGGACACAACTTTCTGAAGTGACACGACGTTTTAGATGGACGCAACCATCGCTTTGTATCTCCCTATGAAAAGACGTCTCTGCAACTTCGAAGCATGTTCCATTCTCGATAAAACATACTTCGAGGGGGCAAAATGTTGGCTATTTTTTGACCAAGCCACCAAGGTTCACCTATAAGAAGAAAATGTGGAGATCCATTCCTTTAGTTCATGAAAAGTTTGGTCGTGGCCAAGCTATCCTCATCGGATCGCAGTACCCCTCAGATCGCCAGTACAGATCGCGACCCGACCCGTCCATGGGAGCACGACTCGATCCACACCTACGCCACCACCTCGCTCCGATCCGAGCCCCGAAGACACAATGACTACCACGAACTGGTCTTCAGCGATCCGAGATGCATGGATCCAGCGACACCTGTCCACCACTGTCATATTGACTAATTCTTCATCAAGCCTCGATCCGATCCGATAGTCTCGGGATTTGTGCCACGTGTGACCACGATCCGCCTGACAGAACCAGCTATAAATAGCCCAGAGATTGGCATTTTTGGGGATCTTTTGGCAGTTTGGAGGATTGAATTCACCATTGCTGTCATACCACTATTTCTTATCAGTTTTACTTCGACATTACTGTGAGAAGTCCTAATTGTAAGAGAGAGTTTGAGAGAAATCATTGGTTGTACTATCATTCCAAGTATAATCAATAACATATAAAGTGGACGTAGGCTCGTTAACGCCGAACCACTATAAACTTTGTGTGTTCTCTGTTTTTTCCTCTTTTTCCTGATATAATTCCCTACTATTCAGAACAATTTAGGTGTTAGATCCAAATTTTGATCTAACAAGATCAAAGTAAAATAAATGTGCACTGCAACATGATAGGCCTACTCTAGCATCTAATACATACAGTACATGACTAGGCATGGATCGAATATGCTAGCAAAGGACATACAGAAAGCAAGGAATGATATCAACCACACGATTATATTTGGTGGAACCGAAAATAGCGAACTTGATAAAAGTTTAATCGCAAGCCAAAACTTACCTTTGGTCAGTCGATGGACGGCAGAAGAAGAAATAGGAGTTGCTGCGGTGGGAAACAGCGGGTGCGGGTACAACTTGAGGGCTTCGCGGGTTGACTCGATGGCAAGGAGATGGTGACGAGCACTTCAGGTGGTGAAAGAAAGAGAAACCAACGAGGTGGAAGCGGATTCCGATGGAGTGAGGGGTTTAGTGGCAATTTCAACAGGAAGCGGTTTGAACGGGCTACAATTTGCGATGTTGTGAGGCAGCTCTTCAAAGTGGCTGCGGCGCAAAGAGGCGACGAACGGTGGAGTTCGCGACGAAGCCAAGCGATTACGGTGGCTCGGAGCTGAAAATCGAACGGTGGCCAAGGAAATCGGGTTTCGATTTAGGGATCTTAAGATTTGGGAAAGGAGAATGAGTTTGAGGAAGCTGCCGTGTTTTTTTTTCTTTTTATATATAAAGCTGAAACGGTTGAATTGGTAAAAAGCGTTCCCTCAAAACAAGGATACTTCTCGTTCTACTCAGCAAACGTGGTTCACACGTTCAAAATTAGATATTTACATCGGTTTAGATATTCATTTCCAATTACATTCCATAAACTACTGGTTCAAACAGATGAATAGAAGAGATACGGTGGCATTTGAAATGAAAGGAAAAAGGCGCACAACTTGGGCATTTGGAATAGGAGTATGCATGCATTCAACTTGGACATATAAATATATTGTTTATATTTTATTCCATGAAGACCATGTGATTCGAACACTCAAAATGCATGGAACCAAAAAGGACGAATAAGAATAGGATAGGAGTAGTAATGGCAATGGGAATGAATGTCACAATGCATGCATGGACTTTAAAAAGGCTTGGACAATGAACATGCTTTGGAAAAATAAAGGAACCAAAAGTTATCATGGAAAGTGGAAAGTAAATGGTGTTTGCATGAAAGTTGGGAAGGAAGCATGCATATACAAATGGTTTGAAGAAGACATTCTAAGTGGATTGAAAAATGGTACAGGCGCATGAGGTGAATGCATGGAACCATAGTATGAATGTTAGTAAAAGTGTCCAACTAAAGAAACAAAAATTTATTCGGATGGTTTAGTGAAATAAAAAGACGGGTTTTGCAGATCCAAAATGTTTAGAAAAACATAAGAGATCTGAAAAGGAACACATCGAATTCAAATGGCTTTGTTTCAAAAATGAACTACGTAAGCATTTTCACAATTTCAGCGCGAACCGAGCACCGAAACTAACAGATGAATATATAGCAGTAATCAGCGCGACGAGACGGACTCAACGGCATATAATTTACAGTTTCAGGATGCTCCGTTCAAAAACGTGTTACGAACCCCTTTTAAAAGGAAAAATGGCACGAGAAAACAATTAAAAGGAAGTCAAAACTTCCGAATTTTGCGAAACGAATTTCACCGTTGGATTACTGACAATGAATAGAATATTTTTCATATTTGTCGGAACTGGTTTCGGAGATATTTTACGATTACTAAAATTTGAACTGTTAGGTGCAGCTTTGCATTGAAAATGCGCGAACGGCAAACATTCGAATTTTTCAACGAAATTAATTTCTACGCTATGTCTGCTTAGACGCATCTCAAATATAATTTTTTTCAGATTTTTATTTTATTTTTCATTTTCATTTTCATTTTTATTTGAGATATATCGGTTGTCGCTACCGCAAATAATCGTCAAAAACTAAGTTCTAAATGAATAAAATAAAATAAAATTTAAATTAAATAATTAAATAAAAATACACTTAAAATTCAGGGTTGTTACACTCTCTTCCACTGCTATGGCTGGTTCATGCTTTATTGGGGAAAATCATTGTTATTTTTATGCTTCTTTTATATTTGGAAGTTTTTAAATCAAGACAGAAGTTCTATGTATTACTTTTATGTATGATAGAGACAACTATTGTAAAAGCTTGACTAAACCACATTGTTTATAAAATGACTTTATTTACTGCTGTTTTATTTGTCTGTCTTGTAATTTATCTGCATCTTTTACCTATAATGCTCCACCGAAGTTAAGGCATTCCCTTTGTGAGTGACTTTAATGGAGGTGGGGTGTTTCACCAATCTTCCATTTCCCAGAATATAAGTGATACTTATATTCGCTAAATAGGTTTTACTTGCCTAAGTATGTGTAAATACATACATATATATATATATATATATATATATATATATATATATATATACACACACACACACTTGCAGTAATAGGTATGCGTGAAAAATCATTTTTCAAAGAAGACTTGAAATATAGGGTGTTGACTTACATGTATATAGAATATACAACTATAATATTAAGGTATAAAACAAATCAGAAAATTTGACTTAACAAACTTTCAATTATAAATTTGATTTCCGAAAATCAAAATTGATTTGTAAACAACCTTACTGACTTGTTAATCAAAATTTTGAATGCAGGATGGAAAAGTATATTAGAGTCAACATAATAATTTTTCCAATCAAACATTTTGATTATTAGATTAGCAATGTTTATTGTAAACAAGTCAAAATACTGCTTCAGATAAAATCTATATGTACATGGGTTTTTCAATCAATTCAGAAAAAATTGACTTCACATATTTCCAACTAAATGATTTCACAAATCATAAATACTGTTTACTTGTCAATCAAACAAATTTGATTTTATTTGCAGGTATAAAGATCAAATCTAAAATTTGTCTTAACAAATTTCTTTATGAGTGATTTCATTAAATCAAAATTAATCAAAAGCTTCCTTACTGATTCATTAATCAGTAAAATCAATTTTAATCAAAAGAAGAAAATTTGTGATAAAATCTGGACATATATACGTGTTAATCAAACACCTTGATTATATTTTTAGAACTGTTAACTCGTAAAATAGATCAGCACTCTATCTTAGAAAAATCAATGTTCTCAAGATTTAATAGTTTGAAAACCAATAAATTTCAAATTGAATCAATGCCAGTTATTAATTCTCATTTGAATGAAACATTTTATTTCATAAACAAAATCATATAATCTCTCAAATTAATCAATTCGGAAACAAACCCCTTAATTTCTATATCCAATATTATCGCATAAGTAGGAATTCAAAACAAGGCAGATCCTAAAGCTGAATTCAAACCATAGTTAATTGCAAAACCTTCGTTCTGATACCACTGTTGGGTTAGATAGATAAAATCGACATCCAAAAATGATGATTTAACAAAATTATATCTAGGATCTTAGCAATAAAAGGTAGATCGAATTAACTAAATTACGATTTCATACCCGCCTTGTCGAATCCAGCTAAATCTGAAAAATCTCGAGATTGGAAGGAATCGAAACATCGAACTGAAGTAGTATGAAAAGTCGCCGAATCTCCATTGGTATCCATTGGAACGTTCTTCTTCATCAATCAAATTGAAGAAGGAAAAGGGAAAAAGCATCACTAGCCGCCGCCATGATTTTTGGGTATTTGGAATTAGGGTTATTCGGGTTTTTTCAGTCTAACAAAAATTGACTAATCGGTTGAATATATAAATATTGGGTTAGCTGTTTAATGCTAAAAGGGAGAAATATACAATATCTCTTTTAAAATCAAACATTAACCATAAATATAGATACCAACCCGAATACTAATTCCAACTTAAATAAAATATCAATGTTTTAATAATTTATTTGTCCCAAAATAGTTTCTCCTTTATAACGTTCTATTTTGTGACCTTAAGGGTTATTATAATATTGGCAACAATTTAAACAATAGTTAAATTGTAAACAGTGAGTGGCATCTAGTAATACATCGCTGTTACCCAAGCTATAATAAAATCATCGATTCGATACAACCTTTCTGTGACCAGTGTATCAATGTCATATAATCCTTTTGACCAGTATATATAAGATTAAACTCGAGGCATGGAACGTATCACCCTCTTTATAATTTAATCCGTTATCTTGATCGATGAGCAGATGTTTAAAACAAGTCAATATTTGAGCACGGCCATACATTCCACAGTTTTACTCAATCAAGAGGCACATGGATATCACTACACACACACACACACACACACACACACACACACACACACACACACACACACATATATATATGTATGTATATTGAAGGGTCAAATTCCATCTAGATCATTCACGATTTTCATCCGACTCGAGATGTATTTGATAATCACCGTTAATTTACTCTGTTACGAGTAACTTTAAATGATATTAAAACACAAATATCCTCGAATAAAATTATAATGATTTCAGATCTGAGGACCATTACATCACTGTCACTATGAGAATAACTTATGATATTGTTAATTATATTGCATGTAGTTTTTTCACGGTGGGTCAACCCAATACGCTATTTACCAATACGTATTTATGTCTTGACATTAATACCACGTATATTAATAATCAATTAGATATGATCATCATTCAATCAACATACTAGTCTCAACGTCTTATTGTTGTCCTTTGATACAATAAAACTTGACTAGGGAAATTTAAGAATTACAATACTTAACATATTATATAATCTCAAGTTTAAGTTACTTACTTAAACTATATAAATCCGTATTATTATTCTAAGGACTTCTGCTATGTTAATATTTATATTATGCAGTAAATATATAACATAACAGAATATTCTGTTCCAAATAAAATAATAACATCAACAGAGTTATCAATCACATCAAATGGATTGCCTCTAGGGCATAAAATCTAACAATCTCCCACTTGCACTAAAGTCAATCATTCACGTATTGCATACTAATGAAACTATCGTGACTATTAAACATCTGCTACGACAGATTTTAATTCAGTAGGTCTGCAACATTACAACTTTTGCAACTTCGCATATATATTTCTTTCTTCTACGAACAATTTCACATTAGAATTGTATTTCTTATATATACGTTTGGATCAATAAAGAGTTTAAGGTTTTAGGCCTAAGCAATGGCCTCATTATTATTGCAATATAAATTATTGGATCAACAATGACTTAAGTTCAATTATGAACTTCTTACCCAACCATTTCCTTTCTTAGAATCAGTATCTATTTCTTGTTTAAAAACTAACATTATTCACAATAATTAATGTGTTATGAATATATAACATTAATTATTGTGTCACTCCCACTCAATTTCTTGTCTATACAAGATTCAATGGTATTTTGTGGTTCCCGAAACATTTTGATTTCTATTTTATCTTCATTGGTATTTTAGAGACTGACTCTCCTTTGAAAGGGATACCAATTTGAGTAATAAACATTTTATTCTCGGAGAATTTATAGAAATAATATCCATTTTTTTCTTTTGGATATTCCACAAGATAGTTGTCTGATTTGGGTCCAATCTTATCAGAGGAAGGACATTTAATAAATCCCTCGCATTCCATATCTTTGCACTAGACACACTAGGACATTTCCTAGTCCATATCTTATATGGCGTCTTTAAACTCGTTCTAATAGGACTAAATGCAATTGTTCTAAATTTTATTTGTTTGAAGATCTATATGACTTATCATTAATCGTACTATATATTATAAGGTGCGATTTATCCTTTCAAACACACCATTCCAATATGGTGTTCTAGATGGAATGAGTTATGAAACAATTTCAAACTCTCCTGGATAGTCAATAAATAATTGGCCTAAATATTCTCTTTCGATCTGTTCGGAAAGTATTTATTTTCTATTATAATTGGTTTTTAACTTCACTTTAAATTCTTTGAACTTTTCAAAGGATTCTGATATATGTTTCATAAGATACACATATCTGTATCTACTGATATCATCGGTAAATATAATGAAGTAACAAAACCTACCTCTAGCTTATGTATTCATTGCCCCATATACATCATTATGTATGAGACGTAATACTTATCACTCATTCACTATGTCAAGTGAAAATGATTTAGTTATTTTGCCTAATAAACTAGATTTGGATTCTTCATATGATTCAAAATCAAATGATTTCATAATTCCATCATTATTGAGTTTTGATATATATTTTTTCTTGTTTATATGGGCTAATTGGAAATGCTAAACGTATGTTGGATTTAAATAACTAAATTTAATCCACTCTGTATTTATGTCAAGTCATCACAGTTAAGGATTTTTAAAGATCATTAACTATTTGTGAAATTCCATAGATTTCATTTTAAATAAAATGAATAACAACTATTCTTTTATTATACATGAAATTCAAGCTTGTCTAAACAAGATTCATAATAACATTTATTTTATATGGAACTTCATAATAACAATAGTTTTATTTACTTAATTAAGCCAGTATATAGAACAAGAATCAACTTCCTATGGATAATCCAACAACATTTGCTTCATTTCCAATCGTAAGTCCATATGTCCTTTCATCAGATTTTTGCTTGTTTTGCAATTTCTGTAAACTTACATACATTTATGTAATTCATATCTAGTATCTAATACTAGAAATGTATAAGTAGATTATAATAACATTTATATCTTATCCGGTTGAAGTCACACTTCAGCTTTCTTTAAGATCTTCGATATTTGTAAAACAATTACGTTTAATTTGTTTGAGGACAATCCTCAAATTTCAATGTCAGCCAAGAATTTTGATTTTATTCAATTTATCCTTTTTAAGATTAATTTAAATTATCAGAGTTATTTATTATTTAATATCTACAGAGATAATAAGTAATAACAAATACTTTAATATTTGATATAAATTCAAAATTTTGACAATCAAAATTTATATTAACATAAATGTATAATTTAAACTAAAACATGCTTCCACTCAATTAACATTCCTTTGTTTATATACATATATCAATATATATATATATATATATAATGGTGTTCCAAGACCCATATCTAGTCGTGCTTTGACCTAGCTTTGGCTAAACCCCAAAACACAACCTTTTAGGTAGGCATCTTATGTCAATTATATCGTGTATATAATTCCTGGATCGCATGATGAACATTTTGTTCATTATTATTCATTATCTCAAATATAGAATAACTCATGTTGTCTTTAAGCCATAATCTTATTATGCGTCTTAGTTAAGTCAGACCCAATAATATAGTTCAAGTATCACTTTTACTCCATCGCATATAACCAAAATAAAAGGATGCACTATGCTTTGGCATTACCAACATCCTGTGATTTCGGACATTGATGAGTGTATTATTGGAAGACGTTACCATGACTTAATATAACAAAATTTGCTATAAAGAGAATTTTATAATTCGTAGTGGCGAACAATATTAGAGTTATTTTCATAAATCATAATATATGTATTTTATATTCGTAATATAAATTGGATTTAGATAAAATACTGTGATGGCCTGCCCCGAACCAGCTGACATTTCTCCTTTGAAATGCGCTGAGCCAATGTCCAACTAGCACGGGGCGGTTGTGAAAAGAAAAAGGGTTTGAAACTATTAGTCATCAAAGAAACTGTAGTATATCTCACAGCGCATGGAATAAAATATAATAATAACATAACTTGACATAAAATAGGCAAGATAGTGTATAAGCTGAAAACTAAACCATCATAGCAGAGGAATCCAAAATACAACTTATGATCCAAATCATTATTACAACTTCAAAATACTGTCTCTAAAGCAAAATAGAAAGGGTACACTACTAATGCCCAAGCAGTGACCAACAACAACACAGGTAGAATATATGTAAATAGTACATGGAAGCCTCCTGCTCGTCTCCAGACATCTACTCGTGCATACCACCTAACTTGTCTCTAGTCGGCTCATTTAGGAGCACCCAGAGTTATAAGAAGAGACATAAAATTCTGGGTCATACAAAAGTCTAGTATGAGAGAAAGCAGCAAAAAAGAACAATAATAGGTACAAATAAATCATACCTAAACCTGGACCTGCACCCAAAGAGTTAGCACAACAAGATGTACAGTACTCTAAGGTAACACTAACATAACGTGCAAAAGTAATATGGGAATGTGCATGACATGGTGACAGCAAATATCAAACATTGCAACTGTCCTCACATCTCTCACTCAGTGCATAAAGCATGTGATATCCACCACTTTGGTCACCCAATCCTTTGCTACGATCATTCTTCTCTTGGGAGTCATAATGACCCGATTACACTGATCCATAACCACTAATCCTTCTCTCAGTGGTGAACCAAAATTATGGATATCGATAACCCCCTTACACACGTCCCGCAGCAAAGTCCATCTTTAGAAGCTGACTCATTGATCCCCATTTGGATCCTGAGTGATAACTTCTCATCAGGACTTCCTCTGCATCTCGGGTTTCAGTCTTCACCTCAGTTCGGTTCGAAATCAACTTCTCCAAGTCTCGGTTCGTGAGCCTCGACTCGACAACTAGGCGGTTCGGTTCGTGCTCTTCCTCCATCCAGATCGATTCGTGGGTCCTTGCACCGGTTCGTGGTGCACCTTGCATCGGCTCGTGACTCGCTCCTGACATCGGTTCGTGACTCCTACTCGTGGCCTCTGGTTCGTGATTCTCCATACTCTGGTTCGCGGTTCTCCTGGGTCCGCTCGTGGTGTTCCACCGGCTCATGGTGGTCCTCCTCCTTCCAGTCCGTGGTCATGCTCGTGGCTCGTTGGTGACATCTGGTTCATGGCTCGTGGAGGGTTGTAACATCCCACCTCCGCCAGTGCCACTCTTGCAAGGACACTAACTTTGGAGGGGCATTAAACGAGGTAAACATGCATGCAGATATCACAAGACAGAACATATAAGTAAAAACAGAGTAAATAAAGCAGCAGATAACTAGCATTTCAAAACCATAGTCAAGTTACATCAAAGTATTTAGTCATTATTTTCTCATAAAACAAAGTCTAGTACATAAACTGAAAACTGAAAAAGAAACATAAAGTAACTATCCCCAAAGTAGCATAAGGCCATAGCATGCTCAAACCATACGTGAGCTATCCAGAAAAGCAACAAAAGATCCAGCTAGGTAACAGTGTTCCCACCCTGCAAATCTGGGGGGGAGGGGGAACGAAAGAAAAGAGGCAAAAGAAAACGGGTCAGTCAAAAAGACTGGTAAGTCCTATCAACTATTAGTATAAAAACTAATAAAGTTAACTGAGCATGTAAACAGAGATGAGATGTAGGGTAATAACTGGCATGGCGAAAAGTTAACAAGATAGATCAGGTGTGGCATCGCATATACAAGGTTAAGTTGCACCAGGAGTGTACTAGTATTCATGTCAAATATATTCAAGAAATGATCCCTTGGCCCAAAGAAGGCCCACATCATGAAATGACCTAAGTCGAGGTCCAACTTCTCGGTCTAGTCGATCGGCTCCCTATAAGCCTAACTCGTCGGTGTCATACGGCCCAATCACGAAGTGTAGTCAAACTGTGCTAGGTCCACCCTAGGGTGTATCAGGCCCTAGGGTGCCAACCACGGACACAAATCAAGCACGCACAGTCTAAACCTACGGGTGCCCGTGTCTGCTTTTTCAACTCCGGACCATGTGCACGACCATGGTCCGCCTGAACCTACACCGGCGCACCTACTCAGCCGTCGTTTTGGTCGCTTACATGTCAACCCAGTAATCGTGCCCCACCCTAGCCTAGTCCCTAGAGTATCATGATACAATCAAGAGGGTTACTGGTGAAAAGGACCACGTAACTAGGGTTTCTAGCGGGTTAAATGTGGTTAACCCTACCCAATCAAGTATCAAGTTGGTTAAGTGTACCCAAGGTTCATGACTTAACCGCGTCAACCCATCATGTTTAATTGGTTAAGTATTCAAGTGGTCCATGACTTAACCCTATCATGTGGCCTTAATTATTTTAATGCACCCAACCTCTCACATTAGACTTTGTTGTGGTTACTAGTTAAGCCGGGCGGGTCCGGGTAGCTTTACACCACAACTTGGTCTAACCTCGGGTTTCTAGTGCAACATGACCAACTACTCACATTGGATCCTATTGCTTGTAGCCACTAGTTAAGCCGGTCGGTTCCGGGTAGATTTATGCTACAAATTCAACCCAACCTCGAGTTGGCCATATTCATATTTTCTAAGTGTCATGTCCACCATTATGCTTACAAACATAATCACAAGTCAATGTTCATGTCATATTTTAAAACCATGTTTTCATGTTATTAATATTACCCAAACCCAACACATTCCCATCGTATGCACGTTTCGCATAACATAACATAGATCAAAGAGGGAACTTGGCAAAAGCATGACAAAAAGGGACATAAGGTAATAAGGTTGGCCACAAGTTAAACATGGTGGCATATGAGGCATAAATAGGTTCATAAGCTTGCATATTACATCATAGGCCTCAAAACATGCATAATATCAACTTAAGCAAATAGGTGAAACATGATCATGAATGACATAGGATGATGACTAGAAGTTCGCATATAGCATTATATGCAAGTTATCATAAAGGTTATAAGAGTTCTCATGTTATATAATGCAACATTTCAACATAAAGCTTATAGCTTTTAGCCCACAAGGTCAAGGTGATAGGTTTTCAAACTTGCATAGAATATATTCATGCATAACATGATAAGATCATAGGTTTACAAACATGCATAGAACATATTCATGCATAACATGATAAGATCATAGCATATATCATTCTTAGGCCCAAACTCAACTTGCAACATATCACATTTAACTTCATAGTTAGAATCTAAGAGTAGTATAGGGCTTACAATGAGCGGTTATGCGATCTAGATCAATATATATAAAGATTGAGACGAAGCCACAAGCAAAATCCGCAAAGAAAATAATAAGCTCCACTTAAACGCCTTGAAACAAGAAGTAATAACTCCAACGAGAAAGAAAGAAGGCTCTTTTACTTAAGAAAGATGGCTCTTTTATGACATAGATTTATTTGAGACACTCATGCTCTCATGAAGAAGGTGGAGGCCATTATTGAGAAACATTTTGACATAGTTTAGTTGTAGGAATGATTAATGAGGGTTTAGGCTAGGTCTAGGGGCCTTTTTATAGGTGATTAGGTTAATATAGACCATAGGATTAACCCTAAAACACATCAGGTCCGTCAAATCTCGTCAGAAGCTTCTAGAGCAGACTAAACACGTCACAAATGGTGCACCAGAAAAACTGGTCCGACCAGGGGGGTCGACCCCTGGGTCGACATGGGTGTCGACCCATTGGGCGGGGGGGTCGACAGGGGTGTCGACCCTTCCTGGGGTGGGAAAATTCCCAACCATTCTGCTTTGGTTGAAATTTAAATCTGAATTCGAATTTGAACTTTTTTCGGGCTTGGAATTTTCTGAAAACTTCATTGGGCCATAACTTGGTCATACGGACTCCGTTTTTCAAAAACTCGGACTCTATTTCGCGTATTTTTCCGAGACGAACGCAATGGCACAGCCCGTTTCCCTTGATTCAGATTTTACAATTAATTCTTCCTTGATTTATGTTATAATATGTTATTCAAAAATACAGGTTGTTACATTCTCCCCTCCTTAAAGGATTTCGTCCCCGAAATCTCCAAGTTAGGAAGAACGTATCCTACCATCCATCATCAATCTTCTCAAAACATCATCCACGTGCAGTCATTGTCCTTAAGGGATTCTAAATGCTGTATGATCATATGCAAAGGAGTGTGTATATGTACTTATCTAATGCGAAAATCAGGAGGTTACTGATTCAGTAAACCCCCTTAATGCAAAACATGTTAGTGAAATGAGTCCATATGTATGCAAATTCCTAACATAATTTATAATTCCTACATGAGTGCACATAACATTCATTCATATGCAACATCCACGTGATAGCACAACAAGTTTCATCCATGAATAAGTATAAGCACTCATGCATATGCAACATGAAAGTGTGTGAGCCGATCTTAGTGCCTAATGTGTATCATGCATCCATGAGTATCCACTTGCAAACACTTGCAACCACTTGCAAACATCAAGCATAACATGTTTCAAATACATGTTTCAACCAAAGGGTTTCTACCTAAGGTTCTCATGACAAGGTTAACGAGATAACAAGATAAACAGGATAAGCGCGGATAGCAAAAAGAAAGATATGCTACTTAGGAAAGAAAATTGAGAATGTACCCTCAAAAAGGAATGGATAAAGCCCACGCATCTTCTCCTCGGTTTCCCAAGTTGCATCTTCATCAGCTTCACTCCATTGAACTGTAACGACCTGAAATTCCGAACCAATTTGAAGATGCCATTTTTGTCAATTTATAGAATTTGAATATTTAAAGTAATTTATTTTAATTAATAACGACGGAAAAATTATTATAATCGAAGTAAAAACGAATAAATTTATTTTAATTATATAACGAGCCTGAAATGGCGCGGCAGTTTGAAAATTCGATTTTTAAATTTCAATTGAATGTATAAAATTCGTTTAAATCAGAATGGGGATGACCCGGGAAAATATAACTCTGTTTGATAATATCTTTCCAACGAATGTGAAAAATTGAAATTTCGCCGGATAAATTGCGAGTTATGAGTAAATCAAAATTTCAAAAGGTCGCTATGGAATTTATATAATTATTTATATGGCCCTGCAGTTTGAAAATTTAAATTCAAAGTTCAACCGACTGCGCAGGATTTAAAATAAATCGGATTTTAGCGAAACAAGAAATATTTAAATCTGTTTGATAATATCTTTCCAACGAATCCGAAAAAAATCGAATTTTCGTAATGAAAATCAAAAGTTATGATCAAATAAATATTCAGAATAGTCGCTGCAGAAAATATAAGGGCCTGTAAAATAGCCATTTTTCAAACGACCTCGGTTTTCGACGAAACCACTTCTGTTGGATCCGTAATGTCGAATTATTGCTAGGTTTCAATTTTCAGAATTTTTCGAATTAATATGTGAGCGTGGCAAGGGAAAACGTGTTTTACCAGTTGACAGTTAAATTGGATCGACCCGAAAAAGGCCATTTTTCAAACGGCCTCAGAATCCGATGAAATTAGTTTCGTTGGGACCGTATCGTCAAGACATAACCAAAAATAATTTTTCCAGATTTTTCCGGGGTCAATATGTGGGCCCGGTAATGTGAAATGTACGTTAAAATCGGATACGCGATAACTGTGTATGTGTTAATCAGTTTGGGCCTTATATATACACATATACTTAGGCCACTACCATCAAGTCAGCCCATTTCCACTCCTCCTCCATCATTTTCTTCTTTAATGGCTGAAAATATATTTTATTTTTAAATTAAAATCAAAATAAAGCTCAAAAATAAAATCTCTCGAAACCCTATCGTATTATATGTCAAACTGAAGCTCTCGACGAGTAGAGTTCAGATCTATAATCAGTTTCAACATGCAAGGCTCTGGGTGGCCAGAAATCGCAGTCAAAGGTGCTGATTTTCGGAATATGAAGGTACGATTTGGGGCTTTTTGATTGAGGATGTAATCGGAGATTCCGGGACATGGGTTTTGTAGAGTTTGTCGCGGGGAGTCGTATGAAGGTGGTTGCAGGTCGTAATTCGACCCGAGGTGGTCGGATTTGGCGCTTAAAGGCAAAGGGGGGCGAAACTTTGGACTGACGGTGGCGGAGATGGAGGCCGTCGGAGGTGGCGGGCCTGGTGGCCGTGGATGCGGCGGAGGGAGCCGGTTCTGGCGTAGGTGGTCGGAGGTCCGGCCATGGACGGAGGCGGGTGAATTTTGCAGTCAAAGTTCGGCTTTAATTGGGTTCAACTCACGGCAGGCACTGTAGCGGGCTGGAAAAGGAGTTGAGCGGGAAGAAAGGGGTCTAGGTGACGTGTCCATCCCTGATTTGGTGAGAAAAAATGTTTTAATTAATTTTATATTTAAATTCAAACAGAAAAGAAACACTGATATCTCTCTCGTTTTAACTCGGATTTGGACGCGGTTTGTTGCGTTGGGATCGTGGCGAAGTTGCGGACGTTTTGACACTAACCAGGCTGTGTTCTGAAACTGTCAAATTTTGGGCTATGGTCGGACGTTCAATTCAAACTGAAACACAAAGGTGAGTGTTTTGCCACTCACGAAATACTGAATTAATCCCATATTTATCGAATTAATGTATGAAATGAATTGGATGTATGGTAGTGATTGTTCTGGTGAATGATTGCTTGAAATTTGACATGCAAGTGTTAACATGCATTGAAAATCGATAAATTAGTTGTTTAAATTTAATTTAAATTTCTAATTTAAATTTCGAGCACTTGTTGATCAGTAATATGATTCAATTTACTGTTGAATGAAATGATGTGATGGATGCCTTGGTTGATTTGATTGTTTGATGAATATTACCTGAATTGTTCATTTATTCAGTTCATGTTGATGTATGTTATTGACGATGAATCCCATTTACCCTTGATGTTGCGGGCATCTAATGAACTCGGGATTTATCGATAAAATGAATTAAGAACACAGAGTGAAATGATAAATCTCTGTGACCCTGATTTGGATTGAAATGATAGATCCATCCCTGAAATATCGAGAAATTAAATATTAAATCACTTGGCCATTGGATAGATAATTATATACAGACATCGGTTGGTTAAATGATTTTAATATTTGAAATTTTATTTGATAGAATTTCACATAAAAGAATGTGTCGATACTCGATTTTTAAATTCTTTTAAGATTCTGAACTGGGATGATGATAAAAAGGGTTGAAGGAATTTTCCAAACCAAAATAGAAATATCTAAATTGGGGTTGATTATGATTTGAAATCTCTTCAAATTAAGAGTTGGATTAGAAGGAAAATTCTTATAGAAATCAAATGTTGGGAAAATTAGAAATCAAGAGTATCTGAGTTGTTTTAACTCAGTTGGAATATATATATATATATCTCGGAACTCTTGAAATCAAGTAGTTGTTTTGAACGAGGTTGAAACGAGATAGGGAATTAAATGAACTCCGTTGAGATCGGAGGATAAATGCAAGTATTTGAAATTTGGAAGGAAGAAAGGTTTTGATTTGAGAAATTTAATTTAAATATTTATGCATTGATTCTAAATAATTATTCTAGCTTTAAAACTATCAATTACCTTTACTTGATACTATTGTATTTAAATAATTTCCTTATAACTCATTTTTCAAAAGTTTCTAGTAAATCTTATTTTAAGTATATATATATAATATTTAAATTACTAATTTATCTTAATTATTATATTCTATATATATATCTATATATTTATTTTATAAAAAAAAAATATTATTATTATTATTATTATTATTATTATTATTATATAAACATTTAGTTTACAAGTATTTTTCCCAAATTTTAAATTTCTTCCGAATGGAAATGCTTGAGTTTGAACCACTGGTTCAAATGGAGTTGAGATAAGAATCCGTGATAATTGGAAACCTTTGAGGTAAATTATATTCTATTTGAATATTCGTTTTGGAAATATTATATGATTATAATATAATGGTATGGGATATATTCTAATTTAGAATAAAAATCGGCTTGGGATGATTTATGATATTTTGATATGAAATTTTATTTTATTTGAATATAAATTGGTTCGAAACAAAATATGATATTTTGATATGAAAGCGAACCTTTCAAATATAAAAGAACCGACCGATGTGAAAGGATGTAAGCGTTGGTTGTTAAAGAGACCGGAGTCGACATAAGGCATACTCTCTGTCAGTGTCGATACCACTTTGACAACCGTGAACGTTATGACGTATCCAGAATGAGTATGATGACTTGGAGGCGATTATTGAATCGAAGGAGATGTGCGATGACGAAATAGCCCTGACCTTCGGGTCAGAACTGAAATGACTAAAACAGGAGCTATACCGTGACTAATTGAGGTTAGCGCCTTTGATCGGACACACTTCTTCGATGCTATTTATATGACTATGATGATGATGATTTGGGCCCATTTAATTTTATGATTATGGGAGTGTGTTCCGAGGTGGGCGGTAGTGGCTGCTATGCGTTACCACCGGTCCGGGAGTGCAATTGGTAGAACCCTACCCTGGGCATTGCCTCGAGTGCCTTGTCATATTTATCCTTATCGAGCCCCTACGATTTTTGATTTAGCATTGCTTTCTATGGAGTGCCCTCTGATAACACCAGTACGGTGAATTTACGGTACTGTATAGACTGTTGATGCCTATAAACGGCGTAAGGGTAATATGGTAATCCCGCTTACGCTATTTTCAGTATTTATACTTTACTGAGTAGACACTATCATAATAGCGTATTATATTATCTATGTATTAGTTTAACGGATCCTTGAGAGATGGAAAATCCCGTAACATCTCTTGAGTTACTGCACCCATGATACTGATGTTATTCCGTATTTTAATTTGACTAATATGAGATGATTTAGTGCTGATCCGAGTGTTTGTTGTGTTTTCTTTTATGCAATATGCTCGGGTCAGCAGATATTGCAGTTAGCGAAGATTTCCTTGCCTTGGAGGACGAAGACGAAGTTTGGCGTATATATCTATACATATGTATATCCGCTGCATTATTTTTCCGCTGCTTATTATGTACAGCTGTATGTATATGTAACTCTGATAATCATTGAAGGTTATAGTCAATGTATATATATATTTCCACTGTTTTTAACTGCTATTTGTTTATTATATGTTGTCCTTCCGCTGTGAGATTCTGTTAATTGTCTTTCTCTTCTTTCTTTCTTTTTCTTCTTTTTCCCAATAACTACCTGCATTTGCGATTTGTTTAGGTCGACATGTGTGGTTTATTGTCGATTTGAACGGTCAAGAATTTGGGTCGTTACAGTTGGTACCAGAGCAATGGTTGGCGATAACCCTGGCTCTGTTGGGAATAAACTCATTAGAGATAGGGTTAGTAGGGCCCTAGAATGAGTTTGAGTGATATGAGAGAGCGTACTTGTATTTTTATATAAAATGGTTTTATATTGTGTTGGCTCGTTCTGTTGAGTATTTATGGATTCTGGTCGATATATGGGACGCCATAGAATCGATAGGAATTCCTAAATAGTCGAATAGAATGAATTGACATAATAAGGTTTCGATTATATTTTATATATATTAAGTATATTATTATTGGTTTAGTGTATAAGCTTTGGTCTTTAGTGATGATATTAAGTTATTACCTTGTAAAGTTGATTTAATAATGAATATAAAGAGGAAAATCTTAAATGGTCTTTGAAATATTTTAAAATAAAATGATATTTTTAAGTATAATTGGATGAGAGAGGTTGTGATTTAAATAGAAGTGAACTTGAAACTTGATCCTGGGTGCAATTGAAAGGGTTTTGCCAAAATTTAAGATAATATTACATTATAGGAAATAGTTCTGGAAATGATTTCAAGTAATATTAAACGAGTGTAAAATCCCTTGCTTGGATCTTCGAAATAGCCTTGGTAATGAGTGCACGCATTATCGATGGTTATTCTGAAGAGTCTAAGTGGGGGAGAGACCACTCAATAATGATTATAATTGGGTTTGCCACAGAAATTTGGATTTAACTTTATATCGTATAAATTTTATAAAGGCGTTAGTTTACTATATTCAAAGTTTAATTTAAATTTAAACCCAGAATTTAAATTTCTTGCTTAAATTAAAGTTCGGAATTGAACTTCATATAGTATGGTTTATAAAATATATAAGTATATATGTTGTTACTTTAAACTTAGTTTGAGACCCGGAATCAAGCAATTTAAAATCACCTTAACAACTGACAGTGACTTAAGGATTAAAGTAACTCGAGTCATTGAGATTTCGGATTTAAACGTTGAGGGAAAGGAACCATCGCTTAGATTCAATCGGGGACGATAATAGAGTAAATAAGTTACTAGTTTGGTTGATAAAAGTGTTAGTGAAGTTGAAAATTTCTACGAAATAAAACACGACTTAAGTCGACTAAATTAAATTTGAAATTTAGTTGTGTGGATAAAGGAAGTCATGATTAGTTGATAGAATATAAAATGGTCGATAAGTTAAAATAAGAAATGAGATGGGAATTTGGGAACTAAGTATAAGGGTTGAGCTATGAGCCAACCTTAATTCAATTTGGATCATAAAAGTCTAATTAATGAGTTTAGTTAAGGGAATAT
Source organism: Allium sativum (assembly GCA_030737875.1). Lineage (NCBI taxonomy): Eukaryota > Viridiplantae > Streptophyta > Magnoliopsida > Asparagales > Amaryllidaceae > Allium > Allium sativum. The sequence continues at coordinate 141,366,095 of CM060924.1, forward strand.
ACCTTAATATAAAATGAAATGGGAACTTGAGATATAGGAAGGTGATGTAAAAATAAATATAATCTGAGTTAGATGGGTTTAATAAAATGAAGTCAACTTCGAAAAAAAATTTAAATAAGATGATTTCGAGGTTATATTGATAGTTGGATTGAGTAAGTATAATTAAATTCATACGAATAACTGAAGGGTAAGCCATTACATTAATAAGTGATAACCAATCAAGTAGTCGAGGTTTGTTAAGGTTTGAAATTTCGAAGGTGTGAAACTCCAACTCAAATGAATCAACATTTAAAGAAATTGACTAAACTAAGTAGATGTGAAAGGGGATTTTAAGTTCTCTTTTGGAATGAAGCCATTTGAAATAGGAATGGATGTAAGGGAAACCGACAAAAGAAATATTAAATCAAAGTCCAATTTATTAAGGTAGAACATCGAAAGAACTTGGGACTAAGTGAATTACATTAAGTTGAACGGATTATTATAAATAGAATTGAACACAAGAAATGAAAATTTGTTAATCTAAACCCAAGTATAAATGAATGAACCGAAGTGACGATGAACTTGAATAACAAGAATAAATAAAATCAGAATTGATTTAATCAAATGGAAAATTTTATATGGATAAATGGAAAGACATTTGGTGTAATAAGGATGAAGTGAATAGGAAGAAGTAGTGAAGTTTGGTAAATCGATCCATGAAGATGAATTAATGATTTAATACAATCGAGTTGGTTCGGGAAGTAAAATGATTCAAGTTTTAACTAAAATTAATGCTTGTAATGAAGCGAGAAATGGAATAAATAATGTATTGGGATAGAGTAAGAAATTTAACATAAATGCATTCCTCGAGAAATGAAGTGATAACAAATTTAAGTGTTAAAAATTCACAAAATCATTGGAATCGAAAGGGTTTAAACTCCTAATAAAATAAACCGTTGTTATGAATATCTGAAATAGTCGATAAGCTGAAACTAAAATAGCCATAACTTTTGAACGAATTGACGGAATTCAACGAATCCGGATAATTCAGAAAGCATGAAACAAATGCAACAAATTTTCCCTAGTGTGCTTTAGTCTAATGCCAACATTTAAAGGGCGATAAACCTCATTTTTGTTTGCTGGTCTGTTGTTTACACTTTGGTTTATAGTTGAAATGATTGGTATGTGTTGTATAAGCTATATATATTCGCTATGTTCCATATATATGTTTGATTCTCATGTATTTGTGAGTATAAAGCAGGTGTAAGGAAGTCGCGCTATGCTTCGGAGCTCGCTTGCGCTAAATGCTAAATGCTAAGCTAAATAAAAACCGCAAAATAAATGCTTAAAGAGGTATGTGTTTGGGGTTGTATAGAGCTTGGTGGGTTTGTTTTTGCTTTCCCCTGGTTCAGGGATGCCTCATCGTGGATGAGATGTATATTGAGTCGTATATGTATTGGGATTTTTCCCCGGACCTCTCCGTACAAAGGAGATGCTGCCGAAATTTTCTGTGATTTCGGAGGTTAGAAAATTTTACGAGTTTTACAACTATACTTGTCTTGAAAATATTATTTTAAGCATGAATTTGAAATCTATATGCACTTAATATCAGTTCGTTCTCTTTTCGAGGACGAAAAGACTTTAAGTGGGGGAGAATGTAACGACCTGAAATTCCGAACCAATTTGAAGATGCCATTTTTGTCAATTTATAGAATTTGAATATTTAAAGTAATTTATTTTAATTAATAACGACGGAAAAATTATTATAATCGAAGTAAAAACGAATAAATTTATTTTAATTATATAACGAGCCTGAAATGGCGCGGCAGTTTGAAAATTCGATTTTTAAATTTCAATTGAATGTATAAAATTCGTTTAAATCAGAATGGGGATGACCCGGGAAAATATAACTCTGTTTGATAATATCTTTCCAACGAATGTGAAAAATTGAAATTTCGCCGGATAAATTGCGAGTTATGAGTAAATCAAAATTTCAAAAGGTCGCTATGGAATTTATATAATTATTTATATGGCCCTGCAGTTTGAAAATTTAAATTCAAAGTTCAACCGACTGCGCAGGATTCAAAATAAATCGGATTTTAGCGAAACAAGAAATATTTAAATCTGTTTGATAATATCTTTCCAACGAATCCGAAAAAAATCGAATTTTCGTAATGAAAATCAAAAGTTATGATCAAATAAATATTCAGAATAGTCGCTGCAGAAAATATAAGGGCCTGTAAAATAGCCATTTTTCAAACGACCTCGGTTTTCGACGAAACCACTTCTGTTGGATCCGTAATGTCGAATTATTGCTAGGTTTCAATTTTCAGAATTTTTCGAATTAATATGTGAGCGTGGCAAGGGAAAACGTGTTTTACCAGTTGACAGTTAAATTGGATCGACCCAAAAAAGGCCATTTTTCAAACGGCCTCAGAATCCGATGAAATTAGTTTCGTTGGGACCGTATCGTCAAGACATAACCAAAAATAATTTTTCCAGATTTTTCCGGGGTCAGTATGTGGGCCCGGTAATGTGAAATGTACGTTAAAATCGGATACGCGATAACTGTGTATGTGTTAATCAGTTTGGGCCTTATATATACACATATACTTAGGCCACTACCATCAAGTCAGCCCATTTCCACTCCTCCTCCATCATTTTCTTCTTTAATGGCTGAAAATATATTTTATTTTTAAATTAAAATCAAAATAAAGCTCAAAAATAAAATCTCTCGAAACCCTATCGTATTATATGTCAAACTGAAGCTCTCGACGAGTAGAGTTCAGATCTATAATCAGTTTCAACATGCAAGGCTCTGGGTGGCCAGAAATCGCAGTCAAAGGTGCTGATTTTCGGAATATGAAGGTACGATTTGGGGCTTTTTGATTGAGGATGTAATCGGAGATTCCGGGACATGGGTTTTGTAGAGTTTGTCGCGGGGAGTCGTATGAAGGTGGTTGCAGGTCGTAATTCGACCCGAGGTGGTCGGATTTGGCGCTTAAAGGCAAAGGGGGGCGAAACTTTGGACTGACGGTGGCGGAGATGGAGGCCGCCGGAGGTGGCGGGCCTGGTGGCCGTGGATGCGGCGGAGGGAGCCGGTTCTGGCGTAGGTGGTCGGAGGTCCGGCCATGGACGGAGGCGGGTGAATTTTGCACTCAAAGTTCGGCTTTAAATGGGTTCAACTCACGGTAGGCACTGTAGCGGGCTGGAAAAGGAGTTGAGCGGGAAGAAAGGGGTCTAGGTGACGTGTCCATCCCTGATTTGGTGAGAAAAAATGTTTTAATTAATTTTATATTTAAATTCAAACAGAAAAGAAACACTGATATCTCTCTCGTTTTAACTCGGATTTGGACGCGGTTTGTTGCGTTGGGATCGTGGCGAAGTTGCGGACGTTTTGACACTAACCAGGCTGTGTTCTGAAACTGTCAAATTTTGGGCTATGGTCGGACGTTCAATTCAAACTGAAACACAAAGGTGAGTGTTTTGCCACTCACGAAATACTGAATTAATCCCATATTTATCGAATTAATGTATGAAATGAATTGGATGTATGGTAGTGATTGTTCTGGTGAATGATTGCTTGAAATTTGACATGCAAGTGTTAACATGCATTGAAAATCGATAAATTAGTTGTTTAAATTTAATTTAAATTTCTAATTTAAATTTCGAGCACTTGTTGATCAGTAATATGATTCAATTTACTGTTGAATGAAAAGATGTGATGGATGCCTTGGTTGATTTGATTGTTTGATGAATATTACCTGAATTGTTCATTTATTCAGTTCATGTTGATGTATGTTATTGACGATGAATCCCATTTACCCTTGATGTTGCGGGCATCTAATGAACCCGGGATTTATCGATAAAATGAATTAAGAACACAGAGTGAAATGATAAATCTCTGTGACCCTGATTTGGATTGAAATGATAGATCCATCCCTGAAATATCGAGAAATTAAATATTAAATCACTTGGCCATTGGATAGATAATTATATACAGACATCGGTTGGTTAAATGATTTTAATATTTGAAATTTTATTTGATAGAATTTCACATAAAAGAATGTGTCGATACTCGATTTTTAAATTCTTTTAAGATTCTGAACTGGGATGATGATAAAAAGGGTTGAAGGAATTTTCCAAACCAAAATAGAAATATCTAAATTGGGGTTGATTATGATTTGAAATCTCTTCAAATTAAGAGTTGGATTAGAAGGAAAATTCTTATAGAAATCAAATGTTGGGAAAATTAGAAATCAAGAGTATCTGAGTTGTTTTAACTCAGTTGGAATATATATATATATCTCGGAACTCTTGAAATCAAGTAGTTGTTTTGAACGAGGTTGAAACGAGATAGGGAATTAAATGAACTCCGTTGAGATCGGAGGATAAATGCAAGTATTTGAAATTTGGAAGGAAGAAAGGTTTTGATTTGAGAAATTTAATTTAAATATTTATGCATTGATTCTAAATAATTATTCTAGCTTTAAAACTATCAATTACCTTTACTTGATACTATTGTATTTAAATAATTTCCTTATAACTCATTTTTCAAAAGTTTCTAGTAAATCTTATTTTAAGTATATATATATAATATTTAAATTACTAATTTATCTTAATTATTATATTCTATATATATATCTATATATTTATTTTATAAAAAAAAATATTATTATTATTATTATTATTATATAAACATTTAGTTTACAAGTATTTTTCCCAAATTTTAAATTTCTTCCGAATGGAAATGCTTGAGTTTGAACCACTGGTTCAAATGGAGTTGAGATAAGAATCCGTGATAATTGGAAACCTTTGAGGTAAATTATATTCTATTTGAATATTCGTTTTGGAAATATTATATGATTATAATATAATGGTATGGGATATATTCTAATTTAGAATAAAAATCGGCTTGGGATGATTTATGATATTTTGATATGAAATTTTATTTTATTTGAATATAAATTGGTTCGAAACAAAATATGATATTTTGATATGAAAGCGAACCTTTCAAATATAAAAGAACCGACCGATGTGAAAGGATGTAAGCGTTGGTTGTTAAAGAGACCGGAGTCGACATAAGGCATACTCTCTGTCAGTGTCGATACCACTTTGACAACCGTGAACGTTATGACGTATCCAGAATGAGTATGATGACTTGGAGGCAATTATTGAATCGAAGGAGATGTGCGATGACGAAATAGCCCTGACCTTCGGGTCAGAACTGAAATGACTAAAACAGGAGCTATACCGTGACTAATTGAGGTTAGCGCCTTTGATCGGACACACTTCTTCGATGCTATTTATATGACTATGATGATGATGATTTGGGCCCATTTAATTTTATGATTATGGGAGTGTGTTCCGAGGTGGGCGGTAGTGGCTGCTATGCGTTACCACCGGTCCGGGAGTGCAATTGGTAGAACCCTACCCTGGGCATTGCCTCGAGTGCCTTGTCATATTTATCCTTATCGAGCCCCTACGATTTTTGATTTAGCATTGCTTTCTATGGAGTGCCCTCTGATAACACCATTACGGTGAATTTACGGTACTGTATAGACTGTTGATGCCTATAAACGGCGTAAGGGTAATATGGTAATCCCGCTTACGCTATTTTCAGTATTTATACTTTACTGAGTAGACACTATCATAATAGCGTATTATATTATCTATGTATTAGTTTAACGGATCCTTGAGAGATGGAAAATCCCGTAACATCTCTTGAGTTACTGCACCCATGATACTGATGTTATTCCGTATTTTAATTTGACTAATATGAGATGATTTAGTGCTGATCCGAGTGTTTGTTGTGTTTTCTTTTATGCAATATGCTCGGGTCAGCAGATATTGCAGTTAGCGAAGATTTCCTTGCCTTGGAGGACGAAGACGAAGTTTGGCGTATATATCTATACATATGTATATCCGCTGCATTATTTTTCCGCTGCTTATTATGTACAGCTGTATGTATATGTAACTCTGATAATCATTGAAGGTTATAGTCAATGTATATATATATTTCCACTGTTTTTAACTGCTATTTGTTTATTATATGTTGTCCTTCCGCTGTGAGATTCTGTTAATTGTCTTTCTCTTCTTTCTTTCTTTTTCTTCTTTTTCCCAATAACTACCTGCATTTGCGATTTGTTTAGGTCGACATGTGTGGTTTATTGTCGATTTGAACGGTCAAGAATTTGGGTCGTTACATGAACTTTCACCAATTTGACTTCTCGATTCCTTAACTTCTTGATCTCTGTTCCCAAAATACGAATCGGAGCTCTTCTCAAGGTTGCCTCTTTCTCTACCTCAATGTCTTCTTGAATGCTTGGTTCAACCACCTCAGCGGACTCATGAAGGCACTTTCGGAGATGTGAGACATGAAAGACATTATGCACTCCGGCTAGCTTCTCGGGCAATTCCACCTTATAAGCCATCTTTCCAATTCTTTCTATGATAGGGAAGGGTCCCACGAACCTTGGTGCCAGCTTCCCCACTGCTCCAAAACGTACCACATTACGCAAAGGAGAAACCTTCACGAAAACCATGTCTCCCACTTCGAATTCCAAATCTGCCCTTCGTTTGTCAGCATAGGATTTCTGTCTGTCTTGGGCCGCTTTCATCTGTCTTCTCACCAATTCAACTTTCTCGGATGTGTCCCGTACCATATCAGGCCCAAATATAAGCCTATCTGTTGTCTCCCATCAACAAGATGGTGACCTACACGGCCTCCCATACAAAGCTTCAAATGGTGCCATCCCTATGCTGGCTTGATAGCTATTATTATAAGCAAACTCTACAAGAGGAAGGTGGTCTTCCCAAGTATCACCAAAGTCAAGAACACAAAGCCTCAAAAGATCTTCTAGCACTCTATTCACCCTTTCGGTTTGGCCATCCGTCTGGGGGTGATAGGCTGTACTCAGATTCAATCGCGTACCCATCGCTTCTTGAAACTATTCCAGAACAGGCTAGTGAAAATTGGGTCACGATCGCTAACTATGCTAGAAGGGACTCCATGCAACCGCACTACCTCCCGAAGATAAATAGATGCTAGCCATGATGCGGTCCTCTTGCTCTTTACAGGAATAAAATGAGCACTCTTCGTAAGTCTATCAACTATGATCCATATGTTCATGTTCCCTCTCCTTGACTTAGGCAATCCATCCACAAAATCCATAGAAATACTCTCCCACTTCCATTGCGGGACCTCCAATGGATGTAATAGCCCACCTGGTTTCTTTGACTCGGCTTTCACTTGTTGGCACACCATGCACTTTGAAACATACTCCGCCACATCTTTCTTCATTCCGGGCCAAAAGAAAATGCGCTTCATATCTCTATACATCTTATCTCCTCCCGGATGTATAGTCATCTTCGAGTGATGTGCTTCTTCAAGAACTTTATGCACCGAGTCTCCTACTTGTGGAACGCATAGCCTTCCATCACGCCTTAGCCAACCTTTATCATCAATAGTATATCTAGCATGGTGACTAGACGTCTCACCACGAATCAACTTATCCATGACCTCGACTATCTGCGGATCTTCCTTCTGCGAAGCCCCAACTTGATCAAGAAGTGTGGGTCTAAGCTCAAGGGATGCTAATGAACTCGTCATCGACTCAACAGCCGTCGTAAAATCAAAGGTTGCCAAGAACTCTAAGTTCTTCATCTCAATAAACAAGGGACTCAAAGTCAACCTCCTTCTGCTTAATGCATCGGCCACAACATTACCCTTGCCAGGGGTGTAAGCTATCTCGAAGTCATAAGATGCTAAGAATTCCATCCACCTTTGCTGCCTTAGATTCAGATCTTTCTGCGAGAAGAGGTATTTGAGTGACTTGTGATCAGTATACAACTCAAACCTTTCGCCTAGTAGATAGTGGCGCCAGGATTTGAGTGCAAAGACGATTGATGTAACTCCAAATCATGAGTGGGATAGTTCTTCTCATGAACTTTAAGTTGCCTACCCCCATAACATATCACTCTTCCCTCTTGCATTAGAACAGCTCCTAACCCCGTACCACATGCATCGGTGTACACGGTAAACATCTTATCGCCATCGGGTAATGCTAAAACTGGAGTTGTAGTAAGGGCCCTCTTGAGCCTTTGAAAAGCAAGCTCACACTCCAAGTCCCATGCAAAGACTAAGTTCTTCTTTGTCAACTTAGTAAGAGGGGCCGAAATCTTAGCGAAGTCCCTGATGAACTTCCTATAGTAGCCCGCCAGACCGAGAAAGCTTCTTACTTCGGTTGCATTCCTAGGAGTCTTCCAGTCTTGAACCATAACCACTTTCGCGGGGTCCACCGCTATGCCTTGCTTGGAAAATATATGTCCAAGAAACCGCACTTCCCTCCTCCAAAAATGACATTTGGAGAACTTGGCTTTTAACTGATGCGCTCTATGCGTATCCATCACTTCCTTGAGATGTCTGGCATGGTCTTCCTCATCCTTTGAGAAGATCAGGATATCATCCACGAAGACAACCACGAACTTGTTAAGGAACTCCCTGAACACCCTACTCATCAAATCTACGAAGTAGGCGGGTGCATTAGTTAAACCGAATGGCATGACAAGCCATTCAAAGAATCCATCTGGAGTCCTAAACGCAGTTTTATCGATACTATCCTCAGCCACTCTAAGATGATGGAATCCGGTGGCTAGATCGAGCTGAGAGAAAACAGAAGCACCAACAAGCTGGTCAAAGAGATCATCAATCCTCGGTAACGGGTGTCTATTCTTCTTTGTCAGCTTGTTCAACTCTCGATAATCAACACATAGACGAAGCGAACCATCCGCCTTAGTAGCGAATACCACCGGAGCACCCCATTCAGAAATGCTTCGCCTAATAAAATTCTTTTCAAGCAGCTCCTTGATTTGCTTACTGAGTTCCCTTCTTTCTCGCGGGGCCATGTGCTTAACGGGCAATGATACTGGCTTGGCATTATCGACTAGATAAATGCGGAAATCTATCTCTCGTTTAGGGGGTAACCCCTTAACTTCTTCAAAGACATCGGGATAGTCTCGGACCACCCTTACAGATTGCAGATCATCGATGGACGAGTCAAGAGATTCAAGATAACATAACATGACGGGACCTCTAGGGTTACAAGAAATTTCTAGGGTATTACCGAGGCGAGTCATGAGCCTCACCACCCTATGTTCACAATCAAGAATGGCTCCATAACTGGGCAACCAATCCATGCCCAAGATCAACCCGTATCCCGTGAACCCGAGAACATAAGCATTACACGTGAATTCCACGGTCAAGATAGAAATCTTCAAATCCACACAAATCATAGATAGATGGGCGGAACCCCCAATTGGATTTGAGACACAAACGGGATCCTCAACTAGACTAGTACTTAGGTGCAAACTTTCAACAATGTCAGAAGAAATAAAACTATGCGATGCGCCAGAATCAAATAAGGTGCGAACAGGATAATCAGAAATATAAACAAGACTTTCTATAGAAATACTACCTCGGTCCTGAACTGGAGCAGCGTTGAGAGCATGCACTTGCCCTCCAGAAGGTCCTACACGCTGATTCTGCCCTTGCCCTTGCTTCTTTGGGAAATCCTTGCTAAAATGTCCAGTCTCTCCATAATGAAAGCATTCGCTCCGCTTCCTCTTCTTCTTTCTGCAATCCTTGGCTATGTGCCCAACAATCCCACAGAAGTTGCATTTTCTTGGGTCCTTTGCCTTGGACTTGTTGCCCTTGTTGTTCTTGTTGTTCTGATTGCTCTGATTTCCTCCCCACTTGGAGTCTGTCTTCTTGGCTTGAGTCTCATTAGCCTTGAGTTCCTTCTTGCCATTCTTATCGTCTCCTTGAAGCAATGCCATGTCTACTAGACCTTCGAAAGTGGACCCCATGGGTATATGAGATAGGGCTAAACCTTGTAATGGCTCATTCAACCCTCGTGCAAAGCGTAAAGCCTTTTTCTGGGGAGTATTAACCATGTCCAAACCGAATCGAGCGAGCTGGTTAAACTGATTCACATATTCCCTCACTGTCATGTCCCCTTGCTTCAAAGATATAAACTTCTCCAATTGCAGATTCGCCTCAGCTGATGATAGAAACTTAAGCCCAAATCTGGTCCTAAAGTCGGCCCAAGTCTCTATAGGCCTCGTAGCATTGGTGACCTCCCACCAATAAGCAGCTTCTTCTTTTAATAGCCATGCTGCCAATAAAACCTTTCTATGATCTTCCACATCAAAGATAGCGAAGAGATCCTCAGTTTCCTTCAACCAATTTCGTGCCTCCACAAAAGTCTCCGTCCCAATGAAATTCTTGCCACCCATCGCCTTAAAGTCTTTGCAAATCTTAGCGAAATCTGCTTGTGGATTCTGAGGAGGAGGAGGAGGAGGAACCTCAGTTACTGTGGGGGTGGTTGCTGGGCCCACATTGTTGGCCCTAGCTTCCAAGTACCTCCGGAACCATCCGGGAATGGTCACTCCCTCGGGAAGGTTAAGATCGGCCATACTGAAAAAGAAAAAGATAGATTTAGAACAAGGAAACGAAGGATAGTGCGAATGGCTTTTGGGGAATAGCCTTTTAAAATAACTAGACTTTTCTTGGAAAATACTTAATTGGTTTTGAAAAATAGTTTTTCAAAAGGTAAGTTTTTAAAAACCTTTTGCTCAAATCTTGTAAACCTTATGCTCTGATACCAAATGTAACATCCCACCTCCACCAGTGCCACTCTTGCAAGGACACTAACTTTGGAGGGGCGTTAAACGAGGTAAACATGCATGCAGATATCACAAGACAGAACATATAAGTAAAAACAGAGTAAATAAATCAGCAGATAACTAGCATTTCAAAACCATAGTCAAGTTACATCAAAGTATTTAGTCATTATTTTCTCATAAAACAAAGTCTAGTACATAAACTGAAAACTGAAAAAGAAACATAAAGTAACTATCCCCAAAGTAGCATAAGGCCATAGCATGCTCAAACCATACGCGAGCTATCCAGAAAAGCAGCAAAAGATCCAGCTAGGTAACAGTGTTCCCACCCTGCAAATCTGGGGGGGGGGGGGAACGAAAGAAAAGAGGCAAAAGAAAACGGGTCAGTCAAAAAGACTGGTAAGTCCTATCTACTATTAGTATAAAAACTAATAAAGTTAACTGAGCATGTAAACAGAGATGAGATGTATGGTAATAACTGGCATGGCGAAAAGTTAACAAGATAGATCAGGTGTGGCATCGCATATACAAGGTTAAGTTGCACCAGGAGTGTACTAGTATTCATGTCAAATATATTCAAGAAATGATCCCTTGGCCCAAAGCAGGCCCACATCATGAAATGACCTAAGTCGAGGTCCAACTTCTCGGTCTAGTCGATCGGCTCACTATAAGCCTAACTCGTCGGTGTCATACGGCCCAATCACGAAGTGTAGTCAAACTGTGCTAGGTCCACCCTAGGGTGTATCAGGCCCTAGGGTGCCAACAACGGACACAAATCAAGCACGCACAGTCTAAACCTACGGGTGCCTGTGTCTGCTTTTTCAACTCCGGACCATGTGCACGACCATGGTCCGCCTGAACCTACACCGGCGCACCTACTCAGCCGTCGTTTTGGTCGCTTACATGTCAACCCAGTAATCGTGCCCCACCCTAGCCTATTCCCTAGGGTATCATGATACAATCAAGAGGGTTACTGGTGAAAAGGACCACGTAACTAGGGTTTCTAGCGGGTTAAATGTGGTTAACCCTACCCAATCAAGTATCAAGTTGGTTAAGTGTACCCAAGGTTCATGACTTAACCGCGTCAACCCATCATGTTTAATTGGTTAAGTATTCAAGTGGTCCATGACTTAACCCTATCATGTGGCCTTAATTATTTTAATGCACCCAACCTCTCACATTAGACTTTGTTGTGGTTACTAGTTAAGCCGGGCGGGTCCGGGTAGCCTTACACCACAACTTGGTCTAACCTCGGGTTTCTAGTGCAACATGACCAACTACTCACATTGGATCCTATTGCTTGTAGCCACTAGTTAAGCCGGTCGGTTCCGGGTAGATTTATGCTACAAACTCAACCCAACCTCGAGTTGGCCATATTCATATTTTCTAAGTGTCATGTCCACCATTATGTTTACAAACATAATCACAAGTCAATGTTCATGTCAAATTTTAAAACCATGTTTTCATGTTATTAATATTACCCAAACCCAACGCATTCCCATCGTATGCACGTTTCGCATAACATAACATAGATCAAAGAGGGAACTTGGCAAAAGCATGACAAAAAGGGTCATAAGGTAATAAGGTTGGCCACAAGTTAAACATGGTGGCATATGAGGCATAAATAGGTTCATAAGCTTGCATATTACATCATAGGCCTCAAAACATGCATAATATCAACTTAAGCAAATAGGTGAAACATGATCATGAATGACATAGGATGATGACTAGAAGTTCGCATATAGCATTATATGCAAGTTATCATAAAGGTTTTAAGAGTTCTCATGTTATATAATGCAACATTTCAACATAAAGCTTATAGCTTTTAGCCCACAAGGTCAAGGTGATAGGTTTTCAAACTTGCATAGAATATATTCATGCATAACATGATAATATCATAGGTTTACAAACATGCATAGAACATATTCATGCATAACATGATAAGATCATAGCATATATCATTCTTAGGCCCAAACTCAACTTGCAACATATCACATTTAACTTCATAGTTAAAATCTAAGAGTAGTATAGGGCTTACAATGAGCGGTTATGCGATCTAGATCAATATATATAAAGATTGAGACGAAGCCACAAGCAAAATCCGCAAAGAAAATAATAAGCTCCACTTAAACGCCTTGAAACAAGAAGTAATAACACCAACGAGAAAGAAAGAAGGCTCTTTTACTTAAGAAAGATGGCTCTTTTATGACATAGATTGATTTGAGACACTCATGCTCTTATGAAGATGGTGGAGGCCATTATTGAGAAACATTTTGACATAGTTTAGTTGTAGGAATGATTAATGAGGGTTTAGGCTAGGTCTAGGGGCCTTTTTATAGGTGATTAGGTTAATATAGACCATAGGATTAACCCTAAAACACATCAGGTCCGTCAAATCTCGTCAGAAGCTTCTAGAGCAGACTCAACACGTCACAAATGGTGCACCAGAAAAACTGGTCCGACCAGGGGGGTCGACCCCTGGGTCGACATGGGTGTCGACCCATTGGGGGGGTCGACAGGGGTGTCGACCCTGCCTGGGGCGGGAAAATTCCCGCCCATTCTGCTTTGGTTGAAATTTAAATCTGAATTCGAATTTGAACTATTTTCGGGCTTGGAATTTTCTGAAAACTTCATTGGGCTATAACTTGGTCATACAGACTCCGTTTTTCGAAAACTCGGACTCTATTTCGCGTATTTTTCCGAGACGAACGCAATGGCACAGCCCGTTTCCCTTGATTCAGATTTTACAGTTTAATTCTGCCTTGATTTATGTTATAATATGTTATTCAAAAATACGGGTTGTTACAAGGGTGGTCGGCTCGTGAGGTGGGAACATGACTGGGGTCGGGTCGTGGTCGTGATATGCCTCACGATCGGGTACCTGCTGCAATTTCTTGCAACTTTCCAACAAGCAATTTACGCCATAGGACAACGTTTTCGACCACTCTAACTTTACTAAGCAATCACAAAGCAAACAACAAAGTAATAGAAACATTTATAATCAACCATAAACACCAAAACAACAATTTAACACTTTAATATGGATCAAACATACCTAAAACCCATGTTTTCCCCTTAATCCTCTTAATTATGATTTAACCATATGATTAGTAAACTAAATCGTAATTAATCCAAATTTCTAACATAGGCATAAAATAATATTTAAGAATTTCTAAATATTTTTCTAGATTTTTATAATGCATAATTTCGTTAATTATCACTAATCACCCATAATTGGTCGTAATTAGTGAAAAACAATGCAAATCACTCACCTTAGCCACAAATAAATTTCAGATACGAAACTCTAACTAGTTTGGCATGGATTCCAATGTATTACAGTAGCTCTATCTCGATTTCTATGCTAATCAGCCTTAATTGATGTAGATTTGGCTAATATGTGACTAGAAAGTGATTATAGATGAATTTAGAAGGTGGAGGCCATTGCTAGGTTTCAAGAGATGTAAGTGGCGGCTATAAAACTGATTTCCCAAACCCTATCAGCCTCCCCTTAACCTCAATCCCGAAATGGGTTATGGGCCTAGTTACTAATCACCCTATTTGGCCCGACTAAGCCGCTTTTCACCTTTCAAACCTTATTTCAGCCATATCCCCCCAAACGGTAAGTCCATTTGATTAATGTGACTACTCTAAGGAAAGGTAAACCATCATCTGAATCCAATGGAGGTGGTTTCAGGTCAAAATTCCTTACCAATCAAAAGCTATAGGCGAAACAAGATTCGCCAAGGGCAAAACGGTCATTTAAAATTTAGAAAAAATCGTGAACATGAGAAATGACCCCCAATAGTCGTTTCCTAAAGTTGCACGACCATACGACTTCATATGAAAAAGAGATAAATATTCTACGATCCTCCGATACATAGAATGTGGGTCATTACACTCTCCCCCCCCCCCTTTAAGAAAATTTTCCCTCGAAATTCCTTAACCAAAACATACAAAGGATGTTGCATGCCTATCAATCATTTGCAACAATCAAACATACACAACAAGCCTATCCTAACATCCGATTTACTAACAATGAAGTACTATATTGATATTAAAACCGTACCAGGTAAAGAGCTCTGGATATGACTTCCTTATGTTCTTCTCGGTTTTCCAAGTACAATCATTCTCATTATAACACCACTTCATATGCAGTCCTGCTAACTTACCTGCCGCTCTAATCGACCTGACGGGTATAAACCTTGCACTTTTGGTCAATCGATCCGTAATCACCCAAATACTATCATGGCCGGATCTAGTCCTTGGTAAACTATCGATGAAGTCCATTGAGACTTGTTCTCATTTCCATTTGGGAATTTCCAACAGTTGTAACAAACCACTAGGCTTCTTTTGCTCAGCTTTAACTAACTGGCAATTCATGACCTTGGTCTTCCCAACGTCACACTTCATCCCTTTCCAGTGGTTGGTTTGTTTCACACCTCGATACATTTTGTTACCACCAGGATGTATAGTCAATTTTGGGTGATAACATTCTCTAAGCACTTCACCTCTCAATCCGTTAATGTTGGGTACAACTAGTCTCCCTGTAACAACCCAGAAAATCGGAACCAATTTAAAATTTTTATTTTGGTTAATTTAATGGATTTTGATTATTTAAAATGATTTATTTTAAATAATTACGACTAAAAATTTATTCTAAATAGAATTAGAACGTATATATTTATTTTAATCGAAGTTAGAATATAAATATTTATTTTAATTATAAAAGGAATTGGAAATGGCGCGGTAGTTTGAAATTTCGATTTCAAATTTGAATGTACAGGATTCAAAATAAACCGGATTTTAGTAAAACCATAAATATTAGAATCTGTTTGAAAATTTCTTTTCAATGAATGTGAAAAATCCATATTTCATAACGGGAATAAAAAGTTATGTCCAGTTGAAAATTTAGAATAGTCTCTATGGAATTTATATAATATATAACCCTTAAAAATAGCGATTTTGCAAACAACCTCCGTTTTCGACGAGACCACTTTTGTTGGATCTGAAATGTCAAATTATTGTTAGATTCCAATTTTCATAATTTTTGGAATTAATATGTGAGCGTGGCGGATTTAAACGTGTTTGGTCAGTTCAGTTTGAATTTAATCGACTGGAAAATGATCGTTTTTCAAACCGTCTCGAAATTTGATGAAATTAGATTTGTTAAGACCGTATCGTCAAAACATAGCTAGATTTATTTTTAGGGAATTTTTGGAGTCAGTATGTGGCCCCAGTAAATTAAAATGTACGTTTAAATTAAATATATATATATTGATTTATATTCTAATTTTGATGAAAACGGGTCAAAACAATAGAACTGGCTTACGAAACATATCCCATTGTGTTTAGAATGAGGGTATTACGCTAGAGACGACTGTCATTGGGTTTGATTTGGAGTTCATATGAGTAAGGGGTATTTTTGAAAAATAATATATATATATATGTATGTATGTATGTATAATCATTTCTGGTCAAACCCTATTCTCATACACCCCGTGGTCAACTTCAAAAACAAAACCCGCTTCCCTCTCTGAACACACGAACGATCCACAATCGCCAACATCCAACCTCCCCGATCTCCTCCTTGGCGCTAAAATTGATGATTGTGCCTGAGTCAAGAACGTTCAGATATGAGAGGGCTTGTTGCCGAAGCTATCACGCGACTTCCGATTGCTCGAGGTGACTGGATTTCTGCTCGAGGCAGCTTGCGGTTTGGGGCAAAATCAAGACGTTCTGGCGGGAGGCAAGGGCAGCGACCGGTCGGAGAAGGATCAACGTGGAACGACAAAGGTCAGGGTGGTCTCTGATGTGGTGGCGGCGGCCTGGAAGAGCGGGGAGGAGCGGGGAGCAGGTGATTTCTCCGATGAAGATGGGTTTCAACGAGGTTTGGTTTAACAGAGAGAAAGGTAACGTTTTTTTTCTTTTCGTTATAATAAACGTTGTTAATTAATTAAATTAAATTAGTTATATAATTAAGCTGTCCAATGATTTTTATTATAAATAAATTTGATTTAAAAATGTAATTTTTTAATGAAATAACTTTTTTTTTAAATGTTGTTTTTAAAATAAAATTAGCATTGCTTTAAAAAAGTAAAAATAGCATGATTTAAAAAATAAAATTAATATAGTTTTAAAAATAATTAGACATTGTTTAAGAATATAGTTTTTAAATATATATATATAGCGTTGTTTTTACAAATATATAAAGAGCGTTGTTGAAAATGTGATTTTTATTATAACTGTGTAAAACAGATGGCGATGGAACAGACTGAAATCAAAACGGAATCCAAACCATACCATAAAGATTGACGGAGTGGAAACCAAAAGTGAGAACTTCTCACTCAAACTTTTTTCAGTTTAATATACGTTAGGTTGCAGATGGAGCTTAGTAGCTCCTGACACCGTCGTCTCCAGACGATGGGCGACTTGTTTGATTGTATTGTGTTATGGGAATTGATTGTGATGGTGATGTGAAATGGAAAATAAAATATTCATGTGTTGAATAAAATATTTGAACAATAAAAATATCATTTTTTTGTATATATGAACTGAATAAAATATTCATGTGTTGAATAAAATATTTGAACAATAAAAATATCATTTTTATTGTATATATAAACTGAATAAAGTATTCATGAGTTGAAATAAATATTCATAAACAAATCGGATGATTTGTTTATGTACACTCATTTATCTGATATTGATTGGGACGATATATTTTACACATCGCCCAACTGCACAAATAATATTCAATATTTGTTGGTTGAAACCTCACACGGGTATTGGGATGATATTTGACGTACACTAATCCCAATTGTTTATTTGTATATCAATCGATTGGTTGATAGGTTGTTGTAAGCGTTAATTCTTTATATTTAATACTTAAACAGTTATGTAACGCACTCTGGATGATGGTTGACTGTGTTCGATTATTGTTGTGTATATGTGTGTATGAAATCCATATAAATAAAATTATATGATAATTGACTGTGTTTGATTCCAATTTGGAAAGAACTAATATTTTAAAGTAACGAATATTTTAAAATAACTAATATTTTAAAATAATATTCAGTAATGGATCAAAATATGATTTTGATGTCCGAATTGGGATGGACATGAAAATATTGAAATATATGAAGCCTTGTTAATTAGATTAATGCCATTTTGACATGAACGATATTTATATCGATTTCATTCATTTTTAAAATGAATATCGAAAAGAAAATGTAACGACCCAGATTTTTAGCCGTTTAATTCTAAATATTTAAATTTGTTTTAAATATTTTATTTGAATTATATATAGGGATTTATAAGAAATTTATTTAATAAAACGATATTTAAACGTATAATTTATAATATATTAAAACGAGCTCGAAATAGTCGCGGTAGTTCGTAATTTACGATTTAAACTTCAACTGAATATACAGAATCCATATAAGTCAGAATTCGATGAACAGGAATGTGAGGATCTATTTGACTATATTTTTCTAACGAAAGTGAAAAATTGAGATTTCATCTTATAGATTGGGAATTATGTCTAAATCAAATTTTCAAATAGTCGCCATGGAATTGTTATATATTTTAACAATTTATTTGATATATAGATCGATTTTAAATAAATTTGAACGCCATTTTAACCTGAATTTTGGAATATTGTGTTATAGAATCCAAATTTGATTATTTTGAGACTATAGATATATTCTTTTTGAATACATACAATAATAATATTTTAAAATTTTAATAGATTTGTTTATTCAGATATCGATCTATATTTTATCGATTTAACTCCCAAACGATCTCAGATGTTAATGAAAAATATTTTTTTTAAATTCAAAATAATTAGTTATCATAAGGTTTTTGAGGTGTAGTTTTATTTAATTTATGGAATTTAATTATAACCAATTTTCAAAACGATGTCAGTTTGCAACGAAACCGATTTCATCATATTAGGAATATTTAATGTTATGATTTTTATCGTGATTTGAATTCATAGGTGGTGGTACATACTGTATTGATTTACAATGAAAATTTAGTAAAATAAATAATAATCTACCTTGCCCTGTACACTTCAAGACAGGTTGTTTGTCAAGTTGTCATATAATGCCGTCCAAGTTTTTCACATCCCGTGCTTACCAATCCACTTGATGTTGTGCGCTCCAAGCAATTGATACAGTAACCTCCAAGTAAAATTTGTTCCTTGCGCTCCAAGGCTTATACTCGTTCCAACCAAGCTACTTCTACTTTTATACTTGCACCCTCATTCTGGTTTTCAAACAGAAAAACAAAACGAAGAAAACAAAAATTCTAAAACGTAAACAAATCAAAGAAAATCCAAATAAATTCCCACAAAATTCAAAACGGATGGATTTGGACTCAAAGGGAGCTGCTCAACAATCTCGTGTTGATTTCGAAGGATCTGACACCAGTATGTTCGCAATAAAAAGTACAACAGACTTAGGTATTTAGTTCGTGAGTTTTGGGGTTGATAATTGGAAAATTGGAGGTCGACATGCTGAAGCTAGCAAAGGTAGCAAGTGAGGCGGTTCTGGTTAGGGGTTGGATGTGGTGCCCGGTGGCTCACGGTGGTGGCGCGTCTATCGAGGAAGGGTCGTAGAATTGCTAATGGGGAGAGCCGTCGGTACGGGTAGCTCGAATAAAAGGAGTTTGAACCTAAATTTCTAGGCGTGGGAGATTGCTGCTGCTAGCCTCAAGTGGTCTCCGAGGCAAGGAGATGTTGGCCGGTCGAGGAGGGGCGATTCCGGTGAACTCAAGGGAAGTTTAAGGAGTTTAAATGTCTACTGTAATGGGTGAATATATGATTAAGGAAGGTGTTTGGATAATAATAATAACAGGAAAAAAAGGACAGTGGAGCATGAGGTTAGTAAGTTGTCTCAAGCTGGGTATTAAATGGTGAAGGAATATACAGAAGCGGGCATCTGGAAGTGAAGAGATTAAGACGGGGAGCTTCATGTGCCAGATGGAACCGTTACATTTAATTATGGTTGAGGCTATAATTTTTATTGAATTCAAATAAAGAAAAAAGGGGAGGAAAGAAGAAAAGTGCAGGATGTTGAGTGAGAAGGCAGTGAACTGTCCTGCGTTTCAAGTGGAGTAGTATGGAGTTATTTCTTTGATTTGGAAGACAACAATAGGAGTAGTTTGACATCGGTCTTAGGGTTAGTAGGAAGGTCGTCAGCGCATCCAAGGGTGTTTTCATCGGTGAATCCGATGGTCGGACGTTGGGACAGTAACAAGATAAAGACAGCGAAGTTGACCTAGACTGATAAATGGGCTGTTCGCATGTATAAGGATGATAGGAGGAGAAGATTTGTTCAATGTGTATCACAGGGTGTTTTTGATTCTAAAAGCAATGAGGGATTTAAATATTGAATGTTGTTTCCTCACAAATGGGAATCAACGGTGGAGATAGAAGCTATATTTATGGAAAAGAGGATGATGTGAGTGTGTTATACGTGACACCTAGTATCTAGGACGCTATTTTTGGAAATCAAAAAAGAAGGAAAATTTAACATGCCAAATCAAGATTTAAGGGGTAATTAAACAATTAAAATTTATTAATTATTTATTTAGGTGATTTATTAGTTAATTAAATCATCTAACCTGTATTGTTTATAATCTATACATACGCTATCAAAATCGAACCCGGATGGATCCGTTGGAATCGTAACAACGCCATCTACATTGTGGAGCTGACATGATGGAGAACGGAGCAACTAAAATTTCATAGGAAAAATCAAATGCTTGTTCGATTTTAAAACAGAACAAAAAGCAGTATCTTCAACTACAGAACAAGGAGAGTAAACTCAATAACTCTACCTCGTTTATATTTTTATATAAATGAGTTTTAAATTTGTTTGTAATAATTTTATACTATGTGATGGTTGTTTGGATGAATGGTTGATATAATTGGTTGGAATGACTAATTACTTATATATATTAATCATTGATTAGATATCGATTCTGATTACTGTGATATTTCATGTTGAAATGAATTTGATGTTATTTATGTTGATTAACATCTGTGGATGCTGGGAAACAGGTTGGAGGAATCCAACTGGATTCCTCAACAATTATATTGTTATTTGTCATATATCATGTTATATGATGTGGTATATTATGTGATGGATTTTGTTGTGTTTGGATACCAGCGGCCCTAGAATTGTGGTATATTTCGAAAATAGAAAATGAAATTTGAGTTTTAAAAAGGAAATTTATTTCCAAAAAAAAAAAGAATATATATATATATGTACTTTCGAATAGAATTGAAATTTAAAACATGTTAATGGAGAAAATAAGAAGTTGGTTATAAACGAGTTTATAAATTAAGTGAATTATTTACCATTGATAAATTGAAATGTTAATTCAAAGCTGAATCTATATAGAAAAGCGAAAGTCGGTTTTGACAACGATATTTAGATTTGAACTTAGCAGTTCTAAAGAAATTATAAACGGGTTTATAAATGTTTGGAATGATTAAAAAAATGAAATTTACTATGAAAAATTCTAAATAGACGTTATAAATAGAATTGGATTTGATATGTTATTTACAAGTATAAAATCAAACGGATTTGACTGTGTATAAAAGAAATTTATTTACGATTAAAGAAATAGTGGTTTAAAGTCAATATTTTGGAAATGTAATATCTATAAAGAAAATTTAGATTTTGAAATATAAATCCAAATTGGAATTTGAATAAGGAAGGGTAATGGATAACTATTTCAAATGGGTATGATGAGCTTTATTCCAAAACTCGGTATATGAGGGTATTACGAAACGTATCCCATTGCGTTTAGAATGAGGGTATTACGCTAGAGACGACTGTCATAGGGTTTGATTTGGAGTTCATATGAGTAAGGGTGTATTTTTGAAAGATTATATATATATATATATATATATATATATATATATATATATATGTATAATCATTTCTGGTCAAACCCTATTCTCATACATCCCCGTGGTCAACTTCAAAAACAAAACCCGCTTCCCTCTCTGAACACACGAACGATCCACAATCGCCAACATCCAACCTCCCCGATCTCCTCCTTGGCGCCGAAATTGATGATCGTGCCTGAGTCAACAACGTTCGGATATGAGAGGGCTTGTTGCCGAAGCTATCACGCGACTTCCGATTGCTTGAGGTGACTGGATTTCTGCTCGAGGCAGCTTGCGGTTTGGGGCAAAATCAAGACGTTCTGGCTGGAGGCAAGGGCAGCGACCGGTTGGAAAAGGATCAACGTGGAACGGCAAAGGTCAGGGTGGTCTCTAATGTGGTGGCGGCGGCCTGGAGGAGCGGGGAGTAGGTGATTTCTCCGATGAAGATGGGTTTCAGCGAGGTTTGGTTTAACAGAGAGAAAGGTAACGTTTTTTTTCTCTTCGTTATAATAAACGTTGTTAATTAATTAAATTAAATTAGTTATATAATTAAGCTGTCCAATGATTTTTATTATAAATAGATTTGATTTAAAAACGTAATTTTTTAATGAAATAATTTTGTTTTAAAAATGTTGTTTTTAAAATAAAATTAGCTTTGTTTTAAAAAAGTAAAAATAGCATGATTTAAAAAATAAAATTAATATAGTTTTAAAAATAATTAGACATTGTTTAAGAATATATTTTTTAAATATATATGTATCATTGTTTTTACAAATATATAAAGAGCGTTGTTGAAAATGTGATTTTTATATCAACTGTGTAAAACATATGGCGATGGAACAGACTGAAATCAAAACGGAATCCAAACCATACCATAAAAATTGACGGAGTGGAAACCAAAAGTGAGAACTTCTCACTCAAACTTTTTTCAGTTAAATATACGTTAGGTTGTAGATGGAGCTTAGTAGCTCCTGACACCGTCGTCTACAGACGATGGGCGACTTGTTTGATTGTATTGTGTTATGGGAATTTGTAACGTCCCGCATTTTTATCAGTTTGTATCTGAATATTTAAATCAGTTTAAATATTGAATTCGTAATATAAGTGGATTTATATATTAATTGAAACGAAGTTGAACGTATAAAAATATATATTAAATATAATCGAGCCCGTAATATCGCGGCAGTTCGTAATTTAACGTTCTGAACTTCAACTGAGTATACAAGACTCGTTATAAACCGGATTTCTTCGAAACAAGAAAGTTCGAATCTGTTGAACTGTATCTTTCTAACAGAAGTGAAAAACCAAGATTTCGTGTTACGGATTGTGAATTATGTTCAAATCAAATTTTCAAATAGTCGCTGTGGAATCGTTTATCGACCGTAACGGTTTATTCGATATAACTGGATATCGGTTTCGAATTTAGACAAGGTTCTTTTGAGACGTAGTGATAAATTTATATTTTTGAATTTTACTGTAATTTTTAATTAATTAAATACGCAACTTTTTATTTGGAGTATTTTGCACCCTATATCAATATTTTGGGATTCCACAATATGAGCCAATCTACCGGTATTATTATATTTTTGGGATAGTGACACCTCGCGGGACACGATCGTATTCTTATATCAGTCTGTAACAGCTCGAACATGAATGAAATTTATATAACCAAACCAAATTGCCATTTAAATAAAAGGGTAAAATTTCAACACATTCATGACTAAGAAATTGCGCGTTGCTGTAGCCTAGGAATCTAAACCGCGCAAACTATGATATGATTGATGGAAACCATGTAGACAACCCCATGCCACTATACAATGCACATAGCTGTGAAGACCTGCATCAAATACACGGACCTTGCATCGGCTATACTCTGAAACTACCCACCTAGGATTGTGACAAAACAACTTACCCTAAAACTCATGCCATACCACCCAAGACTTCTTGCTAAAGTTTTCAGATAATTTTATAAACATAAAACAAAAACATTGGTCTGCGTTCCAACTTCTCGAAGAAAGAAAACGTAGCCTCCGTTGTATATAAAAACCCAGACCCAGTATATTGTTTTCATCCAAATAAATGAACGGCTGCTACCTCAACTAAAAACCGTACCTGCCCTATACTATACTACAGTAACACTACACCACACAGAGACTTGGATAAGATTGTTGAGTTATGTTTTCTCTGATACTTCATATCCAAGGCAATGCGCTGCCATACTTGTTTACATCACGTCTGTATCAACTTAAATGAACCCACTAACCTACGTTGAAGAAATGCCATCTACCCTACCACCCTATTCCTTGGCATCCAAGGATAATTCGTTTATAAATATACCAATCTTTTTCTTCGTTTTTCCAACTGGAGAATTAAACTAGACCTTTGGCAATGGCTTCATAAAAAGAAAACAACGAACAACAAAATAAAAACAAAAGGAGATCGAATGATGGGCTGTTTTGACAGTAGAGTCTGGTGGCTTTTGGGGACCGGAAGCAAAGCGCGATACTGTGCAGACCAGAAGATGGTGATCGACGTCATATATGGTGTGGGGACTCGAGTTGGATGGCACGGACGTGAAGGAAAGGGGAGCAAGTGTTGTGTCGGGTTGATGTTAGAGAGGGGTGTTTGGGAAGATTGTGAGGCGGGTTGTTTTTGGATTGGGAGCTTGTGGTTCAAGTGGGAGCCGACGTGGTCACAGGACACGGAGATTAAGGGTATGCATTATTTTGATAACTATTGATTGCACAGGAGGTTAGACGAAGGTATTTGAGAGAAGAGGAAGTATTACAAGAGCGAGTATTAGGAGGGTGTAACGTGGAATGAGGAGTGGTTTCATTTAGAAGGTGGAAATGGTCGGCATGACTCTGGAAATCAGGAAAAGGCTGAGGTGTTCGGTTGTCTAAATGAAAGAGGTCGGGGTTCATCTTGATGACAAGTGTGGTGTTAACTCAGGAGGCGATGGGGCAAGTTGAAGTTACGGAGTGCACTGATGCATGGTTTTGCACGAGAGGAAATTGCGAAGTGTATATCTTCTGGGCGTGTGCAGTTTTGGGCTCGCAAGTTCGCATGGTGAGGAGCATATGATTTCGGGTGCCCAGATGGAAGTGATGGACTTAAAAGAGGTACGACAAATTTATATAATTAGATATGAAAGGGGTATTGACGTTAAGTGTTGTGCACGGTTTGGTATAGGAGAGCTTGGACAAGGTTGTGTTCACTTGAATTTAGGGAAGGGAGGCCGCAAGTTTTAAATAGGAGGAGCTGCTACGATTAAGTAACTTTGGAATGGGAAGTTTTTGCTCAAATGTATAGTGCACATTTCTAACGTGCTGGCTATGGGAATGTCATGAATGGGGTGGGATCATTCCGTAAGAAGAAGAACATCACAGTGGATTGTTTGGGAAAGCTGATAGTTGGAAATACACTAGAAAGTAAAACGTGGAGATGGGTGGACATATTTCGCAATGACGGTTCCGAACCATGCAAATTTATCCTGTTCACTCAACCGATATCAGTGAGAGCGACGCATAAAGGCAGGACAAGTCGGCAACTTGGTTTGGTAACATAACGTGGCGGAAGTTTATAAAACGCTGAGATATGAAAGGGTTTGGTTTGGGCAAATGGGTAAAAGAATTGGGCAAATATGGATACATTGAGATCATATGATCAAGGACTACTGACGAAGCGGATTTGGAACTGTGCGGAGCTCGTTTGGGTTTATAGCAAATCAAACGTCAGATAAAACCAACCGAACGCAAATCGTTATTTAACGGTTAACGAGCAAAGGTGAGTAAATTCACTAACTCTATTTCATTTAAAATATTTTAATTATATTTTAAATAATGATTGAATGTTGTGTGACAGTCGTTTAGGTAGATTACCATTAAAATTGGTTGAAATATATATCTATCGTTGCATATGCACACATCATTGGTTGGGTACTAATTCCATCAATTTTAATATTCGCTAGTATGGAATTGGTGTTAATTGTGCTGACAAATATCTGTGGATGGAGGAAACCGGTTGGAGGAATCCAACCGGATTCCTCAGTATTTATATGTACTGTTTGATTTATATAGATGCACTGTTTGAACCCAAATGATTTTTGAAACCTTGTGTTGATATTAGCATTGAATGGAAATTCAAACGTTATTTTGATTTAATCAATAGATGATATCGATTAAGAAAGTGGCAACAACCAACCATAAATGTATCATTTGTTTTAACCGCTATTATTTTACCAAAATCCCACCGTGTGCGAAGCACGTGTTTCACCATACTTACTAAATGATTCGGTAAAGTGGATTCTTATATTAATAAGATTGATAAGTAAGTAGGCGGAGATTAACTTGATGATAAATAACAAGAATTTATTGTTTTAAGAACAATTAAATGAGATATTTAAAAATAGATTATGGTTGATTTCATATTAAGTAAGATTAGGTAGAATCGATTATGGTTTATTTAATAGTAAATGAGATTATTTAGAAATAAATTATTATTTTTATAGTAATCGATACAAGTGAAATTATTTGGATTAATTTATTCAAAATGAAAAGATTTTTTAGAATTGATTAGTGGGTTAATCATGGCTAAATATTTACCAAGCAAACTGTTTTGATCAATAATTGGTTATTTAATTAAATTAGATTGGGCTGATTAATCTAATGTAATAAATTAACGAATAGTTAATTTAGTTTAAATAAGATTTTAAAGTATAGGGGATTTGTCTAAAGAAGACAAGGCGAAGAGGAATGTTTAATAAGGGATTTGTCTAAGAAAGACGAAGCGGAGAGAAATGTTAAAAAATGGATTTGTATAAGCTAATGTAAATAACCGAGTTTTCAAAATAAAGATATGGCGTCATAAAACCATATTTAAAATATAGCAAGAAGCACGTTTACTGATTTAAAAGTATAAGGGATTAGAGTTACGAACTTATATCTATTCTAAGGTAAGAACGTCGTCGATCAAGGTCTGAGAGGTAATTAAAATACCCCAACTTGAATGGCTTCACAATTATCGAGGGATGGTATTTGGTTTGTAACAGAAAGAGATGTTAAGATTTTTGTTACAGAAAGAGATGTCAAGATTTTTGTAACAGAAGGAGATGTTAATATTTTGTAACAGAAAGAGATGTCAAGATTTTGTAACATAAAGAGATGTAAAGACTTTTGTAACGAAAAGAGATATCAAGATTTTTGTAACGGTAAGAGATGTCAAAGATCAGTATAAGGTGGAATATAGCAGCGTATTTCAAGTATTTGAACTATAGCGATAAAACAACGCTGTTGACTAGGCTTAAGCGTGACTGTTATGTCGAGATTTGTTATAAAAGGGGGATATCACAGCGTATGACGAGTTTTGAACTATAACGTTAAATTAACGTTGTTGGCTAAGCTTAAGCATGATTTTTATATAGCACTACTCCCTAGGGAATGTAAACAGTTTGTTTTGAAATCCACTTATTCTAAAGTAATAAGTAACGATGATTGTCTGAAGAAATATAAGAACGAGTAGTGGAGAATCGTTTCAGAAAACGATGACATCATTTCGATGTTTGAAATATGATTAGAGTTAAATAACACTATCAGAAATGGGAACTATAATTCGACGATGATGAATGTTAAATAAAAGTGCCCATGGTTGTGTGATGATAATTATACATTTGATTGGATGTTTGTTTTTACTTCGATAGTTAAATAACCGACTATCGAAGTGTTTGACCATCGTTGTCAATACGGAGAGACCGGTTGGATATATTATCGAAAACCACTCCGTATAGGCATAAGCGCTGCGAAATTGATTATGCTGAAGAAAATTGAAGACGGAGTGAAATGCAAGGGTCGTGCTGTTTCAGAATGGTGTTTTCTGTTTGTCCAGTCCCAGGTCAACTTGTATGGACGAATGTCTGACAGAGTATTCCTAACGGCCACATAAGACGGTCTTTTCAAAGTATTACGTCTGGTGGTGGAGGAATTCGTTTCTCTTAGCTTTTGTACCCGTAATATTTTTGGGTAGATCAACTAGTGATTTGAAGGGTTTGATGATGTGGCATTCGAAGTGTATGGTGGCCAGATGTTTTAAAAGATAGACGTAGCCTCAAGCTTCACAACCGGGAAATGACAAAAATCGGGCAGGCAGCATGGCTATGTGGGTCGCTCCCATTAGGGTGTATAATCACCTATCTAGAGAAATTCCTTTTGTTTCTAAATCTATCGATTCTTCCCATTCGGGAACGGTGGTTTGAGCCCAACCGTTGGTGATATACATTCGATACACTCAAGCGAAATGAGTGGTCGGTCATGTGTGGGCCGGGTTGCAAGACGTTCATGTTGAACCCAGTGTATTCGCCTCTAGAGATACATCATCGGAAGGTGGTCCCATACTTTGTCATAGTTGGAATCTAATCTCCAATAAGCGCCCTGCGGTTTTTGATTTTATACTATGTATATAGAGCGGGAGATGCAAGCGTTCTGCTATTTGGTTATTTACCTGATTAGACATTATTATAATATCACTGGATTTTTATATCAAAATATTTCGGGTTATAGTAAGGTAAAAACCGTCCGTGTTTATGTGTGGGCTGGTCTTACTATTATCCTTTTTGTTTCAAAAAGGATTTTCAAAGTTAAACCGAGTGGTTGGAGTTTACTCACACCAGTCCCATGATTGACCCAGAGTTTATTTTGTTTGTTTTTCCCTAAACTCTTGGGTGCCCAAATTTGTACGGGCAGTCAAGTGTTTCAGGCTTTACAGATGCACTTGGAGGAGCTTGAAGCAGGAATCTTCAATGTTGGTTATTTAGAATTATCTACGCTATATGAAATGTTATGTTGTACTCTGATATGGTATGTATATACAAATCAGATTTGTATATCAAAGTTATGTTATATAATATATTTTATTCGTTCCGCTGTGAGATTCGTGTTTACTCTGATTCTACTCAGTTGTGTTCTCCTACTTCTTCTTCTTCTATTCTATTAGTTCTATCTTATCTTTCTCATCCTCTTATTTCTTTCTATTAATGATCCGGTATTTTCGATGTCTGAACAGTCGACGCTGGGTTTTGTGTCGATTTTCGGAGTCGAAAATCTCGTGGTCGTTACAGTGGTATCAGAGCTGAAGGTTAAGTGATTACCTTGGCTCTGTGGCGTGACTCAATAGAGATGGAGTTAGTAATACTCTAGATTGAGTTTGAGTGTGTGTGTGTGTATATATATATATATGAGCGTGTATTTGTAAATTGTTATAAAAACCGTTTTATATTATGTTGATTGATCTGGTGAGTGGTATATAAATTCCAGATCGACGCGTTTAGCTGACGAGGTCGATAGGGATTTATAAACGCTTGGATAGAGAAATTCGGCATAGTATTGTTTTGAAAAAGGGTAAATGAAATAATTTTACCCGAAGTATATTTTGATATAAAGTATATATATTTTGAGATTATCTAATATATGTGTTGGTTGGAATTATAATCAAATATGGTTATAATTGAATTGGTTATAAATAACCAATAAGAATTCACATAAGTATAATATATAAATCAGATGAATTGAATCTGAAGTTTAAAACCAGAATTGAAACAAAACTCTAGAAACCTGGAAAGGAGTTAGAAATAATGTTTGAATTAAATATATGGGAATTTTAAAATCCTGGGAATTTAAAAATGTTTTTTCCAAGCATTTTGAAAGAATATTTGATGAAGTTTCAAAATGAAGTGTTTAGAAATGAGTTTTTGATAGAAATATAGTATTGAACTCACTTTGATGGCTGGAAAATAATTCCGATGATGAACCGCGGCATTATCGGTGTTCATTTTCGAGTTTCTAAGTGAGGGATTACTACCACAGATTTTGTTTTGAAATAAGTTGTTCGAAAATTCAAATATTTCTGAATTGTTATGTTATGAATATATATATATATTATTTCAAACTGATTTAAAATAAAAACCTCAGGAATTTGAATTCTGAAATTTAAAATTTACTTACGAAGTAAATAAATAAAAATTTAACTAAGTCAAATAAAATTGGAGTTAAATTGAAGCCAAGTAGGTGGAAAACGTACTGGAATAAGGATTTGACTTGGCAAAGTAGTTGAGTTGTGAATTAAGATTTGGGATGGAACCGAACCTGGGGGTGAAATTTGATTTTTGAGTAAAAGAAAAAATTAGAAATTAGAAATTTGAAGTTTGAAATGGAGTTGGCTTGGATGTAAGAGAATTATTGGTCAAGGATAAACTGATTGGAGATTAGTTGGAAATGCGTTTGCATATGCTAAATGGATTGTAAATGGAAGAGATAGAGTTGAATGCTCGATAAAAGATACATGTTCAAATTATATGGAGTATGGGGTTTATGAGCCAGTTTGACAAACCGTTTGGCTGTTTGATTTTCTTTTGGATTGGAGAAGGCCCAGAATGGCAAGTTGTTGTAGTACCGAATGAGCCGTGCAAAGGAGATGCTGGCAAAACTCTCTAAAATTTTGAGCTGCTAGGAAATTTTCAGAATTTTGAAAATATTCGAAATAAGAAGGAATTAATATTTAATTGGAATTAATCAGTTTAGTTGAAACTGAAAATTATGAAGTAAACCAAAAAGATTTTTAACCTGCTTACAACAGAGATTGTAGCATTTTCCCCATCTTAGCAATTTCGAGGACGAAATTATTTTAAGGGGGAAGGAATGTAACGTCCCGCATTTTTATCAGTTTGTATCTGAATATTTAAATCAGTTTAAATATTGAATTCGTAATATAAGTGGATTTATATATTAATTGAAATGAAGT